>BTSY01000005.1:1924252-6724252 GCA_036245785.1 Pristionchus fissidentatus | reverse complement strand
TCGAAATTTTAAAAAGATTCTACAAAATCTCCGTCTTCTTACATGGTTTGGGCGACGTGCATAACTGCTTTTACTCGTTAGGGAGAGTCTATTTGACTTATGACTAGAAGTGCTATCTGCAGATCGTCATGGAGCCTGAGTACGTGGAGGCAATTGAAGAGGGAGAAGAGGATGAAGAGCAGCTATTCTACGATCACTTTGTCAATCAGGTAAATAAAGACATAATAATAATAATGTATCTCCTTGACGGAGTCCGTCTTTTGACGCCATTCCAAATTATAACTTGTACATTACTGTCATAGGTCAAAAAGTGGGTAGAATTCGGCATAACCTGCCCGCCGAAGGCGGGCGCGAAAAATAAATGCCTGATCAATTAGACCCCTAAAAACGAAACCTGCCAGGGTCTCCTTAAATACCTCCGAAATGTAGAAACCTGCCCGGTAGACCATCAAAAAATCGAAAACCTGCCCGACCAATTTTCCATGCTACTTTACTTTTCGTCCTCTGATTACTGTGATGGAATACACTATTAATGAATTTGCGTCCGGACCATTTTAAATTTTGACATGGAGTGAGAGGAAGCTACAAGGAAGGGGTAGAACAATGCATGAACAGTTGGACAATTTGGGACAGTCTTTGCTGCATTATTATTATTATTATTATTATCATTATTATTATTACTACTACTACTACTATCAGTTATTCAGATTGAGATGAACACAGTAAGCACTATGAAGATGGAGTTCGTTCAGCACCCGCCGGATTACGGTAGGCCAAGATAGCGATAATTATCGATTATTGATTAACCGTGATTAAAGATGGACATCCTCGCCTGATGTGTGTCCACCTACCGATGCGAGTATCGCCCGCTGAGATCAAGACACAATTTGCGAGGTATCATCGATTATCGATTGGTTGGCTCTAATTACGGGATGTGAGTGGATACGGTAGACGAGAGTGACGTCATCTGTCAGCCTGCTAATTCCTCCCTTCGTCTTCACGAGATTCGAGGAAAATGTGTACAGGTGGCTGATTGCGACGAATAATGAGCAGGTGAGATCACGGTATTGCATTTATAAAATGATGCGTTTAAAGAAAATGTCAAAATATTTTTTCCAATGTTTATCGAAAACTAGACATCTCTAAAAGCCGCGACCCGTAGTTGGGCGGAGTGAGAGCAATATTACTATACATTAGAAAATGCTAACGTCTGTCTGTTTGTCCGTTTTTTTCCTTCCGTCCGGTCACACTTTTTTCTCATTTTCTTTATTTTTCTTCTCAGAACCTTTTGCATATGATAACTGACCAGAAAACCTTTCAAAATTTAAAAAAGAAAAATGCGTTAAATTCATGGCCAAGTCGGTAGCGCGCCAGACTGTAAATCCGAGACCCCCAGGTTCGACCCCCGCCGTGGGAAACCTTTTGCCTCATTTTTCGCAAGTGCCAGAAACTGTTCTAACACGTTTTTGAGCACCGTGAAACACGTTTTCACCTGATTTGCCGAGTTTTAGCTTGAAAAATCGAAAATGGGATCACAGGAAAAGTGATTTACGATGTCGGAAACGTGTCTGAAAATGTTCGAGCTTAACTTGAAAAATCTAAATGTTCGAATGTTTGCCAAACAGATCGGGGCGTCTCGGGGGTCACAGGAAAAAAATATTTTGCAATAAAAAAGAAGGCTCCAGGTTCGGTCCCCTGGACCGAACCTGGGGCCAGTTACCGAGCTCCCCCTGGACCGAACCTGGAGCCGGCCACCGAGTCCCCCTGGACTGAACATTGAGCCGGCCACCGAGTCCCCCTGAACCGAAACTGGAGCCACCTACCGAGCTCCCCCTGGACCGAACCCGCACAGAACTATGAATAGAGCGTAGTGTGCGCATAGAGCGTAGTGCGTTTAACCTCAATACAACCCCGCTAGTTGTTAGTTTATTATGAGCATGAGTTTTTGATGGCTTAAGACGGGCCAAAAAATTCCTTGTTACTGTATTCTGAGTGGGGACTCCCGATCTTATTGATGTATATTGCAGGAAGAGACGATGTATGCGAGGCCATTGTGAGCATCGATCTGCTATCCGTCTACAGTACCCCACACACTCGAGTAGTCAACGGACGGTACGTAACTTCTCTCGCTCATAACTAATAAGTATTTTCTTCTACCGGGGATTGCAGTCATGTGAATTCGATCAGTTTTTTTATTACCCATGTTTATCAAAACATAAAATTAAAGAAAAATTAAGAAATTTGTATATTTACAATCCAACCTATTTACGAAACATTATGCTTCAGAACAACCGTTGTTTGGCAAAGGTTGCTGTGGACAGAAGACAGGGGGAAAGGAGAATGGAGTGAAGAGACTGGAATGAGGTGAGCATTGCTAGCTACGATAGGATAGGCGCGAGTGAGTTGGTCTCTGGTCTCTACCGGGACTGGTGAACTGAGTGCCTCCTACGTGCCAATTATTGTTGAAATGTAAGAAGATGTCAATACGGAGGAAGTTGGGAACAGATGAAACGATGTCTACACCAGTGATAACTATGTCTCCTAGTGTGTACTGATTTCCTTTGAACTTGAGGGTCTTACAGGTATCGATTGGTACGATGGTGATAGGGAGAAGGGCCAAGATTGGTTGAACACTGTGATCAACTTGATGGGGAATGAGAGGGTATGGGTTCTTGCGATTTGATTCACTGTACTCTCTCGCGTACCTTTCACTGAACCGAAGAGCATAGGTGTGTAAGGAAGGTTGATGTAGTTCCTGGTGGAGTACCCTCGCTGCTTCCCAATGAGATGGAGCTGCTCCCACGTGAGTGTTGACAGAGGGGCAAGGGGTCCGAATTGACGAATTTGGGTGGGGTAATGTATAATAAAGTGGTGCTTGGGAGTGAGTGGGCTCTTCCATTTTCCATCTACCGTAGTCGACTCACTTTCACCATACACGGTGATGAACGAATCGATCCAATCTTCAATTGCCGATTCCAGGGCATCGATTTCACTCGTTGTGAAGGAGGGTTGGAAGATTCTCTCCACCATGGAATGGAAGAGAAGAAAGTGATTCCATCTCGCATCTGCTGCACTCACGAGGTCAGACACAATCAGGGGAATGTATCTGAAATAATGTATCTGATATTGTTTGATTTAAAGTGAGAACATTCGCTCATTTAATTTGCACATTTACATTTCAAATATCTATATGAGCATACAAACTAACCGAATAAGCACCCATGTCTGCACAGCTTTGTTGCCGATTGTACTGGAAGAAGGGCTGGGTAGGTCAGAAGGACGGTTAGGTGAGTCATGGTATCCATAGTTGAAACGCGAGATTCTCACGTTGAGGTCGTGTAGAGAAATTGAGCCCTGTAAAAAAATATTTATTGTTGAATAAATAAATATGTTAATTCAGATTAATATTTGTATTTTACTAATTTGCAGCTACTCTACCTGCAGCATCTGTTGTACAAGACTGATTTCCTTCCTGCTCACTCCCTCAAGGACATCGTGGCAAATGTCAGGTGGGCAGTTCTCGATCGAGTTGAATCCATCCAACGCGTTCAATCCACACTTGTACCTGACCAAGACATTTTTGCACAAGTTATATACGAAATTCCACTCACTTCATTCCATAGTTATCCAAAAGTGTTTCATCTCCATCTTCCCATACTCTCTCATAGTCTTCAATGGTTCTCGGTTCGAAGCATTCAAAGCGGAGGCATTCGTGTATCTCATTGTAGTGAATGTTGCACCACCTTAGCAAAACCAGCGATTGTGAAGAAATTTCGCTTAGAATTGTATTAATCACCTGCATACCGATCCAAAATTAAAGCACGTCGAAAGACCGAGCACCTCATGTACTCCCTTGTTGTCGCCGATGAGATTGAGTAGAAAGGGCTGAATAATATTTAATTATTTAATTATTTAAAAAAACATTTCAGCTCGCACCTTGAAGATAAGATTGCTCCCTTTGACACTGAAAGTGCCCACAGATTTCATCTCCGTTACAATGTAGTCGTAGATGGGCTTCCAGTTGTAAGCCTTGAGATCACGAGCATACCCGATCACAAAAGGATGTTTGTACCTTTAAATGTATTATCACAACTAACACATAATACTTATAGAGTAATATACCTCCTGTTTGAGGCCATGTGTCCTGGGAGACCACCTATCGTAATGTGGAAGTAGCCAATGGTGTACGCCGAGCTCTTGTAGTTCAACCCGTTCCCGGGGTTGGCGTCGTCGTAGTAGATAGAGAGAGGGAGCAGTGCTTCACCAGCCTGAAAAATGTTTCTCATTCGATTATATGTTTTCCACTTTCTTACTTGCAGGCAAGAACGAGCTTTCCCAATGGCTCCGCCGTCACGGGACGAAAGCAGTACATTTGGAGAGGGAGGAGTGAGATCGGTGAGCACTTTAGCAACCTTTAATATATATATTATTTGGTGTAAATTAAAATTATTCGGATACCTCAGTCATTCTTATGAGCACTTCGATAATTGACCGCAATGGAAAGGTAGTAAACATCACAGGAGCATCTCTCATCCCAGTTCCATCCTGCATTGTTATCGATACTATACATGTCTAAAGATTTTATTTGAATACCTTTTTGGGTATCGACATAGTCCCCATCTGTTTCTGCGTTGGTCGAATGTACTGAGGGATGCTGTCAAGAACCTTCTGTATCTTGTACTGGTTTTTGAACCCTTGAGAGATGAGGCTGTCGATGTTCTTGAATAGTTTTGTGGTCCCTTCTCCATCCAGCAATTCAATTTCATCACCAACAATTCCGAAGAGCCCTCTAATGATTCCGAAAACCATGTCGAGATCCGTTTCCAACATCGCAGTGGAACGACTCAAGAGCAGTGACTTCAGTAGCTTCATCATCCCGTCGATGACTGACGTTCGAGTGGGGACAGACGCATCTTGGATAGGAGGAGGGAGTAGATGAATGGGAGGATCCGGAGAAGGAGATCGATCTGTTACATCTTCCATATCCACATCACTCGTCGTATTATCCGCAATAACAACTGCAAACACATTATTTTTACGAATTGTAATTATTATATTGTGATAATTTGTCATTTCAGATCAGATAATCGATAGAGCGCCGACTACCGTACGCGCACGAGGGAGCGGAGGACGAGAGGAGAAGCAATGGGACTACGGTGAAGGTACGGTTCACACTAATTATCTCATTCTTCCCCAATTCTAGAGTGCGAAAGAGTGTGACGGTGTTTTGTACTTGGGCTCATTCAAAATCTTGCAATTGCTTGCTCGGATTATAACTACTAGTTTGTGTGCATGCCATACGATTAGAAGACGTATCGAGTTTGTCGAGTGTGAAAGCGAAAATTTGTCATTTCAGATCAGCTAATCGATAGAGCGCCGACTACCGTACGCGCACGAGGTAGCGGAGGACGAGAGGAGAAGCAATGGGACTACGGTGAAGGTACGGTTCACACTAATTATCTCATTCTTCCCCAATTCTAGAGTGCGAAAGAGTGTGACGGTGTTTTGTACTTGGGCTCATTCAAAATCTTGCAATTGCTTTCTCGGATTATAACTACTAGTTTGTGTGCATGCCATACGATTAGAAGACGTATCGAGTTTGTCGAGTGTGAAAGCGAAAATTTGTCATTTCAGATCAGCTAATCGATAGAGCGCCGACTACCGTACCCGCACGAGGGAGCGGAGGACGAGAGGAGAAGCAATGGGACTACGGTGAAGGTACGGTTCACACTAATTATCTCATTCTTCCCCAATTCTAGAGTGCGAAAGAGTGTGACGGTGTTTTGTACTTGGGCTCATTCATAATCTTGCAATTGCTTGCTCGGATTATAACTACTAGTTTGTGTACATGCCGTACGATTAGAAGACGTATCGAGTTTGTCGAGTGTGAAAGCGAAAATTTGTGATAATTTGTCATTGCAGATCAGTCGATCGATCGAGGGCCGACTACCGTACGCGCGCGAGGGAGCGATGATGAGAAGAGGAGTGAACAAGAAACAGAGAAGAGTGAAAGAAATTTTGGAAAAGAACACTAACCTGCGTGTCCACGATTGTAGTGCTCTCGCCATTTCTTGTATGTCGGATAAATAGAAGCAACATCGCATTCCTTGCATAACACGACATCTGATCTCACATGACGATAGGAGTGATGTGCAGACAACTGGGTGAGAGACTGACCGACAAAAGAGCATCCATCTACAGGGCAAATTATACCCATACTCTGAAACAAAACAGATAATGCAGGTAATTTGGAACAATAAAATAAGGGCAATTTTTTTCAAAATATAAAAGAATAACACAAAATTCGAAACATTTCGAAACTCCCTGACCATTCAGGAGATTTCAGACACTGTGGTCTGAAATATAAGACTTTTAAAGTCTTATAGTCAAGCCCGAAATTTGTCTGAGATGTAAGACCCGCAGATCTCATATATAAGACCTCGAGGTCTGAAATGGAGAGGGTGGAGAGCAAAACTAGACTTTTTTCTGTGTGTGTGTGTGGCAAATGAACGACGCGATGGCATCTTGTGTTTAGTAACTTTATCGATTACTTCCAAGTCAACTTTTATTTTCTTTTATTTTCAATCAACGACTTTTGGCATGATAAATGATTGAATGATTGATCAACTTCCAAGTCAGCTTCGATAAATTGCTTACCTGAATTTAACTGCATGTTTGGTTGTAGTTTATATTCAATAGTCATCTCGTTCGTCCAGACCAATTCTCCCATCTCATTTCCCTGTCTACTGGGGCCAATTCGCTCGTTTTATTTGCATGCACTATAGTTACATGGCTTTTCCCCATGACTGAGCGAGCATTTAAAGCCCCCAAGCTCTCCTGTCTGCCAGTCGTCCTACGATTTTCCAAGATCATCAAGATCATCGTATATCCTCTTCATCGTACATCCTCCTCTCGATCAATTTCAGTAAAGTCAATAAGTTTCGTGATATCCTTGATAATATTCAGGTTGTTCTCCCTGCCTCAAGCTACTCCTCTGGTCTTTTTAATGATAGACGCGAGTTGCTGAACAAAACAATCGTCGGAACTAAGAAGGTCTGCGAGGAATTCTGGGACGAGATCCCGAAGGTATTAGTTTGTCTCGAGCCATAATTTAGAATAGGAATTCACTCATTTCTAGGCTTACTAAAACGACGTCAACCGTTGTGGTTTCAGTGCACCGCGGTGATTACTGCCACTGTGGATGGTGGAGTCTCTTGGGTCTTCTCGGTGGACCGATATACGAATAGATGTGCACCACTCCAGCCAACGTCTACACCAAGACAAAATGTGGTAAGCATTGCAGAACATTTTCACTTGGTGCCCTGATCTTATTGCCTTTTTTCTCTCAGAGTGGTGCTAACTCGCCACATAATTGACTCGTTCATGACATGCGGATGTGCAGAAAAAAAAAGAAAACAGATGTGCAGAAATTAGCTGGTGTGTAAAAATGTTTGCCAGACAAAGTAGAAATAAAAGAACGTGGCGTCATTTCTCCACAGTTATTTATCCTCTTCCCAAAAAGACCTTCTCACATAAAAGTTTTCGAAAAAAATCTTTTCTATTCGAAAGAGGGCGTCTATCTTTTTCTATTATTTTCTGTAGCGTCCTTAGTTTTTTTTCCTTTTCGATCTCCCGCGTTTCTTTTCCTTTCAGCACCTACGATTTCTGACTCTTCATCATAATCTATCCAATAGACAAGAATTGGAAAAAATCGGTAAGGTCTTCCACATGAAAAGGTCAACACTACATTGTAATACACTACACTACGCTGATTGCACAAAATAATAGTTATCTTTCTTTTTATTCATTGAATCCTTATTGAGATGGCAATCCTTTCACTGCCTCGAGAAGTGCTTCATGAAATCATTTCACACTTACCGTATCTCGATCGAATACGGCGGCTGGGGCCGACCTGCCGACTACTGTACATTCTTCAGAGGACAACGGGTCGGAACAAATTCGACAACGTGGTCGTAGAATGGGTCAGTTCTTAAATTAAAATAAATATTTTTTTCCTTTTTAATGAATTTCAAATCTTTTTTTTAGAAAATGAGTTTTCCCAGATTTAACGATGTTTTTCTCTCAGAAAGACCAGCGATTTGATGACACGATCATGATTCAAATCGATAAAACTCAGTCGCATCCGTTTTGGGTGTTCGGAGGTGGTTGTGACCTACTCAAGCGAACTCACTCAGCTTTTCAATGAGGCTGTTATCGATCAACTGACGTTCGACGTGAGATTTAATTTCAATTGTGTGTTCCCCCCTCTACATTACATCAATCAATCAATCATTTATCATGCCAAAAGTCGTTGATTGAAAATATATATAATATGTGAGCAAGGGTAAGTGAACACGATAGGTACGATGTCACAACAGGGTGACAAAGTGAGAAAAAAAATCTAAATTCTGAAATTAAGCTATTTTAATAATACGGATAGTAATCAATAGGAATATGAACACGGCATCTCATCATAAATAAGTCTCGATTCTGTGAGACAATTCACAGCATTTGATCACCTGTCTTATAAATCTGGGCTATTCGGACAATTTTGAACGCATTTGTATAGTTAAAGTATTACTTCAGGCAATTCACCCGGGAAAGCGCTATGTCATGGAGATGCAGGTGGCTACCCTTTTCAAAACTGCAACATACTACAAGCTACATTTCAAGAGCAATATAGATTACGGATTCTGTTCGGAGAGGTGAATCTCTCTTGGATTAATAATGTTTTCAGAGTTCAAAAATTTACAACATTACAAAAATACTACGCAATTAGAAGGTTTTTAATGTGTTGTTAAAAAATCTCTCTATCCCACCGACGGGTGTGGGGAATAACGATCAGATCTGAATATGACCAAGGATATTTTTAAAGATTCCTGTATTCACTTACGAATCGACCGGGCATTCGACATACTGAAGTCATGTTTACGCTAACAAATTCGATTCATTATCAGCAAGCAAGACCGTCTCTTACAACTGCCAAGAGTTGCAAAAGTATCGCTAACTGAATGACATTCAGACATGGTAAATATTTTCAATTACATTAAGATTTTTTCCAATGCCATTCAAATTATTTGAACAGCACTTCAAGCCACCGGCTAGTGCGTACTCGCACTTTTTTTTTATATTAGTAGGCGTGCCAACTTGATGTCGTATTCCTAGTATGTTTTCTCTGTGTGTATACTCTAGAACCCCGAATAGCCGGACCAGTAGTCACTTGTGGTCGGACTAGTAGTGAGTTGTAGCCGGCTATTGGTTACCCAATAGCCGACTATAACTCACAACTAGCTATTCGGGGTTCTAGAGTATTACATATATTTTGATAATTGTTAATTCCATTATAAAATAAATGTGGCACTTTTAAGAATATCCGGATCAATCCAGTAGTTGACGTTACGACGTACATCCGATTACACGTTGCACAATCGAACATTTACATAAAGAACCTTCTAATGAGCCGCCAAACAGTCTTGCAAATCTTCAAGGTACTTTTCGCTGCTGAACCTTCATCATAAATGAAAAAATTAATTATATTAAAATTAGAAAGAAATAATCATAAATGCAGGCGTTCTGCGAAACTCCTTGCCACCAGATCACAATTGCGCTGGATGATGGAGAAGCGAGGATGTTTCGTGGAGCATGCACTGCCGACCCTCGATTCAGACTGGAGTGGCCCTGGGACTTCAAGCGCAGAGTAAAGTGTACCAGAAGTTCAAAGTTCGCGATTATTAGCAGCAACGAAAATGCGTCGCTTTGTTGCATTACGATGTGTTCAACGGCACGATATAAACATATGACTATCATAATAGTCATGTTGTGTGTTTTGCTGGTGCCGGTTTGTTATGGTTTTATGTTTTACTGTGTCGTCTGCGCCATTATTTATTAATTTATTGGCATCATTATTAATGGATAAAAAATTGAGTGTGATATTCAATAATTTTGTGATGAAATGAAAATTTAAAAAAATTTTTTGGATTACCTTCCATTTACTTCGTCTTCAAGCTCAATCTGTAACGTTCGGAGCTTTCTAATGATGCATTCATTGCTGATCTGCTATCAGTTGAGGGGTCAAAACTCTCCTCTCTTTACACACTCTCTCGACCAGTCCATTCGAGATAGAGTGTGTAAAGTGAGGACATTTTTAAGTCATCGACAGTATAGGGCATCGAGAAGTAGCTACTTTCGTGCAAGTACGATTTAAATTGGTAATAGATAATTTGATTGGACTCGTTATGCTGCTCACTAGAGTTTGAAATTCGGGTAAATAATTGGATTAGACCTCTTCTTTCCACATACTCTCTCACCAATCGACCGGTGTAGAGAGTGTGCGAAATGAAGAGTGCAAATCTAATTATTTACCCGAATTTCAAACTCTGCTGCTCACTACTCGGCATCCGTTATCTCGATAATTCTCCCTCCCGTCTCCCGTACACATCATTCCACAGACCGGCCAACCATCCAGAAAGGCATTTGGAGTGAGAGAGCGTGTGAAATCGAGAGGGACTCTCTCACTTTTGCACACTCTCTCGCTCTAACCCTGATCTGTATTTTTGGAATCACGTAGTATCATCACCCGATACCAATTCTGGAATGTTTTACGAAATTAACCTGACATCGATTGTCTCCAAAATCGAAAATGCTTGTTAAGAAAGTATGCGTTTAATTATAAGTATGAAATATTTTGCGTCTTCGCATTTTCGGCACATCTCTAGTTTCTTATTCATGATGTGACAGACAAAGACTATTCGGCAGAAAACTATTCGATCGATGATGTTGGAATAGACACACGATATATTTGCCGAGTGGAAATGCGGGCGGGTCATCTCCACATTAAATGTTGGCGTGTGTATTGTTGCCAATTCGCAAGGCCAAAAGATAAGTAGAACACGTAATGCACAGTAACCTCTTCGACTTGGTACAGTTCCAATAAACGGCGTCCTTTCGATCCTTTCGAGGTGCAAAGATTGCGCTTGCTGTTAAGCGTCTAATGCTGTAATATGCATCGCTTCTCTATATTCTCCTTGATTTCGGAACAAAGCAAAAATGTCATATATGCAGCCACTAGGACATGGGCATCTAACATGCAAGACACAATATCTTGTATGTCAGACCATTATGTCTTGTTCTTCTTTGTATCTAATCGTCTAATACAAAATGGCTTACTACTACCTTTTTTTCTCGATTTTGTTAATTAATTTGTTAAATTTTTTGTTAAAGGATGATCATCGTATAAAACAGTGTGCCCTCCCAGATGTCATTTCCTATACTCTCTCTGCCATACGAATTGATCTGCGAGATCATCTCTCATCTACCGTACCTCGATCGAATAAGGCTGCTGCGGCCAACCTGCCGACTACTATACATTCTTCAGAAGGCAACCGGAAGGAACAAATTCGACCAAGTGGTTGTGGAATGGGTTGTTGTAAAATTCTAAACAAATTTTAAATTATAAAAAAATGTTTAAAAAATACTTTTAAAAATCTAAATGAAAGGTTAACACTAAACACACAGCGTTTCATTGCCCCTTAAATAGGATTTTAAATAGGATTGCCCCTTAAATAGTCTATTTTACGCTCTTTAAGAGACGGGATCGGTAAAACTCGACCACCCCCCGGACGCGGCCCCCCAAATTGAGAGCTGGGGGCCCATACTCGGGTGGGTGGAGGGTGTCCACACTGGATTGCACAAAACATCACTTATTTCTATTTGCCGGCTCTGGCCTAGGAGAAAAATGGTTTTGGGTCGAAAAAAAAAGTTTTGGGTCGTTGGAAAGTGGGGTGAAATGGAAGCACAAGTGGCTTCGCTTTTCCAAACCGCAACCTTCAAAACGTTGCTAATCAATAGCAATCGACGTTACGGATTCTGCTCGGAGAGGTGAGTTTTTTTCAGAAATGTGAGACAGTGGATACGCAGAAAATAAAAAAAATGTCCCGTGCACTATATTAGACTAATGTAACAAACTGATTAGATTGATCCATCAAAAAATATCATCGCAATACTCTTCTTTCAAGATTTCTGCAGTCACTTACTGATCGGCCGAGCTTTCAACAAACCGAAATCGCACTTGTTCGTACAAACACAGAAATACGAGAACACGCGCTACAAGCGAGAAGACTACTCGCACATCTTCCGAAAGTTTCAAAAGCCACATTAGAAGAGCGTTACACCGCCGAGGTAAAGCTTCTCTGCCATTTTTCCCATTGTGATCTAAAATATAATTCCAACTGGAAAATCATTAAACGCACTGCTGGGGTACCATTGGAGAAAAAAAAGATCTCAATACATTGGGGTCCATTATCCCCATTTCCCCCTACAGGATCCCTACATTTTCCGATTTGTCTCCAATTACGTGGTGAATTTAGATCCCAATGGGGCAAGCATAGATAGTTGCTCGAATTATATTTAGTATCTTGTACAGTGTGCAGCATGCTTGTAGCCCAAAAATATCTGAATGACAAAGAAAAATGACCCCATGCATTTCTTTCATTCTTTCATTTGCCAGAATACCCACATCCATCATGCAATTGGAAACGCTGAATACGCCGAATTGCACTCTGTCCAATCGATAATCCATATTATCGACTTGCATATGAAGCATCAAACAATTCTTCAGATTTTCAAGGTAAGTTGCATATTTAGCATGAATCAATTCGCTATTTGCGATTGATTTTTAAAAATAATTTCAAATATGTAATGATTCAGGAATTTTGCGATGCTCCGGGTGCTTGTCAGACAACACTTGAGGTTCACGTACGAGAGGCGGCAAAGTTCATCGATGCATGTGCAATCGAAGACAGATTCAAGGTCAGAATTAGCTTTAACAAAAATCATTTGTCCTACAAAATACACGTATTTTTCCAACTTTGAGCGGCTTTACAAATGCTTCCAAAAACATCGCTAGAAGTCAACACTTAATAGTCTCCACTTGCGGCTATAATAATTATTATTAAGATAATTTTAATATATTAAAGGTTGTAATTCTAAGCGACCGAACGAGACGCATTAACTACGTCGGTAGCTCCGCCCAAGCAATTGTCGCCAAGAAACATCCGCCATCGAATAGTTTCACGATTACAATGGCCAGAACAGGAGGTACTGGTCAGGATGGTAAAATAGTCAATACAACTAAGCCGTTTTTAATTTTTCTAATTTTAATTACTGTCAGCATTCTCCTCGATTTCGTCGATTTGTGTCCTCAACTTAAAAATTGTATAGTTTACTTGGTGCTATTACCAATTCTACTCTGTGTTCTATGACGAATTTGTTGTCACACGAATTTGATGAAATTTAAGGAAATAAATAAATGCGAATTAATTACTTTAGAATGAGAGATTGAATACGTTTCGGTGCTTGCATTGATCAATGAAATGGCGTCCTTTTGCGTGGCGTCATTCTGCTCTGTACTCTTTCTACTTTTGCATCGCTAAGGTATATTCTAGTTCGTTCAACTTATTTCACATACACTACCTCGAACGAATGACTCCTTTAGCATGCAAAAAAATATCTGCACGCCGAATGTTCTGCGTCCGTTTCTTGGCACGCTGACAATAGAACGCGTCCTTTTACATACACTATAATTTGTTACGCTTGTTAGTACGCCTTTTTTGCTTTAAACTTGATCATCATTTTGATTCCTCAACTGCAGCTCGATATTCATGCTTCTTTCACTACCACAAGAACTGCTCAACGAGGTTATCTCTTACGTATCATACTTCGACCGGATCCGAAGCCTCAACGTCACTTGCAAACGGTTGTACAACGCGCAGGAAGCAACGCGACGGAACGTATTCGGCGATGTGTACGTGGAAATGGTAAGTCAATTGTGAAGAGTTGAAGAGAAGTATCATCAACTGCAACCAATATCCCCCAATCAAAAAATTCAAAAAAAGCGTATCTCATTTTCACGCGCTTATAATATTTTTTGAGTTATCGAAAAATTTTGAAGCTGAGAAACAGGGGGCTTACGCAATGATGTAATAACTCGACTTAAATTTCAGCATGTAGATAGTCAGACGATTGAAGTTCGACTACTGCCATTTCGTAGTGATCGATTCGTAAATGCTTCAAGAAAATCATACCGAGGATACAATTTCAAGTTTTCCGAGCAACTCAATCGCATTTTTATTGCGGCCACAATCAATCGTTTGATCTTGAATGTGAGGTCTTTTAAAAAAAAATTATAACATAGTATAGATATTATGACGCATGTTTCAGGGAGTGGGCCGTGGACAGTGGGCTGAAATTGAAAGTAAGGTGTCATCACTATTCGCCACATCAACGTACAAAGAACTGCAAATCGATCATTTTTGTTCGGAAAAGTGAGCGATGCGACTTAAACAAAAATTTAATAATTTAAAAAAAAACTTATAGATTCCTTAAAGCACTAACGAATCGGACGAATATAAGTGAAGTCAAGATCATCATTGAAGGGAAAATAAACACGAAATTGCTATCAACTCTTCCCCGTGTGGCAAAAGTCACGATGTGTCAATGTGGTCTTTGGGTGAGTTTGAAAAAAAGAAAAAGAATATAAATTTTTAACTCCCGCAATTTCGCTGTTTCATTGTATTCATGTTTGCAGGGAGATGTGGAAGTTAGAAGGTATCATCAACTACAACTATCCCAATCCAGAATTCACATCGAAGGAACGTGTCTCTTTCCTCACTTGATTGTGAGCATTTTTGAGGTATCGGAAACTTTTGAGGCCGATAAACAGGGAGTAATGCTTCTAATTTAAAAAAAATGGGCAATTTCCTTTGTCACCTTGGAAGAAAAAAATCGTGACGACGAAAACATATTTTATTGATTTATTGATTAGTTCCGGAGTGGCTCCGGAACTAATCAATAAATCGTTTGCGGGAATTTTGAATTTATCGTTTGCAGGGATTTTGCGCGAAACCGGGAGCGCGAGTAACGACTATTCAGCTGCCTCATAATGAATGGGCTACGCACTTCATCGGTTATTACCAACGCAAAAGTTGCCTTTGTCACAAGTTCATAGTGGAGACAGACAAAAGAGGTCATACGACGATGAAATCGGACATCAATTCGATTCGAATTGTCTTTAGGCCAGCGTCTGCGCGAATGACGATGATCAGAACATATTGATTTGTGATTTAATTTTCTTTTATTATTCTCCGCGTTGTGTGCTATGATTTATGAATTTTGATGTGCTGCTTTAGGGCACTTGCATTTTCCATAAATTGCACTTGACTAATGACAATTGCATGAGAAGGCAATCAATAAAACCCTGTTATTCGAATTGTCCACTTATTCAACCAAATATCGCTTCTTGCCGAAAATGGAATCTTGATTTGATACATTCGCTTACGACATCTTTACATTTTAATTGATGTGAACTGCTCAGTGTAACAATCGTACAATCTCTCTCGACGCGCGAATACACTAAATATTGAGTATATCATACACTAGGTGTCTCATCTTTTATTCTCTGTGCAGATCCCCATCTCTTCTGATTATTTTTTGCAATATTGCCGCTGGGGTGAGCTAGATTGAGTTTATCCATGAAATAAACACTGTGTATTGATACTGCACTAATTTCGGGAAAATGTATACAAGTTAAAAAAACAGCGAAATGAATTTCGAAATTAACTGTTACTGGAATGACGGTTTAGTTCCCACATAATCACTGAATTCTGGACTTGACAATGCGATGTTTCCCTTCATAGTCGAAAAATGAAAAAAAATTTTAAAAAAATAAATAAAAAATCGAAAAATGTGAGTCTCCTCGCCGTATTTCCATGATATCGTTGTGTTTCCACACTCGTCCTCTACTACAATAGCATCATCATCATAGAAGCGGATGCCATCGAAAGGGGATGAATGTCGACTGGTGAAGTCAATAGTTGTCTCTCGCTCACCCGCGACCTCGGAGAATACCTTAAAGGGACAAGGTACTGCAAATGAAGTTAATTTCAGATTAAAGACAATTTTCTTCCGATTTGAATGCAAAAAACCGCATTTTTTTTACGATTTTTTAAAAGTTAGTTATGAATTTTCAAAGATCCCGTTTCAGGCCAGAATGACCCGGCGCTACTGTGTTTAGCGGCTGAGACATATTAAAATTTATTTTTTTAAATTGATCCCCTCATAATGTTTTTCTGGCATTTATCGTTCTCTGTTTAAAAATCACTCCTTTGCCGCTCCACGCGACAGTTTATGTCTTTCTCTCCGGTACTTACTAAACACACTTTTAAATTTTAGTGGTTTGGCACATGACTAGCGGCAGGCTGCACCTGCCACTATCCCTGCGGGGCAGTCAGGCCTTCGGCCTGACGCTCCGGCAATGGGAGCAGTTACAAGCAATGGATTACTGTAGCATGCGCACGCCATTGATCTATCTCTAACACATCTCAAAATATCGATTGGTATCTTCATCGACTATGAAAAAATCTTGCAACCCATCACGCCCTTCGCTTTGACGCTTCCGACACGGAATGAGAATTGTTGCGCACGAGGGATTACTGTAGAAAGGGCAACCAAAGACCTACTTGATGAATCTCAAAAATATCGATTAGCAGCTTCGTTGGCATTGGAAAATACCATCTGATGCTGCAACATATTAATCTTATCCCCCTTCACTTAGAAATTTTATTGTTGTTGTCCTCCTATGAAACCCACTCAAAATGACACTTACAAATTGCATTGGCGCTGAAAATGTATTTCACAAATCTCACAACACATGTGATCATTTACACCATAGTAAGATCATTGGGAATATCACATTATCGAATAGCTCCGTAAATACTCTCAAAATGACGGTTATAAACTGCATTGACACTAAAAATGCATTTCACAAATCTCACACAACTTGTGTTCATTTACACCATTTACATTACTTACTAATGTTTTTATAACATTTTAACATTTATAACATTTTAACATTAAAAACATTTATAAAACTACGCAATTAGACGGTGTTTTTATGTGTTAATTTAATTTCTCTCTGTCCCACCGACGGGTGTGGGGAATAACGATCAGATCTGAATATGACCATGGATATTTTTAAAGATTCCTGTATTCACTTACGAATCGACCGGGCATTCAACATACTGAAGTCATGTTTACGCTGGCAAATTCGATTCATTATCAGCAAGCAAGACAACGTCTCTTACAACTGCCAAGAGTTGCAAAAGTATCGCTAACTGAATGGCATTCAGACATGGTAAATATTTTCAATTACAGTGAGATTTTTTTCCAATGCCATTCAAATTATTTGGAGGAATAATAATAACGTTCCAATGATTTGAACAGCGTTTCAAGCCACCGGCTAGTGCGTACTCGCACTTTTGTTGTTGCGAGCAAGATATCGTACGCCAAGATCACTTTCAACAAAGGTGTGCCACCGTGGGGCATGGTGTGCCACTTTAGGACACCTTTTCGTTTTCATTGATTTGTACCACGAATATTTGATTGTTTTGAAGGATCTTTGATTCTATCGCTTTCATATCGATATTTGCAACGTGATAAGGGAAAAAATGGAAAAGAATAAGCGAAAACAAATTATTTCGAGTGCGTCACTTCAAGTTAATCTTTAAATTCCTCACTTTACGATGCGATTGGTTCACGGAGCGGGAAAAGGCGGTTACCGTAACCCTGAGCATTTTAAATTTGCGCGCGTTGACAAGCGCACTCGTTTTCCCTCTATTTTTACACTTCTCCGTTATTTTTTCGATTGTTATTCTTTCCTCATCCCTCCGCCGATCAGTTGCGATCATCTTTAGAGGTACTTACTTTAATTTTTTGTGCATTTTCTTGAAAAAAACTGTACCATCTCCGTTTCCCGTGCTCTCTCGCATTGCCTAACCGACGAGAGAGTGTGCTAATTATATTTCTAAAAAGATTAAAAACGCTGATTTTCTTATTGCAATTTATGGACGACACAATACGAAGGTATCAGTAGTCACTCTCCCCGTTTCTAATTATATTATTTTCATGTCTGCTCCACATCGCCCGCGTGTCCGTCTCTCACAGCCAGCCGTCTTCTTTTTTTGTCAGGTTGGTGAGCATTTGGTGATGGCTTGTGGCTTGTGGAATCATGCCCAGGTCCTCCCCGCTCACATCACCTGCCGTTCGTCTCCTTGCTCTTCATGATCTTCGCTCGCTTCGGACCGTCTTTCGTCTCTTCTGAGAAGACTCTTTTCTTTCTTTCTTTCTTGTTTCTTCTGTAGTTGAAGTAAGTGCGGGAAGGGTAGGCGGGCTCTGGCAATAGTCGCTCGATTATTGGAGGGTACTGTGTTGCGTTTAAATCTGATCGATAGTCTGAGGTTACGGTACTATCTAGTCGATAGCATCGGGTTGCTGTAGTTTTAGGCGCTAATTGTTCCGTGAACAAGCGTTGCAGATAGCTTGCTTAAATCTGTGCATAGTTGTGTGATTAGGTATGACACTTATTTCGCTGAATGGGTGCAATTTCAAAAGATGATGGTGTCATGAAATAGGAACGCTTTGTTTCGTTGAACCATTTCTTCGGTGTTTGTTAGATCAGACTCGTATCTTTCGATCCAATTCAATCAAAAAGTGATGCTGACGGTATTAGCGCTGTGGAAAGTGGGCGGACCAAAAAAACCTAGTTATGGTATGCTGCAGATATCGATTGATCATGCGAGAGTGGACTCAGCTTCTGACCCAATGCACTCTATTTCGATGCGACTTTAAGGAGAGCGTGACAGGGCACGTAGTTTTGCGGTGCGAACGAAATTGATCGATCTTTTGAGTTTACAGTAGGTCATCTTGACCTTTTCACTTGCATTCAGTGTGATCAATCGATATTCTAAACAAAAATCCGCGATGTGTTTGATCCCTTTATTGAATAGAAAATCGTGGAAAACAAATAACAAAGTAATATCGGGTTCGTTTGAAGAATGGATTGGTATTCTCTAGAGACTTGCAATAGATTAAGTAACGTTTTACTATCGCAATTGATTGTGTAACCATACGAATTCGCGGAAACAATAAACGTTTTCCTTAAATTTCATTGGTTATTTACAATGTCAATACAATATGAGCGAATGTAATGTGTACATTATTCTAGTCCTTGACCGGTCCTCCCTCTTCGTCAATGACTCTCTCCATTTGGCAATGAATATGCCTGATGTAGGCTCTGCAGTCTTCGACAGTGAGAACCTTGTACCAGTAGTGCTGGATACCCTCCACCAGATGATTGAGATCTCGAGACTTCCAGTGGTTCTTAAGATACCGCTTCATAGAGCCCCAGACGAGTTCCACCGGATTGAGATCCGGGCTCTCAGCCGGCCACTTCTCAGTCTGGAAGCAATACTTTTAATGCAAATAATGTTTCAGTTCAATTGAGAGCAGGTAAAGTATAGGTAGTACCTCGATCTCCTCCCTCTCCAAGAACTCACGAGTCAGGCGAGCAGTGTGACAACGTGCATTGTCTTGCACCAATTTCGCCTTTCCGCGGTACGTTTTCCTTAAAAGTGAGTTATAAGTTTCCGATTAGGATGATTCATAGACAAAAACTCACATTTCCCAGTCGACATATCCGTCTCGAAGTACTTTACAGTACTCGGGTCCGTCGACGCGGCACGTCCCATTGAAGATTGTGAGAGGTGTGACCCCTTTCCAAGAGATTCCACCCCATATCATCACCTGAAACGCGATTACTTTCAGTAGCAAATCGATAATTCTCAATTGGTCTACCTTCTGAGGGTGCTTGAAGGTGCTCTTGATGCGACGATGACGAGCAGTAGAGTGGACCCACACGATTCTACTGTTGGGATCCAGCTGCACCATGCTCTCATCAGTGAAAACATGGTGGCGAAAAGTCGCCTTTTCTTCTTGCTTCAACTTGCAAAAATTGACTCGAGGTAGGCGATTTGCCTCTCTTACGGAGTGGCCATAGCGAGTGTTCAGGGCACATAATCCAGCCTCCTTTCGGATCCTATCGATCGGATACTCCGATACCTGTAATATTGATCTTTGATCTTTCAGGCATGAAATTAGTTATCATTTGCTGATAGATTAGTACAGTTCATTAGATGAGTGGATCATGGTAGGCACAGTACTCGAAACGATTCAGAAAGATTACGGTAGGTGCAGAAAATTGGATCGAAAAAAGAACGGTATTATTGATTGTAACGACTAACTCTTAGACCGAAGTTCCTCTCCACTCCCAAGAGGATTTCCGACATTTGTACCTCGTCATCTTCATCGTACAAATCGATAATGTACTGCTTGACTTCGTGGTAGATGACGGGTGGAATAGTGGTAGCTCTTGGAGTGTACGGTTCCTTCGTGATCTCGAGAGGAAGAGCAAGGAGTCGACTGATTGCTCGAGGGGATATTGTGTGTCCCATGTTAGCACACCGGGACGACATCTCCTCATAACTGATCCCTTCGTCTTGCCATCCCACTAGAAAGTCCTTCCAGCTCTTGTCGAGTCCCTGTAGATTAATGAACGCCACGTGTAATCAGTGTTTCACCATATGAATAAAGCAATAATGAGAGACATACCGTGTAAGCGAGAGATTGAGCCATCCGGAAATGTATTGATCGAAGACGGATATCTGAGCACGAGAAAAGCGGGGGAAGAATGGTGTTTCCCACCAATTACCAATCAATATCACGGCGATTCTATGCAAATAACATGTAAATGGGCGATGTTTTCCCCACGAATTCTATTTCGGAAATTCTTCCAGAACGCCGGGAATATTTAACATATATCTCCCACATCCTCGTTTTGTGATGTTTATGATGATCAAACAACTCTTTTCTATGTTTCAGATGTCAATCATCTGTCGCTTGGATAATGAGTATCACATTGTAAATCGTGATGCTCTTAGGAAAGGAAGCATTGAATTGTGTGGGGAGAAAATCAGAGTCGATTTTTTCGGCGTTGTTAGGGATGCCATTTATTGTGAGGAAGGGGCGAGGAAGACGTTGTTGAAGGAGAAGGAGAAATGGGAAAGTGGCGAGAAATCCATAGAGAAGGAAGGGAAGCTTCCGCTTCCGGTTAGTTCATACCTTCCCTAAATCATTTGAATAATCGTTCTCAGAAAGTCGTGCTTATGCCTGGAGGGGAGAGGGTCGAAATTAATCAACGAGTACAGAGAAGTACAGCTAAACGTACTCAGCCAGACGGTGAACTGATTTTTTTGCAAAAAAAATTACTATATTTTAATTGCAGCAAGTCCCGCCAAGTGCAAGAGATCACGTGGTACAAGTAAGTCGAACCTCCGCTATTGCTAAAAAATGGCATTGGTTAAATCATCAATAATTGTTTGATATCAACAGGTGTCGCCCGTGGGCAGAAATCAGGAGGAAAGGGAGAATCAAAGACTACCATGAACTTTTCAATAAAACAAGGTTTGATTTCTCATCCTATTGATCATCATATCTGATTTGATTAGAACCTGCCGATACGGTAGCTGACAAGGATACGGTGGACGACGTAGTAGCAGGTACGCAATGCTGAAATTGCTGTAACAGTAAGTACTCATTTTCAGTACCTGTGGACAGTGATGTACCTAACGTCATACCCCTGTCTGGAGGACCGACCAACTCATCGGCATCGGGAGGTACGAAATTATAGAACAAACTCAAAGACAATATAAAATAAGATCAAAGATCACACATCACATCTTTATAATCACAGGTCGCACACGCAGAGAAAGAAGATTGGAAGATCGAGCAAATACGACGCCGAGTGGTAAATATTTCGGATCATTAGTCGCATCCCTCCAGAAAGGGGTCAGGAGCAACAGTCGGTCACGGTAGAACTCACTCACAGTAATTTTCACACTCCTGACCCTTTTATGCGGTTTGACGGGCAAATACCTTACCTTACAATATCCCAACTACAGCAGCAACTACCTCTATTCCAACTTCTTCCCCTCTCACCACTAACGGTCTCTCTCATGAGACTGCTCTCAGTGAGACAAACTATTTGTTTCTGCACTTCAAAAATGATCATTTCAGTTCTGAATGCCGTAAGGGAGATGAGAGACGCTATGACTACTCAGTTTCGGGTAGTTGACGAGCGCCTTAATGACTTGGGCAACAGAATTGTCAATCTAGAGGATCTGGCAGATGAGATAGCAGATGGATTAGAACAACAAGGGAATAAGGTTATTTCAAAATTTATTGCAAAATTACAAAATATGTTAAACAATAGATTGGTGAAGTCGCTACGGCTACTCCTTCTATCTCTACCAACTCACTGAAAGCAGCCAAGGCTGTCGAGAAGCTCGCCGAGAGACTGCCACTGCATCCTCCTTGTCCGTTTTCTGAAAAAAAATGCTTTAATGTATTTTCTTTAGCGTTCTCCTACAAGTTTATCAAGGAAGAGAGGGTTCGAGTACTCGACAAAGACTCGTTTCTCTCATTCGCTAATCGATTGGATCGTGAACTTTTCACTCCATACCAGCGCCGTCTCCCTCTCAATGAGCGCGATCAAGAAAAGGTTCAATGGATGACTGAGGTTTGAAACATAACATTATTATGACATGATTAAGTAAATAATTTAAATTAATTGCAGTGTCTACTTTATCGAAGGAGATTCAGTGTGAAGGGAGAGAAAAAGACGATGGAAGCGAGCATGAGGAAAAGGCTGAATAACTATGCACAGAAGAGGCGCAAAGTCCCTTTGGGTGAGGATGCGGTCGAGGAGGAGGAAGTTATTAGAGAGGAAGAAGTGATGGGAGAAGAGGGAGAGAGACCGAAGGATATTGGGAGAGAACATGAGGAAGATGAAGAGGGAGAGGGAGATTTTGATAGAGAAGAAGACAATGAAAAGGAAGAAGAAGACATCTTCCAGGACGGAAACTTGTCCATTAGAGTTCTTTAAGGAATTTCCGAAACGATTAGTTCATTCGTTTTTTTCTTGTTCATTCTCTTGTTCAGATAGAGAAATTCTTGTTGTCATTTTTTTGGGTAAACATTCATTGAGTTATGAATATCGATTGATCACACTGAATGCAAGTGAAAAGGTCAAGATGACCTACTGTAAACTCAAAAGATCGATCAATTTCGTTCGCACCGCAAAACTACGTGCCCTGTCACGCTCTCCTTAAAGTCGCATCGAAATAGAGTGCATTGGGTCAGAAGCTGAGTCCACTCTCGCATGATCAATCGATATCTGCAGCATACCATAACTAGGTTTTTTTGGTCCGCCCACTTTCCACAGCGCTAATACCGTCAGCATCACTTTTTGATTGAATTGGATCGAAAGATACGAGTCTGATCTAACAAACACCGAAGAAATGGTTCAACGAAACAAAGCGTTCCTATTTCATGACACCATCATCTTTTGAAATTGCACCCATTCAGCGAAATAAGTGTCATACCTAATCACACAACTATGCACAGATTTAAGCAAGCTATCTGCAACGCTTGTTCACGGAACAATTAGCGCCTAAAACTACAGCAACCCGATGCTATCGACTAGATAGTACCGTAACCTCAGACTATCGATCAGATTTAAACGCAACACAGTACCCTCCAATAATCGAGCGACTATTGCCAGAGCCCGCCTACCCTTCCCGCACTTACTTCAACTACAGAAGAAACAAGAAAGAAAGAAAGAAAAGAGTCTTCTCAGAAGAGACGAAAGACGGTCCGAAGCGAGCGAAGATCATGAAGAGCAAGGAGACGAACGGCAGGTGATGTGAGCGGGGAGGACCTGGGCATGATTCCACAAGCCACAAGCCATCACCAAATGCTCACCAACCTGACAAAAAAAGAAGACGGCTGGCTGTGAGAGACGGACACGCGGGCGATGTGGAGCAGACATGAAAATAATATAATTAGAAACGGGGAGAGTGACTACTGATACCTTCGTATTGTGTCGTCCATAAATTGCAATAAGAAAATCAGCGTTTTTAATCTTTTTAGAAATATAATTAGCACTCTCTCAATTTCCCACACTCTCTCGTCGGTTAGGCAATGCGAGAGAGCACGGGAAACGGAGATGGTACAGTTTTTTTCAAGAAAATGCACAAAAAATTAAAGTAAGTACCTCTAAAGATGCTGCTGAGTCTCCTCCATCCTCCTCTGTTGTCCTTGCGAAGAGATACTGCAAGAATGAGCAATATGAATACAAAATAAAAGAGACGACAGGGATAGGTCGCAACGGGAAAACGGGCGCTCCAAGCAGGAAACGCGTGTTGGCGATTAGACGTCGACCGCGTGGTGTTCGCAACTGATCGGCGGAGGGATGAGGAAAGAATAACAATCGAAAAAATAACGGAGAAGTGTAAAAATAGAGGGAAAACGAGTGCGCTTGTCAACGCGCGCAAATTTAAAATGCTCAGGGTTACGGTAACCGCCTTTTCCCGCTCCGTGAACCAATCGCATCGTAAAGTGAGGAATTTAAAGATTAACTTGAAGTGACGCACTCGAAATAATTTGTTTTCGCTTTTTCTTTTCCATTTTTCCCCCTATCACGTTGCAAATATCGATATGAAAGCGATAGAATCAAAGATCCTTCAAAACAATCAAATATTCGTGGTACAAATCAATGAAAACGAAAAGGTGTCCTAAAGTGGCACACCGTGCCCCACGGTGGCACACCTTTGTTGAAAGTGATCTTGGCGTACGATATACTCTAGAAGCCCGAATAGCCGGACCAGTAGTCACTTGTGGTCGGACTAGTAGTGAGTTGTAGCCGGCTATTGGTTACCCAATAGCCGACTATAACTCACAACTAGTCGGGCTATTCGGGGTTCTAGAGTATTACATATATTTTGATAATTGTTAATTCCATTATAAAATTAATGTGGCACTTTTAAGAATATCCGGATCAATCCAGTAGTTGACGTTACGACGTACATCCGATTACACGTTGCACAATCGAACATTTGCATAAAGAACCTTCTAATGAGCCACCGAACAGTCGTGCAAATCTTCAAGGTACTTTTCGCTGCTGAACCTTCATCATAAATGAAAAAATATATTAAAATTATAATTAAATAATCATAAATGCAGGCGTTCTGCGATACTCCTGGTGAGCACCAGATCACAATTGCGCTGGATGATGAAGAAGCGAGGATGTTTCGTGGAGCATGCACTGCCGACCCTCGATTCATACTGGAGTGGCCCTGGGACTTCAAGCGCAGAGTAAAGTGTGCCAGAAGTTCAAAGTTCGCGATTATTAGCAGCAACGAAAATGCGTCGCTTTGTTGCATTACGATGTGTTCAACGGCACGATATAAACATATGACTATCATAATGGTCATGGTGTGCGTTTTGCTGGTGCCGGTTTGTTATGGTTTTATGTTTTACTGTGTCGTCTGCGCCATTATTCATTAATTTATTGGCATCATTATTAATGGATAAAAATTTGAGTGTGATATTCAATAATTTTGTGATGAAATGAAAATAAAAAAAAAGTTTCGGATTAACTTCCATTTACTTCGTCTTCATGTTCAATCTGCAACGTTCGCTCGCTTTCTAATGATGCATTCATTGCTGATCTGCTATCAGTTGCGATTTTCGCAGAAATAAATTCATAATATGTAAATGAGGTCAAAATTGAAAAATCTAAACTGGTCAAGTTGTTGGAACATGCATTGGGGATGTTATGTAAAATTTGCCATCTCACTATCTTTCATCTCCATGGAGTAGATAGCTTTTGAAGATTTCAAAAGCTATCTCCTCCTCGACGAGAAAAGCTACAGCCATGCCGATTTTTTGTAACATCCCCAAGACACGATCTAAAAACTTGACCAGTTCTGTTTTTTCGAATATGACTTAATTAATCAATTATAAAATAATTATTGCAAATTTTGGCATTAAAATAATTATAGTCGACGAACAAGGCGAAAATCGATAAATCAGAACTGGTCAAGTTTTTAGAATGTGTATTGGGGATGTTACAAAAAAACGGCATGGTTGTAGTTTTTTTCGTCGAGGAGGAGATAGCTTTCGAACATTTCAAAAGCTATCTCCTCCATGGAGATGAAACATAGTGAGATGACAAAATTACATAACATCCCCAATGCATGTTCCAACAACTTGACCAGTTTAGATTTTTCAATTTTGATTTACATATTATGAATTTATTTCTGCGAAAATCGCACTCATTTCGCACCAGAAATGACTCGTCGTCTGGGATTAGTTTCACAAATTTCAGCGCCATGCTAATGGGGCATTTTCACCAATCTGACACGCTGTGTTTAGATTATCGAATGTAAACACAAGAAGTTTCAAATTTTTCCAAAATTCATACAATCATCATAATAAACTATAAAAGATCTGGGTTCTAAGACGAAATAGAGTTTCGGCTTTGGGCTCAAAATGGTTGAATTGCAATATTAAATAAATGTTCTGTTGAGACTCTTCGATTCCATCCATCGGTTCATGTCGGGGAAAAAATAAAGACTCGAAAATGGCCAAAAATTGCTATTCGTAAAAAGTTTCTGAAAGAACCAGTAGCTTCCATGATGAAATATCTTAGCGTAGTAGTACACTCACGGAGATGCATCAACTGACAAAAGGACAAGTTGATCCAAGTTCTTCGAGAGAAAAAATTTTCTCGAAAATCACCATGAACGCGGGGTCATGGTCCAAAATCGCAAAAAAAAATTTTCCTAAACTTTCTACCCCATTCATCCGAAAGTTATTTATAGCGCCCTATGTTGCTTTATTGGGTATTAAAGGGACAGTAAAGGCACCGTTGAATTCCCGCAAATTTCAAAGTCTCGGCACGACTTTCGGCCCGCTGGAAGAAACAAAAGCATAGGGTGGGTATTGAACCTGCGACCTCACGATTGCTAGGCTAACGTTTTACCGCTGCTCCACTTGGGCTGATATCTGATAGGGCGCACACTATCTCTATCCCTACGTCGCTCGTGGAAATTGGACCAAATGAACAAGAATTTGTGTGTTTACTGTCCCTTTAAGACGCTTTATTAACAGTTAGTTCTCTATAAAATTAGAAAAATATTTTTGCGTTTTTGGACCATGACCATGGTTTCATGATGATTTTCGAGAAAAAATTTTTCCTCGATGAACTTGGATCAACTTGTCCTTTTGTCAGTTGATGCATCTCCGTGAGTGTACTACTACGCTAAGATATTTCATCATGGAAGCTACTGGTTCTTTCAGAAACTTTTTACGAATAGCAATTTTCGAGTCTTTATTTTCCCCCGACATGAACCGATGGATGGAATCGAAGAGTCTCAACAGAACATTTATTTAATATTGCAATTCAACCATTTTGAGCCCAAAGCCGAAACTCTATTTCGTCTTAGAACCCAGATCTTTGATAGTTTATTATGATGATTGTATGAATTTTGGAAAAATTTGAAACTTTTTGTGTTTACATTCGATAATCTAAATTGACCCGGTTTTCATACATTCTGATTATGCTTATCAATTTGACGTCGGAAGTTGGTACACACTCGAACCAATTCGAGAGATAACAATTTATCGAATAAAAAAAAAATTCCGTCAAAAAATTCAATTTCACTTTTCAAAAATATTCATTTTTTAAAAATACATTTCAAAGCGGAAATATATGAAGAATATATTGAAGTTTATTTCCCGCCTAGATAGGGCTTACGACTCGGTAAAATTCGAAAAATATTCGCGAAAAATGATTTTCAAACGCGAAAAATCAACTTCAGAATCCTTCGTTCTCTGTTCTGTGTGGTTATTTTTCACTTTTAGAGCGCTCTTTATACATTATTGAAGAAATTTTTATCCTAGCTTTCCGCGTTAAAAAGTTGAAAAATTTACATTTTTCACATTTGAGTGCCTTACACGAGCCGGGTTTGAGGCAAAGGCAAATTCTAGAAACGGTATGTTACTACTCTGTGCTGGACCTATCCCCAAAAAAATACGGAGACCTGAATCGCAAATCCTGGCGGCGATGTCCGGGGATGGTCGATCCTTACCTATCCGGTCTGTTAATTGTTGGCGTGTGTATTGTTGCCAATTCGTAAGGTCAAGAGATATGTAAGTAGAACACGTACTGCACAATAACCTCTCAGATTTGGCACTGATCCAATAAACAGCGTCCTTTCGTTCCTTTAAAAGTGCAAAGATTGAATTTTTGAACGGTACATTTGTAAAAATTTTTTCAACTTTCAGAAAAAAATACGGCGTTGTTTAAGTACAGTCGCGCCGGAAAGTATTCGTACACTTTGTTTTTCTTGTGTAACTTTCGCAATAGTTGAGCAATTGACCTGAAAATTTTATTGGAGCTAGCCAATCCATTAACTAATCGGATGCCACTGTTGCGGTGTTTGGAGCCAATCGTCTGGATTGCATAGTGATGACGCAACTAAACATCACTTTTTCGAAAAATTATATCTCGGAGGAAAACAATTCTCCCACATATCAGTTTCACAGAAGTTGTAGATCTACCCATGGACTACCCAGAAAAAAAATTTCAAGGTGCTGCGATTTTTCTCCTTTGCAGCAGCCTTGCTGCAAAATTGAGGCTGCAAACTCATAACTCGGCTCCCAGATAAGCTAGAGACCCGTTCTAGTGTTCAAAATGATCCATTTGGTGAGCCAAGGCATCTCTGAAAGTTTGGTGAAGATTGCACATCATTTTCCCTCAGGGCTCAAAAAAGTCACTTTTTTGCATACCCCAACTTTGAGGGTGCTCAACTCGAAGGCTCGAAGGCCAAAATCCTTTATGGCGCGAACGCATCCCTGGCGCGCGCTGGTGTTCGGAAACGAGGCGGGGCGAGATTATGCAAAGGGAGAGACGATACATTTCGAAACCAGCGCGCGCCAGGGATGCGATTGCGCCATGCAGGAAAAAAATGCTGATGCTACAAAAAGTTGGGCATCGATTCTTGAATGGTTTTGAGCCGTTCCTACACAGGAACCATATTTTTAGAAAATTCAGCCTTCGAGTTGAGCACCCTCAAAGTTGGGGTATGCAAAAAAGTGGCTTTTTGAGCCCTGAGGGCAAATGATGTGCAATCTTCACCAAACTTTCAGAGATGTCTGGGCTCACCAAATGGATCATTTTGAACACTAGAACGGGTCTCTAGCTTATCTGGGAGCCGAGTTATGAGTTTGCAGCCTCAATTTTGCAGCAAGGCTGCTGCAAAGGAAAAAAAATCGCAGCATCTTGAAATTTTTTTTGGGGTAGTCCATGGGTAGATCTACAACTTCTGTGAAACCGATATGTGGGAGAATAGTTTTCCTCCGAGATATATTTTTTTTCGAAAAAGTGATGTTTAGTTGCGCCATCACTATGCAATCCAGACGATTGGCTCCAAACACCGCAATAGTGGCATCCGATTAGTTAATGGATTGGCTAGCTCCAGTAAAATTTTCAGGTCAATTGCTCAACTATGCTCAACTAATTGCTCAACGAAAGTTACACAAGAAAAACAAAGTGTACGAATACTTTCCGGCGCGACTGTATATGTTATCCTTGATTTTCCGCGTCTATTTTCTGTCCTTGAATTGACAAATTCGTCTGCACGCGTTTGATGTTAATAAGCGTCTAATGCTGTAATATGCGTCGCTTCTCTATATTCTCCTTGATTTCTGAACAAAGGAAAAATTTCATGTATGCAGCCAGTAGGACATGGGGATCTAACATGCAAGGCACAATGTATGTCAGACCATTATGTCGTGTTCTTCATTGTATCTAATCGTCTCATACAATATGGTTTACTACTACTTTTTTCTCGAATTTTGTTAATTACTTAGGATGATCATCGTATAAAACAGTGTGCCCTCCCAGATGTCATTTCCTATCCTATCTCTGCCATACGAATTGATCTGCGAGATTATCTCTCACTTACCGTACCTCGATCGAATACGGCGGCTGGGACCGACCTGCCGTCTACTGTACATTCTTCAGAAGGCAACCGGAAGGAACAAATTCGACAAAGTGGTTGTGGAATGGGTTCGTCGGTCTATTTTACGCTCTTTAATCATTTTTCTTTGCAAGGTTCTTATTTTTTTGCCAATTCAGATTTCTCAAAATTAAATATTTTGCTTTACAGAGAGAACAATGGTTACAAGACATAATCATGATTCGAATTGACAACATGAAATCACATCCTTTTCGGGTGTTTGGAGGAGGTTGTGATCTGACCTACTCCGACAAATTCACTCAGCTTTTCCATGCAGCAAATATCAACGAACTCACTTTCGATGTGAGATTAAATTCGAAATGTTTTTTTTTAATTTAAAAAAAACACCAGGGAGTTCATCCGCTAATGCACTGTGGCATGGAGACGCAAGTGGTTGCTCTTTTTGAAACTGCAACATACCACAAGTTACAACTAAAGTGCAATATACAATACGGATGCTGGTCGGAAAGGTGATTTGTTTTCTTCTAAGTGATATCCTCAGATTTCAACAATGAACAATAGTTGAAGCAAAGATATTTCGGAATGAGAAGGTTCTTTACAATAATTTAAGTACGAAAATAGAGTAAATAATTGTGTGACATCCCCTCATTTCACAAACTCTCATCAAATAGTTTGTTTTTGCGTGAAACGATAAGATCCTAATATTTTAAAGATTTCTGCGTTCACTGACGAGTCGACCGGGCATTCGACACATTGAAGTCTTGTTTTCGTTAACAAATTCATCGACTCTTTATCAGCAAGCGAGAAAACGTCTCTTATGCCGCGCTAATTTCATGGGGTGCAAGGTGCACATCAGTTTTATGCACCCTTTCATAACTTTTTCCCTACTGAAGCTACAACTTTCAAACTTGATACAGGGCCCAATTAAAAGGAAAATGTTCCAAACGTGGCTTGCAATCCCTGTATCAAGTTTAGAAGTTATAGCTTCACTAGGAAAAATGTTATGAAAGGGTGCATAAAACTGATGTGCACCCCATGAAATTAGCGCGGCATTACAAGTCCCACGTGTCGCAAAATTAACGATAACTGAATCGCAAACAGAAAGGGTAAATGTTTACAATAACATTGGGAATAGTCTTACAATGAAATTCAGATGATTTCTCATTATTGTACCGAGTTTTAGAGCTTCTAGTGTAGGTACTAGTTATTTCCGTAATACAATTAATGTAAAACATTCCAGAGTATCCACATCAATCCAGTTGTTGACCTTACGACGTACATCAAACTGCACTCTGCACAACCGGAAATTCGTTTAAACAACCATCTAATGAGCCACCAAAGAGTCATGGAAATATTCAAGGTACGTTTCAGCCAATATGAATGTGAAACAAGCGATCCTTTGTGAATGCGATATAAAAAATTCCAATATAAAATTGATACGTTCATAAAATTGTATCTCGGTCTGTCATCGGCGCAGCCGTATCTGCTGTTTGTATCTCGGTCTGTCATCGGCGCAGCCGTATCTGCCGGAACGTTTTATTATTTTGAACAAATCTTTGTAAAATAATAATATTATAAATGCAGGCATTCTGTGATAATCCTGTGATAGATTCTCAAATCAAATCGAAATTCGTTTTGGTAAAGTCAAGAAAATTACTGTTTTATAGCCTTTGCGCCGCCTTATTCTGCACCGTTTTGAGGCAGTGAGCGGTCGGTATTTGCCCTATAATTGAGTTATCGACCCCACGAGAGGGAAATTAACGAGGGATTTTCACTTTTTTGAGCAACTCGACCGCTCACCGAGAAAAAAGGTGAAGAATAAGACGGAAAGCGTGTTTCGAAATCAGTAATTTGCACAACTTTACCAAAACAGAAATTTCGATTTGATTTGAGAATCGGATTCTACGTCATCGATTACACAACATATAAATTTTTTAAAAGTAGCATATTTTTAGTATTCGAAATATGAGTTTTCGAAAATTTACATTTTTCAAAAATCATGCACGTTTATTCATTTTTACAAACTGAGCACTATTTGTTCAGAGCATAATGTCCAATTTTGAAAAAGAACAGAGATACAGGGGTCCAAGGTGGAAAATAATGAATCTTTCGAGCTAATTATCTATGCAAATTTTATGCAGAAAAATAATTTGAAATGTGGGTTCGGGAGATGAGAGCAAGGGCTATCGATCCATGTCAAAATCAGAAAGACTCAAAATTTGATGTACGGTGAAGGTACACTTTTTACGCGAACGCACTGATAAGTTTTTTTTGTTTTTTTTGTTTTTTTTTTGTTTTTTTAATTACTTGAGCGACAAAAGACTTCTTCTTCATTCGCCATTCGTCATTACCTATGTTCCAATGGCGCGGTCGCCCTCTCCTCTTTTCCCATTGTCCCTCCGTCTCATTTTTGAATAACTGCGCGTCAGGGTCAGTTTGGCACAGTGCCAAACTCAAATAACTCTGTTCAAACTTATCGATTGAACGTGCGGTTTGCGGAGCTCTTACCGGGGAACCGAGCGTGATAAACCCACAGTGAAAGCTCAGTTCACAGTATCATGGCCAATGCATTGAAAGAAATGCACTCCATGCACGCGTGGTGTGCCTTTCTACCGTATGCCGCGAAAGAATGGTTGAAGCAGAAGTCTCCCCAAAAATCAGCAAGAGAAACTGCATGGGTTGGGGGTCGAACCCCCGTCCCCTAGATTAACACTGTAGAAACTTACCTCTGAGCCAAGTGGGCTGATGCAACACTGATCAACTTAGCTCGCCCCATTCTTGTGGAATCGCTTCAGTGGATTCCTCTAGATAGTGGGGGAGCACTACCTACAGTACGCTAAAATTCGTGGTAAGAGAAAATCATATCTCAAATAACCATTTTCAAACTTCCCGGGCAGGGTCTACACCACATTTTGTTTCTTCACTATTTTCTTAACATTCATGATACTGTGAGTTGACCAAAAGTTCATGGGTCACCACCTTTAATACTTTATTCTCCTTCGGTGTTTTGTTTCGTTTCATTTCTCCGCTTTCGGAGTGTCGCGGTATTGTGCACCTTCGCATTTTCGCGCACCGCTCTAGTTTCTTATTCCTGATGTGAATGGCTTTGCAACTATTTTAAATAGTTTTTTTTAATTCTAACACTTAATTTATTTATCGTCTCGAAAAGCGCAAAATACTTTTCATGAGCATAGTTGGTGTTTGCGTTATTTCAAATTTTCAAGGGCATACACGATATGTGTTGATCGCAATGACCTCGTCGACTTGGCACAGTTCCAATACATGGCGTGCTTTCGTTCGGCGTCTTTAAAACGAATTCCCAACGTGTGAGACTTCTTTTCTTCTCACTATCTTGAGATCTAGTTATTTCCCCTAATAAAAGATTTCTGATAAATATATGCTAACTCTTCAGATGGCTTGCCCGATCCTTTCACTTCCACGAGAACTGATACTGGAGATCATCTCTCACGTTTCTTTTGTCGATCGGGTGTGCCGCCTGGGACCGACCTGTCGACTATTCTACACACTGCAAAAGACCGTTCGGCTCAAATTCAATAAAGTTGTTGTCAAATGGGTTTGTTCATTTGCACAATTCATTAAATCTAAACTGGTAATGCCTTTGTTCAGATATATCAAATAGGCGCATACTGTATTTTTACAGACTGATCATAAATACTATGATACAATATCGATTCGGCTTGACAACACAAGATCTCATCCATTTCATCCATCAATATTTTGTATACATGCAATACTTAATTTTGGTTACTTACAATCTTTCTGATTTTTTGTTTTGATTTTAAACTTTTTTTTATTTTTTAGGGAATTCATCCTGAGAAGTGGATTGCGATGGAGACACAAGTGGCTTCGCTTTTCCGAACCGCGACGTTCAAAAAAATGCAAATCAATAATAACCTACGTTACGGTTTCTACTCAGAAGGGTGAGTTTTTTTTCAATAATGTGAGACAGTGGATAAGCAGAAGCACTTACGTGCCTAATGTGAAAAACTGATTAGATTGATGCATTTTTGTTATATCATCTCAATGCTCTTCTTTCAAGGCTTCTACAGTCACTTACTGATCGGCCGAGTATTCGGCAGACCGACTTTGTCCTGGTTCGTACAAACGCAGAAATACGAGAACACGCTCTACAAGCGCGAAGGCTTCTCGCAGTTCTTCCGAAGGTGGCAACAGCGACTTTCAAGGAGCGTTATACCCCCGAGGTAAAGCTTTTCTGTCATTTTTCCCATTGGGATCTAAAATCGCCTTCCAACTGGAGAATCATCAAAGGCGCCGAGGGGGTCCCATTGGAGAAAAAAGATCGATTGGGGTACATTATCCCCATAGGGATCCCAACATTTTTCCATTGGATTTTCCGTTGGCTCTTCTCCAATTAGGAGGCGAATTCAGATCCAATGGGGCAAGCATAGATGGTTTCGAATTATATTTAGTATCTTGCACAGTGTACAGCATGCAATTGGAATAGCTGAATACGCCGAATTGCACTCGATCGATAATTCACATTAACGACTTGCATATAAACCATCAAATAATTCTTCAAATTTTCAAGGTAAACAGCAGTCGTATGTTTAGCATGAATCAATGAAGTTGAACCTGTGCGACTGATTTTAAAAATAATCTCAAATTTGCAATGATTAAGGAATTTTGCGATGCTCCGGGTGCTTGTCAGACAACACTTGAGGTTCACGTACGAGAGGCGGCAAAGTTCATTGACGCATGTGCAATCGAAGACAGATTCAAGGTCAGAATTAGCTTTAACAAAAATCATTTGTCCTACAAAATACACGTATTTTTCCAACTTTGAGCGGCTTTACAAATGCTTCCAAAAACATCGCTAGAAGTCAACATTTAACAAGTCGTAGTTCAATCTTAAAACGATCAATAAAAACAAACAAATTCCAATACGTGTCATCTTTGCAATTCTAGTAAGAAGTATCATCACTTCATGCATCTGGAGGACATCACTTCAATTGGTATAATTTCGTTTGATACTCATTATCTTGTTTAGCAGATGTACTGCAAAACGGGTTCGAACACCCACTGTAAGCAATCCGGAGTTTTTAAGCCATAACAAGGAGCCGTTTAAATTGTATTTATCAACGTATTTTGTAACACACTCTTTAAACTACTCCCTTTATAATAAAATCATTACTGAACTTTCATGCGAAAATTGGAGGAAAACAAGAAATGGTATCTCAAATGTCGCCCCAATCCATCGTCACAACTAGGAAATCATTCATTTGCAATGGCCGATTGCATCCTTCAGCCTCCAGCCGTTCGCCATATCCACCACGTGTCCGCGCATGTTCTCGTTGAAATGATAGACGAGAGGGCTGTGAGCGGCAGAAATGGGCAAGAGCTCGAGCGTGCAATGGTAATAGCCAGTTACCTCTATACTCTGCAATATTGTCTGTTTTTTTCAACCAATTTTTAACCGAAGCAAGTACCTTTGCGAATTGCCAGCTCTCCGAAGCTGTCGGGTAGCCTGCTCGCAACGACATATTGTGGTACACGAGATAGGATTCATAATCTCCTGTTTCCGGATAAAGAAAGAGATATCCCGCCAGCTCCATAGTCGCTGAAGTGGTATTACGGTATTTGGACCTCTTTTTTCTGAAGATTTATGTGAAGAATCTAATCTAATTACACACAGAAAAAAATCTGTCATATATGACAGATTGCACTGACAGAATATTCTGTCAGATCTGCACTCACAGATTAATCTGTCACTTTTTGCGACAGATTCATTCTGTCGCTCACCAATCTGTCGCATTTGATAGAATCATTCCGTCTATTTTTGGTCGGTGAAAAAAAGTGACAGATCGATTCTGCCATTCAAATACAGGTGGAGGGGGGGGGGGTTACTGTAGAAGTCAGGTGCATTTCACACGTCCCCGAATACCCAAGTGTATATGTGTCGTCTGCTCTGGAAGAAATTCGGTTGGGGCTTTCCATAGAGGGAGGACTATGTCCGTGGGGCAAATGCCCCCTTCCTCTTTTGCAATGGGAAACAGTTGAAGCGATGAGAGATAAGTGTTCCCTGAACCTTTTATACCCTCTGAAATTTGGAACAATGCGAGCTAGAGAGTGGGGAATGAGAAGAGACAATAATCCTCATTTGCATCGACCCACTCATTCCAATCGGAAAGCACAGACCGATCAAGAGGGTATCTGATCAGAGTGACAGATTGATTCTGTCGGTTTCCTAAAATATTTGCATCGACAGATTAATCTATCAGACCGACAGATACATCTGTCATATATGACAGAGTCGATCGACAGAATCATTCTGTCAAAAAAGTGACAGAATTAGAAATGACAGATTTTTTTCTGTGTGTACTGAGAGAAATCACATTTGATTAAAGATAATCACACTACGTTGATTTTTTACTATGAAAATTTGAATAATAACACCACACCAAACCAGATCCAGTTACCCCGTGATCTCCAGATCTTAGCAAACCGTACTCCGCCTGGATACCATTGCGCCATACCACTGAACCACCACTTCATCTACCCCTCATTCTTCCATCTTTTTCCTTGTGTATTAGTAGTGAAATAAACTCGGATCTGAGCTCAGTTCTCTTATCCTACAACCACTCTCGCAACCAATTCCTACTGTACTTTCACACCACACCAACAAGAGTTCTCTCACTGAAGAGAAATCCTGTACATGGTGCATCGGCCGGGAAACGAACCCGGGCCGCCCGCGTGGCAGGCGAGCATTCTACCACTGAACCACCGAATCCCCAAAACAATGATTCCAATGCACACCATTACTCCCGAAATCCTCCTCGGACTGGATACCACTCATGCACTCACGAAGCAATCCGGGACAATCCAATTGCTCTCGCGCAGTGTTCCCTCGTACCAATTGTCATCGGTACCCCATTGTCCAAACCAGATCCCAACAATGACGATCTCACCGATCTCATCTACAACGCCATCGAAGATGATCCCATTGACCCACTCGATGAGCTATTCCTGCAGTACCTTGCCATCGAGAATGCCCCGTTTTCCGCAATGGGCCAGATCTTTGACTCCAACTATTCCGATTCGGAAGACGAAATGCCATTCCATGCATATCCGCCATGAGAATCTCCATGCCATCCCCCAAGGCGGGAGGATCATACTCCGTATGAGTAATTTTAATAATTGCTCTAAATAAACCCACTCTCGCAACCAAGCGAACCCATTATTATCATATTCCTATTCCATTTTCTATAAATCCAACACTCCAAACAAGCCGAATTTGCGTTTGATTGTTGTTTTATTGTACAGTAGCTTCGCTTTTGTGACCTACCAATTTCTTGTATGTCTCCCCACTTGCTACTTCTATCATCTTCTACTACTACCCTTCATCGACACCCACTTCTCTCAATCCCCAGGCAGGAGTGTACCGGATTACCGGTACTAATCCAATCTAATCAATCCAATTACGTCATTCCTATGTAATACCAATGCGACTCGGCCCAACAGTATCTCTGGCTCCGGGTCTAATCTCATGCTAATTGGCCCACTTTCCCCGTATATAAGTCGCCGAGACCTTCTCTCGACGTGTGACATGCCAGTATCGACGTTGTGAGTGCGCTCCCTCGTCCAGAACCCATTCCTCCAGTGGCCGAGCTCCGCTCTAAGCCTTAGTGATCCTCGGATTTTTCGTTACCCCGTGTTCTCCGGATCTTTCGTTACCCCGTGATCTCCAGATCTTAGCATACCGTACTCCGCCTGGATACCATTGCGCCATACCACTGAACCACCACTTCATCTACCCCTCATTCTTCCATCGTTTTCCTTGTGTATTAGTAGTGAAATAAACTCGGATCTGAGCTCAGTTCTCTTATCCTACCGTAATTCCTACTGTACTTTCACACCACACCAACAAGAGTTCTCTCATTGAAGGGAAATCCTGTACATATTTGAATAATAAAAAATATATGTTTGAACGGTTCGCTTAGTGGTTACGGTGTTTCTACGCTCACCTCTTTTCTTTGTAGTAGTTGCTGTTGAAGGAGAAACACTTGTGGACGGCATCGGAGTTGCTGACGGAGACGTTTTTATCTCTGATGACGATCTAAAGGTAGAAGAAGAGAGCGTAGTCTGAGCGGTAGTTGAGATAATGGAAGAGGTGGGCGATGTCGGCATGTCTCTGGTTGTAGCAGAGGATCCGCCCTGTGTCGATAAGTCCGGTCTATCACTTTGCGTTGTCACAATGGGCGGAGACGAGGAAGGCTCGCGGGTTTCTTCTGTGATTGTGGATGAAGAGGTCTCGACGACTCCGGAGGAGGAGGAGGGGGTCGGAGACGTGTATTGTGAGGAGGCGGCTGTAGTGGTGTTTGACGTCGTATCTTCGGCGATGGTGGGTTCACTAGGGAGACTAGGATTCGGTGTTTCCGCAGGTGTGCTTGTTGTTTGTGCCGGCTCTTCTGTTGTCGACAAAACTTGGGTTGCGTTCGACAAGTTTTTAGTTGATTCAGAAAAGACAGGGGCCGTAGATTGGGAAGAGATCACCGTCGACGAGTCTGAGTCGGGTTGAGTAGTGGCGTCAATCTCAGAAACAGATGTGGCATCTGCAACTCTAATTTTCCCATCAGTTTCAGGAATGGCCGATCAATATTCTCTGCCCTTTATTTTCTTCTTCAACCTTGGAACTTCTTTCACAGAACAAGAAATCCAGATGTTTCTCGAATTTTAACAACCCACCACTGAACAGCCAGGGTCGAACTTTTTCTTCGAGAAATTGATCGAATGCAGTAGTGGAAGGAAAGCAAGCATCGAATTCAGTTAGAGGTTCATCTGAAAACACGAATATGATAATTTCACACCTACATTCCAACGGACCGGGAATTTTTACGAATAGTCCGACACTTCCATTACTTTCTTCGTAAATTCTCTCAGTTGTCAGAATATGTTCCCCGGATTCCTGCAATTGCAAAATTAACGACTTTAGTAAATGATTGTTTTTGCTGAAAAAGAACTCTAAAAATACCGTATAATTCTTCGCAGTCGAACACTCATGGGAGTCGAAATTGTACCTGAAAATGGAGAGGGAATCAGCAACTAACTATTTTGTCTTTAAATCATCAAGCTATCGGGAAATTTTAATAAAAAAACAATGGTTACGCAGAAAACAAACTTGAACGATGTGCAGTTTTCTTTATCGCACACATTGACGCAATCTCTGAGATTGTCCACTTGTTCTGGCATCGAAAGTTCCTTGAGAACAATAGAAGACACGCGAGAAAATGTTGACGGGTTCGCCTGAAGCAATAGGGCAATGTTCTCATTCAAAATCATGGACGCAGAAATAGCGTAAGCAACGAATCAGGGATCTTTCTCAAAACAGTGATTTCAATTCTCCCCCCTACGTTGCCCTGCTTGCCAATCGAAAGTTCTTAAAATTTAAACCGACCATTTCCGCATGCATAACTGAGGTTTTGCACGGTTCTTCAGTTGCGTTTGACAGATTGTTAAGAAGTAAGAATAGTAGAAGAAACGCATTCTTTGGCGGCACTCTCATTGTTTCTCTTGCTTCCAGAAGGGAATTTCACCACAGGCGAGTACGATACAAATGAAGAAAGAGGCAAGGAGGGGCTGAATTCCTCCGGGCGCTTTTCATTAGTGCATTAGTTGTCGTGGAGACGGGGCAGGATCTGCGCTTGCTTTTAGCGGAGGGAAAGAAGGCACTACAAAAACAGCGCAGGCAGCTTTCCCTGAGAATATATGCTGACATTCTTGAGGAGTGAAAAGTCTATCTCAAATCACCAAGCTCGTCTATCTGAAACTATGCGTTCCTCGCTCAGAAACCAATAGACACTTTTAGGAGCAAGATCTCACTATCAGATCGAACGAAAAAGTGCCAATGCTTTCACAGCAACAGTGTAGCTTCCAACCGCCCTCTGCTGAAGCATCAGGAGACGAAGGCTTCTCACAATCAGAAGAGTTCGAATCGCCACGGATCTTACCCAGTAGTGGATAATTGATTAGTAGTAGCTCGTAAATAGTAAAATTTCGCTTTTTTTTTATAAAATATTGTTTCCATTTTCTCATATATTCCTGCATGAACTTTTTTTCATAACAATGCATTTATCATTACTGTGAATCGCAATATATATCTCTGTATATTTCATACTACTGCCCTTTTCTAACAATAAGATACAAATTCATCACAATCAAATAATGTCCTCTGATTAGACAGATGCAAAACAAGTGAAAACACTACTCAATGCAGTAGCCAATAACGTCCATCAAACGCCATTCTGGCTCCAGATTAACTTTGATTTCCCTAATTGAGTGATTAAACTTCTTCGGACTGAGAGAATTTTCGGTGGGGACCAGTTGCACCTCGCATCCCTCGTTGACTCGGAGTATAATAAACTGATTTTGAATAAATTAATTGTTTCGCCTCTCCGTCAGACAAAATACCTTAGCCAATTGCCACACAATCCCAATAGGAGAGTATCGTTTTTGAGTGGACTTCTTATGGTAGACGTCATACGTTAAAATACGCGTATCTATCCAGAATGAGCCGGCTTGCTCGGTTTCCGCTGAAATTTACACAAAATTAAATTATTTTCTATATAAGGGAATAGTATGAGGATGCAAAATAACCCGTTGTTTCATCGCTCCATGATCCTCCATCATCCTCTCCTTCCACATTTATTTTCGTCGAGGGAGATGCCGTGCCTACTGCCGACGTGGTCGAAGCTGAAGCTGCTCTCTCTGATGCCGTTGTTACAAAGATAGAAGATTTTGTCGTTGAATTCAACGAAATTGTCGATGCGGGGTCTTCGCTGATTGTCCCGATGGTTGAAGCACTTGCAGCAGTGCCGGAGGTACTAATATCTGACTCGGTGGTCGTGATTTCTGTTTGCGAGGGGGTTTGTGTTGACGATGGCACGTTGTTTGCACTTGATAAAGGCTTAGCTGAGGCAGGAGTGATGTTGATTGTTGAATCGGGAATGGTCATTGAGAACAAGCTGGAGGAGGCTTGAGAAGTGGTTGACAATTCAGTAACTGGGACTGTAAAGAAATCTGCAGTAATAAGTATCCCCTAAGTGTCATCAAAGAGCGATTGATATTTTCATCATAGCATTCTACATTATTTTAACTTTGTTACAAAAATACGGTATTATTCCACTTCGAACAACGCACCACTGTACAGCCAGGGTCGAACAATTTCTCTGAGAAAATCATCGAAAGCATTAGTGGAAGGAAAGCAAGCATCGAATTCAGTTTGAGGATCATCTGAAATATATTTTTTCTTAAAATCGATTTCTTTGCGCCCTCGGAAGAAATCATCAGCGAACCGGGAATTTTCACGAACAATCCGACACTTCCGCTACTTTCTTCGTATATTTTCTCAGTTGTCAAAATCTTTTCCCCGGTTTCCTGAAATTGGAAAATAGAGGATATGTTTAGCAAATAAAAAAATTGAAATGTATGTTTTAAATTACCACATGGCCCTTTGCAGTCGAACATTCATGGGTATCGAAATTATACCTGAAAGTAAGGAAGCAATAATTAATTAACCAAAGAATGGGAACTCAAAAAAACTCACTTGAACGATGTGCAGTTTTCTTTATCGCACAAGCTTACGCATTCTCTTAGATTGTCCACTTGAATAAGCATCGAAAGTTCAATGAGTTCAACAGAAGAAACGCGAGAGAATGTTGACGGATTCTTCTGAAACTGGGGGCCTTCATAAAAAGTCATATCTTGACTGACTCCTGAACTCGGATATTGTGTGCACAAATATTCGTAATCAATTATTTCTCGCAACTAACGTATATAGTTCGACAGTAGACAATTTTTTAAACCAACCATTTCCGCGTGCATAACTGCGGTTTTGCACGGTTCTTCAATTGCGTTTGACAGATTGTTGAGAAGTAAGAAGAGCAAAAGGAACACCTTCCTAGTAGACTTCTTCATGGTTTCTCTGACTTTTCTCGAGGCAAAAAATCAGAGGCGACTACGGTTTCGAGGCAAAAGGGGATTGTGAGTCTCGGGGGAGTGCCCCACGAACCGTCAAAAAGCGCATTATTCGTCAAAAAGCTCATTAGTCGTCCAGGATACGTCTGGAAAATTCGTAGTCAAGATGTTTACAAAATAGACGTATTTTGTTATATTTTTGTTCAATTCAATTAAGTCTATATTCCGCCATTAGTATGTAGTTCGCTTGGGATTGAGCAGGGTTTTTTCTGAAAACATTTTTGAAGTAAATCCATCGGCCGATCTTTTCAGAAGCTTTATTGCGCTTTAAAAAATGGAAAATAATACATATGAAAGACATGAAACTTTGAAGAGTAAATATTGATACAATGCATTGCGAAAGATACGATATGGCGAACAGGTAGACCAGAACATATTCTTACATCTTACATTTGTTAATGAGTTTTTAACATGGTAAGAAAATCGGAACGTCCGTGGTAGGAAAAAGTAGCTTGGGCATCACCACAAATCGATTTGATTACCCAGCGACCGTTTCGATTGATCTTCATAAAAGACTTATTCTCCTTAAAATGGATGAAGAAGTCTCTATCCAATTCCTTCGCAACAACAAAAGTTGTCTTTCGCGCCCCAGGCGTTGCGCAGAATACCTAAATTATGATTCTATTATCTTAATTATCTAATTATATTGAAACAAGTTACGATAAGAATATTATGTTTACCATGAATGTTACCTTGAACGCTTCATAAACCACTTGTTTATTCATGTTCCTGTCTTCAATGTAAATTGTATGCTGAGTGGATTGTAACTGGCGATATGTCGCTATGTCAATCATCGCTGTATTGCCGGTCATGTTGCCAAAGTCCTGAAAATTGAGTCTTCATTCTAGGAACAACCAAAGCGTATTTGCGTTTTGAATAAACTCAATGATATTCTACAATGATCAAGAAAAAATTCAAGTGTTCATTTTTGGATTGGCTTTTCGCAAAAGATACCAATCAAAGACTGAATTTTAATTACCTACCGAAGTTAGACTGCAAAGCGTGAGATTTGCAACTTGCGGTAGAGCGTCTAATATTTGTCTGTCGAACCGCAATACTGCGGGGTTAGAAGCACTGATCCATTTCAAGTTCACGTTGACATTGCTCATATTTCGTCCATTAGTTAAATTCTGGAGAAATCTGGAAAATAATAGCTATCTGTTAGTTAAAGTAAAAGGAGATGTACTGAAGGCACATTGTGGTTACAAGACAGTACAGTCCGGTGTTCTCTTTATGCATACGGTCTGATCTAGTAATTGTATTTTTTCTGGTCTTTAATGTATACTATAGTACATTCTAATTTCTGAATTTAAATAAAAATATCGTTTTACCTTTCAGAGCAAAATCCGCTGTCCCTGGATTGTGTAATCTGTAAATTCTTGTAAGCAGCAGTGTCGAATAGAAACGCTGCTTTCAGCTCAACCTCGTTGCACATGTTAGGACGATATATCTTAAATATTTATTATTAACCCCACAATGACCAAGCGATGTAAGCAATTGCTAGTCATTCGAAGGGTCATTCAGCGTTCGAACCCTGCCGAGGCCAACCAAGCCTTCCATACACCCCGGGGCGGGAAATTGGTAGCAACCATGGTTACGAAAGGTAACGTACTATAGGTGCCTTGGTAAGGCTTGGGTTACGTAATCTCACGTTGCAGCTGGTTTACCAGATTGCTCCTTCTAACGTGGTAGCTTGTGAAATAGCTTGACATGGAAAACCTTTAAACCCCACAAATTCTGAATAATTTCCACTTACCTCAAAAGACAGACTGTCGATTAGAGCGTGGTCGAAGAAAACTTTAAATTGGTCGTAGAATCTCATATCACAATCGCCTCGTCGTTTCCGAAAGGGATTTGGTAGTGGTTCACTGAGGTTGATGGCAATCCCCTCCCCATAATTAACCTGCAAAAATGTATTAAATTTTGCGAAATTTATTTTTCTTTATGTCGTTGTCCGCTGAGAGGTCAGAAATGGGTCTCGTCATTTCATTTGCGGCTCGTTATGGTAAATGCAAAAGTAAAGTTACTAACGGAATCAAGACTACTTTTTTTTCGACAAGCGACTGCTCTTCCCGGGCAACTCATATTCATAAAAATGCACATACTGATCGCACATAGACGTTCCCGAATCTGATCCTCCCAGCCTCCTTCTGTAGCTTGTAAAGCAGTCGACAGGTCGGTCCAACTCCAAGTAATCGATCGAAATACGGTAAGAGAGAGATGATGTCGCAGATGATTGCTTCTGGTAGTTGTAGCAGTAGCATTGATGAACTAGAAATTGAATTAAATCCAAAGTTTAAAAAAATATAAAACAAAAGGAAGAGTGAGAGATAACAATTTTTGGCACCGTGCCAAGATGCGACAGTATGTCATTTGGCGTGGATGAATGAGATATAGGCATCGAGAGATGTGCATCGATATTTGGCTCAATGCCAGCGCGTCCTCCCAATGTGATGAATTGTTTTCTTGCAGTACGACGCGGAATAATTTGCTCAGTTGTTTTTCTCCTTTCGACAATTCTACGAGGATTCCTTTCTTAATGTTAGATAACGCTTTTCCCATCTCCTCATCCTGCGCGCCCTCTCTCTCGTTTGCTCCAACCAATCGATCTAGATATGGAACGTGAGAAATTATCTCATAAATGAGTTCTTGCGGCAGTGATAGGAGTATTGACGGATTGGACCTGAAGCGAACTCAAAGGAAAACCCCAAAAAAATGCATTAGTGAAAACAACGCCGTGGCGTGGAGAAGTGAGAGTGATGTCCTCCATATTTGGCACATTGCAAGCGCGTCCTTAACTTACTCATGATTTTTCGCCTTGTTTCATGCTCATTAACATTTTTTTCTCATTCCGACACTTCTTAGTCCAGTGCAGAACCGTTTCTAAATAAATGATCGAAACTACCGTATCTTGATCGATTGTGGGGAGTGAAAACACACCTCACTTTATACACTGCGATAGAACAATGAACGAGAAAAACAAAATAAACTACGCACAGCAATTTTCAACACTTTATCCTATCTGTGGCGTTCATCCATTCCGTCTACATTCTCTTCAGGCAGTGCACATCCTCGTTCGTAATAGCGAAGATCCACTTGCAGAAGTAGGAAACCTTCGAGAAGATTCCTGAAAATTTAAACATTTTATATAAATGGTTGTACTTTTACAAACAAAGGTTCAATATATCTTCGAATAAAAAAAATTGGAAATGATACCAATTTCCTTCTTACCTGGCAGTTTGCACTGATTATCGATCATCGCAGCGGATCCGTGCTGGAACCACGTGCCATTCGGCGATTGAATCATCAGAGGATCGCCCTCATCGTACTGTAACTAGGTTTTATTTGAGAGATGTCAAATATAATTTTTTAATTTTAATTTTAAAAAATCACATTGCAAACGGTCTTGTCGCCCTCGCCCGCGCAGAGTTCGGACTGAAATGGACGTATTATTTATTGCAGTTGTTTCAAAAATAATTAAAACAATATTGCTGTTAGTATTGAAGAATTTATGTGAAAAAAATGCAATAGTAACTGTATCGCAATTTTAGAATGAGTTAAATCGATGACAAAAAATATTTAGAAAAATTAGAATTGGCTCACATTGTAGATGTTTCTAGACCAAGTGATCTGGCAGACGTCGTTGAGATCAATGTTGAACTTGGCCTGACGATACAAATATTTTCCATTGTATTTTCTGAAATCCATCAACATTTCAAAGTACCTGCATTGGTGAATTTTGGACAGAGCCGCCATCTGAAACAAACAATACGAATCACATGATTCCAAACCTACAGACCAGGGTTAAGAGGAGAGAGTATGCAAAAGTGAGAGAGTCCCTCTCGATTTCACACGCTCTCTCACTCCAAAGGCCTTTCTGGAAGGTTGACAGGCCTGTGGAATGATGTGGAATAGATATAAATTTGAGTCCCCTCATTTTATCATTCCCTTGCGGTTAGCCGGATCTCTCCCTCCCCGCTTCCCTTCCCAGTGAGTAATCCATTTATTTTAGAGCATAACCTGTATTTGCATTTCTGTAAATATTAATGCACGCTTTCAGTTTACGATAAATACATTTAAAAACGCTCACTCTTCTGATATCCCCATCCGACGACCCATCCCTTCAGATTCGGAGTCAGTACGTCATCATCGTCTTCCGGGAGACAAATGGGCTTCACGTAGTCGTTAAACTTGAAATTGTCTTTCAACTGCAAATGTATGACTTGCAAAGTATCAAACTCAACCGCATAGGAAAAATCCTGTGTGCTACCACAAGATGAAGAGTATTCTACGCTGCCTGTTCTTAGTAGGATTTCTCTCAGTGCAGTTTACATACCTGAATTAGTACGACATTGTCTAGTTTGGTAGCGGGCGAGTACGACGGATGCTTGTAGATTGACTTCACGTTGATGAGTTGCTCGGGGAAACCCCTAAAACATTGCTATTTATCGATATCAACATTTTTACTGACCACAAATTCCGAAATCCTATTTTTATGAGCGTGAAATATTTTTAACAATTTGTTTACTTCGAAACTCTCAAACTGTCAGCAAGCAAACCATTCGTGCACATAATTTTTACTACAATAACGATATTTATTCCTTACTTTTGGTTCTCATGTTGCAATCCCGCACGGACGTTCCAAAAGTCCAGTCCATCGTCGTTGAAGCAGCTTGCTGAAAGTGAAGTTGAGCGCATGTCGACTATTATGTCTCCCCAAATGATTTGAGGAAGATTTTAAGGTGTAAATAGTGCTTGAAAGCGAGAAATATCGTTATCAGATAAAAGTAATATGTATTTACGGTGTAATCCTGTTCAATTGTTTAATAATTGCAAATGTTACCTGCCGTCAGCACCCATTTCTCGCCAATGATCGTGCCCGTGCACTTGAAGTGGCAGTTGCTGAACCAATCTGAAGATGTTTCTAGTATTTGTATTTTAAAATGTTTTTAATGACTTTTGCTATTCAGTTTGTCGTTCGGTGCGCGTTAAAGCTATCCATCATTCAACTAGACACGATTCCGATATGTTTCACAGCTCCCACAACCCCCTCCCCATTTATTTTTTGTTGTTTGTTAATATCCGTAATCGATTCTTGACTGAGGAAACCCTACCATTCTCGCACACAATGACTTGCCACGGCCACGAATATGGATTTGCCTCATGCCCCTTCGTAATCGCGTTTCCTGTTTGAATTCCGACGGAAAGATCGGGTTTGAAGGTGGAGACGCCGCAACTGGAACAAATTTGAAAGATTAGTATTCATAAGGGTCATCATTTACTACTCTAGAATCCTCCTACCTCTCTCTGAGGAGTGTACAAGAGGTTGTGGAACCAGGCAAATGGCATTCTTCATCGGTAGAAATAACATTTTTCAACTTACGGCGGATGCAGAGCGGTTGCGAGTGCTGCTATAGCAAGCAAAAGGAGCAGGTGCATTACTAAAAGCAAAAATATTTTTTGGGAAAAATCATCTCTCGAAGGAAAACAATTCGTGATGCCAATAGAGTGAGCGATTTTGGAAATGGAAAGAAGATTGACGCTGATATCACTGTTTGCAATGCAATCTTTTGGTCGTTTCATCCAGTGTTTCAAACATCGAGATAAGCGTGTAAACTCATTGTATGATATCGCACGCTTTCCCAGATTTCAGCATTGAGAAACAATGTGTGCTGATCAATCACCAATTCTTCATGATAACGCCAGGGACGCATTCATTATACTATCGCTTCAACAGCGATGTAATGATACGAAATTTATCTCACATTGCAGGATGATTCGCTCAATGTGCACAAAAGGAATATGCGGCTCGCTGTATATTCTGAAATAACAAAAACATCTCGTTTCGTTGACGTGTTACGAACATCTCCTTTTTTCTGCTGACAATTTGAATATTTTTACACTACGAATGCATGTTTTAAATTTTCGATCTGAACACTCAAATTTCTTTCTTCAAAATCATCAACGTTCATAACACACGAATTCTGTGAAAATGAGTCATTATGATCAGACCTTTTTTTATCGCAACATTAAAATTTGCGAATACACATTTGCCGGTAGCTCGGAACCGAGAGAAATACACGTAGACAACGGGACATTTTCGAAGTCGTCAAAACTTCTAGAAAGAGAAAGGAAGAGAGTGTGATTCTTTCACTCACAATTAGTACAATACAAGGCAATTAAAAAATTTATTAATAAAAGTAGCGCGGTTAATTCATTATTTGATCGTTCACTTAACGCAAAAAAATGTCATCTCAACGTTCAAAGCATACGCAAAGTGTCGCAAGTATTGGCTACTCTCTTCTAGCCTGTTTACCATGGTGATCTCGCTATCTCTGCCCGTCAAGCTCTTCTTCATCCTCCTCCTCACCCTCTCCCACATCACTGCCGCCATCATACAAGACACGTGAATCTAGGAAAAAGATAGATTTATATTCATCTCATCTGTATACAGTCTATACTGTCCACATGTAGATTGTACGGAGAAAACAAGATCAACTGTTCTAAGACAAAGCCGTAGAAATGGCAGATCGAATAAGTTTGGTCCGAAGGAACTTTCAATTCTTGGCGAATCATTTGTGAAGTATTTTACTCGCGCTACTCGGCAAGGGACATTTGCCAAATGTAGTTCATCGAAATCAACAGTATTATGGTCCTTCTCTTTCTTCTTTCTTTCTTTCGAATGTCAAAAAGTGCTACTAAAACTTCCAACATTTATCGTTATGAAAATGGTAGTTAAAACGCACTACTTTTTATAGATGATCTGGTTATATATGTAAATATAGATGTATATATATATATATATATATATATATATATATATATGTGTGTGTGTAAATACTCACTGTGGCCCACTTCATTAAACTCCGATGATGGAATTTCACCAAAGTCTTCGTCCTCCGCTCCGTCAGTGCTGTCTGAATCGTCTACCGCTTGATTAACATCATTGGCGGTCTAAAAATAAACTATGATATAATTGACAGGAAAAGAGGTGAGGCTCACATCGGACTCCACGTTGTGATCAATAAGGACTCTACAGCAACCTGGTGCAGGTACCAATTGTAATGGTTGACAACTACCATTAGATTCTAAGGATTTGACCACGAAAACGGTGGTACCTGCGGCGGATTTGCTGTGGTTGATCCTGTGAGCCATGCAATAAATTCACGATTCAACCCCATCTTCTCCATCTCCAAACGTCTTCTGTACCATATAACTAAGTTAGAATCTTCGAGAATGTCTTTTGCGCTCAGATGTTGGAATGTTTGCATCCATAGATGCACGCGGGCATTAGCCAGCATAACTTTGTCGGCTTCCGAAAACTCCTGCAAACAATCACCATCGGAGGTACTGATTTCATGATTTCATGATGATTCATGATTATTATTTAATCATAAGCATTTGTTCAAATCCCGTATATATAAATAAATGGTGCTCATTTAACAGGAAAGAAACAAAACCTCGAAATAACAACTCGACTCCACCTTATCAACGCTTACTATTCCCAAGTTCAACTCCAATTGTGCCTGCAAGACAGTTTTTGTTTTGTTTTTTTCTTCTGCCAATTGCATAAGATGTTAAAATTACTTTTCGAGATAAAGATTTGAATTCCCGCAATTTCATATATCGGCTCCCGGTAGGGCAAGAAACTTGAAATTCGGTTTATGTAATTTGTGGCCCCTGAAAGACTCATAAACCAATTTATCTAAATCCTCACTGCGAACCGCGATATTGAAAGAATTCAAATCTGTATCTCGATCAACGATTTTCAACGACATATGAGACGCTGAATCGATAAAACGAGCAATAGTTATTTGTCTTAATTAAATAACGTGAAACTGTGCTACCTGCATCCTCAAATTTTGGAGAGCGTAGCGATTGCAAAGAATCATGTTCCGTCCAAACTCATGTGCCTACAAAAAGCATTTTAAATTGATCTAACCCCTTCCTTGTTATTGCTCTTATTCAGCGCTCATAACGCACTCTAAAGGTATCCAAAAAATGAAGACCAAGTATTCTCTCTTCAATCGCAAAAAGCATTGTATTTTCTTGCATATTTCCCGATCTTTTCTTACAATAATACGCCGACATCAGAAACTAATTATAAAATAAGAACAGAAAAAGCAGGTTGCTCACATTGTACCAACTTTCTCCAAGTATGCGATCGATTCTGTCGAAAACTACTCTCTCGCTGCCCAAACATTGCGCCAACTTCAGAATTCCGTCAATCGTCTCAAGAGCACAAAAATTAAAAGGCTCGCTGAAATGTAATATTTGACATTTGCGATCGCTAAGAGTTTCCAGATTGATTTATAGTATGGTAAAGTTGTTCCATGTCAAGCGATGTAACATTATCGATTAATTTAATTCAACGCGCCAGAAAGGGATTAGTAAGGAGAGATTGTGTAAATTCGAGACAGGCCCTCTCGATGCTCATCTTTTTGTTAAGATTTGGCCTGACTAGGGGCCTGATTAGGGGATTTATGAAAAAAAATTTTTTTAATGCTTATAAAATCACCTCTTGTAGTAGCAAATATCAAGCCAATCTTGTACGTTAGACTCTGAGTGATCGGAAAAGTGGAAGGTGTCCAATGCAGTTTCCCGACGAAGGTTCACTCGAAACCGACGAGAAAAGAGAGATAGAAATTGCTGAATTGGTATTTCTTCTACGTGGTAAAATATCTTTCCGGAAGAGGAAATGCGTAAGCGAAATGAGACATTTTTTCTCTTTTTCGGCTCGAAATTGTACCTTACTTATCATACCTTTGATACATACATTTGCGCTGTAGAATCGTTGAAAGTTAACTGAAATATCCATATCTTTGTATTTTATTTAAAAGTAAGATTACTTATTTACGTTTTGAAACTGACGATCATGTCGTTTTCCTTTTTTCCACTCGAGAAAAAGTGAGAATGTTTATCGAATCTTGTATAAATGCCATCTACTTCCAACGGCGTGAACTAAAATGGAAATAACATTTCAAAAAAAGTTGTATCATGGAACGAAACAGTCATTCCTATTATAGTTTCTAACACTATCAATTGTAATAGTAGTTGAAATTGAAATAGATCTTAGCATACTTCTTCAATATACACGTAATCAGTTAGTGCCAATTCTTTACGTTAGGTGAAAGCCCCGGCTTCTCCCTCTCTATAGGATGAGATCAAGAGATCAGGAGGATGAAGGGGGCGGAGTCAGGGGGTGAGGCGATAGGGGTGGCACGAAAAGGGGGCGGGGCTTACTACATGGGAGGCCCCCAATAAATTTACTACCTTCAACTCCATTTGGATAACTCGATCAGCGGCGATATTGACAGTAACCTGGAAATATTTAATTACGACTTTAGATTGGAAAATGTATTGAACGATTGCTTCATTTCTTGCGTTCTCTCATCCACAGAGAATGAATATACTAAGATGAGACACCGAGTATATGATATACTGAATATTGAGTATATTCGCGCGTCGAGAGAGCGTGCGAAAACGAGAGAATATATTCAATATTGAGTATATCATATACTCGGTGTCTCATCTTAGTATAGAATATACTCAATAGTAAGTATATTCATTCTGGGTGCAGGTGAGTTTGCGAAATCAAGAGAAAGTTGTCTTACTCAACGACATTGAGAAAAGTAACCATAATCAAACAAACCGATTCCACATCGACTCCTTCCATTATTCCAAGGCTAATTGTATCTGAGTATTGTATTTCTGCAACTTCATCCGCCGTCCTGAAAAAAAAAGTTTCTCTCTTAAAGATTTGTATGAAACTTATTATGCTTTCTTTATTTTTATTAAAGTTGAATGCTTCGGGGAAAATTCGTTGTGTAAATATTGTCCACGTACCTTATTGAATCCCCAATCGGATCAATGAAATTAGATTGAATTCTATAAAGCAAACGAAAAAGAGTACAAGAAAATTACCGGAAGAAGAAATCGGTATGTCCTGGATACTTTTGCAGTGATGCTTCGTCCAATCCAAAGTGGGGACGAAAACGCATTCTCTTCATTGTCTAGTCCTACTTTTCTTCGGAATTTTGCCACCAATTCCTCTCCCGCCGCAAAGTGAAACCTGTTGACCTTAGCGGCTTTACGAGGCATTGAGAAAGTTCTGCAACTCTAGCTTGGGCGCATGTTGTTAACAATGAACGGAGCAGAGTACACATAATAGAAATGAATGAGACAATTCACAGAAGGGTGAAATCACATGTGGGAAAGACGCTAAAAAATAGCGCGAAGATGCGCGCGCCGCGTTGGTTACGTGTTTATCGCATACCATTTGTTTGCCTCGTGATAGGATAGGTATTTTTCAAATCTAACTACCGTATACGAACATGGTACTTGTCAATTCTTATGCAGCATGGCTCCTACATCAATTTGTGGTCAGCTTTAGGACGCATCTCTGCGCTTGTTCCTATATTTAGCATCCGCAGTCTCCGCCCACTTTTCCTTGAAGGAGAAAGCACAGAAACGCCATGGAATAGCACAAGCTTAGTTCTAATCCGTATGAATTGAGTTAGGTCTAGTCTTGTAGCTATTGATTTGCTCTATCGAATGCGCCCTGAGCAAAGTTGGTCGCTCCACGGCAATTAGGCTAAAATGCAGTTACAAAAAATAAAAGTGCTTGTTTTTATGCTTCGAGTGATGATGTTTTGCCCAAGAAGATCTAGGTTCTCAAGATGCTATCAGTGACATCTGAACAAAAACTAAGATGTAATTATCTAATCGTGAATTGTGCTACTCTTTTGAAATATTTCAGTACGGAAATGACTGTGGCATGACGACTTGTGCTGGTTAGCGGCACTGGAGAGAGAGCGCCGTCTCTGACGCGGGGGGCGAGAGAGGCTAGAGAGAGGCGAGAGAGCGTGCACTTATGAAAGTGCAGATAGGGACGTTTGAACTCATGCAAATCCCTCCCTATCGAGAGAGAGGAGAGGGAAGCGCTCTCTCCATTTCATACACTCTCTCGCTCACCGTCTGACCGATGAGAGAGAGTGAAGAATGGAGAGGGCCTCATCATTACTCAGAGAGGGGAGAGAGAAGACTCCGCCCCTTTCTCTCCTCTCCCCGGTTTGATGCTTCTCCCACTAGCGATTCGCGCGCGGATTTCGAGGTGTATCTCGGCTCAGAGGCAAGATATCGACAAAAGGCAAAAAGTATTGTCTAAATGGGACCATGGGGCATCTATTCTATATTATGTCCACCCTCACATCGAAAATCGGCAATCCACGTTGTGGCCCCTACCTATATTCGGTCAATAGGTACAGCTGCTTGGCAGATCTACGACGTCGGAGGGGGGGACTCAGTAGTTGCATGCCAATTCTGACTTCACATGTCGGACTCTCTCGTTTCGCGCACTATCTCTTTCTCTAACTTGCTCTCGCTGGTACTCTTTCGGATGATGTGGGGAAGAGAGTGTCACTGAACCAGCAGTCTAAAATAAGCGTCAAACGTGCAATGGACGTTCATTTTCAACTCCGAAAATCGAACCGTTTTGTTATTGTACTTACTACGGCCATTGAAATCGACGTGTTTATCAAATATTCCGATGCCAGCATAACGAACGATTTGTGAGAGATTGGATCAACATGACCTGCCAGTTCTTCAAACTATGGCAGCTATGTACGGGCTGATCTATGGCCAGTTCCATTACTGAAAACGCTAGGAAAATTATTCTAGCCCCCCAGAAAGAGCGGGCGAAAGAGTGTGTTTCGAAAATATCGCCATACAAGGTAGTCGAAGAATTTAGCAATGGTTATAACAAGATTCATTCCACGTTCCGTCAGAGTCAGCCAATAATTTAAATTCGATTATTTACTCTTATCAAAAAGCAGCTGTCATCTCAATGTCGAAGTTTCGCGTGAAGCGTCCGCAATTTTTATATATTATATTTATTTATCTTACACCACAAGCGTGCGGCAACATGTACAAAATGGGCGAGTATGAATTATGTTTAGGAATGGGGAATTCAGAGAAGTAGGGGAGCGGGAATGGAGTGATTGGGGCAACAGCGTGGAAATTGAGAGGGAAGAACATCAAATGCGATGGAATAGCCGCTAATCTTATTGAATCTCCGTGGGACCTCAAAGGTTCTAGAGGGATTTTGCAACAATCGAAAATGAGTACGAGATAATTACCGGAAGAAGAAACCGGTATGTCCTGGATACTTTTGCTGTGATGCTTCGTCCCGACCAAAGATGCGACGAATAAGAATCCTCTTCTTTGTCCATTCCAATTTTCCTCCGAAAATTGGCTACCAACTCCTCTCCCGCCGAGGAGCCAAACTGGTCGAAAATTTTGCCTTTACCAGGCATCGCCGAAGAGCAAGTTCTGCAACACTTGGCGCGTATTGTTAACAACAAACGAATCAGGGTACAAAAATTCGGATGAAATGGGACAACGCGGCGTAACGTGATGAGCAAGAATGAATAAACTCACTATTGAGTGTATCATACACTGAGTAAGGGCATCTAGTGTATGATACACTTACAAATCTCTCGTTTTCGCACGCTCTCTCGACGCGCGAATACACTCAATGTTGAGTGTATCATACACTAGATGCCCTAACTCAGTGTATTCATTCTCTGTGCAAGATTTCTCGCGCCGCGTTGTTTACGTGCTCGCCTTTCACTATGTATATTTGCATAGAGAAAGGCGATAAATCAGACCTTCTATAAAAGTAGTGTAACAACTGTGTTGCGGGAAATTGTCTTTTGCTGCCGATCTTTCGAAATTTCCATAATTTTCTCAGAAGAACTCGTATATTTCTAATTGTGCTATCAAAAATATTTGACTTCTCAATTCTTATCTTGGCCATTTCATAACAAAAAAAAAACATAGTTAAACAATAGTCAATATATTTCTTTAATACACTTAGAATATTCATACGATTCAATGAAGTTCCATTTGATACTGTTACAATTTATAAAAAAAGAATAATTGAATATATTCCAGTGCTTTAGTCCTTATTGCGAAGCCAACAGTTCTTCGTCGCCTTTGATAGCTTCCGCCAATTCTTCCATGAATTTGAGGGATTCGGCGGAGAGAATACGACAATTTACAGCCATAGTTTCCCTCTTAAAGGGACCCGGCAGAGATCGGCAACTTGAGCTCAATTGGCGTAGTTTGAGTCACACATCACGGGAAAATTTCAGAAAAAAATATTGGGACTTTCTGTTTCGAGATATGAACAATTCAATATTCGTGGTGTGCTAGTTCGACGTTTCCTAATGGTGTCTTGAGTACAGGGAATCATTATGAAACACCAGAAATTTTATTCAGTAGCCACCCAGGACATCGTACGAATTCATCTGCCATGAATTGTTAGGACTGGAACCGTTTTCAGAAATATTAGGAAAAGGCGGCGCCCTTTGGCCCATTGTGGTGTGGTTTGCGGGTAAGACCGTAGCGGGTCTCAAAATGGTCCGAAATTTTTTCCTTATTTTTCCCGTAATCAGTGGGCAAAATACTACTAAATAAGTACATTTCGCTATCTATGCACGGTCCCTTTAACACGATCATTAGCACGTTCGAACTTGGTCTGGGAAGGAGCGCTCCAGAGAATCATGAGAGTGGCAAGTGCGAGTAAGAGAAGCAGCTCTTGATGGAATAAAAGTTCAACTATTTGTATCATCATCATAGCTGCTAGTGCCACAGTGATACAAGTAGGCACAAACCAAGCCGAGACTGATTCGGCGACACTGCTGAGCGCGCCGGGGTCGTCACTTGACTGTAAGAACAGTGTGTAGATGAAAATCAATGTTCGGAGTGATTCAATATCCCCCTCCTGCATATCCTCCCAATTTTCAAGTCAAATTTAAAATCCTGTTGCGCAAAATTGTTCGACTGTTCGAAAAAATAAGCGAAAAAAATCGCAAGCTTTTGGTGATAAGAAGTTTTGGAACTGCCGTATACGAACCCTCTGATATCATCCAGGATACATATTTGGGATACGTTTCGGAACATTTAAATTTGATTATATTTTTATGTTCCTAACCGGCAGTTCCAAAACTTAGCATCGCCAAGACTTTTCTCACCTGAAGTTCACCATTCACTGTGACTTTTGGGGGCGACTCAGGCTGTTCCTCGAAAGTTGTCATCCATCGCAGTGCCTCAACGTCAGCAAGCACCATCTTGTCGGCAGGGGTGAAATACTGAAAAAAAATGTATTCGAAGGAATAAATAATTTAAATTCAATTGGAGAGCATTTTGCGTCTGAAAAAATTGATAATATTTTTATAAATTGTATAATTTCGGTTTCAAGATAAATTCCGAACATGGGTGGCAGCCAACAAGAAAATCTAAAAATTTCATGCCAGGAAAAAAGTTCTTCACTATTTCTCTTTTTTCTATATTTGAGAACCATCATTAAAAGATGATGCGCAATATATTCCCACCTGGTACTTCAAGTTGGTCAAATTGTAGCGAGTAGAGAACACTATGTTCATTGCTAAGTCATCTATCTGCAAATGATTGACTGTCGCTTCGGAGATTCCCTTTCTTTTGCGGAGCATTTTGGTGATTTTAACAAAAATGAATCATTAATGAAAAAAACAGATTGATGTCAACTCACAGTGTGGTTCCACTGGGACAATATCAGTTCTACCCTATTGTAGAATGTTTGGGTGCTATCGAGAAATTCAGCAAACCGGAGAAGCTCTTCAACTTCTTCAGCTATCGAGCCCACACTGCTGATACTGAAAAATCTTTTCTATATTTATTGTAAAGTTACAATACGTATATTGCACATTTAACTATCATTTAAAATAACACCATTTTTTAAAGTTCACCTTTCCATCGAGCACACTTTGTGCCAGTCTTCGAACGTGTATTTATTGTGATCCGAAAAGTGGTAGGAGGCTGGCGTCCCATCGTTGACATTCGCTAAAGTTGATCGAAAACGTCGGGAGAAGAGACAGAGAAATTGCTGAAAACAATATTATTCTAATGAGTCATTACTGATACTAATTACTAATTACTAATGACATTTATGACATTCATTACAAATTAATTATATCAACAGTGAACTATAAACTATTCTTTCCTATTATCAAGGTACTAACATTCCGTTTCCAAGATTTTCAAACTCCCACTATCTATGAGGCCGTTTGCGAGAGAATCAAACAATGCAACAGAGATCGGACAGGTGAAAAGACGAAATCTCAGTTGAAGACGGTTTCCTACACATTCGAGGGTACAGATCACGATGGCAAGTATGTCATATTATGGAAATCGGTCTCCGAGCTGTTATTCAAATTACAAAATTCAGCTGATTTCACGCGTTTTTGTTATTCCAAAAGAAAGAGTCCGCAAACTATGTCGTGCAAATACTCAACTAGCGTGAAATTATATGAGGAATCTAATGGAAGTTTCAGAAATGCAAATTTCCGTGTATTTCACGTAGCACTTGTCCATTTCCCCATGATAAACTCAAAAGAGAGGTCTGGGATTAACACAGTATGGGGAGAGTACACACATCGTACCGCCTCTTAAATTTGTACGCTGTTGACCTCCGGCAAATCAAGTAATGAATTTTTAAATCAACAGATCTGGGTGGGAAAGCACCGATCTGACAAGAGAAAGCGCAATTAGCATGCGATCACCATCTCATTTCGCACTCTGAGACGCCGCGCGAGCAGGCAAATGAGAAGTGAGAGAGTGATAGGATGCAAATTGATGACTTCTCTCGTCTGATCGGTGCTTTTCCACCAATATGTGTTGATTTAAAAATTCATAACTTGATTTGCCGGAGGTCAACAGCGTACAAATTTAAGAGGCGGTACGATGTGTGTACTCTCCACATATTGTGCTAATCCCAGACCTCTCTTTTGAGTTTATCATGGGGAAATGGACTAGTGCTACGTGAAATACACGGAAATTTGCATTTCTGAAACTTCCATTAGATTCTCCATGTAATTTCACCCTAGTTGAGTATTTACACGACATGGTTTGCGAACTCTTTCTTTTGGAAGAACAAAAACAAGTGAATTCAGCTGAATTTTGTAATTTGAATAACAGGTCGGAGATCGATTTGCATAATATGACATACTTGCCATCGTAATCAGCACCCTGGAGAGTATCTAAAACAATGTTATCCTTCGACTTTGATTTTTCTACTGTCCGAGCTTTGCTCGATGCTCTCGCAAAGGGCCTCCTATGTATGTGTGTCAGAACTTAACTTTAGCAATGCCAGAAAATACGGTGCTAGAGATGCAATTTGAGAATTCGTATTACGGCCTTTTCGAGGAGAGAAAAATTATTTAAAAAATTAAGGCTCGGAATTAAAGAATTAAGGATATTTAAATAACAGAGAAAGTAGACTCTCAGTGGGTATGCCGAATACAGGAGTTCACGTACCTTTGATACGTGATGCTTCTTGCTCGAGTCTGCAAAGGTAAACTGAAATATTATCGATTAGAACGAAATGAGAAGCTAATGAATGAATGAGAAGAAATGAGAAGCGTGGCTAATAAATTTTGTTTTAGATTACGGAATATAATAATGGCGTGTGTTTAACATCAATGTTAGAAGTTGTATGAATACCGGTATAAGCCAATGAAAAACAAAATGAAAGGAAATTAAGCAAAGTGTAAAATAATATTCGAAAAAATTCACTGATAGTTCAGACATTTCAGATAATTTTTTTAAATAAACTCACCACCATATCGTTTTCCATTTTTCCACTCGAAAGAAAATGGGAATGTGTTGTAGGTTGCACGTACAGTCCGTGCACTTCGGTAGCAGTGAACTGTGAAAAAATACACGAGCTATAGTAATAGGGCTCAATTTTACGGATTTTGAGAAAGGCCTTGACGCAATGGGAGAAGCAATTTGAGAATTCGTATTACGGCCTTTTAGAGGAGAAATTTTTTTAAAAAAAGTAATGCTCGGAATTAAGGAATTAAGGATATTCAAATAACAGAGAAAGTAGACTTTTTTTTTGGGTATACCGAATACAGGACTTCACGTATTACAAATTTACGAACACTCGTCCGAAATAATAAAACGTTCCGTTGATAATCCGTGCTAAACAACAGATAAGGCTGCGAGAGAGCATAGCAAAGCGAGAGACACGTCGAGGTATAGAAAGAGAGAACACCACAAGTAGTCCGTTTCATGAATTTTAAAATTGTAATACCTGCGACTTGCATTGAATGACCCTCTTTCCATCAACATTGACGGCGACCTGGGTAATTAAACAGTATAATATTATTTTTTAATTTTACATGTTAAAGAAAGAAGTGGTCGAAGTGGTGTAGTGGTCTAAGGCGCCCTCCCAGTTTCATTCCGTTCCACACCGGGGTTCGATTCCCGGCTGTGCATACCGCCACCGCCTCACCAAGGCGCTCGAATGAGTAAAGATTGGTAGTGGTGTAACCACGAAGGTAACTAGATCCGAAGAAGAGATTGGGCCCTCCGGATTGAACTGGCCTATTATGCGCTGGCCTTAGCAGTGACTCCCTCAGGACTTGGAGCCTAGATAAGGGGATGTCTTTACCTTTTTTTTACCTTTTATGTTAAAGAAGGAGTATCGCGAATCTCCTGCTCCATGTACGACTCTGATTTGCCCTGCCCCGCTGCACCCCCTAAATCCTGCCCCCCACTCCCACAACAACCGAATCTTCTGGAGACGACGGACCTCTGCCAACTACTATAACGACGATCAACGACACATAAACCAAGCTAATAGCCCTCTGGCGGAATAAATAATTGTAATTGTAATTGTAATTGTAATTGTAATCATTTATCATCTCCTATGTTTCAAAGGCACGGTCGCTTTCTCCTCGTCCACCCTTATCCCTCCCTATCATTTTTGAATCCATGCATTCAGGGTCAGTTTGGCACAGAGCCAAACGCGAATAACTTTGTTCAAACTTATCGGTTGAACATGCGGTTTGCGGGGCTCTCATCTGGAAACCGATTACCATAACCCGACAGTGAGAACTCAGTTGACTAAAAGTTCGTGGGACACCACCTTTAATGTATTTCTGTTTCAGCGCCAAAATAACCAAGAAAATTTCGGATGTTAAAGAAGGTGTCCCACGAATATTTCTCATTGTGGGGTAATCGAGATCGATTACCCGTTGAGAGCCTCGAAAATCGCATGTTTCAGTTTTTAGTTTGAAGAACTAGGACCTCTCCTTTTTTTGCTTTACACTTTCGATCTCCCCCGGGTCTTCTCCCCCTTTTATCTTGCCGGCTCTTTGCCGACGACGTCAAGCTATTTACAGCATATAACCCCCTTTCGTCATCTGAATCTCACGCTCAATTTCAGTCCGGGCTTTCTGGGTTCCTAGAATACTGCACAAAATAGCAGTTACAAGTTGCAGAAAACAAGTGCAATGTTATTTATATAGGCGAAAAAAATCCACTCCATTCATACAAACTCAATTCTATTGACCTCCCTTCTTCCGACTCTATCAAAGACCTAGGCGTTTATATCGATCCAAAATTGTCCTTTGATTCGCATATTTCTATTGTTTGTAGCAAAGCCAGCTCTCTCGTTTATTTGTTATTCCGTAGCGTCACTTGTACCTTGGTTGAGCCTAAAGCATATAAAAGCATATAAATCACTAAAGCATATAAATCTTTTATCGTTCCCATCTTAGAATATGCATCACCTGTATGGTCCCCTTCATCTAAAGGCCGAATTCGACGACTAGAATCTGTCCAACACCTATTTACTCGTCTCCTTTTTTTCCGTTGTTCTCGCTCCCAATTAGTTTTTCCATCGTATTCTGATCGTTTGGCTTACTACAATATTCGTAGTCTCTATGTTCGTCGGATCGTTGCTGATTTTGTATTTGCATTGAAAATCTTTGCTTGTTCTGTTGATCTACCGGTCAATCGTTTCTACACTTTTCGTTCCATAAGTAGGCGTCATAATGCATTTGTTTTGCATATACCGAAAGCCTCCCGCGAAAATCTCAAAGCATCGTTCGCTCATAGAACTGCCCGTTTTTTGAATAAATTACACTTAATTTGTGACCCTAAACTTTCCATCCCCACAATCAAAAATCATTTATTGCTAATTGCTGACCTCCCATCATCACTAGGTATTCCTGTTCCCAATCTATAGATCCCCTCCCCAACTCCGAACACTTCCCCGATTTGGGCACCACACGGAGATCCAATAAGACATACATTGGATAAGCGGCTCCTCCACCGTTTTTGAGGCTCCTCCCCTCACTCCTAATTCCCGTGCTGTGGCCCCGATCACTCCCTTCCCGCTCCCACTCCCGCGAATGACCCATTATTAAATATCATTTTTAACTCGTTCATTTTTGTACATGTTGTCGCACCCTTGTGGTGCAAAAAAAAAATAGAAATAAGAAAGTTATGTTTACTAAACTGTCCAAAACGACCAGAATTCTTACAGTATCTCACATTGAGCCTGCACTGTCTTCGTGGTGGGAGTTGGCATTTTGTGGAATAGAAGTCAGAGAAAGGCAGAGAGATAAGGGGAAACGAGGAGGGTGCGCGAGAGCCGTTTCGACCATTTCCAGCCTTTTGCCGGTTTTCATTAATTTCGGCAAAATGAAAACCATAAAAAAATGACAACAACAACAGCAAAATCGTACCTTTGCGACTTCGACATCCTCCATGTAGAAATTTCTCCTTGCGATTTCCATTTTCGCGACATCGGTGATGGTACTGATGTAAAAAAATGAACTCAATACAAACTGCGCAGTAGAGTATGCAATGCGAGCCACGATCTCCTCATTGCCCACACTCTCTTCACCGGTCGGTTGATGAGAGAGTGTGCAAAATGAAGAGATCCTCTTCTCTCATTTCGCACTCTACTGCACAGGGGTACGGAAGAAATTCATCGACCCAACGTTTTCTATGCTCTTTGTTTCTGGGAGCATCCAGAAGGCAAATTCCACAGTAAGTCATACTGAACTAATAAGAGATTCGTCTGGAGACGATAGACCTCCGTCGGCAGTAGAGTGCGAAATGTGAGACCACGGTCTCTTCATTTCGCACACTCTCTCACTTACCGACCGGTGGAGAGAGTGTGTGAAATGAAGAGACCGTGGTCTCACATTTCGCACTCTAGTCGGCAGTACTAATTATTGTATCGACAACCAACGACACAAGATATGCATATAATTTAATTGAATCACGTACATAATGGAGTTTCCCACGAGATCGAAAAACTGCAGTTCCGCATCGATAGTTGCTCGCACATTACTGTGCGCATATCCGGGAAGCTTCAGTATCTTGAAACGCAGCTGAAAACTAACACCGATTCATTGAAAAACGTTTACGCAGCTTATTGCTGAAGCTGCGTGAACAATCTTACGCTCAAATATTCTTCTTCTATTCGAAAGCTGACAACCAGCCAGAGTCCGCGAGCGGCTTCCAGCGAATAGTAATCCCACTTGCCCCAGTCCTCATCTACCTGCAATACTCATGTTGTATAGATAGTAACAACTTTGTACTGATACTCTTTTTCGACCAAGTCTATTACAACTTGGTGAGGCATTCAATGCCCTAAAATGTGTGGTGATAGTGAGGAGACTGACCCCTAAACTCCTTCGACAACTATTCCAAAAGGCGTAATCATGATCGCCGGCAATTGTGGTTAGCCAATGCATCTCCCTATTCAGATCTGGAGCTCTTTAACGTGTGCCTCCCTAGTGGATTGGACTCTCTTTCAAGAGAGTCCGCTCTCTACACTCTTTTTCACTATCTCGCCAACTATCTACTTGTAAGACACAGCATTCCAAACGACCAGAAAACGAAACCGTGGTGTAGTGCACCAAAGTACAGTACACCACACCACCTGCCGCGGGCTAGCAAGAGATAATCATAGGAGAGGGATCGAACTCACGACCTTTTGGCCTGGGGTTGAGCTACTTACCAACATACTATATGTGATCATCGCTTCTTTCCCTCTCATCTCTCCTATATCATTGCGATGCGCCGTATAAAGTACACGAGTATACTAATGGTCGCAGTTTGTCGCTCTCAAAAATCCAATACTCCGATCTGTGGAAAGGTGTTCTGGTGTCTATGAGAGTGCTCTACAAATCGCAATCAATAATTTATCAGCAAAATGGAAAAGTGATAAAAAAACGACACTTTTTCTTCTCTCTTTTCCAATCTCTTCCATCTTGAGTATACGAGAATTCCGGCCTAAGGCCCACATCTTGACTCGGTTCGATCTGAAAGTGCACGGATTACGGTAGCCATATCGATTGACATTCAAACCCCTACGATTACAGTAGAATAACGTGAATATATGCATTCACTGGCAAATTTCGAATGTTTCTCGCACTAATCGTCAAATTCAAGTATAACAGTCTGCTCACCTCCTCTCTCCTACTCCTTCCCTTCCCTCTTCGCCCCTCAGTGACAACTCTGGCCTTAGGCCCACAGAATCGTCAACGCTGTGGTTTCTGAAAGTGCACGGATTACGGTAGTCGTATCAACTGCCATACAGACCACTACGAGTACGGTATAGGAATGGGAATAATTGCATTCTATCGCAAAACTCGCACACTTTTCACTCACCTAATCGTCAAATTCAAGTAGAATACTGTGCTCACCTGCTCTCTCCTCCTTCCTCCCGTCGATCTTCCATCTTCCTTCTACGAGAACTCTGGCCTCGGGCCCATAGAATCACAAATCCGATCGATCTGAAAGGACACGGGTTACGGTAGTCATATCGATTTAGCCAAAAAAACACTACGAATACGGTAGAGGGGGGCAATATATGGTTTTAATCAATAATTGCGCGTGCTTCCCTCACTAATCGCTTGATTCAAGTTCGAGTAGCGAGCTCACTTCTCCTTTCCTCCTTCTTCTCCCATATTCGCCCTCCCATCTCATACGACGACGTCGGCCCAAAGAGTCGTCCATTCGATAAATCTGAAAGGAGATGGGCTACGGTTGTGGTATAGATCACAAAACACTACCATTACCGTAGAGCCAATATATGGATACGGTAACGCCTATGTTACAAATTGATTCGATTGCGGTAGCACAATAAGGTGGAAGGGGGAGATCATCAACCGATCGTTTACATTGCCGTTTATGCTCTTTCCGTCAGTATTAAGTGCAGTGCGCATTTTGATTCACAAGAAAATGAACTGATTTTTAGATTAATAAAATAGGTCTATTAAAAATAATTCTGTATAAAAAACAATCCTCTCATGTTTTGTGCCAAAGAGATATTCTAAGATTCTATAGATGAGAAGATACATATTCTAAGAAGGCTACCAATAAAAAACAGTATTTAGCCCGTAATATATTCTGGAAAGCGCGGACTTGTTTCCAGATTCTCGGCATACTGTGGTATTATCAATTTTCTACGCCAACTACTCACGAGTCATTTTATTCACATAACATACTTTAAGCAAATATCCCGGATTTTTTTGTACGATCTCGATTAGATATTTCCTGAGAGGTAGTTTCTCTAGTACCGTAATCATGAAATATGAAAACCAAGGGTAGACAACGTCTGATTGTGAGTCCACTGGTAACTCTGAAACAGCATCCTTGTTATGTAATGCCCAGTTGTTTTGCATTTCTACTTCTTTTTTAATTCGAAAAAATCCGGGGTACCGTGGGCCAGTTACTTAATATCAGTATACTGAGTACGGCGAGTACGTTACTGTAGGTCGCCTGTTAGATGAATCCGATCACTTGTTGGTAGAGGACTTAGAAAATGTATAATGCTCAAGTATACCAAGGATCATGGGTAAGACACGCATATGTTATGGGCGCAATATATTTGTAAACTCTCGATGCAATTCGAGTTTTACCACTATCATTAACAGAATAGAAACAAAAAATAAAAATTATAACCTCCCCCCCCAATTTTTAAAAATATTATTTAATAGCAGACGATATCGTCAAAATAAATAAACCAACTCACTTTGCATTTGTGTATTTAGATGTAGATACGTCTTTGTCGTGTACTAATCGCTGCCCCTCAGTCATCGATTCGAATGTTTCCTAAAGAATACAACTGTATTTAACGTTAATTAAGTAACATAAGGTTACCATCGTTGATCGTGGGTAAATCAGAATATAGATTTCATTGACTAATTAAAAATTACCATTTAAACAAACTAACCACATCAACATGTCCGGTGACTCCAGCGGAGAGAGCAGGTAGTCGTTGTCTTACCAACCATTCCACCCGCGGCACTCCTTCAATTTAGTACCATTTAACATTAATATAATTTTAAATCAGCACCGAAATTTCAAACAGAGGCAAATTAGGACTCACTGAATCTTGGGCAGCTTCTCTTCGTTCTCTCTCGGACCTCTCTGTACAGTTATGCTGCTATTGCGAGGACTGAGTTCTTCCGCAACGTAACTGCACTTGGTATGAGAGTTCTGCAATTATGTGATCATCATAAACGTGCAGGAGCTCTTGCATAATTATTTTTGTTTGTTTACAAAAGAAAATCAATCGAAGTTGCAATTTCAAACTCGAATTCAAGAGATACAATGGAGAACTAGGGGATAAAAGTGAATACAGCTATGAGAAAGAGAAAATTACTAACCTGTAGCTGCAGATCGAACGACTCTGCTTCTCTTTGGTCTTATATTTCACGCTCACAATCGGCGACACCGATAGAAAGACCCTGCAATGGTTGCATTTAACTCGGAACAATTGCTCTAGACCATAAAGAACGTGAACAACTGACTTCAAGCTAACCCAAAAAAAGTAACCTCGAACTCCAATAGTTTGTAGTCGAGAGACGCTCGTGAATCGATGACGACGTCATTATGTCGTCCACGAGATGACCTCAACGTTGCTTCTGCAAAACGTAAACGTAAGAAAGATATATATAACATTCGCGAAAATGAGCAAAACGAATTTTTGCGAAGCGTTAAAAGAATACACGAAAGCGTGCCCGTTAACGGAGCCACCAGAGGTGCACCCGCGAGCTGGCCAAGAACTAGGAGAATGCGCATGATACCAATTATATTAAAAGCTGATACGAAAAATCAATAAAAAGAAGGAAACTTAACGAAAAGCACGGAAAAGCTGGCGCAAATTTGCCGCAAGGACCTTGTGCAAGTTGCGGGGAACACCACAGCAAGTACCCTCGATCCTTGCTGCAAACTTGCGCCGGCTCGAGCAAGGACAAAATAACTTACTGGCAATTTGCTTGATCCTTGCCCGAACGGGAGCTGAGTATCACGCAACAAGCGCGCAAGTTATTTTAATTTCTCAATTTGGCAAGCTTCAAGCAAATTGCCGGCTACGAGAACATAATTGCGCTGGTGTTCCCCGCAACTTGCACGAAGTCCATGTTCTTGCGGCAAATTTTGCGCCAGCTTTTCCGTGAGTTGAAATGAAAGGAGCTGGCAAAGTGCCAGCTATTTTGCAAACCTACCGTAATCCCGCTACGTATGAGGACACATCGTGGTGGGAGTTCGAAATAAATGCATTTTCTCATATGACAGACACCGCTCGTTCGTTGAACAATTCCCTGTGAGTGGAATATTGTGAAGAGAGTTGAGTTCACTAGAGAGATACATATTAGACAGTTCGCGCTCTGTCAACTTTGACGATACGTTTGCCGGGTGACCATTGTGTCGGGTTCATGCATATATGCATTTTGCAGTAGTTGTCGAAGGATTTTAGGGTTCAGCCTCCTCTCTATAAAGACACATTTTAGGCGGTATTGACTGCCTCACCATGTACAAGTTGTAATCAACTTGATCGGTAAAATTTGCATTTTCTCAAAAAATCCTGTAATAGAAAAAATTCGGGTTTTGTTATTCGAAGAAAATTCGATTGAAGTTCCAAAGAAATTAGATTTACCACCTCCCTCACCACCACAGCGATAAGAGTTACCTTGTTCCCCGTATTGGGATTCTGACATCATTTCCAACAAAACTCTAACAGTGAATGTAAAGCATCTTGGAAGTAAGTAGTAAAGTAAAGCAAAAATGAGTCTCGCCTGGATAAGATAACGGGCCGAAGTGTTGACTGTGGCGGTAACACCTCTCCCCGTCCACACTGGCGAGAAACACACCTGATTATTGCCGACGTTTCTATATGAATACATCAATAACACAATTTCCAGAACATTTTATCATTACTAGAGGGAGAACAACATAAAATATTGAATTCAAAATAATGGAATTAAACGAAAAAAGGATAGTGAATACCTCCTTTTCCTTGTCCCATCCCATTCGCTTTCGAAATTCCGCAACCATTTCTTCTCCCTTGCGTTCTGAGTCAAAGCGTTCGACGCTAGTGGATCTCGGCATTTTACTGAAAAATGCATAAAAGAAAACCAAATAAATACGAAATAAGTATTTCGAGACAAAATACTTAAATGAGCTGAACATCATCTGGTTGTGGAATGCGAATAAGTAGTGACGCCATTAAAGTAAATAATCGTTTCAGAAATCGACACACTTTCGCAAAAGGTACGCAAAAAGGTGGATGCGTTCTGCTAAAAAAGAGTAAGGAGGAAGGGGCGAACCCCCTGGCAGGACTTTAGTGCGGGACAATGGTGATGTGAGTGTGCCTCACTGAGTGTGGTGTGGAGTGTGTCTGTGGACAAAGAAAAATATGACCTCTCATAGAGTTGATTCGCGCAGGACTAAAGCAACCAAAACAAGCTACCAGTACTAACGAATAAGTAGAGGACAATATTGAGTGTTGTGCGGTTTTTTGCTAACCATCCAGCAGGCGTTTCCGCATGGAAACATTCACAAGAAACTGTAATTGTTTATCCAATGAAATACAGGAACGTGCGTGCTTATTTTTGAGATATCATCGCATTATAGGTGAACATGATCACAGAAACTATATATATATTTCTGAAAAAATCATAATTATAAAAAAACAAAATAAATTAATATGCATTATTCGCTCCTTTGACTCGTCGACAGGGTTGCATTGTGAACTCGAGACACCCTATGCAGACTGATGGGCACATGGCTCAATTCGCTCCATATTAGGGTTGGCAATTAGATTGGATCATGAGGTAGGTTGTTAAAGAAGGAGTATTACGATCTCGCGCTCCTTATCTCCTATGTGCCAATGGCGCGGTCGCTCTCTCCTCTTTTCCCATTTTCCCTCCCTCTTATTTTTGAATCCCTGCGCGCACAATCATTTCCTATAAGTGGAGGAACTAATGTTTAATATTAGAAAATTTACTTTGAATCGTGGCACACTTCCAACCAGTCTTGAAATGCCTCTTTCCAATGGAAAGAGAGGACGAAATTGGACTGCTTCCTCGTGTAAATTTGGTGTCTAAATCGACGAGAGAAGAGACACAGCAGTTGCTGAACACAAGTGATCATTTTTTTAAAAATTATTATTATAATTTATGTACTACTCAAATAAATTGTGCGACCACTCAATATGTCTCAGTAGAGGAGGAAATTATGCGTAAATATCAATAATATTATGCTTATTGTTACTCATGTATTTCGATGATGCTAGTTAGTGCGGGTTACCACAAACCTTCGAAACAGAAATCGTATCGGCCGATTGATAGAACGTGATCTGAAAATTGTCTGTCACCAAATCTAATTATAAAGATTTATTTTTAATAATGCGATATTTCAATTGAAAAATTAAATCATGCAGTAATAAAGTGCGTAAACTTACTGCAACATCATGTTCCTTGTTTCCACTCGAGAAGAAATTTGGGTGCTTTTGGGTCTCAGTGTACCTTCCGTTCATTTCAAGCAACGATATCTGCAATATTATCTTTTTTTTAGCATTTTTGATGAAAACATTTTTATCAAATGCAAACAAACCTGCATTTCCACCATAATTACGGTTTTGTTGTCGAGGATAGTGTCGGCCTGTAATGTTACATTTTCGTTATTTCATTCAATTCGCAATTCGCAATGTTATTGTAAAAAGCGATAACGCTGTCTACTTTCGTGATCTATAAATGCCGTAATTAGAGAAATTTTGCAGCTTAATAATTTAACATATTCATAAATATTATTTGTCGATAGATACTAGACCTCTTCCACTACAATCGCCTCTTCCATATGCAGAGTGTCCTATAGCTCATGGAAGCGCAGCGATTCGGAAGAGAGCGAACTGACATTGATTGTGTTCAAATTATTTTCACACTTTTTTCCGAGCAGCTCCTTCTGATCTTGCTTGCGTAAGATCTTGCGTAAGAAGCCCAGTTTTGTTACAAACTAGTTTGTTATCATTTCATTTTGCACAGAGATTCGAATAACGATTTCACGAATATTAGTTGCTTGGCGGTCTACATATGAAAATTTTTTTTAGCTACAACGCACTATATGGTGTCTCCGTTGGGGTCGACGAATCGTACTTCAACGGTGCACTGCGCACTCCACGGATGCTTGCAACCACACTTGAAAGGCAAGCCGAGGGAGAGCTGTAAAACAAGTTTAAATTAATTTTACAACATATTTCAAAGAGTGAAAATTTGATCAAACTTAAATTGTATAAAACTGATTATGCCAAAGGAACATAACGTACGCTTTGATTTTTCCATCATTAAAAAAATATTGGTAACAGTCAAAAATGTCTCACATGAAGAAATCTGTCGTCACTGAATATTTTAATAATGATTAATAATTAATGATTAGTAGGAATTAGGGTTCTCTTATTGGAACTGATTCCGGAATTCCAATAAGGAGAAAAAAGGAACTCAGACCGCGAGGGTGGTGAGAGAGAATGGAAAATGAGAGGGCAATGGAATTCCAATGGATTTCTAATGGAATCCTTTTCCAATAAGGGAACCCTAGATAGTAGGAATCTTAAATTGAATTTGTTTTATCTCACGTATAGCAATTCTTCTTCAATCTCATAGGAAAAGTCGAACTTTTCTCCACCACATTCGATAGTGTGATTCACATTCTCTCCAACAGTGGATTCGACTACCTAAATTAATAAATTTAAAATATTTCATTTAAAAAATTAATAACTCTCAAATCGAATTTGTTATTTTCAAAAACGCTAAAATACAAGCATACATTCAGAGAAAAAAAATCTATTATAATTTAATTTTGGTTACCGGTAGTATGAAGAGATGCTGGGTGGGAAATTTCGCTGTATTCCCTCTCCCGCTCCACATTGTCGAAATCGTCGATCTCGCCGCATCAGGCTTCTCAGGAGCATGCGAAGACACCTCGAATGAAAGCACAAACTTTAGGCTCCAAACATTTGAACAAATTGCCCCATTTCCTCACCACCGGTAGAACACAATGGAAAATTGCGTAGTAGAAAATGTCAGAACTGAACTGAGTTGTTATCGATTTTCAAATAGGCGTAAACTATTCTCGTTCGAAAATGAGTGACATTCATTTTTTAAATAAAGTGACCATAATATTGGGGAGAAAAGGGGGGGGTCCCATTACCTGATCGGCGCAGATTGAATCTCCGCGATAAGAAGGAGCGGACATATTCGATTCTGTCTATAATGAGGGAAAATATAAAATTGTAAAAGATAACAACGCACATAATACACTTAAAATAGAGAGGGAAAGGGGAGAGGAGAACTGAGTAATGAAGTGATGCTAACTGAAGATGTAAGAAAGGACGCGTTGCGGCCTGATCGTGAGCCGTGAGTTCAGCTGATCATTGTCAACTGACGAGGCCCGCCCCCAGGGGGCACAGTCTCACGGGAGTGCAATAAAAGCAGCATTTGAGAAATAGTACAAAAACTCCGCCCATTCATTTGAATTACTTTCCCGCACTGAGAATTTTCTCCCGCACGGAATTTTAGCGTACTGTAGCTATTACTCCTTCAGTATCTAGAGGAATCCACTGAACGGCGATTCCGCAAGAATGGGGTGAGCCAAGTTGACCAGTATCGCATCGGCCCACTTGGCTCAGAGGTTAGTTTCTACAGTGTTAATCTAGGGGACGGGGGTTCGACCCCCACCCCATGCAACTTCTCTTGCTGATTTTTGGGGAGACTGTCATTGCACTCTTTCGCGCATATGGTAGAAAGGCACACCACGGGAACACCATGCGTGCATGGAGTGCATTTCCTTCAATGCATTGGCCATGATACTGTGGGAGGTGGTCAGTGTCTAGACAAAGGGCTGAAACACATTTCCTTAGGCGTAGCTTTCATTTCTCCTCAAATGTTGACTAGTAATTGAAAACCTTCAAAACAGTTTTGCATAATAATTGAAGGCGACGCGGAGTCAAAGAATGCCCGTTGCCAACTCAGATAAGACACAGGGATGAGATAGGCGCTATGAATTAGTGCACAATTTGTGACAATGTTTTTAGACTGATTACACGCTGAACTGTAAAATAGGGTTCGATTATGATGGTGAGCAGTCGAGTGTATACCATTTGAGACGGGTAATCGGCAAACCTTTCCACATTTCATTCATATCTCTTATCGTGTCAGCTCTTAAAAGGTACGACCTTCGCACATAATTCTTTTTTAATGAACGTCTTTGTCAGGTGTATAACAATGAACGAAATTTGTCGTGATCATTTGATTTGTTCCGACAGCAACATTCTTGCAATAAAATTCTCTCAGACTGGTCATTGTTACAACGTATGCAAATAATGTATCAAATGCAGTAAAACCTATCATGAAATTATATTATAATAGTTTCGAATGGTTTTCACGCTTCTTCTTGTTGCTATCTTGTCTATTATCCTAATTTCATCTTGCAATTATCGGAGTGAAAGTACCTCATTTGTCCTTGGAGTTTGAAATTTGAGTATATAATTGGATTAACAATCTTCATATCGCACACTCTCTACACCGCTCGATCGGTGAGAGAGCCCACAAAATTAACAGATATAATCAAATTACAATTAGTTACCCGAATATCAGACACCCCCTCAAAACACAATATATTGTTATTTTGCATCGAAAATAAATTTCTGACGTTTTGGTTAACGTCAAAGGATCGCTCACTTGTAAGAATAGTCAGAATGTCGTTCAACCCATATACGGAGGCATTGCAAGGACGTCGTATATGGAACATTCCAAATGAAGGGAGAGGATAACGAGGTTTTCTTCCATTTTCCTTCGTTTCCCTCCTTTTTATCAGTATCTCCTTACTTTGCACCCCTTTTATTATATATATATATACATTTTCATTAACAGAAAGTAAGTGAACCCCCCCCCCCCCCGAGTAAGTGCTCATTGAAATGTGCATTATTTTGCAGCTCACCGAAACAATCGAATTCTTCCTGATTTTTTCGTTGCCTTGTGGCAAGAGCGGGCCAGCCAGCCATTGTGTCGATAGCGTGTATCAACAGACGTGAGGCTTTGTCATTTTTTTACAAACTGAAATCGAATAAACAAAAAAAATTTTTTTTGACACTTTAGGTGCGAATCCGAAACAAGTCAATTCGCATACAAACATCGCTTCGAGTACAACCCATTGGACGTGGTAAAGGGACAACTGCAGAAGGTGAGTACCTTTTTTACTTTGTTTGAAATTTCGAAATTTTAATCATGCCGAAGTATTTTTGACACATTGCTTTCATTGAACACACAATATTATGTTTCAGAATGGCTTCACGCTGAACTGCACTTTCGGGTATGATGACAAGAGTGGATTGTACTGTCATGGTGGGCAGTAGGGTGCGAAATGACAGACCACGGTCTCTTCATTTCACACACTCTCTCGTCTATCGACCGGTCTAGAGAGTGTGTAAATGAAGAGGGCGTGGTCTCACATTTCGCACTCTAGTGGGCAGTGCGGAGAAGCGAATGACTGGTGTCCAGCGGAGAAAGTCAAATTTTACTCGTTTTAATGCTCTCGAATGCTCTCTTTATTTTACTCGTTTTAATGCTCTCTTTATGAACAAATTAACTACATCATGGTGAAGTGAAGGAGACGATTTTCTGTGAGATTCCTCGAGTGAAAAACTACACACACTGTACTAAAAATTTTCACGAAATAAAGTTCATTCATGCTTCCCTTAACGGAACGCAGTATTTCAAAAAGGATAATCGGTAATTCACATCCTCTGAATATGAGAGCAAATACGATAAGAAATAGTATTACGTATTGAGAGGTCGCATCCGGAGAAGGATAGCAAATAATTCTTCATTCAAGATGTAGTGAACAAATGTTTGAGCATTGGTATGGGGAAGAGGCAGTGACTCGTAATTACGAAATTCACCGTTCTTAGGCAGGGAACGATCTGGAAAGGATAATTCTGCTTCCGGAAAATAAAATATTAACTGCTGATTGCTCTTGTATATTAATGTGGGAACACTCAATTCAAAATATTTTCATGAATCGCCTAAGATGCGTTTAGGATTTTTATTTTTTTTTGATTGCCCGTTACATGCGGATGTTCCAAAACGTTTCATCATGATTTGAAACATAAATACATGTTTTCCGAGATTTAGCACTCACTGCTGCGAATTTTCCGCTACGAGCTGCTTGTAGCAGCAGGCGTGTGTCCATAGTATGAACAGGCCCACCAAGGCTGAGACGATGATTTGAACGATATAGTCACTGTAATTAAATTTATTTATTTATTTGATACACCCGCGAAGGGTGTGACGGCAATTAAAGAAACTATGAAAAAAAAGAAATATATAAAATAATATAGACAGTGAAAGACTTACCTTTTAAATATTTTGTCACGTAAATATTGTTTTCAAGAGCTTTTTTTACAAATAAAAGTTCTGTGTGTGAACAAGACATTACGTTTTCTACCAATTGACAAAAATTCAGTTACTGATTGCTATCCTACTAATGTAAAACCAATTGGAAATAAATTTTGGACTATGCCTAATATGACAAGTGAAAAGAAAAAAAAGATTACTAACATTTTGGCTTGATAGGACGTTCCACTGATTAATCGTTTGAGCGCGGCGTGAACCAACAAATTACGATGCCAAACATAGTGAGAAATGATCTCATGATCCCCTCATAAACATATTAATAATTCCCACTATCTTCCATGTAAATTATTTCACGTAAATTTGTCAAATCAGAAAGCAACTAGTTACTTCAAAAGCAACTAGTTGCATAGCCCGCTAAAGCAACGGGCGAAATGAGGAATGAAGCAACTAGTTAGTTATCTTTCAAAGTCTAAGCAGGATCAATAAATCTGTAGATATTTAAATGTTATTTTTATTTTTTTAGATATTTAGTAATGTCAAAATTTGACTGTACGAGGAACGAACCTGGACGATAAGCATGGGGATCATGTAAACTGGCTCCCGATTGTTAACGGCCATAAAGACCAGACACGCCGCGACAATGGATACAATGGCCATGATCGACTGCAAAAAAACGATTTGCAAATGGACTTTCGAAAATTTGATGTTATTTCCAACATTTTGCCAATGAGACGTGAGTTGTTTCCTCATATTTATCGAGTACCAGAGTCGAATTCCAAAATTTGAATCATTCGATAGAACAAATCACACGAATTCGTTGCAACTAAGAGCATGGGACAAATAAAACTGTGCTCTGTTCTAATACAATTAAGCATAATCGTATTAGGACATTGCATTCCCATGTTTAGCATGCAGTTTGTACTCTTCGATATTCGTATAAAACAAAAATTTAATACCAGCACGACACCGAAGGCTGTACCGACGATGCGCCATGCGTTCACTGCAGCGAAGGCACTCAAAAAGATTGCTAGCACGGCAAAGACACGAGAGGCGACCTTTAGATGGGTTACCGATCGAAGGCAACAATGTCTGCAACTCTAGAATCTCCGCTAGCCGGTATAGTGGTCGGGTGAACTGACTAGTGTCAAGTAGCCTACGGGGCGAGTGGGCCTCATGGGCGCCCACTAGGTTTTGACACGTGATAATTGTCCGGCAATGGTTGAATCTAGAGACTCAAAGAGAGGTTCTGGGTATCGGTGATATAAAGTGAAAAAAACGTGAAGACATTCTCACGTGCCTCTCTTCTCGCACAAATATTTTTAGCCAAACCTACTCAAAGAGCAAAGTCTCCAACTTTCCTTACTTTGAAGATGTTGTCTCCAGGTGAGAGAGCATCAGAAATCGAGAGGTGGAGACATAATAATAAATGAAGATGTGAATACTCCAGAGTAAGGAAAGCTGGAGACTTTTCTCTCTGAGTATTACAAACTTACAGTGGCTTGGCAGCAGAAATTGCGATCCTTGAAGAATCTATTCCTGCTTGCCGCATTCTTGAAAGAAGCACAATTTGGTTATCTACAAACAAACAAAAGTTTAAGGAGATAGTTAGAGGGAGCTTTTGATAAGCGCACTTACCTCCATTGTGCTAGGGTCTTCGAAAAAATCAACGGGCGAGCTGCAGACTACTTGATACTGATACAGTGGCCGCGGCCTTTACAGTTCCTTCTGTGTACCCATTACTACTATTGATATTATAGATGATGTTGTCTATCTCTTTTTTCTCTCGTCGTCTGGCACGTGACCGCTCTCGAAATGCTGTGCAGCACACGGCTTTTGTCCAGCGAAGAAGGACAGATTCTTCTCGTTTATGCTCTCGTTTTAATAAATAAAAGAAAATACATTACCTTGAAGTGAGGAAGAAGAAATTGGGCGAAACTCCTCGAATGTGCAGATTCGAGTTACACTCATCTCCTATTCCTCGGAACACAATAATTTAAAAAAAAAGAATAATTGGCGATTCATATCCTCCTAGAGCAAATACGAAAAGAATTAAATTAATATTATTTATTGAGTGATCATATTCAGAAAAGGAAGACAAATAATGTTTATTTTCATTCATGGTATAGAAAGCAAATGTTTGTGCATCGGTTTGGGGAAGAGATATAGACACTTGGAATTGCGCAATTCGCCACTCTTAGGCAGGGAGCGATCTGGAAAGTAATATTCTACGCCTTTGGAAAATAAATAAATATCGAAAATATTTTTTCTTATATAATACAATATTATTATAAAATATTGCCCTAAAATAACTGGTTTCATCTTCATCATAACAGTTAGAGCACTAATGTTATCCAGAATAGTTACCGGAATTGATTGCCTTTGAAATCCTTTTCATCTTTCCTTAATGGGAACCATAGGGAATCCGTAAATAAATGCATTACGAATGCTCCTATACGTTCCATTACCATTTGAAACGTCAGTTTGTACCAGTGATGCTCATGAGTCCCGAAATTCGGCAGCGCGGGGGGGTCCGCGGGGGGTCGATCCATAGTACAGGCAGCGGGGACATCAATCATCACATTATTTTTGAGCAAATCTATCGAAAGCAGTATAGTTTTCACCTTTTCACCCTGCTCGCCCCCCCCTCCCCGCGCGCGGGGGGGGTCGCCGAATTTAGGGACTATGAGCATCACTGGTTTGTACTCACTGCTGCGAATTTGCCGCTTCGAGTTCCTTGTAGCAAGCAGCGTGTATCAATAGTATGATCAGGCCCAAAAAGGCTATGCTGACGATTTCCACGACCAAATCACTGCAATGATGTTGCGGATCTAAGGGCGCTGTCATACCAGTATCCATCTTTCCTTACTCTGGATATGTTGTCTTCTGCTGTGAGAGCTTGCAAAATCGAGAGATGATCTCGATTTCTCATGCTCTCTCATCAGGAGACAACATTTCCAGAGTTTTTTCCCATTTAGATAGGGTAAAGATCAATGAAGGGTGAAATGTTAATGGGCATGGTACGAATGTCGATGTGGGCGAGCATTTCTATTTGATTAAATTATTTTCTGGAAGTAGTATGCAAATTTAAAAAAATACCCGATGAATCCACGGGCAAGCGTAGCCAGATACACTAATATTCCGATGAAGAAGATGGTTGACAAAATCTGGCAATATTATTGTATTCTTCACATTAATACCTAATTTATCCATATCTGCATCTATCTACATTATCCTAGGCAGCTATTCTTATTTTTCCAAAATGTAAATTCAACAATTAGAATACAGATTATTACGATCACGACCCAACGTGATGATACTTCGAAGCGGCCCATCTCACATTGTGGACTGAGTTTTATCGGTGCAAAGAACCCGAAATATTCACTTGCCATTAAAAATATATTATCTGATATCATCCCCTTTTTTGTAAGAAGATGAAATTCATCGATTTAAAATTTCAATGAATAAATGAGTTACCCCTAAAGTTATATTGATAAATATTATTATTATCATCATAATTATTAATATTAAAGGGACATGGCACTGCAAAATACGTTTTTTTTTATTTTAAAGAAAATTCTTTTCTGATTAGAATGCAAAAAATCGCATATTTTTACGATTTTTTTGAAAGGAGTTATGATTTTTCAAAGTTCAGAATTTGTGTTGATGACGCTACGGTGTTTAACGCGCTAAACACAGTAATACGCAAGTACCTTCAAAAAATCATAACTCCTTTCAAAAAATCGTAAAAATATGCGGTTTTTTGCACTCTAATCAGAAAAGAATTTTCTTTAAAATAAAAATAACTTATTTTGCAGTGCCAGGTCCCTTTAAATGAGTTTACCTGCACGATCAGCATCGGGATCATATAAGCCGGTTCCACCTTATACACAGCGACGAAGACGAGAGAACCAGCAACAATGGAGACTATTGCCAGAGTTAACTGCAGCAAAAATTTACAAATACAGACTGTTGATCATTTCATGAGAGATTCACGTTGCTACTCACAATCAGGCATAAGAGTGATCGACACCGCCGTGGGTGCAGAAGACTTTCAACGTTACTTTTCTACCATTTAAGAGTGCGATTTGTCGATTGGTCAAACCAAGGTCCTAAATTAGAACAGCGGAAGTGAACTCTACGATCACTGCTTTACGATACAAACACGGGCAAATATATTAAAATTAATAAAAACTAGCAGGGTGTGTTGAGGTTAAACTACGTTATGGTAGGGTGCGCACTACGTTTTCAAAGTATGGTTCAGGGGGCATTCAGTTGCCGGGCACATTTCGGACCAGGGGGAGCAAGATAGCCGGCTCCAAGTTCGGTCCAGGGGACGCTCGGTAGCTTGCTCAAAGTTCGGTCCAGGGGAAGCAAGATAGCCGGCTCCAAGTTCGGTCCAGGGGACGCTCGGTAGCTTGCTCAAAGTTCGGTCCAGGGGAAGCAAGATAGCCGGCTCCAAGTTCGGTCCAGGGGGAGCTCGGGAGTCGGCTCCATGTTACACTATGTTGGAGAGTGTTAATCGCTACAAAGAGTACTGGCTTATTCCGTTGCAAAAGGCTCGTGAGGCTGAGAGCGATCGAAAAAAGTTGCCACTAGCCTCAGCCTCACGAGCCTTTCACAACGGAAACGCAAGATACAGTGCGTTCAGAACGTTCCCGACATCACAAAACGCTCTTCCTGTAATCCCCAACGCTCTCTGAATCATTTTGGAACTTTTCGAAATTTTTTCGATTTTTCACGTTAAAACGTGTTAGAACACGTGCAGACACGTTTCTGACATCGCAAAACACATTTCCTGTGATCCCCGACACTCACCGGTGCGTTTGGAAAAAAATTATTGAGCAAGTTACTCTTGTGGAGGTGGATGTGATGGCGAAGGAACTGAGTCGATATCTCTATCCGTTGGCGAGATATTTAGCGTGCCGGACGGACACACACGCACACACACTCACAGACAGACAGACAGACAGACAGACGTTCTGAAATAATAGTCTTTAGTAATAAAAATTTACCATGACGATGGCGACTCCCACTGAGAAGTCTTTCCAAAAGTTCCATGCGATGAAAGAATTTACAGCGATTGTTATGATGGCGAAAATGCGTGATGCAAGCTGCAAATTTTCTCATACTATATTTTTTTTACATTTGTTATGTTTAAAAAATAAAGAATGGTATATTGGAGACTGATTGTGGGCTATTTTTCATTGCTCTCAACCATTATTTTATAATAAGCGGATCTTTAAAAAATATTAAGACAATTGTTCGAAAGATAATTCTAGTCGAAAATATGAGAATAATGGCGAAAAGTGTTTAACAAATGGATGAAGATAATTACGAAAAAAATACTTAAATGTCCCGTGAATGTATCAATTATTGTTGTTATTTAGAACTGAATAACAACAATAATTTGTTGATTCGCTGAAATGTGCAAATTACAGACTGACATTGAATTCGCTACAGCCAACTCGAACGGTGGAGATAGGCATCTTGCTGGCCTTATCCTGCGAAAAATAGCAATAGGACACAAATTAAAATCACTAGTACCTAAGGAACTTACAATGAGAGATATTGTACGCGATTTAGCAAGTTAAAAAAAAATTCCTATAAGAATTCGCTTAAGAATTGTAACTGGCGAGCTGTAGACCTTTAGAGCAATGATGAGAAAAACGGACGGTTGTGCCTCTGTGACTGAGCACGGCCTTTACACCCTACCTCTGTTTACCCACTCCTACTGTAGTTATTGGAGATGATTCATTGTTGTGCATTCACGGCAGTCATATCAGGAATCTACGTCGGATTAGTAGTCATTTCGAAATTATGTTTACTACACCACGTATTCGCCCTTTACCATGGACCGATATGATAACAGGGAAAGGCAAATAACAGTTCACATCGCTAGAACGAAATCGGCCTGAGTATAGCATCGTAGTACAGTAGACGAGATTCATCTAATAGAAAACGATTTTGTGAACACGGTTGTTCACATATTTTGAGAACCAACAACAAAAAAAGAATAATTTATCGAACGAACGCATGCGAGAAAGGATAGAGGACAGAAATAAGTTATTCATTAAAAAACAGTGAAGAAATGAGGGTGCTTCTGTTCGGGGTAGCAGTAAACACTTGGAATCAGACGATTCGTCACTCTTAGGCGGCGAACGATCTGGAAAGAATAAAATTATGTAAAATTTCCAGTGAAAAAAATGATTTCCGTTATTCATAACAGTTGCTGCAATTTTTTTATCAACTGAAAAATTCGTTACAAGTGATCTAGAAATTTATCAAGAACCAAGCAGAATCCGTTAAAAATGTATTACGGATGTTCTCATACGTTCCATCACCATGTCACACGTAAAAGCTTTCTACGAAATTTAGAACTGACTGCTGCGAGTTTGCCGCTTCGAGTTGCTTGTAGCAGCAAGCGTGTGTCCAAAGAGCGAACAGACCCACCAAGAATGAGATGACGATTCGCGCAATATAAACACTGCAATAGCATCATTCCGAAGGCTAGTCAGGTCAAGAGGGGTTTGGGATTAGAGAGCGTGTGAAATCGAGAGGGACTCTTTCACTTTTGCAAACTCTCTCGCTCTAACCCTGGTTAGTAGGTTTGGAATCATGTGAATGATAGAGCGGCTACTAAGTACGTCTTCATTCTCACAGCGGAAAGTCCCCAGCACCCCTTACTTAGAAAAAATTATCTATCTCTCACTATCTCTTGACCGCTCTCTCGATTTCACATTGCTCTCTCATCCGGAAACAACTTCTCCAGCCGTTTCTTACCCGATGTTTTCATGATCACGCGTAGCAGCATACGCAGATATTCCGACGTTGAAGATGATTGTCAAAATCTGGCAATATAACTATGTTTTTCAGCAAAAAACATCAGGGAGCAAGCGTAAACGACAAAAGCGCAACGACCACTTTCGATTGTTCTAAGTCGCTTTAAATTAGGATTATTGGTTTCTACAGTAGCTCATTTGACTCGAAATTGAATTCTTTATTGAACCCACTATGTGGATTTATCCTAAATGAGCGAACGACATTTGCGCAACGATTTCAAAATGCTCGGAACAAATAATGATCGTGCGGCTTCGATGTCAAATGGTCTTGACAAATCACCGCTGAAGTTTAAAATCAATTCTTGAAGTTTAAACAGAGTTATTCGCCGTTGCGCTTTTGTCGTTGCGCTTCTGTCATGCCCCCAAACATCACATATCTAGATCGCGACCCAAAGTTTTTCTCAAGGCGAGTCATGATTTGAGTACGAAGACGCCGTTATGTTGATTTGCCATTGCTTATATATTATCTGATGTCATCTACTTTTTAGAGGGAATACATCTATGGCTTGAAAATTTCAATGAATAGATGAGTAGACCTGAACGATTAGCATCGGGATCATGTATTTCGGTTCCCGTTTATTCACAGCAACGAAGACTAGAGCACCAGCGACAATGGAGACAAGGGCCACGATTGCCTGCAGCAAGAATTTACAAATACAAACTTTCGTTGTTTCTTTTAGTTGATCTTTTCAGGAGAGATTCTCGCTGCTACTCATGCATATGGGTGCTCGAGACCGGCATGGGTTAAGGAGAAAAATTCAAAACTATTTACTTTCATTTTTTCCTTTTTCAAGATTTCTCGACTTGGTAAACCAAGGTTCAAAAATATATGTGGCTCACGGAAAGCTCACGGGACCTACCACTGCTTTAACAAATAATTTTCAGAAAAAAAACAGACAAATACATCACAATTAATAAAAATGTACCATAACGATGGCGACGACCACTGGGACGCCATTCCACGAGTTGAGCGCGGCGAGAGCACTTCCCACGATTGTTAGGACGGCAAAGACGCGCGAAGCAATCTGCCAATTTTCGTATACTTTTTACATTTTTTTATTTAAAAAATAAAGAACGGTATATTCGAGACGGATTATGAGTTTTTTAAATGCTTTCAGCATTTTTTAAAAAATGCTTGTAATGTACCGTGAATTTACCAATTACTGGTGTTATTTATTGCTGAGATTTGTAAACGACACACTGACTGTGGCTTCGCAACAGCAGACGCGAGCGGTGAAGATAGACATCTTGCTAACCTTATCCTGCAAAAAAATAGGAATACGGCACAAAATGAAGATTTTAAATTAAAATCAGTTGAAACGAACGAATTTTTAGAGGTATCGAGCACGTTTTTTTTCTGTTTTCAGAGGATCTTTTCGAAAATTTCTTTAGAGGATTCTGGGGTGACTAAAAACTACTAAGAAAAGAAACGTGGAAGACTAGTAGAGCAAATCAGAATCGCAACGATTAGAAAAATAGGCGATTGCAATTCGGTCAACAAGCCGGTCAACCATACGGAAAGGGCTTTTCAGTGAGAGTGCATTTTATATCGAGACGGACTCTCTCACATTCGCACATTCTCTCGATAGACCCTTATATGCAGGTTTGGAATTATGTGATTGGGTCACTATCACTATGCGGGGACCGTTCCCTTTACACCTCCCTCTGTTTACACACTCCTACTGTAGTTATTGGAGATGATTCATTGTTGTGCATTCACGGCAGTCATGTTTAGGCGGATCGCCGGATTAGGAGACGTTTCGAAATTATTTCTGTCCTCAAAGGCCACCTAAATTCCCTAAACGATGACACGGTATGATAACAGTAAAAGACAAATAGCATTTCACACCTGCGCACTCAACTCGGTAATAGACTGAGTCATAGTGGAACACGCAGTGGATAACACATTCCATAGACCCAAAATGTCCAGAATATAAAATATGCTGCGCATTCATCAATGACACACTAAAAACGACGAGTTCATAGTTTCTGCGCATTCAATGTTTATTCAAGTATGAACCTTATAGTGCTTAAAAGCTAATGGAGGATAGGACTAACATTTAGAAAAATATGAGGATGATGGGAAGGGTAAATATTACAGCAATCGATCTACGAAGCACCGACTCTCTACATCAGAAGCATGGAAAACAAGAAAACGTTCAAAAATGTATACGGCGGAAAAGAAGACTCTCAACGGAAAGTTTGGCGATGCAAAAAGGCTACGATGAGAAGGGCAGTGATGGCCATAATCAATACGATGATTTATCAGAATTTTCTCCATCAGAAGCGGAAACCGTTCACGAGGATCGTCTGTCCGACGATGGGCTCTGACTGAGAGCGATCCACGAGGTTGAGGATGATCTGACGAGATAGGAGTGGTTGATTTCATCCGATTTTATTTGTTCACACGTAAATAAATGAACACGACTCCTGCGTTTCTTCGCCATTACCTATATTTGTTTTCTTCACAAAAAACAACGTACTAATTATATATTGCATGGGCTGACGAAAAGGGGTAGCCTCAACACAAAATGCAAAAATGGTAACTATTTTTCTTCGGATTTTTGTATTTTTCTCCTCGACGCATTAATTTCAATTAATACATGGTATTCTTTGTGTTCTTAGTCTGACCTTGCCAACGAAACCGTCCTCCTGATCCCCGCCTTGTGGCATCATCATCACGCGTTCGCCTTCGAGTTCTTCCTGTAAATAAAAGATACACATTTATTCATTCTTTACGATCTGGGCTCAGCGAACAATGATACTTGTCCTACGTGGGGTTTCTTCTGCAGGTGTCCTCCTAAGTGACACCAAGCAATTTAACCATCTCGTCTCTCTATCTAATTTTTGGTCTTCCGATAGGACGAAATCGTTTTATATACCTATACGTATAGTATAACTTACAGTTTGCGGAACAGAAATGTGCAATTTAAACCTTTTCGAAAATGTTGCAAACTGCTTTTTTCTCCATCTATTGACAGTCGAGTAGTCAGTGAAAAGGTTTTTAAAAATTTAACCTCTATGCCAATCGTCTCTGTCAAGTGGTCATGGGCTACAGATGCCGTGGGACCAACGGATTTAAGGGCCGGGCCAAGTCTGAAAAAATCGGGTTTCAATATTTTTTCTACTTCGTGCCGCTTTCTCCTTGCTCAACGTACTTCTTTGAGAAAATATCAGACAGTCAAATTTTACCTGTATTTCGGATATACATGATTTGTGTTTTATTAGCGTGTATTAGCTTGCTTCATGATTAGGGATGCCAAATGAAGAGCTCTGGGAATTGGTTTATCACCCATAAAACTTTTATACTCCGACCAATTCTCCAACTTAATGTTTTAATCTGTTCTGGGCATCAATACGAAACTTTTGAAACTAAGTATGGGATGATTGTACATGAGGATAGTTTTTGGGAACTGGTAAACACGAAAACCACGAAAAATCGCAGGCTCTTCATGAAGAGTCGTTTATAAACCTGAAGAACGTAGCTCATCTCCCAAGATCAACAGTGATAAATATACCTAATAAGATTCTAGAATGATTGGAATCAACTCTTCACATGTTTTCATAACCTCATTTGCATACTACAGCGATTTTACGCGAGAAATTTGCAAAATTGCTATTCATTTGGCATCCCTATTCATGATTTATGTGAAAATCTCACTCGACTTGGTTCACTCGAATTCCCTTCTCGATGAGTGTGCGGGCCATGTCAGAAGTGAGTTGGTCAAGAGCTGCCTTTATAGCTGCGTAGTACATGCTCTGACAGAGTAAAATCGGTTAAGCGGCAATTTTGTTACACAGTTGTACATGAATAAGTACAATAAATTTATATGATACTTATAACAATAAATAGGGTCGCGAATCGAAGTGAACACAGATATATGTGATTTTTTAAAAATTTCTAGTGTTACTATATATTAGAAAATGCTAACGTCTGTCTGTCTGTCTGTCTGTTTGTTTGTCCGTTTTTTTTCCTTCCGTCCGGTCACACTTTTTTCTCATTTTCCTTATATTTCGCTTCAAATTCGCTCTATCTTCTCAGAACCTTTTGCATATGATAACTGACCAGAATTGCTCTAAAATTTTACAAAATTTAAATCACCAAATCCATGGCCAAGTGGTTAAAGGGCGCGACATTCAAATCCGACCGACACAGGTTCGACCCCCGCCGAGGGCCAACCTTTTGCCGCATTTTTCGCAAGTGCCGCAAGTGCTCCTGGCACGTTTCTAAGTACCGTGAAACACGTTTTCACCTGTTTTGCCGAGTTTTAACCGCGTGACGGAAGTTTTCGTGTTTTCGCTATAAATCGCTTCAAACTCAATCAATCTTCTCAGATCCTTTTGCATATGATAACCGACCAGAATACCTTTCAAATTTTACAAAATATAATTAACCAAATCCATAGCCAAGTGGGTTACGAGCCAAACTTTGAATCCGAGGCCCCCAGGTTCGACCCCCGCCGCGGGCAAACCTTTTGCCGCATTTTTCGCGAGTGTCAGAAACCTTTCTAACACGTTTTTGAGTTCCGTGAAACACGTTTTCACCTGTTTTGCCGAGTTTTAACTTGAAAAATCGAAAATTTGCTAAAAAATTAAGTTCCAAAATGATTCAGAAAGCGAAGGGGATCACTACAAAAGTGTTTTGCGATGTCGGAAACGTGTCTGAACGTGTTCTAACGCGTTTTAACGTGAAAAATCGAAAATTTCAAAAAGTTCCCAAATGAACCGGGGAGAGTGGAGAATCGCGGGAAAAGTGTTTTGCGATGTCAGAAACGTGTCTGAACGTGCTCTAACGCGTTTTAACGTGAGAAATCGAAAATTTCGAAAAGTACCAAAATGATTCAGAAATCGTAGGGGATCACTACAAAAGTGTTTTGCGATGTCGGAAACGTGTCTGAACGTGCTCTAACGCGTTTTAACGTGAGAAATCGAAAATTTCGAAAAGTTCCAAAATGATTCAGAAATCGTAGGGGATCACTACAAAAGTGTTTTGCGATGCCGTAAACGTGTTCTAAAGCGTTTTAACATGAAAAATCGAAAAATTCGAAAAGTTCCAAAATGATTCAGAGAGCGTAATCACAGGAAACGTCTCTGAAAGTGTTCTAAAAGTTCTGAACGCACTGTATCCTCCGTTTCCATTGTGAAAGGCTCGTGACTACGCCACTTCGTGGCTACGTGGCAACTTTTTTTTCGATCGCTTTCTGCCTCACGCGCCTTTTGCAACGAAATAAGCCAGTACTTTTTGTAGCGATTAACACTTCCTAATATAAGCCGGCTTCTGAGCTCCCCCTGGACCGAACTTGGAGCATGCTACCGAGCTTCCCCTGGACTGAACCTGGAGCCGGCTGCAAAGCTCCCCCCTGGACCTAATTTGGAGCCGGCTACCGAACTCCACCTGGACCGAACCTGGAGCCGGCTACAGGGCGACCCCTGAACCGGTCCTGGAGCCGCCTATCGAGCTTTCCCTGGACCGATTCCGCACCCAGAACTATGCATAGAGCGTAGTGTACGCATAGAGCGTAGTGCATTTAACCTCAATACAACCCCGCTAGTTCTTCTTTAACAGATATGTGAAAGCTTCCCACAGGTGTCCTGTTCCTGGAGACTTTTTCACAGAGAACGATAAAACTACCTTCGCTGTGTGGCGAAGTTGGATTCCGGAGGAGACAATTAAGATGGCACCGCGCTCCTTCTCTAGGTGAGGTATAGCTTGTTGAGAAGCACGGATCACTCTGAATTCAAATAGATTTAGTGATTGTATAAATGTTCGCTCTTGTTGTACAATACAGACTTAGATTGTGAACTTGGACAACCATTCGTATCTACTTCTCGAACCAAATGATTTACGAGGAGTGGCAACGTTAAACAATACAATTGATTGTTTGATAAAAATATCTTTATGAGATTAGAAGATCACTCACGATCGCACATTCAGATCCATCATGCGGTCAAAGATTTCGAGCGGCACGTCCATTCCTTTCTTGCCCGAACCCGAAACAACGCCGACTATGATGACCTGGAAAACTTTACTTTGAATCGTGTCGTCAATTACTGGTTTCGATCAATGAAAAGAAGCCTGAAAGATCAAAATTCAAAGTGAAAAAAACCACAATGGTTGTATATTGTATTATTATTTTTCAGGTACCAAAACGTCGAGTTGGCCGAATTGCTCCACTGCAGTTGGTATTAGCTGATCATCATGCGAATCAAGCAAGGAGCTGCCGCGCAGCTGGAAAGTAATTGTGAAAACACAGTTCAATCTCCCTTCCCGAGAACTCGATACTCTATCTAGCGACGCAAATTCTCTCAGAGAAAACCGTTTTACAGAATGCGAGATCACGCATCTATTCATTTCGCGCACTCTTTTCACCGGTCGGTGGATGAGAGAGTGGGCGAAATTTATAAATTATGGTCGCACATTTACCACTCTTGTGGCAGCCTAATTGTGTCACTGAGAGGGCTAAAAGAGGCTAGCATTTTCAAATACAGGCTTACATGGATGGCAGGATCAACTACACTCACCATAGAATGTGAAAATAAGAAACCGTCACTGATCAGTGAAAATAAGTCGACAGTAAGCACTATATAACTCATATGACGCTGTTTACGTTAGGATCAGGAAGGGCTCAACAGGGGTCTGGAATAGGTCAAAAAATCGAAATAGCTCAAAACTTTCTCCTAGGGGTTACTTTTGACGCTGATCACGATTCTGTTATCGATTTCGCAATCGGACCCCTCTGGGCGCCGCTATGGCGCCGCGCCCATTTGGCGCCATTTTTGAGAATAACTCGCTTCGGAGTGCCCGTAGAGCCGCGAAAGCATAATATTGTAGTCAGAATTTGACGCTCTTTCGAATGGCGTTGCCAGTTTCTGGATACTCAGAATACTCTTCCCATGAAAAATCGTATTTTTTATAAAACGAAATTAAACTGGGAGTCCTATCCTATCTTAAAGCGCGCTTCATTCTGATCATTTTGATATATAAAACCCCCAATATTATCTTATCATAGGCTAGAGCCAGGCATTTAACCACATTTTTGCTCAAACGCGTCACACGCGAAACGCGTATACGCACGCGGCAACCGGATAGACGATGCGGTAAGCGCTTGGAACTTCATTGCGAAGGTTGTAGGTTCGGTTCATGTCCATAGCCGCGCGATGATATATAAAAACCCCAACATCATGATAAGATGATGTTGGGGTTTTTATATATTAAAATTATCAGAATAAAGCGCGCTTTAAGGTAGGATAGATTTCGTTATAAAAAAATTCGATTATTCATGGGAAGAGTTTTCTGAGTATCCAGAAACTGGCAACGCCATTCAAAAGAGCGTCAAATTCTGACTAAAATATTTCGCTTTCGCAGCTCTACGGGCACTCCTAAGCGAGTTATAGTCAAAAATGCATTTTGGCGCCAAATGGGAGCGGCGCCACAGCGGCGCCCATAGGGTCCGATTGCGAAATCGATAACAGAATAGTGATCAGCGTCAAAAGTTACCCCTAGGAGAAAGTTTTGAGTGATTTCGATTTTTTGACATGTTCCAGTCATTTGTTGATCCTAACACAAACAGCGCCGATGAACTATAAACTCTAAACTACACACTATAAAATTGTATTTTTAAAACAATACCATGACAAGATCTTTGGCCGTGGCTCCTACGGCAACACATCGATCGTAGGTGCTCTGTAATCCGATATTATCACGACACACTAGCACATTCCTCCAAAACGCGGATGGGTGAGAGAGCGTGAGTCTCCACCCTTACAGGCACACTCCCTAGTGCTCGCACTAAATATGTGGTACTTTTGCATGTACTTTTGCACTTTCATTTGCAAAAAAAAATTAATTGTTAAACACAAATACTAAACCCAATCAAGTGTGCCCGCTGCGGCCACACGCGCTCCGGCCTTCGCAAATTGAACAACGAGCCCTTCCATTCCGCGATGACAACCTGAGTGATTTCTCTCTTTTTTCCTCCCGTGCAAAAAAATTAATTTATCGCAACAATTGTTCAAAAGAATTCAAAACAATCAAAATATAAGTCGTGGAAGACACGATTATCGCAGGGAAGTTAGTGAATCATAGAAGTTAAGATGGGAAGGACATGGGAGTAATAATCAGTAGTAATTTTTAAAACGATCTCCATCAGAAGCTGTTAACGACGATCTTCTGCCCCACGATGGCCTCTGATTGAGAGCGATCCGCAAGGCTGATAATGATCTGCAATTTGGCGATTTGATAAGACTAATACGAGACGAACGCATGATTCAACAGTATATATTGTAACCAAGAAAGTAAAACATGCCGTAACCGCATACACGAAAATGCCTCTACTTCTCAAAATTAAAGAAGATGCTGGTTCTGACCCTGGCAAGCTGCTCATCCTCTTGACTCTTGCCTTGAGGCATCATCAGCACACGGTCCCCTTCGGGTTCTCCCTTGACCTGTGGCTGCAAAATGGATTCAAATTTAACAGCTGCTCGAAGGACTTCGCTTTTCAATAGTTACTCGACTACTTTGAAACTCTCTATCCCCAACCCTTTCTGAGCCCGAGGCTGGCTTCCTGCGGGTCCTGTTACCCAGAATTTGAAATTCGGGTAAATAATTGGACTTGCACTCTTCATTTCACACTCTCTCTCTACACCGGTAGATTGGTGAGAGAGTGTGCGAAATGAAGAGTGCAAATCCCATTATTCACTCGAATTTCAAACTCTACTTTTACAAGAAATTCAGTAAACTAACAGGCACCGCCACACCATCGAGGGCTACTCCAGACGCGGGACCAGTGGAGAGCAGAGTCGGACCGAGTCTGCAAGTGTACGTTTTTTCTCCAATATACACTAGTTCAATAACGGATAATAAACTTATTTAAACATTTTTGTCTTATCGTGACGTGGCTCACTCGACTTGGTTCACTCGTATGCCCTTGTGGATGAGGGTGCGGGCCATGTCAGAAGTCAGACTATTGAGAGCTCCCATCGCTGCCGCGTAGTAAATGTTCTAAAAAGTAGTACTCAAAGGATCATTCGACGTTGAATGACTGGGGGAATCTGCTTACTTCAATTACTCAGGAATTGGAAAGGTTGTTTCTGTGGACACGTAGTGACAAGAGGAACATAGTAGACCAACCCAGCACGAACATTCGGTATTGGCACCATCTATTCACCTTTTCCTTTTTCAAATTGTGTACATTGGTGGCGGGGCGTAGGACGAGGCCGATCTATTGTTTTTACAAAAATAAAATACCTTTCCGATGTAGCCAAGGTCGGCGCCGGAGGAGACTATAACGATTGCTCCACGCGTCTTCTCCAGGTGAGGAATGGCTTGTTGTGTCGCGCGTATCACCCTGAAATCTGGCGCATCTAACACAATTTCCATTTTTTCATGCTGCGCAAATTTCTTGGGGTGCAAGGTGCAAAACAGTTTTATGCACCCTTTCATAACTTTCTTCCAAGTGAAGCTGCAACTTCCAAACTTTATACAGGGATTGCAAGGCACGATCGGAACATTTTCCTTTTTGATTGGAGAGATTTCGTTCAGTTTGAGCTGAGTTACACTCGTTTTCCACCCTCTGATGGGGAATTTTCCCCGAAGAAATTATCGCAGCATCACTCACGTTCGCACATTCGCGTCCATAATTTGGTCGAAGATGTCCATGCGCATCTCGATGCCTTCCTTGCGCCAGCCCGTAACAAGACCGACGCTTCGTACCTGCAGTTGTAGAATATGAAGATGCACAGAAATGATTGTCTTCTCTCTATGTGATAGGCATTTCGCCTGGATGATCCTTCGCTACGCAAGATACATTGTATCATTGCGCTCTGGGGGAACATTATTTCCGAACACCAGATTTTACGCGTTGGATTGATGGAACATTTCAGAATCAACTTGTTTTTTCAACTTGTTTACAGAAATGATTGTTGTTTATCTAAAACGCGTACGGTAATTTCCCCAAAAGTATAACTTACCAGCACGTCGAGTTGTCCGAATTTTTCGATGGTTTTCGGAATCAACTGATCATTGTGGGAGCCAAAGTTGTAGTCATGTATCTTAAAATCAACAATTACTTCAATTCCTCTTACTGGGAGTGCATTAGGGAAGGTATGCCAATTTTTGTAAGAATACCATGAGAAGATCCTCTTTCTTAGCTCCCGCTTCAATACATCGATCGAAGGTTCTCTGCAATCTGTCTTTTTGACAAAGGTGATTTTTCAAAACTGCATTCATATTTCGCATTTTCATCGATCTCCAAAGAATGTGCTTATTTTTGCCATAGAAAAAAAAGAGAAATATTAGAGGAAACACCGTACCCAGTCATCAAACCCTCCGGCCACAGCGACGCGCGCTCCTGATTTTGCGAATTGCAAGACAATTTCTTCCGTTCCGCCCCCCTCACATCCTCGAATTATAAATTACACGAAACCTGGAATCAGGGAAAATAAATATACATGTGAATGATAATTTCTCATTATTTTAATGCTGATGATATGAAATGAACATAGGAAGTATACATACAATTTCGAAATAATGAGTTCGCACTCGATAAGCCGGTCATTCGTTTTTTTGGTTTGGTTAACACTATTAGCCACATAAAATGCTCACCTGAAATAGCAACCACTTTTCCCGCGAAGAAACTCATTCTCGATCAGCAAAATGAGCAACGAGAGATCTGATTAGTTAAGTCGCCGTGAAGAATAAATAAAAGGAAATTATAAGAGATAAATCACTACAAATTCAATAGTTGTCTAAGATTTAAAGAATTTTTCTGGAAATTCCGGAGGCGGAAGGCAAAACGTTTTGCCGTGTAATACACAATACCCCCTCAATCGAATCGCGATTGTCATCACATATATTGTTCCTGATAAAGACATCTTTTGATGACAAACACGATAAGAATATTAGTTTGCTTATTGATTCGTTAGTGCCGTGTATATCTTGTCAATCTTCTCCAAGCAAATCTATTAAAGAATATACATGCACTACATTGTTTGATAAAAAATCTACAAATGGCTAAATTCAAAAATTAATATAACTCGGGCTTAGCGGTAAGCTCGAAGCATCAATCAAAATGAGAATTTGCGAAACTGGTATCTGAGTAGCCAACACCATACGGTCATACCCATCCACGGTGACCAGGCCGGCTAGGAAGGGGATTCCGATCTTGTAGAGTCGTTGGCAGAGAGACGAGGGGTCCAGGGAACTAGGGAAGTTCCATCAGATCAAAATGGAAAGGGACCGCTTGCGACGACTGACAGAAACGAGAATGCTAGTCTTTGTAGTCGAAGTGGTGTAGTGGTCTAAGGCGCCCTCCCAGTTTCGTTCAGTTCCACACCGGGGTTCAATTCCCGGCTGTGCTTACCCCCACCGCCCCACTAAGGCACCCGAATGGGTAAAGATTGGTAATGGTGTGTGTAACCACGAAGGTAACTAGATCCGAAGAAAAGATTGGGCCCTCCAGATTGAACTGGCCTATTATGCGCTGGCCTTAGCAGTGACTCCCTCAGGACTTGGACCCTAGATAAGGGGACCTTTTCCTTCAGCGATATTTACTCATAATTATACTACGTATTCACTTTTTAAAGAAGGAGTATCACGAATCTCCTGCTCCATCATTCCTCATCTCATATGTTTTAATGACGCGGTCGCTTTCTCCTCGTCCACCCTTATCCCTCCTATCATTTTTGAATTCCTGCATTCAGGGTCAGTTTGGCACAGAGCCAAACGCGAATAACTTTGTTGAAACTTATCGGCTGAGCATGCGGTTTGCGGGGCTCTTATCTGGAAACCGATTACCATAACCCGACAGTGAGAACTCAGTTGACCAAATATTCGTGGGACACCACCTTTGAGCAACTTTTTTCTCGTGCATTCAACAAGTCGTACTTTCTTTCATGCGATGATGTTGTTGCACAAATGTTCAATCACGCTTCAAAAAACACGGTAAAATGAGTAATTCGAAAGCATTCAAATGTATGCGGTGGAAAACACGATTCTTACTAGTGGATGCGAATAGGCTACGCTGGGAAAAGCAAGGATAGGTACAATCAGCAACATCATCAATTCCCTAAATCAGAAGCCGTTCACGACGATCTTCTGTCCGACGATCGGCTCCGATTGATCGCGATCCGCAAGGCCGACAATGATCTGGAATGTGGTAGTGATCGTAATACTAATGCAAACTTGATTCAATTATATTTTCTCCTGCCAGAGATATGCGGCATGTACGAACTTAACGATGCCACGATTTCGGAGACATTTAGAGTTATAATTTGACTTTGCCTGACCTTGGCAAGATGCTCGTCATATCTACGCCTGCCTTGTGGCATCATCAGCGATTGTTCCCCTTCGGCTTCGTCGGTGGCTTGAGACTGCAGTGTGTTTTATACGGTGAACAAAATGAATACCACACCCAGAATGAATATACTAACTATTGAGTATATTCTATAGTGAGATATGACATAGAATATATGATATACTCAATATTGAGTATATTCTCTCGTTTTCGCACGCTCTCTCGACGCGCGAATATACTCTATATTGAGTACATCATATACTCGGTGTCATATCTTAGTATATTCATTCTTTGTGCATTCTAATTTTGTTGATAGAACGGGCGAATTCAGGAGGACATCGCAATATTGACTAGTAGATTTGTGCTGAAACGTGATCTACCAATTTGGTAGAAAGTATGTCCAAATGTAGACGACTGTTTCCGATTACAACTGGTCGCTGGAGGACTGAAGCATACAGAAAGCAGAGTTTTGCACCCTATAACAATAATACAAATATGAATGTAGTGACAACAAATATACTAGTAGACCCTACTTGAATACTAGTGTTATGTCTGTGCACAACGGGTGTTTTAGTGTAATATATTTATAATAGGGAGCAAAAGGAATAACGACGTCTCGCTACGCGAGCGGAGGACAAGAAGTCAATTACGTAGGAAAAGCGGGAATGCTCGTAAGCTACGCAGCCAATATTTGCATGACGGGGAAAATGATACTCAGTCATCGATAGGGTGTTGTGCTAGGTCAGATGCATGACTAGGCTCATATACAGCAACTAGTAGGCGGGTAAACATTAGTGTCTGTTCTTAGTAGGATTTGACACTAACCGTTTCGGCCACCTCTTCTGGTGCTACGCCAGTCGCGGGACCAGCGGAGATCAGAGCCGGTCCGAGTCTGCAAATTGAAAACAAGCATATATGAAGTTGCCCCTATATAATTAAATTTGAGAATAAATAATATCTCACTCGACTTGGTTGATTCTAATGCCCTTTCGGATGAGTTTGCGGGCAATGTGTCAGTCATTCGCTCGAGAGCTCCCATTGCTGCCTCATAGTAAATGTTCTAAATGGCATAAATCAATACAAAAAAGGAAAGATGAACTAGGTAGCGAGCTTCCTGCAAGCATGTCTTAGGAAGTGGAAGCAGACCAGTCCCGACTTATCTTCGGTATTTGAATCGCCTATTCATTTTGTGCCAACAAAACGGCAGCATTTTGTATGCAAATTAGTCAACGAATCCACAATCCACCGAGCGACGACTGTAAAAAGCAAAGAGTGCCGCTCTCCTGTCTCTGATCACAGTATTTTGGCTTTAAAGTCGTCGCTCGGTTGCCGATACTTCAATATTCGTTGAAATATTGCCCAAAGAGTGCATTGGCGACGCGCTCGATTATTGTTAGACGTCAACTTCTAGATAGTCTCTGGGTAGTGTCTGAACGTGAAAGAGTGGAGGGAGAATTCTCTGGAAAGTGAGAGAGCTGAAGTATCGATGTAGATGTCGAAATCTAACTACAAGAGTGCTCGCAGTAAGTGTACATTGTGGGCGAATGGCAGGTTGGCGCCTGCCGATACGACTACTATAGCTCCGTGCGTCTTCTCCAGGTGAGGAAAAGCTTGTTGAACAGCTCGAATCACTCTGGAATTGAAAATTGAAAAATAAAACACAATTTCGAATTGTATTTCACACAAACGTTATTCGATATTTTCGATAACGCGTTCGGGTTTTGACTTTTTTGCGTGTGCATGGTGATTAGAACCAATGTTATCCAAATTATGATTTAAACATATTCACGTTTTCACATTCTTATCCATAAGACGATCGAAGATTTCCATCTTCATGTCGATTCCATTATCGCTCCATCCCGTAACAACTCCAACACTGCTAACCTGGATTCTAATTTATAAACTATAATGAAAAATATGCCAAATATATTGTGTCGCACGGCAAATCAAGCAAAACTGACCAGCACGTCGAGTTGTCCGAATTTTTCGACGGCCTTTGGTATTAACTGGTCGTTATGCTCTCCAAACCGGTGTTCTCGCATCTTGGAAGTTTGTTATTGCTAGATCACTCTTTTTCGCTCTTTTTCACTGCATCATAATTTTGTACATTCGGAATGATAGCGAAATATTCCCGGACATTTTGACTATGAAGTTGATTGTGTTACAAAAGCGATCGGGAACTAATGACAGTGAAGTATGTTATAATACCACGAGAACCACGTTAATATGTTATTCCACATTATAATATATTATTACATTATTATATTATGTTATTATATGACGCTGTCCGCGATAGATTCAACAATTCTCCAACAGAGCTCCGCACAGCCCAAAATTATCTCTCTATTTCTCTCCATAAATTGCCCTCTGGGGTAGTTTTCGATGCTCTACAACGTGGTGTCTCTTGTTTTTCATGAATTTCACTATTGGCGCCAAAACGGCGCCGCGCCAGAATACGGGGACATCGAATTTTGGAAATTATCTCTTTCAAAATTGCAGATAGAGCGTCAAAATTTCACGTTTACTTACAAAATTTGATGGCGAATCTCGCTGACTAATTTATTAGTCGCTAATTAACCTAATTAGCCAGTAATTAAGAGTTTTTGACTCTTTATAGTGTGAAGGTCGTGTCATACCTCATTCGAACCGCCGTGCGATTCTGATCCTACCGTTATAATTTTGTGTGAAAGCTAGGGGTGGAAAGCACTTTCTCATTAGATTTAGACTTGAAAATCGATAAAAAGCAAGTTCACACTTGATTTTAAAGAGCAAAATTTGTCACAATGTGCATATAAAACAAATATTTTGTCTACATAAAACTTTCGCGAGATAAATTTGAACATGAAATATTTTTGCAAAATGAGCCGTCGCGGAGGGGAGTCGAACCCACGTGAGTCGGGTGGAACAAAAAGTGAGATTTTGGTACTATACGTTATGAAACGTAGTAAACTATTAATCATAATGCACTGTTGAAGTTAGATTTTATTTTTGCACTCAGAGGCGCTGTTTTGAGCGTTTATGGCATCTAAATCTAATAAATCTAATGAGAAAGTACTTTCCACCCTACCTTTCACACAAAATTATAACCGTATGATCAGCATCGCACGGCGGTTCGAATGAGGTATGACACGACCTTCACACTATAAAGAGTCAAAAACTCTTAATTACCGGCTAATTAGGTTAATTAGCGACAATAAATTACAATAAATTAGCGACAATAAATTACAATATATTAGCGACAATAAATTAGTCAGCGAGATTCGCCATCAAATTCTGTTCGAATACGTGAGATTGTGACGCTCTATCTGCAATTCTGAAAGAGATATTTTCGAAAATTCGATTTCCCAGTATTCTGGCGCGGCGCCATTTTGGCGCCAATAGTGAAATTCATGATAAACAAAAGACGCCACGTTGTAGAGCATCGAAAACTACCCCTAGGGGCGAGTTATGGGGAGATTTCATTTTTGAGCTGTGCGGACCATTTGTTGAACCTATCGCAGACAGCCTCGTATTATGTTATACGTATGTTATACCACGAGAAGATCGTACTTCTTTGCTCCTGCGGCAATGCAGCGCTCGTAGGTTTCCTGTAATATACCAATTCATACGTCAACATGATTTTTAAAAACTTTCATTGATTACTTCACTGATGCCGAATCAAACAATATACTAAAAAAAGATTCTTTAGGAATGGCTTGCCAGGAAGGATAGCAAGCTCCTATTGGGAAATGAGACGTTTCAAGATTCCCATTTTGGGCAAGAATCTTGCTTTCCCGGTTATTTTCACATATTCCGCTGCGTTTTGCCAAGCAGGAATCTTGCCCGGTTCAAGATTCTTGCTTCCCATTACTTCTCCCACTGTCAATTCCTTCCCATTCTTCGCATTCTCAGTACCCAAATCGGTCACTTTTCCTGCGAAGCCATCTCTATGTTTTTCTCAAAAATGTACCCAGTCACGGAGTCCGCTCGAGACAGCAACACGCGCTCCGGCCTTGGCGAATTGAACAGCAATTTCTTCCATTCCACCTGCAATATTTTGGATTCCCGAGAATTAGGATACACGTGACTACCATATTTTTTCAACACAAAATTGTGAAAATGGGAATTTCTCTGTATTTAACTATAAATAGAGAAGACTCGCCTGAAATGGCAACTACCTTTCCCGCGAAGAAACTCATGTTTGATGCGATAAAATGGAAACTGAAAATCTGTAAATAAATTGAAGAAGGACATACATATAACTGCAGGAGATATAATATTGAAAATATGAAGGGCCGAGAGAGGGAGAGATTCTGGTCAATACACACTCTGGAAACGCCATTGTCATCAAAACAGATAAAGACAAATTATCGATGATCACTGTTTGACGGTAAACAAGATAAGACCTATTGTCTAGCTGTTGATTCATTCGCGCAAGGGTCGCGAAAAGGCATAATAGTGGTGCACGATGCACCAAAAAAGAGAGATTGGTGCACGGGACGCACCGTATCTTGCTCGCTCGAAATACGATCGATGTTATGTGTCGTCTCGATGCTCTCGCTAACCGTTGTTGTGTGTGCTGAAGATAAATCCCGGCTTCGAGCACATCATTCATACTCATTGAATCAGAGAGACAGGAACGGAGAGCGTAGGTCAAATGGGGTTTTCGCAAGTTCGCAATTAGCATAGGGCGAGGGATGTCAACAGAGGACTTCTTGTGTCTGTCCTGTACTCTCTCGCTACGTTAATCCGGTTCACATGCAAAGTGCAGAAGTGCCTTTCTTCGCACGCGAAGACCTATTTGACCCATGACGGAGAGTGAATTGTAAAGGTGCAAGAGGCTCGGTCGGAAAAAAATACATTGCGATTGCCAAGACACCGTGGACTAGGTTAAGACTTTATTGGTTAGACAAATTTTATTAGATAAAGCAAGTATATTTCTTTCTAATGAGTAGAGCCAGCAGTCGGATCATAAAAGTGCCTACAATCTCTAGTTAGTTTTTCTTCGAGTCAAGCATGAAAATACAGCATATTCTTTCCTTTAGAGAAGAAATCCCCGTCATCTTTCCTGCCCACCCCCTGTGCCCTCGTCTAGCCCTCTCATGTTAAGTTTATATGACAGAAGACGTTTATCGGAGTCTGTACAATCTCTATCGGAACCACAGCGAAAAAAATGGAATAATTTAGATGTACAGAAGGCAGCAGTAGTGAATGTGATGTTAAATCGAACTTTCTATGCGTCATGAGAGAGAAGGGAGTTTCTGAGCAGACTTCCACCGTCAGCGACGATTCTCTGACCAACGATAATCTCCGATTGGGTGCGATCAGCGAGGAACACGATGATCTGAATAATAAAATCTTTAGTTTTGCTCCAATCTTGACAAATTTCATCGTTGAAATTTAAGTTTATGGACTAAAGGAACTATGAGTGAGGAGAATGAAATCGATTTTGATATGGACGAAAATATGAAAATAACCTTTGCGATGTCGTCGGGTTCTCCAATCTTGCCGAGAGGAATCATCTTCTCGCAGTCAGCGAAGAACTCCTTGAACTTCTAAAATATTTCATGTCTATCGATCTCTGAAGGGAAAATATTTCGGAATTTTAAAATCTGTCAGAAGATGGACAGATTTCCCACATTATTCTAGTTTTAGGCAATTTTAACTAGAATTTGATATTTTAACTGATAATGTCATCAATAGAATAATCTACACCTCTGAAGATCACGGGATTCCGTGTACAGGTTGGAATCAGTAAACAAACAAAAAACGCGAATGGTAAACTAATCAATTAAAAATTATGGTGACTTTGCGAAGTAGACTTACCTCCTCGACCATCTCCTTCGGCAGACCAGCTGTGACGGCAAAGTTGGTGGCGACTCCACCAGGACTTTAATTTATCAATGCATCATTATTTCATCACTTTTGAACGATGTCGGAAACAATACACCGCTGGACTATGGAATGCCCACTTCCTTCGATACATTTTTCAAATGTGACAAAACATACTTCTTAGATTTACTTTACCCAAATTGTCGATTTACACTCACATTGCCCCACACACATTAAGTTATGTTTAGATTATTACTTACTTGACCGAGTTTACTCTGATGCCCTTCTTAATGAGGGTGCCGGCCATCTGCACCGTGAGCTGGTCAAGCGCCGCCTTCGACATCGTGTAGTAGGGATCCTGAAATGAAATAATAAAAAAAAATTTTTTTAATTTTTTTAAGAAAGAAAGAATTTAGACGAAAATGTTGCTGCAGTGATGTAATCTTGAGAATCAATATTATGCATATCTTTGACAGATTTTTTCCGCATCCGTCAAGTGCTTTTTGGTTGAGGTTCACTGTTGAGTTAACTAAGCGCTGTGGGTTCGATGCGATAATATGAGTCTCTTTTTATCTCCTTTACTGTGCTAAGAATACAACAAACAAAAACATACGCTGGTCACGAAGGGGAAAGCTGCAATTGAAGAAACATTGACGACAGCTCCCTTGGTCTTCTCAAGATGTGGCACGGCGACTTGCGAGATGCGGAGAACACTGAGGGATTATTGTTATAAAATATTGAATTCATTAAAAATATTAATAAGTGTATCTATAAATATACCAATCAATTAAATTTTATTTAAAATCTGACTAGCGAGAAACGTAGTACAGTGAGTGAAAAAAAACTATCACACAATAATGACTTATTTCAAAAACAGTGGTAATATTTGAGTTTGATAATTGGACTACATAAATAGTGTTGGAAATGTCTCCTGGTAACTCACAATCGGACATTCGTCTAATCGGACATTCGTCCGGTCAATGTACCATACTGTATAATGTCAATGTATAATGTACCGACCTACCGACCGGTCGAGAGAGTGTGTGAAATGAGGAGTGCGTGGTCTCACATTTCGCACTCTATAACTTACGATCGGACATTCGTGTCCATGATCTTGTCATAGTTGGCGATGGGCTGCTCGATTCCCTTCTTGCCGGTAAGGTCGAAGAGCGTAGCGCCAGCGTTGTTAACCTAAAAAAATATAAAATATTAATAATATTAATAATTTCATCTGCAAGTCTAGACAAAAACCAAGTATAACCTACAGGGTGTTCAAAAAGTACGATGACAAATATTTAAATGCATACAGATTTCGTCACGTTTCAGCGATTGCTCTCTAATCTATGCCAAAAAATTCTCCAGTGTTTTCTATTAAATACCGACAGTTTTAACTTCCAATTCAAACTATAGGCGCATAGCTTGAATGAGATTCAAAACTTGAATGATTATTTATTTGTTTTTGGAATCGATGAACGCTATTTTTGAAATGAAAGTTAATTAAATTTTAAAATTCTCCAGTAAGTGATGTCCAATTGAATTTTTTTTCCTGATGAAGCCAAATTATTCTTCACATTCATACGTGAACGATTTTCTCCTAAAGAGACTGCAAAGCTTTCAATGATTTTCAAAACCAAGATTCAACTAGCGGCGCGCCCACATGGTAGATGTGTGCAAAGAGATATTTCTCAACAGTACTACGCAATGGCTTCAATTTCAAGCATTGAGTGGATACTCCGTGCACTTAGTTAGTAATACATCGCATTTGTTGGGATCAACTTTCGCGAATATGACAAAGAGATCCTTCACAAGTGATGAAAACTGCCTAAAGGATGCAAAAATGAGAAAATGATTTTTGAATATAGCAACCATGTTTCAATGTATTTCTTATCATGTTGCTAATTTCTGAACTTTGCATTGTTAGCTTCTTCAAAATTTTGATAAGAGAGCACATTCTACTGAATTGTAGAGGAAATCGAAAAAGTCACTGCTTAGTAGACTACGTGATAGTTGTTTGCGCAAATCGCTATAAAATCATTCATTGCATGAAATAATCTGGATCGTGTACAACGTTTTATTGAAAGATGTTTACCATTTTATTTTATATTTTCACCTTGATGTTGTTTGCGAAGAAGGCCGAAAAAATTTCAGATCGCTAAAATTAGCTGCGGTGCGGAGGCTACTTTCGGTGGATAGGTTTTCCGGGCATATTGCCAAGCGCATTCTATGAAATGCTTCCCAACTATAATCGTCAATTGCTTGAACACTGCATATGATATGCACGAAATGAGATGATGCGTTTCCCACCGCCGCCTGAATTACAAAGAGAGAAGGTTGTCATCGTACTTTTCGAACACCCTGTAGAGAAACTACTATTACCAATTATTATTTTGCAGTATATAACACATTTTGCCCTGAATTACTTTCGTAGTTGGCAAATTGCATGATTCTGCCATGCATTTTGCATTGCTAACTTGGTTGTTTCGTCATCCGATCATCTTATTGTTATCTATTGTGTTCTGCTCGTACCTTTCACAAGAGTGGGTGTTGATCACTCTTTTCTCCCTTGCTATACGAGCCTCACCGGAAGGGTGAGTGATCATTGTACGACGAGAATCTCTTCATTTTACCCACTCTTTTCACCTCTCGGCGGACGAGAGAGCTTGCAAAATGGTGAGACCGTGAAGAAGGGATTATGTTCGCAATGCGTCACGCATTAGCAGATACCGTGCCCTATCAGCATCAGTCGAAAGTCCTCCGCGCAAACTACATAGGAACAAACAGCATCTACACAAATGTACCAATGACCATAATTTCCATGTTTATTATTATCACTAAAATGATAATAATAAACAAAAAAAGGTAAATAGCTTACAAGAACGTCCAGTTGTCCAAACTTCTCCACTGATTTCTCCACGAGCTGCTCGCAGAAAGCCTCGTCAGTGACGTCACCGATGAGCTGTAAGCAAAATCTATTTTGGTTCTCAATATTTTTCTTATTTTTTCGTAGGCAGTGCTGAATTTCATGTGAATCTGATCACGTTTGCGTAGTTAAATAATGATAAATAAACACTTACACTAAGAATGCCTCCGGGATATGCTCCGGCATTCATGCAGAGCTGGCGGGTTTCCTAAAACAAAGTTGAAATGGGATGAATGCAGAGCCAAATATCTTCTATGATTCATATAGATTTCGTATTCGCCAAGTTGACAAACCTAGTACACTCAGAGAAATGTCTGTCATATATGGCTCCTGAACTGCGCTTGTATGTTATATATGACATACAAACGCAGTTCAGGAGCCATATATGACAGAAATTTTTCCCTGTGTAGTTGCCAGTCGAACAGATTTTTCGATTTATTGAATGGCCGTATGATTCTCTAGAGAGAGAGAGGGACAGAACTCAACTTCTGATGTATTCATCAATAATTCACAGACAGCTTCACGCACCTCTAGAGTTTCCGCGTTTCTTCCCGTAATCACAATCTTGGCTCCTGCCTTGGCGAACATCACGGCAGTTGCGCGGCCAATGCCATTGGAAGAACCTGCAATCATAAACGTACTCACATTCCAATCCAACCGTGAAACTGCCAAAAAGTTATCAGCATCGAAATTGTGTAAAGCGAAGGAAGGTTCAATATATTGCTCCAAACCCCTTTCTAGAGTATCGAAATCATTTCGAGTGCATGCGCCGCCTCAAGTCAACGAACCACTGCTGATGATTACCGACAAACCCCAATCCCCAAAGAACGCACAACAGAAATGCCATCAATAATATCTACCCTACACCTTCCCCCTTTGATTCATAAACTGGCGGATGTATTAGTAAACTATAGTAAACTGTGAAGTAGACAGTACACTATAGTAACTGGCATGATTATTATTTCGTAGCATGCTCTCTCTCGACAGCATCGACATGTTCTATCAAACATGGAACTAGTAGCTTCCGCTTGGAACACAACTGATCATCGCTGCTGTAGTGTTTTATACTAGAGGATGGAAACGAACTGGTCCACCGTCCGTGCACAATGATTAAGTGTCTATCATGAAACATACCAGTGACAACGACGCACTTGCCGCGGAAGAAGCTCATTTTAGATTATGAGGGGGGCTGAAATTGCGAGAGTATTTGGATGAAATGAAAGAGTGAACAGAATCAACAGTCTCCAATTGATGAACATTGAAAATAAGGAAACAACGAAGGAACGCGGACAACAACGCGTGTGCGAATATGACGAAATTTGTATATTATGGAATATAGAATGGGGAGCTCTTGAAAGCGAGGGGGCGGTTCTCAGCATTCAGGGTATTTATTTGCTTTGCGCATGCACACCCGATGTGCGATTATGGAGTGAAAAGCGGCCACGACAGGCGTACAACCGATCAGAAAGCGAGAGGAAGGTGATTGTTGGGTGATAGTAAAGTGTGGGCGACCATGACCTCTTTATTTCACGCACACTCTCTCATCCGCCGACCGGTCGAGAGAGAGTGTGTGAAATGAGGAGATCGTGGTTTCGCATTCTAGTGATAAGGAATGAGCATGCTGGCACCAGCGGATCAGTGGGCCACAAAGATCAGTAGCTGAGGATGATTCACATGTGAACGAATCAATTCACCTGTGCCGCGTCATTTGACAGGCCAAATATGCGTCCAGAAAGGGGCCGGCAGAAAAGAGAGTTGTTTGTGGGAAATGAAAAGGCCTGTTTGATTTTTTGCTCGTTCTCACAACTTGCTCTGGAGGATTGCTCTGGACCATTTTTTTGAACGTAAAGGGGGGAACAGGCAAAAAAGGTAAAAGCGTTCCATGTCAAACGATTTTACAGTAGCAAACTGTGGTAGACCGAACAAGGGGGCGAAACAGCGGCAAAGGGAAAACGTAACCTTTGCTTAGGGGGAGTAAGCTCCGCCCCCTAGACGCTAATGGAAGGGGCGAGAAACGGCGGATGAGTAGCACAAGTTTAATTCTTCACTAAAAACCTCGTGCTCGGGGTTATTTGGCATGAAATTGACAGATCACGTTGCGGCCCCTACCTTTGCTTTCATCTAGAAAGCGCTTCCTTCGCAATCATAGTTGCTACCACACTGAAAGAAAATTTGCTAGGAGAACGGTTCTCCAAGGTTTCATTTGTTATAGAACGGTTCTCCACCCTCCTCGTTCCGTACACTCTCTCGTTTGCTCGCCGATACGAGAGAGTGTGCGAAATGAGGAGGGTGGAGAACCGTTCTCCTAGCAAATTTGCGCTCTGTGCAATAATCCGCTTGGTTGGAGTCGGCGGGGATTGAACTCGTGACCATTCGAATTACTAGCGGTAGCTGACACCACACGGATATCCCTGTTATATTATTCTAATTTTATCTTCGCCTGAAGGCGCAACAAACGTCAAGGAGGGCATAAATATGTAAATGCAAACATGGTTTCATCTTTCATTTAATTTGTTTTTGAAAGAAAAAATGTTTTACCAATTAATCGATTTCTCTTTCACGCAGCTCAAACATTTCCGAAATAATCATTTCATCATCTGTTAAAATTTTATGAGCATCGCGGGATCAGTGAAACTATAGCAGAGTGTACCATTTTATAGCGGTTGTAGCCTACGAAATAGCACAAATCGAAGGAATTTATGGCGTACTTTCTCCTCTCATCTTTTTTCATTCCCCAACCAAAGGCCAATTTTCCAAAATCTAGTCGACCACAATGAACTTCTTCTCGGAAAAAGTGGCAATTGTCACAGGTATGATTACACTACATTGGAAAAAATGAACCGTTTTCGAACTATACTGTGTTTTGATCAGAAAACGTCGTTGACGTGTATTCTTTGCTAATTTTCCTATTGAAAGACAATTTTGGGCTCGTCAAATGGAATCGGTAGAGCAACGGCCGCACTATTCGCCAAGGAAGGGGCAAAGCTGACGATTACCGGACGTAATGAAGAAACACTGGCAGTAAGCACGCTCAAAAAAATGATACTTGGTTCAGTGAACAATTTCAATTGCCTGTCTCCGAAATGTCTATCTCTAGTGACTTTCCCTGAAAGGTCAGTGAACAACATACTCACTGTTTGTTCATTTTGTCAGTCCTACTGACTTTTTTCTTTTTTTTTCTCTCATTTGTTTTTCTTTTTTAAAAAAAAAATTATTTATTTGAATTCCAGGAAACGCACAAGCTATGCATCGATGCGGGAGCGAAAGGTGAAGACATTCTCCAGGTTACGTTTTTAAAACTTTGTTTTCGAAATTGGTCTGACCTGTGGCCTCAGTTCCTATCCGTTACCTGTCTGCAGACACATATATGTTTATCTGTAATCTTCAATGTAATTTGTACATATCTGTGACATTTTTTATTACCTTTTTACCTATGACCTCGTGGCTACTCTGAGAAAAAAGGATCTGGAGACTAAGTTACATTTAAATGAAAGTCACTGGAAATAAGAGACATTTCACTAGTTCAAACATGATGGTGTGCTGATTCTAGTGAATGTTTTCTGTGTGTTTTGAATCTCGTCTTGCAGCTCATCGGCGATGTGAGAGATGCAGCCTTCTGTGAGCAATTTGTCAGGAAAACGATAGAGAAATTCGGACAACTTGACGTTCTTGTGAGTCGCTGTTTGATGTATTTCATTTGCCATACCTTCTCGTACTCCACGGCAAGCGCTGTTGATTCGGACAATAGCTGGCGCAGATATGTTGAAAATGCATTCTTATAAAAATTTATATTTATTGATTTCTGCTCGCACACAGAGCGCGAACTCTGTTACTTGTCGACATCTAGATACTCAGTCTCTTGACGCGATAGTACATGAATTTAGAGGGTGAAGTACCTTGAATATACGAGAGTTGGACTATTTAGATGTCGACAAGATAGAAAGTTCAAGCTCTGAGTATGATGAACACTCAGGTGAACAATGCTGGTGCAGCGGTCTTCGATTTCACTGGAAAAACGGGAATCGAGCAGCCGTTGTCGAACTACGACACTACAATAGACGTCAACGTGCGATCGTAAGTGGCAAAACTTTATATTTTACAATTTATAAAAAAACTATTGTGATCACCTTGAAGCATGTATATATCCGAGTATTATTTTCAGCATAATTCGCATCTGTAAATTTGCCGTTCCGCACCTAGAGAAGTCTAAGGGAGCTATCGTAAACGTTTCCTCCATGGGAAGCTCTCCATTCATTTCGCCGGTAAATGTCTAAATTTTACTACTTAATTAAATATTTTGGAAATAGTTAAATTTGATGGACATTTAAGTATATTTCAAGTAATTAATTGCAAATAAGGTGCCTTACTACGCGATGGCAAAGGCGGCGCTCGATCAACTTACGGTGCAGATGGCAGGCACTTTGATTAAGAGAGGCATCAGAGTCAACTCGGTCAAGTAAGTCGAATCGCTGTGTGGTTTTTAGAATGGTCAAATTAAGATTTTTGCAACTTGATGAGATATAATTATGTATACCCAGTTGTTGTATTGATCTTCGTTTACAACTGCGTGCGATCGTATTTAGATCTGCCGCGAAAACAGAACAATTGAGTTTCAGGAGTTTTCCTATTCAATAAAAAAATGATGACCTCTTTTAAAATTAAATATATATAATTAAGTTAAAATTAAAAGAGGTCTCTTCCAGCCCGGGAGCCGTCGCCACCAACTTCGCCGTGACATCAGGCGCAACGAAGGATATGATGGAACAGGTATTACATGTATGCTTCTGTACGAACGTGGAATAGTACGTCTACCTGCTAAACATAGGAATTCCCAACAAGATTATTCGAATACCGTCTTAACCGCAATGTATTTCTTGCTCTGTCGCATGATTCTAATTTTGGAATTTTAATCGATTAATGAAAAGATCATTCGTACTGTGGTTATCACCGAAACAAACAACAATCAATTTGCTCTTTTTGCTTTACTGGCGGCTTTCCAGATGATGGATACGATGGCTGATTATGCAAAGACGATACCGCTTGGAAGGACTGGGCTGCCGGAAGATATCGGAAAGGTTTTAATCAATAAATTACGCGTATAATTCCAAAAGCCGTTTAAAAATAATTTTAAGAAATGAATTAGACAATACATTTTCAATAGTATGTGAACTAGAGTTCCCTAATGAAACATGTTCGATACACGAAAATCCAATTATCTCTGAAAATGGAACAGTCTCATGTTAATTGGAACGTCTCGTGAGACTTGGAATGTTTCATTTTGTCCCATTTTCACTAAACCTGAGTGGTCTGTTGCGCCCTTTCCTCTCGGAGCTATGACTGAGGGCGTACGGTGCATTTCAAATTTCGACCTCTCGCCTTTCACCCCTCTGGAAAAATGAACTCCTAAATCCTATTATCGTTTATCATTTTCGTGTTCCATTCAAATCACGTGTGTTTCGAACACGGCCGATGCAAATTGTAGAGTGTATCGAACGTGTTTCATTAGGGAACCCTAATGTGAACACGGTAGATGATATGTCACAATAATGTGACAAAAATATATGTTTGAATTATTATTATGATCTCGATTTCAGTAATAGGAACTAATTACTGTCAAAAAGAAGACAGTGCCATTGTTCACATCATCAATGCCATTCTGAAAATGTTGAAAAGAAATAATATAATTGCAGATTATTCTATTCCTCGCGGATCGTTCCCAATCGGAGATTATCATTGGCCAGAGAATAGTCGCCGATGGAGGAACTCTGCTGATGAACAGCCTTCTTTCTCAGAATATTTAGATTGAAGGACAATTATCGCGAATAAGATTTCATATCATAGTCTTATTGTCAATTTTCATCTTTTCCACCTTTTAATGGTATTTTTTCATAGATAATAACTTGCGTCGTACACTCGCAAAAATATCAATGATAAACATATTTCTAAGAGTCATCATCTCAACGGAAAAAAATTGTTCGCTGTATTGGTGAATGACTTTCCCCACAATCAATCTGAAATCACTGATCATCGTTAACTATGCGAAATTGATAAGCTTTTATTATGGGGTGATTCGAAGGTATGACAAACTTATGCGACCAAATGAACATCATTCTAAAGCTTATAATTATCCTAATTTTTTTTCGGAACTGGAATGGATTCGAGCATAGAATATTTGTTGCGTTGCTTACACAATGTTGCCAATTCGTAGTCTTTACTATTTCATCGCCTTCGTAACACGTGTCCCTATCTTTTTCCTTGATGTCTTATCAGGCGATGTCAAAGTCGAATGATGCTCGGCTCTCTCATTTTCGCACACTCGCTCGCCTCAAATAATGTGACAGGCAGGAGAGATAACGTGGCTTTCCGGCCTTATCAGTAATGATGTTTGGCCCGAATTATAGCGGCCGAGAAAGCTCAAATATGCTGGTCAGCTTGTTTCCGCCCAAAGAACTCGCTCACACTGTGAAAACACGATCCAGACGAGATAGATTAAGGGAAACTTACTCACTTTTACATTGTCTATCGCTGCCGAATTATTTCTAGAGGACATCGCGGGCAATAGCTACCCAGAAATATTCCAGAAAAGGCGTTAATATCATTCATGCATGCCTTCGTTTCTTTATCTCTTCACTTTTTTACAACTTTTATTTTTTTCAGTTATGCAGAAGCTCATTTTCCTTTCCATTATAGCACTCGCAGCAGCTCTTCATCCACCGTAGGTTGCACGTGACATTTATCGATCTGGTTAATAAAAATATGTGCGAAAAGCAGCACACAATAATGAATAGCATAGCTAGAGCAAGCGTGGCAGCGGATATACTTGCCGTAGTAACGAACGCAAATATATATTGATTATTATAGCATTAATCTATGTTGTATTTTAGATGCGGAGTCTCGGAAACCCCACAAGATCTCTCAGTCGGTATTCAGCGTGCAGAGAGAGTCGGAAACGCGATTACAAACGGAAAGAAGGGAGCCCCGTACTCGTGGCCGTGGATTGCAGGCGTATGTGAAAATGGTACAATATTATACAATATTTATCACTATACTGCCAAAGTGTATGCTGTTCCTTTTTAGTTCGCTAAAAACTATTGTGAGATTTTGTACAGACTGGTTCGGCACCTGCCACTTCAAGTGCTCTGCTACGGTAATCGGCGAGCGATGGGCGATTGGAGCAGGTTATTAAAATTAGAATTGAAATTAATTACACCATCATAATTTTTCTAAAAATCTAAGTCTGCTCTCTATCCAATTGGCCGAGAAAGCCAACTATGAACAAGTTGTTTAGCACCGCCACCCTCCTCATTCGCAGTATTACCTCTTGTGGAAAGCGGTCCATTTCTAACTAGTTGTACAGTTATCTTTCAAATTCTACAATCCAATGATAATAGTATTGAAAATCTCAAAATAAAATTATAAATTCTAAAATAAAAATATTTCAGCCAGTTGCTTCAGTGGCGATCTCAAGGACTGGCGCTTGAGAGCCGGAATGTTCCACGAGAACAAAAAGTTGGTTAAAATGGAATTTTTTTTATGCATGCTCTGCAGAGAAGTATCAACAGCATGCTCACAATATTGGAAAAATAGAACAAGATGAAGTAATTTAAATATTATAGTGTTAAGCGTCAACAGATAACATCCGTCCGTGAAGTAGGACAACTGCATTTTTCGGTTTTTCGCTCGATTAGGGCAAAATAATATATGTTGTGTCGCTTCAGAGAGTCTGGCGAGCAGCGCATCGCAGTGAAGGCCATCTACCAGCATCCCTCGTACTCTCCCTCGACCAAGCTCGACAATATTGTTCTCATCGAGGTTAGTGTTTGAATAAAATACCTCCGGATGCGGGGCATGAAGGAGATATTCTGTCATGTTGGCCAGAAATATTCTCATAGGCAAATATATCTATATAACAATCCGCATCACTTTTGAAATTACTTAACTAGTAGGGATGCAAGTTCGGTTTTCGTATTACGACCCTCTCAGCGAGATATCGGTAATACGGCTGATGAAGGGGAGAGAACGAGAGAAAAAGAGACGCCGTATTACCGAAACCGACGCCGAACGGACAACCCTATTAACTAGTAATAGAATGAATTTCACAAAGGCAATCGTGAACTGATTTTTCTCTTGCAGATGAAAGACGAGTTCAAGTTCAGCGCTTACGTGCAGCCGATTTGTCTTCCTGAAGACGACGATGATGTGCTTTCTGACAAGAAAAAGCTGTGGACTGTGGGATGGGGATACGACAAGAGTGCGTATTGTATTATAGGTTTATTTTGAAACTATCAATTTGCAACGAATGAATTCAAATTTCAATAAATTGTTTTATAAAATAATATTTTTTGCAGAGGGAGGCGCCCTTGAAAAGTCGCTTCTGCAGGTACATTTTTTCATTAAAAAATATTTGCAGTGTAGCAGCTTGTCTATGTAAAATTGTCTTTATTCCGGAACTTTTTTTTCTTATTTTACTTGCATAACAAAATACTGACAGGCCGACATCGATTTCGACGACGCGGAGGTGTGCGAGCGCACCTGGATGAGGAGTATCTACGATGTGAGAATTATGTTTTGCAAAGTAGTTAATTATGGTTATAATATGTTTTCGAGTTGGACTAATCGACAATAAATGCAATGATGTCAATAATCGGTGTTTACTCGGTGTTTTTTCACTCTAATTGTGGTTAATTTCCTGATTTATTTTTAATGTATATTTTTTCAGTCCGAGATCTGCGCCGGCGAGGGCGACAAGACTGTTTGTAATGTAAGTTTTTAATTAAGGTTAATTTTGCTTTTTTTTTATTCAATAATTCACTGATGGTGAAAACGCACACTCATTTGGATGTCAATACTGCCACAATATTTTTGAGAAAATGTGTATCAAAGGAATGAGATGATTTTCTAAAAAGAAGCTATGTCTGTTACAGTATGACGAAGGCGTTCCCCTCATGGCTCAGTCTCCCAATGGCACGTGGTTCCAGCACGGATCTGCAGCGATGATTGATGGAGAGTGCAGATTGCCTGGTGTGTCACATTTTTTTCAAAGAATTTATTTAATTGCAATTTAAATTTCACAATTGATGGAGAGTGCCGATTGCCCGGTACGAATTTAGATGATCCCTTTTTTAAATTATTATGTATTATGTCGCACCCGTGGCGGGTGTATCAAAAAAATAAATAAGAAAACATTTTGAGGATGCCATTTTGAGATCTGCAAGATTTGTGATCACTGTTTCATTTATCACTTTGTAAAAGACATATTTTATTTTATAGAATTCAATTGTCATACGAATAATAAGAGTTAATTTCAGGAATCTTCTCGAAGATTTCATACTTCTGCAGTTGGATTTTCACTACGACCAACGAGGATGTGCATTGTATCAAGCGAAAGTAGAGAAAAGCATGAATTAAATAAATTATAAAAATAAATATGATATAATATTGGTTTACACATCTTGTCTTTACGTCCGGATTACATAAAAGGGAGAAAGATATGACATAAACAGCGTAAAATGAAGAAAGAAGTTACTTCGGAGCCGTCGCTACCAAATGTTTGTTATGTTTAAGGCAAATATGAATCCAAATAATGCAATTGTTTATCCATTTGTGCGAATACAATATGGTTTTTTTATAGATATTTTTAAAAAGAATTAATGCCTAATCGAATTACAAACGTAGTCCGAAATCGAGCGACATCAAGAATGTAGACATCTAATTCGCGGAACAATTAAAACAAAATATCTAAAATAAAAAAAAATTAATTTAAGATTTAGCGATTGCTTTATGAGAGGAATCGCGAGAAACTCGAGCATGGCTGGGACGTAGAAATTTATGATTTTCAATTTAGCTGAAAATATGGGCCATATGAAAATATGAAAATTATATGGCCTAAGGTATTTCAAACCTTCCTCTATCGAATGGCGTTTTCAGAATTTCGATAAAAAATTTCGCAATCGCGTCAAACACAGACAAACCTAGTAACTCAGCGAAAAAAATTAGTGAGAGGCATGTTCGAAAAATCATAAAATGCTTCAAAATGATGATAGCGACTCGTTCTTTTTGAGTTGGATAGGGAATCACCCCGACTACAAACTACAACTATTGAACTCATTCCTGGCTGATGCACCGGTGCGGAGCGGTCACTTTTGTAAAAATATGATTAATTTTCTTAAAACTAAAAAGGCAATGGGTTTTGTTGCTTTTTATTATAGTCACTGTGTGTACTATTTAAAACCAAGAAATGGGTCAAATCCGTACAGAACTTTTAAAGACGCCCGCCATTATGTGGGACCGGCCAATGACATCTCATGGACAAATTGTTGGAATCATTCAAGTTAGTGATGAAAATAATCGTAAATGAGCTAAAAACAATATTCCTAGTAGTTTTGAGACGATTGTTTTTCGGTATTTTTTAAGAAAAAAATTTCAAAAATTTCGACTAACATTTTTTTTCATCAAAAATGCGGTTCAATTAAGCGCTAGTATGTTAAATCTATATCAATATTATAAGTTTTGATAGTTCCACATTGATTTACTCGTATTTCAATGTTTGTTGAGCTTTAAATGGGTTATTTCTGTCTGCATATTCAGTAATCGAGATCGACATTTTAGATTGGCCCTAATCTAATGTTATTTGGTAAGGAGTTTCCTCATAATGCCTCAAACATTTACCTTTTTGAAAGTGAATGGCTATCTAGTCGTACAAAATAACTACGGCGCTTAGAAAACCGTTCATGCGCAAAATCCCGCACGCTCTGCTTCTCTACCACTCTCTCACTTCCGTGCACTCTCTCGCCTGGTCCGGCGCCCGAGCCGGGCATAAATCGTTTGCCAGAGCTCGGTGTAAATGAAACGAAGTAAATTGTGCAGAAAAATAAGCGTTCGGACTTTGAAAAGTACCGGCAAAAGATTTATGCCCGGCTCGGGCGCCGGACCAGGCGAGAGAGGCGCCGGACCAGGCGCCGGACCAGGCGAGAGACTTTCAACAAGGGAAATGTTTGAGGCATTATGAGGAAACTCCTTACCAAATAGCATTAAATTAGGACCAATCTAAAATGTCGATCTCGATTACTGAATATGCAGACAGAAATAACCCATTTAAAGCTCAACAAACATTGAAATAGGAGTAAATCAATGTGGAACTATCAAAACTTATTATATGGATATAGATTTGACACAATAGCTCTTAATTGAACCGCATTTTTGATGAAAAAAAATTTCGTTCTCAAAACTATTAGGAATATTGTTTTTAGCTCATTTACGATTATTTTCATCACTAATTTGAATGATTCCAACAATTTGGCCATGAGATGTCATTGGCTTGTCGCACGAAATGGTGGGCGTCTTTAAAAGTTCTGTACGGATTTGGCCCATTTCTTGGTTTTAAATAGTACACACAGTGACTATAATAAAAAGCAACAAAACCCATTGCCTTTTTAGTTTTAAGAAAATTAATCATATTTTTACAAAAGTGACCGCTCCGCACCGGTGCATCAGCCAGGAATGAGTTCAATAGTTGTAGTTTGTAGTCGGGGTGATTCCCTATCCAACTCAAAAAAGAACGAGTCGCTATCATCATTTTGAAGGATGTTATGATTTTTCAAACATGCCACTCCCTAAATTTTTTCGCTGAGTCACCAGGTTTGTTTGTGTTTCACGCGATTGCGAAATTTTTTATCGAAATTCTGAAAACGCCATTCGATAGAGGAAGGTTTGAAATACGTTATGCCATATTTCCAGCCAAATTAAAAATCATAAAATTTCTACGTCCCCGCTATCGCGGATATGCTCGATTTTCTCGCGATTCCTCTCTTATTCGATATTAACCTTTTACGCCACTAAAATATACCTTGAACCACTCGGATATTATTCGGTGATTTCTCAGATTTTTTGATCACTATTTCTATGAATCAGAAAGAACAAAGTTTGCAGCTGTTATATTTGTGGATGACTTTCCCATCAATAAAATCTGAAATTACAGACCACTCGTTAACTATGCGAAACTGATAAGCTTTTATTATGGGGTGATTCGAATGCATCATTAGCGCATGCGACATCAGCATTGGAAATTTTAAAAGAATATTCACATATTTTTTTCCAAATATTTATTTTCCAAAAATAGGTGGAGCTGTTGCCATTTTTGATGAACAGACTGCACAATGTGCCCAATTTGTGTCGTCTTTACTATTTTATCGCCCTCGCAACACGTGTCTCTACCTTTCTTCTTGATGTCTTATCAGGCGATTAGATGCTGGGCTCTCTAAATTCCGCACACTTCCCATTGCAAATAACAAATAAAGTGACAGGCCGAAGGAGATACCGTCAGCAAAGATGCTTGCCTCGTATTCTAGCGGTCTGCGCATGCTCAAATATCCTGGTCATCACCCTACCGCCCAAAGAACTCGCTCACATTTTACCGAACCTACATTCCGAACCAAACCGATGGCAATCGTGTACGTATATTAAATTTATAAAATAATACGATCATACCAAAAAAGCCGAATCACGAACTTCCGTTGTTTACCATACAGGAACAATGACGACCCTCTCGCTTTTGCGTGCTCTCTCGTCTCGGTAAACACAGGAAGTCCCAGTTCGACATTTGTTTGATCGTATCATTTTATAAATGTAATATCTTTGTGATCGTATCAGTCTAGCTATTTTAATAGGATCCCATTTGTTTTCCTATTTCGAACATGCACTCTCGAGGTCAAGGCGTCAAGGATACAATTTTCGTTTTCATACAAAACGACCGTCTCGATTCCGAAAATATGGTTTAGGAGCGAGAGATTGAGAGAGACTCGCTCACCTATACATAGTCTATCACGTTTTGACTCTTTCTGAAGCATATACCAGATTGTAAACTATGTGCTAGGCTGCAAATTCCGAGGCAGCATGTACATTTTGTTTTGTTTTATGGTTTTGAATCGTTACCTTCACTTAAACTAAATTTAACTTTGCAGAAATGCTGAAACTCCTTCTCCTCGCAGCTACGGCGTTCGCAGCAGCCCCGCCGTAAGTTGCACGTTACTCGTGTTTTAATACTCTATGTTTGCATTAACCGAAATATTGTTAAATAAATAAATGTTTCATTTCAGTTGTGGAGTCTCCGAGACACCACAAGATCTCTCAGTAGGCATTCAGCGTGCGGAGAGAGTCGGAAACGCGATTACGAACGGAAAGAAAGGCGCCAAGTATTCGTGGCCGTGGATTGCCGGCGTCTGTGAAAACGGTAAAAAAACTTTTGACTGCTCAAATTGAGGGGCACGAAAATTGTTGTTATGATTTTAAGCATATAAAAGATCAATAAGTGGCTTGTATCTCAAATTCCCATCCAAAATTCTATTGTTTTGTGCACGAAACATACTTGAAGCGGTAGTGCGTCACATTGCGGTTTCACAATGTGGGTCACTGTCTGATAAAGTTCTGAAAATTTTTGCCAAATTCAATGCTACACTGCTTGATGTTTTTGAAAATGTAACTAATTTAGTAATAATTTGTACTTTGGTTCAGACCGGTAGTGTTTCATAATGTCAATCAATGGTTCAATGTGTTTCACAGTTTTATCAAGTTCTGAAAATATTTGCAACGTCAATAGAAGCTTATTTCCCTTTTTAACTTTAAAAAATACAAATTAATGTTTTTACAGACTGGTTCGGCACCTGTAACTTCAAGTGCTCTGCTACTGTTGTCGGCGCGAAGTGGGCCATTGGAGCTGGTAATTAATTTAAATTTAAATACAACAATGTGACTAAAATCTCACGATTTTTTCGTTATCTCTTTTAATATATTAATAATAATTACATTTTAGCCAGTTGCTTCAGTGGAGATCTCAAGGACTGGCGCTTGCGAGCCGGCATGTTCCATGAGAACAAAAAGTTAGTAAAAAATTGAGAAAAGTTTTTTTTGTTGTATTCTGATCAATAATATCACGGCGTTCTGGGTAAAATGCCAAAAGTAAATTCGTGTTGAAGCCATCGCATATTTTCGCGTTATCTAACTATCGTTTAGCATAGAATCGCCAGAACACCGTGAATATAGTAAAGTGATCTTGTATGCTCGCCCCACTAAACAGTTTCAATAACATTTTTTTTCAAATTATATAAAAGAGGATAATAATGACATTTAAAAAATTTATTTTCTTCAGAGAAACAGGCGAGCAACGCATCGCAGTCAAGGCCATCTACCAGCATCCCTCGTACTCTCCCGCAACAAAGCTCGATAACTTCGTTCTAATTGAGGTTAGATTTTGACAAAAAGTTCCCTTATTCAACAATAAGAAATGTCATAGATCCAACAAATCGTATTGCACACGAAGCCCAAAAATATGCAGTTCCGGTCTGGGAACGCTATCCATTTTCTAATGGCCTCTGTTTTTCTCAGGGGTAGGGTTCTCTTATTGGAAGCAAATGGAATTGTGAAAATGGTAGAGCAAAAGAATGTCCGAATAGTTTGCAACTAAACAAAAACGAGAGATAAGCGATGATTTCAATTGCAGCATGTTCATATAACACAAAATCTCAGGTGCTGTAAAAACAACACAAAAAAAATGGTAGAGCTGCTGTTTGTTATTGCAAATTCACAAGCACTCGTCCAAATGGTAAAACGTTCTGCGGCTGAACACACGTTCCCCTGGCGATAAATGATGACAACGCAAGATATTCCAATTTTAAATTGATAGGTCCATGTAATGGACTATTGTTGTGTGCACCCCTTTTTTCTACACCTTCTACTTTTTTCTACTAACTAAAGTAACTAACTAAAGGAAACGAGAATTCGATTATCTTATATTCAAGAGAATTCACTCTCCGCTCTCTTCAATTTATACACTATCTCGCCCAACTTTCTAAGATAGTTCGTTCTCTAGAGAGGCACATGTTAGAGAGTTCGCGCCCTGTGCACCTCGGCGTGTCTCTCGCTTTATCATGATCTCTCTCCAATCATTTCTGCGTTTAGCGCGGAATAGTAACGGAAAGTTATATAATTTTTGACCAGTGTTTGAGAATTTAAAAATACACGCCGACTTTTCCCCCTACAGATGAAGGATGAGTTCACATTTGGATCTTACGTGCAGCCGATTTGTCTGCCGGAATCGGACGATGACGTGCTCTCTTCGGATAAACAACTGTGGACTGTGGGATGGGGATATGATAAGAGTGAGAAAAATAATTATTTTTTTATAAAAAAGGGAAAATTATTTTTTCAAAGAGTGGTACTCAGTCATCGACAAGAGGCCAATGGATATAAAGTCTAGAGTAAAGTTGATCAGTGTATTTTTCACGAAATGTGTTTTTTTTCAGAGGGAGGCGCCATTGAGAAGTCACTTCTGCAGGTATATTTCAACAAAAATATATTTTACATAATATTCAAATTTAAAATCCAGGCCGACATTGATTTTGACGACGCGGAGGTGTGCGAGCGCACGTGGGATAGGAAAATTTACGATGTGAGCGATGTTTTTTCGCAATTTTTCCTGATAATTTCCGGGTTCATTTAATACATTTTCAGTCCGAGATCTGCGCCGGCGAGGGTGACAAGACTGTTTGTAATGTGAGTTTAGATGTCAATCTCATTAGTTTCATGTTTTATAAAAGGCTGCAGCATGCTGTTAAAACGTTTAAAACATAGCTCAAATCCTCAGGGAATACGATTTCTCTCGTGATTCATAAATTATAAATGAAAATCAAATCAAATAGAAAAACAAACTCCCATTTTGTACAGTATGACGAAGGCGTTCCCCTCATGGCTCAGTCTCCCAATGGCACGTGGTTCCAGCACGGATCTGCAGCGATGATTGATGGAGAGTGCAGATTGCCTGGTGTGTCACATTTTTTCAAAGAATTTATTTAATTGCAATTTAAATTTCACAATTGATGGAGAGTGCAGATTGCCCGGTGTGTTATACTTCTTTTGCCGAGATTTTTTTATGTCCAATTAAATTTGACCAATATTTTCGAATTTTAAAATCTCCTTGAAAAGTAGTAATGTCGAAATATGTTGGTTTATCCATTGCAAAATAATAAAAAAACTAAAAAATATTAAAATTATGTCAGGGATCTTCTCGAAGATTTCATACTTCTGTGATTGGATCAGCAATATGTCTCAGCAGGAAGTGCAATGTATCAAGAGGAAGGGCAGAAAATAATTTGAAAATTAATAAATTAATGATATTCACGATTGAGCTGTTTCTACAGTCACACCGCACACAGAAAAAAAAAAGTTTTACTAACGGCCCCTAGTTCTTGTTGTTCCGAATTATTCGGGTGTCCCACAATTTCTGTCGCCAAAACTCGAATTGCATATCTTTCGTCATAACTTGAATAAGTCGAAACGTTCAGTGATCGAAGTAGTCTTTGTTTCTACTGGTGACCTCCTTCCATCGATTTTGGGGAGCCATGCTATCCTTCCTCCGAGGGGCTGTGCCCCACAGTCAATCCAAGATTGGAAGTCGGCGTCGAGATCTGTCCGAATAGTGAACTGTTTTTCAGAGTGGAAGCACGCAATCAATTTGAAACAGCGATAGGTGCAAGGGCTAGTATCAATAGTATGCAGCGGTATAATCGGACACTCGCACTTCGCATTGCCCTGCTTTTTCTAGAACATTTTCGAAAAATGGGGTATTTGCCAGTCGATCAAAATTTGAATTTTTGATTAGTTCTAGAGACCAAGCGGGACTCTGATGGCGGCCTTTTTTATTTGGATAGAGTAGTGATCGCAGAAGTTGGTGAAACCATTACTACGGATCTCTCAGTTGATGGAGTAGAGAAGGGAGGAGAAGAAGCTGAGAAATTTATTCATTTTGCGGACTTTCTTCTTTGGGACGGGCTATCGCTGTTTTCCCGAATGCAATCGCTCTAGTTTCATGTCGTTGTTGTCGCACATGATCCAGTTGTTATCCACATTGAAAACATTTACGGTCCATCTCGTGTTTGCCGTACATTCGGAAAACACCCGACGCACATTAACTAGTTTCTTCACAGTGGAGGCGAAAAGACCGTGATTGGCGACATTTTTCAGCTTTCTCCTCTTTCAGTTATGATACATGGCTTGGCATACAATGGATATGGGAGTGTAAGTATATGCAAATATGGGGCGGTTATTGATTTGAAGTTTGATGACCAACGCAGTGAGAACGGAGGTCTGGTAAAGGAGAGGGGGCGGTCAGAGTAGGCTCTATCTCTGGGGCTGTGGTCTACGTAAGCTAGTCTGTAGAGCCGAATCTGACATGATCACTTATTAGGGGCCTCCTCTAGTATCGATTGCACTAGTTGTTCATGAGTCTCCGCTATTGCCTTTCTGTAAAAAAAATAAAATAACTAAACCGAGCGATTATGAATTGATGAGTACCTAGGGAAAATCAGAGTAGAAACTAGCAGAATGAATCAATGACCTAGTACTGGCGCTTATTTGAATAATGAGTGGATTGTCTATCAAAGATATTGTATCATACTGGGAATCAATCGAGGACGAGTTATCTACAACTATAAAAATGGTCTATGCGACAGAAATTGTGGGACACCCTGATATTAATCAGCAATTATTTTTGTAAAAAATATTTTTTAACAAAGAAAAGAGGGCATAGATTCTCGAGAAAAATTCGGACGCGTTTCATGCAATTCTGATAGCTTTTAGTGAAAAAATGTTTTCGAAGGATGTGCAAACAGTGATGCTCATAGTCCCTAAATTCGGCGACCCCTCGTGCCCGGGGGGGGGTCCAAGCAGGGAAAAAAGATGAAAATATACTGTTTTCGATAGATTTGAATTTCGGGACTCATGAGCATCACTGTGTGCAAATAGATTATTTTTAGCTGACATTTTCTCTATTTTTTGTAGTTGACTTTTATCTGCAGTTGAACATTTGAAATTTCCTCAAATTGTCTAACTATTTGATTGGAATACATAACTCGCACGTGCAATAACAATCAGCATTTTACAATTCAAAAAATAGTCCACCTTAGCGAAGAACTAAAGTGTTGTTGTTTGTTGATCAGTTGATAGCTTTATTGACGAGGCTACGCAACAGTGTTGCCAGTACAGTGTTGCCTTCTTTCTATTTCGTGCGCGCGTGTCTTTTGGTGACGTTTTATCAGACAATATCAAAGTCAAAAGATTCTCAGCTCTCTCAATTACGCACACTCCCTGATCGACAATAATCTGCTAGACCGAGGGAGATAATGTTGCTGACAACACATCTCTGGACACTATCAGTACTGATCTTTCGTATTCTAGCGGGCTGAGCGAGCTCAAATATCGGGATCCGCTCATGAAGCCCCTCAATCACACATTCATGACATCGCTGTTGCGGTAACACTGTTGCCATACCGGCAACTAGAGTTTGAAGTTTTTGAAAAATCGGATCCGATCTCTTCGTTGCGCACCTTCTCCTTCTCCGCACCGATTGATGAGAGATTTTGCGAAATGAAGATTAATTTGATCCAATCCTATTTGTCCGTATTTAAGTCAATTCATTTTCACAATTATTAGACGAATGAGATATTTTCAGTGATGCAGCCGCTCATTCTTCTCGCAGTAGCAGCTCTAGCGACCGCACTGCATCCGCCGTAAGTCATTCAGTACATTCATTCAGTACTCCATCACTTTCCAGACTTGTTTACATTTGTGGAACATGTATCATTTCCAACCAATGTGAAAGTGACATGATTTTGCTTGGATAGTCTTTCGGCGACTAAGACAATTTCTAAATTATATTTACATTTTCAGCTGCGGAGTCTCTCAAACGCCGCAGGATCTCTCCATCGGTGCTCAGCGCCCTGTTGGAAACGCCATTATCAACGGAAGAAGGGGAACGGATCATTCCTGGCCGTGGATTGCCGGCCTTTGCCAGAGTGGTGCGTTAATTATACAAAGTCAACATAGTTTTATGAACGGCCGAATTCAAATCTAGGTTATCAGAAATAAAATTGAGGAAGCTAATTGATTAAACTTATCGCGATATCTCATGATAGACCCCTGCTACATGGAAAAAAGATGTCGTATTTTACTTCCGCTTATTTGTTGCGTTCATTAAATACTTTTTTTCCAGACTGGTTCGGCACCTGCTGGCACAAGTGCACGGCTACGATTATCGGAGAGCGATGGGCCATTTCTGCCGGTAATCACGCATATGCGTTTTTGGTCCCCTTGTTCTAGGACCGACGAGTTGTCCATGACCACGTGAGAGGGAAGTGAAAATGTATTAGTTATTTTGCACTAGATAAAATTTAAAAAAAATGCGACGAATATAATTATAAAAAAACTAAAATTTACAGCGAGCTGCTTCAGTAACCCCGGCGATTTGGGCTACTGGCACTTGAGAGGAGGAATGTACAACGAGAATAAGGCGTGAGTTCGACGGTTTTATCAATTTGACTGCATCCATACCGAATACGCAACAATTGATGGCTGCAACGTGTCTAGGAAAAGAGGAAATAATTTTTTTTAAATTAAAATTTAAGTTGAAAAATTTAATAAAAGTGTATTTTCAAGGCAAGACGGTGAGCAGCGCATCGCAGTCAAGGCCATCTACCAGCATCCCTCATATTCTCCCGCGACCAAACTCGATAATTTCGTTCTGATCGAGGTTAAAATTTGAACAAAACCCTTATTATCTACGGAGATATCTAAGCCAAATCGATAAGTTCCACAGGCATAACGTAGAATAAAAACATTTCCGATCTACTTACTACTCACACTCTTTCATCCATCGACCTTGGAATAACGTGTATGTGTGAAATGAACAGACACATATTCATAGTTCCTCCACTTATAGGAAATGATTGTGTCTGTCTGTCTGTCTGTCTGTCTGTATGTTTTTTTTTTGTTGCAGCGTGACAGACATTTTTTCATTTTCGCCATAAATCGCTTCAAATTCGCTCTATCTTCTCAGAACCTTTTGCATATGATAACTGACCAGAAAACCTTTCAAAATTTAAAAAGAAAAATGCGCTAATTTCATGGCCAAGTCGGTAGCGCGCCAGACTTTGAATCCGAGACCCCCCAGGTTCGACCCCCGCCGCGGGCAAACCTTTTGCCGCATTTTTCGCAAATGTCAGAAGTGGTCCTAACATGTTTTTGAACAACGTGAAACACGTTTCCACCTGTTTTGCCGAGTTTTAACGTGAAAAATCGAAAATTTCGAAAAGTGTCCAATTGATGCGCAGAGCGTAGGGGATCACAGGAAAAGTGTTTTGCGATGTCAGAAACGTGTCTGAACGTGTTCTAACACGTTTTAACGTGAAAAACCGAAAATTTCGAAAAGTGTCCAATTGATGCGCAGAGCGTAGGGGATCACAGGAAAAGTGTTTTGCGATGTCAGAAACGTGTCTGAACGTGTTCTAACATGTTTTAACGTGAAAAATTGAAAATTTCAAAAAGTTCCCAAATGAACCGGGGAGAGTGGAGAATCGCGGGAAAAGTGTTTTGCGATGTCAGAAACGTGTTCGAACACGCCAAGGAAATCAACATACGGTATCCTGCGTTTCCGTTGAGAAAGGCTCGTGAGGCTGAGAGCGATCGAAAAAAGTTGCCACGGAGCCACGAAGTGGCGTAGTGGCAACTTTTTTTCGATCGCTCTCAGCCTCACGAGCTTTTTGCAACGGAATAAGCCAGTACTCTTTCTAGCGATTAAGATTCCCCAACATCCTAAGCTCACCCTGGACCGTACTTGGAGCCGACTACCGAGGTCCCCCTGGACCGTACCTGAAACAAGCTACCGAGGTCCCCCTGGACCGTACCTGAAGCAAGCTACCGAGGTCCCCCTGGACCGTACCTGAAGCAAGCTACCGAGGTCCCCCTGGACCGTACCTGAAGCAAGCTACCGAGGTCCCCCTGGACCGAACCTGCAGAACTATGCATAGAGCGTAGTGTACGCATAGAGCGTAGTGTATTTAACCTCAACACATCCCTGCTAGTTAATAGTCTAGGGAATCATGTAACCTCATTTTAGATGCCGAACTAGACTTTTTTCGTACTTTTGTTTTATTTTAGTTTTTTTTATTTTTTATCGGCAGTGCAGTAGGAAAAAAATATAAGTAACGACAATTGGCTTATTTTCAGACAACTTAATCGACAACTGACTTTTTCAGATGAAAGACGAGTTCAAGTTCAACTTCTACGTGCAGCCGATTTGCCTGCCACAAGAGGACGATGACGTGCTCTCTTCCGACAAGCAATTGTGGACCGCGGGATGGGGATACTCCAAAAGTAATATACTTTAAAATATATAACAGTGTATTTTGCATCGGGGATTTGGGTAATTGAGTGTTTATCTTGCGTGATGGTGTATTCTTCGGCTCACGATTGAGGTTTTTGCATTGGAGAGGGGAATCAAGAGAGTTAAAGAGAAATCATGATCTGCTCATTTTGCACAGTACCAATCGATGAATGAGAGAGTGAGTTTAACTGAAATGAAGAGTTTCTGACCTGCTTTTCAAAATGTAAAAAAAATGTGAAATAAAAGAAAGAATAAATCTTTTCAGAGGCCGGTCCCACTGAGCATTATCTTATGCAGGTATTATATTTTTTTAAATGTAATTTTTAAAATATTTTTTAATTAATAAAAATTAAAACACAAATTACAGGCCGACATCGACTTTGATGACGCGGAGGTGTGTGAGCGCACGTGGTCCAGGAAGATCTACGATGTGCGAAATTTTTTTTTTTTTTTTTTTAAAAAACTGTGTTGCCTTATTTCCCTATTTTCGTGTAAGATTTAATGGAAAGAAAATGTTCAGTCACATATTCCAACAAAAAAACTTCCCGCTCATCCAGTACTGTACGTGATCACTTCCGGTTGTAAAAAAAAATAAAATTAAAATAAATTAACAAAAAAAAATTTATTTAAATTTCAGTCCGAAATCTGTGCCGGCGAGGGAGACAAGACTGTTTGCCAGGTTTGTAAAGCATTTTTTTTGAAATTTTATATATGGGATATTTTCCAAATGCGAAAAGGAATGAAAAATACAATTAGTTAGATGGAAATTTTTTTTAAATAATATGAGAGACTATCTGAGTGGATCGACATGTTTCTTCAGAGGCTTGGCACAGCAGGAAAAATGAGTTGATGAGATAAACATGCCACATTGTAGTATGGCCGAGGTGGAGTTGAGTCATGATATGGAGAAAGTGCAAAAACGTTTCTACGCCTCAGGGCATGACGTCACATGAATTCCCGGTTTTTCAAAAACTTCATCGAATGGCTTAATGAGTGGTACCAATCGATTCCTCATAAAATTCTAAGACATTTTCGACTCCATGAAGTTTTCGCTAATGTTTGATCTAAGCCTGAAAAATTGAAAAATTGATTTCAAATAAATATTTTTTTTTAAATTAAATTATTTTTCTGTTGTTTGCCTGTGCAAGTGAGAAGATTTTATTTGTGATATTCAATGCTACAACACTGAAGGTTCAACTATGTGAAGGGTTGTTCAAATGAGTTCCATCAAGCATGTTCAGTAGGCTGAAAATGTATGAGTTCTTGGAATTATGGTGTACTTACAGTGACAAGGTAAAAAGTCCCAATGTTATCAAAACGGCTCTGGAAGCTGCAACACCCAATGTAGGGTAACTACACAATAGTAGGTTACTAGGACTATCGTCGGCCTGACTCCCGAACCTGCCGGATAATGTTTGTAAATTACTCCGGGTTACTGTACGTACACCATAATTCCAAGAACTCATGTATTTCAGCTTACTTCACGTGCTTGATGGAACTCGTATGAACAACCCTTCACATAGTTGAACCTTCAGTGTTGTAGCATTGAATGTCACAAATAAAATCTTCTCACTTGCACAGGCAAACAACAGAAAAATAATTTAATTTAAAAAATATATTTATTTGAAATCAATTTTTCAAATTTTCAGGCTTAGATCAAAAATTAGCGAAAACTTCATGGAGTCGAAAATGTCTTAGAATTTTATGAGGAATCGATTGGTACCACTCATTAAGCCATTCGATGAAGTTTTTGAAAAACCGGAAATTCATGTGACGTCATGCCCTGAGGCGTAGAAACGTTTTTGCACGTTCTCCATATCATGACTCAACTCCACCTCGGCCATACTACAATGTGGCATGTTTATCTCATCAACTCATTTTTCCTGCTGTGCCAAGATTAATTCGACTGAGTCAGATAGTCTCTCATATTAGTTAGATGGAAAACAGAAAATGAATAACTGCTGTTTGCTACAGCATTCCTGAATCTGCGCCCTAAAGCGGCACAAATAAATACTATTATTATTATTATGTTATTAATATTATTACTACAGTACGACTACGGAGATCCGCTCATGGCCCAGTCTCCCAATGGCACGTGGTTCCAACATGGAGCGGCGGCGGATATTGACGGAGAGTGCAGATTGCCTGGTAAGAAGTAAATTAATTTAATAAATAAAATCCTGTAAATGCATCTTGAGATGTATAAGATTTGTGGTTACGGTTTGCATATATACGGGAGATTTGCCAAACACATTAGCTTTTGTCAAATTCATTTGAAGTTACCCATAACTGTCTCTCGAAATTTATATACAGAGTTACGCTTTGAGAAGGAAACCATCTGTGAGATTTGTGGCTACTGTTCGTATTAGAAAGATTTATTAGTTTCTTTTATATTTATCATTTTTTGTCGTCTATGGAAATCGATAAATAAGAATAAAATTTCAGGAATCTTCTCGAAGATTTCTTATTTCTGCAACTGGATCTTCACTACGACCAACGATGATGTACACTGCATCAAGAGAAAGTAGAGAAATGAGAATGAAATTGATTAATATAAAAATGAATAAATAACCTGACATTCACAAGCATGGCCGTGTTGTGCAAATAAAAGGAAGAAAACATTGTTGCAAACGCCTAAGAAAAAGATTTTTAAAAATCGAAGAAAACGCCAGTTTACTGAGAGAAATAAACGAATCCGGATTCATGGATACCAAAATTTCCGAGAAATTTGGGAACAACGTATTGCACACGATCACGAAATTCACTTCTGGACAAAATGACTCATTCTAAAGAAGACCATCGACCACGTCTGAAACCAATACGAAACCCTGTCTTGATCAGCGTTCACAAAGCGACACTGCTCTAGAATTCCGTATTCCTGGTCGTGTTCCTCCTAAGGAGGAACATGACCAGGAACAACAGGAACACGGAAATATTGTCTCTATGCAATGTCTAAGGTGCCGGGGCTTGTGGAACCCATGGTGTACTATCTTGGTGTGTTTTCGGAATCGTCGCCCTGTCACATCGAAAAAATCAATGCTCACGGATTTCGCTCATATTACAACCAAAGATACCTTAGACCATGCCCAGCCTAAAACAAATCGATCTTTCAGTTTCAATGTCATGTTTAATTGCCAAGAGCCAGCAATTCAAAATTGATACTTTTTTCGACATTTTCAACTGGTTCTCTGCGATAAAGAGCGATAGCGAAAATCTGTTAACGTAGTTACGCGGGACATGGTCTAATTTATTTTTGGTTGTAATATGAGCGAAATCCGTGAGCATTGATTTGTTTGGTGTGGCAAGGCGACGATTCCGAAAACACACCAATATAGTACACCATGGGTCAGTCCTGTTCCACACCCCCGGCAACTTAGGCATTGAATAGAGACAATGTTTCAATGTTCCTGAGTTCCTGGTCCCGGGAACGCTCTGCGGAACGTTCCCGGGAACAGGAGGAAAATTACCAGGAACAAGAGGAACACAGAATTCTTGAGTGATAATATTTGAAATTATTACACACATAGAAATGAGTGGTCGGACAACTTGAAAGTACAAGATGCGCAATGTCTCAATAGTAGGGGATTTTATACGATTACCACACATCTCACGAGGAGAAAGAAATATGGTGGACGATACGGACTCGAGATATGGAGAAGGCGAAAAGAAGCGAATATTGATTTTAAAATGTGTCGTTTTGTTCTAAATAACAAATGGTAAAAGTTAAAGTTAGCGCTCATTTCAATGTACAAAGATTGCCGCTTTGTCGATGACGTTTTCCGACATATCCACCCTCATAAATTACGATATTACTGATTGATCAGCGGGTTCTTTGATTCTTTGCTGAATACTCCACTCCAGTTTGTGTCGTCTTCTTGTGCACAAATCCCCTACGATCTCTTATCAAACGATTCCAAAGCCGAGTGACGCTAAGCGCTCTCAATTTCGCACGCACTCTCGTAGAAAATAACGTGGCTTGTCGAGGGGATAAAGTTTCTGACAGCCCGTCTCTCGACGCTATCAGTACTGATCTTTCCTATTCTAGTGGGCTGAGCGAGCTCAAATATCAGGAACTTCGTATTCATTCTGCGCTCTGTTCATCTTTGTTATTCCTTTCCCATGTATTATTTTATTAGATGAAAAAATATTTGTAGTAATGCAGCCACTCATTCTTCTTGCGGTAGCAGCTCTTGCGACCGCACTGCACCCGCCGTAAGTCTAATTGAATGTAGTGCTCTGTTCACGTCATTACTAAAAGCTAGAGAGGGGATAAACATTAGGTGTTTGAAAGTGAGCTAATTCCTCTCGCTTTACACACTTTGTTCAACAACAAAACCGTACGTACTCGAAATGGACTACTGGTGTGTCCTCTTTTTTTCCTCTGCACGTCAATTCAAAGTCATTCTTGTGCTTACTCAAAGGGAAATAATTCTACGACTGTAGAATTATTTGTGATACACGGCGTTTTCGCAGGAACAATTTTGAACGGCTCTCGTAAATTCCCTTCGAGAGAATAAGTACACAGTACACAGGCTCTCTCACTTTCTCTCCTCTCTCGCTGACCCCTTCCCATGACTCTCTTTTGATCCACCTCTCTCCTACGCCCCCTGTAAAATGCCGTGTGATAGACTGGCCAGCGATGACTTTCACAGTCTAATTGGCTCGCTCTCTTCTAGACTGTGAAGTCGCCGCTGGCCAGCATAGACTTATGAAGTGGTAGACTAATTAACACGTGAGTATTACTGGGATGTCTTTTTTTCTCGGAAAAGTGATCGGACAGCCTTTGAGAGAAACATTTTCCATGTTTGCTTTCCAGTTGCGGAGTCTCGCAAACCAAGCAAGACCTCTCCATCGGTGCTTTTGTTGTTGGAAACGCTGTTACCGGCGGAAAGCGAGGAACGGATCATTCGTGGCCGTGGATTGGCGGTCTCTGCCAGAGTGGTGTGTTTACTATTTTGCAGAGAACACCATTTTGAATGGATGGGAACTGATTACCATATTAGAGCATTACATTTGTGTTTATGAAATCATGAAAATAAAAGAAACGAAGTGGTTAAATCCGTATTAATATGTCTTCATTAATTTATTTGTCTTGCCAGACTGGTTCGGCACCTGCTGGCACAAATGCACGGCTACGATTATCGGAGAGCGATGGGCCATTTCTGCCGGTAATCTCCTTGTTTCTTTCTTTCTGTTGCTTTCCTCCTCCTCACACACATCAATCACTTTTTTCAATTAACTCAAATAGGAATAACAAGGGAAGCGAAAATAATAACTGATAATTATTTACATATTTTCTTTGATTCATTTAGACAATTACTTTAAGCTTTATATTGCAGCTAGCTGCTTCACGAACGCCGGCGATTTGAGCTACTGGCACATAAGAGGAGGAATGTACAACGAGAACAAAGCGTGAGTTTGTTTTATATATTTGAGTTTGCGTATACCCTGTTCACCAAGCCTATCCAGTCAAGTGACGGTACAATAAGTAGAAACGTTGGCTGCGCTGAGCAAAGCGTGAGGATTTGTTATCAATTTGATCTCCTGGACCAGACCGAATACACTTAGAGAAAAAGCATGGGAGTTAGCAAATGAATTACTTACTTTTTAGCATAGAGAGCATAGGAATTGAGGAGAGCGTAAGTAAATTATTTACTAACTCGCATGCATGGCGAAGTAATTTTTCTCTGAGTGTAGGCGGAAAAGTGGGATGATATCTGGAATGATCGGACGGGCGGAACATTTTTCTCGAATAAAATCTGCGAATAAACAAAAGTTGTCAGAAGAGGGAGATTTAAAAAAAGGGGAATATTAAAAATATTTTTAAAAATGTGACTTTTCAAGACAAGACGGTGAGCAGCGAATCGCTGTGAAGGCCATCTACCAGCATCCCTCATATTCCCCAGCAACCAAGCTCGACAATATCGTACTCATCGAGGTTAGAGATGAAAGATGTGTCTAGAAGCACCATAGAGCTTGAAGAAATCGAATAATGATCTATTCATTTTGCACTCTCTCACTGACATGTCTTGAGAATGTGTGAAATGGAAAAGATGGTAAGCGAAATAAATTGTACTTATTTATTATTTATTTAGTATTGAGAACTTGTTCTTACAACACTCGGGAATCATGTGACATCATTCTAGATATTAGAAAAAATGACGGGTAACACCAACTTCCTTATTTTCAGAGAACGGAATCACGAAATGACTTTTTTTCAGATGAAAGACGAGTTCAAGTTCGGCTTTTACATCCAACCGATTTGTCTGCCGCGAGAGGACGATGATGTCCTTTCTTCTGATAAGAAATTGTGGACTGCCGGATGGGGATACAGCAAGAGTGAGCCATTATTCCACTCGCTGGGAACTTGTTTTCGAAAAAAAGATTGATTATGAGTACAAATTCGCGCACGAAAACAATCTTTGTTTTTTTCTTTCATATCCATCGTCATATCGTTTACATTACGTAAAAAGACTAATAAGATCAGCTCTTTTCATTTTCATCTAATCAATCGACCAACGAAGATTGTGTTCGAAATGACATTCGTAGAAAAAATGAATTAACTTTTTTTGCAGAGGGCGGCCCCACTGAGCACTACCTTATGCAGGTATTTATTAAAATTTTATTTTTGTTAATAAAATCATAAACAAATTTAGTTGATTGCAGGCCGATATAGATTTTGAATTTTCAAATAATTTTAATTTTAATTTTGCATAAAATAATTTTGAATATAATTTTCGAATAAAAATTACAGGCCGATATCGATTTCGACGACGCGGAGGTATGTGAGCGAACGTGGATGAAAAAGATCTACGATGTGAGCATTTAAAAAATCGTTCTCAGAAAACAAGGCATTGATCCCTTTCAAAATCGTCAGAACTCTCATTCGATTCCGCAGCGAAGCCGAATAGACTTTTTTGTACATTTTTTATTAAAAACAAACATCACGTTTAATATTTTTAAAAGCCAATTTTTCAGTCCGAGATCTGCGCGGGTGAGGGTGACAAGACCGTTTGCAGTGTGAGTAGTGGGAGATTTTTTTCAAAAAGAAAAGAAACAAAAAATCAATACTTATTACAGTATGACGATGGTGATCCGCTCATGGCTCAGTCACCCAATGGCACGTGGTTCCAGCACGGATCTGCAGCGATGATTGATGGAGAGTGCAGATTGCCTGGTGAGGATTTAAAAAAAGATAACTTTAGATAAATAGCATAAGCAATTTTGCGTTGACGAGCTCTCTCTTTAGAACACTGCGACCTTACATCGAAGCCTTTTCGAAAAACCCTATGTCGCTTAGACTTCTGTTACATTGAACAATTTTCAGGAGTGTTCTCGAAGATTTCTTACTTCTGTAATTGGATCTTTACTACGACCAATGAAGATGTGCACTGTCTCAAGAGGATGTGATATGCGACGAATAGATAATAAAACATTTTTATTCCCGTATTCTGTTCAAGGCTAATGTTATCATTGATGCTGCGCAAATTTCACTGGTGGAATTCCACCCTCTGAGGGTGGAAAATTCGTGTAACTCATCTCAAACTGAACGAAATCCTTCCAATCAAAAAGGAAAATGTTATAAACGTGGCTTGCAATCCCCATACTAAGTTTGGAAGTTGTAGTTTCACTAGGAAAAAAGTTATGAAAGTGTGCATAAAACTGTTTTGCACCTTGCACCCCATGAAATTTGCGCAGCATGAGAAATTGATTGTGAAACTACCTACTCGTCAATACCCAAAATAATCGGGCAAAATTATCAGGAATGCTCACATATCACGTGAGTGGAGGACGACGTTTTTTTCAATAAGAGAAGGTAGCCATTCCAACTCTTTCTGGAGTATTTTAACTCTTTTGTATTATTTAGATAATCCGATTTCTCCTTCGAAAAAAGTACGTCTCGTCCTACCTAATATGTAATAGTATTGTATTTAGTTACACTCTAATTGGGACCCAATTTGGGAGTACTCTGAGCGCAAATCTGCAAACGAATCTTCAATGCTTAATTGCTTTACCAATGCTTGCAATGCTTAATGCAAGGCGGGAAAAATATTTTGCGCATTTTTTAAAAGCAGTTTCCTATTGTCATACCAAGTCCCTTTGACTACTGATGGGTGACGGGTTATGATTTTACGGTGTCCAATGACATTTCCCTTGTTAGTGGGTCAGGGAACGGTTATTTACTCTCCTCATACCCCTCTCTATCGTATGCCGCATACGATATGCGCACCAAAAGGAGGGAGCGTGCGGAATGGGGAGGTTGGAGAGCCGTCTCGTATCAAATTCACGCACTGTGCATTGACCTCGCGTCCTTCTTCGATGCCTCTATCATGAAACACATGAAACCTCGCCGGTGGGCACTTTTATCTTATTGTTACATGAGAAGTTCGCGCCTTTCATTGTACCAAAGCGTTCTTCTGCTATTAATTTCTTTTATATTGTTTGTTATTTTATTTTATTTTTGTCAATTTAAATTCGGCATTCCTTCCATTGCAGTCATGTTTGGCAGCAACGAGAAGGTTAAATCGTCCCCAGTGTGGTACGGAAGGGGCATAACAGCCAATATCCCCATCAAACGGCATTTCGCATTTCCGGTGAGCTCCTATTATAAATTCACAAACACTCGTCCAAAATACCAACACGTTCCGCTCCTAAACAACAGATACGGCTGCGAGAGATGACACAGTGAGAGACGCGCCGAGGAACAGCAGAGAGTACACTAGTGTTGACCGTCCGGTTTCCCTTTTGGTGAAACGGACTCTCGCGTACCCCATGGCGCTTCTCTCCGTTTCACGGAAAGCGGCCGTTTTGGAGAGAAGAACATCCAATTTGAGAAAATTGAAAAACGGCAATTGTAGAAAAATCAGAAATTGGAACAGGATACCTATCCAATTTATCCCGTTTCATTACGAGGCTTCTGGGTCTCACAGTGAATTTATTAATACTCCCAAAACGGGCCGTTTCCCGTGAAACGGCCCATTATCACTCTCCTCGCCGTTTCACGGAGACAGACTGCCAGAGGGTAAGCGAGTCCGTTTCACGAAAACCGTACGTGCAACCCTAGAGCACACCACCATTAGCCACGTCATGAACGTAATATATTTAAAATTTGTTATAAAGAAAAATATGTAATTCGTATTTTCATACTTCGAAATGCTATGCAAAGACACTCTTCACACAGGAATCAATCAATCAATCACTTTTATCATGAACAATTTCAGGTAGATCATAATCGGATAGATGAAGACATTTTCGAATTTGGAGCCGTCAGGCCCAAGGTGTACTTGTATCAAGTGTCCACCGCGTTGATTGTAAGTTCAAACTTCAGAGTAGGGTTCGCCTAGAAAGATCAAGAATATCAAGAAATCGGGTCACTTTCAGTCTACAATCACTTTAGTGCCATCATTCGATATTAAACGTTGAGTAGATATGCTATTGGATTATCGAAAGAACACCGACCGGCATGTAGATCATAAAATGTGGCAAGAAAAAAAATGTTGCCCCCATTACTCATTTCTCGCGGGAGAACCCTACTTCAGGGACTAATTATTGTGGCGCCGGACTATAGATCATATTTCAATTTCAATTATTCATCATGTCAGGCAATAATGGTCAGATGACGATGGGTCGATATTCTTCATAAGTTGCATTCCACCTTTGGGGCCCGATTGCTCGTTTCAGGCGATCTCTCCATCGGGTATTGGGGTGGCCTTGGGGCGTTTCCAGTTGTAGGGGTCCACTTAATTGTTGCCCGAGTCTGATTTCCATTCGCCTTATCTTCAATGCCCATTTCACTTTCCTTTTGATTGTCTCTATATAGTTTATATTATATAGTTTTCTATATAATATGTAGTTCATATTATATAGTTTTATGTGAAAAAAATACAGACTATTAAAAAACCTGTTTCAGCCGATTATCGAGTTGCCGTATTCTTTCAACTGTAATCTCGATAACTGGAGTCTCGCTTATGAAGTGGAATCAAGATACCTGGACGCGCATGAGAGAGTTGTTAAGAAGTATGATTCGTTGATAAAGCTATTAAAGGGACTTGGCACAGCAAAATAAGTTATTTCTATTTTAAAGAAAATTATTTTCTGATTAGAATGCAAAACGTCGCATATTTTTACTATTTTTTTGAAAGGAGTTATGATTTTTCAAAGTTCAGAATTTGTGTGGATGTACCGGGCGCTACGGTGCTTACCGCGCTAAACACAGTAATGCCCGGTACGCGAGTACCTTCAAAAAAATCATAACTCCTTTAAAAAAAATCGTAAAAATATGCTGTTTTAAGCTTTCTAATCAGAAAAAAATATTCTTTAAAATTAAAATAACTTATTTTGCAGTGCCAGGTCCCTTAAAAGAATGTGAAGCAATCATGAAAGGAATTGCAACATATACGATTCTGTTCGCATTGGCACAAACCGACTCAATACTTTGCAGAATACTCGTCCAAAATGTCGAAGCTTCGAAAAACAAAAGGGTTTCTTGTCTTAACGATGTCGTTATTGAAGACGTAAGTTCTTGAATCACAAATAAGGGACAATATGGAGGCAACAAAATGTCAAATATGTACATTAGTAAAATAATAGTGAAAGAAAGTACTCCTCAGGTCGTCAATTTTGTCAATTGGAGCAGGTCAATTCAACTGGAGCTGCAGGTATTACTGGCCTATCAAATTGTTCAATAATCATAGTGATATTTTCTCCAGATAACAGTGAAGGAAATGCAAGGCATCTATTCGAAGGCTCTGAAGCACATCGACTTTTTCTCAAGTGGGAGAAGGGAAAACGACATGATCGTTAGTTTGCAATGTTTAAAAATTTCAAAATTTCAGTCTTTTTTTCGAAGTTTTCTCCAAAAAAATAATAAGTTGACAATGTATTGTATTGTTTCAGTTTACCTTCGATGATTCGGCAGCGCGCATTTCCGCTTCCAAGGTTCTCGCAATTTTTTTATTTAATCACATTTTTGTTGAATATATTTATTCCATTTTAGTTATTTAATTACATATTTTTATTTATTGTGATTTATTTATTACCTTATTTAAAAGAGAAAAATCCGCTTAATCGGCGACTTCAGCACCTGATCAGTCTCTTCTCGAGCAACTTTCGCTGCCTGAATTACTACGGAAAGATAGGATGGAAGCCGTATCACATCTCCGGATACAGCGAGGAAACGTTCTACGACTGGCTCTGTATGTGTTATGATATAATGTGAGATGCTTTCCTCTTTCCCTTATAAGGGAGCTCATTTATGAGATTTAAATTAACATTCAAATTATATAAACAACACTATTTAAAGGAACAGCAATATAAGGTCGGCGGATCTTGATCAGATCCTGGGACTTCTTCACTTGGCGAAGCACTTAGAGTCAGATCAAATTTTCTTCGACCAATTCGAGCAACTGCTCTGCGCTTGTTGTGGATTGGTATGCTTTTTCTCTCTCAGTTACACGGAGCTGGAAGTATCCTAAGCGAGAAAAGACCTCTCAGATTTCCTCAAGTCCGAACCAAATCTCCATAGTACATAGGGAAGCAAGAGACTATGTGCTCTGTGTATTTGATCAGGGTGGTTATAATTTTCAACAATTTTTAGTGTAGCGAAATGGCTCGTGACATCATCATTTGCAACCTCCACGGATTCAAAAAATTGAAGTTTCGGGTAATTTTTGAAGATTATAAAAATTTTGTTATTTGCAAACTTCCTTTGGTACGAAGTACAATGAACGATACCGATATACAAGACAAACAAATAGAGGAATTCGAAAATTCAGATCAAAAATTTTCTTCGCGATGATAGAGGGCTTAATGCTGTGGAATCAAGTCCGCTGTTCGAGGTATTTTTTGTTTGTGTGACTTCGAGTAGGCATTATTTCATGCAAGAACCGTATCGAAAACACTTTCATCCATCGACCTTATTCATAATTTACGAAATGGTGTTAAATTTAATTATCCAATTGCAACGTTTACAGCGCTTCTCTCCCGCTGACCATTTAATGATTGCCGACGCTTACGCGCACAGATGGATGATCAATTTCGCCGAACTTCCTATCACCGAGGAAGAACAGGCTAAGGAGGATGAAGAGAGGAAGGAGCGGGCGAAACCCTATGTCCACACTGATGTTCCCTTCGGTCCACAAGGGCCTCCTGAAAACGCTCAGCAAGAAACAGAAGAGGACAATGTGGAGGAATCATCGTGGTCCGAAGCGAGTGTAGAGTTTATGAGAGCCTTCAGCGAGGCGGCTATCAGTGATGACGAAGTCCAGAATTTGATCGGTCAACTAATCGGATGAAATATCTAATTTCGCTCTTGATATTTTTTTCTTTCCTGCAATTATGTAATCGAAAATTTCGCTACTGAAATTATGTATTCGATTTTCCGTTTTACTAATTGATTTTGAATGCAATAAATACTTTTAAAAAATTGATATATGAATCAATAAATTAACAACAGTACAGAAATATGCGCTAAAACAGACATGTTCTCTTCTTATTCCACTGCCACTATTATTTTCTCGCAAACACTCGTCGAATTTCACTTTTTTTCTTGAAGACTTCTTGTCCTGAAGTAGCTTTACAAACAAACCCATGCAGGCCACGCCATAATAGCGTTCGTATTCTCTGCTTATCTCTTACTGTAATGATTATCGCGTCATTTGAATTGCGCATTATTTTTTTGAAGCGTGGCGGCCTCATTTGCTTTCTATGCCTTAATTTCCCAATGATTCTTTCATATTTTCTTCATTTTACCATGCCTCTGCACGGCTTTACATTCCTCTTTCTATTATAACGTTCTATCATGAGCGCACCATTTCGCTTTCCTTCATTACTCACCTCCAGAAAGAGCAATGACAAGTTAAATAGTCAATCTCACTTTTCCCCGTTTGCGGGGGGGGGGGTGTCAGAACCGCAACGACAAATGCGCAACAACCCCTTTCTAGCTCTTCTAACTCGCTTTGAATAAGTCGTATAGAAACAGCTAGGAACTCATTTTACTCCAAATCGTCTGCTCTATCGAACCCAGTATGTCATTTTGCCTGAAACTGAGCGGAACGACAAAAGCGCGACAATTTCAAACAGCAAGGAGGCAATAATAAACATACAGATTCGATTGCTCATTGCTACGGAATATCGCACTTGAAAATTCAGATCAATTCTTGAAGTTTGAAGAGAGTTATTCGCTGTTGCGCTTTTGTCGTTGCGGTTCTGACACCCCCCCCCCGTTTGCTCATCCCTCTACAGTTTCCCGCATTATTCGATATTGCAGTACGATCACTTTCTCTCCAATATTGCCTTCTTTAGCCTCGAGCTTATTTGCAAAAAAAATTGCAGAAAAAAAGATGCCTGCTGGACAACAAGTTCTGTTGAGAGCGCCTACTGGAGAAGAGAAGGTAGCTCGGTTCCGAAAGATGATTGGTCTTGACAAGAAAGAGGAGGATAATCAATCGGCGGTGTGGAGTGGGAGAGGAATCACTCCTAATTTGCCTTCCAAGAGGTTCTTCACTATCCCGGTATTTTTCCTTCGTGTTCCTGTTTTTTCTTCAACTTTCATTCCTTGTTTTTTAAAAATCCCTCGTTTTCCTTCCATTTCCTGTTTTACAATGCTAATTTACACAGATATATATTTTTCCGCTTCTAGGGGGAGTATCGGCTCAATATATATAACCCTGACAAGTGCAACCGTAAATAAAAAAATCTAAAAATGCTGATACTCCTCCTTTAAACCATAAAATCATCATCGCCATATTCCATATGCTGAAGGGCTCGAAGAGTGAAGAAGAACATGTAATAGTAGTAGTCGAAGGCGTCAGACTGGAGATCATCTTTGAAATTACCAATGAATATCTTTGTGTAAGAAATAGCGGCTATTTTAATGTCATTTTTGTGAAAATTATGAACTTGTCAGTGCGCAGTTGTTTATAATCTGGGTATGTCGAGCATATTTACAAAAAAATCGGAAAAGATTCCAAATAGAATTTGATGAAAAAAATAGTTTTCTTCAGATTGCGCTTTCTCTTCCCTTCCTCTGCTCCTGCGACCATTGCCACTGGGGAGCGGATTTCACAGCGCAATTCAAGTTTGTTGATCAAAATGGAATGGAAAAGAAGTGAGTTCATGCAGTTCGCATAAATATATTCCATGTAAATGAAAACTTCGATATTGCATTGAATTGGTTGGAAACATTTGTGATTAATATATGAATTCGACGTTCATTCTACCTCAAATAGTTTTACAATAGATGTTACTGTTTTACCCCATACGCTTACGAATGAGTTTAAAAACTCGTTTTCATCTTAATCAAAGCATATCTGAAATATCACTTATTATTCATTATTTTTTCTGTTTTCAAACTTTTAATATACCATATAAATAAATATCATAATAGCAACATAATTCTTTTCCAAGGGTCATCACGGAGACTCTCTCACTTTCGAGAGAAGCCGATTTGTACGAGGTCGACGAAATTGATCTTGAAGAGGTTTGTAACTATAAATCACATTTTTACTGAAATTCATATTTTTTACTGATAGATTATTTTTACGAATTCTCACACTTTGTTTACAATTAGTCGTTATGCGTCCGATTTAAACTAACAGCGAGGATTTTGTACGCAACATTTAAAAAAGTCCAAAATATTTGTTTCCTTTTCATTATTAATAATTGCAGATCGACAATAATCACAATGGGATCAGAGTCGTTCTACTGGAAATGCAGGTTTGTCCACTTTTGTTTTGAAGGAAGCTAGTAAAATGTGAATTTATTAAAAAGATGAATTTCCAGGTCACCCTCGATGACATGAACGGTTTCTACAAGAAGCCTCTGAGACATGCAAACTTTTTCTCAAGCGGAGTGAATTCAAATGATGTCATGGTGAGTTCATGCTTGACTACGTGTTTTGCACTGAACGAAATTGGCTTCGCGACAGAACTTTTGCGCACACTGACAGTAAGAAGGACTAACTTTGAAGTGTATACAGTGGATGGTGGCCTGCTTGAATAGTGGACGAAATTGCTCGTAAGAATTCATATAAAACGGGTCAAACTAATTTGGCTTATGGGTAGCGTATGTTTGGTCAAACTGACATATCCGGACTGCAATTTTTGCAGGTGTTTTAAGCATTTCTGGGAAACGCAACAAACACAACATTTCATGCAATATTTTAACGCTCTTTTACCGAATTCTCTGATAATGAGAATAAGTAGCAAATTTCAACAAAAAACACTGTATATTTAATTTGTTTTCGTTTCGTTTGATTTATTGTTCTATTTTCATACAAACAATATTTAAATTAATATGTCTTTATCACAAGAAAACATGAATGGTCTTCAATTGATATTCGTTTGCACTGTGTTTATTCTTCGTTTTTTTCACTGTCCTTCAATGTGATCCAGCCAGTGTCTTTTTATCTGTAATTATTTGCGTTAACACCACAGCTGAATTTTATTACGCCTTTTGGCAGTCAGAAATAGCGTAATGGAGATCATTCTCCACTCTCGAGAGGGGTTGGATTGGTCTGAATTACGCCTTTTGGCAGTCAGAAATAGCGTAATGGAGATCATTCTCCACTCTCGAGAGGGGTTGGATTGGTCTGAATTACGCCTTTTGGCAGTCAGAAATAGCGTAATGGAGATTATTCTCCACTCTCGAGAGGGGTTGGATTGGTCAGAATTACGCCTTTTGGCAGTCAGAAATAGCGTAATAGTTTATTCAGTGATTCCAAAAGAAAGGAATCGAGATATTTTTTTGAGAAATAGAACAGTAGGCTCACCTGCACCGGAAGTAAATAACGTCGTTCGTGAAATTTGAATAGTATGCCATAGAGTTGTTATAACTGACTGAAATGGGTTTGTATCATTATGACATGGGAATCGTATCAAATAGGACCTGACCTCGATTCTGTGATTGGGAGATGAAATATCAATGACGAGAGCAGAAAACTGAAGATGAACCGCACTGCATTTATTGAGACTAGCAAAATGAGTGAAATGTGATGAGAGACAATGACACTTTCTCTCACTCTCTCAGTCCATCGTCTATGCGCGCGGTCGTCAGTGAATACCCAATCATTTTACTGCTCTCGTCATTGATATTTCATCTCCCAATCACAGAATCGAGGTCAGGTCCTACAGTCCTGGTTGTTTCCCCCGTGAACATGGCCGGTCCCGGCCGGCCCGGGACGGGCCCTAGCGATCCCTGGCTATTTGTGGCGCGAATGGAAATAAATTCGAGACAAACTCTGTGCATTCATATAGCTCAGATGGTTGGTCATCGACTAACGTTGACGGAATTTTAAATTATTATTGTAAATATTTATAATTTCGTTAGAAAAAAAATTGCGATGAAAGTTCAGTTTGCGATTCAAAGAAAAGTTTGACGCAGAAAATTACCGTAACTCTTGGAATTTTGCCAGCTCTTTCATTTCACTCTTTTTCAATGCTTTGCCGGTTTTCAGTCATTCTTCCGCTTATTTCAATGTTATTTTTGTATCATATCAACTGTCAGAGCACTGCAGCTCGTGTGTGGCGGGCTCGTTTGGCGTGCAGGCCCGAGTTCGCGCTGAATTCGTCGGGAGACGCTCGGATAGTCAGGTTTGGCACTTTGCCTTGTCTTCCTCTCTCTCCTTTTGACGGTGTGGGCTTGTGGTTAAGTTTTGCAGCCCCGCCGTGAGTCTCTCGAGATGCACGACTACGATGGAATTTATCTTCTACAGTGGAACAATGGAAACAGCGAGAATACACGCGATTACAATGTGAGTGTTGTTAAAGATCAATTAACCTTCGATTGGAGCTCGATTTCCTGTGCGGCTGTATATTATATTCTGTGTTAAATGCGTAATATACGTACAAATTTTATCCACATACAACACATCGTCGAATACAAGCTTTTAATTCACAAATAATAGCGCTAGTTGGTACTTTTATTGTTTCTCCTACGATAAACTTGAAATGAATCTTCACAACATTCGCAGTTGCACGATTAGGACAGACGGACTCAATAAAATATCAAAATATGCATCGTTTCAGTATCATCAACTAACGATAAGACGACTCGTGGTGGATGAATTTGGTTGGAATATTATTGCTGAGCAGAGGTGAGAGATTATTTCAACGCTCCGCGTGTTTTACACTGCTATACTATTCGATCAGGTCATGCAAATTATTTTAAAACCAGAATATACATTTACAAAACATTTACAAGTGATTACATACATATTTATTTATTGTATGGACTCCTAGAAATACGGTATTTCTGAAATCCGTATTATAGGTGTGATGACGGGAAAATAACCACCGTCCAGCATGAATAATAAATATGTATGTAATCACTTGTAAATGTTTTGTAAATGTATATTCTGGTTTTAAAATAATTTGCATGACCTGATCGAATAGTATAGCAGTGTAAAACACGCGGAGCGTTGAAATAATCTCTCACCTCTGCTCAGCAATAATATTCCAACCAAATTCATCCACCACGAGTCGTCTTATCGTTAGTTGATGATACTGAAACGATGCATATTTTGATATTTTATTGAGTCCGTCTGTCCTAATCGTGCAACTGCGAATGTTGTGAAGATTCATTTCAAGTTTATCGTAGGAGAAACAATAAAAGTACCAACTAGCGCTATTATTTGTGAATTAAAAGCTTGTATTCGACGATGTGTTGTATGTGGATAAAATTTGTACGTATATTACGCATTTAACACAGAATATAATATACAGCCGCACAGGAAATCGAGCTCCAATCGAAGGTTAATTGATCTTTAACAACACTCACATTGTAATCGCGTGTATTCTCGCTGTTTCCATTGTTCCACTGTAGAAGATAAATTCCATCGTAGTCGTGCATCTCGAGAGACTCACGGCGGGGCTGCAAAACTTAACCACAAGCCCACACCGTCAAAAGGAGAGAGAGGAAGACAAGGCAAAGTGCCAAACCTGACTATCCGAGCGTCTCCCGACGAATTCAGCGCGAACTCGGGCCTGCACGCCAAACGAGCCCGCCACACACGAGCTGCAGTGCTCTGACAGTTGATATGATACAAAAATAACATTGAAATAAGCGGAAGAATGACTGAAAACCGGCAAAGCATTGAAAAAGAGTGAAATGAAAGAGCTGGCAAAATTTCAAGAGTTACGGTAATTTTCTGCGTCAAACTTTTCTTTGAATCGCAAACTGAACTTTCATCGCAATTTTTTTTCTAACGAAATTATAAATATTTACAATAATAATTTAAAATTCCGTCAACGTTAGTCGATGACCAACCATCTGAGCTATATGAATGCACAGAGTTTGTCTCGAATTTATTTCCATTCGCGCCACAAATAGCCAGGGATCGCTAGGGCCCGTCCCGGGCCGGCCGGGACCGGCCATGTTCACGGGGGAAACAACCAGGACTGTAGGACCTGACCTCGATTCTGTGATTGGGAGATGAAATATCAATGACGAGAGCAGTAAAATGATTGGGTATTCACTGACGACCGCGCGCATAGACGATGGACTGAGAGAGTGAGAGAAAGTGTCATTGTCTCTCATCACATTTCACTCATTTTGCTAGTCTCAATAAATGCAGTGCGGTTCATCTTCAGTTTTCTGCTCTCGTCATTGATATTTCATCTCCCAATCACAGAATCGAGGTCAGGTCCTATTTGATACGATTCCCATGTCATAATGATACAAACCCATTTCAGTCAGTTATAACAACTCTATGGCATACTATTCAAATTTCACGAACGACGTTATTTACTTCCGGTGCAGGTGAGCCTACTGTTCTATTTCTCAAAAAAATATCTCGATTCCTTTCTTTTGGAATCACTGAATAAACTATTACGCTATTTCTGACTGCCAAAAGGCGTAATTCTGACCAATCCAACCCCTCTCGAGAGTGGAGAATAATCTCCATTACGCTATTTCTGACTGCCAAAAGGCGTAATTCAGACCAATCCAACCCCTCTCGAGAGTGGAGAATGATCTCCATTACGCTATTTCTGACTGCCAAAAGGCGTAATTCAGACCAATCCAACCCCTCTCGAGAGTGGAGAATGATCTCCATTACGCTATTTCTGACTGCCAAAAGGCGTAATAAAATTCAGCTGTGGTGTTAACGCAAATAATTACAGATAAAAAGACACTGGCTGGATCACATTGAAGGACAGTGAAAAAAACGAAGAATAAACACAGTGCAAACGAATATCAATTGAAGACCATTCATGTTTTCTTGTGATAAAGACATATTAATTTAAATATTGTTTGTATGAAAATAGAACAATAAATCAAACGAAACGAAAACAAATTAAATATACAGTGTTTTTTGTTGAAATTTGCTACTTATTCTCATTATCAGAGAATTCGGTAAAAGAGCGTTAAAATATTGCATGAAATGTTGTGTTTGTTGCGTTTCCCAGAAATGCTTAAAACACCTGCAAAAATTGCAGTCCGGATATGTCAGTTTGACCAAACATACGCTACCCATAAGCCAAATTAGTTTGACCCGTTTTATATGAATTCTTACGAGCAATTTCGTCCACTATTCAAGCAGGCCACCATCCACTGTATACACTTCAAAGTTAGTCCTTCTTACTGTCAGTGTGCGCAAAAGTTCTGTCGCGAAGCCAATTTGCACAGTTGTGAACAACTTGTTATTTATCGAAGGCAATAATGGTATAATACCTATGATGCATAAACCACGCAGTCACCAAACAAACACTCATTAGTGCTAGTCAGTCTTTGTTTCCCTTTCTACCTGAACACATCAACCAACTATCGCTCGATTTTGCTATAGTTATTTCTCAATGGAAAGATAATTATGGAATCCCATGAGCAACTGGTCAATCGAAACTGGAAGATGAAATTAAATGGCGACTACTTTGATCGCTGACCTTTACACACATTTCCAATTTATAATATTTTTGGACATCCGATTAGGTTTTATTATTTTATATTTTTTTTTTGAAGTACTTTGAAAATTCATAACTCTCGACCTGGGGATTTTTATCACATGAAATTTTAGGAGCTATATACAGACGCAAATCCAAAGACAATACTGTAATTCATTTCTTCTGCCCGAGCCTTACAACGAAGTTGCTATATCTCGAGAACTGAAATAGATATCGCCAAACAAATAACTCAGTGATGATCAGCACAAAAAGTTAGCCCTGTACAACAAAATTCAGCCGAATCGGTTGATTGGTCGTTGAGATATTCTCGTAAAACCTCAAAAGTCGCCAAATGGCGCCGCGCCATACCGCGCCAACGAGCCAAAATGACGCGAAATGAGATAGTCTATAATAACAACTGAAATTGTGCCAGAGCTAATTTGTGTTATCTTACTCATTATAAGAACTTACCGGAGTTACATTGGAAAGAGTGAGTCTTGCCACTCGCGGTATAGCTACAATCAAGTCTCTGTCGTTATTCAAGGTTGAATTGGGATTGAAATGCATCCATTTCAGGATTACATTCGCCTTCCTCATGTTTCGTCCATTCGTAATTGCCTGGATAAATCTGAGAGATAGAAATAAATGATTCGTTCGTTAATATAGTTCGTTCGTTTATATCGTTTCCTGTTAATGAATGCAGGAGTTAAATTAAAATGTTAAATTTAAATAATGAATGCAGGAGTTAAATTTTTTTTAAAATTAAAATAAATCTGATTGACGATTACCTTTTAGAACAAAATCCGTGAGATGAATGTCTGATTTGTAAATTATTGTAACTTGCATTGTTGAATAAAGAAGCCACTTTCCTCTCAATTTCGTTGCCAGGTTCATAATGCTAAAATGATTGTTTCGAAAACCCAATCGGTGAAAATGCAAGATAACTGGAAACATCTCAGCTCACTTCAATAGATAGACAATCGATTTGAGCATCTCCGAACAGACGAGAAAATTGCTCGCAGAAATTTAAATCACATATGTCTGTTCGATTTCGGAATGGATTTGATAGTGCATAACAGAGACTGATATGAATCTTGGTCTCGGAGAAATTCTGAGGAAAGCAAATTAAATATTATAAATACCCTATTAGATGAATAATTCTCCTAAAAGATTATCATTTTTGCACAAATTGCTAGAAGAACGGTTATCAAGGTTTCCTTCCTTAGAGAACGATTTTCCAACTCATTCCACGTCCTCACACCGAAGCACCGCGCTCGCAGGACCGAGAGAGTGAGTGGAATGAATGAAATTGTTTTCTCTGAAACGAATCCTTGTAGAACCGGTATCCTAGAAAAATTGATATCTGTGTACTCCAATTTGAATACCTTTGCCCATGTCACGGAAACATTTCCGAATTTGATCCGTCTTGTTTCCTTCTGTAGTGTGTGGAGCAGTTGGCAGGTCGGTCCCAAGCCAACCAATCGATCGAGATACGGTACGTGAGAGATTATCGCGCAAATTAGTTCTTGTGGCAGTGATAGGAGCATTTTGAAATATCTGTCAAATATATTTGAATTACTAATAAAATCAAACGAATATATTTACAAATAAAAGTAATGATCATTTGAAGCGTGTTGAAGTAAAGAAGCAAATACGTTAATAAAAAAGAACGCTGTATATTTGATAAAAGGCCAAGCGCCGAGTACACGCTACATTTGAGCGTACTTTGGAGATGACTATAGGTAGGGAGGTTTTTTCCGCCCACTCTGGGCGTCGTGTTTGAGAGAAGGGAATTACGAAAATGGGATAACACTGTTTTTGTTTTATTTTTTTTCATAAAAGTGATCTGATGTTCTCACATAGTTCAAAATTCGATAAAACGCCGTACTTGTAAGGATTGAACAATCGGTACAGCAAAAAAAATCGATTTCCTAAAAACTTCACCATCGGGGTTATTTGAGGTGCTGATTCTATTGAAGTGAGCTGAGATGTTTCCAGTTATCTTGCATTTTCACCGATTGGGTTTTCGAAACAATCATTTTAGCATTATGAACCTGGCAACGAAATTGAGAGGAAAGTGGCTTCTTTATTCAACAATGCAAGTTACAATAATTTACAAATCAGACATTCATCTCACGGATTTTGTTCTAAAAGGTAATCGTCAATCAGATTTATTTTAATTTTAAAAAAAATTTAACTCCTGCATTCATTATTTAAATTTAACATTTTAATTTAACTCCTGCATTCATTAACAGGAAACGATATAAACGAACGAACTATATTAACGAACGAATCATTTATTTCTATCTCTCAGATTTATCCAGGCAATTACGAATGGACGAAACATGAGGAAGGCGAATGTAATCCTGAAATGGATGCATTTCAATCCCAATTCAACCTTGAATAACGACAGAGACTTGATTGTAGCTATACCGCGAGTGGCAAGACTCACTCTTTCCAATGTAACTCCGGTAAGTTCTTATAATGAGTAAGATAACACAAATTAGCTCTGGCACAATTTCAGTTGTTATTTGCACTAATTTTAACTTGCTCCGGCTATTAAATGAAGAGATAGAGAATTGTCCGAATATAATTTTTTTTTCATAGCTTGGCGACATGTCCTCCCGTATATCGATGGTTGATGCTCCCACATATAATAAATTGCTAGCTGTCCAACATACAATTGATTTTGAAGACAAGCATATGAATGGCCAATTGGTTTATCAAATATTCAAGGTGAACAGAATTATAAGGGTGTCCCAAAAGTTTGTGCACTTTTTCGAATTTCTCGTATTTCGACGCAAATCTTGAAAGGACACCATACGAAAGCCAAGGAAGTGCATAAGTGTGCAGAATATCAGAAAATTTCGTCATTCCTACGCAGTTTTTCACGTACATCTGAGAAAATTTTCGAAAATTTTTTTATATTCTTTTTTTTTCTCCATCGTTTCTTTAATTTCCGTCACACCCTTCGCGGGTGTATCAAATAAACAATTTTTTTTAAAAAAATGACCTTATTATCGATTGTCAAAAATTTTATATAATAAATAATGAAACATATTATATTGCAAGAATCTCAATAAAACGGTAAATACATTAAAAAGTTGAAAAATCGAAAACTGTGACTTGGCGAGTTTTGTTTAAATTTTAATTATTTCTTCAGTGAGCTTACGGATTCTATTTTTGTGATTGGAAATGAAGTAAAATATCGTCGCTTCATCACCTTAAAATTAGAAACTCTGTAACTTTCACATTCATCTAGATTTTTGAAGTCGCAGATGGTGATAAAATAGCTCGATATGTATGCATTCGCCACTATATTGCATCATTCATATCTCACAATGGCATATTTGAGAGTCCTATGCCACCTGAAAACTGTGCAGTGCAATGTTTAGGAATTACCCTAATAGTTCGTCAGAAATCTCGAAAAAAGTAAAAGTGCACGAACTTTCAGGACACCCTTATATTATAGTTCTATTTACATCTCAGTCGAAGAGTAGCCAAAACTTTTCTTGTATATTTCACAACACAATTAAAGGTGGTGTCCCACGAACTTTTGGTCAACTGAGTTCTCACTGTCTGGTTATGGTAATCGGTTTCCAGATAAGAGCCCCGAAAACCTCATGTTCAGACGATAAGTTTGAACAAAGATATTCGCGTTTGGCTCTGTGCCAAACTGACCCTGAATGCAGGAATTCAAAAATGATAGGGAGGGATAAGGGTGGAAGAGGAGAAAGCGACCGCGTCATTGAAACATATGAGATGAGGAATGATGGAGCAGGAGATTCGTGATACTCTTTCTTTAAGAGATTCTGCGAAGCCTCGGGAGCCCGAAAGACAACTCTACTCGTCACGAGAACCTTCCAGAATGATTTTGCCTCATACTTCAGTGCCGATGCGCGCTTTACTGTTACGAAAAATAGACATAGCCGATCGATAATCAAATCGAAGAATAGCGATGCTCAGGCCATATTTTCCGTTAAGGATCATTATTCCGCTGTAATTACCATGTTGAGATCTCGTTAACATATTTTTTCCTCTGAAAAATTATTTCTTTCGTCAACACTTTCTGTGCAATAGAATATTTACTTTTTTAATAAGATCATTGCACTATTCGATAATGTTCTCCCAAATAAACCGATTCGTCTCCAACTATTTCAGCCGGGAAGCTTGTATCAAATTTCATTCATTCGGTGTTAAATAGACGGAAAGAACCCTTCTGCACTGGAACAGGAACAGAAATCAATATTACAGTCACTTCGCCAGTTCCTATTTCTCCTCTCGCTTCTTCCTTCCTTCGTATCTACATGCGCAATTGCGTTCTGTCAGTGCCTAAGGTGGCATCTCCCGGACTACTAATGCGTTTTTCGAAGAGCTCTAGAAGAGATTTCGTCGGAATCTCAGTCCCTTCTTTCCACGAAACCGTACCCCCTCGGAATTCAGTACGAAGTAGAAGGAGCTATGCGATACTCCTCCGTAAAATTAATCTTATTCATATTTGTTCTTCTGAATGATCGCTCATTCGCTGTTGACAAGCCGTGCAAAGCGGCAGTTATGCACGCAGATATGGTGGGTTCATAGTTATTGAATTGCAATGCGCGTACGGTTCTTCCCCATTTCTTTCTGGTCTGTGAACGGGAAGAAGACCGATCCTCTACCCCGACCCCAGCCGAAATGATCCGTCTATTATGAGAAGAATGATCCTGACCCCTGAAACCACATCCTCACCTGACGTTATCGTCTGACGTGATAAATATTGTAATCTTTCTAGTACCATTTCAATCATGAACGTGTTGGCAAAGACACAAAAAACTCATTTGATCAAATATATTTCTGTTGGCGAACAGAAAAATTGGAGTGAATTGCTGTACTCCAAGAATCAAATTCTCTAGGAGAACCCGTCGACATTCTCGCGCGTTTCATCAATCGTGTTGACGGATCTTTTGCCACCAGAGGAAGTGGACAATCTCAGAGGATGTGTAGGCGTGTGCGATAAATCGAATTGCACCTTGTTCAAGTGAGATTTACTTCCCTCAAGTAATCTTTTTAGCTACCATGGCAAAAATTAAAGCGCTAACTTAGATACAATTTTCACCATTTCAGGTACAATTTCGATACTCATGAGTGTTCGGTTGCTAAGCAATACGAGGTATTCTAAAACTGTACTTTAAAAAGTACTTGATAGTTTTAAATTGCTATCATTTTGATACTGCAGGAAACCGGGGAACATATTCTAACATCAGACCGCATTTACGAGGAGAACGATGGAAGCATCGGACTGTTCGTGAAAATTCCCGGTTCGTTGCGCCACTTTTTTTGCGGAAATTCAGCATATCGGTCAAATTGATGAGAAATAATTCAATTTATTTGATACAGATGATCCTCCAACTGAATTCGATGCCTGCCTCGCTACCAGCAAATTCGACAAATTTCTCAACGAAAAAGTCCGACCCTGGCTGTTCAGTGGTTAGCTATACAATCAAGGCGCACACTTCGTATAATTGTTGTAAAAAACTATGAATATTATGTATTGAGTAATATTTGACTTGGAATAATAATATTCCAGATGCTACAACAGTCCCATCCACATTGGACGCTGATGCCGCTACTCATTTGAGCTCTTCAATTTCACCCACTTCGGACGGCCTAACGTTGACATCTCCTGACGCATCTTCACCCTCAGGAGGAGATAACCGTTCATCATCATCCAAGGAGGATACCACCACAGTAGAGACTACACCAACTGCACCTACCCCGACGGACAAGTCAAGATCAGACGGATCCTCTACTTCCCGCCTCACTGATACGATGCCATCATCAAGAACAGTAATGAGCTCAACTGCTTCTGAGAGCGCGCCAACTTATTCATCCACATCGCCCGAATCGACCACTGATAGCTCATCAGTTTCTCCAACTTTTGGAGAAGCGACGATCACTTCGGTATCAGACACGATGACGTCGATGGTGCAAACAACTGCAACGGATGGAGAAGGAGGTGGACGCGATGTGAATGATGAAGGTACTATTTGATATTGTCCCAGGAGTAATATTTTATGCTGTTCATGTTACACAAACCATTTTGAGAATCAATCATTTATTTGTAATCCATGTCACAAACAGATATTCGATCGTTTCATAAGCACATCACGAAATCGTCTCCTTAAAGCATATTTCAGTTCCACTAGTGGCATACCTTACTATCAATGACAATGGAAAACTCAAAATTCGCAACAGTATGTCGTCTCGTGTCGAATACTTTACGGACGCAAAAGAATGGAGTTCGGTAAAGGTACGGTCGCTGTTCAAAATGTTTGCACAAAGAAACTTTGCAGTTAGACTTTGAAAAGTAATTATGCAACTAGTTGCATAATTTAAACCGATTTTGTGAAAAAGAGTGCGAGAAATGAGGAGTGTGTCGAGAAAAGCAACTAGTTGCATCGTTACTTTTCAAAGTCTAATTGCAGTCCATTGAAGTAGTTGTGGTTTCCGCTTCGTGCACCATCGAACTCGTGCCTACCTCCGATTCACTCAAACCACAAAACTTCGCATTCAAAACAAACTCTCAGCAACAACCGGTGGATCTGCACAATGGAAATTGGCAGTTAAAGGCTGTAATCAGCCATTGCCCCTAGTTTCCTGACATTTTTCAATTGGAATGATTGACACATGGGTAATATTTGGGAAATTACTGTTTTTCTTCGGAAATAATTCGTCATAAGAGAGTATTGTATTATAGTCATGTACCGATAAATAATCTATCCAAACATGGAGCATGCTCGCTTCTTTAAAAAAAGATGTAAATAATTATCCTACTCTGTACCCACACAGGCACTTCACACCACAAACGTAGCGTTCTTTGAACGCTCTCTGCGTCCCTTCTTGCCTAATATGGTCCCACGGAACCTTTGATGCTTGGTGCTCTTCGGGGAGGCAGAAAAAAAAGAGAGGAACATTAGTCTCGCAGATCCCGCAGGATACTTGAGCTTCGATGGAGATCATGGCTACACGGTTTATCATAATCAATCGTCCGTACATTCATTCTCGCTTTCGTGGTGGCGCGCCGCCATGGTAAACTATTAGTATTATCTTCACAATATATATATATATATATATATATATATTTGTAAGGGCATGCATGTCACCGAATTCCCCAATTGTGAAGTGCACTTCAAGCTCGCGTCTTTCCTCAACCCTCCGAATCAGCGCCGGCAGTCAGAGACGGTCATCTACGCTGCAAATGAGTTTATCGCAACGCATTTTATTGGTCGGTGGGACATGGGATGGTCACTCACGGACATTATAGGCTACTGTAGGAAGTGAGCTAAGTTGGCTCAATTTGAAACCCCGTACCGGGATCTGGGTTTCACTTGCTCTAGTTTATATTTGGGATTAGTTTTAGTTCGAATTTCTGCTTGTTTTGCGATTGTCTGAGATATTGGCGCCAGTGCGCAATATTAAGAGGAACCATTTGCATTGTATTGATAAAATATAATCGAAAGTCCAAGTGTATTACGTGAGCAATTTCGAATAATACTGTTCCCACTACTTGTGATGCGACAATATGAAGCAGGAAGAGCTTCGTGAATATTCCCGATACGAATTCCAAACTCTCGTTTCGCAGAACCCTCCCCCCTCGCGCTTACACACAGAAGCAAACTGGCTCCTTCTATCGTATAAAGAGCTTTGAAGGAATAGCTTTAACAAAGGCGTAACAATAATGACTAGGGTTCCCTTGTTGGAAATGATTCCAGAATTCCAAAAAGGGTGAACAAAGGCTGCCATTGTTTCCATTAATTCCAATAAGGCGCTTTGTGCGGTCAATGGAATTCCATTTCTTATTGGAATTCCAATAAGAAAAAGCCCTGTTTCCGGCTTCAATCTGTGTGACTTTAGCAGTATTACTACTCTACCGTGCACTATTCATTATGACTAGTGGTCCCGAACCTCCGGATTTGTCAAACTTTGTTTATAATTGATATGTAGATAGTTCATCAGCAATGTTGAGAGAACAAATACCATTTGAAGATCTTCCTTCATTTTAGTTGCATATAACCTAATCCAGAACATGCTCCTTTTCTAATAGGCAGTCCATATTAGAACGAAAACATGTCAACGATCTGTTTCACGAAAGATCAAAACAATTGCGCATTTCATCTGCATAGTTCACTCATCACGCGAGTGTGCTTCACATGTCTATCGTGGATCAGTCGAGAAAGCGGTTGCTTTCTCCTCTAAATGGTTCTGGTTCGAATCCGAACTTTTTGCACTTCTTTTGCTTTTTTTTTTAAAAATAAAAAGTTTTCACGCGCAAGGTGATAGATACTGTAAAGCTGTAACTTCACAACTGAGAGTCAGCGAACTGATACCATCGGCAACTAGGAGTTACTAGGAGAGTTGTGAGGAGAGAGTGATTGAAATAAAATCATTGTCTACTTCAAGAAAATACAATATTTGTATTAATAATCATGCTCTGTACTGAGCCATGAAGCCTTTCGAGAAATCACTTTTTGGAAACACGTGTTTAGACATCATTTTAGGTGATTTCTGTTATTGGAATTCCATTTCTTATTGGAATTCCAATAACAGACCATTTCCAATAGTCAACCGCTCCATTAATGAGTTCCATTGGAAATGAGGGGAGAATGAAACCATTTCCAATAGCCTAATTTTTCCAACAATGGAACCCTAATAATGACTCAAACCTTTTCTTATCCCCGATGTTCGAGGCTTAATTTCTGTTATCAGAAGTTGGTGAAACGCCCGTATGAGCATTTCCATCGCACACCCTCCTCTTTTCCCTTATCGCTCTGCCTTTTGTTTACTTCGTCGCCACAAAATTCCAACCCCCACCGCGAAACCTTTAGGTTTCAATATGAGATACTATAAGAATTCTGGTCGTTTTGGACGGTTTATTACACATGACTTGCTTTATTACTTTCCATCTATGGAGACCTTTTTTTTTAAATTCAAGTAAACATTTGAAGTGTTAATCCATGCAAAAGGGCGTAAAACAACCGTTGATTTTTGTTCCAAATTATTCAAACCAAGGATTTTCGCGCTTGAACGTGGCGTCCATTTGCCAAGCGTCTCTTTGTACGCGTCCATATTGATCATTCCCTTTTCTTTCTCCTCAGCGCATTGCTACTATTTGAATAATGGGATCAAGCTCATCAACGCCCGTGATAAGTGAAGCGTCTGAGGTTTGTTTTTAATAGTTTCTCAGAAATACGATATATTTCCTTTTTTTCACAGCCTGTCTTTCTGAGAGCTCGGAGAAGGTAGTCATTAAATGGAAACCGGCTACGCCCAAAACTTTTTATAAGATTACAAACGTGGAAAATATGTCTGACTAGGTCACGTTTCAGCAGGAGGCGTTTCCATTTCTGTCTCTTCCTCAAGAGCTAATCTGCAAGATCATTTCTTACGTGCCCTATCCCGCTCAATTGCGAGTCGGATGTACCTGTCGATTTGTGCATTCATTGCAAAAGGAAACACAAAGGACATTCGAAATCGTTACTGTGTCATGGGTCAGTCTGCTGCAATGCCAATATTTAAAAAAAAAGATCACATTCATTATTCGGAAAACATAAGGAAATGTCGTTTTAGGATGAAAGAAACGAGAAGATTACAATTCGGATGCACCCTTATTTGAGAAAACCCTTTCGGGTCGCTTGGGGAGATTGTGATCTCAGATTTTCCGAGGAATCTGCATACATTTTCAACGGAGCAGAGATCAAACGTATCACTTTTCGGGTGAGAATGCCATCAATTTGAAATTGACGAACATATTTCTTTGAGCGCAATGGCTGATCATTTATTTATTTTATGTATTTATTGTACATCCCTAGAGCGTGACCACAGTTACATAAATTGTCCACTAAATATTTTTTGACAGTAAGCATTTATCATTTAGTAATGAATTTTTTTTTCATTTCAGAGCATTCACTCCTTAAAGCGACCTGATCTGGAAAGTTGTCTACAGAATATTTTTCGATATGCAACGTATCGCGAGCTGAATATTATCACAAAAGACAATGTCTGCTCGGAAGGGTAAATGGACGAGTCATTTTTTTTAAAAACCAGCCTTTCAGATTTGTAAAGTCGCTCACGAAGAGGCCAAATGCAGGAAGCATGAACTTCTGTCTAACATGCGTCGACACTGGAAATGCTCAACAAGCGAGAAAACTGCTCTTTTCTCTACCGAAGATGGCAACTTTCAAATTGTATTCGTTTTGTCATGTGAGTAAATATTTATTGTGAATATTGCCCAGAGAAATAAATTTGGCATAAAATTTTTAACGGCAGGTTTCATAACAAGATTTTTTCTCTCAATAGATTGATGTACATTTTGCAGAGCCCCAGTGAAATCGCGGACATACAAACATATCGCAAACTTCAAACGACTCAGTCGAAAATACATATCGACGATCAGCAGATTTCTCCTCGGACGCTTTTGGAAGTTTTCAAGGTTGCATTTTTTCTCATTTAAACTCTATTTTAGAATAATTAAAATTCCATGTGTTCTACATACACTCGATCAACGTCCAATTAATATTTCTTTTGTCCCTTTTTTCATTGTTTCATGATTATTGAACGTTTTTTTTCTCGAAAAATTCTCATGTAAATACAGATTGATAAGCGCAATTTTAGGTTTTCTGCGATAAACCGGGCTCTTGTGCGACGACGATTGTACTTCGTGATGATAATATGCTCCATTTCTTCATACGCCGATGCCGAGAGGACGCCCGATTCAAAGTCGATTTGAATGCCGAGGGTATCATGACAATCAAGTGCGTCAAAAGCGATGCGCAAGCAACCTTCATTTGCCGTTCTGTGTTTAGCGCGCATGGCACTTCTTGGAACAGTTCAGATGAGGCTGACAAACCAAAGTTCGTTAGGATATCAATGTCGAGAAGTGGCTGATTTTCAATTCTAGTTCATCTTCGTCAGCGTTTCTTCATCGTGTCGTGTTTTTGCTTTCAGCAATCTAGGTGATTGGTTCGAATCCTATCGCATTTCATACATTTAATAGTTCGTTTAATTTTTCGTTGCCATTTTTCTTGTATTTTGATGTTCATACTCACGATGAAATAAATTGGTTAAAATGTAATTGTATGTTTCCATTTATTGTTTGAAAAAATGTGTCACACACTGCCGAAAAGGAAACAAATGCACTACGGTATCTCATGTAGGGATTACGGGGTTTTCAGGGGAGAATGATGCGTTAGAAAGTTAGCTAAATGACGGGAGAAGAGGGAATTTGAGAAAATAAAGCACGCCTTATATTTGTGCCTTCCTGTAGGAAGCTCTCCTAACTACTGAAGCTAAAGGAAAAAAATCATTACTCTAAAAATACCCATGGAGAAGACTCAACATTTCGAAATCTAAATGATAATTTGGCATGCATTATTTCGTAGTTTATTGATAATAAATCATTTCGGAAGTGCACAAATCATATTTAAATCAACGGTCGACTTTTTTCAATGTATTTAAACCACCCATTTTCAGGTAGAAATATGGTGTCGCTTTGTGGCGTCAAAATTCGCCGTTCTGGCGTCTCTACTGAAGTGAATTTCAGATCATTTGCAACCGTGTGAACAATGGGATCCAGCAAATCCAAGAACGCGACCCCCGTGTACAGCAAAACAAATGAGGTTCGCAATCTAAATTTTAAGAAATCTTTTTCGGAGCATCATAATCAAGATTTTGATTTCACTACCTTCTTCTTTTTTTATCTTTCTGAGTTGGCGGGGGGTTTTTGGAGATGGCGGATATGAAATGAAAACTACTTACAAAACGTTTAAAAAAATCCTAAATTGGAAAATACTATGTCTCACTGTATGTCCATGTTTCAGCAGGAGATATTTCCGCTTCTGGAACTTCCTAAAGAGCTAATCAGCGAGATCATCTCTTTCGTTCCGTAGATCGATCGACTACGCCTGCTCGGAAGGACCTGTCGATATGTGCATTCATTGCAAAAGCAAACTGGATGGATACTTTTCGAAAGCGTATCTGTGTTCTGGGTCAGTCTGCCATTATTAAAATATTGATCGCAAATTGATTGTTTTATCACGAAAATAAAAATTCATAAATTATTATTATTTTAGGATGAAAGAAGTCAGAAGAGTACGATTCGATTACACCCTCATTTGGGCATTCCCTTAAGGGTTGCTTCGGGAGAATGTGATCTCAAATTTTCCGAGCAATTTGCCGATATTTTCAAGGGAGCTGTGATCAATCAGCTCACTTTTCTAGTGAGACTTTCAGCAATTTAAAATTGACGCACGCACAAAGAAAAAACACTAGCTATTACAAATTTACGAGAACTCGTCCGAAATAATAAAACGTTCCGTTGATAATCCGTGCTAAAGAACAGATACGGCTGCGAGAGAGCATGGCAAAGTGAGAGACACGTCGAGGTATAGAAAGAGAGTACACCACCAGTAGTCCACTTACATGAACGTATCATTTTAAAATTGTAATTGTTAGAGAGCGGCTTTACTTTTCCCATACTCTCTAAAAGTGCACAGTGCATGTTGTGACTTTTTGATTTTTAATAATATTTCTTTGCACGGCAAGCATTCATCATTAATTATTCATTTTTCATTTCAGCGCATTCACTCGATAAAGCGACCAGATCTGGAAAGTCGCCTTGTGAATATTTTTCGAAATGCAATCTTCAGCGAGCTGAATGTCGGCATAATAGATGATGTCTGCTCGGAAGGTTTTGGCTTTGCTATGTATAAGAGAGGTCTCACCAGAGATTGCAGGTGGCTCGGAACAATTTTCAAAAAATATTTTTGATTTCGATCAAACTTTTATATTAGAGTACCCAACAGACGAGAATTCGATTTATCCTGGTCCCAGGTCCAAAGCCGGCTTTTAGGAAATTTCCGGCTCCAAAACCGGAATCATCATAACTTTCTTCATTTTTAAGCTACAATGCTCAAAAGGGGCTCAAAAAATGCGGAAAAATATAGCGAATAAATTTTCTGTTGATAATGAAGTGCGCAGAATGACAGAAAAAAAGTTAAGGCAAAAAAAGTGTTTTGAAAAGCGTAAAAAAATTCATAACAATTTCATAGTAGGTGAAACTCATTAGTTTCTCTGCAGAATATGGAAGAGCAGTTCAAGTAGTATTATAATAAATTTTCAGAAAAAATAAAAAGGGGGTCACTTAGACCCGAAAAATGGCGTCGAAAGTGAAAAATCGGAAAATTTCGAAAAATCAGTTATTTCAAAATCATGTGTAATCCATTTTTCTGAGCTTATTCAACCTTCATGAGTTTGCGAAAAATGATATCAGCTCTTATCGCATACATATGAACCAATTAAATTTGAAAATTTCATCCATATCTGGCCTTTCAAAAGATGACCGGGATTTTCCAATTTTGGCAGGTTTATATGCACGCGAAATAAGCTGTAATCATTTTTCGCAAACTCATGAAGGTTGAATAAGCTCAGAAAAATGGATTACACATGATTTTGAAATAACTGATTTTTCGAAATTTTCCGATTTTTCACTTTCGACGCCATTTTTCGGGTCTAAGTGACCCCCTTTTTATTTTTTCTGAAAATTTATTATAATACTACTTGAACTGCTCTTCCATATTCTGCAGAGAAACTAATGAGTTTCACCTACTATGAAATTGTTATAATGTTTTTACGCATTTCAAAACACTTTTTTTGCCATAACTTTTTTTCTGTCATTCTGCGCACTTCATTATCAACAGAAAATTTATTCGCTATATTTTTCCGCATTTTTTGAGCCCCTTTTGAGCATTGTAGCTTAAAAATGAAGAAAGTTATGATGATTCCGGTTTTGGAGCCGGAAATTTCCTAAAAGCCGGCTTTGGACCAGGGACCAGGATAAATCGAATTCTCGTCTGTTGGGTACTCTAATATAAAAGTTTGATCGAAATCAAAAATATTTTTTGATAATTGTTCCGAAAGGGGGTTGTTTTCCTGCAATCTCTCGTGATACCTCTCATAATATATAATATATAATATAATGCTGTGTATATGATATGTATAATATAATTTATAATAATACATTGTATATTGAACACTTTCTGCATTCGTTTAAAACCCGAAACCTTTTCAGATTTCTAAAGTCGCTAACGAATCGAGCAAATGCAAAACGTATACATTTCTGTTTAACAATTGTAGACACAAGAAATGTTGGACAAGTGAGAAACCTGCTTGCCGCTCTGCCGAAAATGGCAACTGTCAAACTGAATTCGTTTTGTCGGGTAAGAAAACATGTGGTGAACCCAAAATTGTAAATTGCAATTGTTAAAGCGAACTATTGTAATTAGACACAATTACTGTTGTACCTTTTTAAGCGCCCCAGCGAAATCGTGTACATACAAACATATCGAGAACTAAAGTCGATTCAGTGCGGAATACACATTGATGACCGGCACATTTCTCCTCCGACGCTTTTGCAAATCTTTCAGGTTCGCTCATACCTCACCAGACGTGGAGACAGTCTTTGGGGTTCGGGGCTTCCACGGCTTATACATTGTGATTTTTGGGGCTCGGGGCTGTCACGTATGGTTTTCGGTTGGTCCCACCAAAGACAAAGTGGTATACTGTAACTTCACCGCGGGGGTCCCGCAACGAAAACAGACTACCGTAACACATGCTACCGTAACCCGGAAATACGAAATTGACAATACCCCTGGTATGTTGCATGAGGTATACCGTACTCTCGGCTACAGTAACCCTACCGTAAGACGGATTTGCGAAAGTGTACCAATCGGCTCGGTATTTATGTAGAAGATAACCCTCGAGTAGGCAAGTGTGTTGGGTATATCGCACCTCATCTACCGTACTCCCGGCTACAGTAACCCACCGTAACCTATCGTATTACCGAAATACGAAAATGATCAAATCGGCTCGGGATTTTTATACGAGGTTGACCTCGAGTACGCAATTTTTTGCGGCGTACCGTAGCTCATTTACAGTACTCCCGGCTACAGTAACCCACCGTAACCTATCGTATTACCGAAAAACGAAAATGATCAAATCGGCTCGGGATTTTTATACGAGGTTGACCTCGAGTACGCAATTTTTTGCGGCGTACCGTAGCTCATTTACAGTACTCCCGGCTACAGTAACCTACCGTAACCTACCGTATTACCGAAATACGAAAATGATCAAATCGGCTCGGGATTTTTATACGAGGTTATTCTCAAGTACGCGAATTATTTGCGGCGTACCGCAGCTACTTTCGGCTACAGTGGGTTATTATAAATGAGTTGCGGTACTCCAAAAAATTGATAATTTTCGTATTTTGGTAGTACGGTAGGTTACGGTAGGTTACTGTAGCCGGGAGTACTGTAAATGAGCTACGGTACGCCGAAAAAAAATTGCGTACTCGAGGTCAACCTCATATAAAAATCCCGAGTTGATTTGATCATTTTCGTATTTTGGTAGTAAGGTAGTTTACGGTACGTTACTGTAGCCGGGAGTATGGTAGATGAGGTGCGGTATGCCCCACACACTTGCCTACTCGAGGATTATCTTCTACATAAATACCGAGCCGATTGGTACACTTTCGCAAATCTGTCTTACGGTAGGGTTACTGTAGCCGAGAAAGGGTTATCTTCTACATAAATACCGAGCCGATTGGTTCACTTTCGCAAATCCGTCTTACGGTAGGGTTACTGTAGCCGAGAGAACGGTAGGATGATTACGGTATCCCCCTCAGGCAATGTCAACTCGAGGTCTACCTCATGCAATATACTAGGGGTCTGTATTGTCAATTTCGTATTTCCGGGTTATGGTAGCATGGGTTACGGTAGTCTGTTTTCGTTGTGGGACCCCCGCGGTGAAGTTACAGTATACCACTTTGACTTTGGTGGGACCAACCCAAAACCCATTTTTGACCATGACCCCCTATACGTGACAGCCCCGAGCCCCAAAGAAATCCTTTGGGGCTCGGGGCTTCCACGTATAGGGATACATGGGTGGAGCCTCAGGCGTGGTGAGCTATGGGTTCTTGAACACTCTTGAATACACTCTTGAATAATATTTCTATTCCATGCATTCTACTCTTGAAAATTTTGTTTTTATAAGTGCCCCCAACATTAAATTCCATTGCAATTTCGATAAACTAGCACGAAGCAATTTAGAGAGGCGTTTTTTTGTTTTTTAGGCGTTTTGCGAGGAGCCGGGTTCTGAAGTGACCACGATTGTACTTCGTGATGACAATTTACTACATTTTTTCATACGCCGATACCAAGAGGATGCCCGCTTCGACGTGGAAATGAATTCCGAGGGAATCATGACCATTAAGAGCGTCAAAGGATATGCGTATGCTACCTTCCCTTGCCTTTCTGTGTTTAGTGACCATCGGACATCGCGATACAGTTCTGTTGAGGACGACAAACCAAATTTAGTCAGAATCACTATGGCCAGAATTTGCTAATATTTCAGTTCTGGTTCATATTCATCATTTACTGTAGATAAACATGGCGTTTTGATTTTTCCTCTTTCAACGGACTACAGGGTGGCTAGAAAGTACGGGCTCATGGATTCATCAATGTAATTTCTTTCAAATTCAACGAAGGCTTATGAAAAGAAGCGTGTTATTTACATGAGGTCATACGGTCATAACAATATGTAGTTCGTTATATCTGATCATCGTTGGCCTTCATGACGTCAAGGTTTTTACCTTGGACTCAGTGGGTGAAACGCCGTTTGCATTTTGTGTCGATCTTCCCACGTTAGTTCGGCGCTCGATATTCACGTGGAGCAGCCAATTATTGTCGATCTGAACGATTTCTATTGGTTGTCGCCCCCCAATCTTTGTTTTTCATTATTGCAGTTCTTTGATAGTACACTTTACACGACTCGTATTTCCAAAATATGTATAGTTCAACCGAACAATGCCGTGAACACACACACCAACTTTCTCCCATTCTGCAGTTTGCTCCAGATGCATGCCTTTTGGAAAACGGTTTTCCTAGAAAAAGTGACGTCATTTGCGTAAGGAGAGGCGCTTTCCTCACGTTTTCAAGGAAACCCGTTTTTCAAAAGCCATGTATACCGCCTCTGAAGAGAGTAACGTGGAACTAACCCATCGAACCGACATTTCTTCGAACTTGCACTTTCTGGTCTCTTTCTGCAGTGAATAGAGCTTCCTACACGTTCGTCCCAGTCTTTGTATCCGATCGAAGTACGGTACGTGCGAGATGATTCCACATATTAGTTCTTGCGGCAGCGATAAAAGTAATGAGGGTTCCTGATAGATAATTCGAGGTAGAATGTGAACTATCAGAATTCGATTTTTTTTTAAATTTCAGACACTCTTTCACACACAGGAAGTAGTAAAAGACATACAACAATAACAAAATATTAAATGACACTTATTATGTAGACAATGCCCTGGGAAGATACAGCTGTATTAAAATAATGGAATATATCAGAGCAGGCCGGGTAGCGCAGTAGTTGTGGGCTAGAATGCGAATCGAATGGTCACAAGTTCGACCCCCCGTGTCTGCAGATCCACCCAACCAAGGGGGTTAAGAAATGTTCGTAGTGATTGGTAAATCACGATCCAAACGTGCCCTGAAAGGGGTCCCCGATTCACGTACACACAACACGAGGATAGCCTCGCAACAGGCCGCTGATCATCTCAGGACAGGCTCTCGTTGCCCCTCAGGCATAGGGGTGGTCGAGACCGCCTTGCGTGTAGAAGACCTACACTCAGAGAAAAATTACTTCGCCATGCATGCGAATTAGTAAATATATTACTTACGCTCTCCTCATTTCCCATGCTCTCTATGCTAAAAAGTAGGTAATTCATTTGCTAACTCCCATGCTTTTTCTCTGAGTGTAGCACCTTTACCTTTACTTTTTTCGTGGAATAATTGTTATACATCTTTTAAGATTAAAAATACATGCATTCTTGTTCCGTTTTCTGGAGTGGATCTGTCTTGTTTCGACTTGTTATTGCTGAGGTATTGAGTATTCGAAAATATTGAAGCACTCACCTCTGATGGTTCTTGTGGTGGAAACAAATGGATCTTAGGCTGCAAAATGCAAATGTTATTCGTGGCAAATATTATTTGTAACGCTATGACTGTATATCACCTAATATTCGAAGTTTACGTTGAAAATTATCAAATGAAGAAGAAACAAGTAAATTGTACCTGGGTAGTCCACACAGGCAAAGGGAGGAGAGGGGGCGGGTGAATGAATGCGTCTTCCCCCCCCCCTCCACCACGCTCTCCCTCGCTTACCTGATCATGGGTCAGGTCAAGGACTGAAAATCAATAGAAAGAGGGGAAAGAGGGAGATGATGAGAGAGAACCTTTCGCTAGGAGAGTGCAATATTCAGCTATTTGTCGCGGCATTGACTGTCGTTCGTCTTACAATACATAGAGTGAGTGAGTGTATTGTATTGCGGAGGATGGTATTCGAATCGCGTCTTTTTAGATCCCAATTAAGATTTTTTTTTCACATTTTGTTTAATGATACCTTGTCGTGTGTACTATCATATAAATAAATGCATTATTAGAGCGTAGCCTATTGCGGAGCAAAGGAAGAGACAATGAATGTGATGCTTTCTTGCCTATTTTAAATTATTTTACCAAATCAGTATTTGATATTATGGCAATACAATTTGCACATGATTTATGAGGGGCGATCATTTGACTGTGATTGAAATTTTTTTTGCAACTATTGTCTCATTTACCATAACAAAGCATATTTATTGCGGATATCATGTCACAATAGTTGAATGTACTTTCGAAAAAGACTATGGCTTCAAGTTTTCCTTGCCAGCCAACGGGATCGTCTGAATTAGTGTTACAATGCATAACAATTTAGATTGGGGAAATACGATATTACATTTATAAAATGATACGAACACACAAAAAGTCAAAATGGTACTTCCTGTGTTTACCAAAGCGAGAGAGCGGGCAAAAGTGAGAGGGTCGCGTACGTGCCTGTGTGGTAAACAACGGAAGTTTTGACTTTTTGGTGTGATCGTATCATTTTATAAATGTTCGTCATGGTGATGCAAACTTGTTTTCCTGTATTAAAGAAAAATAATAATATTTATGCGAGTCACGAGGAAACGCGGTACAATAACATAAATTAAAAGAAAGGCACGAATCATTATTGGGCAATAACAACAAAAGTAAGAGGGTCACTCAGGAAAACTGCTCAATTTTCCGGATTTTGAGTATAGCCTTGCCGCTCTGAGAAAGAAACTATTATGCCTGTAGTTAGAGGTTGAAGAGGCGTTTGTGAAATTGATTCCATTCCTAGTAAAGTAATAGCAAAAGTGATGCGGTTTCTTTTTAGATATTTTGTATTTGCCTATGAGAAGATTTCTGGCCGACTTCAAATCAATTTTATCCCTGCGCTTCTCTAAGGAGAGAAGCCCTAGCTTCTTGTTCCTAGTGGTTGAGCTAGGCATTGTTTGCCAGCTTGAATTATAGCATCGTATGAACAGCCTTCTGGTGAAATAATTCTGAACCTTTTCAAGAACTTCCTTATCGCGTTTTAAGTAAGGATTAAAAACCATGGATGCGCTTTCTAGAATGGGTCGAATGTAAATAGAGTAAGCTTTGATGAGAATTTCTACGTTATTTGTACGAAGAGCTCTAAGAATTATATGGCACGCGGTTGTGCCTTTCAGAGCTATTGCCTTACAATGTTTGGAGAATGTTAGAGACTTTTCAATTATGAAGCCAAGATCTTTGACAAGCTCTTTTTGCTCTAGTGTTGTGGATCCTATTTTGTATTTCTTTTCTTTACCGGTGTTACGATAGAGTGTCGCCAGAGAGATGGGACTGTAGAAGTTTCGTAGGACTGACGAAATATAATTTCAAGAGGTTCAAAGATAGGAACTGCTATTTCCTTGATGTAGGCTAAATTGATGTTTTCGGGGGTTCTACAACCTGATTTCTTCCAACGTTCGATGAGTGCACAGATTTCATGTCTCATGAATGATGGTTCTAGGAAATTCCCAGTATTCGGGAGGGGATTTGAGACAGGGACTTGGCCATTATCATTTGTAAAAACACTCGCAAATGTTTCCGCAAGTAAATTAGCTTTACCATGGTCATCCATAACTAGGGCTCCGTCGCTCTTTTTCAGGCCTTCTACTCCCTCAGATTTGCTTGTGCACTTCTTGATGAAACGAAAGAATTTATTGCTATCTTCACTATCAATGACTCTTCTTTCTATCGTTTTGTGATAGCGGATAAGTTCTTTTCTGAATTGCCTATTTAATCGCTCAAATTCGCTAGTAAATGCGGGGTCATTTCCAGAAATCGATTGCTGCCATGCTACGAAGCGCTTGCTAATAAGCCTATCAATATGGGGTGGTACTTTACCATGAGTGACGCTCACTCTTATCCATGGGACGTGAATATCAATGGTTTTCTGTATCAATTTCATGAGGAGATCATATCATCGACACTCTTTATAGTCGAGAATGCAAGGACCCAATCAACATTGGCTAGTTGGCAATTGATCAGAGCATAATCAGCTTTCTTGTAGTCCCTTCTTAGAGTGAATGCTGGTACTGAATGAGAGAGGGAGAGTTGGAATTGTACTGTTTGGTGATCAGAGATATCAAATGGAGGGCCTACCTCTGTATTACTTATTAATCCTGGACTATTACAGAGCGCTAGATCGAGAATATTCCCCTTTCGAGTGGGGTCTTTGACTAGTTGCGCGAGTTTTATGGACTGGCACAGATCAACGAGTAACTGTGATGCGGGGAATGGATAGATGATTGCGTGCGCATCATTAGATCGATTCTCTTTCCATTTTATCATTTTCACGCCTGCAAATAATCAAGTCAATTACAAAATTAGCAAGTTGAATTAGTGATTTAGTGACCAACAAATAATATTGGGACACACAGCGAATGAATATACTAAGATGAGACACCGAGTATATGATATACTCTATAATGAGTCTATTCGCGCGTCGAGAGAGCGTGCGAAAACGAGAAAATATACTCAATATTGAGTATATCATATACTCGGTGTCACATCTCAGTGTAGAATATACTCAATAGTAAGTATATCAGTGCGTTCGCGTAAAAACTGTACGATATGGAAAAATTCAGTACATCAAATTTTGACCATGCCTATTTTTGGCATGGATCGATCCCTAATGACCCCCTCTATCGATTTCAGTTATTGACATATTTTTGTGAATCGAATTTGCATAGATAATTAGCTACAAAAAGTAGCAGATTTTTATGTTTATTGACTTTATCTCACTTCTTTTTCACAATTAAGCGATGATTCCTGAACAAACTTTGATCAGCTCGTTGAGCTGCATCGACATACGTAATTCAAATTTTCATTTTCGTTAATTTTTAAAATATGCAAATTTTTGAAAAAGCATATCTCGAATACAAAAAATAACATACTTTCAAAAAGTTAATATGTTGTGTATTTTGGCACGGAGAACACGATTCCGTCGTAAAAATCGAATTTCCGTTTTGGTAAAATAGTGCTATATTCAAAAAAAAGAATAATTTCTTTTAGAGAGTAACTCTTCATTCTCCTCATTTCGCGCTGAGTGCGCGGCGTCTGAACAATAGAATTGGGCAATAACAATGACAAAACAATTGATCTAAATGTATTCTTCTATAGCGCCTAGTGCGAAATCATTCTCATCAATAATTAAACTATCAATTTCGGCCGGGGCACAACGTTTCACGCGAGGACTTTCGCGGGCAAGAGAGCGGAGAGCGGCAGAGAAACTAGTAAACACGAGAGAGCGTGTGAAAGCGAGAGAGCGCTAGACAGCAGTCTCCGCCCCTTTGTTGTTGTTTAGTGTTCGCCCGCCCCGGATTTGAAAACCCTGCACATCAAAACCGTTCAAACGCAGGAGTCCCTATTTAGGGGGTGATGAAACGTTGTGCGGGGTCTCTTCTTCCTTCTCTTCTTCTTCTCCAGTAGTATTATTTTCTGCACTGATCGTCCCATTCTCGCGATCTCATCTTTCTTCTTAGGCCTTCAGCGAGCATTCTTCTTGTCAACAGTCGCAATAGCCGAATTCAAAATATTTATTTTTTTAAAATCTAATTAAATTTACGTCTCAATCATTTGGCCTCCCAATCTCCGAATCTCCCAATCAATGTCATGTGACTGGGGCAGTTGATAAACGCAAACATGTATGTTCAATCCGCATTTTTCTTCACATTCTTCAAAAGGTTGCTGCACTCCATTGCATCTTCTCGCTTACAATTCCATCCGACATTGGTGACGGATCTCGAAGGATCTCCTAGGATCTCGAAGGGCCTAACCCTTGGAAACTGAAAACACTAAGTAAAATTACCCTCGACAAACATTTTATTGTGTACGACTCACGACATATCATCAAATCTCACTATTTGGCACTAGGCGCTATAGAAGAATAAATTTAGATCAATTGTTTTGTCATTGTTATTGCGCAATTCTATTGTTCAGACGCCGCGCACTCAGCGCGAAATGAGGAGAAAAAAAAAATGAGGAGATTATTCGTTTTTTTGAATATAGCACTATTTTACCAAAACGGAAATTCAATTTTTACGACGGAATCATGTTCTCCGTGTCGAAATACATAACATATTAACTTTTTGAAAGTAGTTTATTTTTTGTATTCGAGATATGCTTTTTCAAAAATTTGCATATTTTAAAAATTAACGAAAATGAAAATTTGAATTACGTAGGTCGATGCAGCTCAACGAGCTGATCAAAGTTTGTTCAGGAATCATCGCTTAATTGTGAAAAAGAAGCGAGATAAAGTCAATAAACATAAAAATCTGCTACTTTTTGTAGCTAATTATCTATGCAAATTCGATTCACAAAAATATGTCAATAACTGAAATCGATAGAGGGGGTCATTAGGGATCGATCCATGCCAAAAATAGGCATGGTCAAAATTTGATGTACGGCCAAGGTCCACTTTTTACACGAACGCACTGATATTCATTCTGGGTGCACTGCTAATACGACGCGGTAGATGTGTATGGTGAAAAGACATTTGGGAAAACTCAAAATCTTTCAAATTAATATGCGCGCTCACGCGTTTCGGTCGCGTCGCATATTCTGAAGCGACTGTTTCTGAAAAAAATAAACTTTCTGCAACGTCCTATTCTGAGATGGATTTCTCGAAGTGTTATTTTTTTCAAATGCCCTTTCTGAAATGGTTTTTTTTCTCTTTTTTTCATATATATTTTCTCGTTTTGTTTTTTTCCCGAAATGTCTTATCACCTGTATTTATGCGTAAAATTCGTCGAGTGGTTGCCTCCATGTCAATACTGTCATCTAATCTGCAAATATCGCAGATCGTCAGAGGCTGGTCATCGTGATATACGATGATCGTTTCACGTTCTCCCGGCGCCTCGCAAAATGACTGAAAATTGCAATAAATAAATAAATATAAACAATTAAAGGGACCTGGCACTGCAAAATAAGTTATTTTTATTTGAAAGAAAATTATTTTCTGATTAGAATGCAAAAAATCGCATATTTTTACGATTTTTTTGAAAGGAGTTATGATTTTTCAAAGTTGGGAATTTGAGCTGATGTACCGGGCGCTACGGTGTTTAGCGCGCTAAACACAGTAATGCCCGGTACGCGAGCACCTTTAAAAAATCATAACTCCGTTCAAAAAAATCTTAAAAATATGCGATTTTTTGCATTTTAATCAGAAAAAAACTTTCTTTAAAATAAAAATAACTGATTTTGCAGTACCAGGTCCCTTTAAGAGAGCATCCACGAGAGGCCGGGGCTGATATGGGATATCCACGGATGGCTTTTTTGCAACCTATCTCGATAACTTTTTTTATGAAGTCAGTATCCGGAGTGCTGATATTTGGCCAAGTAACTAAGGGTCTGGGTCCCGTACGGAAAAGTTACAGTAACCCCTGGTTCTGATATCGATTTTTTTCGAGTTTTAAAAAGTAGCTTTTTATAGTGTTTCTAGATGTATTTTGCGAAAAAAATACGAATAAAACTACTTTGGAGGTGATCTGACAACCGTAAAGGGTCAAAATTTTGATTTTTCTCTGTTTTTCGACAGTCCTGAGAAAAAAATGCACATGTCCTCTGAACCGTTTTGCGATTTTTGGATTCTCCATCAAAAACTTTATTAAGAAATTCACTTTTAAAACCGGAGCGCTGCCGATATTCGCAAATGATATCTGAAAATTCGGATATTACCGGACCTTTGTGCTTGTATGACGATATTTCTGATCCTGATTCGAAATATCACATGTTTCAGGTGATATATTATTCGCCTGCGATGCCTTGAACATGGCTTAGGTGATGGTTTCATCACCAGCTGGAAAAATTTCAACATTTTTTTTAATGTTCTTTTCGACCTGGTTCATGGAATTTTCGAAAAAAAATTTGTTTTCAAAAGATGACGTACCATTGTGAAATGTGTTTATTACTTGAAATGGAATATGAGTGCACCGTATTTGACGATAAAAGTGTTAGATACGTCCCATAATAATACGTTTGTCTTGAATTTTACACTGTGTTTTCTTTCGTAAGCTGCATCATGAAAGTCAAATATTGGAATATCCATAGTCAAATACGGTGCACACATATTCCATTTCAAGTAATAAACACATTTCGCACTGGTACATCACCTTTTGAAAAATTTTTTTTGTTCGAAAATTCCATGAACCCGTGTTCATGGTCGAAAAAAATGTTGAATTTTTTTCCAGCTGGTGATGGTACCATCACGTCAGCCATGTTCAAGACATCGCAGGCGAATAATATATCACTTGAAACATGTGATATTTCGCAATCAGGATCAGAAATATCGTCATACAAGCGCAAAGGTCCCCTAATATCCGAACTTTCAGACATCATTTACGAATATCGGCAGCGCAGCTCCGGTTTCAAAAAGTGAATTTCTTAACATAGTTTTTGATGGAGAATCCAAAAGTGACAAAACGGTTCAGAGGACATGTGCATTGTTTTCTCAGGACGGTCGAAAAACAGAGAAAAATTAAAATTGTGGACCTTTACGGTTGTCAGATCACCTTTAAAGTAGTTTTATTCGTATTTTTTCGCAAAATACATCTAGAAACACTATAAAAAACTACTTTTTAAAACTAAAAAAAAATCGATATCAGAACCTGGGGTTACTGTAACTTTTACGTACGGGACCCAGACCCTTAGTTACTTGGCCAAATATCAGCACTCCGGATACTGACTTCATAAAAAAGTTATCGAGATAAGTTGCCAAAAAGCCATCCGTGAGCATGCCCGACCTCTCGTGGATGCTCTCTTAATTAATAAATAATAAATATTAAATAAATAAATAATTCAATAAATATAAATAAATATTAGCAGCGTATGCGCATTTGGGTTTTTATCGAGTCAAAAAGTATTGGTTATGTGCATGACGGGTGCCACCGTAGCCATACATAGCGGCAAGTTTCCAACTTCCCTTACACTGAAGATGTTATATGATGCGAAGAGAGCAAAATCGGGAGATCTTCTGTCGCTATCTCACTCTCTCGATTTTGCATACTCTCTCATTGTCAGCTGCACACAACATCCCCAGAGTAAGGGAAATTGAAGAATTCCCTGCTTTGACCACTAAATTGCAATACATGACTCGAAAACTTCAAATTACCTTGAACATGTCCAAGAAAATTCTGACGTCGGGTGTTGTTTTGTGTTTAATGTGAATTTTCGATTGAATCGATTGCAGTTTGCGAGCTGTTGTGACGTCCACAACCCGATTTCTCTGAACAAGGTGAATCGCATGAGCAATTTTGTTAGTTTTTAGTTTTTGCCAACTATAGACACCATAGTTTCTTTCCCAGAGTGGCTAGGCTTTTCTCAAAACCCGGTAATCAAATCAGTTTCTGTGTATGAGCGAACTTTATACGTGACCCCCGGCCTCTCGTTTCGTTATCACACATTCTTCTCTCATCTTATCCTTTTCCTCTTTCTATTTGTATCCGCGTTTTCTATGAACACGCATAAATAAAGTAGATGAAATGTTTAGATATATTTATGTCTCGCCCAAAAATGTAAATTTTACATATTTTCTAAACATTTCATCTACTTCATGAGCTTGTCAGGTTGTGGGTGCAATTTCAGCGGGATTGCTATGTGAGCTTCCATCGCTTCATTTTTTCCCCTATCCATTGCTATATTTTCCCAGTGTGCAAATACAAGAAAAGCTACTATGCCATGAGAAAAGCTAGGGAAAAGAGATGCCGGTTCGGTAATCGTTTTACGGCATCTTGAGTGAGAAATTGGCATTACTGTAAGAAAGGCGCAGAAGCGGAGAAAATAAGTGTGCAGTTGATACAACACGGACTGACACCTCTTTACTGGTGTAAAGCAGTACAAGTATGTGGAGTACAGAGCGGGAAGTCTCCAACTTTCCTTACTCTGGAGACATTGTCTCCAGCTGAGAGAGCATGCAAAGGCGAGAGATCATCTCTCACTATCTCTCGCCCGCTCTCTCCATTTTGCATGCTCTCTCATCTGGAGACAATGTCTCCAGAGTAAGGAAAGTTGGAGACTTCCCGCTCTGAGTACAAGTATGCGAACATTCATTCGACCTATCAACTTGTTCAAATTTAGGACAACGTTCTTGGAATCTGGCAAGAAACGGCAACGTAGTTAGTCTCAATTAGGGATGGCTTTGCAGGAGGAAGGTAATTGGACGTGGGAAAACTGATGGGAAGCAAGAATCTTGTTCCGGGCAGGATTCTTGATTGGGAAAACACCAAAATTCTATGAAAATGACAGGGAAACAATATTGTTGCCCGAAATGGGAATATTGAAATTTTTCCCAATAAGATCTTGCTATCCTTCTTGGAAAACCATCCCTAGTCTCAATCGCTCAGAGGGAAATAAATCTACGACTTCATAAGTCTAAGTGTAAGCTGGCCAGCGACGACTTCAAAGTTTAAAAAGTGAAAGGGAGCGAGGCGTGTTGACTTTGAAAGTCGTCGCTGGGCAGTCCATAAGTCTAGAATCGTAGAGTTATTTCCATGAGAGCGTGATCATGGTTGGGGCGCTCCGCAAGGTTTTTGACCTACATTGGCAAATGGCTATTTATCATACTTTTTAAGAATTTTACCCAAAAACAGTTGACGATGTTGACTTCCGAAACTTTTGGAAGAGCCGAGAGAAGATTTCCGAAGCGTTGGAAATGGATTTCGCTCGATTTGTCAGGTTGTGGAACATCAAACGAGCAGCTGACGTTTGCGATGTTAGGGCGATCCGTTAGAGATTTGAGAAATCTGAAAATGTGGTTGGGACATTTTGGTTTTTTCTCCTTCCCCTGGCGCTAAATAATTGTTGCTGGGTCTTTTTCATCAATGAATAAACGGAACGAATTGCAAATTTACCTTTCCGAACAAAGACCATTATTGGTTGAGCTTATTATGCACAGCTCTCTGTAGGTCGCAGTTTGAAATATAGCCGCGATTCGTTTTTCATTTTCCGGATGCTGTTCTTCATTAATTCCCTGAAGAAAAATAATAGAAAAGCACCTGAATGGTTAAATAAAAAGGCACCTGAATTGTTAATTTATTAATTTCGCATTATTGAATAGCTGAATGAATTGCTGAGAATACTCGAGATCACAGTTTGTATCTCCTTCTCTGAAGGGATTTCGAAGGGAACTCGGGCTAATTATGATACTGATTCGACCGCTCGATTCATCCTGAAAGCATATTAATTGCAATGTTCATAATCCCACAGGCAGGTCAATCCTACAGAACAACCCACATAATTCCAAACCTACAGACTAGGGTTAGAGCGAGAGTGTGTGCAAAAGTGAGAGAGTCCCTCTCGATTTCACACGCTCTCTCACTCCAAAGGCCTTTCTGGAAGGTTAACCGGCCTGTGGAATGGTGTGAACCCAAGGGGTTCGCCGTGAGAAAGCGCGAAAAAATTATAGAGCTTCTCACTTTTGCCCACCCCCTAGACATGACTCATTTCTGTGTGGTTTAGAACCATGTGCCAACGGAAAATAATGCAAATTATCAGCCAATTATAAGCTTACCCAAACCACATAAACATTTCTGAATATGCTCCGTCCAGCCCTTTCTGCAGTGCGTAAAGTTTTCGACAAGTAACTCCCAGTAGAAGAATTCGGTCGATGTACGGTATGTAAGGAATGATCTCACAGATCAAATCTGTGGGCAGTAAATGAAGCATCGAGAGTTGCTAAGAAAGACACATTGATAATTTAGAAGAAATTGACTTGTAATATCGATTGGAATAGCTCAAAAACGTCACGAATGAGGTATTTCTACTATGATGGCAATGATACTATGATCCTGACTATGACGAGACTATGACGAAATACTTTTCTTTCTTTTTTTCTTTTCTTTCTTTATTCCGTCAGGGAGGATTGGGTGTCATGATTTGGGTTGTTGCGGGGCAAGAGACGGATGTCCGTCGACATGGTCGAATCGGTTTTTGAATGGCTGCAAGGGTATTGTTTGGGGGGGGGGGTGGGAGAAGGAGTGTGGGGGTGAAAATGATACAGATAAAGGGATCAAATGAGCCAATCATTAATAATCGATACAGGAAAAATGATTTAGGCTGTGAACGAATATATCTGCGGAAAGAGTCACGGGACAGGAATACAGATTACATACAGCACAATACAATACAGCAAGAAAAGCATGTGGAAAGGGTAATAATATGCAGTTGAACTCGCAGATCAGAACAGAGCAACTAGCCAATAAAGTAAGTTTGCTTAAAAATTGATTTAAAGGACGATCGGAATATTTTTCTTTAGGTTTGTCAATGCTACGCGCATATTCAAACTGGCGTGGTAGCGACAAAATAACTCTAAAAGTTGGCACAGTGCCAATACTAAGCGTCCTTTCAATGTCATTTTGGCTCGAAAGCTCGAAAATTTGAATTGGACAAATATTGAGAATTATAAAAAGCGTATTGCGCTCATGTAGCATTCTTATTTTCCTCTTATAGAACGCAACGTTTTCCAAATTTTTAATTTTTTGATTTCACCCCTCTCGTCTCGTTTAGTGGTCATACAAAACACACACACAGAAGAAATCAGTAATAGTTCGGCTAGCATATATAATAATTATTTTACTAATAGATAATAGATAATTTGTAATTTTTTTACTAATAGATACCACCGCACAATTCGATAACTGCACAATTCGGCGTAAATCTGTGGTTGTCTCAAGGCGGAATTCCACAATAGTTTATCACTCCCAGAGGCAATGATGCAATCAATAAATCAAACAGAAGTTTACTGGCGGTAGTTACTCATCTCTGGACATGCAAATTTCCAGAGAACTATTCATATTTTTAGTGATAATCGCACGTGCAGAATGAGTTCTACACTGGACAATTGATGGTTCGTGCACGGTAAAGAGAGGGTTGTCAGTGAAATAGTCGACGAAACCGCGCGCTACCTTCGAACGTACAAGAAACGTCGTCGAACGAGCGCCGGGAATTTCAAAGAATACCTGGAATTCACGCTATGAAATAATGATTGCAATACAGAAAAGTTGTGTGTGTGTGTTATTTGCCCTCACCGTATCAAGCGTAATACCAATATTACAAATTTACGAGCACTCGTCCGAAATAATAAAATGTTCCGTTGATAATGCGTACTAAACAACAGATACGGATGCGAGAGAGCATGACAAAGTGAGAGACAGGTCGAGGTATAGAAAGAGAGTACACCACCAGTAGTCCATTTCATGAACGTATCATTTTAAAATTGTAATATTTGTGGAATGATTGCCGGCCAGCATTCTCGAAATTCTGACCTGACCAAACCAAACGCCCCGCTCGGCTAATTGTTATTTTTGTTTTTATTGGTTTTACTTTCCAATGCTCTGCCTCTTCCTTGTTTTTGTTCCTTGGGCTCAAAATCAGTAAAATTGGTCGATTTCGCTGAGTGACCTTATTGCTTTTGTTGTCCATTGATGGATGATTCGTGCGCTTGTTTTAATTTATGTTATTGTACCGCGTTTCCTCGTGACTCGCATAAATATTATAATTATAATTATAATAATTATTATTAATATTATTGAATATCTGAATTTCACGGTACCTCGAATATAGCAGCAACAATCTCAATAGTCGAATCGAAACCTTCAAACCGCACCGAAGATTGAGTGGAGAGGAATTTGCGGTAGACGCCGACATCCAACAGTGGTGCAGTAAAGAATAACAAAAAAACAATTTTCAACTCTTCTGTAATGCCATCGAACAGAAACATAACTAGATATTGAGTTCGTATAATATTTAATGCGAAATTTTCTTAGACGTAAGTTGTGAACCCAAACCCCCCTCTTGATGAACGACTATTGAACAAAAACTAAAAAAACTAAGCCACACACACTGAAATGGGATTCCATCAAAACACACAGAGCGCGAACTCTCTTAGATGTCGACATGTAGAGACTCTAACTGTCTTACATTCACTCTCTACTCTATAAAATATATATATATATATATATATATATATATATATATATATATATCACGCGTGTCACATACGAATCGAGACAAATTGAGGGGGTAGACGTACACATTTTGATTCCCACATTTCTATACATTTTTGGAGAGCTCTCATAGTGCTCGAAAAGATAGCGTTTTGATTTTTTGCATATTATCAATTTTGACGTCGACAGACGTCGTTTACTGTCTGAAAGGGGGGAATGACACCATCTTTGAGCCCCCATATCTCGATTCAGAGCGAAATTCAGAAGAAGTTTACTCAGACATGAAATGTAGAAAATTTTCAGGAGATTGTAATGAACACAACTAGAATTCCTGAAATTAATTAAGGGGCGAGTTCATTGGCGGAAAGCTGGCGTACTCATCACATTTCGAATCCAGATTTTTTTATTGGCTTAGATTGTAGATATTGAAGAGACGCATCCACTCATATATACTTTATGGGGTCGAATCGTTTGCAAAATCGGTGTTTTGGGCGAAAAACGAGAAAAATAAAAAAAATAAAAAATTTTCTACAATTTATCTCTTAGTGAACTTCTTGTAAATTTCACTCTGAAGCGAGATATTCGGCCTCAAAGATGTTGTCATTCCCCCTTTCAGACAGTAAACGACGTCTGTCGACGTCAAAATTGATGTTATGCAAAAAAACGAAACGCTATCTTGTCGAGCACCATGAGGGCTATCCAAAAATGATAAACAGTAATTTTCGACTTTTTTGATGTACGGCACTTGTCTCGATCCGTATGTGACACGCGTGATATGTATATGTATATATATAAATGTCGGCATCATATTGTCGACATTTCGGAGAGAGTTCGCGCCCTATGCAGAGTACATACTTACCGCGCGCTCATGGGCACATAGCGTCAACTGCTTCACATTGGGAATCGCCTCTATAAGACTGACTCCCTCTAAATGAGTCGAGTTGTGTATGCTGACCAGTCTAACTCTGACACTGACGTTTTGCATACTTCGCCCGATCGTGATGCTCTGGATAAATCTGAAAAATATAAGAATTATTTATTTTAATTTTGTACCGCGTTTCCTTGTGATCGCATAAATATATAGAAGAATTTGCAAGCAAGCACTAGAGATTACAGATAGAGATACTACAATAGAGAATGCTAATAAACAATAAAAAGATTTGCACATTCAGATTTCTATTAGATAAAAATTTCACATTTTTTCGTTCATCCGCTATTGCATACTCACTAATGAACACGAAATTACACTACTACAGGGTGGGGCAAAAGTTTTCTTGGCACACTTCGTATTCTCACAACCTTATTTATGAATGTGCGATCGCTCTTAACTTTATTACATATATTGCTCATACCTTTGCAATTATAGGATAACTAAGTCTGGAAAGTAAAATGGAGTTTTTTAGAGAAAACATAAATTTAATAAAAAATTAGTTGCTCTGCGATTCTGCCTTACATCTATTTTTAAGCGCAATTTCACTGACGTCGGAGTCTAGCCATGTGCACTTTAAGAATAACGTAAATCCAGTATTTGCTTTGCTGCTATGTCTGTAGTATGAGCAATACTGCAGTAGTAATCGCGAGCTCCGGGAACGATTGTTTATTTAATCATACATAATTTCACAAAAATTCAATTTTCGGCGCTTCAACTAGACAGATTTGTGAAAACGGATAATTTTCAAGCCGAAAGGCGATGTTTGATATTCTTTTCTTATAACTTTTGCCATAGTCCTAAACAAACGTCACATCATTCCACAGGCCGGTCAACCATCCAGAAAGGCCTTTGGAGTGAGAGAGCGTGTGAAATCGAGAGGGACTCTCTCACTTTTGTGCACTATCTCGCTACAACCCTGGTCTGTAGGTTTGGAATCATGTGGAACGAGTTGGCAGCGCGCCCGACCTCATGGAATTTGGAATGGCGGGATTTCGGATGAACCGATCTTCGCGTTAAAGGAAATGGCGTCTAACCTGGGTGAATAACTGATGGAAGACTGTGTTGGTTCCCCGTTGAATATAAACTCCTACGATTCACTGATGGCAAAGTTATGATAGATCAAACTTTTCAATTCAATTTATCTCATTTACACTTTTAAAGGGACCTGGTCGTGGTAAAAGATGAAAGGAAAATTGATTCTATATCTAATTTCCAAACAAAAAATGAAAATAAAAAAAATTAGAAAAAATTCTGAAATTTTATCAATAATATTAAATATACGGTAGTCATTAAATCGTTCCGAGCATGTGGGCGCGGCTCGGATTCCCGGGTAAATACAGTATGCGTGGGGCAGGTGCGGAATCCGGCAAATAAGATTTTTCCAATACGAATCGCAAACTGTTTTTATTGTGTATTTTCGCAGCGCCCTGCGAGCTCTCCGTGTTTTACTTCTTTATTTGTGCAATTTCTTGTCGTTTCTTCTTATTTCTATTTCCTAAATACTCCACCGCACTAGCGGTGCCAGTTACGTCTCGTGCACGTGTGAAACTCACTTTGAACAACTGTTTATTCGTGATTTTTCAAAAAACTACACAATTTGAACGATTTTACTCATTTACCGCTATTACTATCTTTCAATATCGGCCTCATTCTTCTCCCTCTTTCTAATCCTCCCAATCTCTCTCGATAGAGCTCAAACTCGAGCTCGATTCCTCCCCATCGTCGTCTTCCTCGCTCTCTTCTCCTCCTTCATCCCTCTCGTATTCCTCCATCGCTCGTATCTCCCGTTCCTTCTCCTCCCACCACACATTCAGTTCGTCGTAGACGTCATCCTCCGGCATTCCAATTCTTCTTGCGAATTGCTTGTCGTTGTTCTCCTCGCGAACATCGTAACTCGTATTCATGATCTGAAAAAAAAACACGACATGCATCGAGTTTTTATCGATATTCGCTTGAAGTTCTTTTACCTCTCCTCTCCAATCATGCGTGCCGAGTTCCTTCTTCCTCTTGACTGCAATCACCACCTTTCTTGGCCTCTGCAGCATGGTGTTACCGGCTTCTTTTCGTGTCCCCATCATGTCTTCCAGTACTAGCCCATTGTAGTGAAGGAGTGCTACTTTTGTCTTCAGCCTGTAGTACATAGGCGAGCTGAAATTATTTTATTTCTTCCCAGCCTTTTGTATGTGGCTAACCAGGCGAATCTCTTGGCTGCATACATAAGACTGAGGGAATGAAAGCACTCGTTCATTGCAGTATCGATTAATGATGCGGCAGAAAGGAATGCCTTTTCGAACTTTGGTGAGTACAGAAGCTCGACAACCATACCAATAAGCCCCGAGTCGTGCTATAATTATTTATGATAGTGCATCTAGAGTCGGCGTCGTGAGAAAAGAACAAAGGAAGTCAAATTTCGAAATCTCGAAAATCATTTCGTTTTAAATTTATTTCTGATTGATGAGCGATCAATTTGACACAGGGAAATTAAACTAGGCGGTTTTGAAACATGGCAAATCCGAATCTATTTTCATATCGCATCTAATTTCGATGGGAACTGAGATTCTTGACATCGATGAATATCGAGATCTCGAAATTCTTTCTCACGAAGCCAACCCTAAGTGCATCCCCAGCTAAGATACCTCTTTTGTGAGCTTGAGTCGTGTCTCCCCTTTCTTTAGCTTCCTTAATCTTCCATGCGCACACTTCTTCACCATAGTAAACCTTTTATCCTTTGGTATGTACATTAGTGATTTTCGTATATTTTTTTATTCACCTTTGCCCATGAATGCTTGCCCTGGATATGATGTTCAAATGAGCGCACGAGTTCCAGAGCGCGAGATCGATCTTCATGGTTGGGAAATTTATTGTGCGCGTAGTAGAGATGGTTAAAAAAGGATTGATAAACAGGCGCCAACTCGGGATTCGCCTTCACTACCTGAATTTTGCGATTTGCACTTTAAATCACGCTAAATAATGTACTACGACCTTCTTCCATTCCTTCCTGAATGGCTTTTGTACATGCCACCAGTCTAACATCCCGAGGATACCCGCTGTCTTGTCGTTTTCTCGTAGTGCCTTATTGACCATCAGATTCTGATCCCCGACCCGAGTACTGAAACCTCAATTTTTCAATCATTAATTAGCTAAATCGGCATTGCGTGACGGAAAATATCCAGTTCCATTTTTTGTTAATTTTAGTGTTATTCTGACCTAATCGATATTCCATCGTCGATTAATTCCTCGAGTATTCTCAATGTTCCCTCGCTTTCCATCCTAATCGAAACATTATCTGAATTTGAGCTGTTATTGAAATCTAGGCGCCCAATTTTCACCGATTCCGTGTTCTTTCTTGTGCAGAGTAGCTGTAGAAGGCATGCACGGTACCCGCCAGAAGAACTCTTGGTGGACACCGCGCATCCATGCCTCCCCTCATGATCCGAAATGGGGTCGTATTTGGTTCGTCAAACCCAAAATTGTATACCGTAGCACCCCCGCTTTACTCAGGATACTGCAACTCTATTACGGTAGCAGCGATTACGGTAACCGAGAGAGAGAGAATAAACTCATCCGGCAATAATTATTTGAGGTCTACCTGATATAACAAAAAACACGCCTCAATTCGCGCATTTTCAGAAATTCTGGTTACGGTAGCACGGTTGTGATCACGTCAATAGAGTATGCTGAGTATTGCGGATATGGTACTGCACTATATGTTTGATTAGGTGCATGCCTGAGACCTAGGACGCGTACGATTAACGGAATGGCGTGCGTTTTTCTATTCATACGCAGAGCCAGCGCGTTTAATCATTTTCCTTTTTTGAATGATTAGCAGTCAGAAATCCGGATGTAATACAGTTGTGTTTGATGTGCTGCACATCTCTTAAACCAAACTATTTCAAAATCGATTTCCAGGTCATTATGGATCTCATCACAAATAAAATGAATAATTATCAAATGCTAGCCATGAGAATGTCGCTATGCGAGTGTGTGAATTTGTATTTGTACGATTTTCTAGAAGATTACCGTTTTTGTTGTTGTTGCCTTTCCGATAATACGTGTCCAGAGCCAGTGGCTACCACTGTGCCATATAAAAGCCTAACTCGCTATTTTCTGGTAGACACAGCGGTATCATTAAGACTTGGCCGAACCAAAAGTAGTTTTTGTTAACTTAATCGCCGAGTGCGCAGCGAAAAGAGATTACCGTAACTCGTAAGTATTCAATACAGTACCTCGATTCGCGACGGGTTGCATGAGCTAGGCCGCGAGTAGATATTGCTTGGATGGTATACGACTGTAGGAGCAATAAATTATTCCCCTCGTAAATTGCCTATCCAAGGTCTTCCTCCTACAACAACTTCGACTCGATTTGCACAATTTCGCAAATTTGGTATACTGTATCACCGTTACAGTTTTCGCGGATACGGTATCCGAGAAACGTAATACTATCTAAGCAATGACTACTCGACGCCTACCTCATGCAACCAATCCCGAGTCGTATTGCTCCATTGTATATTTTCCGGTTACGGTAGGATAGATTACGGTACCGATATGTCTACCAGAAAATGGCGACTTAGGCTTTTGTAGGCACTACGTAAACAACTCAAGAGCCAATCGCTTGGAAACGTATGAGGGACTATCTGACACGGCCAACATAATCCTTCAGTGGATTGGCAGAGTAAGAAAAATGTGTGGATAAGATAAGCATGTCACGTAATAGAGTGAATGAGGCTGAGTACAGTCGAGGTGCAAAAACAATTCTTCGCCTCAGAGCATTACATCATTACAATTTTTTCTCTCGAAAACTTCATCGAATAGAATAATGAGTGATATCAATCGGTTCCTCATAAAATTATAAGACTTTTTCGATTCACGACATTTTTCGATATTTTTCTTCCAAGTCCAGAAAAAGCCGAAAGGTATAATAATTTTCCATTTTAATTTCAAAATTACAACTACATTTTTTTATCGTAAAACATTTCAATAACAATGAGTGTCGTTTTAATAATGACAATTACAATTTCGACGAAAAATGTAAACTTTGTGAAAAATAACAGAGTGCATGAATATTTATGGTGTGCATACTGTAAGTCGGCTGAGCTTTGTATTTCCGTTAAACGGCGTCATGACAAATTTTATCGTGATTAACCTCACTCGCCTGTTGCAATAAGACTTGGCCATATGTAGTTATTTGATTACCGTAACCCTCGAGTGGCAATGCGAATCACGGCCGGCATACTGTAGACACACCACAAATGTGTTGGAACTCCGTTTTTCCCAAAGTTTTCACGTCGAAATTAAAATTGTCTTTATTAAAACGATCACCCATTGTTATTGAAATGTTTTACGAACATACAATTTTGTAGTTAGCGATGGGAAATAGATAGAATAAATTAAAATCAAAAATGATAATACATTTTCCGATTTTACTGGACATTTCCGATTTTACTGGACTCAATATCGAAAAAAAATAGTCTTATAATTTTATGAGGAACCGATTGGTATCACTCATTATTCTATTCTATAAAGTGTTTTAAAACCCGGTAATTGTAATGGTGTAATGCCCTGAGGCGTAGAATTGTTTTCGCACCTCGACTGTACTCAGCCTCGTCCACTCTATTACGTGACATGCTTATGTTATCCGCACATTTTTGTACTCATTTGAGATTAATTCGATTGAGTCAAATTGTCGATTGTATTCATACAGAACATTGTTCGTAGATTTTCGATTTGCACACAGGAGGCTCACTTGAAACAACTCATAGTCGTGATGATTCGGGGCAGGGGTGCGAACAGTGGGAGTATGAGAGAGACTGGTGAGAGATGACGTGAATGGAACATTCGTCTGAATTGTTATAGTTGATGTGTTGCTCGAATATTTAGATTACTATTTTCTGTCACAGATATTCGTGTATGATTATTGTTATTTCCTTATTCGTCTATAAATGTTTCATATTTGCTTGTTGACTGACCACAATGGAATTCTGAGAGAATTTTGAAGGGGGAACGAGGTCAGCTGGTCTCGTTGTCCTGAGAGGAACAACGGGAAGGCGATCAGGAACGAGAGAAGGGACAGACTCTGGTCGAAGCTGATAGTTTTCTCTTATTGTATCATGGTAATCGAAGTTGCCTACATGCAGCATACGGTAGTTACAGCAATCGATCGATTACGGTAGTCACTATCATCAAATGGATACGGTAGTTACCGTTATCGATCGATTACGGTAGTCACTATCATCAAATGGATACGGTAGTTACCGTTATCGATCGATTACGGTAGTCACTATCATCAAATGGATACGGTAGTTACCGTTATCGATCGATTACGGTAGTCACTATCATCAAATGGATACGGTAGTTACCGTTATCGATCGATTACGGTAGTCACTATCATCAAATGGATACGGTAGTTACCGTTATCGATCGATTACGGTAGTCACTATCATCAAATGGATACGGTAGTTACCGTTATCGATCGATTACGGTAGTCACTATCATCAAATTGATACTGTCGATGAATTCATGGAGAGAGTCACTAGGTACTCGTAAGGATAGGGAAGATACTCACATCCATTGGCAGAACGTCGTCAAGGAAGGTAAAGTGTCTCGTGCACCACCGTGGATCTTTCGCAGATCGATGCCATGCGAGCTCCATTGCAGCCCGATCAGCATCGAAATGTTGACGGAGAATCCACTCCGACTGTGCCTCTGGTCGCCCATTCGGGGGGAATCGCTTAGACGTAGCCTCACTATGGAAACACAAAAAGCACCGCCGCTTTCGCAACTGTGCGCTCATTTCTATAAATAAAATGTATCGGTGCACCGCAAAACGTGATAAAGGTTCATAAAAACACATAGAAATTGTAAAAGAATAGAAAAATCGATGAAAAATACGGTAAAATACCGTTTAAAACGAACTGGGAGATGGTGGTGCGATGTTGGTCGAGATTTACTAATCGCGCCCAGACTAAAACCCGGATCCGGCTCTGAACTTTGAAATCTGGTAAAATTCAGAAAAAATTTTTAAAATTTTAATTTTTTCACCATTGCATTATAATTTTTATTTTAAAACTTTTAAGCACTAATCTTTTTGCGATGCCAGATCCCTTTAACTATTAGATACATGTGGACCAGATGTACAAAGTGAATGGCTTCAAGTTTTCCTTCCCAGCCAACGGGTTTCAACGGAGTTGACTGAATTAGTGTTACAGTACATAACAATTTAGAATGGAGAAATACGATAAATTAAAACGATTTCGTCATGTTCATGCAAACTGTATTGCTTGCAAGGAAGAAGATGATGGCATGGGCATCGTTACATCGATTCTCTTTCCACTTTATCAGTATCTCGCCTGTAAATGATTAAATTAATTACAAAATTAGCAAGTTTCGTTATATTTAGAGACCAATAAATAAGAAGAAATAAGATGGAGACACTGTAGGTACGACACATTCACCAACATTCGTCCAAAATAAATAAACGCTCCACGGCTAACACAAGAGATCCTAACAAATCAAGAAACACGCCTAGGAATAGAAAGAGATACCCGTAGCTGATGTGCGTATAATTTTCGAAATGCATAAAATGTACATACGAAAAGATTTTGTCTCCATTGTGATGCTGTTATCAACTCTGCAAACATCACTGATCGTCTCAGAAAAGTCATCGTGATATTCAATGATCGTTTCACGTTCTCCCGGAGCCTCGCAAAATGCCTGACAATTTACAAAAAATATATTTGTAGTACTAAATTGCTTATGCATATTTTGATTTGTATCAGTTCACAATACGGTTCGATACACGAACAACTAATTATAAATGTGGTGTAATGTAATTTCTATTGATATATAATTGGGTTTTCGTTTATCATTAAGAAACCCTAGTTCACAATGCACTCTTTTGTATATAGCGGTGGCACCACTCGTCCAACTTCCCTTGCACTGGAGACGGTGTAAAAAAAATCAAAAAAATTCAAAATCGAGAGATCATCTCTCATTATCTATCGGTCATTCTCGACTTTTCATGCTCTCTGATTAAGGGAAGTTAGAGAATTCCTTTTCTGAGCACATGATTGTGATACATGGCTCGGAAGCTTCAAGTTACCTTGAACATGTCTACGAAAATTCTGACGTCGGGTGTTGTACTTTGTAGAATGTAAATTTTCGATTGTACCGCTTGCAGTTGGCGAGCTATAGCGACGTCCTCATCCCGGTCTCTCTGAACAAAACAATCACTAATATATTTATATTTATTATGTTCACAGCATTATTCTTTTTCAAAAAAAAATTGATCTACCCTTTGAAGTGGCAATCTATTTATCCTTTATTTAAATATCCTTACCACAAAACAGTTGAGGATGCTGACTTCCGATACTTTTGGAAGATCCAACAAAATATTTCCGAGGCGTTGGAAATGGAGACAGCTCGATTTGTCAGGTAGTGGAATGCAAAATGAGCATTTTACGTGTCCAATGTTAGGGCGATTCATGAAAGTTTTTAGAAATCTGAAAACGTAGTTGGGACGTTTTTGGAAGAGGGAATATAGGTACATTTTCGAATACGGGGGAAATTATGGAATCGCGCGTCGGGGCATTTTGGCATGTACCTGTTGTCCGTTTTCTCTTTTAAAACTAAAATAAAACAGACAAATTTCCAGGATGAGTGCTCACTAGGGTTCTCTTATTGGAAGAGAATTCCAATAGAAATCCATTGGAATTCCATTGCCCTCTCATTTTACATTCTCTCTCACCACCCTCGCGGTCTGAGTTCCTTTGTTCCCCTTATTGGAACTCCGGAATCAGGGGGCTGTATAATCTGTCAGAAATGTGCGAGAAAAATATGGCAAAAAACATCGCTAAAAACATGGCAGATTTTTCTCTAATTCTCTCAATTTAGCATGCTATTTCCGTCACTCTAACCAAAATTCAATCGGAAATGTGCGAGAAAACTTGGCGAAGTTCTAAACGGAACTTGGCCAAGTTTGGTTAGAGAAAGAGAAATAGCACGCAAATCGAGAGAGGGAAAAGTATGCATGTATCACGCCTCTCACGAGAGGCTCGGACTGAACTTGGCACAGCTCCCATTTTCAAGGTTGAGTTTTTCACGTTTTCAGGTGCCACTGGGTCCAAATAAGATCCCTGTGAGGTATTATGCCACAGAAGTCATTCCTCCCTTTAGTACAGCTACTGTAAGGTGCAGCCCGCGAACTTCGAAGCCGTTTTTCAGTGTTTCAACGCAGTTTCTGAGAATACTTTTCGCTTAGAGCTAGTGTTACTTTTCCATGCTCTTTCGACCTATGTCATTCGTTTTCTGATTGGTTTTTAAATTTGCTTGAAAATCATTATTATTGAATGTACCAAAATCCGCTCGAAAAGGCCGCATTTTTATTTTCCCATAGCCTCCAGCTGGTGATGAGGATTCGAATGATATGTCTAACCTCCCCCAACTCGGGAGTTGATGCTATATTTCATACGAAAATGTGTCAAATTTTGCTTTTACTCTCATTATGTATACCGCACACTGCCTCATTCAAAGGAAATGAACGATTAGAGAGTGGGAGAACAATGGATGGCTGAGTCATTCAGAACGATAGATTCGAGTGACTCGGTGGGAATTGTCTAGAATCGATATTTTTGGCATATTTTCATATGAAATATAGCATCAACTCCCGAGTTGGGGGAGCTTAGACATATCATTCGAATCCTCATCACCAGCTGGAGGCTATGGAAAAATAAAAATGCGGCCTTTTCGGGCGGATTTTGGTACATTCAATAATAATGATTTTCAAGCAAATTCGAAAACCAATCAGAAAACGAATGACATAGGTCGAAAGAGCATGGAAAAGTAACACTAGCTCTAAGGGAAAAGTATTCTCAGAAACTGCGTTGAAACACTGAAAAACGGCTTCGAAGTTCGCGGGCTGCACCCTACAGTAGCTGTACTAAAAGGAGGAATGACTTCTGTGGCATAATACCTCACAGAGATCTTATTTGGACCCAGTGGGACCCTAAATACTTGAAAACAGAATTTCGAAAAAAAAAATGAGGTCTGTGCCAGAACTATGTCATTCTAAGCCGAGCCTCTCGTGAGAGGCGTGGTATGTGAGCCTTTTTAGGGTGGAATTTGAGGCGCAATGAAGTGAACGCTAAAATTCTAATTTTGGCATTGTTGGGTGCTGATGGTCTGTTGCGTCCTTGTTTTCATAATGAAATTCCAGCAAATTCTAAATCAACGTAGCAAATTGGGTTGAAAGTAGAGTTTAAAAATCGGCCATGTGTAAATGTTTGAATCATCGGAACGTTTTATTCGAATTTCGCATTTTTCTTTATTTTTGCAATTTTGCATGGTTTGTTTAGTTTTTTTCGCTCCTTTTAATCGTACAACTACATCCGCAATGCTCTTATCGTCTTGTGAAGCCCATTTTCTTATATATCACTGTATTATAACGCTTCCTATGAAATGAATTGTTTTCTTTGTAGAGACTTTGATTTTGTTCTTGGAAGCGAAGAAATGGATGAAATGGAATGATCCTGCCAGTTAATCAATAGTAATTGCATTAGAAATTGGCAAAAATATTAATACTAAACGAGTATAAACAACAGAAACAAAAATGTAAACAGGCTGATGACGTAGATGGCTGATTTCTAAAGAAAACTTGGTCAAGTTTTGAACGATGTCAGTGAAAACTTGGCAAGTTTTTTGGTGAAGTTTTGACAGATTATACAGCCCCCAGTTCCAATAAGAGAACCCTAGTGCTCACGTGAAAGTGTTCACTTACCTATATGCGAAATGCATATTATTTATAGTTACCTTCTCGTACAGGTAAGTGAACTGTTCACTGTGTGTCCTGATCCTAGTGACTTTCTTTCTCAAGTGCTAAATTATTAATATAGGGTTTATACGACTCTTTCATCAGTAATCATATAATACACTAATCAAAAACGCGAAAGAAAGAATACATTTACCTTTCCGAACAAAGGCCATTCTGGCTTGAGCTCTTTGTACGTTGCATTCTTAAACATTGCCGCAATTCGTTTCTCGTTTTCCGGATGCTCTGCATTAATTCCCTGAAGAAAATGGCAATTATATTTATTAATTATTTAATTATTAATAAACAATTATATTAATTTTATTAATTAATTATATTATTATATTAATACAATTATATTAATTATATAATCAACAACAATAGTAGAAAGGAACCTGATTCGTTAATTTATTAAAAATCGCTTTATTGAAGAAGTGGATGAATTGCTGAGAATACTCGAGATCACATTTGTTGTTTCCATCACGGAACGGATTTCGAAGGGAACTCGGGCTAATTACGATACTGATTCGATCTTTTACTTCATCCTGAAAGCATATACATTGCAATTTTCATACTATGCTGATTCATCAAACATATACAGTAACCTATACAGAAGTCGTGGGACTTTCTCACTTTTGCACACCTCCTTTTCGTGGCCCCCTATGTTTTGGAAACATGTACACAAACTCAGCGGAAAATTATGCAAATTATCTTACCCAAACTGCAGATACATTACTAAATATGATCCGTCCTGCGCTTTTCTGCAGTGCATAAAGTTGTCGACAAGCAAGACCCAGTACAAGAATTCTGTCGAAGTAAGGTACGTAAGTGATTATTTCACAGATCAAATCTTTAGGCAACAATAGAAGCATTGACAGTTGCTGCAAATGAAACATTACATTGCTAAATTAATAAACTGGTAGTATCGATCGGAAATAGCCATCATGCATAAAAATGCTGCGAACTATTTTTACTGTTGTGGAAATTCAAGAAAAGCTCGTCAATCTGGAACAGGAAAGCATGAGAAGCACAAAAAATATGGCAAAAGATACTACTCGCAGATTAGAGCAGAGAAACGTGTAAATTATGGGAGCTTTTACTCGCTCTTAGTTATTGTCAAAGCTTCATGCACATTCGAGCAGGCGTGGTAGAGCCAAAACAACTCTCAAAGTTGGCACAATGCCAATACGAAGCGTCCTTTTATAATTATTTTGGCGCCACTGATTTGCATCAATTTTTTGGGGATTTCATGAGAAAAAGCACGCTTGCTGCTGAAAATTTGAATTGGAGAAAAATTGTCATTTTTAAAAAGCGTAATGCACTCATGCACCATTCTAATTTTCCTCTTATAGAACAAAAGGTTTTCCAAATTTATAATTTATTGAATTCACCCCTCTCGTCTCGTTTTTTTGTCGTACAAAGAAGAAATCAGTAATAAATGTGGTTTCCGATAATATATAGCACAGGTCTCGAGACCAGGAAGAATGATGAGTGTGATGGATTTTAGATAAATACATTTTTTTAAAAATTTATTACTACTGAAAGTTTGATGAAACTTTTCATTCAATCATGATACATTTTTGGATTCATAATTTATGATTTATGTAGTTTCAGGGTTTCCCAAAAGTTCTGTCGCAAAGGTCATTATCGGGGATGTAAAAAAACCTGTTATTGATCGGTCATCCCTTGGATAAACAATCAAGACAGTAAACAAACAAGCTTTAATGCCAATCAATTGCTATCGTCTGGTAGTTGCAACATCAATTCTTCCGATGGACACTCCAATTGACTTTTGCACGGTTTCGCTTCATTCCTTTATCAATGGAAAGATAGCGAAGGCAGCTCATCAAGAACTGGTGCCCCCTCTATGCGAACATGCCAAAGAAGGTACGAACGATTCGCTTCCGTTGACCACATCCTCGAAGACATGCCCCGCTCCGCTTGACCCCATGTGCCCAACTATTTCAATTTCAATTTATCTCATTTACACTTTTAACTATTACATGTGTATCAGATGGACATCGGGTTGTTTCACAGTGTTGTGAGCTAAGAGAGCTAAACAAGTAGCTCAATGTAAGGGGACAAATTATTACTATTGAAAAAAACTAATCCCTCGTTCTCGCTGCAATGGAGAACAACCCTAAAACTAGTGTGCGTCAGCTGGGGACGGACATTCATACTCCCATGTCCGCTGTACATCGGATGCTACATCAGATCGGGAGGAGCCCCAAGTTGCCCCATGCCATACCACACGATATTTCGGCTGCCCAGAAGAAGAGAAGCCGGTGTCGATGTGTGTCCGGACTCCGGAGTTGCTCGACCGCACAGCATTCGAAACAGAGCTAGCGAGAACGAGTTAGTGAAAGAGAGAGATGGCGAGAGAGCGCCCGAAAAGAGAGGGTCAGACAACGAGAGATGTTCTTGGCATGGTGCCAACTGGATACTGTGCGTCGGGCCAGCACGTGATGGGTCGGCAAGGTAATCGCTGTGGATGAGAAGTGGGTCACATAAGACAACCCCGACAACAAATTGGAGTGGTTGCCTGCAGGAGAGAAACCACAGCCCACAACCCCCCCAGAGAAGGAAGTTCACGGAAAGAAGGAGCTATTTACTCTGTTCTTTCTTCTTTTTCCGTTCTCGGCCCGGTCTTCTCAACCATCAGACTCCCTCCTAAACGAAGGACAAATCCTAATCGATGGACAGCGCAAGACACCATCTTGCGAAATTGTCCCAGAAAAAGTTGAACGATCTGAAGATGGAGTGGCTCACCCATCCACCGTATTCCCCTGCCTCTCCCCTTGCGACGATCGCTGTTTTATGTCCCTGTCCGATTTATGTCGTGGAAAGAAGTTCGCCATTCGGAGCGATCTCTAAGCCGGCTCAATTTAGGAATAATAAGTGCACCCGAGCCGGACTACTTTATTTGAGAGCTTTCCTTTTTACATACCCTGTATTGGTCGAGCAGGTGTTAATGTCACTATTTAACTATAATGAAGTCCCATCGGGATAGGAGCCGAATATTCGAAAACCAGAAAAAAATGCACGAACTTTCCGGACACCCTTAGAAGGTCCCAGCCATGCTCGATTCTACGTCCCAGCCATGCTCGATTTTCTCGCGATTCCTCTCTTATATTAGTGCGAAACCTATTGTGTATCAAAGAATGTGTAAAATGGCTACCTTTTTTTCGTCTTATTTTAAAAGACGAAAAAAATATTTATTGCATATTTATTGTAGATGTAATATCTAAATAGCTGAACGAGCTTATCGAAAAAAAAGACTTTTTCAAATTTTCCATTCCAGCTAACGGGAATAGTAATGCAAGAGATCACAATGTGGGGGTGGGAAGTAGAGTGCTAAATGTGAGACCACGCTCTCTTCATTTCGCACACTCTCTCGTCTACTGACCGGTCTAGAGAGCGTGCGAAATGAAGAGGCCGTAGTCTTACATTTCACACTCTAGTGGGACGTACGATAAATTAATGAGATTTGTTCATGATGATGCAAACTTGTTTTTGTTTAAGGTATATCATGGCGCTTGCATCATTCGATCGATTCTCTGTCCATTTCACAAGGATTTCGCCTGAAAATTATCAAGTTGACTTCAATATTAGCAAGTGACCTTCACACATGATTCCAAACCTACAGACCAGGGTTAGAGCGAGAGAGTGTACAAAAGTGAGAGAGTCCCTCTCGATTTCACACGCTCTCTCACACCAAAGACCTTTCTGGAAGGTTGACCGGCCTGTGGAATGATGTGTTCACATGCTACATGCATTTGTAAATATTCGAGAAACGTATTTAAAGGGACCTGGTACTGCAAACGAAGTGAATTTCAGATTAAAAAGAATTTTCTTCCGATTAGAATGCAAAAAACCGCATATTTTTACGATTTTTTTGAAATTAGTTATGAATTTTCAAATGTCTCATTTTTGGCTGCAATGACCCGGCATTACTGTGTTTAGCCGCTAAACACAGTAGCGCCGGGTCATTCTGGCCTGAAACGGGATCCTTGAAAATTCATATCTAATTTCAAAAAAATCGTAAAAATATGCGGTTTTTTGCGTTCGAATCTGAATAAAATTATCTTTAATCTAAAATTCACTTCATTTGCAGTACCAGGTCCCTTTAATGACTAACTAAATGTAAGAATGGCACAAGTTAAATACGATGGGGGGCGTTTCCGGATCAAATATTAGGTGGAACTGTATGTGAAAGTCTATTTTTACTAGTCATGCGAAGAGCGAACTAAATTAATAAGCCTAAAAGGCCAAAGCGTTGGTCTCTCGTCCGTGGATCGCTCACAATTACCCTTTCTACACTCAGAGAAAAAGCATGGAGGTTGGCAAATGAATTACTTACTTTTTAGCATAGAGAGCATGGGAAATGAGGAGAGCGTAAGTAATTTATTTACTAACTCGCATGCATGGCGAAGTAATTTTTCTCTGAGTGTACTTGAAATGCGTACAATGTACATACGATGAGCAATTGTCTCCATGATAATAGTGCCATCAGATTCGAAAGCATAGCCGATCCTCTCAGGCCGGTTATCGTGATATTCAATGATCGTTTCACGCGCTGCCCGCGCCTCGCAAAATGCCTGAAAATGTCAATAAAGATGTTTGCAGTACTAAACTGCGTATGCACAGTAGGATTTGCATCTCTTCAACATCATTTTTTTTCTTACATCGTGGCGGCACCGTAACCACACGGAACGGGAAGACTCCAACTTTCTTTACTCTGGAGATACTGTCTCCTGCTATAGACAGCATCTCTCACTATCCCTCGGCCACTCTCTGGAGAAGACAAATAAAAACATAAAATTGGAGACCACGATCTGAGGGATCTCTGAATGCACCAGGCCCTTGCAGTGCGCTGACTCTCTTACATTTCTCCCCTCTCTCTTCTGAGTATCGGGCGCGACGAGAGGGAAGAACTTTAAGAGAGATGTGCATACAACGTGCATTTAAAACCAGGAGGTGATGCGGGGAACAGAAGCTTCAAGTTACCTTGAACATATCCACGAAAATGCTGACATCGGGAGTAGTTCTGTGTAGAATGAAAATTTTCCATTGAATGGATTGCAGATTGAGAGCTGTAGTGACGTCCTCATCACGGTAGCTCTGATTAGAAAAAAAAGCATCAGATATTATATTTTTATCTTGTACAGCACGTTCACAAATGTGCATTCAACTTCAGCTGGTATTGGATTCTATGTCAGCTGAGCTGCGAGCTGTATTTTTCAATTTGTTTGCTTTTATTTAGCGTTCGAATACAAGACAAGCTATTTTTCTGGTTGAAGTGCAAGCTCACTGGCAAATGAAAGGTACAAGAACGCAAAATGCATTCGACCAGATTTCTCTCGCCTCGTTTTCAAGTTCACTAAAATTGGAATAAAATTGATTGTTACAAAATCAAAGTGGTTAATGTCCAACTGTAGCTACGACCCTCAATATATTTGACCTTATTTTTAAAATGGCAATCTATTTATCTTTTCTTGTCTTAATATCCATACCGAAAAACAGTTGATGATGCTGACTTTCGAAACTTTTGGAAGAGCTGATAGAATATTTCCGAGGCGTTGGAAATGAAGATCGCTCAATGTGCCAGGTAGTGGAACGTCAAATAAACATTTGACGTTTCCGATGTTAGGGCGGTCCATGAGAGATTGGAGAAATCTGAAAACATTGTTGGGAGATTAAGTTATCCGGGGTTCTCTGGCACTAAATTAGTTCTTCTAGGTCTTTCTGGCTTTCTCATCACGGAAAAAAACGAATCAAATCGATCATTTACCTTTCCGAACAGAGACCATTATAGCTTGAGCTTATAATGTGCAGCTTTTTATAAATTGTAGTCGTAAACATTTCCGCAATTCGTCTCTCATTTTTGGGTCGATCTGCATTTATTCCCTTAAAACGTAAACTATTATAATACAATTAATTCCACTTAAAGGGACCTGGCACTGCAAATGAAGTGAATTTCAAATTAAAGAAAAATTTCTTCCGATTCGAACGCAAAAAATCGCATATTTTTACGATTTTTTTGAAATTAGTTATGAATTTTCAAAGATCTCATTTTCGGCTAGGATGCCCCAGCACTACTCATTTTTGGCTGCAATGACCCGGCATTACTGTGTTTAGCCGCTAAACACAGTAGTGCTGGGGCATTCCAGCCAAAAATGGGATCTTTGAAAATTCATAACTAATTTCAAAAAAATCGTAAAAATATGCGATTTTTTGCGTTCGAATCGAAATAAAATTCTCTTTAATCTGAAATTCACTTCATTTGCAGTGCCAGGTCCCTTTAAATTATTTAAAACTCCCTCTCCACCAGCTCGGAGTCAGGAAGTCTCTTTACCCTTAAAGGGACCTGGCACTGTAAAATAAGTTATTTTTATTTTAAAGAAAATTATTTTCTGATTAGAACGCAAAAAATTGCATATTTTTTACAATTTTTTTGAAAGGAGATATGATTTTTTAAAGGTTCTCGCGTACCGGGCATTACTGTGTTTAGCGCGCTAAACACCGTTGCGCCCGGTACATCAACCCACATTGCGAACTTTGAAAAATCATAACTCCTTTTACAAAAATCGTAAAAATATGCGATTTTTTTGCATTCTAATCAGAAAATGATGTTCTTTAAAATAAAAATAACTTATTTAGAAGTGTCAGGTCCCTTTAACTATACCACAGTCTCACGGGAGTGCAATAAAAGCAGCATTTGAGAAATAGTACTGAAACTCCGCCCACTCATTTGAATTGCTGAAAATCGTGGTGAATTTTCTCCCACACAGAATTTTAGCGTACTGTAGCTATTACTCCCCCAGTGTCTAGAGGAATCCACTGAGCGGCGATTCCGCGAGAATGGGGCGAGCTAAGTTGATCAGCGCCACATCAGCCTACTTGGCTCAGAGGTAAGTTTCTACAGCATCAATCTAGGGGACGGGGGTTCGACCCCCGCCCCATGCACCTTCTCTTGCTTATTTTTGGGGAGACTGCCTTTGTTTCAATCATGCTTTCGCGCATACGGTAGATAGGCACACCACGCGTGCATGGAGTGCATTTTCTTCAAATGCAGTGGCCATGATACTGTGATACATTCAAATAACAATGTTAGAAACGCACCCGAATTATTAATTTATTTATTATCGCATTATTGAATAGCTGAATGAATTGCTGAGAATACTCGAGATCACAGTTTGTATCTCCTTCACCGAAGGGATTTCCACGCGGACTCGGACTAATTATGATTTTGACACGATCGGACAAGCATTGAAACATTGCTAATTCTGTCGAAACATGTATAGAACTAAACATAGTCGCGAACGATTTTTTTACTATAATGCAAGATTGGCTCGAATACAGAAAGAGAGCACTAGACGGTAAAAGATTCAGTGGCGTATGGGAACCACATACTGTTAGTGTATAGAGTGGCAGATCGGAACAGAGGAAATAGCCAATAAAGCTATTTTGCTTTAAAACGCTTTTGACGACAACAGGATAACTTTTCCTCACGATTAATCAACGCAATAGGTGCATTCGAACTGGCGTGGTAGCGACAAAACAACTCTAAAGTTGGCACAGTGCCAATACGAAGCGTCCTTTCACTGTCATTTTGGCGCTACTGAGTTGCCTTTTTTTCTCGGCGATTGCTCGAGGTTAATCATAATGAGAAAAAATATTGCATGCAGCTGATAATTTTAAATGGAGAAATAATAACATTTAAAAAAGAGTAATGCACTCATGTATAATTCTTGCTTTCCTCTAATGGTGCGTTTATTGTCGCCTGACCCCTCAGGTTGAGCGGTCAGAATGGCAATTCTGACCCCCCAGAACAGTCATTCTGAGGAGTTAGAATCATCATTCTGGTTTGGGGGTCCACCTCGTCTGACCCCTCAGAATGGTCATTCTGGGGGGTCAGAATGGTTGTTCTGAGGGGTCAGAATGGTCGTTCTGAGGGGTCAGAATTATCATTCTGACCGCTCAACTTGAGGGGTCAGGCGACAATAAACGAACCATAATATAACACAATGATTTCCAAAATTATAATCTGTTGATTTCACCCCTCTCGTCTGGTATATTGGTGATAAATAGAAGAAATCAGTTATTAATGGGGTTCCAGATAATAGCACATCAGACCCGGAATGATGAAAGTTGTGAACGATTTCAGATAAATATCGGTGCAATTACTACTGAAAGTTCTGAAAAAAAAGATCATTTTCGAACGAAGTCTCTTTTTATAAAGTGCGATCAAATATCCGTGGAACTTTCAAACTTTTTTTTTCTTTTTTTGATTTAAAAAAATATATTATCAATCGCCGAATAGAACATATTTATCGTAGATAGCAATATGTGAGATTTATGTGCGCTTTTTCTTTACTAGTACATAAACGCGGTTGGCTCAATATGAGTATGACAATTCATGGTGAAAGGGAACGATAAACTAGTAAGATTTCTTCATGGCGATGTAGACTCGTGGAAATGCATAGAAAATGTTAGCACGTGCATCATTGTATCGATTTCCTATCCATTTGATCCTCATCCTGTCTGAAAAGAAATCTAATAAAAAGTTCGCTGGTAGTTTTTGCATTCTGTGGGTTACTACTGCGGGTTGCGGGTATAACAAATTCAAAATACTACTGTCCACTGCCAGTACTACCTGTTGTGTGGTTACTGTCTGCTTCTCTCGTTTGCACATGCTCTCTTGCCTTCGTTTATGTTGTTTATCAGCGGAACGTTTTATAATTGTGGACGAGTGTTTGTAAATTTGTAATAATTGTAAGGATGAGGATGAGATTTAGAGGTTAACCTTGAAGGAAACATGACTCCAACGCTACAAATACTACGCAGTGATTACGCGTAAAATGTACATACCCTTTCTTAGTGTCTCGACGATAATACTATCGTCAAGTCTGCAAAGACGACTGATCGTCTCAGGCCGATGATCATAGTATTCAATGCGCGTTTCGCGTGCTCCCGACGTACCGCAGAACGCCTGAAATTTCGAATAATTTAACTTGCATTATGAATTTTGTATGTAGCTTTCGATTAGAATCATTGCAAAACGTGTTTCGTATATTAAGCTACCGCTTAAAGGTGGTGTCCCACGAACTTTTCGTCAACTGAGGTATCACTGCCGGGTTATGGTAAACGGTTTCCTAATAAGTGCACCGCAAACGGCATGTTCAGCCGATTAGTCTGAACAAAGTTAGTCGCGTTTGTCTCTGTGCCAAACTCACCCTGATGCGCAGGGATTCAAAAATGATAGGGAGGGTTAATGGGAAAAGAGGAGAGAGAGCGACCGCGCCATTGAGACATAGGAGATAAGGAATGAGGGAGCAGGAGATTCGTGATACTCCATCTTTATTAATGTTTCAGGGTTGGGAAGCTTCAAGTTACCTTGAACATCTCCACGAAAAGCGTGACATCTGGTACCATTGTGTGTAGAATGGAAATCTTCGATTGTACAGATTGAAGTTTACGAGCGGTAGCAACGTCCTCAAATTTTTCTGTTATCTCTAAAATTTTCAAAAATTGATGACATTCAAGAAAAGCGGATATGATTAATAAAATTCAACTCTGGCAGAAGTGTGAGCTCACATGCGAATGAAAAGTGCAAGTATACATTCGAAATCTCATTTTTTTTTTAAATTTAGGACAACATCTTATTCTGTGGTCTGATTTTAGCCGAATCAAATGGCTAGTGTCTATCGTTGCCACGCTACGAGCTTTTATGTTTGATCAAGCTTTGGAAATGATAATCTATTTGCGAATTATATATATATTAATAGCCATACCCAAGAACAGTTGACGATGCTGACTTGCGAAACTTTTGGAAGGGCTGAAAGAAGATTTCCGAACCGTTGGAAATGGATATCGCTCGATTTATTAGGTTGTGGAACATCGAATGAGCATTTGACGCGACCGATGTTTGAGCGGTCCGTGAGAGATAGAAGAAATCTGAATTGTTTTCCTCTTTCTTATGAGATAAATAAATAAGATATATGACAATTCGATCAATAAACTAAACATATCTGAAAATTTACCTTTTCGAACAAAGGCCATTATAGCTTGAACTTATTATGCGAAGCTCTTCATACGTTGCAGTTTTAAACATTGCTTGAATTCGTTTCTCGTTTTCTGGATGTTGTTCATTAATTCCCTGAAGAAAAGAGCAATTACATATTTAATAGCAATAGTAGAAAGGCACCTGAATCGTTAATTTATTTATTTTGGCATTATTGAATAGGTGGGTGAATTGCTGGAAATTCTCGAGATCACAGTTTGTATCTCCATCTCGAAACGGATTTCGAAGGGAACTCGGGCTAATTACGATACTGATTCGATCGTTGAATTCATCCTGAAAGCATATAAACTGCATTTTTCATATAACATTAATTCCTCTCAGATCATTACACAGATAGGTCAATCCAACAGAATGGGTTTGCCGTGAGAAAGCATGTAAAATTCGATACGTACTTTCTCACCTTTGTACTCACCCTGGTCATGACAACTTTCTACATGATTTGGAAGCTGTACATTTGAGTCAACTGATAATTATACAAATGAACTTACCCAACCCACATATACACTTCTGAATATGATCCGTCCTGCGCTTTTCTGCAGTGCATACAGCTGTCGACAAGTGAGTCCCAGGTGAAGAATTCGGTGGGAGTACGGAACGTAAGTGATGATCTCACAGATCAAATCTGGCGGGAGCGAAAGAAGCATCGAGAGTGGCTGTGAATACAACATTGAAACATTGCAAATTCAGACGAAATAAACTTGCAATATCGATTGGAATAGCAATATTGATGCATCAAAAAACCAATTTTTTTTGTTATCATGCAAGAAAATATGAGAAGGCGAAAAACTGTCGCAGAAGACGCGACAGAGCACAGAAACTATGCAATATAATAATTTTGTTTAAAAATTGATCAAAGATGATCAAAGGTTAAAGATGATCGGCATATTTTTTCATTATTTCAGGGCTTCAGGATTTTTCAATGCTACTCGCATATTTATACTGGCGTGGTAATGACCAAACAACGCTAAATGTTGGCACAGATCCAATACGAAGCGTCTTTTCATAGTCATTTTTGCGTCACTAACACGTATCCTTTGGGCAATTTATCTCGTTAAGACTATTGTGAGAAATTAGATTTGCAATAAAAATATTGACATGAAAAAAGCATAAGGAGCTCATGCGTATAGTGCATCCATTTTAACGTCTGTTTGCAAGGGGTCGAAGGCGGCCATATTTCATGAGTTATTTATAGGGTGTTTCCTATATTCGTGGTATTTGTGGTCGAAGTGGTGTAGTGGTCTAAGCACAGTCTCATGGCCAATGCATTTCGAAAGCTGCACGCGAAGCACGCGTGGTGTGATTCGTGGTGTAGTGGGGGCTAGGGTTGGCTTGTCAAGGAAAATGACCGATTTTTTCTCGGATAAAGTGAAATGATCTCGGTGAGAAATGAGGGGAATCGATTCCTTGTTTAGATCTCGATGAGATCGAGGAATTGTCGAGAATTCGAGATCTCGATAAGTCTTTGATTTTTTCTTCGATGAACAGCTTTATTTACAGTAGTTTTTCGTGGTCTGGTAAATGATAGACTCACTTTATTAGAACTGGCCACTTGGGGAAGTGATATTTGGGACATGAAAACTCGCAGCCGACCGACTATCACAACAAATAATCGTGGAAATGGATGGATGTCACTTTCTCGAAATGGTAATCTTTGGAATCATCATGCAAATCAGGTCGATCGATACGATCTTTTGAAACACTTCAGACACAACATTCCTTGCCAAGGAACAAGGCCTTGAAATGATTTTCACTATTCTCGCAAGGAATGAGATAATTGAATTATCTCATTTCGAGATCTCGAGACCTTACTTGCCGGGCCAACCCTAGTGGGGGCAAGGGGGGAATTATTCGACGAAAAGAAATGAGCCTCAGAAAAATGCGGCAAGAATTTTTGCATGGGGTGGGGGTCGAACCCCCTTTTCATGAGACTGTGTAAGAGGCCCTCCCAGTTTCATTCTCCGTTCCACACCGGGGTTCCATCTCCGACTTTTCAACGCACGATGTGCGCGGGATTTTAGCTGCGCACGATGTGCGCCAGATTTCGTAAGCTGCGCGCCGATCTATTTGCCGGACCTGGCTTCTCCGTTCGAGACCTTTCAACAGAACGCATCGCGCGTCGAGCCCTACACCCATCTGTCGCACATCGCGCGCTGAAAAGTCGGAGATTCCCGGCTGTGCATACCGCCACCGCCTCACCAAGGCGCCCAAATAAGTAAAGATTGGTAGTGGTGTAACCACGAAGGTAACTAGATCCGAAGAAGAGATTGGGCCCTCCGGATTGAACTGGCCTATTATGCGCTGGCCTTAGCAGTGACTTCCTCAGGACTTGGAGCCCTGATAAGGGGATGCCTTTTCGAGGAAACGATTGAGCGAGAAAACATGAGTGACAAAGAGTGAGATGAGTGTAAAAGAGGTTTTGCAAACTTTTGTGTATCACAAGTTACGAGTTAGTTAGATGTTCATCGAAGTATGTGAGCTAATTCATCTTGAAAGTATTCAAAAAAAGTTTGGAAAAGAAAAAGAAAAGACAATAGGAGTGTTCTCGAATTCATGTTTCTTGTGTCCAATGCTACTCATTCATTATTTATTTGATAAGGAAGAAAATTGAGGTTTAGAAGCCTCGAAATTTTCTTCGACAATCATCAGTCACTTCTAGTCGTTGTTCTGATATTAACCGTTCATGGCATCCTGAAAAAAATTAAATGAATTTTTAAATACGTATTTTTAGTATCGCAAAGAAATAATCAGGTAAGGATGTTTTTAAGTAACTGTACTGGCAAGTTGGAAATGTGATGAAAATTATTTTTTCTTCGAAATTAGTAATTGAAGAAAAAAATCAAATAAGTAGATCGATTCTTTTACCAGAATGCAGTCCGTTTTGCAAATGCCGCCAAATGCCGCCCATTCGAGTCCTTCTCTATAGCCAGCCTTGTCAACCAATTCACAGCGGATATCATACGAATCCTGGAATTTTCTAAATCTTACAATGAATTCTCGCAAATTGGAGCATTCTATTTCATTGAATTCGATATATTTATAACGAAACACAATTGTGAAGAAGGAAGAAATTGTGGGGAAGAAAAAGAAAAAGAAAAAAAAGGGAAACAACAACTCGCCTTCCATCCTGGAGAGAAGAAACGTCCGAAAAATCCTTTCTCACTCGGATGCTCAAAGTAGTAATGACTGTCGTAACTGTCACCACGATTGAGATACTTCATTTTTTTGCAGCTGAAATATTTACATATTTACATATTATACCCATATTTACAGATATTTGTGTTTAAATTTGTATTAGAGCTTGAAAAGTATCGCATACTCACATTCTATGGTAGGGCGACTGAGGACAGTGCTGACTCGTGCTCTTTGCGCAAGGAACTCTGACCTTCAGGGAAAAGTGTACTCGGAACAGCTGGAAAAATGATATTTTTCTCAGATTTGCAAGTTTAAAATAATTTTAAAAATGTTCAAAAATACCTCCGTATCCTCGCCAACTATGCGAAATGTGCCATCGCGCCCTGTCATCGTCGAGTTCTTCCAGTCGGTAAATGTAAGCCCAGTTTCTGTAAGAAGTGTGTAATTACCGTATCCACCCAGTTACCGTATCCACCCAGTTACCGTATCCACCCAGTTACCGTATCCACCCAGTTACCGTATCCTCCCAGTTACCGTATCCACCCAGTTACCGTATCCTCCCAGTTACCGTATCCACCCAGTTACCGTATCCACCCAGTTACCGTATCCACCCAGTTACCGTATCCACCCAGTTACCGTATCCTCCCAGTTACCGTATCCACCCAGTTACCGTATCCTCCCAGTTACCGTATCCTCCCAGTTACCGTATCCTCCCAGTTACCGTATCCGCCCAGTTACCGTATCCTCCCAGTTACCGTATCCTCCCAGTTACCGTATCCTCCCAGTTACCGTATCCACCCAGTTACCGTATCCTCCCAGTTACCGTATCCTCCCAGTTACCGTATCCGCCCAGTTACCGTATCCTCCCAGTTACCGTATCCTCCCAGTTACCGTATCCTCCCAGTTACCGTATCCTCCCAGTTACCGTATCCTCCCAGTTACCGTATCCGCCCAGTTACCGTATCCTCCCAGTTACCGTATCCTCCCAGTTACCGTATCCTCCCAGTTACCGTATCCTCCCAGTTACCGTATCCTCCCAGTTACCGTATCCGCCCAGTTACCGTATCCTCCCAGTTACCGTATCCTCCCAGTTACCGTATCCTCCCAGTTACCGTATCCTCCCAGTTACCGTATCCTCCCAGTTACCGTATCCTCCCAGTTACCGTATCCTCCCAGTTACCGTATCCTCCCAGTTACCGTATCCTCCCAGTTACCGTATCCTCCCAGTTACCGTATCCTCCCAGTTACCGTATCCTCCCAGTTACCGTATCCTCCCAGTTACCGTATCCTCCCAGTTACCGTATCCTCCCAGTTACCGTATCCTCCCAGTTACCGTATCCTCCCAGTTACCGTATCCTCCCAGTTACCGTATCCTCCCAGTTACCGTATCCTCCCAGTTACCGTATCGAAATACGTCTCGAAAAACAAACTTATAGCAAATAATTGCGAGAGTGGGACTACCGACGCATTTTATTCGTTTGTCGCTGTCCCATGCACAAGATTCCAAAGCTGCAGATCAGGGTTAGAGCGAGAGAGTGTACAAAAGTGAGAGAGTCCCTCTCGATTTCACACGCTCTCTCACTCCAAAGGCCTTTCTGTAAAGTTGACCGGCGGGTGGAATGATGTGCATGGAAACTCGACGATGAATTGAGCATCGAGCGCGCAAGCATTGGCGAAGGCCCAAGCCTCATCTACGTCCACTTCAAGAATAGTCTTCTCTGCTTCCTCGCGGTTAGTTTCGCGGAAGATCTGAAGTGATTGAGGAGATTGAGCTCTGATATCTACTTATTTCCTGTCGTGTCATAATCGCTTTTTTGGTACATTCGAGAGTGCGAAATGTGAGAGCACGATTACTTTGCTTCCCTCGTAAAAACTCTCTAGTCTATCTGACGATCAAAAGACGAACTTGAAGAAGTAGAGGTCTCACATTTCGCACTACAAAATTCGCCATCAACTATACTTTTATTACAAATTTACGAGGACTCGTCCGAAATAATAAAACGTTCCGTTGATAATCCGTGCTAAACAACAGATACGGCTGCGAGAGAGTATGGCAAAGTGAGAGACACGTCGAGGTATAGAAAGAGAGTACACCACCAGTAGTCCATTTCATGAACGTATCATTTTAAAATTGTAATAGTAAAGCCACGGAAAAGTGCTCGAGCATCGAGAGTTTTCGTAATCCAACTCCCACTGGGGACCAATTTTATCATGATTATAGAAAATTTATCTATGTAAGTCGCAGAATGGATGCTGCGCGAAACGTAGCTTGAATATTTCCATAATTTTGTGGTGATCCATTTTATCATCGTTTATGCGAATGACCGATTGTGTAGAATGCAGGTGGATGTATGTCGGCATGTCAACGACTTGATTGATAGGCGCTTCCTTGAATTGTACAATAAATTATCGTTCGATATCTTATCAATAACCATACTTAAATTTCACCAAAAAACTGTGTTAGCCCTTCCCCACCCCAACTTCTCATACTGAGAAACGTCGTATAGATCCAATGCCTCAGTTCAAATTAAATTCCCCAATTTTCTCGAACGTTGAAAATATTCACTGCATCGTCTTTGCAAATTGCAACCTTTGCAACCCTTGGAAGTCCAATTAGGTGTTTTCTCGCTAGCTCAGCGTGACTGATCGATGCTTCAGTTAAGGCATATATTATTTCCGTTTGTTGAATTCCGGGTCGATTCATAAGTGAAAGAATCTTCAATATTGTTGGTACACAGCGAGTATTTATTTTGTTATTTTAATGATTAAGAGAAGTCAGCAGCTCAACATATCATCCAAAGAATGGCATCAACTTTATATTTTCAAATTATATAAATATAATTAAGTTTTTATTGAAATCTCAAATAAAATCACCTCTCCGAGCAAGGTCTATGCACTGCGTTGCTTGTAACATACAAATAATTGAATTGTGATGATTCGAATATTGCGGCCACTTGTGCTTCCATTTCAACTCTTTTTCCCGGATGAATTCCCTGAAATAGTTAATACTTTTATCGTTTAAATCTCCCACTTTTTATAAGTAAATGCTCATCAGAATTATTATGGGCGCGTTCACAGTCGCTTATCTTCTGACCCCTTCTGGCTCCCTTTTTTATTTTGAGCTTTCGAATCTGTATTCCGACCGAAATGAACGCACCATCAAACCGCAATCATGTATCGCATCCTCGTTAGCTTTGACAAAAATATGAACTCACATTGAATTCGAGATGATCGATCGTTGCTTCCTTGAAGAGGCACTTAAACTTGTCTGCATAATTCAAGTCACAACCGATTTCTTTTGGGCCCAAGTTCATTTGCGTGAAGTGAAACGGGTGAGAATTCGTGAGCTCGTTTGTTATCTCAATCGTATCGTCATGCTCTCCATTATTCTGCAATTTATGAAGGCATATTCATATATAAGGCCGTCCATCGAACATTCAACAAGGGCTCAACTGGGCTCTGGAATTGTTCACAAACCGGAATGGTTCAAAACTTGCTATTATGGGCAACTATGTTTAGATTTTATGCCTCTACTAGAGACCTTTAAAGCGTGTTTTTTTGTCAAAAAAAATACACGTTTTCTCAAAAAAATGGTGAGCGTCCTCGGTGCCCAGAAGATTCATATTGCGAAATCTACGGCACCAGCGTTTTCAGCGTGGAAAGATACCCAAGGTGTAAGTTTTGAATCATTTCCAATGTAGAAATGTTCTAGATTGTTGATCCTAACGCGGACAGCTTCATATTGGTAAATAGTTTTAATTTATGTTGTTTCCTAGAACTCTTGAAAGGTTATAGCGGGAAAAAAATATTCAATATCTTCATTGAAATTAACTAACCCAAAGCACAGAGACTTCGTCGAATTTGTTCCTTCCCGCTTTCTTTTGAAGTGCGTAAAGCAGTAGACACGACGGTCCCAGGTGTCGCACTCGATCGAGATACGGTACATGGGAGATTATCTCTTGCACAATTTCAGTGGGCAGGGAAAGGAGGTGTGAAGTCATCTAGCAATGATTTGTTTTTTTTGCCACGAAATGACACTAATTATCTAAGTGATGGCATATTTTGAGCAAAAACATCGATATACTCACACAGCGAATTTGCTAGATATTTAGCAAACGTTTTACTAGATAACGAATCTCTGACAACAATTTACTGATTATATCGCAAATTCATTTGCGTACGGCTAATGGTAAGAGAGCTGGTAAAATATAGCAAAAGTGTGCATTGAGAGGGCAAGAATTTTGCATCCTCATTTTGCTAAGCGAGCTTGCACACGACTGAGCCAATCTGTTGCTACTATAACCGTGCTAAGTGGGGTTCATGAGATAGAATTTGACAAGCGAGACCCACCCCATAAAGAAATAAACGCCAAGATTGAAGAGACTTAACGTTGAATAGATTGCGCGGGAAAATGAAAAATAATAGACAGAACGACGCCACTCTCTTTTGTTCTGCGTCTTGCTAAAAACCTTTGAACATAAAAAAGATCTAACTCCTAGCAAGTGTTGGAACGCTGTAATATGTATATGCAATCTTCTTTAATCTTTATTCAAGTTATCAATACATAGTATTGCAAACTAAAGCATACGTTATTAGGCAATGCAAACAACATACATCTACAAATTTGAAAGCTCTACATATGACTAGAATTGGCCAAACCCACAAGTACATGGCATATCATTTGCCTGGGAAATATGTTATTCATCGCAGTACCCAATAGCGTCGCTCAATCTCCACCTTTAGAGCTACGTGAGAACATTCATTCATTATGTGAGCTGCAAGTCTCCACAATCATGCGCGATATGTATTTTTCACAAAGCTACGAGAAAATAGCGTTTATTCAAAGCGAAAAATGATACATTACTAAAGAACACAAGCATGCATCAATTTTTAAGTTGAAAACAAGTCAACTTGCTCTGGTCATGACAATTGTAAACACGGTATCCCTGTGACTCGAGGAGACTAGGGCTTTTGCTTCATTATACACGTAAGAAATGCATTTGACGCCGTCCGCGGCCAACCCAACGACGAAATTTCTGTCAACTTCGCATCCCTGCACGAAGTTTGTGAACTCGCGTTTGTTGCAGGCGTCAATTGTAGTAACTCGAGAGCCGGGCGTCTCGCAAAAAGCCTAAAAATCTACAATTTTCGCTGTAGTAAAATTTATAATCATTTGGAACTAAGCCTCTTCACAATGAAGTATTCATGCGTTTGAAGGGAAGCAGTATTTACAGCGGAAATTTCCAGCCTTCCAAAATAAGTCACGGAGAACTGCGGATCTCTCTCACTGGAGTGCTCAATTACTTTGAACTCATTTTCGTGAAAGATAATTTCCTGAGTAAGGATAACAGGATTCCGAACCTTGAATATCCGCAGAATTGTCTGGCCACACATTAACTCATCGATCTCAATTCTGGACTGTAGAGAATGCAATTGCCGAATGACTGTTGCGTCCATCACTTCATTTTCGTCCTTAACGATTATTTGGCCACTATACAATCTCAAAGTCTAATTATCCATTATTTTTATATGATGCCGGGATTTTACTTACATAGAAAAATGCGACGATCTTGACACTTGCAACTTTTGGGAGTGATGTCATTAGATTTCTTGCTTGGTTGACACGCATTTTTCCGCCCATAAAATCGAGGGAGACATTTACATACTCCATGTATGGAATATTTGTTATGGACTTCAGAAATCTAGAATGATTTGAGTGAAACTAAACAGGCGGTAAATTATTTTCGTTTTAAGATAAAGGCAGTCAATTCCTAAGCGAGTTTACTATGAAAGTGAATTTTTTTATGCGCAGAAACTAGGCACACGCCAAGTATTCATGGCTTTACCCCGGGGTCACAACGTCTTTAAAGGCACCTACGTGCATTTATAAATATTCGAGAAACGTATTTAAAGGGACCTGGTACTGCAAACGAAGTGAATTTCAGATTAAAGAGAATTTTATTCCGATTCGAACGCAAAAAAACGCATATTTTTACGATTTTTTGAAATTAGTTATGAATTTTCAAAGATCTCATTTTCGGCTAGGATGCCCCGGCACTACTGTGTTTAGCCGCTAAACACAGTAGTGCTATCCGATTTTTTGCGTTCGAATAGGAATAAAATTCTCTTTAATCTGAAATTTACTTCATTTGCAGTGCCAGGCCCCTTTAAGTATAAGATGTAAACCTTTCCGAACAAAAGCAATTTCTTGCGCAAATGATGTTCAAATGACGGTATATTGACGTTTGAAATATAGAGGCCACTTGATGTTCAAGTTCATGACATTTTCCTGGGGTAACATACTGAAATTGACCGATATTTTGTAGCAGACGAATGTATAACTATTCGAGAAAAAAAATTAACACTTAGGCCAAGTAATATTTTGAAGTCTTACCTGAAAAGTAAGACGATCGATTTCAGCTCCCTTGAACAGTTTAAAAAATTGTTCGTAATAATTGAGATCACAGACACTAATCACATTTGTGCACGTATTGTACGGATTACACCCTGCAGGATGTAGCTGAATTTCGATTTTCTGATCCAATTCATTCTGGAATAATATTTTTTTAAAGAAAGCAGGTCGTCAAAGTGGAATAGTCTATACATTTATCTAATTCAATCCGACTGACCATGTGCACGACAATGTTTCCAAACTTGTTCCGTCCCGTGTCTTTTTGAAGTGCGTTGAGTAGTCGGCAGGTCATTCCCAGTCCGCGAATTCGTTCTAAATACGGAACGTGAGAGAAAATCTCACAGATGATTTCAGACGGCAACGACAGGAGCGTCCTGAGAAGTCTGTGGAGTTTTTTTCAACTGATAAATTACTCTGGAACGATGTAAAGGTGAAGGTACAGGATTGTGCACAATAATAGGGAAAAAATACACAAAGACGACACGTTTTACGCAAAGGAGGAGGTAACTACAAATATCACAAACTGTTTGTTCCAATTTTCTCAGAAGCAATAATGGGAATTAGGATTTTCATGATGGAACTAATTCCGGAATTTCAAATAGTGTGAACAACGAAAATCAGACCGTTGTGAAAAATAACGGACAATGAGAGGGCATTGGCATTTTCGTTCAATGTAAAACAACGCTATACCGAATGATACTGCTAATGAATGACGCCTGAAAAAAGGCGCGCCGAATGTCACATGAGCATAAAACTAAGCAAATTAGTTAGCAATCCCTTTTCTTAGCAAATTCGCTGTGAGAGTATGCTCTATGCACGAAAATGAAGCGATTTGTGTTAGGGTCAACAAATGGCCGGACCAGCTCGAAAGTCTAAATTATTATAATCAATAATAATTTATCTGCGCCCGAGGCGCAACGTAAATTGAAGATATGGGGGGACTCTCCAAATTTTAGTTGGGGCTGCGGAAATTGCTTAAAAAATTGTCCCTGCGGATAACTTTCGACGCTGATCTCGGTGGTGTCACCGATTTCGTAATCTGGCGGCCGCGCCATATTGGCGCGACATGAACCGCTAAGTCCGATCATATCGGCACTTATCTACACCCAGAATGAATACACTCAATATTGAGTGTATCATACACTGGGTGTCCTAACTCAGTGTATTTATTCTCTGTGTATGATGGTCGATTAGAGTCGAACTTCCATAGGTGGCAAGTTCGATGGCGGTAATGGTCGTACCTTCTCACACGTCTGGAGAGGTCCGCCTTGGGATGACAGGGTCGAGACGAGAAATTGGAGGGAATGGGCAACCAATCCCCCACCAACTAGAGACATCGACTGCAAGACACGCTCTAACCAAAGTTATAATCCATATAAAAAAATAGTGAAAGAGAAAACTGGAGGTGGAAGGCAATACAAATAAGCGTGCAACAAACTTTATCAGCAGGATAATTTCACTAAATACTTTCACAACACAAACCAATTCCCATTCTAAAAAGGGCACCGCAGCATAGAATATCGCAAGCTACTCCATTTCAATGAAAGCGGGATTGTACAATACAAGCCAAAGAGAAAGCTTCAAACGCCTGATACTCTGAGAAAAAAGTCACTAGGATCAGGACACAAAGTGAAAATGTTCACTTACCTGTAAGTGAAAGTCACTAGAAATAAGAGACATTTCACTTACGGGTAAGTGAAAATTTTCACTTTGTGTCCTGATCCTAGTGACTTTTTTCTGAGTGTACATCAAGTGAATGGCTACTAGTAACACTCGCCCCCTGCGTCCCAAAACGTCCACTTATTGGCTACTTCGGACTCACTTTTTCTCCACAGCAGGTTACGGTAGCGACTACACCACAATTCAATTCTCTAAAACCAGACATTTTCATAAACTGTGGTTGTGCGCATTTTGTCTGGGAGTGGTCAAAATCCCAACATTCCTCTTTTCAAATCAAAATCTAATCATCCGACCAAATTATATTGCTTTCTGTCTTTTCGGAAATAGGCGACGCACCGTTCCTGGGGCTAATTTCTAATTAAAATAACTAATTGTAAAAAAATGCTAAAAATTTAATTTTTTCTTCATTTTTCATCCGATCGTAGTGAGTAGAGATCATTAAAAAGTTATAAAAATTAAAAATCTGTTTTTGTTCGCTGCCTGGTCCCTTTAACTTACTTAATTTGCATGCTAAATTACATTTTTATCAGGTTGGTGCAAAAGTTTTTCCCGTTTTAGAGATTTCGGGAATTTTTTCGTAGATCTGTTCCCAAGGCCTCGACCAACGTCTCTTTAGTCATGAACTATGTATCTAGCACCTCTTCCACTTTGATTACCCACCACTTCATGGCTGTCCCCTCATATCAGCGAGAAAATGAACGGAGCAACGATGCCATGGTCGGATTCGACTTTGCTTTTTCTCGGTCTTGCAAATTCGAAGTAGAACAACGCAGGTTCAGGTAAGAGTGTTTTTTGAGAAGAGTAATGTTCACTGACTTCATGTAACATGAGGGGATTGAGAAATGATATTTGGCTAGTGAGCAAGAGGTACTCAAAACTAATAGTGGAATGTGGGCTACCCCGGGAATAAGTTAATTTGGATCAGTATCTCTGCACATATCGATTGATGTCCCATTTTCAGTTATTTTTTAGTATTACCTTCCACCGTCACAATTGTACTACACATATTGAACGGAATGCTCTAATCACTATCTAGTACACAACTTGATATGAGCATGAAAAATCGAGATCGAAAATTCGACTTTAGGGCATGTCAGCTTTTTCTAGAAGCTTGAATGGACCCTTAATTTTGTACGTTCGACAAAGAATTTTCTCTAATATCATCGATAAATTGGGTATACGCTGTGTGTTCCCAACTTCCGAAGAAAATTTGATCGATGAAGATGCTCAAAGTTGACATTTTGCCTAATCTACTGCATGTTTCGAAATTTAAATTATTTTCACTTTTGAAAATGATTGAAAGCGACTCATTCTAATAACTACCAGTGTTATATAACCCATGTGTCAGTCAATAGAACCTGCATAATTAGAGCACTATAGCATCGCTTTGAACACCGTTAATTAAAACCATGTGCATGCTTCTTTTGAAGCAGTAATCATTTTGTCATGTCCTAACTTCCGAAATACGAAGAGTAGCAGCTCAATCTCTCCATGATCTGAAACAGCACACCTTATAGTATGGTATCTTATGAATAGAGTAAAGGAATAAAAATCCCAGAAGAACAGCAAACGTTTTGAAAATTTTCCAAAATTTCATAGTATTTCGGAATATCGTATTTGTGCTGTATCTTGCAAATCAGTTTGTATAAAACCACTTTGTGAAATTATTGTGCAGTAGTCTTCCAAAATTATACTATGGGTACTGGGCATATCGATGTGAAGTAAGGTAATAACAAAGGGATGAATTATATTTCTCAAAACGGGAAAAACTTTTGCACCAACCCAATATATGTATCTAATAGTAGTAGAGATTCCAATGAAACGAGAGTTAAAATAGCAAGTATTCCCTACATTTACACTTTTTTTACAACCATTGGCCAACGGCATTTTCTTTCTCTTAGACAACGAATTCATTTGCGAACGCAAAGAAGTTGGCCCTTTTGTCGTACCCCCCCAGTAAGGGAAATGATTGACAAGACACGACACATGTATTGTTCTCGCGCACCTCACCAGAGGATCGATACAGTCTGCGAACACAGGCTCATGGGAAAGTGAAAGTCCCAAAAACAGAAAGGATAAACAGAATAAGTGAGGTTACCTTGGGAGTGGCGTACACAAGAGGCGACATCGTGCCTGCCAGATATTGTCCGTTCGTGAAGACGGTCGCGACCATTTCTGGCTTATCATCAAGCTTGATCTCACCCGCAATGGGGCTCGCTGAAAATAGTAAGATTCAAACATGCACAATTTCTGTGTTCTGCATGGGCAATTGCATATTTCCGGCCTCGAGTCGGAAATTTGGACAACTCAAAATTAACACGCCGAGCATGGCCTTTCCGTAGATATGTAATCTAAACTATTTCCGTCCGCCGATCATAAACAAATTATACTCAAGTCGAAAATTAAAGGAATTCAGCCTGCTAAACTCACGACAATTGCCCTTGATGAAGACATTAGCTGGAGTGGTGCACATCTCTTCTTCTTTTAGCGGTCCACCGAGAAGACCACAGGACACGCCGCCGTCCACGTTTCCCGTGATCACCGCGGTGCACTGACACAGTTCGCATAGCAATGTATACACTCTATTGCTTCGGTATATATTATGGACACTGTAGTTACTGTAAAAGTCCAAAATATATACTATAATGGATACTTTTTGTGTATCGTCACGGATTTGCTCGTGTTCTAGAGTTCCTTAGAAAAGGAGAGAATATTGTTTTAGAAAATAATGAAAAGTTTTAGAATGCATACCTTTGGTGTGTCATCACACAATTTCTCGCAGTTCTTCTGAGTTCCGACGAGTGTTTTGTTCAGCAACTCGCGTCTGTCGTTATAGACGCCTGCTTTATAGCATGATGTAGATAGAATAACCTGAAAGGAATTAAAAGAGTAAGGATATCTACAACACATAATTTATCTCACCTTGATGCATATCAAGAGAAGGATGTACGACGAAAACATGGTTTGTAATGGGAAGAAGTCGTACTATAGCTATAGACGGCCCGTTTCGATGGAAAATGGGCGAAAGACTGGCTCACGAGAGAAGATGACAGCTTTTAATGTTTGCTCAGCCATGCGAAACGACTGACATGTAACTATGGTGCATGCAAATGAAATACGCCCGTTGGCTACAATGGCCCCAGCGAAGAACGGGGAGAAGTTGTCTCAATGAACGAGATGAGTCAGGGGAAATACAAGAAGCAGTACTGAAATATTGAAATAATTGAAAAATAAAAAAAAACAAACGATGCGAGGTCGTAGGGCCCTCTCTTCGAGGCCACATGATTCCAAATCTACAGACCAGGGTTTGGACGAGAGAGTGTGCAAAAGTGAGAGAGTCCCTCTCGATTTCACACGCTCTCTCACTCCAAAGGCCTTTCTGGAAGGTTGACCGGCCTGTGGAATGATGTGAGGCCCTTCGAGAGATCGTAATTGTCTCTACAGTGTTAACTATAGTTTCGTCACCGTCGAATGTGTCTCAGTTATACGCTCTCATGTACATTTAATTTTTCAATTTGCAAAGGAGTATCCATCCATTACTCTTCTTCCACATCATTTTACCATACCCCGGAAACGAAAGTTCCCAATATGTGGTTAAAAAAATTGCTACACAAATATTGTTTGAATAAATTCACTGACTCTACTGGTAATCCACGTCTCAGCACATTCCTAGTCTGTGCTTGATCACTGACTTGCTAAGGATGAAATCGCCCTACTTGTACAACCCATATACTAACTTCAGATTGATGCAATTGCATGCCAGTCAAGATGCCAAATTAATAGAAGCAGGAAAGTTGGCCAATGCATTGGTGACACCAACAACTTGGCTGCAGTTGTTCTTCAGTGATGGAACATCCTCTCAAGAACAATTAACAGTTTTAAAAATGAAATAAATAATTAATAATTCGAGGCAGTGCAGTCAACATGCAACACTTTATCAATAAGTTGCTGTAACTATACACGCTCACAACACGGACTACTTCCCTTTCGTACGGCAAAACCAGGGTGTACCGTGATGCTGATTACCTGAGGGCTCAAGTTCATAGCACAATAGACAGATTTTGTTTTGAAATCTGGGTATTCAAAGTTGCGTGAGAACCATTGTTTGATATTAGACACATTCACATTTATAGATAAAACAGAGATTCTACCTTTGGTTGGAAGTTCCGCACGGGAGAAAGAGGGCTCGTTCCTCCCACATATTGCTCAAGGAACACGGTGGCCACCAAGTCCGAGTTATAATCAAGCTTGATCTCGCCCACGATGTCGGTTGCTGAAAGCCATTACGTAGAGAGTCAACCCTTCAAACGTGTGTGTATTAAATTCTGAGGTAACGACCAAATCTCGATTCGATAAATAAGCACTTTCCCACACTTCCTTCCCGCGTTACGTAAACAACCAAACCCCCCCCCCCAACTTGAGACTTGTGTCTACATATCAGTCGCCTCTAAAGGTCCCTTTCCATTTCACTCTGTTAGAGAGGGGACTTCCTAAGTTCACTGCGCCCCTCGTCTATCAACCATTTGTTTTCCTCGTCATATCCCCGAGAAAGTGGCGCCACTAAGGACTGCTTTCAGCCTCACGTAACACCTATTTTTTCAAAGCTCACGGTCAGAAGATTTCATAAATTCCTCGAGCAACTTCAAAGAATCCGTGAATGATAAACATATCAATACGCTGCATAGGAAGCGAAGTCTCCAACTTTCCCTAAATAAGGTGTCCCCCGAATATTTGGTCAGTGTGGGGCAATGGAGGTCGAATACCCGATGAGAGCCTCGAAATTCGAATGTTGTAGTTTTGAGAGTGAGAGAGAGATCAGTACGAAGAAACATATGAGAGGAATCGCGAGAGACTCGACCATGGCCAGGACGTAGAAATTCATGATTTTTAATTTAGCTGAAAATTTTTTCTATGGTATTTCAACACCTCCTCTATCGATTGGCGTTGACAGAATTTTGATAAAAGTTTGAGAAATCATAACTCGGTTCAAAATAAAGGTAGAGAATGGCGGTTTTGTTTGTTAGATAGAGAAAAGACTTGACTACAGCTACAACTGTCTCAACTCATTCCTGGTTGGCTCAGTGGTGCGAAGCGGTCGGTTTCATAAAAAATGTTATAAATCGCTCTAAAATTAAAACCAATCTTAGGTTCTTTGTTTGTTAGAAAGTGCAGCTTGGTTGCTCATCATAACCCAAAAGAGGGCCAAATCGGATCTTGCGTGGCAATTGCGCTCTGCCGAACTTTTTTTTGAAAAAAAAATTTTTTATGCCATTGTCACAGACAGTCTCATTTGCAGTGTAAATAATCATAAACAATATAAAAACACCATACAAGTTGTTTTAGGAGACTTTTAGCGAAATTTTTGAGAGAAAAAAATTCGAAAAATTTCAGGGCTGAATTTCACTTTTGAAGAAACTGTACTTTACAAGGTCCTATTGTATAATATTGTTGTTATAATCATGAGAGATGATGCTCGGGAGAATGTTTTTGCAGATACATGCAGATACTAAAATCGTTATCGCGTTTCCAACACTCTTCGTATGATGGTCGATTTCATATTTTACACCGCTCGCCATACCCTTGGAAGTTCCCTTATCATGTGAAGAGCAGTCGGAAAATTGAAAGTGATTCCCTATCTAATCATTGTGGGCAGCTACAACAACTGTATTTTCAATATTTGTCTGAGAGAGCGTGTTCTGCCTTCTCAAAGAGCAAATATCGTATTTTGCGAAAATACGTGCACTTTTTCACACATATATCAAAAATTTGGATCTTTACCGAATCCTGGTGCAGGTCAAATTGTTCAGAGAGTATCATTGAATCATTTTGTTGTTGGTTGTATACAAATCTATGAATGATTTGATGTCATAAAAAATCGAATACTCAAAATTGCTCAAATTTTTGAACAAAAATAATTAATTCTGAGGATTTCTGAAACGTTTCGAGCGAAATATTGCCCTCATTCGTTCTCATATACCTAAAGAAGAACTATGACACTAATAACTTAATCTTATGAAAATTTTTTTTTTTGGAAAAATTCCATGAACCCGGGGTCATGGTCCAAAAATATCTTTTCACCATGAACCCCGGGTCATGGTGAAAGAGAAGTATTTTTCCAAAAAAAATTTTTTTCATAAGTTTAAGTTATTAGTTTCATAGTTCTTGTTTAGGTATATGAAAATGAATGTGGGCAATATTTCGCTCGTAACGTTTCAGAAATCCTCAGAATTATTTTTTTTTGTTCAAAAATTTGAGCAATTTTGAGTATTCGATTTTTTATGACATCAAATCATTCATAGGCGAAATATTGCCCACATTCATTTTCATATACAGTAGCGCGCATAAGTCATTGGTCACTTTTTTAACCGGCTATATCTTTTGAACAGGAAAAGCAATCAATTTGAAAGTTTGGCTTGATGTATCAAATCTATCGGCCATTGTGATGCTGATATCGATTTGTTACGAAATTGCTCAGTGATTGCATAGTAATGACGCAATTAACGCATACTTTTTCGGCAGTGCATTATTCATACATACATTTTTTCCTACTAGCCAAACTTTTTAAGCATTGAGATCAGCTAAAGGGCTGCCAGGAAAAAAAATTTCAAGTTGCTGCGTCTTCGCACCTTGGCTGCAGCAAGGCTGCAATTTCGCTGTCGCAAATTCGTATCTCGGCTTCTAGACGAGCTAGAGACTCGTTCTCAGAACCAAAATGATCCGCATATGGATTGTTGATGATTCTGAGAATATGATACATGTCCCTCAACAATTGCCCTCGGGGCACAAAAATATCGATTTTTTTCATGACCTATATTTGATGTGTCTCAATTCTGAGGGACCGTTCAGAAAAAGTTGGGCATCAGTTCTGCAATACATTTGCAATACACCTACGCAAAAACTACATTTTTAGTTGTATTGGCATTTGTTTCCCGGGCGCAGCGATCGATTTTCGGAAGGACACTCGATAGGCCACGCCCCCTTTTCGCCTTATCGCCCTGCAGAATCGCAAACTTCATTCCGTTGACTGTAACTTTTGAACCAGATGAGCAATCTTCATGAAATTTTGAGTACACCTAGTACATACATTGCGGACTCACTGACGATAAATCCGGCATAAGTCGATTTTTCTTTATTGCGTAGTGATGACGCAATATTACAATTGTATTTCAGAGGCGAATATTTGCTCGGAGGGAAATTTTCCAGCTTTCACACGTTGAGTGGTGACAATATAAGTGGAGAGACACCCGTACAAAATTAATATCACATTGTACGGTTTCATACCGGACCAGTGCGAGATATCAAAGTATGTGCCACGCAAGATCCGATTTTTCCCTCTTTTGGGTTATGATGAGCAACCAAGCTGCACTTTCTAACAAACAAAGAACCTAAGATTGGTTTTAATTTTAGAGCGATTTATAACATTTTTTATGAAACCGACCGCTTCGCACCACTGAGCCAACCAGGAATGAGTTGAGACAGTTGTAGCTGTAGTCAAGTCTTTTCTCTATCTAACAAACAAAACCGCCATTCTCTACCTTTATTTTGAACCGAGTTATGATTTCTCAAACTTTGACCTCTCGGCGGAAAAATCCGAAGACTCCAGGTTTGGATATGTTTCACGTAATTGCGAAATTTTTTATCAAAATTCTGTCAACGCCAATCGATAGAGGAGGTGTTGAAATACCATAGGAAAAATTTTCAGCTAAATTAAAAATCATGAATTTCTACGTCCTGGCCATGGCCGAAGTGGTCGAGTCTCTCGTGATTCCTCTCATATGTTAAATAAACTTTCCAAAACAAACAGAATTCTTACCGTATCTCACATTGAACCTGCAATCTTTTCGCGGTGGGAGTTGGCAATTTGTGGAGAAGAAGTCAGAGAAAGGCAGAGAGATAAGGGGAAACAAGGAGGGTGCACGAGGGAAAAGCGCGCTGCATTTGTGTTTCACCAACTACTGATAACGGAAATGAAACCTCGAACATCGAGGAAAATAATAGGTTTCAATCATTCGTGTTGCGCTTTCTTTAATCAGGAGATGTTGTCTCCTGCTGAGATATCATTCGAAATTGGTAGATAGAGACATCAAGCCTCCCATTGTTGGGAGTTGTGAAAAAACGAAAAAAAAGAGAAAGTAAAGCTGGAGACATGTATACCCACATGATACCCAACCGATAGATAGGGTTCAGGGTGAGATAGTGTGCTAAAGTGAGAGAGTAACTCTCAATTTCACCCGCTCTCTCACTCTCAAGCCCGTTCTGTAAGGTTGGCCAGCATGTGAAATTATGTGCCCCGATACTGTGTCGGATAGACACGTACCGATAGACTCCGCCCCTATTGCCCCCTCTTCTCTGGCGATTCATTCTCCACACACACTTTCTGACAGTGATGACACTGAACTGATAAATACTGATCGAAGAGATCCCTTTTCCTATTATGCATTCTACCACAGAACCATTCCGAGAACCGAAACGATCCATCTAAATTCTTAAGAAAGATCCTGACAACGTTCCTCGTCTGATGCTATCGTCTGACGGGATAAATATGTATGTATAATCAATTTTCAATCTGTTAAAATGATCACCTTTGCCCTTGACGAAAACGTCGGCTGGAGTGGTGCACATCTCTTCTTCTTCTAGCGGTCCTCCGAGAAGTCCACAAGACACTTTGCCGGTAACCACCGAGGTGCACTGAAACAGTTCGTACAACAATGTATTCTCTAGTACAACTCTTTTGATTTCATGTATTTCTGCAAATTACGGTGTCACAAAAGTATATTCTATTCCGAAAACTTTATGTGAATCATCACCGAGTTTCAGAGTATACAGTATTTTCACATTCATACCTTCGGTGTGTCATCACACAATTTCTCGCAGTCCTTCTGACTTCCGACGATTGTTTTGTTCAGCAACTCGCGTCTGTCGTTATAGACGCCTGCTGTATAGCATGAGGTAGATAGAATAACCTGAAAGGTATCAGTAGGGATCTACAACACATAATATATCTCACCTTGATGCATATCAAGAGAAGCATGTACGACGAAAACATTGTTTGTAATGGGAAGAAGTCGTACTATAGCTAGAGACGGCCCGTTTCAATGGAAAATGGGGCCAAGACTGCCTCACGAGAGAAGATGACAGCTTTTAATGTTCGCTCAGCCATGCGAAACGACTGACATGTAACTATGGTGCATGCAAATGAAATACGCCCGTTGGCTACAATGGCCCCAACGAAGAACGGGGAGAAGTTGTCTCAATGAACGCGATGAGTCATGGGAAAATACAAGAAGCAGTACTGAAATATTGAAATAATTGAAAAATAAAAAAAAACAAAACGATGCGAGGTCGTAGGGCCCTCTCTTCGAGGCCACATGATTCCAAATCTACAGACCAGGGTTTGGACGAGAGAGTGTGCAAAAGTGAGAGAATCCCTCTCGATTTCACACGCTCTCTCACTCCAAAGGCCTTTCTGGAAGGTTGACCGGCCTGTGGAATGATGTGAGGCCCTTCGAGAGATCGTAATTGTCTCTACAGTGTTAACTATAGTTTCGTCACCGTCGAATGTGTCTGAGTTATACGCTCTCATATAAATTTAATTTTTAAATTTGCAGAGTATCCATCCTTTACTCTTCTTCCACATCATTTTACCATACCCCGGAAACGAAAGTTTCCAATATGTAGTTAATTTACGCAAATATTGCATGAATAAATTCACTGACTCTACAGGTAATCCATGTCTCAGCACATTTCTAGTCTGTGCTTGATCACTGACTTGCTAAGGATGAAATCGCCCTACTTGTAGCACCCCTATACTAACTTCAGGTTGACGCAATTGCATGCCAGTCAAGATGCCAAAGTAATAGAAGCAGAAAAGTTGGCCAATACATAGGTGACACCAACAACTTGGCTGTAGTTATTTTTTTGATTGATCATCCTCTCAAGAACAATTAACGGTTTAAAAAATGATACAAATAATTAATAATTCGAGGCAGTGCAGTCAACATGCAACACTTTATCAATAAGTTGCTGTAACTACAGACGCTCACAACACGTACTCCTTCCCTTTTTAAGACAGATATCACAGTAAACAATATCGAAAACTACACCTAAGAACGCAGGATTATATAATACAAGCCGAGAGAAACATCCAAAAGCATGGTACACTCAGACAACATCAAGGCTTGCACTCGCCACTCGCGTCGTTCAGCGTCCAATAGTTTTTCACTTCGGAATCGGTAAGAGTGATAACTTTGCTCTCCGAGACGATCATCTCCTGCACGTTGTACACCGGATCAACTTTATAGTAGAGCGTAACGGTGCAGCCAGGGAGTACCGAGACGCTAATCACCTGAAGATAAGAAATATGTGCAACCTAGGAAATATTACCCCACCACGGAAAAATTCCCCCTTTTTAATTCTTTTTTTTTGTATTTTCACATTTGTGTACATGATGCCACACACTTGTGCTGTACGATAAACAATAAACAAATAAGTTAGCGAACGAAGATAATAAAGACGATGCATTATGATTAGCAGCGCAAAATTGAATACCTTGGGAGTGGCCCTCACGACGCGCGGCATCGGAACTTGACCCATCACAAATTTTCCTCCGCTGAAGACGGTAGCAATCATTTCGGGATTTTCATCAAGCTTGATGTCACCCGCAATTGGGTTCGCTGAAAGTAATACGATATGAGCAAGCGCAACTTCCGTTCACACTTCACAATTAATCATATTTCAGGTAGCCTCTAAACGCTAGGTTGTGTTCGATTGTGAATAATCCTCTCTTAAAATATTGAATCGCTGTTGAAAACATATTATCTAGTTGGGTTGGTTATAGTGTTGCGAATTCGGCCGTCCATTTCGGCCAGAATTAGGAAACAGCGGTCGAGATTCTCATTTTAATAAATTTCGTGTGGTCGAATGTCGGCCGAAATTGGCCGAAATTGGTCGAATTCGGCCGCAGACAAAGATAGTACCGCATATTTTCAAATCGACTTAAATGATCTCATGCACCCAGAATGAATATACTTACTATTGAGTATATTATATACTGAGATATGACACCGAGTATATGATATACTCAATATTGGGTATATTCTATCGTTTTCGCACGCTCTCTCGACGCGCGAATATACTCAATATTGAGTATATCATATACTCGGTGTCTCATCTTAGTATATTCATTCTCTGTGTGGTTCTAGCCGAATTCGCAACACTAGTTTGTTATATTTAGCATGAAGTAGACAGCTTCGCGAAAATTGATCTGCATAGTGCACTAGCAACACTCCTTTGCTTCTCACGTGCGAAATACAAACTAAATATGCGAAGAATATCGCAAAGTGATAATTGCTTTCTGTCACGATAACATGGTAAACTCACGACATGCACCCTTGACGAAAACGTCGGCTGGAGTGGTGCACATCTCTTCTTCTTCTAGCGGTCCTCCGAGAAGTCCACAAGACACTTTGCCTTCCACGTTGCCGGTAACCACCGCGGTGCACTGAAACAGTTCTTACAACAATGTATTCTCTAGTACAACTCTTTTGCTTCCGTGTATTTCTGCAAATTACGGTGTCACAACAATATATCCTATTCTGGAAACTTTATGTGAATCATCAGCGATTTTTTTTTATGTTTTTATATGTTTCAGAGTATACAGTATTTTCAAATTGATACCTTCGGTGTGTCATCACACAATTTCTCGCAGTCCTTCTGACTTCCGACGATTGTTTTGTTCAGCAACTCGCGTCTATCTTTATAGACACCTCGATCGTAGCAAGAGGCAGACAGAACAACCTGAGTGTGATCAGTTATCTAAGGGAAACCGTCTGAGTTTGCTCACCGTAATGCCTATCGAGAGGAAAATGCAGGATGTAAGCATAGTTGACACTGAAGAAGACCTTGCCATGGCTTGAGAACGGACGACTACTATTGGTAAATCGTAGGAAGACTTGCAGAAATGAGAGATTGAGTGCTTTATATCCTCGCTCAGTCATGGGCAAAAGCCATGTAACTATGGTGCATGCAAATAAAACGAGCGCATTGGCCCCAGTTGACAGGAAAATGAGAGGGGCGAATTGGTCTGAATGAACGAAACGAGACGTGAGGATGTAGAAGAACAGCTAAACGATAGGAATATTGGGAACACTGGGTAGTAACGATAAGAAGCAAATCAACACGCACTGTGATGGTATACGCAGCTTCGGGAAACAGTAAAACGTAAAGCATACACGACAAGAAAACGAAAAACGTACACGGGAAACAGTAAAGCGCCAAATTCATGTGTCGTCAAATTGAACATGTCGTCGGAGCGTTGTCTAGCATGATGATTATCTCAAAATTGAAGGACAATGACTGACTCTACATTACTACTCCCGAATAGAGTTTTAAATTCGGGTAAATAATTGAATTAGCACTCTTCATTTCGCACACTCTCTCATCAGTCAACCGGTGAGAGAGTGTGTGAAATGAAGAGGTCTAATCCAATTATTTACCCGAATCTCAAACTCTACTCCCGAACATGGCCCTCTTGTTTTAGTATTTATCAAAATCACGGAGTCTCATCTCTCGAATTCGGAGCTAAACTACTGTTATGGAATGGTCATACATCGCATAGCTCATAAAAGAGATCGAGATGTGGAAGTACAAGGAAACCGATGGGCGTTGTGGAGAAAAGAGTGAGCAGCTTCTAAATGGACTGCTATTTTTGAGCGTTCTTGATGATGCCTTTGTAATTGGCCTGTCCATTTTCTCACTAATTGTTTCGCTGATGTTGTGGAGTGCCCTTATTATAAGGAAAAGAGCTGAATACGTGTGATAATCAGAGAGTTTCTGACAGGATTGAGGTTCCGGGTACAGCGGCCGTAGATGGAGAGCTATGATGAAAAAATGTCCCTATGGTCAAATGTCACCGTACTTCATAGTAATGCTCGCTCAGAATACATGATTTGAATTGTTGGCAGTAAGACAATAGGTGCTTTTCATTTTTTATAAATAACTTTTAAACTTTCAAACAATTACACGTAAATACGGTGACATATGCTGTTGGGAGAAAAACAAATCATTTTCCGACCTTAGAACATTTTCTGAAAAGGTCAATATTCGGTTTATACGCAAAAAAATTCACCATAGGGTAATTTTTCATCATAGGTTAGGTTTTCATGTACGGCGACTGTGGCCGAAACCTGTATCCTCTCAGAAAGTCGGTGCTCATAACACGTATTCAGCTCTTTTCTGAATAATAAGTGCATTCATCAACACCGTCGAAACAGTTAATGAGAAAATGGACAGGTCATTTTCAAGGGCATCATTAAGAACGCTCAAAATAACAGTCCTATTACGAGCTTCCTTTCTCTTTTCTCCACAAAAGTTCATCGGTTTACTTGTACGGCCACATATCTAGCACACAAGATAGGATCTGTTATAAGCTCTGCGATGCATGACCATTTCATAACAGTACATCGTGTTTCCCCTCTCTTGGGAATTCCCTTCATTGTCTGGTCAAACACACCTTGTTCGAGTGAAATAGTCGTCAATTATAGACGGCTTTTGTGTGGTGTAATTGTCTGAACGACAGATCGTCTATTTGTTTTCAATGGTCTCGTGTGAAAACTCCCACCTTTTCGTATTGTAGCGCCGTTTCGTGAGAATATTTTTAGAGAGCACAGTAATACAAATACCGCAAAAGAACAGTGATCTCTCATACTCAGCAATGTTTGGTGGATACGGGCGCGTCTACACGAATCCCACCCTAAACGTGAGTTTCTCCGACTTATCTTTAAAAAATTTTAAAAAAAATGAAAATCCAAACAAATTTCAGTTCTACTTTGTTAACGCACAACACGTTCTCACTGGTAAGCAAGTTCTTTTAAAAAACATTTGCAATATGCCATCGCCAAGTGAAGCTCTCGGTAAATGTCTTATTTGTTTACAAATCGAATGTTCTATGCATAGTAGGTGACCGCGAACAACTCTCAAAACGTGACCAATTAGTGATGATGAAAATCGCCGTTTCCAGCCGGTTCCCTCATCGTCAATGCCCTCCTGCTTTTCTTCATTCTGCGAAAGGGAGAAAGGGACGTGGGCAACTATCGGCTTCTTCTAATGTGTTTTGCAATCAACGATCTCGTCTTTACCGTCACACACTATGTCACATATCCGGTGAGTAAAATTACACTTCAAATATGATGCTTCAGTAAAATTTCGCTAATTATTCATTCACAACAATTATGAAAATTAAAAAGAAATGAATCATTAGTGCACTGCAACGAAACTTGTTGTGCCAACTGTAACCAAATTGCCAAGTGGGATGTTTTCGGCAAGGTAAAACCCAATGCAGTGTATTTTTTGAATTAGAAAAAAAACAAATTAATTTTCATAATTGCAGGTTGCCGAGACTCACCCGAACATGTTTCTCGAGCGCTCGCACGGTCCGCTCAACTCTCCATTCATGTAATCAAAATATTTCGAGAATAACAATTTAAAATAATAAAAAAATGATGTTCAGGCACGCTATCTACATTGGCAACTACGGTACCTCCTTTCCACTGCTGTGTGCGCACTTTGTTTATCGAGCAATGGCGCTGAAAATGTGGGTAACTATGACTGGTATCACGAGAGATTGCATGAAAACACCCCCCTCGGGGAACAACTATCAAAAACATATTTCTGATTTCGATCAAACTTTTATGTGGAAGCACACTGGGGATGAGAATTCCATCGATTCGGGTCCCAGGTCGCAGAACCGGCTTTTAGCTATTTTCCGGCTCCAAAACCGGAATCGTCATAACTGCGTTTAAAATATAGCTACAATGTTGCGGTTGGGCTTGAAATTACCGTAAAATATGGCGAATATTTCTTATGTTCATAACATGTTGATATCTAAAGAACTGAAAAAGATCTGGGAGGAAAACCAAGAAAAAATCGAAAAATAATATTTTAGCCTATACTAGATTCGAGTTGTCGCAGAATTTTAGAGCGGAATATGAAAGAGCATGTAAACATTAGTTGAATAAAAAAATAAAAATGATAAGAAAGGGGCTTCTTGAGACCCGAAAAATCGCTTTGAATCTCAGAAAACTGCTATTTTTCGAAACCAATTTTGGATTTGACGCGATTTTGTGTTTCAATCCAGTTTAATTACACTCTATATTCATTAAAACAATGAGGCGATGTACTGAGATTAGTTTCATCAAGATATATTGTCATCGCTGAAATTTTTTTAAAACAGTCTTTTTATTGAAGAAAATTTTTTTCTCAAAAATAAAATTGTGTTTATTCTGTCTGTATTATTCATAAATTGCCAAGATAAGTTCAGAATATTTTTTTCCTGTTATCCAGAACTCATTTTGGGAGAGCCCTATTCAAAATAAATCACAAATTCTTCGTTGATAGTACATTTTTAACCTACAGGCGAGAGGACATCGCTATCTTCGTCTTTTGAAACTTTCTCCGCTCGGAAAATTAGTTGACTGTGTTTACATAAACTAAATATGCATTGCAAAATAATAACAGGCAAGATAAAAAAATATATAAATTTGAGAAAAAAAAATTTCTTCAAAAAAGACGGTTTAAAAAAATTTTCAGAGATGACAATATATCTTGATGAAACTAATCTCAGTACATCGCCTCATTGTTTTAATGAATATAGAGTGTAATTGAACTAGATTGAAACACAAAATCGCGTCATCCAAAATTGGTTTCGAAAAAAATTTTTTTTTTTTGAAAAAAAATTTGATTTTTCAGGTCTCAAGAAGCCCCTTTCTTATCATTTTTATTTTTTTATTCAACTAATGTTTACATGCTCTTTCATATTCCGCTCTAAAATTCTGCGACAACTCGAATCTAGTATAGGCTAAAATATTATTTTTTTCGATTTTTTCTTGGTTTTCCTCCCAGATCTTTTTCAGTTCTTTAGATATCAACATGTTATGAACAGAAGAAATATTCGCCATATTTTTAGGGTAATTTCAAGCCCAACCGCAACATTGTAGCTATATTTTAAACGCAGTTATGACGATTCCGGTTTTGGAGCCGGAAAATCGCTAAAAGCCGGTTCTGCGACCTGGGACCCGAATCAATGGAATTCTCATTCCCAGTGTGCTTCCACATAAAAGTTTGATCGAAATCAGGAATATGTTTTTGAAAGTTGTTCCTGGCCTCATACAATCTCTGGTGATATCCGTCCTATAATAACAATAAAACATCTTCAAGAAATGGAGAAATATCCACGAAACCATCAAAACAGTCGTAGCATAACCAAGCCCGAATGCAAAGCGAAAGTTGTGGATTCAAGCAAAAAGAGTAAGGAGCTTCTCCACCTCGTGAATTTGTATTGCCTACACATCATTCCACAGACCGGTCAACCTTCCAACCTTTGGAGTGAGAGAGTGTGTGAAATCGAGAGGGACTCTCTCACTTTCGCACACTCTCTCGCTCTAACCCTGATCTGTAGGTTTGGAATCATGTGGCCTAGTGCCGTTTCAGGCCGGACTTTCAACATCACTTCAAAAAGCTGCTTGTCGGAACGGTTGTAGCGGTTGCGGCCAGCTACTCTGTGTGGTGAGTATTATATTTTTTCTTAAATATTGTAAAATATATCTATATTTTATATAAAAATTCGATTGCAGGTTTTTCGTCGTCTATGCGCTCTTCATCCAAGACGACGTCTCTCGTGTGATCACTAAGGAATTGATGGAGGGATCTTTTCCCAGTCCGATCGTGCACTCGAACGCCACTGCAGAACTATATATCGGCGCACTATACTGGGTATTTTATAGGAACGCAACTTTGGAGCTAGAGTCTAAAAAGAGAATGTTTCGCCTTAGGTTGCATGCATACCGGACAAATTCTTTCTATCTACAAAACGACGGGCATTCACGAATTTGTATAGTGAACTGATTACGGACGGTATGCTCGTTTTATGAATTGAAATTCATTATTCAGAGCGGCGATACGTTCGAGGGTCCGCGCTGGCGCTCGTTCGCTGGCGCTGCCATCCTGGTCACCATTATGTCAGTGGTGTACGGTACAATTACAGTATGCAGCTACCTCATCGTCTCGTATCTAAAGTGAGTTGACGGCTTCCAAAAAAAGTGTCTTTCCCGTAATCTCAGTGTAATTTTTTTCTTCAGAACTAACGCTAAAAGCGTCAGCACGCTGCGTCTGCAACGGCAGTTGTTCAAGTGTTTGATCTTGCAGGTAGCCAAATTTTGAAGAAACTCTTTAAAAAATGCAATGCCATGCATAAGAGTTAGCAAAACGATCACAAACGAGATTTAGGAACTAGCTTGCATGTTGAAGTATTTCCCTCCGATCAAACAAGAATTGCTTTGTGTCCGCCTTGCCAATCTCTATGATCCCAGACCGTCTTCCCCATGATCACCGCCTATTTTCCCGCCGGATTCTGCATATTCGCGCCTATTCTCGGTAAGTCAGACCATTTCTCAATCCCGCCGTCTCTTACGAAAAACGAAAGTAGCCTGAGAAGGAAAATATTTCCGCCGCTTCTGCTTATCTCAACAATACAATCTCACGAAACCTATTTTCTTATGGATCTATGCTATACGAAATATTTTTTGGTAATGCACGAATACAAAAAAACGTATTTTGGAGCAGGGGAGCGAGAACGCATGAAGTATATCCAAAAATATATTGTAAACAAATCTTTATATAAATTATATTCTTATTATTACTTCAAATCCCAGGCATTTCGTGGACGCCGATCTCGATGATTCTACCCAATTTCTGCTGTTTGCACCCGTTATTTGACGGTCTTGTGGTGATGCTGGCGATTCCCGGCTACAGGTGAGCAAATAATTATTCATTATCTTATCCCTTTGTCACAGTTAGAACTTGAATTAGAATTTAAAAAAAAATGTATATATAAATTTAAGATGGCGTGTGGCTCAAATGATCAACACCTAATGATAAATTCTGCAGAAAGTCGCTGCTCGCAGTACTCATGTGTGGTTTATCCGAACAGAAGAGAACATCTGCCCTGACCTCTTCTGCCTCTGTTGTTTCCCTAAAGAAGGTTACTGTAAGCGTCATGGCGAGCTGAGCATGTGATGAAAAGAAAGAATCTCAGTTATCTCGAATCCATGTTTGCCTAAGATGTGTTCCACAAACGACCCCGTGATAACTCTTTTTTTCGGATTTCGTAACAAGTTCCAAAACATAAAGCACACGATGATTGACGAAGAAAAGAATCTTGACAGGCTACAATTTGTTTATCGTGACACTACAAACTTTCGAACAAAACCTTAACAAAAGAACGTGTAACGAAGAATTCAACTTTAACGTCGTCGTATGCGTAGTGGGCACAGTCTCGGCCCATTCTCAAACAAGGGATCGACGAGGGGGGAGATAACACCGCATTATTGCCCATGTGTCTGCAAAGTCAATGTATACAGCTTCGGAAGGATGCTTAGGTGGCGCGGCGGCAGAGGGGACACTCCCGTTTCTCCGCCAGAGCACGGTCGATGCATCTGCGAATTACAAATTACATTTTTAATTCATTATTATACCCTCATTTTGCAAAGACCCGATCGTTTCCATTGTTTCCCTGTCAATGTCTCTTGCCCCCCCCATTCACAGTTATAATTCATGATTCTGACGGAATAAACAATGAATGAATGAAGCCGTTTTTTTGTGTGTGATGATTTTTTCTCTCAATAAATGCTTGCAGTCCAGGCCATAAAGTGCACCATCCTAGTTATGCCCATTTTGCCATTAGCTGTTTCAACTGAGAAAAAATAGTACAGTTCGTGGAAGGTGTGGGCGCATGGCAGCGCGCGGCGCGGTTGGCTATTATTCAGATCCTCCAAGCACACTGCGCACGGGTTCGCGCTCGTCGAGCCACTGAGCGTCGAGCGAAATTCCGACTGCAAACGCATTTATCGAATATGCCTTATTCACAAAATTCCTCATTATTTAATGTGTTGTCATTCATGTACTAAATATTCGCTCAAACGACTAAATATATCTAGAAAATGGAAAATACTAACCACTGAAGAGCCGGATTGTCTCCTTGAGGGGATGGTTGAATGAGTTTGCTGAGGCCGAGCAGGCGTCGAATGCTGATGGAGCATCATTTGTTTTAAAGAATGGGAATAACTCTACATTTTGTTTTCTATTTGAACAACATGAATTGATATCGGCGCGCATGATGCGTAATACGTTATCAACCCATACGGAACTACTCGCCATCGATGTGGATAGCACATGGTGCGAAATGTTGTAAGGTGTTACCCGAAGATCGCCGGTCCACAGGTGATGGTTCTGTCCATTGGAGTGCGCGAGAACTTTGATTTGACCGTTGTGTACGCCGACGATCCTATAGGCGTCGATCCGGACGCCGGTGTCGGATCTGCATGAGTTCTATGAGAACAGTTGTCCAAGCTTTCGTTCCTTATTAAACGTAGCCCCCACAGTCTCCGCCCAAATCCACCGGGCCCTCAATCGCGAATAGTCGAGCGGGGTGAAGCACAAGCTGAATTCTAAACGCTATGAGACGTGCTTGGACTTATCTTGTAGCTTTTGAAAAGCTCTATTGTTCAAGCCCAGGCCCATGGTGGTGGGACGTCTTGAAGACGTTCAGAAAGAGGGAATACAGTTTCAAATACCCCAAATAATGTAATTATAGCTATCGCTCGGCCGACTGCCATTCTATTGTTATCATCCTAAAAATAAAATCTGGTAAGAAAAAACAAAAATAAAGTCTAAATTCGAATTGTGCTTTCGTTTGCAAAAAAAAGTAGTGAAAACGAGGCCTTTAAGAGTACGAGAGTATCAAAATTGCGCTTTACTGTAAATAGCAATGGTTTTCGCAAAAGAGGAATTGAACTTGCAGTGTGCCGCGCCTGAAGCGCGCGCTTAACCACTGCGCCATGGGTGTGATCTCTCGTTCCACTCTCCCACGCGCTAAGTTCTTGCCCTCTCACCGCGCGTCGACTATCGCAATCGTCGCAATTCAGATACCCTTGCACTCTCCGCATCTTCATAAGCTATTTTTGATCTGGCATACCTTCGAAATGTCTCCTATCACCTGAGTTATGACCCTAGAAAGATGGATGATTAGGCTCCGCCCACCTCCCCTCCCCTCTCATCTTTCCCCCCTCTTACAACAGTCGAAGCGCGCGTGGTTTTGGAGCTGTAACTCGGCTCAGAGATGAGATATCGACTCAAATCCAAAAGAATATTCGTATTCAGACATGTAGCAACATGGTAACACTACATTTCACCCCTCTCATTGAATTCTGCTGACCACGTTGTGGCCCCTAATTAAACGGTTCGCATTCTTCACATCCACACTCTCTCCGAAGCAGAACCGTTCAGTGTATGCACAGTTTACAAACAGAGATGAAACAGTCGTACCGATAGATGTTTTGCGGCATGAACTCTGTAGCACTGTTTGGAAATTAATGTATGAAAAACAATTTAAGTGTTTAAAAAATATGTTTAAAAACTTCGCGGACTCCATCAGTCAAACTCACTCGATGGAAAAGTCTTGACGCTGCATGGTATCGGTATCAAGAACGGCTAAGCATGTGCTGCTTGCGAGGAAGTAGATGAATTTGCTGTCGTTTACGTACACGGGCGAGTAATAGCCCCTTTTGGGCACCATTCCTCCCTGATGTCGCTTATATATATTTTTTCGCTTTTTTTGCTTGTTTAAGCTCTGATGAAATTCAATTTTTTTTAGTTCAGAATTTTTGGCTGACTATTACAGAAGGTGTCCCACGAATAACTGGTTTACTGAGTTCTCACTGTGTGGCAATGGGGATCGATTACCCGATGAGAGCCTCTAAAATCGCACGTTTCAATATTTAGTTTAAAGAAAGTTATGTTTAATAAACTGTCCAAAACGACCACAATTCTTACAGTATATCACATTGAGCCTGCAATCTTTTCGCGGTGGGAATTGGCATTTGGAGGAGAAGAAGTCAGAGAAAGGCAGAGAGATAAGGGGAAACGATGAGGGTGCGCGAGGGAAACGCGCGCTGCATTTGTGTTTTACCAACTTCTGATAACAGAAATGAAACCTCGAACATCGGGGGGAAATAAGGTTTCAATCATTCGTGTTACGCCTTCTTTAACACACATCCATTCAATAAAAGGAGTTAGAAAGGATGATGCGCACCGTTGCGACATTAGTGAGATATGCCGGCGTCGCTGGGAACATGCCTTTATAGATCTGAATAGGGCCCAAATATTTAGACTTTTTTCAGAGGACGAGAGCACTGACCTCGCGAACCTCTAGAATAATAATGTTGGAGCCACGATTACTTACTCCTGTCCTCGTGAAGCCATCCTTGATGCACACTAATTTGCCCCTGAAATATTAAATATTAATAGTAAATAACGCATTATAATCGATTGATTTACCGCACAAATCATCTGCCTGACCTTTACCACACAAAACATCAGATTGAATTAGCACACTGATATCTATAACTTTTTTCGATGAGTACTGCAGGCAATAGTGTTCGAAACTGTTTCGCCCCCATCGCGTCAGATACCGTTGAATCTCAAACGGCAGAAGACCATCCAACGTGCGATTCGCGCATTGGACGCGTTCCACTTTCGCGCCATCATGCGCACGATACAGCACTTGTTCCTGCTCGTTGATAGATTCAATGCACAGAAGACTGATAATTTTTCGCTCTTCCTGAAAATTACCGTTCGCTTCGATCGTTTAAGGTTTCGAAAGCGCGTTTAGCCTTACCCGCCGCAGTGTGCGAAGCTTCGTCACGTTCACGCGGCCCACAGAATTGATGGTGGCTTTGTAAACCTGCAACGATCGGTGCTACTCAGAGCTGGAACAATTTTTAAATTGGTTAAAACCTAAATCGGTTAAAACCTCTCTTAAAGAAGGTGTAGCACGAATGATTGAAACCATTTATTTCCCCGGTGTTCGAGGTTTCATTACTGTTATCAGTAGTTGGTGAAACACTCCAGAGTAAGGAAAGTTGGAGATTCCCCTTTCTGTGTAAGAGCACGGCCCGATAATTCTCACCTCTCGTTCATCTGAAACTACGTACACTGCGTTTCCGTAACATCCACTTCGCGAAACACTGTTTTCTGTGTAGGGCACACTGGCCGACGATTCATAACCGCTGAAAGCCGGTTTTCGGGTGTAACTGTATTACCATTTTTGAGATCGCCTCACTTGAATGCTGCAGTAATAGTGGACTCGTTCAAGTAGAAAACGGCGCCTGCAATTCCATTTAACTTTTTCTTCTTTCCATAAAAAAATACCGTCACTCGTCTGGTAACACCGGGTGGGCCACGCCACACGTCTCGTCTGCTCAAAGATGATTGGAGGCATAATTCTGAAAGAATAATGTTAGTGAATTAGAGCTATAGATGATTAAAATGTAAATTGGGAGTGGGAATCACCGAATTACCGATCTATACGATTGAGAGAAAAAACAATGGACAGATGAAAAATTGAGCTCTAGAAACGGTGAAATAGGAGAAACGGAACAAATACGGTACACATTCACAGTTAAGAAAAATATCGGGTAGTGAATCTAATACAAAACAACAAGCGGGTTATCGCTGGCAATACTTCGCCTCAGTTCAAACATGGTAATGATAAGACCGTGGAAAACAGTATGTGTCGCACCTTATCATGCCAATATTTATGGAGAAATTCGTCCCACTGCAGAAAACTTTCGAAATGCATAAAACTTTCTTCATAAAAACAGATTATGAAATTTATTGGTTTTGAAATCACAAATATATATTGAAATACCTTTCAGACCATGATAAGTGACTCCGTTTTAGTGCTTGCTTGTCCCGCGATCATTCCACCGTCGTGCTAATTCTACAGACAGAGCTGCAGTTCATGAGGATTTTTATAAATTAAAAAAAACCTCAAGTGTCATTTTCTATAAGCTATAGGTTTCGTGAGATAGTTGCGCGGGGATGAGGATGCAAACCCAATAGGCATGCAATCATGCTATGTCAAAACCCTCGTTGAACCGTGACTATTTTGCGTGATTATGGTACACACAATGATAAAACTATCAAGGCAAATCATGGTCGCTGATAGAGTGTGAAATGCGAGACCGCGGTCTTTTCATTTTGCACACTCGCTTCATCGGCCGGTGGAGAGATAGTATGCTAAATAAGGAGACCGCAGTATCATATTTGTGATTCACTGATAAAGGGCGTGAGGAATGCAGATACATGATTTTGGACCCGAAGCGGCTAGAATCAAAAGAGCCAAACCCAACACGTCCGAACGCGTTGGGTGTTTTATTTGTACGATAGGAAGAACAAGCTACACAGACACACAGGCATATACACAGAGACAAGAAACTAGAGGGGTTGATAATATGATCGAAGCTATAAAAGGCGGGTAGCATGCATCAGTGTGTAGTCTCACCGCTTCAGTCAGCGAAATGCGCGCGCCGGCTCTCCTTCTCGCCGCTAGTGAGCAAATAATTACTTTCTCTTGCACATTTTCTAGTTTTTGATAAAAAATGATGGTTTTTGCGAAATTTTCGCACGTGTTATACATAACCTCAAGATCGATTGATGTGGTTGTATCATTTCAGTTGCGTTAGTTGTCACTGCGAAGAGATGCCCGGACAATTACCAGATGATGGGAGACGGAAGGTAAATTAGATTTGATTTCAATTTTTTTTCAAGTAGCTATTATGGGTGTACGAATGAACGTTACACGTAAGTTAGATTCGGGTTTTATATTTATTTAATTATAAATTGATATAGTGATTAATAGTTTCCTTATCGAACGTGGTCTGTTGACGAATAACAATCTTTAAAAATATACAAAAAAAATTAAAAAATAAGTAATGAAATAAATTTATATAAATACATTAAATTATTGACGTCTCTTACAGATGCATACGTCCTCTCTATCTCTGGCACAAGGAGCCGCTGACGACTTTCCTGCCGAAAGCCTCGGCGGAGTGTGCAGCAGACGGCGCCCATCTGCCATTCATCAGGAACGATTTCGTATGTAATTAGAGTAATTAGTTTATTATTTTTTAAAAAAGTAATTAGTTTAGTAATTATAGAGTAATTAGTCGAAATAGTTTAGGGTCGAGTTTGAAATTCGGGTAAATTATGTTCTCTCCCATTCATCACGACCGGTGAAGATATTTTGAAGAAAAAAAAATCGCGGTCTCTCATTTTTTTTTGAAAGATTTTTTTGAAAAATATATTGCACTTAGAAAACATGCAGGAGAACTCCCTATACAACGGCATCCTTAACCTCTTCGATGAGGTGAAGACTCAATCGACCTTTCTCGTTCTCGGTATCACGATTTCTTCTAAACTTTTTTTCAGATCAAACTTAATTATGCAAGAAGATTTGTATGAGTATAACTAGGATTAGATTGACGGTGCCGTTTTTGTTCCTTCTTTTTTTATTCAGTAGACGATTAGCATTGTATGGGTGGGTATATGATCATATTATTGTGATAAAGAAGGATATTAGATGAAAAACATGGTTCTCAGGCTTGGTTTGCAATCCCTCCACTCGTCGGTTCGAGTGGTCCGATGGATCGACTTTGATGTACACCAGGAATCAGATCAATCTCAACTTTGATTGCGTCGAGCAACAACAACATGTCGTTGCAAGAAAGGTTCATCAACTTTTCTTTTTTTTTGAAAATACGATCCCGAATCGCTAATTTTGAAACCCTTTGGATCCAATGTAGAATCATCGTGTTAAAACTTGATTTGCTCGTAGTAAAGACGCTAGTTGAATTTGCCATAGTCAAACATATCATCATGAGAGGCCAGATGATGATATGTGTGGTTCTTTGTCACCCCGTCAACGCTCCCTTTACTCATAGCCGCACAACCACGGGTTCAGTGGACCCCGTCTATTCTGTCCAAGGTGCACATACGTTTACTTTGCTTTCTTTATTTATACGTTGAAAATATGCTTTTTTCAGTGGTTCAACGACTGGTTTCGCGTTGACGATGATTCCACCTTGTACACCTACACGATTCTCTGTGTGAAGGTACTCTCTTCTAATTATATTAGAACTGTTGGTATATTACTCATATGATAATTGATATTTAAAATCAATGTAATAAAATGTAATTGAAGAACGCGTCGCCAGTGGATGCTAAGTGCGGCGAGTACTCGCCCATCGACTATCCTAAAGACGCAGGAAGACCATGCTATCAGGTATGGCTTGTTGGCTAAGTTTTTTGCCTAAGCTTATTCGCTGTAGTTTGTTTAGTCCTTACCAGTATCTCAAGGTAATGTGTCCAATTCAAAGAGACCTAGAAGACCGTACTTTAAGGAACGGTTTATTGGCTAAGTGAACACTTGGTAACTGAACTTGCCTATGTGATTTCAAACGGTTCGTGACACAGATATTTATCGATGCATTCTAGATCCATACGGAATCCTTGAGTTGGAAGGACGCAGAGGCGCAGTGCGAAGCAGATTCGGGCGCACTAGCTACAATCAACAGCGCTGACGTAACTTTTATTGTCCATCATGACTCCTTATTTCCTTTGGATGACACTTGTGAATATTCTTGAATTGCACTTTGTGAAGCATGATGGAATTTGATTTTCGGAAAACGGGATGCCAATAATTTTAAAGGTTTTGTATAATTCAGGAGAACAAGTTCCTCTGGCGCTCGGCGGTGCAAGCGGGCGCTGTGAGCGGCGCACACATTGGTTAGCTTTCATCAGTATTCGGTCAAGATTTATTAGGAAAGATATCACTAAAACATTTGAAGAAAATTCAAATTCGCGCGATAGTCGAAACACGAGGGACAGGATTAGGGTTCTCTTATTGGAAGCTATTGGAAATGTGAAATTTGAAGAACAAAGGAACGCAGACCGCGACGCGTGTTAGAGAGTGGGTGAAATTGAGAGAGAAGATGGCGAGTTCATTTCCAATACTTCCAATAAGGGAACCCTAGACAGGATTCCACCTATAATTGAAGTTGCATTATATTCCAATTTTTCTAATTGAGGCGCCTACAAATCCACCAGTGATTCTGCGAGCTGGCAGTGGGTCGCTGACGACTCCTCTCTTAGCAAGACCGGCTACAACAACTGGGAGAACGGTCAGTACGCATTTCTGATTTTCAAAACTGTTGAACCTTTATTTATCCATGATTGTTTCTCAGACTACTCGCATGCCATTACACTGTCCTGACCAGTAGACTAGATCACTAGCTCAGTGGCACATCAATAATCATTTTCTGGACGTCTTTGCAGCCGCTCCTTCCTCAAATGGCGGCAGCTGCAGCTTGCTGCAGACTGATTCCTCAGCAGCGACGTGGAAAAACGAGGAGTGCGATGGCGATAAACGCCCATTTGTGTGCAGAAGAGCGGGTATGAGATGTTTTGAACATCCACTGGAAATTGGGTAACTAATGGATTACAGGAAAATATTTTTTTTAAATGCTGCATAATTTGTACACGCTCAGATTAGAGCGAATCGTAGAGCAGACGTCGGTTAGTACTAGTCTCGAAGGCATTTAATTAGGAGAAAATCATCGAATTGGAATTGTCTTGTGTTGACGCGGAGGTGCACTGTAATGTTCTAATTTTTTGACAGGCTATTGACAGGCCAGGAATTCCGTTACACAACATATCTATAATAAAATAATACTGACATCCTTCAGATATTAGTTTATTTTATGCATTCTTGCTTGTGCTGTCAGAATGTGCGCAGAGGGTGAATGAGTTTCACCAAGTTATTAACAGCTGCCAGACATGTTAGATCGCTAATAGGGTGTCGCTTTCACGACGATAATCAAACTCATATCGACAAAGAACACAAAGAATTTCTCATAAATGTTGTTGAAATTGAAATTTCTATTTATAACTCCATTCATCATTTGGTAAAAGGTAAACGTAAAGGCAACTCAAAAGCCCTCATCTAACAATAAGCTCCAAGTCGTGAGGGAATCACTGCTAAGGCCAGTGAAGAATAGGCCAGTTCAATCCTGAGGACCCGATATCTTCTTCCGAACCAGTTACAACACCCATTTTTACACTTTTCAGCGCCTTGGTGGGGCGGTGGCGGTACCCACTGTCGCCAATCGGGCCCATTGTTTAACGGAATGAAATAGGGACGGAGCCTTACAATTAAATCACAATGTAATTGGTCCAGATTGCACGGTGCCCTCTAACTAGAGCGGCGTCATGGATGATAAAAAAATATGGAGTAAACTTAGGGGCCGCAAGATGGTCTGCCGATTTCACGCAATGAGGTGGAAAGTGTTTCCATATTAACCGCTGAGGTGTCAATAACATCATACTTTTTGCCGTTTGTCGATATCTTGTCTCTGGGCCGAGATACAGCTCGAAAACCACGCGCGCGGCTTATAACGGGAAAGGGTCAAAAGGCGGCCACTCTCCCTCGGTGGGCGGAGTAAGCGTCAGTGATGAGAGAATGAAGGGATAGTATCTGATCATCAAGCAAATGCGAGATCTAGTTCACGTTGCCATCGTGGTGCAGTGGTAGAGTGATTGCATAGCAAGCCAAAGGTCGTTAGTTCGAATCCCATCATTTGCTGATCTTTTGCTAACAACCCAAAATATTGCCATTAGAGCCGCTAAACACCGTAAGTCGTCATGCCAACGAACATTCTCGGAAAATAATAATACTAATATCTTCTAAACAGGAGCACAATTACGCGAGGCAATTAAATTTGATTTAGTTTTGTCTAAGTTAATCAGAATAATTCTCCCCACGAATTGCGAGATGCGCAACTATGTGCCTTCGCTGGAAGTGCTTGAATCACCCATTCCCGACTATGTTTATCGATTTTTGACCTACTTAATCACTACAGAGCATGGTGCGCACGAGATATGTTGTAGCCCATCACAAGAGCTCTCGAATAAACCCAAGCACGAGGCTTTTAGTGAAGAATGAAAATTGTGCTACTCATCCGCTGTTTCATGCCCCTTCAATTAGAGTCTCGAATGGGCGGAGCTTACCTTCCCTAAGTAAACTGCCATAGATCATGTTCCGCATCTAACTGATCTCATTATCTTGCAGCCTATTCCGCAGTGCAGCAAGACTGCCCGGTCGTGCAGCCTAAAGAGGGCGAAGATGTGTGTTTTTCAACTCGTACATCATGATTTACCTCACATTTTAACTATCTGCTAGTTACAACTAAAATAGACCCCTTCTCGCTCATTACCGATACATCCAACTGGAAACGAATTCATTCGACTACGAAGCTATTCTATGACTATTGTAAAACTAATTCAGTTGAAATATTTTGCTGCTTACGATGAATTAACTCTTTCAGATCTATCCTCCCTCCTTCCCGAAGCCCTCTGTCGCCTGCGAGTACTCGCTCGTTGTCGCCGAAAAGAAGCTTGTAGAGCTGCAGGTTTGCAAATAAATATGATCAGTTTGTGATCACTGATCAGTTTTCACAATAGGGAAATGAAAGTTTTTTTTAATTCCGAAAACGCGTTAATGAACTAGTCTACCCACAGACTTATTTTTGATGTTGTAGATCCTCCAACTCGAAACGAATCTCTACTCGGATTACCTACAAATCTACGAAGGCGCCGATGGAATTTCACCGATCGCAAAGTGATTTTTAAATTAGTTCTTCATGTAATGTTAGTGTATTTTTTTTCTCTAGCAAAATAGCCAAAATATAGCCTCTTCACGAACTATAATTATAATTCGATCTTCAAATCGTTGCAGTCTCACCGGCTCGGACATGTCCAATATCAAAGTGACGACGACGTTGTCCAATGTGATGAGAGTCAATTGGGCGCCGCAGGGAGCCATGAATGTTCGCGGATTCAGGGTGAGTTTTTTTCCGGATGTGCCTATTTCGCACAATCTTTCGCCCGTCAATCGGCGATAAGTAATACGGACAATGTTTTTTCAAAACTATAGTGATTATTGAAAGAAATGGCAACTGTGTGCACAAAAGTAGGGAACGCTGAAATGTTCCATGATAATTCACTCGCAATAATTTCAGATGAGATATCGCGCCGTCGATCCTTAATCGTTCACAGGATTTATCGAGTTTTGTTGTCCTCGCAAGGCACGATAAAGATTCCATTGAATACTTGTACTGTTTATGATTCTACACACGGTATCAAATTGGCAAGGAATAGAGTGCATACAAACGGGTAGTTCTTGCGTGTAACGTACAACCACAAGAACCCGTTCCTGTTCCCCCCCCAATTGCCCCCAATGATGAAGAGGAGATGAAGGCATTGTTTGTTCACTCCCTCATTCTCAATGCGCTCAAATACAACTCGTCATCAATTTTAAACAAGGCGATGTCATTAATTGGCGAGCTTCAGGCTGCGGAGGGGTCGAAATACAAATAAGTGATGAATTGCAGGTTCACATGGAGGTTGCTTCGCAATTCGAGAGGATGGAGGTCGGAGAGCCAAGGAGATTATTCTTTCGTCAATTGTCGACGCAGTTACTCTTTGTGGTCTACATAATTATACACCGGGAGTTAGTAATCGGAAGTACCACAAGGCCAAAGTGAGAGCTCGATCAGTGATAGCAAGAACCCTCTACGAACCTATTCACATCAACTACTTTATCTCGTTCATCACAAGGTAATTTGTAATAACTTTTACAATGCCAATGATATTTTCTCAGTCCGATGATTTCCACCGGTCTCCCTTACGGCGAGAGGACGCGCTCCGACGGAAATTAGATCTCCATTCCGAACACTATCCGTCTCCACAGAAATACTGAAATCGTGCGCAGTTCAGGGAGCAAATGATTCAGGGAGGAAAGATAGATTTTATACTCTTTGATAGTGTGGCCCATGCCACATTGAAGAAATGTGCAGCGACAAGGAGACACGCACTAACGTGCGTCGATTATTGCATCGCCATCTTGATGTAAGATCATTATTGTATTTCTATCATGAATTTACCTTCGATGTCCTCAAGGCTCTTCTCGATTCTGCTCTCATCGATGCTATTCACGGTGTTGGCAATAATTGAACGACTATATTAAACGGGTCAAACTAATTTGGCTTATGGGTAGAGCCAGTTCGGTCAAACTCACTCCTGGATGAGGGCTAAAATAGAAATTCCTGCAAATTAGCTCAATCGTTAATAAAGGCAAATTTAGCGTAATGGAAATGCACGTTTCAGCATTAAAGTCGGATGTTGGCAATTTTCCATATTTTCGATTTTTTGTCTTGTATTTTCTTTAAATGCTGTTTTTCTTTAGTGTTTCAGAGATAATTTAACCAGTATAATAATAAATATGTCTTTATCATGAGAATAAATTAATGGTCTTCAATTGATATTCGTTTGCACTGTGTTTATTCTTTGCTTTTTTCACTGTCCTTCAATGTGCTCCAGCCAGTGTCTTTTTATCTGTAATTATTTGCGTTAACACCACAGCTGTTTTTTATTACGCCTTTTGGCAGTCAGAAATAGCGTAATGGAGATCATTCTCCACTCTCGAGAGGGGTTGGATTGGTCAGAATTACGCCTTTTGGCAGTCAGAAATAGCGTAATGGAGATCATTCTCCACTCTCGGGAGGGGTTGGATTGGTCAGAATTACGCCTTTTGGCAGTCAGAAATAGCGTAATGGAGATCATTCTCCACTCTCGAGAGGGGTTGGATTGGTCAGAATTACGCCTTTTGGCAGTCAGAAATAGCGTAATGGAGATCATTCTCCACTCTCGAGAGGGGTTGGATTGGTCAGAATTACGCCTTTTGGCAGTCAGAAATAGCGTAATGGAGATCATTCTCCACTCTCGGGAGGGGTTGGATTGGTCAGAATTACGCCTTTTGGCAGTCAGAAATAGCGTAATGGAGATCATTCTCCACTCTCGAGAGGGGTTGGATTGGTCAGAATTACGCCTTTTGGCAGTCAGAAATAGCGTAATAGTTTATAAAGTGATTCCACAACGAAAGGAATCGAGATATTTTTTGAGAAATAGAACAGTAGGCTCACCTGCACCGGAAGTAAATGACGTCATTCGTGAGAATTTGAATAGTATGCCATAGAGTTCTGACTGAAATGGGTTTGTATCATCATTATGACATGGGAGTCGTATCAAATAGGACCTGACCTCGATTCTGTGATTGGGAGATGAAATATCAATGACGAGAGCAGTAAAATGATTGGGTATTCACTGACGACCGCGCGCATAGACGATGGACTGAGAGAGTGAGACAAAGTGTCATTGTCTCTCATCACATTTCACTCATTTTGCTAGTCTCAATAAATGCAGCGCGGTTCATCTTCAGTTTTCTGCTCTCGTCATTGATATTTCATCTCCCAATCACAGAATCGAGGTCAGGTCCTATTTGATACGATTCCCATGTCATAATGATACAAACCCATTTCAGTCAGTTATAACAACTCTATGGCATACTATTCAAATTTCACGAATGACGTCATTTACTTCCGGTGCAGGTGAGCCTACTGTTCTATTTCTCAAAAAAATATCTCGATTCCTTTCTTTTGGAATCACTTAATAAACTATTACGCTATTTCTGACTGCCAAAAGGCGTAATTCTGACCAATCCAACCCCTCTCGAGAGTGGAGAATAATCTCCATTACGCTATTTCTGACTGCCAAAAGGCGTAATTCAGACCAATCCAACCCCTCTCGAGAGTGGAGAATGATCTCCATTACGCTATTTCTGACTGCCAAAAGGCGTAATAAAAATCAGCTGTGGTGTTAACGCAAATAATTACGGATAAAAAGACACTGGCTGGATCACATTGAAGGACAGTGAAAGAAACGAAGAATAAACACAGTGCAAACGAATATCAATTGAAGACCATTCATGTTTTCTTGTGATAAAGAAATACTAATTTAAATATTGTTTGTATGAAAATAGAACAATAAATCAAACGAAACGAAAACAAATTAAATAAACAGTGTTTTTTGTTGAAATTTGCTACTTATTCTCATTATCAGAGAATTCGGTAAAAGAGCGTTAAAATATTGCATGAAATGTTGTGTTTGTTGCGTTTCCCAGAAATGCTTAAAACACCTGCAAAAATTGCAGTCCGGATATGTCAGTTTGACCAAACATACGCTACCCATAAGCCAAATTAGTTTGACCCGTTTTATATGTTACTCCGGAAAGACGAAAAGAGCAAAAAGCGCCGATTTAGATAAGCTTTAAGCGGATCTATGGCACAAGTAAATCACACATACAGCTCTGTTTCCCGTGCCTGACATACTCACTCAATTATGTACCTATTTCACCCAAATAGAATGAATATGCATGTTCCCTCTTGTTTGCTCACGATATTCTGCGTGTCGGGAAAGCTGGACGGAGAGGCTAGAAACACTTTGTATAGGTGGGAGGAGGAAAGCGATAAATCTCGCTAACGCAAACAGACAGACAGAGCGAAAAAGAGCACGCCGGCGTTATCGATATGACAAAAATTCTTTCGGGATTTAGATAAGGCGAAGGAGTCTCGTGTGCTTCCTTCATCCCTTGATCGAGATACGGAATGCGCCATGTCTCGATCTATGTTTTGATTGCGCATGTTGCTTATTTATCGATGGGTGAGTCATTTCAACTCTTTGTTGTCGTTTTCGATTTTCGTGTTTTTTTTTTCATTTTTGTCTTAGTAGTTCAGAAGCCGGAAAGAAGGAAAGAAGCCGGAAACTCATTACAGATTAACAGAACGTAGCCTTTTTCTTGTTTTTCTAACTAAGGAAAATCATTGGATCTGATTTTCAGCGCAGTTTCGATGCAGGGATGCGGGCTGGCAGCTGAGCGGTGCATATTGCTACTATATCGACACCAATCCAGCAACCGGAGGGTGAGCAAACACTTTTTTATAGCTGGCATCAGCGGCCTTAATTTTAAAGGGAGAGTTACCCCATGTTTGAATTCGCGCGAATTTTGAGGGTCTCGCAAAGAAAAGACAAACTATTCCATCCCTTTTCCGGACTAGTGTGATTCCCTGGGTGCGCGGTCACCACTCCTCTCTCGCACTCTCTTTGATATACTGACTCTCTCTTTTCCTCTCGCATCTCTCGCCCCTCCTCGATTCCCCAATCTTTCTTTTCTGATCACTCCTCTGTCTGTTCCCTCTCGAAGAGAGACAGAGGAGGAGAGGTCAATCGCTAGGTGTTTTCTGGGGGTATTTCTCCCTTTAACCCCTCAAAATGATAGGGCATCAACAATGAATACAGCGTAACCTGTCATTACTCCAACTCCGCTAAAATCGAAGATTATTTTTACAGCGCCAGTTATTCACGTCAGCAAGACTTGTGCATCGCCTTAGAGGGATACTTACCGTGCCTGGAGACAGAAAAGGTTATAACTTTTAATTGTTAAAATGTGATAAATTGAGGAAAAATGCAATTTAGGATCAGCAAGGTCTAATCGAGCTGGTTTCGAGAAAGGTTTCATCTGGGTTCCAGCCATTCTTCATCGGATTGATATGCGCATGGGTTTACGCGAATGATGAAGGTGAGTTCGCCTATTATTTTAATTTGTTGTTGTTGTAAAACACATCATTCCACAAGCCGGTCAACCATCCAGAAAGGCCTTTGGAGTGAGAGAGCGTGTGAAATCGAGAGGGACTCTCTCACTTTTGTACACTCTCTAGCTCTGACCCTGGTCTGTCGGTTTGGAATCATGTGAAAAGTGACGTATACAATTGATTGGCTTGAGAAATTTGAGTTGTAGATACACTAGCCCTTTTACACGCTTTCTCATGGCTTATTAAGATAGTAATGGAGTTCGATCGCATACACGTTTCTAATTATAGCAGTCTTTCTCAGTAGAGCGTCACTGGAAATGGACCGAGCCAACAGTCACCTACAACTACAAGATGGCGAAGTTCGATGATCATTCATATGGTGAGTGCTCACTGAGTATTACTTTTGCAATATGATACAATCAAACCAGAGCACGCAAAAGTGAAGGAGTCGAGTACTCGCTTGTTTGGTTAACAACGGAAGTACGTGTTTTGCTTTGGAATAGTCGTATCATTTTATATAGGGCTGACTCATAAGTTTTGCACGATTTGGGTTGTGAACTTCGGTCTCTCGGATTTCGGTGATGTCAAATGGACAGCCCCTGCAGTCAGGGTATGTTGTGGCGGGAACACATTGTAACAACATCCAACATCAGAATGATCATACTCTATCTGAATGCTCGAGATTTAATAAGAAACATGTTTTGAGAAAATATGAAGAAAATGACTATTTTTTTCGAATTTTGTTTACTCATAGATTGGTTTTATCAAAAGCTCTACCTAGAATATATTCGAGTATTTGAAGTCTTCTTTAAAATTATGGCAAGATTAGACAGCTGCATCGATTATTCCAAAAGTTCTGTTTCCCCAACATAGAGTACTCCTCGGAAAATAGTGGCTGTGTGAATTCAAATGGTGCTTCTCAATGCGAAGCGATCGAGATCCCATATCGTCCGTTATATTCATTGACACTTTGACTTTCTGCCACAGTGGTTCGTTTGGGGTACGAATGTCGTATAGTTTTCGCACTTACAAAAAACGGTAAAATCGGAAATGTGCTAAATTTCGCAAAAATTACGTATTTTGGTCCTTCGTATGAAGATGTGCCCTATCCAAGTATGGGGAAATCAAGCAATACCCTGTTTGTCAGTTACACTAGTAGACATTCTCTATAGAATGAGCTAATCAGCGGATCAATAGAGGCTTCACCAATTTCGTCGCATTTCGTGAAGCCTGATTTTCGATCGTTTATTTCTAGCATTTTATGGCGTCCAACGCATCTCAGCAATAGGATAAGTAGAAGTTAAATGAATAACACTTTTGAATTACCTATGGGATGTATGAGAAATGAGGGTAGTATGGGAATTCAATACTCATTGGGAACGCCACAGACCCGAATGTTGTCAATCTTGAGATATGCCGCAAGTAAATTACGTTTTTGATGTAGAATTTCTGACTCGCCCAATGAGTTGGCACGATGATTGCAGTGCTTTTGCATTCAACTGAGATCACACTCCGTAATTGTAACTTGAACGGAATGGCATCTCGATCCGCTGGTGATATGCAAGCCATTGAAAGAATCTGGTCGATAAGGACCCTGACAAATTTCCGACCTTCTCTCTTCCGTCAATGTGGGAAATGAGCAATAGGATAGTGGCCGATAAAAAGTCGAAGACTCGCTACATATAACTATACTATACAAATATTGCCTGCTAAGTTCTAATGAGAGTGTGAAAAATTTTTCTGAAATCTCGAAATCGTGCAAAACTTATGAGTCAGCCTGATAAATGCAATAGTAGTGTTGCAATGAATTTCGAGAGTGGCTAATTGATACTATAGGAACGGGAAAACTTTTTTTAATAAAACATAAAAATAGAAGAAAAAAATTAAATAATGCACGGCTCCGGAAAAAGATCTTCTTAGACGTGTAATCTGATAAAGTGAACATTTCGTGCCATAAGGACAGATTGATACCGAAATTTGTAAAAAAGAGTCTTTAGCACTTATAGATACGAAAATACTCAATTGTAGATAACATATTTTGTCCGAGTGATCTTGAAGCACCGAACTTTCTACTGACAGAGAATGGAACATGGAAACTGCATTCCACGTAAGCCCATTGTCTATATTCTGATTTGTAGCTTAATTTTTTTTTAAATTTCAGATTCCCGGACAATTTCAAAACCACATTTACCGTCTGCCAGAAGCTCGCGTGAGTATCCATATAGTTTTATACATTATTTTCGACTAGTATTGTACTCCTGTATGAACGATTTTGCGGGGCATATTATAGATATTTTTGGTCAACATTGTTTTGATGATGTAGATCCGAATATCGCTGGAAATATTTTTTTAAATATGCACAGTCATTTTGTTACAGTATTCCTGATACTAATCCTCCTTCAACCACGGATAACCCAGCTGAGACGACAACGCAAGCTGCTCCGTGAGTTTCTCTATACAGAGCGCAAATTTGCTAGGATAACGCTTATCCAAGGTTTCATTTGTGAGAGATCGGTTCTCCAACCTCATCGTTCCGCACACTCTCTGCCTCGGTGAACAAGCGAGAGAGTGCCTGGAACAGGGAGCGTGGAGAACAAAAACGAGGCTTTCCAACAAATGAAAACTTTGAGAACCGTTATCCTAGGGAATTTGTTTTAGTGTAGTATTTTTTTAATTTAAAAAACCAGGTTTCAAAATTATTTATCTCCGGCTTTTAGTTTCAACAAAAATTTGGAGCCTTTCAAATATAGAATGGAGCGTGTGAAACTGGGAGATGATATCTCACTTGTTCACCCATCCTTCCATAGGTTGTAACGGGCTGTAAAATTATGTAAAATTGAAAATTATGCATTAATGAATTGACGTAATCTTTCATTACCTCGGCGTGTCTGTCGTTTTGTTGAGACCTCTCGCCAGTGGAACGAGTGTTTTTTTTTAAATCTTTGGAATAATCTTGGTGTATTTGTAGTATACAATAGATACCTTCCAGTGCTGGCTTGTCGCCAATTCTAATCGGCCTTATCGGAACTCTCACCGGGCTTAGCATTCTCATAGTTACAATGCTGATCAAATATAGGAGGAAAATCAAGGAACTGATGGAGCAAATGATCGTGGCAAGTTTTACATTATTTTTTTGTATGGTTTTTTAATTATATGAATACAATAATTACCGGTTTTCGATACATTTTCGGCCTAATCCTTCCGCACTTTTGTAATGATTTTTTTTGCATTCCAGTCTCGAGAGCCCGACATGAAAAACTTTACCGATGGAGGAGCAAGCGCTGATCAACATCCGTGAGTTTCGAAAGTGCAACAGCATCGCTTCTAAAAATATCTTTTAGTGACGATTTATGGGAAGTAGGTCGCCACGCGGTGGACATTCATTACTCGACGAAACTTGGCAGTGGCGCCTTCGGTGTGGTGTACCTTGGTGAGCTACAGATTTTTTTTATAAATTAAAACTGCCTTTTGGCTCCCTGAAATTGTCATTATACGCGCTTGGAAATTCAGGAAACATCGACACATCGAGTCTTCACTATGGCTCTAATCGATCGGCTTTACAAATGTCATCTTTGAGACTGAACGGCGGAGAGATTGCAGTGAAAACTCTACATGGTCAGCTCACTCCATTTTATTGTTCAAACGGCTGTTTCGAAAATCATCACCAAATTTTCTGAAATCCGGTTTGTCATCTTGTATTATCTTTTCATCTAGAATTATATTTCGTAACTTTTAAAGAAGGAGTGTCAGCAAAAATAGGATGTGGAGTTTGTGATATTAATCGCTTACCCTTGTGAAGGACAATAGAAATTCAAAATTGGGAAGGTCGATCTTTTCTCCGAAGCGAAATACGCTCGTACAAAGAAGCTACAGTGCTCAGGGAAATCAGGTTCAAGTGCCGCGCGAGCGTGCGCGATTAAGCAAATCTGTCGGTCAACTTTTTTTCTCGTGTCGAATTTGCGTGCGCTGTCTCCCCCGCTGGGGGAGGAGGGAGGGGAGGGAGGATTCGCACTCTTGCTAATTTCTGCCCATCTGCATATGCGCATTTGTCTAGACAGCGAGTTCCATCGCAGACGTCGGACGATTGTTCTTACAGTATTCAACCTCCCTCCCTCAGGGTAATCGTGCCAAGATATTTAGCTGACATTCCTTCTTTAAAGAAATTACTCTTTAGAATCGGCCGACAAGCTTGCTGAGGCAGAGTTTCTTCAAGAGATCGAATCTATGAAAAGAATAGGATATCACGAAAAACTGGGTAAGTACATAGAAATGTTATTCCCCGTCATTCATTTATTCTTTCACATAAATATGTATTATCTCTTTTAGTGAACCTAATCGCCTGTGTCACTGACAGTGTTCCTCAATTATTGATCGTGGAGTACTGTAGCAACGGGGATTTGCTCGGTTTTATGAAAGAAAGGTACCGTGGCAGCACATTTAACTTGTTCTGTATTAAACAAAATAACAAAATAACAAAATAACAACAAAATAAAATAACATAAAAATAACAAAATAACAAAATAACAAACAAAATAAAGTCAATGATTGTTTTCAGGAGACTTCACATGTTGGAAATGGGAATGAATGTAGAAAAGAGAAACTTGGATAAATCGAAGATTGTTACTCAAGAGCAGCAATTACAGTTCGCCATACAGATCGCCTATGGAATGGTCAGAATATTATTATTTAAGCATGTTGTTCGAGTTCTAAACATAAATTAATTCGTGATTCTACATAACAAAATGAACTTCTTATGCGTGAATAGCAAACGGAGAAAAAATAATTATTTTTAATAATTAATTCTGCAGATAAAAATTCTATCAAATGAATATTGCGATTTACAGGAGTACCTCAGCGGGCGAGGTTACATCCACCGAGATATTGCGGCTCGAAACATTATGGTCGATGACCATTACTCATGCAAAATTGGCGACTTCGGCCTGTGTCGAAAGGTTGAGGAGGAACAGGAACTATATCTTTCGAGGGTGGGTGATATTACAACATAAACTCAGAAAAAAAGTCACTAAGATCAGCACACTAAGTGAATCTGTGCACTTACCTTAACGGTATCGTATTTCTACACATGATTCCAAACATACAGACCAGGGTTAGTACGAGAGAGTATGCAAAAGTGAGAGAGTCCCTCTCGATTTCACACGCTCTCTCACTCCAAAGGCCTTTCTGGAAGATTGACCGGCCTGTGGAATGATGTCACTTATCACTTATGCACAGTTAAGTGAAGTATACACTTTGTGTCCTAAAGAAAATCCTAAAGATTTTTTATATAATATATTCAATATTTTAATATTCCAGGGTGGTCGATTACCCATAAAATGGATGGCACCGGAGGCGCTCAGACGATACGAAATGTCGACGGCGAGTGATGTGTATGCAATCGCTTTTGTCCAATCAATCGATAATCAACGCTGCTCAGATGGTCTTACGGTATTCTTCTATTCGAGATCATCACTTTAGGAGGATCTCCATATCCTAATTGGGAGCCATCTGAGGTTTGCAAAGCAACTTTAGTTAACAATTCTGTTTTCTTATTTATGGAATTCAGATTTTGTCCAAAAGCCATCGATACAACATTTGCACATTTCTAGATACTGCCGCGGCTCGAGGCAGGGGAGCGTATGGCAAGGCCGGACAACTGCCCAGATTCCGTGTAAGTCTCAGGACCGGGAACTCCGCGGTATCCGGATAATACCGAGCCAGGAAATGGTTGCAGAATCCAGATTTATCAGATACGACGCAATGCGCGATTGCTGGCGAGGAATTCCTATGTTACGTCCTGATTTCACGTCCCTCAGGAGTCAATTGGCAAAAGCCTTGGAAGAAGTTTGTTTAAATCAATATTTTTTGAAAAAGCAAACTTCTTTTTTTCAGTCACCCAGCGAGTATTATCTCAAATTGGATGCTCAACGAGATTATTACCTCGTGCCGAACAGCAAAGACGTACCGGTGCGAAATCACTCATATTTTCCGGCAACGCTTACAATTTTTCAGGTATTCGAGGATCAGATCTTTGGAATTCATCTATGATCTCATCATTTCGCACTTCGTTCTTGCCTCCAAAACGGTGCAAAACTTTCTTGCGTCCGGGGGGAATCGAACCCCCGTCGAATGCTTGGAAGGCATCCATGCTGACCATTACACCACGGACGCTGATGATTGATCGAGCTTTAAAAGATCTCAAAACCCTCTAATGCTCAAATCTCGTTCTCACTAATCCCGCAATAAACGTGCAAATGCACTCTTAATCCACTTTGCATCTCAATGTTCTCTTTTTTATCTTCCCCTCTTTCCTCCTACACCAAATCACTCTCCGCTCGACTGCTCACTAGAGGCGGTCAACCCCTCTTTTTCCTCCTGATCCATTTGATCTACCGTACCCCGCTCATCTACCGTATCCCGACAACTACCGTAACCATGAAGGCGATGAAGAGTATGATGAGGGGGTGAGTTAATGCCTATTCATTTTCTAATATTTCAGATCTTTGATCTTTGATCTTTACTCTCTTTTAGAGTGGTGGTCGCCAAGCCGAAGAAGAAGCCCGTCACCTCGAGCAAGGACACTAGTAAGAAGAAGAATTCAAAGGGTACGTTGGATTACGGTAGTTCGCTAGGTCGGATATGGCGGTTCAGCGGGTCAGATTTGTGATTGCAGAAAAGAAGAGCGTCATGGCGGCGCCGTCGCCAGGTGAGTTGGCCGAGCCTGCCAGCGGTCTACGATAGTTCAGTCGGTCAGATTTCTGATCAACATCGTTTCCAGGGGCTACTACTCCGGACCAAAGCGCGAAGAAAAATTCAAAGGGTACGGTTGGTTACGGTAGTTCATGGGTATAACGCTTCATTGAGTCAGATTTGTGATTGCAGAAAAGAAGAGCGCCATGGTGCCGCCGTCACCGCACATCGCGCCCGCGCCTGTGACTACTGTAGCAGGTGCGTTACCAATTTGTAGAGCGGACTACGGTAGTACGGTCGGCCAGATTCCTGATTTTTTTGATTTCCAGGTGGCCCTGATCTCGTCGGGTTGAGCACGAAGAAGTGAGCGGCGCTATAAAAGACCAAAGAACAAAGATCAAACATCAAAGTCCAAAAATCACAGATCAATTGCAGAGCTCGGAAAGGAAAGAGTGCAGAGCCGCCACCAGCCGGCAAGACGATGGCGATCACAGTACAGGAACCTCCCAAGAAGTATGTGATAGCTACCGTAACCCACTAAGAGCCAAATCAATTGGCCAGCTGTGATTGTACAAATAAAGATGACCGAGTACCTAATGATGATGACATTCCCTCCCCCATTTCAGAGAGGATGTGTTCACGCAGTCGCCGGCCCAGAGCCCGATGAACTCGCCAGGTACTGTAGCCGACTGACGCAGGAGTGGTGTCAGCGTGGCGCATTTATCGTTTTTCATACTAACCGTCTTAATTGCAGCAGTCTCTCCCATCACCGCTACTGCGTCAACCGAGTCGCCCTTCAATCAGCCGGAACAGGACATTCCCATGGAGCCCGATGCACCCGTCGATCCCGAAAAGGGTACGGTATCTATCGCAAACTGTTCAAAGACTTCAAGAGTTTCCGTAAACCCTTTTGCAGAAAGCCGATCGATAGCGGGCCGAGACCCGGACACCATGAACCCCGATCAGCTGGCCAACCTCAAGGCATTCATCTTGGTATGCGGTATACTGTATATTGCATAGTGATGACGCAATTACCCTTTTCAGCAGTACGAAAAGGTCGGCGTTCAGGGTCTCCTTGAGGAGTTCAACAGCATCAAGGGGTAGGTCGAGTGTCGTCATCATTTGGCCCATTGCCAAGCGGATACTGTAGACTGTAATGCCAATTGATAATTGATGAATGCGCAGGTACAACTTGCAACCCTTCGACATCACTGGCCACGAGGCCAACCCTCTGAGGAATCGATACCAGGGTTGGTTGATATTTGATCTTTGATCTTTGTTCAATCCGTTTCCACTTCAGACATTTTCTGCATCGAACCTTCGCGAGTTAAGCTGATGGATGGAAAAGAGGGCGATTACATTCATGCCAACTACGTGAAAGGAGCGCCCTTCCTGAACAACTTCATCACCACTCAGGTATACTGTAGTCAGAGATCAAAGATCATTTCTTGAAGATCAACTATTATTTTTGATTCAGGGTCCACTCGAGCCGACTGTCAACGACTTCTGGCGCCTGGTCGTGCAGGTAAAGATGATCTTTTAACTTTTCTAGCAAAGACCAAGATCATTTCTCGAAATTAAGGAAAACGTCGGTTACATCTTCATGCTATGTAGTATCATTGAGCTGGGAAAGAAGAAGTGTGAACAGTGAGTAAAACAAAAGATCAAAGATCAATCACCCCATTTACTCAGGTATATTCCCGAGACAGAGGGAGAGATGCGCTTCTATGGAGGTTTGAGATGGAAGTATTGCCTAGTGATGACGCAATTGATTTCTCAGATATCAAAGTGACGCTGGAAAAGAAGGATGAAGATGGGCATTTCATTAACAGCAAATTGCTGATGGAAGCGCCGGGCAAGGGCAAGAAGATACTGTACCACCACTTCTGGAAGAATTGGTAAGGCGTAGCCCGGTAGTACTGTATCGCCTACCGTACTCCCGCATACAATACCCAGTTTATCCTCTACCGTATCCCTACCGTTTGCCTCTCAGGCCCGATCGAGGAGTGCCCATCACTGCTATGGCTGGACTCCGCCTGCTCCAACATGCTCGCAAGACCACCTTCGCCACCATCGTCCATTGCTCGGCGGGAGTCGGTGAGTACCGTAATCCTGCTACCGTATCCTTTTACTGTATCTACTGTATCATCTAGAGTACCCTGCCATTTTACAGTAACCAGTTACTGTACCTACACTATCCCTGATCTCAGGTCGAACGGGCACTCTTGTCGCAATTGAATGGCTGCTGCAGAAGATTCTCACTTCCTGTCCTCCCTACGACATGAAGGAAATGTTGAGAGCAGTGAGAAGTGAGACGATTAATGCGACCGCATACCCTACCGAATACTCCCGACTACCGTAACCTACAGTATGCCTCTTCAGACCAGCGTGCGCACGCCATCCAGACTGCTCCTCAGTACGCGTACATTGCATTCGCCATCTTCCGTCTCTGGGCCCTCCTCGAGCCAACTCAGGTACAGTAACCCGCCAGAGACAGTACCCGCCCAACTGACTACGAATTCCGATTTCCACATCTTAGTCCCGTAAGAAACTTCCGCTCGTTAGTGACGATTTCTTTTTCAGCAATCTTGCTTCCACAAGTTCTCGGCCGACATGCAGACGTACGCTGGAGTGGTGCTGCCTCCACCGCCTCCTGGAGCAGGACCCGCAGTGCCCACGATTGTGCCAGGTACGGTATCGAAAATGACTAACTCGGTGCCAGGCGTGGTCCCTGAAAGTCGTGGCACTGTGCGATGTGCTTTACAAGCTGATAAACGTTTTTTTCAGGTGCTCAGCAAGCAGCGCCCGCGGCCCAAGTTCCCCATTGGTGAGGAAATATACGGTACCCCTTCGGTTATCGAGAACTGAAGTTTTCTTTTGCAGATGCTCCCGCTCTTCTCTCGTAGTTTTTCGACATTCGACGTTCCCCATTCGTCGATTCTTCTCAGTTGATAGTCAAAAGGAAACAATCAATGTAGAAAATAATTCACGCGGCCCGCAAATATACTTGTGAGAGTGTAGATAAATGGATTCTGTGAAATGTTGAAGTATGGTCACATCGGAGGATCAGAAAAAAAGACCAAAGATCATGTATAATAGATGAGAAGCAGTTCTTATACAGAAAGAACGATAAGAGTAAAGATCAAAGATCAAAGATGTGGAGAAATGGATACGTGTTGGTCGGAATTAGCCAATGAAAGAGATCAAAGATCAAATAGAGGGGAAGTGCCTTGAGAGAGAATACTGTAATGTTACATGTGAATGCGTTGTCGTTCAAAGATCAACGAACACTGGAGGATGGAAAGGGATTAAGCCAGTGCCGTCAAATGAGCATGGATATGCAAACTAGGTATTTGATAAAATTCAGATCTCAAAGACAGGAGCTTTTGAATTTACAATAGAACTCAAAAACAACTTGTATTTGCCTTCTGTATATTGTGCTGTGCATGTTTAACTTCCGGAAAACAGATAGTTCTTTTCACCAACGTCTTTATTGTTATCACTGTTAGAGAATCTCAAATTGTATCAGATGTGCAGGAATCAGAGACTTTCTTCTTATTTCACAAGAGTCGGAGCAATCTTCTCGTTCGAGTTCGTTACCTTAGTGATTACATCTTTCTTTTTTTCCGGTTTCTCTGGACTCGCATTGATCTTCTCGTTCGATTTCGTTTCTTGGGCGGAGAATGTCTTAACAAATCTATTTAAATTGATTAAAAATATATATATGTTTAAGAAATAATACATTATATTTGTTAATTCTCACATCTTTCTTGTCTTCACATGACATCAAATCCTTCTCAAACTTTCCAAAGTCTTCCCTGTCCTGCGACCTCTTCTTTCTCACCTAAAATACAAAAAAAACAATAATGATATTAAAATAGCTATGATAATATCAAAAGAGACTTTTTCCTGCTTCCTCTTCAACTCAGCCCTTACTTTTCTGACCATCTTCGATCTGTACCGTTCACGATCGGATTCGCAAGTGAAATCACGACGATCTGCAATAGCAAGCAATTTTTTTTCGCTTTTTTTCACTTCCAAGAACGGGTCAAGGGTGACTGAAACTGGCCCGGACCCCTTTCTGGAACTTGGAAATTCGTCTCACCCCACATTGCCATTGTCACTTTAATTTCTGCTGCGGCTTGGCTAGCACCCTTCTTCACAAGCTCTGCTATATCCTTCGCCTGTATAATCATCATTACAACATACTTTTAATAAGTTACTACGTAACCTAAAACGACAAGCCCTGTCTGTCTGTCTGTCCCGTGCGTGCGCCACTACCGAATATCTCGAAAACTAGAAGAGATAGTTTGTCTACCATTAATTTTATGAGAAAGCGTAGGACAATTTTAGTTTACATTTTTAAGCGCGAAATTTGTATATTACACATCTCCCACTTGGGAACATCACATTAAATTTTAAATATCGCACGATCACTCAAAATGTTAGCTCCTGTGTGTACTGAAGGTGGGAGAGCTCACAGAAGTGCCGGCAAAGTGTCTTTGCGGTAAACAACGGAAGTTCGTGTTTTGGCTTTTAGTATGATTGTATCATTTTTTATCTATGTAATACCTTCTCCTCCTCCCGCTTCTTCTCATAGGCGTCATCTTCGGCCTGAATTCGTGCACCAACGATTGCATTTATGATATCCTCCTCCTCCTTCGCCTCCCTCTCTTTCTTCTTCTTCGCATCCTCCTTTTCCTAAATAATAATAGTAATATATTACTATATATTAGAAAATGCTAACGTAAAATGCGTCTGTCTGTCTGTTTTTTTTGTGATTCGTTCCGTTCGCAAAATTTTCGTCTTTTCGCTATAAATCGCTTCAAAATTATGCTATTTTCTCAGAACCTTTCGCATATGATAATAGACCAGAATTGCTTTAAAATTTTACAAAATTTAAATCAACAAATCCATGGCCAAGAGGGTTACGCGCTGGACTAGCAATCCGACCGACGCAGGTTCGATCCCCGCCGCGGGCAAACCTTTTGCCGCATTTTTCGCGAGTGTCAGAAACCGTTGTAACACGTTTTTGAGTTCCGTGAAACACGTTTTCACCTGTTTTGCCGGGTTTTAACGTGAAAAATCGAAAAATATGAAAAGTTCCAAAATGATTCAGAGCGTATGGGATCACTACAAAATTGTTTTGCGATGTCGGAAACGTGTCCGAACGTGTTCTAACGCGTTTTAACGTGAAAAATCGAAAATTTCAAAATGTTTCCAAATGATTCAAAGAGCGTAGGAGTTCGCAGGAAAAATGTTCGAAACGTGTTTGAACGTGTTCTAACACGTTTTAACGTGAAAAATCAAAAAATTTGAAAAGTTCCAGAAAGATTCCAGTATACTGCGAGCTTTAATGTAGCCCGGAGCCGGCTACCGAGCGCCCCCTAGACCGAACCCACACCCAGAACTATGCATAGAGCGTAGTGTACGCATAGAGCGTAGTGCATTTAACCTCAATACAACCCCGCTACTTATTTAATATATAATAATAATGATAGTATATGGAAACGAGGTGCACTAATGTGAATTTCATAAAAACTTGGAACACTGACATGAACTAGCAGGGAAAATGCTCAATTGTCCGGTTTTTTAGGATAGCCTTGCTGAGAAGGAAAAGAAAGTAGTTTTAGAGTTTAAAATTCGGGTAAATAATTGAATTAGCACTCTTCATTTCACATACTCTCTCACCGGTCGATTGGTGAGAGAGTGTGTGAAATGAAGAGTGCTAATTCAATTATTTACCCGAATTTCAAACTCTAAGTAGTTTACAAAACAAACCTTCTCTCGCTTCGCTGCTTCGGCATTCTCCCTCTTCTTCTTGGTATTGCATATGAAGAGGAGAGAGGGAACGAGAGCGAGCGTCTGTAGACATATATCAATAACTATAACAATTTGAAAATATTGAAAAAAGGGTTGCAAAGAAGAAGAAAACTGGATCTATCACTTACCATCAGCAGAAGGATCATCATTGTGGGTACGGTACCCAAGGCAGACGCGAGGTATACTGTAGTCATCGATGGTACGGTACTTCAGACGAGTGGGATGGGTCGGTGGGGAGCTGTCGACCGCCCAGAATGAGAGCAGACTATGAGAATGAATGGAGAATTGAAACAACACGTGTGCGTGTTTGGAGAGAAGAAAACAAGCGCAAATTACATGCAAATACGATTGAAACAAATACGATTTGATTTTGTTTTTTTTTCAAAATTTGAAACTTATTTGGAGTAGAAAACGTCAAGTCGCATGAAAACACGGAAAATGATCGGAAATTCTTGTCTCCATCTACAAAATCAATTGAAAAATTTTCAACATTTGTGTGGACAGAAACATTTTATTTTTCCTTCGCCGATTCCTGCTTTCTTAATATACTTAACTTTGCGTGAGCCTAGTCATGTGTTTGACCTAGCCGAATCCTGTGTTGCTTGTGACTTTGATAGAACACAGGACCATCGCCGATTTTCGAATTGGTTTTAGCCTTTTCCGTATTCTTTATCGAGTGTCGCCTCCAGTACCCTTTTCTCTGGTGCTAGAGGATATCAGGTACATCAAACCCGTGCGGCGAAGACTAGCACGTGGTCGTCGACTAGAGGGTTTGCAAACGCTGAAATGGCGTGTGAATATTACAAGTTCACGAACACTCGTCCAAAATAATAAAACGTTCCGCGGCTAAACACTAATTCCGCTGGCGAGAGAGCATGGTAAAACAAGAGACACGCCGAGGTATAGAAAGAGAGTACACACAGCAGTAGTCCATGTCATGAACGTATCATTAAAAAATTGTAATAAGTGGTTGAAGGTAGCCAAGTGTGGACCTTGTTGGAAGTTCCAACAAGCGATCTAAAACCTCAGCAGTGGCCAGGGTACCAAAGCGTGGACATTGTTCGTTGCGCCAACCAACTCTGCGTATTGGTTAAGCCTGGGAACACTACCGATAGTTGGAATTGGTTGAGTAGATCAATAACTAAAGGAAGTGGGGCTGGTAGAGAACCATGACGGCTGAAGACGAGGAGGTCTCCCCGACCATGAAGGAATTATTCACACAGATGGTAGAGATGCAGAGAAAAGTGTTTGACATGAAAGAAGACCAGAATGAGAAGTACACACAGTTATTGTCATTGGTGACCAAGGGTGGTAAATGCACTACACAACACTTATGAGTGATAAATGTGCAGGTTTAGTTCCACGCGTAATGGATCGACTCTTGATGCGATTGTGTGTGATTGCCTGAATGGGACTATGACAGAGATCAAAGATCAAATAGAGGGAAAGTGTCATTAGAACTCGGAAAACAAGTTTCATCCGGGTATCTGACTTTTGGGCTGTAAGTCAAAACACGTTTAACTACAGGAAATCTGACAATTCTTTTCGCAACTTCTTTATTGTTATCACTGTTAGATATTCTCGAATTTGCTCAGGTTGGCATGATTCTTAGACTTTCTTCTCATTCGCAGCAATCGGAGTAATCTTCTCGTTCGACTTCGTTTGGTTGGCGGGAAATGTCTGAACCATAAAATAATTATTTTATTGAAAAATCCAATTTTATGAAGAAGAAAACAGTACTTAAAGCGTTTGCTGGAAGGTATTAGATCAAACTACCACTCATAAGTGTTGTGTAGTGCATTGATAATCGATAACTGATTACATTACAGGATGCTAGATTGATTACGGTAACTAGCATAATACTATTCTATACAACAATAAGTATATTTTGCATCATTTGTGCTTACCTCTTTCTTGTCGTCTTGACATGATCTCAAATCCCTCTCAAATTTCTCAAAATCGTCCCTGTCCTTTCTCACCTAAAATAATAATAATAATAACAACATTAACAATAACATCATACCTTCTCCTCGTTCCGTTTCATGTCGGCCTTGACTTGTCTGAACAACTTCTCGCGGTAATTATCGGTATCTATCGGACCCATACGAGCGGTTTGCTTCTTCTGCAATCAATGATTGCAAGGGCTCCAGAAAGGCGTCAAGATCTCCATGTTGCCAGAAAGAGGCCAAGGACGAGTGGTGAATGTTGTATAGCAGCGAACGGTTTTTTTTCGTATATGACCCCTTTCTGGTGATATCGAAAAAAGTCAACTCGACACACCAATTTCATAGACTCTCCGTTCTGCTTCAAATTCAGTGTCGCCTTTTTTCATCAGCTCCGAGATTATCTTCGTCTTAAAAAAACTAATTAATTATTACTACTCACTAATTAGAACTTGCCTTCTCGTCCTCCCACTTCTTCATCTTTGCCTCGTTTTCAGCGCGGATTCGTGCATCAACGATATCGTAGATCTTATCCTCTTCCTCCCTCTCCTCCTTCTCTTTCTTCTTTTTCGCATCCTCCTTTTCTTAATTATTATTATTATTATTATTATTATTATTATTAATATAATTATTGTTATGCTCGAAAAATCGGAGCACTGGTGTACATTTTAAGAAAGACACGAAACGCCAACACGCATTAGCAGGGAAATTGCTTAAAATCCCCGACAGCCAGAGTAAATGCGCTCTGAGAGAGAAAAGAAAATGAGACCTTTTCTCGCTTTGCAATTTCGGCCATCGCCTTTTTCTTCTTTGTATTGCATGCGACGAGAAGAGAGGAGACGAGAGTGAGCGTCTGAACAAAGCATCTTTATTAAAGAATACGCAGCGTTAAAAGAAAGATCTGTTCCCAGTCCTCTCAAGCGAAAATGTGATAGCTTTGTGGCTTACCATCAGCAGAAGGATCATCATAGAGGGTATGGTACCCAAGACAGGCGCGAGAGAAACTTTAGTCATCGATGGTGCCATACTTAGAACGAGTAGAAGGGGTCGGCGGAGAGCGGTCGACCGCCCAGAATGAGAGCAGACTGTGGGAATGAAGGGAGATCACACTTGTTTGTTTGGAGCAGTGAAAAACACGCGCAAATTAAATGTAAATACGATTGATGATTTGATTCAATTTTGTTGTTTTTATGCAAAATTTGAAGCTTATTTTAAGAGAGAAATCGTAATTCGTACGATAAAAGAGAGAATGAACTGAAATTTTAATATACAGTAGCGGTCAAAAGTCTTCTGGTGATTTTTAAATCTGATACAACTTTTGAACCCGAAGAAGCTTTGTTTTGATATTGTAGGGCCTTTTTTTTCTGTCAACGCAGTTCGATAGAGGAAGGTTTGATGTACCTTGTATTAACTTTTCAGGCAAATTAAAAAATAAAATTTTCTAGGTCCCGGCCATCCTCGAGTCTCTCGTGATTCCTGTCCTAAACAGATACAGTAGCGGTCAAAAGTCTTCGGGTGATTTTTAAATCTGATACAACTTTTGAACCCGAAGAAGCTTTGTTTTGATATTGATGGGCCTTATGTGAAATCCATTGTAGATTATGCAACTATTGAGGTGTTGCGAAATAGTTCAGTTATTGCGTTGTGATGACGCAATCCCCTTAGGCAATACTTTTTAGAATGGTAAAATGTTGCATAATAGTGACGTAATTTGTGCTCTAGAGTGACGCAAAGATCACTTTAATGTCATTAGCATCTTTTCCGCCGTTGCCCGTTGAACTACCACTAAGAAAACACTGAAACTCGGAGTATTACCTAAGGATGATGAAATATTGCATAGTGATGATGCAATTTGTGGATGAGATTATAGAGCCAGCAACGCTGATTCCATTGATGGGTATGCCAGCCTTCCCCGTTAACTCAGAGCCGAGATACGCTCAAAAGTCGGAACCTTGTCAAAGGGCTGAAAATGGGCGTGACCAAACCAGTGTCCTTCCGGAAATCGATCGCCGCGGGCAGGAATCCAATCGAAACGTTCATTGCCCCTAGCAATCGGTTCTCCCATAGATTCTCTACCTAATCCACGCCCAAGCCAGATCTCTAGTGCAAGTCCTATAGGGGGCCCTCGGTGAGACCACAATACTGCGAAAAAGTGACTTTTACGTGCCCTGAGGGTAAATGGTGGCCTACCGCCACCATATTTTCAGGATCATCGGCAGTCATCATGGCGATTAGTTTGGAGCTTTGATGGGGTCTTTGGGATGTCTAGAAGGCGAGATACGATTTTCCGACCTCGATTTTGCAGCATGGCTGCAGCCAAGTAGCGACACCGCAGCAACTTGAAAAAAAATTTCTAGGTAGGTCGTAGCCATGTCTCAACACCCTGAAAGTTAGGTGAGCTGGAAAAAAATCCATGTAAGAATAATGCCCATTCAAAAAAGTATTCATTGATTGCGTCATCACAACGCAATAACTGAACTATTTCGCAACACCTCAATAGTTGCATCGTAATCTTCAATGGATTTCACATAAGGCCCATCAATATCAAAACAAAGCTTCTTCGGGTTCAAAAGTTGTATCAGATTTAAAAATCACCCGAAGACTTTTGACCGCTACTGTATCTGTATAGGACAGGAATCACGAGAGACACGAGGATGGCTGGGACCTAGAAAATTTTATTTTTTAATTTGCCTGAAAAGTTAATACAAGGTACATCAAACCTTCCTCTATCGAACTGCGTTGACAGAATTTTGATTCAAAATTTAGCAGCCGCATGAAACACAAATATACCTGGTGAGTTCGGATATTTTTTTACATAAACACCAAATTTGAAAAATCATATCTGGCTTTAAAATGGAGGTAGAAAATCTCTGTTTCGTTCATTAGATAGTGAGAAGTCACAGCTATAAAACAAAAATAGCGTAGTCATTCCTGGCTCATGCTTTTGAGCTGGGCTGTTGGTTTTGTGAAATATGTCGTAATTTCCGTAAAAGTCAAAACTAAGAGCCGCCTCTATGCGCGTTCTGATGGGGCAACTCGGGCCTATTAATGAACGGATAAATGAGCAGAATCGGCCCATGCGTTCTATTGAGGCCGCTGAAAATGCGTTTCCCGATGAATACGACTTATCCAAAAATTATACTTTTTTGTGTGTTTTCTAGTAGAATTATGAGAAGACTATTCAAAATCAACGTTCAACTTGTTTTCAGCACATTTTATAGAAGGATTTTGAAGAAAAAAAAAATGAAAATTTTCAGACATGTTTTTCGATTTCGTGGAAAACTTATTTTTTTACTATCCAATCGTGAACCTTTCAATTTCAATTAACCGTATACGATGTTGTTACAACAAATCGTTGGTGAAGCATGTCCTATTCCACTATCTTCGAGTCTAACTTGCATCATTTTTTCATCATTTTTAAAAATTTATTTCGCCCTTTACAATACACCTTGTTGTGATCATACTCCTTGAGCAGCTTACTCATCATGAGTGGAACATATGTCTTTTTGAAAGTGAGGTGCAATCTTTTCGTAGAAAAAAGTTACACCCTCAAGAAAATCTCTTATCTGCACGAGAGCGCACGCTCTGCCTTCAACACAGTATCTCGCCTAGTTCAGATCCCGCGCCGGGCACAAATCTTTCGCCATTCTTACTATTACTCCATATCAATTGTTTGTACCAGAATTTGCTTAATTACAGTGAAATATTACTATTTTTTTTACTTTATTCATGGCCAAGTGGTTAAAGGGCGCGACATTCAAAACTGACCGAAGCAAGTTCGATCCCAACCGTTGGCTATCCTTTTGCCGCTTTTTTCGCAGCATTGCAAAGAGCGCATAACATGTTTTCAAGTGCCGCCAGATATGTTCGAGCACGTTTTGACTTGCTATAACGTTATTTTATGAAATTTTCAAAATTTCACAAAATGAATCGGGAAACGTGGGTACAGTACCTGTAAATCGCCCCCTTTTAATGCGATCGCCTCGAGTCGCGGCGATATGAGACGAGTCGTCTCGGATCGTCTCATGTCGCCTCGGCTTACTGTCGTTTCATTTTGGTGTTTATCGAAAATCTAAAGACAGCATCGTGTTCTAAGTTAAATTCTCTATCTGATAGACTATATAAAAATAAATGAAAATAAACTTTAAAAAATTGATTTGAAAATACTGTAATAGTCTGACACACTTGGACTCATCTGACACATTCGACGACTACCGTACTTAACTGAAGCGCGGGAAATGCGTGGCGATCACGCGCCCGTTCTATTTACCTCAATTTTTATAATTTTGTATGTTTATTGTTGTTAATTGTTTGTAATTTTGTGCTTAATTCAGGCAGCTGACCTCCACGCTGCTGCTGACTATGTAAGATAGCCAAAGACGATCCGCGAATCAGTCAGTTCAGTGCCTTTTCCTTCTTTTGTGCCTTTGTTTTGAACGGAATACAGCTTGTGAAGAGCTTTGTAGCTCTTCCCCGTGTTCTTCTGTCGTTCCCCGTTGTGGCCAGTTCGAGTTCGTACTGGATCAAGACCCGTTTTTCGTAAGGTGAGCATTCTTCAATTAATTATCAATATATTAACATCAGACATTACAAAAACCAACAATTATCAGCAACTTGAAACATGTCTAACATTGGAACAATTACAGATCTCCGGACATATCATCGTCCTCGTCTTCCATCGTCTCTTCGCCTCCTTCTCTCTCTCCCATTGCCTCTTCCTCTCCTTCTCTCTCTTCCATTGCCTCTTCCTCGTCTCGTTCTTCTCCCTCTTCATCCGAATGGTAGACGAGGGTGAGCGCCGGTCTCTCAGGTGTGTAGTTAGATTTCGATCTCTTGTGGATGAAAAGGTGATTATACCTAAAAAAATAAACGGATTACATTGTGAACGTTGTTCCACTAGACTCACTTCGCACTCAGCGTGGTCCATCTTTCGTCTGCGTGCTCTGCAGTTTCGGCACGTAGTGTTCGGAACAACTGTAACACGAGTTGAGTAGCTAGGAATCGCAATTAAAATACCTCTCTGACATGTGCCATTCTTTTCCATTCTCGATCTTGCAGCCTCTTCTGGGCATCCGGATGTCCATGGAAGACGCTATCGACGAGGAGACGGAGAAAGGTTGCATGGCATCGAGTGCGAGCGGAGAGTGCACATACTTCGTCCTTATCGGTGTAGTCGAAGCCCGAATCTGCATGGAAGCAATTTTGTTTTGTTATTAATTATTTAATCGAATTTATTATACTTACATCGATTGAGAGGGCGTCCAGGCATGTTCTCGATTATAGTTCTCATATTGGAATTGACTTCCTTTAGTGTACTCAGCATAACTTCGTTGTCATGCGTCAGTTGAGCAATATAAACGAAGAAAATTATTTTTTTATTTAAATATTATTATTTATAGTTATAATAATTCCTGAACAATGAACAATGTCATTTTAAATGCTCATTTTAAGAACGCGTCCACTGGCCTGTTCCGGGCTTTAGCAGTAGTGCAAACATAAGCATAAATAAAATATTTCCAAATATACCTTGGCCCTGTCGGCTTTCCTATTGCAGGATGTGGTCTGGCGATTGGGCGATGAGGAAGGGATGACTACACGTCTTCCTTATGAATATCTCACCTTTGTTATTACTTGTTAAAATCGATAAAATTCCGTACCGGTCATGGTTTTACTCTTCTCACTTTTCTTCAATTTCTTCTCCTTCACGATAGGTGGAGTATGTTCTTCATCAGAATCTGTTAGAGGCAATTCGGGACGAAATAATATAAGGAGTTATAACAATGGTACCTTCAACTGTAGCTTTCTTCTTTGGCTTTGAAGGGCGAATAGGGGATGACATGGTCGAGTCAAGGTCCACCTCCTTCTTCACGGAAGGATTTCCTAAAATTGGTGTGTTTTCGCATATACACAGTACCCTTACCTAGGCGGCGTACTGTAGTTTTCTGCTCTTTGGTCGTCTTCTTCACGATTCTTCGCTTCACTTTCTTCACTGCAACAACAATGTACATTTAATAAGGATTGGTAAGATAGTACCTCCTAAAGTCGACGCTCGAGATACGACGGATGATGCTCGTGTCATCATACCTGAGAACAAAAATATCAATTGCTGAGGGGGGGGAATAACCTCCACGCGTCGGCTTGACATCCTTGAGCTCGGACTTGACCGGACGAGTACCTGGTAACTTCTTATTGATTGAAATTTGAAAGGGAATTGAATACCTGACATTAGTTGCTTCACAAAACTGTCGCAGTTCGCACGATTTCCCAGGTGGGCGACACGGCAAACCTGCTCGAGTCCTTTCTTTGGCCGAATCGTTACTATTTTTCCTTTCTTCAATTCTCCCTCAATCACTTCCTTCCGCTCGTAGATACCGTACTCCGTGGAGTCCGTCATCGATTGTCCTACGACATGAGTTGATTCGGCTTTCATTGCTGGAATATAATTAATGAACACGGAATGAAATACAGACCAATTGATGCGAGGAAACAGCGAATAAACAAATGTGGCGAATTTAAAATCCACTTCCCTCTGGACAGTTTTGAGGCTCGGTTGCTCCGTGGTGTAGTTCGTGGTGCGTCGTGGTATGCGAACAATTTACAAAGGACATACAAGTGAACACAAATGCACGCGATGCACACAGGCCCCCTGCAACCACCGTCGTACCCTCTCCCCATCATCTAGTGTCCGATTTATTAGCTCTCTATCTCTCAAATACACAATCGTTCTCTATGAACATTTGGTCTTCTCATTATTCATATCCTTGAATGTGCGTTTCTTATTCATAAATCTCTGTAGATGCTACCTGAGGAGGTACGTCTTCATCTTCGAGCTTCCTACCAAGCAAATTACTCGGCAGCTAAAGCACACCGATCTTTGCCTTTGGGAATGGCTGTCCCTTATTCATCAGTCCTCGGATTCTATCGGTATGAATCCGATAGACATCTGAGAGAAACTAGACAGTACAGGTATCACAGGAAATTATAAGAATATTCTTTATTGGTGCATATTAAGGTCATACATATTCGGGGAACGAACGCAGGAAATTCAAAAGAAGATTGTGGAATTATACAATCGGGACAAGTTTTCCTCCGCCCAAGATAATTGTGCTTTTGTCAGATAATTGTGCTTTTCGATTACCTTATACGAAGAGTTTCAGTAAATGCCAACACATTACTGACGAACAAGCGACACAACGGTTCAATATGGTGGATGATTGGATAAGAAATAATGAGAACTTTGACTCGTGGGTTAGTGCACCGCCTAACCGATATACTTCTCAACCTCACGTTTCTAGTATTTCTCTGATGAATCGATTTGCCAACTTGGGAGCACGCGACGGCTAATCATCACTACTGACACATTTGATGCCGACCGACTAGTTGGAATGAAGAAATTCCCAGTGAAAGTTTGTCGTATTGCACAGTATATCTCAGTAACAATTTCCTCTCAGGTGCAGTGTTTCGGAATAATCAGTCGATTCGGCCCTGGCCCACTTGTTTTCCTCGAACGCAACAAACGACTGAACTGGGTCACTTACTCGGATATCCTCGAGCACTCCCTTCTCCCTCACGTGGACGGAACGATTGGAAGAAAGGACGCGATATTCATTCAAGACGGGGCTAGTTGCCACACGGCGCGTGGAACGATTGAGAACCTGGAAAGATGGGGAATAAAGGTTGCGGAGTGGGCACCTTCTAGTCCCGACCTTAATCCCATAGAGTTTGTTTGGCGGGAAATGAAGATCTATGTTCATGGCAAACATAACCCAACCACTAGAGCCGGACTAGTCGATGCCATGGACAAATGGTGGGCGGAAAAACTTACGATCGATTACTGCAACTTGCTAATTGACCACACCGTCAAGAACATGCGTAAAGTTCAGCAATCGCTTGGTGGACCAATTTCGGCGCGGTCGGCGCTGGGGATGGGTGCCCGGCTGTGAGTACTCCGCCCTCTGCAGCAGTACCAAGGTTCTGCTCAGAGGGAAATAAGTCTACGACTTCAGAAATCTTGGCTACTGAGCGACGACTTTAAAGTCTAGAAAGTGCCGCTCCCCTGCCTCTAATAGAAACGAGTAGACTTATGAAGTCGTCGCTCGGTAGCCGAGAAGTCTACAGTCGTAGACTTATTTCCTTGTGAGTGCAACCAGTAGTGTACCCGGAACAATACCGAGAATGCTTGGCACGATACCAGGAGGATACATGCGCGAAACTTCAATGGAACTGGAATACAAGTTCTATTTTAATTGTGGTTTCTTAGTTTGAGTTGTACAAGTACATATTACAAGTACATACTACACATTACTTTAATTCAATCAAGTTTTTTGGCATGATAAATGATGATATTCAAACACCATGAAAGTGAGGACTCTTTTACATCGAAGTCTTTATTGTTATCACTACTAGATAGTCTCGAATTTGCTCATGTTTTCATGATTCTGAGACTTTAGTCTCATTTCTCTGCACTCGAGTTTTTCCCATCCGGTTTTTTCTCTGGACTCGGATTGATCTTCCCATCCGGTTTTTTCTCTGGACTCGGATTGATCTTCCCTTCCGGTTTTTTCTCTGGACTCGGGTTCTTCTCATTCGATTTCGTTTCTTGTGCCGAAAATGTCTGAAATGTTATATTTAGATATTTGTATTAATTGAAATAAAGTGTTTGACGATAATTTTAGTGCTTACATCTTTCTTGTCTTCACATGACATCAAATCCCTCTCAAACTTCCCAAAGTCTTCCCTGTCCTGCGACCTCTTCTTTCTCACCTTGTAAAAGAAAATATTAATAATAAAACGGTATACTGTAACCGGTACACTGTATACGGTGAACGGCATACTGTATACGGCATACTGTCTACAATGTACGGTATGTTGTATACTGTATACGGTGTACGAAATACCGTATACTCTGTACGGCACACTGTATAAGGTGTGCGGTATACGGTGTACGGTATACTGTAACCGGTATACTGTAACCGGTACACTGTATACGGTGAACGGCATACTGTATACGGTATGCTGTATAAGGTGTACGGTATACCGTATACTGCATACTATGTACGGTATACCTTCTCCTGCTTCCTCTTCAATTCGGCCTCCACTTTATAGAACATCTTGGTTCTGCGAATATCGCGCTCCGACTCGGTAGTGCGGTCTTGCGCATCTGAAAAGATGCCATAGCACACTAGGATTCCACGCTCCAGAAAGGGGTCCGGGCGAGAGTGTTCCGAACCCCTTCCTGGAAAACTGGCATTTTGCTCACCAATCTCATTTGCACGCCATTCTGCTTCCTCTTTAGTGGCGCCCTCTTTCATCAGCTCCGCGATTCGCTTCGGCTTTAATTAGCAGAGCTAATTACTAATTAGCTAATTAACTAATTAGCACCTTCTCCTCCTGCCACTTCTTCTCCCGCACCTCGTCTTGCGTCTGCATCCGCGCATCAACGATGGCCATGATTTTATCGTGACGCTCCTTCTCACTCCTAGGATGGTCTTGTTAGAAAAGAATAATTGAATTGGAATTTCGAGATCTAGAGATTTTGTAACTATCGCTTCCGACTGCTGTGAGGTAATTTAACCATACCGGGATACTGTAAGTATCGGTAAGTGTCGGGATCTCTCAACTCTTTTCAACCCTTCTCAGACCTCTCTTTCTTCTTCTTCTCCTCTTCTTTTTCCTTCTCTCTCCTTTCCATTGCCTCCTTCTCTCTCTTCTTCTTTGCATTGCATACGATGAGAAGAGTTGGAACGAGAGTAACAATCTGAAGAAGAACGTTTCGAAAATCATAACGATGGTATAAAAATGTCAAGGTATAAAGGTAATCATCTACCACTCACCATCAGCATAATGAGAGCCATTGCGGGTACGGTGCCCAAGGCGGACGAGGGGGATACTGTAGGCATCTACGGTACTTCGGACGAGTAGAAAGGGGTCGGCGGTGAGCGGGCGACCGCCCAGAATGAGAGCAGACTGTGAAAATGAAGGGAGGAGTGAAAGGGCACGGCTTTGTGTTAGAGGGAGAAAACAAGAGCGAATTACGTGCAAAATTGATTGATTTTCTTTAATTGAATCAAATTTTCTTGTAAATTTTGTGCTCGGATCTTTGCTTTTTTGTGTTGCAGGGCATCCCGGTTCGTTATTTGCAATACCCTCTGGCAGTCTATTTTTCCATACTTGCATCGTGGAGCTGGAGAGCGGGCGCCAGAGGGATCTTGCAGTCGGGGGGGGGGGGTGACAATTAGTGATGATCAGTCGGAAAATGTCTTTGTCTGAAATAATGTCGAACAAAGGTTCCGTTCCGGTTCGTTCCGGTTCAATACTTTATTCTCCTTTGTTCTCCCTCTCATTCCGGCTTTTCGACTGACCACCTCTAGTGACAATTAGGCAACTGCATTTCGGCAGCCGACGTTTCGGCAACGGGACATAACTCAGCCGGCAGTGACACTTACGTCATGAGAAAGGTGACATTATTATCAGTATCAGTGACATTATTTATCACCCTTTAGAGATCCTTCAGAATGGTCCCGGAGCAGAGTCAACCTGGTCGTCCCGAGTCCTCTTCCTCGGTATCCCTCCAACGACCAGACGATGACAGATGGGATCATGACGATTGATCAACTCTTCCTACAGCCCACCCACCCCATCATTCACATTTCATACTCCCTAGAAGGAGAATATTATCGATTTTCACATTTATCTATGTTCGTATCTCGTTGCGCTCTCGGGCGTCGATAAAATATATATATAAAATTGATTTTGATCTGTGTCCATCCGACGATGTTTCGGCAACGAGGAATACAACTGTTCAAATACTTACTTACTTACTTAGTTACTTAGTAGATCCATCTTCAACGGCGAAGCCGCGTGGATCACAGTTCTTCCAATTGCTTCTGTCTCGAGCGCGCGTCATCTCTAGGATGCATTTGAACAGTGTCGTAGCCCCTCAAGCTACGACACTGTTCAAATGCATCCTAGAGATTCCGGGTTGGTTCCATTCGAGTACTAATCGAGTACTGACCACTTCCTCGTTCCATCACAAAGCTGATCTTTGGTCTCTGCCCATCCGATAACATTTCGGCAACAGGGAGGCATAGCCCAGGCGAAAGTGGTCATAGAGACTAGTGATTGGTACCATTCTGATCAGCAAAAATTAATCGGGGTTTCAATTTTATCACTGAAAAGGTGATAAGATCTGCAATCGATTTTGACTCCAATTACATCACTCCCTAGTTGATGCTGATTACAATAGTATCACTCCCAAGTCTCGAAGACCACGCTCGACTGAGTTATGCCCCGTTGTCGAAATGTCTTCGGATGGGCAAAGAACAAAGATTTAGTGATAAAATGTATCACTGAAAATGATAACAGTGACACCTGCCCCATGACGTAAATGTCACTCCCGGCCGAGTTCTGACCCCCGAAATGTAAAAAATATCAGTTCAACTAATTGCGTAACTAGCAGGGTGTGTTGAGGTTAAACTACGTTATGGTAGAGTGCGCACTACGTTTTCAAAGTATGATCCAGGGGGGGCGTTCAATTCCCGGGCACAGTTCGGTCCAGGGGGATCTTTGTAGCCGGCTCGAGGTTCGGTCTAGGGGAAGCTCGGCAGCAGGCTCCAAGTTCGGTCCAGGGGAGCTTTGCAGCCGGCTTCAGAGTCGGTCCAGGGGAGCTTTATAGCCGGCTCCAAGTTCGGTCCAGGGGGAGCTCGATAGCCAGCTCCAGGTTTCATTGAAGCTCGACTTATGTTGTGGAGTGTTGATCGCTACAAAGAGTACTGGCTTATTCCGTTGCAAAGGCTCGTGAGGCTGAGAGCGGTCGAAAAAAGTTGCCACTACGCCTCTTCGTGGCTGTGTGGCAACTTTTTTCGATCGCTCTCAGCCTGACGAGCCTTTCTCAACGGAAACGCAAGATACAGTGCGTTCAGAACGTTTTCGAACACGTTCAAACACGTTTCTAACATCGCAAAATACTTTGATCCCCTACGCTCTCTGAATCATTTTGGAACTTTTCGGAATTTTCGATTTTTCACGTTAAAACGTGTTAGAATACGTTCAAACACGTTTCTGACATCGCAAAATACTTTTCCTATTATCCCCGACACTCACCGGTGCGTTTGGAGAAAGTTCAAAAATTTCCATTTTTCAAGTTAAACCTCGGCAAAACAGGTGAAAACGTGTTTCACGGTACTCAAAAACGGGTTAGGACAGCTTCTGACATTTGCGAAAAATGCGGCAAAAGATTTGCCCCGGCGGGGGTCGAACATGCGTCGGTCGGATTTGAATGTCGCGCGCTTTAGCCACTTGGCCATGGATTTTGTTTAAATATTTTTTATTTAAAAAAAATTCTTTTGTGGATATGCATATGCTAGTGAAGAGCGCGTGTCGAAATCTTTCTTTGTTCCCGAGTTATTCAGCAATAAAGTTTGAACACACTGACACACAGACAGACAGACAGACACAACGTTTGGACACGTTAGAACGCGTTGCGATATGCTATAACACGTCTATGACTACGCAGCATGTCGTAAGCGCGACTATTCACATTCTATGCCTATTCCCGAGAAATTTTGACAATTCTATCAAAAAATGATCTGAAATAATAGTCTTTAGGAATAGGGATATCGTGATATTTCGCAAGAAATATCTCGATTGAGTACGCGGAGAATTTAAACTATGAACCGTCGTTACTTTCCAATTCCAGTTGATACTCTAATCGGGAAAACGCTCCTTAGGGTATAAGCCACAACACACATCAATCGATCAAAAAATCGTGGAACGCAATCTGTGATTATGCTCATGTAAGCTCGATATGCATATTATGTCAAGCAAATTGTCGGAACTTGTTTATCGCTCTCATGACAGATCGACCTACTGAGTACAATTCTAAAATGTGTGACGTCATGGGTGTCGGAGTCTCCGCCTTTTCTTCTCTATTTGGGCGATGGCTGCACTCTCTCATCCGACTTGGTCTCCTTATCGACGACGGGCGTTGCAGCCTTAATATGCTAATATTATATTTTAAAATGTTTTAATTATCTTACAACAGCCTTCACCTCCTTCTCAGCGCACTTCAGTTCGGGATTGTTGACGGGGGTTGCAGCCTTAATATTTTTATAATATTTTCATTTTGAAAATTTGTTACCCCTTCCCACCCACTGTCTCACCTCCACCTTGGCCTCCTTCTCTGTTCCCTTCGATTCAGGAGTATTGGCGGGTGCAGCCTCAATATTTTCAAAATATTATTAGAATATGTGTAGATATTGGGCGCTACCGCAGTGTTTGGCACCAGCGAGCCGCTCAGTCTGGTTTTCTTACACTTTCGTTGGTCTTTTCCTAGTCCCAAACACAACAATAGTGCCTGATATTGGCTCCTTCGTCACTCACATTGCAATATTAAAATGATACGTTCATAAAATGGACTACTGTTGCGTGTACTCTCTTTCTATACCTCGGCGTGTCTCTCGTGTTATCATGCTCGCTCTCACAGCCAGATTTGTTATTTAGGAGCGGAACATTTTATTATTGTGGACGAGAGACTGTGAATTTGTAATACGACTCTACCTCCTTATTCCGTTCCGCCATCATCTCTTGTCTCCTCTTCTCCCTTCTCCTCGCCGTCATCTCACCGTACTTCTTGCGCTCCTCTCCCCTCTTTTCTTGCTCGATCTTCTCCTGTTTGTAATAAAATGAACTCTCCTATTATCATTTCTGCGTTTAGCAGCGGATTAGCAACGGAACGTTTTATTGTTTACGACGAGTTTTTGTGCATGCGCAATACCTTCTCCGTCTTGTTCGCCTGCTCGCGCAGAATGCGCGCCCGCATCGCCGCCTGCGTGGTCTTCTTTCGACGGCGCGGCGGACTGCCGTCGTCATCCTTCGACCTGCCTGAAACCGGGTTATTAAACCGGAAAATCGATCGTCGGAGGTGACGCGACATTGCCTGATTCCCCGAACAATTCAATTCAATTCAATTATTTATCATGTCAGGCAATAGTGCTCAGATGAGGATGGGCCGGAATTCTTCGTTAGTTGCATTCCACCATTGGGGCCCGATTGCTCGTTTCAGGTCATCTCTCCATCGGGTATTGGGGTGGCCTTGGGGGCGTTTCCAGTTGTAGGGGGTCCACATCGTAGTTGCCCGCGTCCAATGGTTGATTTCCATTCGCCTTATCTTCAAGGCCCATTTCGCTTTCCGTTTAAGTGCCTCCTTATTCCAGTCTCGAATTTGGGTGATTTCTCGTAATCGTTCATTCCTCATTCGATCCAGAAGGGTGACTCCAATCATCCGACGTTCCATCTTCCTCAGGGTGACATCGAGGCGCTCTTTGTCACTCGATCTCAAAGCCCACACCTCGCTACCATAGAGTACGGTAGGCAAGATGCAGCTGTCGAAGAGCCTCCTCTTAGTCTTCATGGGAAGAATGCGTGACGCCAGCAGGTGGTGGAGTTTGCTCCAGGCAGCCCAACCCAGACGAATCCTGTATTCCACTTCTTCGGAGGGGTCCAGGGGAAGGGAAATTCTCCCGCCAAGATATGTGGTAAACTCAACGAACTTGAATACTTGACCGTCGATGGTAATGGGTGCGCGAGTCGTGCTACAGGATGTAAGGAGAACCGTTTTGGAGGCATTGACTTCGAGACCGACTCGTGCACACGCTTCCATGAGCTTTCGCAGCATCTTCTCCAGTTCCGGTCGAGACTTGGCGACAAGGGCGACGTACTCCAGATGACTAAGATGGCGTCCGTCGATCCGGATTCCGCAGGTCTCCCAATCGATGTCGTCCATCGCGCTTCTCAGTACCGCGTTGAAGAGACGGGGAGAAAGTGTGTCTCCCTGGCGGACTCCTCTCTTCACGCACACTGGGACCAGGTCCTCGTTCACTCGGATTAGGGTGGAAGAGGACTCGTAGAGGCGACGTAAGAGATCGACGAGGGTGGGATGGACTCCAAACGTGCAGAGTGCTTGCCACACTGCATTCCATTCCACGCAGTCGAAGGCCTTCTTGAAGTCGACGCATCCGAGGTAGAGAGGCATACCATATTCGTGAGTCCTTTCAGCGAGCTGCTTAATGGCGTGCAGATTGTCGAGAGTACTGAACCCTTTCCTGAAACCGGTCTGGGTGAGTGACTCCGACTCATCGAGAGACGTCTCGACTCGCTTTAGGATGACACGGGTAATGCTCTTCAGGGTGACTGTCAGTAGTGAGATGGGGCGGAAGTTGCCAATGTTGGAGGGATCGCCCTTCTTGTGAAGAAGGGAGACGACAGCTTCGACCAGAGCTCCAGGGACGGGGTCACCGGCAACAAGGTGGTTCAGTAGATCGGCTAGCGGTTGAGCGAGGTACTCCCTTGATAGATGGAGCATATCAGGGAGGACACCATCGGAGCCGGGGGAATGACCACACTTGAGGAGGGATAGAGCATGTCGGGTTTCATCAGCCAGGAACGGTGGAAAGGGCTCAGAGGGTGGGGCGGCAGCGAGAGGGAGCGCCACTGCAGGGGTGTAGAGAGTCTCGTAGAAACGTTTGACGGCAAGCTTGGTTGCATCTTGAGAGAGCGCGCCAGAGATTGGGTCAGGGACGAGTAGGCGTTTCCGAGACGAGTGGAGGTCCTTCATCGTTTTGACGATGCTCCTTCCCTTGGCAGCCGCGAGGTGCGCTTGATTCTCCTTCCTTCTGCGGATGTCGTCACAAAGGGCGGCACGGGCTGTCTTGCAGGAAATGGAGTAGGACACGGTGGTTCGAGGGTCAGCGCGAAGGGAATGACGGGAGGCGAGTAGGCGACGAGTGGTGGGCGAAATCCAGGGCGGGGTTTGGCGCTTCCTCCAGCAGTTGGTAGCCGCGGTCTTGGCGAAAGCGGTGATGGTACGGTAGGCTTCCGGGGCGGACTGGGCGCGTGCAAGGGGCAGTGACCCGAGAAGACTCGAGTTGGCAGAATAAGCGCGCCGATCGAAATCGTAACGCTCCCTGCGTCTTTTCTGCTTCATCTTGCGGGTAAGAGAGAGACACATCCGGACGAGGCGGTGGTCGGAGTTGAACTCGAAGGGACCGACGACTCCGCAATCGACAACTCGCGCTGATGGATGGGCAGCGATGAAGTCAATTTGCGATAAGGTCAAGCCGTTTGGGGACCGCCAAGTCCAGAGTCTACCGTGTCGTCTCTTGGGAAAAGTGTTCCATATGCGCAGGTTGTTTCTCACGCAGGCCTCGGTAAAAATGCGGCCGCGCGAGTTCGGGGTCTGAGAGGCGAAGTCACCGACATAGATCTCATTGCCAGGCTCCCTCGACACTCTACAGTTGAAGTCCCCCGTCAACACTGGCATAAAGCCTCTGGGCGCACTCTGCAGCGCGGCATCGACCTGATCGAGGAATGCGTCATACTCGTCGTCCTGGTAGGCAGACGTCGGAGCGTAGGCGCAAACGAGGAAGAGCCGTTGGTCGGGAAGCTGCAGAGTCGCTAGACGTTCGGAGAGGCCACGGAACACAGCTCCTCGCGCGAGGTGCGGTCGGAGGAGGAAGGCCACGCCATGGGACGCGGATGGGCCACCCGAGTGGTAGATCACTGTGCTTGAGGATGTAAGATTGAACGAGGCACAACCCACAATCCTGGCTTCCTGCACAGCAATCACGTCCCACTGGATCTTGTCGAGGGCGAGCTCCATCTCGATGTGTTTGTCCTTCGGGGCGAGCGTCCGGGCGTTGATGGTGCCGATGTAGAGGTGGCGACTCATCATGGTGGCTTACAACTACCGAGGGCCAAACTCTTCTGGTAGAGGGACACTGGGCGGCTCACGAGCGGAGGGAAAGAATGTCCGACCGCTCGCTACGCTCTTGAGAACCCAGAATGATTCCCCGAACGGAGAAGGACTACTCTCGCTTACCAAATTTGCTCTCGAGCCGAGCCTCCTCCTCAGCGACTCCCCTAGCAATGAGTTCCTTATAGTAAGCCTCCTGTGATGATCATAGTGAGCATAATTAAATGGGTTACGGCAAACCGTCGCCTTGTCAATTGTGATTTGGTAATTATTAATTAACGCTTAATTACATGATCTCACCTCATCTTTTTTATCACGCTTTTCATTCTCAGCGCGAATTCGGTCCGCGACCATTTTGTCCATGATTCTCTTCTCAACCTGAAAAGTGTATTTTTTAACATAAAAAAGTGGTATTTTCTACCTCCTTCTCAATTCTCTCCTGTATTTGCTTCTCCCTGTCCTCCTCCTCCTTCCTCCTCTTGCTGTCACTCTTGCACACAAACAGCAGAAAGGGGACGATAGCGAGGGCCTGAATCAGGAAATCAACCAATAAGTCAAATATTGAACTACACTTACCAGTAGAATGATCAAGCCCAGGCCGGGTACGGTAGTCAGGATGGAATTGATGAAGGGTACGGTATGCATCTCTGGTAGTCGGGACGAGTAGATGAGAGGGCGATCGAGCGATGAGCGACCGACTAGAACGAGTGGAATGGATAGAAATGAATGGAGGAATAAGATCAAACCTTTGTTGGAAAAGTGAAAAACAGGCAACTTGCATGCAAAACGAGGATTTCGTTGATAAGATTGTATTTTTTTATTAAAATGCACGACAGTTTACCATTAATCAAATTGTTAAAAATTAATGTTTGTTTAAAGGACTATGCTCGCTTTCACTAATCGGATAGCTTTCTCCGATAAGTACAACAATTAAGAAAAATAGTAACTGCGCTCTGTGAAACCGGTATTTCCTCCTGCAAAATTCAGCCTGCTTCCAGTTCATTAATCATCCTGTCTGAAAACTAGCACAGATGAGTTGAGGTTGAATGCACTAAACTCTATGCATACACTACGCTATATTATAGTTTGTATGAGACTCTGTCCAGCAGGAGCTCTGTAGCCGTCTCAAGGTTCGGGTCACTGGGAGCTCGGTAGCAGTCTCAAGGTTCGGGCCACTGGGAGCTCGGTAGCCGTCTCAAGGTTCGTGCCACTGGGAGCTCGGTAGCCGTCTCAAGGTTCGGGCCACTGGGAGCTCGGTAGCAGGATCCGGGTTCGCTCCAGGGAGTGCTCAGCCGGCTCCAGGTTACATTGAAACTCGACATATGTTGAGGAATGTTAATCGCTACAAAAAGGACTGGAATTACTATGCAGCCTGTCTCCTTCATTTGGCAACTTTTTAGTATCGCTTTCAGCCATACGAGCCTCTCAAACGGAAACTCAAGATAAAGTGCTGTAAATTTTTAGAACGTGTTCCGACACTTTTCCGACTCTTCGATTTTCTTTTTTTTGTGGGAAAAAAATGAATATCATTCCAGGCAAATTCTCAGATCGAAGACGCCAGACGAAAAGCAGGCAACTTCACTAAGGTAGCACAAAAAAGTGTGAGATGTTCGCGTGTTCTCTTTTTTTCCACATTTCAATTTCAAGCCACTACCACACCATTGGAAAAAAAAAGTGAAAAGAGTCAATCAGGCACTTGTCAGCAAGTAATCTAAGGTGCGACCGACCGCCAAAATACCGTATCCGTCCCATTCTTGATCAATTTTTAATGAAGAATAGATCTATACTATTACAATTATCCATTATTTTTATTACTTATGATTTTCGTGATTTACGTTTTCATACCCAGCAGCATGAAGCCGTTATACGTAGGGACCGCAAGGCGGTCTGCCGATTTCACGCAATGAGTTGGGAAGTGTTTCCATTTTAACCGCTGAGGTGTCAATAACATCATACTTTTTGCCATTTGTCGATATCTTGTCTCTGGGCCGAGATACAGCTCGAAAACCACGCGCGCGGCTTATAACGGGAGAGGGTCAAAAGGCGGCCACTCTCCCTCGGTGGGCGGAGTTTGCGTCAGTGGTGAGAGAATGAAGGGATAGTATCTGATCATCAAGTAAATTTTGTCTAAGTTAATCAGAATAATTCTCCCCACGAATTGCGAGATGCGCAACTATGTGTCTTCGCTGGAAGTGCTCAAATCACCCATTCCCGACTATGTTTATCGATTTTTGACCTACTTAATCACTACAGAGCATGGTGCGCACGAGACATGTTGTAGCCCATCACAAGAGCTCTCGAATAAACCCAAGCACGAAGCTTCTAGTGAAGAATGAAATTTGTGCTACTCATCCGCTGTTTCTTGCCCCTTCAATTTTGAGTCTCGAGTGGGCGGAGCTTACCTTCCCTATTTATACGGCATTTTGATTTCAAAAAATTATTTAGGATACGAAAAAGATGGGCGGAAACTGTCTTCCCACTCATAATCCTCATAATTCACATAGAGAAGCGGACATTACATCTTTTGATGTATCAATAAGGTCAATCTATTTGATTTATGTATAATATAAGTTCACCCATTGATCTCTCATCTCAATGCCGAGCTACGGGAGAGCAGCCCAGCGAGCTGCATTTGGAGCAGCGTCGACGAGAACGAGTTAGAGCAAGAGAAAAATGACGAGGGAGCACTCCAAACGAGAGGATCAGACAACGAAAGACGTTTTTGGCCTGGTGCCAACTGGAAGATGAGCCATGCGCACTCCTGTCGCCTACTCGCGCACGGCAAAACAATATTCTATTTCAAATTTCCTACTTTCAAATTGCGTTGTGGTGCAGTGCCAGGCAGTCATTGCAAATTGTCGAAACTTTTTTATCGCTCTCATTGTCTGTTATCGATCTACATATTGGGAATCTGATATGTGACGTCACGTATGACGGAATCTGCATAGTTCCTTCGTCATTTCGGCGACTGCTGCTGCACCTTCTCGTCCGACTTGGTTTCCTTCTCGGGGGTTGCGCCCTGAATATTTTAAAATTATTTTCAAAAATATTTTACAAAAAATATTTATCCCATTGCCTCACCTCAACCTTCACTTCCTTCTCTGTGTCCTTGAGTTCGGGATTGTTGACTGGGGTGGCCTTAATATTTTTATTTATTTATTTTTTTAAATTAAAAATATACTCTCTCTTTTTATTCGCATTGTCTCTCACCTCCACCTTGATTTCCTTCTCCGTTTCCTTCTGCTGAGTTTCGTTGGCAGGCGTCTGCGTATTGAATTTTAAAAAAAATAAAGCACAACTTTTCCACTCAAGAATTTATTGTTCCGATTGTTGAGCACCATATTATTATTGTTCTGCCCCCGAATGATGCCTCCTGCAGGCCTTTTGCCATGATGCCAGGATAAATATGTAATATGTATGTAATACTATTAATATTACTATTATTTCCCTACCTCCTTCTTCTCCTCTCGTTCTTTTCTTCTCCGTTCCTCGCTGACGTCTCTTCTCTTCTTCATCATCTCGTCGTACTTCTTTCGCTGCTCGCTGCGCTCCTCCCGATCTTTCTTCTCCTGTTAGATGTATTTTATTTTCTCCTTTTATTACTCATGATTTTGCTTTCTAGCTTATCATTTCTACAATTAGCAAAGAACGGCACGGAGGCTCAAAAATCCAGATAGAAATGAACAGAGGATGGTCACGACCGCATTGCGTGAAATTTGCATTGCTTACTACGGTATTGCAAATGTGGACTGCATCACAGGCATGATACCGTAGTAAGAGCTGCTCTGATTCTAGGACCACTTTTTCATCCGCCTTTGAGCCCCCGTGAACGGAATGTTTTATTATTTTGGACGAGTTTGTGTGAATATTTGTATTACACTCAGAAAAAAATTACTTCGTCGCATGCATGAAGTAATTAATTACTTCTGTGGAAATACGCTAGAACGGTGTTTGAAGTAATCAATTACTTCGATTGCTGTTCTAGCGTATTTCCACAGAAGTAATTAATTACTTCATGCATGCGACGAAGTAATTTTTCTCTGAGTGTACCTTCTCCATCTTTTCCGCCTGCTCCCGCAGGATGCGCGCCCTCATGACCTCCCTTCTTCTCATCATTTTGCGGGGGCGTGTCCACCACAGATCTTCGGGCGCGCCTGAAAGCAGAGTTAGAAATTCGGACAAATAATCGGATTAGATCTCTTAATTTCGCACACTCCCTCATCACTTATCGACCGGCGTAGAGAGTGTGTTAAACGAGATCTGGCCCAATTACATACATAAGTTAGTCTCTGATTTGCTTAGCTTGAACATACATAAGTTAGTCTCTGATTTGCTTAGCTTGAACTTACTCTGATGTTTGTCAGCTTACCGAATATGCTTTCCAGCCGAGCCAGTTCTTCGTTCATCCCTTCAGCGATGAGCTTCTTATAGTGAGCTTCCTAAAATATTGATATTCTAATTTGCACTAAATGAGTTTTCGACTTTTTGCCGATGTCTGATCGCTTTCAAAGTGGTTTCATTCTTATTGTTTTCGCAAAATACACCTAGAACGACTATAAAAACGCACTTTTTCGAATGGTGAAAAAATCGATCTCGGAAGGTGAGGTTACTGTAACTTTTCCGTGTGAGACCCAGAACCTTAGTTACTTGGCCAAATATCAGCATTCGTGATAGCAACCTCAACCCCAAGTTATTGGGATAGGTTGCAAAAAACCCGTCCGTGGGGTATGTCCGGACTCTCGTGGATGCTCTCTTAAAGAAGGCGTAACACGAATGATTGAAACCTTATATGAGGTTGTTCGCGTAAGAAAACCTTATATGAGACCTTATATGAGGCTGTTCGTAAGAAAACCTTATATGAAACCTTATATGAGGCTGTTCGCGTAATACAGAAAGCTGTTTAATTTGCTCTGATGACTTCTTATTTTTGCAAAAAAATCGCAAAAATATGCGGTTTTTAGCATTCTTCCGGGAACAGGATTCTCTTTTATTTAAAAATAACTTATTTTTTTTGACTGCCTGGTCCCTTTAAACTGCCTGGTCCCTTTTTTGATTGCCTGGTCCCGGTTTTGGAGATATTAATTGTGGTGTAGTCGCTACCGTAACCCGCTGTACTGAAAAAGCGAAACTTTGAAAAATCATAACTAATTTCAAAAAAATCGCAAAAATATGCGGTTTTTAGCATTCTTCCGGGAACAGGATTTTCTTTTATTTAAAAATAAATTTTTTTTGACTGCCTGGTCCCTTTAAGGCATATCAATGTCCGACGGTAGTAAGTAGCTCTTGCAGAATGAATGTTATTTTACGTTAATAATTGACTTAGTACTCAGTAATTATTTAAGAATTGACTTTGTACTTAGTAATTATTTAATAATTGACTTAGTATTTACTTAATAATTACTTATTAACATTATCTTCACACCTTGTCCTTCTGCCGACGCTTTTCATCCCGTTTTTGAATTCTTTCCGTTATCATTCTCTCCATAATCCTGGTTTCCACCTAAATATGAATATTTTAAAATTGATAGAAAAAGCTATTTCATATTTTGCTACCTCCTTCTCAATTCTCTCTTTTATCTGCTTCTCCTCCTCCTCCTCTTCCTTCCTCCGCTTACTCCCACTATTGCTTCTTTATTGCAAAAACCGAGAAAAAACACAAAAAATACATTTCCATGCACTGAAGGCATATGTTGGCCGATCATTGTCAAATTTTGGGGATACTACTAGAATACTACTGCGATCAATTTGAAGTTGAGCACGAGCCTCTAGCACGTCTAGAAAAGAAAATCTTTTTTTTCGGACACCCACTTTGAGATCTTGCACTGGTCCGGTATGAAACCGTAGAATGTGGTACTAATTTTGTTTGAGTGTCTCTCCATGTAGTTTATCACCACTCTACGTATGATCGCTGGAAAAATTTTCTCCGAGCAAAGAATCGCCTCTGAAATACCATTGTAGTATTGCGTCATCACTACGCAATAAAGAAAAATCGAATTATGACGTAATAAGGGTGATCGTATCCGTAATGCATGTACTAGATGCAGTCAAATTTTCAGAGAGATTTCTCGTCTGGTTCAAAAGTTACAGCCAGCGGAATAAAGTTTACGATACTGTAGGGGCGACCGGGCGAAAAGGGGGCGTGGCCTATCGTATGTCCTTCCGAAAATCGATCGCCGCGCCCGGCAAACAAACGCCAACCCTACAAAAAGCTAGGCATCAGTTCTACGATACATTTGTAATACACCTACGCAAAGATTAGATTTTTACCATTTTTTCCCTTGTAATTGAAATCGACTGAAAATGGGTCATGAAAAAAATCGATTTTTCGATGCCCTGAGGGCAATTGCTGACCTAGACTAATCATATTCCCAGAATCATTATCAATCCTCCCTAGGATCATTTTGGTTCTTAGAACGAGTTTCTAGCTTGCCTAGAACCAGAGATACAATTTTGCGACAGCGAAATTGCAGCACGGCTGCAGCCAATGTACAAATTTGCAGCAACTTGAAACATTTTTTAGTGGTAGCCCGTCTACTAATCTTTATGCTCTAAAAGTATGACGGGCTGGAAAAAATGCATGCAAGAATAATGGTCTTCTGAAAAAGTATGGCGCGATTGCGTCATCACTATGCAATCAATCGATAATTTCGTCATACTTAAATATCAGTGCCATAACCGCCGATAGATTTGCTATATAACCCAACAAATTTCAGTTTGATAACATTTCAGGTTCAAAAATTACATCCGATTCAAAAAGTGTCCGGTGACTTTTGAGCGCTACTGTAAGTAGGCGCATATTTACATACAAGTATGCCATGCTTAAATGTAAGTGTCTTGGTGTCGAGTTCATAGTATGACGAAATATATGACGATGTTTGCCTTAGGATCAACAAGTCGCTGGAACAGGTCAAAAATCGAATTCGCTCAAAAGTTGCTCCTAGGGGTAACTTTCGACGCTGAACACGCTGGTGCCATTGATTTCGCAATAGGGCGCGTCTGGGCGCCGGTATGGCGCCGCGCCCTTTCGGCGGAAAACGTGTTTATCGATTAAAACTCCGCTAAAACTCATCAAAATGGCAGCAAAATCTCGCGATCTAAACCAGAATTTGAAGCTCTATCAAATGGCGGTAATGGCATATCTTGATAAATTCTCGTTCTTGAGAAAAATCGATTTTTTGATCTAGCCAGCATCGCACGAGATCTCACCTGAAGTTGAAAGAGGATGTTCTCCTGATCATTTTGGTATATTGGATGTGGTGTTGTAGCCTGTGGAACATTGTTTTACATTGAATCTAAGATTTTTCAAGCGCGCGGAACGCGTGTATACGCGCGGCATCCGCATGGACGATGTGGTAGTGGCCTAGAACTTCAATCCGAAGGTCATTGGTTCGATTCCCATCGGTCACCAAAGTTTTTTGCCGAATTTTTTTTCAAGATTCCATGAAAAGTGCCAATATTGGAAGGGGGTGAAATTTCGATGAAAAAAATTCGGGAAAAAACTTTGGTAACCGATGGGAATCGAACCAATGACCTTCGGATTGAAGTTCTAGGCCACTACCACATCGACCATGCGGATGCCGCGCGTATACACGCGTTCCGCGCGCGTGAAAAATCTTAGATTCAATGTAAAACAATGTTTCACAGGCTACAACACCACATCCAATATACCAAAATGATCAGGAGATAATGCTCTTTCAACTTCAGGTGAGATCTCGTGCGATGCTGGCTGGATCAAAAAATCGATTTTTCTCAAGAACGATAAATTATCAAGATATGTCATTACTGCCATTTGATAGAGCTTCAAATTCTGATTCGCGTGATTTTCCGAGCGCGAGATTTTCCGCCATTTTGATGAGTTTTAGCGGAGTTTTAATCGATAAACACGTTTTCCGCCGAAAGGGCGCGGCGCCATACCGGCGCCCAGACGCGCCCTATTGCGAAATCGATGGCACCAGCGTGTTCAGCGTCGAAAGTTACCCCTAGAAGCAACTTTTGAGCGAATTCGATTTTTGACCTGTTCCAGACCTCTGTTGAGACCTAGTTGATCCTAACGCAAACAGCGTCATATATCAGTGCGTTCGCGTAAGAATCGCAACACCAGTCGTACAGCAAAAAGTAACTAGATGAGTATTTCACAGATTCTGGTAGCTATGTGTGTGGACAATCAATTTCCGTTCCACTCATGACCTGAAATGTCTAATTTGCATAATTGCAGTAGGTCAAAGTTATGCTATTTTCATTGTTTTTTGAGTGTAGCTCTTCAGGGAGTTGAGTTACGACTTTAGTCAAAGAACAAAGAATGGCCGCCAAAACATGGCGCATCTTTCTGTGTCATTTGTTTATTCAAATTTTTATTTTTAATTATTTCCGGAAAATGTGAACTCACATTTCTCGAAAACTAGGCCGAGTCCAGTTACCAATTTTCGATATGTTGTACTTTTGAACATGGTCTATCCGATGATCACAACCACATGATGTATCGAGGGCCGCTAAGGGTCGCAATTTTCATGGAACTTTACTACATCCGTGCCAAGCCCCACCCCCTTAGTTCCGCCCCCTTCACAAAGGGGGCGGAGGGGGGAGGGGATGGGCCACACCCCGAAGGGCTGGACCATGCCCATCCAAAAATTGCCGAGAGGTTTCCCACATGCAGGCATTACGACGGCAAGCCGTGATGAATCGGTCGGTGGGTCATTCTAATAGGGGATGAGAGGTTTACACGAGACGGGTATGAGCAGATCACGATCAGGAATGAGACCGGGCGAGAGAGTGTGTGGAAACGAGAGAGCGCATGATGTGAACGTGAGAATGCGCTAATCCGTCCGATCTGTCAAGTCAAGCAGCGGTGGGCCCAGTTACTTGGTTCGGCGACAATCTGTGATTTAGTCTTTCACCTCGAAGCAGTTGATTACTAAATAGGAGTTATGAACTTTAGGAGCCCATAGCTGACACTGGTTGTCTTTATCACTTCTACAGCGCTTGAAATAGTTCATTCCTGCCCCCCCCCTCACCGCCCAAATACATACGTTAGAGTTTCACAAATTACTGTATGATGTCTAGAAAGGGTGAATTTATTACATGTTTTGTGAATATTCGTAAGATGCGAATGCAAACATGTGAAGCGGGAGGGCAGATAAGCGGAGGGAGAGGGCAGAGGAGTGACAAGGAGCGGGACGAGGGAGGGATGGGGGCGGAGGGGGCGGAGCTTGGCGTGGATGTAGTAAAGTGCCATTTTCATTACAAAATTATATTTTAAAAAATTATATTTATGCAAATTAGACATTTCAGGCAATGAGTGGAACGGAAATTGATTGTCCACACCAATAGCTACCAGAATCTGTGAAATACTCATCTAGTCACTTTTTGCTGTACGGATTTGTGGACAATTTATGCGGTTCTTACGCGAACGCACTGATATACTCAGTGAGGTTGGCATGAAGCAGGTAGGAGGCAGGCATGATTCTGCTATTTCTACCTGATTCATGCCTGCCTCTTGCCAGCCGGTATGCCTGCCTCGCACTTGAATCATGCCTGCCTATCTTTCACTGAGCAAGTATGCACTTCTCTGAGTGTAGAAAGAGAGCGCACACATCAGTAATCCATTAGATAAGCGTACCATTTAAAATTTCTAATACCTCTGCTTGTCTCTTTCTTCGTTATGCTCTCTCGCTCATCGTTTCTGCATTTAGCAGTGAAATAGCAACGGACCATTTTATTATTTTGGACGATTTTTTGTGTGTGTTTCTACTACCTTTTCCTTCTTTTCCTCCTGCTCTCGCAGAATGAGCGCCCTCATAGCCTCCGGGTCGATCTCATCTTTCGGCGTGTATAGTGCTGACAATGAGACGATTGTCATTTCAAACGGGGAGATCGTCATTTCGGGGGGGGTGACATTTCCGCAACGCGACATTTCCGCAACGAGGATTTTAACTGCTCTAAACCTATCTGCATATCTCCACCAAAGTGTTATCATGATCAGAATCACGAGGGCTTTCAAACCCACAAATTAACTAATTAGCTAATTAAGATTTGGCTAATCAGCAGAAAATTCAAAATGGTCAGAAAAATACAGCAACACGCCGAATCGATTGAGGTGAGCAAATAACTAACAGGGGAAAAATTTCATACAGATTCCTCGAGTTTGAGAAAAGTTATAAGCCGTTGCGGAAATGTCGGATGCGGAATTGTCACTCCCCCGTCATTTGAAACGTTTGCTGAAAGACTTCTCCGCCCCGGATTCACTCGATTTCATAGCGCCCCCAGCACAGCACCCCCAAACCTTTAACTTTTCACATTTTGGTCTTTGCATAGTGCCCCGAAGAGTGCTCCCGGGTGACCGTGTATGCCTAGAATCCAGTTTCTCCGGTGCTCGTCAGCTTACCAAACTTGCTCTCCAGTCGTGCCTCCTCTTGGTTGACTCCATTAGCAATGAGCATCGTGTAGTGGTCTTCCTAAAATGTTGTCGTTCTAATGTGCATCATCGTTACGGCACTTCAATTTTAGTTGCCCTTTCAGGATAAAATTATTTTGCGTTAATAATTGACTTAGTACTTAGTCATTACTTAATAATTGACTTAGTACCTAGTAATTACTTATTCATATTGTCTTCTAACCTCTGCCTTCTTCCTGCGCTTTTCATCCTCTTCATAAATTCTCTCCATTATCTTTCTCTCCATAATCCTGGTTTCCACCTATAAATATTAATTAATAATTATTAATTAATACTAATTAAATATATTTAATTAGTTTTTTAAAGCTAGTTTATATTTTGCTACCTCTTTCTTAATTCTCTCATTAATCTGCTTCTGCCTCTCGTACTTCTTGTTCCTCTCTAATCTCTCCTTACTATCGCTTTTGTCACTTTTGCAAGCGAAAAGTAGAGAAGGGACGAGAGCGAGTGCCTGAATCAGGACGAGAGTGAGCAAATGTATCGATGAACCCGGAAAGCGGAAGACCCGTGGTTCGAATCCCGGTCTGTGTGCTAATCTTTTCTGTCTTGCAATGATCATATCGATGAATAAGTCAAATAAAGGTACTTACGAGGAGCAGGATCGACGCCAGGCCGGGTACGGTAATCGGGAAAGTGAAGGGTACGGTAGACATCGGTAGTACGGTAGTCGCGGCGAGTAGACGAGAGGGGAAGGCGAGCGACCGAATAGAACGAGTGGAAATGGAAGAAATGAATGGAGGAGGAAGACAAAACCTTTGTAGGAAGAGTGAAAAACATGCACAAATTACATGCAAATACGAAGATTTGGTTGATTTTATTGGATTTCTTGAAATCGGATCATCTGACCCCTTTGGATCAGACGCCCGCCAGGCCCATCCCTCGAATCCATCTCCTTGGATGCACTGGATCGAGTGTACAACAGAATCGGCCGAACGCGCGCCCGAGGAATACGGTAGACGATGAGATTGATTACGGTAAAGATTTGTAAAAGTACACGATACATACGATAGATACGGTATTCCAATTTCTACCGAGTACAGATAAAGAAGGACAAAATGACGGATCCCGACAATGCGGCTTTCCAAAACTTCCCGGACCCCTGCGATTCGTGAATGGAATACGGTAGTCTGGCACGGTGACAAAAACACTTGGCACTGTGCCAATAATGGACTATCGATGGGTTGCGGTGACTTCGAGGACAATCAATTCTCTCCAATAACGAAAAGGAAGGGTAAGAAGACGATTGATATAACGCAGTCAATCCCGCCAAAGGTCCTCTAAGAAGCCCCTCGAATATAAACGTTCTATCGTCATTTCTGGTTTCTGTTTCTAAATTTGCAGGTCGCCAACAAGCTTCTTTACACAAAGCAATTGTTAATGATACGCAACGTGATTTCTTTGTTGTACAGATACAGATTTATCCTGACATCAAAGCAAATGGGCCTGCAGGAAGGTAGCTTTGTGGTCAGTAGGGGCCAGGATCTTCGAACTCAGGGCAACAGGATCAAGGGAATGAATCGTGCTTGGCTTCATTGATCAATTATAGTGCCGATCTTGGTCGATAGACAATGAGCGTAGAAGTAGATCTTCCAGCTTCCAGTGACGTCCTGACTAGCGTATATCAACAGAAGTGAAAAACTCACGTCATAGTCTTGTCGACTGGTGCGTTTCTTGATTGTTGGCGACTTGAATTAGATTTAGTTGATCCGGGTCCTCCGTTCGCAAAATCATTCCACAGGCCGGTCAACCTTCCAGAAAGGCCTTTGGAGTGAGAGAGCGTGTGAAATCGAGAGGGACTCTCTCACTTTTGCACACTCTCTCGCTCTAACCCTGGTCTGTAGGTTTGGAATCATGTGTTCGAAGTGGTACCAGATGGTGTTGTACAGATCCTTTGAATTTAAAAATCATAACTTACTGGTATTTCTACTTGCTTTTATTGTTCTAAAACAAAAATATGAATCTGTCAAGAAAAAATGTTTTCTTACGTTGGTATTGTGGGCTGGATGTAGATCGAGGAGCACGGTTGGGATTGGAATCATTTATTCATCATTCTCTAGGCGTTATACACTAAATTAAACTACTAAGATACGGAGACAGCGGAACATGAATGCACCTTTGTATTTGATCAAAAAAGGTAAAGTTACTACCGGAATCAAGAGATGTTAACGTCGACTGGCGACTACTCTGCGGGGCTCACCGGTAAGGCCGGTTCGCTAACTAGGTCTACGTATCCCCTGCAGGCCGGGCTTCTGGGGCACGTTATCTTCCGCAATCAAAGTTGCTACCAATTTTACCGCCCACGAGGGGGGTGGAAGGCTTGGTGAACCTGGGCGGGGGTCGAACTCGTGACCAGTCGTATGAAAAGCTGCGCCTTACACCACTCGGCCATCTCCGCCTTAAAGGGACCTGGTACTGCAAATGAAGTGAATTTTCAGATTAACGAAAATTTTCTTAGAATGCAAAAAAACACATATTTTTACGATTTTTTTGAAATTAGTTATGAATTTTCAAAGGTCTCATTTTTGGCCGGAATGACCCGGCACTACTGTATTTAGACACAATAGCGCTGGGTCATTCTGGCCTGAAACGGGATCTTTGAAAACTCATAACTAACTTCAAAAAAATCGTAAAAATATGCGGTTTTTTTGCATTCGAATCGGAATAAAATTTTCTTTAATCTGAAATTCATTTCATTTGCAGTACCAGGTCCCTTTAAGAGACCGGCTCGGTAAGACTCGAGCACTTCCGGACATTCGCGCCAGGACTTTCGGATTGGCCCATCATACTCATACCATGGGAGCATCCCGTGACCCTATTTTCAAAAGTAGTCGAATTTGTGCCCTGAGGCTCAAACCCGTCTCGGGTAGTACCCAAACTCGAAAAAAAAATTTTTTTCAAATGTGTCCGAGTCATTATATAATGCCTCATATTATATGTGCATTATGTTTCTCTACTCTAGGAAGCGTGGAAACACATTTTTATTTGGATACAAATCACTTCCAAATATCGAAAATCGAGATCGACAAGAGGTTTTTTCGAAAACTAAACGTCTCTAACACTAGCTCTCAAGCACATATTGTGGCTAATTTAATTCCGCATATATGTTGCTATTTGCAAGGAAATCGGTTGATACTCAATTATAAAAAAAATTCTCCGAATGTTTTAAAAATTCATTCTGAAAGTACCAACAACTTGTAAGGCGAGATATGATGAGTATATCGTACACTCGCCAGAGTGCATCCACTGACAGAAGAACAATGAAATACATCAACTCTGAAAAAAAATTTTTTTTGAAAAATCCATGAACCCGGGGTCATGGTCCAAAATCTCCAAAAAAATTTTTCGCAGGATTCGGCACCTACTCTACCCTAGCAATGTTCTCGACGTGTATGCACAATTGCACCTAATTAGGAGAGTAGGCGATGTCCGATTCTACTGAACTGAAAAATAATAATTTTTGAGATTTCGCACCATGAACCCCCCATCATGGACTTTTTTTCTCGATATTTTACGTTTCTCGATTTCTCATTATTTGTTGTCAAATGAATCATTTGACCTCTTATGAGAAATATTTATCCATTGCAACTTCTGAGATGCAGGTACACGGACACCCCCCCCCCTCACCATTTCACCATTTAAATTTTTTTATCTCATATTGTCCCTGTAATCATTTCGAAAAATTATTCGAATAATTAATATTTCAGTGTTCGTTAAATTGCTAATTTCGAAATTACTTCACTTATGCTGTAATTTAGGCGATAAATTTCAATTTATTCAGCTTTTCCCCCTTACTTCTCTTCTTCTTGGATGGAAGGGGTTCGAGAATGCTTCTCACGCTAAAGACGACCGTCTTTATCGTGAGTGAGAAAAGAGAGAGAGAGACTTCACTTTTGTTTACTCCTCGACGCGGCGCGAGAGTCTCGGGAGGGGATTCATTTCTCGTGATACTCTGTGAGTCATGCGTTTCTTTCTATTTCTGTTTCTACTTCTCGCCATTTCTTGTACCAACTTCGGTCATCCACTCGGTGATCTCTCCCTGAGAGACAAGAGAAGTGATGACGACGCTCTCGTCGCCCTCGGAATCGCTCTCGCTGCTCAATCTGTTGCTAAATACAATAAGGGAGGAAAGGAAGAATGCTACTTCGCCCAAACAAGGAAGAGCGAGCATGAGCAGTGGATAGCAGATGGTGGACAAGCGGATAGACCGACTCATTCTCGAGTGAGGGAGTGCGGCGGCAAACTAAAAAAGTTAGTCAAATTGCTCACGTACAAGTGTCAAGACTTTGTTTGAGAATGGCCGAGCTTCTCGACGTTCAGCACAACCAAAATTATCAGTCACCGAACTACCTAGCACTGATTCTTGCAAGAGGGGGAGGCGAGTACGACATCGACTGGAATAATAAGAACCAAGTAAGATTAGGTAAATTATTGGATTCAAAAAAAAACTTCAGGTTGATGCGATCGGCAAAAGATTCATCTGTGCTAATCACGAGGCAGAGCTTGGTTCTAACTGGGACAACAAACGATACTATCACTACAAAACAGTCCAATATCATAGTAAGCCAATTTTACTCTTGAAGGGGAGTGATTATATTATTTTCAGGTAGAGGAACATTGCCAGTTTGCTCAATGCCACCTCCATTCGATCAGCATCCTAACAATGTTGTTCTGCAAGCTCAAATTCATCATATTGAAGCAGATGAGGCCAGAGCAATTCTGAGAAGAAATCATGTTCTGATCCATCCTGGCCTCCGTGAGTTGAATTTTGCCATGTTGTTTTTCGGAAAGGCTTGTTCTTTTCTGAAAAAAAAAATGTGATTAAACAGGGAAAAAATAAAATTTTACAGCCGTCTGCCAAGAACATAATGAAATCGCACGCACGATTCTTGGCCAAGAAGTTGTCGAAGCCAGTGGACACAATATTCGCCCCCCGCCTATTGGCAGAGACCTTTCGAAGACTCCATCCATCACAAGAGACGTCAATCCCTACTCAGATGTTCGGGACTTCGATGACCCTGCTTTCGCTCCCCACCATCGTGAGTGTCCAATCAACAAGGAATTCGTTTCTCCAACTATCACCAAAGAGGTCAAGGCTGCATATGAAGCATTCATGGAAGCTATCGGTCTCGACAGTTCAATTGCGAGGAAGAACTGGTACGAGTTGGAGGAAAGGTCTCAGAGGAGAAAGGCAGCCATACTTTATTCTGCAGCCCATACTATGGCTCAGATTGAAGCCCCTCAAGATCCTTACTCACTGATCGCCACTGCATTCGGGGGAACTATTCCCTACGAACGACCTCGCCCAGAAATTTACCACAAGATGATGACCCACATCCAGGAGGCATTCGAACTAAGTGAATCTCGAGACGAGAGAATCGCTGTCCTCTCGATGGTTTCCCATCTTTCGCTCCCCGAGATCCAACGATACCTTCCTGGACTTTCCCGCTATTATCTAACCGAGGCCAGACGGTATGCCAAGCGCGGCTACCATGTCGAGTCCTTCCCTCATCACAGGATAAAGTACAATCGAGCCAAGGTCGACAGATTTCTCGCCTTCATTGCCAGGTAACATTGTAAAATTTCAATCATAAAGCAATGAATAAATTGCAGTTATGAGCATCGGCTTACCGTATGGAACAAGATGGGTGAAGGACAGTGAAAAACACTGGGTCGAAATCACGAACACACTTCGTCAACTGAGAACTGGAGAAATCTATCAACTCTATAAGAGGTACTGAATATGCGCATAAAATCACATAAATCAATTTGCAGAGAGTTAATCGAGAACGGAGAGGAGGATTTGCTTCTACCAGAGACGACAGCAAGGAAAATTCTGAAAATCTGTGCTGCCGAGAGACGCAAGTCACTCCATGGCGTCGACATCATCATCGCCGACGCCATGGAGGTAAGAAATAGTAGCTAAATACAGAGACTCACTGACGTTTTTAGTCATTTGATCGAGCTGCTCTGGCGATCGATACTATGGTTGAGAGGAACTGGATCGACAAGAGCTGGCATGGGTCTCTCCGATCGAGAATGTTGGGAAGTCGTCAATATCTGAGGACTGAATACGTCATTCACGGCAAGGAATTCTCCACTGTCGGCGACCACTGCTGGAGGTATATTTATAGCCTTATTTTCCTAGTATACTCAAATTTTAATTTTTGCTTTGCAGCCTCGCACTGAGTGACCCCGATGATCTTCGATTCCAAGTCGATTGCGTGAAAGGACCTCCTTCATGGATTCATTCTCACAATCGGATCTGCCATCGATGTGAGACCCTCCAAGTCTTTTTCGGAGATATGAGGGCGACTCTGGAGGAACTGGCTAAGAAACACAAGGATGACAAGAAAATGATGGAGGAAATCGACACACTGAGGAGAGATAACTATGAGTGGGAGGAGAAGATTCTGAAGCTCAAAGCGCATCAGATACGGACGGCGAAGTCTGAGCATGATCGAGTGTCGACTGTTGGAGGGCTGAAGGTATTTTATTCAAGCTAATTAAATTATACAACTGGTAAATAATTCAGGAAGGTGAAGTTCAACTGACGATGGACTTTGCCATGAAACTCCTGCCACACCATTCCCGCGAGTCTACCGTCGATTGGTATGGTCAGCGCGGAATGGTGTGGCACATCTCTCACGCTCTCACCGTCATCAAAGGAGTTTACCATCAACACAATTTCGTGCACATATTCACAGGAGTGCGACAAGTGAGATTTCCAAAACATGAACAGTTCTCATTAACTCTCAGGTATATTGGAATCATCAAAGGATATGCAATTCTTTGTTACTCTCAGGACTCAGCAACGGTCACGGCTATTGCTCAGGACGTTCTCAAACAGCTCAAATGGAAGGGAATCAAGAAGGTCTACATTCGATCTGATCAAGCGGGTGAGGAAATGACAAACCATGGAACAGAATTCACCTCTAATGTTCAGGAGTCTACAAGAGCTCGACGACAATTGCCTCAATCCAGAGCATCGCCAAGGAACTGAAAATCGATGTGGTGGGCTGGTATTTCAGCGAGGCCCAGGCAGGTAAAGGACCTTGCGATCGGACAGCGGCTCAAGTCAAGCGCAAGGTCCGCAACTACGCCGACTCTGGAAAGGATGTCCTCAATCCCTCAGCCTTCTTTGATGCAGTCACCCACAATGAATTGTATCCAGGAATCAGCTATGCTCTTGTCAGACTTGAAGGGAGTGGACCGAAGAAGGAACCGAAGCTATCGACCATAAAGATTCCCGATCTCTCCATGTTCAATGCTTTCACGTATGAGACAGATGCTCTCCGTGTACATCGATACTGGAAAATCGGAGTGGGCAAGATAATTCCTTATTCAACTCTCCCACCAAATGATGCGTTCGTCGTATACGAGAATTCTGGAGGAGCGCTCTCTGAAGAGATCTTCTGGAATCCACTGGGACAGCCGAGGACAAGGGGACATGCACAAAAAGAAGAAATCAATGAAGAGTTCGATGAGGAGGAGGAGGAGGAGGAAGATGATTACGATTTCGATGGTGAAGACGCCTTCTGTGATAAGTCGAGCGAATCTAAGAAATGTGAGGAGAAGAAAAAGTTCGTTTCTGCTCTGTATCGATGCCCAGTTGAAAGTTGCGCGAAAGAATACCTCCATGAGAAGGATCTCGAGAAGCATCTTATTCTGGGAAATCATAGAAGACGTCCCGAGAGAATGAACGTTGTGGACTACTCTCTACACAGCTTCTCTAGCTTCATAGAAGCTGTCCATGCTCCCACTGCCTGCAAAGTGGTTGACGATGCCGTCCGTTATCTCACTGATGACAACGAAAATGGAAAATTGCAGATTATGGGGTGGGCGCTTCCGCAGAGGAGAAAGAGCCATCGATTCCCCCCTGCGGTGAAAGAATTCCTTCGTGAAATCTACGATGAGGGTGAGAGAACTGGAGTGAAGACTGATGCGAGAGGAGCGGAGTTACTAATGAGAGAAGCGAGGGGGGGAGGATCTCTGAAGTTTTCGAGGAAAGACCTATTGAACGGTAGACAGATCGCTGGAGTGTACACTGGATTCAAGGCAACTAAGATAGAGGCCAGAGAGAAAGCGCTAAGAGAGAAGACGAAAAAGAAGAAGGTGGGTGAGGAGGAGGTGGAGGAGATTGATGAGAAAGAAGTCGATGAAGTGAATGACCTATTCCAAACGGAGGGAGACGAGGAGTTGGAGTTCGAAACGGAGCCGCTCTTCAACGAGGAGGAACACTTCAGAGTGGCGGTGAAAGAGGAACATCACAATCTATTCGAAGGGGAAGAGAACGAGGAGGAGATGGAATTGGACGATGAGGAGTTCTCTCCCAAGGACCTTCACAAAGGAAAGAAAAGACCACATCATCACTCTGTTTCCGATGAATTAATCTAATGTATTACCTAATAAAGTGAACACAGTTGAATTATCTGCTACATTACAACACACAATCTACCACCGTGAGAAATAGAAACAGAAAGAGAAAGAGACTCACAGACTGTCTGTGGAAATATCTTCCGTAAGACTCTAGAAACGCAGCACGGCGGGTAAACAAAAAAGCAATTTATCTGCTGCGGAACTCGCGGTTTCTGGCCTGGAACGTGTGCTACAAAAATGCATAACAGAAGTAGGAGAAAACCTTTACAAAAAATATCTACGCGTTATTGGTAAAGGTAAAGGCATCCCATATCTAGGCTCCAGGTTCTGAGGGAGTCACTGCTAACATTCCTGGAGGTGAATGAAATTCACAACTTGCCATTACCTGCATCTCAGAAGTTGCAATGGATAAATATTTCTCATAAGAGGTCAAATGATTCATTTGACAACAAATAATGAGAAATCGAGAAACGTAAAATATCGAGAAAAAAAGTCCGTGATGGGGGGTTCATGGTGCGAAATCTCAAAAATTATTATTTTTCAGTTCAGTAGAATCGGACATCGCCTACTCTCCTAAGTAGGTGCAATTGTGCATACACGTCGAGAACATTGCTAGGGTAGAGTAGGTGCCGAATCCTGCGAAAAATTTTTTTGGAGATTTTGGACCATGACCCCGGGTTCATGGATTTTTCAAAAAAAAATTTTTTTCAGAGTTGATGTATTTCATTGTTCTTCTGTCAGTGGATGCACTCTGGCGAGTGTACGATATACTCATCATATCTCGCCTTACAAGTTGGTGGTACTTTCAGAATGAATTTTTAAAACATTCGGAGAATTTTTTTTATAATTGAGTATCAACCGATTTCCTTGCAAATAGCAACATATATGCGGAATTAAATTAGCCACAATATGTGCTTGAGAGCTAGTGTTAGAGACGTTTAGTTTTCGAAAAAACCTCTTGTCGATCTCGATTTTCGATATTTGGAAGTGATTTGTATCCAAATAAAAATGTGTTTCCACGCTTCCTAGAGTAGAGAAACATAATGCACATATAATATGAGGCATTATATAATGACTTGGACACATTTGAAAAAAAAATTTTTTTCGAGTTTGGGTACTACCCGAGACGGGTTTGAGCCTCAGGGCACAAATTCGACTACTTTTGAAAATAGGGTCACGGGATGCTCCCATGGTATGAGTATGATGGGCCAATCCGAAAGTCCTGGCGCGAATGTCCGGAAGTGCTCGAGTCTTACCGAGCCGGTCTCTTAAAGGGAGTTTGCAGCCAAAAAATAATAATTCTATATTCTTTTAATTTTATTTTTATTCAAAAGAGCTGAAAATTCTAAGAGTAACTGTGAAAACCGCATATTTTTACGATTTTTTTGAAATTAATTATGAATTTTCAAAAACTCGTGTTTCAAAGGTACTGTAGCTCCCGCATCCTCAAAACTTACGCTGTTTAGCGGCTGCAAAAGTTCAAAAAAGGCCTTAGGAAAAAGAAAATAAGTGTTTTTGCAATTGATTAGACAATGGCGAGTATCTGTGAGGACGAATCAGTAGAAAGAAACGCAAAAATATTACGGCATCATCACTTTTGAAATTCTACAACCGCTAAACAGCGTAAGTCCGCGGATGCAAGAGCTACCGTATACCTAAATTTTACCATCTTTGAAAATTCATAATTAATTTATAAAATCGTAAAAATATGCGGTTTTCACAGTTATTCTTAGAATTTTCTGATTTTTAAAATAAAAATAACTTATTTTTCGATGCCGGATCCCTTTAATAATGCACTATTCATCTAGGTATACTTGTTTTGTTTTTCCCACAAAGGATAAGCAGTGAGTGTTCCCTCGAATATAAACGTTCTATCGTCATTTCAGGTTTCTGTTTTTTTTTAATTTTCAAGTCGCCAACAAGCCTCTGAAGAGAGTGTTCATTTTACATACCTGTGCACTATTCAACGCCCGAGGCGATGAGTTGACACTGTGATCGATATTTTCACGCTATTCTGCAGTGGACCCGGCAGAGATCGGCAACTTGAGCTCAATTGGTGTAGTTTGAGTCACACATCACGGGAAAATTTCAGAAAAAATATCGGGACTTTCTGTTTCGAGATATGAACAATCCAATATTCGTGGTGTGCTAGTTCGACGTTTCCTGATGGTGTCTTGAGTACAGGGAATCATCATGAAACACCAGGAATTTTACTTAGTTGCCACCCAGGACATCGTACGAATCTGCCATGAATTGTTAGGACTGGAACCGTTTTCAGATATATTAGGAAAAGGCGGCGCCCTTTGGCCCATTGTGGTGTGGTTTGCGGTTAAGACCGTAGCGGCTCTCAAAATGGTCCGAAATGTTTTCCTTATTTTTCCCGTGATCAGTGGGCAAAATACTACTAAATAAGTACATTTCGCTATCTATGCACGGTCCCTTTAACCTGTGGAAATGTACCATTTGTTTTTCGCTAACTCAAAAAAGTCACTCAATATGTATGTGTGGAGAAAAAACGCATTATTTCTCCCGCCCCCTTTCACACACGGGAAAAGAATTCTCTATTTCACATTTCGATCGTTCTGGTGCAGTAAGAATACAATGCCAGACAATCATAGCGAATTTTCGGAACTTGTTTATCGCTCTCATCCTGTTACCCACATATTCAGTTTCTAATGTGTGACGTCATAGCATAAGGAATCTCTGTCTTTTCTTCTTCATTTCGGCGACTGCTGCTGCACTTTCTCATCAGACTTGGTTTCCTTCTCGTTGACCGGAGTTGCGGCCTTAACATTATCAAATTATTTTTAACATATCAATAACATTTCCCCATTCTCTCACCTCAACCTTCACTTCCTTCTCTGTGTCCTTGAGTTCAGGAGTGCTGGCGGCGGCCTAACATATTATATATTACCAAGGAAGCGAAGCATAATCTATTCCCTTGACCTCGTTGCCTGGAATTCGATGATCCCGATCACCTATGCCCCCCGAATGATATACCTCCTGCAGGCCCTTTGCCCTGAGTTCAGGCTAAATATGTATGTTTGTATTTTTTTAAAAAACGTATTTCCCACATAGTCACCTCAGGCTTCACTTCCTTCTCCGTTTCCTTCAGCTGGACTTGGTTAGCGGGCGAGCGCGTCTGCATATTGGTTTTAAAAAAAATTAAAGCACGCACTTTCCTCTTTATTATTAGTATTACTATGATTATTATGATACTCTTTATTATAATAACTATTAGTACTCAGAGCGCGAAGTCTCCCGCTTTCCTTACTCTGGAGTGTTCACGTCTCCAATTATTAGGAGACTTCATGTTTCCAACTCTCGATTTCTCATGCTCTCTCAGCTGGAGACAACATCTCCAGAGTAAGGAAAGCTGGAGACTTCGCGCTCTGTGTATTTTCTCACACCTTCCTCTTCTTCGTCGGCACCCTTCTTCTCCTACTCCACGGCCCACTGATTTCCCCCTTCTTCTCCATCATCTCGTCGTACTTTTTGTAGTCCGCACTGCGCTTCTCTGCTTCCTGCTTCTTCTTAAATGTTTTAAAATTATTTTTTATTAGTCACACTCATCAGGGGTGTGCACAAATTTTCCCGCACTCTCGATTTCGCATGCTCTCTCGTGTTCTCTAACCAGCGAGAGAGATTGCGAAATCAGGAGTGCGTGAAATTTTTGCACAGCCCTGGCACTCATCACGCGCGGCTGCGATGTCTAGTAGCTATTATAATTTTGAAAAGATAGGTTCGCTATCTCGACTACAGTAATCTCACGCTATACCTCGGCAAGTTTCGCCATGCTCTCTTACCGATCATTTCTGCGTTTAGCAGCGAATGAGCGACGGAACGTTTTAGTACTGCGGAGGAGGCATTTGTGCATTTGCAGATTCAGGTGTACAGCGAGGCGGCCACACACTTTTTGGCGCAATTCCAGAATTTGAATTTGAACGGGGAGAAAAGGAGCACGCAACGCGCGCGTCTCTTCAGAGCGCTGTTGTCTCTCGCTTTTTCTCTCGTTGTCTGGCATGTGGCCGCTCTCGAAATGCTGTGCATTTGTAGTATGCACCTTTTCCGCTTTTGCCGCCTGTTCTTGCAGAATGCGCGCCTTCACCGACTCCCTCTGCTTCAATGCAATCCTCCTCCGAATGTTAATATTAGGCGGCGAATGGTCAATCGGCTTTTTCCTGCCTGAAACCATATTTATGGAAAGATTATTCGCGAATAATGCATAATTATTCGCGAATAGAATTATTCGATATATCTTATAGATGAAACCATATATACGATATATCGCCTCAGACGCCTCCTTTAGGAATCACTTGAAAGAGCGAGAGAGCATGCGATTTACACGCGATCTCATTCAAGCACTGCCGGGTACTATTGTTAATATCGAATATTACTATGGGCGAATAACAAGGATTATTCGCAAATAATGCATAGTTGTCCACAAATAATCTATGTTATTCGCAAATAGAGTTATTCGAACTAACAAAGCTATTGCTTCTCAGAAAAAAAGCTTCTCATATTCATCTCTGAGTAGGCCTATCATAATCGCATTTTATACATATATTTATGCGTGTTCAATGGAAACGCGGTTTCAAATAGAAAGAAAAACGAATATAGCATAACGAAGTGAGATGAAAGGTCGGGGGTCGCATGTGGAGTAGGGTAGGTCAAATCGGGTCGGGTATTCGGGTACCCGACATAACGGACTCGGCCGGGACAATACCCGGACGAGTCCGCCAGAGGGTGGAAGAGTCGAGCGGGTACCCGAGTGTGAGAGAGAACAGTCGGGTAACCCGAAAGAACCGGCCGGTTCCTCACGTACGCACGCGAGAGAGGGAAAGGCCTGACAAGGGAAGACCGCACACTTAAGGTGGCGGTTCAGAACGAAATAGAGCGCGATCGATTGTTATTCCGAAACCATTTCGAAATCAACATACCAAATCTGCTAAATGGCCGCGGGGCATGAGAAAAATCGAAAAAGCTTTCGCGCTATGGGGATATCACACCATTGGAAATGCGAAGGAAGAACTGGTCGAGTGGTGTTGAGGTAAGAGGATTGTCTTGGGAGCGATGAGTTGACAGTTCTACCCCATCCCGCTGCGAATCCTTTTGCTGTTTTTAGCGATTATTTCATTGCATTGTTATGACGAAACATCCTTTGGTATCCATTGTCAGTTGATATGGATGGTATGTTATGCCTTCTGCGCTAACATCTTCTGACCCTTCCTGACATACATATGGATCAAGGCTGGAAACGTTGATGAGCGCCTTCCTTCATTCCTTGACATCAAATGCGAGATCGCTGGATGCATGAATTATCACATGTTGAAGTGCACTTGCTGCCACATTTTCATCTGTTTCCATAATTTCGTTATTGGATACCATAGATGTGAATGAGCAGCCATAATGTGTAAATGTGTTAACTCGTTACCAATGGAGGTTTCGTCATAGCAATGCAATGAAATAATCGCTAAAAAGCAGCAAAAAGATTTGCAGCGGGATGGGGTAGAACCATCAACTCATCGCTCCCAAGACAATCATCTTACCTCAACACCACTCGGCCAGTTGTTCCTTCCCATTTTCAAGTGTGTGATATCCCCATTGCGCAAAAGCTTTTTTTTATTTTTCTTATGCCCCGCGGCCATTTAGCAGATTTGGCAAGTTGATTTCCAAATGGTTTCGGAATACCTATCGATCGCGCTATATGTCGTTCTGAACCGCCACCTTAAGTATGCGGTCTTCCCTTGTGAGAGGTCAACACTCTCTCCTTAACACTGATAACATCACATGCGTGCAGCAGTGAACGTCAGAGTAGTGTGAATAGGAAGAAGTATATCACTCCATAGAGCAGTGGTAACGCGACTGCTTCGCATTCATGACATGATGAGTTCGAATCTTTTCCATTCAAAAAAATTGCTTTTTTTTTTAAAACACGTGTTTGAATTGCTTGAGCATTTTTGTAAATTCTTGAACAGGACAATTGTAATCGTTTACTTCGAACAAAGGAATGCAGAAATCATGAAAACAAATTATCAACTAATACAAAATAAGAACATGAACACAAACGAAAACTTGACATAGTCAAAACAAATTTATGATTCTGCCTCGGAATCAGAGCTATTCGCGTCTCCGTTAACAAGTTCCTCTTCGTCCGTGCATAGGCTGATACTCTCCATCTTATCCGCACTCAATCCTCTTGCATCATCAGGCCCCACATGGCAAGCAATCATTAGACATCGATTACGTGTACCAGTTCGAAGGACTTGTAGTTCGAAAAAGTGCGGCAATTCAAACACGTTAAAAAAAACAGCAAAAGTGTTCGAATGGAAAAGATTCGAATTTATGTCATGCAAACGAAGCAGCCACGTTACCACTGCTCTATGGAGTGATATACTTCTTCCTATTCACACTACTCTGACGTTCACTGCTGCACGCATGTGATGTTATCAGTGTTAAGGAGAGAGTGTTGATCTCTCAGGCCTTTCCCTCTCTCGCGTGCGTACGTGAGGAACCGGCCGGTTCTTTCGGGTTACCCGACTGTTCTCTCTCACACTCGGGTATCCGACTCGACACCCGAGTCCCGTCGGGTATTTTGAACAGGGAGTAAGTCGGGTACCCGAGAGCCGACTCTACCCGATTTCACCTACCCTAATGTGGAGGTCGCTCATACAGAGACACTGATTTGTTTACCGGGTTTTGAGTCTGGTACGGGTTTGTTTCTTGCAATTTCTCTGATGAACGTCAGCTTACCGAATTTGCTCTTGAGTCGCGCCTCCTCTTCATTGACGCCCCTCGCAATGAGATTAGCATACATATCAGCCTAATATGTTCTTATTATTCATTGCCGGGACACATCTAGAATGCGAAATGTGAAACCACGCCCTCTTAATTTCGCACGCTCTCTAGACCGATGGTCGATGGACGAGAGAGTGTGCGAAATCAAGAGACCGTGGTCTCAAATTTCGCGCTCTGGACACAATCTGATAAAACGGTTTCTTTTTTTCCTCTTTCTTTTTTCCTTCTCACCTCTTCCTTCTTGCTACGTTCTTCAGAATCTTCTTGCATTTTCTCATTAATCAGTTTGTCCATAATTCTAATTTCCAACTGTCATAAATGCATTTTTATATAATTTTTAAAGGAAAACAGTGCTACCTCCTTCTCAACTCTCTCTTTTATCTGCTTCTCCCTCTCCTCCTCCTCCCTCATCCTCTTGCTGGCACTATTACAGGCGAAGAGAATCGAAGGGACGAGAGCGAGCGCCTGAATCAGGAAATCAATCCATAAATCAAACGTAGAGCGATGCTTACCAGAAGAAGAATCGGCGCCAGGCCAGGTACGGTGCTCAGGAGGGCATTCACGGAGAGTACGGTAGACAGCATCATGTAGTCAGGGGGCGAGAAGAGCGAGCGACCGACTAGAACGAGTGAAAAGGGTGGAAATGAATGAAGGAGAAAGACCCATCCTTTGTTGGAAAAGTGAAAAACACAGACTGATTGCATGCAAAGAGCAGATTTGGTTGATTTGATTGTATTTTTGTCGAAAAGCACGTCCGTTAACATTGATGAAATTGAGAGATTATCTAAAGAGAATTTTCGTTTTTTTTTCCAAATGCCACTAAAATTATCATGTTTCTGCAGGTACCAAGTTTAAAATGTTCTACAGAAATTTATAGATTGTTTAGTGCTTTTCGATTTCACATGGACTATAATCAAATCCAGTTTTCATTCCTGAATTTTGAAGTAAGGTCATCTCTATACCCGTAGATTGGTAGTCGTGACTTGGACTATTGGGGACGGTGAATTGGTAGTCGTGACTATAAATCACGCAGGTAAATAGGTCTGGCGCAAGGTGGGCACTCCGGACTGAATCTGCCCAATGTAACGCAGCAGTGTTCTCCCGCGAGCCCAGCTCGAAGACGAGGGAAGTGTCATTACTTTTTACATATCATTTTTAACTCGTTCATTTTTGTACATGTTGTCGCACCCTTGTGGTGTACGATAAATAAATAAATAAATAAATACCTGTGAAGAAAGCGGCCGCCGGCGGCCACTAACCTCATGTCGTCGAGTACTCCACCGTCGACCGGCTACCGTAACCCAGGTCACTGTCAATCGATACTATAACGAGTCTACCGTACCAAATGGTGGTAGGTAGACTCGTTAGAAGATATTTCACGGCTCCGGCTTCCCTCTTATTCCGGCTCTGAATTCGGCTGTAAACAAATGTGAAATGACACGTGTAGGCACGCTTAATCGAAAGCCCTTGACGTTTTAACTGAGTTGTATTCTTCGATGTTCGTATAATTTTATAAATGTAATACCATTTTCCTCTCGCCACCACTTGCAATCATAAAATTCCCTGCTTGCACATAACAGTGATCAAGATGTGAGACGAGATTCAGAATTTGAATAGGATGAACAGGGGAGCCTCATAAGCTTCCGAAATCACAGGAAGGCGTTCCTGTTCATAGAACGGCGTAGTCACATTGTTGAGTAGAAGGGCGAGCGCAAAAAGTACTTGAGAAGTGACACAAAGAATGATAGGTGAGGGCGATTAAAATAAACTGTGCACTATTCACCACCGAGGCGGCGCTTCGACACTGTGATCGATATTTGCACTCTGTTCCTTCACGTTTTACACTAACCTGTGGAATTTATCGTTTTCTTTTCGCTTACTAGAAAAAGTCTATGTGGAAAAAACGCTCTAGTGCGTTTCCAATTGCATTTTCGCCTAATTATCTATTTGCTGCTTCGTTTCCTTCTTCTCTTAATTTCTTTAAATTTGTTATTACGGGTTTTAGGACAAAGGCGGACACCAAAAAATTTTTATATTATTTGTATTAAAATTCAATTTTGTAGAAAAAATCAAATCGATCGATACGAATAAGAAAAAAAGGATAACACTTTTTGTTTGATCAGCTCAATAATTTGGGGAAAGACAAAAATAGATTCTTGATATTCCGACATGTAATTCCGATAATTGTATGCAAAAGAGAGAGAGAGAGAGAGAGTTCCGGGAAGCAAAAAAAGTGTCTAGACTGTCGAGACTGGAAAGTATGAAATCGGCACTCCAACAGTATGCCCTTGAATAATTACACAGAAGTCACGAAATCCAGAGTGTTTGACTTTAATCTATTATTCTTTGTAATAGTCATTATTAAAGTAGAATTAAATAAAGAAAAATTTGAGGAAAATCACACTGCGTGATAGAGTTTGATTCAAGTAGGGAGAGAAGATGGAGAGCCCATTGTCAATTCATCTCGTAATAGAACCTAAACACATCATTCCACAGACCGGTCAACTTTCCAGAAAGGCCTTTGGAGTGAGAGAGCGTGTGAAATCGAGAGGGACTCTCTCAATTTAGCATACTCTCTCGCTCTAACCCTGGTCTGTAGGTTTGGAATCATGCGAAAGGCTTGATGGCGATGGAACTGAAGTAGGGTTGGCCTCTTGAGAGAGAAAAAGAGATCTCGAAACTCCCCTTCATCCTGGGTATTCAAGCCATTTCGCGGTCTATTCTTCTCAATTTTTCATATCTTCTCGATAGGTTTCGAGATCTCGAAACCAATTAACGCCCGATCGTTTCTCATTCGAGAGCATTTCTAGAGTTTCGAGAAAAAGAGCCACATGCATTCGAAAGTCGATCAATCAGGCTTTCCCCATTCTCCCGTCATTTCTGTAGTTGTGCCTGGAAAACAAGCATAGATCAGCTACAAAACTGTGCGCCCTAAAAATCGCTTAATATTTCACGATTTTCATTCTGTGAAATCGAGTGAAAGAGCCGTCCGACTTATGCAAAACGCCGCGATTTCTGTCTCTTCCCGCATACAATATACACAGTTTCCCTTTCAATAGCGGTAAATGTCATCGTCAACTTCCCACATCACAAAAAGTACAGCACATTGTGCAATCAGCTAATGTATGCAGATCGAATATGAGGGGAGTTGGAAAGCAGATTAGAAGTGTCCCCTGAAATGTGCATAAAAAGACAGGAGTCGATCAGTTACCGACGTTTGCGGTAATCCTTGGCGCGCGGTGCAGTATGTCGCTACAGAGAGACCGTTTGTAATCTCACTTTTCGTTTGTTCCACCGATGAATGAGAACTATCCTCTTGCCTGGTTCGAGATTACTGTATCTGTCTAGTCGATTACTGTAACTAAAAGTAAAAAGGTATCCCCTTATCTAGGCTCCAAGTCCTGAGGGAGTCACTGCTAAGGCCAGCGCATAAGAGGCCAGTGCAATCCGGATGGCCCAATCTCTTCTTCGGATCTAGTTACCTTCGTGGTTACACCACTTCCAATCTTTACCCATTCGGGCGCCTTGGTGAGGTGGTGGCGGTACGTAAGCCGGGAATCGAACCCAAAAAATCGAAAAAGAAATCGAACTATCCAGACGATTACTGTATCTGTCGAGCAGATTATTCTACCTAGCCAGTTGAATACTGTATCTTTCGCGTTGTTCACGGTATCTATCGAGTTTATTACTGTATGTATAGAGCCGAACACTTTATTCATCGATTCGAGAACTGTATTTATCCAATCGATTGTATCTGTCGAGTCGATGTAGATTTATTACTGTAGATTTACAGTACCTCATTGCAGAAATTGAATGACAATATCTCGCTCGAGCTCTAAACGGAGCAAGGAAGTGTCTCTGAATCTGGATGTGAGTCGAGTTTCTTTGGATTTTGTTAAAATCTTTTCCACAGGAATCGTGTTTCGTGAAAGAAATATTTTCCCGGTTTTCTGTGAATACTTGTGAAATGTTGAGAGCTCTCAATTAAAATGTTTCAAATTTTGAAAAAAATTAAAATTCATGTTTACACGTATTTTAATTACAGGACAGTGATGATGATGAGGTCAAGCCGGTCGAGAAGTCGGCCGTCGACAAGTTTCTCAATTATTTGTTCTGCAGGTTAGATTTGAAATATCACTTTTCCCGCCAAAAATTCGTCGTAAAAGGAATTTCCATTGGAAAAGTCCATTTGTTGATAGATTTAGTGTGATTATAATAATAATTATTCTTTTTATATTTATTAATTTCAGAGGCGATCTCGCCAAGCAGACGTTGAAACTTCAGCCGGTCGCGTTTACTGCGCTCGTAAGAATTTGAAAAGGCTATTTTTTTAGTAAAATTTGTAAATAAATATAAATTACTATTTGCAGTTTCGATACGCTGAGCGACGGGAGTATTTTCTACTAGCGCTCGGATGTCTCTGTGCGATATTATCGGGCGCCTGCCAGGTTGGTTTCCGGACATTACATAAATACGTTTCAATGCGGGGGGGGGGGGGGGGCAGATAGGTAGTTGTATCGATAATTCGCTGTCTGTTATGTTCAAAATTTAGATCAGAAATGTTATGTCATTTACAGAGAACTACATAATACCATACTACAGCCAAAGTACCGTACACACCAGTAAAATACCGTATTACAGCCCGTGCTCGCGATGGTCTCCGGAGGCATCTTCAACTTGATGCTCGTGAGTTTGTATTTTATTCGATTTTTTATTTGTATTTTATATTTCCCTTTTTTTCCTTAGTCTTTTCAAATTGTAGGAAATTCGTTTTACTTTAAAAAATACGAAATGCAAAAAATATTCCCGATCTTATTTTTTAATGACACCTGTCGCAGGTCTCCAACGTGACCTCGCCGGAATTCCGCGGCGAAGCATACAAATACGTGTACGCCTACACAGGCATGGGCATCGGCATCACCATCATCAACTTTATAAATGTAAGTATTTTATTTATATAAGAAATATCGATTACCTATGCAAAGGTGTTTGCAAATTTTGATCTTCTATACTCTTTGCTTTGCGAAACGATCAGTATTCTCCCATTGAATGTGGTTGTGAAAGAGCGTGCAGGAATATTCATGAGTTGTTGCTGATGTTTCTCTGTTTTCTGAAAATGTGTTGTTTGTGTAGCGAAGTCGACAAGCACGATAAAATTGTGCATTTCCAGGCACATTTGTATGCGCTTAGTCTTAAACGATGCTGCCGCAAATGTCACATTATTATAATTTCAGTTCACCTGCTTCGACATGGTTTGCTCGCGGTTGCAAGCACGCACGCGCGTCCAATTCATCAAATCGATTCTGAGGTTACTATACTTTATGCTACCGTAATAGACAGCGAGGCTACCGAGAGTCTCATTGATCACTAACTGATTATCTTCCAGGCAGAACGCGGGTTGGTACGATAAGAACCATGCGGGCGCACTGATCACGCAGTTGAACGAGTGAGTTTCAGGGCGAAATGAAAAAAAAATCGTACAGCATTCGAAACAGAGTCGGCGAGAACGAGTTAGAGAAAGAGAGAGATGGCGAGAGAGCGCGCCAAGCGAGAGTGTCAGACAACGAGATGCGTTCTTGGCATGGTGCCAACTGGATGATGTGAACCGTAGACTTGGTGTCCGTGCTAAAAGCTGATCGCATTTCGATAATTAAAGTATGATAACATCCTATTTTTGATGAATTTACATAGTTCAACACAAAATTAGACCCGAAACGAGGCATTCTGAACAATGCAATTGTAAAACATTCGGGTAACGTGTGAGATATGTCGGAGCTTTTGAGTTTCATCGAATGGTTATGATAACAATGTTGCGGCTGACATCGTTCTCACTTCCCCATGTCTGTTGTTTGCTAATAATATAAATATTTTATGTAATTGAAAACTGTAGCTTCATATCGTGTTCGATTCATATCGTTTACTTTTCTGAAATGTCAAGACATGAAATTTATATTATTATGTGTTATTAGCACAGTTTAATTCAATGGGTTGTGTTTCATCGAATCAGTAAGATTATTAATAGAAAAGCGAAAACTGCTCTGCGCAGAGAATCCTCTTTGTAAAAAAAACTGACAATCATTTCCAGCAACATGGACCGTATCCGTGAGGGTGTCGGAGATAAGCTGGGCCTGCTCATTCGGTAAGTCGACCAAGATTTTCAACCCTCCAATTCTCTATAAAAACGCAGAGAGAGGTCAGGAGAGAGAGAGAAGAAGGAATTGTTCACAACAAGAATCTCTTAATCGTACTGGTTATCTAGACCTCTCTCAAGTGAAATCTATATTCCCCGGAAGATCATTGTTTCCTTCAAACCTCTTTATTTGGAAAAATCTCATGTTTTCCAGTGGTCTCTCGATGTTCGTCTGCTCTCTCATCATCGCCTTCTCTATCGAGTGGAGAGTGGCGCTGTTCATGAGCATGCTGGCGCCCGCTGTCTGCACCTGCATGAGTATTATGGCGAGGGTAAGACTATTACCTAGTGATGACGCAATTCTGAACCAACTTTTATAATTGTTAGTGTAGTGAACGAGTGTGATGGCGAGTACCGATTGAATTTACCGATTGCCTAGTTATGATTCAATATTTAGTGGGCGAGTTAAAGCCATGTATCTCATCATCACCTTCTCCATAGAATCCTAAACATGAATAGTGATGGCTGGAATTTATGGGCTCGTATTTGCCCTGTAATGAAGAAATCTCAATAAATGAGAGATAAACATCAATGTTAGAGAAGGAGTGTGATGACCAGGGTAAGAGGATGACCTAATGATGACGCAATCCCGATCGAACGTTTATTATTGCTAGTGTAGTGAATGAGTGTGATGGCGAGGGTAGATTTAAAAAAAAAAATTTCCATTAATGGGTCGGAGTGATAACGATAAATCATCACATTTTGTAAGTGAGTACTGTGTAATTTTGATGTCTAGAAGTGGTTATGGGTATCTTTTTTCTAGCGATGGTGTAATCGAAAGAAAAAATCTATTTGCCAATCATGGAACATGAGAATGATAATGTTTTTTTTCAGAAGCTATCGTCATCAACGGCCAAAGAACTCAAGGACGTTGGAAGTGCGGGAGCGATCGCTGAAGAGTCGGGTGAGTCGAAATGTGAGACCACGGTCTCTTCATTTCGCACACTCTCTCGTCTATCGACCGGTCTAGAGAGTGTGTGAAATGAAGAGGGCGTGGTCTCACATTTCGCACTCTACTGAGAATCACTCAGTCAATCATTCAATAAACATATCAATACTTGAAAGTGAATTGAAGTAAAATGTGATATTGTATTATGGAGCAACATGTCTTTACAATGGCTCGGTGGTAAAGATAATGTGCCGGTATAGTCGGCGAAAAAATTTTCAATAATTAATTTTGAGTACAATAATTGCCCGCCTCATCTAAAAAAATGCAACTCGTTATCACTATTGCGTCATCACTAGGCAATCAACGAAAATCGATTCTTTACAGTACTCGGCGTCCGCACCGTGCAGGCGTTTAACGGACAGCAGGAGATGCTTGATCGGTGAGTTTTCGATTAATATATTTTTTTATAAATAATATTTGAGATGGGAGTGAGCGCGTCACTAGCAAATAAATAGCAAATTTGAATCGAATGATTTTTACAAACGAGTTGTTCCTCAAGAGCGGGGGTTTCTCTAAATTGCTACACATGATTCCAAACCCACACACTAGGGTTAGAGCGAGAGTGTGTACAAAAATGAGAGAGTCCCTCTCGATTTCACACGCTCTCTCACTCCAATGGCCTTTCTGGAAGATTGATGTGGCTAGGCTTTCAATTTTGTTGTGAATCGTATCAAAACGAACACAGCTTTTTTTGTATTTTAAGAGAGGTATCACGAGAGATTGCAGGAAACCAGGCCCTACGAGGAACAATTTTCGAAAAAGTATTTTTGATTTCGATCAAACTTTTATGTGGGAGTACCTTGGAGATGAGAATTCGAAATATCCGGGTCCCAGGTCTTGGAGCCGGCTTTTAGGAATTCGCCGGTTCTGACACCGGAATCGTCATAACTTCTTTTAAAATAAAGCTAGAAAGCTGTACTTGGGCTTAAAATTCTCGAAACAATTCTCGACATAATTTCTCTGTTGAAAGCTAAAACGGACACGGACAAACAAAAAAGATGAGGCTGAAAAATGCAATTATTGATCAAATAAAAATTATTTATGATCCCAAGATGTGCAAAGTCGGATGTTTTTAATGCAGAATATGAAAGAGCATCTCAAATATAGTATTAGAAAAATTTAAAAATAAATGAAAAGGGGGCCTCCCATACCTGAAAAATGACCTCGAATGAAAAATGACCTCGAACAGCTCTATACGCACATGAAATGTGTTAAATTAGATTTTCCTGAACAGACAGGTAATTAATACGTTCGGAAAAATTGTTTCCTGAAGAATTCTGGAAAATAAATTTTTCGATTTTTTCGATTTTTCACATTCGAGGTCATTTTTCAGGTATGGGAGGCCCCCTTTTCATTTATTTTTAAATTTTTCTAATACTATATTTGAGATGCTCTTTCATATTCTGCATTAAAAACATCCGACTTTGCACATCTTGGGATCATAAATAATTTTTATTTGATCAATAATTGCATTTTTCAGCCTCATCTTTTTTGTTTGTCCGTGTCCGTTTTAGCTTTCAACAGAGAAATTATGTCGAGAATTATTTCGAAAATTTTAAGCCCAAGTACAGCTTTCTAGCTTTATTTTAAAAGAAGTTATGACGATTCCGGTGTCAGAACCGGCGAATTCCTAAAAGCCGGCTCCAAGACCTGGGACCCGGATATTTCGAATTCTCATCTCCAAGGTACTCCCACATAAAAGTTTGATCGAAATCAAAAATACTTTTTCGAAAATTGTTCCGAGCCACCTGCAATCTCTGGTGATACCTCTCTTAACAGTCAAACCCGACATATTTTAAGCAATTAATTGTATTTTCATCTGCCCGTAATCAATAAAACAATTTCCACTCTGATATTTCACCTTTCACTAGAACGTTGAAGCGTATCTGAACGACCTATCGCATCCTATTTAGTTCCACATCACAAATATGTTGCAGGACCTGAATGAAAAGCTTGTGCTTAAGAGAGCACTGTTATTTGGCCAACGAATACGTGTAAAAATACTTAAAAATATCAATATTATAAAAATAAAATAATATAATCAGATACCGCGACTCTCTCGGTAAAGGGCAACAACACGCGCTGCGGAAGAGCTTCTGGAGCGGCTTCTTCGGAGGTTAATTTAAATTTATTAATTTATGGAAATTAAACTAATCAGATATAAATTAAAAATATATAAATTAAAAATTCATTTTAAAATATATAAATCAAAAACTCATTTCAGGTTTCTTTTTCTTCATTCTCCAAGCGTACCTCGGCTGCGCCATTTTGTAAGTTGTCTAATCCCAAAATTACCTAGTTATGACGAAATCACAACATCTATTACCTTTCTATGACGTAATTATAGTAACGGTTGCCAAGTGATGACGAAATCCTGACCTCGATTATTTTTTTTTTTATGACGAAATTTATCAGGTTCGGAGGCTACCTTCTGCGCATCGGCGTCGTGCCCGAGCCGGGCCAGGTGTTCACCGTCGTCATGGCCATGATGGTGTCCGCCTACTTCCTAGGTTTAGACATTCAAAAATTTGAATTTCCCGCCTATAAATCAAGTTGTTGAGAATCTGAACATTTTTCTATAGGGCCGTCAATTTGTTAATGATGTGGCCGCGAATTTGAATTTTGGAATTTTGCCAGGACTTATCTCGCCGCAGCTGCTCGTGCTGCTCAACTCTCGCGTCGCCGCTGCCATCGTGTACAAGACGATCGATCGGGTAACAATCAGGCTCCGCCCACTTCCGGTTTCAAGCTCCGCCCCTTTTCAGACGCCGCGCATCGACGCGTACTCGAATCGGGGCGAAACTCCGCCCTCGGCATCGGGTAGAATCGAGTTCAAGAACGTGCACTTCCGGTACCCGACGAGGAGGGACACGAAGGTATGCGGCCAAAAAAAAATTCCGCGACCCAGTCACACCTCCAGAAAGTGGTGGGCAATTGGACAGCGCGTACAATCGAGAGGGGTCGTATGTATTACAAATTTACGAGGACTCGTCCGAAATAATAAAACGTTCCGTTGATAATCCGTGCTAAACAACAGATACGGCTGCGAGAGAGCATGGCAAAGTGAGAGACAGGTCGAGGCATAGAAAGAGAGTACACCACCAGTAGTCCGTTTCATGAACGTATCATTTTAACATTGTAATACTAATAGACAGCCCACTATTATTGCAAGTAGACAGCCCACCACACACTCTCACTATGTTCGAATGAGCTTCACAGTGATTAAATAATCAGCGAAAGCGAAATGCGCATATTGGAAGTGGCATCACGAAAAAATAGACAAAATATTATTCCAAGCGGTAATTTTGCCCCAGATAGTTGTGACACGAGTTAACTTGTTCGCTGAATCTCAAATGTGTACCTTCTCAGGTGCTCAACAGTTTCATGCTGAAGATCGAGCCAGGAGAGACGGTCGCCTTTGTTGGACACAGGTATTATAAAGAATAGTATGTCAAGCTAAAGGTGTTCCATGTCAAGCTAAAGGTGTCCCATGTCAAGCTAAAGGTGTTCCATGTCAAGCGATTTTACAGTAGCGCCACGCTAGATGGGGCAAGCCGGTAAGCCAGCTGCAACGTGTGATTACGTAACCCAAGCTTTCCCAAGGCATGTAGGGCACGTTACCTTTCGCAATCAAAGTTGCTACCAATTTACCGCCCCGGGGTTGATGGAAGGCTTGGTTAGCCTGGGCGAGGATCGAACTCGTGACCCTTCGAATAGAGAATAGTACAATAATAATAGTACTTTATCGTTCATACCTGAAGTAAACTGGGAAAATTGACATCTACACAGAGAATGAATATGAGGCTGTTTGCGAGAGGATCAATAACTTTTGTGAAGGACCTCGTACATCGATTTTCTGGAAATCTCTTGATTGACGTTATCGAAGGTGCTGATCATCATGGTGACATTCATTTTGCATTTCACTTATCGGTTGGGGAGTACTTTAACTACCGTTTTTGAGGCTGATGTATCATATCTCGTGAACCTCTCAACCGATTTCCAAGAAAAATTTTTTCTGTGGGTACTTTAAGATGCTGATAACAATTGGATACTTTAGCAAGAAATATATATAATTTCTCAAGTTTCAAAAAAGTGTTTCAGAACACCATTAATAAGAATCGCTAATTTCATATAACAGAAGATGCGCCGTTTTCTCAGCTTTCATATTCTTATGCGACATGTATACTTTAGACCTACCATAAGAATCGAAAATGCCCTTTTCATTCCCTATTTCTTTACGGAAATGACCATTAGATCACCATTTATTATCATTTTTCATTTGTCATTCTCATTTCGCACTCTCCTGCGCGGTCATTGAAACACAAAATTGGGAATAAAAATGACATTATCGATTGTTATGGTAGGTCTAAAGTATACATGTCGCATAAGAATATGAAAGCTGAGAAAACGGCGCATTTTCTGTTATATGAAATTAGCGATTCTTATAAATGGTGTTCTGGAACAATTTTTTGAAACTTGAGAAATTATTTATATTTCTTACTAAAGTATGCAATTGTTATCAGCATCATAAAATACCCGCAGAAAATTTTTTTCTTGGAAATCGGTTGAAAGATTCAAGAGATATGACACATCAGCCTCAAAAACGGTAGTTACAGTACTCCCCAACCGATAAGTGAAATGCAAAATGAATGTCACCATGATGATCAGCACCTTCAATAACCACTGTGTGTAAATTTTGGTACCACTTTTCAATTTCAGTGTACGTCCATTTCATTGATCCTTTCGCGAACAGCCTCATATACTAAGATGAGACACCGAGTATATGATATACTCAATATTGAGTATATTCGCGCGTCGAGAGAGCGTGCGAAAACGAGAGAATATACTCAATATTGAGTATATCATATACTCGGTGTCATATCTCAGTGTAGAATATACTCAATAGTAAGTATATTCATTCTGGGTGTATAGGAGGAATAAGCAAAATTATGTCTTGATTTATGCTTTGAGCATACCCTTTATGTTCATAACGTATAAGTGAACTAAAGAAAATGTGGCATACTATGCAATGCATAGCAAGAAATCAATGAAATTTTGTGAACACGAAACATCATTTGAACCTATCGAAAATGGCCTTCATCTGGTTTGCAATTTGCTCACACTTCTCCACCGCTTGGTCCCTCTCGAACTTTATTCGGGCATTGGCTCGCTGCGATTCGGCCAGTTGATGCTCCAGGTGCGCAATTTGAAGTTGCAGCTGCCGAGTAGTTTCGGACGATTCCTGAAATATTTAAATGACTAATTGAGCGATTTTCCTTGTTTACCATTTGATAAATTGCGATAGGCCACATATTGGTCACAGAAAAGAGAAAACTCTATCCACCCTTTCGTTACTGACCTTTGATTCCATTTCCTCTTTCTTGTGTTTCTTTTTCTCCTTTTTCTCCTTTCGTTCGATAAATTTCCGCGTGATCCAAAGAGGTTTATCAGCGGGCATATGAATGGAACCCTGACGGGTTCATCAATAAGATAGGCCATTATATTTTACGAGTGTACGAAATGTGAAAACGCTCGGATAATAGGCAAAGAAAATGAAATATAAATAAAGCAAGCGAAAACGGGAGAATGTAAACAACAGGTACGTGACAGTTTAAACTGTAATCTTTAATCTTTATTCTCCAAGGGGCGATTTTGGGAGGGATTTGGATTTATCTTGACGTTATGATGGATTCTTCGGCTCTGGATCGAGCACTTTTTGTGGTGGCGGAATCAGGCTGTTTTCGTGTCACAATCACAACTTACGGATTCGCGAGGTGGTCATGACTAATTTTGGGGTCTTTCGAAGACCTACGGAGAAGGGGATTTTGGGGGCAGTTACTAGGCGGGAGGGGAGGTTATTCCAGAACGTTATGGATCGACTTGCACAAGTGGAAATAGAGCCTGTTCTGTAAGGAATCGAGATGCGTAAGCCATGTGAAAATCTGAGAGAACGTGCTAAAGGAGCAAGCGTGTATAGATTGGTGGCGTCCACCAGCGCGTGTCTATGGATGGAATCATGCAAGAACTGTAGGTCACGCAGAGCCCTGCGATACTCAAGGGTCTCTATTTTGAATAATTTGAGGCGGTTGGGATAGGAAAGTGGAGGGTGTTGACTACGCTTGAGAACTCTTCTAGTGAACTCTCGCTGTACATTCTCTAATCGATTAACTAGGCCGATTGCGGTAGGATTCCAGATTACGGTACTTGACTCGAGGAGTGGCCGGATGTAAATCTTATAGGCCTTAATAAGGGTATTAGAGGAGTTTGTGTGAAATGATCTTAACATTAGATTACACATGGACCGGGTCTTACGCGTTATTTGGGTAATATGATATCCGAAGTTCAGTCCTCTGGAAAAGTGAACTCCTAAATCTCTAACATTATTAGAGGATGCGATAGCGAGGTCATTCAACATATATTTTGATCTATTCTTTAGGCGGCCTAAATGGAGAACGGCACATTTAGGTGTACTCAGTGTCATGTTCCACTGAGAGGTCCAGTCGGCAATATTATTTATTGCTGATTGTAGGTCATCGCTACGGTCGGGAACAGTTGTGTAAATTTTTAGATCATCGGCAAAGATGTTGTATTCAACACTTTTAGGAATACATTTGCCCAGGTCATTAATGAATAATATAAAGAGCAGCGGGCCAATTGCGGAACCGAGGGACCCCAGATTTAATTGGAGAGGGTGGAGTTAGGAAATTCCCGATTAAGACGCTTTGAGATCTACCAATCAGGTAAGACTCTAGCCATCTGATAATGTGAGCTGAAAACCCTAGATCTGTTAGTTTGTGCAAGAGGAGTCTGATATCGATGCTATCAAAAGCTTTTTGATAATCAAAGAAAATAGCGTCTACCGATCTACCATGGCCCAACTCTTTTGCATAGAATGATAATGTTTCGCTGAGTGAAGTGGTCGTGCTGCGCGATTTACGAAAGCCAGCTTGGCGCGTATCTAGGAGAGAATTAGCGTCTAGATATTCTATTATTGAGTTTATCAGAATCTTCTCGAAAATTTTCGATGCAGTCACGGTAAGAGAGATAGGGCGGTGGTTGGCTATTGAAGTATTCCCACATTTTTTAGGAATAGGCTTAACATGAGCAGTTTTCCATTGCGATGGCGATGTGGCAGATGTAAGCGACATATTAAAGAGGATTGTGAGGGGAACAACTACAGAGAATTTGCACTTGCAATATAATATATTAGGGATTTTGTCAATATTTGAAGAACGTATTTGTGTTTCCTGATTGAACGGCACGTAACTCTCTATTTATTTCGAATGTCTTTAAAGCTTTGTCGAAACGTATACGGAGAGAATGGGCTAGGTCAGAATTTGGCGCAGCCGAATGGTAACGTTGAAGCCTTTCATAAAGGATACTCAGGTATTTGGGCAGCCCATTATTATGTTTTGTTTTTTTGAGAGGAACGTAAATACTTATTAGCTCATTGACAAAATTGCTAAAGAACGAATAAGCTTCAGATATTGTTTTCCCCATTAAACTGAGTGTCCAATTATGCAAAGCAATTTGGTTATTAATGGAAGCCCAGTCAGCATTACTGTAGTCACGAGAAGGTGGAGATACTCTATCCTTCTCAATGAGAAAATTGATAGTGAACGCAATACCAGTATGGTCAGAAAGCGGGATGTCAGGTTTGACATTCTTAATGATAGGGGAGTTGCACAAGAGCAGATCAAGTATGTTATTCCCTCGTGTAGGGAAATTTACATATTGATTGAACGATCCCTGAGTTATGAGGTCAAGAAAAGGAGTAACTGAGAGTGTGGGGCAGTGGTAGGTATACCAGTCGATATTTGCATAATTAAAATCTCCCACTATTATTGATGGATGTGAACAGCTAGTAACCTCATAGAGGTAATCGATAAATGGCGTCAGAGAGGGTGAGGGGGAATTGGGAGCGCGATAAACAACAATAATTCTAAGGCAGTCTCGAGTCTGAGTACGTGATCGTGGGAAAATGTCAACAGTGAGACATTCAAAACCATGTATTATGAGTGAGGATACTGTAATGGGAACTAGATTAATGTGCGCATAGAGAAGGACGCCGCCACCTCTACCTGCGGCTCTGTCAGCGCGAAATAGGAAGTGATTAGGAGTGTCTCTCAATAGCATCACGTCAAGATCCTCACAGTCGAGCCATGTTTCAGAAAGAGCGAGAAGGTCAATATGCTTAAGAAATATTGAAATTGTATCGATTTCCCCCCTAACGCTTCTGGAATTACCATAATAACAAGAGATTGTTCTAGATTGGGGTGAGAGTGCGGAGAGGTGACAATTAGAGAGGATTGGTGAAGGAGGTGTAGGGAGGTCGGTCGAACTCACGAAACTGCCTGATTCATCCTATTCGTCGAGAGGTGCGGGATCCTTCATTGCCGAAGAAGTTCCACCTGAAGAGATATCGGATTTGACAGGATTGACAGAGGAATCAGAGGAGGTCACCGTAGTCTTCTTACGCAGAGTGACATGTGCTGACGACGGGATGTCATCCTCCTTCGCGAGACGAGGTACTGGAGGCATTTCGGTAGACGATGGGAGTTCAGAATTGGCAGGAGCATTCTCGTTCATCTTCGGTTTCACTGGTTCCTTGGGCATTTCCTTGAGTTCGTTGTTGTCCGGTTTCACATAATCTTCTCTCAGGCGGATAGGGAGGGGGCGGAACTTGGGGCCGTTGAATTTGATCAGATCCGTATCACGCACACCCCACATGAGGAAACCGCACTCACGATTTCTTCTGAGGGCTTCGGCCTTGGCCTCTTTCTCCTGAAGCAGTTCCATCGGCATCAAATCTCTCCTCACATACATGCCGGGTGTGAAGCTCTCCGGGCGGCCATCGATCACTCTGATACAGCTCAGAAACTTGTCACGAAGGGTCGACGTCTGCAGATTGTACTTCACGACGCTGCGTTGACCTTCTTTCCTCGTTGCGGGATGTCTCTTGTGGGATATCAGACCTGATGAGAATGCATCGATTAACTCACGGTCCTTGGTTCGTTCGATCAGCAGTTTCAGGTTCTCCTCATCCATGGCAGCAGTCAACTCGGGCGTTGCCTCCTCCATCGATCCCACGAGAACTGCTCTCTTGGCCTTTTCACGAATCTTATCTTGGTCGGTGAAAGCAGCTTTCACGACAGACGAGTAGAGGGCAGGGGTGGAGGTAGAGGAGGGAGGAGGGGCAGAGGGAGGCTTGGCACTGAGACTGTCGATTTTGAGGTGAAGGAGTCGAATACTCTCCTGGATCTGGGTAAGGGTGTCGGCAAGTAGAGGGATCTCCTGCGCCGGGAGGGACATGGCGGGGAGGAGTGAAATGGGAAGCGACCGTGCGTCAGGGGTGAAAGTGACTCGAAAGTAATAACAATTACCGTTTACAATTAGTCATAGAGATAGTTATCGCGAAGAGACGAAGTCTCACTGTGACACCTTATCAATGATCAATCATCACGCGGTTTCGAAACGAAGGAGGAAATAGTTTAGAGCGATGGTCACAATTGAATAGGAAGAAAAAAATCAGTTCAGTCATACTCTGAGAAAAAATTCTCTAAGATCAAGTCACAAAGTGAATTTTTCTCACTTACTTATATTACAAGTAATAACGATCACAGTAAATTCGAGAAATTTCACTAAAAGGTAAGTTTAAAAAATTGACAGCGTATCCTGATCCTATTGGGTTTTTTTGCTAGTGTAGTGATCTGTTTGTCATTATGGGCAAAGTGTCACTCAAACTGATAGCTTATCATCGATCGATCAACTGGCCAGTCAGCACGTCACATCATTCCACAGACCGGTCAACCTTCCAGAAAGTCCTTTTTAGTGAGAGAGCGTGTGAAATCGAGAGGGACTCTCTCACTTTTGTACACTCTCTCGCTCTAACCCTGATCTGTAGGTTTGGAATCATGTGACGTGATTAGGAAAAGAGAATGCGAACGGGATGAATGAAAGGGACAAAATCGCAGTACAATTGACATTGATAGTGATATAGGGCTGATACAAAATCAAAGATTTACAAATTACATTTTTGACAAGAACGATGTTGCGTTAGCACTAAAATGATTGTGAAAATAGTGAAAGAACCGGAGAGTAGTTACGCAAGTGATTTTTGGGACGCATCATTGGCAGCAAACCGAACGCAATACGTGATATTAGAAAGAGGGGAGCGGGAGAAAAGTGCTGGTTTATTTTTCTTTGCTCTTCTCTCTCCCCGTCCTCTTTCTCTTTTCCTTCCTATCATTCTTTCTTTTTCTTTCCCTTTCCATCTCTCTCTCTCTTTCTCTATAACACACGTGCCCATTGAAATTGCTCTCTCTGAAGATGAGGCATCGCCGAGGGATGAGGAATGGTGCCACACTAACCATGAAATGAGAAGAAACTGTAGGATATTGACGAAAATGATGGTAATGTCATTACGCTCATAAAAAGAAACGATAAAACAATATTCCAAAATGCTACTTCCTCTGTTTGTGGAAGCAGAAAGAGCGTTAGATGGTCGCCAAAGTGTTTTTGGTATTCAATGGAAGTTTTGCTTTACTTTTTGACATGATCCTGTCATACTAATAATTTGATATGATTGTGCTGATACTGTTTCCAATATACCAGCAATATTTCTCTCAGTTTATTTTTTTATACAGAATTTGATCGAGCCCTCGTTTTAGCCTTCTCGAGCTCGGCCTCTAGTTGGATGTTTCGTTCAATTGCTTCTGCAAGGAGTTCCTCCAGCTCTCCAATGCGCAGTAGCAAATCCTCACGGGACTTCTCGCTATGCTGCAAAAAGACAGCACTGTGCCCCCGTCTCGGTCTAAAACGCATAGTTACACATTGCTCTTTGTAGTAAATTCGTAAAAATATGCACTAAACTCTGAAAGACATGCAATTGGAAAACCAATATTTGGTACATACCGATTCTGACTGCTCCTCTCCTTTTTTCGGCTCAATAGAAGCTCCCGCGGTTTCCTCTATTTTGTTTCCGATAGTCACTGTTTTCGCTCTCTGTAATGTGATTTTCTTGAAATAATAGAATCCCTACCGAGATTGATATCAAAAAGTCATCAACTATTTATTATGACGATGAAACATCGAAACGTCAATAAGAAAGGCATAGTCATTCGGATTTATCTAGGAACACTTCGAAAAATCACTTCCTCATCCTTGGCATTCTCTCTTTTCCTCCACTTTCTCCGTTCTTTCATTTCGTAGAGCGAACCGCCTACTACGATCACTGGTTTGGAAGCAGCTACCAGCCAGCTCGGCCGCGCTAGACGCATAGTTGTCGGCTCTGTTCTGGAAAAGGAGTAAATAATTGAAAGGTCCATTGAAAATAGTTTATTCTAGACTTTCAGAACAGATCTTATTTCGCTAAATATTTGAAAATATCTCGAGGTTTGTCACATGTAGGGCAAACCCCGAGCTATTGTCACTATAAAATTCGCTTTATAAATAATTATAAATTATAATAAACTAAATAAAATGGAGGCACCGCGACGGGGGAGAATATGATATCCTCTGAAGAGGAGAATCGAATCTGTTAGGCTCGCAAAATATGAATGTGTAAGAAGATAAGGGCTGTTAGCCGAGTGTGCTGGTCTTAGCAGTTCGCTACGGATAAGAGATTGGAAAGGAGAATTGGAGAATGGAAACTAACAACACTCTGCACAACCAGAATGAGTACACTTACTATTGAGTGTATCCTACAGGACACCAAATACACTTACAAATCTCTCGTTTTCGCACGCTCTCTCGACGCGCGAATACACTCAATATTGAGTGTATCATACACTGGGTGTCCTAACTCAGTGTATTCATTCTATGTGCAGTGGGGTGCGATGTTTATCTCTCTGCCACATTAACAGACCAACTCTTTCGCAAGCTTCCGTTGAGTCACTATTGTGAGGAATTCATGCTAATTGTGAAATCAGAATTTACACATGATTCGTGGTTTCATGGACAGAATGTACAACTAGCAACCTGCTAGACTAAATATTGATCTCTTCAGTGTTCAAAATATACAATAAACAAACTGCTAGACTAAATATTGATCTCTTTTTAAGTAACTCGTGAGTCTGCGACTCCCAATAAAATCGCCTCTGCACAACGTGATCGTTTTCTTCTATTATTTCCTCAACATCGCTCGCATTTGACTAATCGGATTTTGTCTCCGAAACTAACGCAGCACCAAACATTGGGCGAAAAATATAAAGTGAATTCGGGACTTTCGAAAAAGATTTTCGAAAATATAAAAATCAATAGAAAAATATTACAGTGGCTGCGGCAAGTCGACTGCGGTGGGTCTGCTGACTAGGTTGTATGAAGCTGAGCGAGGAGAGGTCAGCATTTCATAACACATGATTCCAAACCTACAGACCAGGGTTAGATCGAGAGAGTGTGCAAAAGTGAGAGAGTTCCTCTCGATTTCGCACACTCTCTCACTCCAAAGGCCTTTCTGGATGGTTGACCTGCCTGTGGAATGATGTGATAATTGTTTGTACTGGCGAGACCTCATGACACACGGACGATTCATTGCATTTCGCCAAAATTGAGCTAATTGTCATAAAGCGTTGAAACTCATTTGGCAGGCAAGGCATTTCATGCACCAAGCAAAATCAAATGAAAGATCAAAGATCAGCTTTCACAAACCAGGTTCTCGTGGATGGTCATGAAGTGCGCACACTCAATCTCCAGTGGCTCCGACAACACATCGGCATTGTACAGCAGGTTTGCTGATATTTGATCTTTTTAATCTATTTTTTGGAGTGTTAAACAACCCGGAGACAACTAATCGTTGATTAAGAGACTGAAACACGGTCATGTCTTGCGCGAAACATATCGCGAATATGAAACAAGATGAACTCTAAATTGCGGAAAATTCAACTTTTTCATTTTCACACGAGCCCTTATTGCGCCTATTTCTTACGTGAGATGGACAATTTTCCTCGTTGATGTTTTTTTTATTTCTGATATTTGATATATTCAAGGAACCGATTCTCTTCAACGACACAATCGCTGACAATCTCCGTCTGGGCAATCCGGATATGACGTTAGAGGACATGGAACGCGTCTGCAAAATGGCCAACGCGCACGATTTCGTGTCGAGACTACCGAAGGTTCGTTGTTACTTTTGCTCTAAATCATCCGATCGGAGGTTTTCGCTTGTGTTCATCATCGTTTTAGTTATTGTTTCTTTTTTTCTCGTCCATTAATCTCTACTAGGGTTCACTTATTGGAACTGATTCCGGAATTCCAATAAGGAGAACAAAGGAACTCAGACCGCGAGGGTGGTGAGAGATAACGCAGAATGAGAGGGCAAGGGAATTCCAATGGATTTCTAATTCAATTCTCTTCCAATAAGCGAGCCCTAATCTCTGCTCTTTCAGGGTTACGAAACGCACATCGGGGATGGAGGCGTTCAATTGTCCGGTGGTCAGAAGCAGCGAATTGCGATTGCACGAACACTCGCGAGAAATCCCAAGGTAAGGTTACGAATGGAAAAAATTGTGCCATCCTTGGAAGAAAGGGCTCTCTCACGTTCCCACATTCTCTCGATCACCGACCCACCCCTATCTGGAGAATTGAAATCACCTGCAACGCAGGTTTTGCTCCTCGACGAGGCGACGTCCGCCCTCGACGCCGAATCGGAAAGCATAGTGCAGGTGGGTATTTATTATTCAACGAGTTGTGCGGTGATAGTTTAATTTCGCAAATATACTGAAAAACACGGGATTGTCACATACATATGTTTCACCATCATTACATGATTTGATATTTCATGAGAAGAGCAGTCGGCCCTCATTGTAGGAGAAAAATAAAAATAAAACTCAACTAACTTACGAGTCTTTATAAAGAAAATGAATTATAAAGATTATCTTTATCTTTATAAAGAAAACCATAAATGGCATTAGCAATGCCTTCGTGCAAATTACTGATTGCTTCTTTCACCTCTGGCCAAATAGTAATGTTCACGCTGCAGCAAGCACTCGACAACGCGTCCGTCGGTCGCACCACCATCATGATCGCCCATCGTCTCTCAACTGTACGCAATGCTGACAAGATCGTCGTTTTCGAAAAGGGGGAGATACTGGAGATGGGTGAGCGGTGTGAGATGTTGGTAAACGTCGTCCTGTCGAAATTTAAAAATTTTCTAAAGGCGTGGTGTAGCGATTAGTAAACATCGCCATGTCTAAATTCGAACAGACGGCGTTTCCTGCAGGCACACATGACGGTCTTATCGCAAAGGGTGGCCGCTATTACGAGCTGGTAAACGCGCAGAAGATCGAAGCTGACTACACCGATACTGTAGTCGCCGATGTGGATGACGAGTTCGACAGGTCAGAGTTGTGACTTCGTTTGAATGTCAGAAGAGGCTACTGTATTTCTGACGATCGATTTGGCGTTGTCGATTTCCTGATTACAGTACTCCTGCGGAGCGCGCGCTTGGCAAGGGAAGTTCCGCGCGGTCGTCCTGCGCACTGCGCGCAGAGAGGGGAGTGGACGCGTTTAGAAGAAGTGTTACGGTAATTTCGAATTATTAACTCATTTTGAATCCTCCATTGAGAATAAACGAGGAAATAGAACAAAGAAACGCTCATATAATAAAACACATCCGACGAACAAATTTTCTTATTTTTTCCTAATTTAAAATAACTCGAATAATAGCTGAATATTGGAGAACAACGATTCTCACAACACGTTCATGCGATGCAGCGCGGCCTTCGTCATGTCTGAGCAGGTTTGTAAAGCTTACATTTTTTAAGACTGCAAAGACGTATGATTTCCGAAAATCACAGAGCGGGAAGTCATCGCTCTTCTCTGTAGATATTTGTAAATGTGCTATTCGTGCTATCAGACACTGAACCCCTTTCCGGAGATGATTTCTGAGTGTAAAATAACGTAATTGCAGCCCGTCGCAACTGCCGAATCGGAGGAATTTGCGCGCGAAGTTCAAACAAGAAATGAAAAAGACGAGCGATTAGTGCCCAATCTGTGTAGAGTATTCAGAGCGGGTGGATGGCAGGTTTGTATTCAGAATAAAGAAGAAGACTAGTGTATCAAAAAAAATTTATTTGAAAGTTTGTAAACTGGAATATAAACTAGATTCCAAAAGGGATTTTTCATATGTTTTGGATTGCATCATCACTATGCAAACGTCTGTTCCAGCTGCTGCTAGCTGTCGTGGTGGCGGGTATTCGAGGCATCGAACTGCCGGGCATCACAATGGCCTTCGGACTCGTCTTCACATGTATGTTTCATCAAACTATTATTTTTGAATATCACAATTTTTGAGAATATAATTCCATAAGCCGCTGCAATAAGTTGATAGAAATTTTTAGCAAATCACATTCTTCGGATAAAGTTAGGTTATTGCAGCATTCGAATTCGCAAAGACCGACCCGTGGCGGATGCAGCACGAACTCGTCATATGTCTCATCATCTTCTGCTCCATTGGATTCATCACATTCTCATTCCAATTCGGCGCCGTGAGTTTTAAATATTGTAGAGAAAATGTACGTATTTTCGAATATTTTCTGCAAACATATTTATTTAAATTATTTTCAGAGTCTGCTTTTCGGACACGCTGCGGAACGCGTTACGCTCGATTTCCGCGTGCGATCTCTCGACGCGATTCTGCATCAGGTAGGTATCACATGATTCCAAACATACAGACCAGGGTCAGAGCGAGATAGTGTGTAAATGTGAGAGGGTCTCTCTCGATTTCACACGCTCTCTCACTCCGAAGTCCTTTCTGTAAGGTTGATCGGGCGGTGGAATGATGTGGTATTGTGCGCCACCCTAAGGCATTGCGGGAGAAACTAGGTTTCAAATAATCAAGAAAATTTATTTTCAGGACGCAGCCTACTTTGACAATCCGCGCCACGCGCCTGGCAAACTCATCACTCGGCTGGCCACCGACGCGCCCAATGTCAAGGCTGTCAGTTTGCATTCTTTTTTCACAAAAAATATGAAAAATAATAGAACACATTGTCAACATTACGTGTTTGAAAAATATTGTTGTAATTATTATAGTTCTTATCCCAGGTAATGGACAGTCGAATGATGTCCGTTATCTACAACATGACGGCGTGGGTGTTGTGTGTTGTAATCGCGCTTGCCTACGCCTGGCCGGTCGGAATTCTGGGCATGTTCATGAGGTGAATAGAGCGAATTATTTATTTTAAAAATATATAATTCTGGCAGAAGTATAAAACGAATTTGAAATTTACAATGTAAATGAAATTTATCTGTTTCGAACAACACCATTTATTCTTCGAACCCTCAACTGCCCATTGGATATTACACCATCTCCCAAGAATGTGAACTGACCACGAAACTCATTCAGTGGTTCTTTATTTCGATCAATCTGTATGTATGTAATAATCATTAGGGTAATGCTAACCTCTCGAATTGAAAACTGTATTCATTCCGAAGTGTTAAATATACAGTGAAACTCATATTCAGCGGCTCTCTCGGCGTCACTATGGTCCTTCTTGCGCGCCGGATCCAAAACATCAACGTAAATCTCATCAAGAACAATGAGGCCGGAAGAGTGCGCTGTTCATTTTTGTTACTCTTTACAAAATTATTCTTTTTTTTAAATTTGAAGAATACGTTTCCCAAACAGATCTCGAATCTAAGAGTAATGTTGAGTGCAATATGATTTACAGTCGATCGTCTACTCTCATTAACAATATTTTCCATTTTCAGATGTCTATCGAGATCGTCGAATCTGTTCGAACAATCCAGTTGTTGACAAGGGAGAAACGGTTTCTGGATAAATACTCGGGAGCGTCCAAGGGATTACTGTGAGTTTCAAGCTGTATTCCATGAGTCCTCCTCCTTTTCGATGTTTCTTGCTGCAAGTTAAAGTCTCACAGCAAGTCTAAAGTTGCAGCAACAATTTCAATACTTGCAGCAAGTCTGACTGGCTGCGCGGTCGTACGGAGGCTGCAAACTTTGCGCTTTCCCAGTCGTTTATCTACTATGCTTTGGCTGCTTGCTACGCACTCGGAATCCACCTGATCAGCATTGATTTCTTGCAGAAGGATGCTATGTATCGGTGAGAAGGCTAAATCAAAAAGAAGAATTGTTTTTACATGAATCCAACCTCAAGTCTTGAAATCCTATTAAAAAAAATAAAAGAATTATATAAAAACTAATCTATATTCACAGTTCGGTCATCTCCATGCTTCTCGCGTGCATTGCTATCATGCAGTCGTCCGCCTTCTTCCCCGAGCTCGTCAAGGTACGGTAACAATGGATTATCTATTTTCTCATCCATCCATTCATAATTTCGATTATCGATTTTATTTTGCACTGATCGATTTAAAAACACAAATTATCAGGCGCGAACAGCCTCCGCCCTCCTCTTCAACATAATGGACAGAAAGCCGTCCACTGGAGACATCGACGCGGGCCACAAAATTGTCAGTATTTATTGATTTTAGTTTTTATTTGTATGAAAACCGTTGCCCATTCGATCATTCTTCACCAAAGTCTAGATCGAATATTGCGGCACTGAAACATAATAGTTTACTGTGGCTCTTCTTCAATAGCGTGAAGGAAAATGTTTCAAATTTCAGAGACTCGATGGGAGACTTCACTTCGACAGTGTGCGCTTCGCGTATCCACAGAGGCCGCATCAACCTATTCTGAGAGGGCTGAGTTTTACCGCAGACAGGGGACAGGTGACATTTTCAAATTAACATAAATATTAGGAGTGTGTGTGTTAAAGAGTGGATTTGATGCAAGTTCATATTTTTTTACCCAACAAGAGGCATGCAAAACATGTTAACGAAAAATAGATAAATTTAGATGAGTTTCACATCGGAAATATATCATGGTTCTGTACTGCGACCGCGATTTCTCGGCGATAAATATGGAAAAAAATTAGCACAAGATAAAAGATAAATCTTATTTAAATTTAAAAAAAATAATTTCAGACGGTCGCTTTGGTCGGTCCATCTGGCGCCGGCAAGAGCAGTGTCATCTCGCTGCTCGAACGATTGTATGATGTGGCCGGAGGATCGGTGGTAAACATTTTCCCATTGAATATTGAATCTACCGTAGGCTCTTTTGCTTGATCATTTTGCTACAAGCAGTGCCACCATGTACCTACCTTATAACTATTTCATGATTCCTGTAACTTCCGGACTAAAACTTTAAAAAAATGATATTTCACACCAGACTTTCGACGGAATGGACGTTCGCTCGTGCAGTTTGCGATCGCTCCGCGAGCAAATGGCGCTTGTGGGACAGGAACCGAGACTATTCGCCGGCTCTATACGGTATTGAATATTTTCTTTAGCAATGCGTCACGAATATGGTCATTAACTGATGCTCCAAATGTCTGACGAAATAATCAAGAAACTATAAATAAAAAAATCTAATGAAACAATGAAATCTAATAAATCAAACGAAATCTAATGAAGAAAAGTTTTCCTGAGTGACCTTCTTGCTTTTGCTGTTGTTATCCAATAATGACTCGTGCCTTCCTTTCTTTTAATTTATCTTATTGTACCGCGTTTCCTCGTGACTCGCATAAATATTATATAATTATAAAAAAAACTATCAAATGAAAAAATATAGCGACAACGTCCGATTCGGTCTCTCTCGCGAGGTTCGCGATGAGGAGATTATGAAGGCACTAGAAACGGCGAACGCAGCTACTTTCGTCATGAAAATGCACAAGGTTAGTCAAGTTCACGATTTAGTTTTAGACACATCTGTCCTTATACACTCAGAGAAAAATTACTTCTCCATGCAAGTTAGTGAATAAATTACTTACGCTCTCCTCATTTCCAATGCTATCTATGCTAAAAAGTAAGTAATTCATTTGCTAACTCCCATGCCTTTTTCTCTGAGTGTAAGTAAAAATGTGTTTTTGTTTGATAAATTATTTTGTATTATGTAAATTTTGTATTTCGCAGGGTCTCGACACGGAAGTGGGAGAGCGTGGCACGCAGCTTTCAGGCGGGCAGAAACAGCGAATTGCAATTGCGAGGCAAGATTTCAAAATAATGACTAAATCAATGAAAACGCGAATTAGGTCGATTATAACTGATTTTGTTTGTGCAAACTACCCACATGATTCCAAACCTACAGATCAGGGTTAGAGCGAGAGACTGTACAAAAGTGAGAGAGTCCCTCTCGATTTCACACGCTCTCTCACTCGAAACGCGTTTCTGGATGGTTGACCGGTCGGTGGAATGATGTGTACCGCTTGTTCCTGCCAAACCGCTGTTCTCAGTGCTGAATAATTTTGATTCAAGGGTGAAACTCAACCGAATTCACATAGTTAAACATTGCTTGTTTGTTGCAAATATGCACACCGTGAAGTATTTTATATCTGTTCAGAGCGCTAATTCGCAATCCCACCATTCTTCTGCTTGACGAGGCGACCAGCGCGCTGGATACGGAGAGTGAGAAGGTAAATATCTACATTTTCATTTTTGATCTTTGATCTTTCACCTCGTTCTCGATAGCTGTTCAGCTACTCCGATTGAACTATTCTGACATGGATTGGCATGGTTGAACAATTCTGGGCTCTTTGGGAAAAATCAGTAATTTGGAAATCGCGTTTCACCTTTTTAGATGGTTCAAGAGGCGTTGGAACGGGCGGCCGGCGGTCGAACTTGTATTACAATCGCCCATCGATTATCGTCTATTCAGAATGCACACAAAATTGTTTACATCGAACAGGGAAAGGTGAGAATTCGCTGTGAATTTGTTAAATTTACGCCTGTATATCATTATTTTAAACAAAAAAATATATAAATGAAAAAAAATCAAACGATCTTTGTTCTTTGCAGGTGCTAGAAGTCGGCACGCACGCGCAACTCATAGCCATCAAAGGAAGGCAAGTTGATCTTTGATCTTTGATTTCTAATAATTGTTTACTTTCAGATACTACAAACTCGTCAAACGGCAAGACATGACGTCATAATTTAAACATTTTAAAACGAAATTCATGTAGCAATCTCAGAATAGCCGATATCATTTGAATCATCTCGTCTGTGATAAATCTCGTTTTATTTTAATTTAAACACAATATTTGTTTGGCTTAAGTGAGAGCATTACCAGTATTTGTACACTAAAATAGGAAAGGGATTATAAATAACTAACCGTTTTGCTCTCTTTCACCGCGGACCACAACAACAACACATCAAGGGGCCACAACGTGGATAGCCGATTTTCGACGTGAGGGTGGAAATTATATAGAATAGATGCATCATGGTCCCATTAAGACAATACTTTTTGCCGTTTGTCAATATCTTGCCTCTGAGCCGAGATACACCTCGAAATCTGCACGCGAATCGCTAGTGGGAGAAGCCACATTGCCGTGGACTGACCAACTTTGCCCAAGGCGCATTCGATAGAGCAAATCACTAGCTACAAGACAAGACCTAACTCAATTCAAACGGTTTAGAACTAAGCTTGTGCTACTCCATGGCGTTTCTGTGCTTTCTCCTTCAAGGAAAAGTGGGCGGAGACTGCGGATGCCGGATGCGGATGGAGGACGGATGCCCATGGCGTCCACAATCATCTGTAACAAGTGATGATACAAAATTATCAATAATATATTCTCAAAATGGAAGAAATATAAGTAGTATAATAATCCTCGTTTCACGGTTTCTTATGTGGACTTTCATTTGTTGTCGGAGACATCTCGATGATGTCCTTGTTATACAGAATTTAAATGATAAATTTAATATCATTGAAATTCTGTATAACAAGGACAACAAGGATATATATATATATATATATATATATATATAATCTCATGCCATTTCTAGCTCGGCTTCCAGTTGGGCGTTTTTTCGAGCACTTCATCATGAGTTTCTGCACAGTTCAGTTCAGCAATTTCTCGCGAATCTTCTGGCTAACGTGAGTTTTTTTTTCTGAATTTCGCTCGGACCATGACTTAAACAAGTATAATTCCCAAGATTGGCACTAAAAATTCAAAACAAAACCCGGGTCTCAACCCGGACCAAGTAGGTTGTCCAACAATGTTGTGCCTGTAAAAAAGACTGCGATATCAGCTTCTCAACAAATTCACTTTTTACGAATTACGATTTTGCCAGTGTTTTTCTCCTCGCCTTGAGTAGAATTTCCAGTCATGTCGGGGAGGAAACAACAGCTCCTTGCACTCTCTATAATATTATTTTACAGACCTTTTACAGACATTAAGTGAAATCAACTCGTTATCACCACTTTGTAGCATAGCCGAAACATTAATACAGAGGGTAATTTTCTTTTTCGATTTACTTAAATAACTTCGTTATCGTAACCACTTAATTCCCTCTAAAAGCCATTTATGGTATCGTGACGCTCCCAGTTTCTACAATACCTCTTTTTGAAAAAAATCCGGATCTCTTCATTTCGCATATTGGTCAAAGAGATATATCGGCATCTTCTCAGAAAATACACACAATTTGATGTTTCCAAGCGTCTAAACGATAAATTAGGAAGAGGGGCATGATTCTTGTTTATTGCAGTTATTGCAGCATATGTGAAGCTCCGCTGAGTATCGCCGACCATCTGGCCTTAATTTTTTACCTCCTATATGAAACTCAACGCAAAAACGGAAAGCCTCACTTTGGACATCGACTGCGTTCAATTTCCTTCTTCTTTTCCTTTTTTTTCTTTTAGGCAAAACTAGAGTCGAAGCCGAGGCATAAAAGCATCCGCGGCGTTGCTGGGCTACAACACAAGGAGGGACTCAACAGTCAAGCCGGAATGGATATTCCCCTTACGAAGATGCGCTTGCTATACGAATTGGTGCCTTTACTTGCGTCTTTTTCGAAGCGAGTCTTAGCACATTTGTAATATTTCTACATGTTTATCGTTTTCTAAAAAAACACTTCACTCGATTCCGGTATTGCAATGAGCGAACATGCGCTTCGCATTCTCCGCTGGGAGATAGACGTGAGTGCAATGACTGATTGTGAGAGAAAGGCATCGTCTCCAGTGTTGGAATCTGATGGATTGTGTTGGTGAGTATCTCAATTTCTACCGCACTTTCAAGAGCGCAGAAACTCAAGTACTCAATTACGCATAATCCGTGTACATCGTTTTGAAAATCATAAAAATGTAGAATTTTCGGAATTTTCACATAATCCCACAAGAAATATAGTTTCCTTTCACCCCACAGTATCCCTGATGTATCAAATACTGAAGCGGAACAAAAAAAGTAAATTTTTCAGGACGGCTATGCTGTTGGAGAGTCCGACGTATAATACCTGTGTCGATTTCGGTCTCAAATGTGAGAGAAAATCACTGTGTTCGTGAGTTGCGAGGCTCTCGTGCAATTTGCTCTTGTCCATAATTCGGGCAAACGTCACCACAATACTAAAGTAATTATCGCTTAATTACATTTATATTTGAACAACTTTATCAGCTAATTTGGATGTTAGGCCAACTGGGTCGCCATTAGAGTTCTCCACTGAGTTTGATTGTCCCTTGTGATTTGCATGCAGAGAATGCATTTAATTGTCATCATTTTTTTAAATTAAACTGGGAAAAATTAGCATTTGACAATATAATAATTTCAGAAAATGACTGTATTCACGGACGAGGAAAATTATGCAACCGACAGTAACTCACTCAATTGGAGTTTCTTCTCTGACACACATTGGGTTCGTTTCTGTTTTAATAAATTTTAAAAACGATTAATCAATTAAAAAAGGTAATTGATCATTATAGTGATACATTAGAAATGGGAAAGTGACAGTAGAGTTCAGCATTTGCATCAAGAAGATCGATACAATGGAAGAGAGGTAAGAAATTTTTCGAAACTTTTTAAAAGTGTGTATAAAATTAGACGTACATTCTACTTGGAACGGTTCTCTGCGGAAAATGGGCTTCTCAGTCAACAAATTATTCAGTCCATCCGCTCCTGTCTCCAATTTGTTCGCGTCTCCCAATCCCTTCAGCAACGTAATATTAATAATCGATAATAAGCAACTTCACGTCTCAAAGGAGGTGAAACCGTTCAAATGTTTATCGCAGTATTGTGAAGAATCAATTAAGGAGAAATTAACTTATAAATTATGGAGAAATTAACTAATTAATTAAGCGCAAATATTTAGTATCTTTCTATTCACTCTCCCGTCTTCGCGTCTATGTTCTTTGGAGGATATGAAGAGAAGGATAAGGAGGAAATTGAGATTAGGGAGGTGGACCATGAGGTTGGCACAGCTTTCTTGGGCACTAGGCCGGATGAGAACTATTTCGCAACACCGTCTTTGACATAAAAGTTCTCTCGCCTCCTAAATTTCTCACCCGGTGTAGTGCCCCTTTTTTGCAACAATAAAATATTGTCAATTCCAGGAGTTTGTTGATCTCCTCAATGTGATCTATCTACGGCTGGAGATCTCAGGTACTTCTAGCGTGACTTCTAGCGTATTTTTAATATTAGTACAAACTAATAGGCAAATGTGTACCACATGCTCACTCTCGGTGATCTCTATCAGATGGAGGTTAACATTTGCATTAATAATAAATTAAAATCAGCGGTAATTATGTGCGTTCTATAATTGAATTTGGTTACAATATCGATTGCTATGTCAAGTGTACTACAAGTTAAATACGGTTAAAACTACAATAGGTATGACTGTTTCGCTCCCTTAGCGTCAGACAGTCATACCCCTCCTGGGGGGGAGCTCGTCAGTGACGGCCCCAGCCTATATGACGTCATAACTAACGGCTTATTTCAGACCGTTTTGACGTACTGTGAAAACTTTCTGATGGCTTCGAAACGTTTCAAACGAGAGGCTAAGCTGCTAATGGCGGATCGTTTCCGACTTCGTCGACTTATGGTTCGTTTGAATTCCCAAAACACAAGGGAAACTCCAGTCGAGTGCGATAGTAATTTAATAGACATTAGTATCATTAGTCGATCGATCCAGAGATTCATAGGCTAGAAAAATAAGTTGAAGTTGCAGGAACAGTGCCTCAAATCATATTTGGACGTGCAGCATTTCCGTGCACTGAAGGTAAAATAATTAATACATTACATCTTACCGATATCGTTAGAAAAAAATAATATTGCGAGAAATAAGACCAGCGTTTTTTTTTTTCATTTCGCGCACTCCCATCCAAAGACGGGTGAAGAAAGAGTATGTGAAATGAAGAGACCGTGATCTCACCTCGCTCACTCTACCAATTTCACTAATTAATTAAATGTTCCAGTCGTCTTCCAAGAACGACAATCTGTCGGCATCAACTAAAGTGTCTATATGCGATCGCATCATGCAACTAATGTAGCTTTCTTTCCCTTTGCTCCTACACTTGCAAAAGAAGCTTAGTGCCATTAAGTATATGCTCTGATAAATCTATTTTAAGTGACTTCATTTGAAAAAAGAGGCTGATCTCGTCCATACTAGCGTAGTATCTGGGTAATCAAGACACGCAAATATTGGGCACTTATGAGCATGATTGAAAGAAAGAAAATGTAGTAGAAATTTTGTTAAACAAATTCGCCATGTTTATGATCCGCAGGATCAAATCATTCGTTAGGCCTTCACGAAGGGTTCCCATGCGTGATAGCGAGTAGTTATCGCACAGAGAAAAATGTATGTCATATATGGATCCTGAACTGCGTTTGTATGTCATATATAACATACAGTATGTTATATGTGTCATACAAGCGCAGTTCAGGAGCCATATATGACAGACATTTCTCTGAGTGCGCCTCAAGAACCCTTTTCGGGGGAATCTCATCATACGGACAGAGATGCTATGTTTATGGCCGTGGACGAAGTAAAGATGCCAATCGAGCGCTCAATATTGCGCACACTCTGACCACTCGCCGGTGGATTATCTCAAACCGTTTCTTGCTGCATTCAAATAAACACCTGCACATCATTCCACAGGCCGGTCAACCTTACAGAAAGGCCTTTATAGTGAGAGAGCGTGTGAAATCGAGAGGGACTCTCTCACTTTCGCACGCTCTCTCGCTCTAACCCTGTTCTGTAGGTTTGGAATCATGTGCCTGGTCTTGTGTAATCTACACTTTATCTCTCATTGACGAACTACCGAGCAACGAAGATATCATGGGGAGGTGAGGGGAAGGGATGAGGGACTCGCCAGACCTCCAGAAAGGGGTCGATCGAGTATGGAACGGTGAGAGAGGTCTCTCGCATTTACACACTCTCTCGTCTCACACTCCTTTCTGTTGGAGGCATGTATTCGGGAGGAAATACGCTCAAGACGGACAGAGAAAAGTGATGTTTCAACTACTCGCCGCTATAAATGGAAAGTCGAGAACAGTTTTCAGAATCACGTCTATGAGGGGTCAGCGGGAGAAGAAAGGGGAGGGGCAAAATGATATAGCACAGAATAGATCAATGATCAAAAGATCAGAGATTAATACTTCACTACTCATTTCATTAAAAGTAGGGCTGTGTGAAAGGGGGCTGAGGGGACGTTGAACGGAGCGTCACAGTAGGTCAGAGATCAAAGATCGCTTCTCGACTGATTGTTGCATTCAGCGAAGGCAGTGGTGTAAATATTGCGGAGTTGGGGGTTGGGGGAATAAAAAAAAAAAAAAAAAGGGCAAACGTCACCACAATACTAAAGTAATTATCGCTTAATTACATTTATATTTGAACAACTTTATCAGCTAATTTGGATGTTAGGCCAACTGGGTCGCCATTAGAGTTCTCCACTGAGTTTGATTGTCCCTTGTGATTTGCATGCAGAGAATGCATTTAATTGTCATCATTTTTTTAAATTAAACTGGGAAAAATTAGCATTTGACAATATAATAATTTCAGAAAATGACTGTATTCACGGACGAGGAAAATTATGCAACCGACAGTAACTCACTCAATTGGAGTTTCTTCTCTGACACACATTGGGTTCGTTTCTGTTTTAATAAATTTTAAAAACGATTAATCAATTAAAAAAGGTAATTGATCATTATAGTGATACATTAGAAATGGGAAAGTGACAGTAGAGTTCAGCATTTGCATCAAGAAGATCGATACAATGGAAGAGAGGTAAGAAATTTTTCGAAACTTTTTAAAAGTGTGTATAAAATTAGACGTACATTCTACTTGGAACGGTTCTCTGCGGAAAATGGGCTTCTCAGTCAACAAATTATTCAGTCCATCCGCTCCTGTCTCCAATTTGTTCGCGTCTCCCAATCCCTTCAGCAACGTAATATTAATAATCGATAATAAGCAACTTCACGTCTCAAAGGAGGTGAAACCGTTCAAATGTTTATCGCAGTATTGTGAAGAATCAATTAAGGAGAAATTAACTTATAAATTATGGAGAAATTAACTAATTAATTAAGCGCAAATATTTAGTATCTTTCTATTCACTCTCCCGTCTTCGCGTCTATGTTCTTTGGAGGATATGAAGAGAAGGATAAGGAGGAAATTGAGATTAGGGAGGTGGACCATGAGGTTGGCACAGCTTTCTTGGGCACTAGGCCGGATGAGAACTATTTCGCAACACCGTCTTTGACATAAAAGTTCTCTCGCCTCCTAAATTTCTCACCCGGTGTAGTGCCCCTTTTTTGCAACAATAAAATATTGTCAATTCCAGGAGTTTGTTGATCTCCTCAATGTGATCTATCTACGGCTGGAGATCTCAGGTACTTCTAGCGTGACTTCTAGCGTATTTTTAATATTAGTACAAACTAATAGGCAAATGTGTACCACATGCTCACTCTCGGTGATCTCTATCAGATGAAGGTTAACATTTGCATTAATAATAAATTAAAATCAGCGGTAATTATGTGCGTTCTATAATTGAATTTGGTTACAATATCGATTGCTATGTCAAGTGTACTACAAGTTAAATACGGTTAAAACTACAATAGGTATGACTGTTTCGCTCCCTTAGCGTCAGACAGTCATACCCCTCCTGGGGGGGAGCTCGTCAGTGACGGCCCCAGCCTATATGACGTCATAACTAACGGCTTATTTCAGACCGTTTTGACGTACTGTGAAAACTTTCTGATGGCTTCGAAACGTTTCAAACGAGAGGCTAAGCTGCTAATGGCGGATCGTTTCCGACTTCGTCGACTTATGGTTCGTTTGAATTCCCAAAACACAAGGGAAACTCCAGTCGAGTGCGATAGTAATTTAATAGACATTAGTATCATTAGTCGATCGATCCAGAGATTCATAGGCTAGAAAAATAAGTTGAAGTTGCAGGAACAGTGCCTCAAATCATATTTGGACGTGCAGCATTTCCGTGCACTGAAGGTAAAATAATTAATACATTACATCTTACCGATATCGTTAGAAAAAAATAATATTGCGAGAAATAAGACCAGCGTTTTTTTTTTCATTTCGCGCACTCCCATCCAAAGACGGGTGAAGAAAGAGTATGTGAAATGAAGAGACCGTGATCTCACCTCGCTCACTCTACCAATTTCACTAATTAATTAAATGTTCCAGTCGTCTTCCAAGAACGACAATCTGTCGGCATCAACTAAAGTGTCTATATGCGATCGCATCATGCAACTAATGTAGCTTTCTTTCCCTTTGCTCCTACACTTGCAAAAGAAGCTTAGTGCCATTAAGTATATGCTCTGATAAATCTATTTTAAGTGACTTCATTTGAAAAAAGAGGCTGATCTCGTCCATACTAGCGTAGTATCTGGGTAATCAAGACACGCAAATATTGGGCACTTATGAGCATGATTGAAAGAAAGAAAATGTAGTAGAAATTTTGTTAAACAAATTCGCCATGTTTATGATCCGCAGGATCAAATCATTCGTTAGGCCTTCACGAAGGGTTCCCATGCGTGATAGCGAGTAGTTATCGCACAGAGAAAAATGTATGTCATATATGGATCCTGAACTGCGTTTGTATGTCATATATAACATACAGTATGTTATATGTGTCATACAAGCGCAGTTCAGGAGCCATATATGACAGACATTTCTCTGAGTGCGCCTCAAGAACCCTTTTCGGGGGAATCTCATCATACGGACAGAGATGCTATGTTTATGGCCGTGGACGAAGTAAAGATGCCAATCGAGCGCTCAATATTGCGCACACTCTGACCACTCGCCGGTGGATTATCTCAAACCGTTTCTTGCTGCATTCAAATAAACACCTGCACATCATTCCACAGGCCGGTCAACCTTACAGAAAGGCCTTTATAGTGAGAGAGCGTGTGAAATCGAGAGGGACTCTCTCACTTTCGCACGCTCTCTCGCTCTAACCCTGTTCTGTAGGTTTGGAATCATGTGCCTGGTCTTGTGTAATCTACACTTTATCTCTCATTGACGAACTACCGAGCAACGAAGATATCATGGGGAGGTGAGGGGAAGGGATGAGGGACTCGCCAGACCTCCAGAAAGGGGTCGATCGAGTATGGAACGGTGAGAGAGGTCTCTCGCATTTACACACTCTCTCGTCTCACACTCCTTTCTGTTGGAGGCATGTATTCGGGAGGAAATACGCTCAAGACGGACAGAGAAAAGTGATGTTTCAACTACTCGCCGCTATAAATGGAAAGTCGAGAACAGTTTTCAGAATCACGTCTATGAGGGGTCAGCGGGAGAAGAAAGGGGAGGGGCAAAATGATATAGCACAGAATAGATCAATGATCAAAAGATCAGAGATTAATACTTCACTACTCATTTCATTAAAAGTAGGGCTGTGTGAAAGGGGGCTGAGGGGACGTTGAACGGAGCGTCACAGTAGGTCAGAGATCAAAGATCGCTTCTCGACTGATTGTTGCATTCAGCGAAGGCAGTGGTGTAAATATTGCGGAGTTGGGGGTTGGGGGAATAAAAAAAAAAAAAAAAAGGGCAAACGTCACCACAATACTAAAGTAATTATCGCTTAATTACATTTATATTTGAACAACTTTATCAGCTAATTTGGATGTTAGGCCAACTGGGTCGCCATTAGAGTTCTCCACTGAGTTTGATTGTCCCTTGTGATTTGCATGCAGAGAATGCATTTAATTGTCATCATTTTTTTAAATTAAACTGGGAAAAATTAGCATTTGACAATATAATAATTTCAGAAAATGACTGTATTCACGGACGAGGAAAATTATGCAACCGACAGTAACTCACTCAATTGGAGTTTCTTCTCTGACACACATTGGGTTCGTTTCTGTTTTAATAAATTTTAAAAACGATTAATCAATTAAAAAAGGTAATTGATCATTATAGTGATACATTAGAAATGGGAAAGTGACAGTAGAGTTCAGCATTTGCATCAAGAAGATCGATACAATGGAAGAGAGGTAAGAAATTTTTCGAAACTTTTTAAAAGTGTGTATAAAATTAGACGTACATTCTACTTGGAACGGTTCTCTGCGGAAAATGGGCTTCTCAGTCAACAAATTATTCAGTCCATCCGCTCCTGTCTCCAATTTGTTCGCGTCTCCCAATCCCTTCAGCAACGTAATATTAATAATCGATAATAAGCAACTTCACGTCTCAAAGGAGGTGAAACCGTTCAAATGTTTATCGCAGTATTGTGAAGAATCAATTAAGGAGAAATTAACTTATAAATTATGGAGAAATTAACTAATTAATTAAGCGCAAATATTTAGTATCTTTCTATTCACTCTCCCGTCTTCGCGTCTATGTTCTTTGGAGGATATGAAGAGAAGGATAAGGAGGAAATTGAGATTAGGGAGGTGGACCATGAGGTTGGCACAGCTTTCTTGGGCACTAGGCCGGATGAGAACTATTTCGCAACACCGTCTTTGACATAAAAGTTCTCTCGCCTCCTAAATTTCTCACCCGGTGTAGTGCCCCTTTTTTGCAACAATAAAATATTGTCAATTCCAGGAGTTTGTTGATCTCCTCAATGTGATCTATCTACGGCTGGAGATCTCAGGTACTTCTAGCGTGACTTCTAGCGTATTTTTAATATTAGTACAAACTAATAGGCAAATGTGTACCACATGCTCACTCTCGGTGATCTCTATCAGATGGAGGTTAACATTTGCATTAATAATAAATTAAAATCAGCGGTAATTATGTGCGTTCTATAATTGAATTTGGTTACAATATCGATTGCTATGTCAAGTGTACTACAAGTTAAATACGGTTAAAACTACAATAGGTATGACTGTTTCGCTCCCTTAGCGTCAGACAGTCATACCCCTCCTGGGGGGGAGCTCGTCAGTGACGGCCCCAGCCTATATGACGTCATAACTAACGGCTTATTTCAGACCGTTTTGACGTACTGTGAAAACTTTCTGATGGCTTCGAAACGTTTCAAACGAGAGGCTAAGCTGCTAATGGCGGATCGTTTCCGACTTCGTCGACTTATGGTTCGTTTGAATTCCCAAAACACAAGGGAAACTCCAGTCGAGTGCGATAGTAATTTAATAGACATTAGTATCATTAGTCGATCGATCCAGAGATTCATAGGCTAGAAAAATAAGTTGAAGTTGCAGGAACAGTGCCTCAAATCATATTTGGACGTGCAGCATTTCCGTGCACTGAAGGTAAAATAATTAATACATTACATCTTACCGATATCGTTAGAAAAAAATAATATTGCGAGAAATAAGACCAGCGTTTTTTTTTTTCATTTCGCGCACTCCCATCCAAAGACGGGTGAAGAAAGAGTATGTGAAATGAAGAGACCGTGATCTCACCTCGCTCACTCTACCAATTTCACTAATTAATTAAATGTTCCAGTCGTCTTCCAAGAACGACAATCTGTCGGCATCAACTAAAGTGTCTATATGCGATCGCATCATGCAACTAATGTAGCTTTCTTTCCCTTTGCTCCTACACTTGCAAAAGAAGCTTAGTGCCATTAAGTATATGCTCTGATAAATCTATTTTAAGTGACTTCATTTGAAAAAAGAGGCTGATCTCGTCCATACTAGCGTAGTATCTGGGTAATCAAGACACGCAAATATTGGGCACTTATGAGCATGATTGAAAGAAAGAAAATGTAGTAGAAATTTTGTTAAACAAATTCGCCATGTTTATGATCCGCAGGATCAAATCATTCGTTAGGCCTTCACGAAGGGTTCCCATGCGTGATAGCGAGTAGTTATCGCACAGAGAAAAATGTATGTCATATATGGATCCTGAACTGCGTTTGTATGTCATATATAACATACAGTATGTTATATGTGTCATACAAGCGCAGTTCAGGAGCCATATATGACAGACATTTCTCTGAGTGCGCCTCAAGAACCCTTTTCGGGGGAATCTCATCATACGGACAGAGATGCTATGTTTATGGCCGTGGACGAAGTAAAGATGCCAATCGAGCGCTCAATATTGCGCACACTCTGACCACTCGCCGGTGGATTATCTCAAACCGTTTCTTGCTGCATTCAAATAAACACCTGCACATCATTCCACAGGCCGGTCAACCTTACAGAAAGGCCTTTATAGTGAGAGAGCGTGTGAAATCGAGAGGGACTCTCTCACTTTCGCACGCTCTCTCGCTCTAACCCTGTTCTGTAGGTTTGGAATCATGTGCCTGGTCTTGTGTAATCTACACTTTATCTCTCATTGACGAACTACCGAGCAACGAAGATATCATGGGGAGGTGAGGGGAAGGGATGAGGGACTCGCCAGACCTCCAGAAAGGGGTCGATCGAGTATGGAACGGTGAGAGAGGTCTCTCGCATTTACACACTCTCTCGTCTCACACTCCTTTCTGTTGGAGGCATGTATTCGGGAGGAAATACGCTCAAGACGGACAGAGAAAAGTGATGTTTCAACTACTCGCCGCTATAAATGGAAAGTCGAGAACAGTTTTCAGAATCACGTCTATGAGGGGTCAGCGGGAGAAGAAAGGGGAGGGGCAAAATGATATAGCACAGAATAGATCAATGATCAAAAGATCAGAGATTAATACTTCACTACTCATTTCATTAAAAGTAGGGCTGTGTGAAAGGGGGCTGAGGGGACGTTGAACGGAGCGTCACAGTAGGTCAGAGATCAAAGATCGCTTCTCGACTGATTGTTGCATTCAGCGAAGGCAGTGGTGTAAATATTGCGGAGTTGGGGGTTGGGGGAATTGAGGGGTCTAAGGGAGGGATTGGGATCAATAATCAGAGATCAAAGATCAAAGATCAGACGTCCATGCGGGGCAGGCCGACCTTGTCAGTGAGCGCGTGCTTGTGCGCCTCTAGCTCGGCCTTGATTGCATCAGGCAGACCCGCCTTGATCTTGTCAATCTGAGAGATTATCGATTACATTTCAATCAATATAGGAGATTATCGATCAGTTCCGGAGTCCCGACGGGAAATGCAATTACCGTACCGCGGCCTTGGTGGCTGCTGGGTCAGAGATGTCGCCCATGAACAGCTCCTTCATCTGAAAAATATAATTTTATAATATTATTTAGTATTTTCAAGTGTCCGTTTTGGGTTACAACAGGCAGAGCAAATCATCCATTTCCTAAAACATTTCGCACATTGTAGGGTGATGATTAGCGCCCTTTAGATAGGAGGCGATGATGTCATCACTAGGCAACTTGCTAACCTGCTTTGCGGGGCCCTGCGCGGCGGCGCTCAGTGTGGCGATCATGTCGTCCGCCAGAGCAGGGTTCGCCTGCGAATTATTGATTTTTAGTGATGAGGGAGTGTGTGAAACGGAGAGAACTACCGTAATCCGTGCTACCGTATACCTTGAGCGCCTCACGCATCTTCTTCGCGCGCTCGAGCATCTCGGGAGTGACGGACATGGTTGATGGTTGGATTACTGTAATCGGCAGAAATATCGATCATTACGGTAGCACAAATAATGTTTTACTGAAAATCTTGCAGTAAGCAGGTGAAAAAAGGGTAAGTAAACGTTGCGGGAGGTGTGAAGCCCTGTTGACTTCTGCTGCTTTTATACGCACCTCACGTCGCTAAGGGCACTTTTTTGGGGCAGTGAGTGAGCGTGCGGAGTCAAGAGAGCGCAGACACGCAGACAGTGATAGAGTACGAGTAGTCAAGAGGTCGCCCAGACGAGCAAAGGTCTTGTTCTAGAGTTCACAGGGAGAGGTGATGCTTAGAGAAACGAGATTATCTTTGGACGAGATGTCTAGCGCCTCTGGCGGATAGCACAAACGAGAGATAGCGCGTAGCTAGGGAGGGCGGCGTAACGTGGTTTTCTTACGGGAACCCGAAAAAGCGCAGAATTCCGCTTATTACTAGGGAAATTGGCACGGAAACCGTTGAGATTGCGTTGGGAGTGTGTGGAAATGTGCCCGCAGCGTGCGGCTGAGATCAAACCTTGAATTCAACGCGCGCGAACTGAACATTGCTTCTTTCAGGATCAACTGTGGCAGAATTTTTTGAATTCCATGGGCAATTGATTCGAAAAGTTGTATGGTTTAGGAAGGGCAGATAGACAGGAGATGAATATGACTGTTCTGTAAAAGAAAATTGAATAAGCTAGGGCAAATGAAGAGTAATAAATATGTTTTGACTAATTGTGGGGGATGATTTAATTGATTATTGTATAATTATATAATTCCCATAGTCGGAAAATAATTTATGTGAAATTACTAGGTGACGACAACACATCACAACTTTGCGAAATGAAACGATAATAAAATATAGATGAAACATAGGTTGATTGGTTCGAGAGAGAGAGAGAGAGAGAGAGAGATCATCCCACAGTACGCAGTGCCAGTAATTAGTTAGAAAGCAAGAGACTGTGCAAATTGGAGAAGAGAACTCTCAGTTAAGTACGCTCACATGATTCCAAACCAACAGACCAGGGTAAGAGCGAGAGAGTGTGCAAAAAATGAGAGAGTCCCTCTTGGTTTTACACGCTCTCTCACCCCCCCAAGGTTGACTGTGGAATGAAGTGTATCATACGTCCTACTTTCAACCGTTCGCCGAAAAGGCTGAAAGTTTCAGAAACTTTCAAACTTGCAAGACTTTTCTGAGCTTCTGATGTATTTTCACACTTCTTCTTTATTTTCACTGCATTCTCCATTGTTCAATCTACATTTCCCGAAAGAAATCAATTCAATTAACAGCGAATAACACGCCGGGGATCGTGAAGAATAATTCGTGCAAAGGCCGGAAGAGCGAGCCGGCGAATAGAACATATTTGCCAGCAAAATACGGTAGATTTCTTGAAGGCTTATTTGCTTGTTATTCGCTATGAATTGATTTTATTTCTTTCGGGAAATGTACAATGGACCATGGAGAATGCAAAGAAAATATAGAAGAAGTGTGAAAATGCATCAGAAGTTCAGAAATGTCTTTAAAGTTTTGAAAGTTTCAGAAACTTTCAGCTCTTTCCGTGTACCGTTGAAAGTTGAACGTATGATAAACGGCCGTGCACGGAGATTCTCGTAAGGATTGATGGATATCTGGAACTCATTTTTGTTACTAATTCCTTTTAGTAGAAAAAAACACAAACACAAAAAATATGGTTTATTCCAGCAGACTATTTAGTATTAGAGTATTAGTGAGGTCTATGCAGCATTAGATAATAGTGCGAATAAGATCAGTTGTTTATGGTTAATTCATTATCGCTGAGACAAGGTTTCGCCATTCCTTATTACGCCATTCCTTATGTATAAAATGATACGAACACACAAAAAGTCAAAATGGTACTTCCTGTGTTTACCAAAGCGAGAGAGCGGGCAAAAGTGAGAGGGTCGCGTACGTGCCTGTGTGGTAAACAACGGAAGTCCGTCATTTGACTTTTTGGTGTGATCGTATCATTTTATAAATGTAATAGACCACCTGTCGTCTCTGACTTCTCAGCCGCAACATACGCACCATTTGGTCCGCTCTCACAACTTTACGAATGCAGAAACGGAAAATGTCGTTCAAAAGTCGAATTGGGAGCAACCCAAATTATTTGTTTTCCTTTCACTGCTTGTCGCTTGCCAGTCAACCCGGCAAAACCTACTTTCTTTGAATGCCTATCGTTGTAACTGATACGACTAGGATGTGTGAATAAGTTGATACATATCTGGTATCTGGCAACTTTTCATCATTCTGATAATGATGTAACCGCCACGTCCAGACCGATGCACATGATTCCAAAGCTACAGACCAGGGTTAGAGCGAGAGAGTGTGCAAAAGTGAGAGAGTCCCTCTCGATTTCACACGCTCTCTCACTCCAAAGGCCTTTCTGGATGGCTGACCGGCCTGTGGAATGGTGTGGATGGCGCGAAACGTATCACGAATTCGAATTCCATTCACGAAGGATGCGGTTGTAAGTGCGAAGAAGAAGAAGAAGAAGAAGAGCAGAGGGAACATCAGAAATATAATGTTCGAAATTATGTGTTCTAATTATGGGAAAATACTACTTCTAAGCATATAAAATTATAACAAAATATACTCTTTATCGCTACAAATCGGCCAATCAGCACATAATGAAAATAGTGAGTAATTGTTGGAACGATTTTCGCGCAAGGCATGCAAACAGAAATGATGAGAAATTGCGTTATATAATTGAGTTGTCGAATGTGGAGCGATTGCGGATCAAATAAAATAAAAATAAAACGCAGATGGAACATACGGTGAAAAAAAACGACATCGTTGCATAGTCCACACAAACCGCCAGAAATAGCCGGAAAACGAGTAATTATGGGAAAAGTGAGTGTAGTACTCTCATGTTCGTGAACTCTCTCGTTCCTGACCCCTTTTTGGAGATTTGGGAGAGTGCGGAATCACTTGGCGAGCCACTGGAGATGGGCGGGTACGGTAAGCAGGTAGCCGTGGTCGTAGACGTAGATTCGCTTGTCGTATGGATTGTAGGATATCTGGAAATTTATGATGTTTCGGTTTTTTTCTCCGTAAACCTGCAATCACAAATCTGGATCGTATAGGTTCCATTGTGATTTCTGGCTTCTTATTGCAAATGAGTTTCAAAGCAACTACAAAGAGGCATTATTCCACCATTTACTATTGCTCGCTCGGAAAATGATTAAAATATTTTTAATATCGAAATACGCGTGCGCTCACTAACCATGTTCGCGTGCCGATACAAATTCAGCCAGTTGTAATTCGGTGTATTGTACACGCCTCGGTAGAAGTCGAAAGATGTCGAAATATGAGTGCGTTGGTTAAAAGAAGAGTCGACCTGACATCAATCGTTATTAAAAAATTAGTCCTCGATCGCGCGAACCAGATACAGTATTCCGCAAATTACGAAGCCATTAGCAACGTCGGTGTGGTTGACGAGAGTGAGGTTGAAGGTCTCATAGATAGTGAGATTGTTGATGTCGACCTGTGCAAAACGTCGATCGGCTGAACTGCACTCAGCGCACCACCCGTCCACACTACACTCACCTTTGCAGCACTCAGGAAAGGTTGGTCCTCGTAGTGATACAGTACCCACAACGCGTTCTCGTCGATTGCCAAGTCGAAGTAGTTAAAGGAGCGGTTGAAGAGATACTGAACTCAGTTGTCGATCCGCTTTTCTGTGCACTACCGTACCTTGTCCAACCGATGCGCGGCGCCCTCGATCTCCACCTCATCGTACTTGCCCGTCTGCATTTCGTACCTGAATATTTGAATTTTGTGGTGTGCGTATTGGGAAACGTCGTCTGTCGAAAATTATGTGGTGTTAGTTTTCGGAAAAAAGGAAACGGAAAAAGGCCAAGATTTGAATTCCCGCAATTTCATATCTCAGTTCTCCGTGGAGCAATCGACTCAAAACTTCGAATATAACATTTTTCGACCCTTTTACACCTGTAAACGAAATTTTGAGTCGATTGCTCTACGGAGAACTGAGATAAGAAATTGCGGGAATTCAAATCTTAGCCTTTTTCCATTCCCTTTTTCCGAAAACTAACACCACATTAGACAAGAAATCGATTTGTATACGTCGCCCTCACTTGCCGATCCGCGGTGTGCCTGCGCGCTGAAAGAAGAACGAGCCGTTGAAGAGGACGTGGTTGGTGCCGTCGTAGACGTGCGGTAGCTTGTGACTGGAAAGGTGTATGGGAAAACGCAGAACGCTGTTACACCACGATCTCACCGCACTCACATCTCTCGGATGATCTGACGCCGCAGATCCGCCTCCGTTGCAAACTCACTGATCTGTAATATGCGTGGTGTGGATTGTGGGAAACGTCGTCTGTAAAAAATCTACGCCAGCGACAAGTCGACGGTTCTCACTAACAACACCCAATCTTACCTCATCTCCCTGAAAGTGGTTGACGAGGTACCGCTTCTGCATGTCCTGAAAAGATTTTTTAAAACATTTTGCAGCACAGATAAAATTTTGCAGCTACTCTTCCGCTACACACAAAAAATCTCTTACATCTCCAGTCCGCGGGTACGCATCCCTCATCCACGAGCCGTAGTAGGTGGTCGCGTGCGAGTGGAACACCGGCTTGCCGATCGACTGCAGCTTGCAATCTGTGGTGTGCTCGATTAGTAAACGTCGCCTGCCACAATGTGGACAAGTAAGCACTCGTGGTGCGGCAATTAGTAAAAGTCGCCTGTCGCATTTTTGACAAGAAAAACATGCTCGTGGTGTAGTAGTAATCGTCGGCGGACTCACGTGCAGTCGCTCCCTCAATGTACGCGGTCTCGGTGGCCTCGGCAAATTCGGTTGTCGCATCCACTTCGGTTCTGAATGGCGCATTTTAAAAATTATTTTTTAAAATTAATTTTGTTTTTTTTTAAATACCGATTCGCCAGACACATCTTGTAGCACTCGTCGATGTCCTCGGAGGAGTTGTTGAGGTACTGTAATAGCACATCATTCCACAGGCCGGTCAACCTTCCAGAAAGGCCTTTGGAGTGAGAGAGCGTGTGAAATCGAGAGGGACTCTCTCACTTTTGCACACTCTCTCGCTCTAACCCTGGTCTGTAGGTTTGGAATCATGTGATAGTTGTGGTCAAACTAATGTCGACTAGAGAGTACTCGAGAGGTCAAGGAGAAGAGATCAACGATGGGAATAATGTAATGACGCCTTCAATAAAAACCACAATTCAAATCTGATTTTTTTTTAAAAAATGCAACAACCTTTTGAATGAAGTCGGGTGGAGGCGCGTTGATGACCTAAAAAAAGTACGAAACTTGCAAAATTAATATTAATATTAATTAATATTAATAAAAAAATAAAACCAAAATTAATATTAATTGTGTTATTGTGCGTGAGAAAATGAGGTACCCTCTTCTTCGAAGAAAATTAAGGAAAACAATAACAAAAATAAAGATCAAAGATCACCAACTTTCTGCGAATGGAGGCCTCCATCGACGGAGCCACCGTCAGTCGCGCACTTGATCTCTTGAACCTCGACCTGAACAGAGAGCTATCAAAGATCAATTCTCACAATTACAATGTCACCCCCCCCCCCTTAGGTAATAGGATTTAGAGAGAAGCTTCAGACGTGAGAAGCTGTGTAAAACCTGCGCCCCACCTCTTTTATTTCTCCTCGCAGCTTACATGCTGCTTGTGACGATGTTCAAATAATGTAACTATTTCCCTCATAACTCTTTCCCCCCCTTGGGAACGCCGCAATTCTCGCATGTGCTACGCTGCTAATTATAAAACGGAGATTCAACTAGGGAGGTAGTGAGAAATAATACCGAGAAAAGCGAGCGACATAGATCACAACTTGTAGTGAGCAAGATAATAATGGCTAGTTAACTGCGGAAAAGAGGAGAAAAGACCGACGCCAAGACACAAACTCTAATCTGAATAACGCAATTATTCCTGAGGAGAAATGATACAAGAAAACATAATAAAATGATACAAGAGCAACAGGTTAGTAAGTAATAGAAGCTATTCCAAAGTAAGGAATGAACATATTCTAAAGATCAAAGATCACCTTGGGACACTGGTACTCCCTCTCCATGAGGAAGCGCTCCTCGACGCCGCAGCCCTCACAGTAGCCGTCCTCGCCCGACGGACCGGGTGGCCCTGATTATCGATTGATTTTTGACCCGATTATCGATTAATTTTGCCCTGATTATCTGTTGTTTTTTGTAATTGCTATTTATTTTGTATTCGTGCTTCGAGGGCTCATGCGAAGTAGATGGCCGTGAACATGGTTATTGCATCATAATTACATCATAATTATTGTTCCTTGAAACACATTCCATCAACGTCAACGAAAGCACACGTTCACTCAATTATTTTTATTTATTTCAAGCGCAACTATTTCATGTAGGTGTTGGTCGTGGAATAATATTAATTGATTTGTTTCTTGATTCCAATCTATTGTATACTACAAGTAATTGGAAACAATGATGGGCGATGATGTGTATACCTTGAAACACAAATTCAAACAGCATTGTAATTCTCCCATCTAGTAGTAAATTCATTTTTATAAAGTACATCCTGGGTCCGCACTTACTAATGGCTATTAGCAATAAACAGAATTCATTATTTTGCTGGTTGCTCTCATCGATTGGCCCGGTATGCTCTTTTTGGTATGATTATCGATTGATATTGTTTCAAATTAATGATTTTTGTGGCCACCTAAGAAGTAGTAATTGAAAAGGAAAATGGTAATAATTATGGTTCTTTGAAACACACTCCATCAACGTTAACGAAAGCACACTATGACACATCGTAAAGGATAGAATAAATGCATAGAGATGGGTGACGTCACTTACCGATGGGTCCGGGATGGCCGGGCACGCCCATGAGCCCGGGTCGGCCGATGGGGCCAGGGGAACCAGGCGCGCCAACTCGGCCTGAATTATATTGCATCATTTGAAATTTAAAAAAAAAACTTTTCTCAACAATTCTAACTTGGAATAGGATCAAAGAGGTTACGTTTCAACCGAATTTCATACCACTGAGGGATTTCTAGGGTGCGATTATGCACAGTTCGCGCTCATAAAGCAAAGCACCGTTTACTTTTACTCCATTACCCTCCTCACCACGATCTGGCACATTAATTGAACAATCGAAACATGAAATTTAATTTAATTAATGAATATTTAAAACTTTTTTTCTGACCTGGCGCACCGCGGGCACCGGGAGGCCCCCTGTCAGCGGACGACTTGTCCGTGCAGAACTGGTGCAGGTCCATGCAGCGATCGATCAATGCGCTGACCTGAAAAAATCGATATTTTGCAAATTATGTTTTCCCATCTATGTACTCCTACAGAACACAAGAACCTCCTCAGCTGGTTGACTTTATTGTCCAGAGACTTCTCAGCAATATGCGATTCCACATGGTTTTCTCCTATTTATTCTTCTCAAATTCTTCCACTACTTTGATGGTTGAATCTCATGTTTCTTTCCCTCATCCGCACTCTTCCCATGATGTTCCTTTGCCGACGTTTCTTCGAAGATCCCCCCCCCCCGTTTCACTCTCAAATGTGGCAGGAGATGCTGTATTTCGCTTGGCGCAGATCTGGTGTCGCTCTAGCTCTTTCGAAAACGCTGCCAATATAGCCGGGAAGAGACGGAACTCTCTCACTTCCGCACACTCTCTCGTCGGTTGACTATTCTCCACCACTACAAAGTAACACTCTCTCACGTCCGCCCACTATCTCGTCGGAAGAGAGTGCGTGGAATTGAGAGAGACTGGTACTTTGCACCCTGCTAAAAACAGTGAGATATATGTCTGCTTTCTAGTGTGCACAAATATAGTCGCACAAAACTAACGCCGTTTCTGAAGGCTACATTTTGCTGCTATCTTAAACAGGCGCTGAGTAAGGCAACACACATCTCACACAAAACGACAAAAAAACCCTGTTTCTATGGAAATGTGAGATAGATCAGGGATAGAATTTTGGTAAAATAACATGTTTTCGCGCACGGAGTACTCAAGAGCGGCCAATTAGCGTGAGGACATGAGACATTTATCAAAAGATCGCAGACATCTCGCATAGGGTAAACATCTCGTAATGCTTAGAATCAATTTCAACACAATTTTACTCATACTTTTACAAAATTTTCATATTTAGAATTTCCTAAAATTCATGGTACGTGCGAAAACCCCTCCGATGCAAAGCAAAGTCTCATTCACACATAATCTTGCGCATAATCCTATTGGACAGCATGATGCGAAATGACGGGGCACATTCGTACACAAAAATAACACGCACGATAATTTGCGTTCTTTCCTGAGAATTCTTGAATTTCACTAAGAAAAGCACACGGCCCTTTGGCGGCTCGGTGCAAATTGTTGCATACAGTCAGTGGTGGAGCAAACTGCATGTAAATGGGCGATGGTCTCAACCTCCCCAAACAACAAATCTAACTTTCGGCATTCTGCACTGAGTTACGTAAAAAAGAAGCGCAGGCAGCCATGGCAGTAAGAGGGAAGGGAATATTGGAATTCGATGCCATTAAAACACCGCAATTATGATTCGTAACTATGTCATGACGTTCTCAGCAAAATGCCGAAACTTAATTCCTACTGACTCATTCCACTACTCATTCACATTCCATTCTGTTTTGGCATTCTATCCATCTGTCTCCTTTTGCAGAGACTCGCCAGAATGCCGTTTCCCTTTTCCTGAATTCGAAATCAATATCAGCGCTGTTTAGACACAACTCGAGTTTTATCACAAATTTGATTGTTTACATAGGCCATTCAAATTGTGAAATAATATTTTATCGATGAATCATTTTTGTGCACAGTTTCGCAGTGGGCCACAACAATTTCTCTTTTTTTTGCATTTCACAATTATTATTTGCGCAAGTTTCGTGTCACTTCTCTTTTTTTCCATTTTCTATCTCCTTTCTTTCTCTGCGCCCTCTTCAGTTCGCATGATCTCTAGGCACTTTTCCGTCTTTCCCTTCTCTATTTTGTATTGTCTCTTGCCGATTTGTGTCCCGCCCCTTGAGGCTGGCATATCGACCGGGTTTTCGCCATGACAACAGGCGCCGTATAAAAGACGGCTGGTTTTGCCTGGCGATACGCCCATCCATCCTCCCTCCTTTCTCTTCTCTTTTTCGTTTTTTTTGCTCAATGCGCGCTGTACAACCTCATCGATCCTCCAGAAAGGGGCTGGGATTTAAATACGGTGGGAGGAGATGAGTGAGGGGCTCTCTCTCTCACTCTGTTACAAATTTTGACTCATGGTACCCCTCCCCACAGTCTAGAGCATCATTCCAAATATCCATAGATATTACAATAGTGAAATGTCTTTTTTTTTCTTTATCCATTTTTATGATTTCCCCGTATATTTTCTATTTTCCATTTTTTTCCATTTTATTTTATTTCCCGTATTTCCATTTTTTCGAAACATTTCCATTGCAGAAATCAGCATGGCCGACATGAAGCCGACTCCCGAGATGATCGAGAAGTTCAAGGAGGGTCGCAATAAACTAAAGGTTTGTAATATTTTTAAAATTTGTATTTTAAAAATACGAAACAGACTAGTCACGCAATCAACGCTATTTCGCTGTCATCCGTACAACTGTAAAATACCACATGATTCCAAACCTACAGATCAGGGATAGAACGAGAGAGTGTGCAAAAGTGAGAGAGTCCCTCTCGATTTCACACGCTCTCTCACTCAAAAGGCCTTTCTGGAAGGTTGACCGGCGTGTGGAATGATGTGATACGTTTCCGAGACCCTCACGAGACGAATCGTCGAATTGCACAGAGGAATTAAGAAATTTTAATTACGTCATCACGACGCAATCCCTTCCCATTCCAGGCCAACCCCACCATGATCGACGAGGCGATCGGCAAGCTGAGCGCCGAGGCGCAGGTGCCCGCCAAGAAGGTACGGTAGCTCCTAATACCCGGTTCCGGCAACGGATTTGCCGACTCTGTATTTCCCGGTTCTGAGTTTGCCGGCTCCAATCACTTCTACTTTGCAGTTCCGCGACATGATGTTGTCGGACGAGGAGGACCTCGACAAGTTCCACGCTGAGGTACTGAGCCGGCTTTTAGTTCAATAACCGATTTTTCCGCAAGCGCCGTCAATTGTCCATTCCAAATCGCTGTTTTTAGGCCAAGGCTCTCAAGGAGGGTCTTTCGGACGCCGTCAAGAAGGAGCTGGACGAGCACCGCGCTGCCGTCGTCGCCAAGCTCGGTCTACCCAAGGGCCCCGCCTAATCGACGGCTCTGCACCCCTCAATTTCCCGGCTCTGACCCGAATCCCGGCTTGTCCTTTCCTATTTCCCGGCTTTCACATGCCCCCGGCTTACTGATCTCTCTTGCTAAGTTATTGTGAACAGTTCTCGTCGTTGTTGTTAGTCACGCGAATGAGAGAAGGTTGTAGATAAAGCAAACTATGCATTCAGACAGGGTTTACGACGTAAAGTCGAATTCTGTCGTGATTTACAAGGAGTTAAGCAAAATTGTAATTAGACTATTTAGTGGTAAGCGTACCTATCTCTCGATAAAAAGTAAGAAGTATCAACAGGACACATCATTTTATATCCCGTTCTAGTCTTCATAAAGACGGGCAGGTGCTAGACGTTGTGCGAAAGGTGGAGAGTTTGCACGGATCCTCTCACTTTCACGCACTCTCTCGCTCCTGACCCTTTTCTGGTGGTTTGCAGTGAAGTACCTTGATCTTGGACAGCGACGTCAGCCAGAGGTGGTTGCCGTTGGTCGTCGCGTTGATGGCCCTCCTAAAGTGCGACAATTGCTGCTTGACAACCAATTATTTGTCGATGTTTCCCACTAAGCGCACCACGTGCGTCGCCCTGTCGAAATTACGACAGGCGACGTTTAGTAGCCACTCCACGTGCCGTACACAAATTTCAACAGTATTATAATTGACGATTTTAATAATTTCCTCTCTCGTAAAGTACAAATCGAACGAAAATCAACCCGAAAACGGTCTCTTCTGTAATTATTAGAACATTCGTTCGCGTGTTATCAGGCTACGCCTTGTAATGGATTGTTTTAAGCATCAACCAGAAAACTACGAGACATCAGCGGAAAAGAGTTCGAAAAGGGAAAAGAGAGCGGTGAAATCCATTTCGCTTCTTTTTACTTATCTATAACAATATTCGTGTGCTCGTAATCAGGCTTAGCCTCATATCTCATTTTTAGGATTTCTAATGCGTGTTCGTTCGTTATCGAACGGAGAATCGGCCGTTAACGGAAAAGAAAACTCTGAAACTCACTTGACTCGCTCGTATTCCTCTGCCTCTTGTGGGTCAAGCGTTGACTCGTCGCCTGAAATCAATCGATTGGTTTAAAACTTGAAGAATCGGAAAGTAAGGATAATGGAGTCCACTTTTTTAAGAAATTAAGATCGAAAGCGAGAGAATCTCTCTAACTTGCAAGCACTCTCTCGCGCCCGATCCCTTTCTGGAGGCCAATATCTTACCATCTCGTTGCACGATCTCCACTCTCGTCACTACTCCAGGATCGAAGTCGTCTTCGAAGGCGAGTTGGTTTATTCTTAATTATTTTAGAAAAGTGCTTGTTGAATGCAGTGAATGAATGCGGAAAACAGAAAGAGATTTTTACAAGCCGAAGAAATGAATGGGATGATAACACAGGGTATTAATTAACTTCCAAATTATTAATTGATTCGCTGACCTCCAGTTGACGTGGGCGAATGCTATAAGTGTGAGGAGAGTAAGTGAGAGGTGCGCAGGTGCCTCGGATTGTAACCACGACATCTGGGAACGCTTATTACAAATTCACAAAGACTCGTCCAAAAAAATAAAACGTTCCGCTGATAAACAGCAGAAACAAAGGCGAGAAAGCATGTGAAAACGAGAGAAGCAGTCAGTAACATGTCAAAACAAGTAACATGTCACTACCACAGGTAGTACTGGAAGTGGAACGTAGTATTTTATATTTGTAATATTCATCTATTTATTGTCAATGCAAGTGAAGGAACTGAAAAATTCGGCAAATAAAGCGCAAAGACAAGTAAAAATAGGTATGCCATTTTTTGAATAGTGGCCCCCTAATCCGCTTCAGAGTATCCATCCTCATTATCTTACTTCCCTTTTGTTTCCTGTTTCCCTATTACCTCGCCCCCCCATGAACCTCCCCCCTCTTTATCAACCTTTCTTGTATTCACACATTTGCGAACATGATGACGCACTTTTATGGTGTGCGATAAATAACTAGATTGGCTGATCATCTATTTCTAGGCGGGGGAGTGCATATCACAAATGGCTGCGGAATGTGATCAGCAGCACTTCTGATAAACACCACAACTCGCGCGTGGGCTTCGATATTGAGAGAAAGAATAAAGCACAATTGACTATAATCAGCAATGTTCCCCTACGTCTACTCCACCAAGCGTGATGATGGAAAAAATATCACCTTTATGCTACCAAACATCCCCGAGCAAAACATTACTGAAAAATTGAACTGATTGTGAAAAAAAACACATTCGCACAGTGCACGACTAGAATTGGAGATAACGAAGCAAATAAGAGGCAGATAAGGCAGTAATGTAAGAGGCGAATGAAAAAAGAGCTATAGCCACGAAAGAGTGCGAAAAATGAGGAGAGTAGGGAGTGTTTTGCTTCTTACGCTTTTGCTTCGTTCTTCAAGCCTGATCACGAGAGAGATAGAGAGAAATAGAAATCGGGGTGCGTGAGTTGCCGCTCTAACTGCCTCTCAATCTAAACACACTCGATCGCTCCCTCTCCTGTAGCCGCAGCCGGGGCCCGCCTGCCTCCAGGTGTGTTTATGTTTCGATCGTCCGCGTAACCTCACACCAGCACCTCGTCAATCGATAAACACAGCAACGAATCGCTAATTATTATAATTTTGAGACAATCGACTATTGAAATTTGATGGTATGTGGTACAATGGCAATATTGAAAACGACATCTGTGCATGAAATGTATCCTCCTCCTTCACTCAACCAGACAAACAAGCACCAATCTCTTCCACTTATTTCCAAGGTTTCTTCTCATCCTGGGCGGTCGCTCTCTCTCTCTGCCGACCCTTCCACTAGCCCCGACCACCATATCATCGATGCCTACCGTACCCTTGATGAATACCTTGCACATCCTGACTACCGTACCTGGCGTGGTGCTACTCCTGCTACTGGTAAGCTGCACACATACCCTTGCATAAATGTTTTGCGCGATCACGCCTGTGCCGCTGTTTATTTCAAACCACTTTTTTAGTCAAAAGTTTCACCAATTAACTGCTCTGCTAATCAGATCTGCGATTCAGCAGTTCGTATGTTGTTTATCGTCTATATCGCAAACTGTTCTAACGGTTATGCTTGAAATAATCACTCGCGTAATATTTTTGTAAAAAATGTTATTAAAATCTAGACGTTGACTCTCGTTCCCACTCTTCTCATCGCGTGCAATGCCAAGGCGAAGAGGGAGGCGAGGAAGGAGGAAAGAGTGCGGAAAGAGAAGGAGGAGATGGAATGGGAGAAGAAACGACAGAAAGAACTAGAGGCGGTAGAGAAGAAACTTAAGGTGAGAACAGGGAAAAGTGTAGCTTAGCTGAACGGCTATTCTTTTAGATATAACGCCATTTATCAAAAACTTGTTGTCATTCTACAGTCATTTAGCTCTTGTAGCTCACAACACAGTGCCTTCCTATAGGCCGGTCCTTCCTCCTAAGGATAGTTGCGTATGACTTTACACATTTAGGCTGATGGTCTCATCGATAGTTCTCATTTTTTCTGCTACCCTTGCGGAGGTCTGGTCACCTATTCACATTGTAAGAAGAGAATATTTATTCAATATATCATCATTATTGTTATCTCCGATTTCAGTTTGCGATGATGATAGAAACAATTCGATATATGACTACAAGGATATGACTCGGGAAGAGCGCAAAACAGCGATTGCAATGAAGAAAAAAGTGAGTATACTCACAAGGAAACAACTCTAATCATGAAAATGTGATAGCGAGTCTCGGTTTGGTGCGCTCTCTTGAAAATTAGAGGTTCAAACCCTAGCGAGTATTTTCTTTGTGAGTTGCAATTTAGATATTATCAAATCAAATACTTCATGTCTCCGTTATTTTCGGCGAAAATTGTGTTGTTGATAGTCAAATAGTTAAAAAATTGAAGGAGTAAACTTATGTCGATATAAAGTAATCATTCAGTTCGTGCCTCCTGGCAAGGACGAGGTCGTCAAGCCGAAACCCGAAGATAAAACCCAGCTGAAATCTGTGAAATGAGAAAGAAATAAAAAAAAGAATTTCCTGAAAGTACAGTAGTCAAGTATCGATAAAGAATCTTCAAGTTCTGCCTCAATTGTGCACGTATTTGTGGTCTTGTAAGAGCGCCGGAAGTTCCTGTATTCAAATGTCTTTCATTATGCTCCATTTTCAGACTTCGGGTTTTATTGTTTCCTAGGCGGGCTTCATTTTGGATATCTTCCAGTTTACGGATTGTAAACCGATTGATGAACTTACCTGGACTGGAGAGTTCTGAAAGATTCGGGGAGGAATAAGCGATTTGAGTCACACTATGCTCCACTAAATGTAGTAAGTTGGGTGACCCAGGGTCGCGCACAAAAAAAATAGAACTGGAAGACACGAGAACGTCGTAGAAATCGAACTTTTTCGTCTTGTGCCGCGCGTGCACACGGCCTTGTACCATTGAGGAGAATGTACAAATCGTAGTCCAAGTTCGAACAACAAATGAATAATTCCCTCTTGTTCTTCGCTCATTTCGATGAGTGATGAGGGTGCGGGGCGGTCGACTGCTGATGGTCTGTTCAGTTTCTTACTTTAAACTCATTTCATGACCTGATATCACGGGAAGCCCGCCTAAATTTGCGTTTTGCTAATTTGTTGTCCATTGCAGGCGGTTTTGATACTATCAATAAGCGTGATAAGTGACGACAGTCAAAAGGCGACGACAGCGTCGGGGATTCCGTCGCCGGCAACTGTAGAGCCTGCAGTATCTACTGCAGCTGCAGCAGCTGCTGCAACCACGCCTGAGACGGCAACGACCGGTGCAGCAGGTGAAATGTCCATCCATAACTTGAGTAGGTCTCGACGCGATATTAGCGGGTTACTGTAACATCTTCTCACTTTCAGAAGAAACCGTCGCGAACTCGACAGCAGCCCATGACAACTCTACCGTACCTGCGACGATCGCGAATGGTGGGAATAAATAATGCGACTTACAGTAACCACAATTCCGCTCAGGAACCACAGACAGCGGTGCGAATCGAACAACTGCAGCCTCCTATCTACCGGGTGAGTATATTTGGATTTTCCAGGAACCGAATATACGTTTTACCATATTTTAGTCATACAATATAAATCATATTGTTATATTTTACAGAATTTGACGCGCTGGATCCTACGGAAAATACAACGATGCCGGGCGGGAACAGCACAAGTGGGACCACAGATGGCGGGATAACCGCAAATCCCACCCAAAACACCACTACAAGTGTAAGTAAAAAGTGATTAAATGGACGACTTTTTGGTATTTCTTTTGCTTTTTTTAAAAGAAAGTGACTGAGCAGAGATCCAAAAAGAGGTCAGGGGCGAAATCGACATGGAGATAGAGTGCGTATACGCAGCACCCTCTGATTTTCATGCCTTTCTGGGGTTTGAAGATGTTCGTAGCATGATAGACATTCCAGAACGACACGATCATCGGCGTCATAACAATGGAGCCAATCGACGAAGACTTTCCCACCCCACCTCCGAATACAATACGTGAAGAGTTAGTTGCATTCTCCAATATTGCAGGCTAGGGATGCCGGTACAGTGTTGCGCATCTCCTATGGCAGTCTCTTTTTCTCTGAATCTCTGCCGCTTATCAGCCGTAATACTATCGAAATTCCGCTTTACAAACACCGAACCGGCATCCTTTCTGCTCACAGGGAAATAAGTCTACGACTCCATAAGCCTGAGCTGGCCAGCGACGACTTCAAAGTCTTGTGCAAGGGAGCGAGGCGTTTAGACTTTGAAAGTCGTCGCAGGGCAGCCCAGCATTCTAAAGCCGTAGCTTCTGAGTGTAGGCATAATTAACTTTTTTTGGCACTACTGCTGAAGCCCGGAACAGGCTAATAAATATTCGATCACAGACATAGAATGACCCAGGAAAAATCCAACAACAATGTCATTTGTGATCATTCTATGTATATGGTCGAATATTTATTGGCCTATTCCGGGCTTCAGCAGTAGTGCCCTTTCATTGGATAAAGCAATTGCAGTCCCGTTTGGGCGCCGCTCACCTCCTCGAAATTATCCCGACAACTTGAATCGCAAGAGGACTTCAAGTTTATGGAATTGAGTGACGTCGGTCGATCGGTTTGTTGTTCTACTCTTTTTAGCGTTTCATTTTTAAGAGGCGCCATTGTACAAGGCCAGAACTGGTAAATAAAATTCGACCGTTGGCGGGGGAGTCACTTCAAATGATCATTTTCTGCGAGCTCTGCGGCTTCATTGTCAGCAATGAAGTCGTAATTTAAAAAGAAAACGAAAAACACGTCTCATTTCAGCCAAAAGTCAAGCAAAAGGAAAAGAGCGCGGGACTATTCGCCTTTCTCATAGTATCGATCGGTTAGTTGTCTATTAAAAACAACTAATTAAACAATAATAATAATAATTGTAATAATAATAATAGATTATTTCCAGTCTTCTGGGTGTTCGCCTTCGTTCTCACTCCGTTCTACGCATACAAGAATCCCGCGACAATTTCCAACGATGCAGACCAAACATCCAGAGAGGTTGGTTGTGCGAACCGCGACGCGACCGCAACGCGCGCATATCTAATTATCGATTTTCCAGAAAGCCACCGGCGCCACGAAAGACACTACCGTCGACAAGGCCAGCGCGGTGAGTTTATGTCACACATTGACTGATGTTTAATAAAAAATCTTTTTTTTTGCAATTTCCAAAAAGGTAAAGGTAAAGGTGTTCCATGTCAAGCGATTGTACAGTAGCAAGCTACCACGCTAGATGGGGCAAGCAAAATCAAAGTTGCTACCAATTTACCGCCCCGAGGTGGATGGAGGGCTTGGTTGGCCTGGGCGGGGATCGAACTCGTGAAAAAATTTCCAAAACATATTTCTTTTCAGACCTCTCAATCGTCAAAAGAGCGTCCACCAGTGTGAAAAGTGGCCGTCAGCAAAAGCGAAAAACAGCAAACAAACTCGCAACGAGCGATAAATTATTCTGTGTGAAGTTCTCGTTTCCTAGCCACATGATTCCAAACCAACAGACCAGGGTTAGAGCGAGAGAGTGCGCAAAAGTGAGAGAGTCCCTCTCGATTTCACACGCTCTCTCACTCCAAAGGCCTTTCCGTAAGGTTGACCGGCCTGTGGAATGATGTGTAGCACCACCACAACTGCATCAAATACGCGTTCAACTATTACAAACACCACCACAACTGCATCAATTACGCGCTCAACTATTACAAATTCACAAACACTCATCCAAAATAATAATAACGTTCCGCCCCTGAACAACAGCTATGGCTGCGAGAGAGCATGACAAAGTGAGAAACGCGCCGAGGCAAAGAAAGAGAGTACACCACTAGCAGTCCACTAGTATGAACGTATCATTTTAAAGTTGTAATATCAAAACTCCTATTCTAGTGTTAGCGTCTTACATCGTCACATTGTATCAAAACCGATGGAAAGATTGAAAAGTAAACGATGAAACGTACCTCAATCGTTCTATTTTTTTTCTGGGTACACCTGACGTGAAATGGACTCGATCAATCGCTTTTCACATCTGGATCACTCATTCGCAATTCGGGGAATTCCTCTGAAAGGTTAGTGTGGCGGCTTTTTTTCCTCGTGACGACTAAAATGTTGAGAGGCAACGATAGCTATAATTTCTAATTAGCCAATCATCGGGTTTGCATGTAATCAGGCCTTGTTTTTTTCACTTTTCCATACTTGGACATGCTCATTCTCCTCCACTCATTTCCACTCTTTCCACTCGTTCTAGTCGGTCGGTCGCTTGTCCGCCCCTCCCCCTACTCGAGTACCTCATCCCGATGTTCTCTACCGTACTCTTCAAGAATGCCATCCTGACTACCGTACCCGGTCTGGCGCCAATCCTTCTTCTGGTAGGATTGATTAATGTTTCATTTATTGATTGATTTCTTGATTTAGGCGCTCGCTATCGTCCCGTTTCTTCTATTCGTCTGCAAGAATAGAAATAAAAATAGTCTGAGGAAGAAAGAAGAGGAGGAGATGGAGAAGAAGAGGAGAGAGGAGGAGGAGGAGGAGATGGAGAAGCAGATAAAAGAGAGAGTTGAGAAGGAGGTGCGGTGCGTGTGCCCAATTAGGATGACTCTGCTTTGGGATTACAAGCATACCTCACCAGACGTGGAGGCAGTTTTTGGGGCACGGTGCAAGCATGTGGGGCCTGAGGGGGATACCGTAATCGCCTGAGGGGGATACCGTAATCGTCCTACCGTACAACACAGCATTTCGAGAGTGGCCACATGCCAGACAACGAGAGAAAAAGCGAGAGACAACAGCGCTCTGAAGAGACGCGCGCGTTGCGTCCTCCATTTCTCCCCGTTCAAATTCAAATTCTGGAATTGTGCCAAAAAGTGTGTGGCCGCCTCGCTGTACACCTGAATCGCTGTGTACAATCGGCTACAGTAACCCTACCGTAAGACAGATTTGCAAATTGTCCAAATCGGCTCGGGATTTTTATGGAAGATACCCCTCGAATAGGCAAAGCGTGTCTGGCATACCGCACCCCATCTACAGTACTCAAGGCTACAGTAATCTACCGTACTACCAAAATACGAAAATGAGCCAATCGGCTCGGGATTTTTATATAATGCAGGCCTCGAGTAGGCAAGGTATTTTCGGCATACCATTATGTTCCTACAGTATCCACGGCTACAGTAACCTTACCGAGTCGAATTGGTCATTTTCGTATTTTCCCCGAAAATGACCTACTCGAGGGGTATCTTCTATAAAAATCCCTAGCCGATTGGGACACTTTTGCAAATCCGTCTTACGGTAGGGTTACTGTAGCCGAGTGTACGGTAGGATGATTACGGTATCCCCCTCAGACAATGACAACTCGAGGTCTACCTCATGCAACATACCAGGGGTCCGTATTCTCAATTTCGTATTTCTGGGTTACGGTAGTCCGTTTTCGTTGCGGGACCCCCGCGGTGAAGTTACAGTATACCACTTTGACTTTGATGGGTCCAACCCAAAAACCATTTTGGACCATGACCTTTTTCCCTATACATGATTGCACCGTGCCACAAAGAAATCCTTTCAGCGTGCATCCACGACCCCCTATTCATGGTTGGAGCCTCAGGCGTGGTGACCTATGATTACAATGTCCCTATGGACGATTCATTCTAGTTGAAACAATCCTAGGCGAGAGACTCCTGAGAGGTATAATGTGAATACTCCTTTCTATCGTCCTAGTCGTAGTATAATCCTGCTGGCTACCACGCTGACGGGACGTTCTCCTTGCTCATCACCTGTCAAGCTAACCTTCTCTGGTATTTTCGTCCCAATGGATCCCTAGTTGATAGACCAATGGGGGGGGGGGAAGATCAAAGGTTCCGACGGTTTCCCAATGGGGGGAACTGTGGGATCCCAATGGGAAAATTTCCTCCAACAGGGGACCACGGTTTCCCCCATTGGGAAACCATCGGCACTAGGGTCTGCATTTTGAATCTTCGTTGACCGCGCGAGCGGTGATTGGAGAGATTGAAATGAATCCAGAGTGAGAGAGAGTCGAAATGAGAAGATTCAGGTGAATCTTCACTAAGATTCACATGAATCTTCCTTGTTTTACGAAGCCTAATGCAGTAATGGGGTAACATTTTAGCATGCATAGACCATCTATGATAGCTGGCAATGGTAAACTGTACTTTTCTTGCACAACTAACATGTCTTTGATTCTACAAATCCTCACACTTCCCAGCGTTAGAGTCATGGAAAACATTGGATGGTGGTGTAATTTGCCACTCTATCATTTCTAAACACATGCCATCTCAAGTATACTTATTGTATTCCTATTTGGGTAGATATTGTGCCATAATTTAACCAAATTTGAACCGTGAGAAAGAAATTTTATAGTAAAATTACAAGTAGTAGTCTTAGGGGAGTACCTAATCCAATATTGATAACAATTAAAACGCGTTCTTTGTAAGATCGCAGGACTGGGCGGCACAACTCCTTCAAAGTGAACGGTTCGGGCTCAAACTTTTTTCACAAACAGTTCTAGGTGAAAATAAAATTTTAAAAGTGAGAAATACAGAAAATGTCAACTTTTAAAAAAAATCGATAATTTTTTTACGAAAAAAGAAAATTTTTTTAAATTTTTTTATTTTGCTATCGTGTTATATATCATTCAAAAGAGCATCAAAAGTTATGCTTATATTCACAATTTCATGAGAATTGAACCACCTGGAGGGAAAATCGATGATCATATTCCAAGAAATTTGACGCTTCTGTGAAAAGTATTTTTGAATAAAATTGTTCCCATGATTTCTACCTCGTGGATCCGATATATAATATGTATTTTTCATCGCAGAATCGCATGGTCACTATTTGGTTGAAAATCTAGGGAGTAAAAGTACTCGTACATTCACTAGACCGTCACCACCCAGAAATGAGATTCAATTTTGAAGTGCGTAGAAAATATTTTTTCAGGGTTCAAAACTGAATCATAGATACCCCATTTGAAAGAGCATCAAAAATTATATATAAATTTACGATATCAGGAGGATTGAACAGCTAGGAGCGCCAATCGATAATACCATCCCCAGAAATTGAAAATTTTGGTCATGCTCACTACTCGCTTATATTTTCATTCAAAGTGATCTACCAAGCCTTAAAAATTTTTAACAAGCATTCTTATGTGTAAAGTGAATTTTAATCGTAAGAAAGTTATGAAAAGTTGAATTTTGAAAAATCGATAAAAAAATTTTCGAGAAAAAAATAATTTTTCACTTTTTGTAAAATTTCCTGTCGTGTCATATCTCATTCGAAAGAGCATCAAAAGTTATGTATAAATTTGCATTTTCATGACGATTGAGACGCAAGGAGCGAAAATATGTGACCGCGAAAAACGATCAACTTCTGAGGATGCAGTCACCATTTCTCTAATGTAAGAAACGAAATCGTGCTGAAAGTATGGTTATATTCATAAATTTTGATGCTCTTTCGAATGAGATATGACACGACAGGAAATTTTACAAAAAGTGAAAAAAAATTTTTTTATCGATTTTTCAAAATTCAACTTTTCATAACTTTCTTACGATTAAAATTCACTTTACACATAAGAATGCTTGTTAAAAATTTTTAAGGTTTGGTAGATCACTTTGAATGAAAATATACTGAGCATGACTAAAATTTTCAATTTCTGAGGATGGTATTATCGATTGGCGCTCCTAGCTGTTCAATCCTCCTTATATAATAAATTTATATATAATTTTTGATGCTCTTTCAAATGGGGTATCTATGATTCAGTTTTGAACCTTGAAAAAATATTTTCTACGCACTTCAAAATTGATTCTCATTTCTGGGTGGTGACGGTCTAGTGAATGTACGAGTACTTTTACTCCCTAGATTTTCAACCAAATAGTGACCATGCGATTCTACGATGAAAAATACATATTATATATCGGATCCACGAGGTAGAAATCATGGGAACAATTTTATTCAAACATAATTCTCACAGAAGCGTCAAATTTCGGGGAATATGATCATCGATTTTCCCTCCAGGTGGTTCAATTCTCATGAAATTGTGAATATAAGCATAACTTTTGATGCTCTTTTGAATGATATATAACACGATAGCAAAATAAAAAAATCAAAAAAAAATTTTTTTCGTAAAAAAATTATCGATTTTTCAAAACTTGACATTTTCTGTATTTCTCACTTTTAAAATTCAATTTTCACCTAGAACTGTTTGTGAAAAAAGTTTGAGCCCGAACCGTTCACTTTGAAGGAGTTGTGCCGCTTATATCAGCTTTCACTGCACTCTTACAGAGAACGCGTTTTAAGTGAAAACCGCGTCGAAATCGGATCAGAAATGGCTAAAACAGAACGAAGATTCAAATGAATCCCGATTCAATTGAATCGATTCATTTTGACTCTTCGACCGCTCGAATCTTCGAGGAATGAGTCAAGATTCACTGAAAGAGTCAAAATGCAGACCCTAATCGGCACCTTTGATATTTCCCCCCATTGGTCTATCAACTAGGGATCCATTGGGGGCGAAAATACCAGAGTTGTCGCGACTGAAGGACTCGTAGTCGAGAAGCGCCGCTAGTTCGGGAAACCGTGATGTTGATGTTGATCGTCGAGGGAGACTAACTGTCGAACTTGCAGGAGACAAGACATGCTGTCGAACTTGCAGGAGAGACTAACTGTCGAACTTGCAGGAGACAAGACGATAGATTGTAGTTTATTTATCCCATGCTCTCCTCCAGATAATGACAATGGAGGAATTTTATAGATGGTCAAGCAAAGGGTCATAAACAAGATTTTGGTGGAGTGATGTGGTCAGGAGAGAGGTTGTGCGTATCTTTTGTGTCGAAGATTCTAGAGTCGAAAAACACACAGTTGTGCAACGATAAGTTGGGGAAACCTACATAGCAGAGGTAGCACACGAGATAAAGGTGTCGCGTATAACAGTAGCTTGCTGCCACGCGAGAGGGCAAACCGGTAAACCAGCTGCAAAGTGGGATTACGTCAGCCATGCTTTCCCAAGGCATATAGGGCACGTTACCTTTCACAATTATACTTGTACACAGCATCCAGTTGGCACCATGCCAAGAACGTTTCTTGTTGTCTGAACCTCTCGTTTGGTGCGCTCTCTCGCCATATCTCTCTCTCTCTAATTCGTTCTCGCCGACTCTGTTTCGCATGCTGTGTTGCAATTTACCGCACGAGTGGAACACGGGGGCTCAAAGGCGGATAAAAAAGCGGTCCGCGAATAAGCTGCACTTACTACGGTATAATGCTTGATGTAGCCATCGCAATACGCAATTTTCATCGCAATACCGTAGTAAGCAATGGAAATTTACGCATTGCGCTCGTGACCATTATCTGTTCATTTCTCTTGTAGAGGATCTGAATTTTTGAGCCCCCGTGTGGAAGGCGGCACTACTGCTGCGTTTACTCTAGAATGAGTGAATAGACGTGAGAAGGATAGGGAATGAGAAAGGATCGGAGATGAGTAACTCTCACGTAGAATGAGTGGTTTATTCCAAACACAGGACTACTACTGATTCAGTAGTGCCTAGACACAGCATCCTGTTGGCACAATGCCAAGAACGTCTCTCGTTGTCTGACCCTCTCGTTTGGCGCGCTCTCTCGCCATCTCTCTCTTTCTCAAACTCGTTCTCGCCGAATCTGTTTCGAATGCTGTGCTAGAAGGCATGGTTGGCCTCGGTGGGGATCGAACTCGTCGCCGTTCGTATGACTAGCGGTTGCTTTCACCACTCGGCCATTCAGTCGGTAGCAAGCACATTAAAAATATTAGAGTAACCCAAGAATTATGTGTTCCTCCGTTTGTTTTTAATGCATTTACTCTAAGGTAGAGGAAAGAATTATGAAAGAACTGGTCTCGGAGCGAGTTCGTTTAATTGATGAAGAGGAATTACAGGAAAGGCAGGTGAGACAATTTATTGTATAATACATTAAATGCCAGACAATATTGATCATTGTTTAAACAAAAATATTCACTGATTGGAAAGAAGCTCAATTTCAAGTTAGCGGACTCATTAGCCACATCAATTTTACTTTGTAAAATTGTTTAAATAATTCAGGAGCGTCACTATAAAAGACTGATCAAGAAAGGTAGAACTGAAGAAGAAGCCCGACTAGAGAGCAAGTTTGGGAGTGAGTTTGGCGTCAATAAATTATTTTAATTTTGCATAAATTATCAGTAAATAACGAAGCAATTTTGTAGTTTTTTTGTAGGTCGAAATATAGAAATATTGGCCCAGTTTTCACATTGAATGATCTCCAAGGATGAAAATAGTCATGGTGTCTGATTTTTTTCTGAACAGATAAACGGAGTACCTCGATCTTCACAAAGTTTGATACGCACCGGAAATTCTGCCTATTAAAAAATTTGCGTCCCTTTTTTTACAACGTGATTGCTGAATGCTTTCGCTATACCTAGCCCCCACAGTCTCCGCCCAAATCCACCGGGCCCTCAATCGCGAATAGTCGAGCGGGGTGAAGCACAAGCTGAATTCTAAACGCTGTCAGACGTGCTTGGGCTTATCTTGTAGCTTTTGAAAAGCTCTATCGTTCGAGCCCAGGCCCATGGTGGTGGGACGTCTTGAAGACGTTCAGAAAGAGGGAAAACATTTTCAAACTAGCGGGGTGCGTGGAGGTTAAGCGCACTACGTTTTCAAAGTACGGTCCAGGGGGACTTCAGTCGCCGGGTACAGTTCGGTCCAGGGGGACTTCAGTCGCCGGGTACAGTTCGGTCCAGGGGGACTTCAGTCGCCGGGTATAGTTCGGTCCAGGGGTACTTCAGTCGCCGGGTACAGTTCGGTCCAGGGGGGCTTCAGTCGCCGGGTACAGTTCGGTCCAGGGGGACTTCAGTCGCCGGGTATAGTTCGGTCCAGGGGTACTTCAGTCGCCGGGTACAGTTCGGTCAGGAGGGCCATCGAAAAAAGTTGCCCATACGCCACTTCGTGGCGTAGTGGCAACTTTTTGCCTGACCCAAGGAAGTTTAGTTACCCCAGCGAACTTTTTACTGTAGGTTACGGTAGCACTTATTGATTTATTGATTTTCGTGTTTTTGACAAAAATCATGTATCTGACCCAAGGAAGTTTGGTTGCCCCAGCGAACTTTTTACTGTAGGTTACGGCAGCACTTATTGATTTATTGATTTTCGTGTTTTTGACAAAAATCATGTATCTGACCCATGGAAGTGTGGTTGCCCCAGCGAACTTTTTACTGTAGGTAACGGTAGCACTTATTGATTTATTGATTTTCGTGTTTTTGACAAAAATCATGTATCTGACCCAAGGAAGTTTGGTTGCCCCAGCGAACTTTTACTGTAGGTTACGGTAGTATTGATTGATTTATTGATTTATCGATTTTCATGTTTTTGAGAAAAATCATGAATCTGACCTGCGGTCTGACCCACCGAACTCATCGGAGGGTACTGTAGGTTACGGTAGTTTTGATTGATTTATCGATTTTCATGTTTTTGAGAAAAATCATGAATCTGACCTGCGGTCTGACCCACCGAACTCATCGGACGGTACTGTAGGTTACGGTAGTTTTGATTGATTTATTGATTTTCATGTTTTTGAGAAAAATCATGAATCTGACCTGCGGTCTGACCCACCGAACTCATCGGAGGTTACTGTAGGTTACGGTAGTTTTGATTGATTTAACGATTTTCATGTTTTTGAGAAAAATCATGAATCTGACCTGCGGTCTGACCCACCGAACTCATCGGACGGTACTGTAGGTTACGGTAGTTTTGATTGATTTATTGATTTTCATGTTTTTGAGAAAAATCATGAATCTGACCTGCGGTCTGACCCACCGAACTCATCGGAGGGTACTGTATGTTACGGTAGTTTTGATTGATTTATCGATTTTCATGTTTTTGAGAAAAATCATGAATCTGACCTGCGGTCTGACCCACCGAACTCATCGGAGGGTACTGTAGGTTACGGTAGTTTTGATTGATTTATCGATTTTCATGTTTTTGAGATAAATCATGAATCTGACCTGCGGTCTGACCCACCGAACTCATCGGGGGGTACTGTAGGTTACGGTAGTTTTGATTGATTTATTGATTTTCATGTTTTTGAGAAAAATCATGTATCTGACCCAAGGAAGTGTGGTTGCCCCAACGAACTTTTTTGAGGTTACTGTAAATTACGGTAGTATTGATTGATTTATTGATTTTCGTGTTTTTGACAAAAATCATGTATCTGACCCAAGGAAGTGTGGTTGCCCCAGCGAACTTTTTGAGGGGTACTGTAGGTTACGGTAGTATTGATTGATTTATTGATTATTATTGATTTATTGATTTTTGTGTTTTTGACAAATATCATGTATCTGACACATTCAAGTGTGGTTGCTCCAGCGAACTCGGTACCGTAGTTTCGGACGGGACGGACTCACTCACAGACAGACTCACTCGCTCACAGACAGACAGGGCTTGTCGTTTTAGGTTAAGTAGTAATACCCCTAATAATGTAATTATAGCTATCGTAGCATGCTCGGCCGACTGCCATTTTATTGTTATCATCCTAAAAATAAAATCTGGTAAGAAAAAAACAAAGATAACTTCTAAATTCGAATTGTGCTTTCGTTTGCGAAAAAAAGTAGTTAAAACGAGGGTTTTAAGAGTACGAGAGTTTCAAAATTCCGCTTTACTGTAAATAGCAATGGTTTTCGCAAAATAGGAATTGAACTTGCAATGTGCTGCGCCTGAGGCGCTCGCTTAACCACTGCGCCATGGGCGTGATTACTCGTTGCACTCTCCCACGCGCTAAGTTCTTGGCTCTGTTCCGGAATAGAGGTTCTTAGGAAATAGAAAGGTCCCAAAAAAATAGAAAGGTCCCATGGAAATAGAAAGGTCCCTATAAAATAGAAAGGTCCCATGGAAATAGAAAGGTCCCTAAAAATAGAAAGGTCCCTTAGAAATAGAAAGGTCCCTATAAAATAGAAAGGTCCCTTGAAAATAGAAAGGTCCCACGTTCGGGAAGTGATCTCTCAAAAAATTGACAGGTCCCATAAAATAGAAAGGTCCCAAGATTGCACAAAAATGATCCGAAAAAATAGAAAGGTCCCAAGAAAAACCAGACTTAAAAAATAGAAAGGTCCCATCAAATAGAAAGGTCCCAAGAAATAGAAAGGTACCAAGAAATACATGGTGAAATGGATTTCGAAAAATAGAAATGTCCCAAGAAAGTTTTTAAAAATAATATAAATAAAGATCACAATACCGTTTAAAAATGTTCGCCAAAAGTAGAAAGGTCTCAATGAAAACCGAATGGTTATATAAATTTGAAAAGGTTCAAAATATACTTAAATATTTTTTAATAATAATAAATAATAATTTGGCACGGTGACTGAGGGAGGAGGGATTGCGGGCACTACTGTTTTGTCGGGGTCAACTGAAGAACGAGCAATCGGTTGAACGGGCACAACAGGAGGAACGGGGATAATAGATTGAGCTGGTGCCACTGAAATGGCCGATTCACGAGTAACTGATTGTGAGTCTCGGAGATAAATATTCATGTCATAGATAAGATGATTTATTCATGTCATAGATAAGATGACTTTTTCGGATCAATTCTCCAATGAAACAGATATCCATGAATTTTGTGAAAGGGGTGACTGCATTGGTTTTGGTCAAAAAACATCGAAAAAAATTGTCTTAACCTGGGGAAATTGACGGTATCCATCATTGGCGTTATCTCAGACTTTGTCAAAGGACTAGTAAGATCGCATTTTTAGCTGTTTTTCAATAAATTTTATGCATATTTCGATGAAAATACATCCTTTTGTAATGTTTGCCATAGATGTCTAACAACACAGTGCACCTCAATAGATTACGCGACCAAATCGCTTATATTCGGGATGTACAGGGTGCGGCAGAATCATAGCAACAAGACATCTTTTGTCTTTTTGTTCATAAAATTCCTTTGTACACTTCCACGCACTTCTCGTAGTAATTTTAGACAATTACATTGGTATGACAATATTTTATTAAAATATCACTCAGATCCATCATCAGTTAGTTAAAGGACCGGGCTTGAGAGATGCACGCTTTTGGTTGCTAGATGCCGCGCGGCGGAACGCCTTGTGAGGATTCTCTCCATTGTCAAATTGTTCAACGTGAAGCTGGCCAAAACCGCCAAAAACGGTAGGGCATTGACTGAGGACTCCTCCCACTCCGATTTAAGTGATATAATGGTCGATCGAGTGTTCGATACTCAACAATTCACGGTTAAGCGCCACTGGCTGAGCCACCCCAATTTCTTCGATCTTTGATCGATTTTGAAAGGGAGAGTTACTTGGAGACCACGCTGAAGGGCACTCTGGAGCCCAGGGCCAAACACTACTAAGGCGCGAAGTGCTCTCCCGGTTGGTGGTACCGGGAGAACTCTGCGCCCGCACAAAATTCCAAGATCTTTCGGACCTGGTTTTAGACCCATTGGCGCTCTTTCGTCCCCATCTGGGATTTGATATTCTGTTCTTCGGAACTCAACCACTCAACTATTTCATGTGATTAGACCTTGAGCACAATGACTGTGCTAATCTCCATTCCAAGCTGGAGCCTCTCAACAAGTCCGTTTTTCGGGAATAGGACAATATTGACCTACAGTACCTGTCCGCCGTGGTCGCCGCCTACCCCACACTTTTCAACCAAGTCATCGATGAGAGAGGAGGTCGAATCGAAAACTACCCGTTGATTTTTGTTGGTATGGAACATATTGACAAAATGTTATGAATTGAATAGAGTTGCTCATCTTATGGGGAAGATATAGATCAGAACATTTGTTGCTATAATTATGCCGCACCCTGTATTAGAGATAAAGTTTCTTGAGAACTTTTCATACTTCCGTGTTCTTTTCAGGTAACTTCAGAAAATCGGAATCATTTGCTATTTTTGCCAATAATTTTTCCAGAACAGTAGTGCCCGCAATCCCTCCTCCGTGCTAAATAATTATTTATTATTGGTAAAAAATTATATTTTGAACCTTTTGAAATTTATATGACCATTCGGTTTTCATTGAGACCTTTCTACTTTTGGCGAACATTTTTAAACGGTATTGGGATCTTTATTTATATTATTTTTAAAAATTTTCTTGGGACATTTCTATTTTTCGAAATCCATTTCACCATGTATTTCTTGGGACCTTTCTATTTCTTGGGACCTTTCTATTTGATGGGACCTTTCTATTTTTTAAGTCTGGTTTTTCTTGGGACCTTTCTATATTTTCGGATCATTTTTGAGCAATCTTGGGACCTTTCTATTTTGCAGCACAACTTTTAGACTTTCTTGGGACCTTTCTATTTTATGGGACCTGTCTATTTTTTGAGAGATCACTTTCCCGAACTTGGGACCTTTCTATTTTCAAGGGACCTTTCTATTTTATAGGGACCTTTCTATTTCCAAGGGACCTTTCTATTTTTAGGGACCTTTCTATTTCCATGGGACCTTTCTATTTTATAGGGACCTTTCTATTTCCATGGGACCTTTCAATTTTTTTGGGACCTTTCTATTTCCTAAGAACCTCTATTCCGGAACAGAGCCAAGTTCTTGCCCTCTCACCGCGCGTCGACTATCGCAATCGTCGCAATTCAGATGCCGTTGCACTCTCCACATCTTTATAAACTACTTTTGTTCTGGTATACCTTCGAAATGTCTCCTATCACCTGAGTTATGCCCCTAGAAAGATGGACGACCCACCCCCCCCCTCCCCTCTCATCTTTCCCCCCTCTCACAACAGTCGAAGCGCGCGTGGTTTTGGAGCTGTAACTCGGCTCAAAGATGAGATATCGACCCAAATCCAAAAGAATGTTCTTATTCATACATGTAGCAACATGGTAACACTAAATTTCGCCCCTCTCATTGAATTCTGCTGACCACGTTGTGGCCCCTAGCTATACCCCAATAGTACAATCGTATTAGATTTGACATCAGACTTGACACATGAATATTGTCATCCTTGGAGATCATTCAATGTGAAAACAGGGCCAATATTTCTGTATTTCGAACCACAAAAAACTACAAAATTGCTTCGCTATTTACTGATAATTTATGCAAAATTAAAATAATTGCGGGACATGCTATGTATATCTAGGGGCCACAACGTGGTCAGCAGAATTCAATGAGAGGGGCGAAATTTAGTGTTACCATGTTGCTACATGTATGAATAAGAACATTCTGTTGGATTTGGGTCGATATCTCATCTTTGAGCCGAGTTACAGCTCCAAAACCACGCGCGCTTCGACTGTTGTGAGAGGGGGGAAAGACGAGAGGGGAGGGGAGGTGGGCGGAGCCTAATCGTCCATCTTTCTAGGGGCATAACTCAGGTGATAGGAGACATTTCGAAGGTATACCAGAACAAAAGTAGTTTATAAAGATGTGGAGAGTGCAACGGCATCTGAATTGCGACGATTGCGATAGTCGACGCGCGGTGAGAGGGCAAGAACTTAGCGCGTGGGAGAGTGCAACGAGTAATCACGCCCATGGCGCAGTGGTTAAGCGAGCGCCTCAGGCGCAGCACATTGCAAGTTCAATTCATATTTTGCGAAAACCATTGCTATTTACAGTAAAGCGGAATTTTGAAACTCTCGTACTCTTAAAACCCTCGTTTTAACTACTTTTTTTCGCAAACGAAAGCACAATTCGAATTTAGAAGTTATCTTTGTTTTTTTCTTACCAGATTTTATTTTTAGGATGATAACAATAAAATGGCAGTCGGCCGAGCATGCTACGATAGCTATAATTACATTATTAGGGGTATTTGAAAATGTTTTCCCTCTTTCTGAACGTCTTCAAGACGTCCCACCACCATGGGCCTGGGCTCGAACGATAGAGCTTTTCAAAAGCTACAAGATAAGCCCAAGCACGTCTCACAGCGTTTAGAATTCAGCTTGTGCTTCACCCCGCTCGACTATTCGCGATTGAGGGCCCGGTGGATTTGGGCGGAGACTGTGGGGGCTATGTATATCAAAGCCTCTTCGGGTTCAAAAGTTGGATGAAAGTGAGAAAGTTTCTCAATACTTTTAACAAATATAATACAAATTTGATATATTGCTCGAATGCAATGAATACAATACCGTTTGATGTTGGCTACTCAGATACTTTTGACCGCTACTGTGTGCGCGTTTCGCTCCCGTAGCGTCATAATAACTATAATAATAATAATAATTATTATTTATTTACGTCCGAGGTGCAACAGGATTTGAAATTTAAAAAGAAATAACGGGTAGGTATGAGTAGGGACTCTCCGAATTTTACTTGGGGTGACGAAGATATTTGATGATAATCCTTTCTATGTTTCAGTGAAGCGTCCTTTGGGGAGGGGACGTCATGAGCGTCTAGAGTGGGAGGCGCGGATGGAACTGCGGATGGAGAAGATGGAGAAGGAGAAAAGGGAAGAGGTGGATAAATAATGATACTACTCTCCTCATTGTGCATGTTCTCTCATCGATCAGACAGCGCGATAGAGCATGCAGAATTGAGAGGATCAGATCATTGCTCAGGCGGAGACGAAGAAGCGATGCGAGGATCTGGTAGCGTACGAAGCGATGATAGATAGAAGGAAGAAGGACAAGGAAGAACGAGAGAAGAAGGAGAAGGTGCATACATAAAATGATTCGGTCAATCAAAATGACAAAACACGTACTTCCGTTGTTTACCAAATTGGCTCGCTCCTCTCACTTTTGCGTGGAGGAAGGAAGAGGCAGAGTGAGGGCTGGAGAGAAGGCACCACAACTAGTGTTGACCCCTTGTTGGTTAAAAAAACGAAGGAAAATGAAAAAAATGAAGCAGAGAACAGTTTAGAAACTGATGCCGCGCTAATTTCATGGGGTGCAATGTGCACATCAGTTTTATGCACCCTTTCATAACTTTTTTCCTAGTGAAGCTACAACTTCCAAACTTGATACAGGGCCCAATTAGAGGGGAAATGTTCCAAACGTGGCTTGCAATCGCTGTATCAAGTTTGGAAGTCGTAGCTTCACTAGGAAAAATGTTATGAAAGGGTGCATAAAACTGATGTGCACCCCATGAAATTAGCGCGGCATGATTGGAAACGCTCGGCGATTTTTTCACAAAAAATCATTTTCAAATGACAAAATAATGTTCAGGACGTCGCTGTCAAAGATCCCAAGCAGAAGGAAACAGAGAAGGAAGTCAAACTTGAGGTGAGAGGATGAGAAATTTGGAAAAAGTGACAAAATTTCTAATATTTATAAAAATATATATATATATATAATTAAATTTAAGGCTGCAACCGCCAAGGAAACGAAATCGGAGGAGAGGATTGAGCAGTCGCCAAAATAAGGAGAATGAACTCAGACTCTTTGAGTCACTACCCCAAATTACGTCCCTAACAGTAGTAAATCGGCGTGACAAAAATATCGATAAAATTTGTTCTGACACTTTCATTGTTTTTTTTATTTTAATATTTTAATATTTAATACCGAAAAATCTGGGAATTGTCTGATCCTTACGCGAACGCACTGATATGTGCAGCACTCGCAGCACTAAAACAGGTTTGGCGGGTACAGGTTTGGTCCAGGGGAGCATGGGAGACGGCTCAAGGTTCGGTCTAGAATCGATAGGCGAGTCCAGGTAAGGTCCAGGAGGAGCTGTAGCAGGCAACTGGATCGGTCCAGGGGACCTCGGTAGCCGGCTCCGTCTTCGGTTAAGGGAGCTCAATACCATGCTCCGGGTTCGATCCAGGGGGGGAGGGCTCGGGAGCCGGTTAAGGTATCTAATTTTTTGACACTCACTCTAACATAGTACAATACTCATGTGTTAGAAGGATTCGAATGAACATTTTTTAGATTTTTGAATGAAAATCGCGTTTCACATCTTTATCACTTATTTTGTGCAAACAGGGAATTTCTCGATTTGAAAGGTTAGTGTGGCGACGATAGGGGTACGGTAGTCTCGTTTGAGTATCGATTGTCGGGGTTACGGTAGTCTCGGTAGGTCACATCTCAGTTTGAGGCTTGCGTATGCTTGATGCTGGAGGTACCCTTCCGCACTGATTTGGCGACGACCTAAAATAGTAAACTATCGATGGAAGATAAGGCGGAATTAACGAAAGATTGTCCAAAATGGAGAGAAAGCTCGAAAATCTAACTACTTTATACCTTACCTTTGGTGAATTTCCCTGGGTTTTGTCCAGTGTCTTTTTCGCTTTCATCCTCTTGCTGGAGGGCGAGAAGGGATTCTGCTCGAAGTCACTGCAATGTTCGATCGATAATCCACTTTTGGCACCGTGCCAGACTACCGTATCCCACTCACGAGTTGCAGGGGTCGGAGAAGGTATGGTAGGCCTCGTTCGCCGGGTCCGCCATCTTGCCCTTCTCGATCTGCAATCGGTTAGACTACCGTAACCCATACAACTACCGTATTTAAACGGATTCAGTTATCGATAATATCGACTACCGTATACCTCGGGCGCGCGGTCGGCAGATCTTCTCACGGGCAGAACATACGATCGATCCAGTGGATCCGATGAGAGGGGTTCGAGGGGCGGGCCGGGGGGAGGCTTGACGGGTGTTTTGATCTGAAGAGAACAGAGAAAGGTTGATCTTTGATCAATCACTCAAAGATCAATCACTATTCGCTTTTCTATTCAGTTATGAATGAGAAAAGAGGGAATAGTTGATCTTTGATCTTAAAATAATCTACGGGCAACAATCATAGGACTCTGGTGTTTGATCATCTTTGAACTCTCCTATGAAGAGGAGATCAGCACCAAAATTGGCAGAGTCAACTCTGATTGATCTACGATCTCCGACCGTCGATCATTGATCTCGTTATTACGTTTTGCTTTTTCAAAAGTATTCTTTACTAAAAATGTCCCTGGGGCTTGTCTACTGACGAGGCCCGCCCCCAGGGAGGCGGTCAGTGTCTAGACCAAGGGCCGAAACACTGGCTGCCATTTTGATTAGGCTAACACGGGCCACACCACAACTCACATATCCCGATCTTTCTAAAATTTTTATGGTAGATTCAGCATAAAATTCTAACCATGAAACTGTTTTCAAAAGTTGCCGAATGTTTTTTTGAAATTTCGTCATCCATAACAAATTAATAATTTAATTAATAAATAGGCAAAATTAGAAACCCAAATTGGATATCTCGATTGAAATATGCAGTCTATGACATGTTTAAATAAATAATTTTTATTTTTTTTCGAAAATTATTAAAATTGATAATAATTATAAGAAAAAACATTCGGCTACTTTTGAAAACAGTTTCATGGTTAGAATTTTAAGATGAATCTGCCATTAAAATTTCAAAAAGATCGGGATATGTGAGTTGTGGTGTGTCCCATGTAATAATAAAAATCTCTATTGTTTTAGTCTATCTAAAGTACATTTATAAACTATTTGACATAACATCTGATCTCACGATTCTTCCCGAATTTGATCTTTGATCTCTATTCTCTTACTTCATACGCTATCGATGGCTTGGTTTTCGTGTCTGCGTAACTCTCGAGTGACCCGACCGCCTTGATCAACTTCCTCGCTGGTTTCGGCTGTTGAGGGGGAAGGGGCTGTAAGATTGCATAGTAATCACGTAATTCTCGTTTACCGTATACCTCTTTGATGGCAACTGAAACATTTCGGGGCCGAGGCGCCGAATTCGCACAGTAGTCGGACATCACTGTAACCAGTTATCGATCAGCACTTTTGGCACGGTGCCAGAACATGGATACCGTACCCATCGTATAGCTATGATGTGGGCTGGGCGTCGGGTTCGTGGTCACGGCCGGGCTCGGGGTGGCGACACGGTACGATTCGGGCAACTCCACTTGAGATGGAACTCGCACAGAGACTCGCTGAAATGAAGTGGTACTGTAGTTGCCGGCACGGGGCCAAGTCCTCATATTTCGTCGAAATGGTACCGTACCGAAGCGGAGACCGTATCGGTGCTGTGTTTGGGATGAGCGGACGATTGCGCGGAGGACTTGTCCCTGAAAAGGAAAACATAATCAGTTATCGATCCTGAAATACCGTAGCCGGGGTTTCCGAAACCGGAAAATAGCTCACTTTCGGGTGTTGCTGCTGTTTCCGCCACATAGTGTGAGTGCTGTGAGGACGAGGAAGGGAGTGGACAGGATGAGGAGCCAGGCCGAGTACGATAGCGAGGAGTACGGTAGGAGGAGAGGAACCATCGATCGAGGACTGGGGAGAGCAGGCGACCGCCCGTTACGAGCGGGCAGAGAGGGAGTGAGGGGAGGAGAAAAGAGAGGATAGGAGATGGAGAACAATGGAGGCAATCTATATGATAATTTGGAATTAGATTCGAAAGTGCACGTTTTGCACAGTTAATGGGGTACTCGTTTCAGAGATCACTGGAACGCTGCAGGACAAAGAGTAGAAATTATCGATTAGTTTAGTTTGTTTAGTTTAGAAGTCGTTTATCAAGAGGCTATTCGGGTTCACGGGGAATCGAATGGGAGCTCTGACGACGTTGAAAAGGCTCAGTATCTTCGGTTGATTTTCGAGAGCGAGTCATGTTGAATGGTCTTCGGAGTGAGGATCGGTCTCTCGTCGATTATCGATTAGGGAAGATAAGGCCACAAATTTCATGATATACAAATTTCACGCCGTCGTCGGTTTTGCATATGCGCACGCAATGTAACCAAGGTATTTTATTCAATTGTTCTTTGAAAGATTTGCTCTCTTTCTTCCACTCATTTTCACTCTTTCCACTCGTTCTAGTCGGTCGTTCTCCCGTCCCTCACTCTACTCGACTACCTTACAACGATGTTCTCTACCGTACCTGTCAAGAATGCCATTCTGACTATTTTACCTGACCTGGCGCCGATGCTACTGGTAAGAAGCATTCAATATGTGATTTATTGATGGATTTATCGATTGATTTATTGACTGATTTATTAATTTATTTATCGATTAATTTGATTGATTGATTTTTTGATTGATTTATCGATTTAGGCTCTCGTTTTCGTTCCGTATCTTATGTTGTTATGCTCAAGCCAGAAACAGAAGAAATGGGAAAAGGAAACGATTAGAGAAGAGAGGATCAAGAAAGAGGTATTACAAGTGCACAAAAACTCGCCCAAAATAATATAGTGTTCCGCTGAAAAAAACGCACGTTCCGCTGTCCAGAGAACTTGACAAAGCAATAGACACGTCGAGGCATAGAAAGAGAGTGCGCATGCAAATTGCATCAATGTTCAAATATAACATAATTAAATAATATTAGTTTAATTTTATAATCGTTACTATCAGATAATAACTGCGAGACACTGAACAAGAAAAACAGACAGCCTTCGTCCAATATGAGCCGCGAGGTGGACTTACCGGAGGAGTTAGCCACATCATTCCACAGACCGGTCAACCTTCCAGAAAGGCCGTTGGAGTGAGAGAGTGTGTGAAATCGAGAGAGACCCTCTCACTTTTGCACACTCTCTCGCTCTAACCCTGGTCTGTATGTCTGGAATCATGTGTAGCGAATTAGTATCCGATGCAAACCTGGGAACACATTCGCAAACTCATTCGGTAGCCCCCCCAGGAAATATCAATCGAAAAAAGACAAATAGCACACGACAGGATTCGAACCAAAAAGTCACGAAGATATTGATACTCAGCTAAATAAAGCAGTATCCGCACAGGGAAATAAATCTACGACTGTAGACTTCTCGGCTACCGAGCGACGACTTTATAAGTCTACTCACTTCGATCAGAGGCAGGGGAGCGGCATTTTTCAGACTTTAAAGTCGTCGCTCGGTAGCCAAGAGTTCTGAAGTCGCAGACTCTGAGTATAAACCTTGGAGTCGCGGAGTTACCGGAGGAGTTTGAGAATGAGTTTCCGGGGAAACTCATTCGCAAATTCATTCGGTAACTCCGCCGCCGTTTTCGGAGCATTATATTAATTTGCAATGAAACATATTGCAGTGAAGCTGGACGACGAGCGGTCGCCGACGCGTCGCGCGCGCAGAAAAGCCGCCGTGCGTGCGCAACTCGTGCAGGAGCAGAACGAGAAGATCGAGCAGGTTTGCATTGTCCAATTTAGGTCCCATAAATAGTTTCCACTCGTTATTTTTCCCGATGTTCGAGTTTTCATTTCTGTTATAAGAAGTTGGTGAAACACAAATGCACGAGCGCTTCTTGTTCTCCACAGTTTGTTGCTCATAACTTACTGAAAAAAGAAACATGTAATTTTCGAGGCTCCCATCGGGAAATCGGTTTCCAGTGCCATACAGTGATAGATCACTTGGTCAAATATTCGTGGAACACCTTCTTTAATAATGTTACAATAATATGAATAGGCGAAGAGGGAAGAGAAAAAGCGACTCGAGGATTACGCCGCGTATGTCGCCTTGATGAAGAAGAAGCGGGACGAGGAGGGACACCCGCAGGTAGGATTAAATAAATATATATTTTTGAATTGATAAAATACTCAGGGAGCCGTAGTCAAAGAATGCTCTAAGGAAACCGAGAAGGAAAGCACAAATGAGGTGAAATAATATTATCATTAAAATTTAAACAATTTATTTAATAATTATTTTTGAAAATAATATTTTTATTAATATTTAGCTCCCATCCGTCAACGAGAGAGAGACCAAATCGGAAGAGAAACTTTCGCAAGACAAGACGAAATAAAAAAAGTCTGATTCAACGAATGACTGCCCCAAAATGCAATATCCTCAGCATATTGTCATGACCATACGAGAGATAAAATGTTCTGGCACTCTCCGCATATGAATATTATAAATTCACAAATACTGATCCAAAATATTAAAACGTTCTGCTCCTAAACAACAGATATGGCTGCGAGAGAGCATGGCTAAACGAGAGACCGAGGTATAGAAAGAGAGTACACACACCAGTAGTCCATTTGATGAACGTGTCATTTTGAAATTGTAAGATCCTATTCCCCTCAAGCATGGCTTTGGAGACATGCAGAGTGCAACTGACCCAAGTTCAACGTGATTTTCGGGAAGCGCGCAAGAATATATAGGGCAGCATGTATAGCATATAAGAAGGCTTAGTGGTCAGTTTACCTCCCACTGAGGGAACCAGTTGCAAACCAAAAAAACACGGAACTAGTTCCAGTTTGGATGGTTTACCAGTAAGCCTTCTTATATGGGTTATGGTCAAAAATGGGTTTGGGGTCGGGTCCACCAAATCCAAGTGGCACACTGAAAACAAGAGTGACGAGGACATCGCCTATTTTGAATAAAATGACGCATTTGATTAGAGGTCAGGCGCTCGCGTTCCTATAGACTCAATGATGAATAGTAATGAATACGGAAATACAAAAGCGAGAATATTGGCCTGACGGGAATACCGTATCTCACCATCTACAGTACTTCCGACTACCTACAGTGACCTACAGTAACTCGGATTTCATTTCAGAGGTCTATTTGATGATTATTGCATTCTAAAGTTGTAATATGTAACTGGACTCAGAAAAAAAAGTTGAGATCGAACTCTCTAACAAAATCAAAATATGAGATATCTTACCGATCATCGGCCTTCAATTGTATGCTTCATTAATCTATAAAATTAATCAATAAACGTATTTGCATGTAAATTATCCACGTTTTTTTCACTCTTTCCTCCCTTCATTCTCATAGTCTGCTCTCATTCTGGGCGGTCGCTTACTCTCCGCCGCCCCTTTCTACTCGTTCAAAGTACCGTACCATCAATGACTACAGCATCTATCGCATCCATCCTGACTACCGTACCCGCAATGGCGCTGCTTCTGTTTATGGTAAGTGAGTTTCGTGTTCTCCCTTTTTTTGATTGCTACTTTCTGGGTTTGCTTCAACATTGCTGTATTATATTTAGTCATTGCTATTTGTTCAGACTCTCGCCCTCGTCCCCTCCATTCTCTTCGTTTGCAATACCCAGAAGAGGAGAGAGAAAGCGGCAATTGCTCAACGACAGAGGGAACAGGAGGAAGAGGAGAATAAGAAGACGGAAGAGGAGAGGAAGAAGGACAAGGAGGAGAGGGAGGAACGGGAGATGATTCGGAAAATGGCGAATGCGAGACTTAGCGAGGAGTTGGCTGCCGAAGCAAAGGAGCGTGATGAGACGAGGGTGCGTACTGGCAATTCTGTATTTAGGCTTGGCTAAAAGGGGCTAAAGGGCTAAACCCAATCCACAGCCTAGATACACAATTACACAAATACAATTGCAAAATGCATTGACTGAAATACTTCGCAATTATAATTTCAAAAACAAAATAATTTGTTTTGTAAAGTCGAAGCGGATCGAAGAGCTGATGGAGGTGAAAGGCATCGATAAAGCATCGGCCACGAGCATGATAAAGCACGAAGGTGAGCGAGACCGGAGGATCTCTAGAATCGCCTGTGGTAGGTCCCGTAGCATGTTGTCGACGGGACCGTCCACAAGATGCTACGGGACCGTCCACAAGATGCTACGGAACCGTCCACGAGATGCTACGGGACGGACCACCAGCGATTCTAGAGATCATCGATGATTTTAAAATGTGCCATTTTTTTGCATTCCAGTTGGAACAAGAAATATATTTAATATAGAAAAATCATTCGATTAGCAGTCCCTTTAGACCATAAATAAATTATTAGCAAAGGTATTTAAAGATGCAAACGCCGCGGTGCTGTATACCCAAATCTCATTGCGCAGGAGCAAGACACGCACCCGAGTTAAGGCTGAACTGGAGGAGCAGAGGGTATGTTACAAATTCACAAACACGCATGAAAAATAATTAACGTACCGCTCCTAGACAACGGTCATGGCTGCGAAAAAGCACGACAAAAAGAGAGACACGGCGAAGTATAGAAAAAGACATTACAATTTTAAAATGATAATCCACTTCATTAGCGTATCATTTTAAAATTTGTTATATCCATTACTGCCCTGCTTTCATTGATACTATTTGTGTGTGCGTTCTGAGTTTTCAACGCACATACCGTAATTTCTGGTCAAAAGCCTTCATCAGAACACACGACGTGCGCCTGATTTTCAGTACCAGTAATGCACTGCGTGAAATGTTTTAGTTAAAATCACTACGATTCATCTACACACTCATTTACCCCTATTGTAACCCCCCCCTAACAACAATCCCTAATAGAGAGTACTGTCTATTACATTAATCTCATGCAGTGACACATTTTTCCGTTGTGCCTTCGGGTGCCGATTATATATATATATATATATATATATATATATATATATATAAATTATCGACGCCCGAGAAATTGGCGGTCACACAGCTCGTAGAAAAATTGTAGTATATGTGTCAGCAGAACTACCACGTGATTATTACAGGCAAGAAAGAAGACTTCTCTGGGGGACTTTGAGAAGTTTGAGAAGGATCTCAGATCTGGGGAAGACAGGAAGGAGGTAGACAGTTTTATTAAATTCAAAAAAATATTGGTTAAAATAATGAATTTTAAAAAGTTGTTATTTTAATATTCATTAGATAATATTAAAACTTACTCAGGCCACTCCCATGAACGGGACGAAATCGGATGAGAAGAACTCGAATGCTGAGAAATGAGAAGAAAGTCTCCGAATCAAGCAAACTTGAACAAATTCAAGACCATCTAGTAGTGATAACAATAAAGCTTTCAAACGCTACCTCATTTTGCAGCCTAAATCCATATCCAAGTGGATTACGCGCTTCGCCAGCAATCCGGCACCCCTAAAACCCCCAGGTTCGATCCCCGCCGCGGGAAAACCGTTTGCCGCATTTTTCGCAAGTGCCAGAAACCGTTCTAACACGTTTTTGAGTACCGTGAAACACGTTTTCACCTGTTTTGCCGTGTTTTAACTTGAAAAATCGAAATTTTCGAAAAGTTCCAAAATTATTCAGAGAGTGTAGGGGATAACAGGAAAAGTGTTTTGCGATGTCACAAACGTTTTCGAACACGCCAGGGAAATCAACACACACTTCGATCGCTCTCATCCTCACGAGCAAGGGTGTGCAAAATTTCCCGAACGGTTTTCCCGTTTCCCGGATTTTCCCGGATTTTTCGGAAAAATGCATTTCCCGATTTTCCCGGAAAAAAAAACCCGAGAAATCCGGGAAATGTTGCACTTATTGTTTTCCCTCGAAAAGTGAAGAAAATGGGGCCAAAATAGTATTGACAAACTTTAATTTACATAATGAGCACTCATTCACAGAAAATAGATAATCTTGACAATTGAAATTTTTTTCTCAATATTTTTATGTTCTCTGTCTGCTCATCTCTTCCATTTCGCGTTCCTACCCGACAGACGCAAGTTCCATTCCACCCGCGGAATAATCTTTTGCTGATTTTTTGAAAACATTATAGAGGAGTAAAAATTTGTTTGTGCACAACTGCAATCACTTTTGAGAATTTTAAAGAAATTTTAAACGGATATGTTTCAACTTAAGACATTTTTACTGTTTTCCCGATTTTCCCGAAATTTCCCGGTTTTCAGACCGGGAAAAATATTTTTCCCGAAAGTTTCCCGAAAAGTTTTCCCGCACACCCTTGCTACTGAGACCCCCCTGACCCTAACCTCAAGTAGGCTACTGAGCTCCCCTCGACCGAACATGGAGCAGGCATCAGTGTTCCCCTGGACCGAACCTGGAGTTACCTTCCGAATTCCCCCTGGACCGAACCTGAAGCAGGCTTCTGAGCACCCCTGGACTGAACCTGAAGCCGGCTATCGAGCTCCCCTGGACCGAACCTGGAGCCAGCTACCAAGCTCCCCCTGGACCGAATCTGCACCCAGAACTATGCATAGAGCGTAGTGTACGCATAGAGCGTAGTGTATTTAACCTCAACACATCCCGGCTAGTTCTCTTCCAATGAGAGACTTACTAGCTAACAATTTTCGATTTTTTAATTTAACTTTTGTTAATTTTAAGCCGGCGCGTATCGAAGAGGTGATGAAGGACGAAGGCGTCACTAAGGAAGAGGCGATGCGCATCGTAGATAGACGTGCACAATAATAATATTATTATTATTAATATTAACCACTTGGCCATGGTGAAAGGGCGCGTCCATTTATCTACACAAGTGTATTTTGTATTTCGAAATTGATTTTTTTTCTGAGGACAGTCACTATCGTACGTGCTGAAAATATCGAAACGTTTACCGCAACGTGATCAAAAAATCAGATTTTTGCATCTTTTCGAGTACACATTATCATGACTCGCATTTATCAGCATTTATGCTAATTTGATTAATCTACATCGATTTCCCGGAATCTACCTGGACATGCCCTGTGAAATGTGTAGAATAAAGCTTCAAATTCGATTCGAAAATTTGGACAATTTTCGAATCGAATGGGAATTGCTGGCATTTCCCATTCGATTGGTTGCAATAGAGGTAAAGCAGTGTGTACATCAATCGTCGTGGTCCCATCTGTCATCGTCTGGTCGTTGTTCTCTGTGTGGACTGAGAGAGGAGGGATCCGAGGAAGGGGACTCAGGCGACCAGTTTGACTCACCCTGTTTTCTCTCTACTGGGGTCACACATTTCATGGCCCAATCAGGCCGGAAAGTTTTCGCAGGGAATCAACCAGTATTTTTTACATTTTAGAAGCCTATCGAATTGACCGCACGAGGCACCACTCAAACCGCCAACATCGAAGAGCCAAGATATACTTTGGAGTACAAGCCGAACTGGAGAGGAATGAGGAGAAGGTATACAGTACTACGTGTATCATATTCCATTTGTCTCATAAAGTATACAGAATGCCATCTGCTCAACACTCATATTCAGAGAAAAGTTACTTCGCCATGCATGCGAGTTAATGATTGAATTACTTTGTTTCTGCAAAGAGAGTGTGGAAAGTGTGGAGAGCTTAAGTAATTTAATCATTAACTCGCATGCATGGCGAAGTAATTTTCTCTGTGTGAAGAAGTTTGTGTCTGGTGTTGTGTCGATTGTGTCTGGTGATGTGTCTGTCGTGTTTGACCATGTGTCTGGCCCAGACACAGGACCAGCCACAACAAACACAAGACCAGACACAACAGACACAGGACCAGTCACAACAGACACAAGACCAGACACAACAGGCACAGGGCCAAACACAGCCTTCCGGAGGGAATTGTACCAGTCACGTCCCTGGACACAACAGACACAACACCAGACACACAAAATTCTTGAGTGGATAAAGAGCAAGGAAAGCTAGTAAAACAGGTGCGAAAGTCGACGTCTTTCATTCGGATATAAAGAATTTTTTTGCAAAGCTTCTTTCATTAACTCGTATAAGCAATATATTATTCAAATTAATATTGTTGTTATAGGAAAGAAAGAAGAAATCGCAGGAGAGGGGCGAATTTGAGAAGTTTGAGAAGGATCACAGATCGGGAGAAGGGAGGAACGAGGTGTAAATTGGAGAATCTCGTTTTTAAAATTAACATTATTAGATTTAAATTAAATTTAAAACGGTAAAAAAAACAAAATAAATATTACAAAGATTTGTTTAGACAACTCCTGTAAATGGAACGAAATCGGATGAGAAGAACTCGAATGTTGAGAAATGAGAAGAAATTCTCACAATCAAATAAACTTGAGCAAATTCGAGACCATCTATCAGTGATGACAATAAAGCTTTCAAACTTGTCCTTGTTTTGCACTCTGAATTCCTTTTAGTCAATGAAATTCAGGCGCTTTTTCCTTCCATTTTATGACTTGTTCTATTCGGTCCCAAATAAGTGGCAAAACGGGGCCAGCCAGGGACCGGCACCAACATCGATATCATCGACACTTCGACACCAAAATCGACACTTTACAAGTATATTAGCAGGTTACGAAATATTTTCTAAATTGTTTCCTGTTGACTATCAAATGAGGAAATTGAAGGGGGATATCCAAACTACAAAAGAAGAGCAGGGGGGAACAACAAGGAAAAAGGTTAGTCCTCGATAGAATTTATCAATCACTGTACTTGCATTCAATTTGCACATGTTTTTCACTCTTTCAAACAAAGATACATGGTCCTCTCCTCCCTTCATTTTCATAGTCTGCTCTCATTCTGGGCGGTCGCTTGCTCTCCGCGGCCCCTTTCTACTCGTTCAAAGTGCCGTATCATCGATGACTACAGTATCTCTCGCACCCATCCTGACTACCGTACCCGCAATGGCGCTGATTCTGCTCATGGTAACTGAATTTCGTCTTCTCCCTCTTTTCGATTGCTACTTTCTGGGTTTGCTTCAACTTTGCTATATTATATGTAGTTATTGATATAAATTCGTTCAGACTCTTGCTCTCCTCCCCTCCATTCTCTTTTTGTGCAATACCCAGAAGAAGAGAAAGCAGGCGGAAATGGAGAAACGAAAGAGGGAACAGGAGGAAGAGGAGAGGAAGAAGAAGGAGAAGGAGAGGGAGGAAGACGAGATGATTCGGAAAATAGCGAATTCGAGAGTTGACGAAGATATGGCTGCCGAAGCAAACGAGCGTGAGGAGACGAAGGTGCGCACTATAAATTAGGGTAGGTGAAATCGGGTAAAGTCGGCTCTCGGGTACCCGAATTTCTTCCCTGTTGGAAATACCCGACTGGACTCGGAAGTCGAGTCGGGTACCCGAGTGTGAGAGAGAACAGTCGGGTAACCCGACAGAACCGGCCGGTTCCTCACGTACACACGCGAGAGAGGGAAAGGCCTGAGAGGTCAACACTATCTCCTAGGGATGGCTAAACGATTGCGGCTATTCGAGGCCGCAATACGCTCCGCCCACAATTGCATTCCGCAATTCTGGGGGAAATCTATTCGAGGCCGCAATCAATTAATTGCGGCCTCGAATAGATTCCCCCAGAATTGCGGAAATCTATTCGAGGCCGCAATCAATTAATTGCGGCCTCGAATAGATTCCCCCAGAATTGCGGAATGCAATTGTGGGCAATTAATTGCGGCCTCGAATAGATTCCCCCAGAATTGCGGAATGCAATTGTGGGCGGAGCTTATTGCGGCCTCGAATTGGAGAGCGGGGAATTGCATTCCGCATAGACCGAATAGCCAACACTACTCTCTCCTCTCTCCCAACACTGATACAATTAGACGAATACAACAGGGACTATAAAAGTTGGGTGAAGTATGAGAAAAATTTCATTCCATGGAGCAGTGGTAACGTGACTACTTTCCATTCATGTCACTATGAGTTCGAATCCTTTGTATTCAAATTCATTTTTGCTATTTTATAAAACGTGTTTGAATTGTTTCTGCATTTTTGAAACTGCTGGAATGGACACTTTGGCTTCAGGCGGTAGAGAGTTAGCGTTTTTTAGTAGAGGTGGCGGCTTAATATTTGCGAAGTTGCTTATCCGGAAAGGTTGTCGAGAGACAGTGATTGTTTGCCATGTGAGACTTGATAATGCAAGATCACATGATTCCAAATTGACAGACAGGGGTCAGGATAAGAGAGTGCACGAAAGTGAGAGAGTCCCTCTCGATTTCACACGCTCTCTCACCCCAAAGCCCTTTCTGTAAGGTTGACCGGCCTGTGGAATGATGCAAGAGGGTAGAACGCGGAAAAGACTGAGTGTATGAGACTCTCTTCGGACGAAGAGGAGCTTGTGAATAGAAAAAAACACGAATAGTTCTGATTCCGAGAGAAAATCATGCATTTGTTTGGATAATGTCAAGTTTTCTTTCGTGTTCATACTCTTGTTTTGCTTTGGTTTACAATTTGTTTTCATGATTGCTACATGCCTTTGTTCGAAAAGAATAAAGAACAATTCAACCCGCACATGGGTATTTTCCAGAAGTTCAGAAGCAATTCGAAAACATTTTTTTTTAAATGGCAAAGCTAAATTCGAATACAAAGGATTCGAACTCATCGTGACATGAATGGAAAGTAGTCACGTTGCCATTGCTCCATGGAATGAGATGTGTCTCTTCCTTCACACTACTCTGATAGTTCCTGTTGTATGCGTGTAATTGTATCAGTGTTGGGAGAGAGGAGAGAGCGTTGACCTATCTTACCCTCCCCTGTCTCGCGTGCGTACGTGAGGAACCGGCCGGTTCTGTCGGGTTACCCGATTGTTCACTCTCACTCTCGGGTACCCGCTCGACTCTTTTACCCTATGGCGGAATCGGCCGGGTATTGTCCCGTCTGAGTCCGTTGAATCGGGTACCCGAATACCCGACCCGATTTGACCTACCCTACTATAAATGTGTACTTAGGCTTAGGCCAAACTCAAGCCTAATCTCCCGCCGAACACAATTAGACAACTGAAAATGCACTGATTGGTGCATTTCGCAATTATATTTTCAAAATAATAATATTTTGTTTTGTAAAGTCGATGCGGATCAAACAGATGATGCGGATGACCGGCCTCAATGAAAAAAAATCGAGACTCAGGGTTGAGACACATGGTGAGCGAAAGCCAGTGTTTACTAATCTAAATAATAATAATATAATATATTTTTAAAAATAACCTTTGTTCGAGAACAAAGGACGATTTGCAATGAAACCAGAAACTTTTTCCGAAACGTAGCACATCATTCCACAGGCCGGTCAACCTTACAGAAAGGCCTTTTGAGTGAGAGAGCGTGTGAAATCGAGAGGGACTCTCTCACTTTTGCACACTCTCTCGTTCTATCCCTGATCTGTACGCTTGGAATCATGTGGCAGTAGAAAGGCGTTGTTCTTTTCGGCTTCCACTTTTCGAGTCGTTTAACACCAGTGACGTTTGGATTTTTTGCTCTCAATTCGGAAAAAGAAATCGATACTAAAAAAAAACACATTCGATAAGCAGTCCCTTCAGACCAGGAACACTGACGAGCTCCCCCATAGGAGGGGTATGACTGTCTGACGCTAAGGGAGCGAAACAGTCATACCTACCATAGTTTTAACTTATTCAACTTGTAGTTCACTTGAATTAGCAATCGATATTGTAATCATATTCAATGTAAATTAGGGCTGTTTCCAGATCAATGCCAACTGGCCTGTACTGATCTCGAGGGGCGCCGGAAGATGATGCGCGACCGAGTGAGGGCCGAGCTGAAGAGAAACGAGCAGCAGGTGATTGCGGTTGCCCATTACTTCTGCTCCGTTGGCTTGTCCGTTTGGATTCGGTTTCTTTTCCATCGTGTTTTAGGTGATAAACTGCCAGATGGGTAAGCGAAAGGCCGTTATTACAATTTTAAAATTATACGTTCAATGAAATGGACTACTGGTGGTGTACTCTCTTTCTCTACCTCGGGCGTGTCTCTTACTTTGGCATACTCTCTCGCATTCGTATCTGCTGTTTAGGAGCGGAACGTTTTATTATTTGGGACGAGTGTTTGTGCATTTATAACGCGTTCTCCGTAAGAGCGCAGAAGCAGATGGCACAGGGACTCATTGTCAACATGGTCGTAGGAAGTTCCTCCTTTTGGGTTAGAGTGCCTGGGGGTGGGATACACTTCAGCCAAAGAATTGGCCCGAATTATCGATTTTTAATCTACCAAAATCGAAAGTATCATCTTGAGATTACACCCCAGTGTTGTATATCATTTGATGGAGCATCGAACGTTATGTGAAATTCTATGTTTTCGTAACGATCGGACCACTACTGTTCGAGAAAGAGCCGAGAATTCGATATTTTCGTAAATTGAAGTGAGATAGGATTTTTTTTTGAACATTTTCTCATCATTTGCGGATCCTACAGAAGTCGGCTAATAGTGCACAAATGGATGGTGAATCCAATTGAAAATATGCGGAAGAACTAAATTCACCCATTCATAGATGTTTTGACAGAAAACTATCACCCGATCGCCGATGCGAGTTCGAATCCTCTTGCCCACATGAAATTTTTGCCATGTTTTTTTATTCTCTCAAATGATGTTTTTCACTTTGTATCGCATTTAATAGTGCTTAAATAGTATTCCTCGTATTCTCAAACAAACAAAAAACATATGATTTATGTGGCATGTGTCAGAAAAATTACTGCAGGGAAGAAAGAAGATACTATTTGAGAAAACTGAAAATTTTACAACAGTGTAATCATATAGATCTAACAGTGTGGTTTAGAGAGGGATAAACAAACGTGTCGTATCAATCAGTTTCATATGCTCTTTTCAAAAAGCATGAGAAATGTCTCGCTCAGTTTGAACGAGACATTTTTTTAGACCACTGTCCGGAAAAAAAACTGAAAAACTGACTGGTCGGAATCAAAATAATTCACAAGCTGTCATTTCAACGTTTTGATGTCAATTCAACTGCAACCCCCATCATTTTAAACAAGTTTAAAACTCAAGTAGAAGCGAAAACGTTGGAGAGGGAACCGATTGAGAGGTAGTGTAACTAATTCCATCTCATTTCCTTCACCGATATTGGTTCTAGGATGAGGAATGAAATATTGCAACTTCCTAATTGTTAAAAAAAATTGCTTGTTAGAGTAGCATTTTTTTTTGACACCTGTCACATAAATCATAAGTTTTTTTTGTTTGAGAATAATACTGTTTAAGCACGATTAAATGCGATATAAAGGTGACAAATATCATATGAGTGCATATAAACATGGCAAAAATTTCATGTGGGCAGGCGAATTCGAACTCGCGCCGGCGATTGAGTGATAGTTTTCTGTCAAAACATTTATGAATGGGTGAATTTAGTTCTTCCGCATATTTTCAATTGGATTCACCATCCATTTGTGCACTATTAGCCGACTTCTGTAGGATCCGCAAATGATGAGAAAATGTTCAAAAAAATCCTATTTCACTTCAATTTATTCTCGGCTCTTTCTCGAACAGTAGTGTTCGTTACGAAAACATAGAATTTCACATAACGTTCGATGCTCCATCAAATGATATATAACACTGGGGTGTAATCTCAAGATGATACTTTCGATTTTGGTAGATCAAAATCGATAATTCGGGCCTATTTTTGGCTGAAGTGAATCTCACCCCCAGGCACTAACCCAAAAGGAGGAACTTCCTACGACCATTTTGAGTCCCTGTGCCATCCCTCCACCACGGTCACTTCAAAATAATGAAGATAAAATTCAAAATAATGAAGATAAAATTCAAAATAATGAAGATATATTCAGGCCACTCCTGTGAATGGAACTAAATCTGATGAGAAGAACTCGAATGCTGAGAAATGAGAAGACAGTCTCAGAATCAAGCAAACTTGGCAAACTTGAGACCATCTCACAGTGACAACAATAAAGCGCCACCTGAATTTGTGTTCTCTATACCTTTGTCCATTGAAAAAAATGCTTATATCATGCACTTTCTAAACTGTTTTAGTCAGTCTCAATCAATTACTAGGGTTCTCTTATTGGAAACTATTGGAAATGGGAAATGTGGAGAACAAAGGAGCGCTGACCGCCACGCGTGTGAGAGACTGAGTGAAATGGAGAGAGAAGATGGCGAGTTCATTTCCAATACTTCCAATAAGAGAACCCTATCAATTACTGTTCCTTGATACCCTGTTGTCAATGTTCTTTAGAAGCTATAACCTCGAAGCTATAACCACTGTCCCTTATCTTTGAGCTTTGATCAATGGCAGACCCTCACGGCGAAACACCGTATCCATTCATCTACATATCTGATCTTTGATCTTTATTCTTATCGTTCTTTTGCTATATCCACTGCAACTCATCTGTGATACTTTTTCTTTTGTCCTTATCTGATTGTCCGATGTGATCACATTCAACATTTCACCGTTTCCATTTATCTACACTCTACAAGTATATTTGCGGGCCACGTGAATTATTTTCTACATTGATTGTCTCCTTTTGACTATCAACTGAGAAGAATCGACGAGGGGAACGTCGAATGCCGAAAACTACGAGAGAAGAGTGGGGGCATCTGCAAAAATAAAAATCAGTTCTCGATAGGGAGAATACTGTAGTTCCGATCATTATCGATTGCTCACCAGATGTGCGGGGCTTGAGTTACGACCATCGCCTGCTGAGCGCCTAAAATGTTGCTAGTTTGCATCATTCCAACTCCTGGCAGCGTGTCAAGGATTCTCGGTACCGTACCGTTTACAATAGTCGGCACTGCGGGAATGATGGAGGGCGGAGGGGGCAGCACAACTCCCGTGTGCGTCTGCATGCCGGCGGAGAACTTGTGGAAGCACGCTTGCTGCAACGCTTGCTGCAGCACGCGAGTGGACCCTGAATCGAGAATGAGAGTTGATCTTTGATCTCTGACTACAGTATCTATTCAGGAGAGTCTATTCAGGCCACTCCTGTCAATGGAACGAAATCGGATGAGAAGAACTCGAATGTTGAGAAATGAGAGGAAAGTCTCACAATCAAATAATCTTGAGCAAACTCGAGACTAGGGTTGGCCCGGCAAGTAAGGTCTCGAGATCTCGAAATGAGATAATTCAATTATCTCACTCCTTGCGAGAATAGTGAAAATCACTTCAAGGCCTTGTTCCTTGGCAATGAATGGGATGTCTGAAGTGTTTCAAAAGATGAGATCGATCGACCTTATTTGCATGGTGATTTCAGTGATTTCCAATTCGAAAAGTGATTAGCCATCCACTTTCACCCTTATTTGTTGTAATGGTCGGTCGGCTGCGCGTTTTTCAGTCCCAAAAATCACTTTCCCAAGTTGTCACTTCTAATACAATGACTACCGTTTACCAGGCCAAGAAAAAGTACTGTAGAAAGTTTTTTTATTGAAGAAAAAATTCAATCGCTTATCGAGATCTCGAATTCTCGACAATTTCTCGATCTAACCGAGATTCAAACAAGGAATCGATTCTCCTCACTCCTCATCGAGATCATTTCACTTTATCCGAGAAAAATATCGGTCATTTTCCTTGACAAGCCAACCCTACTCGAGACCATCTAACAGTGATAACGATAAAGCTTTCAAACACGACCTAATGAAATTCATGCGCTTATTCCATGTATTCTATTCGGCCCTCAATAAGTAGTCTAAGTAGCCTGGACCAAAATCGGTATCGGTCCGTTTTAGGTCCAACGCGGGTTAAAAAAATTCAATTCTGGCCCGTTTGATCCGGCTGATCGGAGACAACAGTTATACATATACATATACATATTTATCCTGACATCAAGGCAAGGGCCTGCAGGAGGTATCATTCGGGTTATAGGAGTTATAGTTATAGACAACAGTTATAGGAGACACTAACCCAATCCGAGTCTCTTTTTGGAGACATCTCACTTGCTGAACCCCTTATAGCTTCAATCAATGACTCCTCTGTGATATTCGATTATCAATGGTGTTATTGAAGCTTCTCACCTGTGATGTATAGAAGTCGTTTATCAAAAGGCTATTCGGGTTCACGGGGAATCGAATGGGAGCTCTGACGACGTTGAAAAGGCCTTTTCAGCTGTGATACTTGACCTTTCTTTTTTTCTGTTTCTTTGACGCACTTCCGCATCTCACCGTATCTTTTTTATTTACACTTCACAAGTATATCAGTGCGTTCGCGTAAAAGTCGCACGAATTAGGAAGAATCCGTACAGCAAATTTTGACTCTGATTTCGACATGGATCGATAGCCCCTGGTCTCTTCCAATCCCGCTTTTCAAAAAAAAAATCCGCATAAAATTTACATAGATAATGAGCTCAAAAAATTGCGCATTTTTCACTTTGATCGACAGTATCTCAGTTCCTTTTGAGAAAATGGCATTACTTGCTGAACAAATGTTGCTTGGTTTGGCCAAATGAGTAGACGTACGTTTTTAGAATTTTAAAATTCGATGATTTTTGAAATATCCAAATTTTTGAAGCTTCATATCTCGAATACCAGGAAAAAAGTATTTTTAGAAAATTGATATGTTATGTATTTTTGTATGTAGAATCCGATTCTGTAATAAAAATGGAATTTCTAGCCAGGTAAATCCATGAAAACTACTGTTTACTGGCTCTTCCACCGTCTTATTCTGCACTCTTTTTTGGATGTGAGCGGTCGAAAAGAGATAATTGAGTTATCGACCGCACGAGAGAGATGTAAATGAGGAATTGTGATGTTTTAGAGCGATTTCGACCGCTCATCGAGTGAAAACTGTGAAGAATAATACGAAAGTACTGTTTAGAAAACAGTAGTTTTCATGTATTTACCTGGCTAGAAATTCCATTTTTATTACAGAATCGGATTCTACATACAAAAATACATAACATATCAATTTTCTAAAAATACTTTTTTTCCTGGAATTCGAGGTATGAAGCTTCAAAAATTTGCATATTTCAAAAATCATCGAATTTTAAAATTCTAAAAACGTACGTCTATTCATTTGGCCAAACCAAGCAACATTTGTTCAGCAAGTATTGCCATTTTCTTAAAAGGAACTGAGATACTGTCGATCAAAATGAAAAATGCGCAATCTTTCGAGCTCATTATCTATGCAAATTTTATGCGGATTTTTTTTGAAAAGTGGGATTGGAAGAGGAGACCATGGGGTTATGGATCCATGTCGAAATCAGACATAGTCAAAATTTGCTGTACGGTGAAGGGGCGCTTTTTACGCGAACGCACTGATATTAGCGGGTCACGTGAAATATTTTTCCACATTGTTACTTTTTGACTATCAACTGAGAAGAATCGAAGGGGGGATATTCAAACTACAAAAGAAGAACGGGGGGGGACTGAAACAAGGAAAAAAAGTTAGCCCTCGATAGAATTTATCAATCACTGTACTTACATTCAATTTGCACATGTTTTTCACTCTTTCAAACAAAGATAAATAGTCCTCTCCTCGCTTCATTTTCACACTCTGCTCTCATTCTGGACGGTCGGTCGCTCTCCGCCGACCCCTTTCTACTCGTTCAAAGTACCGTACCATCGATGACTACAGTATCTATCGCACCCATCCTGACTACCGTACCCGCAATGGCGCTGCTTCTGCTTATGGTAAGTGAATTTCAGCTTCTCTCTAGAAATAAATCAATGCCCATTTCGGTTTTTTTTAAAAAAAATTATAGATATAAATTCGTTCAGACTCTCGCTCTCGTCCCCTCCATTCCCTTCGTTTGCAATACCCAGAAGAGGAGAGAGAAAGCGGCAATTGCTCAAAGAGAGAGGGAAAAGGAGGAAGAGGAGAGGGAGGAACGGGAGATGATTCGGGAAATGGCGAATGCGAGACTTGGCGAGGAGTTGGCTGCCGAAGCAAATAAGCGTGCGGAAACGAGAGTGCGTACTATAATTCTGTACTTAAGCTTAGGCTAAACCCAAGCCTAAGCCTAAGTACACAATTAGGCAACTGAAAATGCATTGATTGATGCATTTCGCAATTAATTTTCAAAAAATAATATTTTGTCTTGTAAGTCGAAGCGAATCGAAGAGCTGATGGAGAGGATGGGCATCGATAAAAGAGAAGCGACAAATTGTATTAGGATACGTGGTGAGCGAAAACTAGTGTTTGCCACTCGAAATATCCTTTTTTTTTTAGATTTGCAACGAAACGAAGAACTTTTTTTCCGAAACGGAGTCGAAACGCTTTGTTCTTTTCGGTTTCGACTTTTCGAGTGGTTTAACATTTGTGATGTGTGCAATTTTTTTTGCTTTCAATTCGGAAAAAAGAAGTCTATTTAATATAGAAAAAACATTCGATCCCTTTAGACCATGAATATATAAATTAACAAGGGCGTTTCCAGATGACAGAATACAATAATACTATTGTATTGTATTGTTTCCAGATAATCAATTCCCGGCCTGTACTGACCTCGAGTGGCGCAGGATCAAGATGCGTGCCCGAGTTAGGGCCGAGCTGAAAAGAAAGGAGCAGCAGGTGTGCTGTAGTCCATTACTGCTCCGTTGGCTTCTCCGTTTGGATTCGGATTCTCTGTCATCGTGTTTTCAGGTGATAGGCTGCCAGAGGGTAAGCGAAAGGCCGTTGCACGAAAAGCGATTCGGCAACCCTACTAACTGTGCTTGTCTTTGATTCATCGTGCATGTGTGAACAGCATTTCCAATTTGTTTATTATAGGCTAGAGAGAAGAAATCGCAGGAGAGGGATGACTTTGAGAAGATCGAAAAAGATCTCAGATCGGGGGAGGGCAGAAAGGAGGTGGGCATTGACAAATCTAATACAAAATTAAAAATAATGAAGATATATTCAGGCCACTCCTGTGAACGGAACTAAATCTGATGAGAAGAACTCGAATGCTGAGAAATGAGAAGACAGTCTCAGAATCAAGCAGATTCGGCAAACTTGAGACCATCTCACAGTGACAACAATAAAGCGTTCAACCGCCACCTGAATTTGTGTTCTCTATCCCTTTGTCCAGGGAAAATATGCTTATATCATGCACTTTTTGAACTATTTTAGTCAGTCTCAATCAATTACTGTTCCTTGATACCCTGTTGTCAATGTTCTTTAGAAGCTATAACCTCGAAGCTATAACCACTGTCCCTTATCTTTGAGCTTTGATCAATGGCAGACCCTCACGGCGAAACACCGTATCCATTCATCTACATCTCTGATCTTTGATCTTTATTCTTATCGTTCTTTTGCTATATCCACTGCAACTCATCTGTGATACTTTTTCTTTTGTCCTTGTCTGATTGTCCAATGTGATCACACTTCAACATTTCACCGTTTCCATTTATCTACACTTTACAAGTATATTTGCGGGCCACGTGAATTATTTTTTTACATTGATTGTTTCCTTTTGACTATCAACTGAGAAGAATCGACGAGAGGGAATGTCGAATGTCGAAAAACTACGAGAGAAGAGCGGGGGCATCTGCAAAAGGAAAGGTCAGTTCTCGATAGAAAAATGGGTACTGTATTATCGATCGCTCACCAGATGTGCGGGGCTTGAGTCACGACCATCGCTTGCTGCGCGCCTGAAATGTTTTTACTTGGCATCATGCCAAAACTTGGCACTTTGCCAAGGAATCGCGGTACCGTACCGTTTACAATAGTCGGTACTGCGGGAATGATGGAGGGCGGAGGAGGCAGCACAACTCCCGCGTGAGTCTGCATGTCGGCGGAGAACTAGTGGAAGCATGCTTGCTGCAACGAATCGTTGGTAACCAGCGGAAGTTTCGGACCGTCCTCGGGTGTAGAACGTTATTATAGGCCAGTATGTGATTGATTGACCTGGGAGAGTTACGGTATCTTTTACGGTATCTTTACGGTATCTTTTACGGTAGTTACGGTATCTTTCGGGTTACTGTAACTCAGAGTTGGCTCGAGGAGGGCCCAGAGACGGAAGATGGCGAATGCAATGTACGCGTACTGAGGAGCAGTCTGGATGGCGTGCGCACGCTGGTCTGAAGAGGCATACTGTAGGTTACGGTAGTCGGGAGTATTCGGTAGGGTATGCGGTCGCATTAATCGTCTCACTTCTCACTGCTCTCAGCATTTCCTTCATGTCGTAGGGAGGGCAGGAGGTGAGAATCTTCTGAAGCAGCCATTCAATTGCGACCAGAGTACCCGTTCGACCTGAGATGATAGGGTATAGGGTAGGTACAGTAACTGGGAACTATATAATGAATTCCGGATACTGTACAAGTGAGGATCATACAAAAAAAAGTATCCGGATACTGTAGTAGGGTTACGGCAGCAACGGTTACGGCACCCACCGACTCCCGCCGAGCAGTGGACAATGGTGGAGAGAGTGGTTTTGCGCGCATTCTTGAGAAGGCGGAGTCCGGCCATAGCAGTAATGGGTACTCCACGATCAGGCCTGGGAAGTATACGGTAGGGATACGGATGCGGACGGGTACCGTATAGAAGAATTGGTAAGGCTAAAGCGCGGTCGTACTGTACCACATACTACTGTATGTGGTACAGTACGACCGCGCTACGGTATCAGGCCTTACCAATTCTTCCAGAAGTGGTGGTACAGTATCTTCTTGCCCTTGCCCGGCACTTCCATCAACAATTTGCTGTTGATGAAATGCCCATCTTCATCCTTCTTTTCCAGCGTCACTTTGACATCTAAGAAGTATTGCGTCATCACTAGGCCATACTTCATACTTATACCTCCATAGAAGCGCACCTCTCCCTCCGTCTCGGGAATGTACCTTGGAAAAAAGATATTTATCTTTGAACTTTGCTCTCAATTTAACTCACTGTTCACACTTCTTCTTTCCCAGTTCGACGATACTACACAGCATGAAAATATACCCGACGTTTTCCTGAATTCCAAGAGTTGATCTTTGATTTCAGAGTTCAAAGATCATATTTTTACCTGCACGACCAGTCTCCAGAAATCATTGACGGTGGGCTCGAGTGGACCCTGAATCGAGATTGATTGTCGATCTATGATCTTTGATCTCTGACTACAGTATACCTGAGTGGTGATGAAGTTGTTCAGGAAGGGCGCTCCTTTCACGTAGTTGGCATGAATGTAATCGCCCTCTTTTCCATCCATCAATTTAATTCGCGTGGGCTCGATACAGAAAATGTCTGAAAGCATGAAAGATCAGAGAACAAAGATCAAAGATTAACGAACCCTGGTATCGATTCTTCGTGGGATTGGCCTCGTGAGCAGTGATGTCGAAGGGTTGCAAGTTGTACCTGTACATTAATCAATTATCGATTGACATTACAGCCTTCAGTTTCCACTTGGCAATGCACCAAAAAGGTCATCTCTCGACTCACCCTTTGATGCTGTTGAATTCATCGAGGAGACCGCGAACGCCCAGCTTTTCGTACTGCTGCAAAAGGGGCGATTGCGTCATCACTATGCAATATACAGTATGCCTCATACCGCAATGTAGGCCTTGAGGTTGGCCAGCTGATCGGGGTTCATGATGTCAGGGTCTCGGCCAGCGACTGATCGGCTTTCTGGCAATGGGTTACGGTAATGTGGCGTTAGTTTTCCGGAAAAGCTCTTGGAAAAGCAATCGAGAGTGTTAGTTTTTCCGCGAGCTTTTCCGGAAAAGCAGTTAGATTTGAATTCCCGCATTTTCTGTATCTCGGTTCCTATTAAAGCTAGCATTTAGAAAATTTGTTTTAGGGTTACTTTTTGCATTTAGACTTCATGGACAAAGTTTGGTAAGCCTAGCTGCACTGGGAGCAGAGTTATGGCCGAAAATCGATAATTGCGGGAATTCAAATATTTAGCTTTTCCGAGCCCGCCGTGAGAAATGGAAAAGTAAAAGCTAACACTCCTTTTAGCTTTTCCAAGAGCTTTTCCGGAAAACTAACACCGCATAACTCTTGAAATAAAAAAAAACAGATTATGATAGGTACCGTACCCTTTTCGGGGTCAACGGGTGCATCAGGCTCCATGGGAATGTCCTGTTCCGCCTGATTGAAAACCGACTCGGCGGACATAGTGGCGGTGACGGGAGAAACCGCTGAAATTGAGGAAATGTGCACCTCGGCTGCGTCAGCGTGGCCCAACTCCACTTCGGCGTCAGCAAATAACCGTACCTGGCGAGTTGATTGGGCTTTGGGCGGGCGACGGCGCGACGACCACGTCAGGATCGGATCTGGATGAAAGCGAAGCGATTACGTCATCACTACGTAATCGACTTATTCTTCATTGCGGGCAAGTCACCACAGAATCGAACGGTCACAAGTTCGACCCCCGTGCCTGCAGATCCACCCAACCAAGGAGTTAAGAAATGTTGGTAGTGACTGGTAAATCACGATCCAAACATGTCTCGAAAGGGGTCCCCGATTCACGTGCACACAACACGAGAATAGCCTCGCAACAGGCCGCTGATCATCTCAGGACAGGCTCTCGTTGCCCCTCAGGCATAGGGATGGTCGAGACCGCCTTGCGTGTAGAAGACCTAACACCTTTACCTTTTACTTTACAGTATACCTCGGGGTTCGGGACTCCTGTGACGACGCCACCATCAGGGGTTTGGCCGCAACTGGAGGCTCTGGAGCAGGAGCAGGGTGCGCCTTCTTTTTCCTGACAAAATCGACGAAATTGATCTTTGATCTTTACTTCAGACACTCACTTCTTCGTGCTCAGCCCTACCATGTCCGGTCCAGCCCCTGAACAATATTCAAATCAGCAATCTGACCGAGCGAACTACCGTAATCTTACCTATTGGACTGCCGTTTGGGCGCACTCCCGCCGCACCCCTTGCAGTAGTCACAGGCGCGGGCGCGATGTGCGGCGTAGGCGCCATCATGACGCTCTTCGGCTTATCTGCAATCACGAATATGACCCGCCGAACTACCGTAATCTACCGAACCTTTGGGCTTCTTCTTGTCCTTGTCCTGACTAGTTGCGCTGGGCTTCTTCTTCGGCTTGGAGACCACCACTCTGAACGAGGGCAAAGATGCCTTCCAAGCATTCGAGGATGCCTTCCAAGCATTCGACGGGGGTTCGATTCCCCCCGGACGCACAAATCTTTTGCTACTTTTTTCGTGTTGAATAACATTAATTTCTTTATCAAAATATCGGTTTGAATACACAGTTACTAGTAATTATGGCTCTTTATTATGCGGAGATCTAATAATGTGTGAATGGGTAATTTATAATAATCATTCTGGCGAGTTCAGACCATTCGGAATATTTGCTCTTCAGATATCTGAAATATGGCATAATCACGTCCTTTCACGAGCAATAAATTCTTCAAAAATTGGCCGCGAGAGCTTTAACTCTCTTATGATCGACCTTTCCTAGAGGAATCAGGTGCAATATCCAATTTCAAAAAAAGTTACGCATTCACAGGGAAGTCTTTGCTCCTTGGCACGAGATAGTAATCACGCTGAGCGTCCAGTTGTAGGTAGTATTCACTTGGGGTCTGAAATATAACTCAATGTTATCTTCTTTGTTGACCGCCAGGAACCTATTTTCAATGGCAAAATGTTGAATGAGTTCTCTACTGAATTCTTCCTCATTTATACTGAAAACACGTACTTGTTCTAACGCAGCGGCAAGCCGACTCCTCAAAGTCGTGAAATCGGGCCGAAGACCGGGAAAATGGTTCCAACAGTCGGTCATCGCGTCGTACCTACAATTGCATGTCGTGTATACATTTTACATTTCCGTATTTTTCTATTATCCGGTTCCGGATCACAAACTCACACATGATCGGGACAATTGTCTGGACGGCCCATACGCTCGCCCGCCTCGAGCCGGGGAAGAATCTAGAATGTATTTTTGATTTTTGTGGAGCAAATCGATAAAGAAAGAAAACAGGGCTGTAAAAGACTGTATCCAGTTCACGGTGACGAATGAATAATGACGATGTTATACATGTGAACTAAGGTTGCCCGTTCAAATATCGAGCTTTTGGTTCTCTCTCCCTTGACCTCCCCCTGATTTGTTTTTTTTTAATATTTTGAACACACCTCAGTTGGCTCCCAGCTCGGATAGGGCGAACCACCTAAAGTGATTATCTCGAACAGAAGAACACCGTAGGACCATCTGAAGACACTAATTATCGATAGAGTTTGAAATTCGGGTAAATAATTGGACTAGCGCTCTTCATTTCACACTCTCTCTACACTGGTCGATTGGTGGGAGAGTGTGCGAAATGAAGAGAGCTAATCCAATTTTTTACGCTAATGTCAAACTTTAATTATCGATTAATAAAACGAAAGCAGCATACACATCACTCGCAGTGGACATTTCGTATCGCCTCAGGGCTTCCGGGGACATCCACTTGATGGGCAGCCGACCTCCCTTAAATTACTTTTTTTTCGAATTTTAATATTTGCATACCCTGGACAGGTACAATTCCTCTTGGTCTTGAATCTTCCGACACATGCCGAAGTCGCCGATTTTACATGAATAATTATCATCGACTAAAATATTGCGTGCAGCAATGTCCCGGTGAATGTAGCCTCTGCTGCTGAGAAACTCCTGAAATTATTACTATATATTAGAAAATGCTAACGTCTGTCTGTCTGTCTGTTTGTCTGTTCGTTTTTTTTTGTCCAGATGTCCGTCCAGATTTTTTTCTCATTTTCCTTATATTTCGCTTCAAAATCACGCAATCTTCTCAGAACCTTTTGCATATGATAATAGACCAGAATTGCTTTAAAATTTTACAAAATTTAAATCACCAAATCCATGGCCAAGTGGGTTACGCGCTGGACTAGCAATCCGACCGACGCAGGTTCGACCCCCGCCGCGGGCAAACCTTTTGCCGCATTTTCGCGAGTGTCAGAAACCGTTCTAACACGTTTTTGAGTTCCGTGAAACACTTTTTCACCTGTTTTGCCGAGTTTTAACGTGAAAAATCGAAATTTTCGAACTTTCTCCAAAAGCATCGGTGAGTGTCGGGGATCACAGGAAAGGTGTTTTGCGATGTCAGAAACGTGTATGAACGTGTTCTAACACGTTTTAACGTGAAAAATCGAAAACTTCGAAAAGTTCTAAAAAGATTCAGAAAGCGTAGGGGATCACTACAAAAGTGTTTTGCGATGTCAGAAACGTGTCAGAACGTGTTCTAACACGTTTTAACGTGGAAATTCGAAATTTTCGAAAAGTTTCAAAATGATTCACAGAGCGTAGGGGATCACAGGAAAAGTGTTTTGCGATGTCAGAAACGTGTCAGAACGTGTTCTAACATGTTTTAACGTGAAAAATCGAAAATTTTGAAAAGTTCCAAAAAGATTCAGAGGGCGTAGGGAACATCTCTGAAAGTGTTCTAAAAGTTCTGAACGCACTGTTTCCTGCGTTTCCGTTGTGAAAGGCTCGTGAGGCAGAGAGCGATCGAAAAAAGTTGCCACGGAGCCACGAAGTGGCGTAGTGGCAACTTTTCCGTTGTGAAAGGCTCGTGAGGCAGAGAGCGATCGAAAAAAGTTGCCACGGAGCCACGAAGTGGCGTAGTGGCAACTTTTCTCGATCGCTCTCTGCCTCACGAGCCTTTCACAACGGAATAAGCCAGTACTCTTGGTAGCGATTAACATTCCCTAGCATACTGCGAGCTTTAACGTAGCCCGGAGCCGGCTTCCGAACTCCCCTTGGACCGAACCTGGAGCCGGCTACAGGGCGCCCCCTGGACCGTACCTGGAGCCACCTATCAAGCTCCACTGGACCGAACCCGCACCCAGAACTATGCATAGAGCGTAGTGTACGCATAGAGCGTAGTGCATTTAACCTCAATACAACCCCGCTAGTTATAAAGTGCATATTGATACTAAAATAAAGCGAACTTTCAAATACCCTAAAACCTAGCATGGTACTATTTTCGTGATGCTAATTTCGAAATCGCAAACTGAAACGTCGTTAACAATATTGCTTGATAAAATCAACATTGTTTTGATTAGAAACTGACTAGTCCATTCGCAATCTGCACTGAGAATCGTAATTGCTGTGCTTGGGTAATGATACTTGATGGATCGACATTTGCATAATTGGGATGTTCAAGCATAAACTTCCTCCTGAAATTAGAATGAAGAGAGAAACATCGTGAGATGGGACAAACCTTTCTTTAAGGAAGCTCAACAAATCTCCGTTGCTGCAATATTCAGCTATCAACAAGTTCGGAACGCTTTCAGTAACGCAAGCGATGAGATTTACTGAAATATTGAAAACACATTTCATAAGAAAAATTGTTAGGCCATGTTCTTACCAACAGCGAGAAGATGTGAAAGACACGATTTTCATGCTTCCTTAGAGTAATAGCGAATGGATTTTTTTCCATACACCCACAATGAATATACTTACTATTGAGTATATTATATACTGAGATATGACACCGAGTATATGATATACTCAATATTGAGTATATTCTCTCGTTTTCGCTCGCTCTCTCGACACGCGAATATACTCAATATTGAGTATATCATATACTCGGTGTCTCATCTTAGTATATTCATTCTCTGTGTAACTCACCAAGCCTGTCATGATAGCCGATGTGCTGCATTATTTCGATTTCTTGTTGAAAGTCAATTCCGGTAACCCTGTCGTAATATTCTGCAAGCATTTGTCAATGATTTATCATTGAAAATCAGAGTTGTATAATAGGTAGGGATCACAACGTGGGTAGCCGATATTTCACTATGGGGTTGAAAATATATTCAAAGTATCCGCTGAGCTCTCAATAACATCGCCCTTTTTGCCGTTTGTCGATATCTTGTCTCCGAGCTGCGCTAGAGCTCAAAACGTGCGCGCGCCTCCGCCTGTGTGAGAGGGAGCAAAAGCGAGCGAGAGAAAAAGTGGGCGGAGTCTATCTCCTCTCACCTCTCCCACACCCCCCCCCCCGCTCTCATTAGCACCTCTCGTCCGTCTATAACTTTACTTTTTCTTCCAGTGAAGTCGCTTTTTTCGACATTATATGTTTGTTTAGACTATCCACTTTCTTGTAATTATTGATTGCAAGCAAACTGAGTCTTTCATACACAGAAAACCGGTTTATTGGAGAAATACTGTTTTTCATGTGCTAAACAAACAGGAAACACATCAATGTGGAAGAAGTACCTGTGATATGATTCTACTGATAATGAACGACAGTCAATGCGAACTGTATTTTCACAGATGGTCTCTTTCAGACTACTTACCGTATACGTATACGGTATACCGTATACGGTAAGTAGTCTGAAAAGACTAAAAAAGGGAGAATGATTTGAATAAAGAAAAAGGGGAGCGCGAAACATGTCACCTGAGACGGGTAAAAGTGAATTCATAACTCTATGACAATATCAACAGTGATTTATCTCAAATTGATTACGGTATACAGGAATATCGATTGATCGACTCTGCTAACTCTACTCTGCTAGCTCTCTATGCCAACTCTGCTAGACTTGTAGGGGAGTGATCTCCTTTGTTTCTTTCTTGATCTCCAAAAGCCTGCTCACAGTCAGATCTTGGTCTACGGTTCCATCTCTGAAGCCGAGCTGAAATGTAGCTCTTCAGGTGAAAATCGTGATGAAATCAAGATCATTACCAATAAAAAGAATGGGCAAGCGAATGGCGATCAACATTCTGACGAAAATCGAGTGTTAAAAGCCAAAGTAAAGGGAAAACAATCGATATAATCAAACTCAAATTTAAATAAAATGTTCCGAGGCCATCAGTTCGATGCCGACTTGGCTGTAACCGGCACATGTATCGCGCATTTGTACGGTCGTACTAGTTTATTCGATGCAAATTGAATATTATTTTTAAAATGAAATAACAATTCAGGAAATTGATTATTTCTTTATTTTTTTATCATAAAGTGACCACATAGACCATATTTGCAAATTACTCCGTGCGCACGCTGCGATTCTCTCTGTAAATGCTCTAATCGCCTACTCTTCACAACGTTTCGAGAGCGGACACACGGGTTAGACGACTAGACAAAAGCTAGAGAGCGTTCACCTAAGAGAGACGCCAGACCGCGAGGCAAAAGAACGTGTCGTTTTATACCGGAAAGGCGCGCCTTACACGAGACGGGGTGGAACGGATTCGCGGTGGAAAAGGGGCGGAGACTCGAGCTTCCTCCGCCCGCTCCCTCTCGGAGACGCTCGAGAGAGAGGGGGCGGGGCGAGACATCGGAATTCTCCCCACCGTCAAACCCGGCTCGCGTCAGGACTAGGGATGGCAAAGGAAGAGAATAAGAGGGGGCGTGTCTATGCTAATAGGGTCAACTCTTCCGCAAGACCTCAACTCTTCCGGAAGAGTTGACTGTGAAACCCTTGAAAAGTAGCTGCAAAAGTCTGATTTTCGAGCACAAATTGACGTTTTACTTTCTCCTGTGAAGGAGGTAATTGCTACAATTTGCATACATTCGTTTATATTGAAATTACAGCTTTCGCCTGTGATTAACGCGCGCAGACTAATGCCGCGCTAATTTCATGGGGTGCAAGGTGCACATCAGTTTTATGCACCCTTTCATAACTTTTTTCCTAGTGCTACAACTTCCAAACTTGATACAGGGCCCAATTAAAAGGAAAATGTTCCAAACGTGGCTTGCAATCCCTGTATCAAGTTTGGAAGTTGTAGCTTCACTAGGAAAAATGTTATGACAGGGTGCATAAAACTGATGTGCACCCCATGAAATTAGCGCGGCATAATTCAAAAACAATGTAAAAGTGTTGAAATTAAGAAGAAATTATTCCCGGCTGTGCCCAGCCTTGAACTAATCGATAATGCCAATATATTTTACCTGAAAGAAGTCGCTAGCATACTCAACGTTTGCGATAGCGTAATACTTGTATAACATTGCTCTATGATGTAATATTTGAGGTTTAGAAAGCGGTAGACTCAACATTAACCATATGTCTGCGGTCTCTCAATATTTGGGCCAGATCACACAATTTAACGGTAGATCAAAGATCCCTAATGCTTGATTCCCTCATTGAGAATGCGCGAAACGGTACGTATTCACAGCTTGTATGACTCCTTAGGCAATTTCATTGTTATTTGAAATAGTTTGAGCCCACTTAGTATGTATTTTCATCGAAAAAATAGTTTTCTAGCCAATATTCTTCAGAAGTTAAAAAGTGGGCGGTATTTGCATGCGACAGTTGTCAAAACATTATCAGTAATACGATATGCAAAGTAGGCAACACGTTACAAAAAAATCCGCGTCGATATCTCGCTTTAGAACTGTTTTCTCACCCCCAACTCTTCCGGAAGACCTCTACTCTTCCGGAAGGGTTGGCCGATTTCGCCCCCTCTTCCTTGCAAATTTCCATTTCCATAATCACAATGGGAAGGTCTTCCTCTCACTCTTCCTTTGCCTTCCCTAGTCAAGACCGCTTTCTCAATACTCTATATAAGCTGCGCGCGCTCGATCAATAGTGCGACAACTACCGTACATGGGGCGCCCGCATCGAGAATCCCGCCTTTATCAGTGGTCTGATGCGCAAGATAAGTTCAAACGGGGATTTTCCTAGGTCTACTCTCCCCATACTGGTGAAACGCTGTGCTCTTGACCATTCTTGCCAGATTTTGACCTATTTAATGCGGACAGATCATGATGCGCAAACCATATGTTGTGTAACTTTTCAATAGCTCCAAAATAGGCCGCTGAACGACCGATTTGATAGAGAATGAACGATGTTATTCGACATTCTCGCCTCTCCTCTCTCATACTCGACGCCCGGAGTGGGCGGAGCCGGTGGACCCTAATAATAGGGTATAACCAAATTATTAATATCGAAAATATCACGCAATTTAATCAAAAAAGAAAAAAAGATTGAACAATTTTCTCAAAAAAAAAAACTGTTGAAAGTGTTCGTAAAGTGTGTGGCCCCAACAACCTCTCCGAATCTTTTCTTTTCCACAAAGGGGTTCACCATGCAGGGTCTTCACAGCGACCACTCCGTTGCTCAATTTCAGCGACGAAATTTGCAAAATTGATCGATTTGCACTGGCCGGAAGATTGGCGGTGTCGATGGTTCCTTTTAAAAAATGTAGATCAAAGATAGCAAAATAGAATTGTAGTGTCGAACTTGGATCAATGTCTCTTTGCTAAGATCAACACTACACTACAACGCTCAAAGAAAAAACACTCCTGATATGTCGAGACGGAGAGTTTGAAACTGTAATGTTAGAGAGCGTGGCAAAATGAGAGAGCGCGTCTCTCATTTTCGTGCACTCTCTCGAAAATTAGAGTTTCAAACTCTCCATCTCGACATGTGGTGTTTTAAACTCTAAGAGTTTTTTCTTTGTGAGAATACAATTGACTCAGAAAGCCAAACGTGATTATTTCGGCTGACCCTGTTTTCCAGAATTCGTAGATTCCGCCAAAATAGAACTGACCAAGATAAACTACTCCAAACGCTCCTGATCCTAGCTTGTTCGAATAGTGAATGTTCACAAACTGTCGGTTTATTTCCCAATCGCCATGCCTGATATATTCTTTATTTGCAATTGAACTATGACGGCATCTTTTCACCTTGAAATTATGCATTGTGAGTTTGTTTCATATAATATGTAGTATATGTTTCAGTTCTGAAATTATATCAACATGTGACACATTACTTACTGATCTTGAATTTCCGTAGGAGGGCCTTTAGGAGAATTGTCCGTGCCCGGTACTCGATTCTAAAATATAATGTTGACTATTTTTTCATTGAAAATTTACCGTGACGGTTGTCATGAGTTCCTTGATTCTGTTGCGGAATCGAATCATAATGAGTACGATTATAAGGATTAGAATGACCACTACAGCGACGAGAGCGATGATGAGTAGTGTATCGTCACTGCAATGCTTCATCTCATAGTACACAGTACATTTCAGTACATCACTCTCGCTTTTTCGAGTGTATCGATACATTTGACTTCTTCAAAATCAAGTACTGCAGTGCACATGAGACTCAAGTGAACTGCAGTACTGTACTGCTATTAGCCACCCTGGTCGGCACATGTCTCGTTGCGGTACCCTACTTCATAGTTTGCGGCAGCATAACACTACTCGTAGTCGGAATAAATTTAGACCCCAAATAAGACCCTTTTAATTTTTCGACTATGAATATTGTTTTGCGGCCGTAAAATTAACCCTTAAAGTGACGGATCGTGGACTATGGCGGCATGATAATGTATAATTTTGATGAGAAAATGAATACCTCAGACGCACGGAAATGCCCTAACGCAAGGGCATTTCCGGCTGGTTGCCAGGGGTCGCGGGATGAGTTGCACAATGCATACATACATACATACATACATGCATACATACATACATACATACTTTTCAAGATTCAAGGTCTGTGCCCGTTGAGTGATGCAGTTTTTCCATGCGCGGGGGTCTCTTCTGCATGTGTTGCCCCCAATTGACTCCGAGATTATTAACTATTTCGTCTCGCCATCTCATTTTTGGTCTTCCAACAGGGTGGTTTCGCCATATGGGATACCACTCCATTATTCGTTTAACCCATCGATCATCCTTAAGCATAGCGAGCCGCTCGGCCCACTTTCATTTTCTTTTCATTGCTTGAACTTGAACATCTGGGATAGAAACTTTACAAGCGAGCCATTCCTTTGTCTTATGATCCAGCCTAGAGACACCGGCCATCTTCCGCATCATTTGCACAATGCAACGGTAGTCATAATTAATTCAAGGGCTGTTTTCGCATTTGCTGATGTACGTGCCATGGTACATTTTCAGCGAAACGGCAAATTCAAAATTTAGAAAAAAAGTGAAATTCCACGAAATAATTTGCGACGGAAACACTCACGGCGGTGGTTGGTCAACGGCCGGAGGGGCTGGCGAAGTCGACGTTAGACTAGTGTCGGGAATGCTGGAAACATTTTGTAGTTTACTAAATTCATAAAAAGGTCCAAACATACCACGCCTCTCACGAGAGGCTCGGCTTAGAATGACATAGTTCCGGCACAGACCTCAATCTTCGAAATTCTGTTTTGAAGTATTTTGGGTTCCACTGGGTCCAACTAAGATCCCTGAGAGCTAATATGCCACAGAAGTCATTCCTCGCTATGCTACAGCTACTGTAAGGTGCAGCCCGCGGACTTCGAAGCCGTTTTTCAGTGTTTCAACGCAGTTTCTGAGAAAACTTTTTGCTTAGAGCTAATGTTACTTTTCCATGCTCTTTCGACCTATATCATTCGTTTTCTGATTGGTTTTCGAATTTTCTTGAAAATCATTATTATTGAATTAAGAAAAATCCGCTCGAAAAGGCCGCATTTTTATTTTCCCATAGCCTCCAGCTGGTGATGAGGATTCGAATGATATGTCTAACCTCCCCCAACTCGGGAGTTGATGCTATATTTCATACGAAAATGTGTCAAATTTTGCTTTTACTCTTATTATGTACACCGCACACTGCCTCATTCAAAGGAAATGAACGATTAGAGAGTGGGAGAACAATGGATGGCTGAGTCATTCAGAACGATAGATTCGAGTGACTCGGTGGGAATTGTCTAGAATCGATATTTTTGGCATATTTTCATATGAAATATAGCATCAACTCCCGAGTTGGGGGAGCTTAGACATATCATTCGAATCCTCATCACCAGCTGGAGGCTATGGGAAAATAAAAATGCGGCCTTTTCGAGCGGATTTTGGTACATTCAATAATAATGATTTTCAAGCAAATTTAAAAACCAATCAGAAAACGAATGACATAGGTCGAAAGAGCATGGAAAAGTAACACTAGCTCTAAGCGAAAAGTATTCTCAGAAACTGCGTTGAAACACTGAAAAACGGCTTCGAAGTCTGCGGGCTGCACCTTACAGTAGCTGTAGCATAGCGAGGAATGACTTCTGTGGCATATTAGCTCTCAGGGATCTTAGTTGGACCCAGTGGCAACTGAAAACGTAAAAAAATCAACCTTAAAAATGGGAGCTGTGCCAAGTCCAGTCCGAGCCTCTCGTGAGAGGCGTGATACAGTGGACGACATGTAGGACGACGAGGTGAAAAAAAAACGTTACACCGGAGCGTTATGCGACTGTTAATTTGGCATCATATCTCGCCATCGTATGCTACTCTACCCTATTAGGACAAATTTATTAGAAGAAACCTTACGCGAGCTTCTGGCAAACGGCCAATTGTGGCGTGAAGTTGTCGGGGTAGCTGAAAATATTAATGAAAATAAATAAACGGCAAAATAGCAGGATTTTAAAGGTGGTGTCCCACGAACTTTTGGTCAACTGAATTCTCACTGTGGGGTCATGGTAATAGGTTTTCCGATAAGAGCCCCGCAAACTGCACATTCCGCCGATAAGTTTGAACAAAGTTTGTCTCTGTGCCAAACTGACCATGACGCGCAGGAATTCAAAAATGATAGGGAGGGATAAGATGGAAAGGGGAGAGAGCGACCGCGCCATTGGTGTACGGGAGAAGAGGAATGAGGGAGCAGGAGATTCGTAATACTCCTTCTTTAAAAGATGCTCTAATGTGAGGATTGGTTTGTTTTGTACGTTTTTTTCCAGATTTGGTACCCACAAGAGAAACAGCAGTACACGATAAAAATCTAAACATTTTTCACGAAATTATGTTTTGGCAAACCTCGAAAGTGCCTTCCAAGTTGCTTTCAAAGTCATGAGAAATCTTTCTTGCGAGACTTCTGGCGCACCGCAGCGAAGCGGATCTGTAGTAAAATCAACACTTTCAAATTATAATAAAACAAAAAAACCCTCGTCCGAAATAGAAAAATCTTCCGCTGGTAAACATAAAAAAGTACGGCGAGATATCACAGGGTACATAGAGCATCGGAAAGTAGGCATAAATTCGTGATAATTATCAAAATCATATATATATATTTTTATATAATTTGCATGGAAATATTAAGGAAAGTGATATTCGTAAAGCGTTTTATTTTTTTCAAAAACTGAATTTACCGTAGAAATCGTCGTCGAAGCTGGCAATTTCCTGGTTGTACGGTATCAACGGCTCCACCCAAACCCATTCCTCGTAACCTGAAAGATTCCATTTATATATTTTCGAGCACAATGAGGGCTATCCAAAAACGTTTCATTCAGAATTTTGACTTTTTGGGTGTACGGAACTTGTCCCGATCCTTACGTGACACGCGTGATATACTATTCAAATTACTATCTTAACATTTGCCAAAACCAGGCCGCTTCAGTATTTCTGTGTTCGACAACATTTTTGAAATTGAAATAATGTATTTTCGTTTTTTTATTCATTTCAAAACATTTCCAGATTTACAAACCCTCGTACACATAGTGCGAACTTTTTAACATATGCCTCTCTAGTGAATGGGTCTCTCTTATATTCAAGAGAGTCCGCTATCTACTCTCCTCATTACGCGCACTATCTCGCCAAGTCTCTAAGAGAGTTGAGTTCACTAGAGATGCACATGTTAGAGAGTTCACGCTCTGTATACAAATAATAAAACTTTCCGCTGGTGAACAACAACAATTGCGGTAAGATGCAACGCGAAAGAGATATCAACAACAAACACACCAAAAACATTGCACTGCAGGCCGATGTAAAAGGGGTCGAATTCTTGGCCTCCTCTTCTATCCGCGACCCAGTCCACGAGACGTTGTTGATCCTGAATTATGCAAATTAGAAATTTTAAATATGCAAATTATTATTAAAATAAAATACCCCACCTTTTTGGACTCAATGCAGGGCAGATAACCGCCGAGTGCTCTGCAGTACAATTGTTGATCAGTAAAGTCGGTCCTGATATGTACCGATTAAATTTTCTAATATGTGAACGCGCATTGTTAAAAAAAAACAAAAAAAAAACTAAACCAACTTTATGTTTTCCGGATCCACGATATAGTAGCAGTAGGGCCCAATGAGCGACCAACTCGCATCCCGGCATCTAAATTGCGCTGGAAATATACAATTCTGGAAACGGATGAATTCACGAATATTCAATGTTTGGCCTAAACAAGCGAAAAGGAGTGCGACTCAGAAGACCTGAAGTGGTTGCAACGAGTACAATCAGCGAGTTATCGCAAAAAAATATTTCGAAAAGAACTGAAAATACAACTTACCAAGAGACAATTGGGGGAGAGAGGCCAGGAGAAGAAGAGAGACCGCAATCATGACATCGAAAAGAAAGGAGCAACGTGTGAATCTGTATCTCTCTCTCTATCTCTCTCTATCTCTCTTTCTCTCTCTCTTTATCTCTCTCCATCCCTCTCATGCGCTCTTATCAGGACCCACGTACAGCGCGAGTGTCAAGATAGACGCAATAAAATATGACGTAGAAGGGAATGCTTTTTCTAGCCCTGTTTCTCGTGAATAATATAGTTTTCTAATCATATTTGTTAAAATGTCGCTTTATGAAAGAATCAAACATATTTATCTGTAATATTGCAACATCATTCTGCACAAATCACTTCCGTTTGGCATTATCATCAAACGACTCGGAATATTTGATCCTCGGGAATCTGAAAAAAGATAAGCGGTATCACAGTTGATATGCAGGGGGTTGTGACCCTCTAGAGGCCACGCCGATTGACACTATAAAACGTGCCATCACAAAAAAAATGATTAAGGCTTCCGCCGCCGCAAAAAGTCGCCTGATTGTTTCAAGGATTTACTTTTTTCGCATGAAGGTAAAAAAGTAACTTGAATATAGGAATTAAGGTTGGCCAGATTAAAGGTTCCTCGTTGAAATGAGACTGGACAAAATGAGACCAGATAAAATAGAGACCAGATAAAGGAGTTTGCCGTCTTGTACAGGAAATTAATCATACTACAGTAATTCCTGCTTTCCACTGAGCACCTCTAATGGGAATACCTCTCTTTCTATAGACTACACCATCTCACCGGTAAATCCTTGCTCCGCGGCACGAGATAGTAGTCACGTTGCGCATCCAATTGTAAGTAGTATTCGCTTGGTGTCTGAAATATAGTTTGTCATTAGTTCCAAACACACTTCAAATACCATAATTCGAAAATATTCAAGGCGATAGTCACCAACACTTTCAAATTATGAAAAAAATATTTCAATACAAACAAATATGACCTGTTCAAGTGCTGTAGCGAGCTGGCTTCGTAAGCTGGTGAAGTCGGGCCGCTTTTCAGGAATATCCGCCCAGCAATCGCACATCGCCGCGAATCTGTAAATTACAATCGTCTTCCCTATATTGCGGCTCTCAATTTTCGATTCTTCGGATATCGTTTTGTATTCCCGTGTCACATGGTATAGCATGGTCATCTGTTGAATTTTGGGGTTTTGAAATTGCCGACACGGTTGAATTCCACTGTACCTTTGAATTTATAGAAAAACATGAAAAACTTACACCGCATCAGGGCAGTTGTCCGGTCGGCTCATGCGCTCACCCGCTTCTAGTCGAGGAAGAATCTGAGTATTATTGTATCTTTTTCATGTTTTTGATCAAATTAGCACTTCGAAGCTTAGAGCATTCTCTAAGCAAATGATTTCCGAAATTAAATAATGAAAATCCTATGTCTAGCATCACATATTCAGCATGAATAAATATCTATCTATCCAAGAGAATAACCTCTGACGGTTCCCAATTCGGATAAGGCGATCCGCCTAACGTGATGATCTCGAACAGAAGAATGCCGAATGACCATCTGGAAATTAGAATGCCGATTAAATGGTAAGTACTATTGTTCAATTGCACCGACTCATTAGGGTTTCTTCCCACATAAAATAATAAAGATTTGTTGAAACTTGCACGTCACTGGCTGTGGACATTTCGTATCGCCTCAGTGCCTCCGGTGACATCCACTTGATGGGTAATCGACCGCCCTCAAAATCACTTTCCCTTATTTTAAATTTTAATTAAAATTTTTAATCTACATATTTGTATTCGCATCTCGTTCATTATAGCTGTAAGTTTGCCTCTACCATTTCTTATCCATCAGTACAATCTGATATTTAAAAAAAAGATAATTAAAATGATTATTACACTCACCCTCGACAAGTACAGTTCCTGCTCCTCGTGAACCTTACGACACAATCCAAAATCGCCGATTTTAACAGAATAATTATCATCAACGAGTATATTTCGAGCCGCGATATCTCGGTGAACGTAGCCTCGACCACTGAGATATTCCTGACAAACGTATATTTCGCTTTGCAGGCTTTTATATGTTGGCTGGTAAAACTCAAAGAAAATCGTTACTATGCTCTTTTTACTCGACCAAAACCGTGACGAGGACTTGTAAACGTACCAAACCATAGGCTATTTGCACCGAAAACTGCAGTTGCTGCTCTTGAGTTACAATTTGAGTGCGATCCAAGTTGTGATAATCGACGTCTTTTGGCAGTTCCAGCATGTATTCTCTCCTACAAAAATTGTAAAATATATTTAAGAAAAGTGATAAACACATGAACAACTATAATCTTTTAACTTAAGCATCAATTATAGCGATATTTAGAACTGAAAGAAAAAACTCACCTCTCCTTCAGGTAGCTTAACAAATCGCCGTGGTTACAGTACTCAGCGATGAGCAGATGCGGTACACTTTCCGTAACGCACGCGATAATATTGACTTAACTATCGATTATTTTTGCAAAACGTAATCAATTAATTACCTAGTCGTTCGTGATATCCGATGCTCTTCATGATTTCAATCTCTTGCAGAAATTCAATGGCAGCCAGTTTATCCGCAGATTCTGATAATTTTTTGCAAAAAAGTAGAAAGAAATTAAAATTTCCAAATTTATTCAAAATTAAAATACAAATAAAATTACCGTGCAGTGTTTTCACAGCGACCACTCCATTGTTCAGTTTCAGGGCAGAAATTTGCAAAATTGACCGATCCGCGCTCTCAGGCAGTGCCGACGTGTCGATTCGGCCTAAATTATGCGAATTTATTATACTATTCAAAATATTACAGTCTGCTGCGGCGAAACAGTCATGCAACTGCGAGACATTCTCAGATTATGCTCAGAAACTCACCGAGAAACACAATTCCGAATGCGCCCGTTCCCAGCTTGTTAGGATAGCGTATGTCGACGGCTTGCCTACCAATTTCCCACAAGTCTTTCCTAAAATCAGTATGAGTTTGTTACAATTATTGTTTTCAAACTTACGATGGACGATTTTCTTCATATTCGCTGTGGATATTATCCGACTTATCTCCACGCTCTCCACGCTTAATAAACCCAATTTGCTTTTATATAAAAATTGTTGACTTTGATTTAATTATGTGGTGTTAGTTTTCGGAAAAAGGAAATGGAAAAAGGCCAAGATTTGAATTCCCGCAATTTCTCATCTCAGTTCTCCGTGGAGCAATCGACTCAAATCTTCGGTTATAGGTGTAAAAGGGTCGAAAAATGTTATATTCGAAGTTTCGAGTCGATTGCTCTACGGAGAACTGGGATATGAAATTGCGGGAATTCAAATCTTGGCCTTTTTTCATTTCCTTTTTACGAAAACTAACACCACATTAGATTTAATTAGGCATGTCTATTTTTTTAAATCCAAATAATTTTGATATAACTTACTGCCATCACTTGCGCCATGAGTTCCTGAATCTTCTTGCGGAATTTGACGATAATCAATATTATGACAACGACGAGAACGACTACGGTAATGATCAGAATGGTGATGATGGTGGAGTTGTCACTGCAATCAATTCAGTATTACACATTTTAAAATGATACGTTTATGAAATGGACTATTTTTTTTACTATCTTTCTATACCATAAATTATAAAATCACGTACGGCGGCGCGTCCGCTGGCTGTGGATTATTGTCGATTAGCCTGCAATTTAAATTAATAAAAGTTATAATTTTAAATATTTCAAAAATTAAACGGGTCACGTACGCAGGCATTTGACAGACGACAAGATCGGACTGAAAGTTGGCTGGAAAGCTGCAAAAATAAAACTGATTTTCGAACCAACAAAGAGGCAGTACAAATTAATTGAAAGTTTGATTTCACTTTCTCGTAATAATAATCGCTAATAATAATTATTGCTAATGAATAGTAATCGATAATTAATAAATATATTAATGAATAATAATATTCGATCGATGCTTTATGCACGAACCTCGACAGCTCTTTCCACGTCCTCGCAGGTGTAAGAAGAAAGGAATTATACTTATTGTTAATAGTACACGTAAAGCTTCCTGCAATGCAAATCAATATTCAATATTGATCCTGCAATCAATATTGATCTTTGCAAATAACATCAGAACATTGGCCTTTGACAAGATATACGAGACGAAAAAAGCAGTTCTATGTTCTATTTTTGTGAAATGTCAACAAGAAAAAAAACATAGTTTGTCGCAAACGACCAAGGCGTTCTGGGGACAATGTTAAACTTGCATTCGCGGTGCACATCATTCCACGGGCCGATCAACCTTACAGAAAGGCCTTTAGAGTGAGAGAGCGTGTGAAATCGAGAGAGACCCTCTCACTTTTGCACGCTCTCTCGCTCTAACCCTGGTCTGTAGGTTTGGAATCATGTGGGTGAGACCATAGCCTAGTTAAATGCTACTTTCGCAATTTCCGACTGTCTTCGTCAATTAGCATCGACCCACCAAAACGACATGATGAAATGATTTTTATGGTTAAAACATGTACCGAATTGGTCATCATCGAATGTTCCGACTCCTGCCGCGAAAGTGACGTAATCGGCAATCCACGCCCAGTGAACTGCAAATAATCGTTATTTAAAAGAACAGAAATACAAAAAATAATATGTTTGTCGCTTGCATAATTTTCGCTAAAATTATGTGGGAGCTGTATTTGTTCTATTTCAAACAACTGAGCTTGGCAATCATAATTTCTCGGACCATTTAAAAAAAAGAATGAGATGGATGAGAAGCCGATGCTGACTTACGCGCTGACGTATTGCAGATCAACCCGATGAAGAATGGATCGAAGTACGTTCCTCTCTTGTCCGCCACGGCATTGAGCAAGTCAAACTGCTCCTCGAAAATACCAAGATATATTTGAGAATCATTCAAACTTTTTGCGAAGTTTTTAACGAAGCGCTTATCCCGCCAAGTAGAAAAATTCGAAATTTTGCAGAGATGCGCACCCTGTAAGTCTCCGGACAGGGTAGATCGCTGCCCTTGTTCTTGCAATAGTCCTGCCGCGCATCGAAGGTCGTGCTCAAGCTGAAATTGAGGTATTCAAGTGAGTTCAAATCTCCAGAATGGGGTCATGGATGAGATAGTGTACGCAATGAGAGAGTCATTCTCACTCGCACATATCCCCTTTCGCTAGAACGCTTTTTGGAGATTTGGATTGGGATGTTGACAGATGAGTTTCAGCTGTTATATTTCGACTACCATGAGAGATCACTAACACTAGGTTGCCTATTCACGAAACCTAAAAACATTAAGTTAAAAATATTTACCCGATAGGAGTGTCCTGGATCAAGTAGCAGTACTTGCCAACGAGTGTCCATGTATTCGTCTCGCATTTGAAGGCGCCTCGAAAAGAAATTTAAAAGTGTAATATGAACTGCTGACAGACATTTCCGTTTATTGAAAAAATCGAATAAACTTTTGTAAACCTTATCTGCAATGTCACTTACTCCTCCGAAAATGTTCGCCGTGGATCGACCACAAACATTCTCACAAATGCGCTCAATAGTTATGACTCACCTTTCACCAGCTGTATTTGTAGGGTCAGCAACAGAAGTATTTGAATCGTAACCATCTCCAAAAGCCGAGACTGAGTGTGAAATGCCGCCCGCCGCCCTTATCTAAATCCGCGCTCGACCGACCGTGATTGCGCGCCATTCTGAGAGTGGAAAGTGAGCTCAGGGCACGCATAGTTAACGATGACGCATGATTTAAAAACTCCGGAAAGGGGTCGGATGCGAGGCGAGAGAGCCGCCTGTTCTGTGGTTTTAAGCGGCTCCGATTGCACCATAATAGTTTTTGCTTCGATCTAAACACGTCACGTTAAAGCGATGACTCATGAGGGGACAGACTATTTTTAAAATCAGGAAGGGGGTGAGATGCACAGGGGAAAATGTCTGTCATATATGGCTCCTGAACTGCGCTTGTATGTTATATATAACATACTGTATGTCATATATGACATACAAGCGCAGTTCAGGAGTCATATATGACAGATATTTCTCTGAGTGTGTGAGGCGAGAGAGCCGACTGTTCCTGTGCGCGTGGCTGTGGCTTGCATCTTCATTAGCATTCGATCAAAACTGGTGATGTGAAAAATGTGTTGAAATTCAAAATTTTAATTGAATCTGTGTTCTACATTTCTACTCTATCATCAGTCGACCGGCGAAAAGAGTGCGCGAAATGCAGAGTACTGATCCTATTATTTAACATAATTTTAAACACTTTTATTTTCCGAGCTACGAGCACCACTACAATCTAGTTCGGAGATTGAAATGCCGGATTTTGAATGAGAAATGGGCAATGCAAAATGCGAGAATATCTTGAAAACTGTTTTGCTGATCCTTCAACAACCGACACTCCCTCCCTGCATCTTTCATTCATGATGCTCCTTCCGACATAAATGAGCAATGTAATTAGAACAAGTAGATTGTGCTAAATGTCTACGAAGGGCGAGATGTTGGAACGAAATAAAGGCGGCAATCCAAATGCATATACCTTTCACAGACGGATAGAAAATTTGGATTGCATTGATTGCCACTGATTGCATTGCGAAACGCGTTGCTAAAAACGATCTTTTGGAAAGCCATTTCGACTTCTGCAAAGCGCACATTTGCTGCCTCTTTTTATTGGTTCTAAAACCGTCTAGTTTCTAATAAATCGAAGGCGGTATAAAAAGCTAGAGGAGAACCAGGAGTAGCACATCGCTCTCTCAACTAGAAATTTCTTTTTTCTTCTTTTTCCTCTGCTAAGAAAATTTTTTTTATGTTCTCTGTATTCCAGGCCAGACGATGAAGTTACTGCTCTGGTCCTTGCTGGTCGTCAGCGCAGTTTGTGCACTACCTAGTCAAGGGATGTACCGGACAAGACTTCGGGTTCATCGAGGTACATTTCTTTTGCTGCGCAAATTTCTTGGAGTACAAGGTGCAAAACAGTTTTATGCACCCTTTCATAACTTTCTCCTAAGTGAAGCTCCCACTTCCAAACTTGATACAGGGATTGCAAGGCACGATCGGAACATTTTCCTTTTGATTGGAGAGATTTCGTTCAGTTTGAGCTGAGTTACACGAGTTTTCCACCCTTTGATGGGGAAATTTCCCCGAAGAAATTAGCGCAGCATGACACTAGGCACTTTAACATTAACTCAGGCCAGTGCTGAATCAGAGCCATGGTAATACCTTCGCACCGTCAGTAACATGGAACTGATTCTTCACTCACACTAGAGTTATCCAAAACATGAAGATAACTAAGTATTCCTAAGTACAATATTGATTCAGAGTTTTAAAAAAATACATTTCAGCCGAGGATTTCCGGATCAAGTGCGAGATGCTTCCGTTCCGCAGTTTCGTCGACGGCAACGATTGCTACTTTGCGATCAAAGGAAAGGTTAGTTTTCGCTGCGGAAATCGGGAAATTCCCTCATATTTATCGTCATGCTAGTCACTGTACACACTCTGCTCAGTGTCGGTTTATAAATAAAAAGTCGCTTGCATAACTGAATAATCAAATTTATGCAAACTAGTCACTAATTTGCAGTTCCCGGTCGCGGTCGCCAACATGGTCTGTAGAACCGGCCTCAGAGGCGCCGTTCACTACGCTGATGAATGGGCGACGAGCATTCTGTCTAGGATGCATCTGGATGTGAGAATTATTGATTGGCAGTCCTGAAATATCGATCAGTTCGAGGCTAGCACATCCATAATTCGTATCGGAATTTATATTATTATTGAAAACGCGCAATCGGCTGTTGTATGATTCGAAAAAAGAAGAATGGGGTTAGTGTGCTCGATAGGGTGCAAAAGTAAGAGAGGCTCTCTCGGTTTTACATGCTCGCTCTCTCCAAGCCAATTTCCGTAAGGTTGTCTGGCTTGTGGAACGAAAGTTTATCAAATTCCGACTGTGCAGCGCTCCAACTACCACATCGATCTGATCTCTTCGACGGACAAGGGTGTATTGTGCATATACGGTAGGCGTTGTTCAACGGAAAAAAGTGACCTCGGATAATTTAAAATAATCGTAATTTTTGCATGCAATAATAAGAAGGTAGTTTTCGTAATCGCCCCTTTCGCAAATAAGAGTGTAAAAGGAGAGAAAAAGAGGGCAAATGCGAAAAATATGTGTGTGAGATACTGATTCCAGCAGAATTAGCTTTATGGAAATAATTATGTAAATTGATTTGTATTTATATTTTCAGAAAATCCATTCAAGTGCAAGGCTGGAGAGAAGAAGCAATTGGCCGGCCGCTGCATGCACAAAGCACCCAATAAGATGAGCTTCACTGAGGTCAGCGACTTTCAAAACTATCGATTTGAATATTATTTTTTTTAGAAAAGTTCAGCTCGAAGTTTTTTAACTATTGATTTTTCAGGCTCGGGATTACTGTGCGGCGATGGGAATGACGCTTCCTCTGATTAGCAACGATGATGAAAATGGCGCCGTCACTGGTGACACATTTTTATACAAATTTATTTTATTATTGTAATTAAAATAATGATAGTTGTTTCATACAAATGTTACATATGAAGATAACAGTTGTTTTGGGGCGCAAACGAAATTGTGAAAGTCAAACTTTAAAAAAAGTCAGTTTTCGTAGATGTTCTCGTCAAAGAGAAGACGCCTGCGTGGATTGATCAGACGGCGATCGATGGTGTTTGGAAAGCAGGAGGGAACGACACGATCAACTACTTCCACTGGTCGTTCGGTAATTGGATTATTAATATTCTTCAAAAAATATTTGTTGCATAAATACGGATACAAAGGTTTGATACAAAATATTTGGTAGAAGTAGATAAGTTTTACCAATTTGTGGCATTATGTCGCATCCACATCATTCCACAGGCCGGTCAACCTTACTGAAAGGCCGTGAGAGAGCGTGTGAAATCGAGAGGGACTCTCTCACTTTTGCACATTCTCTCGCTATAACCCTGGTCTGTAGGTTTGGAATCATGTGCATCGATAATTCAGGCGGTGGTGTTCCCGCAGTTCGCTGTGCAGAGAAGACCGCAGCGACAGTGACCAGCGACAATGAGGTGAGTTTCATAACATATTAAAAAAAAATTTTTTTTAAATAAATAGTTTTCTAATTGAATCATCTCAAAATAATGTTTAAACATTTCTACAAAATATGATCAGATTTATAATATTCCTAAAGACTATTATTTCAGAACGTCTGTCTGTCTGTGTGTCTGTGTGTGTGTCTGTGTGTCCGTGTGTTCAAACTTTATTTGGCACTTTACTACATCCACGCCAAGCTCCGCCCCCTCCGCCCCCATCCCTCCCTCGTCCCGCCCCTTGCCACTCTGCCCTCCCTCTTAACATGTTTGAATTCGCATCATACGAATATTCACAAAACATGTAATCAATTCACCCATTCTAGACAAGATACGAATTTGTGAAACTCTAACGTATTTAGGCGATGAGGGGAGGGGGGCAGGAATGTCCTATTTCAAACGCTGTAGAAGTGATAAAGACAACACGTGTCAGCTGTGTTCCTAAAGTTCATAACTCCTACTTAGTAAGCAATTGCTTCGAGGTGAAAGACTAAATCACTAATTGTCGCCGAACCAAGTACTAACTGGGCCCACCGCTGCTTGACTTGACAGATCGGACGGATTAGCGCACTCTCACGTTCACATCATGCGCTCTCTCGTTTCCACACACTCTCTCGCCCGGCCTCATTCCTGATCGTGATCTGCCCATACCCGTCTCGTGTAAACCTCTCATCCCCAATTAGAATAACCCACCGACCGATTCATCACGGCTTGCCGTCGTAATGCCTGCATGAGGGAAACCTCTCGGCAATTTTTGGATTGGCATGGTCCGCCCTTCGGGGTGTGGCCCATCCCCTCCCCCTCCGCCCCTTTGTGAGGGGGGCGGAACTAAGGGGGTGGGGCTTGGCACGGATGTAGTAAAGTTCCTTTATTTTGCTGAATAACTCGGGAACGAAGAAAGATTTCGACACACTCTTCACTACCACATGCATATCGACAAAAGAAAACTTTTTAATGAAAAATATTTAAACAAAATCCATAGCCAAGTGGTTAAAGCGCGCCACATTCAAATCCGACCGACGCAGGTTCGACCCCCGCCGCGGGCAAACATTTTGCCGCATTTTTCGCAAGTGTCAGAAGCTGTCCTAACCCGTTTTTGAGTACTGTGAAACACGTTTTCACCTGTTTTGCCGAGTGTTAACCTGAAAAATCGAAATTTTCGATATTTTCCCAAATGATTCAGAGAGCGTAGGGGATCACAGGAAATGTCAGAAACGAATGTCAGAAACGTTTGCAATGTCAGAAACGTGTCTGAACGTGTTCGAACACGTTTTAACGTGAAAATCGAAAATTTCGAAAACTTCCAAAATTGTTCAGAGAGCGTAGGGGATCACATAAAACGTTTCTGAAATTGTTCTAAAAGTTCAGAACGCACTGCATCCTGCGCCACTTCGTGGCTCCGTGGCAACTTTTTTCGATCGCTCTCAGCCTCACGAGCCTTTTGCAACGGAATAAGCTACAGAGCTCCCCCTGGACCGAACTTGGAGCCTGCTACCGAGTTTTCCCTGGACCGAGCCTGGAGTCGGCTGCAAAGCTCCCCCTGGACCGAACTGTGCCCTGCAACTGAACGCCCCCCTGAACCATACTTTAAAAACGTAGTGCGCACCCTACCATAACGTAGTTTAACCTCAACACACCCTGCTAGTTTATACAATTTACGTTAAAATATTGATTTTGCTAAATATAATTTCAAATTCCAGGGCACCTGCGGGCGCTACGCTGGTTGGGCACCGAACTGGAATGACAAGTGCGTATTTTTTTACGAATTAATAATTATCAAAAAAAAATAACAAAAATCAATAATTTCAGGCAAGTTGTCATTTGCGTGCGTCCCGCCGATTCCCCATACTATCCGCCGTTTGAAACACCAAGTTGGGCGATTTTAGCTATTTACACAATTCCAAAATAATAATCTCTAACACCTTTTGAATTTTAGATTTTTTTCGGCTTTGCTATTTACACAATTCCAAAATAATAATCTCTAACACCTTTTCAATTTTACATAATTTCTTGCACATGATCATGTATTATCGATTTTTGTGTTGTCAATAATACATAACCCATCAGCCACAACAACCTCGACGACAACCAAGAGTACTACCACCACTACACCGACTACCACTACCAGGACTACCACCAAACCAACCACCACCACCCGGCCGCCAAATGTTTATTTTTTTTATTTACTTACCGCACACCGCACAAATGTGCGCCAAAAAAGAAAAAAAATTACAAATACAAGAAAAAAACAAACATAATTTTATTACACGTTTAAAAGATCACTTTTATATTTTGTGAATAGATTCAGTGCTCTAACATTTTGTAAATATTGATTATTGCAGCACATCCCACCGAGGCCTGAGTGGATGCTAACAGTGAGGTAGGAGGTCTCTTTTCTTCCCTTAATAGTTCGCGATCAGCATTTTTCTATCGCTACGCTAGTGACGCACCTTTACAGTATCAGTAGCTCATCTCAATCGATGTTTAGTTTGCACAACGTTACCATGTTTTGGCGACAATAGTAATTTAAATTATGCTCAACTTAATTAATTAAATTACATTAATTAAGCTTCTACTACAACTACGGTCGCATTCTGCACGCGTTCGCTGCCGATGCCGCAGGGTACAACAGGATCATGAACAACGGGATCGGATACAGTGCGAGTGCAGGCAGTGGTACGTTATTCCTATCAAAGTATAAATATAAAAATTCAGAGTATCGTTGCCCCTCAGGCATAGGGGTGGTCGACACCGCCTTGCGTGTAGAAGACCTAACACCTTTAGAGTATAACAATTTGAATACAAGCAAAATTGTTGGTCTTACGCTTCTCTAATTATTCATTTCATTTAAAAAAAGAAGTATCCGACTGAAGGAAATGACACTCTCAGAACAATCACTAAGATCAGGAGACAAAAAGAGCATTCTCACTTTCCTGTAATATTTTGTGAAAATTAGCAGAAATATGAGAAGCACGCGGGAGCCGGAAGAAGGAAAATAACTGAGAATGTCATTTCAAGGAAGCTTGGGCAAGTCTCTGAGGGAGGACAAATATTACGACTTGGCGAAGATTTGCGGAGCCGCTCACAAACTGTCGAGACTCTACTTCACCCGATGGGGCAACGCTTACTACCATGCGTTCGGAGTGAGTGATGCACAGCATTCGAAACATAGTCAGCTAGAACGAGTTAGAGAAAGAGAGAGACGGCGAGGGAGTGCTCGAAAGAAGAGAGTCAGACAACGAGAGACGCTCTTGGGATGGTGCCAACTCGATGCTGTGTGATGATTATCCACAATGTTCTGGTGCCTCAGAGAATGTAAGGCAAACGAGCAACGAATGTCTTTTCCCAATTGGGAAAAGGCGCCCAAGGAGCTCTGTTCGGCGCCTTTTCCAAATTAGGGAAACACACTTTGTGGCCGCTTCCCTGACAATCCGAACATTGTGTATCAGTAGCTCATCTCAATCGATTTTTCAATTGCGATAGTTTGCACAATGGTAGCATGTTTTGGTGGCATTAGTAATTTTAATAATTTTTTTAGAAGTAACTAAATATTATGCCGCACTGCTCTCTCCATTTCCCGAATATCTGAGCAATTGTACTCTCCTGATCCCGCATGCTCTCACATCGATCAGACAGCGCGAGAGAGCATGCAGAATTGAGAGAGTCAGGCTATTACTCGAATTTCCTCATACGCTCTCCCAAGTTCCATCTGCTTCCAAGTGGTGAGCGCTAAAAGCAATTCAATTTTCAGAGCGGTGAGGTGTTCGGCGGCTGGGTGCCCACTGAGGCGGGAGTCTGCGGAGCCACCATTCCGCTGTACCTGTACACTTGCCTGATCGGACCCGGTATGTTAAAATCTTAGAAATCAAAACGCAAAAATTGAGTGCCATCATAATTCTGACTATTTTGGTTCTTAATCAGTACATCTCGAATACTAGTCCGAAAATTTGAAAAAAAATTAAGTTTCACTTGACAACCGTTAACCGTTAGGGAGCGGGTCCAAAACAGTAGATAGACATACCATTTGTCGCGGTTCATGCATACAAGCTCAGTGATGTCGTTCAGATGTAATGTACGCGTCGGATCTGGAGTGGAACACGTGGTACCGCGGGCGCTGGGACCGCAACCATCCCCAGATCAAGTTCTACCTGTGGAATTAATGCGTATAGATAAAGTATTTCGCTGTTAAAGAACGTACAAATGGATACACACTGATTGACGATCATAATCGTTCCAAAGAGCACAATAATTGCTTAGAAATCAAGATGCAAATATGAAATTTTGGTCAAGCGACATCAGCGCTGATTCATCTCAGTGTCACGGGACTTTTGGGAAAGACCACCAGAAATCCAGACATCAATTTCTCTCCCAAAAGTGAAAGTTATGCAAATACGCTCTCTCATTTCCCCAAGCTCTCTCGCCACCCCGCACCACGGAGCTCCGGAGTTTTTTTTATGCGGGGGCAGATGTTGAAACTCTCCCCTTTCCGCTGCAATAATCATTGGATGTTATGATCACGAGTTTTGATGCGTTTTGATACATGGGAGGCAAGGAGCAGTTGCGTGTTGAGAGCATATGAGGGTGCATAGAATCGCTTCTCTGATTGTCTGGTCATCTCGTTTTGCCCGCTCTTTCACTCTCCTTCTCTTGCCGCCTCTCGCAGGCATTGTTTCGCATGTGCTGTGGGAGTGGGAATGAAGGGACAGACATCAGCTCCGTTGGGTGGGTGCTATATAAACAGCTTGCCAATGATGTAGGCATCGACTGCATTGTTCTCCTTGCAGCAATTTCTTTCTACTTTTCAGCAGCTCTTTCCTTGTCATCTAACTTAGCTTCCACATTTTTAATTTGTTACTAATGATTATTAGTATAGTATAACTTTGTAATGGCCAATCTTAACTTGTTTCTAGCTTATAAACATGGCATCGTATGCTTTCCCACTTCTGGTTTCGTTCGCAGTCCTCTCCATTGCAATTGCATTCAGACATGGAGGAAGAACCAGCAGCGAAGAATTCGAAGGCAAGCCGGATTATCTTATGCAGTGAACAGTGTACCCGACTAGTCTGAAATGGTCTCTTCATTTCGCACACTCTCTCGACCGGTCGATGGGTGAGAGAGTTTGCGAAATGAAGAGACAATTGCAGACTAGTCGGGTACACTGTTCACTGCATTACAGGGACCTGGTAATGCAAGTGAAGTGAATTGCGGATTAAAGAAAATTTTATCCCGATTCGAACGCAAAAAAACCGCATGTTTTTACGATTTTTTTAAAATTAGTCATGAATTTTGCGGGTTTTTGCATTCGAATCGGAAGAAAATTCTCTTTAATCTGAAATTCACTTCATTTGCTGTACCAGGTCCCTTTAAACAAACAATATATTTTAATTTCTAATACCGTCATTGAAAATGCACTGGAAAATGTTTGCACACAATTTAAAATTGAATATTTCTTACACCGTATCTTTCCAATTACAAGCCATCGAGCAATTATAAAGTGCGCAGGATACGAAGGTCTTCTTTCGACCCTCAGAAACGTCACGAAGGCAGGGCGCATGGCTTTCGAAAATATCTTCAAGGTAGGCGATTCCCGACATAGTTCAAAAACATTCAGAAAAAATGTAGGTTATGAGAGCTTGTTAAGTCAAATATTATTTTTCAACGTTTGTTCCTCAAACTGTTCTTAAGATTTGGAACGAAGTGTCCTTGGAAACCGGTGATCATAAATTATCGATTTTTTAGATGAAGAATCAGACGAAGGCGCAGATAACGGCAGCGATAAATAGCTGGGCGGCGACCTACGGAGTGTCCGTGAGTTCTCAGGAATTTCTTGTTCCGATTGTGTTCCGATTTTCCCGCGTGATGTTCCTCCTAAATAGCAGGAACTTGACCAGAAATAGAAAAGTTAGACGTTGATGTTATTATCCACATTTGTTATTCGTACTACTATTTGAAGACTTCGTACAATGTTAGATAGAACAATGGGAACACCAAATTCCTGAGTTGGTAAATCAATCACATACAATAACACTGAATATAATTAATCGATATGCGACAGTAAGCTGTAAGGAGCGCAGATTAATACTTACATATTAAAATTATAGTAGATGAGTGCAATTACAACAACAGGCGCAAGTGACTGCCTTCAACGCGGAGAAGGCGAACGAGAAGGCCGCACATCGTGCCAATGTTACAGCTGCCGTCGCCGCTCTTCCCAATGCACTCACTCAGGTATTACAATTTTAAAATACTACGTTCCGCTTCGAGTACTACCTGTGGTGCATTTGCTGTCTGATTCTCTCTATTTCGCGTGCACTCTCGCCCCTCGTTTCTGATGTTTATGAGCGGAACGTTTTAATATTTCGGATGAGTGTTTGTGAATTTGTAATATGAGACCAATGATTATCATCACGTACCCTAAGAAAAAAAGTCATTTGGGTGAGGATACCAAGTGAAAATAGCTAGAAATAAAACGCATTTCACTTACATGCAAGTGAGCTTTTGCACTTGGTGTCCTGATCCTAGTGACCTTTTTTCTGAGTGTGCTTTAGTGCTCATCATCATCCGTTGCAAGAGAAAGAGCCCTGAGTGCAGACGATTTAGGAATTCTGAATCACTTTACAAATATTTACCTACTTACGAATAAAAATATAAAATTAGAGCGGGCTTTCACATTTGCTCATTTCGATGCAAAATGCCGAAATTATTTGATGTAATCCCCTATTGTAGTACTGTTCGACCTGGATAAATGATGTGATGTGATGTGAATTTATAGGTGTACGCCATCGTTGACAACCAGAATCTGACAGAATCGGGCGAGATGACACAGCTCTCCGCTCTCTTCGCCACCTTCTCGCACGATTTGAAGAATCTGGTCGGCGCCGCCATCCACCAGGGACCCGGATCCAGGGGAGGCATGGGTTCCATGGGCGGGCACCACAGTGGAGAAGGGAGACACGGAAGACACTGAATCGGTTGTGGCCCTCGATTATTGAACGACAATGCATAAATATTTATCCATGCTTGGTATGTGGATCAGGATGTCTCAAGAAAATAGAGTTCCGTAATGGTACATGTACGTACACGATACATTTTGCATAGGCCGTGTACCAATTAGCGGTGTATCATTGTGGTACAGTACATAATTGAATCAGTACCGACACACTAATTGATGCACGAGTGGTACACTGTAATGAGGGATAAAGAGGGAGAAATCATTCTGAGATGGAGAAATGAAGAAGGAGGCTGATCTCAGATTGATTTCATTCCACAAATGGAACTTCAATAGACCAGTCAACTAACAGAGATGATGATGGGGAAGAATGCCCTCATTACCATGAAATTGCACTGCCAGTGATGATAATTGAGTTATCGTGTATCGGTACGTGTACCATTACGGAACCCTACAAAAGTGCCTCTCATTGCCCCCTCCCCTCACCTCACTCACCGATCTAGAGCGGCCGTTGTGGATAATGAATGATCGACTCCTAATTACGTCACCGTCCCAATCCCATATTGACACTCGCTATGGAAAAGCATTCGCTAATATCCGTTCACTCGTGAGTGAAGATGTGAAATTTCACTTGAGATTGAAATCAACCGATGAAAAAGTGTTTGCAAATCTAAAAAAAAACACTAGGCTCAACTTGAAATTAGGAACCGAATGAATATTTTCGAGTGGAATGGTCCACATAACTATAAGTCACTTTCCGCGACCCACCTTGACCACTTGCAAGTAGGAATTAAATTTGAAAAAAAAACTCAAGAGCTCGAAGGTGGTGTGCAACTGAAGGCAGTACTGACGAACAGGTGAAACGCTTCACATCATTCCACAGGCCGGTCAACCTTACAGAAAGGCCTTTGGAGTGAGAGAGCGTGCGAAATCGAGAGGGACTCTCTCACTTTAGCATACTCTCTCGCACTAACCCTGATATGTAGGTTTGGAATCATGTGGCTTTCTCGCACGAGTCCACCAAGCTCGAGTACTAAATCAAATTGAGAATCACCACACTATATCGCACTGTTCATAATTAAAATATCATACTTGGGATTCCGACCTTGTCGAGTCGTCGGTAGCTGCTGGAACTAGGGTACACTATCATCAATGAGATGAACGAAAGGGGCCGCTGGCGACGACTGATTTATGATGAAGTGTTGAAATGCAGAAAAAAAGAGACGACCAGATGCCTTGTTCAGCACAAAAATCGCCTAAATCCTATTGCGAAACGGTGTTCCGTTAAAATGAAATAGAACTATTAAGGAGCCATTTTGCGGCTTGCAGCGGGCATATTTGGCGCTTTATCGGTGCTAAAAGCGTCTGGTTATCGGCGCACCGGAGCCGGTATAAAATAGTAGAATATGGACGGAGAATACATCTCGTCCGCTGGAAGATGCTGCTGTTGCTCTGGCCTCTGGTGGCCTTGTGCGCCCTTAGCGCCGCCTCGCATGGGGAGGAGGCGTTGCGGACACATGTCAGGATTCACCGGGGCAAGTTTTTTTTCTTCTTTTTAGAAAATATATAAATTCCTGCTTTCGCACTCGAAAAAAACGGTTTTCATAGCTGGAGATCACAAATTGTTTCAAAAATACTCGATTTACAATTTTGCGTTTAATTCCTTTTTTATTTCGCAAAAGTTTCAGGTTCAAAAAATAAAATATAATAAATTTCAGCCGAGCAATTCCGGCTCAAGTGCGAGATGCTGCCCTTCCGCAGCTTCAAAGACGGCAACGACTGTTTCTTCGCAGTCCAGGGAAAGGTTAATCAATACTACTAATAATAGTATTTTAGAACGTTATTTTCAGATCAAATTTGTATTTTAAAAAATTGAATTGGAATTTAAGACTAGTGATGAGTAGGGTCCGTTGTGTGTTCACTTCGCATGAGTTTCCTGTTCACACTCACAGCCCCCACGGTGACTGCAAAATTTAAACAAAATCGAAATATTAAAATTTTTTATATCTTTTCTCATTTATATTTATAGTGATTCGTCAAATAACTTAGTTAGCTTGAAATCAAAGGTGACTTTGCAGTACGCAGTCTCGGATGGGATGAAAGTGTGCCAGACGGCTTTTGCCGGATCACAGCGCTATGCAGGCGAGTGGGCTTCAAGCGTGCTGTCGAGACTGCATCTGGAAGTTAGAAAATTCTTTGTTTTTGTACCTAATTTAATTGGTAGGCATTTTTCACCTTTCTTGTATCCATGCCAATTATTGATTTCCGTTGAACTTAGTGTTATGTTACGTTGAACTTGTAGTGGCGTCTAACGTAGAAGTTACAGCGCTCTGGCTATCACGCGACCCTTCTATCGTCGGAAGACAGGGGTATACTGTGCAAGTACGGTAAGTGCATGAACAGTTCACAACAGCAAAGGAAAAAAGTGTTTTTTAGTTGCGAGCAGAGCGCACGATTTTAAAGAAGTATTACACATATTATAGAGAATTCATTCGCTTGCCCTACCGGAGAACGTGCCGAGCTGTCCGGCCGTTGCATGCACAAGGCAGACAGGAAGATGAACTTTACTGATGTCAGTAGTTGTACAAGTTATCAATTTTCAATATATTTTATAGAACATTTTAATGAAAATTAGATTTTCAGGCTCGAAATTACTGCGCCGAGAGGGGAATGACGCTTCCTGTGGTTAGCAACGATGACGAAAACAATGCCTTCACTGGTGAGGCAATTGAGAAATATGTTTTACAAATAAATAATTGAATTTGCAAAAATTAAACAATTATAATAATATTAATTATATCTTATCGTTACGTTCTGCATCAAAATAGCTATTTTGAAGTCTAAAGCAGTTATATAAATCGAAATTTTAGAGGGAAAAAAATGCTTAATTTTGTATCAATTTGCAGCTATTCTTGTCAACGAAAGGACTCCTGCGTGGATCGATCAAACATCAGTCAACGGAAGTTGGACAGCTGGGGAGAACGATACTATCAGTTACTTCCACTGGGCATTCGGTAATCATTTTCAATAATCATTTTCAATTATTTATATGTTTTAAACGATTGTACTGAAAAAAATAATTAGTGGACTCAGAAATGTTCTGTATTTTACTTTTCAGGTGGGGGTCCACCCGCAGTGGGTTGCTCAGACAAAAATGCAGCGATCGTGACCAGCAACAATCAGGTTAGTTTCACGTAATATTTTTTTTCCAAAAACGTAAATGCACTTGAAATGCGTACCCGAGTGCTAAATCATAATTTCACAATTTTAACGACTTATATTTTTTAAAAATAATATGTCTCTTCAAGTACGAATTCTAGGGGACCTGCGTGAGATATGCTGGTTGGGCTCCAAACTGGAATGCCAGGTGCGTCGTTTTTTCTCTCTCTCACGAATAAACAACATAAAATTTCGAACAAAACAATACATGCAAAATTTCAGCCAAGTCGTCATTTGCGTCCGACCGGCCGATTCCTCCTTCTATCCTGCTTGGGAAAAACCAAGTTTGAATTTTTTTCTTTCCTCATCCGGACACCTCTATTTCCATAATTGCGCCATAATTTTTAAATTCTTTAAATAGTTAAAACATATTTTTAAAATTTTTCTAATAACAATATTATTTTTTAAAATAATAATTCAGAGCATAAATAATTACGTAATTTCATCAGTAATAACAACGACAACCACACCCGAGAGCACTACTACTACAACGCCGACTACTACTAGTACCACCACACCTACAACAACCACAACCACCCGGCCACCAAATGTATGGGTTTACATATTTTTCTTTTTCAAAAATTGATAATTTGCTAGCGAAGTCCAGAAAATGTTTGCCTCCAACAGTGCCAATTGACCAAATGATAGAAAACAGTGTAGATGGCCTTTTTGACCTTCACAGAATCTTTCATCATTGACCTGATAGGAACGATTTAAAAAAATGATTATTTCAGCACATCCCGCCGCGGTCCGATTGGATGCTAACAGTGAGGTGGGAAATTTCATGATTCCGTTAACTACCTCGCGGTCTCATCCGTCCCACATGATTCCAAGCAATAACTGCACCCAGAATGAATATACTTACTATTGAGTATATTCTATACTGAGATATGACACCGAGTATATGATATACTCAATATTGAGTATATTCTCTCGTTTTCGCACGCTCTCTCGACGCGCGAATATACTCAATATTGAGTATATCATATACTCGGTGTCTCATCTTAGTATATTCATTCTCTGTGTAGTTCAGTAGCGCTGCGCCAGTACCACACCCTTCCAATCAGATCATATTATCTTATTCGATGTTTAACTACTGATTATTTTTCACGATTATATTGAAATTGTGGTACATCATTATTTTTAGTTTGAACGGTATCGGGTGGTTGATGGGTTCAGATTCTACTACAACTACGGTCGCATTCTGCACGCGTTCGCTGCCGATACCGACGGTTACAACAAGATCATGTGGAACGGTATCGGGTACAGTGCAAGTGCGGGAAGTGGTACGTCTTATATCAAAATACTTCCGCGAAGAGCTAGTTCCGGTACGGCATCCCTGTTACCTTGACCTGTTCGCAGTATAGTTCCACATTCACTACCTCCGTTCCGAACGGCGTATCCAGTCACTAGAAGTACTTAAATTCAAGACTTGTGAACCTGTTCCTAGTGTAACTAGGTAGTCCCATAACAGCATTGTTTTCAAATATCGCTATGGCAGGAGACCTGGGCAGATCGGTGCAGATGTACAGGATCGAAGACCTCAAGAGGATTTGCGGAGTTGCTTACCGCCTGCGCAAGCTGTACTTCTCCCGATGGGGCAACGCTTACTACCACTACTTCGATGTGAGTTTGCATATTTACCGACGTTGTTGTCTCTGTGCAGCACAGAGAAAAATGTATGTCATATATGGCTCCTGAACTGCGTTTGTATGTCATATATAACATACAGTATGTTATATATGACATACAAACGCAGTTCAGGAGCCATATATGACATACATTTCTCTGCGTGAGGCTCATGCTCATAGCGCCAGTGCCCACCACGTGATAGAGATTGTACCGAAGAGAGTCGCCATCTTCAATTTTTTGCAAACTCGTTCACGTTAGCGAAACTTGGTTCCGACGAGAGTTAAAGATTTTGTCATTCGTCGTATACACTGCAGGCACCAACAGACGGCGTGGACAAATTCAAATATTTCATCGAGAACTTGACCAATTTCAGAACGGAGAGGTTTTCGGTGGTTGGGTGGCTCAGTATAAAGGAGATTGCGGCGCGTCGGTAGTCATGTACCGATACGGATGCCTCATTGGTCCTGGTACGTGTGAAGTTATGAACGATTGAGCAATTATCTGGAGTATCCTACTTAACTGACGAACTTTTTCTATCCTGGAAAATAGAAAGAAAGAGAGTTATAGATTAACGTTAGAGGTTAGAGGTCTCAATGCTAGTAGAGGTGAAAACTCCTGAATAAGGAAAGCTAAAAAAAACTTGAACGTTCCGTGCCCTTGAGCTTTAAACCTATTTTTACAACTCAAAATAACAAGATAATTAATATTATATTTCAGATATCATGTACGCGTCGAGTCTGGAGTGGAACACGTGGTATGCGGGACGATCAGACTACGTGCCCCAGTTCTACCTGTGGTGAAAAGATGCGGTTCCGGGAGGGGAGTTATCAACAGTAATTGTACTTGAAACGATAAATGAACTTAAAAAATGCTGTTCTGGCGATGGAAATATTTACAAAAGAGACTACCAGAAGGTTCAAAGTTCAGCATCAAGTCAGCTGAATCTTCTAACGTTGCGGGACGCACAAAGCGCCGTTCCGATTCGATTTCGACTATTACGGGTGTCGTTTCGCCTCTTGCGGAGGGAACATCTGACGCTTTATCGGTGCTAAAACCGTCTGCTTATCGACGAATCGAAGTCGGTATAAAGTGGAAGAAGAGGGGAGAGGGAGACATCTCGTCCATAGAGCGATGATCTTGCTTCTCCTGCTTGTGGCGGCCCTTGTCGGGCTCGGTGCCGCCTCTCGAGGGGATGATGTTGCCCGGATTCATGTCAGGGTTCACCGAGGTAATTCTACTTTTCTACGTTCTTCTACTTTCAACGGCTACTATTCGCTATTTTCGGTGTGACGGAATTGCTTGAGAGAGTTATAGTTACTAAATTATACTAAATGTCTCGCTAAATTAGGGGCGTTTAATCGGTAAATTTTTTGTAAAAATATAAAATTGTTTTTGCAGCCGAGCAATTCCGCATCAAGTGCGAGATGCTCCCGTTCCGCAGTTTCGTCGAAGGCAATGATTGCTACTTTGCGATAAAGGGAAAGGTTCGAAATACCATAAATATTATTTACCCGCTTACATGGTTAGTTTAATATTGCATTAACAAAATAGGAAACAAGAACAGAATGGACAGATACTAACGTTTTCATTAAGGATTAAGGAAATGTCTGATTAGAAATATCTAATTTGCAGTACCCGGTCGCTACCGCCAACATGGTCTGCAGAACCGGCTTCAGAGGCGCCGTTCAATACGCCGATGAATGGGCGACGAGTATTCTGTCTAGGATGCATCTGGATGTGAGAATTATCGATTGGCACTTTGCAATAAATTTGAGCAGTAATGATGTGACTAATTGCATTTCTCCGCACACTTATGCTGCGCAAATTTCATGGGGTGCAAGGTGCACATCAGTTTTATGCACCCTTTCATAACTTTTTTCCTAGGGAAGCTACAACTTCCCAATTTGATACAGGGATTGCAAGCCACGTTTGGAACATTTTCCTTTTTGATTGGAGAGATTTCGTTTAGTTTGAGCTGAGTTACACGAATTTTCCGCCCTTTGATGGGGAAATTCCCCGAAGAAATTAGCGCAGCATTACTTATTTTTCGCACTGTCGCTCGTCAATTCGGTCGTTGTTCCCAAAATACTGGTTAAAAAAAAAAAGGTAAAAAAATAAAATTAAAAAAATACAATATACAAAAAAATACCGCTACTGGTCAATGCTCTAATTTGCAGCGCTCCAACTACCATACCGATCTCATTTCTTCCACAGACAAGGGAGTATTGTGCATTTACGGTAGGTGGTGTTCAATGGGAAATGTCTCCTCGGGTAATTAATAATTACCGTAATTTTGTGCTCAATATCCGTTATTATATTGTGTGTTGCAGAAAACCCATTCAAGTGCAAGGCTGGAGAGAAGAAGCAATTGGCTGGCCGCTGCATGCACAAAGCACCCAAGAAGATGAACTTCACTGAGGTCAGTGAATTCTAAAATAAAATGTCAATTTATTATATTTGAATCCTCTACTTCACCGATGTACAAGGAGTGAATAAAAGTTTTCTATACAACACAATCTTCTCCTTTTTGTGTGGTATCTTGCCTTCTATAAACACTGGATGTAATATTTCAACAGGTAGATGGATCATAACATTTCATAAAACCGTCTTTCCTCTCTGTCTGTCTATTGTTTTTTTTCAGGCCCGCGATTACTGCGACGATATGGGAATGACGCTTCCTGTTATTAGCAACGATGACGAAAACGGAGCCGTCACCGGTGAGATATTACATTTATAAAATGATACGAACACACAAAAAGTCAAAATGGTACTTCCTGTGTTTACCAAAGCGAGAGAGCGGGAAACAGTGAGAGGGTCGCGTACGTGCCTGTGTGGTAAACAACGGAAGTCCGTCATTTGACTTTTTGGTGTGATCGTATAATTTTATAAATGTAATATTACACTTTTGCGCAAAATTAAGTTTATTAATACCATACAAATATTTTAGCTGATTTTTACTAATTTAAGATCACTTTAAAAATTAAAAAAAAGCATTTTTGCAGATATGCTCGTTAACGAGAAAACTCCCGCATGGATCGATCAAACGTGGATTGACGGTAGTTGGACAGCAGGAGGGAATGATACGATCAGCTACTTCCATTGGATTTTCGGTAATTACATCATTATTAGCTTTTTTGGAGTTGGATTTGATCAAGGGGTACACATGATTCCAAACCTACAGACCAGGGTTAGGAAGAGAGAGTATGCAAAAATGAGAGAGTCTCTCTCGATTTCACACGCTCTCTTACTCCAAAGGCCTTTCTGTAAAGTTGACCGGCGTGTAAAGTTGAAAGTTGACCGGCGTGTGGAATGATGTGGGTAGGATCCGAACGGAATGGTTGCCCATTGCTACTCCTAGTTTGTCTCCAAAATGCCGGTTTGAATTTTAACATTAGAACATCGTAATTTAGAAAAGTTAACATTTCAAAAATTTAATACATCAACAAATTGATTACGCATTGCTTATTCAGGTGGAGGTCCTCCTGCAATTAAATGTGGTGAGAAGGTTGCAGCGACTGTAACCAGCAATAATCAGGTCAGTTTAACTTATTTTTTTCAAAGTTTGATTTATGATTTAAACAATTGATTTTATTTGTGTTAAGTTTTGAACAATTACTATAACAGTGCGTTCGCGTAAAAAGTTGACCTTTGCCGATCCATGTCAAAATCAGAAAGACTCAAAATTCGATGAACGGATTCGTCCTCAGTCCGTGCAATTATTACGCGAACGCAATGCTAATGATTAGTTATTTCATCGTACATAACGTCAAAATCTAGGGGACCTGCAATCGGTACGCTGGCTGGGCGCCGAACTGGAATGACAAGTGCGTGTTTTTTTACGAATAACAAGTTACCAAAAAATCAATAAAAATAAAATATCAATATTTTCAGGCAAGTCGCCATTTGTGTGCGCCCCGCCGACTCACCTTACTATCCGGAGATCGAAATACGAAGTTGGGAGATTTTATGATTTTATTTACATCCTTTGATCTAAATTTCCAAAATAGATATTAGTAAAAAATAGAAAATAGTAAAATATGCAACTAGTTGCATATTTTACATAATTCCATCAGCCTCGACGACAAAATTATCAACAATGAAATAATTTGATTTATTTCATTGTTGATATTTTTAAAAATCTAAATCTAAATGTGAATTAACTTTAAAATGAAGAGATAATACATTAATCATCAGCTACGACAACGTCGACGACAACCTTAAGTACTACCACCACAACCCCAACTACCACTACCAGGACTACCACCAAGCCTACCACAACCACCCGGCCGCCAAATGTCTGGTCGACTCGTTATAATTATCTTGTTTATACATGTATCTCTTACAACTATATTGCATCTAAATGCAAGGTAATAATGGGGAAATATCCATTCTTGCAGCACATCCCTCCGAGACCCGAGTGGATGATCACGTTGAGGTTCGCTGCATTTACAGCATGTATCTTCAAAAAAAATCACAGATAAATCACACTCGATTTCTACCAAAAAGTGTACTCAGAAAATGTTGTTCTCCTAAATATTAGTATTTTTTTAAAGATTCTACTATAACTTTGGTCGCATTCTGCACGCCTTCGCTGCGGATACCGCAGGGTACAACAGGATCATGTGGAACGGTATCGGATACAGTCCAAGTGCAGGCAGTGGTTCGTTATTTATCAAAATATTGTTGTGATCGATACCTATATTACATGATCAGCAAAAACAATATGTTGCTATTAACACAAAATGCAATTGCAGGAAACCTTGGTAGGTCAGTTGCGATAAACAGGATTGAGGACGTCAAGAGAATTTGCGGAGTCGGATGGAGGTTGCGCAAGCTGTACTTCTCCCGATGGGGCAATGCTTACTACCACTACTTCGATGTGAGTTAACATATTTACATATGTTGTTTCTGTGCAGCACAGAGAAAAGTGTATGTCATATATGGCTCCTGAACTGCGTTTGTATGTCATCTACTTCGTCACTTCTTCGATGTGAGCTAACAGATCCACAGACGGTGTTTTATTATAAATGTTATCGAAGCCCGAGAGCGCAACGAGATAGTGGTAGTGTTGAGATAGTACTATCACTACTTTGACGTAGGTTCACGTTAGAGTTACACGCCAATACACAATGAACTACGCATTTTTAGGGGAAGTTTGCGACTAATTGAAAGAATTAAAAATTAAAATTTTTTTAAAATTTAATTTCTTAAAAGAATTCGACCGATTTCAGAACGGAGAAGTCTTTGGTGGCTGGGTGGCGCAGTATAAAGGAGATTGCGGAGCTTCGATTGTTATGTACCGATACGGCTGCCTCATTGGACCTGGTGCGTTTAACGTTTAACGTTGAATTTATGGAATATTTATGTACACCAACTTGTGCTTTAATTTCTTTACAACTGACAATGATATGAACAAAATAGGAAAAAATGAGTTTCTCGACATCTCATTGGACCTGGTACGAATTTCTTTGCATATTACAATAGTGAATTAAGAATCATCACATCATCACAAGTGCAAAACTTTTTTGAGAAGAAAATTGTTTAGAAAATATATTCACAAAACAAGAAAATTTTGTAATTTTGCAGATATCATGTACGCCTCGAGTCTGGAGTGGAACACGTGGTATCGAGGGCGTTCAAACTACGTGCCCTATTTCTTCCTCTGGTGAAAATCGCCTCTAAATGGAAGGACTAAATCACATTTCATGGCCAAATTGAGATAAATATATTCTAAATGAATGTTGTACGAGAGGCGAGACGTGAGCATTTTTTTGCGGCCGCAGCTCAAGAGCGAAATGAGATCCACCACTCGTGGGCGGCGAGAGATCGGGAATAACATTACTAATAAAACGAATGATTCAAACCTTCACTTTCCCCGAATGTTCGAGGTTTTATTTCTGTCAGAAGTTAGTGCAAAACAAATTCCCTAATATAATCTTCCTCTTTTACCCTTATCTCTCTTCCTTTCTCTGCCTTAATCTCCACGAAATGCCAACTCTCACCGCGAAACATTTACATTACAATGTGAGATACTGTAAGAATTCTGGTCCTTTTGGACAGTTTATTTTACAACTTCTTCTTTACGGAATTCACAGGAGGAGGGAAACGGGCAGGGAGTGATCATTGCAACTACGCCGGAATTAGAAGTGAGGTGAGGATCATCGGAAGCGGTGAAGAAGCCGTTTATGTAATGTATGTTTTATTGGATTTCCGTGATCGCATTAGATCATCGTGCCGTTGCTTACGTGGACTACGTATCCTCTCGTCTGGAGAACTTCTCCTTGCGCATAAAAAAGTTGCTACGATTTATACCGCAGATGATATTGTGCCTTCGTTTTTCGGCCTGTTTTGAACAGCTTACAGGCGTAGGAGTCATTGGTATTGAGGAGTGCACATGCGCGAAGGGTTCGTTAAAACGGTAGAGTCGACTTGCGTTCAGCGATGAAGATGTGGCTAGGCTACTTCTAAATTAATGACCATTCTTCTTCACGTATCTATAATTGCCCACAGAAAGTGAACGACGTACAGTCAAAATGACATATTGTGAACAAAATGTTATAAGATATAATAAGTTATAACATTTTATTATAAGATTTAGTTGAGTGGGTTACCATAGAGGGAACCGCCTGAATTTGTGGGAGCATGTTCCGTTCGGTATTCAAATAACTTCTGTCCAAGCGATTATCGAAACTCAAGTTCTAAATTCGGTTTTGGTCGGGTTAAAAATAACTTAATTACAAATTTTAAGCGATCCGTAAGTTCACAACCGTCGAATAGAACCGCGAAACTACAGAATCTTACTGTAGCCGTGTAGCATAGAATACTTATTTATTATTCGTTTATTTTAAACACCACCAAGTTAGATGCCAATCGCATCTTAAAATTATTAAAATGCTTTCTTTGGGGTTACCAAGGGTGCAGAAAAGGGCTATTGTCATTAAAAATTTGGAAACTTTCGAATTCGGGCAGTATTTAGCTATTTTCATTTGTCCCTCCTCCAGGAAAGTTTTTCCACACGCATTCAAAACTGCATTTAAAATTTGAATTTTGATAATCGCTTGGACAGAAGTTATTTGAATACCGACCGGACCATGCTCCCTCAAATTCAGGCGTTTCTCTTCACGGGAACCCACTCAACTAAATCTTATAATAAAATGTTATAACTTATTATATCTTATAACATTTTGTTCACAATATGCCATTTTGACTGTACTTGATCGGACGTTTGGTTAAATGTGAGGACCTCAGTTAAACATAAGATTTATCAATTATTTTTTGAGGTTGTCTATTCACAAGTGCTAAAGACGTCCTTTACTGCCCATCCCTCGATTATTATATTCTAATGCCAAAAAGGGTTATTGCTCGTATATTAGGCCCTGAATCGGAAACCCGAAAGTAAAATTTTATGCGGTTATCCGTGGCCTTGAAATTATGACAATTATGTGCAGTGTCGTAATTATTCACTTTTGTTAAACATAAATATTCATTTATCTTTTCTCCATCATCTATTCACATACCAGACGTGTTCTTCTTCGACCAGCCGCCGTACTAAGCTCGAAAAATTTGGGCGATTCCCTCCCTTGTTTTCGGGGAGGAGAGGAGGTAGATCACCTGAAATTTTCCCTCGAAAGTCCTCTCTTTTTGGGGTTTCCCCAAATCCGAGGCGAGAGATAGCACTTTAGGGAAGGGGCGGCGAGAGAGTCGAGACGACGAGAGACCCCCAAATTTTCGAGTCGCTCGGGGAGCAACTCGAAATATTTCAGCCCCTCTTTTTCTCTGCGTCTCTGATATACTCTCCCTCTCTCGTTTTGGGGTGAAAAAAGATAGGAATTGGGGAATTTCAAGTGGGCGAAATCTAGAAAACTCAGTTAGCGGTTGACTTCCGGTACAGTAAGCCAATGGGGGCGTTAGGACATGCGTCCTTCTGTCACATTTTGTGTCCCGTTTTTAATTTGAATTTCTCATGTGTATAGTAGTTACTTCATTTGTTTAATTGATTAAATTGTTCATATGGATTCCCTGGAATGTGAGCCACACATGTAGCCTTTGTTGGAAGATGTTTAATGATATATAATGTTCTGTCACGGCAGTTTCTGTGTGCTCTTCAATATTGTCATCAATCTCTTATAGAGATCATTTTTATTGAGTTTGATGTCTCTTCTTGTCTGCTTCCACTCTGAGTAATTAATTATTTAATGAGCCGTTTATAATTTAAGTACTCAGTGTTTGAAGATACACTGTTGACATGATTCATTTCAAAATTTAAGAGCCGAATACTCCAAAGAAGATGTTTGTGTGAATTGAATCGAGGATAGAAGAAGTTGAAGTACATTTAGCATCAACTCAGAGGTGAAATCTTGTCTTTTTTTCGTTGTTCTCACTCTCTTAGGAGCTTGAAATCTCCCTCTTCCTTTCTATCAATTCCTCACTTCATTTCGTCATGCATCGATCGAACGATGTAATTGAAAAGACGATGTAATTGAAAAGAGAAAATGTGGAGATATAGAGAAGAAATAAATAAGTAAGTAAACAACTATATTGCCATTGAAATACTAGAGCTTTATTTGAAATGTAATTTGGAGAAGTAGACAAATTGTTGGTTTGAGTTATTATAAATCATAGGGCTCCTGAGGGTGACCAGAGGAATTAACAGGATACTGAAGAATGTAACTTACTTGAAAGTCTAATTAGTCGGGAAAAAGGAAAAAAATGGAAGATTAAATTTGCATAGAATAGAGGAGTGATGAATCAATCAGAAAAGTCGTATTCACAATAATGTATTGAATAAAGTTTTTTATTTGTGTTCGTTAATGGTTCTATCCACCCGTACCGGGATATCTCTCTAAACCGTCATCCCTACTCAGATTGAATGCATGGACACTTCAAGAGAGACAACCCAATGCGAGATGGATTGAGATGAGAAACATCGAGAGAAGAGAGTGGAGGTGGGAAACTTAATAGTTGTTAATTTAAATAAACTACATCAATGGATTGACTGAGATAACCATAGGGTCTCAATGTTTTCAAATTCATTTTATTTTTTTTTGCAGGAATATCGGTTGATTGAAAGGAGGGAGAGAGGTGAGAGTGGAATGGAGAATGAAGAAATTGAAGAGAAGAAATGAATGAGGAAATGTGAGTGAAAAGTTATATTTATGGGTAGTTCACCACATCCATTCCTTCTAGTTGTAAATTGAGGACTTGAATCAATATTTACTTAAAATCGACGGATGTTGTATCTCACTATTTGCATCTTCATTTGTGCTCATAGGCTAATTTAAACCTACGCAAAGTTAGTGTCGACTGAGTGAAGATTATCATTATGATAGTTTTGCAACCATTTTGTATCCATCATTTTTCATTATTTTTCAGAATCATCGAAAATGTCGACGAATTTGTGAAGGGAGAGGAGAGAGAGAAGATTTAAGAGGGAGAGGAACGAGATGGAGAGAAGTAAGTGAATTGTCATAGTTCAGTCGAATTACAAAATGTGCATTTAATCGAGTAATTACACAAAGCGGAACAATAACTTCTTTTCAACTAGATCGTTCATAATGATACTTATTTCGACTTTCTCCTATTGCAGAACTTCACAGGATGGTGACGAATTTCACTTCTTCCAAATCCGCGTGATGAAGTGAGTGAAGATTGCATTCGCATCTATGAGAAGAGAGATGGATCCAATGAGGAGATTCGTTGTTTATTCGATACGATTGTCTTGTATAAAGCATTGTTGTTTGTTGTAATGGTAATATCCACCCGAAATGGGTTACCTCTTTCTAAACCGTCATAAAGTTGCCAGATCGCAAACATCGACACTGGAAGGACTGGACAACCAACTGGAGATTCAAAGAGATGAGAGAGAAGAATCGAGAGAGGAGAGTGGGGGTGAGAAATTGAATATAATTTAGTTTGAAGTGTGCAATTCCAATAGATAGACTGATTTAATTATTATGCCTCAATACTTTTCCGTTCAAGTTATTTGCTTGCAGAACATACGAGAGCGATTGACGGAAGAGAGGGAAGAGAAGAGACGAAAGAAGAATGGAGAAAGAAGAAATATATGACGTCAATTTAAGTGAGTTAACTTGGAAAATGTCCATAGAAATCCATCCATCTATTTCATAGAGTTAATGGGTAGAGCGGACACAAATATATTCTGATTGTTTAATCCATGGTGTTATCATTTACAGAATTCCTGAGAACACGATGAGTGAACTGAGCGCAATGAGAGGAGGAAAATTCAGAATGGAAAGAGAAAGAGATGGAGAGGAGAGAAGAAGAGTGAACGTGAGTGAATGTATAAACACAAACACTACAATAGATATGGAAGGGTTGGTTTGTTAGAAGAAAAATAACCGATATTTGTTGCTTACTTCATTTTCGATTAATCCTCTATCATTTTGAATGATACACTTCACCGATAAATTGACCCATTCACTGCAAATAAGGTGAGAGAGTTGATTATAGCAATCTCTCTGACTACTATTTTCCCGTCATCTCGAGTTATTCCAGTTGGTGTCATTCCATTCTTAAATGCCACCCATTTGTGAATAAAACAGCCCACCAGAAACAAGCGAGATTTACATTTTCTGGAACTTAGTTGTTGAGACAGGTTGATAGAGAAATGTCTTTAGCAAAATGTTTAATGGGTGATGTCATCCCTCAAAATGATAGAGGATGTAAATAGAACTCGAAATATCTCGAGAATTTAGAAAATGAAGGAGTAACTTTTTCTCACTCATTTCTGCCCCGTGTTACATTTTCGCACCGCAAAATATGGATATCAATATTATTTTGTTTTTTTGGGAGATCCACTAGTTCCACTGAATTGCCCTCGCACACGAGGCCATTCATAGTTGAAAGTTGTCATAGCATGGTTGATTTTTGCTTTGTCTACATACTACTCAGTTGTAGGTAACCCAAGATATGGTTGCAAAGAGGATCGCGAATGTGAGGAAAGCGGGAAGAGATTGGAGATGAAGAGAAATGAAGAGGATGAAGGTGAGTAAAGATACAAAGATCGGGTACAATTGATGGATTGATTATGATTGATTTTCACTGTTTTCATGTATATTCCAATAATTTGCAGTTTGGAGGTATCGATGTTGAAGAGAAGAGAGCGAGAGAAGCAAACCACGATCATCCAAGATTCTCATCGCTTTTAGAAGAATATTATAGATATTATAGATATTGTTTAATGTTATGTCTTCCTTTGTCTTTCCTCACATTCGATTCCAACACAATCTACGCGGCTACTCGGATGATCTACAGCTTCAACAGACAAATATTGGTCTTTCTATCTAATTCCTCCTCATCTCACGCTTTTTCTTGATTTCATACTATCATTTTTTTCGCTTGGTATCGTTACTACGCCATTATTGTTGTTATTGATTTACTATGTTTCTGGTTGTGCTGAGTGTTGCTCCATTTAAAGGTTCGTTTTTCATATTACTTTTATTGCCTCTCTTGCTCTCTTCTTCTCTCTTGATTCACGGATTTTAATAGCACCCAATCCCTCCCCCTTTTCTCTGCATTTCACAGGTTCTTCAAGGACGACTCCATCTACAAGTTACGGTAACGAGTCACTTTCCCAGTGGCAAATTACCGTAACCGCTGCCTCCTTCCCCCAACCCCCCCTTCCTCTGGTTCTCTACACTCTCTCTTCCACACACTCAAACAGACACTCTCTCACACTTTCGTTACTCTCCTCTTCCCTGTGTTCCCTATGCGCGCGTGAGAGGGCACAGAGAACGATAAAGTATTGATTAAACTATCGATCGTCTACACATTTTCAAGTATGGGTGAAATTTCGAGCTTGGTACGGCGGCAGACCTCGAAAATTATATTAAGTATATTAATATGCTTATCCTTCATTAGAAATAATAAACTATATGTATCGTCGTTCGATGGCGCAGTTGTACATAATCGATTATCTTTTATAAATATTTATCGATTTTCCTTGATAAATAACTTATGCACATGTGCCAATCGTGTCCTTCACTGACCACTCCGTGGGAGCGTTGAAAACGGTCGATAGGGTGAAAGTCTTGGCGGTATTCTTTGTGGAATAGCGCACAGTTTTGAAGAAAACGTCAACTTTGCATCCGGCGAAGACCGTCACTTTGAACGTCTGAAAAATGGCTGAATGACTAATTGACTTAGAAATTTTGATAAATTTTAATTTGATAAACGTTAGTAATCTGTGTTTACTATTGCTTTTGAGGCATTTTGAACGCATAGTATCCCTGGGCTGTAGCCATATCAGGAATTATATATTAATAGTGGTGTACGCATAGATCTTGAGAGCATATTTCGTTTAAAGGTTTATTTAGTCCTGAATTACCTTTTGATAGACGTTCCATACCGCAGACAATTGGCTTAAGGATGCGACTGCTGCAAATTTTCCGTTGGGGACCGTGATGCTGCCCCTTCCAACAACATCCACCACGCCAGCCTCAGTCCTGCTCGCTGAATACAGCAATTGATCTACACACTACTGATTTATCCCTATTGCAACCCTCACCCAAAACCCATCTCCCAAAACAATACTGCCCCCCTAGAGAGTCACAATTTACTGCAGATCGATTCGTCTAATCACACATTATTCCGTTGCGCTTTCGGGCGTCGATAAAATATATATTCAGTCTCCGCCAAGTATCGATTCATTCAACAGAGTTCATTGAAATAGGGAATTATTCAAAAACATGATTTACTGCCCAAAAACTACGAAAAAAATCTAAGAATACCGTCTGTCCGAAATTAAATCAAAGTCTAGCCTTCTTTGATTTTCTGGATTTTGCAACACAGTCCTATTGACATTATCAAGTGTAGAAGGGCATACCTCGACGAGGACGTAACCGGGGTTGATCCACATCTTCTCCGTAGGCGATGGCGATAAAAGTGAGAAGCAAAGAGGCGAAGAAAATCGATCGCATCTCTCTAGGGGACGATGAACCACTTCTCCTTTCCCTCTGTCTTTTATACGACTTTGGGCGCTAAAAGACGTTTCATGGCGCTGTTTCATGTGCGGTGTTTTCTTTGCTGAGGTGGACTGCCGATTCTTGCGCGAACCGATGAGATTTTAACGCTGAAATTTGTTTTTTCGCGCCACAATCATATTGTGTTGTACTTATCTTTTAATTATTAATGTAATTAAAATACACTCCCGTCTCCACGACAAAAATACGGACTGATCACGAATGCCATCCGAGGCACATCATTCCACAGGCCGGTCAACCCTCCATAAAGGCCTTTGGAGTGAGAGATCGAGTGAAATCGAGAGGGACTCTTGCACACTCTCTCGCTCTACCCCTGCTCTGTAGGTTTGGAATCATGTGGAGGGGGATTTGATGATGAGCAAGAGTGGATTACGGAGCGGACAACACTATTCCACAGGCCGGCCAAGAATGCAGAAAGAGGTTTGGAGACTTGGAGACTGTGGGAAATCGAGAGGGACTCTCTCACACTTTTACACGCTCTCTCATCCTGATCCCTTTCTGCATCGTTGGAATAATGTGAGACTTCTTTCTTGGTTCTTTATCGGATGGTTCTTTATAGATACATGTGCTTATTCGCACAAGCATTGATTGTATAGCGTTGTTGTTAAATATTGCAATTAAAATGACTTAATTTATCTTTATTATTGTCTATTTACATGTACCAAACGTGTCCGTCACCGCCCAGACTTCGGGCGCTGTGAAAACGGTCGATTGGGTGAACGTCTTTTCGGGGTTCTTTGTGGAGTAGTATTCTGTTTTGAAGAAAACGTCAACTTTGCATCCGGGGAGGACCGTCACTTTGAATACCTTTGAATACCACTTTGAATATACGGCGTATTGTCCGTTGATAACGGGAATGATGCCTCTCCCAACAACCTCCACGCTACCGGCCTCTGTCTTGCTCGCTGAATGAAACAATCATGGTAAATGTGTTGATACAGATACAGATACAGATTTATTCATGCTTCAAGGTCTGGGCCCGATGAACGATGCTATTTCTCCATGCATAGGGGTTTCTTTTGCAAGTGTCCTTTCAATTGACGCCAAGTAGTTCAACAATTTCATCTCTCCATCTCATTTTTGGTCTTGTATTGAGTTATGTACTAATCAATAATGAGTGCAAGAATGCATGCTTACAGCAAACACGACATACAGTGGAGCATGGAGCGACAAAAGAGTTTGTACCGAACTAATTATCGTAGCAAAGAACAGAGTCAATTAAAAAGGGATTATTCAGAAGATGATTAATTACCCAAAGACTACAAAAACAAGAATTAACCGTCCAGCATAATATTGAAATGTACAAGTGTCATCTTTCTTGGGGACGATGCTACATTCTCCGTTTCCCTCTGTATTTTATACGATTTTGGACGCTAAAAAAGTTGGAATAGCGCTATTTTATGCGCTGTGCTTGCTTTGCTGCGTTTTATCAAAGCGCACGGAAGCTGCTTTGCTTTTTTACATTATGCTTTATTCAAATTACATCGTTAAAAACACCTTGTGAACGCGACTACGGTATTGCTATGACACTTGCAATGTATAAGGCATTAGACCGGAACAAATACACTTGATTATCAGACCAGTTTTTGAACCGCCATTGAGGGTGTATTTCCTTCTACCATTGTTCGTCATGTCGTCTTATTAAAATAGTATTATCATCTTGCAACTAGATCCGAAGAAGAGATTGGGCCCTCCGGATTGAACTGGCCTATTATGCGCTGGCCTTAGCAGTGACTCCCTCGATAGCCTAGATAAGGGGATGCCTTTACCTTTTTTACCTTTATCATCTTGCATAGTATATTTATCCGCAGTCACTCATCCGAGTAAACGAAGATCTCATTCCAGTCGACGTTAGAAGAGGAGTCCGCCATCACACTTTATCCCTTCGCCTATTCAACGTTGTGCTGCGATTCGCCATGGACGACATTGACTGTGAGAAAGATGGACTTAGAATCGATGGGAGGAATCTGACCCATTTCAAATACGCTCATGACGTGGCATTCATTTCCAAGTAAATACCAGAGCTGGTAAGAATGCTGAATAAACTGATGGACACTTGTTCTCCAGTTGGTCTTGAAGTCGGAATATGGTAGTACACATTTCAATTTTTTCAACATTTATCAAATTGATATTTTTCATTCAACTCTGGACATTCAGTTACATGTACCAAATGCATCCATAAGTTTCCATCCATCTTCAGCGGCAACCAGGGCATTTTGTCTGAAAGTCGCACTGTATATTTTGGTCGCACTAAGATTCGTCATGAAGTACACGTCGATCTTGCATCCGGTATTGACCGTTACGGAGACCATCTGAAATATGATTTGATTAGTTGGCTAGCTTCTGAATGTTGTCATTGACAACTTCAAAAGTAATGACCGAATACTCAGTCGTTGTGCATTTGTGTGGGTAGAAAAATGGATGGGAGAGAAGAGATATCTTGGCTCAAGATGTTGTATCACCTTGGGATAGAGCTCCTTTGCCGGTATCAACTGGCTACGAGAAGACGTCGCGGCGTATTGACCGTTTGCAACCGAAACAGTTGTTGCCCCATCGAGCAACACGAAACCCGCTTCAGCCCTGCTCGCTGAATGAAACAGCACATGATTCCAAACCTACAGACCAGGGTTAGAGCGAGAGAGTGTGCAAAAGTGAGAGAGTCCCTCTCAATTTTACACGCTCTCCCACTCAAAAGCCCTTTCTGTAAGGTTGACCGGCCTGTGGAATGATGGGACAGGTGAAGGGAAAAAGGTTAAGGTAAAGTGATTGCCGGAATCCGATTATAACTGCGCATTAAAATGATAGCTCCAATTATATGAATAAAGAATAGATTGAATTACTAAATAGTAGGTCCTAGTTACCTGGGAGGTCTAGTTACCCAAATTCCAAACAACTATCTAACCGAAATCCGGACTAATTTCTTCATGGTTTCATGATAAATGTGCAATACGAAATTGCATTAAATGAAACAAATGGAGAAAAAACTGACCTCGAGGAGCTCGAAACCGGGCTTTGTCCGCATCTTCTCCGTACGCAACGACGCTAATCGAGAAAAGCAAGAAGGCGCAGAAAATCAATCGCATCTCTTTCTTGTTCTTCTTGTGCAATACCTCCTCCTCTTTCTTTTATACGGAACTGCACATTAAATGTGTTTTATAGCTCCATTTTATCGCCAAGAAAACGTTGTTGCTTTCTTCCATTTCATTTCTCTTCGGAATTTGGCTTATTACCGTATTTCATTATTGATTCTGAGTTGTATATTCAAATATTCGAATGTGGGCAGTTATGTATTATTTTATTTAAACACTATTTTTTTGCACAATATTTACGAACATGTGCCAAAAGCGTCCGACAAAATGCGCCATTCATTGTCCGTGTAAATGGTGGATGTGGAGAACTTTTTAGTGACTACTTTGTACGGATCTCCTTGCTTATAGAAGGCACTGTGCATGAAGATTAACACTGTGCATCCGGGGAACACCGTTACTTTGATCCACTGAAAAAATAACTGATGATTGGATATGCGGATTGATGATGTGATGACTTTGATTGTTTAATAAAATCATCAATTTCGAATGGTGATCAACCTAATTTTTGCTGGCATGTAGCACGATAAAATGAAACAACGGGTTCTGCTTTTCGTATGTTTAGAAAACTTATATGAGCTTGTATGAGGATTCTCGTTTCTGTCAGTCGTCGTGAGCGGTCCCTCCATTTTGCTCTGATGGAGAGGACACTTCCCTAGTTCCCTCCGGACCCCTCGTCTATCTACCAACGACTCGACAAGATCGGAATCCCCGTCCTAGCCGGCATGGTCACCGTGGATGGGTATGACCGTTTGATGTTGGCTACTCAGATACCAGTTTCGCTAATTCTCAATTTGACTGATGTTTCGAGCTTGGTGGAATCAATTGGAAGAAAGATGCGTCACCCGTTCGTCAGGACTGCCTTCAGCCTCACGTAACCTCCCCTTTCCTCCTACTTCCATGGTCCTAAGAGAGATCTCGTCTATTCCTCCAGCAACTTCAAAGAAGATGGTCTGTGAATGGGAAGAAGACCGATCCTCTACCCCGACCCCAGCCGAAATGATCCGTCTGTTCTGAGAAGAATGATCCTGACCCCTAAAACCACATCCTCACCTGACGTTATCGTCTGACGTGATAAATATTGTATTGTATTGTATGAGCTTGTATGAGTACTATGAGACTCGTAAAAAGTTTTTTTTTTCTAAAAGAGTAAAAGTCATAAATATAAATATTGTCTGATGGTCCTCTCATGATATTTTTTGTGTGCGCGCTACGCAATATTACAAATTAACAAACATTCGTCCGAAATATTAAAACGCTCCGCTGATAAACGGCAGAAACGAGGGCGAGAGAGCAAGCGAAAGCGAGAGAAGTAGACCACAGGTAGTACTTGAAGGGGAACGTAGTATTTTAAATTTGCAATACCGTGTGCAACCTCCATATTTCTGGGTTGGAATAATACGGGAATCCGGCTCTCGTGTATATTCCTGCGTGAACGAAGACTTTCGCTCCTCCTTCAAGATCTAAGAGCCCGGCAACCTTCTCACAGTCTCATGAAAAGGCATAGCGCAATGCAAGAACAAAACAGCCTTGAAACTCCGCCCACTGGGTTGAAGGAGCGGTGTGTGTACTCCCGAACGGATTGTTGGCGTACTGTAATGGCTAGAAGCGCACAGGCAGCTCGGCCCGGCGCATGAGATTCCGTACGATAGGGTAGCGCAAAGTAGAAGACTGTGCTGTCAGCCCGCATGGCTCAGCAGCTAAGTAAGTAGTGTGTCAAGGAGGGGTCGGGGGTTCGACCCCCACCCCATGCAAAAATTCTTGCCGCATTTTTCTGAGGCTCATTTCTTTTCATCATCATCGACTAATTCCCCCCTTGCCCCCACTACACCACGAATCACACCACGCGTGCTTCGCGTGCAGCTCTCGAAATGCATTGGCCATGAGACTGTGTTCTGGCTCGATGAAGTAAATTGATAACACACACGTAATTGTATGGCCAAATGCTGAGGATACCCGGTTTTAAGTATAGCGAAATGATAATTTCATTTTGGTCAGTTACTGTCACACCATTCCACAGGCCGGTCAGCCATACAGAAAGGCCTTTGGAGCGAGAGAGCGTGTGAAATCGAGAGGGACTCTCTTACTTTTGTACACTCTCTCGCTCTAACCCTGGTCTGTAGGTTTGGAATCATGTGCTGTATCCACACGATATGGGACGATTTTCAAGCGATTTCTATGCAGTATTGGAGAAATATGTCCGTCACAATCAACAGGCAGACAGACAAGCTGGCATACACTTCAATTTCCTATTACTATATATTAGAAAATGCTAACGTCTGTCTGTCTGTCTGTCTGTCTGTCTGTTTGTCCGTTTTTTTCCTTCCGTCCGGTCACACTTTTTTCTCATTTTTCTTATATTTTGCTTCAAATTCGCTCTATCTTCTCAGAACCTTTTGCATATGATAACTGACCAGAAAACCTTTCAAATTTTATAAAATTTAATTAACCAAATCTATAGCCAAGTGGGTTACGCGCTTGACTAGCAATCCGAGCGACGCAGGTTCGACCCCCGCCGCGGGCAAACCTTTTGCCGCATTTTTCGCAAGTGCCGCAACTGCTCCTGGCTCGTTTTAAAGTACCGTGAAACACGTTTTCACCTGTTTTGCCGAGTTTTAACGTGAAAAATCGAAAATTTTGAAAAGTTTCAAAATGATCCAGAAAGCATAGGGGATCACTACAAAAGTGTTTTGCGATGTCGGAAACGTGTCTGAACGTGTTCTAACGTGTTTTAACGTGAAAAATCGAAAAATTCGAAAAGTTCCAAACTGATTCAGAAAGCGGTGGGGATCACAGGAAAAAGTGTTTTGCGATGTCGGAAACGTGTCTGAACGTGTTCTGACACGTTTTAATGTCAAAAATCGAAAATTTCAAAAAGTTCCAAAATGATTCAGAGAGCGTAGGGGTTCGCAGGAAAAGTGTTTTACGACGTTCGAAACGTGTCTGAACATGTTCTAACATGTTTTAACGAGAAAATCGAAAATTTTGAAAAGTTCCAAAAAGATTCAGATGGCGTAGGGAATCACAGGAAACATCTCTGAAAATGTTCTAAAAGTTCTGAACGCACTGTATACTGCGTTTCCGTTGTGAAAGGCTCGTGAGGCAGAGAGCGATCGAAAAAAAGTTGCCACGGAGCCACGAAGTGGCGTAGTGGCAACTTTTTTTCGATCGCTCTCTGCCTCACGAGCCTTTTCCACCGGAATACTCTTAGTAGCGATTAACATTCCCCAGCATACTGCGAGGTTTAATGTAGCCCGGTGCCGGCTACCGAGCTCCCTCTGGACCGAACATGGAGCCAGCTACAGGGCGCCCCCTGGACCGTACCTGGAGCCACCTATCGAGCTCCCCCTGGACCGAACCTGGAGCCGGCTACAGGGCGCTCCCTGGACCGTACCTGGAGCCACCTATCGAGCTCCCCCCTGGACCGAACCCGCACCCAGAACTATGCATAGAGCGTAGTGTACGCATAGAGCGTAGTGTACGCATAGAGCGTAGTGCATTTAACCTCAATACAACCCCGCTAGTTAATACTAGATCAATAATGTGGACTGACCTCGGTAAACTCGAAGTTGGGATTGCTTCGCGTCTTCTCCGTACGTAGCCGCGATAAGCCACATCATTTCACAGACCGGCTAACCTTCCAGAAAGGCCTTTAGAGTGAGAGAGCCGCCCTTTTTACATACTAATATCCACGTTGGAATGCGCTTCATTGCTTTATTTATTGCCCAAGATAACGTCAAAAGATGCACCGCTGGATAGAACTACGTGCAGAAGCGACTAGATTCGAGAAGACGAGAAGAACAGTTCAAATATAGAATACGTTTTGTTTTCGATTATCTTTTTTTGCTTTGAAAATCAAAATTCGATTCGATTAATAAAGTATTCCGACCTTGCAGGTTGATTAGCGGCTTGCCTCATCCAGTGTAGTAGCTTGCTATGGCGGTGCACAGTAAGATCGCATAAAGTTCCCATCCCATCAAAAATTTCAACACCTTGTTCTTTGCTATTTCTATGCAGTTGGTGCCCACTAGTTTGAGAAAGAAAATGACCGGAAATAAATTGCCGAATTTAGATGTTTTTAGAGTGGCATCTAACATTACTTTAATCATTGTTAACACATCTTTATTCACATGAGCCGTACGCATTTTTGAGTTGGTTCCACTGATTAATGGTCGATTGGGTGAAAATTTTAGTCGTAACTTCTGTATATGGCTTTGGGAAGAGGTAAACTGTTAGAAAATGCACCATACAACCCATGATTTTATCCGATCCTACATGAAAAGTGTGATATAGCCCCCCCTCTAATTATTTTGCATTTATGTATGCCATGCACGGAAATTTTCGAAGGCTTTATCCTTTACTTATAAATTATTTATGCACATGTTCCAAACGCATCATGAGAGACTATCTGACTCTGTCGAATTAATCTTGGCACAGCAAGAAAAGTGCGTTGATGAGATAAACATGCCAAGTTGTAGTGCGGTCGATGCTGAGTTGCGGCATGGTATGGAAAAAAATGTGAAAACGATTCTACGCCTCAGGGCATTACGTCATAGGAATTTCCGGTTTTCCGAAAACTTCATCGAATGGCCTAATGAGTGGTGCCAATCGATTCCTCATAATATTCTATACTTTTTCGACTCCATGACTTTTCCGCCAAATTTTGATAGTTTAGTTTAGTTTTTTTTTTGGGTTCGGTCTCTCGTCGGTGGATGAGTGGTAATGTGAGACGATCCTCATCGTCGAATAGGAAATGGCGAAAGGTCCGTCCGTTAGGATCTCGTGCGAAACAGGGGTCTTGGATTGGAGCTTGAGCCAGAGTCCTCCAAACTCGAGTCATCGATCTTAGAGAGAATCAACGAGTATACGGATACTGAGGATCAATTCAACTTGTAGGTCATACCCTTCACACGGCGACCACTCCGGCTTGTATGGGGATCCAAATCTTGTTTAGTCGATAGTAGAGAAGAGGGGTACTAGGGAGACTTGGGCTGAACTAGGGGAAATTCCACCTCTCCATCGGAGGAAATGGAGAGGCGACCGCTCGTGACGACTGACAACAACGAGAAAAATAGAAAAAAAATAAAAACTGACAAAAATAGAAGCTTGGAAAATTCAAAAATATGTTTTGAAATTTAAATTAAAATATTTATCTGTAGACTGAGGAAATGGCAAAATTTTATTTGCGTTATACAATACTGCAACAATGATGGTTCAACCATGTTAAGGTCTCTTTGTATCGAGGCTTTGGGAGCTGCCAACAATCTCCAATCGGCCTCCATGACCACCGAGAAGACTCGGTTCGTGTTCGATTCCGCGGCGCTGTAGTGCTTTGGCTGCGGCGCCGTCGATACCGGGATGGGAGAGAGGGTGACCGAGCATCCCGGGTAGAGGGTTAGTACGAGAAATATTATTACACAAACACTTGACGAAGAAAAAGGTTCGCTGCTATTCTATGCTGAACGCAGAAATGATGGGCGTGAGAGAGAAACTCCGGTGTATCTAAAGAGTGAATGTCTCTCGAATTTGTGATAAAATTTAAAAAAAAAAAACCATTTTTTTCGTTTGCTTACTGTAGCATTGTCCCAGTTCTTTCTGGAATTTCCCATTCGAGAAGCCGTTGCTTCATTGTGGTAGATGACATAGCGGTACAGCTGTTTCAGAGGGAAATACCCCGCCTCGACGCTTTCCGCTAAATTATTAATATTTCTATTAATATTAGATTTTGGAAAGTTCTCATGACGATGGTGCAAGATTTAATGGCGATGACATCAATTTTAATTGATTTATTAGTTCTGTAATGCTTTTTTTCAATTCTTTCTGAGTTTCAGTTGAAAAAATTTAACCTATTGTTGTAACCGCGTTTCCATTGAACACGCATAAATATATATATATATATATATATATATATATATATATTTATATAGATAGATATAGAAGTATTAATAATTTAGCGGAAAGCGTCGAGGCGGGGTATTTCCCTCTGAAACAGCTGTACCGCTATGTCATCTACCACAATGAAGCAACGGCTTCTCGAATGGGAAATTCCAGAAAGAACTGGGACAATGCTACAGTAAGCAAACGAAAAAAAATGGTTTTTTTTAAAAATTTTATCACAAATTCGAGAGACATTCACTCTTTAGATACACCGGAGTTTCTCTCTCACGCCCATCATTTCTGCGTTCAGCATAGAATAGCAGCGAACCTTTTTTTTCGTCAAGTGTTTGTGTAATAATATTTCTCGTACTAACCCTCTACCCGGGATGCTCGGTCACCCTCTCTCCCATCCCGGTATCGACGGCGCCGCAGCCAAAGCACTACAGCGCCGCGGAATCGAACACGATTGTTCGCATGAACTCTTCACACGATGCGATGTTACGTACTTCGATTATCAGACTGATTATATATCTATATATATCTATATATCTATATCTATACTTCTATATATCTATATCTATACTTCGATATATATATATATCGAAGTACTTCATGAACCAACTGCTCGTCGGCTCTTCGACAACGAGATCCATTGAGGTGAATCCTCGAAATAGTGTCAACAGGGGATACTGAACAGACAGTGGTTGAGATTCGAGTGATTTTAGCCATTCCTCCATCGATAGATTTTCCGTCAAATAAGTCGTTCAGTGCATTTCATAATCACTGTGATTGTAAGGATCGCTAGAGACTATTTGACCACTAGGTTATATTTCGATATCCAACTGTTCTCGATTGTTTCCTAGTATATTCAACTGTAGTGTGTAAAATTGTCTGCAGTGGGGGATGCCGTATAGAAGTCACTCCGTACGTTTACTCTTTAGTTTTTGATCTATTAGTGTTTTTTTTCATTGTTCGCATGAACTCCTCACACGATGCGATGTTACGTACTTCGATTATCAGACTGATTGCAACGAAGACGCTATAAAAGCGCACGATTCCTATGCACTTGGTCAGATAGTAGCAATGGTGATAAAGTTGCACCCCCCCTAGTCGAGTATACGCACACGTCAAGATCAGCGAAGATGTCTGTACCACCTTGAGCTGACGGTTTCTTGACGTCATGTTTTCCTTCTTTTTGCAATTACTAATCAACAGCATGATAACAAGGCCGTCATCATCATTATCGTTACAATGGTTGTTGGTTCACAGACGTTTTCCCTCTTCTTCTTTTGCTAATTATAATATTTCCATAGAGAAGATGACGATTTTTGTAACACTAGTCCACCACTTCCACCTGTCGTTAATTGCCTGTGGACTTGTTTTCGGCATGCTCCTAATCTTATCGATCATCGTCGCAACACCGCCCAGCTGCAAGGTAGTCGTTTGCTTAACACTCGGAACAATATATTTGCAGTATCGACGCGGATTATACGAGAACTAATCTTCGATCTTTTAGAACTACTCAATACTGATCTTTTGGGGCGCTGCCATTGACTTGGTTTCTATTGTCGCCGACGCTATGTCTATGGAGCGGTAAGTATTAGAGTGCGAAATGTGAGACCACGGTCTCTTCATTTCACACACTCTCTCATCTATCGACCGGTCGAGAGAGTGTGTGAAATGAAGAGTCCGTGGTCTCAATTTCGCAGTCTAGTAGGTATTATCGCTAATTGATTGTAAATAATATGAGGCGTGTGTGTGGATAATTCTAAATGAAATTATATGAAGCGAGAAACGTTTCATTATCGATAACTTTTCACGGCAGCAGGAGTATTGATAGAGGGCACTATGGGAGCAGTAGAATCACAAAAATACAAGTATACATAGTGAGTACATACATATTTTTCATGTAAGACGTTAACATTTGGTGAGTATGTGGATTCAGACGAAATCATTCTTCTCACTATAGACGGATCATTTCTGCTGGGGTCGGGTTAGAGGATCTTTCTTCTTCCCATTCACAGATCATCTTCTTTCTTTGAAGTTGCTGGAAGAATGGACTAGATCTTTCTTAGGCCAATGGACGTAGGAAGAAAGGGTTACGTAAGGATGAATACAGTCTTGACGCTTCTTTCTTGCACTTGAGTCACCAACCAAGAGAGGCAAATTACATTGTGCAGAGTGCTCATTCGAATACCTTCCGTTATTTTCATCGCAAGCGGTCCATGCACTAGAATATCAATTGATGCGTGCATTTTGTGTAATTCGCTAATGGCCTCAAATTTAGTACATTCTGTGTATATTCAATGTATCTCTTTTTGGTACAGGTAAGTCAAACATATGCATAACAACAAACCAAGGCAACAAATCTCAGGCACCGTATCCTGGATAAGCCACCACCAGGAGCGCTAATGCTGAACGGTATTGTGATCGGATGCTCACTACCAACTATTGTACACATGGTTCGCTAGTTAAATAGCTCTTAATCAGTTAACATTTACGATATCCTACAACCTCATGAAACAATATTATTCGGTTCCACTAAGCACCATGCAGACGGACTACCCCGAAGTCAATTTGACAGGAGTCTATTACTACGGTATTGTCTTCAAATAAGCAATTAGGACTCTCAATCTACGCCTTTTTAAATGCAAAAAAATTAGAAGTGGCAATGTACTATTCCGTTTAAGGGTTTCGTGATCTTATGATGTCCACACAATTGATCATTTTCGTTTATTTAATGTTGGTTGTTCCTGTTCTGATGGTGTATCTGATTATTACAAGAAAACGTGTAAGTTAAAAAGCCGTAACCATTATCACAAAAGTCGTAATGCAAAATTAAGACAAAGGTAATGATGTAAAGAGTCATTTTCATGACCAACTTATAGGTAGTAAATGCACTTGCAAGACGACATGCCATGAGCGACAAGTCATACGAGATGCACCACATTTTTCTAAAGGTCATTATTCAATTTATTTGGACATAATTGTCGTACACCAACTTTGTATTGCTCCATGTAATATACTATGTGGGGAAGAGGGGGCGAGCTCGCCGAATTTCACTTGAGATGACGGGTCTTTGGCGACGTGATCATTTGTCATTCTTCTCTGGAATATTAAATGACTGGGGGCGCTGTGAGAACTTCTAATGGGAGCATGGAGTACCATCGAGCAGAGCGGACAAGAAATGAAATCAGTATTGATACCTGAATATGGCACTCGGTAACGAAAATATGATATGAAAGTTGTTGTTTCGAACAGTGACTCTGCTTAAGATTAAGTCCACACCCTCGTGTTATTGTCGTGGATAACCCTATACCACGCATCCACTAAGCTCGGGAACAAGACAGGGACAAAACAAAATATATTGTATGAATATCACAGATCCTCACAATCCACGCTCTTCTTCCACTTCCAAATGCACTGATTGCTGTCGTTACAGTGATGCCATTGTTGGGTTTCAAATCCGATCTTAATACGATCATCTATATTGTGAGTATTACGTTCAAGAAAATTGTGTGTGTTCTGGATATTACGTTCAAGAAATTGTGTGTGTTCTGGAGATTACGTTCAAGAAATTGTGTTCATTTCAGATGGCTTTCTTGTCTCCATCCATTAATCCGGCTGTGACTATTTGGTTCATGAAACCATACAAAACGTAAGGATTTCTTTGTGGAGGAAATATTTATTGCAAGCAAAAACATAACGATCAACGAACGCCTGAGTACACAATTTCCAGTGTGCTACAAGTTTTGAACCGCGATTGCAGACTAGAAGATGCAATATCACAATCTAAAGAAACTCCGATTCAGGAGTTAAAATACCGATTTAGGCAAAGGTTCCAATATCTTTTCTCCCTCTTCAGTTTCCTCTCTCGGATCGTCTGTTGCAAGAAATATCACCCACTCGTCAAAGGTGCACGAGTTTCGGTCACCAAAACGAACGCCAATCCTTCGACAGTACATCGCAGCTCCGTGAATCTACAATGAAATGACAGTATCACATGCGGGCCTTCATCACGGTGGAAATTGAAATATGATCCAATGAAAAAAATAAGAATAAAACCAAATATTAGATCAAGCGGATGAGATCATGGATGCCTGGACAGAAAGATATTTTCCTATATTTGACATAGTTAATTCTGAGATAACACACACGGCGCCATGTATACATGCGTGCTATTTATTTCTTTTCTGTCTTTCAATGATCATGTTCTTTGAGCCTACTCGGCAATGAATAGAGTTTACTCAGAAACATGTTGATTCTGAAATGTTCCATCAATCCAACGCGTTAAATCTGGTGTTCGGAAATAAAAATGTTCCCCCAGAGCGCAATGATACAATGTATCTTGCGTAGCGAAGGATCATCCAGGCGAAATGCCTATCACATAGAGAGAAGACAGAGAAGAGCTCGTATAGTTCAGTGGTTAAGACATCTGCCCGGTAAGCGGAAGGCCCGTGGTTCGAATCCCGCTCTGAGCACTAATCTTTTCTGTCTTTCAATGATCATGTTCTTTGAGCCTACTCGGCAATGAATAGAGTTTACTCAGAAACAAGTTGATTCTGAAATATTTATTGTTTCATGGATTCGAAGTCATTTTTACATTGTTGGAAATTTTGACGTCCAGAAGCTTCAATTCTTCTCTTCGCCTCATTGGCGGTCACATCACATCACATCATTTATCAAGGTCGAACAGTACTACAATTAGGGTCTTACAAGAAAACACAAAGTAAAATGAGAGGTCAAATTATTCGTATATTACCGTTGGTAGTATTCTTCTCTCCACCCTAGGCGGGGTCTGGATGTGCTGTCCTTGACCTCCATAAGTCACGGTTCAGATATAATGTCATCATTAAGCCTCTATGCTCCAAAAACGAACATGCGCCTTTCAAGTGAACTGGACTCTCTTATATTCAAAATAGTTCGATATCTGCTCTCTCCATTACGCGCACTCTCACGCGAACTATCTTATGCTGCGCAAATTTCATGGGGTGCAAGGTGTAAAACAGTTTTATGCACCCTTTCATAACTTTTTTCCTAGTGAAGCAACTTCCAAACTTGATACAGATATTGCAAGCCACGTTTGGAACATGTTCCTTTTTAATTGGATAGATTTCGTTCAGTTTGAGCTGAGTTACACAAGTTTTCCACCCTCGGAGGGTGGAATTCCACCCATGAAATTTGCGCAGCTTAAGAGAGTTGAGTTCACTAGAGTGGCACGTGTTAGAGAGTGCGTGTTCTGTGTAGAACTCAAAACAACACCACATCAAAGTGGAGAGGAAAAAAACTGCACCTCGATGAACTCTTTGGCTTCGAAAGGCGCCATTTCCGTACACTGTGCTTAGTTGAAAAGCCCAGAGCAACAATAACATCTCGCTCTCTTTGGCGAAACAACAACGTTGGCACTGACTTGTATACGCGTCTTCGGTTTATCGATATTGCAACCGTTTTATCGCCGATAAAGTATGATTCGTTGCATGATCGAAGGCTTCATGCTGGCGGCCGAAAGATTACTACACCCAGAATGAATACACTTACTATTGAGTGTATCCTAAACTGAGATAGGACACCGAGTGTATGATACACTTACAAATCTCTCGTTTTCGCACGCTCTCTCGACGCGCGAATACACTCAATATTGAGTGTATCATACACTGGGTGTCCTAACTCAGTGTATTCATTCTCTGTGTATGAATTGTGCACAGTGTATCTAGCATCTCGATCTTGTACCATACAATATCGTAACGTTGACACTTTTATACGCACCGTCGTTTAATCAATAACGATTCCATTTATACATAATGTAACATCCTTGAGCAATATCAAATCACAAACCCTCTTCGCCGGTGTGTGGATAAGATGTTATCAAGATATCCGAAAGCCTATTTCGTATCCTAGTGCTAAGTAAATGTTCTAAATGATATTAATAACTTATGCTTGCCCTCTCGGAGTCCAATAAAGAGGAATGTGAGTTTCTAGATCTCGAAATTCCTCAACATGTCCCAGTGGCTAAACTCTTCCTAAACTATTGTAAAATCCCGTCTTCTGAGAGATTGCTTTCTAGAGTGCGAAATGTGAGACCACGCTCTCCTCATTTCACACACTCTCTCGACCGCTCGTTAGGTGAGAGAGTGTGCGAAATGAAGATACCGTGGTTTCACATTTCGCACTCTATTGCTTTCCACAAAACGATTCCACAAAACGTATACAAACGTTAGTACGATTTCTTTGACATAATAATAGTACAGGGTTCATTTCGAGAAAATTTGGGTTTAAAGGAAAAACCAGCTCATGACTTCTGATGTATGTCTAACAGCCGGATTTCTATTAGCTGTATTTCGCTTCAACTTTTTTGTGCGGCACAACTCACCAAATGGAAATTCCTGTTACCTGAAGTTCACTGCAGAAAAAATTTCATGCAAGCAGGTTTGCACATCATTCCACAGGCCGGTCAACTTTACAGAAAGGCCTTTGGAGTGAGAGAGCGTGTGAAATCGAGAGGGACTCTCTCACTTTTGTACACTCTCTCGCGCCAACCCTGATCTGTATGTTTGGAATCATGTGTTTGCATTCAATAATGCACTTGTCCAAGCCCTCTTGAATACGCAAAATATTTTTTTTAAATCCAATGTATCACAATATTATACAAAAACAAAGCATAAGAGTAATTTATTCGCAACAACCGGTAACGTCTTTGAATTGTCGATCTTTGTGCACACTTATAGTGCTCGGCGTCTTGACCTCATCGATAATTGGAATGCCGGAAGTCTTCGTGTACTGTATTCGTGCCAGCAGAGATTACTAACTGACTTATTTAGCTAAATTAATTTACTACTGAAAAACTATTCAACAAATTACATATAATCATATATTATTAATTAATCTGGAAAAATGTGTAATAAAGTGATTTTGTGCGCACCTTGCATCCATTTAGGAAGATGATTGTGATGGTCTGAAATTTAAAAAAAAAGTTCGATGAAATAGAAAGTAGTAATTGCAGCATTCTTAGAGCGTCGCCATGTGAACAAATCTCGAATATTTATTTTAGAATACTACCAATTGAAATGTACGTTTTTTTTTAAAGTTTGAAATGATGCGTTCATGAAATGGTCTAATATTTTGTGCACTATCTCTCTCTCTCTCTCTTTATCTCTCTCTTTGTCACTCTCTCTCTCTCTCTCTTTATCACACTCTCTCGCAGACGGATCTAATGTTCAGAAGCGGAACGTTTTATTCTAGTACTTTGGACGAGTGTTTATGCATTTATAATACCTTTGCCCGTCTCCATCTCTGTGCGGCGTCCGGGTAAAGTGCGAGTGAAGATTCCTTCTCGAGGAAAATGTACTGCTTGCCAAAATCCACGACAAAGTACCCCGCCTGCTTACGAGGAGTACCTGAATTGACCGCCGTCGACAATTCCCCGCTGCCACACAGAGAAAAAAAGGTCTTGCATACGGCCCATAAGATATTACAACTTTAAAATGATACGTTCACACTAGTGAACTACTGGTGGTGTACTCTCTTTCTATACCTCGGCGCGTCTCTCGCTTTGCCATGCTCTCTCGCAGCCGTATCTGTTGTTTAGGGGCGGAGCGTTTTATTATTTTGGATGAGTGCTTGTGAATTTATAATATGGGGGTTCTTAACAAAATGTCTTATATATAAGACATTTTGTTATGAACCCCCAGTTCTTATGGGCCGTATGTAAGACCTTTTTTCTGTGTGCACTCCCACCCCGACTTTATTTTCTTTTTTCGAATATTTCTGTAATTGTTGATGCACTCTTTCGGAGAACGTAAAATAAAAATAAAAATACAACAATTCCCTCTAAAAATGAGAAAAAAATATAATATTCCGACACAATTTGCAGCCAGAAAATATAAGATACGGTAACAAGAACAGTCGAAGTGCGACATTTTATTGGCATATTTGAGTCTCCACAAGCAATAATCCCGTTCCGAAGGGATATTCACTACTCAGAGCGGGAAGTCTCCAACTTTCCTTACTCTGGAGACATTGTCTCCAGCTGAGAGAGCATGCAGACTCGAGAGAGCGGGCGAGAGATAGTGAGAGATGATCTCTCGCTTTTGCATGCTCTCTAAGCTAGAGACAATGTCTCCAGAGTAAGGAAAGTTGGAGACTTCTCGCTCGGTGTAATAATTCAAAACGAATCTCACTTCTGGGCAACATCCAATGGGGAGTAAAGGGCGAGTCAATCGGACGTACACAGAGTACAGCATTCCTGATATTACTTTTTTTTGGAATTAATAAAATAGTTTGCCATCTAAAAAAAAGGAATGATAAATCCCGCACGAATTGGTCCAGTTCGTTTGCCAGCCGCCGTATTTCGCGCAGGTTCCCTCAAAAGGATAGTATTTATTAAAATAATTTTAATAAGTAAAAACATAAAAATTTGGGTGAGAATGGTTGGCACATTGTGTATATTGATAAAGACTGCAATCGTCCTAAATATTTGAATCTTTCGCAGAGAAACGTCAAAAAAGGATGATAGCATTATCTAGTAAACACACCGCTTGGTTCCTAATGTATAATGTGATACACAGAGCACGAAGTCTCTTACGACATCTAGATAATCAGTCTCTTGACGAGATAGTACGTGAATTTGAGAGTAGGGAGTGAAGTATATTGAATCTAAGAGAGTTTGAACTATCTAGATGTCGACAAGTTAGAGAGTTCGCGCTCTGAGTATTATAAATGTGTAATCAAAGCCGACCAATTCACAATCACGTCAAGATAACGCCTATCACTCACCCAGATCACCGATGAAGAATAAAGTATTAAGTATTAAGTAATAGCTCGCCTGGTTATTGCCGGTCACTGCTACCGCGTGATGATCTTTGCAGTATAGAGCGGGCACGCCCGCGCCTGTATGAATATTTTTTTAAAATTAGTTAATCATTGCAATTCGCAATTCATGAGAAAACATGCCTGAATTCATTATACATTATCGTTTGCGTACAATTGTTTCCCTGATACAACAAAAAGCCTTTTAACAGGAGCTAAAACAAATTTACTCTTACCAAAGAACCAATTGAAATATCTGATCTTCTGGGTCTCTCTTTTCTTCCAGCGTTCGCACATTAGAGTCTGGTCGATCCACACAGGCTCCGCCTCTCCAGCCACCTCACCTGAATTTGAAAGGCTTTTTAATGGTCTGATAATCATTTATTTTATAAAATAAAACTTTTTTAAAGCCGTTACGAATAATGTATTTTCTTCAATGGTTATCTAACTCTGCATATACCCGCTGACTATATTTTTTTTTTTTTTTTTTTTTTAGATTTTTTTTTTATTTTTTTTTTATGTGATACTGTTTTTTTTCTTAAATTTGAGATCCCTCTCCAAATAGGTTACACTCAGAGAAAAAGCATGGGTGTTAGCAAATGAATTACTTACTTTTTAGCATAGAGAGCATGGGAAATGATGAGAGCGTAAGTAATTTATTTACTAACTCGCATGCATGGCGAAGTAATTTTTCCCTGAGTGTAGTCTTTTTTCCGGTCCTCTCAGCATTTCGTTTCGCTGCCAGATCAGACCTCCAGGAAGGGATCAGAAAAAGGAGCGTAACCTTGAGCGGAATTTCCCGCTCTTGACCCCTTTCGGAAAAATATGTCTCACCTGCTAAGGCCATGTTCTCAGCATTATTTCTAACTACTGGCAGCATCATCTTCTTCTCAGCGCAATACTTTTTCGCCTGGAGAAAATCTTGTTGACATACATATTACTTATGATACACCCAGAATGAATACTGTTATGTCTGTGCACAACGGGTGTTTTAGTGTAATATATTTATATAACGGGAGCAAAAGGAATAACGACGTCTCGCTACGCGAGCGGAGGACAAGACTAATGAATTACGTCAGAATTACGAAGCACACTTTAGCATTGCGTAAAGTGTGTAAGAAGTGTATGGAATACAGTATGTCCTACGCATTTGGGGTGTTGTGCTAGGTCAGATACATGACTAGGCTCATACACAGCACCTCCGCCACAAGATATGAAATACGATTATTGAATATCTGACGATATGAAGTTACGATAGTACGAAGGTAACTTATACGGTAATAAAGGATCAATATCGTAGTACTGCGTAATGATGGTCAAATACGATGGGACTCATTAAGAGTAACTGTCTTCGTGTCGTTCTCCACATCTTCCGTGGGCTCGAATCTTTCTTCGACGATTGAAGTTGCACGGCGAGACTCGACGATTGCACTCGATGTAGTCGCACTTGTCGTGGTAGTTGAGGCTCGCAAGACGATGTAGTTGTCCTCGACGATGTCCTTCTTCTCACACGATCCGTAGATGCACTTCTCCATGGTCATCGACCATCTCTCGACACTCAGTCCATCATGACGCATGATCTCTCGATGTCTGGTATTACCCATGGCGAACTCTCTGTTCCCACTACCGACACCTCTCCAACTCCCCTCTTCCCTCTCGGAGAGAGTGAGCTGATGTCTGATCCTTCCTCGAAAGATCTCCTCATTGCACACGAACACTTGTTCGCTGTTCTTGGCAGGACCCGAAGACTCCTTCATACTTGGGTAACGGATAGTACTGGTCTCTTGATGTACGGTAGTACCCTGGACGAACTCTCTGTTGTCCCTACCGACACCACACATTCTTCCCTCCTCTTCCTTCTCGGAGAGAGTGAGTTGATCTTTGATCTTCATATAAGAGACATCAGACACAATTCTCGAAGAGAATTCCTTTGTGCAGTCGAAAGCTAGTTCACTGCTTCTGGCAGGACCCGAACTCAGGTTCAACTTCCAGAACCATTCACCACCGACAAGTCGAATCGGGGTTCTAGTAACGTAGACCACTCCGCTACTCTTGACTCCACTGTACTCCATAGCACAGGAATACATTCCGAGAATCTCGAGAGACTGATCGTTAGCAGCGCTAATACGATCGACACATTTCGTCAGAGACGGACAATTCAGTCCTCTCCAATCACTTTCCGAGATTATGGTGACATCTGTGCCAGTATCCACTTGGAACTCGATCGATTTTCCACCGACCTTCAAGTTCACATACACGCGATCCCTCCTCGATCCCTCCTCTCTCCATCACAGTGGATGAGGTACGACCTCCTTCCATGCCTCTTCGGCCTCTTCTCTGGATATGTCAGCCAGCATTCACTCTCGTAGTGACCCTTCTTATCACAGCCTCTGCATGTGATCGATTTGTCTCTCTTATACTCGGGATTCTTGCTCCTTTCTGTCGTTCCTTTATTGTACGTCTTCACCATGTTCACCGACACATTCTGTACCACTGCCACGTCACGTTCCAGTGCCCTCAGCGTGGAGTACTTCTCAAGTAGCTCCTTGAACGTGATCGACGCCTTCAAACTCACTGCATTGAACAGCTGAGTGCGCATCGCCTTCTGATTTGGCAGATCCAGACCAGCCAGGAAGACTGTGATCTTCATCTGGTCCTCAGTAATCGACTTAAGATTACCCTTCTGGTACAGACGGTTCACCTCTGCGGCGAATTTCATCACATCGAGATCACCACTCATGGACATTTTCTGGTTGAAGAATCGAACACGCAGTTCGAAATCCGACTCCTTCTTTCCGAATAAGGATTTGAGCGTGACTACCGTGCCATCAAACGACTCAACCATGACATCAGCGGGTGCCTTGTGATCACGGTACTGAGCATTGCACTTCACACTGAGGTGCCTCAGCAGTACTCTCACCTTTGAACAATCATCTGCTCCCTTCATGTCATAAACAGACACATCCTGGTATCGATCATACCACTGCTCGAATGTGCACTCCTCCTCATCGTACTCAAAATCCACGATCCTTCCTTCGATCGCATCAAGAGTCGGTCCATTCGACGTGGACGGAACCTGCACAGGCATCATATTCTGTGCTCTTCCCTCGTTATTACCACCCTTAGTCACCAACGACAATAACTGTGTGTACTTCTCATTCTGGTCTTCATGCATGTCAACCACTTTCCTCTGCATCTCTACCATCTGTGTGAATAATTCTTTCATGCTCGGGGAGACCTCCTCGTCTTCAGCCGTCATGGTTCTCTACCAGCCCCACTTCCTTTAGTTATTGATCTACTCAACCAATTTCCAACTATCGGTCGTGTTCCCAGGCTTAACCAATACGCAGAGTAGTTATCACCAAAAAAAATTGGCGATAGCTTCCGCTGCTATCAGTAAAAAGACCTTCAAAACCAGAGCTTTGACTCCAGTAAAGACTACGTCTCTTACTTTCACAGTCTGGCTACTCAACCACCAATTCACTTCAATTCACACAAAAAATGCAGATCCTCTAGTCGACGACCACGTGCTACTCTTCGCTGCACGGGTTTGATGAACCTGATATCCTCTAGCACCAAGGAAAACGGCACCAGAGGCGACACTTGATAAAGAACAAAGAAAAGTCTATAACCAATTCGAAAATCGGCGATAGTCTTCCCTGTGTCTTATCAAAGTTGCGAGAAACCAGGATTCGGCTCCGGTGTGGACGACGTCCCCCACCTTCCTAGCCAGGCTACCAACCGCCTTATGAAACAAACAATAAGTACGTCAAACAATCCTGATCGCCAAAATGTTATGTCTGTGCACAACGGGTGTTTTAGTGTAATATATTTATATAACGGGAGCAAAAGGAATAACGACGTCTCGCTACGCGAGCGGAGGACAAGACTAATGAATTACGTCAGAATTACGAAGCACACTTTAGCATTGCGTAAAGTGTGTAAGAAGTGTATGGAATACAGTATGTCCTACGCATTTGGGGTGTTGTGCTAGGTCAGATACATGACTAGGCTCATACACACATCATCTTCTTCTCATCGCAATACTTTTTCGCCTGGAGAAAATCTTGTTGACATACATATTACTTATGATACACCCAGAATGAATACACTTACTATTGAGTGTATCATACACTGAGTTAGGACATCGAATGTATGATACACTTACAAATCTCTCGTTTTCGCACGCTCACTCGACGCGCGAATACACTCAATATTGAGTGTATCATACACTCGATTCCCTAACTCAGTGTATTCATTCTCTGTGTAAGAGCATCTCACCGCAGTAAAGGCCAAATTCTTTTCTCCTTTCAACGCGCATTGACCGGGCAGCTCGCTTTTCGCACCACTTGGGCATGATAGTGGGTTCTCTGCAATAGCAGAAAGACAAATATTTTACGCAATAAAACTGTAAGACATGTAGAGGACTTGTACGTACTTGCACAAAACTGCCTTCCTTTCCTTTGATGATGAGCTAGTGTGATAGTTCGATACCTGAACGGTATTTCAAGAAATAACGAGCACTGATTGCTGGTGAAATAAGGATCGCACATGATTCCAAACCTACAGACCAGGGTTGGGACGAGAGAGCACGCAAAAGTGAGAGAGTCCCTCTCGATTTCACACGCTCTCTCACTCCAAAGGCCTTTCTGGAAGGTTGACCGGTCTGTGGAATGATGTGGATCTATACACTCCCAACACCACAAGCACTAACAATAAGATTGCGAGAGGATGAACGAAAAATAATTTTTTTGTAGCCCTTTTTATTCAACCGTAAATATTCTACAATCAAAAAGGTTTTTTATATAGATTATTTGTTCTTGTGTTTATCGCACACCATAAAGATGATTTAACTTGTTTTCGAATTGCTGACCTCCAGAAACATTTTATTCAGCACTTTCGATATGTCTCCTAAGTGGATTGTTGCGCCCACATAGGCCAATTCACAAGCTCGCGAACCGCCGACAATCGGAATCTAAGAATTATTAATTATATTGATTAAATTATATGAATTTTCTTTGTCATGTTTTTCCTTTAGTGAAGTTTTTCAAGAATCACACGTACAATATTTCTATATTTTGCATATGTTTCAAATGCATACTAATAGTGGGTTGTTTTTTGTCGAAATGTTCGCATAGATAGGGAAGGCACTTACAAAATAGAATGCTTTCGAGCATTTGTAATTAGCGATTTTTCTCGTTCAATTATTTAATTATTTAGGCGGGAACTAACTTTCAACTTTCTTGCAAAGTAGCAGACATTTCCCTCGACGAAGCTACGGTACGGAAGCATATCACACTTGACTCGAAACTGATTGGAAACTGGAACAAACGATATTTAAATCATTTCATAAAATAACCAAACATACCTTGATGAGCTCTAATTCTTGAACGTGATTTATCATCGCCACATACGCAGCCAAAGAGGAAGAAGAGCCAAAGGAGCAATCGCATCTTGCTGGAGGCGAAATAGCTTGTAGAGTTATTTGATCTCACTTTTATACGAACATTTGATGATCGATTGCAGAGCCATTTGGACACCGATAAACGAACACGAGCAGCATTCTTGCTGCGCTTAGAGGAACTGAGATTGATACTGCAAGTGGGAGAAGATCAGTTTTCTATTTCGTAAAAAATTTTGCACTTTCGTGGTTGTAACGATAAAGATTATTGATAAATTGAGTTATTCTAATTGTAATTGATATTACAGTCAGAAGTAATTTTAACAAAACTTTTATTACTATATATTAGAAAATGCTAACGTCTGTCTGTCTGTCTGTCTGTTTGTTTGTTTGTCTGTTTGTTTTTTTTGTTATTCCTTCCGTTGCAAATTTTTTCGTTTTTTCGCTATAAATCGCTTCAAAATCATGCAATCTTCTCAGAACCTTTTGCATATGATAACTGACCAGAATTGCTTTAAAATTTTACAAAATTTAAATCACCAAATCCATGGCCAAGTGGTTAAGGAGCGCGACATTCAAATCCGACCGACGCAGGTTCGACTCCCGCCGCGGGCAAATCTTTTGCCACATTTTTCGCGAGTGTCAGAAGGTGTCGTAACACGTTTGTAAATAACGTGAAACTTTTCACCTGTTTTGCTTTTTCACCTGTTTTGCCGAGTTTTAACGTGAAAAATCGAAAATTTCGAAAAATTTCCAATTGAGGCGCAGAGCGTGGGGGGTCACAGGAAAAGTGTTTTACGATGTCGGAAACGTGTCTGAACGTGTTCTAACACGTTTTATCATTAATAATCGGAAATTTCGAAAAGTTTCCAATTCATGCGCATAGCCTGGGGAATCACGGGAAAAGGCATCTTTCGATGTCACAAACATGTTCGAACACGCCAGGGAAATCAACACAGTATCCTGCGTTTCCGTTCAGAAAGGCTCGTGAGGCTGAGAGCGATCGAAAAAAGTTGCCACGGAGCCACGAAGTGCCTCACGAGCCTTTTGCAATGGAATAAGCCAGTACACGAAGTGGCTCCGTGGCAACTTTTTTCGATCGCTCTCAGCCTCACGAGCCTTTTGCAATGGAATAAGCCAGTACTCTTTCTAGCGATTAACATTCCTGAACATCCTAAGCTCCCCCTGGAGCGAACCTGGAGCCGGGCCCGAGCTTCCTCTGGACCGAACCTCAAACCAGCTCCCGAATTCCCCCTGAACCGAACCTGAAGCCATCTAGCGAGCTCCCCCTGGACCGAGCCCGCACCTAGAACTATACATAGAGCGTAGTGTACGCATAGAGCGTAGTGCATTTAACCTCAATACAACCCCGCTAGTTCTCGTTCACGAAAAGATAAATATATTGTGATCCCATCCGAACTTCTACCACGATATTATCCTAGTCTTCACTGATCCCGATAAACTCTTCTTCTCCCTATTTCCAACCTAGACACCAGCTGTCCCCTCGCCCCTCTTTTCGTATAGTCTGCTGTTTCATAAGAGATCACTAGAGATCAGAATAGAATACAAAAAGTAGGAGAATCGACTAGAGATAAGGCGAAATCGAGAGTCGCACAGCAGTCAGACGTCAGACAGCCGGCGAGAGAGCACGTGAAATGGAGAGAGCAGCAGGGGATCTCGCGAGAGTCAAGCAGGAACTGCGCCTGGGACAGCTGTGTGTCCTGGCTCTGCACTTTCCCCGATTTCCCCCCCCCTTTCCTCGACTTTTCAGTCCTGAGAGATGGGTTCGAATCTCACTCACTCACTCACTCACTTTAAAAAGCCAGCTGACTCACGGGAATCGTGGCCTCATTTTCTCTTTTTGTACTGCCAACTTGCATCATGGTATTAGACAGTCTCACGAATACTTTGCGCACCGCGTCTATCACGTACATAAAAATTTGTCGTTTTACTTTAAGTTTCATGTTTTTCTGTTCACCTTTTTCATTTCCCCTGTCTGTTGAAATCGGTGAACACTTAGTTTGTGAATGACGTCATATTCCCAGTCATACGAGGACTTTGTTTTGGCGCCCGCTTACTCTCGGGTTGTGTTTCGGGTGATGAAGGGAGTGAGAGGAGAAAGTGAGTGAGCCGAGTCTTCTGTTTGTTGAATTCGAGTTTCGAAAGGGATAAAAACAAGACAGCGCAAAGGTCAGAGAAAAAACGATTCGCACTCTTGCTTCGAGTGTAGTTCCCGTAGAATCCTAGTTTTCTACCTTTAGCGATTAATTTTTCCACCCAAGCGTTTCTACCTTTTTCGCCACTGAGATAAAAGTCATTACTATATTCACAGTTGTCCTCCACTAAAACCCGTGGACGAACGTGCGCGTGGGAAACGCCATCCGAAATTGCTTGAATTTCCCCCTGCCTTTGTTGCTCGTGATTCTTCCCTGACCGTTCACATTTCCGTCCCATTCTTTGTTCCATCAACCTCGCCCCCCACAGCACCCGAAAGAGTTACGGCGAGAACAAGTTAGAGAAACAGAGAGTGCGCGAAAAGAGAGAGGCAGACAACGAGAGAGGTTCTTGGCATGGTGCCAACTCGATGGCGTGCCCCCCCCTCACTCCACATCAGGCATCAAATGGGACAGAGTTGTTGAGAGTGTGTGCGGTGTTTTGTCGTGACTCCGCCTCCCCCACATGATTCCAGAAAAGGGTCAGAAGCGAGAGAGTGTTTATAAACGAGAGACAATTTCGCTACCTTTCGCTCGCGACTCCTTTCTGGAAAACCGTCAGGACCAGAACCCCTAGCATTTAGAGTTACTCGATAGTAATTGAACGAGTGTGTTTTGTTGTGAGAGGGTGTATCTCCCGCCTGACCCCCTCGGCCCCCCTCAAAACTTGTCGAGGGAGCGAAAAACGACAACTACGTGACATGTGGCAGCGAGAACCAGCTGATTTCGCCCTGACTCACCCCTCCCCCACTTTTCTTAAAAATTATGCAAATTGCGAATTAGTTTCAAATATAGCAGGTGATTTACAGTGAGTCACGAAGAAGTTTTTAAGTGTTTTCTAGAAAAATCGCCGTTTTCAGTTGGTTTTCGCATAAAAAGCGATGGCTCTTAGAAGCGGCGCTTAGATGACACTCTGCCCTCTAGTTGGCCGGCCGATATGCCATTCAGAGCCCTCGTCCATCCCATCCTCTGCCAATCCTCCAGAAAGAGGTCTCAAGCTAGAGACCGTGTAAAAGTGTCTGAGGTCTCTGCTGTCGGCTTCCCGACGACCCCTTTCTGGAGGTTCGGAACTCCGTGTCCCTCCCGCCACCTCTTTCGCCCCCACTCGATGCGTGGTTCTGTGGTTATTCAGCCGGAATCGCCACGTTCGATAGTCTCTTCTCCACTTTCCACCGCGGTTTGACGAGTTTTTCAACCGCACCCAAACTTCCTCACATGATTCCAAACTTTCAGACCAGGGTTAGAGCGATAGAGTGTGCAAAAGTGAGAGAGTCCCTCTCGATTTTACACGCTCTCTCACTCCAAAGGCCTTTCTGTATGGTTGACCGGGCTGTGGAATTATGTGTCCTCTTACTCTTTTTCATTAACTTCGTTTAGATTTGTATGATATTGCGTATTTTGCACGCTTTTTCAACTTATTCACATCATTCCACAGGCCGGTAAACATTCCAGAAAGGCCTTTGGAGTGAGATAGCGTGTGAAATTGAGAGGGACTCTCTCACTTTTCTACGCTCTCTCGCCCTAACCCTGGTCTGTAGGATTGGAATCATGTGCATTTGAACTGAAATAGATGTGCAATCGAATTTTTAGATTGTAGCGCCACAAAGTCGAGCTAATCATGCTTTGACAGCGCAAAGATAGCCAGAATTCGAATCTATTCTCAACTTTTCCCTCCCCCTCATGTGACAAGGCAAAACGCAGATTGTACCCGATTCATTCTGGAATCGTATTATACTTCTTTGTAGTTGATGGAAAGTCCTAAAGATTTTTAAAAACTCAATTCGTCTTAGTCAATGTTCCGTTCTGCGCTACGGTGTAGTCCACCTACACTCAGAAAAATGATAGTAGTTTTTAAATATCATGATAGTTATGGTGAGCACATTGCTAGTAATATTTTACTATCATGTGCCCACCATTTCTATCGCGATAGTTAAAAATTACTATCATTTTTCTGAGTGTATCACTCACCTCTCGGTACCTCATTGTCCTCTGTCAAATCTTCGTCGGATAATTCCCAATCGTCCCCCTGTTCAAGATTATCCCATGCCCCGTTCTTTCGCCCCTCTTTCAAATGCGATTTGCCTGCTCGCACGCACATTTGAAGTTCTCGAATGTTCGCCGACAATCGGGAGCTCTCGAAAATCGCTGTTGAACAGGGAAATGTCTGTTATTGAAATCCCCATTGAATGCTGCTGCGGCGGGTGTTCGTGTGTCTTTTTTTCGATTTCAGTTCGCGATTGATATATTCGTCGAGGGTTGATTGTTGCGCCAGACACTCAATATAGAATTGCGTGGGGTACCGTATTCCGTGGTCTAGGTGCAAGTCCAGTCGCGGTGACGCGAGATATTTTCGCAATTTGCAGCTACTTGAACGCGAAAGTTCAAATGGCGGAGGTTCGAACTAGAGTGCGAAATGTGAGACCACGGTCTCTTCATTTCGCACACTCTCTCGTCTATCGACCGGTCTAGAGAGTGTGCGAAATGAAGAGACCGTGGTCTAACATTTCGCACTCTAGTTCGAACCAAGAGGGCAGTACACTTCTACTATTACTTTGTTGTTTCTTCTTCTCTCTGAACATCATTTTTCTCGCTTTTATGCTGCGCTGATTTCTTCGGGGAAATTTGGAGGTGGAAAACTCGTGTAACTCAGCTCAAACTGAACGAAATCTCTCCAATCAAAAAGGAAAATGTTCCAAACGTGTTTCACCATTCATGAATCAAGTTTGGAAGATATTGCATGACTAGGAAAAATGTTATGCAAAGGTGGACAAAAAGCCTTTCCACTTTCCACCCATGAAATTTGCGCAGCATTACTCTATCACTCATAGCCAAGAAGATCTTAACCAGGCGTTTTTACCCGTGAACCCAGCCAGCATAGGCTTCTCGACCATTGGAGCGTTCAGTAATCCTTTAATCCAGAGATGCGATCTCATACTATCTTCCTCTTACCTTTACTTTCATGTCAAGAGTACGTCTCTAACGACACCTTCTCGCACTGTGCACTAGAGGATCATCGAGCTCAAACACGGTCGTCCGTGTTCTATTCCCGGCTACGGCTTCCGAAAATCCGGAAGTGGTTCTCCTCCCTCGGGAGGCTTACTTAACCGGCGGATGAGCGTTTGTGAGGGGGTCAGCTGCTTCGTTTCTTTCTCTAAACAACTAAGGAATCCAGAACGTTCTCAAAGGTCAGAATTCAATTAATTCAGTAATTTTTTATGGTTGTATTTTATATTTTGCGTTTACGGTTTATCTCGTTGTTAGGAAGTTTAGAAAGTTATGTTCACGAACCGCTCACATGGTTGCAAACCTTCAGAAAGGAGTCTATGACGAGGGATTTTTCCTTAAAAGGTGAAATGCGAGGTCCTCGAGCATTCCCTCTTATATCTGACCCCTCTCTGGAGGTGTGACAGGGCGATGCACATCATTCCACCGCCCGGTCAACCTTACAGAAAGGCCTTTGGAGTGAGAGAGCGTGCGATATCGAGAGAGACCCTCTCACTTTTGCACACTATCTCGCACTGACCCTGGCCTGTATGTTTGGAATCATGTGGGTGTGATGATGTGCTTTGTGAGTGGTAGATGAGTTTGCTCCAAGAACGTGCGGGGGCTGGGTGGTGCCGAGTGGTCATTAACTTGAGTAATGTAATATGGGGGGAGGAATGATGTGATCTGGGAGGCTAATGAAGAGACTATAGTTTGCAAACGGCTGCGGCCACTTCACACGTTGTTAATCTTCACATTTCTTCTTCTTTTTTACCAGCTGTTGGTGAAGAGAGAACGAGTGCAAGAAGAGGGCACTGCGCCGTTTCAACACCTCACAGAAACTTGAGAAGTGTGGCGCTAGAATAGCGCCTTGTAGACCTGTCCACAGCACGGGTTATCTGCGCGTAATACTGTAGAAATCAAGGCTTATCAAGAACGCAAAATAAACGACAAAACGTCGTGCGGAGGCGGGCGGCTATATATATCTTTCCGGAATCTAATTCCCTCCTTTTGCTTTGCGTAACCTTTCCCGGAAATGAGAAAATGAATACGCACGCTTGTGTGTGGGCGGACTGCATTGCATAGTATATTGAAAAGTTGTGGGAATGCATTCAGCATGCAATCTCATTATGTGGGAGCACTCTGCGAAATCAGGATTTATTTCTAGAAACCTTTCTACTTTCACACAAAGCAGTTTTTTTCTCTCGGTATCACTGAGCTCGTTTGCGCACAAGTTTGCACAACACAACATCTTACCATTTTCGATTTGTAATCATTGAAAAACTGCAAAATCAACGGTTGGTTAGCAACCGATATCGTTGTTATAGGAGATTGTCTAAGATATCATCTCTCTCTATTTTTCAGCGAACTTTTTAGTATTTTCAGTAGCTTTAACTTCCGGTTCGTGTATTATAAATACAGAGAGTAAGGCTGCACATTATCCTGGGAGCCGAACGCGAAACTCACCTCTAAATTTTGTCATATTTTCTACTTATTATTTATCCTACGCATTTTATGTTATTTGCACGAGATTGAAAATCGTTTCCGGTTCTAGCATTTTACGCAGAGATTAAGACTGTGATTTGCACCTGCTAATCAGCTGAATTCGCAGAACAAAAAGCGGCGAAAAATTCACCTGCAAAAATAGTGCTAGCTAATATTTTGTCCCCGCGCGCAGATATCGGCCTTTGAGAATTTCTCACTCTCGTTTAGGACAAAGGAATGGCTAATCATCTCTCCCCAGGGTCCAGGGTCTTCTGATCTTCCGAAACTCGTGACTCCCTACTGCTCAAATGACTCGAAAACGCGCTTTTGTTTACCCTACTTCCTTCATTTTCCACACCAATTTTCGTCATTTTATGTCCTTTTCCTACAGAACTTCTCCTTTTTCATTTTCAGTCTATATTTTTCTATTTTCAATAGATGTACACGGTTTTAGCATACGTTCACCTGAAGGACAAACGATTTTCAAATTTCCTGACCCCCTTACCTTGCCTTAAAAGACAAACTATTGACCGTGGAATCGCTTGGTGAGTTTTGACTGCGCATAGTATTCATTAGTCACTTACCTAATCTTCCGAAACTCGTGACATCATACTACTCAAATGACTCGGAAATGCTCTTGTTTGCATTACACCTCACTCTATTTTATTCACTGCCTTTATAGTGCCCGCGTAACTTTCTGTCCTTTCTCCTATAACAAATTGGCGACCCGACACTTCCTCCTCATCTCCCCACATCCATAATAATTTCTTCTCAACCCGATTCAGAAATGGCGAGAGAGAGGGAGAGAGAGAGAGAGAGAGAGAGAGAGATTGGGCTGCTAACGCTATTTCCCCGCGCTGTCGCAGAGAGAGAGAGATTGGGCTGCTAACGCTATTTCCCCGCGCTGTCGCAGAGAGAGAGAGAGCCGGCCTCTCAAAGTGACTGCGGGAAGAGAGAGAGAGAGAGAGAGAGAGAGAGAGAGAGAGGACTCGGAAAGTTCCCAACCCCCTCTTCCCCCTCCTTTCTTCTCCCCCTTCCTCTGTCGTCCGCGCTCTTTTTCTCACACACGCGCGCCCCAAAAGAGGGGGAGAGGACCCCCGAGGGGGCCTGGCTGCTGCTGCCCAGAAAACTCATTGATCCCCCCCGCGCGCCCCACGTTTTTCTCTAATTCTCGAGAATTCTTATACGCGTTTTTCTGCAAGAAAGCGACGATCTGCGCAGCTATCCGTGGATTTTTTTTTATCGCGTTTCTTCGTTTTTTTGCTGATTTGTAGAGCCGCGCGACAAATGCGCGCTCATTTGCGCGCCGCATTGCTGAAGTGGCTACTATAACTCTATTACTCCCTGCTTACTTTCGCAACGCGCATATACGTCATTGCTGAATTTCCTTTGACGCTGTACCTAGTAGTTGTGCTGCTATACTTGGATTAATTCTATTCACGAATGACATAGGTTTTTCGCAATGAACATTGTTGTATCTAACAACACCAGCACTTACCCTCTGGTTCTTCTCTTTTTTCCTGTACTATATATTCGTCACATGAGTCGCGTGTCGGTCAAGGTACTGTAGAACCGCTTTCCGAATCAGCATCACTTTTCTTCTCACGTCATTACGAATAGCCGCTGATAGCGCCATTGTGCGCGCGCATTTCCCGGTATTATTTCCGGAACCACCTGATCTAGTAGCTTGATATTGTGAGCATTTATGGTTTAGCAAGATCTATGCCGCCTGAAACAGGAAACTATTTTTCATGCGAAGCTCATTCTCCCACCCACGTGTGATCTGATGTTTCGCTAGACGAACTGCGGGATTCAGTATCCATCAATGTACATCAATGTGCTCTTCATTTCGTACGCTCTCTCAATCGCACTCAGAGAAATGTCTGTCATATATGGCTCCTGAACTGCGCTTGTATGCCATATATAACATACAAGCGCAGTTCAGGAGCCATATATGACAGACATTTTTCTCTGTGCGGTCGGTGGGCGAGCTAGTAGGTGAAATGAAGAGTACATCGATGTACATTTATGTGCCACTGAATGGGGCGTAATACAACAAACTCTTAGTAATCACGAGTAGAATTTCTGATAAAAAATGCCTTTTTCGGGGAAAAGAGTTTTCATTCGTTTTTCGAGATCTCTCTACGCCGGGCGGGAATGTTTTTACCGTGTCTGAGAATTTTCCGGCCGCCTCACGCAACAATTTCGCATGCTTCTAACCGTTGTCCCCCCGTTTTTCTTCGCTTAGAGAGAGAGGGGGGATAAAGACGGGAAGGGGTCTACATCACCCCCCCCCGGTCGGCTGTGGCTGAGAACCGTCAACAGCCCACCCCATGCCATCATAGGGCGAGGTCTCTCTCTCTCTCCCTATTTTCTCTCTCTCGTAGAGCCGAGCCCTCAGGATATGGCGATTTAGAGACGTGATTTTTACGAGGAGTAAAATTGGAAGAAGACAGTTCAAATTGTGATGAATCTGGGAGAGGTTTTGGGTCGCTAGACAACAACGCGATGAAGAGGAGGCCTACCATCTTTTCCTCGCTCTCCCTCTATACGGAGCCCTTTGCTGGCGAACTCCGGAAATCCTGGTCACTAGGGTTGCCCGTAATACGGCGTCTCTTTTTCTCTCGTTCTCTCCCCTTTATCAGCCGTATTACCGATCTCTCGCTGAGAGGGTCGTAATCCGAAAACCGAACTTGCATCCCTACTGGTCACCTGGCTTTACTTGAAAAGGTTTTGGAAAGCCTCACGTTTCCAGAGGCTGCTGAACTCATTATAAATTCGGCAATCACAACTGTTTTGTTCGATATGTTTCTGCTCCAGCGCAAAGCCCCTACATGACTGAGTCGGGAAATTTCGCTTACTCTGCACTATTTTCTTGCACCTGCTCCCTCTTCCGGTACCTTGGACGAAATTCGCCCTGAGGCATGTTATATTTTTGTATTGTCACGCAGACCAAAATTTCTTCTACACTAAAAAGTACTGGAATGGAATAGGATTGGAATATCTCCAGGGATATTAGCTGAACTAACATCTCGGGAGTAATGTACAGCGAAATTGTTTCTCCATGCAAAAGCAACTCGCAAAATTGTAATTATCCACATAATGTAGCACAATTTGTATTTGTGTATTTAATGTTTGCTGCATACATTGGCTCGCACATTTCTCGCCAGCGCGATACATTTTTTTCCTTCTATTGCATAGCGCAAAAAAACTTCAGAAGGTCTCTCCTGAGGAAGCCAGTCATTTAGAAATAGTATTATTATGACAGTTATGTGGGGAAATGTTACATATTTCCGTCATATGACCACCGGAGATCATGAAGAAAGTTTCTATATTTTTCTAAGCATCTATCTCAGAAGAATTGATGAAATGTCTGCTTAGACCTCTCTTATATTCAAGATACTTCTCCTCTATTCTCTCAAATTCCTGCACTACTTTGTCAAGAGTCAGATTATTTTGACATCGACATCTAAGAGAGTCCGCGTTTGTGCAAGCTTCCATGCCGCGATCTACCACGCGCACTAATCAACATCTTGCGGAAAGACCGGCTGAATTATTCACGAACTACAGCAGCGAGAGAGCCCGCAGAAGTGAGAGAGTGCAGGCGGCAAAAGGCGGCCAAGTTATAGCAAATTCTCGCGCTGATGTCAGCAGGCGCACGCGCAACTTTTCTCTCTCCCTCACCCGCTCGAGGAGAGATTGGGCGAAAAGAGGAGAGTGGGCAGACAACGAGACAGTGTCAGCCTTTTCCTCGAGTCCTGCGCTCTTCGTCATTGACGATTCTGGTGCGATGGTGGTGTGCCGAGTGCAGGATCGTTTTCTGCGTTTTGCCAATCGTCGTCACACGTCCCTTCACCCCTATTTCGGTTCTCCTGTGTGTGGAGGTATCGACAGCCGGCTCGGATTTCCGCCCCTTGGCAGAGGGAGAGAGACAGAGAAGTAGAGAACCGACGACATTCTCAAAGATGACATTCTCACAAAATTTGCCCACCGAATGACGACCAGAACCTCTTCGGGCCTTCTTGAGTTACTCGAGCGCTTGGGTTCTCGAAGACCAGCCCCCGGTTATGAAAAAGAAGTGACATCACCCTCGGCTTGTTTGCTGGTTTCGGCGTTCAGATAAACAATCCCGTTGTCGTTTCCTTCCGACCACCACTGGTATTTTCCGTGTGGAGTGTTTTACAAACGCGGAACGATGTATAGCTGAAAACATCCGGCTCCAGCGGCTAGGCGCCTTCCACAGCACCCACTATTTCGCTGATGACCCCTTTCTGGAGGTTAGGAATCGGGTGATTCGTGCGTTTCTACACGAAATTTATACTACGACCCTTTTTGCGTCCGCGAGCCCTTTCATGCCTTGTTTTCAATATTTTGATTGAAAACAGCCAGCAAAAAGCAGCTACAAATCAGGTAAAAAGGCCAGTCTGGGGCTTGGTTGTTTGACAATAAAGGCTGAATATGCTTCGTGATTTAGACTAACCGTGCGGAGTATTTACTGTTGCTTGGTAAAGTTATCAAAACATGCACAATATATTTTACTTAAAAGTGCATTCATAGATTTACTGCGAGTATTCTGGGCTTACATGAGTGTTTTCTCAATACAATGCAGGGATCTTGTGCAGTACTTTGCCACCAGCGCTTGCTGAGAGCTATAAATCCTTTCTGACTTCGCTACGTAAAGTAACCTTTTCACAGATTACTGTACTACATTATGACATACAACTAAATCATATCTATCTCTTTGATTCGGAAACATACTCCCTCGCGTGAGATACTCCCTCTCACACTTCCTCGCTCTCACCCTGAATTCACACACTTCAACTGAGAAAAATTAAGAAATTCGTATGATTTTTTTAAATATTTTTATGACTATAATATTTCCTACTATATTCACATAGATTCTCTCACTCCCTCGCTCCCCCTGAATTCGCATCGTTCAGAAAATGCACAATCGCCGCGTATTTTCTATGTTAGACCATTTTTTCATTATTGGAAAAATCAGCTCTTTTTTCTATTTCACACACAAGTGTCTTAATCAATCTCATACTCCCTAACTACACACAGAAATAAAAGTCTTATATTAGGCCCATGACCTTTTCAAAAGTCTTATATATAAGAACATAAGTCTTAAATATAAGACTTTTTAGAGGGTCATGGGCCTAATATAAGACTTTTTTTCTGTGTGTAGCGTTGAATTCACAGCGTTCAACTAACAGAAAATCTAGAAATATCGTTGATGAGCAAAGTTCAGTTACACTTTGAACGGGGATAAGTTTTTTTTTCTGTGTCGGGAAAAGCGAACTCTATGTTTTCCTTATTGCACGTAGTGTTATCTCTCCCCCCCTCTCCTCCTCCCTCACGCGCTGAGAATTCACATAGTGTTTTTCCTGACATCGTCGTAACCATTTCAAATAATCAATATTATTTCATATTACGGGGGTTGCTAGAGTAAACTCGTTGTAGAACTTGGTGTGTTTTATACAGTGCCATGGGAACCAAAATAATAGTTAAAGAATTTTTAAAATTGTCTCATTTTCCCAGCTCGCCATGAGCTTATCGCGTCGTAGTAGAGCTCAACTGTTTCTACGTTCAAAACCAGAGTTCAGATAATCGTTTTACGGTATATCGCATAGGGTGAAGACTTAAAAGATCGATTCATTAAAAAAGTGATAGAACCTTCGCGTGGTCGCTCCATGTTTTCGCTTTCCCTCTTCATTTGTCGCAAGTTCGTCCTACTTTTACTCAGAGAAACAAAATTCCTAGGATGAGCGCACAAAGTGAATTTTCTTACTTATCTGTACCTTTTTACATCTTTTTTCATAGAGTACTTAATCATGATTTGTAATCTGGATGTCCATGAGATGTCTGCTCGTTCACTGTTGTTTTTTCTATCTGCTCCCTACATCTGTCGCATGTTCATATCCGCCTCTTCCTCCCTCACACCAACAGTCACATGTGCACAGATGGAAGGAAAATGTATTGCCAGCCACAAAAATCGAGAAATATAAGATACAATTTCGGTGTTTCGCGCTACATTTTTTGCCGAGATGTATCGGCAATTCACAATGTTCCTGCCTTTGCATTCATACACTCAGAAAAAAATTACTTCGTCGCATGCATGAAGTAATTAATTACTTCTGTGGAAATACACTGTAACTGTGTTTGAAGTAATCAATTACTTCGATTGCTGTTCTAGCCTTTTTCCGCATAAGTAATTAATTACTTCATGCATGCGACGAAGTAATTTTTCTCTGAGTGTGCTGTTGTTTGTTTACGTAGCGGATGAACCGAGCAGCGAACGACCTCACAAGCAATGAGTGCCAGAACCGTTTATACCAAACAGATCTCACATGATTCCAAAATCCAGAAGGGGTCATCTCAATTCCTCATTATTTTCAAACACTATTTCGTTCCTTACCATTATTTGGACCTTTGTCTGGCCTGCCGAATGATGTGCTTTGCGATTTACAGTGACAAATTTATAATTCCACATGAAAATATATGAAAAATGTATTGCATGGTATACATTAGTTATACATTTTCATGTACGGCGGGCAGGTTTGTACATTTTTCTCTGTGTGTAATCGACATAAAGGGGATGTCTATCTGCGCTCGCATCATTTCTGATCTTCTGCTCCGAGGATCTCTCGATCTTTCCCTGACTCATTCGTGATCTCTGACTCTCTACACCGCATAATCCTCCTGCAACCGAGCTATTGATGCGTTCCGACTCACGATGAATCACTACTGTTGCACAGCTAACCATCACTTGTCGAGCATGATTCCCTACCTAACCATCAGTTCCCAACCTAATTTGTCGTAGAGATAGAGATAAAGAGAGAGAGAGAGATCCTAAACAACTAGACGCCTAATCGGCCGGTCGCTCCCTGGGGGAAGCCGATCTCTGTAGCGACCACACCTGACAACCAGAGGCATAATAAACAATTACCAGTGGTGGCGATCGGCGCTCGAGTTGTATGTGATTTTGCCGCTGTTTTCACAACTTTTGCTCGACTATTTCCCCCTGTTGTTGCCTTGCTGCAGTGGAGATAGGAGCCGGCAGGTGAATAATACAGGCGCGGTCCCGCTAATGACCATTTAGCTGGAACGATTGAGCCGCACTCAGAAAAATATATTCTAGATAAAAATGCGTATGGGTCATGAATTGCGTCTGTCCAAACGGTCCGAAATAAGCAATCAAACGACATTTTGAGGTCAGATATAGCATTTTCGCTGTACGGTGATTTTACGATACAGATAAATATGAGTCACGCGGTTTTGCTACTCATCTTCAGGTGATGTGCATCTAATGGTCATCCGTATCTCATCTTATAGTCTGTAGACAGACAAATTACAAAACATATATTGCAACAATAAAACAAGCGATCGCGCTAATGGTGTCACGGGCTCTCTATTTAGATAACCATTTGACAACATAGACGTTAGTCAGACGATCTTGCTGTTCATCTAATGGTCATCTATAGCTGGTTTTAAATTCTCAAGACAATTAACTTACACAAATACTGAAACAAGTGACTCATTCATGCATAATTTGTTCGTAATCACTATTTACCGCGCCGTTCCAATCACAGTAGACGGCGTTATCATTCAAATTACAGACTGAATCATTCCCGGCGCAGCGATTAGCTCAAACCGTCGCTTGTTGTGACTCAGAAATGACTTGGTACGTACTGGGAGGAGTTTCTACATTCATACAATGCTCGTAATACTATGCAAAGTCGGCACGGAATTCACGTAGGGTATGCTAGAGTACGCATTATATTGCCAACTGGCGGTGCATCGGTTTTCAACACTTGATGCGGGCGGAACTTATTACTGTTCGAAATGTACTGTCGAATTTCATTTCGCATACAAAAACCTTTCGAAACGTCTCTCTGTTATCTTGTACATCTCCCTTTGTTTTCGAACAAACGATATCTCTAGTGGCCAACACTAATGAGTGTTATTCTAAGAACAACACTAGCACCCTCGTGAGCGGTGTCTCATAATTCACGAGGTTCTCGTGCGCCGTGGGGGCAGGCAACCGAGAGGAAATTGTTGCGCATCTCATTAGCAAGATGATGTGCCCAGCGCCGTGGGGGTGTGACTTTGCGCCGCGCATTCTCGAAACTTTGAGCGCGCGTCTAATGAGCTGTGTGTGCTACAGTAATCCTCATACTTCTCGATTCCCCCTGACATCGCAACAACCTTAGTTTTTTGTCGCGAGTGTTACAAACAGAGCAAAATGTATTAATCCAAACCCTTCATACATGAAAATGTGCAAAGGTGTATTACATGTCATACAATCGTTGATGTTTGATACAGCTGGATTTATACATTTTTTGTCTCTGTATGTAGATGCCGGCAATCACTGTCTTGACGAGGTGGTGCTGAACTCGGGAGAGTAGAGAGTGGAGTCCTCAGAATGTTGTACACACATCGTACACAGAGTATGAATACACTGAGTTAGGACACCCAGTTAGTCAGTGAGTTAAGAGACACTAATATTGAGTGTATTCGCGCGTCGAGAGAGCGTGCGAAAACGAGAGATTTGTAAGTGTATCATACACTGGGTGTCCTATCTCAGTGTAGGATACACTCAATAGTAAGTGTATTCATTCTGGGTGTAGAGGATTCGTTCTTTCTGAACGCGATTGTGTATTCAGACATGTTACTAACCATCTACTACAACGATTCCTGACTTTAGTATCTCTCGCTCTCTCTCTCTCTTACATAATTAACTACAATAGTCGGTACAGTGTCGAGATCGCACAGATCGTGTGCTCATTACCAACCCCTTCCCCTCACTTATCTATCCCGAGTGGTTGACAATATCACACCCTTCCCGCCCCCTTGAACCCCCTTCTTATTAATTTTCTCTTTTACTCGCACATTTATGTACATGTTGTCGCACCCTTGTGGTGTACGATAAATAAATAAATTCCCTTTGCTTGACTCGCCTTAGTGGATTCCACTCAGTCACATGAACCATCCTAAAGTCTTCGTTGTACCATTACAGCGCAATCGATTACTTTCTACCTATTTTATCGTATGTCTCATGTTCGCCTCTGTTCTGGCCACAAATCCGATTAAGTATCTCTCTCTCTCTCACTCAAGTAAAAGTACAGTGTCCCCTGAGTGTCTCGAGACCTGCCCTCGGGGCGTTTCGAGACGAGGAAAACTGTGTGTGTGTCCCATAGCGTCGGCTTGATTGCTTGTTTTTCGCTGCCCGTCGCCGCCTCATGTAAATAAGTGTGAAAACATGGGGTTCCGAGAGGGAGTAGGATAAGGGAGTGCGAGAGACAGAGAAAGAAAGTGAAGGAGCTAGAGGGGGAGCCTGGAAAAGCGTCTGGCCGGGCACTGTTATCGCATTGAGCCAGTTGATCGCGTTAATAAGCATTATAATCACTTTGATCGCATTTTTCACCTTGCTTCCTTGTCCGGTGCCTGCTTTCCGCACCGGAATGTCTAGTCATACAATGATTGCTCTCTAATTTGTTGATAGTTGCGCTGTCGATTGCTTCCGTGGTGCCAGACTATAAAATCTGCTCGCCATTGCTATCGACGCTTCAGTTTCCACAGACTCCGCCAATTGGTTCCTGAAGGCGAGTTGGTACACCCTTATGCCTGTGATGATTCATTGTCTCTTTTGAAACAGCCGCTTGTCTCACAGGATCCCTCGGTCCACTCCTCTTTTCGTGCGCTGGCGCCAGATAAAACTATACCACCATCGCGCGGCGCATAAAGTATTCATAGGGGGGTAGAGTCGCCGGACTGTGCTCATGAGCTAAGTTTGGAAGGTCGTCAAATGTGATGCGAGAATGATCAATGATACTTCCTCACTGTGGCGTTCTATGCACTAGAGTTTGAAATTCGGGTAAATAATTGGATTAGCTCTCTTCATTTCACACACTATCTAGGCCGGTCGATAGGTGAGAGAGTGTGTGAAATGAAGAGAGCTAATCCAATTATTTACCCGAATTTCAAACTCTACTCTGCACTATCTGCCTTTTCCTGGATACGGACTGTCTATACATAGAGCCACTCATGCACAGAGAATGAATATACTAAGATGAGACACCGAGTATATGATATACTCAATATTGAGTATATTCGCGCGACGAGAGAGCATGCGAAAACGAGAGAATATACTCAATATTGAGTATATCATATACTCGGTGTCATATCTCAGTATAGAATATACTCAATAGTAAGTATATTCATTCTGGGTGTGCATGGCAAATGCAGGAGAGCAAGTAATTCTTTTACGAACTCGTGGCGAAGTAATTTACCTCTGCGTGTAGTTCTCCTAGCATTTGCAAGTGCGCTCTCTCATTCGCTCCCTTATCGAAAGTGCCTGGGTACGAAGGGAAGGACAGTTCGCGCGCGCCGGAAAGAGCTCGCAATCTCACAACCGAAACCGACGACTGTATCACTCACTACGCGCAAATGCGCATTCCACTACAACTCCGGTTTTTCAGCGCAGCTTGTGCGCGCGATTTGTGTGGGATTCGACGCGGCATGCGCCGCGCCTTACACAAATCGGGCGCACATAGCGCGTTCTGTTGAAAGGTCTCGAACGGAAAAGCCAGGTCCGGCAAATAGTCCGGCGCGCGTCTTGTAAAATCCCGCGCGCAGCTTGTGGAATTGGAATCGCGCGCACAAGCTGCGCTGAAAAACCGGAGAATTGTTGCAACGATTCATTTATGTCAATTGTGTGACGAGATAGCAAAACCCTAGTGCAGGAAAATATCTAGGAACTAATTATTTGAACGATGGGAATATTTGAGAGCTCTTCTTGACTTGGAATGATTCACTCGCGCTGTGAGCCGCGGCAGCACATGATTCCAAACCTACAGATCAGGGTTAGAACGGGAGAGTGTGCAAAAGTGAGAGAGTCCCTCTCGATTTCACACGCTCTCTCTCACTCAAAAGGCCTTTCTGTAAAGTTGACCTGCCTGTGGAATGATGTGGGCACGTGAACTGGAGTGACGAGAGTGCGTGAAACGTGGATTGGCCGTAGCATCACTCTAGTGGCGGGAACGTTGCTCATAGCCGGCAACAGTCTCATCGATAAGCTTCTCGTGATATCGCTATCTTATCTTGTTGTAGTTTGCAGTACGAGTTAGCATCTCTTGATTAACACGTTCATTCTTTCGGTCAGTGAACGAGAGTCAATGCAAATCTAAGAGATTCCTCCTCGTATCATAACCGCAATGATTCATCGCATATCTCGCCGTAGATTTCGCAAAGCATCCATCGTCGCCCGCTAATCAGTTTCTCACCACTTACGTGGCTGATTCAGCCACAACCCGATACCGTCTTATCAGGTCAGGAATGAGTTTTATCGCGAGACGCGAGTGATTAACGCTTATCTGCACTGCCGGAAGGTTGTATCAGAAGACAAATCAGTTTGTGATTATTGCTGCATTCGCTGTTTTTCTTCTACGTTTTATTGTTCGGTACGGTACCTACGGAAGGACATTTAAAGGTCATTCTAACATTTCCGACTAGTTGCACGCATGAGTATCAAAAGAAGAAAAAACACTTTGTAATTATAGCTGACCTCGCTGTTTTCCCATGCCTTATTATTCGGTGCCGTACAGATTGAGGGGGACAGTTAAAGGTCGATCGCACTCTTTCTGAATTTCTGTATTTCAAAAGCAAGTGTCGGAAGAAGAAAATCAGTTTGTTATTATAGTTCCGGTCGCTCGCACTCTCTCCGCGCTTCACCTGTCCCAGTAACCATGCGCACTACACAGACCACGATTTCTTCTCAGTTCCTTATTCGTTAGATATCTGGAGCGAGAGAGTGTGGGAAGTGTAGCGAGGTAGAGAGTGCGGATATCTCTAGGTAGTAGCTGATCAGCGCAATTTCTAAAGCCATTGGACAAATTTACGGGAGAAACTACGACCACACGAAACGTGCGTCAATGCGTCGCATCGTTTATTTACGTCAATTCAAAATAAGTGTTGTGATATTTTCCTGAGTCGCTTGTCACCTTTCGAATGCACTCTATCTGATTCTGGTTTATTGCGAATAGATGTATTAACCAGGCAAATTGGTGTCTCTTGAGTATCAGTTTGTTGCGGAAAACGTTTATTCCCCAATAGTTTTCATTTGTTTCCTTTCAAACTTGAATTCCAACTGGTCTCTGCGCACTCCCTTTGTTGTTCTTCCTGACCTTTGCTGCTGTTCGCAAATATCATCTCTCCTATAGACTGCAAGCATCAAATGTCACGTCGGCGGTGAAAACCGAAAGACAAACCACTTTCCGCCCCCATATATTCCCTCGCCTCCTACGTCTTCCTATTCTGTTATCTCCCTTCCCACTCCCCCCCCCCTTCTGGAACCTAACCCTCCCGAGCGGGGGTTGAAATAACAAGGCGCACTCTACATTGTCGTTGCCGCATTATTTATATCCGTCCCATGACCCGACCTCCTACTCCTCTATTCTGGACCCTCTTGCATGGCAACCTCTGCATAGCTTACGGGCTTGCTTGCGCTGTGCTCTTTCGCGCAGAAATAAGTCCATTACAATACGCCTAACCTATGGAGCGATGGCTTTCAAAGCCGAAACGCCGCGCTCTCCTGCCGCTGAAGTCATCAATGGCCCGCATATCGAGTCAATGACTTAGATCCCCGTGAGTTGTCCGAAAGATCGCCGCATGCAATATGCTCGCGACTAGTATCGAAAGTCATCGCATACGATCACCGACAACAGCGCGATGATATGTTGCGCGTGCGGGAACGGGGGTAATTTGGCGAGGCGCAGGCATCACTTTACTTCATTGATGTTGATTTCGCGCACTGGGCGTCGCTCGAAGGCAAGGCAGTCATTTACTACTACTGTTGTCTATCTCTCGCAATCTCTCTCAGTCCCTCCTTCTCTCTCTCGTCGCGCGATGTGACTCAGTCCAAGACAGGGATTCCTGCTCGTAGGGTTCGCCCGGCAAACAAGGTCTTGGGACCTTGAAATGAGATAATTCAATTATCTCACTCCTTGCAAGAATAGTGAAAATCATTTCAAGATCTTGTTCCTTGGCAAGGAATTGGCATCAGAAATGGAAGATTTCAACCGATCAAAATTTTGAATTATATTTAACTGGTGATTGAACTAGTTATTATTTTATTTACATGGAGCTTATTTTCGTCGTTTCTTCTTATTTCCTAATAATTCTTTTGTATTCTTAGCCCCATAAAAGAAGAAATCATCAAGCTATCACCATAACTAGCACGGTGTGTTGAGGTTAAACTACGTTATGGTAGGGTGCGCACTACGTTTTCAAAGTATGGTTCAGGGGGGCATTCAGTTGCCGGGCACATTTCGGCCCAGGGGGAACTTTGCAGCCGGCTCAAAGTTTGGTCCAAGGGGAGTTCGGCAGCCGGCTCCAAGTTCGGACCAGGGGGAGCAAGATAGCCGGCTCCAAGTTCGGTCCAGGGGACGCTCGGTAGCTTACTCAAAGTTCAGTCCAGGGGCCATGTAACATTATGTTGGAGAGTGTTAATCGCTACAAAGAGTACTGACTTATTCCGTTGTGAAAGGCTCGTGAGGCTGAGAGCGATCGAAAAAAGTTGCCACTACGCCACTTCGTGGCTCCGTGGCAACTTTTTTTCGATCGCTCTCATCCTCACGAGCCTTTGACAACGGCACTTCGTGGCTCCGTGGCAACTTTTTTCGATCGCTCTCATCCTCACGAGCCTTTCAGAACGGAAACGCACGATACAGTGCGTTCAGACATGTTTCTGACATCGCAAAACACATTTCCTGTGATCCCATACGCTCTCTGAATCATTTTGGACCTTTTCGAAATTTTCGATTTTTCACGTTAAAACGTGTTAGTACACGTTCAGACACGTTTCTGACATCGCAAAACACATTTCCTGTGATCCCCGACACTCACCGGTGTGTTTGGAGAAAGTTCGAAAATTTAGATTTTTCATGTTAAAACTCGGCAAAACAGGTGAAAACGTGTTTCACGGTACTCAAAACCGTGTTAGAACAGTTTCTGGAACTTGCGAAAAATGCGGCAAAAGGTTTGCCCGCGGCGGGGGTCGAACCTGCGTCGCTCAGATCGCTAGTCAAGCGCGTAACCCACTTGGCCATGGATTTTGTTTAAATTTTTTTATTGAGCAAGTTACTCTCGTGGAGGTGCATGTGATGGCGAAGGAACTGAGTCGATAGCTCTATCCGTTGGCGAGATATTTAGCGTGACGGACGGACACACAGACACATAGACAGACAGACGTTCTGAAATAATAGTTTTTAGGAATTAGATTCGCGGAGTACCATTTAGTAATTACTAAGTTGTTCAGAACGATATTGTCATTAAATTTGAAAAGTGTCCCTGGCAAGATCTTGGTTCCTTGTTTATTCCTTGGTTTATCCAAGGAATAAACAAGGAATGACACCGATCGATTTCTTGCCAAGATCATTCTTCACTTTCCAAGGAAAAAAGCGGTCATTTTCCTTGTCAGGCGAACCCTAGTCCAAAGTTCCGGCGGCGAGAGCGCGCGTTTTCTGGTCGATTGAAGCCGCGTTTTGTCGTTGAGTTGAGTCGTCAACATTTTGTCCGGAAGCCTGGCTCTCTCTCCTCCCTGCTCTAATAGAACCAGAATGTTGGCAACATTCGACGTTGCCTGCACACAGAATTTTTTCTTTATGCAATTCTCAACATTTTTTCGGCATGTGCGTGTTTCCCTGTTTATAGACCGTGCTTCACTATACATTCAATTAAGAAATGCGCACAGCAAATCCGGAGATTATCCTCTCCTTCTGATAAGTTTGGCCTTTGCTGCTTACACGACCATTCGTGTTGAATTGGTTTCTGCGTGCAAATGCGTTCTTGACATCTTGTGGTGACTAGTCTTTGGACAGTAACGATTCAAGTAGTTGCGTAAGCGGGAGTTCGACGTCTTTTGCTAAACCTATGCGAGAAATGTGCGTTTGAGGGTGGACGCAACTAGTTGCGTCGTTACTTTTAAAAAGATAGCGACGTTGGGGTGAAAAATCGCATCAGCCCCACTTCATTTAGTGGGAATTTAACCACCGTCATAATCTGAGATGTGCGTCTTATAGATTCACGTGATTCCCAGAGTTGCATGGAAAGGAGATCATCGTGTTAATCAGAGAACAGCATGGACGAGAGATATCCATTGCAACCATTGCTTCGAGTAGTGTTTAACGTGCACTTTGGTATAGCTGTAGATATTGTATTGAATTTCATTCGAAGACATGCAAAATCGGTTGTGCTTAGGCGGCTACAGGAGCTGATTTTGCGACGTTCTCGTGCTTTCGACAGTCGTTTACGTGCTCAACTACGATTGATCATCTGCATAAGAGACAATAGGAGAAAACATGAATTACGCCTGATCTAGCAGCAGCGATTATACACTGGTTTGTTCTCTGCGCTGCTGCACATCTTTTGATTATTGTTTGGGGCTTCTGCGATGCCACTCAATGATCAAAGAATAATTCGCGCGAGCAGCAAGCAATCTTGTGTGTTCATCCTGTTGCTTCTCTGACGTCCGCACTGCGCGTTCTAAATTTCCGGATGCTGAGACTGCCGCCAATTTTCCGTTATATTCCCACAATGTCTGCCTCACTGTCAATGCGCAACTGTACGATGTGGGCTAGGTTGGGGTGGACTAAGAAAGCAAATTAGCATCCGTGTCTAGGCGCCCGCCCCAACTGTTGGCAAGGCTCGATGCAAATTAGTCACACTTGCCTGGATACCAGATTACATCTGACAGTACGTCTGCTGCATTATCGTTGAGCAGAAAACTTAATGGTATACTTTTACGAAATTGCTTGCACTATCAAAGGAGTCCTGCTAAATTCAATTATCGCCAGAAACTGTTGGGGATATTAGAGCTAGGCGTAAAACGTTGCAGCACATAGAGAAAATAACGGTTTTCGTACATCATCCTGTTGCAGTTTTTCGGTCGCCTTTTTCCGCCTTCTCACACTAATCCTTACTGTGTGTTTACCGCATGCCATTGACGTCACCTTCCGCTCCGCCGAGAACCTCCCAATTAGCTTCGTTGAAACTCCCCCCTCTGCTGCTCCTTCCTTCCTTCCCCCCTCATCCCCCCTTCTAAGGCTCCATAACCACTTAGAGCCTTCCTCCCCCTGCGGCTCCCCCCTACTCACACATACACAAATCTAACGAGAAAGTGACGTAGGCGAGGCGAGAAGAAGAAGGAAGGAAGGCTTCTTCATCCGAGGTGGCTCCGCCTACTCCCCCCCCCCCCCGTAGGATGATCCTCTAACCCCCCCCCCCTCTTCTCAGAGTCTTCTACTGAGATGATCCGCACATGGTGGTTTCTAGAAGCGATCCAGATTCAGCCCGTGATAGTTGATGGCATTTGCACGTAGACATTTTGTGCGGAACGGTATTTGGCAGGGAAAGGCTGAGATCCCCTCATCTCCCACCCAACCTTCTATCACTATAATCATTTTTTTCATGTTTTTTTAATCAAGTGCTCTGAGTTGGGAAACATTGTATCCCAGCCGTGCCAGCCACCCTCGGCCGGCTATTTCGCGGCTCTAGAGCCTCCGGCCATCACTCTGGTTACTTGGCGCCCCTAGTCTCGCATGACTCAGGTCGATCATTGGCGCGTTTCGTGAGTTTTCGCCCCTTCGCATCCCACTATTCTTAGAAAAATAATGTTTCACTGCCCCTTTCTCCCACTCCTACAACTTCCCCTGGCGCGATTGACGTGTACGTGCGCGCGGTCCTAATTTCATTGGCGCGCTTTCGGAGTGGCGGCGCTAATTCGTGTATTATTTGCAGGCGCTCCCCGCATGGATCGAGCGGGCGCCGCCTCCGCGGCTGCGGCGCGCCTCAACCGCGCCAACGCGCCCGTGCCGCTGCCGACGGTGTGCGTAAGCGCGGGCGACTCGCCGGACGCGCCGCCGGATGCCGCAGGTACGGTATCGCGGGGATACGGTATTGAGACGTACGGTATTGATCCGATCAAAACAATTATGATGGACAGCACTTATGCTTTACGCCTTGGAAGTCCCTTCATATGACTGATCCGGAAATAATCCAGAATCCCAACATTTGACAAAACCGTCTTGCTGAGACTGACATCATTGACTGATACAGAAATAACGTGGTGCCTACATGCATCTGGGAAAATAGTAATGTGTGGGAAAGAAGGAGAGTAGTTTGATTAATGATTGATCGATTGTAGGCTCAACGACTACTGTAACCTCGGCCATGTCGTCTTTCTTCACGCCAGGAGTACGTTATTTGCATTTGTACTCAGGATAAGAACTTGAATTGAAACGCACCACTTCAAAAACTACTGTTGGTCCTCTAAACGGGTGTTCGTGAATTTTTAATACAAATTATCCTACGAGCAGCAGATAATATTGTCCGACCAACTGAAGTAGATTTACAACTACCATATATGTACAATTGTTATAGTACTATTTGAAAGTTAATCAAAAATTGAAAAACTACCAAAGAAGCTGATTACAACTCGGGTCATGAGCTCGAGGCCTCACCTGACCCCTTTGTGGAGATTTGGATATGACTCAGCGACGCAAAAGAGCACGCGTAGGTATTTACTACTTACGCACGCGCGCTCGCTCATAGAGCGGAGAGAAGCTCGAATGAATTGGGGGAGAAATGAAAAGAAGACTAATTAAGCATGCGAGAACGAGAACACACGTTAAGTTCGGCGAGCTTCAAAGCAGAATGCCAAAGTAGTGTGCTGAAAAAACCCGCAAAATCATGATTGTATTCGCAAAATCATGATTGTATTTAATCATGATTGTATTCAAGTGCTTGTCTTTTTACCTTCCAACCAAAGGAAGAGCAAAACACTGGAAGCAGTCCAGATGAAAACGAAATCTCTCTGTCCATTCCCTTTTTTTCGGTCGGCTCCCAACTTTCAAAAGACAATTAGCTCATTTGAGCGCCCCCCCTTCCTCACGGATAGAAAGTGCACTTCGAGTTCCGTGTGTATCGTGCTATGGACCATTGAAACACTCTAGCACTGTCTACCGCGCGCGATCAAGTACCCCCGCGGCGCGTCTTTATTGTTTTCCATCAAGTGCGGGGGCCGAATTGGGATACCATCGAGACAGGAGAAAACGTGCTGCAACTCGCATATCGTGCATCGGAACAGTCTCTACTCAATAACAAGGCTCCTCCGCGTTCAGTGAAACAGTGCGATGCTATTGGGTTTGTTCTTTTTAGGACGATCCTCTGTACATCGTGCTTTGGATCATTGGACCTCTCTGAAACAGTCACCGAGCAAGATCAAGTCCGCGGTGTCTTAAATGTTTTCGCACAAGTGTGTGGGGGGAAGCGATTTAGGATACCATCGGGACAGGAGAAAACGTGCTGCAACTCGGATATCATGCATTGGAATAGCCCTGCTAGCTATTACTCCACAAATGCTCCTCCTAGACCAGCGAAACATTGCGCTGTGTTATTGGCTTTGTTCTTTTAGGACCCCCACTTCCCGTATTCGACCAGAAAAAGAGCAGTTGTCGATCGGCGAGTTGATTGGTCGCGCGCGCGCGGGATAAGGAAGTGAATATACAAGGGGGGAATGAAGAAACGAGGAAGCTGTGCGGGGCGGTGGAGATCCCGTTTCTCGGATCCATCACATTCCCCGATAACTGTGCGACCCACGCACGTTTGAGCAGAGAACTCGCTCAAAGTCGGCCGAACGACTCTCCTCATATCGCACACTCTCTAGCGCGCTGATCCCTGTGATCCCGCGGGGGGCAATGGTCTTTCGTATCTGTCGATTAGGGTTAATTAGATCCAGGAAGTATTCGGCGGAGAGATGAGAGGGAAATCGAATTTCAAAGGTGGACAAAAACTTTCGCTTCTTGCAGCGAACACTGTGAAAGTGCGAATACCGGTCACGGTTTGCTTTCACTGCTTTGCGAACTCTGCTTTGGTGATAGGATTACGATAAGCCGCAACAGAACGCATATCGCCAACTCTCTAAGCTGTCGTATATTCAGTCCACTGTATGCTCTTCAAGAAATCTCTACAATTAGCTGCGATCGTTGAGTTATCCAGATGTCTACAGCTATGAGAGTTCATGGGATGTGTATACCACCTCCTACCCCGTTAAAGCTTGATTCCAAACCTCAGCAAGCCCGAGAGCGGTTCGTTATCACATTTATAAAATAAGACGAACACACAAAAAGTCAAAATGGTACCTCCTGTGTTTACCAAAGCGAGAGAGTGGGCAAAAGTGAGAGAGTCGCGTACGTTCCTGCGTGGTAAACCACGGAAGTCCGTCATTTGACTTTTTGGTGTGATCGTATCATTTTATAAATGTAATACCGCAGTGCTGCTGTATAGATTACGCCGCTAGCTAGCTAGCGCTCGATTAGATTTCAGCACTCCCGCGCTGCCGCGTAATGCAGTTGGGCTCTTGATCGGCCCACGAATTCTGACAAATGCCGGAGCGCAAAGTGATGAATATTTTCTCGAGAAAAGTGCATTCACAGAATGCGCAATGAGCAGCGCATTCACTGAAGCGGGAGCATCGGAAACGAAGGGAGGATAGAGGGGGGTGCACCATTTTAGCACTGGTCGTTTCAGAACTAATTTTCAAAAACTTCTTAACTTTTCTAGATCATGCCAATTTTATGGCAATTTTAAAAGTCATTCGAAAAGTTCTAAAAGGACCAGTTACATCCCCAGGATAGAGCACAACGGCTCCTTTCGAGACATTGGCACCACGCATTTTGTGGACACAATATCACATATCATTGATAACAAGGGCGTGACTGCAGGGCCATACCATTCTGAAATGTTGATTGTCGAATAGGAAAATATAATTTCATAGATAACAAGGGCGTGCCTCTGACCATTTGACAATAATTATCAGAAAACCTGCTGATCCCCGCCCAGGAAATGATAATTTCACAGATAACCGGGGCGTATCCGTAACTTTTTGATGTCGCAAACCCATACTGGAATGTGCTGATCCGGGCTTGGGAAACAGCCGGGGCGTGACCGGAGCCGCAATTGATATCAGAATATCACTGTACAGAGTTGATCCCTTCCGACAAAAATGCGAAGAGGTGTGCCCAAAGCCGTCTGCCAGGACGTGTAGCGATTTCGTAGCTGCGCCCTCCTTATCAGTTTACAGCGATAAAACTCTCTCATATACGCATGATCTCTAGTCGGTCAGCGTATGCAAGACAGTGCGTGAACAGGGGAGGGTGGGTGGGTCGATCCACTCCCTCTCTTTCCATAATTGTCAGGGGTGCGGTTTTATAGCACGGGGCACGCCTTTAGAGCGCATGTCTGATCCGCTGCTCAATATACCCCCGCCTTATCTACTTGCACGTTGGTTCGAGCAGTTGATAGACACGACGATCGCTTGATAGACATAGTAGGATCACATCACCAAGACACACAAGCGTCTCTTGATGATTGCGACGTACTACATCTTCACTGCGGTAAGTTCCTTTGGCCTACTAGCACGCACCAGGGATAGTCTTTCAGCCATGTTACTGTATCACTCGAGGTACTGTAAACGCTTTTCTGGATCCCTACTCGTTTAGTTTATCGGGTTACTTTGAGGCCTTCCACTATGATCTGATCACAAAATGAACACACTCCCTATCCCGTTAGTGAAAGGTACTGGAGATATCACTTGCATATGCGCACTCCCTTGATCTCCCGATCCAATTGTCTGTTTAGGGTGCGAAAAAAACACTCTCCTCTGTTCGCCTTTCACTTCCTTATTGAGGGCGGCGGTGGGCTAATAGCGGGGGCGAGATTTCTCGATATATCAACCCGCTTTCTTTGACACCCTCTATGCAAAATGCGTTAGTAGCAGAACGCACACGCCGCTTTGTGTTAGCGCAGCTGCTTCGTCTGTCTGCTGAAACCCCACTCTCAATCCCCAACCATCATCATTTTCGCACCCATCTTTGCTGAACAAACGGCGCTGCGAAATGTTGTTGTGGCAGATCATCTTGGTGCGTTTTCAAAGTTGAATTTGAAAATTATGTTAGCAAAATACGCCACCATGCGATTAATTGCAGTTGCGAAAGCGTTTTTGTGAAACCTTGTTTTTTGCGAAACCTTGTTTGGAATCCAAAGGGACTATTTTGCAATATACCAAATTATGCGCACCCCTCTCCAACTTTATAGTGCGGCACAGCATTCGAACTCGCGTATGGCATCTAGAGAAAGGCTGGTTATGCAATCTACAATATTCAGTGTACGCATACTGTAGGAAAGTAACGAACGGCAGCTCGTTACTGTAGAAAAAAGGTTTCTGCATTGACGCATGTGCTTTCGTTATCCCCGTCGGTAGCCACAGTTTACAATTATCCTAAAATCGTAATGGCTCACCAATTGACATACCTACGTGCGTTGCCCAGAAAAATCGTGCGTTATCGCATCTCAGAAAGTCATAATTCTAATAAGAGATTGACGTATCTCGTCATGGCCGGTGTCGGGATGTGTTAGCGTCCACTCTCTGTCTATATTTACGCGACCGGCCCGAATTTCCACATCTATGCTCATCAAAGAGGAGAGAAAATGCAGTGACGCATGCGACGCTCGCGACGCGTCTCTCTTTTCTGCCCCTGAGGCTCGGACAAACAAATATATTCGTCGCGTCCCCCTTAGTGAGTTGACCGACGAACGACGTCATCCCCTGTAATAGGAGAAAACTCTCCGTCTCCGAAAACAGCGACCGCGCATAAAGCATAAATACACTTATTAGGAGGATGGCATCATGGATATTCTTAGGTGTTGACCCTGTAGCCCGAGGGGTTGCATCATTCCACGGGACGGAAAGTGCTCAGGAGCGGGGGAATGTGTATTAGAGTGTGCTCCTGACTAGGGTTCGAGATGCGATCTCTTCAGTTTGTAAACTCTCTCGTCGCCCGGCCGGTAAAGATTGTGAAGAGACCTCGTTGTCACATTTCGCTTTCTAGACCTATTTCTGGAGGCCTGGGTGCATGTGCAGTGACTCTTAGATGCTATAGAGATGGGGTCGTGGTAGATGAAACCACGTCACTTATTAGAGACGAGAATGAATAGACTCAAGTCATGCATAAAGGCGGTTATTGCCGCCCATCCACTAGAATATTCATTTAGATTATGTTTCTAGAGCAGAGAAAAGGGCGCATAACCCACCGAATGAATTCGGCTATGTTTCAAGGGATACTCATTGGATAGAAGAACTAAAACATTCACTGGTGCTTTCACCAATTTTGAATAAAAATTGAAATATTTGTATAATATCAAAATATATTTGCATTATACAGTCGGAATTATTTTTTGAACTAAACAAAACAACTCACAAATTCTTTTACGCTGCAGTTCACAATTTCTTGGTTAGTACGTCCTTCTTTCAAATTGAGAATCAAAAAATAATATGAAAAAATAGAAAAAAAAATAGTTGTTATTTGCAGCCGGACATTCTGTCGCCGACACCCATTCGGTTCCCGCACGGAGCCGCTTTTACCAAGTGGAGAAGCGAAAGGCTGAGTAGTGGGAGCGACTCGGCCGTCCAACTTAGCCCGCCAGCACCCATGATGAGTGAGTTACTGTAGCAGGGGTGAGGTAGTCGTTACTGTGGGCTTACGGTAGGATCCAGAAAAGTAGGTTGGGGCTGTGGTAGGAAAAGCGAAACCCCAACCGCCAGATTCCGATGATGAGTGAGTTACTGTAGTAAGGGTCATTGTAGACAGGAAGTACAGTGGAATACGGTGCAAGCCGACGCAGATCACGGTGGGATCAGTGTAGGACGGTGATACGGTAGGAGTCCGGAACCCTGAAAATACAGTATTCAAAAGTTGAACTAGTGTTAAACACTGTAGAAATATTCTTTAATCTGATCTGTTGTCCAGAATGAGAATCTGATTAGTTTGCTGTAAAGGAATCCGACCTTGAGATAGTTGAGAATTTTTTTGAACCTTCGATTATGTTTCACGTCGGACTCATTGGTGTGTGGAGGAAAAAAACAGAAGAATCGACAGGGACGAAACAAACAAAAAATAGCTTGCTGCCAAGGGCATTTCGCATATGCTCATAATTCTCAAGGCTTGTTGATTTGTCAAAAAACACATTGCGCGCACACATACGCAGGAAGTCAATTATCGGCTTAGGAAGTCGCCAATACTAAGGAACCAAGCAAGATTATCATTAACGCTCCTGGTTCCTGTTATCAATGTGACCGCTGCGTGTTGTGTTACGAGATCCGCTGACTTATTGGCGAGCGGATTAGCCGACTTATTGGGGGGATTTATTACATCCTGATTGTTTTCGATGCAGATCACAATGTTCTGGTGCCTCAAGGAATGTAAGGCAACGAGTGTCTTTCCCTAATTGGTAAAAGGCGCCCAAGAGCCGCTGTTCGGCGCCTTTTCCCAATTAGGGAAACACACTACGTGGACGCTTCCCTGACAATCCGAACATTGTGAGATTAGTTCGCGATGCACTTTCTTGGTGCGGAAAACAGTCAGGGATCATTCTTGAACTTGTCTGTGATAGAAAAAGGGGTGAAACACGGAAAATTGTTGTGATAATCAGTGAAACAAAGCACAGCAAAAGGAAAACACTGAACACGTTTAGGTCACTCTCTGACCAATCTCATCGCCCTGTCGCCTCTCTCGCCTCCGGGCTTGTCACCCCTACACTTTGGTCAGTTTCTAAACCACAATTTCTTTTTTCAATCTTTTATAAACAATTTAGCTGTATAGCAGCACTTCAGAAAATGTGGCGCACGTTACACTTCTTAGTATTTTTTTCCATTTTTTTATTTTTTTTATTTTTTAGTTTATTTTTTTCCAGGCGATTCGGCATTCTCCACGCCCAACACGTCCAAGTCGACGACGACTCGCTTCACCTTCGATCAGGCGTCCATTGGAATCAAGAGGACGGGTGAGCATTTATTTATTTGTTTTTTTATTCAACAATTTTTTTTGCAAATCCATGCCGTCACAAGAACGATCGTGAAAACTGATTTGGTGTATGTCCATTCTATGAAACTCAATCTGAAACCGAAAATCCATCGAAATTCAAATAATGGTTAATTTTACTTAAAAGTATGTTCTACTATTGTCGATACTGAAGACCAATTTATAACGATCAAGAGAGAGGATACACAATAATGATCGTATTTAAAACTCATATTCCACTCATATGGCGGATGGAGTAATTCATCGCTTGCAGCCTCTTCGGCCGAATGCTCGGGCCTGGACCGCGACGCGACCGCGTCCGCCTTCCGCCCTCCCGACCGCAGCATGCTGCTGCAGCAGCGGCAGCAGCAGGAGGGCCTCATGGACATGCTCAAGAGCTTCAGGTGAGCTATTGCAATAGGAAAACGGAGAAATGTTAAAACATGGAAAAACCACAGTACATTGTTTTCTCTCCGAATCACGTGCATTCAGTTGGCACTAATTTTAAGGGCCTTTTTCGGGAACGGTATAACTATGCGATAATGGTTCAGGGAAGCGAGTGAGAAGGCTGCGGCCGCGCAGCATCTGCAGCAGCAGCAGCGTCAGCACCGCCCCCTGCAGCGGTCGCATGCTGTCATGCTGGAGCGGAAGCAGTCGCTCAAGCCGGGCGCAGGAACGAGTCAGGTGAGGAAGAAAAACACATTTCATTAATTCAATTTATCTCATTTACAATTTAGTTACCATGTGTGAGTGAGCAAACAAAGAGCTGGGTATCGACCAATCCGGTCGCAGTGCCTTTCAACAATTGAACATAGATCGGTACCGCAAAAACAGAACAACCACCGTTCGCTACATCGGTTACGCTAGCTACACCATAGATCTCCAGCCATGTATAGGGGGTCTCTTTGGGGTCGTGGAAGCCCCGTGCGCCAAAGAGAGCCGCTGGAGAGCTATGGGCTACACTATTCCTGCGCGCCCTGATCAATTTGCACTGAATATGAGTGCAAGATCGGATAAAGAGCAGCGAAACAGATCTCAATCAGGCTCTATCGCTATTATTCTCGCTCTAAGCGAGAGCGAAATGTGAAGTATTAATCCGTCGCTTCGCCCAGTTGTCCTTGTTAGATGAACGAGAGTGAGGAGAGAATTGCTTGAGAAAGTGAGATCAGAGAACATCCTCTTACTTTAACGTACTGCACATCGGGACCGTTCAATGGCGTTGTGTAATGTATATATATATATATATATATATATAATATATATATATATAATGTTCAATATATTTCAATATAGTTTCAATAGGTCACCACGTTTTAATCAACATTAGTTGAGTTTGTTTTTTGCCCCATCTCAGAAAACGCATTTTCATTTCACTTTTTTGTGAAGTGCATTCATACGAATGAAGAACCCAAATCTAGAATGAGAGTTCGCTCAAACTGAGATGTGTCAATCGGCAATCGTCTCTTATTAGTTCGCCCTCGCATCCTGTCTCAAGGGCAGTGCGATTAGCCATCTATAGATGAGCAGGGGCGATAGTTGGACGGAACGGTCGGAAGGAAACGTGCGTTTAGGTGATCAGAGATTATCTTAAGGGGGCGAGGCTCGCAGCATTCCAGCAAACGAAAGTATGGGAGATTTTTCTCTTTCTATTCCGCCTCTTGCACGTACTGTTTCGTATTTTACTTTAATTAATTTGAAAGCCGTGCAGCTCCCGATTTCTTACGCCATAAAATAAAGTGTCCTAAAGAATGCGACCACCCCCCCCCCAATCCGCGCATACCATAGATCGCTCCTTTCTCACCCATAAAACGTGTTGGTACGCGGAAATAGTCTCTCCCACTCACTCAACTGAGATATGGTTAGCAATCGCCTCCTACGCATAAAAGATAGGGGTGCAATCGAGCGGTCCCGTTTCACTCGGATCTTTCGCTGTTTGAAGAAATAACGGGTACAGATCAACGAGGAGTCCAGCGTAGCCAGGGGCGTGAGAACTGTCTATTTCCTTATTATAACTGCATTTTGCAGATTGTTTCAAGGATTGAATTTCCTTTAGAAAGAGCGATGTAATTCCGTGTCCATGTTTCGATGGTCGGAGCCGGGAACTAGCTAAGTCGAGTAAAAGAGTGGGGACAATCAGGGTGCATATCCGGTGCGTCTTCTCACTTTTGCCGACTCACCTTTGCTCATATTGTCTCATGATTTCTCAATATTTCTTTCACGGTCTAACTCTCTTTTTCTATCTATGTAACTCACCCATTCTCTCACAAAGATCGCGCTTAGATCGTGGAGTTCACTCATTCTAAATTCTTCCCCACTAGAGCGAAATGTTGGCAAGGTCGGCGAGGAAAAGATGAGAACATTAGGACAAAATGGTACTTTTCCTTGCGACTATTTGCTAGTTACATTAAATGAAGAAGCGCATATTTGGAAATCCCAACATAATGCCAATTTCGACACATTGCAGCTCCAATTTATGCACACCAATACAACAGAAATGTTGTAATTCATAGGCTCAAGGTTGGATCGATCATTGTAGATCACGAAGGTGTCCTTAGCGATCAAACGAAATTGTTTTTGTGTCAGGATGCACAGTGTTTCGCACCGCTGCTATTGTTTGAATGTATTCAATGGATTAATAAAAGAGGAGATTTGAATAAATCACTAAAAAATAATTAACTAACTTCAAAAATGAATATTCCTTTCCTCGACCCCTCGAGATTGCACCCATCCCCCTCAATTTGCTTCCTCCATGCAGCGCATCTTATTGTTGTTTCAATGAGCTTTCAACGGACTACTTGAGATGGAGAGAGGTCGATCTAACGCACAACGGGTTCCGATATTTATCCGCGACCGCGCACCTTGTGCGGTAGTACGGTTATTGTGTAGTTAGATGTACATAATTACGCGCTGTCTTGGGACGCCCTCCTACTTTCGCACACCACTCCCTAAAACGGAGAAAGGCCAATCACTTTCGAGTTTTCTCCTCAATATACTGTAATTTCACCTATAATCGAAACTGTATTAATTACTCCCCATTTACCCCGTGGTAAATAAAATGAAAGCGCATACATCGTGAGTTTTCATTTCAAATGTTTCACGATCGCAGATCGTTGATCACTTTCTTTTCATTTCTCGATCGCATACCCCTCGCCGCCCCCTCATTTCGCCACGAGATACACGCGGCAGCACTAAAACCCGGTCGACTAGTGCGGTTCTAGGGAAGGCCACATCATCTATCTCTTACCTTTTGCTTACCCTCGTATCCGATGAGAAACCCGTTAGAGTGTAACAGATCTATTTAAGACGAAAAAATCTAACAATGGCGATATGATTACCCCGAACAGATTATCCTGAACATCTCTCTTATGCCGTCACAAATCTTTCTAGAAGTTTGGCCACTGGGCGCACAGTGATCCAATCCTCCTTCCTCCTACCCAATGGCGGAACCGCGCAGCTCGACGAGAGCATATTAATGTCACTATCTCAGCCCGGTCAGACGCGGTGAGAGAGCGCGCGGAACGGAGAGATGCAGAGACGCATCCTCGCTCCCTCCCTCTTCTAAGGAAGTCGGGCAAAAACCGGCCCAGCTGTGTCCAAAAGGACAAGCGCGCGCAAGGGGAAAGATCGCGCTCAACCCCCTCCCCCTCCCCCCTCTCTTGCTCCATTAATGCAATAGTGCATCAAGTCTGGCACTTCAATCACCCTATATCCCGTCTTCTCAATAATGATCATTTCGTGGAACGCGTTGGTACGGTATTTGCATCACCCTTGATTTATCCGGCGCTGAAGTTACCAGTTTCCTTATGAATTCGGCGTACCTATGTATGATAGTCTATCGAGAATTGCCATTTCGAAAGGGTTACTGTATCGACGGAGGATAATTGATCGATATTTGCAGCATGCTAGCCTGCGCGGATCGGAATCGATGCCGGTCGGCGGATCATCCATCTTCACCAGAAAACCCGCCGATCTTACTTCGAGTGAGTACTTATTTTGTTTTGAATGAGAAAAAAACGTCAATGTAACAAAATGACGTCAATATGATAATGTTGCGAAAATACATAATTATCGGAATTTATTAGAGTGCGAAATGTGAGACCACGCACTCTTCATTTCGCACACTCTCTAGACCGGTCAATAGACGAGAGAGTGTGCGAAATGAAGATAGCGTGGTCTCACGTTTCGCACTCTAGAATTTATTATTCGCATCACAGGACTCTCCGTCATGATCGATCCCGCTGCGTCTCCTGCAGTATCGAATGCGGTCGCTAATCAGGTCAGAATATATGTATGTATATATATATAAAAGTAATTAATTAAGTAATTAATTTAATAAGAAATTAAGTAATAAATAATTTATATATATATATATATAAGTTATGGGTAGAATTGTATGAGATCAGAACAATCGACAGAGATCCTTTCACGAGGAGAAGTGACCTAGAACAAAACACGCCCAAACCTGGGTAATTAAACCGCGGGCGCAAAATCACCTTCCCCGCTATCTTCGGACCGATCTCTTTTGCCCGGAAACTCGATCGCAACGGCTCTGTTAAACCGTTTCCCGACCTGATTAGCGCGCAGACCGTGTCAGACTGCGCGCGCGCGTGTGTGACTAGGCTCGATTTATCTCAAGTACCTCTTACTCCCCCCTCCCAAATCACAGACCAGCGCCACTTGGATGTTGCCCTTTCACTGTTCTCTCCCCCCACCCAACCCCCTCCTTCCTATCTCTCCCTATGAACGCACGTAGTCTGGGCGGCTCTTGCATCGCAACCTCACCATATCATTCCACAGGCCGCTCACCCTTCCAGAAAGGCCTTCGGAGTGAGAGAGCGTGCGAAATCGAGAGGGACTCTCTCACTTTTGCACACTCTCTCGCTCTAACCCTGGTCTGTAGGTTTGGAATCATGTGGCACTAGCAAGCCGAGATCCAGCTTGATCGCCATTTCTCCCACTCGTTTCGGCCGCTCCCCCGCTATTCCTCCCACCCGATCGAATTGTGATCTCTGTCCACGCGCTTAACCAATATGTGACTAACCGTAGTTACCGTGTTTTTTGTCTTTTTTGAACACATATTGGCTTCGATCATGCTGCTGGAATAGTTTAAGGATTCTCGAACAGATTATTCTTCCACCGCCTTCAAGATGTTTTTACTGGTTAATTTTCCGAACGCACCGTGAAAAGAACGTTTTCGACTGCATGTCTCCGACGCATGTTGTAGGATATTACTTCTGTCACAGTTCGCCACAGTTCGCACCGCATTTCCGCACTATTCTTGCCTGTTCTGGAAGAAAACAATTAAGATGGGTAGCGCTGCACAAAAAGGTAGCTACAAAATTTCCACCGCTCTCCCACTCGCGCACCCCCTCCTCCCACCATCGCTCTCTCTCTCTCTCTCTCTCTCTCTCTCTCTATCTCTATCTCCCTCCCCCCATTCATTGCTTGAACCTACGCGCGGTTACGGTAGTCCCCAGCCCGCCCTTTCAACTTCTCTCCTTATTACTACGGTTCATCGATACATCTTCCCACTTTCACCCCCCCCCCAAATCCACGTTTCTCCTAAGGCAAGTTCAACTATTTGTTGATTTGTAGAACACAAATTATTTTTGTTGATCCACAGCGTTAATATTTTGAGCGATAGCAGTGCGCCCACGCCTATTCCTTATCATAATGTGCATTTATAACACGCAGTTTCCCACCCACGCTCTGGAAGCGCCTTTAAATACACGGAATAGATAAGAATTGATATGGAGACACTATTCAAAATATTTTTTTCCATTTGTGAGTGTGTGAGTAAATTACAGCAATTGGATTATTGCTGAAAATAATTGCTTTGCAGTTTACCATTTGGTCGTCGCTGTACGCGCAGGCGGCCGCGGCCGCCGGCGTCCCTGCGGCGCCTGGCGCCGTGGCGCCCGCGCCGGCGTCGGCGCTGAGTGCGGCGACGCTCGCCGGCTCGCTGCATCCGTCGACGTCGCAGCAGTCGGTGATGCTGCTCTCTCCTCACTCCGTCGCCTCGGCTACGTCCTGCGAGTCCAGCAAGATCTCGCCCGCGGGCAGCGCCCATTCCGGTCAGTTCACTAGTTTTTCTTGCCAAATTTGCACAACTTCCGCGTCTATTTCTGCATTGCAACGGAAATGACCCAGTTTTGAGCGATTGAGCGAGATTTGTAGTGCCCATTGGGCGTGTGCGAAAAAATGAAGAAAGATTTGTTGCAGTACCTGACGACTCGGATCTGGACCCGAACGACCCGAACCGGTTGCAGTTCTGGTGCAATTTCTGCAAGAAGGATTTCAGACGGCCCGATATTCTGTCGCGGTGAGTGATTTGGGAAAAGGGAAAAGTATGTTTCACCTTGTTAATAAGGCCGAACGAAGTCTGTGCGAAAACGATTGTTCTACGAACGCGTGCAAAATATTTTAAATACCGATGCAGTTTACTGCTCAATGAATTTTTACTGATAAAATTACGCACTAATCGAATCGCAATCGGTTGTAATTAGTACTGTTGAATCATTTCCTTGTCTGGCCAAAATGCGCGCGAGTGAATGTGTAGAAGATCAGTCTCGTTTTTTGCGGTAAGAGTATACATTTAATGTAGATTGAACTGATACGCAGTGAATGAGGGAAACTCTAGCGCAATGCGAAGATTTGGGAGAGTTTTTTTTTGATTAATTCACTAATGAAATAATTATTTTCAGACACATGCGCCGGCATACAGGGGAGAAGCCGTTCCAGTGCGACCGATGCAGCCGGTACTTCTCGAGGAGCGACCATCTACGCACCCATAGAAGGTTAGAAATCAAAATCATAAATAAACTTAGTTCCAGATCACTAAAAAAATACACAATTTGAAGGGATCAGGACCAAAGTTACATGGTTAGCATACGACTTTTTTCTTAATCATTTATAAAAACAATATTTTAAACAAAATACATTTGAAAATTACAGAACGCATACCGACGAGAAGCCGTACGCATGCTCGCTCTGTAACTATGCTGCTGTAAGTTACATAATATTTGATTTTGCACCCACCTAATTTTATTGTATGTGTGAAAGTTGCCAAGAAAGAAGAACAAAAATCGATAATTGGAAATAAAATAAAAATCGATAATTACAGCGCCGCCGCGACGTGCTCACGCGCCACATGGCCACGCGGCACCAGGCGAAGGCGGGCCGATCGATATTCCAGAAGGGAGAGGTACGGTAGCCCACAGTATCGTACATACAGTGCGTTTCTTTTCTCGTTCACACCTAGTGTAGATAAAATTCGTTTTACAAAGGAAGTTATCAAAAAAAATCAGAACAGTATTTAAATTATATCAAGTTGTCAAAACGCAAGATTGCCAGGTACGCCGATGCCTTTCTGACAGCGACAAGGCCACGCACGACAGGGCGTTCACGGAAGTTCTAGGACCGATTGCGTAAGTTTTAAAATGTAATTATTCATTTATTTTCACTGATCTGGACTAGTCTGCAGTATCGAAATCGTATACCCCGTTTTCCTATCTTTAAGACGATCTCATTAAGCTCTTGTCTAGCAAAAAGTTGACACCAAATAAATTGGTAGTTGTGGGAAGCGTCAGCTGGAATCAACAGATAAATTCTCATTGAGGATGCACAATGTCGCCATACTTTCCCATAATTCTAATGTGTGCAGGGTTGTAGTGCGTAGGCACTAAAGGCACCACTTTGAAACCGCTCAAAAGCGCGCAGCGCGCTGCCCTTTCCTGACACGTTACGCACTTTCGATTAACAGATCAAACATCCAAAAGTGGCAAAGATTGGTAGGATAGGTACAAGAGAACATCCTTGAGACGTGTACCTAAGTAACGCGAGATAGAAATTTCTTTGCAAAAAAATGTAGAAGGCCAAATATGTTTCGCAGGGTGCGTAACTAGCATGACAATGTTCATAGTGATTATTTGCAACTTCACTGATCCTATACAAAGCAAAATGAAAAGCCCCAACGCAAAATGGGGTCGGAATTTAGGAATATGTATTGGTATGCGGGTTTTTGGATCAGCCGAGCACTGTATTTTCTCGTAACTACTTACTACTTATTAACCTAAGTAACTACTTAAATTTAACGTCATCTAACTACTTTCAGTTCCTCCTCTCACTCGTCCTCTCGCGAACCAGAAAACGTCAACGACGCTTCCGAAGACGAGGAGGACTACAGCGAGGATGACGATGAGATTCTCGAGGTCCTCTAACTCCGCCCACCCTGACTTCGCCCCCTTGTAGAAAGCCTCCGCCCACTCCCCTCAGTTTCTCGGTTCTCCCACCGTATCCTCAACATACAGTATATCCAGAGGCCTACTCAGGAATCTCATATTATTAGCACAGCAACCCCCACTCTCTCGTTGACTCTGCCCCACTACTTTCGGTGCTTCGTAACTCGATATTTCCCCGTGAACTACTGCCAAAACAGATGTTAGATGTCAATTGCCCCGACCGCTTTTCGCTGTTCGCATATTTCCGACCCAGATGACGTTTGGTGCATTATATTTGTCGTGTTTATTCATCGTTTCTTTGTTCGGAACCTCCAGAGTATTATATTTAGGCGGAAGCAGAGTTATGTCCCTGGTGCACTCAGATTTCAGAGTTGTTTTGAAATGCGAAATCGGATTTCGCGTTTCGATAGATTGCGAAAAGAGGAGATCCGAATTTGCATTTTGACACAACACTTTTTGTGCCGTATACACTGCCAATTGCTATTTTTGTGAGTTGATTTGACCCCATCGGAGTTTTCACCTTTTCGATCTCACAAAGTCGTATTATCACTACTACCAACCATCCCACAGAGAAAAATGTCTGTCATATATGGCCCCTGAACTGCGTTTGTATGTCATATATAACATACTGTATGTTATATATGAAATACAAACCCAGTTCAGGAGCCAAATATGACATACATTTCTCTGAGTGCCTCATTGGCAAGGTTTATGACACCCACACATTGTTACTGCCCATATCAAGATTATTCGCCCCCCTCCCGATGGACTGTTTTCGCTACCGTAAAGTACTCGTTTAGTTGTACATTTTTAGATAGAATCCCATCTTGTTCACTTTCTTAAATCATGACTACACGCGCAACCGCATACTATGTACAGAGAGAGATAAATCATATTTTTGCTGCAAATTGCATTATGTGCTATCGCATAACAACGCATCTCGTCCACTTACGAAGGATGCGATGGCAACTATAGCGACAATGAAGGGTTAAAGATAATCTAAAGTTTTTTTTGGGAAATTAAGGGGAAGATGCCGGCTACAGCTTCTCATACAGTCGATATGATTTAGAAAAGCGAGAATATGCAACTTCCGATTTGCGCGCCCGCTTTCTCCTTCCCGTTTCTTTGTAACTGGCTGTGGAATGACGCTATATTGAAAATGAGCTAGACAAAGGGACAAGACGAGACGAAAGAAGAGACAATCCGGTTTCGATCGAAATCTATCCTCATTTAGTTCATCTCAGAGCAACGAAACAATCTGCTAGACAACTAATGGTTCATCCTTCCTTATTTCTAATCACCATTTCGAGGGAAGGAGGCGAGACGAAATGAGATCGTAATTAACCATGAAGGGATTGTTGCCGTGGGCAGAATGAATCAGGGATGGGCGAAAATTTCGACTCTCTCGATATAGCCTCTCGCACTCTCTATCCGAGCACAGCAATTGCGAAAGCAGAACTGCGGAATACTTTTGCCCATCCCTCTACAGAGTTAGGGAAAGAGCCTGAAGGTGCTCGGAATGTAATTTGGTTTGTCAGGTTCTGCACAGTCTGCAGCAGCCACGTCTGTTGCTTATTTTCGAAACGTTTTTGTTATTTTGGACGAATCACGTGAAAAGTCATTGATTGAATTACACAAAATGTGGCCAATGATATGTGAACACGACACAAGCGACGTCAAAAAAATAATGACAAAAAACAAGTTTAAAAAGTGTGCGTTTGGTGTGGCAATTGTGTGTTTAGCGGGGGCGCGTCGAGGTCAAAAGAGGATGGAATTAGATAAGAAAAGATCAGCACCGGTTCAGGCGAGACGAAATGAGAGACAGTTTCAATGAGCATCTTGAACTATTGGCTGTACTCTTGATCTCAACCACTCACTTTCTCTCGCTCTCTCTCTCTAGACTTTTCGTTAGTCCAGAAAGTTGGCCAAATGAAGAGAGCAGCAATGAAACCAGTAGCCGTCGGGTGGTTAGAGAGTCGAATTAGACGCAATTAATGCCGCAAAAATATTTAATTAAAATTAATGTAATCCCAATCTGATTTCAAATTCACAACTTGCCTCTCACAACTTGCCACATTCTGACCCTGAACGCCCGATTGTTTCATATGACCGAGGGTACTTTGAGTACACGCATAGAAGTTATGTAAGAAGTATACACATCTGAAAATATGCTTGCAGTTTAAGTGCCGGAAACAAACGAGTACTCATCCTCGCCTTTCGTGCCCGGGGATAGGAGCTAATCATCAAACTCCTAAAGTTCACAACATATCCGGCCCAAAAAGATTCACTTCAAAATGTAAGTTCCCATCCTAACTCTGGTTTTCCCTGAAACAATTATTACAACAAAAAAACATTTTTATAAATCGCCCTGAGAGCCCACGATTCGCTACCGAGTACTGCAGTGGTGATAAGCGCCAACATGAAAATAGTCTTCTCGAGATCTTCACAGAAGGGGACCCAAGGGTGAGACAGTTTGTTTCAGGCGAGCCATCCGAGAAGGATCCACATGATTCCAAACCACAGATCAGGGTTAGAGCGAGAGAATATACGAAAGTGAGGTCCCTGAGTCCCTCTCGATTTCAAAAGGGAGTCCCTCTCGATTTCACACGCTCTCTCACTCTAAAGGCCTTTCTGGAAGGTTGACCGGCCTGTGGAATGATGTGGATCGGATACTCCACATCCTCAGAGACATCTCCCTAGAAGATTGATTGCTCCTCCGAGATACGTTGGATGGAGTGAATCTTACCTGTTGTTCTCGATCACAAGGGGGCTAGGATCATGAGGTGGGAAGATTTTCGAAGCGTTCACTTCTATTCTTGCTCGAGAGCAAGCATTCATCAGTTTCTTCATCATCCTCTCCAGCTCTTGTCGTGATCTCCAGCTCGGTTCTAATATGTAAATTACGTTAGACGGTTAACATTTTCCAATAATTATTGTTGCACATTTAAAAATGACATGCCCGGATGACATTGTTCAGCACGTAATGACATGTGAAAAATTCAGGAAAGTTTGTCGTGCAAGATTTCTACTATAATAACACTTAAAGAAGGAGTGAAGGGAAAGGTTCCCAGCTGGAAGTCCCTGTAACTGCAATGAGCAGTACTGTAAGAGCTCGGCAAACACAGAAAATGTAAATTCAGAGACTCGAACGTGTCCAGGGAGGACTGGCAAGGATTATCCTCCCACCAAGGAGACAATGGATAAGTGCAGGGGCATGTAAAATAGGGAGGGCGCTGATTACACGAGATGGGGTTGAGACAGGGGGAGAGAAGAGTTGAAGAGTGCATGCAAATCGTAAACGCAGGGGTAACGAGCGAGAGTCGAGGGATTATACAGCTCAGTTAGAGATTTTGCAGCCCGTTGGCTGGCACACGTACGGAACCCCTGATCATCACGCAAACTTTGCGCGCGCATATCTCCGTCGGTTTTCGAACTAGAGATTTGAAACTTCGGGGATCTCTTATCGTTGAGAGAAGCAATCGACGTGTGTTGCCACTTTACTCACGAAAATATTCCCTTCACTCCTTCTTTAAATAATTTATTTCTTTTTAATGGCTCTCTCTCTATTTTCTTAATTTTTTAACATAACTATCAAAAACTAGAGTACACAAACCAGATTTATATTTCGTTTCTTTTTAAAATATGTTGTATTAAGAGACCATCCACGAGAAACCGGGGCGCAGGGCGGAATTCCACGGATGGCTTTTATGCAACCTATCTCAATAACTTGGGGGTGAAGTTGGTATCACGAGTGCTGATATTAGGCCAAGTAACTAAGGTTCTGGGTCTCGCACGGAAAAGTTACAGTAACCCGGCCTTCCGATATCGATTTTTTTACTATTTTAAAAAGTGGGTTTTTATAGGTGTTCTAGGTGTATTTTGCGAAAAAAATAACAATGAAAATATTTTTGAAGCGATCTGACAACGACAAAGGGTCGAAATTTCAGTTTTTGTCACATTTTCGACCGTCCTGAAAAAAAATTGGCTAAAAGGTGAAAACGATTTTGCGATTTTTAGAATCCTCATGAAAAACTGTGTAAAGTTTTTCATATCTCGGAATCCGGACTGTGTCGCCGATGGTCGTAAATGAGGTCTGAACATTCGGATATTAGCAAACCTTGGCGCGTGTCTGGCGATATTTGTGATCCCGGTTGCGAAATATCACGTGTATCAAGTTATATATTACTTGCCTACGATGCCTTGAACATGACTGACACAATTATTTCATCACCAGATGGAAAAAATTTCAACAATTTTTTCGACCATGTTCATGGAATTTTCGCAAAAACTTTTTTTCTCAAAAGTGGTCGTACCTGTTTGAAATGTGTTCATTTTATGAAATTTAATATTTGTACACTGTATTTGACGGTGTGAGTGTTACATATTTCCAGAATTAATATGTTTGTACCGAATTTTACGTTGTCATTCTCTTTCGTAGACTGCATCCTGATTGTCAAATATTGCGATATTCATTGTCAAATACTGTGTACAAATGTTAAATTTCATGAAATGAACACATTTCAAACAGGTACCACCACTTTTGAGAAAAAAAGTTTTTTTGCGAAAATTCCATGAACACTCACAGCCGGGCACCCATCCCCAGCGCCGACCGCACAACCCCCAGCCACACACACAGAGTGATACCTTGGGTGGGCGGGTCATGGTCATGGTCAGGGTCATGGTCATGGTCGAAAAAAATGTTAAAATTTTTTCCATCTGGTGATGAAATAATTACGTCAGTCATGCTCAAGACTTCGTAGGCAAGTAATATATCACTTGATACACGTGATATTTCGCAACCGGGATCACAAATATCGCCAGACACGCGCCAAGGTTCGCTAATATCCGAATGTTCAGACCTCATGCGACAGAGTCCGGATTCCGAGAACCATCGGCGACAGAGTCCGGATTCCGAGAACCATCGGCGACAGAGTCCGGATTCCGAGAAGCGAAAAACTTTACACAGTTTTTCATGAGGATTCTAAAAATCGCAAAATCGTTTTCACCTTTTAGCCAATTTTTTTTCAGGACGGTCGAAAAAGTGACAAAAACTGAAATTTCGACCCTTTGTCGTTGTCAGATCGCTTCAAAAATATTTTCATTGTTATTTTTTTCGCAAAATACACCTAGAACACCTATAAAAACCCACTTTTTAAAATAGTAAAAAAATCGATATCGGAAGGCCGGGTTACTGTAACTTTTCCGTGCGAGACCCAGAACCTTAGTTACTTGGCCTAATATCAGCACTCGTGATACCAACTTCACCCCCAAGTTATTGAGATAGGTTTCATAATAGCCATCCGTGTGGTAGCCCCGGCCTCTCGTGGATGGTCTCTTAAATTTTACAAAATATTTTTACATAATACTGAGATTACGTTGCCTCGGCATGTCGTTCTAAATCATCATTGGAAAATCTGTTATATTTTGCTATATGTTTGCATCTAAAGATCAGATCGAAAGATCGCCGCAATTATGAACATGGAACATATAATGTCTTACCTTTGATTTACTGGTTACTCGACAACCCCGATTCTTGTTTTTTACAGCAAGTAATAATACCATCCAACCCCAGAATTAAAAATATCAAGACTATTAACACCATATTAACACTAGCAAGGCTGGTTATATATAATTTGGATATTTTTGGCATGACATATAGTGTCGAAAAAGGTGTCAAAAAATTACCGAAGTGATGCAACATGGTAGAGACTTTCAGTAGCTGCGGTTACAAGATGGGACATGAAAGTATTCTTGCTAATTAGGTAATTGAAAATAATGGTACTCATTCTCGATTTTGTAGGACGGAGTTACCGGGATAAGTTATTTAACTGACCCAGCTTCAAGTTTCCGGCACAACCAGGATTGACGAGGAAATATCGAACGAATCAAGACACAACATTTCAATTTCCTATTTATTTTCCCTAGATTTTTCGTCCACAATATTCGCTCATGTTGTATTTTTGATTTGTTTCAAGTTAAGTTTCAAGTTAATAGGTTTCAAGTAAGTGATATTACACGGTTAACATATTTCTTATAATGTCTCTTTGGGTCTAGTTGTGAAACCAGTAATAATATGCGGAACATTTAACGAATGCCACCGCGATTTTACAATGTTGTGAAGAAGAGAGGTTGCCCAAAAGTATCAAAAATGACTTTTTCATGGGAAAGGGTGAGTGAGAGGAGTTGAAATTAGACCCACTTTGTACTGCACAGAGAATGAATATACTAAGATGAGACACCGAGTATATGATATACTCAATATTGAGTATATTCGCGCGTCGAGAGAGCGTGCGAAAACGAGAGAATATATTCAATATTGAGTATATCATATACTCGGTGTCATATCTCAGTATAGAATATACTCAATAGTAAGTATATTCATTCTGGGTGTGGCACAGTACTAACCAGAGGATTCTACATTTCATCTAGAAGAGAATTTAAGTGAGCCGCTCAAAATAGAGTGCGAAATGTGTGACCATGATCTCTTCATTTCACATACTCTCTCCACCGGCCGGTGAGGAGAGTGCACGAAATGAATTTATGAAAGAGAATTTGGTCTCATATTTAAACAATCTAGTTCAAAACTGTTCCCGCTAAATCCCTCGCAGCAGCGGTCATCCTAATTAAAGAATGAACAAGCGCTGGTGTGAATTATTTCTCCTCTTCTTATGTTCGGTCGGTGGAATCGGAAGATGCTCGATTGGACCCCAAGAGGGAAGAGGAAGCGAGGCCGACCGGCAAAGAGATGGAGAGATGATTTCGTCAACGCTGCTGGACCACAATTCGTGCAACTCGCAAGAAACGATCGCAAGCAATGGAGATCTCTCATGGCAACACAGCTTTAACACCCGAAACCAGCTGATAAAGTTGTTTAAATGTAAAAATGTAAAATGTAAATGTTATGTCGCATCCATCCATGCTGAAGTGGAAAGGATCTTTTGAATGATTGATCGCATTCGTGGACAATAGGATGGTTGAACTTTGATTTTGTGGATCTTCGACCATCGCTCGATTCCTTTTATTGCAGCACGCAATAACAACATCGAATTCTGTAGTTCAAACCTACTGAATTGTTTAAAATATTCACCGTGAAACTGCTGGGAAGCTACAGTAAACTTTTCGAAAGGTTTCAAAAATTGAAATTAGAGAGTTAATGTATTTCTATTTAATTAACTCATTTTCTCAGATCAGAAAAATGTCTTTTATAACAGGGCGCAGGATCAAGAGGGCTAGCCAGCCAACGCAAGCCGCTCTTCCCACGTTGTTCCCTCGCTTTTATCTTCCCATTTCCTATCCTGTATTAGAATTTGCGGCAAAAGTTGGGCAAAACCTCCAGAAAAGGGTCAGCAGCGAGAGAGATTGAGATAGAGAGAGAGAGAGCGTGTACATGCGAGAGGGTGATACTCTTTCGCTCCCGACCCCTTCCTGAATGTTTAAATTCAAGTATGTTTTAAGAATGAGAGAGGCTTCTGTCATTTTGCTGCTCGCCGTGCAGTTTGTACAAGGATTCGTCTTTTCCTGCAACGAACTCAAGTACCGGGTGCGTTATATTTATCGATAAATAAGGATTGACCCTATGCAATCCAGCTAGAAGGAAATTGATCTGATATTAGGTTGCACTCGAAGCCGGCAAAAGGGGACGAAAGGTATAAACTACAATTTAAAGGCTATTTCAGTTGGTGAACGGCGACCCACTGGAACCTACCAAGTACGCGTGCTTGTCACTGGCAGACGGAGTACGTTCATTTACAGATTTGTGCTCTGAGAAATCAGAAATGGTCTCGCCACTTTGCACGATATCTCATATTTCAACCGTTCGAGAGCGTGAAGACGAATGGTCCAATCCATTCATTTCAACATACGTATAACGTTCGTGTACTAGCAGTTGGAAGCCTTAAGGTTTAGCACTCGACACCTAGAATGGAATACCCGGGAGGAGTTCGTAGGAATTCTGACCAGTATACTTGTCGATGCGTACCAAAAATGAATAGTTCAATTCTGAACTGCTGTCGATTTTAAGCTGACATAGGCAGAACTACTTAATATATATATATTTAATATTGCACACACGCTGGGATCACCATTATTGTTTCAAGTTCATATTTTTAGTTTTATGCATTTGGCGACCTGGACAAGATCTTCCTGCAGTTCGACAAGGTATCAGTAAGGTGAGATTCCAATTCTTAATGTTGAGAAAAAAAAGATGATCAGTACTGTCATAAAGTGCCCCATTAATCGCGCTTTCTAGAGTTCCTCAACCTCGTTTTTTAAGCTAATTAATATGACCCTGTCCGCGATAGATTCAACAAAAGCTCCGCACAGCAAAAAATTAAATGTCTCCCAAACATCTCCCTAGGAGTAGTTTTCGATGCTCTACAACGTGGCGTCTTTAATTTTTCATGACTTTGACCTTTTTTTATCGCGTACAGCGTCATATATTACCTAACTTCAATTTTGTTCAGCCTTGCGAACGTCGCTCGTTCGCCCGGTGGCTGCATCGCGAGTTCTGGCTCGGGCGGATCGTGGCGACTCGTCGCCGGCCCGACCGTCTCCCTTCGATGCAACAAAGAACTCGCCCTCATCTTCACCAGCGTCCAGCCCCATCTGACACCCGTTACCAGCGTTGTGAGTAGACTTTGAAGAGTAGCGATACATCTAGTTATTGTTCCCCACACACTCCCATGTCACGCTCGCACTCTTTACCGCGAAGAATTTATTCAACCAGTTGAACCGTTACTATTCGAAGTCTAATTGTGAGCAGTGGTGTTTGACTGACTGATGAAAATGAACGCAAATTTGCTAGGAGAACGGTTCTCCAACTATTCTTTCCATAGAATTCGGTTCTCGAACATACTCAATCCACGCGCTGAAGCACCGCGCTCACCGGAACAAGCAAGTGTGTGGAATGGGGAGGTTGTAGAGCGGTTTTTTTAATGAAACAAAACCTTGGAGAGCCGTTATCCTCGCAGATTTGTTTTGTTCTCTGCGAAGTTAGCAGTTACTGACCCCTACGACGTGTATATGACATGACCTATGACTGGACTGGAAGAGCTGGACAGCGAAGACTTCAAAGTCTAGTACTGCAGGAAGATGTAGTCTTCATTAGACCACCGACTACTGACCATCCTCATCTGAGTGAATATCGCCTGATCAGAAAACTTGATTGAATGATTACATCTGTGGAGCAACCTGCCTTAGCAACCATTGATCTGTGCAGCAACTGGTCTTACCGGTCGGCCCCGACTGAGTGGTCGCTTGTCGACGTAAACTCCTCTTGATTCCGGGTACAACTTTACCTTTACCTTTACCTTATTACAGGAGACGGGGTACGCCGTGCACGACGATGGTCTCGTCTTTGTGAATCCTCGCGGTGGAATAATGATGGACGTGGCGAGCTGCGAGGGGAACGGCAGTCTGACACTCTTCACGGGCGCCGGATCGGGCGTCTCCGAGTCCCGCTTCCCGATGAAGACCTGGAGGTGCGCAGTTTAATATATATTTATCGAGTTATGTACTAATAAATAGGGATGTCTAAACGGAATACGGAATGGCTCCATTTCATTCCATTCCTTGCGCCATTCCGCATAGCGGCCGATCGCCCTCATTAAGTATGCGGAATGAATGAGGATTGCGGAATTCCGCAATCCTCATTTTTCCGCATTGGCCCGGCTTAATCATTCGGGTAATCTTTAACAGCGAAAATAATACCAGAATATGCTTTATCAATAGGATAGCGTATGATGAACGCTAAAAGGTACCATACCACTAGTACAGTAACACTGACTACAATAGCTGAGCTACAGTAATCCAAACCCCAAGTTGCGGAAACGAATTAGAGTCAGTGATTTGAGTCGCTGCTTTAGCAATTACCGTTATGGCGCAGCAGGTAAGGCTTCAGCCTACACATTGGGGTGTGAAGGGTTCGATTCTCACGATTTGCAACAATTTTTGCTCTTTTTTTCTATTTAATGTCGCAGTAAAAATTAGTGAAATATTCATGCACTGATCGCGGGAACTGGATATAAACCTGTACGAGCACTCCGAAGCGAGTTTTAGTCGAAAAAAACGTTTCCCGCTAAAAGGCGCGGCGCCGTATCGGCGCCCACAGGCGTTCTATTGCGGAATCGATGGCACCAGCGTTTTCAGCGTGGAAAGTGATCAAATTGTCATACTATGTCATAAATACTACATATTGTCTCATAAAACAACTATTTTTATTGCGGAATTCCGCAATGATACGGAAAACCGATTCAAAAAATGACCGGGCATTCTTGATTGCGGAATAAGGAATGGGAGGGAAAATCGATGCGGAATTGATTTTATTGCGGAATGAATTCCGTATAGACAACCCTACTAATAAATATTGAGTGCAGTGATGTTATGCTAAAAGAAACTACTGCAAACATGAAATACGATGTCGCTTGCTCCCAACATCTTGATAGCGTGCAGAAAAAAGAATACCGTAACGCTTCGCAGCTATTGCCTGTCCGCCTTGAGTGCGGCACTAGTTCGGTTAACTATTTCGCAATGCTATCACATAACAATTGTATCGTGCATCCTAGTTATTTACCGTATTGATAACCACGGGTCTTGTACGGGTCTGTGTGATCTCGAAAATGTCAGGTGCGCTGAACTGCCGCGATGGATAGCTTCCTTCGACAATGTTGTCACACTTACTGCGGATCAAGGCGTGCGTGTCGAGCTGACTGTCACTGACCAATTCTGGAATGGTCAGCAATCAATACATATCAATAGCAAATAATATCAAATAGCAAGTTTTTTTACAAGGAATACATATCCTCGTCGTAACCCATATATGTCTGTATGCAACGACAGACTTTCTATAAACATTAACATGAAGTTGTGCTTATCCGCTTGTTCTCCCTCGCATGAGGATTTTTTACATACTACCTTCCACCCAACCTGGGTGGTAAATTGGTAGCAACTTTGATTGCAAAAGTTAACGTGCCCTCGATGCCTTGGAAAGCTTGGGTTACGTAATCCCACGTTGCAGCTGGCTTACCGGCTTGCCCCATCTAGCGTGGTAGCTTGCTACTGTAAAATTGCTTGACATGGGCTACTTTTACCTTTTACAGAAGTTGCATTGATGCCGGGCGAGCATGCGGCCGTGCTGACGAGCGGCCGTAGCGACAATGTTCAGAACCTCGCATACCACGAAAATGTTGCCTATTTTGGACTACCGTGAGCTGATTTCTCACTTTTGCTGATGTCTTCATTTTGCAAACTGTCTAATCCACGGGCCGGTGAATAGAGTGTACTTGATAGCAATCCACTGTACTACAGGGTGTCTGAAAAGTTTGGTGACAAATTTCGGTCGTCATATCTTATCAGCTAATGAATGACAGAAGCTCCTATTGTGCATGGATAATATATAATGTTATAGCAGTTGACTACCAAAATTGGGCCTATATACCAGCTCTACTTTTCTCGCAGATTCTGTAAACTTCATCCCATTAAATTGCCTCTGCGCCGCTGCTCATTTTGAGTGAACTGAATTTTTTGTGGCCTACTCAGTAATGCAAACCTCACGTTCAACTCATCATATGAGAGGAAAAAGTCTACCGTATTATTCATTATAGCAGTTCTAAATCAGTTCATTGAAAGACAAGTTTTGCAGAGTTACTCGTGAAGCACATAATTTCAGATGTGAAAATAGTTGCAATTTCGAGTTTCGTTTAAAGTAGTCGAATCCTCTCCCAGAGTAAAACTAAGAATGAGCTGACAACGCCAATGCCAACCATTGGTAATATTGGGCATTGCACCTTAAAACAGTGATATTGTGATCAATAATTATTATCGAGTTTGCAATCAGAAATGCCAGTTTCACGACTTTAGAAGAAGCTCCTGCGCGTCTTCGTAAGAGTTGAACTGAAGTTGTGCCTGGGGCATGTAAACCAATAGTAGGGGTACTTACGCCACTACACAAATTACAACTATAAGTAACCTGACTAAAGAAATACGCTTTTGCACTAATCTCGCATCTTACAGCGCCGAAATTTAAATTTTCATTTTAAAAATAATTTTTAAATAAGCGATTGCTCTAGGAGGAAATGTCATATGCGGGGGTATAAAGTTTCGTCAAGCTTCATTCTGAAAAAAAAATCCAGCCATGTATCGAAGAATTGGCATGAGGGACCATTCTTGGAAGGCATTGAACTTGCACCTCAAAATACAAAAATCCACGATATCTCAGATCAGCAAAATAACATCAAAGTAATGGACCTGCCTCAATCCTTCAAATGGTTCTCTCTAATTGTCAGGATGTAATACCCAACCTCAAACCATTATATGGTATAAATTGGAGAGCGACTGGTCATTCGCGTAGAAAAGAGATGGGCATGCAAATTTTGTCACCAAACTTTTCAGACACCCTGTATGTTTGAAATGCCGAATAGGATAGGTGGCAACTAGAGTGCGAAATGCGAGGCCACGGTCTCTTCATTTCGCACACTCTCTCGACCGGTCGATTGATGAGAGAGTGAAATGAGGAGACCGTGGACTCATATTTCGCACTCTAGTGGTAACTTCTAAATAGATTGTTGCTGTGAGCCCGCGACAGTAGTGGTGACTGGCTCCGTCTCATTCGATAGTCGCTACGGAAGTTTTGCATATGTCAAGATGGAGCATGGCGATGGCATCTTCGGAAGCTTTGTGTAAATATCTGAACTTTTTCATTTTTTACATCAAATTTGTTACAATACAAGAGATACCATTTCAGTTACACCGGCACTGATCCCATCCATCTCGCTTTCAACAAAACACGTTTTGTTCAGGTAAATTATCGAATAAGGATCAGACTCTCCTCATTCTACATGCTCTCTCATCGATCAGACAACGCGAGAGAGCATGCACAATTGAGAGGGTCAGACCATTACTCGACGAAGCAGTTAGGTACCATTGTGAACCGTAGAAGACATGCCTACAGCAACGATAAAAATGACTCGTATCCAGTAGATTCTCCTCCGATTTAGTGCCTGATGATTATTGAGGAAAAAAGCAAAGTATTCAGATTCGATTATTTGCGAGGCAATTAGATCATAGTTACCGTAGCCAGCAGATCCTTCCTCTCGCACAGCCAGCCATTCTCACTTAGGAGAGCCCTCCTCTTGAATCCGTAAGAGCCAACGTAGAATCAACTGTATCCTGACAGGTGGCGTACCAAGATCAAAAAGTTGCGCCGCAAGACATCGGGAACAATGAAGATACTGTCATTGTCGAAATCTTCGCTGCTGGTAGGCATAATAATATAATATAATATATTTATAGAGTTACTAAATTTGGTAATATGAATACAAAAATGTGTTTCTTGTGTTAATCAATAAGGTTGCAGGGGCGCAGGCAACTGCGGAATGCCCTACGTGCCCGAGTACGCGCCCTGTGCTACGGGGAACAAGATTTGCTGAAGCATCAACTTCTCTCTAATCTGATGAAGCAATTAAGCATTGTTGTTTTGTAAAAGTAGCGTGTGTGTTGAGCTGTGGTCTAATGAGAATTGGCGATTTCAGTTGGAAATAGCTCGTGAGGCTTATGCGATCGAGAAAAAAGAGTTACCGCCTCGTTGCGCCTTTACCAACGTGGTTAGCAGAATTCTCTGAGATTGTTGTAATTTAGTGCCATCAAATTGCTAAGCGTCTGCATAAGGCCATTCTTTGGGATTTGGATCGATATCTCAAATCTACCCCAGCATCGTAGATGAAATGTGGCACTTCGAAAGTATCTGAATAGTGACGATTTCCACAATCATTGATGTTGGCACACTTCTTTTTCTCTTCTTATGTCGCATTGCACTATCTGCGCAGCGGTGAAAATGATCTTTTGAAGGATTGATCGCATTCCTTGCAACTTCTAAAGATCAGAACGAAAGATCGCCGTAATTGCGGTCGACACAACATGGAAAGAGGAGTGGTTGAACTTTGATTTTGTGGATCTTTGACCATCGCTCAATTCTTGTGTTTTTTACAGCAGCAAATAACAAAACATAACCCCTGAATGCAAAACTACTTAATTGTACTAAACAATCGCCGTGACACTGTTCGGAGACTACAGCACCTTTATATTAATGATTTAATAATATGTTTCAATTTGATGAGCTGCCTTTCTCAGATCCGAAAAAAAATATTTTCGAACTATCATCATGTTGGATTAATCCCATGACATTTAAACAAATAATGCTTTGTAATAGACGGGAATCGCAATCTGTGATTACTTATTTATCACAACAAGGGTATGACATAAATTCGAGCACACAAAACATAAAATACGGCAAAATTACACAGAAAATAGATTATCCCGACATTTTGATTCATCGTGGAAACAATCATGAACACTCACAAGTCTCAAACTAGCAATGAGTTGGAGAATTAATGCATAGGCTACAAAGGCATTTTTAGTTCCCGCAATTTTTTTAGTTCGGTAGCTTTTCTCTTAGACGTGTTGCCCTGTTCGCAATTTATAACGTACCTAAGAGTATAAATCTTCATTCAATCCCCGAAGAACACGTGTAATTGACACAGTTCTTTTTTCTCTCCCTATGTCGCATCGCACCATCCACGCTGCGGTGAAAATGATCTTTTGAAGGATTGATCGCATTCCCTGCAACCTCTAAAGATCAGATCAAAAGATCGCCGTGATTGCTGAACATGGAAAAAAGAATGGTTGACCTTTGATCTCCTTGTTCTTTGATCACTGACCATTTTCTGTGGTTTGTGCAGCAGGCAATATCAACATACAATCCCAGAATGCGAACCCACTGAGTGATTACTGAGGAAGATGCAATGCAAGCACTTCGGAGGCTACGGTACATTAGTCCTTTGCGATGTTCTACTCCCATAAAGGCATTAGATGGTCGAACTCAAAAGTGGATCTTCGATCGCCGCTCGGTGTATTTTGTCTCACGCAATAGACGAATCACTGAAACAAGGAACGGTCGATATTCTCGAAACAATGTAAATTCTCAAACGTATTTAGTACGCATGTTAGGAACGTATGAACTCCCACAGCGAGTGGAGGTGGTCGAACACTTTATGGATTTTTGATCACCGCTCGGTTTTTTTTGTCTTACGCAATGAGCGCATCGCCATATCATCGCCGCTCGATTCCTGTTTTTTTTGCAGTAGGCAATAACAACATCCTGTTATGCAAACCAATTCAATTTGCAACCGTACTAATGTGAAACAATCTTAACAATTGATCGAATTGAGTGCCCTAGTCCTTTGCGGTTGCCAATTTATGTACTCCAATTTATGTTATCTCTTTTTCTCAGCTTTTCTGAGAACACCTTCTTTGTCACTATATGTGACATCGTATCTCATGTATGCCGTTACTTTCACTTCGTCTCAAATTTATATTACAATTTGCTATGTATATTGCATGATAAACATTATTATTATTACTCCCTGAAAAAATAGTTTGGTCGAACTCTGACTTTATGGATCTACGATCGCCGGATTTTTTGTCTCACGCAATAGACGCGTCATTAAATTATCACGGCGAGAAAGTGTCGATTTGCACGTATCATTCCTGATTTGGGAGGAGAAATCAGCAATCGCCTCTCTACTAATTGTGCCTTGTACTATCCTTTACGCAAAGTTCAGCGGGAGCATTGTCACCAAGAGAGAAAGATGGGTGGGGATAATATAAAAGGGCGGTAGGAACGTGGGGGAAACATCATTCGTTCCTTGGAATTTGTTTCTTCTCACTTACTTCCACTACACGTTTACTACAAAATGCTCAGTGTGAGTTATTCTTGCTTATCTAACTTTTCCAAAGAGGCTCTCGATAATTTTGATTATCATTGATCTTCCAGTTGATTGGCATCACCCGGTACTTCCCTTTTGCTCTGGATGGTTCTTCCACAAGAGATACTTCGATAGAACAACGAGTGACGAAGATCCTCGCAAAGTCTCGACAAAGGTACACATGTAGAATCAGTAATTTCATCGAATAGTTTCCAAATTAATTTGAAAACCCATTGAGCAGCTTCATTTTCACTTAATTGCTAGTAATAATCCACTTAAATTGTTTACACATACTATCATATTATTTCTTATAAATTTATAAATTTTCGCCCATATACCAAAATTTAAAACGTTATCTTCTCATTTCAGAAAGTGTCGAATTAACGACGCTTCTGCAGTCAACAATCAAGCAGAACTTGTAGCGCCGAAGAATATAAGCTAATTTAAAAAAGAATCCCGCTGTTTGAAGTCAATAGCCCCGACCGTTTTTCTCAGATTTGTGGCCCATATGAGTTTTGGTACATCATTGGCAAGCTTTATAACACACATTGGTACTCCCCATATCGAGATATTCGCCCCTACCCGATGGACTGTCTCACTAGTTCACTCGTTTTGTACATTTTTGGATGGAATCCCTTGATCACTTTCTTGAATCATGACTACAACCAACCGCATATTATGTACAGAGAAATAAATCATATTTTTCTTCAAATTGCATTGTGTACTATTGCATAACATTCCACCCCTCCTCCCCATAGCCTTACTTCCAAAGCAAAAACCACCGATTCGACGACGTCGACGGACATCCATCTCTTGACCCCAATTGACAGTTATAATTCTTGTATATGACTCTGACGGAATAAACAATGAATGAATGAATGAATAACAAGTAATCTCAATCATCCGCGAAGGTTGCGACGGTATGCATAGAAACAATGAAGAATAAATTATATTCAATATTTCTAGTGAAGGGGTAAGATCCAAGAAAAACAAATTGTCAGACAGGCGATAGAGTGAAGGGAGGGAAAGGATGTCTCCCGATTTGCGCCCATTCTCCGTTTATTTACCTTTATGTTTGATCATTGATCTACAGTAGAATCCGAGATCGATAATAGAGTCGTTTATTTTTGGCATATGTTATCAAGGGATGCCTACTTTATCACCTACAATTAGCAAAACAGGGGCCCTCCTACAGAAAGGCTACTTGCCCGCTTCAAATATGAAATTAGCCTGAACACTACGCACTACGCACTTTGACCTTTCACTTACTATAGCAAGCGAAGGCGATTATGAGTTTCTCTAACTGTTCGAAATGATAGTGCACTAAACTATTGTGGAAGCAGAATACGCAGCCCTCTTTATTTCCGTGAGCCACAGGCCTTCAAATCAGGCGTATGTATTATACTGCTTTCAGGGACTGATGGCCCCCTATTCCACCGGACCGTGGAAGACGTTATTGAGACAATTGAGATTGAGTGGATGGACAAAAGGAGTAGACGGTAATCCTCTTCGATCGAAATCTATACACAATTCGATCATCTCAGAGCAACGAAACAGTCTGCGAGCGGAACGAAACGAGATCAACATGAAGCTGAGTGTGGCAAAGATTGTTGATCCGTGGGGATGTCGTTTCGGTGATGGAACGCCAGTATTTGAGAGAGAGTATTTGAGGGCGTGTACGAGAGCGGTTCAAAACTGATCTCGCTAAAATGCCACACAGCAGCGGTCATCTTTAGTCTTTCCCCTAAAAACAATCATCGATGTGGACACAATTCTCCCCTGCCATATTACGTCGCATTGCACTATCGACGCGCTGCGAAAATGATCTTTTGAAGGATTGATCGCATTCCCTGCAACTTCTAAAGATGAGATCGAAAGATGGACGTAATTAGGAACATGGAAAATTGAGTGGTTGAACTTTGATTTTGTGGATCTTCGACCATCGCTCAACTCCTGTTTTTGTGCAGCAGGCAATAACAAAATCTAACGCAGAAATGCAAACCTTCAGATTAGCCATGATTACTGTAGAAGAAACAATGCGAACTGTTTTAGACCACTAATCCTTTTCAGTTGCAAACTATCTTCACACTGAGAAAAATATATGAATCCAGAAAAAGTATGTGAAATTGTGAAAGAAGGTGACGTCTCTTGAATAAGAGATTGTGAATTGTTTAGATGTCGAGAAAAGAGTTCGCTCTCAGTGTGGTGTACTCCGACAAAGAAATCAGTGGTTAGAACTCTGACTTTGAGCAAATTCGACCACCGCTCGATTCCTGTTTTTTGTGCAACATGTCTAATTCAATAGCATCATATAATTAACGAAATGCAAACCTACCACATTCACAAAATCACTGAGCATGAAACAATTCAAACGGTTCGGAGACTACAGTGCACTGTCCTTTGCTGTTCCCAACTGGTGTTCTCCCTCAAACGAATTAGATGATCGAACTCTTTTGCGGATCTTCGATCATCGCTCGCTGTTTTTTTGTCTCACGCAATCAGCGAATCACTGAAACATCGGAACAAGAAAAGGTCGATTTTTTTAGAAACATTGCAAGCTGTTGAACGGATTCAGTGCACAAGTTGGTCGAACTCTGAATTTGTGGATCGCTGCTCGGTTTTTTTGTCTGATGCAATGGCTGCACCATTAAATCATCACCGCAAAAAACGGTCGAATTGCACGTACGAATCTTGATTGGGAGGAGAAATCAGCGATCGCCTCTCTACTAATTGTGCCTTGCACTATCCATTACGCAAAGTTCAGTGGGAGCATTGTCACCAAGAGAGAAAGATGGGTGGGGATGATATAAAAGGGCGGTAGGAACGTGGGGGAAACATCATTCGTTCCTTGGAATTTGTTCTCACGTACGTCTACAACCACGCGCGTTCACGACAAAATGCTCAGTGTGAGTGTCCTAATTAGTTAATTAGCTTGTTTTTGAGCTATTCCAAATAGGTTCCAAATGAAAGTATGTATACGCATTTTGTGCAATCTGTGTTACTGACTCCTGAGAATATTGGTTATCACTGATCATGTTTCATTCAGTTGATTGGCATCACTCGCTACTTCCCGTTTGCGTTTGACGGCCCGACGACCAGCGATACTTCGCCAGAACAACGCGTTATTGAGATCATAGCAAAGGCTCGACCAAGGTACGCTCACCACCGGTACTTTCATCGAACTTACAAACATTTCCTTTTTTTAAACAATATTGATGGCTGGATCAGAAAATTCAACACTTCCATTTCAGAACTCGACAAATCAGTGATGCGTCTTCAGTGTCCACAGCTAACAGTCAAGCAGAACTTGTTTCGCCGAAGAAAGTAAGCCAAATTTAAATTTTAATTAGCTAATTGTCGATTGATTATCAGGGCAAAGTGACACTCGCCCGCAAGATTGCCTCGCGATTGCTAATCCTTCTCGCACTTATTCACATCGTTGTGATAATCGCCGACTTTTCCGCACTTTGCATCACGAATTCGAAGGAGTGGAAGAACGAGCATATTCAAGTGAGTAAATGTTTTAATTTAATAAATAATTAATCGTGCTGTTGTTTACGAGCAAGCTTCCGTCCCCTCAAAAGTATAGCAATTTTTTGAACCGCTAAAATGTGATTATAACACACAAATGTTCCATTTACAACATACTTTCACCGATATTATTGCAGGCTTTCGCCCTCTGCTCTCTCCTCGTTCTTTTCGTTAATTCCTGCTTGCCTCTCGTCCTCGCCGCAGTTTTGTTCCGACAGCGCAGAGGTCAGCAACAACATTGCTCAATTTTTTTTCTAACTTTTCATTTTATTTTAAGAATAGTACTTTGTATTACCATTAGTCAATTATGTCAATATTTCAGCACTCACGTTGATCGCTGCGTTTTCGACGGGATGGATTGCGATCTCTGAATTGCTAATCATCCTGGCCTACTCGGACTTGCACCATGTTAGTTTGCAATTTTGTATTACAAATTTCAACCAGAAAAGGAAAAATACACCATGACAATTGCTGAAGCATGTGAAGTTTATAAAATTAAATTATATTTCATAAATAATATTTCAGCTGCTCAAAACGCACCCCGCCTGCCCGCTGACGCTGCTCACTCTGGCGCTGACGGTGAGCTCTTACTATTATTTGTTTTTTCTCTCCATTTATTCGGATATTTTCTAATTTGAGTCACACGAGTTATGCATTTTGCGTTTTTTTATCTCAAATTGCAAATTCAGATTACCGATACGCTTACACTGGTGACGTACTTTCTCACTTGGAACGCGGCTTCTTCAGGTTGGTTTCATTACAAAAAATATAAAGCGTTGAATTTGGAAATACTATATTTTTTTAAATTTTAAGATACTGTTTTTCATAAAAAATGAGTATTTCAGGCGGAAATCCGGAAAATGGAGAGACGTCTTCACCCGATGCTAAAGAGCGGATGGATAAGACGGCTGCGACCATTGTTGTATAGCTCTCTCGCTCATGGTCTTTTGATATCCTGGCAGTCTCTGCTTCTCTAACTCTCTCCTCCTTCTCAGCCTTAACGCCGATCTCTCGCCCACAAGGCCATACCATGAACACAGAAGTTGCATTCTTAGCGAATAGTGATGGTAGCGGTGAACAATGCAAATTGTCAAAAGTGATTATTCATATGCATGTATCTACAATCTCTAGTCGTTTATCATTGTGAGAACGGCATTCTCATCGCTTGATTTTCATGTACATTACGTTGCGAGTCTCACCATATGCTTTCTTGTTTTAATTGATCTCACTGTTTAATTATAGGAAAACGTATAAACACTATTACAATTATGTTTATCGTGATGTTTGTGCATACTACCTTATGAGAGGTATCACGAGAGATCGTATGTAAAATGGGTCGTTGCGGAACAATTTTCAAAAAAATATTTTTGATTCCGACCAAACTTTATATTAAAGTACCCAGCAGACGAGAATTCGATTTATCCCGGTCCCAGGTCCAGAGCCGGCTTTTAGGAAATCTCCGGCTCCAAAACCGGAATCACTATAACTTTGCTCAAAAGTGAGCTAGCATGCTGTGGTTGGGCTCAAAATGTTCATAAAAATCGTGTAAACAAATTTACTGTTGGAGACGAGTTTTGTAATCGTTAACTGAAAAAGGTCTGACCGAAAGAATAAATTTCGAGATGTTCAAAAAAATTTAAGATATCGAAAACGCGAGAAGTCGCACTTTTTTATTGGAGAATATGAAAGAGCTCTTCAAATACGTCTAGGAAAAAAAATTTAAACAGAACAAAAAGGGGGGACCTAAACTCGAAAAATGCCTTTGAATGTGAAAAATCGTAAAATGTCGAAAAATCAACTTTTCCAAAACCAAACATATAATATTTTTTCGTGCACCTTGCAACACTGTAAGCACATTTAAAATAATATTAGAGTCTGTGAAACTTATTTAGACCAAAATATATCGCAAAATAGAAAAAGTTTTACAAACGAAGAAAACCAATTTTAGAAATAAAAAAAATCAATCTGCTTGGAGCTTCACAGACTCTAATATTATTTTTTAATATGCTTACAGTGTTGCAAGGTGCACGAAAAAGTATTATTTGTTTGGTTTTGGAAAAGTTGATTTTTCGACATTTTTCGATTTTTCACATTCAAAGGCATTTTTCGAGTTTAGGTCCCCCCCTTTTTGTTCTATTTTAATTTTTTTTCCTAGACGTATTTGAAGAGCTCTTTCATATTCTGCAATAAAAAAGTGCGACTTCTCGCGTTTTCGATATCTTAAATTTTTTTGAACATGTTGAAATTTACTCTTTCGGTCAGACCTTTTTCAGTTAACGATTACAAAACTCGTCTCCAACAGTAAATTTGTTTACACGATTTTTATGAACATTTTGAGCCCAACCACAGCATGCTAGCTCACTTTTGAGCTGAGTTATAATGATTCCGGTTTTGGAGCCGGAGAATTCCTAAAAGCCGGTTCTCGACCTGGGACCGGGATAAATCGAATTCTCGTCTGCTGGGTACTCTAATATAAAAGTTTGGTTGAAATCAAAAATATTTTTTTGAAAATTGTTCCGAACCACCTGCAATCTCTGGTGAGACCTCTCTTATCAACATCGGGGATTTCGTCGGTTGTACAACTTAGGCAATAACAGTCACGTGGGCGACAAATTTGGCAAGTTTGCTTTGCCGTGTTAGGTGAACATCGAAGTTCTCCAATTTAACAATGTACCCGTATGTTTTCTTATTCCCTGATGTCGTCGAATTCTGCAAAATTAAACTAATTAAAAAATTAGAACCAACCACAAATTTTCACTTACTTATAAATAGTCACAAATATAAATAACATAAATATTCACCAAAGAAATGGGTTGTCCAGATCGTTCTTTTATTGTTGCTCGTATCTCCTCGTCATTATTAGACAAAGCAATCGACCAGGTAAACTTGCCAACCTTTATTCGACGCTGAATTCAATTTGAGCGCTATTTGAGCGTTAATGATTGTTTAAAAAATGCCTTATTGTTCTAGCGTGCAGTAGAACTCGATTATTGATTATTAAAAAATTGTAAAAAATCAAACCTCTGCAGCATCCAAAAATTCGTCCAATGTACACATTGCGAAGACATCATGATAGGTAGCCAGTAGCTCGAAGTTCTTCAAGGAAATTTTTCTGAACTGAAATGAACCATTTCTGTTGTAAAACATACTGAGGTAAAGTTGAACCGGAATCAAGGGGGCTTTACACAGAGCGGGAAGTCTCCAACTTCCCTTACTCTGGAGACATTGTCTCCAGCTGAGAGAGCATGCACAATCGAGAGATCACCTCTCACTATCTATAGCCCGCTCTCTCCATTTTGCATGCTCTCTCAGCTGGAGACAATGTCTCCAGAGTAAGGAAGGTTGGAGACTTCCCGCTCTGGGTACGTCGACAAGCGCACCGGTAAGGCCGGTTTGCTAACGATTTGCTTTCCCTATACTTTGCTTTGCGTAAAACAAACAAATGTTTCTCAAAATATCAACCTGCGCCTCCAGTCCCTCTCCGAAATCGGCCGTCAGATAACGTGTCGAGGAAGAGTGAATCGTGTACTGGTTAAACGATCGATCGGCGATCATCGATTGCACCATTTCATCGGTGAGAAATTGATGAGGGAAATTTCGAATATCTCGAAAGTTGAGTACTAATCTAAAATAGCCCATGCACAGAGAATGAATATACTAAGATGAGACACCGAGTATACGATATGCTCAATATTATTCGCGCGTCGAGAGAGCGTGCGAAAACGAGAGAATATACTCAATACTGAGTATATCATATACTCGGTGTCATATCTCATGCTGCGCAAAAATGAGGGGGTGCAAAGTGCAAGAAAAAAATGGGGGTGCAAAAATCATGGGTGCAAAGAAAAAAATTGAATTCCCGCAATTATCGATTTTTGCTTATATCTCGGCTCCCGGTGAAGCTAGTGGCACAAAATTTCGGTTGCAAGTTCGAAATGCGGTAAGTAATATAAATCCGAAGTTTTGTGCCCCTAACTCCAACGGGAGCCGAGATATAAGCAAAAATCGATATTTGCGGGAATTCAAATTTTTTCTTTGCACCCCCCGAGATTTTTGCACCTTGGTGGAATTCCACCCATGATTTTTGCGCAGCATCAGTATAGAATATACTCAATAGTAAGTATATTCATTCTGGGTGTGGTTAATTGTAAAGTGATTGCCGAAGTTATTAAATCCAGCACTTGAGGTAAGTACGGAAATACTTCCGTGCCGCCTCTCTACACGCTAAAAAGTTGGCTGGAGAGAAAGCACACCTTAGCATGTCCGAAATTAGTAGATCCGCCTCGAACATAGTCGATAAAGCTCCTGATTCGTCTAGTCTGAAGAACAATCCTTCTCTTCTTGGATATAAGGAAAGCTGGCTCGATAAGAACGATACATCTTCCTTGCCCAGTTGATACTGCAAACCACTTTTTATTCATGCTTTATTTACATCCATTTTGATTTTACTTTTAACTTCACTTTGCCCATCTTTTTTTCTATCATGCAGTGTGCAATTTTCCAGAGCGTTTTCATGTGACAATGACCCGACATGTTTACCTTGCCGAATTGCACATTAACATGCTCGTAGAGGGCGTACTCTCGAATGCCCTGTTCTTCTTCGTGACCGATCAGCCCGTCCGTGTTAGTTTTGTGCGAAAATTCCAATTCATTCTGTAAAGGACAAAGAAATGGCGACTCTTGCTTTTTGCGGGTGCGACGGCTCTGGAGTACAATACCACACCAGATAAATCTCCTGCATGAGGCAGGTATCTGAGAAACAGTGTAATATCGAGAGTACCCTCCTCTGGTCCTAGTGTTCATTTTTTGAATGATTGAGTGGCTTAATTTTTCGCTCAATAGAGTGTATGTACTAGGGAACCTTGTCAAAAGGCATCTTTTCGCTTTTCTTGTAAATGGAGCATATTAATTTTACTACCGACTTAAAGGCCTTTTAGCGAAACGGCAAATGTAGTCAGTAATTGTAAACAGATTTAGATTTTCTTTGCAAAATCTTTCTAAGACGAACTAAACAAATAATATACATGAATTATTGCGAGGCAAACCCATGTATTGCGTATTCACGAACACTCGTCCAAAATATTTAAAGAATATGACCGAGCGAAAGACGCTACTAGGTATGAAAGATTGTAGACGCACCAGTTTATTAGTCCATTTCATAAACGTATCAATCTAATATCGTAATATGTACCTTGCACCACATGAAAGTCTTTGGAATGCGAAGATGTTTTAGCATTCGCAGGTTCCTCACATCGGACAGCAAAATCTTCCATCTTCGGCAGGTGTGCACGAGTGGAACGGTCGCGTGGCGTCTAAAAATATTTTGTGTAAAAAAACAATTCGACTTTTCAGATCCACACCATCAGGAACTGGTAAATTATGATGATATGGAGCTCACGATAACCGTTTCTTCATATTAATAGTAGTCCGCAAAATACAACGATCTTTCGTCTAGGGCCTAACCGGGGGAAGATAGTTTAAATTGTCATTATACGAAATGTAGTTGCACAAACTACGATAGAATCATTGAAATATTCCGAGATGATCTGTCGGAAGTCCATTATATTAATTATATTAATTGGCAACGAATTTGGTGGAAGTACCCACCTAACGCCCTTCACTAATCCGATAGAATTGGATATCTGTAGCAACACGCCATCGGGCACGAGGTTGATGTAATCCTGAATGCAAAGTTTGTTCTCTCTCTCTCTCTCTCTCTCTCTTTCATTCTTGAACATTTCCCAATAATTTGTCCCTGATAAGTGCTCGTGCGCAAAATAATACGCTAGATTTACGTTTAAACTGTACTAATAATTCGCCGATTCATATTCTACACTGCATAGCCACTCGATTTGTGACAACGAAAATTTTTTTAAATTGCAAATTAATAATACTTATTAAAATACGAAATATAGGCATACCTGCTCGTTATAGGCGACTTTCGCAACAAGATTGACGACAATTTGTTCAACCTCAGTCGCATCGTTAAACGCTTCCGAATCACTTTTCTGAATGAGCACCAATTGAAAAATTGCGATAATTTCGATACAGTCAGAACGTGCACGCTAATCAGTGACAAAAACAAGTAAATCTCGCGCACCCTTTGGCGTTCTTCGAACCGCGCGCGCATATTTAGATTGGGATCCAATATATTTGCGAAAAGAATCGTGGGACAGGTAAACTGATTTAAAGGGAGTGGAATTCCAGTTAGAAATCTTCCCAGATGCAAGTTTGATGATGATGCAGATGCAGATGCAGTATGCGAATTTGGAGGGAAGAAGGGCAGTGAAATTCGGAAAGGATATGAGTTGCTTACCACCAATTGCCAATCACCCTTTTCGTTTTCTTCGAACCGCGAACGCTTTTGATCCGTGACGTCTCCCAAAACGTAGTCCTGCACGAATTAAAGAATGAAATCAATTGACGAAATACTTTTTTCTAAGGTGTATAGCGACAACGCGAAAATTGCAGCAAGAGGAGGAATGATTTTTTTACTTCCTGCTATGAGTAGATGGCAAAATTTAATGCAAAAACTAACCTTTTCTTGCTCGCCTTCCCACTCCCGCTTGGACATTGTTAAAACGTATTAGTAGAGCTGGTAGACCAACCGGGGAAGCTGAAGAATGAAATGAACGAGCTGGCCCGCCCCAAAAAAAAGCTCCAAAAAGGACGCTACAGCATGGGCGGCTACAAATACGATAGGTGTAAGAAGTAGCGAGAGTGAAAGGTCGGAATAGAGCGTCTTTTTGTGATAAATATCTACACCACTCCTCTCCAACACGCTCACACATGCCCACACCATGTCTCCACAGAGGGGTCAAGTTGATCATCGGGGAGAATAAAAAATCATTCGATGCAACTCCTTCTTTAAACACAATGTGAAAAAGAGATGTTCAAAAATAGATAATTCGGGAGGAAATCCGCAAAATGAAAAACTCCAACCAACCAATCAGCTCATCATTATAAAAACGTCGGTCTCAACGCCTGATTATGTACAATACTTTACGAGTCTCACAATAATCTTTCTTTTTTGAACCGATCTCATTTGTAAACTATGCAAACGGAGTTGTGTAAACAATTTTATGATTATCGATATTAAACTTGCATTTGCATATTATTTTATCAGCTACTCGGAATGTGTCTGGGCTGTAATATTTGGGAAATCGTCATTTACAAACAATGTGTGCGAAAAACTTCAAAATTCTCTTTTGCCACGTTATCGAAAGTTCAAATTTCTCCATTTCGACTAAACATCCCTGCCTTTCCAGATCCTTTTCATCTGCTCTCTGCAAAAAAATTGATTTCATGAGTTGTGAGCAAAATGATAGTATCTTTCGATCTTTTATATATTTTGAAAAACAACACTCACAAATATTATTCCTTGTCCTGTCCATTCCTTTACCGCTGCATCTATCTCCTCTTCATTACTGGACAAAGCAATGGACCAAGTGAGATTTCCCAATTTTATTCGACGCTGAAATTTTCTTTTAATACGAACCATCCGAGTCTCTGTCGACTTTACACGCTATTCTACACCTAAATGTAAGCCCTTTCTGTAAAGTTGACTGGGCCGTAGATTGATGTGCTCCGTCTGTGGCATGGTCTTCTGCTAGATTGCGAGATGTGAGATCCCTGTATAGCTGCTGTTTAGCTGCGGGATATATTATTTTGCACTAGTGTTTGTGATTTCACACCATCTTCGCCTTTTCTTTTATTCGACTATTTATTTAAATGTTGTTTAAATCCTTTTATTCGAGTATTTATTTAAATGTTGTTTAAATCCTTTTATTCGAGTATTTATTTAAATGTTATTTAAATCTTGCGGTGTACGATAAATAAATCAAGAAAATTAATTTACAAACCTTTTCATCAAGTCCCTCGCCGAAATCGACTGCCAGGTATCGTAGAGAGGAAGAGGAGATCTCGTATTGATTAAAGGATCGATCGGCGATCATCGATTGAATCAATTCATTGGTGAGAAAACGATGAGGGAAATTGCCAAGCTGACGGAAATTGAGGACGAACCTAAATTCATATTTTAATTATAATTATTTTAATTTTAATTGTATTTTAATTTCAATTATTTTTATTTTTAATTACGTTTCTTGCATTGTCAAGCCTTTTTCTGTTCGTTTAGCAGCACATTAACAACTGTACGTTTAATATTTTTTTACAAGCGTTGATGAATTAGTAATACCTTTAAATGTCCGCGACTTGAAGCGCCGGCTCGAAAGTTGTCCAGAAAGCTCCCGATTCATCATTATTGAAGAACAATCCCACTACGCGAGGATACAATTCAAGCTGGCTCGAGATGAACGATACGTTGCGTTTTGTCAACTTATACTAAAAAATAAATTTGTATCATATTCATGTGCATTTTATGCGTGTTCATTCCGTAACAAATGTATCTTATTCGAACTTTTTTCACAGATAATAATGAAAGGAAAGCCACTTTTCCAGAGTGCATTCCCAAAGGACCGAAAACTTAAAAATTGAGCTATGAAAAGAAATATAATCCCCGTATTCCATAGCTCGGTTGCTAACAATGGAGTGAGAGGTTTGACATTTTTCATTATATTTAAAAAAGTGAAAATCGAAAAATCCAATTTTTTTATATCAACGACGAGCTGTGATATGAAATTGAACGAAAACTCAATTTTATTTCTCGATTAGTGATTTTGAACACCAAAGCGTGTAGTTTCGAGATCCACTTTGAATGCTTACTTTTCCGAATTTCAGAATTCTTGGTTCGTAGAGGGCGTAGTGTCGAACTTTGAAATCCCGCGGATGTTCGCTTTTTTCGCGTGCTTTTTTTCGAGCTTTCACCTTTCTGTTCTCGACTCTGCAAGTAGAAATGTTACTTCTGTCCTTATAAAAGTATCAATCGCACACTCTCTCACCAATCGACCGGTGTAGAATAGAGTGCGAAATGTGTGACCACAGCCTCTTCATTTCCACTGGTCGATAGACGAGAGAATGTGCGAAACGAAGAGACCGTGGTCTCACATTTCGCACTTTAGTGTAGAACTTGTGCGAAATGCATATCCCATTATTTACCCGAATAGTTAAATCTCATTTGTTCTGGTCTCTCTTGAGTAATCAGAGTGGGGTACATTGTAGGGTTCGCCTGGCAAGAAATTGTCAATTTCAAGAAGTCGTATATTTTATCAGTCTACAATCACTTTAGTACCATCAATCGATGCTAAAAGTTGAGGAGATATCGGGCTTGGAAATCGTTTCTCGAAAGAACGCCTACCGGCAAGTAGATAATTAAAATGACATTTCTTGGCAAGAAATAACAATGTGGTCCCCCCTTACTCATTTCTTGCGAGGAGAACCCTAGTACATTGTTTACGGCAACGTACCTTGCACCATCTGAACGCCTTCGGAATGCGAAGATTCTTTAGCATTCGAAGGTTCATCACATCAGAGAGCAACTCATTCCATCGGCGACAAGTTCGTACGAGAGATGCGGTCACGTGGCGTCTGTGAATTATTTGAAATAAACCTTTGATAAATGTAATCGCATACATTCAGCAATCTAATTCACAACTACATATAATCTAATACAATTTTAAATTGCGCGAATATTTATATCGCACAACGTCATCTTCTTACCCTACCCTTAACTTACTATCGAGAGACTCACTTATCGCCCTCCACAATTCCTATTATGTTGAATATGTGAAGCAGCACTGTATCGGGTACGAAGTTAATGTAATCCTGAATATTACAAATTCACTAATACTCGTCCAAAATAATAAAACGTTCCTCTTCTCAACAACCGATATGGCTGCGCAAGAGCGTATTGAAAGAGAGCACACAGCATGGATCGCATTTGTTGATGTTGTGTTTTTTTAGATATTTTTAATGAATTTGATGAAAAAGTGAATGTGAATAACCTGCTCGTTTTTGACGACTTGTTCCACAAGGTCGTCCACAAGAATTTCGACTTCGCTCGCATCGTTCAACTCTTCCAAATTAGAAATCTGAGTGAATATTAAAGGAGTATCACGAATCTCTTGCCCCATCATTCCTCATCTCATATGTTTCAATGATGCGCACTCAGAGAAAAATTACTTCATCGCATGCATGAAGTAATTAATTACTTCTGTGGAAATACGCTAGAACAGCAATCGAAGTAATTGATTACATCAAACACATTTATAGTGTATTTCCACAGAAGTAATTAATTACTTCATGCATGCGACGAAGTAATTTTTCAATGACGCGGTCGCTTTCTCCGCGTCCACCTTTTAACTCAGTTGACCAAAAGTTCGTGGGACACCACCTTTAATAACTACAATTGCAAAAGCTTTTATCAGTAAGTGCGCAGCCAAAGTGACAAGCCAGTCACGAACAAGTTGCATTATAGAAACATAGTCCGATTTGGCGAGAAATAATGAGGGGAATGAGAAGTGAAAAGCAGCTACTGCAAGGTAACTTTTCAAAGTCCCCCCAAGCAGTAGGTGCCGGGAGGTCGTGCGCCTAAAGGCATTTGTCTTGGAACGTTTTAGCCGAAAAGAATCCTCCAGAAACTGAGAAAATATCAAATTGCCAATCACCTTTCCGTTTTCATCGAATCTCGTTCGTTTTGGATCCGCGACGTCTCCCAAAGCGCAGTCCTGTACAAGGTAAGTAATCAAACCTATTAAAGAGTAACGATAGAGTGCGCTGATTTATTTGGAATCTTCGTCTCAACGTAATTTCTTATCTTAACCGGCAAACGCTAACTGCAAAAAAATGGTATGGATTCGCAAATTTGAATATTTAATTCTTTCAATAAAATTATTTCTAAAGTTAACGGTAGAAACATACATGTTCTTGTTCGTCTTCATGTTCTCGTTTCGACATTGCTGAAAACAATATACTGGTAGTAGACCACGCGGGTATGCTGAAGAATGAGGCGTACAAAGCCGGCCCAAAAGAAAGCTAGAAAAAAGGGACGCTAATCATGCCTCTATGGAGCCACAGCCTCCGAAAGAGTAACAGCGAGATCGAGTTTGGCATGGTGCCAATTCGATGCTGTGTGGAGCGGCTACAAAAAAGATAGGCGTATGAAGTAGCCAGAGGAAAATGTCGTCATTGAGCGTCTTTTTGTGATGAATAACTCTCTCTCCTCTCCAAAACGATCACACATGCCCCCATGCATACCTGCGCCCCATTTTCGTTACGACAAGGGCGACCCGCAAAAGAGTGCTGTTCTTGGCAATGCACGGCGTCCCGCATTTTTATATGATAAATATAAATAATATAAATTTTGGTGGATTTTGTAAAAAAATAGTTAAAATTATTATAAAATAAAGAAAATAATTTTAAATAAATTGATAATTTAATTATTTTAATAAAATAATAATAGTATTGTAATAGAATTAAACGTTCCGCTTGTGACATTTCGCGTACGCGTCCAAATCGAGTGCAACCTGTTTGTTGGGTCATGGTGTTTTTCATTTCGTTAAAATATGCCCAAAACAGAGTATTTTCACCGATCGGGCGTGCCTTTTGCCATCGCTTACCCGTGGTCTCTAGCTAGTCTGGCGAGATGTCAAGCGACCCCAATTGGTACGGCGGCAGACTTTTTAATTGCATGAATAAGACGTATAAATAGTATGAATAAACAAAATTATGATTACGAATTAAACATGTATTTGCAAATAATTTATCAACGACTCAGAATCTGTGCGGATAATTGATATTTTTTGTTGAAATATTCATTGACAATGGACGTGAGCGAATAACTTTGCAATTTTCCTTTCCCACAATATGTAAACTTCGAATTTCTCCATTCCAACTATGCATGACGCCCTTTCCTGATCAGCATTCTGTAAAATAAATTTGCAAAACCAGTCAGCAAAATCGATGTTCTCTCTCGATCGTTCTCAAAATTACCATTTAAAATAAGTATTCACAAATATATTTTTAAAAAACTTCCTACCACTGAAAATTCTTGTCCAGTGCGTTCTTTTACAGTTCTCTTTATCTCCTCTTCATTGTTAGACAGGGCAAAAGTCCAAGTGAATTTGCCAAATTTCATTCGCCGCTAAAATGTTTTTATTAAACATATTTTTGTGCATTTCTGGTACCCTCCATCTTCTGTAAAAAATTTTTCTTAATGTTCCCAAATGTCTTAAATGTTCAAAAATTTAATATTTGTAAATCACCAACCTCAGCAGCATCCAAAAATTCGTCTAACGTACATAGAGAAAAGGCGTCTTGAAAAACTGCCATGAGTTCGAAATTCTCCAATGAAATGATCTTGAACTAAAATAGACTTTAAAAAATATTCCTCCAATTTTTGTTACAGTAAAAGAAGCCATGCTCTGCCCCCACTGCGAACAGTAGCGGAAAGTTGTTTTGTTTTTCAAGACTCTTTGTTAATTTGCAGTACCTGATCCTCTACTCCCTCGCTGAAATCGGCGTTCAGATTTCGTATGGAAGAAGAAACTATCTTGTACTGATTATAAGATCGATCGGAGATCAAAGACTGCACCAATTCATTGGTGATAAATTGATGGGGAAAATTTCCAAGCTGGCGGAAGTTGCGGACGAATCTAAAATATTCTAACACCACTAGTCATTACGAGAACAAATATTACATTCATAAAATGATACGATCACACCAAAAAGTCAAATGACGGACTTCCGTTGTTTACCACACAGGCACGTACGCGACCCTCTCACTTTTGCCCGCTCTCTAGCTTTGGTAAACACAGGAAGTACTATTCTGACTTTTGTGTGTTCGTATCATTTTATAAATGTAATACGACCATATAGCCGTGTCTTGCCCTTAATGAATGTGGGTGGTGTGGCACCGCGTTTCCCCGTGACCCAAAAATTATTATTATTATTATGCCCATTTTAGCCTGCCCCTAATCCCGCATTTAATCACATAAAAAATTAATTCATAAGGATGAACGTACATTAATTTATGACAAAACCTTGAATGGGAATAAAGGAAGTTACAATTTCAAGATATAACTTTTTGTGAACTCTCGTTCTGTACCACTGCTCTTTTTGCCTACTATTTCTCCGTTTAACAGCTAATTAAGAACGGAACGTTTTATTGTTTTTGACGATTGTGCTAGTGAAATTGTAATACCTTTGCATGTCCGCAATTTGAATTGCTGGATCGAAAGACGTCCTGAACGCTCCCGATTCGTCTTTAATAAAGCTCAAAATCTCTACTCGAGGATACAATTCAAGCTGGCTCGAGATGAACGATACGTCGCTTTTCCACAGATCATACTACAAAAATAATATTATATTATAATTACAAAATGTAATAAAAAAAGGTAAAAAGTAAAGGTGTTCCATGTCAAGCGATTTTACAGTAGCAAGCTACCACGCTAGATGGGGCAAGCCGGTAAGCCAGCTGCAACGTGGGATTACGTAACCCAAGCTTTCCCAAGGCATCTAGGGCACGTTACCTTTCGCAATCAAAGTTGCTACCAATTTACCGCCCCGAGGTGGATGGAAGGCTTGGTTGGCCTGGGCGGGGATCGAACTCGTGACCCTTCGAATGACCCTTCGAGGTGTCGTTTCTTATTGTAGGGAAACGATTTTCCAACCTCCTCATCCCACGCGCTTTCTCTCACCGAAACACCGCGCTCACCGAAACGAGAGAGATAGAGAGCGTGTGGATTGTGAAGGATGAAGAACCGTTTTTTACAAACGAAATTTTTGAGAATCGTTCTCCCAGCAAATTTGTTCTTTGCACAATGGAATGAGATGCTCGAAATGTCTATTGTTTTTATAGACCGTCAAAATATAGTTCAATATTGCCTATTTTAGCTCCACGGTGAGCCGAGATATGAAATATTGAGAGAGAGCTCAAACATTTGTCTCAATCAGTGAGTTTTGAGATCACCTTTCGACATCCTCCGCTATTACAAATATTTACAGTATTTATAGTTATTTCAGGTGAACTACAAGTGTGAGATATGCTAAACACTATAGCATGCATGACTGTTTCGCTCCCTTAGCGTCGGACAGTCATACCCCTCCTTTGTGCTTACATTTCCGAATTGCAGCATTCCTGGCGCGAAGAGGGCGTACTGTCGAACGTCCAAATCCGACGGAGTTTCGTGTGCTGCTCCCGATCCTTTACCTGCTACACTTCGACTCTACAAATATGGATACTAATACAAATAAGGAACATTGATACTGAAATTTTTCTTCTGTTTACGAGATCCCCCACCTCATTTCACAGTGAGCAACTACCCATCTATGCATCCCCACAAGGTATATAGTATGCGTTGTTGAGAAATCTGAATTACCCATTTATGTACATGTTGTCGAACCCTTGTGGTGAACGATGAATAAATAAATTACTGATTTGCACATACCTTGCACCATCTGAACGCCTTCGGTATACGCAGATTCTTTAGCATTCGAAGATTCCTCACATCAGAGAGCAAAACATTCCATCGGCGACAAGTTCGTACTAGAGAAACAGTCACGTGGCGGCTGTGAATTATTTGAAGTTAATGGAACAGGAGAGTCTCAAACGGAATGTTCAATGGGCATTTAAAGTGATGAGTATGGGTACGGAGAAATGGCGTGTGGACCCCTTGCACCGGAACTCGTCCCCCAGGCCAGCAAAAAGTGAGATGGAGAGAAGGCCTAACAAGGGGAGCTGATGGCGCGAACTGGTGGAATGCAACTATGAAGACTACCGACCCATCCTCATCTGAGTGATTATCGGACGATATGATAAATTTGTTGATTGAAAGATAATGGTATAAGCACTTCTCGTCTTCAGGCAGTGCTCGAGGGAGAAGAGGCCAGAGCTACAATGGGGATATTCATTCCGGAGTGCTCACCTTGCGCCTTTCAATCATTGACTTTTTTACCTAATTAGCTGCGTGATCTAGACACGACTACCATTTCCCCAATGGGTGAGCGTCTTGTTGAGGTGAAATAAATCTTTTTTTAAATTATAATCACATTATCATGTCATAACAATTTTATGCAATCAAATTCACGATCAATTGGCGTCTATCACATTCCGAATTCTTATTACTACTCAGAGCGCGAAGTTTCCAGCTTTCCTTACTCAGGAGTGTTCACATCTCCTAATAATTAGAGACTTGATGTCTCCATCTCTCAATTTCGCATGCTCTCTCACCTGGAGACAATGTCTCCTGAGTAAGGAAAGTTGGAGACTTCGCGCTCTGAGTAGTAATAAGAATTCGGAATGTGATAGACGCCAATTGATCGTGAATTTGATTGCATAAAATTGTTATGACATGATAATGTGAACACTCCTGAGTAAGGAAAGTTGGAGACTTCGCGCTCTGTGTAATGTACAGCATTGATCAGCTTTAAAGAAGGCTCGCGTGAAACAGAACTTTTCCTTTATATGAAAAATGGACCAAACCTACAGACCAGGGTTAGAGCGAGAGAGTGTGCAAAAGTGAGAGAGTCCCTCTCGATTTCGCACGCTCTCTCACTCCAAAGGCCTTTCTGGAATGTTGACCGGCCTGTGGAATGATGTGATTTATTGCAAGCAGATATGTATACGGCTAAACATCTTTGTCTTGCCCTGCTCTCTTTAATTACTATATAAATACTCACCTATCTCCCTCAACTCTCCCGATAGAATTGAATATTTGTAGCAACACGCCGTCGGACACGAGGTTGATGTAATCCTGAATGCAATGTGTGTCTTTTCTTTCTGTCTCGGAGTAATGGTCTGACCCTCTCAATTCTGCATGCTCTCTCGCGGTGTCTGATCGATGAGAGAGCATGCAGAATGAGGAGAGTGTGATCATTACTCCTTTCTCGCGCACTCTTTCTATCTCAATCGATTTTTCATTTGTTTCATTAGATAGAAATTTTCCCATTGAAAAATTGTAATCCACGATAAGTGCTCGCGCGCATAATGTACGCTGTGAATTTTCTTCAATATGTGAAATATTTAATTCGGTTGTTCGCAATTTCGTTTTTATTTTTTTTTATAACTTTTAATACGAAATTTAACCTTCTCGTTATTGACTACTTGCTCAACAAGATAGTCAACAAATTTTCCAACCTCGCTCGCATCGTTAACCTCTTCCGAGTGATTCATCTGAATGTGTATCAATTAGACATTTTCTTCACTTCCGGCAATTTTGAATCCCCGAATGAGTAGAAGCCAAAATTAGCGTTGATAACATATTTTATACTAATTTAATTAGCAAATTGGCAAATCACCAGCAAATTTATGCTACAACCCTGTTTCTTCGCAAATACCCAATTGTTAAAAATTATAATTTAAAAAATGTTGGTCCCTTTAATACATACCTGCTCGTTGTTAACTATTTGCTCCACAATCTTGTCAACAATTGTTTCCAGTTCAGTCGATTCTGCGACATCATGCGAAAGAGAAATCTGAGTGGTTCTAAGTTAAGTTTGCTTTCTTTAATGAGGAGCAAAAACGTTGCACGCCATGTTTTGTATAGTAAACCAACGTGCCCATAGCGTATTGCACGATGTGTAAAAACCCCTATTTCAATGGAAACTGTAGTCATTGCGCGTGTCCGCCAATGATAAAAAAATAGTAGTATACACCAATTCACATCCCCCGAAATCTCTCCATTTCTTGTGCTAATTCGTCTTTTTTCTACGTCTGGTGATCTGAATGGGTGTATACTACTAAAAATACTAATACAGTCACGACTAAATTTTGGAGCATTTTAATGGTCAAATCGAGTATTCCAGTCAGTGAGAAATAATTAAACTATCACAGACCCTTTCGTTTTCATTGAATTTCGTTCGCTTTTGGTCCGTGGCGTTTCCCACTGCACAGTCCTGCAAAAAGTGAGTAATTTATTCCAACGAAAGAATATATTTTGCTTTCTCTTAACTGAAAAAAGCCAAAAAATAGTGGGAATTCATTTATTATGCATATTCCTTCTAGCAATAAGAGTAATGCCAAAATGCAATAGAAAAAAAAACTTACGTTTTCTTTATCTTCTTCACGTTTTCGCTTCGACATTGCCAAAATCAATATTGGTGGTAGATCGGCCGGGTCTTCTGAAGAATGATGCGAACTAGCAAACCCGCCCAAACAACGCGGCAAAAGGGGACGCTACAGAATGAATGTATCTAATGGCGACAGTTACGAGAGGCGAAAGAATTAGCCAGAGGGAAAGGTCTGGCGTCTTCTTTTGAGATGAACAATTCCCTCCCTCCAATACGTACACATGCTCCCACGTCTCCACAACGGGGTCAAGTTGGAGAAGATTGGTGATTTATTCCAGTATTATCGTGTCTGTTCATCGTTTTCGAAAAGGGGAGAGTGCGAAAGCAAAAGGACGCACTGCATCAGAGTTTCCCCAATTTCTGATTACGAAATGAAACCTCGAACATTGGGGAAAAGAAAGCATTAGTGTTACGCCTTCTTCTAACACAATTATTGAGCTCCTCGTTCTGTTCTCTTACCGGGTAGTCATTGATAGTTATATCACCCTTTAAAATGCACTACACAAAATTCTACCATATTTTTAAATCCCACATCTTTGCGCGGAAAGTCAGAAATGGCAGGTTGATTACATGCAAATGAGTCTTCTCAAGGCATAATTCTTTTGCTACAAAAAGTATTTCACTAATTGAATTCGGTACAAGGAAAGGATACAATGAAATATATTGAAATTTCGAATTCCAGATTACCGATACGCTCGCCCTGGTGGCCTACTTACTCTCATGGAGCGCAGCTCATTCAGGCTAGTTGTTTTGCAAAGATAATGAAGTATACAATTAGGAAATTTGAGTACATATTTGAATTGAGAGATAGATGCGTAAACTCAAACAATTCAGGAGGAAATCCGGGAAATGGAGAACTCCCGTCACAACACACAGAAAAAAAGGTCTTACATACGGCCCATAAGATATGGGGTCTTAACAAAATGTCTTATATATAAGACATTTTGTTAAGAACCCCCCAAGTAACCAACGAGAGAATGGCTAAGAACACTCAGAGAAAAATTACTTCGCCATGCATGCGAGTTAATGATTGAATTACTTAGTTTATTCAGAGAGAGCGTGAAAAGTGTGGAGAGCTTAAGTAATTTAATCATTAACTCGAATGCATGGCGAAGTAATTTTTCTCTGTGTGAAGGCTGCAATCATTGTCGTGTCTTTCTTAGATTTTATTAAATATCATTTTTAATTATTAAATATCATTTTTAACTCGTTCATTTTTGTACACGTTGTCGCACCCTTGTGGTGTACGATAAATAAATAAATAGATCTTTCTACTTGCGGCGATCACGTTCTTTATCCCTTCCATCCCCCTCGTTGGCGGTAAAATTGGCAGCAACATTGATTGCGAAAGGTAACGTGCCCCAGAAGCCTGATCAGCAGGGGATACGTAGATCTGTGCAGCAACCGGCCTTACCGGTCGGCCCCAGCAGAGTAGTCGCTTGTCGACGTAAAGTCCTCTTGATTCCGGTAGCAACTTTACCTTTAACTTTTTACGTTCTTTACTGAGGACAGCGATGAATAATGCAATTTTCAATGAGGATTATTCATATTAGTGAACTATCTATATTAGCTCATCATTATGAAAACGGCGTTCTCAACGCGTGATTATTATTAGAGTTTGAAATTCGGGTAAACAATTGGATTAGATCTCTTTATTTCGCACACTCTATCACCAATCGACCGGCGTAGAGAGTGTGCGAAATGAAGAGTGCTAATCCGATTATTAACCCGAATTTTAAAGTCTAATTATTACGCACACAACTTTGCGAATCTCACAACGACCTTTATTATTTGAACTGATCTCACTCCTAAATTATGTGAATAAAATTATTTATAAAGACTATTGCGATTATGGATATTAAAGTTGACTTTGAAAAATATTTCATGAACGACTCGTAATAAAAGTCGTCATTGGAAATTGCACTCGATGTGTGCGAAAAACTTTGCAATTCTTCTCTGCCACGTTATGAACACTTCAAATTTCTCCATTACGACTAAACATCCCTTCTTTTCCGGATCTTCGGTATCAGGTTTCTGCAAAATTGATTTTACGAGTCTATTTATGTACCTCATTAAGTTCTCTTTCGATTATCTCATAATTGTCATTAATAATACATATTCATAAATGTAAAAAATATATAAGAAATCACCATTAATATGTCTTCTCCGGTTCGTTGTTTTAGAGTTGACTTTATCTCCTCTTCATCACTGGATAGAGCCATGGACCATGTAAACATACCCGATTTAACTCGACGCTAAACTTTTAAAATTACAATATGCCAAATCCCTTGCAAATCACGAACCTCGGCAGCCTCCAAAAATTCGTCCAACGTACAGATTGCGAAGGTATCTTGAAAAGAATACATGAGCTCGAAATTTTCCAACGAAATAGTGTAGAACTGAAATGGATTTAAACAAAAATCGCCTCTCATTTCTGCGTTTAGCAGCGGAATATTTAATTATTTGACGCGAAATTTACAGTACCTGATCATCCAGTCCCTCCCCGAAATCGGCTGTGAGATATCGTAGGGAGGAAGAGGTAATCTCGTATTGATTAAAAGATCGATCGGCGATCATTGATTGAATCAATTCATAGGTGAGAAAACGATGAGGGAAATTGTGAAGCTGTCGGAAATTGCGGACAAATCTAAAATCGCGGAATGTTTTAACTATTTTTGTGCAATGATTGACCATGTTTTCTCTTCGTTTAGCAGCGGATTAGCAACGGAACGTTATATTATTTTGGACGAGTAATTGTGAATTCGCAATACCTTTGCATGTCCGCGACTTGCAGCGCCGACTCGAAAGTTGTCAAGAAAGCTCCCGATTCACCGTCATTGAAGTGCAATCCCGACACTCGTGGATACAATTCAAGCTGACTCGAGATGAATGATACATCGCTCTTCTTCAACTCGAACTACAACATAATTTATATGTTTAAAGGGATGTTTAAATTCGCGCGAATTCCTATGGTCTCGCCACGAAATGACAAACTTTTCGTCCTTTTCCGGACTAGTGTGATTCCCTGAATGAGACGCCACCTCTCCTCTCTCGCACTATCTTTGATCTACTCAATCTCTCTTCTCCGCTCGCATCTCTCGCCCCTCCTCGATTCCCCAATGTCTCTTTTCTTATTATTTCCATGTCTGTTCTCTCTCCATGGGAGACATAAGACGAGAGGTCAATCGCTTGGTATTTCTCGCTTTAAGATTTTATTTATCTACATTTTCGTTGTGTTTCGAAGGCTCATTTCAAAGCGAGAACCATTTATGTCGATCAACGATATTAAAAGCTTAAACCTTAAAGGGTAACATTAAAAAGTTCGCGAGACCTCAATGTGCTTACCTTTCCGAATTGCAGATTTCTCGGCTCGTATAGGGCGTAGAGTCGAGTGTTGAAATTTCGACAATTTTCGCATTCAGCTCTCGAGCTTTTACCTTTTTCTTCACGACTCTGCAAAGTGTAATGGTGTTGCTACCCTACACAGAGAGCGATTCTATGAGGGAAACAACTGTCTCATAATCAGAGGGAAATATGTATACGACTCTAGACTTCTTGGCTGTCGAGCGAGGACTTTAAAAGTCTAAAAGTGCATATTTTGCCTTTTAAAGTACTCCCTCGTCAGCCAAGAAGTCTAATTAGTTGACTTATTTCCCTCTGAGGTATTGCACACACCTTGCACCACCTGAAAGCTTTCGGTATACGCATATTCTTGAGCATTCGAAGATTCCTCAAATCAGAGAGCAAAACATTCCATCGGCGACAAGTTCGCACAAGAGATACGATCACGTGGCGTCTGTGATTTATTTGAAGTGAAGCATTTTGAAGATTATATTCTATCGAATAATTCGTTGCATGTGAAGTAATTCAGTAGTCCTGTGGAGATACATGTTACCTCCGTTTGAGGTAATCAACTAGTACAATCAGTGTCTGCACACATCTTTTTCTGCCCTGTTAAAAATCTATAGCAAAACTCACCTATCGCCCGCGATAATTCCAATCGAATTGAATATGTGAAGTAGCACTCCATCAGGGACGAGGTTGATGTGATCCTGGGAACAAGTATAGTTTTGTTCCCTTTTCAAGCTCTGGACATGATACATGTTGCCATTTCTCTATGCGTGGGAATTTCTTCTATACACGTGTTATACCAATTGCTACTCGAGTTAACTCTTTGAATACGCACCGAAAAAAATGTCTATTACCAGTTATGCAGCATGTATTACATCCTAATTAAATGAAATAACGATTCGAAGAGGTGCAAATTGAGCAGCCACACTTATTCTAAATATGCGCCACGAGACGTAACCCCCGAACGCACGCTTTTCCTCACACCCAGGTGATCCCCCTCCCATTCTCCGACTAGAAATTATCAATTTTGTTTTTATTATTGTTTATTTATTGCAATTTTGTAAAAGAAGTTAATGTGAATAACCTGTTCGTTGTTGACGACTTGCTCCACTAGATTGTCAACAATAATTTCCACCTCGCTCGCATCATTCGACTCTTTCACATTTGAAATCTGGGTGAGGACAAGTTTATACAATTCATTGGTAAAAACAGAAATAAACAAACGCGCAGCTAAAGTCACTAGCCTGACAGTGCATCCGAGCAGGAGACTTTGAAAATTAACGTTTCAACTGCTTTGATAATAGGTAAATAGTCTGATTTGGCGTGAAAATGTGCGAGAAATGTGTAGCGGAAATTGAACTGGTAACTTTTCAGTCCACAAAGCAGCGGGTGCTGGGAGGTCGTGCGCCTAACAGCATTTGTCTTTGAACAAAAATAATCCTCCAGAAAGTGAGAAAAGTAATTTCAAAATTACCAATCACCTTTTCGTAGTCATCGAACCTCATTCGCTTAGAATTCGTGACGTCTCCCAAAGCGCTCTCCTGCATTAAGTAAGCAATCACACCAATTAAGGAGTAGCTAGTTTGTTTCTGAACTGGCAAAAGCTAATTGCAGAAAAAGTACATGGGTTCACCTTTCTTCAATTTCGATTTTTTTGCTTCTGAATAATGCAAAAGATCAATAGAGAAACGCACGTTTTCTTGCTCGTCTTCATGTTCTCGTTTCGACATTGCTGAAGATCAGTACTGCAGGTAGACCAAGCGGATACACTGGAGAATGAGGCGTACAAAGCGGGGAGAGGGCAAGCGTCTTTCGAGCAGTGACAGTTACGGTAGGCGCAAAAAGTAGCCAAAAGGAAAGTTCGGATTATAGCGTCACTCTGATTTCCCTCCTATTAATTCTCCCACCCACACAACTCTATCGACCCGTCTTGGAGGTAATCTCCGATTTTCTCACACTCTCACGCTAATGAGCCCTTTCTTGAGGCCCAATGAAACGGTATTTCTGACGGTATTGATGACAAAATAGACCGTATCATTTCATAACTGCGAATATTTTCCAGAGAGTTATGAATGCGGTCGAAGAAAACGTTAAATGAATTCACATTCTTTGATGCTCCCTACCGCTGTTATGTAAAATACCATCAGAGAGAGAGGGAGAGATTAACTGGTAAATTTTTAAACTACGACAATTAGACCTCTCGCTGAGTACTATCGAATGGCAGAACTGGGAAACGGATGATTCACTCCTTACATGGAAAGCCGAGTTCCTGGAGTTCAATTAATCATTTGACTTGGTAGAAACATTTATAAAAAATAAGCTAATTTCTCCAGATTTCGCTGATGGTTAATGATGTAATAATTAGCAATTCCAGATTTCCTAAATTTTACACAATTACGATACGATTTGAGAGCTAGAAAACCGCTCCAACTCGGTATACAGTGGCGCACGACGAATGAAAAGCTTGAAGAAACAAAACGCGTCGTTCATTCCAAACCACGTGTGTATTCCTCAATCCTATTCAATTTTCCTTCATCCCAACAAAGGAACGATGAGTATGGAAAAAGATGCTTCCACATAAAAGCGTGCCTCCCCCCCTCATCCACTCCAGTCCGCTATGAGAATGCGATATCCGCTTCTTGTTCTTACTCTTCTCTCCCTCGTTGTTGGAGCATTTTCTCACTGCGGTTACCTTCGGAACACCACCAACAGAAGTCGTCGAATGGTGGGAGCCCTTGCTCATTGGTGTTGAGCGATTGTCCTTCGTATACATGATGCTCATAAGTATAACCTTTATTGTGTTTGACTTTTTTCACAAAAAAAATACTCGATTAGTTTGACACTCCTCATGTCGAGTCGGAAAGTTTGAAACACTAATTAAAAACAATATAATTTTTAGAGAGTGCACGAAAACGAGTGGAACGCTCTCTCATTTTCACATGCCCTGTAAAACTAGGTCTCGTTATTTCAAGAATATAGTAATTTCTTCACCACCAGGTGATCGGTGGGGAGAAGGTGAAAGATAGGAGGCACTGGCCATGGCAAGTGTCGGTGCAGTGGTACATGACCAAAGGGAAAACAGGAGAAACAGGATGGTTTGTAACTATATATTCGGATAATATTTTAAAAAAATATTGTTACACTATCAGGGCTTTATATGGCATAATATTGTCCTTCAGGCACGGTAATTGCGGAGCGATGGGTGCTCACCGCCGCACATTACATTAAGTATATCTCGAGAATCACACACATTAACATAATTTCAAAAACAAAATAAATAGAAATCATTCAGAAAAGAAGGTATATATCGCATCGTCGGTGGTACAAAACATAGGGACGCCGGGAGTCCATCCGACACTGTAACTTAAGTTACTTTTGAAATTTTCTTAAAGTATAATGCGTTAGGTATTTTAGGTAAACTTTGAATATTTTTGTTAAAAAGCGATTTGAAAAATGATATATTGCAGATTTTCATTGCTTTTGCAATCAGAGCAATCGTCCATGAAGACTATGTAAATTTGCTCGGAAGTTCTGCTGCCATAAAAGAATCAGTTTTTAACGATATAGCGCTGCTAGAGGTAGGCGTTTCACATTTATTCCGTCTTAAGAATTGATCCACTCCTCAGTTGCACCGTAAACTAGCATTCAATGGCATCGTCGAGCCAATCTGTCTACCTGCTCGCGAGCAAAATATTCCCGAAGACGGAACCTCCATCGCCATCGGTTTTGGGATGGCAAACGGCGGTGAGTCATCATTCATGGTTTCTTCTCTAGCGGTGAGTTTTAAGTAATATCGCTTGAGCATCTTCAGTGTGAAATATTTTAACATTTTATTTATTATGCCAATTCTTTCATTAATATTGTCAATTGAAGTTGACTAAAATTAACAGAGTTTAGACATCATCAATTGCATATCCTTTTTGCATTTCTAGATGAGCCATCAACGCGCGAGAATATTATTGATGACGGATTTCTTCGTGAGGCTCAAGTACAAGTCATACCTCGGACAGTGTGCAAGTAAAAAAATTTCGAAAGTTTATATGTATTTTTTTCAAAATATATATATATATATATATATACAGTATCGATCAAAAGTATTCGCCTAAAACTTCGAAGTGATGTAACTTCCGAACCAAAATAGCAATCGGCCTGAATTTTTGAGAGGAAGGAGCACATAGCCTAGGGCCTCATTTCCGATTATTTCAGTGTAGGCCGATTTTCAGTTATTACGTAGTGATGACGTAAGATCGCGACGATATTTCGGAGGCGATTATTTGCTCGGAGGAAAATTTCTCAGGCGTCGTGCTTATTTTGGTGAAAGTAGAAGTAGAGGGACACACAAGAAAAATTGATACCAGATTGTACGGTTCTGTGCCGGATCAGGACCATTCCTCAAAGTGAGTGCTCGAAAAAATGGATTTTCGTTTCTAGACGTGCTAGAGACTCGTACTTAGGCTCAAAATGATCGCAGTCATAAAATAATACAATCTTTAAAGTTTGAAAACCATATTATTTTATTTGCCCTCAGGGCAAGAATATTTCACTTTTTCGGATCACTCATGTTGAAGGAGGTCTACCGCTCTGAGAAGGTTATCTAAAAATCTGGTTTGTTGACTAAAAGTTTGAGAATCTAGTAGAGAATCATCACTTATAATTTCATATGGGTTGCATTTTTCATCTTTGTATGGCATCTGTTCTCCTGATTTGATGCATCTCTCAGAACCACCTCGCCTCGCGCACTTTCTCCGACAAATTTCACTTTTTTTCGCTGAATACTCGTGATATCGTGTATTGCTTGGTATTATATGAAATGTGGATGGTCAGGGAAATATTGGAAGTATAGAGCGAAAAAGCACCTTATCGAAACAACAGAAAAGGTGGGCGAGGCGAGGTGGTTCTGAGCGATGCATCAAATCAGGAAAACAGATGCCATACAAAGAGGAAAAATGCAACCCATATGAAATTATAAGTGATGATTCTCTACTAGATTCTCAAACTTTTAGTCAACAAACCAGATTTTTAGATAACCTTCTCAGAGCGGTAGATCTCCTTCAACATGGGTGATCCGAAAAAGAGAAATATTCATGCCCTGAGGGCAAATAAAATAATATGGTTGCCAAACTTTGGGGATTGTATTATTTCATGACTGCGATCATTTTGAGCCTAAGTACGAGTCTCTAGCACGTCTAGAAACGAAAATCCACTGTCCCTCTACTTCTACTTTCACCAAAATAAGCACGACGCCTGAGAAATTTTCCTCCGAGCAAATAATCGCCTCCGAAATATCGTCGCGATCTTACGTCATCACTACGTAATAACTGAAAATCGGCCTACACTGAAATATTCGGAAATGAGGCCCTAGGCTATGTGTTCCTTCCTCTCAAAAATTCAGGCCGATTGCTATTTTGGTTCGGAAGTTAGACCACTTCGAAGTTTTGGGCGAATACTTTTGATCGATACTGTATATATATATATATATATATATATATATATATATATATATCAATCGGGCACTACGGAGTGGCTTCTTTATCACGAAGGAGCACATCTGTGCGGGCGCATCAGGGCACGGCACCTATAATGTAAGTGCGATACTAGTCCGGCGTACTATTGTGCATAGGATAATTTATACTGATCGTAAGAGGATAGCAAGCAAATATGACGGTTTAAAATGATTGGCACTGCAAAGCACTCGTCCAAAATGTAACAAAGTTCAGCTGCTATACGCAGAAATGACAGTCGTGAGAGCGTGACAAAGCAAGAGACATGCAGAGATATAGAAAGGGAGTATACGCACCAGTAATCCACTTCATGAATGTATCATTAAAAAATTACAATATCTGTGCTAATGCTCTACATTATAGGAAGTATATGGCACAGCTGTTTCTCGACATAATTACTGTACGTAACAACGGAAGATTCTATTATATTAGAATAATGTTTTTGAATTTGTCTTAATATGAGATCATTTCCTTGCGAATTCAACCTTTGCATTTTCCCCAAAGCGCCGTCACTAACCTACATCGCATATTAAGTAGAGTCATTATTCAATTCAATTCAATTCAATTATTTATCATGTCAGGCAATAGTGCTCAGATGAGGATGGGTCGATATTCTTCATTTGTTGCGTTCCACCATTGGGGCCCGATTGCTCGTTTCAGGTCGTCTCTCCATCGAGTATTGGGGTGGCCTTGGGGGCGCGTCCTGTTGTATGGGGTCCATAACGTAGTTGCCCTGGTCCAATGGTTGATTTCCATTCGCCTTACCTTCAAGGCCCATTTTGCTTTCCGTTTGAGTGCTTCCACATTCCAGTCTCGAATTCGGGTGATCTCTCGTAGTCGTTCGTTCCTCATTCGGTCCAGTAGGGTCACTCCAATCATCCGTCGTTCCATCTTCCTCAGGGTGATGTCGAGGCGCTCTTTGTCACTAGATCTCAGAGCCCACACCTCGCTACCATAGAGTACGGTAGGCAAGATGCAGCTGTCGAAGAGCCTTCTCTTAGTCTTCATGGGAAGAATGCGTGACGCCAGCAGGTGATGTAGTTTGATCCAAGCTGCCCAACCAAGACGAATCCTGTATTCCACTTCTTCCCATGAAGACCATGAGGTCATTATACTGATAGAAAAAAATGCCAGTTTCAATTTTTATCCAATTGTGATGAATGACTTATGACAAATTCTAATTCCACTCACGATACTCTGCAGGGAGACAGTGGAGGTCCTCTCATGATGATAGATAGTGATGGACGCTGGTTCCAGGTGAATTTATGTGGTTACCAAACTTCGAGAAACAACGAAATAACAGGTTGCGTAAGTGGCAAATCACTATCCACTCTCTTCATTTCTCACAATCTCTCACAGCTGGAGCGGCGCATTTGCCTCTTATGCAACCCGTTGTTTCGTTATTTCTCGAAGCCTAGTGGTTACCGTCACATGGATGCGGCAAAAATACAAGTGCTATAGTCAGCATATAAATCAACAGTATTAATATTTAACAGATCGGGATAGTCTCGTTTGGCACCACGTTTGAAGAAAATATACTCAATCTCCAACAAGATAAATCTCCCGGTGAGCTGCAGTTGTTTTTACGTATTTACTTCTCTTTGAATATTAGCTTGCTCACTAATATATTATATTAAAACTTGCTCACTATTATATTATATTTGCGACCCCCACACCCCCGACCTTTCATGATCTCAATCTGTTATGCTGTATTCGTTTTCTCTTTCTATTTGTAGCCGCGTTTCCATTGAACACGCATAAATATATATATATATAAATAGCTATTACAGATGTATACGCGAACGTGCTCAATTACTGTGATTGGATCGAGACTGAAACCAATGGAGAGGCCCACTCACAACGTTTCACGGACGGACATTGAGGTACAAGAGAGCAGAGAGCGGCAGCGAAGCGAGCCAATACGAGAGAGTGTGTGAAAGTGAGAGAGCGCTAGACAGCAGTCTCCGCCCCTTTGTTTTTGTTTACGTTCGGATTTGAAAACCCTGCACATCAACCATTCAAAAGCCGAGGTCTCTTTTTAGACGGTGTTGAAACGCTGTGCCACTGTGAGAAGGATCAAGTCGCCTTTCCCCCAGCTCACTTTCCCCTACAACTGATCAATATTTTTTCCTGAAATAAAACGATATACACACAATTGGAAAAAAACTTGAAGTTTAAAATGTGCAAGGTGAAACTATCCAAAACAAAATAGTATGCGGCCCGCAAGACATTGCACGGGGTCCGGCATAGAAGGCACAACTTTTTTTGTTTTGTTTTGCCGGCCCTCGAAAAGGAGTTTAATGTATGTAGAAGGGAGAGGCGGACGTATGCGAAGTAACACGTCTCTTCGCCTTTGCTGCACGCTTCTCTATCTCTCTCTCTCTCTCTCCCTCTCTTCTGAAAACGAGCGTAATACCTAAGAAAGGGCCCTGCTCCAGGCCAGTGTATCCCTAGCTCCAAGCCATTTTTTTTATATTTTGAACTGAAGACCAAAGCAAATACCTCTAAAAACAGTAGAGATATTGTTGATCAATACTGTATGTCACAATTGTTGAAAGAGAGAAAATGTGAAGTGTAATTCTCAAGGTCGTGGTGACAAATGTTCGAGATTCCTTAATTTCAATACAATTCGAATTTATGAGATAAGTAACGTCTTTGATTTTGGTATGAAACCTCACATACTATCGAGAGAAAGAAAAAAATATTTATTAAAAAAAATGAATTTTTATGAGAACTCGAGAAGCTTATAGGAGGAGTATCGGGAATAATTAATGTACTAGGTTGTTGCAATAAAAATCGTTGCCATGTTTCCCAAAGTAGATTTACTAAGTAAAACGCACGTTCATCCTATTACTTTCAAAAAGATATAAAGTAAAATTTTACGGATTCGAATATTTTTCAAACATAATTTACTGGCTATTGTCTCTCTGAAAAGCGATAGTGAAAAGTCCGCCCGATTCACGATTCAAGGTTGTCGTCAAATAGTCATTCTTCACTGTCAGGTCCCAGAAGTTCGGCTGATTGAGAAGCTGCAAAACTCATATTGGAGTAATTAACAAATGTCAAACTTCCGGATTTATGAATGGTGCAAGCCAAAAAATTTTACTCTTGTAAAAAGAACAAATTCTTTTTAGACTCTAAAATGTGATTTAAAATATTGTGTAACCCTAACTGACTGCAGTACACATTAGGGTTGGTCAAATCGGTTCCTGCTCTCTTCATTTCACACACTCTCTCGCCCGCCGCCTAGCGCAGAGAGTGTGTGAAATGAAGAGAGCAGGAACCGATTTTACCAACCCTAGTACACATATCCCGATCTATCTGATTTTACCATTAGTGGCCATCAGAATAAAGGTGGATGGTTCAAGTTAATATATTCCTAAATATGAATAAAGAAATATTCCAGCCACATCCCTAAACAGTAGGGTTGCCCGTTCGGCGTCGGTTTCGATAATACGGGCTAGGGATGCAAGTACGGTTTTCGTATTACGATCCTCTCAGCGAGAGATCGGTAATACGACTGATAAAGAGGAGAGAACTAGAGAAAAAGAGGCGCCAGGGGGCTTGGTAAGACCGAAACCGACGTCGAACGGGCAACCCTAATACGGACCCCCTGGCGTCTCTTTTTCACTCGTTCTCTTCCCTTTATCAGCCGTATCACCGATCTCTCGCTGAGAATACGAAAACCGAACTTGCATCCCTACTAAACAGTGCTCTTTTCGGTATTGCCAAACCTGAATGGCCGGATTGGTCCGGTGCGGTGCGAAGGGAAATCGTCTATGTGCAAAGTAGGAGGGAGCGACGCCCATGAGACGATCTGCCAATTCTTTGGCGATGTTTAGCGAAATCGTGAACATCAAGTAAACGTGGCCACTAATCTTCATCATCTGCAACAATTTTGTCTAAAAAGAAAACTAACACAATAAAAAAAATGTGTTTTGCGGAAGCAATTTAGAGTTGCAAGACTGTTTAGTGCACTAATGAGATACAATGATTGCATGTCATGGGTTTTCGTGAAAAGAATTTCGGTCATGGGTCAAAACAACTGAAAATTAATCACAAATCATCATTGTTGAAGAATAGTGCTTTTGCATTTTTATAACTTTACTCACTCTTTCCTACACTTATATTATATTTTATCGACGCCCGAGAGCGCAACGAGATACGACCATAGATAAATATGAAAATCGATAATATTCTCCTTCTAGGGAGTATGAAATGTGAATGATGGGGTGGGTGGGTTGTAGGAAGAGTAGATCACTTCTTCACTTACCTCGTGTATTTCGACGAAATCATCCGCAGTGAGCGCGGGGGAAACAAAAAATACCAGGAATTTAGTACTGTGTTTGATGAGACGCTTGATGCGTGGCAAATCGAGAGTGGGCATTACGGCAGTTGCGCACAACTGAAATATCCCTAATTTGACTCTCAAGAATGTCGCGTACCTGGAAAAAAACTCCCGAATTATTGAAGGGGAAAAACATCAAGTTCAATTAAAGAAGGCTACCCACGAATATTCAATAGTTTGAGTGGTTTGAAACTTACCACAACTTGGAGCTCCAGAACGTGCCCACTCAATCGGCGGGTTAGAGTGTCCACAGTGTCCAGGCACGTTTCACGCTTGCGCACTTTATCCACCTCAATAAGGCACCTTGACCGATAGCAGTGGATCTGCAGATCGGTTTTTTATACGGTGCTCAATAGGGTGTGGCGAAAACGGTGCAGTACCGACGCACGGTGCGCTCTCGGTGCGTGCGCCGTAGAGATGCCGGTTCTGTTTGCGTAAAACGGCTCTCTTTCGCTTCCTTGACCTCCCTCGATCGTGTTACGAGAGATAAGAGGTCAACCCCTTATCACTTGCCGTGTTCCGGGGGGAGGGGAGGGGAAATGCCGTGTTACGGAACACGGGCCGTGTTGGAGTGAAAATGGGTGATCGCAAATCGACTCAAACTGTAAAATGGTGAAAACCGAGAAAGTAGAAAATTCATAATAGGAACAAGGATGAGATTCAAAGGATTCAAAAGCTACCTTTTGGAAAGGAAAAAAAATGAAACACATGCTGCCGCCGTACCAATTGCCCATTTCTCGAAACGACCTCCACCTTTTCATTGTCTTTCAAAATCATTTTACAGAGCAATATGTTTATCGAGCGGTCGGAATGTGAACTTTTGACGTAGAATGGGCTTCACATCGTCGGGGTTTTAGCAGTAGTAGGTGGGCACGCCGGACTTGAGCCTGAATAAAAATAGATCACGAGCAGAAATAAGAATAGAATCATGACAGCGGTTTGTTTAAAAAATGAAAAGAAAAGTGCAAAAAGAACTAACCGTTTCACATTCCGCGATGACGTAAGAAAAGTGTAGTCAAGAACATCATACCTCCTCCGTACCTCGCACCCGTACAGTACACCTCCTTGGGACATGGGCCGATCCTCCTCCGTATAGAGCCATCAAACTAGCGTCTCGGGCCAGTGCCCTTCTGGAATAGATCAAATATTATGTGAAACGGTTTTGGAAATCCTAAAGAAGGAAAACGCCTAAAGAAATGACGATCAGTGTTTCGGCCCTCGGTCTAGACACTGAACGTCTCCCTGGGGGCGGGCCTCGTCAGTAGACAAGCCCCAGGGACATTTTTAGTAAAGAATAATTTTGAAAAAGCAAAACGTAAAAACGCGCAACGAAATATACTAAGTCCTCAAACTAGTTTCCGAAATAACTATAGAAGTATAGTCATCCAAATTGCTAGGTAGTTTCCTATTGGCCAGTCGACTCTCGGAAATGGCAAGATGAGTATGGAATGAGAGAGGAAGGAAGGGAAGAGAGTACGGGACGTGATTAGACGCAAGAGGTCAATTGATTGAGAAGAGAGAGAGAGACAGACAGGGAGAGAGAGGAGGGGAAGAGAGGGCACTGGTAGATCAGTGGTGGGGAGAGGGCAGAGTGTCACATTTGTCGGTTCGGGCAGACCCTCTGGTTCTCTCACTCTATTCAAAGATCAACTTTCGGAGATCAAAGATCAACTACACCTCAATAATCTAATGCAAATTTCTGAATTTGATAATCCATACTTGATCTCTATCACTGGATTGCTTCTGAGTACTCTAATCACACATGAATGAATTATTTTTCTCGGATATTGCAAAGTCAAAAAATAGGAAATCAGAGATTCGGAACGTGTTATGAAATCGTTGAGTTCACTGCAATTTCTATAGATTCTGATCATTTCACCGTAAAATGTGTTGATTCCAATTTTGACAGGAACGTTTGAATTGTAATGAGGGTATCGTATCACTTCGAACGCATAGTCATCTGTTTTATTGTAAAGTGACATGATTGGTTTGCCTATTGATAACTCAATATTCAAATCCAGAAAACATGTTTTTGAAGGCTCGGCATTCGTTTTTTCCAGTGATAGGGAGTGATGATAGATCTCTTTAGTTATCTCTACAAAGTACTGAATCTTGCTAGAGACATGCAACAGATCGTCAATGTATCGGAATGTTCTGGAGAGAGAGTACGCTAAGGGGTGACCTGTTTTAATTTTGTTGTGAATGTACTGGTATTCCATTACTGCTAGTGTTAAATCTGCGATTTGGGGAAAGATCAAACTGGCTCAATAGATGGAAGATACCGTACCTCCTCGGGACTTGGGTCGATAAAACTCCAAAACGTTGGTGACGACGACAACGATTTCCAGCTAGATAGAGTCATGCACAATGTATTAATCTCGATAGTATCACCTTGAGCTCCATTTTTGTCCTCCGAGAACGATTTGCCGTGTAGAACGTCAATAATTCGGTAGAAATAGAGAGGGCGACCGTGTGTCGCGGGAGAGAATAGTGAAAATGAAGGGAGGACAGGGAGAGGGGACAATGGGTGATAATTGAATTAGCGATGCAAAGTGAGAGGAAAAGATCGTGATCGTGAGAATGAAACGACCGCGAACTCAGTCGAGCCAGAGATGGCGAGAGAGCGTGGTTGATAGAAGAGAGAAAACGACCACCAAAAAAACCATGTCTGGAGGAGGTTTTTTTGGAGGTCGTTTACTCTCTCGTCTTATGCTTTGTTTTTCCCTATCTCTCGTCGGTCTAGAAACGACCGCCAGATGCGAGTGAATTCGACCCCGAGGTGGGGGTCGAGAATGAAAGGATTCGACCGCTCTAACAATAGAGTTCGAGGTCGAATTGGAGGGCTTTTTGTGGGCAATTGGTACGGCGGCTGGTAATTAGTAAAATTTTTTATATGGTCTTGCTTTTTCAGTTTATCTCTTCCCTCCATGCACGGCTCGTTGTCACCACTCCTAGAAAGCGCGCGTCGCCCGCTCTTGGCCCCGCCCACTTTACTAATTCGCGAACACTACTTTTAAATGGATGATAACTTTCTTTTGCTGCAAATTTTTGCAATTATTTTCATAAAAATGGATAAACAGCAATGTAGAGAAGAGGAAAGTTCGAAAATATTAACAATATGTTAAGTTAATTAAGTTTGATAGGCAGTTTAACGTCGAAAGGCGTGCGATAAAGTGCTCGTGTTAAATTCTTCAATACTTCTCTTGATTCGCCTGTGGTCCGGACTAGTAACATCTGTACGCTGACTAGTGATTGCCTACTAAATCTTTTTTGAATGTTCACTAGCTAAATACCAGCTAAGCAACAGAACAATAAATTGCACATTCCTTTTTTTTCTTTTTTTTTTGATTTCTTACTATCCCAAAAATCTTTTCATCAACTGGCGGGTTAGAAAGTATTGGCCGATCTGTAGTTGTATAAGCTCAAGAATTTCGTGTACCTGGTTGTGTATCTCATGTACCTCCTGTACCTGGTCTGTACCTCCTAGATCTATTTTGCAAAAATCGGATGTTTTATATTACAATTACAATTATTTATTCCGCCAGGGTTAGGGGTTTCGCGAGAAAAAAAATAAAAATTTGCAATGATATTTTGATGAAATGAACTACTGGCGTAAGCACTCTCCTTCTATCGCTCAGCGTGACTCGCTTTGTCTTGCTCTCACTCTCCAGCGGAACGTTTTATTATTTCGGACGAGTGTTGGTAAATTTGTAAAACGGAGCTCATGCATTCCGAGAAAAAATAAATCCATAGAGAAAATGCCTTATTGTGTTAGAAAAAAAACTCAGAGAGAACCAGTATAATAAGTAATTTGCTGCTAGCGTTAACCTCCTATTCTAATCACTTACTTCCCCTCTGATCTTGTATCAACTGGTGTACTAGATAAGGGATATAATTGGCTGACCTAGCCTCGTTTAACTGTATATCTATTCAAATCGTGGTCGGTCAAGACTCCATAAAGGGATAGTGGAGTGTAAGATTTTGTATGGAGGTGGGCTCTCTTACATACTTCCTCACGTTTCAGCATTGTTTAAACGTGGTACCTCAACATTCTCAATCATTTGTTTTGTGCCCGTTCCTCTCTCTTCCATTCCCTTTTCGATTCTTCTCAATCTTCTATTCACTCTCATTCTGCTTTGATCGGCAAAAGTGAGATTGGATATTATCATCTCGATGATCTCAGCGGGGAGCGCGTCGAAGGTCTGCAATCTATTTATTTTTTTATATCGGATACAATTTAAATTCTTGCACAATTTCAACAATAAATGACTCGAAAGGTTGCTCGTAAAATTTAAAATGTATTCGCGAAAAAAAGTTTTAAAAAGAATTTTTAAAAGAATTAAAAAAAAATTATTCAGGAACCGAGTAATCTGCTAAAAGTAATCACCTCAGCGTTTCCATTGACTCGAATTCGCTTCAGATCTGTGTTGTCGATGGCACTCAGAGAAAGGTCCTGAACACGTCAGCTTGTTTCTGATTAAACTCTATTCATTGTCGAGTAGGCTCAAAGAACATGATCATTGCAAGACAGTGGCTAATACATCTGCCCGGAAAGCGGAAGGCCCGTGGTTCGCCGGTATGTGTGCTAACATTTTCTGTCTTGCAATGATCCTGAACTCAGTCTTCTTCGAAATATATCTTTTAAAAAATATTGTTGGAAGTCTCACGTTTTGTTCCTCTTCACGTTCCCGTTTCGACATCTGGGTACTTAGAGAAGAACAATTTTCTGATCTGTAAAATATGGAAATTTGATTGCATTTTGCATATGATGTGAAGAAGTCTGATCAATTTGTGCATACAAATTTACGTGCAATGAAGAGAAAAAATTAAGATTAACACGTGTTGAAGTTAGTGAAAAATGGTAGAAGATACATCAAAGTCACTGAAAGGACGCGCGCTACGCGTGGGTATCGATCGAGGGCCTTTATTATGGTATGGATAATAGCCAGGAGGCAAGTATGGGGTCAACTACCTACAGTGTTTCTCGTTCAACTTGTCCCACGATGCTCGTGATTTTTGGCTTTTTTTTTGAAAAAAAGTGAAATGGAATACAGCAACCCTAGAATAGCGTGGTTAATTTCTTAAGTGTATTTGCCCGGATAACATTGAGCTAAAAGCTAAAAGTGACTAAAAATACAATGTACGATTCTGTAAAAGCTGACCATGAACAATATTTCACCGATGCAACTCTTCAATGTCATGCTGGAGAGTTCTGGGCGTCATCCTACTCTCTAGAGTTTGAAATTCGGGTAAATAATTGAATTAGCACTCTTCATTTCACGCACTCTCTCGCCAATCGTCCGGTTAGAGAGTGTGTGAAATAAAGAGAAATAATTCAATTACTTACCCGAATTTCAAACTCTACTACTCTCTATCAGGTCCATTCGGTTTCTTCATAACTGTGAAATACTGTAAACTGATGTTGACGGAGACGACATGTAAAATTTTTTTATTAACATCTTTCTTGCAACAATAATTCGAAAGGGCAGAATCCCTCGTACTTTTAATTTACACTTGCGCTACTTCCCTTTCCTACAGAACAATGACAAAAAGCATGCGCATGGAAACTAATACCGATTTTCAGGAGACACACACACACACAAAGAGACTAATTGTTGCAGTAGCCCTTCGCGTCGTGCAAAAACCACTGGTTATCCCATTTGTAGACTGCAGACTCTTTGAATTCCACTGTGGTGAGGTTGAAAGTCGTCTGGAGATAGATATCGACTTTGCATCCATTGAACAATGTGACGTTGATGAACTGAAATTGGGGTTTGATGAAAGATTTCGTGAGACGTATAAGTGTATTACAATTTTGAAATGATGCGTTCATGAAACGGACTACTAGTGGTGTACTCTCTTTCTATACCTCGACGTGTCTCTCACTTTGCCATGCTCTCTCGCAGCCGTATCTGTTGTTTGGCACGGATTATCAACGGAACGTTTTATTATTTCTGACGAGTGTTCGTAAATTTGTAATACCTGGGGAAAGATTGATCGCATATATCCCGAGCCAGGGACAGTTAGTAAGTACTTGTCCTTGTAGACGATAGCGGCCATGTCCTCTCTTCCGTCAAGCATCACTAGACCGGCAATCTTGTCGTCAGCTGAAAATGCAGGACTTTTTGTTTTTTTTGCGATTATGGTCATTATTTCTGCGATTATGGTCATTATTAAATTCATCTACCAATCGTATATATGGAATCTGGACTCGAGAATCGAAGAGAAAATGATTCAATCGTCTCCTAACTTTTAAGCTATTAAAATACATTTTAATTAATTAAAATACAATAAAATTATTAATAATAAAAAATTAAAATAAAAAATTAAAATATAATTAAAATACATTTTCTTACTAGTGGCGGTGGCCCGAGTGGTGAGCTGAGGGCTGAAAGTGGCCGGTTCTCCGTTACCATTTGATTTACCTGAAATATTTTTTCGCTTGCATCTGTTATCGGAGTTGTGCCAGATGAACCTGCTGAAAGCATGACTGTCGATGCGTCAGCAGAGGTAGCGGACGAGAGTGTCGTCATAGGCGTAAGCGAACTTGTCGAAGCCATAGTCTTTGGTTCGGTGGTCGAGGGAGTCTCTAAACTCGATTCTTCGGTCGAGGTTGGCGATTTCTCAGGTGATTCTGATGAGGTCTGAGTTGGTGGCTGGAGGGGCGTAACTGTTCCAGCGGCAATACTTGACGCAGTGCTCAGCGAGGAAGAGGAGAAGGCACTGCTCGCAGGGGTAGTATGGAATTCCGTTCGCAGAGTGGTGGTGGTTGAGCTGGCAGGTGTACTTGGTGGTGTTGATCCAGTTGAGCGAGAAGGTGTTCCATCATCACCGCCAGTCGAAGAGTTTGGGAAAGCAGCTCCGTCGATGGTTGCATCCGTGCTCGTTTTACTGGTGGCTCCCGTACTTCCTGTTGTTGGCGGCATATTCGTTGATTGATCATCAAAGACGACATCCGAGACTTGGGATTGCAAAGTAGTCGAGTCAGATCGGTAGTTTACCGTAGTCTGAGTGGTTGGCTCCATTTCACTCTCCACGGTTGATGAGTCGTTGCGGGATTCTGAAAGTTGCATGACAGTTTACCGAAGACGGGATACACCATATCAATATCCAGAAAGCTAATACGCGATTGTCTTTAAAACAGCGGCGCATTTTTTTCTGATTAGAAGGTGCTTACCATTGAATAGCCAGGGTCGCACAGACTCATTGAGAAATTTGTCGAATTCTTTGCTAGACGCAAAGCAGGCATCGAATTCAGTTAGATCATCATCTGAAATTAAATCATTTTACGCCACTTTTAGCTCTAAAATTGCGAAATTTTCTGTGAAATTGAAAAAAAAACTTTGGGTTTACGAACCGGGGATCTTCACGAACATTGCGACACTTCCGTTATCCATTGCTTTGATGCTCTCAGATGTGAGAAACTGCTCGCCCGTTTCCTGAACTTTCAATTTTCAACCTTTCTCTCATGCATCTATTCCTTCTTATGCATCTATTCCCGTTGAAGCTACAGGTACAAATCTTCGGATTTAGATTTTTTGGCACTTTTCGATCTTGCAAACGAAATTTTTTGTGGCAAAGTTTTCCGAAAGCAGAGATATACAAACAAATCGATAATCTCTGGAATTTAATTTTTTTCTTTCCTCCTTTTCCACCCAAGTCTTTGGGAAATTTCACCGATGAACTTTGCTCAGCTTGAGAATTTTACCTGGTATCCAAATGCGATCGAACAATTTCGCGAGTCAAAATCGTACCTGAAACCGGATTTTACGGTGCGGCACTTAGGTTCATCTGCCAATGAAAAGGTAAAAACGGCAACAATCCATACATGAATGAGGGACATGCTTGCCGGTCACAAATATCCACGCAGTCCTTCAAAGTATCCACCGTCACGGGAATTGAGAATTTGACGCTCTATCATCTGGTTATAACCACATTACACGATTCTAACTGGTTTTCGAGAAAAAGTGAATTTTTGACCCCGAACATATCTCGAGCGAACCGGTTACCAGATTATAGAGAATTTTTTTCTGATCATTTTGATACATCTGTTACCTCATTGTACCCCCGGGAAAGTTATTTTATATTGATTCAAAGGATTTTCGCGCGCGCGGAACGCGTGTGCTGACGCGGCATCCGCGTGGCCGAAGTGGTAGTGGTCCAGAACTTCCACCCGAAGGTCATTGGTTCGATTCCAGTCGGTTGCGAAAGTTTTTTGCCGAATTTTTTTCATCTATTTTTCACCCCCTGACAATATTGGCACTTTTTCTGAAATCTTGAAAAAGTCAATTTTTTGATGAAAAAAAATTCGGCAAAAAACTTTCGCAACCGACTGGAATCGAACCAATGACCTTCGGGTGGAAGTTCTGGACCACTACCACTTCGGCCACGCGGATGCCGCGTCAGCACACGCGTTCCGCGCGCGCGAAAATCCTTTGAATCAATATAAAATAACTTGAGCGTCAAATTCTGCTATAGATATTTAGGTTTTGCCCCTGTACGAGCACTCCGAAGCGAGTTTTACTCGAAAAACACGTTTTGCGCCAAAAAGGCGCGGCGCCGTATCGGCGCCCACAGGCGTCCTATTGCGAAATCGATGGCACCAGCGTGTTCAGCGTCGAAAGTTACCCCTAGGAGCAAGTTTTGAGCCATTTCGATTTTTGACCTGTTCCAGGCCTCTGTTGAGCCCTTGTTGATCCTTACGTGGACAGCGTCATATTTGATTCAGCAGCAAAGTTGTTGTTCTTCGAGTTCTTCATAGTTGAACGACACCCCCTGAAACACATTAATTGATCTCTGCGAGAAGGATCACGTTAGCAAGTTTTTGTCGGGAAAAGCGAGTGCGAAAACCCGATTTCTCCAGTCATTCTGCATTCTCTGTCCCTACTCTGTCGGCTGTGCCTCGAGTATGTCGGGAAAAGCGAGTGCCAAACCCCGATTTCTCCACTCATTCTACATTCTCTTTCCCTATCCTGTCGGCTGTGCTTCGATTATGTCGGGAAAAGTGAGTGCAAAATCCCGATAAAATAAAGCATTCTTCCCTCCTCCTCTCTTCTCAATCGGTCGACTCACCATTTCGAGCCGACGATGTCTCCGCGAACGGTCGACATCCCATCACCGCAACATGAAAAGGTTATTTCGATAAGACACAAACCAATTCCTTCAGTGTGTATAAGTAAATGTATGTCAGTAAACGGCAATAATTTAGCATTAGAACTAGTATTTCATCATGAATAGGGAATTGGATACATAATTACTACTCAAGTATGCATGGATTGTAGTTATTCACTGATATCTTGAATTATTTTATTTAAAAAGGACCAACTACCTTTTTCATGTTGCGGTGATGGGATGTCGACCGTTCGCGGAGACGCTTTGCTCGAAATGGTGAGTCGACCGATTGAGAAGAGAGGGGAAGGGAAGAATACGTTGATTTTATCGGGATTTCGCACTCACTTTTCCCGACATAATCGAAGCACAGCCGACAGGGTAGGGGGAGAGAGTGGAGAATGAGTGAAAAAAATCGGGTTTTGGCACTCGCTTTCCCCGATGAAATGAACTGACCATATAGATTTCAGATCATCCCATGCAGCCTTCAACGTTGGAAAATAGTGAAGAACAAGAGTTTCATATGTGAAAGAAGACTTGTCAATCCTTCCAATATATTGTGTATACAACCTGCCAGCATGATCGATAAAATAATATATATACATGTAATGCAATACACATGGAACATTTCCGAAAATTAAACAGAACAGACAGAATAAAAATGAAATAAAGAATTTTTAGTAATGCGAATAATGCTATCACTCTTACAGGTATTTAACCAAATATACAAATTTCCTAAATAATCGAGAAAATGCGATATTCGCTTCACGAAGAAGGCAGTTTCAGTCAAACTGACGTTTCCTCTTGGACAAAATAGTTTCACACGTCTTATATATTCGCGAGGTACTTGGTGGTTTTTTTCTTGCATTCAAAATGGCAAAGGGACCAAAAGCACAGGGCAGATTTTACTGGTATTTAAATCTGGCCATGTCCGCGTTATAACGGATTGTTGACACGGGAGTTCTTCGATTGAAGGGAGAATAGGAACAAGATCAGATAGCATTTGCACCTCCGCATCTTGTTAGAGAGATTTGAGAAGGAAAAAATCGACAGTAGTACTTTTGGAAAGAAAGAAGAGAACTGAAGCTGGATGCATTCCTTTTAGCGAAGCTCCTCATGTGCATTAGTGTAGTCCAGGATACGTTAGAGGAAAGGCAAAGATGCATTAGAGAGGAAACGGAATCGATCCACTACCACTTTATCCGAGGAAAGGAGATAATAAGTAAAAATACAGAAATGCTTTCGAAATCTCCCTAAAATGCAATTTGTTTTACTGACAAAAATAGTTGATATATCCGGCTATACCCTTCACTTTGCACCAGACCAGGACCAGGTACGATGGACAAACCTCAAAAGAATAGGAATATTCGCAATGTACTTGGTGTAGCGCATTTTGAACTACTAGGTTGTGAACCGGTGGTAACTTGTCTTGAAATAATACTTTTAAACAAAGAGCGGGGAAATCGTGTGATACAAATTGTTCTGTGAATAATGGAGTTTATTTTTTATTGGTATAAATACTTTATTCGAACGCAAAGAATATAAAAAAAGATTTTTTTAGAGAAAAATTACGTCTTCCAAATGGAATCGCAGAAAATGTTGTGCATGCGAATTATTGTCGTTGAGCACAGACTAAGAATTTCGCAATTGCCGGCTGCCATTTAATGCGCATGTCATATTTCTTGCTCCTGAGAATTCGTCCAAGTTTGAGACCATCGACCTGCACGATCACATTTATTTACATTTGTTGACCCAATTCGTCGGAATTTATTTTCCAATTCTTGATTTATAGATATATTCGTTAGAAATATACATTGATATTAAGAGTATTCTACATTGGGTTTGCCCAAATTGCGGTGCATGCCATTGCAATAAGATTTTGCATTGGAGAAATTTTATAATCCCCCACTTACCGTGATCTTGTTTTTGTATTTGATGTCCGTCCACTTCACTATTTCTTCAGCTCCGCTTGACAGTGAGACGATCCATTTAAACTTGCCTACTTTGTTCTTCGCTGAAGAAAAAAAATATTTACCAATCGTATTTTACACATTTTTGGAGCCCATCTTCGGGTAGTACCCCAATGTAAGAAATTATTGGGAAGCGCCATTCTGTACATTTGTGGACAGTGGGTCGGAAAATGCTGAACAAAGAAATGGAAAGACCGGCCATTGTTCAAAATTTAAAGAATGGTGTTATTAAAAAAAATCGGGCAGCACCCACCTTAGCTGCTGCAGTAAACTTGTCGATAGTAGGGTTCTCTTATTGGAAGAGAATTCCAATAGAAATCCATTGGAATTCCATTGCCCTCTTATTTTACATTCTCTCTCACCACCCTCGCGGTCTGAGTTCCTTTGTTCCCCTTATTGGAACTCCGGAATCAGTTCCAATAAGAGAACCCTAGTCGATAGTAGTCAGCGAGAAAATGTCAACAAACCCCGCTAGTTGTTCAAAGTTATCCATTGAGATAGTTTTGAACTGAGATTATAAAACAGATTTCGTAGTGAAAAAGGCGGAAACTACCTGTGCCTCCAGAACTTCATCGTAGTCTGTTCCAACAATACTCTCGGAATTAGATGTTATTTTGTAGTTCCTACACTTTTTATCTGCGATCATGGATTGCACTACTTCATTTGTGAGAAATTGGTGAGGAAAGGAGTTCTTGGAAGTTGGTCACGAGCCTGAAATGAAGCTAGTCACATGTCTTTAAATTCCTGAGCAACCGAGCACATCATTCCACAGGCCGGTCAACCTTCCAGAAAGGGCTTTGGAGTGAGTTAAGTTATTTAATCACTAACTCGCATGCATGGCGAAGTAATTTTCTCTAAGTGTAGGAACAAATAGATCTTGAGTGATTTAGTGCGAGCTGGACAAGAAAGAGCTGGCCTTTCATTCTAACGAGCTTTCATTGTATCCAAGAGTGCGTCATTTGGATTTTGAAGCGACCGAGGATGGTGTAATCATTGCAACCTTCGCTGCCGATGTGGAAGTAGCTGACATGAAGAGGTTGCAATTATGAGAATATTTTTTCAAGCGTTTTATTGTCAAAACAATAACGTATTTAGCACGGCGTTTTGGCGGGAACAATTTTGAACGGCTCTCGTAAATTCCCTTCGAGAGCATGAGGGGATTGGCAAAATGCCAGTACACAGGCTCTCTCAATTTCTCACCTCTCTCGCTGACCCCTCCCCATGACTCTCTTTTGATCTACCTCTCTCATCCACCCCCTGTAAAATGCCGTGTTTTGCCAATGTGCACTCAAAATATATATCATATGCGATTTTCGTGAAACGCTTCGGGATAAGAGCGCTCAGAGTTATATTTATAGAATTCTTAAACACAAAATTCCTCTTGTAATTCCACCCCACCCTAGTTTATTTGCAACGGTACTCGCACATTATTCCAAACCGACAGACAGGGGATAGGATGAGAGAGTGTGCAAAAGTGAGAGAGTCCCTCTCGATTTCACACGCTCTCTCACTCCAAAGGCCTTTCTGGATGGTTGACCGGCCTGTGGAATGATTTGTGCCGTTAGGAATGGGCGGGTGAGTGCATTTAGCTCTAGCTTGATCAGGGGTGCGATACATCTCATTTGAAACTAGTTTAGCCGAGCCGCGAAATCCCATCTCAAATGATAAGGGATATGCAGTGCAAAGAATAAAATCGTGAAGAGACAATGTGAGAGAGCAAATGAGAGCCATTAGTCGGCATGCGTCTATCCAACACTGGGTGATGGGTGCAACATGAAATATAAAATATTATGATATTTTTTTAATAGTTTTAAAAAATTCATAATGAGATTAGATGTCTGCACTTCATTCACTCTTTCATCTAGCGATAGTCTTAGAGAGTGGGTGAAATGATGAGATCTTATCCAATTTTTCCCAAAAGTTCAATTTCTATTTTTTTTTGGAGAATAATCGAACACTCAAAACTAGCCGGGATGTGTTGAGGTTAAATACACTGCACTCTATGCGTTCACTACGCGCTATGCATAGTGCTGGGTGCAGATTTGGTCCAAGGGGACATCGATAGCTTACTCCAGGTTTGATCCAGGGGAGTTCGGTAGCTTGCTTGAGGTTCGGTCCAGGGGGAAGGACTTGGTAGCCGGCTCCAAGTTCGGTCCAGGGGGAAGGACTCGGTAACCGGCTCCAAGTTCGGTCCATGGGGAGCTTTGTATGTTGGGGAATGTTCGTCTCTTTTCTTCTTTTTTTTTGTTCGTTACTTGCTTATCCGTTGCAAAATACGGGGGGGTGACAAAACGGCAACGGGCTATAACTCGGATATTAGTGGTCCGATTGATATGGGAGTAGTACCATTGAACTACTACCGTACCCCACTACAGTATCCGCATCGTGGTTCGGTGTGTCAGACGGCGGGTCAGATTCATGATTTGTGCCGTAAACTTTTTAATAATGACTCTGACATAAAGTCTGACACACCGAATTCATCTGTGAATACTGTAGTTTGCTACGGTAACCTTACTGTGGCGCCTACCGGCATGTGGAATGATGTGTTATTTCTCGAAGTCTACTTGGCGGTGTGCTAAAAATGTATGTAAAAAATCTAAGGGTAACACAAATAAGTACTGCTCACAGTAGCAAAACCTTTATCATATACTCCAGCGATCTACCAAGCGATGACTGATATAACTCTCTCTCTCTCGCTACTGGCCCTTTTCTGGAGCTGTGACGTCATTCTTCGTCTAATGCCTTCTCTCCCTCGGGTTCGGACGTCGCCGTCGCTCCAGTTGACGATTGCGGAAGAGAATTCGTTCGATCATTGCTGAAAGAGAGAGAGATCAAAGATCAAAATGTACAGAAAAAAGCTGATCAAACTGCAGACACTCGGAAATATTACTAAAATATTCGACTTTAAAAAGACATGTCGATAAGCATGAATGTTTTTCGAAGAAGATCAAAGATCTAGACTACAAACCCGTATGGAGATCGTGCTCGCTGCCGTTAGTGACCCACGCATAGAACTCCTCCAGCTCAATCTGTCGATCCTCCTGAAGAATTCATTACTAAAGGAGAGTAAGAGTTGAAGAAAAACAAAACTGTGTGATCATCAAAAGAGGCGATTTCAATTCGACATATGTATTTTTTTCCTTTTCGGCAGAGCATAAATGGTGGACCAAACTTGCTTAGCCTAGTTGGCTACTCTTTCTTCCTTGAATCATATCCCAATTTGTTATTGTCCGGCATGCACTTGCTGGGAAAACAGGTCGAATCGAACTTATGCACAGCGATTCAGGTGTACAGCGAGGCGGCCACACACTTTTTGGCATAATTCCAGAATTTGAATTTGAACGGGGAGAAAAGGAGCACGCAACGCGACCGCAACGCGTGCGTCTCTTCAGAGCGCTGTTGTCTCTCGCTTTTTCTCTCGTTGTCTGGCATGTGGCCGCTCTCGAAATGCTGTGTTATGTTTCAGTGCTCTGTAAAAGTGCGTGTTGAACTTCGCCGAACTACTGCATGGTCTATTACAACTTCACAAACACTCGTCCGAAATATTAAAACGTTCCGCTGATAAACATCAGAAACGAGTACGAGAGTGCATGCGAAAGCGAGAGAATCAGACAGTAAGCACACCACAGGTAGTTCTAGAAGTGGAACGTAGTAATTTAAAATTGTAATACTTGTATCGTACAAATCTGAATATCTATCACTGATAACATCATTACAAAAACACAGAAAAATCTCCAGAGTGGGGTTAGGAGTGAACTGAATGGACAAAAATGACTCTTGGGTCTGTATTGAAACATTTGCGCCAGTACCTCATCCAGATCATAGAGTGCCGAGGTCGCTCGAGGATAGAGAAGAGATGAACCCACGCCTTGCAAGCGGACAACTTGCTGCAGATTAATTATTACATCAATTAACTATATTAAGTTCATTTAATTGGAGTTTGCAACCTCTGTAAGTCGCCTCTGAATTCATTTTCTGAAGAGGTAGAAAAGATTTAATATATTTTAATAACTAATACAGAATTAATATTATATTTTTTTATAATTTATTATAATTATAATTTCGTCAACAAAAATGAAAGAAACATTCAGGACGATATTGCTAATCTCATGTGTGATCTTACGGCTGCTGTTGCATTCAAGGTTACCAATGAGGACGTGTTCGAGGAGGACGTGAGAAAATGATTAATTAATAATGTTTTCTTATAATGATCGTTTCAGTCAACCGATTCTTCTATGAGACTACTCGCTGTCCTTCGTGAAAAGAGAAACAGAATTAAAGCCCTCCAGAAGAACATTGAGTTTCTAACTCGTAGAAAGGAGGCTGCGAAGGAAAAGCGAAGAAGACTTCCATTCATAGATTATCGCTGTACTGGGTCGTTGAATACCGATATTCGTAATCTCAACAACGAGATCTTCATGAAAATTGAAGAAAGAAGAGCTCTCGAGAGAGAGGCCCCCCGCGGGGTGTGGAGTAAACTAACAAGTGCGCCTACTCCGCGGCGCGGAACGCGCTATTCAATTAACTATATTAAGTTAATTTAATTGGAGTTTGTAACTAAAACTAACGCCATTTGAACTTACAATCAAGCATTCTCGGTATTTGAATGATAAAAATACCAACTACCCACGTGCTTCTTGTTGGATTTCTTGTCGATTGGACCCCACTCCTCGAGTGTTGGCTGGGGCGCTGTTAATGAAAATATGTTATAGAAGAAAAAAAGTAGCTTTTTCCCCACCATTTTGAGAATGTTTCTGAGAGAATTTTGAGAGAAAATAACTAACTTATTTTCGCCTTTTCTTTCTCAATTTCTGCTTGTTGTTGAGCGATTTTCTCACGCTCGGCTCTAAAAAATAAATAATTCGCAATTTTATTATTTATTTAAATTTACATACTCTTCCTTCTTGCGCTGATCGTCCGAAAGCGAGGCGAGACTCTGAATATAACTATTTATCTTTTTAAAAAAACTGTATTCATAAACTGGCCCTTCGCTGTTTCACTTCCCCCATAACATTCGCCGCGGTACGCCACATTTAATTCCACAGTGCCAAATGATGTTTTGAACAAAACAAAAAAAGGGTCAACTTTTTTTACGAAACAGTTTCTACTCACCAGTGACTTTCTTTCTTTCTACTCACCGGTGACGGTTGCTGGACGTAATCATCAGCGAACGCAAACTTGCTCCGGTTTTTTATCTCCGGGTACTTTTTGGGTGTCGAACTATCGATTGACACCGACTTTTTCTGCGAATTATCGATTTTTTAAGGACATAGTTTTGCAAAATTACCCGTCCCTCGTCCATCCATGGCTCGTACAGATCTTGGGCGAACTAAAATAAACGATTGCATCATCAATAACCAATACTTATTTGTATTCGACCTTTTTCCCCAAAATCTGGGAAATTAAAATTAGTAAAAAAAATAGTTTCCACCTTCTTCTTGAAGTTGGCCACGGGCGCGGTGTCCAAAGGCAGATTGTTGTAATCAATCGGCTCCGGCTCCTTTTCCTTCTCTGCCGGCTCCTGTAATTATTAATATTCTTAAATAGTGTGTAAAAAGTATCAGAACTTTTAAGCCAATTTTTGCTTCCCCAACCCTTTAAAACTAAAAAAACGCGTATTCAGTAAAAAAATACACTTCCCATCCGACTGATATCAGTCGTAGATAGACTTCGAGAAATGACTAAACAACGGGTTGCATAAGCGGCAAATGTACCGCTCCAGCATCGAGAGATTGTGGGAAATGAGGAGAGCGGGGAGTGATTCGCCTCTTACGCAACCTGTTGTTTCGTTATTTCTCGAAGTCTAGTCGTAGACAATCAATAAACAAACCTCTTGCAGCTTCTTCTTCTTGAAGAGGTTCATCTCCGCTTTCTTGTCGACTGTGAGAGTGAATGAGACTTCTTCCTTCTTCCCCTTTCCCGTCCTGTTCCAGTGGTTCCCTCTCCCAATCCACGTCCCATCACCAACAGCAACCACTTCCCGTCCCGCTCTCATACAACAGAAAGGAGGGATTAGAGAAGAGGGATTTGACGGATGAGAATGAGTAAGCAGTCTAAGGCGGAAGTAGAGTAAAGTAACGGAACAATAGCTAACTTATGCTGCGCAAATTTCTTGAGGTGCAAGGTGCAAAACAGTTTTATGCACCCTTTCATCACTTTTTTCCAAGTGAAACTACCACTTCCTAACTTGATACAGGGATTGCAAGGCACGATCGGAACATTTTCCTTTTTGATTTGAGAGATTTCGTTCAGTTTGAGCTGAGTTACACTCGTTTTCCACCCTTTGATGGGGAAATTCCCCCGAAGAAATTAGCGCAGCATCAGGTTACTGATATCTCAGTCCAATATTCCATATCAGATCAACAATCGACAAATCACCCCGTCGTCAGAGACCTTTTCCCCCATTTTCTTGCCAAACGGATGAGAAAGAGTATGCAGTCTAAGCAGGAAGTAGAGAAAAATAACGAAATCAATGTTAACTGTGGACGGATTTCTCACTCCACAGTTTTGAAAGAGTATCCGTTATTACATTTATAAAATGATACGGTGATACCAAAAAGTTAAAACACGGACTTCCTCTGTTTTTCAGGCAGGATGTTTTCGACCCTCTCTCTTTTGTATGCGCTCTTGGCAACCGATTTTTCATGGCACTAATTTTTGGGATGATGTTCGGGAGATAGCGAAATCACAGTTAAACCGTACATTACAAGTGACTTATTGTGAATTACTATTACACCAGCACATTCAAAGAAGGTGATCGATGAATATGAAGAGGACCAATCCTCTACCTAGGTACTAACGGAAACAATTTGTCTGAAATGCGAATAATTATCAGAAACCCCCCCCCCTCACTTGACGTTAACGACTGACGTGGAAAATATAAAAATGTGTGAAGTGGGCGTAATAAAACAGTTAACGTATTTTAAAATATCTTTTACGAAAACAATTACTGGTCTACTATTAGCGACTTTAGATGGAGAACGCTTTGACACTTCCTTGAAACCCAAAATATCCCGCAAAATATGCCAAATTAATCATTGTGAAAAAGCAGTAGTGCTACGAATACAGGAAAGACTGACTCTTACGCAAATGAAATCTTAATCACCTTCTCGTTCGAAAAATGTTCGTCATTATTTTAAAAATAATATTTAAACGAATGTTGATATTATAAATTCACAAACAGCCGTAACAAATAATAAAATATCGTTCCACCCCTAAACAACAAATACGGCTATGAGAGAGCATGACAAAGGAAGAGGCATGTCTAGGTCTATAAAAAGGGTGCAAATGCCGAGGTCTAGAAAGAGAGTGTCCATTTCATGAACGTATCATTTTAAATTTATAGTTGTCGAAATTCACGAAGCTCGTTCACGTAAAGAGCGATAATATTATTCTAGATCGTTTTCTTTTTTTTTCAGCTTTCCCCTATGATTCATCCAACAAATTGCACTGTTCTGACTAGTGATGTTGCATGCGATGTGATCACTGTGAGATTAGTGTGTTGCCACACTGATAATCACCAAATTCGCACCTTATCGTCACTGAATACCAGAGACGCACGTGAATATACGTACCTCAAAATCATCTTTCCACACGTAGCTTGTCCGAGGAATATTGAAGTTTGGTGGCGAAAACTCTTACAGACATTCAATAAAAACCAACGAAAACATATGAAGATTTATCGAATTCTCGTTTGTGTTTTTGTTGTTTTTTGGTTACGAAAACCTCTATTCTGGAATTAATGAATCATTCTCAACAAGATCATCAACCAGTACTGAAACCTATACAAACCTCATCTTGATCAGCGCCACCAAAGCGAGATTCATAAATATTGTATTGTACTGACACTTGAAATGTGATTTGTGATAGATGATCTCGATTTTCTCTCATTGTGAAGGTAAAAGTGTTAGGTCTTCTACACGCAAGGACCACCCCTATGCCTGAGGGGCGAGAGCCTGTCCTGAGGTGATCAGCCACAGCATTCCACAGGCCGGTCAACCTTCCAGAAAGGCTTTTGGATTGAGAGAGCGTGTGAAATCGAGAGGGACTCTCTTAGTTTTGTACACTCTCTCGCTCTAACCCTGGTCTGTAGGTTTGGAATCATGTGCAGCGGTCTGTTGCGAGGCTATGCTCGTGTTGTGTGCACCTCATTGTCTACATTCATTGCTATCAGCAATCATGGGAAGTGAGAGGTGGCAGCACACTCTAGACGCATTTCACGATTATCTCTCCGAATACTAGGTTCAATGTGTAGCCGTGCAATATAAAAGCCTTGCGACGGGCGGAAGTGCGATCTATCGAGGGTGCTTATCGTGTTTTCATTCGACTAGTATTGCTCTGTAGTGTACCGTCCTTCTCCGAAAAAAAAACTTTCTGAAATGTTCATATTTACTTTCATTTTCATAAACGATTTTTTCTTGGTTTGTTTCTCCTTGACAGATCAGTGGCGCAAGCTATTTTGAGAACAGAATACGTTTAACGATACATTTTTACATGATGTATACTAATGTGTACTGTGCACAGTTCCTGTTCAATACTGCGAATTCCTGTTTATACTGCAAATGTTTCAGCTTCTTTAAAAATCAGATCATGTCTCTTCCCGACAAGTTCTGCGGCACTTGGACCTATGAGAAGCACGAAGGTTTGCATTAAATTATTATTTAATTTTGTAAGGAAAAAAACGAAATAATATATAACATAAAACTTTTAAAGGTTTCGAGGAGCTTCTAGCCAGCAGAAATATTCCCTGGGTTTTGCGAAAGGTAACTTTTTTAAAAACACTTATGATTATTGTAATGACATAATAAAAATAATACCGGCCTATCCTCATCTGATCACTATTGACTGACATGATACATAATTGAATTGAATAAATTGAAATTGAAGATGATTCTCCTGGCGACTGAAACAATCAAATTTACCAATCTCGGCGATGCAAGATGGGAAACTGAGCATCAGGTAAGTACATTTTTATGCAGAGAATTATTCGAATTAAAAACAAAAACAAAAATTGAGATGCTAACGAATAAGGCAAAATACGCGTTCTGTCTCGGCGAAGAATTCATTACCCGAGGAATGGACGGGTTTGACCACAAGGTTTGTTCAATTTCCCATAATATCAAAATAATATATTTTGTTTAAACGCTTTTTTTTTGTTGTTGAGAAATTGTCTAAACAGCATAGAATTTTCACATTTTATACTATACACGTTGATCCAAGTCCAATACGAGGAAATATAGGCGGGATCGGTAAGACTCGAGTATTTTCAAGCCTGTCTTTCTCGATTTTTGTCGCTGCCATATCATAACCAAATATTTGTTTTAAATTTCAAATTCAGATCACTGCAACGGTACAGGACGGGGCGTTTATCGAGAATCACCTGCTAATTGACAAGAAGTCGACTCCGGTGCCGGAAGATCACGTCTACACCATCGAGGACGGCATGCTGGTGCAGGTACGTGTTTTTTACACACAGAGAAAAAATACTTCGCCATGCATGCGAGTTAATGATTCGAATTACTTAATTTCAGCAGAGAGAGCGTGGGAAGTGTGAAGAGCTTAAGTAATTTAATCATTAACTCGCATGCATGGCGAAGTAATTTTTCTCTGTGTGTACTAACTATAAGCAAACAAGAAGACTCATTCGAAATAAGTAAAGGTTTCGCTGATAAACTACAGAAACAGTGGGGGAGAGTGAACGAAGAGAGAGAGAGAGACGAAGGACAAGGGTTCGTCTGCATATTATTTGAATATTGTTGTATCATTTGCCTGTTATTCATGTTATACTTTTTATATTTTATCAGGCATTATAACAGAGGAAGATATATTATATGTCACACATTTGCAGACACTCAACAACGGCCCTGTAATAAGCAAGCGATATTTCAAGAGGAAGAACTGATCCACCGAAATAAAAATTATAATTTAAAAAAATAATTATATATATATATGTAAAGAATCCATTTATCAGGCAGTATGATTCATTAATTTTTTTTCGTAGCTAAAGAAATGTTTATGTTCTATCTAAAGATATTTTCCACGTAAAAAAAATCAACGGATCATTGGAGGGAGCTTTCACTGATGGCCTATGTGATACCGGTGAAACATCAAATCACTTCTCAAACGTATATTTCATCTTGTTTTCGGTTATGAGCAGTGAGCGAAGGGCTGTTTCCGGAGAACGGCCGCGCCTTCTAATGCACGTTGCTGCTATGTGCAAGACTCTCTTAACATTGACCCCTTTCTGGAGGTTAGGCGCCATGGTGGCAACGGAAAGAGGTGGGCACAGCTCAAATTTGCTAGAAGAGCGTATCTCCGCTCTCCTCGTTCGACACTTTTTCTCTCGGTTTGCTCACTGGAACGAAATAAAATAATGAGGTGAGAGCTCTCTGAACAGTAAAATCACGGCGAACTATTTCCCTGCAATTGGCGTTTACTGTGCGGTCCTCTAATGGCTTATCTCACGCGGCTTCGGCCGTCCTCGCCCCAACAGACTACTGCCATCTCTATCCAACTCATCTCCGAGCTTCGCGATTGCATTTACCTGAACACATTTCATTTACCTTTAAAGAAGGAGTATCACGAATCTCCTGCTACATCATTCCTCATCTCCTATCTTTCAATGGCGCGGTCGCTTTCTCCTCGTCCACCCTTATCCCTCCCTCTCATTTTTGAATCCCTGCGCGTCAGGGTCAGTTTGGCACGGAGCCAAACGCGAATAACTTTGTTCAAACTTATCGGCTGAACATGCGGTTTGCGGGGCTCTTATCGGGATACCGATTACCATAACCCGACAGTGAGAACTCAGTTGACCAAAAGTTCGTGGGACACCACCTTTAATGTTACACAAATTGTGAGGAAGAAAATGTGTTAGTTTATCTTTGTGATGAAATAGAGCTATCAAAGATCAAACTAGACAGAACACAGTGATCAAACTACAGAGATTAGAGGCAAAGAGAAGTGCGTGCAACCAAAAAGTTGGGCCAATCGATAAATCGAGAAAGATCAAAGAGCAGTGAAATCACAGATCAAACTACAATATGAAAAAAATTAAATGGATATTTTTATCATATGAGAGCAATCGCGATAGAATCGACCAACTGAGGGAGTAGATGGAAATAGAAAATTTTGGTCTCCGATTTGGCTTAAACGTAAAACAAAGGTACTTTCGGGTCTGCTCTATTCAAATCTGGACACTAGAGTTCATGAAAATCATTCGATGTCGCGAGCGGTTGCCTCGGAGCTGAGGTGTTTGGAATTTTTGCTCTAAAAAATTTCACGTAAGTTAATGTAACTTTGTTCAAACTTGAGATATCTTCTCATTCTGGGGATTATATGAAAGGGTAAACCTTCCGCTACAATTTGAGCACCACCACATCATTCCTGGCCCATGCCGTGCTGCGCAGTGGTCGCTTTCGCAAAAGTTTCCATAATTCTCCTAATCGGAAAAACCAATGCCCCGTTCTCGGGCACTTTATAGGGCCATGTATGAAGTTACTTTGCCCAACTTTTCAGCCGGATCGGGACATGTGAAAAAAATGACGCTCTCGCCGAAGTTGGAGCTGCCAAACGTTTCATGCCATAAACGAAGTTTAATATATGATCGAAATGGTTCTTAACATTCATCTCACCATTCTGCACAACTTCTCTTTTGAAAGTGAACAGCTATCTTTTTCGAGAACAGAGTTACACTGCTCAGAAGTTGCGACGCGCGCTCGCCGTCGTCCCCTCTGCTCGTCTCGCGCTCTCTCACATTCGCACACTCTCTCACCATGATTTTCATTTTTGTCCTGAGAAAACTCGTATTAGTTAAAAATAGATATATATTCGAAATTCATGCTTCTGAGCAGTGTAACTCTGTTCTCGAAAAAGATAGCTGTTCACTTTCAAAAGAGAAGTTGTTCAGAATGGTGAGATGAATGTTAAGAACCATTTCGATCATATATTAAACTTCGTTTATGGCATGAAGCGTTTGGCAGCTCCTACTTCGGCGAGAGCGTCATTTTTTCGCATGTCCCGATCCGGCTGAAACGTTGAGCAAAGTAACTTCATACATGGCCCTATAAAGTGCCCGAGAACGGGGCATTGGTTTTTCCGATTAGGAGAATTATGGAAACTTTTGCGAAAGCGACCACTGCGCAGCACGGCATGGGCCAGGAATGATGTGGTGGTGCTCAAATCGTAGCGGAATGTTTACCCTTTCATATAATCCCCAGAATGAGAAGATATCTCAAGTTTGAACAAAGTTACATTAACTTACGTGAAATTTTTAGCGCAAAAATTCCAAACACCTCAGCTTCGAGGCAACCGCTCGCGATAGCGAATGATTTTCATGAGCTCTAGTGTCCAGATTTGAATAGAGCAGACCCGAAAGTACCTTTGTTTTTCTTTTAAGCCAAATCGGAGACCAAAATTTTCTATTTCCGCAGGCCGGTCGATTCTATCGCGATTGCTCTCATATAAGTTTTTTTTCTCTTCTTCACATACGAATTTGATCAACAATTCACACCAGACGCATATACATTTCACCCCTGAAACTTATCCCGAGTGCACTCCTCCCCCTGCTCTCGGGGAATGCAAGGAAAACAGGAGCGATTCCCCGGGCTACTGCAGATTCACCTAATAGTATCGTCCAACATTCTTTTCACATTCATCTCCGCTAAAAAATGCAAAACTAGCCTAACTACAAAACTACAAACTACAAACTAAAAACTACAAACAAAACTAAAAACTACAAACAACTTTGAAACATCAGCATTTTTTCCCAATCGACTGACCTTGGCCTAAACATTTTAAATATTTTCTCCTTCCTTCGTGGTCCGCCGTTTCTGCAGTGGGCGGAGAATACATTTACATTTGATTAAATGTATCAGCTGCTAACTTTATCAGGTTTTAACTCAGTTGCCAAGAGAGTTCTTCATGGCTTGTGGTCGTATCTTGCGAGTTGCATGAACTGAGGCCCGGCAGCGTCGACGAAGTCGTCTCTCCGTCTCTTACAATTGATGGGTGATGATTGTGGACGTTAATTATGGTGCTGTCTGGTGTGGACGGTTTGGGTGCACGTTGAATGATGTTCAACAGCCAACAACTTGCAAATCGAAAAATAAACTTTTTTGTGTACAAACAACGGAATCCATCAAAGTACCACTACCGATTCTAATTCCCGGGCGACGTCAGCAAGACGTTGTTTTGACAATCCCTTGAAACATATTAGGGATGGCTTCGCAAGAAATGCCCTCTTCATTCTGCACACTATCTCGTCGGTCAGACCGGTGAGAGAGTGCGCGAAATTAAGAGAGTGATTTCTTGCGAAGCCATCCCTAAAACATATCCATATCACGCAATCAGCCAAAATATTCTCGGTGAAAATGCAATACTAATCAAATTCCCCGTTGTCACGTGCAATGACTGCAATTAATCGTGAATTTGCTTACAACTTCTATCTTTCCTCTCTCTTCTCCCTCTTCATTTCCTCCACTTTTCGCCCTCCCTTACGGTCGCCGCTCTCCATTTCACTACAAAAATGTACGGAGGCGGATTCGGCGGCTATCCACCGGTTCGTTTCAAGTTTCCTGTATGGCGTCATTTCCGGTTCCACTACCGATTCTAATTCACGGTTTTCAGGACCCGGCTTTCGCGCAGATGGGATTGGGAGGCGGCGTGCCCGCGACAGCAGTCATGCCAACAGTACTCGTCACAGGTATACGGTATCGGGTTACTGTAGCAGTATCGATCGTGCTACTACAGTGCCCATTGCTTTCGCCAAGAGCAAAAAGTTGTCTTAAATAGTAGAGAAAACAGTAATCGATCACGCTATCCTGACCTCACAGCTTACCGTAATCTCCCTTGTCCAGGTGAGACCGTCATGATCATGCCCACGATCCCTATGGGGATGGATATTCCACCCGGCCTCGAGTATCTGTACACCATAGGCAGCGCACACGTCCAGCAGGTTAGAGCGATTATCTCTGATCTTTGGCTTTTAACTTTGATCTTTGATCCCTGAGCTATGATTTCTGTGACCTTCAAATTCCTCTCACTGTTTAGCGCCAATATAGTCTGTGATCGTTGCTCATAGAACTTCTTTCAACAAAAATTTAACGTTGATCTTTGATCTTTGAACTCAATTTTTTTCAGAAAACGGACATGCTCGAAATGATGTCCAAGATCGACACGCCCAACAAGTACATGATCTACAACGACCAGGGCCACTTTGTGAGTGGGCCGGAGCCGGGAAATAGCCAGAAAGGGGAGCCAGAGTTGGAGCCGTCATATACCCTACCGTACTTCAGATCTACTACGCGCAGGAGGTGCAGTCTCAGGGCGAGTTTATGGCGGCGCAGGTGGTTGGCGACTCGCGCGGCTTCCGCTTCCAAGTCACGGATGCGCTCGGCCGGGTACGGTAGCTCTATTTCTCGGCTGGGGTCACATGGTGTAGTGTCGCGTGCAGTCTGATCGACGACTTTTCGAACAGCTCGTCTTCACCATCTACCGCACGAGCAAGCTGTGGACCAACTGCGAGATGCTCATAGAGGCGCCCGCCGGATGTCCGGTACGAGAACTATTGCATATTGATGATGAAATAGTTCGATGATTGCCTTGTGATGACGCAATTCCAATAAATATCTATATTTTACAGTGTGGCTACGCCTCGTTCCAGTCGACGCCCATGTGCCGCGGTATCCTCACCATCATGGACCAGTTCAGACAGTGAGTGGAGCCGGAATTGAATCCGGGAATTGGAACCGGAAGTGAAAACCGGAAACTATAACCGGAAGTGCCTATTTGCAGGCCGCAGCTCACGATTCCGTTCCCGTCTGAACGTGATGCGCACTTGTCGGATCGCGGCTATCCGGTGAGTGGATGAAGTGATCTTTGATCGCACACTTGATCTATGATCTTTCAATATGCTCCTAACGGAATTGCAGTCGATCTGGCTTCTTTTGCGAACCCGATTGCCTAATGAACATGTAATCATCATATCAGATTTACTAATGATATGCAATTCGTATTCAGTTGATGCTGGGCGGTCTTCTCGTGGGCGCGATCGTTCGCAAGTGGCCGGGTTTCATGGCGCAAGCGATGACCAACTGTGACAACTTCGCCCTTACTTGTGAGTTTGTTGAAACACGAAAGCTATAGCAAGTTAAATACAGCTACCACGCCCCTTTGAGATATAGCTACCAGGCTCCCACGAAATACAGCTAACCTACCCACTTGGTATACAGCTACCGTACTCTCTAGAGAAGCATCTACAATACCCCCTCGAACATTCAGAATTACTGTATCGCACACCGAACGTTACAGTACTCCTGAAACTAATCAATATTCCGTTCCAGTCCCTCCCTCGCTCGACGTGCGCACCAAATGCGTGCTGCTCGCGTGCGCCATTCTCATTGACTTTATCGACTTTGAGGACAAGCGTGATGTCACGAGAGGGTACGGTAGTCAGCTCGATTACATAGTGATGACGTCATCTTTCAGTAAACGCAAGACGATCTCTCCACAGGCGCGCGCATCGCTCGGCAATCCGTACCAGGTGTGATTGCGTAGTGATGACGTAACTTTTTGTGATTCTTATACATTTTTTTACAGATGAGCATGAGTCCGGGCATGGGCATGGCGTACGCGCCGCAGGTTCAATACATGCAGCAAGTGCAGCCCATGCAGCACTCTCAGTACATGCAGCCCATGCAATATGCGCAGCAGATGCCGCAGCAGTCGAGAGTGACCATGGCGACCAAGGGCAGGTGAGAAGTACCGTAACCTACTGCTGTCGTAATTATGCTTTGACACTGTGCTATGACGCATCACTGTTTCTTCTTTAGAGATATCTCAGTTGTGCCATCACTTCCAATGTCCCGCCGTATTACAACACTGCTACCGTTATGTCTCCGCACACAGAAAAAAGGTCTTACATACGGCGAACCCCCATATCTTCTGGGCCGTATGTAAGACCTTTTTTTATGTGTGCGGCAATTATCGAAATATCAATCCAGATCCACCACACCAAACACGAGCAAGAGCTACGAGCCGACGAGAAACACGACTAGCGTGTATGCAAATAAGAAGAGGAAGTGAGAAGAAAGACTCGAAGCTACTCGAATTTCCCCTTAAAATACCCGGAGGTAGAACATTGAGACTACCGATAAAACTTCGATTGGCACTCGTGATGCCCATATATTTTTTATAATGAGTCTTGTGCTACATAATGTCAACCACGAGCAAAATTTGCAAAGTTCGCTCAATATGTCGAAAAGTAATGAAAATAAATTAAGTGGGTAGTTAATCATTACTCGCCCAGATGATTCATTCGTTTCTTTTCGTAGCTAAAGATATGATGGCATCTATGACATCATGGGGAAACATAAAATCCCTTCGTCATCAGTATTTTGCAAACCGTCTAGTATTCCGCTGTCAGTACAAAAAGCATGGATTCATGCCGCCAGGGGTTGAATCGAATACTTCCATTGACAAAGAAACTCAGTGTCATTCCGTAATAATATCACTGCTGTATGTTTCAAGTCATTTACTGCCTATATCCTTCCTAGTCTTGAGTAGACTTTGAAGGGTAACTATCCAACTACCCGCATAAAAGGGAAATTTACCGCTTTTCTGAAAAGAGAGCGCGAAGAATGAGGAGTGTGGGGGTGCCATTTTCCTCTTATGCGGGCAGTTGTATAGCTACCTTTCAAAGTCTAGTCTTGAGACCCGTTCTGCTATTTTGAATCCAGTACACGTTGAAATAACTAGGAATATAAAAAAAGGTTCAGCGCGATTTCAAAAAAAAGTTGAATAATGGACGTTCCCTTCCCACCTCCAGGTATCGTAATCGCTTATGTGCTCTGAATTTAGTAACATTAGAAAAACGTAGGTTCGTAAGAGGAACTGTATTCCTTTATTCCATACTCCATAGGAAGTATGAGCTTGACTGCTCCTTCCTCCTCTCTCCTCTCGCTCGTTATATACGCAATTCACACCCTTTATGAATTTCTCTGCCCCTCCTTCCTCCAAATTCCAACTCCACATGTTCTTCTAGAACAATCTCAATTGGAACTCTCTCCATTACAGGCCACAGTGTCATGAAAAGGTATAGCGCAATGCAAGAACAAAACAGCCTTGAAACTCCGCCCACTGGGACAGAAGGAGCGGTGTGTGTACTCCCGAACGGATTGTTGGCGTACTGTAATGGCTCGAAGCGCACAGGCAGCTCGGCCCGGCGCATGAGATTTCGCACGATAGGGTAGCGCAAAGTAGAAGGCTGTGCTGTCAGCCCGCATGGCTCAGCAGGTACAGTAGCGGACAAAAGTCTTCGGGCACTTTTTATATCCGATACAACTTTTTAACCCAAAGGGGCTTTGATACGATATGGTAAGACCATATACCAAATCTATTGGAGATTACGATGCAACTATTGGGGGATTGCGAAATCGTTCAGTAATTGCGTCGTGATGACGCAATCGATGCACACTTTTTTGAAGTGCCATTATTCTTACATGGATTTTTTCCCGCTCGTCTAACTTTCAGGATGTTGAGACCTGGTCACGACCTACCTAGAAACTTTTTTTCAAGTTGCTGCGGTGCCGCTACTTGGCTGCAGCCAAGCTGCAAAATGGAGTCCTGAAAATCATATCTCGCCGTTTAGACATCGCCCAGACCCGATCAATGCACCAAAATGATCGCCATCATGACTACCGATGATCCTGTGAATATGGTCGCGGTAGGTCACCAATTGCCCTCAGGGCACGAAAAAATCACTTTTTCGCATTATTGTGGTCTGACAAAGGGGAAGTCTATAGGACGTGCTCGAGAGATCTGGTTTGGGCGTGGATTCGGTTGAGAATCTATGAGAGAACCGATTCCTAGCTGCAATAAGCGTTTCGATTGGACTCCTGCCCGCGACGACATCGATTTCCGGAAGGACACTGGTTTGGCCACGCCCATTTTCTGCCCGTTGACAAGGTTCTGACTTTTGAGTGTATCTCGGTGCTGAGTTAACGGAGAAAGCTGGCAGACCCATCAATGGAATCAGCGTGGCTGGCTCTATAATCTCATTCACAAAATTTCATCATCACTATGCAATATTGCATCATTCTTAGGCAATAATCCTCAGAATTATAAAATATTGCATATTAATGACGTAATTTGTGCTCTAGAGTGGCGGAAATATCAAATTTATTTGATTGGAATTTATTCCACCATTATTCCTTGACTAACCGCTAAGAAAACGCAAAAAATAGGAATATTGCATAGTGATGATGAAATTTTATGAATGAGATTATAGAGCCAGCCACGCTGATTCCATTGATGGGTCTGCCAGCCTTCTCCGTTAACTCAGTACCGAGATACACTCAAAAGTCAGAACCTTGTCAACGGGCAGAAAATGGGCGTGGCCAAACCAGTGTCCTTCCGGAAATCGATCGTCGCGGGCAGGAGTCCAATCGAAACGCTTATTGCAGCTAGGAATCGGTTCTCTCGTATATTCTCTACCGAATCCACGCCCAAACCAGATCTCTCGAGCACGTCCTATAGACTTCCCCTTCGTCAGACCACAATAATGCGAAAAAGTGATTTTTTCGTGCCCTGGGGGCAATTGGTGATCTATCGCGACCATATTCTCGGGATCATCGGTAGTCATGATGGCGATCATTTTGGTGCATTAATCGGGTCTGGGCGATGTCTAAACGGCGAGATATGATTTTCAGGTCCCCATTTTGCAGCTTGGCTGCAGCCAAGTAGCTTGAAAAAAAGTTTCTAGGTAGGTCGTGGCCATGTCTCAACATCCTGAAAGTTAGACGAGCGGGAAAAAATCCATTTAAGAATAATGGCAATTCAAAAAAGTGTGCATCGATTGCGTCATCACGACGCAATTACTGAACGATTTCGCAATCCCCCAATAGTTGCATCGTAATCTCCAATAGATTTGGTATATGGTCTTACCATATCATATCAAAGCCCCTTTTGGTTAAAAAGTTGTATCAGATATAAAAAGTGCCCGAAGACTTTTGTCCGCTACTGTAAGTAAGTAGTGTGTCAAGGACGGGTCGGGGGTTCGACCCCCACCCCATGCAAAAATTCTAGCCGCATTTTTCGGATGCTCATTCCTTTTCGTCGACTAATTCTTTTCGTCGACTTAATTCCCCCTTGCCCCCACTACACCACGAATCACACCACGCGTGCTTCGCGTGCAGCTCTCGAAATGCATTGGCCATGAGACTGTGAGGCCAGTCTCATGATTCTTTCCGCAACTTTAGTCGATCTCAACCCATCTCATTGTTCCTGAATCCATCATTAAAAATTGGCTCATTGCCTAATTTTATTTTGTGGAAGGTAGGAGACTTTGGACAGTCAGTTTACGACGTGAACTGACTGTCCAAATTTTCGATCTTCCACAATTTTCGATCTTTCACACTCGATCAATTTTCGATCGAGTGTGATCTGTTTCTGTGTTATCTCCTTATCTTATCTTTTATTTTTTTGCTGTTGTCGAGTCTTCATAATTTGCTGTTTAAATTAAAAGTGTCTTATTCTCCTCATTGAGCGAAGTTGAGTCCAACGAGGTTCTCCTCATCCATTTCGAGAACCTGTAGTCTGTAGTGTTGAAATGTTGTCTGAATTGTATTCTGTACTGTTGTCTGTACTGTTGTTTTAATTGTAGTCTGTTGTAGCCTGAATGGTAATTACATATTCACTGTTCGATGTAAAGTGAATTTTTCTCAGGTTTGTGTTCAGGCATCAACACATTAAGAAAGAGAGAAATAATTGAATTGAAACAGCCTTCTAATCCGAAGATTTGAAACGGGGGACGTCCAGTGTTTCCACTGTGCCGGGAACCCCAAACCACGACGCACTTCGGCTTTTAGTACTTTGTTTCAATTACTTCATAGTCGGATGAACAAATCCAACATTTCTTTCTTTCAAAATGGGCGATGCCCAGGCGTTTTTGCCCAAAAGTTCCGCCCCAAAAGGGGCGAGGGTCATTTTTCGACCAGTGATTTGGGGGCGAGGGTCATTTTTCGACCAGTGATTTGGGGGCGAGGGTCATTTTTCGACCAGTGATTTATTCGGAACCAGTGTTTTGGTCCGAATAAAGTGACGTCTATTCGGAACCAGTGTTTTGGTCCGAATAAACGTAGCGTCGGAAAGTATTTGAGCGCTTTTTTTCCAATTTCGTGCAACTTTCGAATCTGAAGAGGAATCTAAATGAACTTTCCAGTGAATGTAGGAGTTATATAAATAAATAAAAAGCGATACTGAGATTTCATAATGGCCACGCAACAATTACAGAGTAATGTCGTAATAATAAAAATTATAAAAAACGTTTATTTCTGCAGACCAGCTGCATTTTGGAAGCTACAACAAATTCAGAACTCGGCTCCCTGATAAGCTAGAGATTACTTTTTAAAAGGTACCAGGCAGTGAAAATTTTAAAATAAAAGAAGTTATTTTTAAATAAAAGAAAATCCTAGCCAATGAGGAATGCTTTTTAGAAGTAAGTTTTGAATTTTAAAAGTTTCGTCGTTTCTTCACAGCGGGTTATGGTAGCGAACACACCACAATTCGAATAACAAACACTAGGCATTCTCATGAACTGTGGTTGTGCGCATTGAGTCCGGCAGTGGTCAAAACCCCCCCACTCATCTTTTTGTAGCAAATTCTAATCATCTGAACAAAATATAAGGCTTTCTGTCTTTTCGGGAATAGGCGACGCACCGTTCTTGGGGCAAATTTTAAAATAACTAATTGTAAAAAAAACTAAAAATTTAGTTTTTTCTCCTTTTTCCATCAGATCAGTGAGAAAAGCTCATTAAAAATTATGAAAATTGAACATTTGTTTGTGGCCGCTACCTTGTGGTTTAAGGTCACAAAGATATTTTTTTCACAAAAATGTGACATTTTTTAAATGAACATACTCTAACTTAACCATGCACAAATTTTCACCAACGAAAGTTCCCCTTCAAACTACAGACATCATAGTTTCTCTCCCAAAGCGGAAAGGGTATTAGTGAAGTTCAGAGAATTGATCAGTTTCACTGAGTCATTCTTTTTTGACATTGTCCTTTACTTCCTAACGCATTCATTTAAAATTGTGTACCGCGCTTCCTTGCGATCGCATAAATGAATACATATGATAAATAACAGACTATAATATACTATAATATACTATAATATACTATAATATACTATAATATACTATAATATACTATAATATTCTATAATATACTATGATATACTATAATATACTATAATATTCTATAATATACTATAATAATATATGCAGATTTTTTTCCTGCATGCTGCGATAGGAACCCCGCGCGGCCTGTTTTTTTTGGACAAGAAAGGGAGTGTATGCAAGGAGAAAGAGGGATTTTTTTTTCTTTTTTTTCTGAAGCCCCAGGGCGCGCGGGATTTCCGATTGCAGGTGTTTATGGTTAAATGCACTACGTTCTATAATGCGTTTTTATTTATACATATATATTTATTCATGCGATCACAAGGAAGCGCGGTACAAAATAAAAAATGAATACGTTAGGAAGTAAAGGACACTGGCAATCAAACAATGAGTCACTCAGCGAAACTGATCAATTCTCTGGACTTCACTAATAGCCTTGCCGCTCTGAGAAAGAAGCTATGATATCTGTAGTTTGAAGGGGAACTTCCGTTAGTATAAATTTTAGCATGGTCAGGTTAGGGTATGTTCTTTTTTTAAATTATTTTTTTGTTAAAACAAAAAATTGCCTTTGTGACCTTAAAGGGACAAGACAGCGGTCAAAAACAGATTTTTTTTTAATTTTGGTAATTTTTAAAATCAGCTTTTCTCACGATAATCTAATGGAAAATGAAGATAAAACCAATTTTTTTATTATTTTATATATAATTAGTTATTTTGAAATTTTCCCCAGGAAGGGTTTGTCGCCTATTTCCGAAAAGACAGAAATGCAATATATTTTGGGCAGATGATTAGATTTTGCTACAAAAGATCAGTGTGGGGGTTTTTGACCACTCCCGGAATCAATGCGCACAACCACAGTTCATGAAATTGTCCCGTTTTAGAGATTCGAATTGCGGTGTACTCGCTACTGTAACCAGATGTGGAGAAAAGGCGAAATTTAGAAAATTCTTAACTAATTTTTAAAAAGCACTCTTCGTGGACTAGGATTTTCTTTTCACTAAAAGGATAATTTTAGAGCCCGACACCTAATCTCTAGCTTATCTGTGAGCCGAGTTCTGAATTTGTTGCAGCATTCAAAATGAAGCTGGTCTGCAGGAGTAAACATTTTTTTATATTTTTTTGCATCACGTCATTACTCTGTGATTATTGCGTAGTCATAATGAAATCTCAGTATCGCATTTTATTTATTTATAGAACTCCTACATTCACTGGAAAGTCCAGCTAGATTCCACTTCAGGCGTGGGATTAATTGGGGGTAGCTGTTTACTTCGCTGTTCCAGGGAGAGAGCGCGGGGAAGCGAGAGGGCACAGACATTAGAGAGAACAGCGAGCTCCCTCGAGTGATCGAAGGGAGCTCGCTCGAGACGAGAGACAAGCGTTTGGTCAGAGAGGTTAGAGAAGCAGAGACACAGGCTATGGAGCTCGCTGTTATCGATCGAAACTTGCTGTACAGAGAGATTTGATGGAATTTAGACTCCCTTCTTTTTACAATTGTTTGTGTGGGTTACGTACAGTGGCTAAAAATGATCACAAATTTACGTGCAAATGGTCTAAAATTTCAATTTGGGCTTTCCGTTAGAGCTACAGTAACCCACACAAAAAATTGTAGAAAGAACAGAGACGAAATTCCATCAAATCTCTCTGTACAGCGAGTTTCGATCGATAACAGCGAACTCCATAGCCTATGTCTCTGCTTCTCTAACCTCTCTGACCAAACGCTTGTCTCTCGTCTCGAGCGAGCCCCCTTCAATCACTCGAGGGAGCTCGCTGTTCTCTCTAATGTCTGTGTCCTCTCGCTTCCCGCGCTCCCTCTCTAGAACAGAGAGGTGAACAGCGATCCCAACTAATCTCACTGCATATTCGAAAGTTATATCAAAATGGGAAAAAACGCACAAATACTTCCCGGCGTGTCCGTGTGCCGATCGGCGCCAGGCTGACGTTGTCCGTCCTGCGAATAAATCACGGATTACGGTATGCACTGGTTACTGTATCTCAAGATATCGATTGATTTGCTCACCTCTTGCGGTCCTCTGTGGGAAGAGTCGTTGCGCTCCGGCGCCGGCGCCGGCTCCGGCGCCGTCGCGCGAGTCGTCGCGTCCGCACGCGCCACCATTCGTCGTCCGCCCAGCATCGTCTTCGCCGCCCGTCGGAATCTACAGTACCCAATTATCGATTTACCAAAGTGACCAGCGGGTTGAGTCGTTTACAGCTATCTCGTTCTCTCTCAGGAGATAAAAGATTCAAAATAGCGCGCGAGATTCAAAAGGGCTTGATTCAGAGGACACCACGGGTTGGCGCACGTGCAAATGCGCATTTTATTTTAGGGATATCGAGCGGCTCAAGGAACCTCCTCCGACTGCCGTTATCAAGATAATTGGTATGATCGATAATCGATCGATTGTCTGACTACCGTACCTTGTGGACGCCCTTGATGCTCCTTCTGCGCGCGGTTGAATTCGTAGTCGGTGGCCACGAGATTTGATTGGCTCTGCAATCAGGAGAACCTATGGGATGACTAATGGTGCGAAAAGTGTCGACGACTAGTCCTCATTTCGAGCCTGTAAACCCGACTAGACTGCTCGATGTACCAGAGAATGGAAGGGGAACCACATTCTCTGATAGATCGACACGTCTGTCTAGTCGTGTTTTCTGGCTAGAAATGGCGACTAGTCGTCGACAATGTTTGCACGATAATGATGCGTTGAGACGACACGGGAATGGGCGCAATTCCATTAAGTGAATTCCAACAAAAATATGACAAAGCGAGATAGAAAGTAGGGGAAATGAGGATACACAGGTAACTGTGAGTGAGGAGGAATAGGAGAGAGAGAGAGAGAGAGAGAGAGAGAGATAGCGCGCGCTCTGACGAACTCACAAAGAAAAAACTCTACGAGTTTGAAACTCTAATCGCTTTTAGAGTTTCAAACTCTAGAAAATTAGAGTTGTCTACTCTAAAGGCGCCTAGAGTTTCAAACTCTAAAACATTAGAGTTTCAAACTCTAATTGTGCCTGCTCGCGGGTCGCGACATTTTCAAGCATTTATCTTTCTATTTCACTATTTTAATGAATATTCATTATGTTTCGATTGTCGTATTGGTTCCCTCACTGTTGGAGGGATTGATCGCATCACGTTCAGGTCATGCGGGGCTCTCTGCGCCTCCTATAGCGTCTCCGCGATCGATTTTTCTGTTTTCAATTTTCATTTCGATGTCATTGAGCAGAAATGGATATCGGTGAGTTTTTAACAATCAGTTTTCATAGAAAAATATTATAAGGAATATTTGAATGACCCGACGAATCACAAATTTGACCTGACGCAAACGTGAAATTGAACTCGATCGACATATACTGTAAGAATTTTCGTCAAACTTCGCGTTCGCTTGAAATTTCGTTTATCAATTGCTTTTAAGTTTTCACGGTCGGGTTAATCTGGAAAGACGCTGCCTAAATGCTGTCAACGCCGTCGCTCAACCACCTTACACCTGCCAGGACTCATTGCTCCCGCCATCATCAAAATTAGGTCAGTTTCTCGAGGTGAGCGGCATTAATTATTGCTGAGTTCGGGTTTTGCTTGTGGATCCATCGTCAGGTCCACTCCTCTCGTTCGCTGAGCTATGGAAATGCGATGAGAAGCTGAATGCGATCTCTCCGCAAAGGTTTGTGAGCAGACGGGTGGTCCCTACCGGTATTAGTTACCACACTGAAAAGCCAGCGCAAATTTGCTGCAGGAACCAGAACCTCGTGCATGTTGCGGGAACACCAGCGCAAATATTTTTGTTGTAGCCGGCAATTTGCTTGACGCTTTCCAAATTGACAAACTGAAATAGATTGTGCGTGTATTGCGTGATTCTCTGTTTCATTCGGGCAAGGATCAAGAGGTCGTTGCGGCAAATTTGCGCCAGAGTTTCCGTTAGGTGTTTGAGTTACTGTCATAAATTGGACGAATCACACGCATGCGTAGTTCTTTTGGTCATTAGATTCCATAAGAGCTCAAAGCGAGTACTCAAATTGCTATTTTAAAAGTAATCTCGCCTTGATTCAATTTATGACATGAGAGTATAATACAAAGGCATCACCGTATCACTAGAATTGATGTGATTATCCAGTTTCAGTCCCGTTTTTGAAGTCTCATCGTTCATTTATCTGTGGATCTCCAACAAATCAACTACTCAACAGGTATTTCACCCTAATCCTGTGATGTTTATCCTTTCAGATAATATTTCAAGCATATTAAATAGCTAATATTCTTTGTTTTCAATTCACAGAGAAAGGTGAGCTTCATTCGTTAATGTTTTTGTTTGTTTCTAATATTGCTGCCTCAGATAACCCCCACTCACATGCACATGAGTGGGGGTTGTCTGAGGATGGTTTCAGATTTCTTTTAAATCTAAATATCTTCAATGATTATAATGTTCAAGATCGGGCAGGATGTTCTGCCATCGGTGAGTCATTTTTGTTATTGTGATTCCGAAATTCTAATAACGAACATTTCATGGATTCCTGTGTATGACCACTGAAATCATAGGTCAAAAGGTACGTAAAAACGACGAAGCCAACCCACATTTTGACATTTTCAAAGCCTATTTTTGAAAAACCCAACCCACATTTTCGACTTTCCCTAACGCACCCTTTTGACCTATGACTGAAATAACCACTTAAATTAGAGTTATTTTAAAGTCAGTTTTCTTGTCCAACTACGCATCCTAATGTTTAGAATGATAACTCTCTAGGACTTGAAGGATGTCAGAAGGGGAAACAAATGTGGATTGTGCTTCTTGTTGTTTGCATCACTCAGTGCTCGTGGGGTATAGCTACTTTAGATAGACAGAAATCAACTAGAATAGAACTAGAAAGCAGAGCTTCTTCAGCTTAAAGAGCTGAAGTAACTTTGCTTTCCGCCGGAATCAGCTATGGCCACCGAGCACTGAGCACTGTAACGCCGAAATTTCGTGATTTTTCTTTTTGGAGTATGTTTAGGAGTACAAATAGAATATTTAGTCGTGAGCTAATCCAATTAGTTCTCTAGAAGCTCACTCTACAGCTTTCTATAACCTCTACGAAATAGCAATAGTCGTTCGAAGGTCAAATCGTATCAATTGTTTTGCAGGTGTGCTTTCCCCGGCAATGGGTCGATCTACTTCTCTTCCGGTTTTCCGACTCGCTTTTTGACTATTAATTCGCTTTGCTTTTCTCTGTACTGTTTTGGTTGATAAATTTGTAATTTCCCCCATTTTCCGTGAATTAAAGCTCTTCCGTTACACTCTGAACACAGCTAGAACGCAATATCTACAGTATTACCGTATTCTGAACGGGCTAAATAATCACTTGGAATCACGATACTAACACGCGATGCGCTCTACTTGAACCTGATTACGGTAGAGAAGGGAAGAGAGCCCGAGGGGGCGGAGTCAGCACATTAGAGTTTGAAACTCTAATTTTTAGATGGGCAAACACCATATGTCGAGACGGAGGGTTTAAAACTCTAATTATAACTCTAATTATTAGAGTTTTTTCTTTGTGAGAAAGGAAGCGGGTCGCCAGCGGGTAAATGATGACGCCAGCGGGTACGGCTGTGTTTTGAAAGACTTATGTCTGGTCAACTAATGAAGAAATCAAAGATCAGCAAAAAGGAAATAGCGATCAGTGTTTCGGCCCTTGGTCTAGGCACTGACCGCCTCCCTGGGACTGGTCTCGTCAGTAGACAAGCCCCAGGGACACGTTTAAGTTAAGAGAACTTTTGAAATAGGAGGTACAAGATAACGCGCAACGGAACTTTGTAATCCTCAAACTAGTAGAAGAACAAATAGGCAATGAAGTTGAGACATCCAAATTCTATTTTCGATTTTGACTCTAGAAGCGATCGGTAATAAATACCTATTAGAGGTTGGCAAGACGACCTCTCGAGAGGAGAGTGGGGGAAAGGAAAAGGGGAAGGGGGAGAGAGAAGGAGAGGGGGGAGGGAGAGGAAGAGAGGGAAGAGGGTCGGAGAGAGGTAGATCAGTGCACGTGGACAGGAGAGTCAGTCTCTAGTCTAGTCGATCAATAGAAGTCGATAGAACACGAATCGCTCACTCAGATCAGATACCGATCCTTTCAAGATCAAAGATCGATAATTGTGTATTACGAACAGAATCTCAGCAATCGAAGGCAAATTTCGGAATTTGACAAATGGTCTCTATGACGACCAGCCATCGACAATGTTCTCACGATAATGATTGGTTGAGATGACACAGGAATGGGCGCAATTCGAGAGGTCAAATACAACAAAAATATAGCAAAACGCTAGAAAGTTGGCGAAATGAGGATACACGGCAAAGTGTGAGTGAGGAGGAAGGGGAGAGAGAGAGAGAGAGATAGCGCGCGCTCTGACGAAAGGAAGCGGGTCGCCAGCGGGTAAATGGTGACGCCAGCGGGTATAGCTGGTTACGGTGGCCATACCCGCTGGGTCTCCTAAGATCAAACCACCCAAATATTAAGTGAAAGTGTTTTGAAAGACTGTTATGTCTAGCCAACTAATGAGAAGAGATCAAAGATCAGCGGTACATGATCGCGCGCAACGAAACTATGTAATTCTCAAACTGTTAGAAGAACTACTAGACTGTAAAGTTGAGACATAGAAATTACATTTTCGATTTTGACTCCAAAGGCTATGGATAATCAATACCTATTAGGGGTTGGCAAGACGACCTCTCGATAGGAGAGTTGCGGAAAGGATAGAGGGAGAGAGGAGGAGAGGGGAGAGGCTCGGGGAGGGGAAGAGAGGGAAGAGGGTGGGAGAGAGGTAGATCAGTGAACGAGAGTCAGTCTCTAGTATGGTCAATCAATAGAAGTTCTAGTATCAATAGAAGAGGAATCTCTCACTCAGATCAGATACCCATCCTTTCAAGATCAAAGATCGATAATTGTGAATTTCGAACGGAATCTCAGCAATCGAAGACAAATTTCGGTAACGCGCAACGAAACTTTGTAAACCTCAAACTAGTAGAAGAACATGAAATTGTTCTAGACTATGAAATTGAGACATCCAAATTCTATTTTCGATTTTGGCTCTAGAGGCGATCGATAATCAATACCTATTAGGTGGTGGCAAGACGACCTCTCGATAGGAGAGTTGCGGAAAGGAAAGAGGGAGAGAGGAGGAGAGGGGAGAGGGTGGGAGAGAAGTAGATCAGTGAACGAGAGTCAGTCTCTAGTGTGGTCAATCAATAGAAGAGGAATCGCTCACTCAGATGAAACACCGATCCTTTCAAGATCAAAGATCGATAATTGTGTATTACGAACAGAATCTCAGCAAGCGAAGAGGAATTTCGGAATTTGACAATGCGTACTTGGTCTCTATGACAGGATTGACACAGCATTCGAATCAGAGTCAGCGAGAACGGGTTAGAGAAATAGAGAAATGGCGAGAGAGCGCGCAAAACGAGAGGGTCAGGCAACAAGAGATGTTCTTGGCATGGTGCCAACTGGATGCTGTGCATGAACTAAGGTTCTCGGGGTACTGTATAGAGAGGTAGTACGCAATTAGTGATTCAGAGCGCCGGTCATACCCAAAACCTCCCTCCCGTGTAAAAAAAAGATGCCCAAACCCTCCTCCCTCGACTGAGAGGGGAAGGATGATTCGCGAAGCTAACATAATATCCCATCTGAAAAGTAGATTTTGTTTATTATTGAGAAAGTGATAAATTCTTCCAATTGATTTTTTATGTTAAAACTCGGCAAAACAGGCGCAAACGTGTTTCTCGCTGCTCACAAACATGCTAGGAAGGCTTCTGGCACATGCGAAAAATGCGGCAAAAGGTGGGCCTGCGGTGTTTACATTTTGGTATTTACATTTTGAAAGGAATTCTGATCAGTTATCATATGCAAAAGGCTCTGAGAAAATAGCGCAAATTTGAAGCGATTTATGGCGAAAATTAAAAAAAAAGTCTGTCACGATGCAACAAAAAAACCGTACATACAGACAGACAGACACTTTGATTTCCTAATAAGTGGAGGAATTAGAACCGCTGACGATTATCGGTCGCCGCCAATAATACCAAACGACTAATGGTGTTCTTCTCAAACCACATGATTCCAAACCTTCAGACCAGGGTTAGAGAGAGAGAGAGAGTGTGTGCAAAAATGAGAGAGCCCCTCTCGATTTCGCACACTCTCTCACTCCGCAGGCCTTTCTTTAAGGTTGACCGGCCTGTGGAATGATGTGAAACATATCGATCGGGAAAATAGGCTTTTGCAAGAAATAACGTTGAAATCAAATTACCCATTGACACGTGCAGTGACTACAATTAGATTGAATTTGCTTACAACTCTCTCTCTCTCTCTCTCTCTCTCTCTCTCTCTCTCTTTCTCTCCTCTCTTCTTCCCTTCATTTCCTTCACTTTCCTCCCTCCCGCACGGTCGACGCTCTCTTTTTTTTCACGACAACTATGTATGGAGGCGGCTATGTCCCGGTTCGTTTTATGTTTCCCTAGTGACGTCACTTCCGGTCCCTGTCCTGATCCTAATTCCCGGTTTTCAGGACCCGGTATTCGCGCAGATGGGCATGGGAGGGGGCGGCGTTCCCGCGGCCGCAGTTATGCCCACCGTACTCGCCACAGGTATACGGTATCTGGTTACTTTTGCACTGTCGACCGAGCTACTACAGTACCTATAGCTTTCTCGCCAAGAGAGAAAATCTTCGGTCGAGTTACAGTATCCTTACCTCACTGCGTACCGTAATCTCCCTTTTCCAGGTGAGACCGTCATGATCATGCCCACGATCCCTATGGGAATCGATATTCCGCATGGCCTCGAGTATCTGTACACGATTGGCAGTGCGCATGTGCAGCAGGTGGGCTTGATAATGTTTTGTCTTTGGAATTTGATCTTTGATCTCTAAGATATCATTTCTTTCTTGCCATTCTTATTCCTCTCCCACTTAACATCCCAAGTCGAATAAAGAATCCCACACTGTGACCTGTGATCGTCCATCCCGGAACTTTGATCTTTGATCTTTGATCTCTACTTCAGAAAACGGATCTCCTCGAGATGACTTCCAAGATCGACACACCCAACAAGTACATGATCTACAACGACCAGGGCCACTTTGTAAGTGGGACGGAGCCGGGAAATTGCCGTATTCGGATCCAACTTCGGAGCCGTTAAATACCCTACCGTATTCCAGATCTACTACGCGCAGGAAGTGCAGTCTGCGGGCGAGTTTATGGCTGCGCAGATGGTCGGTGACTCGCGCGGATTTCGCTTCCAAGTCACGGACGCGCTCGGCCAGGTAGGGTAGGTCTATGTCCCAGTTCTGGTCGCGTGGTGTAGTGGTGCGTGCATTCTGATCAACGACTTCTCGTACAGCTCGTCTTCACCATCTTCCGCACGAGCAAGCTGTGGACCAACTGCGAGATGATCATTGAGGCGCCCCCCGGATGTCCGGTACGAGAACTATTGCATAGTGATGACGTCATCTTCTCACGATTGCCTACTCACAAAGAAAAAACTCTACGAGTTTGAAACTCTAATCGCTTTTAGAGTTTCAAACTCTAGAAAATTAGAGTTGTCTACTCTAAAGGCGCCTAGAGTTTCAAACTCTAAAACATTAGAGTTTCAAACTCTAATTGTGCCTGCTCGCGGGTCGCGACATTTTCAAGCATTTATCTTTCTATTTCACTATTTTAATGAATATTCATTATGTTTCGATTGTCGTATTGGTTCCCTCACTGTTGGAGGGATTGATCGCATCACGTTCAGGTCATGCGGGGCTCTCTGCGCCTCCTATAGCGTCTCCGCGATCGATTTTTCTGTTTTCAATTTTCATTTCGATGTCATTGAGCAGAAATGGATATCGGTGAGTTTTTAACAATCAGTTTTCATAGAAAAATATTATAAGGAATATTTGAATGACCCGACGAATCACAAATTTGACCTGACGCAAACGTGAAATTGAACTCGATCGACATATACTGTAAGAATTTTCGTCAAACTTTGCGTTCGCTTGAAATTTCGTTTATCAATTGCTTTTAAGTTTTCACGGTCGTGTTAATCTGGAAAGACGCTGCCTAAATGCTGTCAACGCCGTCGCTCAGCCACCTCACACCTGCCAGGACTCATTACTCCCGCCATCATCAAAATTAGGTCAGTTTCTCGAGGTGAGCGGCATTAATTATTGCTGAGTTCGGGTTTTGCTTGTGGATCCATCGTCAGGTCCACTCCTCTCGTTCGCTGAGCTATGGAAATGCGATGAGAAGCTGAATGTGATCTCTCCGCAAAGGTTTGTCAGCAGACAGGTGGTCCCTACCGTTATTAGTTACCGCACTGAAAAGCCAGCGCAAATTTGCTGCAAAAATCAGAACCTCGTGCATGTTGCGGGAACACCAGCGCAAATATTTTTGTTGTAGCCGGCTATTTGCTTAACGCTTTCCAAATTGACAAACTGAAATAAATTGCGCGTGTATTAGGGATTAAGAGGTCATTGCGGCAAATTTGCGCCAGAGTTTCCGTGAGATGTTTGAGTTACTGTCATAAGCATGCGTAGTTCTTTTGGTTATTAGATTCCATAAGAGCTCAAAGCGAGTACTCATAAGTGCTGTTTTTAAAGTAATTTCGCCTTGATTCAATTTATGACTCGAGGGCAATACAAAGGCATCACCGTATCACTAGAATTGATGTGATTATCCAGTTTCAGTCCCGTTTTTGAAGTCTCGTCGTTCATTTATCTGTGGATCTCCAACAAACCAACTACTCAACAGGTATTTCACCCTAATCATGTGATGTTTATCTTTTCAGATAATATTTCAAGCATATTTAATAGCTAATATTGTTTGTATTCAATTCACAGAGAAAGGTGAGCTTCATTAGTTAATGTTTTTGTTTGTTTCTAATACTGCTGCCTCAGATAACCCCCACTCACATGCACATGAGTAGGGGTTGTCTGAGGATGGTTTCAGATTTCTTTTAAATCTAAATATCTTCAATGATTATAATGCTCAAGATTGGGCAGGATGTTCTGCCATCGGTGAGTCATTGTTGTTATTGCGAAACGCTAACAGAAATACTAATATTTCATGGATTCGTATGTAGGACCACTGAAATAACCTCTTAAACAAGAGATATTTCAAGTCACTTTTGTTGTCCATCTAAGCATGCTAGTGGTTTGGAATGGGTAAATTGGTTCTCTAGATGCTCCCTCTACAGCTTTCTATGAACCTCTACGAAATAGCAATAGTAGTTCGAAGGTCAAATCGTAGATATTATTTTGCAGGTGTTCTTTCCCCGCCATGGGCCGATCTACTTTTCTTCCGGTCTTTCAATTTGCTTCTAAATTATTAATTCGTTTTTTGGTTGATAAAATATTGTGAGATCCTCATTTTCCGTCTATTAAAGCACTTCCGTTACACATTGTACGCAGCTAGAGTACAATAGCGACAATATTACGGTATTCTGAATGGGCGAAATAATGATGAGTCACGAATTTGACACGCGATGCGCTCCACTTGAACTAGATTACGGTAGAGGATGGGAAAGAGATCGAGGGGGCGGAGTCAGCACATTAGAGTTTGAAACTCTAATTTTTAGAGGGGCAAACACCATATGTCGAGACGGAGGGTTTAAAACTCTAATTATAACTCTACTTATTAGAGTTTTTTCTTTGTGAGTAGTGATGACGTAATACCAAAACATTCAATATCTTTGCAGTGTGGCTACGCTTCGTTCCAGTCGACGCCCATGTGCCGCGGTATTCTCACCATCATGGACCAGTTCAGACAGTGAGTGGAACCGGGGATGAGAGCCGGAAAATGGAACCACAAGTGTCTATTTGCAGGCCACAGCTGCAGATTCCGTTCCCTTCGGAACGCGACGCGCACTTGTCGGATCGCGGTTATCCGGTGCGTTAACGAAGTGATCTTTGATCTTTGACCTCACACTTGTTTTTCGGTCTTTTGAAGTAAGAGGGCGGAATTGCGATCAATCTGGCTTCCATTGTGAAACCAATTGCCTAACGATGATGCAATCCTCTCTTCAGTTGATGCTAACTAGGAGTGGTCGCGAACTCTCACCGAGCTTTCCGGATGAGATATAGCACATTCGATAGAGCTCAGCGAGATTAGATGAGATTTCAATTTTTAGCTGCTTTCCCTGAAGGAGCTCCGAGTTATTGAGGTCCGAAGTTTGACCTATTTTTGCATATAATCAACGTGCGATGTCAGGACGCGCATATCTAATGCACCACGCTCTATCGTCTTCATCACCTCCTGATGTAGTGGTAGCATGCTTGTCTAGCAAACTTTTGCCCCTGGGTTCGGTTCCCAACAAGACTCATTCTCTTTTGCTCATTTTTCAAAGTGATTTCTAATCTAATTTTCACTTTAATAACAATTTTTCATGTTATCTTTCAATTTTCATGCATCAATGAATCCGCATTTTGAAAACATACTGATGAGAATGCCAGATGCTTTCTGTCACGAAGTATCAGATTTGTGAATTACAATATTGAAAAAAAAACTTATTTCTCATATCGTTCGTAGTCTGGCCTAGTCGATGTCCACCCGGGAAGATCAATCGTCTTTCACAGAAATAGGCGTGCAAAAAAGTCATTCTCCAAAAAAGCTTGTGCATGCATGAAAATTGAAAGATAACATGAAAAATTGTTATTAAAGTGAAAATTAGATTAGAAATCACTTTGAAAAATGAGCAAAAGAGAATGTGTCTTGATGGGGACCGAACCCAGGGGCAAAAGTTTGCTAGACAAGCATGCTACCACTACATCAGGAGTTGATGAAGACGAGAGAGCGTGGTGCATTAGATATGCGCGTCCCGACATCGCACGTTGATTATATGCAAAAATAGGTCAAACTTCGGACCTCAATAACTCGGAGCTCCTTCAGGGAAAGCAGCTAAAAATTGAAATCTCATCTAATCTCGCTGAGCTCTATCGAATGTGCTATATCTCATCCGGAAAGCTCGGTGAGAGTTCGCGACCATTCCTAGTAAGCGGTCTCCTCGTGGGTGCTATCATTCGCAAGTGGCCGGGCTTCATGGCGCAGGCGATGACAAACTGTGACAACTTCGCCCTTACTTGTAAGCTTTGTGAAACACAAAAGCCACTTCATCTTTGAAATAAAACACCTACCGTATTCCCACACCCGCCCAAAAGCTGGACCACCGTAAAAAGGATACAGTAACCATCAACTACATTCTAAAAGAAAGTTACGATACCCCCCTAATCGATTGTTATTTTTTCAGTCCCTCCCTCGCTCGACGTTCGCACCAAATGCGTGCTGCTCGCATGTGCAATTCTCATTGACTATCGATTTTGAGGACAAGCGTGACGTCACGAGAGGGTACGATAGTCAGTTCTATTGCGTAGCGATGACGTCATCTTTCAGCAAGCGCAAAACGATCTCTCCACAGGCGCGTGCCTCGCTCGGCAATCCGTATCAGGTGTGATTGCGTAGTGATGACGTAATTCACCATGTATGCGTCTTCTGTTACAGATGAGCATGAGTCCGGGCATGGCGTACGCGCCGCAGGTACAATACGTCGCTGCAGCGCCGCAGGTTCAATACGTGCAGCAAGTGCAGCCCGTTCAGTATGTGCAGCAGGTGCAGCAGGTACCGTAATCCAATCCAGAACGCCTGAAACCCAAGTAAACTTTTTCAGGTTCAGGTGCAGCCCGTACAGCAAGTACGACAGGTGCAGCAGGTGCAGCAGGTGCAGCAGGTGCAGCAGGTGCAGCAAGTGCAGCAAGTACGACAAGTCCAACAAGTCCAGCAGAAAGTCAAAGTGCAGAACCCCGTCCAGAACGTGCAGACCAATGTCCAGTCGAATGTGCAGCAGCAGCAGCAACCGGGTCAGCAGCAGGTGCAGCAAGCCCAGGCCCAGGCTCAACAGGCCCAGAAACAAGGACAGGCCCAGGCTCAGCAGGCTCAAGCAAGGGCTCAGCAGCAGGTACAGATATAGCTCAGTGGGTACAGCTCTAGCACAGCTAACCAAATGTAGGCGGTTCGACTCCCGCTGCCCATTGCCTGTCTTTTGCAGTCTCCTTGTTATAGGTGCAGCAAGCCCAGACCCAGGCAGCTCAAGCGCAGCAGCAGGGTCAGCAACAGGCGGCGCAGGCGCAGGCCCGCGCCCAGCAGCAGGTTTGTAGTGAAAGTTCTGGAGCGAGCAAGAATAGCTCAGTGGTTCGAGGACTTCCTCAGCTATCTGATGGTTGAGGGTTCGACTCCTGCTGGCTGCAATTTTACTTTTGCAAACTCCTTTGAGAAATTCAGGTCGCTGCTGCACAGGCTCAGGCCGCGCAGCAGGTGCAGCAAGCCACCCGTCAATCGATGATGCAGCAAGTGAAGCAGCAGACGAAAGTGACCGTGGCGACCAAGGCCAGGTACCGTAACCCTTACCGTAACTCACTACCGTAATGTTCGATATCGTAATGCTACCGTATTCTTGTTGTATAATATGACCGTAATCCTACCGTGTTCCAGCACCACCACACCCAAAACGAGCAAGAGTCTCGGGCCGGCGAGAAACACGACTAGCGTGACTAGCGAGAAACACGAATAAGAAGAAGAAGTGAGAAAAGATGACTAGAAGATACTCGAATTCCCGCTCTCAATAAAGATGAGGGCTAGAACAATGAAACAACCGATAAAACTTCGATTGATACTCTCCTTGTCTAAACACAATACCTTCTGCACACTGTGATTTGAGTGGTAGCAAGAAGAAGTAATGCCGTTATAACGCAAAACCACGGTGTTCCTTTATTTCAGAAATAGTGGGACAATGTCAAAAGCCAGACTAAGCTTTCTCTTCGGCGTTTTCGGAAAAAGAAATAAGAAAAAATTGGAGAAAATGAACCCGAAATAGGTTGTGGGCGTGCTGAAACGTTCCAGAAACAAAATCTGCATCTACTCGCCAGCTTCCTAAACGGAATTTCCAAAACTTTGAATCACCAAATCACATTTTGTACCTCCTCATGCTAATTCACTCATCTAAAACCCCCGTCGAGATAATCATTCCCACTCTTCTAGTTTCTGGTCGTACTTGTTTAGTCAATTATGGCGCCAATTTTCGCTGAATCAACGCGGCGAGTGTTAGTGATGATTACCCGCAGATAACGATACTTTACGTACGTGTTTCCCTAATTCCTTGTCTATTTGCAAATTTCCATCTCGGACATTTTCTTCAACGTTATGACTTTTTCATATTAGTAAATACCCTTTTCTTTACATTATTATTGCAGCAGCGTTGTTTTAACGTCAGAGGAGTGCGCAAAAGAAACTGGAGGCAGAAGGATTCCAACGACGTCCTACGTCCTTCCGCTAGCTAGAGGAATGCTCTACCACTCAGCTATACCCCCGATGATGCGCGTTCCTCTATCTCGTGCTGTGTCTCGAGGGCGTGGGCAATGAGTACTCTTTACTCTTTACAGCAACTGAGAGTGCGGTTTCATGATGCCCATAAACCCCGCTCTCACTCCAGTAGGGAACGCACTCTATCATCATTCCGCCCCACTACAAACACCAGCTGTTCAAGTGAGTTTCAGTTGTTCTCTTTTGAGAAATGTCGCCAGGAACTCCTAATAGCAGAACAGCATCGGTGTTATTCGAGAATTTAAAAAAAAGACTGTTAAAAAATGATAAGTACCATGAAAAAAGTGTTATCGAGAAGTACGCTCAACTCAAAGGTCTAAGAATTAGTTTCATTTGTTTCTCGAATGTTTGAAAATTTAGTGCTATCTATACGATTCAGCAAGTAGTCGATCAACAACCAAACAGCATGACCTACGAAAATCCAGCCTTCACAAACTTTGGAATGCAGCCGGCGCGTGATCTACCTACATACGATGCTGTTACGCAGGTTAGTGTATTGAAATTCATGAAAACGAGGCACTCATGAAATAGACTAATGGTACCTGCGTGTATTCTCTTTTTTTAATTTATTTACTTTTTCTTTTTTTATAAATAGGTATGGCTCTTGGTTTTCCGTAAAACATTGCCTGTATTGTCCGTGTTTAGCGTCGAAACCATTTATTTTTTGGCGAGTGTTTGCGAACTCATGACACTCAACACGATATTGTGAAACCCCCTTTGGTATCGGGAAATAGTGTATCTATCGGAATAAGAGCCACATCATTCCACAGGCCGGTCAACCTTCAAGAAAGGCCTTTGGAGTGAGAGAGCGTGTGAAATCGAGAGGGACTCTTTCACTTTTGCATACTCTCTCGTCCTAACCCTGGTCTGTAGGTTTGGAATCATGTGAGCGGATGACTTTCATGTGAACAATACAGGCAGGTATTACACGTACATGCAATACTGCTACTTCTGTGCATTTGAAATATATAAACGGTATGATGATGAGATTGAGTTTCATCAGGATGATAATTGGAGCATAATTGCAGCATCCACAGCCTCTGCAGCAGCAACCTCTCGTGCTGCAGCCGGGCGCACCAGTCGCGCAGCCGCAACGAGTGAGCGTCGTTTTTGCAGCTCCAAAATTTTTAGCTCTTTACCGATTGGTGCACAGAGCGCGTATAGTTGTAATGATCGGTTGACTGTCTGAAAATACGTAAAAATTTTGTCATAAACAGGAAAAAAGTAAATAGTAGCTAGTGAAGCAATCTGGTTCAAGTTGTAGCAGGAGATTGAATTGCATCCTCAAAGCTCCGCTTCGGACAGCTGCATCTGCTGTATCAAGACCCTGTTCACGTGATGCGGGTAGGAAAGAGTCCATGAGTTTGAATGTAGCGTCAAATATTTTCCCCTTACATTGAGCTACTTGTTTAGCTCTCTTAGCCCACAACATAGTCAAACACCCCGATGTCTATCTGATCTCTGGCGTGCAATAAGTAAAAGTGTAAATGAGATACATTGAATTGGAAATTGAATTGAATTGAAACAATATTCGACCTAAAAAGAATCATGTTTCAAGATGCAATAAATAGTGATAATTTTTTTTAATTGAAGAAAACAAGTACTCATCGAAATAATGCGATGTTAAAAATCAAGGAAAAGATCAGAGATGTAATCTTTTGGCTGTTAAAAATTCCAACCATAAAGATCGAATATTTGAATTCCCGCATTTTCTGTTTTTATCGATTATCTCGGCTCCCAGAGAAGGTAGAGACTCAATTTTTGTATCATTTGTTCCAAATAGGAATGTCGATCGTCACCTAACGTTTCAACTTTCTAGCATCACTGGGAATCGAGATAAACGCAAAAATCGATCAATGCGGGAATTCAAATTTGAGATCTTTTCGATCTTTTGGTAGTGCATTTTTTAACAGGCAGATGTCAACATTTGGGATCTTTTCGAAGTTTTTTAACGCCACATTCGTGTTAAAACAACGATTGAAATCGATATTTGATTCAGAATGCTGCAGCAGTTCATGCGCGTCTGCACTTTCAAGATTCAAAATGAGGAAGCGTGATTCTTCTTCGTAACAGCAATAGAGAAAGAGGTTCAGATCATCAACTCCTTCCTCTTTCTCCTCTCTCTCTTATTCCCAGTATCCTTTTCCCTGTATCATCTCCTTCTCATTTCTCTTCTCAATCATCGACTGTATGCCCATTTAATGTAGCTTTTTTCATGTGTTTCCGAATGATGATGTTCCCCCGAAACGTCTCAGCCAATAAAGTTAGTCCCTACATCTCCTCCCTCTCATAAACAATCGATACATAGTTTAATTTTCGATTTTCCGTCCTTGTGGATCTCTCGGTTCGCATAAAGGCTACGATGATCTGCCACATGATTCCAATCATACAGACCAGGGTTGGAACGAGAGAGTGTGCAAAAGTGAGAGGGTCTCTCTCGATTTCACTCTCTCACTCCAAAGGCCTTTTTGTAAGGTTGACCGGTCTGTGGAATGATGTGCAGCGTCACTATTCTGATCGACTTCCTCGAATTCGAAGGGAAGAATCAAACGTAGAAGAGGAGGTGAAATCAGATTCACAGTCACATAAATACTCATAAATGATCCACTAAATAGAAATCATATTTAAATAATTAATGCTTGTTGTACGCAACATATTTGATTAATTAAATTATTGGTGCACGCTATTGACTACTCGTGTGGCTCTGTTTATATGCGTGTGATAGCTTTCCTAACTAGAATTTGAAAGGTAACTATACAACTACCCGCATAAGAGGGAAATTGACCGCTTTTCTGACGAGAGAGCGCGGAGAATGAGGAGTGTGGGGGTGTAATTTCCCTATTATGCGGGTAGTTGCTTAGTTACCTTTCAAAGTCTATTCCTAACTATGTTTAGAAGCGAACCCGTTTACTAGTTGTTGTGAGTTTACAGTCTCTTTCTCAGCGGCAAATAGTGCAGTTACCGGAGCAATACAATACAATACAATGTTTATCACGTCAGACGGTAACGTCAGGTGAGGATGTGGTTTCAGGGGTCAGGATCATTCTTCTCAGTATTCACGGATCATTTCGGCTGGGGTCGGGGTAGAGGATCGGTCTTCTTTCCATTCACAGACTATCTTCTTTGAAGTTGCTGGAGGAATAGACGAGATCTCTCTTAGGACCATGGACGTAGGAGGAAAGGGGAGGTTACGTGAGGCTGAAGGCAGTCCTGACGAACGGATGGCGCATCTTTCTTCCACTTGAGTCCACCAAGCTCGAATCATCAATCAAATTGAGAATTAGCGAAACTGGTATCTGAGTAGCCAACATCAAACGGTCATACCCATCCACGGTGACCAGGCCGGCTAGGACGGGGATTCCGATCTTGTAGAGTCGTTGGTAGAAAGACAAGGGGGTCCGGGGAACTAGGGAAGTCCCTTCTCCATCAGAGAAAAATGGAGAGGGACAGCTCACGACGACTGACAGAAACGAGAATGAGCAGAAGTTACCGGAGCAGAAGTCGATAAATAATAGGGTTTCCCTTTTTGTGTTTTAGGTGAGCAACTTTTCAATTTCCCGGTCGAATTAACCTGATCAGGCAAAATCACTTTTAGATTGATTTCTGTGTCACCTGAAACTCCTATTTTATTTCCCCCACCACCGTGAAGAGCGGTTGAAACTCAACTCATTCTCTCCGAATGCTCTTTGTTAGGGGGTGGGCCAGACCGCTCATCACAACGAAATAGAACACAGAAATGAGGGATTGGGAAAATTGATATTTTCAGGTGACACAAAAAACATTCCCCCTATTATTGCTTCCACCTATATGTGGGCTCGGCGCAGGGGAAAATAAATGGGGGATTTTTACGTTGAATATTCACCTACCAAAAAGGGAAACCCTAATAAATAAGTTTGCGTAACATGTAAAGGTATGAATTTCAGGTGGATGATACTCATGCGACTACCACCTGCCCTTGAAATATAATTATGACAAAATGAGAAAAAGTTATTGGCCGACACAGTCCATCGACGAGTAATGGTCTGACCCTCTCAATTCTGCATGCTCTCTCGCACTGTCTGATCGATGAGAGAGTATGTAAAATGAGGAGAGTCTGATCATTACTTCCATCGACGCTCTTCCATCCTGTAAGATGTGCAGAGGAGAGGAAAGGAAGGAGCGAAGAAAGAAGAAGGAAGAAAAGCTAGTCTACTCATTGAGAGTTGCAATGAATTGCATCATTCGATTGTTTCTGCAAGAGGTTTCCATTGGCTCCTTTCATACTTTGATTCCTTTCTAGAATGTAGCTATCAACTATCCTTATCTTTGAAAAACCATTTCGATACTCGCCAACTAGCGTTATTTAAAAGATTTTTTTTAAATTATATAAGAATCGAATGGATGTTAGGTTGTTTGGCGTTTGCAAACCGGCCTTACCGTTTGTCGACGTAAATTTCTCTTGATTCCGGTAGCAAATTTACTTTACTTTTGGGCAGATGTGAACTCACGACTTTCTTTCAGGATGAAAAATTTGAGAAGGCGAACGCAGGATCGGTTGATTATACCACTCTTCAACCCGGCATCGAATATGATTCCGCAATCCCGTCACATCTCCGGAAAGGGGTAACGAGCGAGAAAGCGTGTGATAACGAGAGCAAACCTCTCTGCCCCACGCCTGAACCCTCTCTGGATGTGTGGAACCTTCTGGAAGCGCCCGTCGTTTTCAAGAAGAAGGTAGCAGTTTTTTTTAATATTATCGCGATTCTATAAAATTCGAAGTAGTTTTCTCTGTAAAAAGTAACATGTTTGCCTATCTCAAAATAGTCATTTCTTTTTTCGACTGATTGTTGAAAATATAATTTAGCTTATAATAATTTCATATTTCACAGAAGACGATTCCGGATCCGGTCGTGCAATTGAACGCTCCTGTTGTCAATTTAACAAAGAAGGTAATTTTCTGTAAATTTTAGCACATATTTTCACGAAAAATTCGGCGGATAATTTTTAAAATGTTTTAATTTTTCGAAACTGATTCCGTTCAGATCGCTCAGGCGCTGTACGAGCCGTGGATGGAGGAGGGAGGGTAATTTTTAATTTTTTTAATGTTAAAAAATATAAAGATAATTTGCAGGAAGAATCGCGTGACAATGGATGCGTCGACTACGAAAATGATCCAAAAACTGCTGGCCAGAGCAATTCCAAATTCGCTTCCGTTTAAAATTGTCCACAAACTGTCCTGTTTTACTATTCTTTTTCTGATTACACCACTTCCTGTTAGTAGAATATGGTCGTTCAGAAAGGCAGTCGACCTACCGGCCGTCAATTATCGATTAATGATTATTGATAATTGACGGCCGGTAGGTCGACTGCCTTTCTGAACGACCATATTCTACTCCTGTTGCCCCTTTGTTGTGACCCAGCGATAAGTCTCGTCTAGCTGCCGATAATTCGACAACCTAACCTTACATTCATGATAAACATTATTATTATTATTACTATTATTATTATTATTATCGAAAAATATTTTTTTATTATTATTGTTAGTTCAGTCAGGGCCACAGACAGCAGTAGAGCGACAGATGCACCTGGACAACAAGAAAAGTGAATGCATTCGTTCATTGAGTGTTTTTTTCGTCAGGAAATAGGAGAACAATAAAGTACAGAAAACGACTGTGCTTTCGTGTTTCAGCATTATGTGATAAAAGAAACAGCGAACATCCGGCATTACATCAGGATCTTGAGACTCCGCATTCTAATTATAAAGTATTGTTCTCTATTTGCGCCCGATGCAGTAAAACGCATTAGTGTCGGCGTTTTAAAAGTCTTTATGTACATTTGAACTGCTCTATGTCGAGATCCTAGTCGGAGGACTTCCGCAATGTATACCTCAAAGTTTGTTAATTTCGCATGCAAGGGAATGAGTAATTGGAATTAGATTTTAAAAAAGACGAAAATTCCACTGCAAATTATGAATTGTAACGTCTCATGAAAGTCATCTCTTTGGTACTTTTTGTTCAGCTTCACTTATAACCTAGGATTGCCCATTTTATCTCATTCCGCCGATTACTCCCTTTCGGGTTTCAAAAACTCCACAGCAAACCCTTTTCTCGTAACCTCCAAGTGTCTATCTCGTAGTCTCCCGGGAACACTCGAACTCTTATCATCTGACTGGTCACTTGTTGTCGTTCCTCTCGTTCTCTTTCTCTCTCTCTCTCTCTCTCTCTCTCTCTCTCTCTCCTTCTCCCCTTTTCTCCCCAAGTGTTTGCCTTAGTGTACATGCCCTTTAGCAGCTGAGCGCGGCATCTTTGCAGTGTGGTGATGGATCAAAGGCGCTTTTTACGCTTTTTAGCCTCCTCTAGCCACGAATTTGTGCCATTTGCATCATTGGCGCGCTTTTTACGATCCTCCTCTCACGAGCGTTTTTATCGTTCTCATTCAGCTCTTCAAGTCGTAGATCGTCAAGCTCTACCGATTAGCTCTGTAGTGTCACAGCTAGTGCTGATGGTTCCGCGGCGCGCTAGAGTTGGGTCACAGGAATGTCTGGCTTCCGGGCTAAACCTGTCTTTTTGCTATTTTTTCGAAGCTCAGCATCTGGGGAAGTAGGATCAATTTTCCTATCAAGGATTGGTTGATGACTCTATGCATCATTCCACATTCCGGTCAATCTACAGATTGGGGTTTGGAGTGAGAGAGCATACCAAATCGAAGGGGATACTCTCTCACTTTTGCACACTATCTCGCCCTTGTCCCCTTTCTGTAGTATTAGAATCATGCTCGAGCAGTGCACGATGCCGCTATTTCTTATCAAGGGCCGGATGATGAACGACTCCCAGTCATCCTTGCATTCCACTTCTCTGTGTACCCCCGGCGCCCTTTGATTTTCCTCACAATTTTCTTCCCAGAGTTGGTCGACACTTTTTCCCGCGCGATCTATTTTGTGTCCTAGAGTGCCTTAGAGTTTGCAATTCCACTCGTTCGATGAATTCGCTTTGCTTATCGGTAATAAAGGTAAAAAAGGTAAAGGTGCTAGGTCTTCTACACGCAAGGCGGTCTCGACCACCCCTATGCCTGAGGGGCAACGAGAGCCTGTCCTGAGGTGATCAGCGGTCTGTTGCGAGTCTATCCTCGTGTTGTGTGCACGTGAATCGGGGACCCTTTTCGGGGCATGTTTGGATCGTGATTTCTCACTACCAACATTATGATCGGAATTGGGAGATACGGACTATTTCAGAGTCTAGAACGCTATCCAAATAACCCTTCTAAATTTCGCCCGATAATCGTTCCAAACAAAGAGATACTCATTATAATTTTGCACCCGTTTTTTACTCATCAATGATCTCTAACCACTTGTTTCCAGACACCAGTTCACCACAACATTTGTTTAATTATTCCTCCTCTTCTCTTCCTCTTCTCCACTCTCAGAGTTCACCCATACCCAGACTGCGTGCACGATCTTTGAATTGTTTGTTCGTTTGTTCATCTCAACCTCACGAGATCAAGAAATTTCAATAACATTGCACCGGAAAAGTTCCAAATCGCCGCTCAAACAATGATTGTTTGTTGCATAGTGATGACGCAATCACTGATTTCAACGGCGCCATTTCTAGTCACTCGTGTCGACAAGTGTCTAGACTCTTTGCGGGTGTGTTTGTCGCAAGGTACTAGCAATCTCAGCCACGTTTCGCGCCCGTTTAGCGTGATTTTCTCGCGCAAATGCAATCAAATCTCGTTTATTAAGCTACGCGGTTAGTTGTTTGAGTATTTTTTTGTGTAGTGGAGTTCTCTCCGCATCTGCTTCAGCGCTATTCGATAAATGAAGCAACGAAGAGTTTGCAATAAGCAGTTGGCTGCCTTTTTGTGAGAACTACAACATTTAAAAAATTAAAACACTAAAATAATTCCGTCTACCTTGTTTCTAATAAAGTGCAATGCATACTATATCTCAATACTATATGATATAGTATTGAGATATAGTATTGAGTATTGAGATATAGTATTGAGTAGATATAGTATTGAGATATAGTCTATATCTTAGTTTCACCGACTCTTGCATAGTGATGATGCGTTTAAAACAAGGTTTGGCCAATCTTCTCCTGAACCGCGCTTACGTAGTGATGACGCAATCCAATTTATCGTGCAAAGAAACACTAAAGGAGAGCTAGTTTCACGGTCGGCGCCCGCCGGACTTTGTCCTTAGAATGCCCTTTTGCAGTAGTGAGTGAGTGGAGAGCAGCTGGGAAGGGCTCTTTTTTCTTCCCACTCTCTCTCTCTCTCCCTGCATGTCTAGCCCCCCTCGCTCAACAGGGTAGACCCGCGCACTTTCACCCCTCTCTTTACTTCCCCGTTCTCTCCTGGTCCCTTTCTTTTTCGTGCATCTGACTCTTGCATCAGAGGTCATCCCTCCAATTTAATTGTAAAAAGTTAGCAGTGGCGTCCGGTGGGTCGAACACTTTCATCCCTCTGTCTCTCTATTTCCCGATCTCGCTGCTAGTCCTTTTTCACAAGGATCTCAATTTCTGCCGGGAGCGACGTGAAAAACCGATAATTTCGTGCAGCAGTAGGTTTGCCGTTTCACCACTTCTACATCATTTCGTCTCCGCTTTTCTTCATGTTCTTTGCGCTCTATAATCTTTTCACCATCCATAATTTATCGCGTGCATCCGGCGCCGAGGGGCAATCCTTGCGCTGTCATTTTCTCGAAGGCGACATAAAATTGCTAGTGTTCGATCACCCTTTTCATCCCTACCTTCTCCTTCTCCCCTCTCTTTCCCCCCACCTTTTATTTTACTACCTTTTTGGCCATCTCAAAGAGAATAGTTTCCCGCCGCGTTTTGATCTCCTCAACACTTTTCCGCTTTCTCTGGACTCTCGCGTTCGTCCGCTCTCTTGCCCTTGGCCCCTTTCTGGAGGGAGTCCCCTTGCCTCTTTCCCACTTCCCGTTCTCTCTCGCCGCCCCTTTGCACTCCCTGCACATTCCCCCTTCTCCTATTCACGTGCTTTTCTGCTCCTGAAAAATGTCCCTTCACATTTATGTTTCATGCATTCAACTAAAGAATGTGCGTTGATTGTTAACCGTTCGTTTCCACATTGGCGGTGTTGAGTAAATCTTGTACCTCCCCTTATCTCCTCTCGTCGCACGTTTTCCTGCGTATTTCTGTCTTTCGACTGCAATCATCCTGTCCCTGATGTCTATTAGCTTAATTTTTTGCGTAGAGTACGTTCAACTTCCCATTTATTTTACAGCAATTTGGGTCTATCATTCTGCCCCCCTCATACACAGAGAAAAATAGTCTTATATTACGCCCATGACCCTTTCAAAAGTCTTATATATAAGACTTAAGTTCTTATATATAAGACCTTTGAAAGGGTCATGGGCCTCATATAAGACTTTTTTCTGTGTGTACGTAGTAGATCTGCGCAGCAACCGGCCTTACCCGGCACCCGGCCTTACCCGCCTTACCCGGCCTTACCCGGCCCCGGCAGAGTAGTCGCTTGTCGGCGTAAACTCCTCTTGTTTCCATTGGCAACTTTACCTTTGTTCTGCTCCCTTCTCCCCTTCACCTATAGCCACATTTTTTCTTTGCCCTTTTCCACGATGCAAAACCAATTGTTCTTTGCCATTTTGAAACAAGCCTATGGGGTCCGACTGGCAAACTCCAATTCTGACCCCTTTTCTTCCCATTCCCCCTTCAATTCCCCCCTCTCCACGCGTGTTCTCTGCACCCTCTGCACTTTCCCCCGCTCTCTCGTCCACATTGCAGTCAATTTTTCGTCCTTCTCTCTTCCCTCTCATTTTCCATTTCTGTCTCTTCTCTTCTCCTTTTCTCATTTCCCGCCATCAAAGAACCACCCATTCAACTGCCAAAGTTTCCAGAACGGGGTTACGAACGCGAAAGAATGAGAGAGGGAGAAAGAGAGAGAGAGAAAGAGAGAGGGAGAGAGAGAGAGAGAGAGCGACTCTTTGGGGGAATCCCAATGCCCCCTACTTCTGGCGTTTGAAATGGCTGTGCAATTTTGTACCCTCTTATTCCTTTTCTCTTCCCTCTTGCTCGTTTTTCACCTTCAAAGAACCACCCAGACCATTCCAACACTCCGCCAGGAATCCAGTAATGGGTATGCAGAGAGAAGTGCGAAGACAAGTTAGGGAACCCTTTCTTCTGACCTCCTCTACTCTCGGGGCTTGACGTAGGGTTGGTCAAATCGGTTGCTGCTCTCTTCATTTCGCACACTCTCTCGCCCGCCGCCTAGCGCAGAGAGTGTGTGTGAAATGAAGAGAGCAGGAACCGATTTTACCAACCCTAGTTTGACGGCGCTGAGGGACGATGTGTGCCCTCTTCTCCCCTCTCTTCCCTTCACTCCTCGGGAGTCAAGAACCACCCAGTGCATTCCACAGCCCGGGAACACTCTCCCTGTGCGAGAGATATCAGAAAGTGCGGGAACTCTTTCCTCCCGACTCCCTACTGTTGGGGCTTGACAACGCCGTAAAATTATGTCCCCTTCTCTCCTCTTGCTCTTCCACGTTTCATGCTCTATAGAACCACCCGGAATGCATCCCGTGCCCGCTCGTCCCCCTCCAGAATGGGGTCCGGAGAGTGCGGGACATTCGAGTGCCCCCTTTCCTCCTGACCTTCTACTCTTTTTTTTTGGTTTTTGAAAGGCTGCAAAAATGATTACCCCCTTTCATCTCTTCTCTCTTCTCTTCCCTAGTCAAATGCCACCCAAGTTTCGACCAGTAGTTTAGCATGCAAATGTCCGCAAAGCGTGGGCAAAGTTGATTTCGTAGAGCAGGAAGTTCCGGAACCAAGATTATTCAACATTACACTGCACCCTTTTGCTCCAGCTGTTTAAGTTTTCGAGTTTAAAGTCGGGAATGAACGAGGGGTTCTTGAATATTTTCTTCTCTCTGTCTGCCAGAGCATCATTCCCCCAAAACCTAGAGTAAGATTTCAGGTACGAGGGAATGACGAGAGGTCTGACCCCTTTCTGGAGGGCCACAACCATGTGGAAGTTGTTCAATGAACAGCGGAAGGGCGCTGTTTACTCTGTGCCCTGAGAGAGAGAGGCTTCACGTTACTTTCACCACACTTCCAGTGCGGCTCAATTTCGTTTTTACTCTTCTCAAATATACTGAAATTGAGCGCGAGCTTGCAGAAAAAGGAAACGTTGCAGCACGATTTCTTAGAATATTTGAAGAAATATTTTCCCGAGAACCTGGAAACACCATTTTCATTATCGATTAAAATTGCTATAGCTCTAGCCTCCCTCTTGATCTGTGTTTCAGGGTGCAAGTATTGGTCAGTGTTTGTTTGTCTAGTGTTCACACGGTCATTTTCTATCATTTACTTCTTTATCTTGCGTCCATTCTCTCGTCTAAATCCCGACACAGAGACATCGGAAAGATGTCGTCCCTCTATATTTCCTACGATCGCCCCTCCTGACCCCTTTCTGGCGGAGTTCTGTGTAATGCGAACTCTGTGTGTCTGTCTGGCGTCGCCTATTGAACAGCGAATGGGTGGAGTGTTTGCACTGCGCGCGAAGACACTCGCGCCAAGCTTTACGTTTCCGATGAGCCTTCTGGAAACACTCGCAATCGAAATCCTTACTCTATTTTTACGCGTAAAGTGTAGGGCCTTCAGGAGTACTCGGCAATATTCTACACTCTTTCTATTTTCTTCTGTGGCTATCTGCCTTTCTCCCATTTCACTAGTTCGTTGAGCCGGTTTTTGAGTGACTGTGAAAAGCGTGGTTTGCATAGTAATGATGCAACGACCTTTGCCGAACTATTGAATGTCGCACGCGTGAGAGGAATGTGTTTGCTTTCCGCTCAGACACTGCGTAGCTTCACGTATCGGCTGACATGTTGAACGAAACAATTCTCGAAACATTACTATCCCATCCTCACTTCTACTCCAAAAAAAGGTATTTAATTGGGAGAGTCTCTCTCAAACTCTCTTTCCCCCTCAATTTTATCCCCTTTCTAGAGCGTTGGCTGGTCGACGCTGTGCGAAGCCCTTGACCACACCATTCGATCATCTCAGATTAAAATTGTGCCGTTCCAAATCCACAATCCTGAAGAATTATTGGATTAGCCAGCGTGGTTTTATTCGCATAGACAGTTTACCTTAACATATGCCCTGAATCGCATTGCGTATCTCTCAGCTTGTTGTGCGTTCCTTTCCCGCTGAATTTTTGACGATTGTTTATTTGATTTGCATAATTTACTTTTTTGTAGTTTGTACTTTAGAACTAATAATTGCAGTCCCGTCACACGGGGGGAAATGGACGACGGCATGGACTTCCTCGGTCCGCCGTCTACGGGAGCACCGCCGTCCTATGAGGTATCACCTCCAGAAAGGGGCCATGGGCGAGATAGTGTGTTGAAATGAGAGAGTGATAGAGAAATGCAATCTTATCGGTTACCATAAGTCAAGTCGAGTTCCCGCCGTCCTATGAGGTATCACCTCCAGAAAGGGGCCATGGGCGAGAGAGAGTGGGGAAATGAGAGAGACTCGACTTGACGGTTTGGAACCTCGCTCGTAGAACTGCAGAATGGAGTAGAGAATGGAGAAAATTCATTGTATTATGTTTTTCATATATCAACGACATTCATTCATTCTTGTACAAGAGAATTGGCTGTGAATTGGGGTCAAGAGACGGATGTCCGTCGACGTAGTCGAGTCGGTGGTTTTTGCTTTGGCAGCAAGAGTATAAGCGGTATTCTGTACAGAGAAAGCGTAAAATATGTACACTGCACCGCGGAATTTAATGCTCATCAATCCTCCGTTCCATCATGTAATCCTTCTGAAACATAAAAGCACGGTGTCATTATTAATGAAAATGCGAAAAGGGAGTACAACGCAATTTTCTCCTAGTTGAGAATTTTAGGTTGAAACAATACCAAAAATTTTTTATTTGATTTTATAAAAATGTGACTTAATTAATTTGACTAATTAATGAATCAATAATATTCCCATTCCAGGAAGCCATGGGTCCGTTTCTGCTCAACCTGCGACCTCCGCCATTCGAGATGTCCCGATTCACGGAGAGACTGCCCGGCGCGGTCATGACGCAACCCGGAGGGCATGATTGTGATGATGATGGTGAGAAATCTCTCTCTCTCTCACCGCTGAACCCTGCTCATCTAGTGTCACCTCATTATAGAAGGTTGATTCTGGATGGTGAGCAAACGGTTGTAAACCTCCAAAAGGGGGGTTGAGGGGGGGGGGGTGATAGAGTGGGTGAACGTGGGAAAGACCCTCCCAATTTTACACGGTCTCTCATTGGACACTCGATTGTGACTGTGGCGATGCAGTAACGTTCTTAATGAATGCTCTCTGCTCCACGACATGCTGATCATGCGTTTCATCGAGCTCATTTATCGGGATGTATCAGCAACCTAGCCGATAGTCTCGTGATTTTCATTTAAATCTAATCCATAGTTCCTTCAGATGTCAAAGTAGTGAGCGTATGGTAGTGAGCACCCGTTTCACACATGATTCCTAACCTATAGAAATGCAAACGAGAGAGTGTGTAAAAAGGGAGATCGAGAGAGAAAAAGAGATCAGCTCAGCCCAATCTGCATTCAGACGTCAAATGGATGGCTCTTCCTCGTGTCGACCCCGGCTCCTCCTGTCCTTATGGATTGGAGTACCTGCTCGAACTGAACGTTGTACACGTCAAGAGGGTGAGACACCCCTTCACACTGCCAAACAATTGAAACTATCTATGGTTATCAAGATAATACATGAATAGGGAGTATGAGCTTTTCTGAAACTCAATATCGTGCATTCTAACTCCGTTTTTCCTGACTATCGCGAACTGCGACGTCCCTGATCTTGTGCATTGGATAAGAAATATCGTGCGCACTTTTTGATGGTACTGTGCATTTATTAAATTCATTTTCAGGAGCGCTGGCGTATGTTCGAGGGCCGTCGGTATGCAGTGAACAATGGCAACGGAGAGAAGGTACGCAAATTATATATATATGGTCTCCAGAAAGGGGTCAGGAGCGAGAGAGCATACACAATCGAGAGAGAATCTCGCCCCACCATCTGGCTCTCGACCCCAGCACCTTTCTATCTATTTCTATCTAATATTAGATTTACTTGCTGAATTTATGTTCCACAAAGTACATATCATTCTTATCACAGCAATCAGGTTGATGTTTCCCAGTATTTTGTTAAAATGGTTCTTAGAAAAAAATATTTAACACTCTGTAAAAATGATATGTGCAGTCTCAGTATGCCGGAACTCAGACAAATTGATTGTCCGGCAAATTACCGGTGAATGCTCCTCCTACGCTGATGGTTTTGCGTTTGAAGGGCAAATAGTTCGTCGGGGTTCATGCATAGTATGCATTGCATACGGAATTAGGCGCATAAAGTTAACCAATATCTATTCGCTTTTACAGATCTACCTCGCCTCCGACGGCGGCCTCTTCAACTACAGCGTGCAGGACCAGCTGGAGAGGGTTCGTTTCCAACAACATTTCATTGCACGTGGTGTGTCTGGTGGTACCACGTGGTGCGCCGAGTGCACTTCGGCATTCGATTTACCCCATTTTGCAGCACGTCTTCACCATCAAGAGGGAGTCGATGTGCCTCTGCTTCGGCATGTCGACAGAGTGCACTGTGGAGTCTCCGCCGGGGGAAGTGGTGGGTGAATTTCGATTTATGACCCTTCTTAGGTCTTTGATGATCTTTGGTCGCCTTCTCCACGTTAAAAGATCAATATCATATATTTGAAATGGTTCGTTTCTGTACAAAAAAAGAGATTTTAACGATGCAAAAACACTTCCTTTGCATCGCTGAATGCGAGATACCAATTTTCCTTTCACCTTGCAATTTTGCGTTTCATTAGCACTTTTTGTGACTTTGCGAGTTCTCTCAGTCAATTGTGAGTCGAAATGTCCTGAAAAACAAATTTAATCGTTTGAGAAGACTCATAGGCAATCAATAATGGGCAGGTGGCAATCATAAAGTGAATGAATGAATATTCCAGGCCAGCTACATCACCGGCACTACCGGCTATTGTCTGTCCAACGTGTCCATCACCGACGCCGATAGGAAGTGAGTGTGTCGTGTGTGCGCCGATTCTGTCGTTTACTAATCCTAGAATTTTCAAGCATTTTCTCAATTGCGTGAGCGCTTTCTGTCTTTTCCAATATATCTCTTTTTCAGTCAAGTCTTCTCGATCAAAGCGCCGCTGGGCTGCAGCTGCTGCGAGGACGAGAACCTGCCGGTACGTGGTGTGGCTGCCGTTGTTTGGGGTTACTGTAGCTTCAATCATTCAATTTTATGCGACTACCGTATCTCAGGTGCTAGCAAAGAGCGTGCAAGTGGCGCAGATCAAGCGCCGTTACCCCGAGGTACCCCTGTCGGAGCGCTTCGACTACATCATCACGTGTGAGTACCGTAGTTTTGCGGCATTCGTAAACAGCAGAAATCGTTGCACACATTGCAAAATGCCACAAAATTCAGACAGTAGGAAATGACAGAAAGAAGTACGCACAATGCTATTCAGTTCCCCGCGATCTCGAGGTGCGCATGAAGGCTGCGCTCATTTCTACCGCAATCAAAATCGACGTCGAAGCCTCGGAGCAACGGTCGCGACACACAGCGAGCAACCACTAGATGACGATTGGCAAAATGCCAAACTAAAAGGTGGCTTCGGTGTTCACAAATGCTCATACTTATCCTATGTCTTGTGCGAGGTTACTTGTTAATTCGTTGAAAAAGATATCTAGACCGGTCAACGAGTACATTGATGAATATTTGCGAGCGCTGAAGTCTAGGAATGAATAGACTTTAACGTTGGAAAGTCGCCATTAGACTTCCTGACTTGGTTTCCGTTGAGAAACTACTCATGCAGTTGCTATCTGCGACTACAGTAGATTAGGCAGCCATTACGCACAGAAAAATGTATTTCGCCAGGCTCATCTTACACGAAAACGAGCTGCGTGTTATACATAATGAAATATATCTTATGCTTTTTCGTGTTTTTTTTCGGTGCAGTGAAATGCGTTTTTTTCTGTGTGTACAACCCCCGCTCAGTATTTATGTACACACTTTCCACACACTTTCTACCATTTCTACGCCTTTCGCCTTTGTACTGTTGCCATTAGACAGTGATTTTCGTTCGTTCGTTTGTTATTTATGCACCGATAGGCGAGAATTCGAATGTTGTTTCTGTTGTGCTGAATTTTATGAAATATTGAACTTCTTTTTGAGGAAGTATACATATTACAGAATTTCGCTATGTAGATGCTCGAGGTCATGCTTATCTGTACAGTGATCATGTTCATCGATATGACCAAACCACTTTTTCGATAAATATTCTGATACCTTAACGTCTGCCTGTTACTCTGACAACTCAAACTATGTAAAAGGTAAAGGTAAAGGGTCTAGGACTTCTACACGCAAGGCGGTCTCGACCACCCCTATGCTTGAGTAGCAACGAGTAACTTAAACTAATAACTTAAGTAACTCAGACTCTGCATGCCAGTCAGGGGTCCCATTGCGCGGTAGATGGCACTTGCTGCTTCAACTTGGAAAGTTACTTCTAGGAGCAATTTTTGAGCGATTTATATTTTTATCCTGTTTTTATTTTATCTCTTTTTATCAGAAATCTAACGCTAAACCTAACCTAACGCAACCCAACGCAAACCTAGCGCACGCAACACATAACGCACGAAACCTAACGCAAACCGTGTGAAATACCAAAATATAAAAAAATAATCACTTTTACTATTACTCAACTAGAAACGGAATCAATTTAACAAGCGCTTCTTTAAGCCACAACTACATGCATAATATTATCTTTTTCAGAGCGGCAAGGTTATTCTAAAAATAGAAAGAAGAAGAAAACAGTTTCCCTGAGTTACCCATTGTTTGTGCTGTCGATTGACATTTCGAGCCTTTCTTATAATTTATAGTATTGTATCGCGTTTCCACACTTATAAATATCATTCAAACTATCGACCAAAAATAATTTATCACCAGAACAAATATGTATAGGCTCGAATTCGTAATCGTAATTTCTCATTTTTTTCGCGGGAACGAATGGCACTTTCAATAGTAAACGCATCTGGTGGGTATTGTGAGGACTCAGTAGACCATTCATGGAACAGCTTCTTTTCCGTTTTTTTCTATGCCGAGTAACGCATTTAATGATTGTCGGGATTCTCATCTTTCGAATAAAAAGAGAGAGAGAGACTCTCTACAGTCTAGGGTTGGCAATTTAATTCCCAATGCGGATCTCAGATCCATTTCATTCTGAGCGATTGGAATCGGTCGGTTCTCAGATCCGAATGAATCTGAGCCATTCTTGTTCGGATCCAAATGGATCCCAGTTTGTTATCCCAAATATCTCCAGTTTCCCTTCAAACACGGACTTGAGAAGCCGTAAAGGTACACATCGAATCGAAATTTAATGGGGAACATTTAATTTATTAATATTGAAAATTGACTATTTTTCAATTGAAAATTAAAATGTTCCCCAGTCGATTTTGAGCCGATGTGTACCTTTCGGAATTCTTAATTCCTTCAATGAATGGAGATATGAGCTCGAATAGTTGGGATCCATTCGGATCTTTTTCATCCTAGTTGGGATCCTTTTAGATCCCAGCTTTATTTGTCATTATACGAGTGGGAATCATTCCGCTCTCAACCGCGCGTTGATGAGCGGTGAGGTGGGCATCAAACTACCAACCCTACTACATAGAGTGCGTAATTCGGGTCGGGTAATCGGGTAATTGAGCGGTCCCTGTCGAAATGATTCGGCAAATGAGACGGCCCGAGAATGACCCCTCAAAATGATCAATTACCCGATAACAGGCTCTCATACAGTTACAAATTTTAAACGGAAATACTTAATATAATACGTTTTTCTTGTTAATTTACGTGCACACTTTGTCTGTGACACTCTGGCATATGAGAATTTCCCATTGTTGTCTCATTTTGACCGTTTCTTCAATTCGGTCTCTCTGAAACACGCGAAATTTGTTTTCAGTCATGTCCAGGTTGGCGATTTTTGATATTATATTGTAGCAGAACGTACAAAATATAAATATATCTTGTAGATCTAGCCTGGTAGAAATTCCCGTCTCAATGTGAACACTGTGTTGTTTCTTCAGACATTAGTGAATCAATCAATGGTGAAAAGTGGTTCCGATATTCACCGAATGGACGTCAAAATCGACACCAACTTCAATTGAATTTCCATTAGTCGTTCTGTAGACAACATGTGAGTTCTCTTCTATGTCCAAAATATTTCAACGCATATTCTTGAGCGACAATTGAAACGAATCTATGGATTGTACCAAGTAGTTTCTTCGCGTTCGCGTCCTCTGATATTTTTGTCCCAATCGATCCCCAGTTGGCAGACCAATAGTGTGAAGATCAAAGGTGCCCGACGTTCCCAGTGGGGAGATGGTGGTTTCCCGTTGACACAGTCTCATGAAAAGGCATAGCGCAATGCAAGAACAAAACAGCCTTGAAACTCCGCCCACTGGGTTGAAGGAGCGGTGTGTGTACTCCCGAACGGATTGTTGGCGTACTGTAATGGCTAGAAGCGCACAGGCAGCTCGGCCCGGCGCATGAGATTCCGTACGATAGGGTAGCGCAAAGTAGAAGACTGTGCTGTCAGCCCGCATGGCTCAGCAGGTAAGTAAGTAAGTAAGTAGTGTGTCAAGGAGGGGTCGGGGGTTCGACCCCCACCCCATGCAAAAATTCTTGCCGCATTTTTCTGAGGCTCATTTCTTTTCATCGACTAATTCCCCCCTTGCCCCCACTACACCACGAATCACACCACGCGTGCTTCGCGTGCAGCTCTCGAAATGCATTGGCCATGAGACTGTGTTGAGGGAGGAATCTCCATTTGGGATCCCAGAATTTCCCCCATTGGGAAACCGTCGGCACTTTTGATTTTTCCCCCATTGGTCTGTCAACTGGAGATCCATAGGAGTAAAAATACCGGAGTAGGTAGATCTGATTCCTTTTCCTAAATCAGACTCCATAGATTCGACTTGGTTGTCACTCAATCACACGCGTTTTAACAATTTGGACATACAAGAGAACTTACATTTAATATTCAGAACGACTTACGCAATTGGAATTGAAGCTGGCGGCAATTTTGACGTGTGTTCGTTGGATATCAGAACCACCTTTCACCATTGATTTACGAGTCTCTGAAGAAAGAACACAGTGTCCAAGATCACAGTGTGACCACCATTTCCACCAGCAAGGTACACTTGATCTACTCTAAATCTATGTTCTGTAAGTTTTAGCACAAAATAATATCAAGAAACACCGACCTGGACATTACTGAAGACAGATTTCACGAGTTTAAGAGAGGAGAGACCGTCCGGGAAGTGAATAAGCGGTCGAAATGAGAGAACAACGACGAATTATCATATGCGATAGTATCACAGACAAAGTGCGTATGGAAATTCACAAGAAACACGCATTTTATGACATATTTTCAGAGATTAGTTATCGGATAATGGATCATTTTCGAGGGTGTGTTATCGGGTAGTTCTCCCAATCATTCCTCGCAGGCGGGTACCCGTGGCATCGGGTAATCTCACATTTCGCACTCTACTACTACAGTCGTTCCAATTTCGCATTCGTGGTTTTGTTGTTGCGTATTCCCTCACTTTCGTTATGAATATCGAACATTTTTAGCAATTGAAGGTTGTGGAATCTGCTTACATCAGTTTCCGTCCGACTTGGATGTCTCGATATGACATTAGCCCCGGTCTTGTATCGTTTCAAGTGACCTATTTGCACGCTGTCGGGGCGATTTCAATGATTCTTTCAATTTTCGTTTTCTATATATGAAATATGAAATTCACATAATATAGGGTTGGTGCAAAAATTTCGATCTTTTTTCGGCTCGACGAATTTCTGAAATATCTGTCGATTGGAAAATTAAATCGTTTCATGGTTATGCATATTTTGAAGGTCCGTCCTTGTGCTATTTATTGCCCACTTGGTGGAATCCATTGATTGAGAATGTACAACTTTATGAATGCATGTAGTGGATGCACTGGGAATTGATACCTCGCACTTTTGGAGTTATAAATCTAAGAAAGCAAAATGAAGGCCAACAAAAAGCTTAGCATTATTAACAGTGGTAGTATACATATACATCTAGCCCGACACTACGTTTGTGCTGATTCGGGGAAACTTTTTTCGAGCACTTGAATTGAGACCGCCATTAAACACATCTGATGAAAACACAATTTTGGATGGTACTTCAGTATACAGATGACATATCATATGACATTATACTATTACGTAGTATATTGACATTGTTTTCTATTCATTTAGTTGGTTTCTTGATTAAGCTTTTGCGGTACAATATTTAATAATCAGAAGTTGGTGTTCATTTAGTGATGTTGAAAACTATGTTTTACATTATGCAAAGTAATTGTTCGGCGATGAAACAATGAGATCTCGTAGTTATTCTGAACAGGAGGCATAGCTAAACCAACCCTAAGAAAGAGCGGAGCTGAACTCACCTGGAGCGAATTTGAGATCGTTTCTACGGATCCAATATGATATGTGTTTTTGAGAACTTTTGTGATTCTGAACTATGATTTGGATTTTTCGATATTCTGGATATTAAAGAGGCAATTACGGAAACAGCCACGTTCAGTAGTGACACAGTTAGTGTAGAATACAGCGCCCCTACCTAGACCTCATGAGAGCGTATTGGTAACAATCACTGATATCTCGTTTTGTACATGTATTTTATGGATGTCCGAAATTTGGCCAGTTATATCTCATGAAGTCGGCATCCTATCACTAAGCCAATCACATCGCTCGACAGAGGGTACAAGGGGATCTCACCTTTTTATAGTGAGGCATGCTGGAGAAATTTCCTTTTTGATTGTGAGTGAATCGAAATTAATCTTGATTTTCGAATTTTTACTCGAAATTTTATTTCTAAATTTTCTGGGCGATTATGAGTGTGATGCCTACCTTAAGTATAGGGTAGGAAGTACTACAACTACCTCAAAACATAGTTTGAACATGGGTCGATTGCTTTTTTGTGGAGCTGAGATACGGTGGTTCAATTATGATTCCCCAAAAAGATCGAAACTTTTGCACCAACCTGATATAAACAATATTCAGTGTATTCGCTCGTCGAGAGAGCGTGCGAAAATGACAAATTAGTAAGTTTATCATACACTTAGTGTCGTATCTCACAAGGGGAGACCGCATAGAGGATATGGAGTTTCCGAATGCGACCTGGGGGGATCGATTACTATCATAAAAGTAAGAAATAATCGGTGGTTTAAAACTGCTAAAGAGGTCCCATGACTTCTCCACCCTTAGTGAGATTGGCGAATTTTCCGGAGAGTCGCAATTTTAGCCACTCCCCCACAGAGAGCAGATATCACAAGATCTATTTAGCAGTTTTAAACCACCGATTATTTCTTACTTTTATGAGAGTAATTGATCCCACTAGGTCTCATTCGGAAACTCCATATCCTCTATGCGGTCTCCCCTTGTCAGTGTAGGATACGCTCAATAGTAAGTGTATTCGTTCTGGGTGTAGTTATCAAAAATGCGCTTTTAAACTGATTGCGGGGTTGGCCGTAATTCGTCCTGTATCAAAAATAGACTTTTTTCAAAAATAGACTTTTTTCAAAAATAGACTTACTTCTTACGTAAAACTTCTTACGTGCAATTGTATAGTCTCATATGAGAGGTATCACGAGAGATTGCAGGAAAACAGGCCCTACGAGGAACAATTTTCGAAAAAGTATTTTTGATTTCGATCAAACTTTTATGTGGGAGTACCTTGGAGATGAGAATTCGAAATATCCGGGTCTCAGGTCTCGGAGCCAGCTTTTAGGAATTTGCCGGTTCTGACACCGGAATCGTCATAACTTCTTTTAAAATAAAGCTGGAAAGCTGTACTTGGGCTTAAAATTTTCGAAATAATTCCCTACATAATTTCTCTGTTGACAGCTAAAACGGACACGGACAAACAAAAAAGATGAGGCTGAAAAATGAAATTATTTATCAAATAAAAATTATTTATGATTCTAAGATGTGCGAAGTCGCATGTTTTTAATGCAGAATATGAAAGAGCATCTCAAATATAATATTAGAAAAATTTAAAAATAAATGAAAAGGGGGCCTCCCATACCTGAAAAATGACCTCGAATGTGAAAAATCGAAAAAATTGAAAAATTTATTTTTCAGAATTCTTCAGGAAACAATTTTTCAGAACGTATTAATTACCAGTCTGTTCAGGAAAATTTAGTTTAACAGATTTCATGTGCGTATAGAGCTGTCAAAAAATAAAATATTATTTTTAGCTATAAAAACTGACCAAAATTGTTAAAAACTGAGGTTAGAACGAGCAGAAGTGATCACACTGGGTTATATAAAACATACAACTTTTTATTTGATGCTGTCAATCATTACTGCTGCATAAATCGTTCATTCAACAATTCTCAAATTCGAATACTTCTGGTTTTCATTAATATTGTTTCAGTCTTATGCATATTTTATATTCTGACAACTCTATACGCAAATGAAATATGTTGAAATAAATTTTCCTAAACAGTCAGGTAATTAATACGTTCGGAAAAAATGTTTTCAGAAGAATTCTGAAAAATAAATTTTTTAATTTTTTCGATTTTTCACATTCGAGGTCATTTTCATTTATTTTTAAATTTTTCTAATATTATATTTGAGATGCTCTTTCATATTCTGCATTAAAACATGCGACTTCGCACATCTTAGAACCATAAATAATTTTTATTTGATAAATAATTTCATTTTTCAGCCTCATCTTTTTTGTTTGTCCGTGTCCGTTTTAGCTTTCAACAGAGAAATTATGTAGGGAATTATTTCGAAAATTTTAAGCCCAAGTACAGCTTTCTAGCTTTATTTTAAAAGAAGTTATGACGATTCCGGTGTCAGAACCGGCGAATTCCTAAAAGCCGGCTCCGAGACCTGGGACCCGGATATTTCGAATTCTCATCTCCAAGGTACTCCCACATGAAAGTTTGATCGAAATCAAAAATACTTTTTCGAAAATTGTTCCAAGCCACCTGCAATCTCTGGTGATACCTCTCATATTCCGAGATTATTTGTAGATTTCAGACTGTTCCATCGGTTTGTTGATCTCTTTTTTTCATAATCATCAGCCGAACGTAAACAGCTTCATATCGATGCAACCAGGAAAAAATATGTCTAGGCTAGAAATTTTATACGAGACACCTTTTGTTGATCACGTGACCGAATGGAACTTTCCAATAGTAAACAATAGAGTGACGGCGTGAAATTTCTATAAAAACTCATTTCTCTAACGGTTTTTCGACATCTACAGGTTGCTACTCTAAAAAAAGCCGTATCTTTCGGTATCTCTCCTCTTACTTCTCTTTCCTCCCATTCTCCGTTCTCCCCCCCCCCCTCTACATTTCTGTCATCTTTTCTCTCTTGATTTTATTATCTGTTTCTGGGTGTAAATCCCCCCCGATATCATTCATTATAGAGTAATCTAACTAGGGTTCTCCTCGCAAGAAATGAGTAAGGGGGACCACATTGTTATTTCTTGCCAAGAAATGTCATTTTAATTATCTACTTGCCGGTAGGTGTTCTTTCGAGAAACGATTTCCAAGCTCGATATCTCCTCAACGTTTAGCATCGATCGATGGTACGATTGCAGACTGACAAAATATACGACTTCTTGAAATTGACAATTTCTTGCCAGGCGATCCCTAAATCTAACTGTCACTGATGGATTAACTGACCCGAAAGGCGTATGACCGAATAAAATTTATCCAACCCTTCATTCCATGGCTTTGATTCCACAATTTTACTAACCGAATCCAAAAAAGATAATCAAGTATTTATTCGTCAATTCTTTACTATAAAATTCTTGAGGGAATGTTGAGTGCAACGAGCGCAAATTCGGCCATTCTTGAGCATATTAATTCTGTCGATCCTTTCTGTCATGTGCGATAGTTTTATATGTCGATCTCATAGATTAATCAGAGAGAGAGAGAGCAGATCTGAACAAATTGTATGCGATATGTCTTAAAGCTACCTTCGTATTCTCTATCTTGATGAATACCGACCAACCAAACGTTTTTTTTTTCAGCATGTTGCGGAATCGACTTGCACCAGTGTTCGTTCGCATTATGTCGCGATATGACATCACCCCCGGTCTTGTCTCGTTTCAAGTGAAATATCTGCACGTCATCGGCGCAATTTCCATGATTCTATCGAGTCTCGTTTTCTTCCTTTTCTTTCGACGAACTCCCGATAACAAAGAGGCGTATGTGCGCTTTCTGATACACGTTCAGGTGCGTCGACATTTTCATTTTTTATTCACTCATAGTTAGTTCACTCGACTCATGCACATGATTCCAAACTTACAGACCAGGGTAAGAGCGAAAGAGTGTGCAAAAGTGAGAGATCTCACACGCTCTCTCACTCCAAAGGCCTTTCTGTAAGGTTGACCGGCCCGTGGAATGATGTAATGCTGTTCATTGTTTTCTATAAGATGTTATTGGGTGTGCTTTATCCCAGATGGAAATAAATTAGTATTTCCGGTTTACGGCGATTTCGCATTCAGGAAAAAAAGTCACCTAATGTGGAATCATTTTCGTGACGTTCAAATTCACAGCTTTAAACCCAAAACCACAATTAAACCAAAACCTTTCCCTACTTTTCAGATATGGGTTGTTGTCTCAGACCTTATCGTCTGCCTCCTATTCGTTCCTGTTCCGCTCTTTCCCGTTGCGGGCGCGCTCTGCTACGGAATATTCTGCCAACTGGGAGGCAATCCTCACTTTCTCGTGGTTCGTTTCTGCGCTCACATTTGGCCCACCACGCGGAACCTGTGGAGCCACGGTGTGCCCATTGTTTCGCGGTACACCGATACGATTTTCTAGGGTAATGTTTCCAGCATTTGTTAGGCCTCCTTGTACGTCCATTGTGGGCAGAAACTCGATCCTCTTTGCATTCTGATATAACACCTCGTTAATCTAGTACCGGTGAACCATGAAACGGCGGGCACAACGTGACGTCACAGAAAAAAGTGACGTCATGACGTCGCTCGCTTTTTTCCAGATAGCGGCTGCAGCAGCAGTGGGGTACGCTGGCACGGCGATAACGCTCTGTTTCCACTTCCGATACAAAACAATACTGTCGATTGCGCGAAGAGAAAAGGTACATTTTCCAGTTGTTCGGCGTCGATGCTCCTGTTTTCAGGCAAACGAACGTAAGATTCGATCGTATTTTATAAGAGCAATTTTGATGATGATAATTTCACTGCCGGCATTGTCAGTTGCCGTTGGGGCTGCGTTCATGGAACCGTACGATTTGCGTGATGTGAGTATTAAAAATTTACAAGCACTTGTCCGAAATAATAAAACGTTCCGCGGTTAAACACAAATTCCGCTGCCGAGAGAGCATGCCAAACAAAGAGACACGACGAGGTATAGAAAGAGAGTACACACACCAGTAGTCCTTGCCATGAACATATCATATTAAAATTTGTAATATCATTGTCGTGAATACAATTACAAAGAATCGACTTATAGGCCAGTCAAGAGCTCGGCTGGGTATACGCAACAAATGTTCCAATCGTGACTTATCGACTTGACGGGATGATCACTTATTGAATGATAGGAGTGACCATTGTGGTTTGGTGTTTTAGCATTGAAATATGCACAGAGAAAAATGTATGTCATATATAACACACAGTATGTTATATATAACATACAAACGCAGTTCAGGAGCCATATATGACATACATTTCTCTGAGTGTGGACCAACTTTCCTAGTTTCAGTCTGTTCTAACGATTGCCGAATCTACTCATGTCATCATCGTATACATTTTCTTCGCGTTGAAGAAATATGTAGGATTAGGTAAACTATGAGGAAAGTGAAGGAAAGGCATTCAGGCGAACGTTATAAGCACGAAAACGCGACTTGTTCAGCGACGACTCACCGAAACTCTCATCATTCAGGTTGAATACTCTTAGAAAAAAGTCACTAGGATCAGGACACAAAGTGAAAAAGTCACTAGAAATAAGAGATATTTCACTTGCCGGTAAGTGAAAATTTTCACTTTGTGTCCTGATCATAGCGACTTTTTTCTGAGTGTACGCGTCAATTAATTGAATATTACAGGCGACTGTTCCACTCGGTTTGATGGTGGCGCCAATCTTGTTTTACGTATACTCAGTTGCGACTGAATCTTTCAGTATATGTGAGTTTGTATGCGAGATATTATGAGAATTCCGCTAATTTCAGCAACAAATTCAATCGTCCGGTGCATGCAAATGTCACACTCCATCTTTCACTCCATCCTCATTATTGCCCTCACCGATCACTACCGGCACGTCGTATTGAGGTTGGAGGAGGAACATTTTTTAAAAACCCCCCTTTTTTGTCGTTTCTGGTGTGTTCCCGAGAACAATCGGAATAGCGAACGGAACTGATAAGTCTCCTGCTTACCATACTCTCTAGAAGATATCTCCTGCCGAGAGAGGAGCAAAAGAGCTGCTGAGTCGCTAAGACAGTCGTAATACGAATACCGAACTTGAATAGTACCCACTCTCGCCACATAAACGTGTTCCAGGTCGAGCAGGTATTCCAATCCGGGCGGGCAAGTCGCCTCCTCGGGAGGTTTCTCCATCCACTCAACGCCTGAAGATGGGTTTTAAATATGACTTAAAATATAGATGCTAAAAATACAGTTTCCCTACACCAATCCAATCGATGGCAAGGGAATATCTAAATAAAAATAGTATAAAAAAGACAAATGAACTGTAAAAAAACTGACCGCGGCCTTCCAGTGTCCGTGGCTGCTCCACGACCAGTCTCGTCTCCATAACTGACGATGTCGAGCCACTGCAATGGAATTCTCTCTGAACTTCCGGAAAAAGATAGAGTGTGAGATCCCTTTTGGTGGTCCCTATTTTTCTACCACACATTTTGTTCGCTCCTATACCTCTCGGAATGTTCGTCAGGGTTCGTTAACCTCTATCATTGAGATACATTTACTCCCATTAAAAATATTTAAAAAAGATGCCGATCAATAAACCCCATCGGATACGGTGGTCGGATGATGTGTGCGTGGACGTTGATGGGCACCATTTCGCTGGCTGACATCGGGTAGGGAGGGTTAGTCTGAAATTTTAATATCGAACAGTTAAAATGTTAAAAATTAATAAATATCACACCATGATTTGTAGAAAATTGTGTAGGAATTTTTTAGTTTCGGCAGTCATGGGGCAGAGCGGGATTCTCTGAGCCTGTTTAATTTTGTTTATCTTCACTGATTTTTATTATTTTTTTAAATGTGTAAATGTACCTTTCTCGCGGCGATGGACATTTTAAATTTCAAATACAGTACTCTTGCCCAAATGGAGGTGATGCGTCGTGCGCCGCCTAATCAATTTATCTTCGGAAAAAATGGAATAAATTTTGTCATTTAAAATTATTTCTAATAAACCGCCAATCCGAGGCATGAATTGTCGGATCGAAATGACTCCGCAATTAACATTGTCGTGAAACACAACTTTAACAGTTTTGTTGTGTCTTGACCCACATTTACCAAAAAACAAAAAAGTCATTAGATTTGATTTTTTTTTCTGAAACTCGAAGGAGTCAGGGACGAGTGCCTCTCACAGTGTACATTTTTTTATCGTTCCTCACCCCATTTTGGAGCTTTGAATATTACAATTTTAAAATACTATAGTATACGTTCCACTTCCAGTATATATACTACCTGTGGTGTGCTTACTGACTGCTTCTCTCGTTTACGGATGCTCACTCGCTCTATTTCCTGCTGTTTATCAGCGGAACGATTTAATATTTTGGACGAGTGTTTGTAAACTTGTAATAGGCTGTAGTTGTCGTACCTGCATAGCATTGCATGAGTCGACCCATGCGAAGTGACTACCAACTTTTTTCGCAACCATGACCCGGGGTTCATGGTGAAAATCGATATTTTCGATTATCGATTGATCAACCCAATCTGTGGTGGGATGGTACCGTATGGTCTACAGTAACCCAAAATCGATAATCCGGGTTGCTGTACCTTTCGCTGCGGGACCATCATTTTACAAAGTTGCACCAATTGAGCCGGTATTGCTTGTATGAGTTGGTATTCGGTACGAAATTGCTCGAAAGGGATACTGTAGCTCGGGCACCCTACCTATGCCGTAGCTACGGTAGCTTTCGCTGCGGGACCACAATTTTACAAAGTTGCGCCAAACGAGTCGCGATTGCTTGTATGAGTTGGTATTCGGTACGAAATTGCTCGAAAGGGATACTGTAGCTCGGGCACCCTACCTATGCCGTAGCTACGGTAGCTTTCGCTGCGGGACCACAATTTTACAAAGTTGCGCCAAACGAGTCGCGATTGCTTGTATGAGTTGGTATTCGGTACGAAATTGCTCGAAAGGTATACTGTAGCTCGGGCACCGTACCCATGGCTGCGCTACGGTAGCTTTCGCTGTAAGACCACCATTTTACAAAGTTGATCAAATCGAGTCGCGATTGCTTGTATGAGTTCGTATTCGGTAAGAAATTGCTCGAACGGTATACTGTAGTCCGGCTACCGTACCCATGACCACGCTACGGTAACTTTCGCTGCGGGATCACCATTTTACGAAGTTGCTCAAATCTGGTCGCGATTGCTTGTATGAGTTGGTATTCGGTACGAAATTACTCGAATGGTATACTGTAGTCCGGCTACCGTACCCATGGACGCGCTACGGTAACTTTCGCTGCGGAATCACCATTTTACGAAGTTGCTCAAATCGAGTCGCGATTGCTTGTATGAGTTGGTATTCGGTACGACATTGCTCGAAAAATATACGGAAGCTCGGCAACTGTACCGCGCGTTACGGTAGCTTTCGCTGTAAGACCACCATGTTAAAAAAAGTTGTTCAAATCGAGTCGCGATTGCTTGTATGAGTTGGTATTCGGTACGACATTGCTCGAAAGATATACGGCACATCGCCTTCTGTACCGCGGGTTACTGTACCTTTCGTTTCGAGACCACCATTTTACAAAGTTGTTCAAATCGAGTCGCGATTGCTTGTATGAGTTGGTATTCGGTACGACACGGTACAGACGGAGAATACTCGTTTGATGCAACTTCGCCAAATGTTCCTCGTCAACCATCGCTACTGTAGCGTTGGGTACGGTAGCCAGACAACAGTATACCTTTTGAGCATTGTCGTACCGAATCCCAACTCATACAAGCAATCGCGACTCGTTTGGCGCAACTTTGTAAAATGGTGGTCCCGCAGCGAAAGCTACCGTAGCTACGGCATGGGTAGGGTGCCCGAGCTACAGTATCCCTTTCGAGCAATTTCGTACCGAATACCAACTCATACAAGCAATACCGGCTCAATTGGTGCAACTTTGTAAAATGATGGTCCCGCAGCGAAAGGTACAGTAACCCGGATTATCGATTTTGGGTTACTGTAGACCATACGGTACCATCCCACCATAGATTGGGTTGATCAATCGATAATCGAAAATATCGAATTCACCATGAACCCCGGGTCATGGTTGCGAAGTGACTACCAAAAAAAGTTGGTAGTCACTTCGCAATTAGTCGACCGTGCAATGCTATGCGTACCTGTCGTGTCGGCGACGGTTGCCTGCTCGACTGCCGCGAGTTCGTCAGCGACCGCACCAGAATGTCGTCCGTCGATCCCTGATTTTGGTAAATTTCATTTTTTTTCTCAAATATTGTAATTAAAATATTCTTAGCTCCTCAATATTTTTTCTCATCGCGTTCAAATTTCTCCTCTTAGTGCAGAGCGCGACCGATGCATGACTTTTCAAATAATATGCTTCATCAAGACGACATTCTCGGACCCCATCTAAGAAATATGAATGTAAAATTGGAAAGGATGAAAGATAATTACGTTCATTCCGATCAGAATTATTGTCTAAACATGATCATTGTAGAAAATATACCACCGCTGATGATGCTGATTATTTGCCTAATCGTTCGGATAAAATCGATAGTAACCGACTCAACAATACCATGCCAAAAATCCAAGAATAAATCGATAACTATCACCTGAATCGATCTCACAGCTCTGTTATCGACTGGTTGCCCTCCAGCAGGTAGTAGTCCCATTGCCTCATCATAGCTGGGAGGAGGGTCGGGGAAGACAGGCGCGTCGGGGTACGAAACACCGCTCATTTAACTAGAATTAATTTATTTTAATCTCAATTAGTTTTAGCATCCCAAACGAGCTATTGCGAGCTCATCAAGTTTGAGTGTTGGGAAAGGAAAACACTGGATAAATCGAAAAGTTCAAAGAATCATAAGTGCAATAGGAAGGCAAATTGCTGTGTTTACGAACTATTGACATTCTGAGTTCAACGCGAGAGCACAGTTTTCAATAACTGTGAATGTAACAGGGGCACCCCGCACCTCCCGAGCTCGAGGGAGGAGTGGTAGGTCACTGTCTGACTCTCTCGTTTCCCCGTACTATTTTCGTCTCTCTGCCTCCCCCCATCTCCGAGGTATTTAATACGGCGGCAGGTGGACAACAAATACGGAAAGAGTTGTTTGGTCAACAACCAATGAACACCATAGAAGAGAGTTTGGCGTGAGAGTGCGTGTAAATTTAAGAGTGTCAAAATATATTATATTAGCACTGTACCGAAATCAACGAGAGCAGAGCGCGCGCGTCAATATAGCTGAACTCCGAAACACAGAGTCAACTTGTCGGGAGAGGGCTTTTTGTTAGCAAGTGACTCCTTTCTGGAGGGTTAGAATAATGGCGGAGGCGCTGAGTAATATATGAGAGAAATACAACGAAAATAGCGAGAAACGTAAAGATAATGTGTGGGAGAAGGAAGGAGAAGTGTCAGAGATCTCTTCCCTCTCTCGTCCTCCCTCGCTCGCTTTCTGTTCGATAGAGCAAAGGGAGAGCAACGAGCCTCATTAAAACACAAGCTTCGTCCTTGCGCCTTCATATATTTTAAAAGTTTTATTATTTAATTATTCTATAAGGTCTCCCTTCTCAACAAATATGAACGATAGAAGAGAACGCGCGTTCATGTAACTGAACTCTGAAACTCAAGTCAATTAGGGGGGGGGACGATTCGGCTTCAGAAGGTACTGAACATGCATACACCGAAGGATATCGACCATTCGGCAAATGCGCGTCTTCTTGCACTGCATGTTGTTTTCATATTTTTTTTAAAGATTGCCTGGATCTAGTGATAGGATGGGGAGTCACACAATGTAAACGGCCTATGAAACTCAAGGCAACGATAGACGAGGATGATCGATTGTTTAAAACGAGAACGAGCTTACAGAGAACATGCGTTCTGACGGATGAATGATAATCGTTCACACGTTACATACCTATTCTCTTTTTCAAAATATATTTACGTGGTAACAGCCGTAATACTGCTGGAACGGCACGCGCCTGATTATCAGTGCACTCTGAAACTCATTCGAAAGGGGGAAGGATGAGAAGAATAGAATAAAGAGGAAGAGAAAAGGAAGGAGAGAGGGAATTGAGCGGACAGAAAGGGAGAGATGCACTGGCAAAAAACGACTGCATTCACGTGAAGAGTGCGTGCGTGAGTCACCGACGCCCACGTGGTTCCAAGCCTCCAGAAAGGGGTCTGGATCGAAGGAGTATATAAAAAGAGTCTCTTACAATGGATATTTGTATTTTCCTAAACTAATTGGGAATCTTTCTAAGAGTTTTTCAATTGGATGAACCTCTTTCTTTATTTCTCAAATCCGCTCGTCGCCCACTGATGCTGCGCAAATTTCATTGGGTGCAAGGTGCACATCAGTTCTATGCACCCTTTAATAACTTTTTTCCTAGTAAAACTTGATACACGGATTGCAAGCCACGTTTGGAACATTTTCCTTTTTGATTGGAGAGATTTCGTTCAGTTTGAGCTGAGTTACACGAGTTTTCCGCCCTCAGAGGGTGCATATCACGCCTCGAATAAACGGATCGAATAAACGTAAGGATCGAATAAACGCTGGTACATTCAAAAAATAGAAAATGAGTTTGACACAGTTTTGGATAGCCATTAGGGTCCCTCACAAGATAGCGTCGGGCTTTTTCCCCAGAGATCGATTTCCTCGACGATAGACGACGTTGAAGTTGGCGGGGGCAAGAAGGAGGGCCTCTTTGGAGCTCTGTATCTTTCTTCAAAATGATTATTCCGGGAAATTTCCAACAGATGATCTGTGAAGGATCATCTGGAGAACAACTCTATGGATGAGCGCTTGACACCCGAGGTGTTTGAGTACTCACTGATCCGCATTTTGTGCACGAGAGAGGAAAATGACCGACATCTTGTTCATCCCCTGATTCAGACGTAAAAAATATATATTTTAATCACATTATTAGAGCTAGTCGTTTTCTCATTCTTAAATCCCTCTTTCTCTCTCTTCAACAAATACACGACGATCGAGACTCAACAAAAAATGCGCAAAAAAAATATTTTTTATGTCTGAATCAGGGGATGAACAAGATGTCGGCCATTTTCCTCTCTCGTGCACAAAATGCGGATCAGTGAGTACTCAAACACCTCGGGTGTCAAGCGCTCATCCAATCAGTGAGTACTCAAACACCTCGGGTGTCAAGCGCTCATGCTATTTGTAAAAAAAGTTCCGATTCAATAACAATGCCTATTGGGATTCAGCAAAAAAATGTGCAAAACTTCTGGACGAAAAATGGAATTGAACCCACTACTTTTAAAAAGACGGCCTATCATGTTACCGACTGAGCTATGCTGTGGACATGAAGGGAAGAGCCCGTGGACACATGAACTGTGGGACGGCGCGTCTCTCGCTTTCTCACACACAACAAGAGGTCACGCGTGGGGTTGTGCGAAATAGTTTTTCGGCCATGAAAGGCAGAGATGAAAAATGAATCACATAGTTCAGCATATCATTCGATTCGTCTTGACGAGCTCTACCAATTGACGCCGAGATTATCCTGGGCCCGTAACACAATTAAAATTAAAAGTTTTAATTAGTTGGACTAATTAGTTTAGGTGATATCGTGGGCCCAATTACATAGAGTTGTTCTCCAGATGATCCTTCACAGATCATCTGTTGGAAATTTCCCGGTATAATCATTTTGAAGAAAGATACAGAGCTCCAAAGAGGCCCTCCTTCTTGCCCCCGCCAACTTCAACGTCGTCTATCGTCGAGGAAATCGATCTCTGGGGAAAAAGCCCGACGCTATCTTGTGAGGGACCCTAATTGTTATCCAAAACTGAAATAATATTGGGGGGTCACAAAATGTACCAGGCCCTCTTTGATTTGACTCGATTCTTACGTGACAGGCGTGATATGCACCCCTGAAATTTGCACAGCATTACAGTGAAGAGAGGTTGCGAAAGGTGGAATTGTGTTTTAACCAACAACTATGTTAGCGATCACTCGAGTTAGTCAATACTAGCTGCATACATAAATCAAATCTAGCCCGAAAATAGAGACAACGAGGAAGGCTTTAGCTTTGTACCCTCCAGCATGGAATTGTGCTACGTATTAGGGCCCCATCTCAATTTGAACCAACGTAGAATATCTTGTGAGGAGAATGAACATCTGCGTGCGGTGCATTCACAACATTCCAGGGGGGGGCATGACATAAGCGCAACGACCTCTTTCGATTGTTCTATCTCACTTTAAAATGGTCTTATAGATTTGTATAGCGTCTCATTTGACTCGAAATTGAATTCTCTATCGAACCACATGATTCCAAACATAGAGACCAGGGTTAGAGCGAGAGAGTGTGCAAAAATGAGAGGGTCTCTCTCGATTTCACACGATCTCTCACTTACAGAAAGGCCTTTAGAGTGAGAGATCGTGTGAAATCGAGAGAGACCCTCTCATTTTTGCACACTCTCTCGCTCTAACCCTGGTCTCTATGTTTGGAATCATGTGGTTCGATAGAGAATTCAATTTCGAGTCAAATGAGACGCTATACAAATCTATAAGACCATTTTAAAGTGAGATAGAACAATCGAAAGAGGTCGTTGCGCTTATGTCATGCCCCCCCCCCCTGGAATGTTGTGAATGCACCGCACGCAGATGTTCATTCTCCTCACAAGATATTCTACGTTGGTTCAAATTGAGATGGGGCCCTAATACGTAGCACAATTCCATGCTGGAGGGTACAAAGCTAAAGCCTTCCTCGTTGTCTCTATTTTCGGGCTAGATTTGATTTATGTATGCAGCTAGTATTGACTAACTCGAGTGATCGCTAACATAGTTGTTGGTTAAAACACAATTCCACCTTTCGCAACCTCTCTTCACTGTAATGCTGTGCAAATTTCAGGGGTGCATATCACGCCTGTCACGTAAGAATCGAGTCAAATCAAAGAGGGCCTGGTACATTTTGTGACCCCCCAATATTATTTCAGTTTTGGATAACAATTAGGGTCCCTCACAAGATAGCGTCGGGCTTTTTCCCCAGAGATCGATTTCCTCGACGATAGACGACGTTGAAGTTGGCGGGGGCAAGAAGGAGGGCCTCTTTGGAGCTCTGTATCTTTCTTCAAAATGATTATACCGGGAAATTTCCAACAGATGATCTGTGAAGGATCATCTGGAGAACAACTCTATGTAATTGGGCCCACGATATCACCTAAACTAATTAGTCCAACTAATTAAAACTTTTAATTTTAATTGTGTTACGGGCCCAGGATAATCTCGGCGTCAATTGGTAGAGCTCGTCAAGACGAATCGAATGATATGCTGAACTATGTGATTCATTTTTCATCTCTGCCTTTCATGGCCGAAAAACTATTTCGCACAACCCCACGCGTGACCTCTTGTTGTGTGTGAGAAAGCGAGAGACGCGCCGTCCCACAGTTCATGTGTCCACGGGCTCTTCCCTTCATGTCCACAGCATAGCTCAGTCGGTAACATGATAGGCCGTCTTTTTAAAAGTAGTGGGTTCAATTCCATTTTTCGTCCAGAAGTTTTGCACATTTTTTTGCTGAATCCCAATAGGCATTGTTATTGAATCGGAACTTTTTTTACAAATAGCACAGTTGGATGAGCGCTTGACACCCGAGGTGTTTGAGTACTCACTGATCCGCATTTTGTGCACGAGAGAGGAAAATGGCCGACATCTTGTTCATCCCCTGATTCAGACATAAAAAATATTTTTTTTGCGCATTTTTTGTTGAGTCTCGATCGTCGTGTATTTGTTGAAGAGAGAGAAAGAGGGATTTAAGAATGAGAAAACGACTAGCTCTAATAATGTGATTAAAATATATATTTTTTACGTCTGAATCAGGGGATGAACAAGATGTCGGTCATTTTCCTCTCTCGTGCACAAAATGCGGATCAGTGAGTACTCAAACACCTCGGGTGTCAAGCGCTCATCCATAGAGTTGTTCTCCAGATGATCCTTCACAGATCATCTGTTGGAAATTTCCCGGAATAATCATTTTGAAGAAAGATACAGAGCTCCAAAGAGGCCCTCCTTCTTGCCCCCGCCAACTTCAACGTCGTCTATCGTCGAGGAAATCGATCTCTGGGGAAAAAGCCCGACGCTATCTTGTGAGGGACCCTAATGGCTATCCAAAACTGTGTCAAACTCATTTTCTATTTTTTGAATGTACCAGCGTTTATTCGATCCTTACGTTTATTCGATCCGTTTATTCGAGGCGTGATATGCACCCTCTGAGGGCGGAAAACTCGTGTAACTCAGCTCAAACTGAACGAAATCTCTCCAATCAAAAAGGAAAATGTTCCAAACGTGGCTTGCAATCCGTGTATCAAGTTTTACTAGGAAAAAAGTTATTAAAGGGTGCATAGAACTGATGTGCACCTTGCACCCAATGAAATTTGCGCAGCATCAGTGGGCGACGAGCGGATTTGAGAAATAAAGAAAGAGGTTCATCCAATTGAAAAACTCTTAGAAAGATTCCCAATTAGTTTAGGAAAATACAAATATCCATTGTAAGAGACTCTTTTTATATACTCCTTCGATCCAGACCCCTTTCTGGAGGCTTGGAACCACGTGGGCGTCGGTGACTCACGCACGCACTCTTCACGTGAATGCAGTCGTTTTTTGCCAGTGCATCTCTCCCTTTCTGTCCGCTCAATTCCCTCTCTCCTTCCTTTTCTCTTCCTCTTTATTCTATTCTTCTCATCCTTCCCCCTTTCGAATGAGTTTCAGAGTGCACTGATAATCAGGCGCGTGCCGTTCCAGCAGTATTACGGCTGTTACCACGTAAATATATTTTGAAAAAGAGAATAGGTATGTAACGTGTGAACGATTATCATTCATCCGTCAGAACGCATGTTCTCTGTAAGCTCGTTCTCGTTTTAAACAATCGATCATCCTCGTCTATCGTTGCCTTGAGTTTCATAGGCCGTTTACATTGTGTGACTCCCCATCCTATCACTAGATCCAGGCAATCTTTAAAAAAAATATGAAAACAACATGCAGTGCAAGAAGACGCGCATTTGCCGAATGGTCGATATCCTTCGGTGTATGCATGTTCAGTACCTTCTGAAGCCGAATCGTCCCCCCCCCTAATTGACTTGAGTTTCAGAGTTCAGTTACATGAACGCGCGTTCTCTTCTATCGTTCATATTTGTTGAGAAGGGAGACCTTATAGAATAATTAAATAATAAAACTTTTAAAATATATGAAGGCGCAAGGACGAAGCTTGTGTTTTAATGAGGCTCGTTGCTCTCCCTTTGCTCTATCGAACAGAAAGCGAGCGAGGGAGGACGAGAGAGGGAAGAGATCTCTGACACTTCTCCTTCCTTCTCCCACACATTATCTTTACGTTTCTCGCTATTTTCGTTGTATTTCTCTCATATATTACTCAGCGCCTCCGCCATTATTCTAACCCTCCAGAAAGGAGTCACTTGCTAACAAAAAGCCCTCTCCCGACAAGTTGACTCTGTGTTTCGGAGTTCAGCTATATTGACGCGCGCGCTCTGCTCTCGTTGATTTCGGTACAGTGCTAATATAATATATTTTGACACTCTTAAATTTACACGCACTCTCACGCCAAACTCTCTTCTATGGTGTTCATTGGTTGTTGACCAAACAACTCTTTCCGTATTTGTTGTCCACCTGCCGCCGTATTAAATACCTCGGAGATGGGGGGAGGCAGAGAGACGAAAATAGTACGGGGAAACGAGAGAGTCAGACAGTGACCTACCACTCCTCCCTCGAGCTCGGGAGGTGCGGGGTGCCCCTGTTACATTCACAGTTATTGAAAACTGTGCTCTCGCGTTGAACTCAGAATGTCAATAGTTCGTAAACACAGCAATTTGCCTTCCTATTGCACTTATGATTCTTTGAACTTTTCGATTTATCCAGTGTTTTCCTTTCCCAACACTCAAACTTGATGAGCTCGCAATAGCTCGTTTGGGATGCTAAAACTAATTGAGATTAAAATAAATTAATTCTAGTTAAATGAGCGGTGTTTCGTACCCCGACGCGCCTGTCTTCCCCGACCCTCCTCCCAGCTATGATGAGGCAATGGGACTACTACCTGCTGGAGGGCAACCAGTCGATAACAGAGCTGTGAGATCGATTCAGGTGATAGTTATCGATTTATTCTTGGATTTTTGGCATGGTATTGTTGAGTCGGTTACTATCGATTTTATCCGAACGATTAGGCAAATAATCAGCATCATCAGCGGTGGTATATTTTCTACAATGATCATGTTTAGACAATAATTCTGATCGGAATGAACGTAATTATCTTTCATCCTTTCCAATTTTACATTCATATTTCTTAGATGGGGTCCGAGAATGTCGTCTTGATGAAGCATATTATTTGAAAAGTCATGCATCGGTCGCGCTCTGCACTAAGAGGAGAAATTTGAACGCGATGAGAAAAAATATTGAGGAGCTAAGAATATTTTAATTACAATATTTGAGAAAAAAAATGAAATTTACCAAAATCAGGGATCGACGGACGACATTCTGGTGCGGTCGCTGACGAACTCGCGGCAGTCGAGCAGGCAACCGTCGCCGACACGACAGGTACGCATAGCATTGCACGGTCGACTAATTGCGAAGTGACTACCAACTTTTTTTGGTAGTCACTTCGCAACCATGACCCGGGGTTCATGGTGAATTCGATATTTTCGATTATCGATTGATCAACCCAATCTATGGTGGGATGGTACCGTATGGTCTACAGTAACCCAAAATCGATAATCCGGGTTACTGTACCTTTCGCTGCGGGACCATCATTTTACAAAGTTGCACCAATTGAGCCGGTATTGCTTGTATGAGTTGGTATTCGGTACGAAATTGCTCGAAAGGGATACTGTAGCTCGGGCACCCTACCCATGCCGTAGCTACGGTAGCTTTCGCTGCGGGACCACCATTTTACAAAGTTGCGCCAAACGAGTCGCGATTGCTTGTATGAGTTGGGATTCGGTACGACAATGCTCAAAAGGTATACTGTTGTCTGGCTACCGTACCCAACGCTACAGTAGCGATGGTTGACGAGGAACATTTGGCGAAGTTGCATCAAACGAGTATTCTCCGTCTGTACCGTGTCGTACCGAATACCAACTCATACAAGCAATCGCGACTCGATTTGAACAACTTTGTAAAATGGTGGTCTCGAAACGAAAGGTACAGTAACCCGCGGTACAGAAGGCGATGTGCCGTATATCTTTCGAGCAATGTCGTACCGAATACCAACTCATACAAGCAATCGCGACTCGATTTGAACAACTTTTTTTAACATGGTGGTCTTACAGCGAAAGCTACCGTAACGCGCGGTACAGTTGCCGAGCTTCCGTATATTTTTCGAGCAATGTCGTACCGAATACCAACTCATACAAGCAATCGCGACTCGATTTGAGCAACTTCGTAAAATGGTGATTCCGCAGCGAAAGTTACCGTAGCGCGTCCATGGGTACGGTAGCCGGACTACAGTATACCATTCGAGTAATTTCGTACCGAATACCAACTCATACAAGCAATCGCGACCAGATTTGAGCAACTTCGTAAAATGGTGATCCCGCAGTGAAAGTTACCGTAGCGTGGTCATGGGTACGGTAGCCGGACTACAGTATACCGTTCGAGCAATTTCTTACCGAATACGAACTCATACAAGCAATCGCGACTCGATTTGATCAACTTTGTAAAATGGTGGTCTTACAGCGAAAGCTACCGTAGCGCAGCCATGGGTACGGTGCCCGAGCTACAGTATACCTTTCGAGCAATTTCGTACCGAATACCAACTCATACAAGCAATCGCGACTCGTTTGGCGCAACTTTGTAAAATTGTGGTCCCGCAGCGAAAGCTACCGTAGCTACGGCATAGGTAGGGTGCCCGAGCTACAGTATCCCTTTCGAGCAATTTCGTACCGAATACCAACTCATACAAGCAATCGCGACTCGTTTGGCGCAACTTTGTAAAATTGTGGTCCCGCAGCGAAAGCTACCGTAGCTACGGCATAGGTAGGGTGCCCGAGCTACAGTATCCCTTTCGAGCAATTTCGTACCGAATACCAACTCATACAAGCAATACCGGCTCAATTGGTGCAACTTTGTAAAATGATGGTCCCGCAGCGAAAGGTACAGCAACCCGGATTATCGATTTTGGGTTACTGTAGACCATACGGTACCATCCCACCACAGATTGGGTTGATCAATCGATAATCGAAAATATCGATTTTCACCATGAACCCCGGGTCATGGTTGCGAAAAAAGTTGGTAGTCACTTCGCATGGGTCGACTCATGCAATGCTATGCAGGTACGACAACTACAGCCTATTACAAGTTTACAAACACTCGTCCAAAATATTAAATCGTTCCGCTGATAAACAGCAGGAAATAGAGCGAGTGAGCATCCGTAAACGAGAGAAGCAGTCAGTAAGCACACCACAGGTAGTATATATACTGGAAGTGGAACGTATACTATAGTATTTTAAAATTGTAATATTCAAAGCTCCAAAATGGGGTGAGGAACGATAAAAAAATGTACACTGTGAGAGGCACTCGTCCCTGACTCCTTCGAGTTTCAGAAAAAAAAATCAAATCTAATGACTTTTTTGTTTTTTGGTAAATGTGGGTCAAGACACAACAAAACTGTTAAAGTTGTGTTTCACGACAATGTTAATTGCGGAGTCATTTCGATCCGACAATTCATGCCTCGGATTGGCGGTTTATTAGAAATAATTTTAAATGACAAAATTTATTCCATTTTTTCCGAAGATAAATTGATTAGGCGGCGCACGACGCATCACCTCCATTTGGGCAAGAGTACTGTATTTGAAATTTAAAATGTCCATCGCCGCGAGAAAGGTACATTTACACATTTAAAAAAAATAATAAAAATCAGTGAAGATAAACAAAATTAAACAGGCTCAGAGAATCCCGCTCTGCCCCATGACTGCCGAAACTAAAAAATTCCTACACAATTTTCTACAAATCATGGTGTGATATTTATTAATTTTTAACATTTTAACTGTTCGATATTAAAATTTCAGACTAACCCTCCCTACCCGATGTCAGCCAGCGAAATGGTGCCCATCAACGTCCACGCACACATCATCCGACCACCGTATCCGATGGGGTTTATTGATCGGCATCTTTTTTAAATATTTTTAATGGGAGTAAATGTATCTCAATGATAGAGGTTAACGAACCCTGACGAACATTCCGAGAGGTATAGGAGCGAACAAAATGTGTGGTAGAAAAATAGGGACCACCAAAAGGGATCTCACACTCTATCTTTTTCCGGAAGTTCAGAGAGAATTCCATTGCAGTGGCTCGACATCGTCAGTTATGGAGACGAGACTGGTCGTGGAGCAGCCACGGACACTGGAAGGCCGCGGTCAGTTTTTTTACAGTTCATTTGTCTTTTTTATACTATTTTTATTTAGATATTCCCTTGCCATCGATTGGATTGGTGTAGGGAAACTGTATTTTTAGCATCTATATTTTAAGTCATATTTAAAACCCATCTTCAGGCGTTGAGTGGATGGAGAAACCTCCCGAGGAGGCGACTTGCCCGCCCGGATTGGAATACCTGCTCGACCTGGAACACGTTTATGTGGCGAGAGTGGGTACTATTCAAGTTCGGTATTCGTATTACGACTGTCTTAGCGAGAGATCGGTAAAACGGCTGATAAGGTTGAGAGAATTAGAGAAAAGGAGATGCCAGGGGGTTCGGTAATACCAAAACCTACGCCGAACGGGCAACCTTAGTGTGTAGATACAGTCGCGCCGGAAAGTATTCGTACACTTTGTTTTTCTTGTGTAACTTTCGCAGTAGTTGAGCAATTAACCTGAAAAATTTATTGGAGCTAGCAAATCCATTTCCTAATCGGACGCTTATATTGCGGTGTTTGGAGCCAATCGTCTGGATTGCATTGTGCTGACGCAACTAAACATCACTTTTTTGAAAAAGTAACTCTCGGAGGAAAAAAATCTCCTACGTGCCAGTTTAACAGAAGTTGTAGATCTACCCATTGACTACCCAGAAAAAAAATTTCAAGATGCTGCGATTTTTCTCCTTTGCAGCAACCTTGCTGCAAAATTGAGGCTGCAAACTCAAAACTCGGCTCCCAGATAAGCTAGAGACCCGTTCTAGTGTTCAAAATGATCCATTTGGTGAGCCCAGACATCTCTCAAAGTTTGGTGAAGATTGCACATCATTTGCCCTCAGGGCTCAAAAAAGTCACTTTTTTGCATACCCCAGCTTTGAGGGTGCTCAACTCGAAGGCTGAATTTTCTAAAAATATGGTTCCTGTGTAGGAACGACCCAAAACCATCTAAGAATCGATGCCCAACTTTTTGTAGCATCAGCATTTTTTTCCTGCATGGCGCGATCGCATCCCTGGCGCGCGCTGGTTTCGAAATGTATCGTCTCTCCCTTTGCATAATCTCGCCCCGCCTCGTTTCCGAACACCAGCGCGCGCCAGGGATTCGATCGCGCCATAAAGGAAAAAAACTCTGATGCTACAAAAAGTTGGGCATCGATTCTTGGGTGGTTTTGGGTCGTTCCTACACAGGAACCATATTTTTAGAAAATTCACCCTTTGAGTTGAGCACCCTCAAAGTTGGGGTATGCAAAAAAGCGACTTTTTAGTGCCCTAAAGGCAAATATTGACCAATCTGTATCAAACTTTCAGAGATGTCTGGGCTCACCATACGGATCATTTTGAGCTCAAGAACGGGTCCCTAGCTTGTCTGGGAGCCGAGTTATGAGTTTGCAGCCTCATTTTTGCAGCAAGGTTGCTGCAAAGGAGAAACATCGCAGCATCTTGAAATTTTTTCCTGGGTAGTTAATGGGTAGATCTACAACTTCTGTTAAACTGGCACGTAGGAGATTTTTTTCCTCCGAGAGTTACTTTTTCAAAAAAAAGTTAATTGCTCAACTACTGCGAAAGTTACACAAGAAAAACAAAGTGTACGAATACTTTCCGGCGCGACTGTAACCCTATTGTGTAGCTGTTTCGCCCAAAAACATGCTTGTAGCTATAAAATTTGCAGTTGAAACTATAAAATTTTGTATTGTGGATTTTTTTTGTTGTATTTTACCAACATCCTAGAATAAAAAAAGTGAAATTATGTTCGCCTTCAAAAGTGTTTCAACCTGTCCACATATTTGCTAACCCAGTGTGCGGAACTAATCCCACTCCACGATTTTCATTAAAAAAAACTAAAGTAATAACGACGATCAACGACACATAAACGAAGCTAATAGCCCTCTGGCGGAATAAATAATTGTAAATAAATTGTAAATTGTAATCGACAAAAATCAGAAGGGCATGGGGAAAATGCTTTTTTTTTGTTTCTGACCTAATTGTACGAACAATGTACTCTGCTCTTATGCGCACTATGAGCATACGATTTCAATTTGAAATAATTTTTATTTCAGGAGCGGAAGTGCTTCCTTGGCAAACGGCGCTCCTTCTCTGTGCGAAATGTGTACAGCGAAATGGTCGGTGGCACAATTTATCGCGTATAAACTTATCTTCTCAAGTGCTTTCTTGATGAAGAATATATGTCTATTTCACATTGCTAGAGACCCATGGGGAGAGTGTGGTAAGCTCATAGGGCTTCTCGTGATCTCTCGCGCCTAACCCCTTTCTGGAGGATTTCACCAGCCCTAGGAACGGTGAAATCTTCCAGAAAGGGAATAAATAAAGGGCACTCAGAAAAATGATAGTAATTTTTAACTATTATGATAGTCATGGTGGGCACATGATAGTAAAATATTACTAGCAATGTGCTCACCATAACTATCATGATATTACATTTATACAATGATACGAACACACAAAAAGTCAAAATGGTACTTCCTGTGTTTACCAAAGCGAGAGAGCGGGCAAAAGTGAGAGGGTCGCCAATGTTCCTCTATGGTAAACAACGGAAGTTCGTTATTCGGCTTTTTGGTATGATCGTATCATTTTATAAATGTAATAGTTAAAAACTACTATCATTTTTCTGAGTGGGTTCTCCAGATTTACCTAGCGATCGAGACGGGCCAAATCGACTGCCAGTTTGTCGACCACTTTGAGAATGTATGTTATTTAAAAAATCTTTCCATTAATGATTTTAATTATTTATATTATTTTATAACTGTCTCCCTATTGCAGACCGCTCTTGCTTTCCACGAAGACTGGACGTTCACCGGCAAAAACTGGGTCGAGCTGAGCAACGGACATGAAGTGCGCCATTTTCGCTCGAAATTTTGTTCGAAAGGGTTATTCGCTACTTCAGATTGCCTTCTTAGAGCAGAGCGCTGGCTGCTACAACGACAAACACATGGTGCTCGATCACGACAAGAAGTTGGTTATCACATTGTATATTGATTTCATTTTCCCGAGATAGATGCGGTATCAATATGTTTTCCCTGAAATTAGTCCGGACATCTGTAGCATGAAACGTAGATACACACGGTCGTCGGTCTCGACGAAAAGATTCATTATTTTGCAAAAAGTAATGAAATTTCCCACAAAACGATATTTTGTTCCGTGAATTCAAAGCAATATTTGTAATACGAAATGTACACATGGTGCTCGACCACTGGTTATTTCTTTTTTTTATTTTTGCGTTTTTTTTTGCTCTCAATCGATTGCCAGAATATTTCTTCCTTTTCTTCTTGAGAATATTTCAATCTTGACGGGAATATGCATAGCTTGAAACATAATTGTAAGCGAAAGTGAGTAAAGGTTATTGTTGTCTGTAGAAAAACACTGGAAAAAACAACTGAATGACTGGGAGATTTAATGTCTATTTCATTACTACTAAAATATATTAAATTATTTGTTTTTCAAATAATTTAATATATTTAAATTTGTTTTGCAGACCAGTGATGTACATCGAGGACGGCTCTGCCTGCTGCGGTGAGGGCGCCGAGGCCTATACGGTTAGCATAGTCATTTTAGCTAAATTATTTTAATTTAGTTACGGAAATTTGCGGAAGAGAGGCCGCCGCATGCAATTGACGACTTAGAATGCTATAATTTTACTTACGTGAATAAGAAACTAAAAAAAATAGCTCGATTGAGTTTCCCCGTTAGTACTTCAATTCACATCTATCATACACAGTAACATAAGCAAATGCTTTAACAAAACAAAACAAAAACAATATCAATATCATGCATATCCCTCGTTATTTCTCAGATTCTATCGCCATCGCAAGCTACGATCGGAAGCATCGCTCGAGAGCCACTGGGAGACAAATACAGGCGCCCGTACAAGATCAGATGTGAGTTTGAATTTTCTGTTTCAGCTTCTTTTCTCAATTAATGTTTTATACGTAACCGTAGACTGCACAAGGTCAAATAAGCCCTCTTATTTATACCCATTTCATACTCTTTTTTTTAAATAGATGTTTCCACGTTTCTCGACCCCCGACGGACCGTTGACTCATTCCTAGTCGTACCTGAATTCGCGCTTTTTACCAACACTCAGAGAAAAATTACTTCGCCATGCATGCGAGTTAGTAAATAAATTACTTACGCTCTCCTCATTTCCCATGCTCTCTATGCTAAAAAGTAAGTAATTTATTTGTAACTCCCATGCTTTTTCTCTGAGTGAAGAAAAGGGAATACTTTGAAGGCAAACTTCTATTCCGGGAGCCATTCCCTCATTGTTCATAGAAGCCGTTCGAAAGACTAATCGCTTACCATAATTACGGCGTCTGGAGTACGCCATTCTTAGCCGTAATTTTTCATCTGAAATGACCTTGAAAATCAATAATTCTTCCGCGGAAATGGTTATGGAAAATCGATAATTGCAGTTCCGCGCGATCTCGATGTCAATATGAAGGCTGCACTTATTGCAATGGCAATGCGATTGGAGATCTCCGAGGAGAGAAGAAGGAGCGAGTACCCGTAGAGTTTTCGTATGAAAACCGGCGATTTAACGTTTCGGAACCCGCATTTAGGAACCGCAAAGATATTTTTCACGATATTTACCATGTTGAAAAACGTGATGAAAAACACAAATCTCCCATTTATACTATTCTTTACATTGGTTGAATTTATCCTTAGTGGCTCCTTATGAATAGTTTTATACTATTTTGTAATGTATGTATGTACCGAACGCACTCGTCCCATTTCTATATCTTTTAACACATTTAAAAATATATATTTTGGAAAGCTTTATAAACATAAATTTTTATGTTTCTCACGCAAATATGCACCGAACACTTCTCTCTCCCAACATATCGCGACCTCCTCTCATCGTATGCACACTAATTTCTGGAGTTGCCCGTTTGATGTTGCTCTCCGTAATAGACACAGCTAAAAATTCGCCCTACAACGTAATACCTGTTTCAAAAAAAGAGAATTTTGTCTAGTTAGAAGAGTTCACTAATTGTAAGTAACATGTTCAATGTGTAACTATGCGCTGATAAAGATTATTGCTCCTATCAGAAAGCTTCTAAAACCTATGATAGCGATTCGTCACCCCGTTACGTGTGATATTTCACTCCCGATCTAGTCAAAATTTCGATAGCATCGATCGTAGATTCTCATCGAAATGATGATTCACAACCCCAGAACATTTTGCATCCATCCTCACCATGGTGTTGTAAATTGTTCTATCGAAAGATATTCTCTTGAACTATCATTTTTTCCATTGTGTCCCAATTGTAACTCCAATGTCGGTGCTCGTTTCGACCACTGGCCACTGTATGAATTCCACCTACACCCCTCTTTGTTCCAATTCGAGCCGCCCCTAGCAGTCATTTCTCATGCATTGTTGAAACAGCTGGCTTCCTCTATCACTCATGAAACAAGGGAACAGAGAGAGAGAGAGAGAGAGCCAAAAATGGCTCCGGGCCATCCCGAATCGCGCCTTTGTCTCATCTAGCCGGCTAGAGAAGGGCAGAGAGTGTGTGAAACGAAGAGAGTATCCCTCGCACATCATCAAAACGGCGTTGTCTACATAGAACATGTCAGAGAAACGAGAGTGTAGGTGAGATAGAGTGTGAAAGGAGGAGAGGATCGCTCTCTTCCCCCCCCCCAGTTTCCCTGTCGACCCAGAGATCGCGATCGGTTCAAGCGAGGCAAGTCAGCGTTGTCGTGTAGCAACACACGAGTCTCTATTTCTCCCACAAGCCCCCAACCGCCGGAGAGGAAGAAGGGACAATTGGGGGAAGAACGAAGTCAGGTAGCGGTAGTTTTGGAGTTTACAAATCAAGAAGTGATGCATCCGGTTACCCTACAGCCGGGAGCGCCGATTCCGCGTGAGTTTTCACTCCTGCTAACTTTCCCTGCCGTTTTTTATGCCATTTTCGATATCCGTTTTCAATTTGGAAGCCCAATTTCATCCATAAACGTCTTTCTGGTGACACGCTCTTTCTTCTAGATACAGCATGGATGAACAAGCCCTCCATCACCATCACTGACATCCCCGCGGGTCTCGAGTACCTCGTTAACATTGACTACGTTCGAATACGACAGCTGGTTGAGGTCAGACTTAATGGCGATAGGACGCTGCACAGAGAAAAATGTATGTCATATATGGCTCCTGAACTGCGTTTGTATGTCATATATAACAGACAGTATGCTATATATGACATACAATCGCAGTTCAGGAGCCATATATGACATAAATTTTTTCTGTGTAGTGGCGATAGGACGCTGGAACGTGCCCCAATCAAAGCATGGAGAAAAAATGTCTAGGTTCATATACGGAAGTCCCGAAACGTCCATTACCGTCCAGATTAGTTTTTACTCGATGTCATGTCAAACGTATTCATGTGTGAATTGACGATGAGTGAAATTGTCTATCTCTAGAATAGCCGATTGCCGGACTAGTAGACGAATGGTCGGACTAGTAGCATTTGGTGACCGGTCTAGCATTTGGAGGTCGGACTAGTAGCCAATCCCAAATTTCATTTTTTTGGTGGTCGGACTAGTAGTCGGATGGCCGGACTAGTAGCAAATGGTGGTCAAACAGGTAGAAAATGGAGGTCGGCTAGTGGGCGGCCACTAGCCGACCACCATTTGCTACTAGCCTGATCATCGGCGATTCTAGAGATGTTTAAAAAAAGGTTGATCTCTCACACAGTATAATCAACACACATAGTGTCGTACGCCAATAACACTCTGTACACAGGTGTGGCACTGTGTGGCACAGTGTGGCACTTTTTGGCACTTTTTGACACTTTCTGATTTTCACATCAAAAGAAGTTAATTTTGTGGCATATCTTGTTACAAACTTTTCCTATCTCATTTTCCTCCATGATTGCACACAAAAAATAAAAATAATGAATTAAAATAACGAATTTCAAATGGTTTTACTGCGGGGTCGAAAAAAGTCGAAAAATATAATCAGTTATCAATCACCCCTAAGACCGTAATACGCGCTTCAAAGAGGTGCGATTGATAACTGATTTTATTTTGTGACCGAAGCTATTAAACCATTCTGAATTCATTATTTAAATTCATTAATTAATTTGTTGTGGTATGTTGGAGGAAAGTGAGATAGTAAAAAGTTTGTAAAAAGATATGCCACAAAATTAGCTTCTTTTGAGGTGAAAATCAGAAAGTGTCAAGTGCCAAAAAGTGCAACACTGTGCCACACAGTGCCACACCTTAGTACAGAGTGTTATTGGCGTACGATATAACATGAAACACTTTTCCTTCCTCAGTTCATCGAAATTGCGACCTCCTTCTACCTGCCTAATCGATACGTGGTCGAGAACAATCGAGGGGAGCAAGTGTGTTTTATGATATTTATTCATTCAATTCACGTACCAAGGGTACTACGGCGCTCATATCTAAATGTAAATGGAATGGATTTTGTATCTAAATGGATTCTATAGAATCCATTTAGATGCATTAAAATAAATAACAAATGGGACGGGGGAAAGCGAGCGGAACGTACGTTTGTTTCATAGTATGTTTCATAATGTTCACAAAAAAAATTACGAACTCTATTTTTGATTCGTTGTGCTCTGGAAGGAATAATAATAACACATGATTCCAAACCTATAGACAAGGGTTAGCACTAGAGAGTGTGCAAAAGTGAGAGAGTCCCTCTCGATTTCACACGCGCTCTCACTCAAAAGGCCTTTCTGTAAAGTTGACCGGCCTGTGGGATAATGTAATATGATAAACATGCATAACCTTTACTGTGATTTACCTACGTTTGCGTTTCATATATATATTTTTTTCCATTTCATGATGTATTTATAGATCTACGTCACCACTGAGCAGCCCAATTCACTGCGATCGCAGATTAAAGGGCCTCTGAGAGGGTACAAGTTCGACATGTACGACAAGTTCAGTCGGGTAAGCAGCGTGTTCTCAACGTTTAAAGAAGAAGTATCACGAATCTCCTGCTCCATCATTCCTCATCTCATATGTTTCAATGGCGCGGTCGCTTTCTCCTCGTCCACCCTTATCTCTCCCTATCATTTTTTTTGAATTCCTGCATTCAGGGTCAGTTTGGCACAGAGCCAAACGCGAATAACTTTGTTCAAACTTATCGGCTGAACATGCGGTTTACGGGGCTCTTACCGGGGAACCGATTACCATAACCCGACAGTGAAACCTCAGTTGACCAAAAGTTCGTGGGACACCACCTTTAACAGCATTATTTTTTATTCCCTAGATAAGCACACCTAAAGCAATGTCACTTATCTAATGTGGGATTGATCTGAAAGACACTGATTCAGTTACTGCTGTCGTCCCGGCGGTGAACACACAATGTGCCTGTCTTAGGAGTCTTTGCCACATGATTCCACACCTACCGGCAAGGGTTAGGACGAGAGAGTGTGCAAAAGTGAGAGAGTCCCTCTCGATTTCACACGCTCTCTCACTCCAAAGGCCTTTCTGGAAGGTTGACCGGCCTGTGGAATGATGTGTTTGCGCCACATAATATGTGAATCAGTTTGCGGTAGTACACGTGGATCATGTTGTTTCAGTTGGCCTTCCGTGTCGAGCGTCCGGATAACCCCTCCTGTCTTCTCTGCTCATGTGTCTGCGGCTGCTGCAGCAACGGTGTGATGAGCATTGTTGAGTCACCCGTCGGCACGCTGGTGAGCAGTGAACTTTCCTTATTGTGTGCGTTTCCTGGACACATGACTCATGTGTGGACGTTGGTGAGCAGTGAACATTCCAAATGGTGACTGTCCCCATTCGGAAATGCTGGTGAGTAATGATCACTCCAACTGGGGGCACTCAGAGCGGTAAGTCTCCAACTTTCCTTACCCTGGAGACATTGTCTCCTGCTGAGAGAGCATGCAAAATCGGGAGAGTGGGCTAGAGATAGTGAGAGATGATCTCTCGATATTGCATGCTCTCTCAGCTGGAAACAATGTCTCCTGAGCGTCAGCACAAGGTGGGACAAGCACCTTGGCTGATCTTGACGTGCGTGTAGACTCGACTAGGGGGGGAACATATTTATCACCATTTTCTGACCAAGTGCATAGGAATCGTGCGCTTTTATAGCGTCTTCGGGGCAATCATTCTGATAATGGAATCACGTGACATCGCATCGTGTGAGGAGTTCATGGGAACAATGAAACAGCACTAAGAGATCAAATACTAATGAGCAACTGAGTGACTTCTAAACTATGACAAGAGTAAGGAAAGTTGGAGACTTCCCGCTCTGAGCAGTGAGTGTAATAGTGTGCAGCAACGGCAGGATCTCATGCCCCTCTCACTTTTCTACACAATTTCATCCTTATTCCTAACTCGAGAGGTTTTGGAACATTGCCGATTAATTTATTTCTAGTGAAAATGTTTTCTGATTCAGTTCCATTTCCCTGGATTAATTTTCGCAAATCTTCGAGAACCTGGCACTTTCGAGATTCAGTGAAAGTGTAAACGAAGGGGAACCAAAGGTAGATGATATAAGTAGCGGAGTACATGAATACAATATAAAATAATAATTAAAGCTCCTACAACCCTGGCAGACTGATAAACAACTGCTTAATACATTTGATACTCTTATTATCATTGTTGTATAACATTTATAAAATGTTTTCCAATTCGCAGGCTGGAGTCCTCCTCTCCAAGGCCTCCCCGTGCTCGTCGAGCATCGCAATCAGAGACGGCGACGGGAAACAGATGCTCACTGGTATCTATATTCTTTTTTTTCTTTTGATCGTCGTAAGTTCAATCAAAGTCAACCCCCCCCCCTTCGTGAATTCAATAGCCAATGACGTTTATTTATAATGAAGTCAAGGTGGGCGGCAGTGAATGTGTATTTACAGTGGGCAGCGCGGGCTGCTGCGGCTCCAAATTCACGGCGGATGCAGTTTATAATGTCAGTTGATCGCAGCGGATTAGACTTCGAGAAATAACTAAAACAGGTTGCGTAAGAGGCAAATCACACCGCTCTCTTCATTTCTCGCAATCTCTCGCTACTGGAGCGGTGCATTTGCCTCTTATGCAACCGGTTGTTTCGTTATTTCTCGAAGTCTACTGCGGATCCATCGCAAACTTGAGAAATCTGCGACAGAATTCGATACAAGAACTTCTTCTCTTGCACGAAAAACCCGGATCAATCCTTCCAACCCTTGCTTGACTATCTCGAAAGTTCTACACTCAGAGAAAAATTACTTCACCATGCATGCGAGTTAATGATTAAATTACTTAGTTTCTGTAGACAGAGTGTGGAAAGTGTGGAGAGCTTAAGTAATTTAATCATTAACTCGCATGCATGGCGAAGTAATTTTTCTCTGTGTGTAGGTCGATCCAGTCACGCGCAACCAGCAACGGGCCGCAATCATCACACGCAGATATCGAGGCCAGAGCGCCGCCTCCGTCAGTGCCGATGTGTTCGAGATCAAGTGTGAGTTGATTATTTTCACTGCCAATCCTTAGGACTCAACGCCTACACACAGAAAAAAGATCTTACATACGGCCCATAAGATATGGGGGTTCTTAACAAAATGTCTTATATATAAGACCTTTTGTTAAGAACCCCCATATCTTATGGGCCGTATGTAAGATCTTTTTTTCTGTGTGTAATAACTAAAGATGTCTGCTATGAAAGGCAACACTATTGAGCACTGTCGAAAAAGCTTTTGCATATTTCATTAGTTTGAAAATGGAATTGAATTCGGAAAGTCGTAAATATTCCAATTGCCAGTTCTGCCCGACCTCGACGTTCGCATGAAAGCGTCAATCATCGGCGCCACGATTCTTCTCGATTTCATCGAATTTGAAGGAGGCAAAAGCCATCAGAAGAAGTGATTTTATGAGACATCTCGCTTCCGATCCTTCCTCGTTTTGTTGTCGTTTGTGAAAATCAGCAAATTATTGATCAAACATCCGTTTTCTGTAAATAGCCCCAGGGAGTACGACCGTTTTCATATCTTTTCTCGTTCATGTGTGTGCACGTTTCAAAATTCCAGGGAAACAGCTGTATAAACAGTGTAGCCGATGACAAAAAGTTCAGGTTTCGCTGATTTAAGTGTGTACTTAAATCTTTAATTTACTTTATTTATCCATTTTACCAGAATAATGCGAATAACAACGCGTTACAACTTTCGAAAAATATTTATTTATCTATTGGCTCGATGATTACTTGATACAACTCCAATTGATCTGCAGAGTATCCTTCTGGTTCATCAGTTACTGAAATTTGAAGACATATTTACTCTTTAAAAAAAAGTGTAGAGGAGCTCACTGTTTCTCATCTTCCAAGCGTCTTTTACAGACTTTGAGAAAAAAAACAAATCAAAAGGTTGCGTAAGAGGCAAATCACTCTCCCACAGTCTCACGGGAGTGCAATAAAAGCAGCATTTGAGAAATAGTATTAAAACTCCGCCCACTCATTTGAATTGCTGAAAATCGTGGTGAATTTTCTCCCACACGGAATTTTAGCGTACTGTAGTTGTTATTCCCCCAGTGTCTAGAGGATTCCACTGAGCGGCGATTCCGCGAGAATGGGGCGAGCTAAGTTGATCAGTTTCACATCGGCCTACTTGGCTCAGAGGTAAGTTTCTACAGTATCAATCTAGGGGACGGTGGTTCGACCCCCGCCCCATGCACCTTCTCTTGCCGATTTTTGGGGAAACTGCCTTTGTTTCAATCATTCTTTCGCGCTTTCGCGATAGGCACACCACGCGTGCATGGAGTGCATTTCCTTCAAATGCAGTAGCCATGATACTGTGCTCCGCTCCCATCATTTATCTCACTCTTTTGCTGCAAAGCGGTCTACTTGCCCTCTTACGCAACACTTCGCTGCGTTATTTCTCGGAGTCTGGTCCGTAATGTCAATTTTATCATCGTTGAAGAGAAATATGTGGACAGGACCGGATTATTCCTTTTAAAATAGATACACATTTATGTTGCATTTATTTATTTTCATTTACTGTACTCTTAGTACAGGATGGGCCCTGGGTCCCCCTGGGTCCCCATCCTCTTACCTCTGCATCGATAACGTTGCAAGAACCCAGGAAGACAAACGATCCAAGCGGGAGGCAGTTGAGGTTTGGCATACACCTCCATCCACACCTCTGCAAGTCTTCCAGACCGAATTATTTCCTTAAAAATTACAAACTCGAGGAAAGCGGATTTTTTTAAGATGGATGAAAGTTAACCGGAATCATAAGATTCCGTGACCTTACTGACTTGAGTAAGTTGGTTAATATTTTCCGCGAGCCTGTTCGATTCCTCCTGCGATTTGCCATAGCATTCAATCGCCGAAACTTCAGCTAGCTCGAGTTTTTTTATTCCGCTTTCGAGTATCATGAGCACTTCGTCGAACGAGATCGTGTTCTGCAGAAATGCATGGCTAAATAATTTGCATAATATATAAAAAAAAGGTAAAGTTGTTCCATGTCAAGCGATTTTACAGTAGCAAGCTACCACGCTAGATGGGGCAAGCCGGTAAGCCAGCTGCAACGTGGGATTACGTAACCCAAGCTTTCCCAAGGCATCTAGGGCACGTTTACCTTTCGCAATCAAAGTTGCTACCAATTTACCGCCCCGGGGTGGATGGAAGGCTTGGTTGGCCTGGGCGGGGATCGAGCATAATATATAATCAAGGCGAAACAATTAGTAGAACATTCGAGAACAAACCTTCCCACTTCGCGCGTTTCTGTCCATTTCAGGAGCAGCATTTTGCCACCGCAATGAATATGATTCGTTGCAGTATTGGAGCCCGGCAATTCGCAAGTCCGTAATTCCGCTCTCAGTCAACATTGTGACTAATTGACCTGAAATGAAAAATTGGCGCTACTGCTGAAACTCAGATTCATTTGACCGTAATTTCTGAAATATTTAATTTGAAACTATCCAATTCAAGCAAGACTGTAACGACTGATCGACTGTATTGAATAGGTCTGGGCTTCAGTAATAAAGCAAAAAAAATAATCCGGAAAATTGTGGTACATAAGCAAAACTCTAGAATATTGTTTACATAATGAGCATTTGGTTCTATTATACAAATTCCTGTACAATCTAATCTAACCTGACTTGAAGTATTCCAGCATGCAATAATCTCGATATCCGTGCATGATAAACTCTACCGAGTTTGCAGCCAATCTTTTGAGAAAATTCGGAACTCTCTCACTGCAATGTTAGACGATACTACAAAAACTTTTTAAAAAGTGGAAATTAGATTTAGTAGAAAAAACTTCTTTTTTTTAAAATTTACTCACATTTCAAGAAGAGAAGATCGGTCGAAGGGCATTACTACCGTGTTGGCTTTGCAATTAGTGAGCATAACAGTGGCCCATTCGAGGTTACCGTAGTCCAGCGGGAAGTAGTTGTCCTGACACGAAGAATCTTTTCTGTTACATTGTTTTAACCTCTCGATCCCATTTGCAGCTGGCTAACCGGCTTGCCCCATCTTGCGTGGTAGCTTGCTACTGTAAAATCTCTTGACATGGAACACTTTTACCTTTTTTTACCTTTTACTGGATCCCATTTGCAAGCGTACCTCATGAAAAACTAGTCTTCCGATGTTGGCTGCCTTGAAGAGAGCAAAACTTCGATCCGCATCATGACAGTTGTTGAAATCCAGCGAAATAACTTTCTATAAAATGAGGTTTGCAAAAAAAGGGACACGAAAGAGCGTAAATTCGGTAATAATCTCTATTGCAAGCTGCATCTTTAAAGGGACAGTAAAGGCACCGTTGAATTCCCGCAAATTTCAAGGTCTCGCCACGACTTTCGGCCCGTTGGAAAAAAACAAAAGCATAGGGTGGGTATCGAACCCGCGACCTCACGATTGCTAGGCTAACGTCTTACCGTTGCTCCACTTGGGCTGATATCCGATAGGGCGCACACTATCTCTATCCCTACGTCGCTCGTGGAAAGTGGATAAAATGAACAAGAAATTGTGTGTTTACTGTCCCTTTAATGATACTATCAACCTGTAGAAACATGGTGCATGTGCTTTCTCTCTATTCCGAAGTCTCACCAAGAACGTTTTCATATTTAAGGACGAAAGTTCGTGAATTTATCATAATATTACTGTTCCGTCTTTTTGTTTCCACTGATTGTGTCTCAGCATGAAGGGAATCAATCGGTTAAAGTGCTGCGCGGACTGTACATTCCTCAAGAAAGCTCGGATAATAAGACAGTCCGGCGTGCGGCGCAGTCTGCTCTGGAATATATTTATATAATTCATTTATAAATTATTTTTAATTTATTTTTAAAATTGACGAGCAGTGGATTTTTTTAAATATACATTAATTGTACACCGCAAGGGTGCGTCGACATGTATAGAAATTATCGAATCAATAAGGAAATAAGAAAAAAACAGGTAACCTGATAAAATACCAATTCTTCAAGCTCGCAAAGCTCGTGCAGGTGAATTTCTCGAATTAGCGGATAACTTAGCATATTCAGTCTCCTGGAGGCCTAAATTTACACAACAAAATATGTTACTACAATAATGGCTTTTAAGTGGAATCCCAGTTTTGCGTAATCCGAAATCGAGTGCGGGGACACACGTCTCCCATGATTGCAAGCCTCCAGAAAGGGATCAGGTCGAGAGAGTATGCGAGAATGTACCTTTGACCCTCACCCTTTTTCCCAGTCGTTAGCATCTGACTCCATTTTGGAGGTTTAACTGGGCGATGTTTTTATTATTTGCATGATAATTCATAGAAATAATTAAAAAACAATGTCGGGAGGGCAAAGAATGGGCTCACCTTTCGAACAGTCAGCATTTGCGCAAGTGTGAGGTATTGCGCAATCTCGCCAAAAATTTCGCTGGGGACAATATGGAAGTAGTCACACGATATGTCCATGCTTAGCACGACGAATGAGAGGAGCGAGAGTGTTGGGATAAGGGAGTGCGAGGTGCTGGTGTTTTCAAGGCTACAAATAGAGCGCGTTCTTTTCGCAAATGCGTCTTATTTTGACACGCTCATCTGTGCAGCGCCCGCTCCATACAAAACAATCGGCTCTGTTCGAGTTGCTTGGGCTCAAGAAAATAGATTGGGTCTAAGAAATTAGATTAGGCCCAAAATAATAGATTGGACCGAAAAAAAACAAATCTATTTTCTTGAGCCCAAGCAACTCGAACAGACTCGAACAAACTACCCGAAATACGTGAGCACTTAACGGGGAAAAACAAGCCAATGATTCAGAAAGGAGCTAGGAGCGAGAGAGCAATAGAGAGTGAGAGTGGTTCTCGAGTGTGCATGTTCTCTACTGTCTCTTTCCTAACCCATTTGTTTTGTGCTACGTTTTTGTGGAATGATGTTGTGGCGTTAACTTAGGGCTATCTCTCCCATGCTCTAGGTAGCAGAAGCTTTTGAGTGAGATGAAAACGCTAACGGAAAAAAAGGCATTTCGCCGATCACTCGTTTCGGTTTGGATTTTCTGGCATTTTTTGTATTTCCCATGAATCACCCCAAATCGATAATTCAACGAGTAGCCAGCAAATCAATCACATGATTGATTCAATTATAAAATTTGCACATAAAACAAAGCCCTGTGAGCGATTGTGAGTAATACTAAATATGCAATAGTGCAAAATAAATATATAACCATCAGAAGAAGTGATTATAACTGATTTTGTTCAGTGCCTATGATACTTTCTGAATATTTGTTGAGCTCAAGAAATCAGTGAACAAACTTTTCTGTAAATATCCGAAACATGAGCGCTATCTTTATTCGTTCATGTGTGTACACGTATCACAATGTCAGGGAAACGGCTGGATAAACATTCTAAATAACGCTAAAAGCAGTTCAGTTATGGCTGATTTTAGCACACACCTCGACACCTGAAATGCATCAAATTAAATTTTATAATTAATAAATATAGAAAACCGTCAATCATCGGTTTCGGCATATTTCCTTTCAACAGCACTTTTTTCTCTTCCGGGCAAACTCCTGTGACTCTGGAATCATACAACCTTTATCAATTTCCTGAAAATCATGACTAATTATTATTAAAGCCCCATTTTCATAGGGCTTTTCTCTAACAGATTTATTATGCATGAACGTATTTGAAAATTCATTCCATAGAACACGCTATTGTTTCAGATATGTTTCGTGTGAGAATTTAGTAGATTTGGGATGGGCGTCAAATGTAATTTCAATGCAATCAGTTCCAGTAACTAAAAGAGACTCACCGACACACAAATGCTCGTATGGTCACACTCGGAACGGCGAACATTGTGGGGATGGGGTGGTTCTGAATATATTTTTATTAAATTAGTTCATAATTAACAATTAACACCAAGGCAGTCATAGTCATACCTACAGCAGTTTTCACCGAACTTTTCTTGCAATACTCTTCGAAATAGCTAAAATATATTAATTTGAATAAAAGTATTCTTATACAGCCAATCCGGAGCTAATAACGCCGTAGAGCATCGCACGACCGTCCTCATTGCGTTTCCGCACGACAGGACCCCCGCTGTCACCCTGAAATACTGTAGTTATTGATTACTTCTTTTTTAATCATATAAAAGTAGCTTTGAGTCCACATCTTTCTAAATGTGTAAAGAGAAGCGAGAAGTATAACTTACGTGATCATTTCTCGGTCGATCGATGGTAAAATCGTGCCAGGTCACTTGGTAATAAGAATTCATCGTGCGGTCTTTGAAAACGCGACCCTGAAACGTTTACTCATTTTTAATGAGATTCTTTCAAATATGTTAATCATTCATTATATTTATACGCCAGGGCCAAACTCAACCTCTTTCTCCACATTCATCGTGTAATTCTGCATCAATCCAGTGCTCCACCGCGATTCTTCTGCAAAAAAAATTATATCTTTTCAAATTTTGGCAATCAATAAACCTCTCGCAGCTCCCGCTCCGTAGACAGTCAGCATGGGATCCGTCAGAACTTCGTCGATATTTCTCGGCATGCACAAAATCGCATTGTTTACGCTGGGTTCGACCTGTAATATCAAACTCAATAAAGATGTTTCTTAATTCTAGAGTTATTCTGCACTGATATTTACATCATGATACAATTCGAGAATCGCAACATCCAAAATCATCCAGTCGTTTTTGTTGCGGTGGACGAAACTGCAAATTAACAACTTATCTTATGGAGAAAAACAATTTCCTATTTAAAAAAACTTACTTTTGAAAGCCCGGAACCGATGTGATCAGATGCCGAATGCCCACTGTGATTGGTGTATTCTCCTTGCACTCGTACCACTCCTGAAATGCATAAATGCTCGCCTTTTTTTGTAATTTCAGGTAGACTGTGAAATTCGAAGGACGTCTATTTATCTGAATTCTCTAGAATTTTTCATAATGTAGCGCGTGTATCATTGAGTTACCGTTCAGACCTACGGGGATTATGCAAATATCGCATTGATTGAAATTCAAGTCGGTGGACTACCACTTACAATTCGATAGCACGGCACACCGTAGCTCACTTGAAGCTTGTCTGGACGATTGTGGTTTTCGACTCTATAAACTTTTTTTTTAATTTGCTGAAACTGAAAAACCGAGAAAAAAGCACACCAACTTGAGACAATGCGCAGCGGTGATGATGTGTCTCCTAGAGATGAACGATCCAGTGCAAATTGGCAACCTGAATATTCATTGTTTCTGATTACTATCAGTGAATATTACGGAAATGCATGTTTCTTATGCCTAAACACACGAACAAAATAGAACCCCCCATCCCCACTTCTGCGGCGCCTCCATGTGTCCTGTCTGAACTAGAGAGGGCTCCTCTATGACCACGGGCCAGGGATGCTCAGACACGACGATATTCGAACCGTGGTTCATACGGGCGCTGCAGTTTTTCTCAATTTTCAAGAAACATCCAGTCAGAACGGCAAAATGACATCGCAAAATGAGGATAAACAATGTCGGACTATTACAAATTTACGATCACTCGTCCGAAATAATAATACGTTCCGCCCCTAAGCAACAGATACGGCTGCGAGAGAGCATGGCAAAGTGAGAGACGCGCCAAAAAAAGTGAGAGACGAGAAAGCACCGTACTAGGCCACGCCCCTCCGCCCTCATCTAACGCGCTCCCTCCCCCTCCCCTGTCTGTTTCCGCCCCTTCCCCGTCGTCCACTCTGCTTCTCTGCCCGCGCTCTCCCTCTCACTCTCGAAGAGAGCGCCCGCTCTCTCGTCTCCCCCTCTCCTCTCCCTACGGCTCAACCCCGTCTCGCGTAAATCGCGTGTTCCCTATAAGCGCACTCCTTTCGATCCCTCTCCGCGGTGCGCCGCAGCTCGGCTCGTAGGGGAAACCTCTCGCCAATTTTGGGTAGGGACCACTCTTCCTTAATAACTGGGGGGGGGTTTATGCCCCTCGGGGATAAAATGGTCCCGCCCCCCCTCCCCTCCTTTATACAAGGGGGTGGGGCAAAGGGCGAGGAGCCTAGTGCTGATCTAGGAAAGTTCCAATTACTTCGCCATGCGTGCAAGTTAGTGATTAAGTTACTTATAGTTAGTTTAGGCAGAGAGAGAGAGCATGGAATGTGCTTAAAGGGACCTGGCACTGCAAAATAAGTTATTTTTATTTAAAAGAAATTTTTTTCCGATTAGAATGTAAAAATTCGCATATTTTTACGATTTTTTTGAAAGAAGTTATGAGTTTTTAAAGGTACTCGTGTACCGGGCATTACTGTGTTTAGCGCGCTAAACACCGTAGCGCCCGGTACATCAACGCAAATTCCGAACTTTGAAAAATCATAACTTCTTTCAAACAAATCGTAAAAATATGCGATTTTTTACATTCTAATCGGAAAAGAATTTTCTTTTAAATAAAAATAACTTATTTTGCAGTGCCAGATCCCTTTAAGTAGCATGCATGGCGAAGAAATTTTTTTCTGAGTGTGCGATAATGCGACGCTTTGTCCATCGACAGTGCGGTACCTCATGAGTCCACTGCCATCCCCGCTTCTTCCATTTGTTGGTTATTACAATACCAACGGCGAACGAATTCGTCAGTAGGGAGGATGCAGCCCAGTCCCTGCAAGTATTGCGTTTCACACATCATTTAAGAAACCGATAAGAGAGGAAGAGATCGATTTTATCCACGGTTGCGATCAATTAAACAAACGGATTTCTCGGTCTCCCACATTGAAAATCGTTGATTGCTGCACTCGGCGCTTGCTGGAATGATTTGCATGATGTATAGTTACTGGCGCAAATAAAATGTCAAAGAAAATTGCATTATAAATAAAAATAAAGAATAATGAAATAATAAATAATGAAAATAAAGAAAAGAAAAAGAAGGAATTGACGCTTCGAAATTGAAGATCAGCTTCAAACACCGGTCAAATGGTTCGAGCTCAAATTAGCATAAACTACGACGAAGTGAATTTCTGTACCTGTGTTTGTTGAAAAATTGGTGTACCTTTACGCGTCGAAGCGGCGTGAGACTTCTCATGAGCGTAAGCATTTGTGACTGCGAGCACTCGGCGTAGTAGCCCTGCTCGGAAATGTCATACTCCCGCGGTAATCCTGAATGGTGATCATTATTTTACCCTATTTTATAAGCTGTGCCGCTTATCTGTGCCCAGAATGACGAAATGTGATACCGCTGTCTCGCACATTTTCACCAACGATTGGAGTATGAGAGTTGAGTAGATTTCACACTCTACGCTGACAAAGCTATTGATACGGGGTTGCGTTCTAAATAGGAAAGTTAGGCATCGGTGGAAAGTGTTTCACCATCAAAGTAGTAATCGATATTCTCATGTGTGTAAGCCGTTTTGTAGAATCCATCGATGCAAGCTCCTGTCTGACGACATATGAAATCCGACCAGTGATGAAGATCGACCGAGTGGGTCTGACAATTATTAATTTTCTATACATTTAATTATGAATCGACTACATTTTACATTAACATAGAGAGTCAATATTCATTATATTGTTGAAAATAAGCTTTATTTCAATATTTTAAAAAAGTTACTTGATTGAAAGTGATGCCCGACAATGTCTCTTGGTTGGATTGTGCATATCGATAAAGCGGGTTTCCGATTTCGTCCTGCTTGGAATAAAATTAATTACGATCTCTAACTAATATGTTTCAGTAATTCATCGTATGTCGTAGTCTCACTTTTGATATTGGTCACGACTTATTATTTTATAAATCAAAATATCACATTAAAATGCATAAAGTGAAAAAATGTGTTGCATGATTTTTGTGAATTTTTGTGGGCGAAAGTTTTATTTTTAAAAAATCTTCCTGGAAAAACAATTATTAATAATTATAGACTGAAATCACCGATACTCTCTTGGGGTGTGTCATCATTGGAAAGCAGGCGCCTTGCTCACATTCATTTACTGTGTGGACGAACTCGACATCGGATCTTTGCAAATCCCGAGCATCATCACCGGCTGAAGATTGCTTTCACATCTTTCCGCACAAAATACCATCCCTGCTGACGTGTGTAAAAGTGCGAAGCACGTGCGCACAATCTTCAGCAACTGATATACTTGTTAACCGAGTACATCACCTATCCTCTAAAAAATTATAAATTCAGTCCACAAATGTTGCCTGGCGCATTTCGAAAGCCCTCGAAACTGACGATATTCCATGCTGCTGAAGACGTAGTGACTGGGGAATGACTCGCCCATGCGAGGAGTGCACATGGCAGATACGATACACATGATTCCACACCTACAGACCAGGGTTAGGAAGAGAGAGTATGCAAAAGTGAGAGAGTCCCTCTCGATTTCACACGCTCTCTCACTCCAAAGGCCTTTCTGGATGGTTGACCGGCCTGTGGAATGATGTGGGTGGCTTATCTGAGATTGGCTTAAGAGGACGATGCAACGAACTTGTATTTGTGTTTTATAATTTTTAATCATTATTATCCATCGGTCGAATTGGGGGAATGCGCACTTTTCTTGACGTTACAGTGCTTCAATGTTGAACACTACATTGCAAAAGTAATTTGCAATTTTAGTAAAGTATTGGAACGAATAGGTGTTTTGTTGTTGTAAAATGCGACAGGCGCACAGATCATTTCATCAGATATTTTCGAATCTCATCAGACACGTGAAACACAACGAAAAGATATATATTTGGAAAATGCCTACGTCACTTTGCGAAGTGTAGAGAATCGGCACGACGTAGTGAACAATGCTGTGCTCCGAGAATTGTGGCTGCAAATAGAAGCTAACCTTAAAATTTTTTTAATAATCTCTTTAAAATGATTTCGCCTTCGCCCGTCATAAAATTTGCACAATGATTCGGGCGACAACAAACTGCCGTCAAATTCAAACAAGATATTTACGTGCCCTATAGCCGCTGCCACGGGGCTCGGGAATGAAAACGTGGTGTGAAGCGAGCGTTGAAGAAGTGTCTTTGATAAGGTTACCCTCCGAACTGAAATGGAAAATCGATAAATTGAAATTCTTCTGTTGGCTCACTCCTGGAAGCACTTTGTCAACGTCAGCAAGTGTAGTGAAGTGATGAGAATTGCGCCGCAGATTTTCTCTGTAATATTTTTATTAAATTGTAATTGTATGGCAATATTTTTTTTTTAAATTTTTTTTAATTGTATGGCAATTTTTTTTGATTCTTCATTCTTCATTCTTCATTCTGTGCCTCGTGACGGGCGGTCGACAGTCTCCCCGCTCCTCTCCCTCCTCAGTTTGGAGAATCCTTGCCAGTCAGCTTGGGCAACCCGGCAAGTATATCGCCCACTTGGTACCACTTCGAGAAGAGGACCCGGATCGCCTACATCTAATTCAAGTCGCCAACTTTCAAGAAAGGCCCAGTCGACGAGGCTACGACGTGAGTTTCCACTTAGGTTGATACACGCTAGTCAGGACGTTACTGGTTGCTGGAAGATCTACTTCTACGCTCAATGTCTATCGTCCAAGATCGACACTTCAGTTGACCAAAGAAGCCAAGCAAGATCCATTCCCTTGACCCAGTTGCCTCGAATTCGAAGATCCCGACCACCTCTGCCCCCGAATGATACCTCCTGCAGGCCCTTGCCTTGATGTCAGGATAAATATGTAAATATGTATATGGCAATTCATTGAGAAAATTACAGATGAAACGGAATTTCGAAAAAATAAGAGTGCGTCTTACCAGTATCGATATTCTCTATGCGAAACATGAATGTGCCTTGTCGATTGTCGTTAGTGCCAGCTATTTACTGGAATTAATATTTCAGTATCTTTTGAACTGTTGTTTCGTGAAGTTCGCATGCAATTGATGAGGGGTTAAACAGCAAAACATCTACGACCATACCCTGATCGGTATCACAGATTCCCGCTTGATGTCTACTAGCTATTGGGGGCACTCACTTGGTTCCGCAAGTGCCCGTCCACTCACTCCACTGTTCCTTGTCGAATCGAGACAGGCGATCCTCTGGTGCGTATTGATTAGATAAACCTGCAATCTTTGCTGAAGGTGCATTCCAGAAGTGAAGCGCAGTTCAACCACTTATTCGATCAAGCTGACAATTACAATGCATCCTTATCTACCTTATTATCTTAGACCTATTTATCCTGACATCGGGCCTGCAGGAGGTATAATCTTATCTCGGTTGTAAACATGAAGATCATGAATACGAATAAAGTTACATTTTCACAACTATTTAGGGAAACTCTGACTTTTATTTGTACATAGCAAAAGCAAGAGGAGCGTAGAGACGAAACGTAGCATCGGTTGATTTTAGCAGAGATTGCAACGGTGAGCAATCGAAAGATATTCTACAGGGAATGGCTGTTCCCACGTGTGTCATTGAAATGATCGTTCGTTGCTCGTCTTCCAACAAGATTTATGATGAATACGGCGCCCGTATTGGAAGCTATTGGAAATGGGAAAAGTGTAAAACAACGGAATTCTGGGGGCTGTATAATCTGTCAGAAATTTGCGAGAAAAATATGGCAAAAAACATCGCTAAAAACATGGCAGATTTTTCTCTAATTCTCTCAATTTAGCATGCTATTTTCGTCACTCTAACCAAAATTCAATCGAAAATGTGCGAGAAAACTTGGCGAAGTTCTAAACGGAACTTGGCCAAGTTTGGTTAGAGAAAGAGAAATAGCACGCAAATCGAGAGAGGGAAAAGTATGCATGTATGTGAGCCTTTTTTAGGGGGGATTTGAGGTGCAATGAAGTGAACGCTAAAATTCTAATTTTGTCATTGTTGGGTGCTGATGGTCTGTTGCATCCTTGTTTTCTTAATGAAATTCCAGCAAATTCTAAATCAACGTAGCAAATTGGGTTGAAAGTAGAGTTTAAAAATCGGCCATGTGTAAATGTCTGAATCATCGGAACGTTTTATTCGAATTTCGCATTTTTCTTTATTTTTGCAATTTTGCATGGTTTGTTTAGTTTTTTTCGCTCCTTTTAATCGTACAACTACATCCGCAATGCTCTTATCGTCTTGTGAAGCCCATTTTCTTATATATCACTGCATTATAACGCTTCCTATGAAATGAATTGTTTTCTTTGTAGAGACTTTGATGTTGTTCTTGGAAGTGAAGGAATGGATGAAATGGAATGATCCTGCCAGTTAATCAATAGTAATTGCATTAGAAATTGCCAAAAAATATTAATACTAAACGAGTATAAACAACAGAAACAAAAAATGTAAACAGGCTGATGACGTAGATGGCTGATTTCTAAAGAAAACTTGGTCAAGTTTTGAACGATGTCAGTGAAAACTTGGCAAGTTTTTTGGTGAAGTTTTGAAAGATTATACAGCCCCCTGGCCGAAATTCGTGCGAGATTGAATGAGAAGGGGGCGAGCTCATTGCCTATTTTTCCAAGAAGGGAACACTACTCACAGAGAAAACACACTAGGAATACGACATCAAGTTGGCACGCCTACTAATATATAAGTAGGCGATTAATAGGCCCTACTTATATATTAGTAGGCGTGCCAACTTGATGTCGTATTCCTAGTATGTTTTCTCTCTGTGTAGCGATGAATGATGCATTGCCGTAATTCCTGGCAGTTTCTGTGCATAGATTTGCAGATAAGAGCTTTTGATTGGGGAAAATATTACAGATAGAGCGAGAACCAAGCTAAATATTGATAACAGTTAGCATACCGCAATTTATACTTTTTTTATAGTAAGTATGTTTTGCTTTTCCAGCAGCGACGTCTTTGTAATTGCATGTGTTCACACTCTGCGTCACTTGTATCTTCCGTGAAACGTATTCGATTCAATAATGTTTCTCGTCTACAATCCAAGCTTAATAAAAAAAATCACATTGCTCAGAACGTTTTCATTCGGTGTTGCTTCTTGCTAACGTCTTCCACTGTGGACCACATTTGAGCACGTTAGTAACCATCAGAGAAAGAAAGCAATTCCTCGGAGCATTATCAAGAAGGAGAAATTTATTGAATAATTTGTGGTCATTGTCCAGCCTTATGCGTCAACAATCACCACTGTTCCGTTTCAGTTTACAACGCTTCCCGAGCAATACTTCCCATAACATTACATTTATCACCACGGCCCGTTAAACAAGAGGAAACAAACTCGAAGAGAGACGGCGCTCTCGCAACCCGTTCGCGCGCTTTTTGGAATTCAAAAAGTAACAAAGTTCCTTAACAAAGAAAACTAGCGTTTTTGGCCGTTTTGTCTATTTTCTTACTTATTTCAGCAATTTCCCATTTATTATTGAAACCAAAATATAGCCGTGTAAACAGAGAACAGAGTATACCCAATTTCGACCCGCTTCGTATTTCCCTCGGGCTTCTTATATTTCTTCTTGTAGTAGCTTTGAACATGTTTACGCTACCGCGTGCTTCCAATGTGGAAGTTCCTCACACGGGATCAGAGAGGAATCGAATAGAACGCTGACAGGGGAACCACAATGACTACTTGACGGTTGTAACGATTAGGCATCACAATGTTCGGATTGTCAGGGAAGCGTCCACGTAGTGTGTTTCCCTAATTGGGAAAAGGCGCTGAACAGCGGCTCTTGGGCGCCTTTTCCCAATTAGGGAAAGACATTCGTTGCTTGTTTGCCTTACATTCCTTGAGGCACCAGAACATTGTGGCATGTTATTTTCTATTTTCTAATTCTGTCATCAATCAATATCTCTGTGTAACTTTATACTTTTCCCGTCTTTGTTATGTGGTATTATCACGCATGGCAAGTTTCACTAGACATTTCTTCCCCACGCATTACTTTCACATCATTTCAATTATCGCCGACGGTATTTTGCCTCAAGGGAATCCTGCTATCAAACGACACACAAATCGTGAAAGTAGTTAGCAAAAACTAGATACATCACGCGACACAACGGTTTCTGATATTTACTATTTTCATACATTAGTTTCCACTTATACTTAAACTTTCTCACCCTCAATTCTATTGGTTGTATTCCACATGAGAATGATCATCTTCATTTCAATAAGTTTTTAAACGTTTATAGTTTCACTAGTCCCAAGTCCCAATGGGCAACCCCACACTTATCACTATCGTCAAATTCAACACTTACGCACTTGCGGTAATTGCAATAATCGTGAACGTTGTGCTTCTACAAGTGCTTCGGAAGTGTCCCTCGGTGAACGGTGCGTTTGTGTTTCATTCTTCCATGAAATGTGACTATTTGTCGTATGGAACATTACTCGGACAGACAGTAGTCCCACTAATTATTGCACTTAATGATCCTAATCCTATTTATATTTAAGATCCCTTAAATAATATATTAATATATTAAAATAATATAATATATTAAAATAATATAATAATAATATATACATATTATGATTAAATTTATTGTAGAATCCTTCACTTGGCTCTCGTACGGCACAGTTCTCGTCAATTTGCTCTATGCGCTCGAGCTGATCGTCGTTTGCCCGGTGAGCTTTCTATTGATGATTCGCAATCATTTTGGAGCCACTATGAATTTGTAAAATTATTTTTGAAATAATGCAATTTTGTCCAGATGTACCACGCGGAGCCGGGCGTGCTCGCTTTCTTCTCCATTTCACCTATCATGGCGAGTCTCTCTCTATTATAATACACTATTATAATTATAATACACTTTTATAATATTATAATACTATTATAATAATTATAATCAATCACAATTGCTTTGCTACTTCCAAAGCACACAATTCTCTAAGCACAGTAAAGCAATTGTGACTGATTTCGCAGTGAAGCATAATAAATATTATATGTCAACAGACTTCGCTTGTCTAGCATAATATACTATTATTGTCGAAACTATTGACCGGTATTCAATGCAATCGAAATCTAATCTTTAGCAATAAAAAAGTGAGCATACATTTAATTGATTTACAGCTATGCAACGGAAACAAGTAGATGCTCTAAAAAGGTTCATTTCAGACAAACGAGATCGTAACTGAAATTATCATGTATTCGTTCTACGCCGTTTTCATAACCACTACTTTCAATGTCATGCTGTCATTTCTTTATCGATACGCGCTCATTTGCAGGTGAGACTTTTAACAAAATTCTTTTTTTTTAATTTTTAAAAGGCACAATTAATAATATAGAGATGTTAATTTCAGACCCGACGCAGTCGCTCTCTTCCAGGGCAAACCAAACGCTGCGAAGTGGATATCTTTAGCTGCTGTATCTATTTTAATTAGCTATATGTTAATTAGTTAATTTTTTTTTTCATTTGGATTGCAACCGCGGCGCTGCTCGTTAAAACAGATAATGAAGCGGCACCGGAAATGAGACACAGTGTCGAATTAGCGTACGGAATGAGAATGAGAGATACCGAACTGATCCAGGGCTTTGACATGGAAGTGAGCGATAATTTTTTGTTTCATATTTTCAAAATATCACCAACATAACTAGGTAATCCTCTTTTTTTCAGAAACTCGACAGTTTCGCGCGTCGCGCGGTCGGAATGATTATTATTCTCGGTATTTTCACCGTCGTCACTATTGTTATTGTCTATTGCGGTGTGCACATCCATAAGTAATATCTATATTTTATCCGTATTTCCGGCTTATAGATGACTAATCAGATCATTAATGAATTGAGACGGAAAATTTTGTCTTCTGTGAATATAAATGGGACTATTTCAGGCAAATCGGTGCTTGCCTCGTAGCAAAACACAAAATTTTGCAGCAAAAGGCGCTGAAATTGCTTATTGCGCAGGTAATTTGATATGGAATTTGCTCAAGCCAAAGGTCACAGACCACTTCCAACGTGCACAAGCGGAATTGTATTTTACAATGATGTTCCAGATTTTGAGTCCGGTCATCGTTGTTTACCTGCCTACTTTCTATCTATTACTTGGAGTTGTTTTGTACAGCAATTGCATAGGTACGATGACATCATCGATTTAAAAAAAACTCCCGGAAAGTTTGAACACCATGACAGTATCGGCATCTTGAAATTTTCAGGTCCGAAAGCTTCAGCAGTAATTCGCAGTTTGCACTCGATCTTTCCCGTTATCAATGCCCTAATTGTCCTTGTCCTCAAAGATGAATATCGGTTAGTTAGCGAACAACTTCACTGTATTCCTTCGAAATCACTTGCGGTATACCGGCAGTTCAACAGAGAATTGTCATAGGTTATGACTCAGGCCGACGAAAAAAAATGTTCAAATGCATGTTCATTCCAGCAATTTCATCATCGCAAAAGTGAAGGGGCGAAATCGAATCGATATTGTGCATCGATCGACGACTCGCGAACGGAGAGAATCAACGCTGAGAATTAGCTCGATCAGAGTGTGACTATTCACATTGACGAGAGAGTGTACAAAAGTGAGAGTCCCTCTCAATTTTACACACTCTCTCACTCGAAATCCGTTCTGAAAGGTTGACTGGCTTGTGGAATGTCGTGTATTAACTCCCTACTCGTTCATTAATTAAAATTTCTCATAATATAAAGTGAGTCACACCGGAAATGAGTAATAGAAATGTGTTGTCGACTTTCCATTTATAAATTCTGTCCATCTGCTCTTCCTCACACACTTTATTACCAAACTCTGTTACATGAGATCAATCTATTTTTAAAGTTAACAAAAAGACTGATCGGATTGAAGAACAATTGCATTTTGCATGTAAAGCTATGTTATTCCGTTCACTCACTCATTCTCCCCTCATTTCCCCCCTCTTCTCTACTCACTCTCGGTCTCTTCTCCTCTCGTCCCTCATGTTCTCCCCTGCTCGGGATGAATTCGAATCGATTGAACCCGAGCCACAATTGATCGACGAAACCCAGGACGAGATTGGGTCGAACACCAATTCCACCGGAAGTTCCCAGCCGGCAAATACAGGTACCGTAATCTTCATCATGTATTACGTCTTCGTCTATTACGGTATTTGTACGGCGGTAATTGATTTTCTTCTTGACGGTCGACTGTTTACCCTCCCTCTCCCATTCAGCTTACTCGACAATAGACACTACTCAGCTCAGCATTAATGAACGATCGGAAATCGAGCTCACAGGTGAGATTATCGATTAGTCCCAGGACGATTTAGAATTGATAATACCGTACTACTCGTTCAGTCCACACGGGACTTGAATCTATGCCAGTTGAGAGAAGCGATGACAGCAATCGAGAACACGGGTACGGTAATTAAGTAGGGTTACGGTAACATCTATTACCGTAGCACGCATTAAATATCGATTTTTGCAGAAGATGCAGCGCCTGCAGCCCAGTGGGTTCAGCTCCACCGCCACAACCGAGGAATGGGGTAGGCAATGTGATCTAATCGTTGTCAAATCCTTCATTTATCGATTACTAATTGAGGATACTGTAGGTAGAGGGCCCATTGTTGATGTTGCAGCGCTGCCTCACGCTCGGGACGCGTGAGCAGACGCGTCTTCGCGCGATACTTGGACCGGATCCTGCTCAATCTGCGTGAGAAAGCTAAGCTGGCTAACGATAGACGGGAGATCGAAGAGATGAGATCAGCCAATGAGCGAAGGTGAACTTTGATATTTGGACTATTACAAATTCACAAACATCCGACCGAAATAAAATAAAAACGTTCCGCTCCGTGCTAAACGCAGAAATGATAGGCGAGAAAGCTTGGCAAAGCGAGAGATACACCGAGGAATAGAAAGATAGCATACCTGTAGTCATGGGCGAATCATTTTAATATTGTAATATTGAGATTTATCTTTGATCTTTTGCAGCTCCGCGCCCGCCTACTCACGCGCCTGTCGCGTCTGCTACGCGCCGCATCCTGTGCAGCGTGCGGTGCGTGAGATCAGTTATCGATTCGTTCGAAAGCACAGTAATCCTATGAGAAACGGGGATACTGTAATCGATTTTTAAAATATATTTTACAGGTCTACATCGCATGCGGCCACACGTCCTGCCTCGCATGCGCGCGACAGCTGCAGCTGCAGCAACTTGATGCAGATGCTGCAAGTGCTGCAGGAATCCCTTGCCCGTTCTGTCGCAAGGTGGGAGCTGTCGTGCGAATGTTTGAGGAAGAGCAAGAGGAGAATGGAGAGAAAGAGAAGAAAGAAGAGGAGGAGAAAAAGGAAGAAGAGCAAGTTGAGAAGATACTGGACAACAGTGTGATTGAGGAGGAAAAGAGTCTGAGGTTGGAAGAGAAGGAGATTGAGGAATTTGAAAATGAGTACTTCGATCCGAATTCAAATGAAGAAACGAAGAAAGAAGAGGAGAAAGAGGAACCCGAAATTGCTGAGGAAATGGGATGCCTGTGGCGCATTCGACGCATTTTCTGCTTGGAGATTGGGTTTACCCTCCAGTTCCATATTCCCTTGAAGGGAACGATAAATGTGTATTCCTGACTGTGAAGTTGGGGATCTGGAGGTATCATTGTGTTTCATCTCGTAGATTACCTGCGTATTTTATGTTTCAAAGGACAGATATATTTGAAATTAGGAGTATTATTATGATTCCTTTGTATTAACCAATCTTCATGAAGCGACATAAAGACACATTCTTGGACTATTCGTGTATTACAACACAATCAGAAATTTCTAAAATGTCTTAAAATTAAAAAAAAATGTTTTCACTCTTCAACGGGTTCAATAACCACTTGATATAATGAGGAATGGACTGAATGAGAGTTGCGCCCTTCGAATTCGTCCTCTTCAGGTACTGAAAACAGTCGATTAATTTGAAATTAAGTTTGTTACATTTTTGTTGAACCCAGAATACTACAACCATCTCAGGGTAAACCATCAGGTTCGTAAGAAATTCTTGCGTTTTGAAAATTGAACAACAATTCGGCAATTTCAAATTCATACACCTTGTATGCTTTGCATGTTGTATACTGTTCAATGACAAGTTTCAACTTTGACGTCATTCTACTCACTTTAGAAGAGATTCGTGGCAACTAAAAAGTGAAAACCTAAGTGATTTGCCTTCTTCCCTTTCAATAACAATGAAATGTTTGTTCTCACTTCTACAGCGATAGGCTTTACATCCCAGCAACCGAACTATCCAGGAGCGCAGACGTGGTCGATTCACAGTTTCCAGCCAGACTACTATAGGGTTGGTAAGAAAGTCTTGTCCGATTTTGAAATTTCAGAAAAATCTTCTGCTCTTTATTTCTAAGTTCTCTGGCTAACTCTCTCTAGTAACGCTACATGTAGTGAGTATTCCTCTTTTTGTTGCTCACTTCCTCATCTCTGGATGTTCATTCCTTCAAGAAATGGGAATGGCGAAGTGTCGCCGGATAGGTTTCCACTCTACACATTATTCGACATGCTGCTCTATAGCGGACAGATGCAGGGTCCCATGTAACATATCTACTGGATGGGTGACCTTCACTGAACGCAGTAAGGCAGTAAGGGGCAGTAAGGCCGGACTCCCTTTACGGTCTAGTCAGAAGCGATGTCTCAAAAATATGTGTTGTGAGCGACAAATCACGACAAAATTTTTTTTTCAGTTTTCAGAGGTCCCGGAAGGAATTGAATTCTGATTTCCCTATGGTTTAGAAGTGCACCTATGACGGTTAGAATGTTAATACTCACTTTGACATGGGAGGTCATACCAGTGAACTGGCAGTGAGTTCATGTGAGGACCTAAATTCGAGATCGAAAATGAGGATTGACAAAGTGCCACAATTTTATGAAAGATCAGATCAATCAGTTTGATAGCTCACTACGCAGGAAAAGTCTATTACTATTATTGATTAATAGGGCGTTGGCTGAGCACATGATCGAATAGGGTATCTAAAAGTGGAGTTTAGCCGAAATTAAGCGAATTTCGACTTTTGTGAATTTTTTGAGTTTCAAAAAGTTTGGAATTACATAACTTGATAGAACCGCAGTTGCAGTTAGTCATAATGCCAGTGAATAAATTGTACTTCATTACATCTCGATAGCTTTGCATTGGACACAGTGATTTGAAATCATCCGCACACTATTTTTTCTGAGCACGCCATATCTGGAGGACCATAACTCCTATACTAAGTGTTGCAGCGGCTTGTTCTTACAATAATGTGAAAGAGGACTGTTGGCACTGTAAGTGGCTCTAAGCATAGCATGTTCGAAAAATTCTCCACGAAAAGAAAGCTACTTCCTTATTTTCCACATTTTCACCTCCACATCAGATACTTTGCAATTCACCATATCTAAGGATTCGAGGGAGAGTCAAGTAACACCAAAGTTGAAAGTAGTTATTCACTAGTGCCCCTACAACATACCTTGCATACAAGGTCTATTAATCTACGCTGACCGAAAAACGAAAGCTTAAAGTTCACACCTCAAATTGGACAAGACTTTCTTGCCAGCCTGATATATCTTTTCCGGTTTGAACGATGTTCTGATAAAAAAAGCAAAAATCTTCCTCAAAATATTCTTAGATGTGTTTGCATAAAATATACATCTATTATTCCGTTTAAAAATACAGTACCCGCCAAAAGTATTAACAAATTTGAAATCGTCATAACTTCTTTTAAAATTGAGATAGGGACCTGTGGTTGAGAGCGTTAGATAGCAAATGATTACAAAATTATATCGCAATAATGATTGTTTATCATTCTTTAACTTGTCATTTTCGACATTTCGTTTGCTGAGGTGCGGTCACAAAAAAAAATTCCATTCTCACATAGTTTTAATAGAGGTTTTAATTCGGTCCGAGTATTCGGGTAGAAACCGGTTCTTTTGCCAATCAGCGCGGAATGAGACAAATCCGATATCCAAAGTCGGAAATGATTCACTATTCGATATCTTTTAGCGAAGATTGTCAAAAGGAGTCAAGCTATTACATTTATAAAATGATACGAACACACAAAAAGTCAAAATGGTATTTCTTGTGTTTACCAAAGCGAGAGAGCGGGCAAAAGTGAGAAGGTCGCGTACGTGCCTGTGTGGTAAACAACGGAAGTCCGTCATTTGACTTTTTGGTGTGATCGTATCATTTTATAAATGTAATATTTAGCTCCACAGAAATAACAGAAACAATACCTTATTGTTCCAGAAATCATTTGAAACCATCACCAACCAATCCTCATGAGATTCATAGGCGAAAATGTTAGTTCTTCTCAATCAGGGTTATGTAAATCACCTATTGATCTCTGAGATATCGGGTAGTGGGTGTGGGAAACAATGAGATGTCGGATTTCGCCTCTCTCTCATTGTGAGAGGCGGGTTTGGAAAGTGTCGGATTGTCTCACTTTCAAAACTCTAAGTTTTTATGTAAAAGCTCAAATTTTGAAAAATTTCGAATTGCCATTTTTGCACTACCAGAACTCGCCACTACATTTAGCTAAAAATCTGATTTTTTGCCATGCTGTGCAAGTACTGTCAGGCATCACATTCACCAAGATTTGGGGCCCTGGAAATTTGTTCACGGCTGCTGGAGTTGAAAAACCGTCGAAACCTGACACCTGACAAGAATTTTCCCAACTACGTCGCTCTCAATGAATTACCACCTAACTCCCCGACATGAATCCAGGATTCCAGTTCCTGAAGAGTTGTCGAGAGTAAGCTCTCGTCTACTAAGCAAAAGACTCTGGACAGCCTAAAAACGGCCCTCCTCCGAGCGTGGGACACTCTCGCAAATCACTACCAACGTAAATTGCGGATCGCCTAGTTGAACCGCCTCCGGGCTTGTATCAAACCGACATGCGGGCACATCGAAATCCATGGGCATGTTTCTGTTGCTAATGAATTGAATAAATAAATATATAAAACTGGTTGCTCAAATCTCATTGAAAGGGGAGATATTGAAAAAAAATCGAGTGCCAGTTATTTTCACGCTCCCTGTAGATGGCTCCCAAAGAAGAGGGGAAGAAGCAAAATGAAATTTCAGCTCGTAACTATGCTTGTTAATGAGTTGAAATTTCTAAAAGGTACATTTTGATTAACAAATAATAATACTAATATCTTGTTACTGTAATAATCAATCAAAAATTGGTTTAGAATGCGAGCTATCAGGGTGTCCCACAATTTCTGTCCCTTCCGCCATTTTCATAGTTGTAAAGAACTGATCTTCGGCCGATTCTCAATGTGATACAATATATTTGATAGACAATCCACCCCTTATTATAACAACCCTCAGCACTCGATCATTGCTTCTCTCTGCTGGTTTCTACACGATTTTTTTCCGAAGGACTCATCTTTCCACTTTCGGTCGGTATTGCTCCATAAAATTTTCTACGGAAACTCAACCATGGAAACTTCTGAATAGCTAGTGCAATCAATACTAGAGGCGGACCCTAGTAAGCCAACGTGTTAGTTTGGGCTCTACAGGTTAGCTTCCGTAGACCACAGCTCAGGGGATAGACCCTACTCTGACCGCCCCCTCTTCGTAACCAAACCTCTGTTCTCACTGCGTTGGTATTCAAACTCAAAACCAATACCATTCCCATGGGGCCATACACTTATACTTCCATATCCATTGTACGTCAAATCATGCATCATAACTGAAAGAGTAAAAAGAAGAAAAATGTCGCCAATCACGGCATTTTGATTCCACTGAGAGGAAACGTGGTAATGAGTGTGGGGAGTTTTTCGACTGTCCGGCCAACTTGAGGTGGGTCAGCAAGGTAATCGAAATGGATATGAAGTGGATCACGTACGACAATACCGACATGAAAACTGGCTGATTGCATGCGGGAGAGCGGCCCCAGCCCGTTCCAAACAAGAAAGTCCACAGAAAGAATAAAATGCTCAGCTGTTTCTTCTCCCTTCTCGACCCCATCAACAGAGAGAACCATAGTGATGGGACCACTAACTTCCGCGACCACTACTCTGTCCAACATAAACAGGTCGCCATCAGTGCCCCTCTTGGTCTCCACAGATATGCAAAATTTCAAATTTTGGTCGACTTGTGAAGACCCCATTTTTCGAAAATGTTCCAGAAAAAGCTGCACGATCTGAAGTTAGAGAGGCCAAATATACCGCTGTATACTCTTGATACCAGCCATTGAAACTATCGATGTTTTGAATTCTTTGCGAGCTTCTACAGTGATAATCAGTTCGCCAATCGAACCGATCTTGACGCCGACTATCAATCTTAGAATGACGCCTGGGCTCAGCCCGCCTGAGGAGGGCTATCATGGCTCTGCCCAATCGATGGAAGGAAGTCATTATTAGGAACGACGACTACTTCGATCACTGACCGTTTGCATCTGTTAAAGTTATGAGCAAAAATATTGTTAGTCGAGATTTAGGGACAAAAATTGTGGGACACCCGAATACGAGCGTTTAGAATTATTCGATGAAACTGAGTAATGAAAAGCCGAGCGTAATCCTATCGAGACCGATCTAGAAAAATATTCGATAGCTTACCGCGAAATGATCGACGTATTGTTGAGTATACTCGGAAGAAAATGCTATTGCTTCGAGTCATATCCCCTTCAAAATGTATATAGTGAAAAGAGATGAAAAACATCGCGACACGCTTTCACTAAACAAAAAACAAAACAATCACAAAAAGAAAATAAGCAAAAATAAGTTGGAATCGGTTTAACCTGCGTTGCAAAAAGATCCAGCAATCCTCTGGCATCGAACAAGAGGCGTGTGTTTCTCTTTGCCTGGTCAATCCTGTTACCAGATAGGCTATCAAGCGTTTTCCTAAGGTCCAACGAAACAAGCTGACAAGCCACACTCACGCGGTATCGAACAGTCTTTGCGAATACTTACAGTAACCAAGACATTCCACTCGAGACCGATGTTTCGGCGGGACGAAAGACGAACGAGATGAGATGAAGATGTTCGCTTCCCAATAATTTCTCCTGTGCCCATCACTGTCCTTTCTAGTTTTCTAGTTTGTGTCACGTTTCCGACCTCTTCCCTCTCACTCTCCCCTCCCTATTCCTCTCCCTCACTATCTTCTGTACCGCGTGTCACTGACCTGTTGATCGAATAGAGCCGTTCTAAACGCTTTGTTCGTCTATTATGTAAATACCGTTTCAATATTTCAACGTCATATTCCACATTTTATCATCCGTATTCGCTGTTGCTCTCTCTTTCTCGCTTGTTGGCGCCGGCGCCACGTCCGCGCCCACCGATTCCAAACCCCTATTTAGTCGAACTGCCGCTTCGTTCCTTCTCCCTTTGATATTCTCTTACTCCTCTATCGATCGATTACCGCCACTGACTTCTCTGGCGCCAGCGCCACATCCGCGCCACTTGGGCGCCCGTCCAATACTTGTTCTCACGCCCCACTCGTTTGCAGCAGTATGGCCGACGACGATGGACCTCCCGAGGGTCGGATCTCCTCTCCCTCCACTCCTCCCACTTTTTCTGTACAGCCATCGACCCCACTTCGACCCAATTCCCTCCGACTGAGTCATGTGCAGACTGGTCTCGACGGCGCCCCATCGAACACGGTGAGAGCAACGTTTACTTGTTTCCATGTACTTTACACCACCGAATCGAGTTCGAAATTCGGGTAGATACACTGCCTCACTCGGTACTCCTTTCTGGAAGCTAGACTAATGTGTGCATCCACCTAACCTATAAAAATCGACCGATGTACCCATATTTGATTCACAACTCCTCTTCGCAATACGCACCCCTCATCCGACGGCCCAGTCTAGTCTCCAGTAAGGGGTTTCTCTCACTTTTTCGCACTAAATCTATTTCCCGACCCGTATGTGGAGATAGGTAGCAATCTTACATACATAGCGAGTGTGCGCGAAAGAGTTACCTTGCTTTTTCCAGAATACGTCTGGCTGGCTACCTCAGATTGGTCTCTCCAACTCGCACTCCTTCCAGTCGTCGACCGCCCCTTTCAAGTCCATTCACAACCAAAGTACGAGACTGTCGACATCATCAGGATGCGCGGTAAGCTAGACAAAATTTCTTTTTGTTGTGACCGTCTCTCTTTTATTACATTTATAAAATGATACGATCATACCAAAAAGCCGAATAACGAACTTCCGTTGTTTACCACACAGGCACGTACGCGACCCTCTCACTTTTGCCCGCTCTCTCGCTTTGGTAAACACAGGAAGTACCATTTTGACTTTTTGTGTGTTCGTATCATTTTATAAGTGTAATACACGCTCTCTCGCCAAGACCCATTCTGTGCGTTTAAAGTAGGCGTAACACTAATGCTTGAAACCTTTTATTTTCCCAGGTGATCGAGGTTTCATTTCTGTTATCAGTAGTTGGTGAAACACAAATCTAGCGCGCGTGTCCCTCGTGCACCCTCCTCATTTCCCCTTATCTCTCTGCCTTTCTCTGACTTCTTCTCCACAAAATGCCAACTCCCACCGCGAAAAGATTGCAGGTTCAATGTGAGATACTGTAAGAATTCTGGTCGTTTTGGACAGTTTATTAAACATAACTTTCTTTAAACTAAAAATTGAAACGTGCGATTTTCGAGGTTCTCATCGGGTAATCGATCCCCATTGCCCCACAGTGAAAACTCAGTTGACCAAATATTCGTGGGACGCCTTCTTTAACTAACCGGTGGAATGATGGGCGACCCCATACACCATTACTATTTTCATACTTGAAATAATTAAAAAATGAAAGTCCCGGAAATTTGGTGCCCAAAGCAAGTTCGCTTGTCTGTAACCTTCCCTATCTACAGGCCGCACAACTCGACGTCTCTCATCTCCTCTCCTTCCAATCTACTCGAGACCACGTCAGAGGGCGCTACCAGCACGCGTCGAATGAGGTTTGTCAAAAAAAATTGGTATTGTGTACTGCCAGCGATTCATTCCTCGGTTATGCCTCCGGAAAGGGCCAGGCTACGAGAGATTGTGCAAATGTTAGAGGTCTTTCCCACGTTTTGGCTCGTATTCTTAGAAGTTCGTGGGGAAAAGCGCATCGTGCAAACATTCACTCTAGGAAAGCCATGTTATGGCGCGGCGGGGGTTAATTTTAACTAAATTAAAATTACTATCGATCTTGCCTCATTTCGTGCGAGGCAGGCGATCGGAAGCGGTCGTCACCCCTTACCCATTCGTTTGCTCGATCTCGTAAGTTGCTCAACTATTCGCAATTTATGTAACTTGTTATTTTTGTAAACATAAATACTTTTTAACTGGTTTAATTGTTCAGCGAGGGACACGAACGTGGGAAAGTGGTTCCTGGACAAGATAGTTCTTGTTGCAGTTGCCACTTCCTCCTCCCTTCCTTCCTCCCCTCCGCCCTCTCAAGCTGCCCCCGTCGGAGTGGCTGACGCCTCTCGCGCCCACTGGCGACCGTCACGCGCCTACTGGCGCCCAGACCGCGCCCACTGGCGCCCAGCTCGCGCCCGCCATGACTTCATCCCACGGCACGGCGCGACTTCACCGAGTCAGTTTCATCCCCCGTTTCCCTCATTCCCGCTCACTTGAAAAAAACGCTGATTCTACCTTGTTTGGTTCTCACCCCGTCCTGTGGGCACTACTGCAGTGTTTGGGGCCAGCCAACGTCGAGTGATTTCTTCTGTTCCCATCTCCTTCAATTCTGGTCTCATTTCTGATCTACTCACTCACTCTTTGCGATCAATTTACTGACTGGTCTCAAACACTGCAGTAGTGCCGTCCAGTGAACCGCATACAAAACGCCCAACATTGATGTGATTAAAGGAGAAATCGGGGAGTGAGGTCGGTCCCGCGCCGCACCGTCCGGCACCTCCGGCCCAGCATCATCTGGAGCCATTGGTTCCGCGCCATGTGGCGCCGCTGAAACCGCGTCATCTGGCGCCGCTGGAGCCATTGCACGGCGCGATTCCAGTGGCTTACAGGAAGAAGGATCCGATGCCGAAGCCGCTGGCATTCCTTCCAGAGCCAACCCCTTCAACAGGGCAGTGAGTCGCTTTGATTGTTTATCGTGGCCGGGGCGAGAGAGAAATGGTTTGCTCTGGCGCGTTGTCTCGTATAGGTCGAAAGTGGGATCCAACACCCTTTTTATGACTGTTTCTTTTCCGGAACGAAACTAGAAAATGCCTTATGTGCGGATAGCCCGGACTGATTTATTCGTTTCGTTAAAAACTGATAAATAAACACATAAAATACAAACTTTCATCTGTTCAAGTCTAGCACCAACCGCATTTATGACGCAATCATCCTCTTTCTTTGCAGTTTCGACGTGTCCATTCTGTCGTCCCTCACGCTCGCCCGCCCCAAGTGCGTACACGCCTCAATCAAGGCTTTTTTCTAACATATTTTTTTGTTTACACTATGATTGTCTGCGAAATATCGCACCCCGATGACCCTGATCAGTTATTGGGAAACGGTTGGAGAAGAGAGGTTTTTTATTTATGAAACACAAATGAACCGCCTTTCAATGCTGATTCGCCTCCCTTCAACCAATGATTGGAAAATGCGTAGTATTAGCCGGCGCGACGAAAAAATAGTGATTTTTTCTTCTCGAATTAGAAAAAAAAATTTATCACGACTCGCTTATGGAGAGAGTTCATCAATTCAAACTATGGATGTTTTCTCCTTTAAAAAGGACGGCTCATGTGTGTTTCACTAGTGTATGACCTCACTCCCCCATCCGCTTCCCACTCGCTCACTGGCACATCGAAATTTTGCTCATTTTTCCAACAACAAAAAATTCGCCTTTCAGGCAAGGCAAATTCTGCATCGGTGACATCTCGCCGGCAGACTTCAATCGGATGATTGCATCGTGGAGGTGTATCAAGTGCAAGTATCTGCCTGGTCGCACGACCGCCCGTGAGCAGCACCCGACCGTGCTTGTGCTGCACTGCGGACATTTGTTGTGCGTGGACTGCCAGAAGAAGATCGTGCTCGGGCTGGTGCAGGGAGCGGGGTCAGTTCATGTTAGCTTATTTTTAAAATCCTTTCGATATCGCACCACTTCACTTTAAAAAAAACAACAACAAAATCTCACTTTTACAATTCACGAATTGAGAAAAAACTAATAAATGTCAAATGTAGTTATTTCGGTACTGCGCCCATTGTGTTCTGTGTTTCAGCATCAGCTACTATCTGTGTCCTGCCCAAGGACGGACCACCTCCTGCCACACTCCCCACTCGTGGTCTGATCTGAGCGCGCTGCAGCATGCACCTCATATCGAAGGTGAGAAAAAATCGAAAGTACTACGTGCATTGAAAACGTGAATAGGGCGTAAAGAAAAAGAAGTAAAAGGAAATTCACCTCGATTTATGACAAAGAATGAGTGAGGCTGGTCCCAGTAGCGCCGGCCCTTCGCCAATCCCTTTCCACATCATTCCACAGGCCGGTCAACCTTACAGAAAGGGCTTTAGAGTGAGAGAGTGTGTGAAATCGAGAGGGACTCTCTCACTTTAGTACACTCTCTCGCCCGGACCCCTGTCTGTCGGTTTGGAATCATGTGTTTCCAAGCCGGCTTCGAGTGCAAACGGACACTAACCGCGCAGTTATAATTTATAATGACAATTAGGAAACGTGTTTTAAAATGTTCGTTTTTACACTGCAGCTTGGCGCCATCAGGCCTTTTTGTCATTCCTAGTGAGCAGTTAATTCGGGACTGAAAGAAGAAATTAATTCTGATCTGGAGTTTTTTTTCAGGAAAAAAAATAGTAAGATTAGAAATTTCAAAATTTCGTAACTTGCTTTCCGATTTAGGAAAACCTTGAAACTTCTTTCATCGAATTCGGAGGATTCCAAACTCTCAGATCACATTAAACGTCTCTAGTTTTACTGGGACGCGAGATGCTATTGGAAGAATTCAAATGGAATTGTGTTCCAATTGTGTTCAGTGTGATCGCAATCGCCTAGTTAGACTCGAAACAAAGAGGTCGAAGTTAGGGTGGGGGGATGTTGAATCCAATTGCGTAATTCAAAATCCGCGTGCTATTTCGATGAATGAGCAAATTTTTGAAATGAAGACATGATTCCCGAAAATTTGTTATGCATTTCAGAGATGATGTGGCACCTCGCTCAGAAGGGTCTTCCTTGCCACAACTGCTGCACGTTGGTTGATGGTCAAGAGCAGGTTCGCTTTTTCGTACATTAAAAATGTTTTCACTGATTTTTTTGTATTGAAATGGACTATATTGAAATAGATATTGAAAATATTGAAATGGAGTGTTTACTGCAGTCAATTGTTCATATTTTCTTACCTTTTTCACACGTATATTTGCAAAGAAAATCGATTGCGAAGCTCTAGCATCATTCATATTTTATACATTTCGAAGCAACAAGTTTACTTTTAGACGAACTTCTTCCCAAGAGAGTACATGCATGTCTGCATGAACGGGCAGTGCACGATGCGCGACTCTACTGTAGCCCATCATCATCGAATTGCTGACGATCCTCGAGCTGGAGACACCAAACGGGTGAGCGCATCATTGTATCCCTCCAGAAAGGGGTCAAAGTGTGTAACACTTAGATTGTCCTTCTCGACTCCGCTCAAAATCCCATGCTATCGGCTATTTGTGTGTGATATGGCAACAGACGCGACAGTTGGGTATTATGCATTTTTATGCTAATATGCCAGTTAAAGTTTTCAGCTCAGAGCTATGGAATTGCGCGGGAGATCAAACCTCTTTCTCGATCGTCGAAAATTTTTGGCATTACATCACAGTGATCTATCAATTATTCTCTTCAATCGATTGAACGTTTAATAGATTATCGGTTTCATTTGAATTGAAATCCACCCCTCGTCAATCGATTATCAATTATAATAGTTTGCCAGTCTCTAGTGATTTGATTTTGTCTGCACAGGCTGCGACCCTCCTATGTGTGCACTGCGCTCGATCGGGAAAAGGCGGCGGACACGCAGGACACGCCTCGATGCCACTCATCTGTGTGCCTCCCATCTACGCGTCGCTCTCCAAGTACGGCCAAGACTTGGTACGGTTGTTTTCACACGATCCCCTGGCTCGCAGTTTTAACACAAAGAAGCCAAAATTCGCTCCGATCAGTGGAATTATGCAACTCTGATATTAGAAGGTTGTGAAACACAGATGCGAGGCGTGCTTTCTCTCTCGCACACTCCCATTATCCTCTCATCTCTCTGTCTATTCCAGCCAAGCCCTCACTTCCATTTTGAGTGGATAGTCTACTTTTCTGATATTAGCGCATGAAGCAGTACCGAACAACACGCTGTCCCCTCGACCCCTTTCTGGAGGAGTGAGGTGCCTTTGTTGCAGGTTCGCGCCCCCCGACGACCGCAAACCCTGGCACCTGTCCAAACTCGGCCTCGGAATGATCAATCGCCTCCTTGTGAGATGCACATGTCCCACATGCAGGAGCACTTCCGGCAACTTTGATTGATGGAATCCCTCCCAATAGAAGTACGTAGACGCGTAGGTATCGATAGATAATCGGACAATCATCTCTGTAATAGCGAGTGTACTCATTGCCATTGTCTACTCTTGATTTACACCATTGCTTTGTCATGTATCGCAACTTTGCGAGTAACTAATGTAACTTTCTTACGAATTTTCGAAATTTTAATCGTATTGTGATTTCTACTTTCTTGCTATTTTTTAAAAATGTATAACCTGGATGAATGACTCAGTAAAGCACAGTTTGCGTTCAATGTATATTTGTTTAATTCAACTACATAACATGAAACCATGATTCCATAAATACAAAAACCACAAAGCAGACATGCTGTCGACTAGGGATGACAAAGGAAGAGTAAAATGGTCACATTTGACCCGCAAATTATCGATCATTGTATGTAAACGAGACGAGCAAGAGCTCCAATTTCTTCGAATGTCAATTACTAATGTATCCGGAATTTGGTATGTCATGAGGCCAACCACTCTCACATATTTTGTAGTTATTCAAAAACTCTTCAGGAAAGTGAGCGTTTTTCGCAAAATCATCGATTTTCTGCCAATGTGGGACGATTTGCTATGAATCAGAAATTAATATGTTAACCAATTGTCTATGGACTATGAGAGATCATCGAATCCACAAATTCTTGAAAGATTATTCATTTGCATGTCTAGTTCATAATTATGTGTGATAATTGACGATTTTGCGGGAAAACGCTCACTACTCCTGAAATATTTTTTTGAATAACTCTTTAAAAATGTGAACGTTGGGCCTCATGGTACACCAAATATTGTTTCCAGATACATTTCTGATCGACATGAAAAGAAATTGGAGCTGATCAGTCTCATTTTGATGCAATGAGCGCTGATTTGCGAGTCAAAAAAATACCATTTTACTCGTACTTTATCATCCCATCTGCAGACCCCCGCCTTCGTTAAAGAGAGGAGGTAACATTTTTGCATTTTATTTGATCGATTCATTTTATAAATGCAATAGAAGACAACGATATATCGTTGATGTATCTAGCAAAGTAGCGTGGTCAGGTAATGCCATAGCAACGCTCTCCCCTGCACCCTCGTCAAGTGAGAAATAGCGCACGAGAAGAGGATACTCACCCCGGGACACTCTGCCTCACATCCAAATATAACGCCAGCGCATGCAGAACGCTCCTCTAGTGTAGTCTACATTACACGATTATGCAATCTCTCCGAGATACGAGCATTTTGGAAGGTCTTCCACCGGAGGTTTTGGCAAACATTGTGCAATATTTTTCGCTCACGGACAAATTAGCGATTCGCAAAGTGAGTTTGTGTTTTTTCCCGAGGTTTTTTGGTAAGCACCTTCTTTAAAAATTTGATTCGCGTTTATTCCTTCCACTAGCCCTTTCCATTGTCATCATTGTTCTTATTTCCGACCGCCACTGTTCTTTTTTATGTGGAAAAATAATACAGAACTACCCGATAACAGCCTCGAAAACCGAATGTTTCAATTTTTAGTTTGAAGAGCGTTATGTGTAATAAACTGTCCAAAACGCCTAGAATTCATACAGCATCTCACATTGACGCTGTAGGGATTCGCGTTGGGAGTTGGCATTTTGTGGAGAAGAAGTCATAGAAAGGCAGAAAAAAAGGGAAACGATGAGGGTGCGCGAGGGAAACGCACGCTCCATTTGTGTTTCACCGACCTTTGATAATAGAAATGAAACCTCGAACATGGGAGGAAAGAAAAGGTCTGAACCATTCGTGGAACACCTTCTTTAAACTTCTCAGTGATACTGGCTCCTTAACGAATAACGGCACTAAAACAACATAATTACCAGGTCTCCCGAACAACCGATGCTCTCATTTTCCCCCATATTGGCGAACTACACATGCCAGAGGAATGTGAAATTGACTGGCTGACATTTACTAAGTTTTCTTCTATATATTAAATATAATTAAATACATGAGAAAAAACGAAGCTAAATGAAACATATTAATTTCTCTTTTTCTATATTATTTCTAGATAAATCCTCAATAACTGAACGGCAGTACGAAACCTGCACTTTTAGAGGCGACTACCTGATTGTCTCTTTATCATTGTCGATCTTCTAAATGTGCAATCCGCTCAGCACTTTACCCGCATTCTCCCTTTCGCGTTGAATTGCAGTCACAGCAAATATCCTGATGGAACGGTGAGCTTTTGCGAGTATTCTCAAATTAATCGATAACTACAATTGTCACTTCGATCAGCTAACAAGGGGAGATCACATAGACGCCATAGAGTAACCGAACGAGTCCTAGTGGGAATTATTACTGATATAAATTCAGTGCTCATAAATTTAGATGATATTTTTGTTATATATCGTTCCTTTTATTGATGTCGCACCCTTCGCGAATGTATCGCATTAATTAATTAATTGCATTTAATTCCTTCATAGCAATAATCAATAACTTGTCGCAGATGACGATTGCGATGACGTTCAGTAACAGTCACGATGCTAATCGTAGCTTTCACATCTTCGAGAAGGCAACCATTAAGAGGGTTGTCTTTCACGAGGTAAAATACTTAAGCGTAGCTAATTACCATCAGAAAACTCTCAATTAGCAGCTAGTTTAGAACAATTCATTCCGTCTGGATCGCGGAAATTTGGAATGGGCTACAAATTTACTGTCGCATTGCATAGTCGACAGTGTAACGATGACGTTTGACAGGGCGACGCTTCTTGAATTGTAAGTTCGGCTAAGAAATTTTTAAAATTACTAATTTGTGGTGAAATACGAAGCCGACAGTCCTTTACGGTTCTATCACACTCTCGTTTTCGGACCGACTTACTACGTGACAGGTTCCCGACTCGTATCTCCCATCTGGATCGTAATTCATCCGGATATGCGGAAGTTTTGAAATATGGACATTTCAGAGATAGTGTGCCGGCATTTCTTAAGAAATTGGGAGCGAAACGCTCGGAGTTCGTCATGCTCGAATTTCGTGTGTATTTCATGCTAGAAGATTTCAAATCGGGTAAGGAGTATGCACTTCACGTGAGTTCATTGTTTGCAATTTACAGAAAAATTCGTCGCAAAATTGGTTGATTGCGGGATATCCGAGTTGAGAATCTCTGGCGAGCCCGATTCGTCGTACTCAGCAACCTCCTTCAACATTTCACCGGAAATTGACAGAAATGTACGAAATGAAAAGGTTCGTTATAGTAAACTGTATGCTCTATAATTCCGAGTACCTTGTCGTGTATCTCCATCTCTGTTCCCGGGAACTTTTTCCCGGGCACAGGTGTATACAAGACATGGTACAATTTAGAACACGATTTCCTTCGAGGATGTTCTCATGTTTATCCAAATGGGAATCTCAAAAATTGAACAGGCTGAGATCTCAGCGTTAGAATGTTATGGAAAGTCGCAAGAAGATTTCGAACAAATGAAGAAAGACCTTAATCGATTTGTCGAGGTCAGTTTTCAGTTTACTTATTTTCTTCTAAAAACGGAGTCATCTTTATCTATCACATCCAAATATACCCGTTTGGCGAATATTGTGTACTTGAATGTGTTTTTTCGCAGAAAATAGCCCGAACAGGAAAAAGTGTAAAGGTTTGTCTGGAAACGGTGGATCACCCGGAGTTGAATTCGTGGACAATTCGGCTGCCGGGATATAAAAACTATCGATGCAAAAGTGAGACATGGTTTTTTATTAAATATGATTGAGAGATAAAATTGCGCATCACATTGGGTTTGTGCTTTTTTTCAAACTCACAAAAGAATGGTTGGCATATGTGCACTTTCTTAATTTCACTTTTAAAATCGATAACTGGTTTAATCGATTATTTTTCTATTCTATACTGTTTTCAGTACCCGATGAGAACGAACTTGAAGGATACAACTCGCATTCATTCGAATCCCCGTTATATCAAGTGGTTATTGAGCCCATTGATGAATGAATCCCACGATTTTCTTTAAAAAAACAATTAAAGATGCGTGGATAACAATTACTGAATTTGGAAACAATATCTTTTGCATGCGCGCACTGATTTAAAAATTCCAGAAAGCGTTTTGAGAAATGAGAAAATAATTCACCGGAAGGTGTAGAAATCAGGTTCGCATTCCTCGTGTTGCTCGAATTATGTACATAAGTATTACGAATTATTGGAATTATTCACCGATTGAATTTGAAGGCTTCTCTTTCAAGGGAAAAAATGCATTTCATGCACGTCGATTGTCGTTTTTCGATTGCCAACTACGATAAATGAATGTTGAAATCTGCCCTGTTGAAATCTCATGCGTGTCCATGGGCAGCGTGTGCATTAAGTAGTTTTTAGCATTTAAAAAATTTTTAACAAAAAGGTAAAGGTAAAGTTGCTACCGGAATCAAGAGGACTTTACGTCGACAAGCGACTACTCTGCCGGGGCCGACCGGTAAGGCCGGTTGCTGCACAGATCTACGTATCCCCTGCTGATCAGGCTTCTGGGGCACGTTACCTTTCGCAATCAAAGTTGCTACCAATTTTACCGACAACGAGGCGAATAATGTTTATGGTAGATATAGAATAGTCGGCAAGGGAATCAACGAGTTGACGGATTTTGTCTCCTTCTCATTGTTTTGAATAAGAGTGAAAGTTTGAGAGATCGTCTCACTGTCAAAGTTCTACCAGTCGGTCGAAATGTTCCGAATGAAACATGAAATATTCGTGAAATGAGCAATTGGTATGGCGGTAGGTGTCATAATGGATATTCGATGATGTTAAAATCTAATTGTCAAAATGTATTGATTAGAGAAAAAAGTATCACTATCACTACACGATCATCATGTTTTGTATCATCGACAAAGACAAGGCGTATTTTTTTGTGAACTCTCAACCCACCATCTCCGAGGAATAACAAAATGTGATTACCATTGAATGTCGAGCAACGCCTTCTCATTCCGGGTTTCATCAGGCAAAAATGGCAGCGTGAGCATGCTTTATTCGATCCGTGATAAATGAAATCATAGCAATACGCTTTTCTGAATGAGTTGGATGTGTGTATTCACAGAGCGCGAACTCTTTCATATCTCTCAAACTTCTCTCAGAATGTACCTTCCACTCTCTCAAGTCGACTCACCATTTCGTAAAGGGAATGTGTGTCTAGCTGCTGGAATCTGAGATATTTCGCGCTTAGAATAGATCATCCACTGATCAGTTGTTGTTGCAGCAGCATCTGCAGCAATCTGTTACGGATGCTGCAGGTGATACACGACTCTCTTAACCGTTCTTTCGCAAGCCAGGAGAGAAAAAAAGTAGAGAATGTCAAGCTATGTGAAACTAGCATCACCTTTCACACTTATAAACAGATTTTTCTCAATTGTTCAGTAGTCTACAGTATAATTGAACAGCATGTATTTATTCTTGAAGTAGCATAAAAATCGTATTTAGCTTGTGTGAATGTGTGTCGGGTACATTTGCTGCATAGTTAAAAGTAAGTAATTTATTTGCTAACTCCCATGCTTTTTTTCTGAGTGTATCCAAGAAACGGCGCACTCGGGCCCTACCGGTCTGTCTTTTCGGTTCCTTCGCTACACTTTTTCCCTTACTTACACATACACACATAAAAAACGAAAGTATTCCGTATGTTCCATCGAAATTCTTGCTGCATTCGGCTTTCACAAAACGACATTTTTCACATATATTTATTCTTGACAATAGAATCAGCGATTAGGGAAATTGCTTATGATATTACGTTTATGAAATGAAACGCTCTTGTTCCTTCACTGGGTCGGAAATAGTTCCTTCGTCAGGCGATGCTGCGAGGGCATCGGAACCCACTGGAATAAAAAAGAATTTTGTTTGATCTATAAGTACTTTTTCAATTAAAAAGGTTCCACGCGGCTTCGTTTATTAGAAAAGGTCTTTTAAACTTCGCTGTTTCCGTGTGTGAGAGCGGATGGAATGAGTAGGTTTGAGAAAAAAAATTCTTTAAAAAATATCTTTAAAGATAGAGAACGGATCTCAATGTTTGATGCTCGAACTCACGAGTTAGTCCCCTCATGACGTTAGCAATGCCGGCGTGAACTGAAGCGGTAAAAAGGAAACAGACTAGGAGAAGAGCGAAGAGGATGCGAGTCATGTCGGATGTGACAACTGGTGAATGAATGAGGTACCCCCACCCTCCCAGTTTTTACATAAATAAATTTGTTGATGTGCTCGACAGGGATTACTTTTTTTTCTGGATTACACGCGTGAGCATCCCTTTTATTCCTGAATATTCAAATTGTTTCAGATAGAAAGACAGCGATGGGATTCGGACACGAGATGTTCGTCAATTTTTCCAGTCAATTTGGGGAGGGGTGAGATTAGCTATCTTCAGCTCCCTTTTTTTGCTCGTCATACGGCGAGCAGGTCTGGCGCAAGGCGGGCACTCCCGGACTGAATTTGAGAGACTTATTTTTACTTACAGTAAGATATTAGTTATCTATTCACCCTCAACGTTTATTTGATGAGTTTCTGAGGCAAATGAATGAATACGGTGTGTTATACAGTATCCCGATCCTGGATACGGTAGCTCGGTATGAGCGACGGTTTAAGTGATACGGTAGGCATACATTTGAATCGTGTGGACGAAGCGAAAGGGGCGAAGGGCCAGGTACCTACCTAATCTGAAAAGACCAAAGATCAGTCGTAGTTTTTTTCGTGGTCTCGAGTTTATCGTGAAGGATCTTATCCAATCTGATTAAAGTATCGGAGAAACACTATATTGGATATCGATTTAACTTATGGAACTGTGACTGACCGGCAAAGCTTCTCGTCTTGATCCTCTTGCAGCTTCCGCGATAGTCGTTGGGAGGGAGAAGAGAAGTGCACAGCTTCCGAAAGAGTATCGGCAAGATTAAGTTAGAGAAAGAGAGAATCATAGAGAGAGAGCGCGCGAAACGAGAGAGTCAGACAGCGAAAGACGTTACTGTCATGGTGCCAACTGGATGCTGTGACGTCACATGATTCCAAACCTGCAGACCAGGGTTAGAGCGAGAGAGTGTACAAAAGTGAGAGAGTCCCTCTCGATTTCACACGCTCTCTCACTCCAAAGGCCTTTCTGGATGGTTGAGCGGCCTGTGGAATGATGTGACGTGGATACAGTTTAGAAATCATGTGTGAGAGAGTCGCTTGCACATGGAGGTATTTGAGAGAAAATAAGGAAGCGTGAGGTAATACAACAGTGAAATCGTTGACACAGTCGAAGGAATCTGCTTGGTAAATAGGTACTGTAGTAAATGATTTGGTGACCTATTTTTTTTTAATTTGAGAGAGGTGACATATTTTGAAATTACAGATTGGGAACATTAATTACGGGGAAGGAAAAAATGAATTTATTTTTGAATATGAAGAATTTCAAAGAATTTAAATAAAGTAGTTGGCGATACGCAACAGCGTTTAACGAAAATTCGTACAGTACATTTCAATAGCTGTTTGCGGCATCCCTGTCTAAGTTGATATTTTCGAACACGTTTCGTCTTTTCGTGCATTATTTTTATAAATTTATAATTAATTCAACGTTAATTAGTAGTTCCAAAGTGTGCTGACAATGAGTGGCTGATTTTTAGCCCGATCCCGACTGAATACCCTCTCTTTATTGGCTTGTTTCATGATTTCGCAGCGCGCTCTCGTACGTGGGCTAGCGTTGCTCGCTAAAGAGTCCACGTGCTTCCGACTAGGATGCATCATACGCTGCCACCTCATCCCCCTATTCCAATCTGGCTTCCAACCTTGCTGCTTATAACTGTCGAGCCACATTACTCGCGCTCACCCATCATCGCGAGCTCGTCTTTATTCGTATATTATTGCTATTTAACATATATATTATTTCTTTATTTAGTTTAGTCATGACACTGGAGGTGACTGTGCCGACGAAGATCGTCATCATGGGCACGTCGACCATGTCCCTCAACGAGCGCTTCTCGCACATCAAGAAGGTCGTGCCCGCCAAGCAGGTGATTCCTCGTTTCGCTCGTATTTTATTCCCGAGTTCTTGTGGTACTAAGCAATTCTCTTACAGCTTTTCGCGTTTCAAAAATGTTAAATGTTTGTTTCATGAGCAAGAGTATGGTCGCGCAGTAGCAAGCTGACCGACGTAGGGTCCGTAACGTACCTAAAGACGTTATTCCTGGTAGTACTATTTGACAGTGTGTATTAAAGTAAATGTAAATATAAAGGTGGTGCGTCCGAGCCGCAAGTCGCTGCTGACTACGAGCCATCGCAATCTCGCGCCGACCAACGGAGTATACGAAGACGAGGTGGTGGATGAGGATGAGATGGTAGGCTCATTTTATACTTTATTTCCCGGGCGAAAGACGAAAGACTAGAAAAAAATAATAACTCGTTTGTTTTGTTTATTTAAACCCAATTAAATTTTATTTATTCCCTATATTTTCCACACACACTCTGTACGAAGTATTGTATTCGATACGCTAGCTTCTCTTTGTTGCGCGGGCGAAACATTAGAACGACAGGCGTCGGAGAAGCAAAAGATCCACGTGGCAACAGCCACTTGCCTAGCTGTTAGGCCAAGTGTTTACATAGCTAGAGCCCGAAGTGTATACAGTTAGTCGACAAAATCATTCGTCAAATAGGGCTCTCACAGGTATTCAGTGTTAAATAAAATCGTTAGCCGAAGTGCATATTAGCCAATTTGCCGTCAATTAGGATTGAAATACATGACTATTGAGTATCTATTTTACCAATCGATTAAATTCATGTTCTTAATCAATAATCTCTGCCCAGATGGAGGAGGAGGAGGGCGAGGTGTACGACCCGACGTATGCGGCCGTGAGAAGGACGCACAATCCGGCGATCCAGAGATCGCGAGCCGTCTACAGACCCCTCACCATGCGTGAGTGTTTTGTTATTGTTATTGCTTTGTACTTCGTTATTAGTTATATGTTCAGATGCTTCTGTGAGTTCCAGCACGGCTAGAATATTTTGCAAGGATTAGATTATATTTATATGCTCTAATTAGATCAATGGTAATATGTAATTACATAATTAATTATATGAGTTATTTATATTTTGCCAATATATTTTGCTAGCTTATAACCTTTCTCTTCTTCAGAGGAGCGCGTCTCGTTCCCCGCCCAGCAGCAGCAGCAGTCGTACCACGTCGCGCCCTACGCCAACAACGGCTACGGATACCAGACCAACCAGTGAGTGGGGGGATACTGTAGTACTGTATTTCGGATATCATCAAAATTAGTGCAGGATAGATATAATAACATTATTGTGTGATTGAAACAGCGATATGGAGGGTATACGATTTTCGGGCGCGTGGTCTGAGACTTTGCTTTCTCATTTTCTCATACCGGAAAATTAATCAATAATCGAATCCTTTTGAGTGGTCGCGCCGGCTTCCGCAGTAATTTCAACCGCGGAGGATACAGGTACTGTGTATCTACCGATATTACTCTCCTTTTACGGTTCTTTCCACATTTGTTTTGTCGATATTAGAAATAGGAACATTCGTTGTTGGGCAGGCAACTTCTTGTTTCATTGAAATATTATCAGAATACGTCCAGGCAGTTTTATGATATGTTTTCGGGAAAAGATTCATAAAGAATTAAGCCCATTTAGCGTTATTAAATATTTATTTCATTTAATGTTATTAAATATTTATTTGATTAAATATTTCCTTTAAAATGATTCAATAAGACTACAATTGCAGATACAACCCGAATTACGGCCGTCTGAACAACAACTTCAGCACGGGATTCCAGCAGAGGCGCTTCCAGGTGAATAAGGGCTTCGACTACTAATGATAAACTCATACTGATGTGGTTCTGACAATGAGATGGAAAAGGAGCTGGAAATTGCCAATAAAATGCCTTATTTCTGTCGATTTATGTCATTGATTACGAGAGTCAGTCAAAGAAAATAACCATTGGTTTCTAGATATTTTGATGGAATTGATGCACAAGTTGTGCACCACGAGATTTGCTGATCCAGCTGGTAGTCATTGACGCAGAGGCAAACTGATAAAAAGTTCTATCGTATGCACGTATTCTCACACGGTTGAAACATCATTCATTCGTCATGCGGCTCATAATATTTCCTACTCGAGGCGCCTTGTCTGTCGATATTGCACATTGATGACGTCATACCTCTTTTCATTGATGCATTCGTTCAGAATGGCGGCTTCCCGCCCCGCTACGGCACCGCGGGTCGCGGTCGATTCGGCACGAGGCAGCTGATGCAGCAGAAGAAGCAGCAGCCCAAGCACACGAGTGTAAGTCATCGATTGATTTTTTATTAAGTAGTGATCTAATTATTGATTTTTTAAAAGGGACCTGGCACTGCAAAATAATTTATTTTTAATTAAAAGAAAATTCTTTTCTGATTAGAATGCAAAAAAAAATCGCATATTTTTTTGAAAGAAGTTATGATCTTTCAAAGTTCGGAATTTGTGTTGATGTACCGGGCGCTACGGTGTTTAGCGCGCTAAACACAGTAATGCCCGGTACGCGAGCACCTTAAAAATCATAACTCTTTTCAAAAAAATCGTAAAAATAAGCGATTTTTAGCATTCTAATCGGAAAACAATTTTCTTTGAAATAAAAATAACTTATTTTGCAGTGCCAGGTCCCTTTAAATGCCGAAACTGATTACGTTGGATACACTTTTTTGCGTGAAATTGTTCCAATCTATGGCATGCAATTGAATGATGAGGCTACCGTAGTCAGCAAAAAAATCGATATTCCTGTTCAGGAGGAGCTGGACCGCGAGCTGGACGCGTACATGAAGAAACCGGCGGCCGCCGGCAGCACCAAGCACGCACCGATCACGATGGAGTAGGAGGGAGAGAGTGATCGTTGATCTCTGATCGATTAATTATTGATTGATCTTTGATCTCTGGCCAATCATCTGTTATCGCTTATTCACCCCTAGCTCCCTATACTGTATCTTCCTCCTCCCAACGAAGTATTGATTAGCTCTCCATTGAACTACACACCCAATTGAGATGATGCTAGACTGAGATGTACTGTAGCGAGTTGATCAATACTTTTTCCCGTTACGGTTTGCTAATTTAAGAGCTAATGTACCTCTTCTTTTCATGTACAGTTGTCGATTTAATCGAATAGTGCGTGAAACGAGGAGATCTTTGCTTTTTACTTGGCAATCCCTCCCATCGTTCGTATTTATTCGGTCGGATCCTTTCCTTTTCCTGTTATTGCAACTTCTGTTTTGGACAGCACCACTTTTGATTACTAGATTTTGCGCATTTAACAATGTTTAATGATAATGCACTGTCTGTCGATTTCATTGACTTTGTTGTTCAATCTGGTTTTTTAGAGTAGTCTGCCGTTTTGCGTGTTCAGTTTCCTGTACTCCAGCCACTGGACACCCTCATTCCATAATAGTTAATAATTTGTAAGATTTCGTGCGAAAAAGTCGTTTTCATCTGTTTCACATTTACTCTTCGATGTATCTCAGCCTACTGGACTTTAAAGCGATAAAGAGATGAAGAAAAAAGAGATGTTGTTCTCATGGGTTCAAAACAATTTGTTATCGAACAATATGTGATATCTAAACTCTGGAATTGTCGAACGGAAAGAAATCGACATACGGTAGGTTGATCTGCAGGGATGTCCAGCGTGGATGCCCTGAACAAGAAACTGCAGCAGGTTGGTTATTTCGGGTTACGGAGCGTGATTAAATGTTCTTAAACGGCCATCACTTTTGATTCTCTCTTTTTTACTATCTTTTACAAAACACCTTAATAAATTGTTTGTTATTAAGTTACTGAAGGAGATATTGTTGCAACCTATGTTATCCAATTGAATTTTTAGGCTACTGTAGTAGTAAGAACATTTTGTACCACTACAGATGGTTAAGAAGCCAAGGCGAATTCCTTTTTTTTGTATTACTGATTGAGAGGTCGAAATTATCCAATACCGTAACCCTCGTCTTCATAGCTTAATATTTTGGACGATCGATCGATATCCTCATCCTACGGTACTCCTCACATCTTCGTTGCAGGACGAGGACTGGCTGCGGCAGTTCGAGGCGAACGTCACGAGAAGCGGCCAGCTGAGGGAGAACATCGAGAAGATTCTCAATGATTTCGAGGTGAGCGATCGATGTTGACGACATCGAACTATATCATATTTTCTGGCTATTAATACTCTGTAGAAACACGGGATCCACTGGGTTGAGATCTCAATATTTGCGAGGTGATTGGGCGATTTCGGAGAGAGAAGAAAGCAGACATTGAACTATTTCGTATTTACTGGCTATAAAACGTTCTAGCAACTCGGAATCCGCTAGTCTGAAATTGTGGTTTTTTTGTAAATCATTGTGATAGACATCATTGAGAAGACGATAAATGTATTCGAGGTGATTGGGCGATTTTGCTTATTGTTACACGTCGCCGAACATATCGAACTAAATCCTACGCACTTGTCATTGAAACGCTGTACAACATAGACCAAAAACGTTTGTTCCCGATAGTCCCAAACATAGACCAAAATGATATGTTCCATGAAGAATTTAAAATGTTTTATTTTTAGTCTGTCACGCTTGAAACGGATCAATTATCAGATTTTGGCGCTTTCAAAACTCATCTAGCGCTCAAAATGTAGAAAAAATTATTTTTTTTTTCAAAATTTTATATTTCAAAAATATTTTCGAATTTATTTTTGAAAATATTTTTTCGCAATTTTGTGTTTAGCTGAAAGCCCATGTCCGATTACGTCAGAAAAATCTGCAGAAGCTTGGCAAAAATCTGCAGCCGGGATATTAAACCAGGCGCAAACCCAAAACGATGTCTGCGTTTGTTCCCTGGAACATACCTTTTGGTCTATGGTCCCAAATGATGTCTGGTTTTTAGGATTTTAGGGTGAAAAATCGAAAATGATGTCTGATTTTCACTTTTTCAGGCGCTACCGCGCTTGGATGACTTGAAATGATGTCTGATTTTTTTGAAATTTCACCTCAAAAAGTCCAAAAGCTGTCTGCGTTTGTTCCCTATAACGAACTTTTTGGTGTATGCTGTACAAACTCGGAATCAGATGGTTTCTCAGTTGTAGTGTGTATCTCGAACTAGTTTGCATTTTCTGACTATTCAAAGAAGCACGGAATACATTGATTTGAAATTACGTGTTTTTTGTGTGTAAATCATCGCGAAAGAGAATTTTGAGAACATTAATGTATTCGTGCGGAACACTTAATTTCAAAGACGCGACGAATGTGTGGAACTTAATCATATGTCTTTAATATTGAAACTCTGCACCACCGCTGGTTATTGAGTACGGTAGACTCGCGGATTACGGTATCTTGTTCAATTTCGGTTTCATTACGGTAGGATTACGGTATCTTTGCAGAGCCACATCAATCAGCTGCAGCAAAACGTCTTCCCGATGCACGAGAAGAACGGCAAGCTGCAGATCAAGCAGATGAGTGAGTTTTTAAGATGATCATCTGGGAGGCAGGAATTGACCTTTGAGTAGGTGGTGAAACAGAAAGTTGCCTTGCAAGATGACTAAATAAGTCAGACTTATAGTAATGTGGATGAGTGAATGGAATTTTGTATTCACTCTCGGGAAGAGTCAAGATCATGGGGGGCCAGGATTTCAATCTTCGAATAAGTTGTGAAATCGAAAATGGCCTAATTATATGACCAATGGAAGTAAATGAGTGGAAATATTGCATTTGATCTCTGGCTGAGGTTTCAATATCTGAGAGTGTGGTGCTGGACATTTCTGTAGGCGATGGAACTGAAAGTTGCCTTGCAAAATGACTAATGCAGACGAGTGAGTGGGAACTTCTTATTGATACTCGGGCAGATTCGCGTTCATATCAGCCCGTTTGCGTTAGCGTCGGACAAAACTACCGGCATCGGACAGTAGAAAATATGAAATTTGAAATCTTTTATCTTTTTTTCGTTTTTTAGCGTTTTCTTTGTACCTTCTCGCCAATTTTCGGGAAGTGAGGTCTCATTTGGGATAGATATTCACACTGGAAACACAACTCCGTCTTCGGAATTACATATTTGCGGATGAGTGAATGGAAATTTTGTTTTACTCGTAGGCAATGCTTTAGCATCTCAGGATGAGATGTTGCACTTTCGATTAGATGGTGAAACCAAAAGTAGCCTTACCAGATGGCTATTGCAAATGAGTGGATGAAAGTAGTTTTTCATCACGGAGTGTGCAATTGAACCTTTGAGTACATGATGAAACCGAAACTAGCCTTGGAAGGCGAACATATATGAAGCAACAATCACATCGCGAGAAGGGTATAGCAACTACGCTCACAATACGAGTTAAACGCGTGAATAATATACTGAACATAACTTTAAAATCAGCTTAAAACGTAAAAATATCTATTGAATTTCGAAACAGCTCTCCGGCGCACTCTAGGAGCGCGCCAATCCACTTTGGTGACGCATTTGATTCTCTGGGGCCCTAGTGGGAGAACTGAGACCACTCCCGCCCCTACATTTCTTCTGGGGCCCTACTGGGGGAGCAAAACCACGCCCCCTTTTACTGGGGCCCCAGTGGGGCAGAAAAATCAGAGATATTGCGCTCACGAATGGGTTAGACGAAACATCGCGCGAGTACCATTAGGTTGATTGTGAAAATCATCTAAAATACACTAAACTTCACTGTTTATTGAGCACAGATACGGGGATCCCGGGACAGTGTAGCCGTAATCCACGCTGACTTGGAAGATGTGTGTTTCCAGATTGTATTAACATGAGTCCAGAAACAATACCAATAAGCAACATCAGTTATTATTTTTCTTGTCCTCTAGGCCTTACTCCCGCGTAATTGTAAAATATAGAACTGCACATTTGAGGTGATAGTCCAAAACAGAGGTCAAAAAGTAAAGTAGCATGGAAAACTGGTTGGGCAGGTTTTCGATTTTTTGAATGTCTACCGGGCAGGTTTCTACATTTCGGAGATATTTAAGGAGACCCTGGCGGGCAGGTTTCGTTTTTAGGGGTCTAATTGATCAGGCATTTATTTTTCGCAGGTTATGTTGAATTCTACCAACTTTTTGACCTATGGTCCAAAATCAACTTGGTTTGAGAGAATTGCGTTTTATCTGGGCGTTAAGGCGTCCGAAAATGAAAAAAAACAGTGAAAACCGGATTACACGATATGGTATTGTGAATGCCAGTTCGTAGTCGAGTGATATTTACAATTATGTACGGAGTCTGTTTGTATTTTTGTCTGCGCACGAGCCAATCTCATCACAAGTTTGGCTGTTCATATTTTGTAATGGCGCTGTGAAACGGGAAGTAGCCTGCGCTTCTAGGATTTTCGGGGTTATAAATTCCTCAATCTGTCCATTAACTTTATACTTTAAAGGCGAATTAGAATAGGGAACATGTTGAGCTCCATTTTGAGGGGTAGACAACAAAAATGTTTGTAAAAGAACTTCCTCTTGCAGACATCCAAAAACTGCTCAAGACCATCGACGCCACCATCCAATTCTACGGCAAGAGCGGCGAACTCGAGACGGCCATTCGGTAGGCCGGAGTTTTGTTGGCTCGATGCCAAATTAATAGCAGTTTTGTTGGCTCGATGCCAAATTAATAGCAGTTTTGTTGGCTCGATGCCAAATTAATAGCAGTTTTGTTGGCTCGATGCCAAATTAATAGCATGATCACGGTTATGGTCTAGCTGCTATAACTTCAGCAATCCCAGCTTTTCTTTCGAGCTTACTTTTTTATAAATTCCGCCAAACACTCACAGAACGAATTAGTGGTCCCTAGCATGGTTGATGTGATACATGCGCAACCTCAATCCACCATGGTTTCGAAAACAGCCTTGGGCGAAGCAATTAAGAACGGGGACTACGAAAACCTGATACCGTACCAGTAAACAATTTTTGTCACCTGCCAAAATTCAAATCCCCTGTCTTCAGGGACGGCTCGCCGGCGCTCGACCTCAACGCGTACCTCGAGCAAATGGAGCACCTGCAGCAGGCTATCGCCTTCTTCCACGCCCATCCCAATTATGGAACGCAACTGGATAATATGGTTAGTTGGCGATTGGCAACAACTGATGAGGATACGGTAGCTTAATAGTTACGTTCGTGATGCCTGATTGTGTATCAATCGACGTCTTTTTCGATTTCTGATTAGTGTGAAAAACGGCACTTTGCGGCTACAAGATGATACTATTGTCCATAGAAAAATTGTCGACATAGTTCGAAAGGGCTCGTAGCGGCAAGAAGAAAATGCGGGTTGGGTTTGTCGAAAATGGGCATCAAAAATCGAAAATGCGGGTTGGGTTTGTCAAAAATGGCCATGAAAACCCGAAAATGCGAGTTGGGTTTTCATTTTTTTCACCAAAAATTCTCAAAATGCGGGTTGGCTTCGTCGCATTTTACGTACCTTTCGACCCATGATTGTCGAATGATAGGCCATCTGGAAAAATCTGGAAAAACTGATGAACTGATGAACTGATATGCGATCGAGTGCCTGTTTTCGATGTTGTATTCACCAGTGGATCTACTTACCGTAATCTTCTCTCCCCCTACAGAAGCTGACGCTCGAGTCGGGCAGCGTTCTGCTGGAGAAGGAGTACCGCAACGTGGTGCACGCGAATTCGCACGCAGCGGAGGCGCAGCAGGTCATTGATTGCTTGGATGAGCAGTACGGTAGGTGGACTGCTATGATTTTTGGATTGATGAGTGATTTATTAATGGGAATATGATATGATACGAACCACCGGAAAAATGGGCACTTGTCGCAGTTGTCTGTCACTTTCGTTATTACAAATATGAAAAATGTATCAACTCGGTGGAGTGTGGACCACACACACTGTGTGGTTATTGAAAAGTATCATGAATGCTTCCATTTTTGGTAGATCAATCCTCTCTCTTTTGTTTCTGTGAAGAAAAAAACTCTCAAGTGAATGCGAACCTGCAAGGCCTAGCAATGTGGCGTTGCATCATGATTTGTGACACGCAGTGATTAGCGCTCCCCCTCGGATCGGGGTGCCGCTATTGCGAAATATGCTAATGTGCATTCCCTACGAGCTTCATATGTAATATTTTTCGACCAACTTTTCGTGTATAGTGTAGTGTTCGACGAGACAAGGAATTGCGGGACCGCGAAATTTTCAATTTGGCCAAAATTGAGCAGCTACGGGCACTTTATTTTTCTGGAATCAGGGTACCCCCTCGGATCCGAGGAGGTCGCTCACCACTGGTGACACGATGATTTCGAGTTTTCATGAAATATGATATAGGTTCAGCAATTTTTTAAAGTGATTTTGGTGATCTTTTTCTTTCCAGAACTCATGCAATCACGAGCGCGCGAGATCCACACACTCAGCAACATTGACAAGGTAATTAACTTAATTACTTAATTATTTTAAAATTATTTAATTTAATTACGATCATCCATACCAGGTCGCGAAACTGGGCGAATGGTTGCTGAAGCACGGCAGACCCGGGCGCTTCCTCGTCCACTACTCGAACATACGGTAGGTGGACTGTGGATTATCGATAAATAAGGTATTTGTTTACCCATTATTGTGACGGATGTTCTTGGAACTGAGTAACCTACTGATCACATTGGGCTTCATTCGAAAAATCTGTTTCCTCTGTAAGAGATTCATCATAAGGTAGTTGTTGATTACGGGAATGTTTCCGGAAACCGCAAAAATGATTGTGCCTGAGTCATGCGAGATAGGTACTGTGTGAAATCATTATCGATCGATTCGCAAGGTACCGTACCTATTGTTAACATTATCGATTGTTTTTCCCTGTTTCAGGGGCGATCTGATGGTGCGGACGCTCACGACAATCTTCCAGTCGGCGTCGATGGCGACGATCACGGACAAGATTTCGGGACTGTCGGGTACGGTAGAGTATCGATTAGAGCGTAGAATTTCGAGTATTCATTGTGATGCTGCCAGGCGTGTTTCGATGAGAGATAGTTGGGGGCGTATCTCGGCGAGTTTGCCTAATTCATAGTAGTCCGCATAAAAGGCTGGTATACTGTAGTCATTGAGAACTGACAACTAATTTTTAATGGGGTCGTGTGTTAGCAGCCGCCGCCAACGCCGCCTTCACACGTTCGAACCCGAGCTTCAGCGCCAAGAAGTGAGTTAATACAGTTTAAAAAGATATATATATATATATATATATATATATATATATATTTGGGATAAAACCCCTCAGATCGGGGTTCCACTGCTATTAGATGGGAATATGTTCCCCTCCAAGTTTCAATTGTTCCATCATGCTTGTCAAAAATAGATATTTCAATTAAGAAATCAACAAATCAGATGGATGGCTTTTTTCGCCTTTTCACCTTAAAATGAGACCCTCGCAAGCGACAGCTCTGGTATTTTCTTGGGAAGAAATACCAGAGAGAGAGAGAGAGAGAGAGAGAGAGAGAGTAAAGATTGCGAAATAGCAAGAGAGGTGTGGCGAAAGCGGTAAGTGGGCATCACTGCAACGGTTGCTTAGTTGGCCCAGCGTATTAATTTTATTTTAAAAAAAGCAAATTTAATCGATTATTTATTGATTCGTTTGCAGTGCCTCGACGAACACGCCGAAGAAGGCGACGAGATTCGCGCCAGAACAGGGACCGATTGGTGAGTTTTTTTTTTTAATTAAAAAAATATAAATAAATATTTTTGTTTTGCGTGTTATGCGTAATGTAAACTGTAATTCACTTTTGCAAATGTATAAATTTGTTTTGTGAAGAAAAGAATACAAAATTAATTTGCAACAGTTCTTATCAGTGTTATCTCTTTCTCGAAACACGATTGCTACTAGATATTGGGCTACTTTACATAGACTAGTGTGTCCATCCTCATTAACGGGATGTTTTAGAAATATATGTTTTAAATTATTTGTATAAAAAGATATGGGGAATAACATAAAATTTTTCCAAATCATTAGATTGGACTTTTGAAACATGACTACTAGTGTTTTATTATATTTTATTTCATAAATTGGAAACTTTTTTTTAATTTTGAGCTCTCTAGTCGCCATCCTCGCTTGGTTAAAGGGTAAAAGGTAAAGGTGATAGGTCTTCTACACGCAAGGCGGTCTCGACCACCCCTATGCCTGAGTAGCAACGAGAGCCTGTCCTGAGGTGATCAGCGGTCTGTTGCGAGGCTATTCTCGTGTTGTGTGCACGTGAATCGGGGACCCCTTTCGGGGCATGTTTGGATCGTGATTTCTCACTACCAACATTTCTTAACCCCCTTGGTTGGGTGGATCTGCAGGCACGGGGGGGGGGGTCGAACTTGTGACCTTTAGTTTCGCATTCTAGCACACAACCACTGCGCTGGTTAATCGAGAAAATATTACTTTTGTACATTGTCATATCTTTAATTTTTGCTTATTATTATTATTATTATTATTATTATTATTGTTATTACTTTACAGGAACGCGCGAGGCGGAGGGTGCGGACACGGAGAGCGGCCTGCTCGTCATTGCAGCATTCGTTGCACTGGTGAGTGAGAGGGAAGGGGTTGCTGCAGCTGCTTCGTATTCAAACCATGCAGCTGCAGCATGTTATGAGCAGGTGTAGATTGCGTCCGATAGTCTGCCGTAAACTATTTTTTTTCAAAGCTACTTCATTGATTTCTAAACCATCCGACGTGATCCGAGCAGGAAATCTTTTTGCAAATAACACGGTGCAGTCTAGTTACAGCAATATCACTTATACATATCGAAATATGTTTTTTTTTTCAATAAATCTATCACTCGTCATTCTCAAAAAAAATCGCGCACCGAACTGCAGGTGTACGTGGAGGAGGGCATTCTGGACCGAGCGGTGCCCGTGTTCGAGAAGCGAGCCCAGGTATTACATTAATTCACAAACATTTGTTCAAAATAATTAATCGTTCCGCGGCTGAGCAAGAGAGTGGCGAGAAAGCGTGTCAAAACATCGTCGAGCCATAGAAAGGGAGTACGCACATCAGTAGTTCATTCCGTGTAATACAATGTGAGACGGTTGTCTGGGTTCCGGTATAGATTAGTTTGGCCCTAATGGAGTGTTCGGGTACTATGAGAAGATTCGTTCGGACGTAGATTCGCATTTAAAGTTATTGTTGAATTTCAGTGCTTGCTTGTTCACTAATAGTGATGATGAGTTTTAGCGCAAACGCTTTATCGCATGGGAACAGGCAACACGGGCAAACGAAATGGATTTGGGTATCCGAAATGAATGATCTAGTATTGTTTATCGCTGCCCGGAAATGGGTAAGAAGTGTTGTGGAATCTCTAAACTCGCAGGTTAATCAAAATGTTTTTTTTATAGTTTCCCGAACTATTGCCAATTTTGTTTTCTTTGCAGGTCCATCGTGATTTGTTGAAAGCGCCTCTCAACTACGTGATCAAAGTGCTCACGAAGACGGTGCAGGACAGCGAAGGTATTGATTTATTGATTTTACCCCTGAATTTTAGCTGGAAACGATTTGGATGAGCAATGCACATCAGTCGGTGCTTGCGTGTTGCAGCAGCACTATTTCCACCTATTCATGTTATGTTCTACAATCATCGCGTCTGTTCGCTGCTATCTCTAGTAACATGCGATTTCATTTAATTAGTAATGATTAGCCTAATGATGATTCAATCGCCTATCTATTTCATCAGGAAGTCTCGCCGCTCTTCTTCCTCTGCTCAGATTCGTCGCCGCTCGACACGTGCAGATGTCGACGATCGCCGAGGTACGGTAGATTAGCGACCCAGGATACGGTAGTTGATAAGTATCGATCTACCTGCAAATTTCTCGTTTTACGAATCAACCGGATACTTATTGATGAATTTTAACTTGGATAGCTTTCATTGGAGCGATGAAACGCATTTCTATGCGTTGCTTCGTTTTGAAACCTTTACGGAAATATACGACTGATCGTGCTTCAAGACTTTACATATTTTAAATATATTTAAATAATATAATAATATTAAATATTCGCAGAACGCTCATCTGGAGCAGCCGTATCAATCGTGTTTCCGTGCCCTCACATTGAGATGCAGCTCGTACATTGCAGATTACTTTGAGAGAGGAGCAGGTGAGTGGAGGAAGATCGGGCCGAGGCATTAGCGTTCACGGTGCTGTGAACGTTCACGGTGCATGATTTCTTATGAGATTTCTCATAAGAAATCAGTGAATTGACATTTCAGAGAGTTATAAACTCGATTGTACCATCGACAATTTTCTTATTTCTCCCTTGTGACGCAATGAATACTTAATATTCGTCAGGTACCGAAGTCAAGTTCGTGCCCTCCGACGGAAACGTGCATCCGGTGACGGCAAGTGTGAGTATTTATCGATTGATTAAATGGGATTTAAAATCAATATCACAGTATACAACTGACAACAGAAATGCAGTAGATTGGTGTACGGTAGAGTAAAATATCGATTACAGACGCTGAACACGCTCTACCTGCTCTCGCACTACCGACAGGTCGTCACGAATCAGGTATCGATTTACGTGTATCTTTGCTTACGGTAGATCGAACTTTTATCGATTAGCTCTGTAGTGAACCGTTATTTTCGATTGGTTGTACCTGATGAGATTACGGTAGATGGATTTTATCCCTTCAGGTTCTCAGCTTGAATGCTCAACCCAATGAGCCCGTCGCGCTCCTTATGCCCAAGTTGTTCGGTGGGTCTATCATCTCACCTTTGATTTTATAAAAAAAAATTTAATGTTATAGATTGATATTGAAAACATGTTTCTGAATTGCTAACGTTTGAAAACGAAAAATGTTTTTGAATTGATTGTGGGGTGGAATGAAAAGCCAGGACTTCAGTAAAAATCGATGGTAACCAAATTGTGATAACTCGGAGTTGAAACCCTTCTTCACCTGTGGCAACAGTTTTTTTGTGGAAACTTCGAACCTATCACTAAACGGTATTGGCCCTAATGACGTCATCGTTCTGCCCCACCGTACGTACCGTAACCCTCCCCCCAATTTCAGCCAAGATGCTGTCCCATCTCGGTCACGTGCTGAAGGCGCGTGCGGATACGTACGATGACGTCAATCTATCTGCCATTTTCTCCCTCAACAACAGCCATTACATTGCGAAGGCACTCGGGGTCAGTTACAGTAATCACGTACGGTGAATTATCGATTAGCTCCGCAATTACAAAAATGTTATTAGGTGACTATGCTCCATTGATATTATGCCATTGTAACAATAAGTGGAACCACTACTAATTGTTGATTGAGTAATCTTAAGATATGGGAGATATTAATATTGCAATCTTTCGTCTCAGGATGAATCATCCGGTCTCCTTCCCGTACTTCGCGAGCAAAACGCGCACATCCTCCAGTTCTACGTCAACGCCATTCAGGAACACATCTCGGAGTATATGGCGAGGTACAGTAATTGATATCGATTTTCAGTTAGGTTAATAATAAGTATGATAATAAGATACAGTGGATGATCGTCATTTATGGTTCAGTGAACTCATTGTTAATGAAAACCACTCACGTTGTGCCATTGCTAAAACAAGGACAAACGTAATCATAATGAAGCTGGGAAGCTTTTGTTAAAGTCGCTTGGTTGTACATTTCATAAATAAAAATTGGCCGTTTTGATGCGCTTTCTCAGCTGTTGAAGTGCAGGTAAATTAATTAGGCAATTGTCCTTCCTTGTTTCGAGAAATGAGCAAACTAAGGCGTTCTACAGTAATCCAATCTGATTTCAGTTGGAATCCGGTGCTTCAAACGATAATTTCCGTGGATCAATTACATCCGGAAGATCGACAGGCCATGAGGAACATGATTACGGTGAGAAATGGTTTTCAACGTTATTTTTTCCCATTTTTTTAAAATTCGCCTAAAGGAGGTTTGCGGTTTCTTGATCTATTCTTACTCCCATAAATTTTCTTTTATTCGATAATTTGTAGAACTTTTTTTTTGATATTTGTATATCTAAGTGAATGACGTAATAAATTACTGTATCCGTTCTCCATTAATCGATCGATTTTTTCAGTCGTTCACCCGTGAATTCGAACAGACAGTCTCTGCACAGCGTGGTTACTGTGTGACGGATCCGGTGCTGGCGGACCAAGTAAGAGTAAAGGTACGGTTGGGACTGGAGTTATGGATTTTCTACAAATGTTATGATTACTGGAGCACGAGGCTATTTTGTTGATTAATCTGAACAGAAAACGTCAAATATTTCTACCCAACGTATTTTGTCTGGGCGATTTCCCGTTGCATGTTTTCCTTATTTCTCATCAGTGCGAGGCCTAGTTAATGTTTCTTGATCCGTAAAGTGTAAGGAAAACGCATTACCACTATTCCTCTTTCGAGGAATTGGAAATCAGTAAATGGAAAACATGAATTTCATCTTTCTAACTATCGGGATTTTTTTTCCAGGTGAAAGCGGCAGTTGTTCCGATGTACGCCAAGTTGTACAGCAAGGCGAATGCTCTCACTGGAGCGGCATCTCTATCGAGTCATCTGAGGTTTGCACTTTTTTAGTTCACTCTTCATTTAATTGATTTAATCGACATCGAAATGATTCAATAAACTCATGCAGAGTCATCTGGTGGTACGATAGTATTCATCCATTTTTTTTAAAATTAATACATCTAAGAGTAAATAATTCGTGTTTGCTTTGTCCGCTTTCTTGCTCATTCTTGCCTGTGAGATTGGCGATTCATAAACTATTTCTCTAAACTCGAGCGAGTCTGTCGCAATTGCTTGTAGCCTGTGATAATTCATGTTTATCGAACATTGGTGAGAAATTATTGAGAGCGAAAGTCGTGATATAAAAGTTTGTTTAATTAAATTAATTGCAGATACACGGAGGAGACTCTGGACGTCAATATCGATCGACTATTCGACGTTGCTATTTGAGATAGATTGTAATATTTATTGATTGATTTATTTCTTAAACGATTCTAAACTGCTTGTAGAATTGTACAAATAATCACGGATCTTTGCTAGTGTTGACCATTGTTTGTGATTCAATTTGAGATATTGATCCGATGGCTAAATTATTGATTTATTAGGCATTATCGATCATTCCAGCCGATTGTCAGACGTATCAGAGCATAATTAGAGGACTCATTTAGTTTTATGTTGTATAAATATTCAGATAATTCAATAAATGCTATTTCAAAGTTGTTATGGAACTTGTTTAAAATATTGGGTGTAATGTTAGCATGGACGAAAAAGAGAGAGCGAGTCATAAACTACGCACATTCGCAATATTAATTCGACGTTTGAACAGTTCACTACTGAAAGAAGGACCATTACTAAACATTAAAAATGAATGTCAAGCGAGAATTGTGTTTCGAAAGCATGGTAAAGCCGAAGTTTGAATTTTTGAGGTCAATATAAGGTAGGCAATTATTTCTTTTAAAAAGTTTGATGTTTGAAATGGCTGCATGGATTCAATTTCGGTTATTTGTTATTATCGTATTTATTTGTTTTTTCAACATTTTGTTGAAACAGCTGGCAAATCTCTACAAATATGCTCATTAGAAACAGTAGAATCACTCTGGCTAAAGGAAAATGCAATTACATGAAGTGAGGACATGTTCAGTTACATACAGAGCGGGAAATATCAACTTCAATCGATAACAATAATGTCAGGGAGTGAGGGGAGACTATCAGGGCTCCGAGGAACGACAAAATCCAATTCCTTATCCACGACACAAATAATCTCGCAATCATTCTCATCTTCCACCTCAATTTTGTCGCCATTTTCATCATTATTGTCGTCTTTCTCGAACAATCTTATCGATCTTCTTGGCATTTTTATTCTTCTTGATGTGCTTTCCTCGATTTGCTCGTTTGCCTCAGCGAGTTTTCTCTTGCGACGAATTCGATTTGGAGTCTCGACGAGAAGAAAAGAATCCATCTGAAATAATCGATAATTACACAAATATACAGTATAATGAAGAATAAATGCAGGCATTGGGCCAATTGTAAGAAGAGGTTTACTACAGTAATACATTATCACAAACACTCGTCCGAAATATTAAAACGTTCCGCTGATAAAAAGCAGAAACGAGGGCGATAGAGTAAGCGAAAGGGCGAGAATCAGATAGTGATTACACCATATGTAGGTAGTTCTTGAAGGGAGCGTAGTATTTTAAATTTGTAATACCTCATCAAATGATCTCTCGGAGTCGCTGCTTTCATCGTTAAAGATCGGGGAGAGAATTTGTCTGCAAATAAATCATTTCTCAATGTCAATAAAAATTTATTTGTCTAAAATTAGCAGTGGACAAAGGCTTACAAACGAAAAAAAAGTAGATCAAACTCACTGTTCACTAATGGGACTCTTGCTAACTTGGAGATGGTTCTCCATCTCTTCCCTCTCTCTAGCGAGCAGGGGAGTGCCAAAAGTGGAGGGAGGAGTCTTGGTGCCATCGTTTAGACCCTCCTGAAAGAAAATACGATACAAATGGATAAGCGAAATAAGTAATTCATTAGCTTTTGCTTAATTAATTATGTAAGTAAATTAACCTCATCAAAATGGGCGTCGATCCATCTTTTCGTCGGTGTGCAGTCTCCCACAGTGAGAGAGTATCCACAGAGATTGGGAGACGAGGGAGAAGAGAAGGAATTAGAAGACATAATCAGACTAGATAGTCAGAGAGCACTGATTTGTAAGTGAGTTAGAGTCAATTGGGGGAGATAAGCCCCGCCCCCCCAATCGGATGCCTGGCTTGAGAACGGAAGACGCCGTTTGCTGTGAGGTGTGTCAGTGATTTGAGCGTTGCCAGAGGGTATGGGGGAGAAGGAACATAGGTGGGGGGAGTAAGCTCCGCCCACTAGACGCTAATGGAGGGGGCGAGAAACGGCGGATGAGTAGCACAAGTTTATTTCTTCACTAAAAACCTCGTGCTCAGGCTTATTCGAGAGCTCTTGGCAGGGGCTACAACATATCCCGTGCGCACCATGCTCTGATGCGATTAAGTAGGTCAAACATCGATAAACATTAGCGAGAATAGGCAATTCATGCACTTCCAGTAAAGGCACATAGCTGCGCATCTCGCAATTCGTGGGGATGGTGTGTCTGTTCCATTTAGAGAAAACAGAATCAAATTTAGTTTCCGCGCTGAATTGTGCTTCTTTTAAAAAGAATATAGTCCGGTAATATTCATTGGCATGACGACTTACGGTGTTTAGCGGCTGAACTTGAAACATTTTGGGTGATGAGCAAAAGAACTGCAAAGGATGGGGACCGAACAAGCGACATCCGCGCGCTACGTAATCACTCTACCACTGAGCCAAGATGGCAATGGTAGAGCGCTCTGACATTTGCTCCATGATCAGATAGGATCTCTTCATTCTCTCATTATGCACGCAAACTCCGCCCATCGCTAGAGAGTGCCCACATTCTGACCCCGAACGGTTTTGGTTTTCGAGCTGTAGCGCGGCTCATAGACAAGATATCGACAAACGGCAAAGAGTATGATGTTTGTGAGACCTCGGCGGTTCATCTGAACATACATTCTACCACTTGGCATGAAATTGACAGATCACGTTGCGGCCCCTAAACATAGGAGCCCGTTTGCGTAAGAGTCAGACAATCCTCATCAGGCCTCCGTACAGTGATTTTCAAAAATTTAAAATTACAACTGTTTTTAAGAATGTTTGATAGATGGGAGACAATGGCCAAATTTGGTGGTTTGCAAATTTACCGGTAGGTCACTACGATCCCTTGAAGTTCGGGTGTTTTCGTGGTTTTTGGATCATAACTCGAGAACCAGTTTACCAAACGACAAAGTTCCAAAAGAGACTCCATCTTACTTTTCATGACAAAACTGAATCAGTCACTTCTATGCTGTAAATGACAAATGCAAACAAGAGAAAATTATTATCTCAATTCTATAGAAAGTGTACTGCACAAATCAGAGTCACCATGGATAGGGGCCGCAACGTGATCTTCCAATTTCATGCTAATTGAAAGAAAATGTGGTCAAATGAACCGCTAAGGTCTCAATAACATCATACTTTTTGCCGTTTGTCGATATCTTGTCTCTGAGCCGCGCTACGCCTCAAAAACCATGCGCGTCATTTGACAGAAAGTGGTGAAAGAGAGAAGTGGGCGGAGCTAATCTACATCTCTAAATCCTGACTGATTTTGAGTGTGAAAGAGCACTCCTTACCCGTGTTCCCCCATGGCTCAGGCGGTTGAGCACAGGCTTTATAAACAGGAGGTCGCTGGTTCAAACCTAGCGGTTTGCAAAATTTTTTGCTCATTTTGCAAATATCTTTAAAATCAAATGACAATTCTGCGAATTAATAAAATTTTAATTTTTTTGTTTGTATAGATTCAGCATGCTATTCCACCTATACTGAGACTTGCGCAGCTGTGTCGGTGAATTGGAAGTGTCCTAAATCAATCAATCAATCAATCAATCATTTATCATGCCTACTCTTGAGGCTTTCAGTCAATTTTTGATCTACTAAATGTTGTCAGAACAAGGTGCGCAACGCTTCATTCGTAGAGTAGATCGAGAGCTCTCGAATAAGCTTTTGAACGCGGGATTTGGTTGAAAATGAAGCTTGTCATTCGATTGGGACAATTGTTCCCTCTCGTCGAGAAAGGTAGGGGGCGGAGCTTGCGCCCCCTACCGCCCATAGTTCGTACGGTATCTAATCGTCATCCAGCGCGATGGGAATAAAAATGATAATCGTAGTAAGCGATTCTTAAATCATATTAATAACTGATTGTCGTACCAACGACTCGACAAGATCGGAATCCCCTTCCTAGCCGGCCTAGTATACCGTTTGATGTTGGCTACTCAGATACCAGTTTCGCTAATTCTCATTTTGATTGATGATTCGGGCTTGGTGGACTCAAGTGCAAGAAAGATGCGCCATCCGTTCGTCAGGACTGCCTTCATCCTCACGCTACCTCCCCTTTCTTCCTACGTCCATGGTCCTAAGAATGATCTCGTCTATTCCTCCAGCAACTTCAAAGAAGATGGTCTGTGAATGGGAAGAAGGCCGATCCTCTACCCCGACCCTAACCGAAATTATCTGTCTATACTGAGAAGAATGATCCTGTCCCCTGGACCCACATCCTCACCAGATAGCGCTACCGCCTGATGTGATAAATAATTGTAATTGTAATTGATGACGAAATCCTTCTTTCCTCACACAATTTAGCCTCTCTCCTCCCTCTTCTTCCTCTGCTCGAGGGAACATGAAATATTTCCGAGGTACGGTTGTTGATAAGTATCGAACGACATTCATGTTTCACAATGCAAGTCGATGTAAGCTCGATTTTTGGTGGTACGAGATCGAGTACTAGCATCATATCGATTTTTTTTGAGTATTCAAATGTTGCCGCAACGCGGGATCCGGTGGTTTGAAATCTTGATGTTTTCGAAGTGATTGCGCGATTTCATTGAGTCGACCACGAGAATATCGAACTATATAATTTTTTTGATTATTCTAAATCTGTTGCAACCCGGAATCCAATGGATTGAAATTGCGTTTTTGTAAATCGTTGCGAGAGACAACATAAATAATATTATGAATTTATTCGAGGTGATTGGGCGATTTCGCTTACACGTCGCCGAATATATCGCACAAAATTCTATGCCCTTGTCATTGAAACGCTGTAGAAACTCATAATTAGTCGGTTACGAATTGCGGTGTGTTTTTTTGTAAATCAGTGTGACATCGAACATTGAGAAGATTTTCAAGGGGGTCAAGCTGATCAGTTGCTTTTCTCTAACCTATACTGATCACCCAAGTTCGAGACTGGAATAAGGAAGCACTCAAAAGGAAAGCGAAATGGGCCTTGAAGATAAGGCGAATGGAAATCAACCATTGGACGCGGGCAACTACGATGTGGACCCCCTACAACTGGAAACGCCCCCAAGGCCACCCCAATACCCGATGGAGAGATGACCTGAAACGAGCAATCGGGCCCCAATGGTGGAATGCAACTAACGAAGAATTCCGGCCCATCCTCATCTGAGCACTATTGCCTGACGTGATAAATAATTGAGTTGAACCTACACTGAACATCGAACTATTTTTCATTTTCTAACTATTCAAACGCTGTAACAACACGGAATCCACTGGATTGAAATTAAGTGTCAGTGTGAAGGAGAATATTGATAACTTTTTCAATGTATTCGTGCTGAGCACTTAATTTAAAATACACAAGCAGTGCATTAAAATCAATCTTTTTTTTTTTGCTATTGAAACTCCAACGATGGTTATTGAGTACGGATGACTCGCGGATTACGGTACCTCATTCGATTACTGTATCATTACGGAATAATTACGGTGTCCTTGCAGAGTCACATCGATCAGCTGCAGCTAAACGTCTTCCCGATGCACGAGAAGAACGGCAAATTGAAAATCAGGGGTGTGCGGCAAGCAATTTCGGCAAGTGCAGCAAATCAATTGTTACTTTTCCGAACAAAAATTATTTAATCTCGATTTATTTTTTAACAGTTGCAGCACAGTTATACAAATCTGTGATTTGAACAAATCTATAATTCAATATGCGATAGAAGTACGGTAATTTGGTGTACTGTAGAGTGAAATATCGATTGCAGACGCTGAACACTAGAGTGCGTTATTCGGGTCGGGAAATCGGGAAATGACCGGTACCTTTTCTCATTTTGCGCAAAGTGAGCCGACCTGATACCTTCGCAAAATTACCCGATACCTTTTCATCTCCGGCAAGGTAAATCAACCATAAAGCACATAAATGCTATAAAAAGTGAAATGTGAACAATATTGTAGTTTAGGGAACATGCTAGATGCTTCGTAACGTTGGACAGAAGCGTGTCCGCATTCATCAGTTCGTCTCCGCGCAACATCATTTGAAAAGCCATCTCAGCTCCCCGAGACAATTTTTTGAACGATTTCCGCTAGTAATCGCTAGTTAGTATGATATTGAGAAATTAGGGAGGTCGAATACCGATTTTACCGCTCATAGATAACTCGACTGGACTCGGGTATATGTCGAATTCTCAGTTAGGCAAGACTGTCGCAAGACTGTATACGTATTTTGATCTACCTGCCCTCCTTCTACCTTCTTTCTCACAGTCGAATACTCAATAGATTTTCAGACCCTCCTTTAAACTCAGCCGAGCATTGGTCGGATTGAACAGCAAGATACGAGTACTCTACACTCGGCACATTTTTAATTAATTATAAAATTAAAAGAAGCAGATGTTTCGACGTTTCCGGGAAGTCGTGTAGCTCTGTAAAGAAATGAATCATCACACATTATAAGTCTTACCCTAGACGGCTATTTCAGCATATTATTGAAAAAAAATAATACGCAAAGAAATCATACCAGCTGCTGTTAGAACTTTTCTCTTCTCGTGTCGTGTCTTCTATCTGTTATCATGCGCACCGTATTAGGTCACATTAGTAACGAGGCGAGGGGTGTTTTCTGACGATACTAAAAGTAAAAGGTTGAACTGAGAAATATGGGGGCAGGATAATAAGGAATAAAAGTCACGTTCCGCTTTGAGCGGGAGCCGATGTTCTTAGATGTTACATATTTCAATATAAACCTTTATTTTATTTATTTGAAGTTTTTCACGTGAGATTAGTATCTGTTAAATTGTGAATACGATTTTTAGCAACAAACTAGCGGGGTGCGTGGAGGTTAAGCGCACTACGTTTTCAAAGTACGGTCCAGGGGGACTTCAGTCGCCGGGTACAGTTCGGTCCAGGGGGACTTCAGTCGGCGAGTATAGTTCGGTCCAGGGGTACTTCTGTCGCCGGGTCCAGGAGGGCCATCGAAAAAAAGTTGCCACTACGCCACTTCGTGGCGTAGTGGCAACTTTTTGCCTGACCCAAGGAAGTTTGGTTGCCCCGGCGAACTTTTTACTGTAGGTTACGGTAGCACTTATTGATTTATTGATTTTCGTGTTTTTGACAAAAATCATGTATCTGACCCAAGGAAGTGTGGTTGCCCCAGCGAACTTTTTACTGTAGGTTACGGTAGCACTTATTGATTTATTGATTTTCGTGTTTTTTGACAAAAATCATGTATCTGACCCAAGGAAGTTTGGTTGCCCCAGCGAACTTTTACTGTAGGTTACGGTAGTATTGATTGATTTATTGATTTATCGATTTTCATGTTTTTGAGAAAAATCATGAATCTGACCTGCGGTCTGACCCACCGAACTCATCGGAGGGTACTGTAGGTTACGGTAGTTTTGATTGATTTATCGATTTTCTTTTTTTTGTTGAGAAAAATCATGAATCTGACCTGCGGTCTGACCCACCGAACTCATCGGAGGGTATCGTACATGTCAGAGAAATCGGAACAAGTACCGAGTCGTACCGTACAATTGGCTACAATTGAAACATTGCGAATGCAGGGCTTTAAATTTTGATTTTATGCTCATTCAATTTCCCTTCCCCGATTTGCCTGAAACGGCTCGAATTGTCTCGGTGAAATATCGCTAGAAATCGATAAAACATGAGCTAAAAAGTCGCTGGGAATCGCGAACTGAATCGAATCGCGAACTGAATGCGCGCCTGCCGTGGCAATTCGCGCACTGCACAAAACACGTGTACACACTGGCACACGCACGATTCTGATTTATCGATTTCTAGCGATATTTCATCGAGACAATTCGAGCCGTTTCCGGCGAATCGGAGAAGGGAAATCGAATGAGCATAAAATCAAAATTTAAAGCCCTGTATTCGCAATGCTTCAATTGTAGCCAATTGTACGGTACGGCTCGGTACTTGTTCCGATTTCTCTGACATGTACGATACTGTAGGTCACGGTAGTTTTGATTGATTTATCGATTTTCATGTTTTTGAGAAAAATCATGAATCTGACCTGCGGTCTGACCCACCGAACTCATAAAAAAAGATAAAGATAAAATATTTATACCACACAAAGGGGAAATTGTGGGTGAATGGGGGTGAAAAGTGAAGGGAAGGACTATGGCGCCTTCTGCCATCGCACGAGTGGGGGGAGGAGAGGGAAGGGATACGAGTAGGGATCTTGGTGTCTTCCGTCATCTTGAGGTAGATTTCATACTGCCCAACTTAAGTTCTTCTTTGAAGCAACATACGTCGAGTCTCCATAGCGCGAGAGGTTTGTTCTTCGCCTTGGTGTCGATACGCCTCTCCTCTTTAGGACACGCGTAACTCCTTCTTGAGTATTTGTCGCAGGCTGCCACTCTTCCCGTAAACGAGTCACTACCGGTACCAGTCGCTTTTCGCGCACTGACCCAGACGGCCCGTCCTCCTTAGAAGTTATAAAGAGGAAATCGTCGAATCACCAGACCTTCGTGAAACTCCTCCAATCCATCGATCGAGATCCGTGGCGGGGTACCTCCGAAGTCTTGCCAGGGACAGGGGAGGGATTCTTGAATCGGGGTCAGTAGATGGAAGAACTAGGGAGGGAATGCCGCCTCTCCATCAGAGCAAAATGGAGAGAGACCGCTCACGACGACTGACAATGACTCGAATGACTCATCGGAGGGTACTGTAGGTTACGGTAGTTTTGATTGATTTATCGATTTTCATGTTTTTGAGGAAAATCATGAATCTGACCTGCGGTCTGACCCACCGAACTCATCGGAGGGTACTGTAGGTTACGGTAGTTTTGATTGATTTATCGATTTTAATGTTTTTGAGAAAAATCATGAATCTGACCTGCGGTCTGACCCACCGAACTCATCGGAGGGTACTGTAGGTTACGGTAGTATTGATTGATTTATTGATTATTATTAATTTATTAATTTTTGTGTTTTTGACAAATATCATGTATCTGACCCAAGGACGTTTGGTCGCCCCAGCGAAGTTGTTACAGGGCTTGTCGTTTTAGGTTAAGTAGTAATATTTATTGACTGTGGGTTGCGTAGGCGAGACAATAATAGTGCTTTTGTCGACTATCGAGGCGTGATAACTCAGAGTAGAAACCTTTTTACACCTGGGACACCGGTCTATTTTTGTGGGAATTTGTCAAGCGAAAACAAGTCAAGAAATGACGGCTCTGATGGTCATTATATTGACCCACCGTACATACCATATCACTCCCTCAAATTTCAGTCAAGATGCTGTCCCATCTCGGTCACGTGCTGAAGGCGCGTGCGGATACGTACGATGACGTCACACTATCGGCCATTTTCTCACTCAACAACAGTCATTATATTGCGAAGGCACTCGGGGTCAGTTACTGTGATGTCGCTGAATACAGCATCCTTTATTACCGTAACCTTAGTATGTAATACCGTAGTGATTATTGAACAGCGATAACGGTACTGCAAAGCGAGCTGAGTAGGTGATTCAGTGTTCAATGGTTAATACAGAGTCGGTCCAATCGGTTGAGCAATTAGTGAATGCGGGTTTGGTTTTACATTTGAAAATATATTTTAATGAAAATATATTTTTAAAAAATTCTATCGAGATATTGACAGCTATCAATTTGATACCAAATGTGCAATTTCGACCTGTTAGGCCCTAAAGCCCTAAAGACTAAAGGTGCGGTTCGGATTGGAGGTATTGATTTTCTAATAATTACTGGTGCACGTGTTTATTTCGTTAGTTTATGTTAATAGAAAATGCCAATTTTTTTCCACCTAATACCTTTTGTCCCGGCGATTTCCAATTGCATCTTTTCCTTTTTTGTCTTCACTGTATGATAATAACGTATGATAATAAGGTACAGAGGATGATCGTCATTAATGGTTCAGTGAACTCAGTGTTAATGAAAACCACTTCCGTTGTGCCATTGCTAATACAAGGACTATCGTAATCATAATGAATCTGGGAAGCTTAAAACGCGTTCTCTGTAAGAACGTCGGAGGGGTCCGCACAACTAATTCAAAATGGTCGTCCAGGACCCAAACTTTTTTCACAAACAGTCATAGGTATAACATAAATTTTAAATGTGAGAAATACTCAAAATATATTGTTTTCAAAAATCGATAATTTTTTACGAAAAAAAATATTTTTTTCTTCATTTTTTTTATTTTCATGGCATGCTATATATCCTTCGAAAGAGCATCGAAAGTTATGTAAAAATCCGAGGAATCATGTGAATTGACCTTCTGAGAGCGGAAATCAGTGACCACATCCGAACAAAATGATCGTTTTGATGAAACTTAATTTTGGATTACCATATTCCCATGATTTGCGACCCACAGTTTTGAAATATATCACGTATTTTTCATCAAGAAATCTGATGGTAAACATCTCATGGCAGATTTTGGTAGTAAAAATACTCAATTTTTCACTAGACCACTACCACTCTGTTGTAAAGCTCAATCTCGAAGTGTGCAGAAAAAATGTTTCCAGTCATTAAAACTAAATCTAATGTATGTCATCTGAAAGAGCATCAAAAGTTATGTATAAATACGAAATTTCAGGAGGATTGAACAACAATGAGCGAAAATCGATAATCACATCTGCAAAAGTTGATTTTTTTGTTGAAGCTGTTTATTTTGCTCTATTCTTTTTCAAAGTGATCGACAAGGGCTGTAACTTTTTTCACGAGCATTTTTAGGGTTTTATTAAATTTTGAAAGCTAAAAAGTCACAAAAAGTAAAATTTTGAAAAATCGATAAAAAAAATTTTCGAAAAAAATAAATTTTTATTTTTTTTAAATATTTTTTGTCGTGTTATATCTCATTCGAAAGAGAATCAAAAGTTATGAATAAATCCATAGTTTCATAAGGATTGGGTCACTTGAGCGAAAATATGTGATCGAGAATAACGTGACATATGTAGGGATGCAATCACCATTTCTCTGCTGTTCGGGCCTCAATCTTCATGAAAGTATAAAATTATACAAAACTTTTGATTCTCTTTCGAATGAGATATAACACGACAAAAAATATTTAAAAAAAATAAAAATTTATTTTTTTCGAAAATTTTTTTTGTCGATTTTTCAAAATTTTACTTTTTGTGACTTTTTAGCTTTCAAAATTTAATAAAACCCTAAAAATGCTCGTGAAAAAAGTTACAGCCCTTGTCGATCACTTTGAAAAAGAATAGAGCAAAATAAACAGCTTCAACAAAAAAATCAACTTTTGCAGATGTGATTATCGATTTTCGCTCATTGTTGTTCAATCCTCCTGAAATTTCGTATTTATACATAACTTTTGATGCTCTTTCAGATGACATACATTAGATTTAGTTTTAATGACTGGAAACATTTTTTCTGCACACTTCGAGATGTGGTCTAGTGAAAAATTGAGTATTTTTACTACCAAAATCTGCCATGAGATGTTTACCATCAGATTTCTTGATGAAAAATACGTGATATATTTCAAAACTGTGGGTCGCAAATCATGGGAATATGGTAATCCAAAATTAAGTTTCACCAAAACGATCATTTTGTTCGGATGTGGTAACCAATTTCCGCTCCCAGAAGGTCAATTCACATGATTCTTCGGATTTTTACATAACTTTCGATGCTCTTTCGAATGATATATAACATGACATTTAAATAAAAAAATAGAAAAAAAAAATTTTTTTTTCGTAAAAAAATTATCGATTTTTGAAAACAAGATATTTTGAGTATTTCTCACATTTAAATTTTATGTTATACCTATGACTGTTTGTGAAAAAAGTTTGGTTCCTGGACGACCATTTTGAATTAGTTGTGCGGCTTACCCCAGCCCCGCACTGCGCTCTTACAGAGAACGCGTTTTAAAGTCGCTTGGTTGTACACTTTATAAATAAAAATTGGCCATGTTTTGATGCGCTTTCTCAGCTGTTGAAGTGTAGGTAAATTAATTAGGCAATTATCCTTTCTTGTTTCGAGAAATGAGCAAACCAAGGTGTTCTACAGTAACCGGAGGGCTACAGTACCCGAAGCTCTACAGTAATCTAATCTGATTTCAGTTGGAATCCGGTGCTTCAAACGATAATTTCCGTGGATCAATTACATCCGGAAGATCGACAGGCCATGAGGAACATGATTACGGTGAAAATGGTTTTCAACGTTATTTTTTCCATTTTTTTAAAAATTCGCCTAAAGGAGGTTTGCGGTTTCTTGATCTATTCTTACTCCCATAAATTTGCTTTTATTCGATTATTTGTAGAACTTTTTTGGGGGCATGACAGAAGCGCAAACGACAAAAGCGCAACGACCTCTTTCGATTGTTCTAACTCACTTTAAAATTGGCTTATAGATTTGTATAGTAGCTCATTTGACTCGAAATTGAATTCTCTATCGAACCCACTATGTGAATTTATCCTAAAATGAGCGGAACGACATTTGCGCAACGATTTCAAAATGCGAGGAACCAATAATGATCAAGTGGCTTCGATGTCAAATGGTCTTGACAATTATCCGCTGAAGTTTCAAATCAATTCTTGAAGTTTGAACAGAGTTATTCGCCGTTGCGCTTTTGTCGTTGCGCTTCTGTCATGCCCCCCTTTTTTGATAATTGTATATCTAAGTGAATGATGTAGTAAATTACTGTATCCGTTCTCCATTAATCGATCGAATCTTTCCCCCGTGAGTTCGAACAGACAGTCTCTGCACAGCGTGGTTACTGTGTGACGGATCCGGTGCTGGCGGACCAAGTCAGAGTAAAGGTACGGTTGGGACTGGAGTTATGGATTTTCTAAAACTGCTTTGATTACTGGCACACTAGTTCATTTTGTTGATTAATCTGAACAGAAAACGTCAAATATTTCTACCCAACGTATTTTGTCTGGGCGATTTCCCGTTGCATGTTTTCCTTATTTCTCATCAGTGCGAGGCCTAGTTAATGTTTCTTGATCCGTAAAGTGTAAGGAAAACGCATTACCACTATTCCTCTTTCGAGGAATTGGAAATCAGTAAATGGAAAACATGAATTTCATCTTTCTAACTATCGGGTTTTTATTCCAGGTGAAAGCGGCAGTTTTTTAGTTTGGACGTCAATATCGATCGGCTATTCGACGTTGCTATTTGAGATAGATTGTAATATTTATTGATTGATTTATTTCTTAAACAATTCTAAACTGCTTGTAGAGTTGTACAAATAATCACGGATCTTTGCTAGTTTTCACCATTGTTTGTGATTCAATTTGAGATATTCATCCGAGGGCTAAATTATTGATTTATTAGGCATTATCGATCATTCCAGCCGATTGTCAGACGTATCAGAGCATAATTAGAGGACTCATTTAGTTTTATGTTATGTAAATATTCAGATAATTTAATAAATGAGTATTTAAAAAATCGAAGTCGAATTGATGACAAATTTCAAATGAACGAAAAACAGAAAGAGGAAGTCATAAACAGTACAGCCGTACTATTATTGGAGGTTGAGATATTCGCTTCTGAAACTTCTTTGACAATCATTTAATTTTTATAATGGTCGTCCAGCGAGAGTTGTGTTTCGGCAACTTTGTAAAGCTGTTTGAATGCTAGTGGTTAATAATGAAACCGGAATTTCTTTTTTATAAAAATGATCCACTGTCAGATACCGGCAGACGGATTCGTATTTGAAATGTTTGCGTTATTTGAACTTTCCTTATTTTGTTTTATTTTCTTATTTATTTTATTTTTCCATCATTTTAAAGATACAAGTTATAAGTGTATGGTAGAATCACTCTGGCTACAATAAACTATATTATAACGGTACTGCAAAGCGAGCTGAGTAGGTGATTCAGTGTTCAATGGTTAATACAGAGTCGGTCCTATCGGTTGAGCAATTAGTGAATGCGGGTTTGGCTTTATATTTGAAAATATATTTTAAAATTAAAAAAAAAGTTCTATCGAGATATTGACAGCTATCAATTTGATACCAAATGTGCAATTTCGTCCTGTTAGGCCCTAAAGCCCTAAAGACTAAAGGTACGGTTCGGATTGGAGGTATAGATTTTCTAATAATTACTGGTGCACGTGTTTATTTTGTTAGTTTTTGTTAATAGAAAATGCCAATTTTTTTCCACCTAATACCTTTTGTCCCGGCGATTTCCAATTGAATCTTTTCCTTTTTTTGTCTTCACTGTAATACCAATTCAATGGAACACATCCCGTTAAATGTAAGGGATATCCATAGTTATTTACTGTTATTCGTATTTCGATATTTTAGAGATCTATGGAAAATATAAATCTCACTAATTCTAAATACTATTTTTATTCCATGTGAAAGCTGCAGTTGTTCCGATGTACGCCAAGTTATACAGCAAGGCGAATGCTCTCACTGGAGCGGCCTCTCTATCGAGTCATTTGAGGTCAGAATTATGCCCCCCTTCCTTATTCATAACCTTTGAAATTGGCGTTTCTCCAATTGTTTTACTGAAATGGAACAACTTTATCGCATTGGTATTTCCAATTGCATATATATATATATATATAATTTTTGTAAAGTAAACATGTGTGCTCCTTCTTCTAACCAGTGAGAATGGAGGTTAAAACGCCCCCCCCCTGGACCGTACTTTGAAAACGTAGTGCGCTTAACCTCCACGCACCCCGCTAGTTCATGTTCGATTTTTGTAAACAAAAACGCTGGCACAATGCCCCTTCAGCTTTTTCAACTTACCAAATTACTGATAATGAAAGTTTACCGAAACTTGCTCATAAATTAGTGGAAATTTAAAACAGAAAGAAGAGGGAGAATTTAAAAAAAATAAATTTAATTCATTTAATTACAGATACACCGAGGAGAGTCTGGACGTCAATATCGATCGACTATTCGACGTTGCTATTTGAGATAGATTGTAATATTTATTGATTGATTTATTTCTTAAACCATTCTAAACTGCTTGTAGAATTGTACAAATAATCACGGATATTTGCTAGTTTTCACCATTGTTTGTGATTCAATTTGAGATATTCATCCGATGGCTAAATTATTGATTTATTAGGCATTATCGATCATTCCAGCCGATTGTCAGACGTATCAGAGCATAATTAGAGGACTCATTTAGTTTTATGTTGTATACATATTCAGATAATGTAATAAATGCGATTTCAAAGTTGTTATGGAACTTGTTTAAAATATTGGGTGTAATGTTAGCATGGACAAAAAAGAGAGAGCGAGTCATAAACTACGCACATTCGCAATATTAATTCGACGTTTCAACAGTTCACTACTAAACCATTACTAAACATTAAAAATGAATGTCAAGCGAGAATTGTGTTTCGAGAGCATGGTAAAGCCGAAGTTTGAATTTTTGAGGTCAATATTAGGTACGCAATTATTTCTAAAAAAAGTTTGATGTTTGAAATGGCTGCATGGATTCAATTTCGGTTATTTGTTATTATGGTATTTATTTGTTTTTTCAACATTTTGTAGAAACAGCTGGCAAATCTCTACAACTATGCTCATTAGAAACAGTAGAATCACTCTGGCTAAAGGAAAATGCAATTGCATGAAGTGAGGACATGTTCAGTTACATACAGAGCGGGAAATATCAAATTCAATCGATAACAATAATGTCAGGGAGTGAGGGGAGACTATCAGGGCTCCGAGGAACGACAAAATCCAATTCATTATTCACGACACAAATAATCTCGCAATTATCCTCATCTTCCACCTCAACTTTGTCGCCATTTTCACCATTATTCTCCTCCTTCTCAAACAATCTTATAGATCTTCTTGGCATTTTTATTCTTCTTGATGTGCTTTCCTCTATTTGCTCGTTTGCCTCATCGAGTTTTCTCTTGCGACGAATTCGATTTGGAGTCTCGACGAGAAGAAAAGAATCCATCTGAAATAATCGATAATTGCACAAATATACAGTATAATGAAGAATAACCGCTGATATTGGAGCCAGTGATTAGAAGAGGTGTACTACAGTACCTTATCAAATGATCTCTCGGAGTTGCTGCTTTCATCGTTAAAGAACGGGGAGATAATGTCTCTGCAAATAAATCATTTCTCAATTTCAATAAAAATTTATTTATCTAAAAATAGCAGTTAATAAAGGCTTACAAAAGAAAAAAAAGTAGATCAAACTCACTGTTCACTAATGGAAGAATTGCTGTCTTTGAGACGGTGCTCCATCTCTTCCCTTTCTCTTGCAAGAAGGGGAGTACCAAAAGTGGAGGGAGGAGTCTTGGTGCCATCATTTAGACCCTCCTGAAAGAAAAGATGATAAAAAAGGATTAAAGTATAAGTAATACATTAGCTATTTTTCAATTAATTATGTGAAAGCAAACTAATTAACCTCATCAAAATGGGCGTTGATCCATCTTCTCGTCGGTGTGAATTCTCCCTCAGTGAGGGAGTATCTAGAGAGATTGGGAGACGAGGGAGAAGAGAAGAAATTAGAGGACATGATCAGACTAGATAGTCAGGGAGCACTGATTGGTAAGTGTAAGGGGGGGGGCCCCTTCCGAGGAGGGGGAGAGAGTAGGGGTGATTCCATTGCATAACTTGTTTATTACTGAATACTATTTACAATAAAATTGTATACAAATTCTCTTTTTTTTCTTGAGATTCTAGATTTCTGATAGCGCACACGGGGCACTCATGATTCTGATAACCAGAACATTCTTCTCACAAATTGCTCTGCACGCCGCAAAAGTTGAAGGAATTCCAGGAGCGTCGATATCACGAGTGTTTTCTTCACAGCTCTTTGAGAACATGCCATAGACATAGTAATCCCCGTGGATAAAGTTCCAAAGAGGAAACCCGACTCGCATCTACCCAGTGGGGATAACAATGGAAGAGGAGCGTCATTTTTGCATGAAGAGTGAGGGAATGATCCGACTGTGAGGGTATTTAAGTCGTGAAAGTTTGATTGAAAATTAAACTCAACCTTTTTAAAATTAGTTCTTTTTTTGGATAATTGTGCTGGTTTCTGCTACTTTGGTACTCTCATCAAGATCGCGAAGGCGAATGGATGCGCCTATTATCGTCAAGGAACGACCGGGTAAGTTTTCATTCCTTCCCTTTTTATATAATATGTAGTTCCATAAATATTTCAGTTTCAAATCACTAGAATTTTACCCTAATCTAGAATATTCATCTTCCCTATCCTCTCCTTTCCCCTACTCTCTCCTCCTCCCTCCTGTCTCTGCCCAATATCGGCTGTGCTCTCTGCGATCTGGATAGAGAGGTATCCCCGCCTGAAACAAGTGTGTTTCCTGAAAGGTGCCTTAATGGCGAATACTTTTTATAATATTTTTAGGCCAAACGGAGGAATATTGTGTGTTGCTATCTCTGTTCTTTCTATGTGTCTTCCTCCCCGGAACATCGTTGAATGTGTAGTCAAAACAACGAGTGATGAGAAAACGAGAAAACAAAATTTATCATTAAAGGAACTCGAAAGTATCGAAAACAATGCTCAATAAAGGCAAGTCAAAAAGCTTCAAGAAAATAATAGAGTTGCGCTTCTCTCTCTCTCTCTGCTCTCTTCTCGCATTCTCTCTCATTACTCTCTCGCTTTTCTCTCTCACATAGTATGTCTTCTTAGTCTTCGTTCGGGGACATTTGAGCACTCGTCTCGAATCGATACTGCAATAAAAGAATTAATTAGACTATGTACAGAATCATGTTAGACTAGGCACAGGAACAATTCAGTTAGTGAGTTCATGGCAGAAAGATACCATCTTGTCTAAGTAAGAGTGGATCTCATCTTCTGTTGGGTCCCTATCCTGAGATTCTCTAAGATCTACCAGTGCCTCGAATTCAATCATGGGTGCAAGGGTCTTATCTGATCTTTCTTTGGCGATTTTGGACTGCTCTAATTTCGTGTTCTTGTCGACGTAGTGATGAAGCGTGTTGAAGTCATCTAGTTCAGTTTGCTACAGAAAGGGAGTTATATTTTTACCGAAATACATTTTCGTCGAATATTTCAGCATCATCCAATTAAATATTTTTAATGCTTACTTGGATGAACTTCACTAAGGTCATCAGAGGTGGATGAGTGCAGAGGAAATAGTCCATCGCACCTCTGAAAAATTAAGAGATCAACAATTCATGAGTTTCTAGAAGCACATTTTTTTTGAAATAATATTTCAACTATCAAAACTAACCGGTGCCATGATTCAACGAGATTGGAGGTTCTATGACTCTCGACCATGAATTTACAGGTCATTGGCTCAGGATGAGTCATCCATTCATCTTTGAAATAATCGATGAAGTTCTTGCAAGCTGCATATTGCGAGTGGATAGGAGTCACTGGCACTTCAAGGATTTTCGCGCTGAAAATAATTAATTAATTAATGAACAAAACATCGATTATTGCGGATGATACCTTTTGAAGAAGCAGCGAGGAAGGAAGAATGACGCCCGAACTCGGTTCGTCCATTCTTTGATAACGGGATAGCTCTTTCCAGCTATCTTCAAACCAAAATGGCTCAATTTGTGATTCGTACACTTGAGTGCATGGAAAAGGCATCCTGAAAATAAGTTTATCTGTGTGTTCACCTAAAATTGGATGCTCGCCGTACATCAAGTTTTGAGTCTTTCTGATTTTTTTTCTCCCTCTCCCGATCCCGCATCTCAATGTATTTTACGCATAAAGAAATGTTTTGGAAATGCGGGATCGGAAAAGGGAAACGGGGGATGAATAATAAATACTCAAAATTTTATGTACGGATTCTTTCTAATTCCATTGCAGTTTTTGCTGCGAACGCACTGATATTGACATCTCGTTTCTTTATAAATAATTTTTCTATTCAAGGCCTATTTCATTCTAGGCATTCTAGATACCTTCGTGAGACATCATCGGAACTGTGTCACGGATTGCCTTGATAATTCCGTTCTCCCAATCACTGACAATTCGAACACCACTGAGTGAGTGGTTGAAGTCTTGGAACAGTTCAGCCAAACTCTTGAAAGTTAATTTTTTTTAATTCGTTGACCAATTCACAGAACAGCTAATATATTAGAATAGACACCTCAAGCAGCTTGGAGTACTCCTTGGCCGTCTTGGATGGGAGCAATGCTGCCATGAGAAGGAAACTCGCTCCTCTCGTGCAAACACGAACAGTGTACAACTATAACAGACATAGTTACTATCAATATGTTTCTAACAATATTTTAAATTAAAACAACAAGAACAATAAAGAAAGTGTAGGTATACCTGAAACGCGAGTTTCTTCGGTAGTGATGGAGTGGGGGTGAAGGAGAAGTTTCCATCCACGAGAAGGGCTTCAATACCTCCTTTGATCGCCCACTCCACCATCTGCAACAACAATTTCTTTCATATAGTATGCATGAAAATCTAAAAATCTGTTTCAATAAACACACTCTTCGAGAAGCCAAATAGATTCGCTTAGTATCAGCAGGATCACTAATTCGGAGACAATCAGTGGTTCCGAGTACTTGTAGATCCTCGTCATCGACTTCATCATAGGCGCCAGCTGACATCGTTCCACATGATCTGATATTTAAGGAACTGATTCATTTATTCTCCTTAAAATTACCCTGTTCATTAGAGATTCTCAGTGCGTCTGTTGCAAAAAAAAAACACTAAAATATTACCGTTTCAAGTCGGCTGCAATTTGCCTCTTCCTCTTTCTCCTGTTTTCACCTCCTGAGTACAGTTCGAGCACTTCCTAAAGACTTTTTTTACAAGGTTCCGTTTCGTTGATCTACCTGGACTTCATTTCTGTCGATAATACTCGGAAGGTTGCCTAGTCTGTTGGCAATAGTGGCATTGCCTTCTTTCTGTACTCTTCCTGGTTTCTTCACGTGACCCTGTTTCGAATATTCTGCATTCTCCATAGACATTGATTTTCTGGAAATAACTATTCTATTTTTTTAAACGTAATGGCCCAGAAAATTTAATGGTCCTGTTTTAGAAACTGGATCATTAAATTTAAAATGTTATCTCTCAGGATTAACTAACGCGATTTTGGTGCTCAGAACATTGACAGCTCTGCACTTCTCATCAATCGCATTTGTGTCTATCTGAATCTGCGGGGTCCGAGAGGAACTCGCACTCGTCCGGTTTCGGGAAGAATACCTAATGTAAAATATGAGAACACATATTTTGCAGCGTTACAATTAGTCTTGCAATTGTTGGCTCTGTTCCGGAATAGAGGTTCTTAGAAAATAATATTTAAAAAAATAGAAATTGTCAAAAGATATTTTAAAAAATCTGGATTGGAAAAACTAAATTTTCAAAAAAAACAAGTTTGATTTTTTGACTTACAGTAACTTTTTTCAACGAGAAGTTGGAAGAAAAGTTTAAACGAAAAAAAAATACTCCTTCCGTGGTGAGCTTTCAGAAAATATAACTATGAAGGAGTTTCGGTGATCCGTTCTCGAAATAGAAAATTGACCTTTTATCGCATATGAAACATATATCTCAGCCGGGGTTGACCTGAGACAATTTTAAGGTGCATTTTCGGAATCTACGCATCAAGTTTACCACCTAGGGCAACTTTTCAGCATAGTCAAATTTTTCGCTAGTACGAACCTATTTCTACCCTGTCAGATAGTGTCTGCTAAGTGGTACCCTTTCGCTGCTACAGAGAACTTATTTTAACTTTAAAATGATTTCATTAAAAATATTTTTGACACTTTCTATTTTTTACCTTTATTGGGACCTTTATTTTTCGAAATCCAATTCAACAATTTCTATTTCATGGGACCTCTCTATTTCATGGGACTTTTCTATTTTTAATAATGGTATTTCTTGGGACCTTTATATTTTTCCGGACAATTTTCGCACGATGTTGGGACCATTCTATTTGCAGCATCATTTATAAAAACATTCTTGGTACCTTTTTATTTTATGGGACCTTTCTATTTTCTAGGGACCTTTCTATTTTCTAGGGACCTTTCTATTTTCTAGGGACCTTTCTATTTTCTAGGGACCTTTCTATTTTCTAGGGACCTTTCTATTTCCATTAGACATTTCTATTTTTTGGGACCTTTCTATTTTCTAAGAACATCTATTCCGGAACAGATCCCAAATATTTACCTTGACGGTGCATCTAGTTCCTATATCCTTCGATCTGTTGCAGGCGGTACACATGTACTTGTATCGCCTGGACTGATCAGGAGTTGTCGCTGGATCCACACTTTCCTTGTAATGGAAAGAAAGGATAGTGTCGGGATCGGTGGGGATACGGTACGCTGCCACTCTGTGGCTTCCCTTGTTAGAGGGGAATGACATGCCAATGAATGACATCTGAAAGCAGAATAGTCAAGAAACGCATCTAACCTAACAGAAAATGTAATGTGAGAGAAGGAGAGGCGCTACTCACACACTGGGAGACTGATTAGGGGCGGAGCTTCTACTCCTTATATACCCACTCGAACGGGTGCTTCCATTCCCTGTGGCATCTTTCATCCCCTGTGGCTTTCCTCTTCACTCTCATCTCGCAAGTTCCTACCTTGTGGCATGCCTTGACTATCCTAGAAGAATTTTTTCCCGCCTAGAGAGGGAATACGACTTGGTGAAATTAGAAAAATTAGATATTTGAATATTTGTAAAACTTTTGATGATCTTTCGAATGAGATATAACACAACACGAAAATTTTTTTTAAAAATGAAAAAATTTTTTTTTCGAAAATATTTTATTTTATCAATTTTCAAAAATTAACTTTTCATGACTTTTTCACTTTCAAAATTTGCTTCACGCCTAAGAATGTCTGTGAAAACTGTTTTTATCCCTTTCCGATCACTTAGAATGAAAATATAGCCGAATACTAATTTTCACAAAAAAATATCAACAAAAAAAAACAAAAAACTTTTGATGCTCTTTCGAATGATGTATAACACGGTAACAAAATAAAAACATTGAGAAAAAAATTATTTTTGTGTAAAAAATTATCGATTTTTCAAAAATCGAAATTTTGTCTATTTCTCACGTTTAAAATTTACGTTGTACCCAAGACTGTCTATGAAAAAAGTTTGAGTCCGGGGCGACCACTTTGAATTAGTTGTGCCGCTTACTTCAGCTTTCAATGCGCTCTTACAGAGAACGCGTTTTAATTTTGATCAAACTTTTAGATTGGAGAACCCAATTGACGAGAATTCAATTTATCTCGGCCTCATGTTCCCAACTTTTGGGTTCTCAAATATAAAAGTTTGATCAACATCGCAAATATTTTTTTGAAAATTGTTTAGCAAAGGCCCGTTTTATATTCGATCTCTTGTGACACCACTTTTAATCCAAACAACGCAGAATTATTAGCGTATTCATTCAGACTATTTAGAAAAGTGGGCTCAGAAATGTAGATGTTGAGTTCAATAACAACTTGTAAAAGGTTTCATCGACAGGAAAGCACAAACGATCATTATATGAAAGATTCACTCACCTCCAATTATTGACCAACCAGTCTAGAGCTGTGAGATAGTGAGAAATGACCACAGAATAGATATCTATCAAGACAAAGAACCACAATGATAATAAATTAATTTTAACATTCTATATGATGGAAGAATAGTCTGCGGAAACTGGCAATATAAAACTGCCCATTTGGCAGACTGGAAGCATTTTCAGTCGCATTTATCACGCGTTGATAAACTGTTTCGATTCTTTTCTTTACTCATCGCTCGTTGTTTTAACACAATAGTATACGTTATGTCTGCAATATACTTGAAAGGTAACGATATTAATTTGATCCAACTGAATCTGGTTCAAATATGACAATTTTATATCTATGCGGAAAGGAATGGATTAAAATGGAACTATTCCGAACTTCATTTAGACCTCCCCACCAACCAGTCAAGAGCAGTGAGATAATGAGAAATGAACGTAGAATAGGAAGCGATCAATCACATGATGAAAATGAAATTGATCAATGGAGGATTATAATTGCAAACAAGGGAGAGTAGTCTGTGGATAATGGTAAAATTATACTGCCAAAAATGGCAGACTTATTTAACCGTCTGTGTGTTTGTTGCAGTCAGTGAACTGACCAAAGTGCAAGAGAAAAAGACATAGAACATTCAATCTTTGATTTTCATTTCATTATCCAAAACTGTTTGGTCTCAAAATTAAATTTGCAGAAATGACTTACGATTCCAGGCATTAACATTTCCAGGTGTGAATAGACACCGAGAAAGAAAGAGACTTAGTAATTCTCGTCATTGTGTAGAATTAGTGATTGATCTGTGTATGACCGAGCGGATAGACGAGCGTCATTGAATATTTACTTTATTCGAGACGTTTCAGCTAGGGATGGCAAAAACGGAAAGCTAATGAAGGTGGAATTCAAACTGATGTGCCCTTATTGCCGGCAAGAGCTCAATGTGCTCATTTCCTAGGTGGAATCAAGGCAGAAAACCCTCTATCGTCTGATCGTATGTAAATCCATGGCAAACCCGAAATTTGGTGGATTAATACCACAAAATGAATATTTTTTGACCTTATAAATTGTTTTGAGAGTTTTTTATATTGTGTTTTTTTATATTGTCTGCAGAGTCCGATTGTCCCAGCTTCCGTGGAAAAATTATATGAAAAGATGATTTTCCGTTTTCGTGATCTTTCTGCTTCCAATCCGGAATCAAAGCGGAAATTTGATTAGATTAGCGCGCATGCCGGCAAGAGACGACTCTCGCCGATTTGCATGGCTAATTCCGCTTCCCGTTTTCATTTTGTTATCCCTAGTTTCGGGCAAAAAGCCCAAACTAGGGAAAAAAGAAATAAATTTTATTTTCCCTAATTTGAGGTGAAACCGGATGAAGATGGGCTGTTTGCCCGAAACATCTCGAATTAAGTAAATATTCAATCATGCTCGTCTATCCACTATGTCATACACAGATCAATCAATAACTACTGAAAGATGCTAGCAAAACCGCATTATTTGTTTTAATCAGAGAAACTTTCAAATTAATCTTTGGAGAAATTGCCCGTCATGTAATTGTCTGGATTTTTTGATAATGTCTCTTCTAGTTTTGATAGCTATTGAATCAGTGAAAGTATATTTCAAACGCCCACCAAAATACCAACGGCAAGTCTTCGAAAAGCAATCAAAACAAGGGCTGGGATTTTAGATTCAAATTTTGTTCTGGAATTATTATTTAATTCGCATTTCGTACGCATTGATTTCGATCCTTTCGAGTTTCTTTCATGATATTTTTCTCGTTTACTCATGGCTCGTTGTTTTCACTACACATTCAACAATGTTCCGGGGAGGACACACAATGAAAGAACAAACACACATTGCACAGAATACTCCGGTGTTTGGCCAAAAATATTATAAAAAGATATTTTAAAAATATAACATTAAAACCCCACAATAGATAACCCCATACAAATTTCATTCCAAAAATTCGCATCGCTGAGTTTCACAATCCTGGACATATTTCCTCGTATCTCTTCTCCAACACACTCTCTAACATGTTATCTGCCTGGCAAACGAGGTGAGATTAGTACGGCGACTGAATTGTTTCTTCATTTAATATATTTTGCTATCTTCATAGAAATCATAGTAAATTATTTGAGAGAAAAAACAACGTAATAGCGATAAAACAGCCTCAAGCAGTCGAAAATTGTCGCTTTTTGAGGCGACATGAAGTGAAAATATTGATGAAATCGAATTCCCCATCATGGGAAATGTGTTGTATGAACATTTCATGAAAGTTTGTGAGATCGAAAAATTTCACTTTTTTTTCACCATGGGGGATACCCTTATGTGGGTGAAAACGGCCATATTTGACTTGCTGTAACTCGACTCTATTTTAATATATTTGCTTAATACTCGGTTCTATTTATTGCTATAAGCAAGAAGACCTCTGAAACCAAAAATTATATCAATCGGTTTACTCTCGGCTGAGATCGAGCACCTTGAAAATCGCCTAAAATGGCTTGGCGGCAAAGGAGAGGACGCTATCTCTCCTCTCCCCTACTCTCTCCCCCTCCTCGGAAGGGGGGGGGGACATTTCGGGCAGGGGATATTTCGGGCAGGGGGGACATTTTGGGCATGGGGGGGGGCATTTTGGGCAGGGGACATTTCGGGCACTTTCTCCGGGGACATTTTGGGCATCTTTTTAGGAGGGGGGGGGGGACATTTTGGGTATGACCCGAATTGAGCGTTGCCAGAGGGTACGGTGGGAGAAGGAATATCTCATTCGGATGTCGGTAGACCGTGTGTGAGAATGAGAGGCGAAGAGTGCGATGGGAGAGAGGATTGGCGATGGGAAGGGGCTCGGTACATTGAGGCTTCACTGTCTCATCTTCAGTCTTCTATCTCTTCGAGGCTAATGTTCCTTTGCGTGCTCCCCTACTTGTGAAAATCGAATGTAAGCAAAATTTTCAATACGATCAGTGAAAATTCTCAGTAAAAACACTCGGTAGCCGTTGAATGCAATACAATCCTTTTATCCTCAAAATCATTAGAAAACATAATATTTTGCAAAGCAGATCTCAATCTCCAATGTAATGGACGAATTTTTCAATAAGCGATCTTCCACTTTTCCACTGTTCGAGGTCTTGTTCGGTCTTGAATTTCTCGATGACGAAATCTGCTTGATCGTGTTTACCGTTATAATAACTGAACACGATCAGTTTATCGATTATATGCGTATCCGGACACACCCTTTCCTGATTCCCGTCTTCGTCAAACATCTAAATATGCAAATATCATAATATATTTGATATTTCTTGTACTTTGATACGCTTAACTGTCATAGTAGTATATATGACTTTACAACATTTTGGTGGGACTGGCCTACGCTTCCTTCTTTTTTCCGGCTCGTAGTTTCCGACTATTAGGGATGAGAGAAAATGTTAGAGTGAGAGGGACTCTCTCGCTTTCACACAATCTCTCGTCCTTGTCCCTTTCTGGGGGTTCGTGAGTGTCGAGGACTCGACCTAAGAAAGGGTTGAGCAACAACGCCCTATTTCGTTAGATTGTTTCATTATTGTAATCTAGATTCCATTCGCGTTAGTTGTTTGATCTTGTCTATTATAACCCGAGCTTCTCCTCGCCCCCGAGCCCATCCTCGTGGTCGAGCTTCTCCTCGCCCCCGAGCCCATCCTCGTGGTCGAGCTTCTCCTCGCCCCCGAGCCCATCCTCGTGGTCGAGCTTCTCCTCGCCCCCGAGCCCATCCTCGTGGTCGAGCTTCTCCTCGCCCCCGAGCCCATCCTCGTGGTCGAGCTTCTCCTCGCCCCCGAGCCCATCCTCGTGGTCGAGCTTCTCCTCGCCCCGAGCTGCTTACTGCACCAGAGCTATCTTCTCATCAAGTAATCATGTCTCGTACTAATTCTACAGATGGCACTCAAGGAGATCAGACCGACGTGGTGCCTGAGCATGATCCTTCCTTCTCGGTGGGATTCAGACGATCAATTACTCGTACAATCAACAAGGCTGCTGAAATTGCTCTCTTCTACAACACGCTGGTTTCGCAGATGAAGTCGAATGCATCTTTCCACTTGTCACTTGAACAGCGTTACCAGGCGAGAGTCGCGATCGGTCCACTCGAAGGTCATATTGCTTCCATTCGTAATGTATACGGGAAGTGGATAGCAGAAATTGACAGATTGGACGAGACTGAGAAAGAGAGGGAGATATTGTATCAAGAATGGTACTTCGATGCTCTACTCAAGAAGATTGAGGCAGTGTCAGATGCAAGCTCAACCGAAGAAGATACCGAGGGTCTATCACCTCTGTCAGCTCTGATTCTCGATCTTGAATACTACTTAGCAGAACTTCGAATTCACGGAGATAATAATGCAGGTCTTCCCTCGAATCCGGTTGAGAAACAAGACACGAATCAAAGCACACCTATCCATTCCACCCAATCTGCTATCTCAACCACCAGCCAGTCGAGTTCTAAATACCAAAGCAAGGAGAAAGGAAAAGTCCACAGTTCTATCTCGGCAGCTAAGAATGAACAAGCCGCCCATGTCGCTTTTGTCTCTAGTCATGTCAACGCTAATGCCTCTACTTTGCCCACGTCCATTGGCCCCTCCTCGTCAGTCGGAGTTCAAAGTGTGAATGAGAGAGGTGCAAACGGGCGAATCGAAGATTTGACACATTACAACACAGGTGGATCAATCAATGAAGAAGAAAAGAGACAGAGCATGATAGAATCGAGAGATACACATGGGGATCGGCGGGAAACCCAATTCCAGTATATCGGTAACTCAACAGCAGCGCAAATGCCGAATGGGCAAGGACCACAACAAATGTTCCATTATCCAATGATGATGCCCCAGGCCCCACAATTTCATCAGCTGACTCTGCCCGAATTCGACGGCACCGAGCCATGGGCTTTCTCCATCTTTCTGGAGACATTCGAGGGTATAATTTTGACAATGCCAATGACAGATATGCATAAGCTGCACTTCCTCAAGTCATGTCTACAGGCAGATGCACTGCAAACGATCAAGGGAACTTTCCCAAGAGAAGGATGCTAGAAGACGGCCATAGAGAAGGATGCTAGAAGACGGCCATAGACTCAAATCAGTGTACAAAGGAGGTACGGTGCATATGGGAACTCAATTGAGAAACAAGCTCGATATACTCAAGAGAGTACCGGAAGACTCCGATGCTACAACGGCCCTCCGAGCCATTCGAGAATTGATGACTATTGTAACACAACTTCTCGTCAATGAGAATTATCATTCCTTGTTGACCGATACGATCGTTACTCGTCTGCCCGAGCGTTACATTAAGAAGGCCGTCAATTTTCGAGTGGACAATCCCAACATCGACACGTTGTCCCTGATTGAGAAGATTGAAACTTTGGCTATCAAGGATGAAACAGTGGAGAGACTGACATCGACTGTATTGAAGAAGAATGTCAAGAAAGAGCATATTCGAACAATAGAATGCAGTGAAGAAATCGATTCTCTCGAGAGTAACGAAAGCAAGAACGAAAATCTCGCCCACCGCTATCTCACTGCCAGCGATCTCTCACTACCAGTCGACCCTCTTCCAGTCAAGAAAACAGCGGAGCAACCATCGGGTAAAGGACTATGCGCGTTCTGCGGAAAGCATGCAGCCGGCCAAGAGGATCTCTCTCACCTCGTCTCGTCGCCGGGAATGTCGAGGACTCGACCTAAGAAAGGGTTGAGCAACAACGCCCTATTTCGTTAGATTGTTTCATTATTGTAATCTAGATTCCATTCGCGTTAGTTGTTTGATCTTGTCTATTATAACCCCTTCTCTCTATCGATTATCTTCTGATTCATCACGTCTAGAAGCTTCCCTTGTCTTATTCCCCCTCGTCTCTCTTCTCTCTCTGCACCATCTTAACCGGCTGTCTCTATCTCTAGCGACACTCTCTCGATTCCCCCTGTTCTCACTGTCTGCTCGTTACCGCCCCCTTCGGAGGGTGGCTCGGTGGAGCCTCCTTGCATGATCGACTTGAAAACCCCCGCTGAACTTGTGACTCGCCTGAGCTGTGAAACCAACCGTTTCAACAGCTCTTCGAGTCCGCAAGTTCCGCGATCCAAGTAGAAACCCGCTATCAGTCGTCTGTTCTGCTATTATTCTGCTACCTATTGTTGTGGATAAACCAACGTAATCTGAACCACCCTCACATCTGAGTCTACACACCATCTACCGCAAGGATCCCCACACGGGATCCTCTACAGTGAGGAACTATCAGCGTTCACTCCTCGCTTTAACGATTCTACATCGTTATCTTCTCTCCATGTTATCCCAGCATTTCCGTGCAAAAGGGCGCAAAGGTCCAAGTTCGCGGCTTCGAGCGTGAGTGTGGCGCATTCGCTGAAACATAAAATTTACATAATAATTTGTCACAGCCCACCAAATTCTCCTTTGGCGCCCTGCTGTGACATGTATCATGTACACACTCATAAGTGCTTTTAGATCACACCTTCATCTCTAGAATCGCCCGTGGTCGGTCCCGTAGCATGTTGTGGACGGTCCCGTAGCATGTTGTGGACGGCCGTCGGCCGGCCGACGGCCGTCCACAACATGCTACGGGACCGTCCACAACATGCTACGGGACTGTCCACAACATGCTACTGGACCTGTGCATACTGTTGTTGATTCTGGATTACCATATTTGCCCAAGCTTTATTATGGAACAACATTTCGGAAATTCACAAGTACACAAGATTGGCGGTTCTATTCACAATGTATTTTGAACTATAGATGGAAAGATCATTGGGAGCCAAAAATGACAAATTTACATGATTTAGAGATCAAAGATCAACAAGAAAAAATCGATTATTTTACAGACAACATGGTAAATTATAAAATTTTATGAGCCGCTATGCAGATGATATAGATCAATAATACTATGGAACTTTTTCTATCTCTCTACCTGTTCGCTTCTTTTCTTTCTTCTTCCTTGTTTTCTTCTCATCTCTCATATTCTCCGGTAGTCGATCGGGGCGAGTGAGAGGCGGCCGTCCGGACATTCTGTAATTAGTAGTAATTAAAGATATATTTTATATTTTTAGGAATACGAATATCCATAGGTGTCCACGCTGGCGGCGAGCTGTGTGTCAGCACGCTGCCCCAGGTAGGCAGCGTGCAAACACTAGTGTCGGACCATGTATAGGGGTCATGGTCCAAAATGGGTTTTGGGTAGGTCCCACCAAAGTCAAAGTGGTATACTGTAACTTCACCGTGGGGGTCCCGCAACGAAAACAGACTACCGTAACCCAGAAATACGAAATTGAGCAATTTGACTCGATATTTGTTGCATGAGGGAGTACTCGAGTAGTAATTTATCGGACGATATACGGCGGTCCTGGCGCGACATCGCCGGTACCGTAAACCCACCTGACCTACCGTAATCGGAAAATTCAAAATTTCGCAAATCGAGTCGGTATTTGTTGCATGAGCTAGGCCTCGAGTAGTTATTAATTGGACGATAAACGGGAGTCCCGGCACGACTTTGCCGATACCGTAATCAAGTCTACAGTATTCTGAAATTTCAAATTGATCAAATAGACTCCGAATTTTTACAGGAGGTGGGCCTCGAGTAGCCACTGCTTGTTGGGTATACCGTTTCTTTCCTACCGTAACCAGGGTTACTGTAGCAAGGTTACGGTATGTTGAAAATACAGATTGATCAAATCGGCTCGGGAATATTACAGGAGCAGGACCTCGAGCTGTCATTGCTTGGAAGGTATATCGTTTAGCGGCTACCGTACCCAGGGTTACTGTAGCGGAGCTACAGTATTACGAATTTTCAAAATTGATCTATTCGAATCGGGATTTAGCAGGAGCTAGACCTCATACAGGCCATATCAGAGGGATATACTGTATTAATTTTACCCTGTCCCGTTGATATGTAGCGGATTACGGTATGACGAATTTATGAAATTGATCTACTCGTGATTTTTTCATGAGCCGGACCTCGAGTAAGCAATTCCAGAGGTATATACCGAATCGTTTCCATCGTGCTCTGGGTTGCTGTAATATTTTTGATTACCGTTTTCAATTCCATCTTTTCGCCACTATCGCATGCTGTACACCTTTCGCATGTTGCACACAAGATAGCATACAAGAGAGGTGATTAAACGACGCTATGAGTAAGAAAATGAGAGAGCGTAAGAGATTCTACTTTGTACACTTTTGTTTACCATTTCCACTTTTAGCTCATTTTACAACTTTCATAAATCTTTTGCATACAAATGGAGCGCACAATTACATGCTACGTCCTCTGGAATATTCGATACGCTCCCAGAACTGCGGTACCTATACGGAGGGACAACTACTCGAGAGCTTTTTTTCATTCCACAGGCCATGGGTTAATGTGTTTTTCAAAACGGTAACCCCGCAACATTAGCCTACAATATAATCAACAGGGAATACATCGTAGAAAATAACTACTCGACGAGTACCTCCTGCAAAAATTCACAATTCGATTAGCTCATTTCATAAATTGCATACTGTAACCCCGGTACAGTAGCCCTGGGCATGATGGAAACAATACGGTATCCCTCTGGCATTGCTTGCTCGAGGTCTGCTCATGAAACATATCGAAACTCGAATAGATCAATTTTTAAAAAAAGTCGTCACACTGTAGCAGCTCAACAGTAACCCTGGATACGGTGGAAGAGATACCGTAAACATCTCTGGCATTGCATATATCGTCCGATTAATTGCCACTCGAGGCCTAGCTCATGCAACAAATATCGAGTCAAATTGCTCAATTTCGTATTTCCGGGTTACGGTAGCATGGGTTACGGTAGTCTGTTTTCGTTGCGTGACCCCCACGGTGAAGTTACAGTATACCACTTTGACTTTGGTGGGACCGACCCAAAACCCATTTTGTACCATGACCCCTATACATGGTCCGACACTAGTGTTTGCCAGTGCGCCTGGACAGGTATGGGTAGCTATAAACCACTTTCAAAACAAATTTATCATTTAAAAAGTGTTGCATGTACGTTTCTCAGGGTAAAGGTCGTCTACACACAAGGCGGTCTCGACCACCCCTAAGTTAGGTCCCTAGCCTATGAGGGAAGGGTGATAGGGTGATTAGGAGCAGGCTAGTAGAGAAAAATATATTAATTTAATTGAATAATATAAATAATAACTATTTAAATATATATAAAGTAGATAACAAGTATTGATAACAAACGCCTCCAGCCATTTGGTCATGTTCACTACTATAAAAACATCAAACTGCGCTCGCAAATAAATAATTTCTATATCGCGCTTGTTCTTCAGAGTTAGATGGAAGTTCCATAGCAAGAGCAAAAGAAATAGCGAAGAAACACCAAGGCGCCTAGTTGTTCCCCTACATACTCTATCGCACTGTTTACAGACGGGGCCTCAACGTGTGCAACACGCGTGTTGCCTATTTGCAAGCGGTCATGTACTCTGTGAACACATATCATAATTAATAGCACGTGGAATAGCACAAAATAACCAACCTTGAGCAGTGAGAAGGGCGGAGAGTCGATGGAGACGCGAGGAGTCACCAGCACTTCCAACTCAACTCGACTGCAACGATAGGGCGATTAGTTTCAAGCAAGTAGAGAAAAATATATTAATTTAATTAAATAATATAAATAATAACTATTTAAATATATATATAAACTAGATGGCAAGGTATTGATAACAAACACTTCCAGCCATTTGGTCATGTTCACTACATTAAAAACATCAAACTGCGCTCGCAAATAAATAATTTCTATATCGCGCTTGCTCTTCACAGTTAGAGGGAGGGGAATGCAATGAGACTGCACTTCCATAGCAAGACATGCCAAAAGATCAAAAGAAATAACGAAGAAACGCGAAGGCGCCTAGTTATTCGCCTAACATACGCTATTGCCTTGTTTACAGACAGTTACTCAACATGCGCAACAGGCGTGTTGCCTATTTGCAAGCGGTCATGTACTCTGTGAACACATATAATATTTAATAGCACGTGAAATAGCACAAAATAACCAACCTTGAGCAGTGAGAAGGAAGGACAGAAGACGGACTGTGGCACGACGTCCGCTCGCTCTTAACACAGCGCTTACTGCTGCAACGATAAGGTAATATGAGCCTCAGAGTAATATGAAATCAATGCAATGATAAGGAAATGAATAAAATACACGTTAATACAACAAATTTGAAATAAATACAAATTTACTGACTTTCGAAAAACTGCCGTCCGTCGCAGGTGCTGGTTGGAGTACGGTTTTGGTGCGGATCGAGTAGTGATGGTTTTCACATTGTTTTTCGATATTATTTTATTTCTTTATTATTTTTATTAATAAATTTTAATATTTTTGTAATATTTTTATTCAATAATGACTTATAAGTGGTCCAAAATGAGCTACTCGCACCGTTCTTTCACTGATTTTGTCACATCGCCAAGCATCTCTGCCAGTGATCTACTGATATCGATTGATAAGGCCGATTGTCGACATTGATAGACATGAATATTGCCTGAGAGTATGACGGTGTGATAGTCCCTGGGATGGTATAAGAGGGTTGAAACTATTATGTCCTAGGGAAAATGCCAGTTTGAACAAAACTGTCTAAGCACTGCACTCACCATCGCATACTATGGTCGGAAAAAATTATGCCTTATTTTCAAGATATTGCGATTATTTGTGAATCGCATTTTTTTTGTTTCTCGTCTTTATCGTGTTTTTCCATTTGTTTTATTTCACACACAATATCTCACACTCAATTGCAAATTGATTGCCTTCTCGAAATTAGGTAAACGTTTAATATAGTAAATATAGTATATCAATTTTTATTGCAACTACAGAAAGGGACAGAAATTGAGGTATGGCTTTCGCTTCTTCTTCGTAGTTTTTCTTGTCCACTATCGAAGAGATTTATTCATCACGATATCTGGAATAAAGGCAGTCAGTCGATTTTGTCGCAAACTAACGGTGGAAAAATGCGACAGATTCACTCATTCATCCCTCCCACATCTCCCTCAATCGGTTGTTCTCAGATTTTGTCGCAAATTTCCACCGCGAATTTGCGACAAAATCTGAGAACAACCGATTGAGGGAGATGTGGAAGGGATGAATGAGTGAATCTGTCGCAATTTTCCACCGCGAATTTGCGACAAAATCTGAGAACAACCGATTGAGGGAGATGTGGGAGGGATGAATGAGTGAATCTGTCTCATTTTTCCACCGCGAATTTGCGACAAAATCTGAGAACAACCGATTGAGGGAGATGTGGGAGGGATGAATGAGTGAATCTGTCGCAATTTTCCACCGCGAATTTGCGACAAAATCTGAGAACAACCGATTGAGGGAGATGTGGGAGGGATGAATGAGTGAATCTGTCGCAATTTTCCACCGCGAATTTGCGACAAAATCTGAGAACAACCGATTGAGGGAGATGTGGGAGGGATGAATGAGTGAATCTGTCGCAATTTTCCACCGCGAATTTGCGACAAAATCTGAGAACAACCGATTGTGGGAGATGTGGGAGGGATGAATGAGTGAATCTGTCGCATTTTTCCACCGCGAATTTGCGACAAAATCTGAGAACAACCGATTGAGGGAGATGTGGGAGGGATGAATGAGTGAATCTGTCGCAATTTTCCACCGCGAATTTGCGACAAAATCTGAGAACAACCGATTGAGGGAGATGTGGGAGGGATGAATGAGTGAATCTGTCGCAATTTTCCACCGCGAATTTGCGACAAAATCTGAGAACAACCGATTGTGGGAGATGTGGGAGGGATGAATGAGTGAATCTGTCGCATTTTTCCACCGCGAATTTGCGACAAAATTGACTGACTGCCTTTATTCCAGATGGCCTCTTGATAGCTCTTCAACATCAATTCAAGAAGCATATGTGTACAGAAGATGAGATGAGGAAGATTGTCAGTCCTAAGTGATAAAGCACTTCAATAAAATAATTCTTTTCGAAATTCTGGTGAAGATGCATGATTATTCTTGTTATGAAACACGTGAATACATGGAAAATACAAATAAACACGCATAAAAAATGTCACGAAATAGTGTGTATTACGATTTTAAAATGATACGTTCATGATATGTACTACTGGTGGTGTACTCTCTCTATATACCTCGGCGCGTCTCTCGCTTTCTCATGCTCTCTCGCGCTCATTTTTTTTCTCATCTGTTTCTCATGCTCATCTGTTGTTCAGCACTGATTATCAACGGAACGTTTTATTAATTTGGATGAGTGATTGTGAATTTGTAATAATGAGATCAAAATATTGAAAAGGAAAGATAATATACTTTTCCAAAAACTTTGACAGAATGCGAAAAATTGATCGCCGAAATCCAGGAATAAATTTAAATTACCTTTTTTAAAGAAAGAGTGCAAAAATGATACACATCAAAGACACTTTTGTCCAAACTAGTCTTTTCCCTAGGACATAATAGTTTCAACTGTCTTATATCGTCTGAACAAGCCGCAAATGAGCGATCCCATCATTCGTCTTATCCTATAGAAAATGATTTCATTTTTATACCTAAATTGTACAACGCCGTCATCTATTCGTTAAATTTTTATTACGGTAGTTGTGTTTTAATATGTCCAATGATCGTTTTTAATAGCTGATATTGATTACTCAATCAATCAATCCATCCTTGGAATCTCAGAACTAAATTAAAGAAGGAATGAAGGTAATATTTTCGTGAGTAAAGTGGCAACACACGTCGATTGCTCTCCTCAACGATAAGAGATCCCCGAAGTTTTAAGTTTCAAAGACGAAAACAGACGGAGATATGCGCGCGCAAAGTCGCAAAGTTTGCGTGATGATCAGGGATTCCGTACGTGTATCAGCCAACGGGCTGCAAAATCTCTAACTGAGCTGCATAATCCCTTGACTCTCGCTCGTTACCCCTGCGTTTACGATTTGCATGCACTCTTAAACTCTTCTCTCCCCCTGTCTCAACCCCGTCTCGTGTAATCAGCGCCCTCCCCAATCTCCCCAATTTACACGCCCCTGCGCTTACCCATTGTCTCCTTGGTGGGAGGATAATCCTTGCCAGTCCTCCCTGGACACGTTCGAGTCTCTGAATTTACACTTTCTGTGTTTGCCGAGCTCTTACAGTACTGCTCATTGCAGTTACAGGGACTTCCTGCTGGGAACCTTTCCCTTCACCCCTTCATTAATGACGCTTAGCTGGCAGATAGTTTCCCATGTGCCTTGATTGTTACGAACAAGCAACTTCCCCGAAATGTAGTTACTGCAGCAGTATTTTCAACGAAAATTCTTTATCACAAAAATTGGGCACTCTGGTCAGTAATGCGATGCAAATCGCGGAGACAACGGCTGGCAATCGGGCATTCTACTGCAAGGAGTTTTTATTTCAAACTTACCAGGAAAAAAGCTCCCCAAGGTTTCCTTTCTAAGAGAACGGTTGCCCTGGCAAATTTGCACCCTGTGTGGTGGAACGAGAGCCGCATTATGAGACTGAAGCGGTGAAGAGGGAGACGAACAAGGAGGAAAAGAGAGGAAAATGAGGAGAATACACATCTAGTGTAGATAATAAGCATCGTGATGAATGTGCGCTTTAGCTTTATGGCCTCCATGGAGATGAAGGTTTGGCCGAAAAGCGGAATATCCTTTAATTGTATAATTCTCAGAAAAAATAGCTCTAATTTTAATATGCCCTTAAATATCGAGTATCCGTTCTCTCATTTCGGTGCCGGATCTTTCTTTCGATATCAAGGGGACTTTAATTCGATTAGCCATGTCAACAAGAATAAATTCTCAGAGCTCAATTATACAATGCGACAATTTCGTCCTGCTTCATAATAAATGAGTAGGATGATCAGAAGCAAGATCGGAAGGAGGCTCGGAGAACAGAAACGAACAGCTGAAAAAAGTGAGAACTTGACGTTTTTTGTAATCATATAACCTACAGAGAAACACCAAACTCAGAACCATGAACCACATTCTGATCGTGTTGAACAGTCTGCGAATCACGAACTCAACTGGAAAGTAGTTAAGATATTATGATTAGTAAGCTATTACATTTATAAAATGATACGGTCATACCAAAAAGCTGAATAACGAACTTCCGTTGTTTACCATACAGGAACATTGGCGACCCTCTCGCTTTTGCGTGCAGTCTCGTCTCGGTAAACACAGGAAGTCCCAGTTCGAAATTTTGTTTGATCGTATCATTTTATAAATGTAATAGTTGCCCTTCTCACATCGGCTCTCCACGTCGATAACATCGCGTACGCGCACTGGGCAGCGTCGATAATATTCTGAAATAATTTCTCAGTAATACTACAAATTCAGAGTCGCATGAGTACTGGAGGTTGACTAGGACTCTTACCAGGTGGGTCGGAATCATTATCTGAAACAGGCATTTGATGGTTGACTATCGGTGGACTAACGGAAGGAAAGAATGGAGAAAGCGGTAAAAAGTGAAAGGGAATCCACGTCTCATCCTCGACAGCCAATTTCCTCTCTATGGAGATGAGTATGCGCGTTTACGGATGGTAAACAGAGTTGTTTTTGATTTTCTTTGTTTTAGCACTTACCGTAAAATACGCAACAAAAGATAACAATGCGACGAAAGTGTTAGGACATTCGACTGTTCCACTCATCTATATGAACCTGTAGATAAAGCAGATTGTTGTTTCCTTAACTTTTATTGAAATTCATTCTCTGGCATTTTACAGATACGCTCTCCGTGCGTCGTGCCTTCGTTTTCAAAGCCTTCATGGGTTAGGATTAGAGACTGCGCAAACGAGAGAGAGCCCCTCTCAATTTCACACGTTTTCTCACTCCATTCCCTTTTCTTTACGATTCACCGGCTCGTGGAATAGTGACGAAGAGACTGAGATTGAAAATAAATCAACAGTTTGACTTTACAGAAAATTGCCCTACGATTAAATGAATTGACAAGATCCGGCTAAAATCAGAGCGCTCCAGGAACAATTATAACACCAACAAAAGCAAGCAGCAATGTAAAATTGTCAAATTCTTTCCTTGTTCGTCACACCACAGTGCATCATTAATCATTAAAACGAATGCAGGCAACATTTTGGTTTCACATACAGCATGCATACAATTGGTAAATGCTTGCAGAGATAAATATGGCCGAGAAAGCTCGCAAAAGATGTTATGTTATGATGGCAAGTATAAGTTAAGGGTCGCTTTTTACTAGTTCACTACGAGTGGGTGGGACTGATGAATGATTCTGATCAAGTGATGAATGTTTGTTGACCTATGCGATTCGGAACTTGAAATGACAAAAACATTCAGTTTTCTTCGCATTCTTATTTTTTTCCGCAATGCTTGGTAAACGCCGCAGGAAAAATTACCTGATTGGTCGCGTGCGACATCGTCGTAGGAAAAGTTTGAAATTCGGGTAAATAATTGAATTAGATCTCTTCATTTCGCATAATCTCTCACTTATCGGCCACTTATCTTATCGGTGCACAGAGTGTGCGAAATGATGAGATTCAATCAAGTTATTTACCCGAATTTCAAACTCTAGTCGTAGGTAGAGTAATCAGAATCGAAGATTGTCGGACACAGTTGAGAGACACTAATGCTGGATCAATAGGGGGGGGGGGGCAAAATGAAAAAAAGAAAGAGAAGAAGGGAGAATCCAGAGCATGGAAATGAGCATGGAAAGCGCTCATCTTCCTTCTTTTTTTCTTTCTATCGATCTCCTGAAGGAAATCTACAACTCATAAACAACATAATTGGAATAAGATAGAATAGGGTAACTGCATGAATTCGATATTGAACTGTGTACAAACGTGAATAAAGTTGAATTTCGGACAAAACAATCTTTATGAAACAGTGTAAAATTTGCAATTTGTTGGTCGTCTTTCTATTGTTTCCATACACTGAGATACAACATATTATTGCTTGAAAAATTTCCAGCGTGACCTCAGAAGGTCAAAACATTACAGAGGATCATGAGAATTTCGACAAATAGAAATAGAAGGCAAAGAAGGCAAAGGAGAATCGCGCGATGGTCTTGAATCCACGGACGCCTCGCTGAAGAAAAAACACTCAAAGTACAAACAAAATTCAGGGATGCATAGTGGAAAACCTTTTTTTTCACCTTTTCATAACTTCTCTCCCAGTGAAGCTACAATTTCCAATCTTGATACAGGAATAGCAAAACGCGTTTGGTATATTTTCCTTTTTGATGGAGAGAGTCCTTACAATTTCAGCTGAGTTACACGAGTTTTCCACCTTCAGTGAATGATATTCCCCATAAAACGATTACAGTAATCCGCTAACCGTAAATCATGAGTACCAGTGTACACACGAGGGACAATATCTGGAAAACCGTCCGGAGTTCTTTGAGTAATGGTAGAATCGTGGCCTTGACTGAAAATATCATTTGAATCAGGGTTTATCAAAATGAAAGATTAGAGTTCTTTCCACAGTTCATCAGTATCTTTTGATTATCAGTATCTTTTCGAAGCGAAAAGTCACCTACTTTCCTTACTCTTTTGATGTAGTAAGCTGTTGTGGGCTCATGCAAATTCGAAAGTTCATCTCTTGCTTTCTTTTGACAAATCTTTCGATTTTGCCTGCTCTCTCAGCAGAAAGCAACATCACGAGAGTAAAGGAAGGTGGACGCCTGTGTACCCGACTGGTCGCTGATGATATTCTTGTCGGTATTGGTTGAATATTTAGAGTAGGAGACGGGCATTTTGTTGGGGGAAATGAGAACGAAGCGAAGAAAAAGAAGAGTAAAATGGGAGAAAGGAAAAGGAATCCACGTCCCGTCTACCGCCCGTGGACCATTTCCTTCACGATGGAGATGAGGACGGAGGTTTGAATGAAAAGAAGGGGTGGCGAAATCTGTGCATTACGTACTGCAGTGCACTTGAGTATCATGGAGTACTTGATTTTGAAGAAAGCAAATGTATCGATACACTCAAAAAACAAGAGTGATACCGACACGCACTGTGTATAAAAAAGGAACTAAAATCCATCTTTTTTTTATTTCTATCGATCTCCTGAAGTAAATGCACTGATCAGAAACAATATAATTATAATCAGAACTTAGTTTTAAGAAACTAAGCCTTGGAAATTAGTTTCCCTTTCAAATTTGCGCTTTGGTCAAATTCTATTGTGATGAAGGATACTGATGATGCATTGCTCTAATAGCATGTTCTCACATAAATCAGTGACACAGATGTACAATAACTACATTCATTATTTATTTTGCCGACTATCGAATGACACGGTTGATTTATACGGTTGATTTTTGATGTTGATTTCCAGTTCCGTGATTTATACCAACAATACACTCAGAGAAAAATTACTTCGTCGCATGCATGAAGTAATTAATTACTTCTGTGGAAATACACGTAAACTGTGTTTGAAGTAATCAATTACTTCGATTGCTGTTCTAGCGTATTTTCACAGAAGTAATTAATTACTTCATGCATGCGACGAAGTAATTTTTCTCTGACATGAGTGTATTGCGTTACAACTATTCAAAATATGTCTAGCACAAGCTCAGAAGAACAGAGTTTCCTTCAGAAGAATACATATTACACCAATTAGAAATAGAAGAGTAAAAAGGAGAAGAGCAATCGTGCGGATCTCCTTTATCGAAGGGAAGCACAATTCGATCATGACTAAAAACTTTTTTAAAATATATGTACAAACTGAAAGATTACAGGATTCCACTAACCGCTTATAAGGATGAATAGGCAACTCGCCATGATCCATATCGGGCACGTCTTCAGGAGAACATCGAACTAGCGGGGTTGTATTAAGGTTAAATGCACTACGCTCTATGCGTACACTACGCTCAATGCGTACACTACGCTCTATGCATAGTTCTGGGTGCGGGTTCGGTCCAGGGGGAGCTCGATAGGTGGCTCCAGGTACGGTCCATGAGGCGCCCTGTAGCCGGCTCCAGGTTCGGTCCAGGGGGAGCTCGATAGGTGGCTCCAGGTACGGTCCAGGGGGCGCCCTGTAGCTGGCTCCAGGTTCGGTCCACGGGGAGCTCGGTAGCCGGCAAAGGGCTACATTAAACCTCGCAGTATGCTGGGGAATGTTAATCGCTACTAAGAGTACTGGCTTATTCCGGTGGAAAAGGCTCGTGAGGCAGAGAGCGATCGAAAAAAGTTGCCACTACGCCACTTCGTGGCTCCGTGGCAACTTTTTTTTTCGATCGCTCTCTGCCTCACGAGCCTTTCACAACGGAAACGCAGTATACAGTGCGTTCAGAACTTTTAGAACATTTTCAGAGATGTTTCCTGTGATCCCCTACGCTCTCTGAATCATTTTGGAACTTTTTGAAATTTTCGATTTTTCACGTTAAAACGCGTTAGAACACGTTCGGACACGTTTCCGACATCGCAAAACACTTTTGTAGTGATACCCTACGCTTTCTGAATCATTTTGAAACTTTTCGAATTTTTCGATTTTTCACGTTAAAACGCGTTAGAACACGTTCAGACACGTTTCCGACATCGCAAAACACTTGTGTAGTGATCCCCTACGCTTTCTGAATCATTTTGAAACTTTTCAAAATTTTCGATTTTTCACGTTAAAACGCGGTAAAACAGGTGGAAACGTGTTTCACGGTACTTTAAAACGTGCCAGGAGCACTTGCGGCGCAAAAGATTTGCCCGCGGCGGGGGTCGAACCTGGGGGCCTCGGATTCAAAGTTTGGCTCGTAACCCACTTGGCTATGGATTTGGTTAATTATATTTTGTAAAATTTGAAAGGTATTCTGGTCGGTTAACATATGCAAAAGGATCTGAGAAGATTGATTGAGTTTGAAGCGATTTATAGCGAAAACACGAAAATTTCCGTCACGCGGTTAAAACTCGGCAAAACAGGTGAAAACGTGTTTCACGGTACTTAGAAACGTGCCAGGAGCACTTGCGGCACTTGCGAAAAATGCGGCAAAAGGTTTGCCCGCGGCGGGGGTCGAACCTGCGTCGGTCGGTTTTGAATGTCGCGCCCTTTAACCACTTGGCCATGGATTTGGTGATTTAAATTTTGTAAAATTTTAAAGCAATTCTGGTCTATTATCATATGCAAAAGGTTCTGTGAAGGTGTGACGTGATTTTGAAGCGAAATATAAGGAAAATGAGAAAAAAGTGTGACCGGACGGAAAGAAAAAAACGGACAAACAGACAGACAGACAGACAGACGTTAGCATTTTCTAATATATAGTAACAATGGTCGTATCAGCGCCATAACTGAAAATATTTTTTGAAATTGTGCTGGGCATGTAAAATGCAAGATTAGAGTTCTTCTCACAGTGGCTTGCTTTAACGATGACATAATATCCGGTCATGTTCGCAAAGTCTGGAATTAATTAATTTACTTAAAATATTTTAAAGAAGGTGTCCCACGAATATTTGGCCAACTGAGTTCTCACTCTGGGGCAATGGGGATCCGATGAGAGTCTCGGAAATGGCACGTTTCAATTTTTAGTTTGTAGAAAGTTATGTTTAATAAACAGTCCACAACGACCAGAATTCTTACAGTATCTCACATTGAAAATGCAATCTTTTCGCGGTGGGGGTTGGCATTTCGTGGAGAAGAAGTAAGAGAAAGGCAGAGAGATAAGGGGAAACGAGGAGGGTGCGCGAGGGAAACGCGCGCTGCATTTGTGTTTCACCAACTTCTGATAACAGAAATGAAACCTCGAACAACGGGAGGAAAGGAAAGGTCTGAACCATTCGTGGAACAGCTTCTTTAAAACCAGTTCGGATCTCTTCATTCAGTATAGCTTCTTCTTCTCACGAGAGGATTGGCTTAGAATGGCATAGTTCTGGCACAGACCTCATTTTTCGAAATTCTGTTTTCAAGTATTTAGGGTTCCACTGGGTCCAACTAAGAGCCCTGCGAGCTATTATGTCACAGAAGTCATTCCTCGCTTTGCTACAGCTACTGTAAGGTGCAGCCCGCGGACTTCGAAGCCTTTTTTCAGTGTTACAACGCAGTTTCTGAGAAAACTTTTTGCTTAGAGCTAGTGTTACTTTTCCATGCTCTTTCGACCTATGTCATTCGTTTTCTGATTTATTTTCGAATTTGCTTGAAAATTATTATTATTGAATGTACCAAAATGCGCTCGAAAAGGCTGCATCTTTATTTTTCCATAGCCTCCAGCTGGTGATGAGGATTTGAATGATATGTCTAAGCTCCCCCAACTCGGGAGTTGATGCTATATTTCATACGAAAATATGCCAAAAATGTGGATTGTAGACAATTCCCACCGAGTCACTCGAATCTCTCGTATTGAATGACTCAGCTGTCATACCCCTCTTCCCCCTTGTTCTCCCTCTCTCTAATAGTTCATTTCCTTTGAATGAAGCGGAGTGCGGTGTACATAATGAGAGTAAAAGCAAAATTTGACACATTTTCGTATGAAATATAGCATCAACTCCCGAGTTGGGGGAGCTTAAACATATCATTCGAATCCTTATCACCAGGTGGAGGCTATGGAAAAATAAAAATGCAGCCTTTTCGAGGGGATTTTGGTACATTCAATAATAATGATTTTCAAGCAAATTCGAAAACCAATCAGAAAACGAATGACATAGGTCGAAAGAGCATGGAAAAGTAACACTAGCTCTATACTAAAAGTTTTCTCAGAAACTGCGTTGTAACACTGAAAAACGGCTTCGAAGTCCGCGGGCTGCACCTTACAGTAGCTGTACCAAAGCGAGGAATGACTTCTGTGACATAATAGCTCGCAGGGCTCTTAGTTGGACCCAGTGACACCTGAAAACGTGAAAAACTCAACCTAAAAAAAGGGAGTTGTGCCAAGTCCAGTCCGAGCCTCTCGTGAGAGGCGTGATAGTATCTCATCAACCAACCCGTAAAGAGAGGGCGTGGAATGAACGGATTCGCTTTTAAAAATCGAAACAACCAAACTCAGGCCACACAGAACGTGTGAATCCATGGTTTGCTGTAACTCTACATCCTTTGGTGTTTCCGAGAGTTTTTTTTATGATAAGCATCTACCTGATAGGTCACGGTCGATGTTCCATCCTGCATAGGTTGAATATTTAGAGTTCGAGAAGGCCATTGAATTGGGAAAAGTGAGTGAAGCGAAGAAAAGAAAGAATAAAATAGGCGAAGTGAGAGAGGAATTCTCCTCTCATCTTCTGCCTGTGTGAATTCTCCATGGAGATGAGGGTGTACGGTTTGGGCGGAAAGAACACTCATCTTCCCTTGAATCAAAATCATTGTTTTGTGAAATTATCAGTTGGGTACTAACATGAAATATTTACGAGGGCAACATAAAATGTCGGTCCAAGTCATCCGTCGGCACCGGGTCTTCCAGGCGATCCGGGCCTCCAGCGGGTTCAAGTCATACCCTACCACGGTCGGCACATTGGGAAGTGCCTACCAACTTTTTTTGGTAGGCACTTCCCACCCATGACCCGGGGTTCATGGTGAAAATCGATATTTTCGATTATCGATTGATCAACCCAACCTATAGTGGGATGGTACCGTATGGTATACAGTAACTCAAAATCGATAATCCGGGTTACTGTAGCTTTCGCTGCGGGACCACCATTTTGCGAAGTTGCGCCAAATGAGCCGGAATTGCTTTTATAAGTTGGCATTCGGCACAACATTGCTCGAAAGGTATACGGTAGCTCGGCTACCGTACCCATGGGCGCGCTACGGTAACTTTCGCTGCGGGACCATCATTTTACGAAGTTGCGCCAAACGAGTCGCGATTGCTTGTATGAGTTGGTATTCGGTACGACATTGCTCGAAAGGTATACGGTAGCTCGGCTGCCGTACCCATGGGCGTACTACGGTAGCTTTCGCTGCGGGACCACCATTTTTCAAAGTTGTTGGAATCGAGTCGCGATTGCTTGTTTGAGTTGGTAGACAGTACGAAATTGCTCGAAAGGTATACGGTAGCTCGGCTACCGTACCCATGGCTGCGCTACTGTAGCTTTCGCTGCGGGACCACCATTTTACGACGTTGCGCCAAACGAGTCGCGATTGCTTGTAAGAGTTGGTATTCGGTACGACATTGCTCGAACGGTATACGGCACATCGCCTACTGTTCCGCGGGTTACTGTACCTTTCGTTTCGAGACCACCATTTTGCAAAGTTGTTCGAATCGTGTCGCGATTGCTTGTATGAGTTGGTATTCGGTACGACATTGCTCGAACGGTATACGGCACATCGCCTACTGTTCCGCGGGTTACTGTACCTTTCGTTTCGAGACCATCATTTTGCAAAGTTGTTCGAATCGTGTCGCGATTGCTTGTATGAGTTGGTATTCGGTACGACATTGCTCGAATGGTATACGGCACATCGCCTACTGTTCCGCGGGTTACTGTACCTTTCGTTTCGAGACCACCATTTTGAAAAGTTGTCCGAATCGAGTCGCGATTGCTTGTATGAGTTGGTATTCGGTACGGAATTAAAGGTATGCGGCACATTGCCTACTGTTCCGTGGGCTACTGTACCTTTAGTTTCGAACATCATTTTATGAAGTTGCGGAAAATAGAAATTGCTGGTGAGAGGTGGAATGCGATGTGGTATAAAAAAATGGTGGATACCAATTCATACAAGCAATCGCGACTCGATTCGAACAACTTTGCAAAATGGTGGTCCGAAACGAAAGGTACAGTAACCCGCGGAACAGTAGGCGATGTGCCGTATACCGTTCGAGCAATGTCGTACCGAATACCAACTCATACCAGCAATCGCGACTCGATTCGAACAACTTTGCAAAATGGTGGTCCCGAAACGAAAGGTACAGTAACCTGCGGAACAATAGGCGATGTGCCGTATACCGTTCGAGAAATGTCGTACTGAATACCAATTCGTACAAGCAATCGCGACTCGATTCGAACAACTTTGCAAAATGGTGGTCCCGAAACGAAAGGTACAGTAACCCGCGGAACAATAGGCGATGTGCCGTATACCGTTCGAGAAATGTCGTACTGAATACCAATTCGTACAAGCAATTGCGACTCGATTCGAACAACTTTGCAAAATGGTGGTCCGAAACGAAAGGTACAGTAACCCGCGGAACAGTAGGCGATGTGCCGTATACCGTTCGAGCAATGTCGTACCGAATACCAACTCATACAAGCAATCGCGACTCGATTCGAACAACTTTGCAAAATGGTGGTCCCGAAACGAACGGTACAGTAACCCGCGGAACAGTAGGCGATGTGGCGTATACCTTTCGAGCAATTTCGTACTGACTACCAACTCATACAAGCACTCGCGACTCGATTCCAACAATTTTGAAAAATGGTGGTCCCGCAGCGAAAGCTACCGTAGCGCAGCCATGGGTACGGTAGCCGGACTACAGTATACCTTTCGAGCAATTTCGTGCCGAATGCCAACTTATAAAAGCAATCCCGGCTCATTAGGCGCAACTTCAAAATGGTGGTCCCGCAGCGAAAGCTACAGTAACCCTGATTATCGATTTTGAGTTACTGTAGACCATACGGTACCATCCCACTATAGGTTGGGTTGATCAATCGATAATCGAAAATATCAATTTTCACCATGAACCCCGGGTCATGGGTGGGAAGTGCCTACCAAAAAAAGTTGGTAGGCACTTCCCAATGTGCCGACCGTGGTAGGGTATGACTTGAACCCGCTGGAGGCCCGGATCGCCTGGAAGACCCGGTGCCGACGGATGACTTGGACCGACATTTTATGTTGCCCTCGTAAATATTTCATGTTAGTACCCAACTGATAATTTCACAAAACAATGATTTTGATTCAAGGGAAGATGAGTGTTCTTTCCGCCCAAACCGTACACCCTCATCTCCATGGAGAATTCACACAGGCAGAAGATGAGAGGAGAATTCCTCTCTCACTTCGCCTATTTTATTCTTTCTTTTCTTCGCTTCACTCACTTTTCCCAATTCAATGGCCTTCTCGAACTCTAAATATTCAACCTATGCAGGATGGAACATCGACCGTGACCTATCAGGTAGATGCTTATCATAAAAAAAACTCTCGGAAACACCAAAGGATGTAGAGTTACAGCAAACCATGGATTCACACGTTCTGTGTGGCCTGAGTTTGGTTGTTTCGATTTTTAAAAGCGAATCCGTTCATTCCACGCCCTCTCTTTACGGGTTGGTTGATGAGATACTATCACGCCTCTCACGAGAGGCTCGGACTGGACTTGGCACAACTCCCTTTTTTTAGGTTGAGTTTTTCACGTTTTCAGGTGTCACTGGGTCCAACTAAGAGCCCTGCGAGCTATTATGTCACAGAAGTCATTCCTCGCTTTGGTACAGCTACTGTAAGGTGCAGCCCGCGGACTTCGAAGCCGTTTTTCAGTGTTACAACGCAGTTTCTGAGAAAACTTTTAGTATAGAGCTAGTGTTACTTTTCCATGCTCTTTCGACCTATGTCATTCGTTTTCTGATTGGTTTTCGAATTTGCTTGAAAATCATTATTATTGAATGTACCAAAATCCCCTCGAAAAGGCTGCATTTTTATTTTTCCATAGCCTCCACCTGGTGATAAGGATTCGAATGATATGTTTAAGCTCCCCCAACTCGGGAGTTGATGCTATATTTCATACGAAAATGTGTCAAATTTTGCTTTTACTCTCATTATGTACACCGCACTCCGCTTCATTCAAAGGAAATGAACTATTAGAGAGAGGGAGAACAAGGGGGAAGAGGGGTATGACAGCTGAGTCATTCAATACGAGAGATTCGAGTGACTCGGTGGGAATTGTCTACAATCCACATTTTTGGCATATTTTCGTATGAAATATAGCATCAACTCCCGAGTTGGGGGAGCTTAGACATATCATTCAAATCCTCATCACCAGCTGGAGGCTATGGAAAAATAAAGATGCAGCCTTTTCGAGCGCATTTTGGTACATTCAATAATAATAATTTTCAAGCAAATTCGAAAATAAATCAGAAAACGAATGACATAGGTCGAAAGAGCATGGAAAAGTAACACTAGCTCTAAGCAAAAAGTTTTCTCAGAAACTGCGTTGTAACACTGAAAAAAGGCTTCGAAGTCCGCGGGCTGCACCTTACAGTAGCTGTAGCAAAGCGAGGAATGACTTCTGTGACATAATAGCTCGCAGGGCTCTTAGTTGGACCCAGTGGAACCCTAAATACTTGAAAACAGAATTTCGAAAAATGAGGTCTGTGCCAGAACTATGCCATTCTAAGCCAATCCTCTCGTGAGAAGAAGAAGCTATACTGAATGAAGAGATCCGAACTGGTTTTAAAGAAGCTGTTCCACGAATGGTTCAGACCTTTCCTTTCCTCCCGTTGTTCGAGGTTTCATTTCTGTTATCAGAAGTTGGTGAAACACAAATGCAGCGCGCGTTTCCCTCGCGCACCCTCCTCGTTTCCCCTTATCTCTCTGCCTTTCTCTTACTTCTTCTCCACGAAATGCCAACCCCCACCGCGAAAAGATTGCATTTTCAATGTGAGATACTGTAAGAATTCTGGTCGTTGTGGACTGTTTATTAAACATAACTTTCTACAAACTAAAAATTGAAACGTGCCATTTCCGAGACTCTCATCGGATCCCCATTGCCCCAGAGTGAGAACTCAGTTGGCCAAATATTCGTGGGACACCTTCTTTAAAATATTTTAAGTAAATTAATTAATTCCAGACTTTGCGAACATGACCGGATATTATGTCATCGTTAAAGCAAGCCACTGTGAGAAGAACTCTAATCTTGCATTTTACATGCCCAGCACAATTTCAAAAAATATTTTCAGTTATGGCGCTGATACGACCATTGTTACTATATATTAGAAAATGCTAACGTCTGTCTGTCTGTCTGTCTGTTTGTCCGTTTTTTTCTTTCCGTCCGGTCACACTTTTTTCTCATTTTCCTTATATTTCGCTTCAAAATCACGTCACACCTTCACAGAACCTTTTGCATATGATAATAGACCAGAATTGCTTTAAAATTTTACAAAATTTAAATCACCAAATCCATGGCCAAGTGGTTAAAGGGCGCGACATTCAAAACCGACCGACGCAGGTTCGACCCCCGCCGCGGGCAAACCTTTTGCCGCATTTTTCGCAAGTGCCGCAAGTGCTCCTGGCACGTTTCTAAGTACCGTGAAACACGTTTTCACCTGTTTTGCCGAGTTTTAACCGCGTGACGGAAATTTTCGTGTTTTCGCTATAAATCGCTTCAAACTCAATCAATCTTCTCAGATCCTTTTGCATATGTTAACCGACCAGAATACCTTTCAAATTTTACAAAATATAATTAACCAAATCCATAGCCAAGTGGGTTACGAGCCAAACTTTGAATCCGAGGCCCCCAGGTTCGACCCCCGCCGCGGGCAAATCTTTTGCGCCGCAAGTGCTCCTGGCACGTTTTAAAGTACCGTGAAACACGTTTCCACCTGTTTTACCGCGTTTTAACGTGAAAAATCGAAAATTTTGAAAAGTTTCAAAATGATTCAGAAAGCGTAGGGGATCACTACACAAGTGTTTTGCGATGTCGGAAACGTGTCTGAACGTGTTCTAACGCGTTTTAACGTGAAAAATCGAAAAATTCGAAAAGTTTCAAAATGATTCAGAAAGCGTAGGGTATCACTACAAAAGTGTTTTGCGATGTCGGAAACGTGTCCGAACGTGTTCTAACGCGTTTTAACGTGAAAAATCGAAAATTTCAAAAAGTTCCAAAATGATTCAGAGAGCGTAGGGGATCACAGGAAACATCTCTGAAAATGTTCTAAAAGTTCTGAACGCACTGTATACTGCGTTTCCGTTGTGAAAGGCTCGTGAGGCAGAGAGCGATCGAAAAAAAAAGTTGCCACGGAGCCACGAAGTGGCGTAGTGGCAACTTTTTTCGATCGCTCTCTGCCTCACGAGCCTTTTCCACCGGAATAAGCCAGTACTCTTAGTAGCGATTAACATTCCCCAGCATACTGCGAGGTTTAATGTAGCCCTTTGCCGGCTACCGAGCTCCCCGTGGACCGAACCTGGAGCCAGCTACAGGGCGCCCCCTGGACCGTACCTGGAGCCACCTATCGAGCTCCCCCTGGACCGAACCTGGAGCCGGCTACAGGGCGCCTCATGGACCGTACCTGGAGCCACCTATCGAGCTCCCCCTGGACCGAACCCGCACCCAGAACTATGCATAGAGCGTAGTGTACGCATTGAGCGTAGTGTACGCATAGAGCGTAGTGCATTTAACCTTAATACAACCCCGCTAGTTCGATGTTCTCCTGAAGACGTGCCCGATATGGATCATGGCGAGTTGCCTATTCATCCTTATAAGCGGTTAGTGGAATCCTGTAATCTTTCAGTTTGTACATATATTTTAAAAAAGTTTTTAGTCATGATCGAATTGTGCTTCCCTTCGATAAAGGAGATCCGCACGATTGCTCTTCTCCTTTTTACTCTTCTATTTCTAATTGGTGTAATATGTATTCTTCTGAAGGAAACTCTGTTCTTCTGAGCTTGTGCTAGACATATTTTGAATAGTTGTAACGCAATACACTCATGTCAGAGAAAAATTACTTCGTCGCATGCATGAAGTAATTAATTACTTCTGTGAAAATACGCTAGAACAGCAATCGAAGTAATTGATTACTTCAAACACAGTTTACGTGTATTTCCACAGAAGTAATTAATTACTTCATGCATGCGACGAAGTAATTTTTCTCTGAGTGTATTGTTGGTATAAATCACGGAACTGGAAATCAACATCAAAAATCAACCGTATAAATCAACCGTGTCATTCGATAGTCGGCAAAATAAATAATGAATGTAGTTATTGTACATCTGTGTCACTGATTTATGTGAGAACATGCTATTAGAGCAATGCATCATCAGTATCCTTCATCACAATAGAATTTGACCAAAGCGCAAATTTGAAAGGGAAACTAATTTCCAAGGCTTAGTTTCTTAAAACTAAGTTCTGATTATAATTATATTGTTTCTGATCAGTGCATTTACTTCAGGAGATCGATAGAAATAAAAAAAAGATGGATTTTAGTTCCTTTTTTATACACAGTGCGTGTCGGTATCACTCTTGTTTTTTGAGTGTATCGATACATTTGCTTTCTTCAAAATCAAGTACTCCATGATACTCAAGTGCACTGCAGTACGTAATGCACAGATTTCGCCACCCCTTCTTTTCATTCAAACCTCCGTCCTCATCTCCATCGTGAAGGAAATGGTCCACGGGCGGTAGACGGGACGTGGATTCCTTTTCCTTTCTCCCATTTTACTCTTCTTTTTCTTCGCTTCGTTCTCATTTCCCCCAACAAAATGCCCGTCTCCTACTCTAAATATTCAACCAATACCGACAAGAATATCATCAGCGACCAGTCGGGTACACAGGCGTCCACCTTCCTTTACTCTCGTGATGTTGCTTTCTGCTGAGAGAGCAGGCAAAATCGAAAGATTTGTCAAAAGAAAGCAAGAGATGAACTTTCGAATTTGCATGAGCCCACAACAGCTTACTACATCAAAAGAGTAAGGAAAGTAGGTGACTTTTCGCTTCGAAAAGATACTGATAATCAAAAGATACTGATGAACTGTGGAAAGAACTCTAATCTTTCATTTTGATAAACCCTGATTCAAATGATATTTTCAGTCAAGGCCACGATTCTACCATTACTCAAAGAACTCCGGACGGTTTTCCAGATATTGTCCCTCGTGTGTACACTGGTACTCATGATTTACGGTTAGCGGATTACTGTAATCGTTTTATGGGGAATATCATTCACTGAAGGTGGAAAACTCGTGTAACTCAGCTGAAATTGTAAGGACTCTCTCCATCAAAAAGGAAAATATACCAAACGCGTTTTGCTATTCCTGTATCAAGATTGGAAATTGTAGCTTCACTGGGAGAGAAGTTATGAAAAGGTGAAAAAAAAGGTTTTCCACTATGCATCCCTGAATTTTGTTTGTACTTTGAGTGTTTTTTCTTCAGCGAGGCGTCCGTGGATTCAAGACCATCGCGCGATTCTCCTTTGCCTTCTTTGCCTTCTATTTCTATTTGTCGAAATTCTCATGATCCTCTGTAATGTTTTGACCTTCTGAGGTCACGCTGGAAATTTTTCAAGCAATAATATGTTGTATCTCAGTGTATGGAAACAATAGAAAGACGACCAACAAATTGCAAATTTTACACTGTTTCATAAAGATTGTTTTGTCCGAAATTCAACTTTATTCACGTTTGTACACAGTTCAATATCGAATTCATGCAGTTACCCTATTCTATCTTATTCCAATTATGTTGTTTATGAGTTGTAGATTTCCTTCAGGAGATCGATAGAAAGAAAAAAAGAAGGAAGATGAGCGCTTTCCATGCTCATTTCCATGCTCTGGATTCTCCCTTCTTCTCTTTCTTTTTTTCATTTTGCCCCCCCCCCTATTGATCCAGCATTAGTGTCTCTCAACTGTGTCCGACAATCTTCGATTCTGATTACTTTTCGGGAATCACAGCCATTCGCTTTACATTCCGCCTCTGACATTCCGGATCGAGCACCTATCAGTTCCTCGAAACACAATTCTCCCTTGACGATTATGAAAAATAACGAGGATCTTTCAAAAATTCAAAAATGTTTGGCTGAAAATTTTATTCGACTCTGTAATTATGGCCTGTAAGTATAATGCAAAAAGCTATACAGTCACATCATTCCACAGGCCGGTGAATCCTACAGTTTGGAATGAGAGACCTTGTAGAGTAGAGATTGACTCTCTCAATTTTGCACAGTTTCTCACCCTGACTCCTTTCCTGTAAGGTTGGAATCAAGTGCAGCGATACTGAATCACTCTGGTAACAATAGCTCACAGCTGCCTGTTCTCGACCTGTAGATCGATAAGTGTACATACAATTTGACTCTGCCTTTCATCGTAAACGCTCATCTCCATGGAGAAATTACACGGGTAGTGGTTGAGACATGGATCCTCCCTTACTTTTCCTCCTCTGTCTTCTCAATTTCTCCCCGATAGTCGCCCTACCCTCCTTCAAATCGGCCGTCAGAGACTTTGCCCGCGAACATCAGGTAACCCAGAATGACTACACTTACTACTAGTGTATTTCTACACTGATTGTGAGATTTGCCACCTATAGGTGTAGTGTGTGATACATTTACAAATCTCTCGTTTTTATAAACTCTCTAAACGGACGAATACATTCAATAGTGTGTATATCATACACTGGGTTAGGTATGTAAAAAACAGATTGAGGGAGCAGTCATGCCTGTTAGAGTTTCGAACACTAATAGTTGCTTCACTCATAAAGAAGCTACAGATATTCGCATATTGAAATTATTATATTTTCGGATTAACGTTTCTTCGCTGGTCAACGCTCTTTTACTCTATTACAATTATGGATAGCAACTGTGAGAAGTAGTGCTGTTATTTCGAATAATCCGATTCGCGAATAATGTATTTTTTTTCGCGAATACGATTATTCGAAATAACAACTGATTTAGAATATCTGTATTAATTTTCAGTCATGTTTGCGCTTCGAGCACTGCACATCAGTTTGCCGTTTATCTTTTATTTCGGTGAGATGATTTCCTAAATCCTGTTATTATGAATTCACAAACACTAGTTCAAAATAACAAATCGTTCCACTCCTAAACAGCAGAGATGGCTGAGAGAGACACGCCGAGGTATAGAAAGAGAGCACACGAAGTAGATTTCATGAGTGTGCAATTTTAAACTTGTAATATCATTATGTTTCAGTTGCACTATTCGATACTGTGATCATGCAGCCGATTCTGTTCATTCTCGCCATCATCCTTGTCATTTATCTTCCCCTCCTTATCATAATTTTACTCATTATTATCATTAATCATTAATGTCATTAATCAATGAAGAAATACACAAAAATAATCAAATATATATTCATGCTGTAATATGTATCAGAGAATAAAACACTTGTTGGTCACATTTGTTTTCTTTTTCTTTAATTGAAAGTTACAAGAACAATTGACAGAATCACGTCAATCCAAAAAAAAGCTTGCTGTCGTTTAGTGCCCGCTCAAACTAAAAAAAAGAAAAGAAAAAAAGAAAGTGCCCTATAATCGAGTGGCTCTATAATCGAGTATGCAGAGACAGTGAATCATTCTGATAACAATGCGCAACTGTTAAACGTTTTCGATCTGTAGATCGATAAATGTAAATTCAATTTTAGATATCTCTTCTTTTCATCGTAAATGCTCATCTCCATGGAGAAATTACACGAGTAGCGGATGAGACGTGGATCCTCCCTTTCCTTTTCTCCTCTTTCTTCCCCATTTCTCCCATTAGTCGCCCTCCTTCAAATCGAACGTGAGAGACTTTGTCCGCTAAAAATCAGGTTCACCCAGAATGAATACGCGTACTATTGAGTGTATTCTACACTGATTCGTGACAGTATGATGCACTCAAGAATTTTATGTTCCTAAGTTTGTTCCTGCACACAGAGAAAAATGTATGACTCACCCCTCGGGGGGGGGGGGGGTGCTTTTGATACATGCATGTATCAACAATGATACATTGACACAATGATACACAACATGTTGTTCAAAATTTCGTTCCTGTTGTTCCTAGGAACGCTCGGCGGATCGTTTCCAGGAACAACAGGAACATTTTTAGGAACAAAAGGTTCTTGAGCACTAACAAATCTCTTATTTTTATATACTCTCTCAACGCGAGAACAGACTCAATATTGAGAGTATCATACACTGTGAGAAGGGCCACTAATTTAGAATATCTTTTTTATATTTAATATTTCCAGTCATGTATGACCTACGAACTCTGCAAAAGGTGCTCCACTTGATGTTCATCATGATAACTTTGCCGCCTATCTGTCTTTACGGTGAGATAATTTACAGATAGTTAATCTAAGTTCAGTTAAGTTAAGATCAGTTAAATTATGAATGTTTTTTTCTCCAGTTGCACTAGTCGGTCCTTTGGTCCTGCAGCCGATCGTGATTATTCTCTTCATTCTCCTTGCCTTTTTTCTGCCCCTCCTCATCATTTATTTACTCATGAATCAATGAAGACATACATAAAAACAAGTATATGTACATTCGAACAGTGGTAATATGTGCCAGAGAATAAAGCTGATCCCCTTCGTTTTCTTTTTTTTTCTTTGCAAGTGACAACAACGATTTTCAGAAGCGCCTCAATCCAATCAATTTTTTGCTCGTTTTGCGCCCGATCTGACTCATGTGCTCTAACTGCAAATGAACTACTGGCAACTACTATTGTGCCAGTAACTGTATTTGTAGCATCATGTTGCAATATTAATTGTATCATCTTTATCACACAATTCTCTTCTCTTTTCGTCAATCCTGACTCTACGATCTCTGCATGAAGCGAGAGCGGCCCTTTTTTGTTTCAGAGGAGTATGAACCGCGCAGTCGGAGAGTCGCTCCGGCTGCGGCTGATTTTTTTTACATAATGAAACAAATAATTCATTTTTTTATATTTTATGAATGCATTTCCATAAGTCGCCGTTCAGTTTACATTCCTAGCAAAATTCCTGATGGATGCAACTCCCAATTGATTAGCTATTGCAAATTGACAAACAGTCGCCCAAAATATATCAATGTTCCGCTGTTAGCACACAATACGGAAGAACGTGTGAAAACAAGGCTGGCTAGAAAGCATAGAAAGAGCACATGCCAGTAGTTCATTTGCAGTTAGAGCACATGAGTCAGATCGGGCGCAAAACGAGCAAAAAATTGATTGGATTGAGGCGCTTCTGAAAATCGTTGTTGTCACTTGCAAAGAAAAAAAAAGAAAACGAAGGGGATCAGCTTTATTCTCTGGCACATATTACCACTGTTCGAATGTACATATACTTGTTTTTATGTATGTCTTCATTGATTCATGAGTAAATAAATGATGAGGAGGGGCAGAAAAAAGGCAAGGAGAATGAAGAGAATAATCACGATCGGCTGCAGGACCAAAGGACCGACTAGTGCAACTGGAGAAAAAAACATTCATAATTTAACTGATCTTAACTTAACTGAACTTAGATTAACTATCTGTAAATTATCTCACCGTAAAGACAGATAGGCGGCAAAGTTATCATGATGAACATCAAGTGGAGCACCTTTTGCAGAGTTCGTAGGTCATACATGACTGGAAATATTAAATATAAAAAAGATATTCTAAATTAGTGGCCCTTCTCACAGTGTATGATACTCTCAATATTGAGTCTGTTCTCGCGTTGAGAGAGTATATAAAAATAAGAGATTTGTTAGTGCTCAAGAACCTTTTGTTCCTAAAAATGTTCCTGTTGTTCCTGGAAACGATCCGCCGAGCGTTCCTAGGAACAACAGGAACGAAATTTTGAACAACATGTTGTGTATCATTGTGTCAATGTATCATTGTTGATACATGCATGTATCAAAAGCACCCCCCCCCCCCCCGAGGGGTGAGTCATACATTTTTCTCTGTGTGCAGGAACAAACTTAGGAACATAAAATTCTTGAGTGCATCATACTGTCACGAATCAGTGTAGAATACACTCAATAGTACGCGTATTCATTCTGGGTGAACCTGATTTTTAGCGGACAAAGTCTCTCACGTTCGATTTGAAGGAGGGCGACTAATGGGAGAAATGGGGAAGAAAGAGGAGAAAAGGAAAGGGAGGATCCACGTCTCATCCGCTACTCGTGTAATTTCTCCATGGAGATGAGCATTTACGATGAAAAGAAGAGATATCTAAAATTGAATTTACATTTATCGATCTACAGATCGAAAACGTTTAACAGTTGCGCATTGTTATCAGAATGATTCACTGTCTCTGCATACTCGATTATAGAGCCACTCGATTATAGGGCACTTTCTTTTTTTCTTTTCTTTTTTTTAGTTTGAGCGGGCACTAAACGACAGCAAGCTTTTTTTTGGATTGACGTGATTCTGTCAATTGTTCTTGTAACTTTCAATTAAAGAAAAAGAAAACAAATGTGACCAACAAGTGTTTTATTCTCTGATACATATTACAGCATGAATATATATTTGATTATTTTTGTGTATTTCTTCATTGATTAATGACATTAATGATTAATGATAATAATGAGTAAAATTATGATAAGGAGGGGAAGATAAATGACAAGGATGATGGCGAGAATGAACAGAATCGGCTGCATGATCACAGTATCGAATAGTGCAACTGAAACATAATGATATTACAAGTTTAAAATTGCACACTCATGAAATCTACTTCGTGTGCTCTCTTTCTATACCTCGGCGTGTCTCTCTCAGCCATCTCTGCTGTTTAGGAGTGGAACGATTTGTTATTTTGAACTAGTGTTTGTGAATTCATAATAACAGGATTTAGGAAATCATCTCACCGAAATAAAAGATAAACGGCAAACTGATGTGCAGTGCTCGAAGCGCAAACATGACTGAAAATTAATACAGATATTCTAAATCAGTTGTTATTTCGAATAATCGTATTCGCGAAAAAAAAAACATTATTCGCGAATCGGATTATTCGAAATAACAGCACTACTTCTCACAGTTGCTATCCATAATTGTAATAGAGTAAAAGAGCGTTGACCAGCGAAGAAACGTTAATCCGAAAATATAATAATTTCAATATGCGAATATCTGTAGCTTCTTTATGAGTGAAGCAACTATTAGTGTTCGAAACTCTAACAGGCATGACTGCTCCCTCAATCTGTTTTTTACATACCTAACCCAGTGTATGATATACACACTATTGAATGTATTCGTCCGTTTAGAGAGTTTATAAAAACGAGAGATTTGTAAATGTATCACACACTACACCTATAGGTGGCAAATCTCACAATCAGTGTAGAAATACACTAGTAGTAAGTGTAGTCATTCTGGGTTACCTGATGTTCGCGGGCAAAGTCTCTGACGGCCGATTTGAAGGAGGGTAGGCCGACTATCGGGGAGAAATTGAGAAGACAGAGGAGGAAAAGTAAGGGAGGATCCATGTCTCAACCACTACCCGTGTAATTTCTCCATGGAGATGAGCGTTTACGATGAAAGGCAGAGTCAAATTGTATGTACACTTATCGATCTACAGGTCGAGAACAGGCAGCTGTGAGCTATTGTTACCAGAGTGATTCAGTATCGCTGCACTTGATTCCAACCTTACAGGAAAGGAGTCAGGGTGAGAAACTGTGCAAAATTGAGAGAGTCAATCTCTACTCTACAAGGTCTCTCATTCCAAACTGTAGGATTCACCGGCCTGTGGAATGATGTGACTGTATAGCTTTTTGCATTATACTTACAGGCCATAATTACAGAGTCGAATAAAATTTTCAGCCAAACATTTTTGAATTTTTGAAAGATCCTCGTTATTTTTCATAATCGTCAAGGGAGAATTGTGTTTCGAGGAACTGATAGGTGCTCGATCCGGAATGTCAGAGGCGGAATGTAAAGCGAATGGCTGTGATTCCCGAAAAGCACAACTTGTTTTTTTTTAAATTTAACTAATTCATGTCTGTAACTGTACTTGTGGCATCTTTTTACAATATTAATGGCATCATCTTTATCATATAATTCTCTTTTCTTTTCGTCAATCCTGACTTTCTTTTCGCACTCTCTCGGGCTCCTTGATATGACATTGTGTAAATTTTGTGAGATCCGCTGAAAATTCGAGAAAAATGTTTATGGATTCCTTGGCGTCAAGAATTTTTCCCAGAGCCTCAGTTTAGAACCAATTATATTACCAACAGTCATCATTAATTTTATGGTAAGAATGAGCCGCTGCTTTATTTCTTTTATAAGTTATGGTTCTCGATATTATAGAAGTCCGGAAAAAGTAATATCGCTTCGATTTCAAATCATGATGTCGAATGCAAAGCTATCCAGGTGTAGTAGTGGATGATTTACTCACGGATAGACACGAATCTGTCAATTGTTCTTGTCCCTTGAAATCAAACCAAAAAGAACACGAAGGGTATCAACAAGTGTTTTACTCTCTGACACATATTATCACTGTTCGAATATACATTTACTTCTTTATATGTATTTCTTCATCGATTAATGAGCAAAAAAAATGATGAGGAGGGGAAGAAAAAAGGCAATGAGAATGAAGAGAATAATCATGATCGGCATCAGGATCAAAGGGCCGTATAGTGCAACTGAAACATATTGATAGCTTAACGGGTTTCTGGAATGATCTCACCGTAAAGACAGATAAACGGCAGACATATCATGATGACAAAACATATCATCATGATCAGAAACTGGAGCACGTTGTGCAGAGATCGAAGCGCATACATGACTGAAAATTAATAGATATTCTAAATCATATTTACATACTTAAATATGTATGTATGTATGTAAATATGTATTCTAAATTAGTTACCCTTCTCACAGCTGCTTTCCATGGCGGTAATAGAATAAAAGGGCGTTGGCCACCAAAGAAACTTCAATTCTAAAATAGAATAATGTTAATAAGCCAATATCTATAGCATTTTATGAGTGCAACAAAGTATACCAAACTCTAATAGCCATGACTGTTTCGTTCCTTTAAACTAGTTCTTCTACAGAGAAAATAAATAGACTGAGAGGAGACAGCCAGTATTGATACGGGTTGATCAATCGATAATCGAAAATATCAATTTTCACCATGAACCCCGGGTCATGGGTGGGAAGTGCCTACCAAAAAAAGTTGGTAGGCACTTCCCATCGACGCATGGTAGGGTATGGTTCAAGTCGATCGGGTCTGCCACGTGCCGAGTTGAAAGGAGGGGGGGGGGGGGGTTGCCGCAATGTTCAGCGTGGAGAGTCTCCACTGGAGACGAGTCGGAGGGGAATGGACGGAAATAGAAAGGGGAAAGGGAGGATTTTACAAGCAATAAAATAGCAAAGAAACTCCTCATTCTGTGCCTCGTGACGTACGGTCGACAGTCTCCCCTCTCTTCTCCCACCTCAGTTTGGAGAATCCTTACCAGTCAGCTTGGGCAACTCGGCAAGTATCTTTATCGCCCGCCTGGTACCACTTCCAGCAGAGGATCCGGATCGACTACATCCAACTTGAAGTCGCCAATCAAGAAAAAGCCCCAGTAGACAAGACTACGACGAGAGTTATCACTCCTGTTGATACACGCTAGTCAGGACGTCACTGGTTGCTGGGAGATCTACTTCTACGCTCAATGTCTATCATCATAGTATCGACTCTTCATTTGACCAAAGAAGCCAAGCCTTTCCCTTGACCCTGTTGCACTCAATTCGAAGATCCTGGCTACCTCTGATCACTAAGCTACCTGTATCGGTATCTGTATAGAGGATTCTTCGGCTTTAGATTGAGCACCTGTCGGAATCAGACAATATTCGTGTCACAATCACACTTTACGGATTCTGATCTATTTTATTTATTTGATACACCCAAATTGGATGTGACGGCAATGAATGAACAAGGATAAAATACAAGCAATTAAGATGCTGTTAAATCACGCTTATTAAACTCGCTTATGTTAGCGTCTTACTGAATACACGTAAATCATAACGATCATATAAAGTGCACCGCAGATCCCATCTATATAGAGAATACGGTGACTCCATAGTCCGATAACTGAAAAGTTCAAATTGAATGCGTCTATTGTTGGGGAAAAGGAGTAATGATCAGACTCTCCTCATTCTACTCACTCTCTCATCGATCAGACAGCAAGAGAGCATGCAGAATTGAGAGGGGCAGACGATTATTCGGGAAAAGCTCACCTTGCGCAATCGCGTTTAGCAAAACCAGAATCATGAGACTTGCTTTGCATCGTGGCAATACTGAATTTTGTTATAATTAAATTTTAAAATGTAAATTAAATATTTTATTCTCTTCTTCTTATGCTGCGCAAATTTCATGGGGTGCAAGGTGCACATCAGTTTTATGCACCCTTTCATAACTTCTTCCCTAGTAACGCTACAACTTCCAAACTTGATACAGGGATTGCAAGCGACGTTTGGAACATTTTCCTTTTTGATTGGAAAGATTTTGTTCAGTTTGAGCTGAGTTACACGAGTTTTCCACCCTCGGAAGGTGCACATGCACCCCTGAAATTTGCGCGGCATTACAGTAATTGTCCTCGACGACGTCGTACACGTACCGGCGGAGATGTGCCAAACCTGTCAGGATAGTTGTAATAATATCATGGACTATATCTAGAATGATTAGTTTTGTTCATTTGTCAGCAAGTTTTAGCATGAAAGTGATTGAACGTTCCAATCAAATCTGAGTCAAGAATGAAAGAGGGACACATTTTCACAAACTTTTCCGCTCCTGACCCCTTTCTGGACGCTTGGAATCGTTTCAGGATGCTATGAATTGCATTGAAAAGTCTCTACCTGGTCGATAACGGACGTCCTCTTCCTCGCTATCGGTACCGGAATTGGTATCGGTTTCAGAATCGGTCGAATGATCGGAGTCCGACATTCGTGACACTATAGCTGGAAAAAGGGGAAAGGAAGGAACGGGAAGGGATAAAAGAAAGAGGAATCCACCTCTCTTCCGCTCCCTGTTGGATTTCTCCATGGAGATGAGGATGGGCGGTTTGGATGGAAAGCACATTCATCCTCCTTTTTATCGATCATCGGAAAATGATTATTGTTTGCGATGATTAGTTGGTTCCTAACTTTTTTTCCTAACTTACGAGACGGGAAATTTGACCTCTGCGTCTAGATTTTTGTCACATGAAATGCTTCGACGAGCACTTGCTTCAAGGCGCTTAAAATCGATTGTTTCCCTCGGATAGAACTGAAACGTTTGAGCTAGATAATATACAATAAATCATTTCAACACCGAAACCAAATTATGCCTTCATATGTTTTGATATCTCTGTGGCCGTTAGAAAATGTGTGGTGTAGATGATGAGAAATGCAAGCAACCATTAATTCAGCGTGAAGTGAATATATTATAACGCAGTTATACTTATTTCCCCAACTGATTGCTGGAAGATCTACTTCTACGCTCAAAGCATATCCTCCAAGTTCGATACTACAATTGACCAAGGAAGCCAAGGAAGATCCATTCCCTTGACCCAGTTGCTTCAAGTTCGAATATCTTGACCACCTCTCCCCCCAATGATACCTCCTGCAGGCCTTTGCCTTGATGTCAGGATAAATAATGTCTAATAGTGTTTAATACTTATTTCCACTTTCATAAATGGAAATTATGTAAATGTCAAACGAATGTTCTCTCGCCGTGGGGGAAAAGTGCGGTTCACTCTTCCAGCAAGATATGTGTTTCATGCGGGAAATGAGGAAGCGACAGAGGAGTGTTAGTTAGTTCAGTTCACTTGGATGGCGATAATAGTGATGGAAGCAAACCCCAATCGATTAGCTATTGAGAGAAAGTTCAATTGACCTTACCACTCCTGGGGCCGTCAACGACGAGCTCCCCCCATGAGGGGTATGACTTTCTCACGCTAAGGGAGCGAAACAGTCATACCTACTATAGTTTTTAACTTATTCAACTTGTAGTACACTTGAAATAGCAATTGATATTGTAATCATATTCAATAGGTAGGCGCATGAGTTAGATCGGGCACAAAACGAGTGCACGATTGTTTGGATAGACACGAATCTGTCAATTGTTCTTGTCCCTTGAAATCAAACCAAAAAGAACACGAAGGGTATCAACAAGTGTTTTACTCTCTGACACATATTATCACTGTTCGAATATACATTTACTTCTTTATATGTATTTCTTCATCGATTAATGAGCAAAAAAAATGATGAGGAGGGGAAGAAAAAAGGCAAGGAGAATGAAGAGAATAATCATGATCGGCATCAGGATCAAAGGGCCGTATAGTGCAACTGAAACATATTGATAGCTTAACGGGTTTCTGGAATGATCTCACCGTAAAGACAGATAAACGGCAGACATATCATGATGACAAAACATATCATCATGATCAGAAACTGGAGCACGTTGTGCAGAGATCGAAGCGCATACATGACTGAAAATTAATAGATATTCTAAATCATATTTACATACTTAAATATGTATGTATGTAAATATGTATTCTAAATTAGTTACCCTTCTCACAGCTGCTTTCCATGGCGGTAATAGAATAAAAGGGCGTTGGCCACCAAAGAAACTTCAATTCTAAAATAGAATAATGTTAATAAGCCAATATCTATAGCATTTTATGAGTGCAACAAAGTATACCAAACTCTAATAGCCATGACTGTTTCGTTCCTTTAAACTAGTTCTTCTACAGAGAAAATAAATAGACTGAGAGGAGACAGCCAGTATTGATACACTGAATATTGAGTGTATTCGCGCGTTTAGAGAGCTTATGAAAACGTGAGATTTGTAAGTTTTATCATACACTAGGTGTCACATCTCACAATCAGTGTAGAAATACACTAGTAGTAAGTGTGTCATTCTGGGGGTACCTGATTTTTGTGGACAAAGTCTCTCACGGCCGATTTTAAGGAGGGAAGGGCGACTAACGGGGAGATATTGAGAAGAAAGAGGAAAGAGAAGGAAAAGTAAGAGAGGATCCACGTTTCATCCACTACCCGTGTAATTTCTCCATGGAGATCAGCATATACGATGAAAAGCAGAGCCATCTAAAATTGTATCGTACGTTCTGAAAATATCGGAACGTTTACCGCAATGTGATCAAAATGTTCAGAATTTGCATCTTTGCGAGTACGCATTATCATGACTTGTGTTTATGCTGATTCGATTAATCCGCATCGATTTGCCGGAATCTACCCGGTGATGCCCGGTGAAATGTGTAACAGAAAGCTACAAATTCGATTGCAAAAAAGGGACATAACCGGCAATTACTGGCATTTCCCGGCTGTATACGGTAATGATGACAATTCGCTAACTTGGTCGGTTATCGCATCGAATTTTCTCCTTTGTTTTAGACATTTCACCGGGCATGTCCGGGTAGTTTCCGGTAAATCGAGGTGGACAAAAAATATGAACCTACTCAAGAGTCGCAAATATTTTTCTTGGCAAAGTTACAAAAATTGAACATTTTGATCACGTTCCGGTAAACGTTCCGATATTTTCAGTACGTACGATATGTACACTTATCGATCTTCAGATCGAGAACACGTAACAGCGGCGCCTTGTTGCTGCAGTTCGCATAACCTCTGCGGATCGAGTATTTTTCACTTCCTCGAAATACATTACAAGAATGCTTGCAAATTCAAAAATACTTCGAGCGGGACTCTCTTACTTTTGCACAGTCTCTCACCCTGATCTCTTCCTGTAGCATTGGAATCACTCTGCATTACTCTGGTAACAAGGCGCCGCTGTTACGTGTTCTCGATCTGAAGATCGATAAGTGTACATATCGTACGTACTGAAAATATCGGAACGTTTACCGGAACGTGATCAAAATGTTCAATTTTTGTAACTTTGCCAAGAAAAATATTTGCGACTCTTGAGTAGGTTCATATTTTTTGTCCACCTCGATTTACCGGAAACTACCCGGACATGCCCGGTGAAATGTCTAAAACAAAGGAGAAAATTCGATGCGATAACCGACCAAGTTAGCGAATTGTCATCATTACCGTATACAGCCGGGAAATGCCAGTAATTGCCGGTTATGTCCCTTTTTTGCAATCGAATTTGTAGCTTTCTGTTACACATTTCACCGGGCATCACCGGGTAGATTCCGGCAAATCGATGCGGATTAATCGAATCAGCATAAACACAAGTCATGATAATGCGTACTCGCAAAGATGCAAATTCTGAACATTTTGATCACATTGCGGTAAACGTTCCGATATTTTCAGAACGTACGATACAATTTTAGATGGCTCTGCTTTTCATCGTATATGCTGATCTCCATGGAGAAATTACACGGGTAGTGGATGAAACGTGGATCCTCTCTTACTTTTCCTTCTCTTTCTTCTCAATATCTCCCCGTTAGTCGCCCTTCCCTCCTTAAAATCGGCCGTGAGAGACTTTGTCCACAAAAATCAGGTACCCCCAGAATGACACACTTACTACTAGTGTATTTCTACACTGATTGTGAGATGTGACACCTAGTGTATGATAAAACTTACAAATCTCACGTTTTCATAAGCTCTCTAAACGCGCGAATACACTCAAGAACAATTGACAGATTCGTGTCTATCCGTGAGTAAATCATCCACTACTACACCTGGATAGCTTTGCATTCGACATCATGATTTGAAATCGAAGCGATATTACTTTTTCCGGACTTCTATAATATCGAGAACCATAACTTATAAAAGAAATAAAGCAGCGGCTCATTCTTACCATAAAATTAATGATGACTGTTGGTAATATAATTGGTTCTAAACTGAGGCTCTGGGAAAAATTCTTGACGCCAAGGAATCCATAAACATTTTTCTCGAATTTTCAGCGGATCTCACAAAATTTACACAATGTCATATCAAGGAGCCCGAGAGAGTGCGAAAAGAAACCAAAGATAGAAGTTGTTACTTAACAGTTCTCCTACAACATATTATGAACACATGGCTTGCTAAGTAGAACTGGCGGAAAATCGATAACGCAAAGTTCAAACATCAAATCGGGCAAAACTTATTGACCAACCGAATATGAGCTTTCAATAGCAGAGGAATGTACGTTTTATGAAATAGGAATGAAATAATTTTAGAGAAGATGTCTGCCTTAGTAGGGAATATATTGTTCCGAAAGATGGACTAATTCGCACTGGGGGCGGAGACTGCTAAGTTTTTGAACTGCACAATAATAACATTAATAATATCATAATTATGCCTTTTTTTTATTTTACCACGGGAAATTTGTGATTGGACGGGAAGTCGGTTATTGATATTCGGTCAAACATATCTAATTGATAGAAACGATGAAACATATCCGTTCAGTAGACATGAAAATGATGAGGACTTCATTGTTTCGTAGTTATAGTTAAACGTTTTCTCCAAATTGTTAATTAAATAATAAATTTAGATCTTTCGCGTGGAGACGGACGCCGTGTGGACGGAGATGATGGACATTCAGATCATGGTCACGCCCCCCTCGGAACCGAGGTAAGACTGGTACCCGCCTGGTGTCACAAACCCTGGTACCGAATCGGTAACAAAATGCGCATCACCACTTTGACTTGAGTTGACTTGACAGTGACACCATAATACCACTACCTACATTGCAGAGAGTCTCCCTTCGAGTCTATCTTCCGTCAGAAGCGCCGTACCCGCAAGCAGCGCGGTCTGCCCTCCTGGTGCCAGTGCGAGCCCGCCAAGCCCCGGTGCCCACCCGGACCCCCGGGTCCTGCTGGAGCCCCGGGAGCGCCAGGCGCCCCAGGCAATCCCGGCCCCGCTGGCGCCGACAACACCGAGGTCCACGCGGCCATCGCTTGCCCCCAGAGAGACACGGGATGCGTGCAGTGCCCCACAGGACCGCCCGGCCCCGCTGGCCCCTCTGGTCGCCCGGGTTCACCCGGACCCAGCGGCAACCCCGGTGCTGCTGGTAACGGCGGAGGTATGGGCAGACCCGGTCCGTCTGGACCCATGGGAGATGCGGGGCGACCCGGCTCCGCTGGAAGACCAGGGTCGCCGGGACAGCCCGGACGCGATGGCAGCTCTGGACGCGGCAGACCCGGTAGACCCGGACCCGCTGGAGACCGCGGGTCCGCAGGAAAGCCCGGTGCCGACGGACGACCTGGTTCCTCGGGCCGACCCGGCGGTATGGGAGCGCCGGGACCCTCCGGAAGTCCAGGTGCACCTGGTTCCGATGGACACCCTGGATCGAATGGGTCGTCGGGAATGCCCGGAGGCGACGCAGCCTACTGCCCCTGCCCGAGAAGGTGAATTTTAGAATTTATTTTAGTGTTCCGACGATGGGTTTCGATTCCGACTTCCGCTCTTTAGCAACGATTTGCTCTTTCAGATCGGCCGTCTTCGTGGGTCGCTCTCGCTTCATGCAGCGATCGTAAAGTCAGGATTGACGAAAAGAAAAGAGAATTATATGATAAAGATGATGCCATTAATATTGTAAAAAGATGCCACAAGTACAGTTACAGACATGAATTAGTTAAATTTAAAAAAAAACAAGTTGTGCTTTTCGGGAATCACAGCCATTCGCTTTACATTCCGCCTCTGACATTCCGGATCGAGCACCTATCAGTTCCTCGAAACACAATTCTCCCTTGACGATTATGAAAAATAACGAGGATCTTTCAAAAATTCAAAAATGTTTGGCTGAAAATTTTATTCGACTCTGTAATTATGGCCTGTAAGTATAATGCAAAAAGCTATACAGTCACATCATTCCACAGGCCGGTGAATCCTACAGTTTGGAATGAGAGACCTTGTAGAGTAGAGATTGACTCTCTCAATTTTGCACAGTTTCTCACCCTGACTCCTTTCCTGTAAGGTTGGAATCAAGTGCAGCGATACTGAATCACTCTGGTAACAATAGCTCACAGCTGCCTGTTCTCGACCTGTAGATCGATAAGTGTACATACAATTTGACTCTGCCTTTCATCGTAAACGCTCATCTCCATGGAGAAATTACACGGGTAGTGGTTGAGACATGGATCCTCCCTTACTTTTCCTCCTCTGTCTTCTCAATTTCTCCCCGATAGTCGCCCTACCCTCCTTCAAATCGGCCGTCAGAGACTTTGCCCGCGAACATCAGGTAACCCAGAATGACTACACTTACTACTAGTGTATTTCTACACTGATTGTGAGATTTGCCACCTATAGGTGTAGTGTGTGATACATTTACAAATCTCTCGTTTTTATAAACTCTCTAAACGGACGAATACATTCAATAGTGTGTATATCATACACTGGGTTAGGTATGTAAAAAACAGATTGAGGGAGCAGTCATGCCTGTTAGAGTTTCGAACACTAATAGTTGCTTCACTCATAAAGAAGCTACAGATATTCGCATATTGAAATTATTATATTTTCGGATTAACGTTTCTTCGCTGGTCAACGCTCTTTTACTCTATTACAATTATGGATAGCAACTGTGAGAAGTAGTGCTGTTATTTCGAATAATCCGATTCGCGAATAATGTATTTTTTTTCGCGAATACGATTATTCGAAATAACAACTGATTTAGAATATCTGTATTAATTTTCAGTCATGTTTGCGCTTCGAGCACTGCACATCAGTTTGCCGTTTATCTTTTATTTCGGTGAGATGATTTCCTAAATCCTGTTATTATGAATTCACAAACACTAGTTCAAAATAACAAATCGTTCCACTCCTAAACAGCAGAGATGGCTGAGAGAGACACGCCGAGGTATAGAAAGAGAGCACACGAAGTAGATTTCATGAGTGTGCAATTTTAAACTTGTAATATCATTATGTTTCAGTTGCACTATTCGATACTGTGATCATGCAGCCGATTCTGTTCATTCTCGCCATCATCCTTGTCATTTATCTTCCCCTCCTTATCATAATTTTACTCATTATTATCATTAATCATTAATGTCATTAATCAATGAAGAAATACACAAAAATAATCAAATATATATTCATGCTGTAATATGTATCAGAGAATAAAACACTTGTTGGTCACATTTGTTTTCTTTTTCTTTAATTGAAAGTTACAAGAACAATTGACAGAATCACGTCAATCCAAAAAAAAGCTTGCTGTCGTTTAGTGCCCGCTCAAACTAAAAAAAAGAAAAGAAAAAAAGAAAGTGCCCTATAATCGAGTGGCTCTATAATCGAGTATGCAGAGACAGTGAATCATTCTGATAACAATGCGCAACTGTTAAACGTTTTCGATCTGTAGATCGATAAATGTAAATTCAATTTTAGATATCTCTTCTTTTCATCGTAAATGCTCATCTCCATGGAGAAATTACACGAGTAGCGGATGAGACGTGGATCCTCCCTTTCCTTTTCTCCTCTTTCTTCCCCATTTCTCCCATTAGTCGCCCTCCTTCAAATCGAACGTGAGAGACTTTGTCCGCTAAAAATCAGGTTCACCCAGAATGAATACGCGTACTATTGAGTGTATTCTACACTGATTCGTGACAGTATGATGCACTCAAGAATTTTATGTTCCTAAGTTTGTTCCTGCACACAGAGAAAAATGTATGACTCACCCCTCGGGGGGGGGGTGCTTTTGATACATGCATGTATCAACAATGATACATTGACACAATGATACACAACATGTTGTTCAAAATTTCGTTCCTGTTGTTCCTAGGAACGCTCGGCGGATCGTTTCCAGGAACAACAGGAACATTTTTAGGAACAAAAGGTTCTTGAGCACTAACAAATCTCTTATTTTTATATACTCTCTCAACGCGAGAACAGACTCAATATTGAGAGTATCATACACTGTGAGAAGGGCCACTAATTTAGAATATCTTTTTTATATTTAATATTTCCAGTCATGTATGACCTACGAACTCTGCAAAAGGTGCTCCACTTGATGTTCATCATGATAACTTTGCCGCCTATCTGTCTTTACGGTGAGATAATTTACAGATAGTTAATCTAAGTTCAGTTAAGTTAAGATCAGTTAAATTATGAATGTTTTTTTCTCCAGTTGCACTAGTCGGTCCTTTGGTCCTGCAGCCGATCGTGATTATTCTCTTCATTCTCCTTGCCTTTTTTCTGCCCCTCCTCATCATTTATTTACTCATGAATCAATGAAGACATACATAAAAACAAGTATATGTACATTCGAACAGTGGTAATATGTGCCAGAGAATAAAGCTGATCCCCTTCGTTTTCTTTTTTTTTCTTTGCAAGTGACAACAACGATTTTCAGAAGCGCCTCAATCCAATCAATTTTTTGCTCGTTTTGCGCCCGATCTGACTCATGTGCTCTAACTGCAAATGAACTACTGGCATGTGCTCTTTCTATGCTTTCTAGCCAGCCTTGTTTTCACACGTTCTTCCGTATTGTGTGCTAACAGCGGAACATTGATATATTTTGGGCGACTGTTTGTCAATTTGCAATAGCTAATCAATTGGGAGTTGCATCCATCAGGAATTTTGCTAGGAATGTAAACTGAACGGCGACTTATGGAAATGCATTCATAAAATATAAAAAAATGAATTATTTGTTTCATTATGTAAAAAAAATCAGCCGCAGCCGGAGCGACTCTCCGACTGCGCGGTTCATACTCCTCTGAAACAAAAAAGGGCCGCTCTCGCTTCATGCAGAGATCGTAGAGTCAGGATTGACGAAAAGAGAAGAGAATTGTGTGATAAAGATGATACAATTAATATTGCAACATGATGCTACAAATACAGTTACTGGCACAATAGTAGTTGCCAGTAGTTCATTTGCAGTTAGAGCACATGAGTCAGATCGGGCGCAAAACGAGCAAAAAATTGATTGGATTGAGGCGCTTCTGAAAATCGTTGTTGTCACTTGCAAAGAAAAAAAAAGAAAACGAAGGGGATCAGCTTTATTCTCTGGCACATATTACCACTGTTCGAATGTACATATACTTGTTTTTATGTATGTCTTCATTGATTCATGAGTAAATAAATGATGAGGAGGGGCAGAAAAAAGGCAAGGAGAATGAAGAGAATAATCACGATCGGCTGCAGGACCAAAGGACCGACTAGTGCAACTGGAGAAAAAAACATTCATAATTTAACTGATCTTAACTTAACTGAACTTAGATTAACTATCTGTAAATTATCTCACCGTAAAGACAGATAGGCGGCAAAGTTATCATGATGAACATCAAGTGGAGCACCTTTTGCAGAGTTCGTAGGTCATACATGACTGGAAATATTAAATATAAAAAAGATATTCTAAATTAGTGGCCCTTCTCACAGTGTATGATACTCTCAATATTGAGTCTGTTCTCGCGTTGAGAGAGTATATAAAAATAAGAGATTTGTTAGTGCTCAAGAACCTTTTGTTCCTAAAAATGTTCCTGTTGTTCCTGGAAACGATCCGCCGAGCGTTCCTAGGAACAACAGGAACGAAATTTTGAACAACATGTTGTGTATCATTGTGTCAATGTATCATTGTTGATACATGCATGTATCAAAAGCACCCCCCCCCCCCCCCGAGGGGTGAGTCATACATTTTTCTCTGTGTGCAGGAACAAACTTAGGAACATAAAATTCTTGAGTGCATCATACTGTCACGAATCAGTGTAGAATACACTCAATAGTACGCGTATTCATTCTGGGTGAACCTGATTTTTAGCGGACAAAGTCTCTCACGTTCGATTTGAAGGAGGGCGACTAATGGGAGAAATGGGGAAGAAAGAGGAGAAAAGGAAAGGGAGGATCCACGTCTCATCCGCTACTCGTGTAATTTCTCCATGGAGATGAGCATTTACGATGAAAAGAAGAGATATCTAAAATTGAATTTACATTTATCGATCTACAGATCGAAAACGTTTAACAGTTGCGCATTGTTATCAGAATGATTCACTGTCTCTGCATACTCGATTATAGAGCCACTCGATTATAGGGCACTTTCTTTTTTTCTTTTCTTTTTTTTAGTTTGAGCGGGCACTAAACGACAGCAAGCTTTTTTTTGGATTGACGTGATTCTGTCAATTGTTCTTGTAACTTTCAATTAAAGAAAAAGAAAACAAATGTGACCAACAAGTGTTTTATTCTCTGATACATATTACAGCATGAATATATATTTGATTATTTTTGTGTATTTCTTCATTGATTAATGACATTAATGATTAATGATAATAATGAGTAAAATTATGATAAGGAGGGGAAGATAAATGACAAGGATGATGGCGAGAATGAACAGAATCGGCTGCATGATCACAGTATCGAATAGTGCAACTGAAACATAATGATATTACAAGTTTAAAATTGCACACTCATGAAATCTACTTCGTGTGCTCTCTTTCTATACCTCGGCGTGTCTCTCTCAGCCATCTCTGCTGTTTAGGAGTGGAACGATTTGTTATTTTGAACTAGTGTTTGTGAATTCATAATAACAGGATTTAGGAAATCATCTCACCGAAATAAAAGATAAACGGCAAACTGATGTGCAGTGCTCGAAGCGCAAACATGACTGAAAATTAATACAGATATTCTAAATCAGTTGTTATTTCGAATAATCGTATTCGCGAAAAAAAATACATTATTCGCGAATCGGATTATTCGAAATAACAGCACTACTTCTCACAGTTGCTATCCATAATTGTAATAGAGTAAAAGAGCGTTGACCAGCGAAGAAACGTTAATCCGAAAATATAATAATTTCAATATGCGAATATCTGTAGCTTCTTTATGAGTGAAGCAACTATTAGTGTTCGAAACTCTAACAGGCATGACTGCTCCCTCAATCTGTTTTTTACATACCTAACCCAGTGTATGATATACACACTATTGAATGTATTCGTCCGTTTAGAGAGTTTATAAAAACGAGAGATTTGTAAATGTATCACACACTACACCTATAGGTGGCAAATCTCACAATCAGTGTAGAAATACACTAGTAGTAAGTGTAGTCATTCTGGGTTACCTGATGTTCGCGGGCAAAGTCTCTGACGGCCGATTTGAAGGAGGGTAGGGCGACTATCGGGGAGAAATTGAGAAGACAGAGGAGGAAAAGTAAGGGAGGATCCATGTCTCAACCACTACCCGTGTAATTTCTCCATGGAGATGAGCGTTTACGATGAAAGGCAGAGTCAAATTGTATGTACACTTATCGATCTACAGGTCGAGAACAGGCAGCTGTGAGCTATTGTTACCAGAGTGATTCAGTATCGCTGCACTTGATTCCAACCTTACAGGAAAGGAGTCAGGGTGAGAAACTGTGCAAAATTGAGAGAGTCAATCTCTACTCTACAAGGTCTCTCATTCCAAACTGTAGGATTCACCGGCCTGTGGAATGATGTGACTGTATAGCTTTTTGCATTATACTTACAGGCCATAATTACAGAGTCGAATAAAATTTTCAGCCAAACATTTTTGAATTTTTGAAAGATCCTCGTTATTTTTCATAATCGTCAAGGGAGAATTGTGTTTCGAGGAACTGATAGGTGCTCGATCCGGAATGTCAGAGGCGGAATGTAAAGCGAATGGCTGTGATTCCCGAAAAGCACAACTTGTTTTTTTTTAAATTTAACTAATTCATGTCTGTAACTGTACTTGTGGCATCTTTTTACAATATTAATGGCATCATCTTTATCATATAATTCTCTTTTCTTTTCGTCAATCCTGACTTTACGATCGCTGCATGAAGCGAGAGCGACCCACGAAGACGGCCGATCTGAAAGAGCAAATCGTTGCTAAAGAGCGGAAGTCGGAATCGAAACCCATCGTCGGAACACTAAAATAAATTCTAAAATTCACCTTCTCGGGCAGGGGCAGTAGGCTGCGTCGCCTCCGGGCATTCCCGACGACCCATTCGATCCAGGGTGTCCATCGGAACCAGGTGCACCTGGACTTCCGGAGGGTCCCGGCGCTCCCATACCGCCGGGTCGGCCCGAGGAACCAGGTCGTCCGTCGGCACCGGGCTTTCCTGCGGACCCGCGGTCTCCAGCGGGTCCGGGTCTACCGGGTCTGCCGCGTCCAGAGCTGCCATCGCGTCCGGGCTGTCCCGGCGACCCTGGTCTTCCAGCGGAGCCGGGTCGCCCCGCATCTCCCATGGGTCCAGACGGACCGGGTCTGCCCATACCTCCGCCGTTACCAGCAGCACCGGGGTTGCCGCTGGGTCCGGGTGAACCCGGGCGACCAGAGGGGCCAGCGGGGCCGGGCGGTCCTGTGGGGCACTGCACGCATCCCGTGTCTCTCTGGGGGCAAGCGATGGCCGCGTGGACCTCGGTGTTGTCGGCGCCAGCGGGGCCGGGATTGCCTGGGGCGCCTGGCGCTCCCGGGGCTCCAGCAGGACCCGGGGGTCCGGGTGGGCACCGGGGCTTGGCGGGCTCGCACTGGCACCAGGAGGGCAGACCGCGCTGCTTGCGGGTACGGCGCTTCTGACGGAAGATAGACTCGAAGGGAGACTCTCTGCAATGTAGGTAGTGGTATTATGGTGTCACTGTCAAGTCAACTCAAGTCAAAGTGGTGATGCGCATTTTGTTACCGATTCGGTACCAGGGTTTGTGACACCAGGCGGGTACCAGTCTTACCTCGGTTCCGAGGGGGGCGTGACCATGATCTGAATGTCCATCATCTCCGTCCACACGGCGTCCGTCTCCACGCGAAAGATCTAAATTTATTATTTAATTAACAATTTGGAGAAAACGTTTAACTATAACTACGAAACAATGAAGTCCTCATCATTTTCATGTCTACTGAACGGATATGTTTCATCGTTTCTATCAATTAGATATGTTTGACCGAATATCAATAACCGACTTCCCGTCCAATCACAAATTTCCCGTGGTAAAATAAAAAAAGGCATAATTATGATATTATTAATGTTATTATTGTGCAGTTCAAAAACTTAGCAGTCTCCGCCCCCAGTGCGAATTAGTCCATCTTTCGGAACAATATATTCCCTACTAAGGCAGACATCTTCTCTAAAATTATTTCATTCCTATTTCATAAAACGTACATTCCTCTGCTATTGAAAGCTCATATTCGGTTGGTCAATAAGTTTTGCCCGATTTGATGTTTGAACTTTGCGTTATCGATTTTCCGCCAGTTCTACTTAGCAAGCCATGTGTTCATAATATGTTGTAGGAGAACTGTTAAGTAACAACTTCTATCTTTGGTTTCTTTTCGCACTCTCTCGGGCTCCTTGATATGACATTGTGTAAATTTTGTGAGATCCGCTGAAAATTCGAGAAAAATGTTTATGGATTCCTTGGCGTCAAGAATTTTTCCCAGAGCCTCAGTTTAGAACCAATTATATTACCAACAGTCATCATTAATTTTATGGTAAGAATGAGCCGCTGCTTTATTTCTTTTATAAGTTATGGTTCTCGATATTATAGAAGTCCGGAAAAAGTAATATCGCTTCGATTTCAAATCATGATGTCGAATGCAAAGCTATCCAGGTGTAGTAGTGGATGATTTACTCACTGACAATATAACTTACTTTTTCAATAGAGACTTTAAACTGTGCCCTCCAGAACTTTTCGAGAAACAAACAAATCATAAATTTCGAAACTTGCAAATTTTCAGAAAAATTCCAATTTTTGGTGTCTGATTTGATAAAGTGTCCAGTCGAAGTGAACATGAATCGACCAAAGCCCCACTGAACAGCAATACTATATGACTTTTGCTGCAGAATGGGCGGCATAACCTATCGCTAAATGCTTCCCTAAAATTAAGACACTTTGTGAAAGCACGTTTTCGTGCTCTGATTTCAGGAATAATCGCAATTCTCAGATAGTTCACCGATGGTAGCCCCTAGTTCGAAGTGAGTAGTACTATTGTAATGATAGTAGGTGACCTTCTAAATCAGATCGGAATGGGAATTCAATACGGTTCAGCGACATTAAAAATCGGAAAACGAGTGGCACCTTGAAATTTCGCGGGCAGCTTTTATATTTGTGACATCGATTCTGGCTAACTCGATGTTGAAGGTTCCTTCCATGAACCTTCCTGCATTCAGGACAGATCAGTCTTTCAATAAATAGGTTGCATGGAATCATCTCTCGATCCCTCATGAAACGGCAACTCGACAAAAATGCCGAGTCGAAACCGGCCCGACCAACTTTCTCAACTCTCACTTCTCGACTAAATGAATGGGCAGCATCGAAGTAGTGGGCGATGAAAAGGGGAAGACTCACTTTGTATAGTGATCGTACAGGGAATTTGATTGCAGCCTTACAAATGAAGCGCGATAGAATTTTGAAAAATTTCAAAATCGGGCAAAACTTATTGACCAACCTGATAATAAAATCACGGAAATATTGGTATGACGTGTTAGCATTTCGCCGGCTTTTTGCACAGTAATTTCGTTATTAACGGAACGGAAAATTTACGCACAATATTAATCGTATAAAAAGTTACTCACCCCAACGGTGTCCACCACTTCGTCGTGCAACTCGTTGATCGTATTGTAGAGAGAAGGAATGGTGACCAGGCAAGCCAGCACCTGAAAGGCTCAAAATGGTGCCGAGTTCTGGCACCGGGCACCAGCGATACCTGATCATGGGTTCACAAAATAAATCTCACCGCCAGAACTGAGGCAGCCACCGCCACAGCAACCATCACGCGTTCTTCCTTCATAGTCTCTAAAAAAGCAAATTTAATATTCGTATTATTAGTGTAATTTAATGATCGTGATTCGTAAAAAAACAGTGAAGAAAGTGTGATTGAACGCACTACATTTTCTAGATTGCTTCATCGCTTCAAGAAAAAAAAAGGAAAGGTGTTTGATTTAGGGAATAATAGCGAAAATAGTTAAGGAAGCAATTGAATATGTACTACTATATTAAAATATATCTACAAGATCGCTGCGTTTTGGTTTTTGGTTTCCTAAGAAAGTGAAATTCTCTCAGTAACGTGAAAGTGAAACGCATAATGGCAAGGAAACGGAGTACAAATTAGGAAACAAGGTTGCGAGTTCGGTAATCGTATCTCGGTTTAGCTACAGACCGGTCTTACAGCTGAAGGGGAGCGTAGGGAAAAGTCCATGGAGAAAACATCAGAGGGCCTATTACAAATTTACGAGCATTCGTCCGAAATAATAAAACGTTCCGTTGATAATCCGTTCTAAACAACAGATACGGCTGCGAGAGAGCATGGCAAAGTGAGAGAGACGTCGAGGTATAGAAAGAGAGTACACCACCAGTAGTCCATTTCATTTACGTATCATTTTAAAATTGTAATACGCTGAACGTGCATTCCTAACATTCAAGAAGCGCGAATTTACTAGGGAAAGAGCAGAACTGTAATGCACCAGCTACTCTTCTTCTCCTTTTATACGGAACATCTCGATTACGCTCCTAATTGTATGCAATGATTCTGGAATGCAGGGGAAGTTGCGTGATCACAACACACGAAGCTTGCCAATAAAGCACTCCTCTAACTGTCTGACCCTCTCTGTTAGTGCCTTCTCTAACTATTCCCCTCTGCGCCTCTGCCTTTCCTTGGAACTAGCGGGAAAGGAAGCACGGCACGGCACCCAACAAACTTTCTCCCTTAGAGTTCGAGATTCAGACAAATGTCTCTCCATTCGGCACACTCTCTCGTGCCCACCGACCGGCTAGAGAGTGTGCGAGAGAAAGAGACGCTTACCCGCCTGCCGCACTCTCTAACTGTCTGCCCTCTGAATTCGTGCCTTGCTCAGCGAGTTCCTGCCCTATTCCCGCTTCTTGAATGAGTAAGCACAATAGGGCAGTGCGCACAACAAAAATGCTACTCGTCTGACCTCTTCCTGTGCCTCCAACTCTCTGTTCTCCCCAAGAGACAGGCGTCCCAGGGCAACCAACAGTTAGTCTGCTATCTCCCTTGAGGGTAGCGGAAACGAGAACATGTTGATACAGGTTAACAAAGAAAGCGCCGAAGATGCCTATACTCTTGTGTTTGGCGCATTTGCTAGTGCGCCTTCGACTTGGTTCTGTGCCAGGATGGAGATGGGACGCTTTGATGCTATGGCATGCTTTAGAGCAATTATTATAGTTTTCTCAAATTTCGAAACGAGAATGAAAAATGGCAGTGAATTGCAATACATTCCTAGTGGCCTTCGATTTGCTACATCTTATGATCTCGTCACTAGGGCGGTGAGTAGGGTTCTCTTATTGGGAAACTATTCGAAACGGGAACAAAAGAGCACCGGCCGCAAGGCGTGCGAGAGAGTTAGTGAAATTGAGAGAGAAGATGGGCAGTTAATTTCCAATACTCCCAATAAGGGTGTACCCTAGAGGTGAGTTAATGTGGGAAGTGCAGATGGAAAGGCGCAAACGGGAGAGAGGCAATCACACGTTTTTAATGTAAAGTCCAATGAACTGATAAGCAGTTTTTTCGTAGAGGGACAAAAAAAGAGATCAGTTCCTGCCCACCGTTATCACTCTTATTCCATTGTGGAAACGTTGAAGCGCCTGGAGACTGGGTTGGTGCTTCGCGCAACGCTCAAACTTACCAGGAGAAGACTCTCCGTGGTTTCTTTTTTTCTTCTTCGTGAACGCCTCTCCAACTTCTCTTTCATTACTCACCGAAGTATAGGTTGAAATTACCAATTTTATTTCGAACTTTTTAGACAAATCGTCTGGACAAAACGTCCGTGACTGTCTCGAGCGATCGTTGAAGCATATTTGGCAAAAGACGAGAAATATGAATTTTTCGCTTTATATTTGAATTACAAAAGTGCAGTAGCAGCAAAACGCGGTTTGAGTATGCTTACTAAGTTACAAAAACTATTCAAATAATTCATTCAGGTCCGAGAAAGTGTAAGATGATGAGAAACTCCTCCACATCTCTTCACCTTCTCATGTTTGGTTGACAATATCCCTACTTCCCGTTCGCCTCCCCCTTGTGTTCGCACATTTGTGTGCATGCTGTCGCATCCTTACGGTGTGCGATAGATAACAGAATGAATAGTCAAATAAACTTTAGACACAACAAACGAGCGTTGTCGATGTAACGCTGGTTTGCAGCTTTGAAAGATGGGAGCGGCCAATTTCAGATTTTTAAAAAATCGATCCGATACAGAAATCGCAAAACAAATTTGAAAATGTAAAGTTTTCCTCCTCCTCAAGTTATGCATATTCTTGCGTTTTTGTTCCATGGTCGAGCGGGTACCTATTAACACCGCTACGTACATTTATGTTTTGAAAAACTCTTGAAACATTACTGGATAGAAAAAATTTCAATCTCACTGAATTCGTAGCTTAAATATACGGTTGTTGAAACATTGAAACGCTTGGACACTAATAAGCATTTTTGAGGTTCATATCTGTCAACATCGTGACTTCTAGCTTTGAGGAAATACAATTCGAGTAATTTTCTATGCAATTTGTAATAAACTGTAGTAATTGTGCAATCAGTAAGGGTTGGAAAGTTCGAGATTTCAACATCTTTATTGCTCGATCGATCGTTGTCATCGAAACATGCAACCGCATCACGGGCCGTACTTCGACGAGCCGAAGCCGCTCTAGTGTCGCTTCGACACGAATCGCGCGCGCTGCACGAAGACGGCCGACCTGCAAATCGTTGCTAACGAACGGAAGTCGAAATTACTATACAACTTCGGAACAATTAATTAAATCGAAAACACACCGTCTCGGGCAGGGACAGTAAGCGGCGTCGCCCCCAGGCATTCCCGAGGAACCGGGCGCTCCGGGGTGTCCGTCGGGTCCCGGGTGTCCGGGGCTTCCAGCCGGACCGGGCGCTCCCATCGGGCCAGGGTGACCGTCGGAACCGGGTCGTCCGCTCCCTCCGGGCTTGCCGGGTTCTCCTTTGGATCCGGCGGGTCCGGGGTGGCCGGGTCTGCCTCTGCCGATGGCTCCATCCTTTCCAGGTGCACCGGGTGATCCGGGTTTACCGTCGCCTCCGGGTCGTCCGGCGTCTCCCATGGGTCCGGGCGGTCCGGCCGGGGCAGAGCCTCCGCCGGTACCAGGCTCTCCCGCCTCTCCGTGGGGTCCGGGCGAGCCCATGGGTCCGGCGGGACCGGGACGGCCCGGAGGTCCCATGGGGCACTTGACGCAGCCGGTGTCCTTCTGCGGGCACACGATGGGCGCGTAGACCTCACGGTTGTCGGCGCCAGCCGGTCCCGGCTCGCCGGGGGCACCGGGCGCACCCGGGGAACCGGCGGGACCCGCTGGTCCGGGCGGGCACCGCGGCTTGGTCGGCTCGCACTGGCACCAGGATGGGAGGCCGCGTTGCTTGCGAGCTGCACGCTTCTGACGGAAGATGGACTCGAACGGAGACTCTCTGAAATGGATGTTATTATTCACGGTATTTCAGGACGAAACGAGTATCTGTGGTACCATGTGATACCAGCATTTGTGGTAGGGTGGTACGACGGTACCTGGGCACGGAGGGAGGGGTCACGAGGATTTGGATATCCATCATCTCTGTCCACACGGCGTCGGTTTCCACGCGGAACACCTCAAATGGTAAAATTGGGCAAAAGTGCGGTAGACGTTGCAAATCACTTAGGAAACTAAATAATTAGTTCGGAAGGAACTTAGTCACAGTTCAGTTATGTTTCATAACATCTACTAATGTCGTTCGGGATTCCGACTACGTTTAGGATGTGTCCCCCTTGATTCGAAAAAAAATCAAATTATAATTCAGTTTAGGCAAGTTAAGACCATTATTAGGTACTCGTTCGCAATTTCTTGAATTGTACATTCCTTTTAAATGATGGGAACGAGCTAGCGCATCTTTCGCTTTGGCTATGGGAGCGAAACAGCCAGAGCACTTTCACCGTGTTACTATGTGTACATTCTGAACTAACAATAGTTGTTGTTTTAAAAATTATTTTATAACTATTATTCAAAATTACTGACCCCAACAGAATCCATAACTTCCTCATGCAGCTCGTTTATCGTGTTGTATAACGACGGAATGGTGACGAGACAAGCCAAGACCTGAACGAATTGGATGGAACCAGGAACCAGGAACCCCGACCCAAGATTCGGTACCACAGTACCCAAAACCACAAACTCACTGCTAGTGCGGAGGCAGTAACTGCAACGCCGACGATCACGCGTTCTTCCTTCATTTCCTAAATTACATAATTACAATTTACAAAAATTAAAATAAACTTGAGATCACGATTTCGAAAGGAAATCAGTTCAAGTTGGAGTAGGAAAGAAAGTAGAGAGAAGTGTGATGCGTTCCCTATTCCGTCCCCTTTTATAGCCAGGGATACACCGGCCCACCCCTACTACCCATCATCAAGCCCGGCCCCCCGGAAGGCAGTGGGCGTTCCCCGCACTACACAGTGCGCGATTTGCCTCGCACTCTCTCCGTTTCGCACGCTATCTCGTCGGTTATACAGTCGAGAGACAGTGTGAAAACAAGAGAGCGAAGGGTGAGTTCACTTTCACTCACTAACCTTTCCCTTGTCGCTACTTTACGCTCCCCCCCCCCGCTAAGCGCCTCAGAAAACTCGAAATAGGCGCGCGTTTATGGCTGAAATGCGCATAAAACAGAAAACAGTGCGCGTAAGCAGTGATTATTACTTCAAAGTGTCCCAGTTCTCTTCAATTGAGAGGGGGTCTCGGTACTTGTGGTCATGAGCACACGGGTTTGAGTAGCCCCACTTGAGAGAGTTATGACGATGTTCAAACGCCTGGTGCTAACTAGGGTTGACCACTCGAATATCCTCGGGAACACAACAATATTGACAATGAAACAAAGAACTGTTCCGGAACGGAGTCGAAACGCTTTGTTTCGACTTTCCGAGTGGTCAACCCTAGTGCTAACCATACAAAATTGCTCAACTATCTATCTTCAACCAATAATATCTGTTGTTGTATTCCACTGAGACTCCAAGCACTAGTGGATGCCATCACTTTCTCTCTCGATTTTGGTGCTCACTCAGCAGGAAAGGGTCTACAGAATAAGGAAAGTATGTGAGTCTTAAAACTACTGTTCGATTCGAGAGCAAACAGTGAAGCTAGCAGGTCAATGGAGGGTTGTTTTCTGACCTTGGTATTGGTCGTTTTTGGCTCGGCTTGAAGCCACCTGCGGAGTTTTGTCGGTAATGCGATCAGCCAACCTCACCCCTTCTTATAATTCCATTCATGACTACACCAACGCCAAGGACATCATACTTCTCTGACGTAAGACTTTCTACAATATTATTTATAATATAGACCCAAATTTGAACTTTTATGAATTCGTCAGCCTTCTTCTGCCTCTAAAAGCATTGCTTTGTTGCTACTTTTTTTATCTAAGTCGTAATTGAGGCTCCAGCCGAGAGTACCAGACTCGTGCCCGTAAACCCAGATGTACTCTGAGGGTACCCTTTTTGCCTGGTCTCCAATCGTAACTAAGAGCTGCTTTCAACCGATCCCACACGCAATCTCACTCCTCTATAGGAAAGATTGTGACCAAAAACGGGCAGTAATGCTCACAGGACCAAACACTCATAACTGGTAGAGAGAGAGAGAGAGTAGCCCGGCGGCCGAATTTGATCACACTCGGATGAAACACAACGCACGAGGGGACAACGGCCAACGCACCCAAGCTTTCTAAGGAGAAGATGGAAATTAGGAGAGTCATTTCCTCTGGGAAGTTTTGCTGTTCTTCACGGTTGTCGCTTCATGCGCATTTGTTCTCTTTACATTTGAGTTTATTCTAACCTATAGACAGCGGCTAAAATGCTAAATCGGAGCAACATCTGTAATGCGATATTAGAGAACAGCATGAAACGCGTTTGCATCGTGTGAAAGCACATAGGTAGAAATCGGTACGATTGTGGCATCAAGTTGTTCTCCGATGCCTCTCAAATTATTACAAAACCTTCTCAAATTCGGTTGAGAAGACATTGTGCCTGTATCTCGCTGCTTGGTCACATGGGCTTCCCATCCCTCGGTCGTCTATCATCCCAATGCTACATACCTACAGAAAATTGGTCAGGGGCGGCATGGTGTGCTAGCGGCATAGTAGAACCCTCTCACTTTGGCACACTCCTTCAATTGTGACCCCTTTATGGAGGGTTGAAATACTCGTTCTCGAATACTGTCTTACTCGTCTGCCGCCAGCGGAAACGACTTCATAAAGGGTGTAATCTTCTGCCCATTGCAGTGCTTTGATGGGCGACGAGAGGGTTTGACCGAGACCAGAATCGGTTTTGCTTAGTTTCTCATAAAAGGAGAACCGCCGAGGGTAAATGACTGAGGCGTTCTTTATCGAAAACAAACGTAGAAGCTCTATTGTTAGTCATTCCGTTCCTCTCAACGTTCACAAGTTCACTCTTAAAGAAGGAGTGAAGGGAAAGGTTCCCAGCTGGAAGTCCCTGTAACTGCAATGAGCAGTACTGTAAGAGCTCGGCAAACACAGAAAATGTAAATTCAGAGACTCGGACGTGTCCAGGGAGGACTGGCAAGGATTATTCTCCCACCAAGGAGACAATGGATAAGCGCAGGGGCATGTAAAATTGGGAGGGCGCTAATTACACGAAACGGGGTTGAGACAGTGGGAGAGAAGAGTTGAAGAGTGCATGCAAATCGTAAACGCAGGGGTAACGTGCGAGAGTCGAGGGATTATGCAGCTCAGTTAGAGATTTTGCAGCCCGTTGGCTGACACACGTACGGAACCCCTGATCATCACGCAAACTTTGCGCGCGCATATCTCCGTCGGTTTTCGAACTAGAGATTTGAAACTTCGGGGATCTCTTATCGTTGAGGGAAGCAATCGACGTGTGTTGCCACTTTACTCACGAAAATATTCCCTTCACTCCTTCTTTAAAGAAGGAGTATCACGAATCTCCTGCTTGATCATTCCTAATCTCATATGTTTCAATGACGCGGTCGCTCTCTCCTCTTCCACCCTTATCCCTCCCTATCATTTTTGAATTCCTGCATTCAGGGTCAGTTTGGCACACAGCCAAACGCGAATAACTTTGTTCAAACTTATCGGCTGAACATGCGGTTTTCGGGGCTATTATCAGGAAACCGTTTACCATAACCCGACAGTGAGAACTCAGTTGACCAAAAGTTCGTGGGACACCACCTTTAACATTATAGTCCTTACATGTCTCGTTCACATATTATCCCGAAATTCGCTTGAATCAATTGTGTACATGCCACACAAGCTAATGGTGTATTCGCGCATTTCTGCTGCGATAAAGTTATTATAGCTCTTGGCAAGAATTCTCGCTTTCCAAAAATAACCCCTGTGAAATCAGAGCTATACTCTTGTTGAAATATGTCGCTTTCCCTTTTCTATCGTTAGAAAACGAGAAATTCTCAAGTAAGTACTCTCGTTGATGCTATCGCTGCTGTTTGTTATTGCATTTTTATTGCACTTTCTCGTCTGGTGAACGGTAAGATTGCAAGTTAATGCAATTCTGTTGCTTCTGATTTTCTTACTTCTGATTTTCTGTAAACCGCACCGGATGGAATCGGATTTAATCATTCCTACCGCGATATCAAACCGCAGTGAAACATGAAATATGTTTGTTGGAAACCACTCAAGTGGTTCAATTTTGCTGTTTTGATGAACGTTCTGAGAAGGACTCTCTCGATTATGATCTGGATGTTTAGTATGATACTATGAATACTCGGCGCTGGGGATGGGTGCCCGGCTGTGAGTGTTGGTGCGTAGACCTTCCACGGGCCGGCCACCACTACTGAAAGGCTTCGTAGTAAGAGGACATGTAAAATGAAGAGGGAATCTCTTGCTTTTGCACACTCTCACACCCTCCTTTCTTGAGGTTTGGAATCATGTTTACGCTGGAGGAGGAGGGTAGTATGAAGTGTTTTGATGGTGTGATTATGTGAGAGTTTTGATCGTTTCTGCATTACTTGTCATAAAAGAGAGAACCCCCGGTGGGGTCAAGTAGCGAACTGTATAGTAATACAGTCGAGAGAAGAGAGCCTCTCTAGAAGAGTATAGAAACTTGAAACCACGAGGCGAAAAATGGCTCAATAATTTTACTTGGGGTACTTTCACAAATCAGCGAATCAGGGAGGGAATGAGCAAAAGTTTAGTTACGCTTTCCTTTTCACTCGTAAACAACTTTAAATGCTCAGTGTAGTACTTTCGTTGATGCTATCTCGATTGTTTGGTTGTTACAGTTGTACTTCAGTTACCCTTTCTTGAATACTTCTGTTGCAATAGTGATTTTTGGTAGCAGTAGAAAAAGAGCAAGACAGTAGCATCGAATGAGTCGCTACCACTGAAATTATCAAGAATACCTGAAACACATTCGCTCGTCGCACCTAAGAAGTGGTTGGTCCGAGGTCGGCAATCGATAAAACATGCACAATATATTTAGCAACTATCAATTTTTTTGGAGAATATTACATACGAGACAATTCACAGTCGTTATCGAATGCGCGGATTCCACACCTAATATCAGGCAAACTTGAAACACATTCATTCATTCATTATTTATTCCGTCAGAGGATCGCGTACAAGAAAATGAACTGTGAATAGTGAAAAAAACGGATGTCCGTCGCACATCATTCCACAGGCCGGTCAACCTTACAAAAAGGGCTTTGGAGTGAGAGAGCGTGTGAAATCGAGACTCTCTCACTTTTGCACACTCTCCCTCCCTGACCCTGATCTGTAGATTTGGAATCATGTGGTCGACGAGGTCAAACATGGAACATGTATGCAAATGTCGATTCTCAGCCGCTCGCAGAAACGTCTCAAAGACGTTTAGACAATTTGACAACAAATAGTAAGCACCGAGAAGTACAAGTATCGAGAACTTCCCAACAATTTGCTAATTTTAGAATTGCTTAATGAACGTATGGCGTAAAATGTAATAGTTTCGAAGTAAAATAGTGAAATCAGAGAAACAATCCGATTTGCAGAGTGCCGCCTCCTTTCATAGATACGAAGGCCTTTTCCAAACTGACAGAGAAGACTCGGGGCGAGAGAGTGTGCAAAAGTGAGAGAGTCCCTCTCGATTTTACACTCTATGTCACTCCAAACCCCTTTCTGTAGAGCTGGTGTGCCTGTAGAATGATGTGGCCATTCAGATAATGAAATGGTAAATTTACATGATAAAATACTATTGTCATTATTGTTGTTATTACTACTACAAAACTCTCTAGATATCGCAAACTCATTGAAATATCTGAAGAAATATACTAATATTGGCTACCTTTGAAGCGTGAAACTCGCCTGATAGAACGGTTCCTTGCGGAATTATCTCCTTTCTCCATCGTTTTTGCGCTTTGCACTTTGTAAACAAGCTTAAAATGCTCCAGTGCTGCACTCTTTTTACTTTTCCCGATGCTATCTCGACTGTTGTTATTGCAAGTCCACTACATTGTCGCGTGAGTGGCCCAATTGTAAAGAAATTTACTCAATGCAAGTACGCTATAGTAAAAAGCAACAAGCGACACTTACATGCAATGAAGAAAGGTATAAACTATTTCGGAACTGTCGTCTGTGTTTGCGAAGCACTCTTGAAATGCACCCAAGAATGTTCAACCGGTTTTCGACCGCCCCGGTCTTTGGTGTTCCATCGCAGGGTTTAAAGATGGTATTCCGGGGGATTTGCTGGCCCCAAAACACGGTAGACACAACTCGTAAAAGACTATTGCCAAACCCCAGCTTAGCTGCTGTATTTTCTACTTTCACTTACATGTTACTTCTTGTTTTCACAATTCTTAGAAAGCGAAACAAATTTAGAAAACCATTTTTAGAAGGTCTCTGGGGGGTAGAGCACGAAGGTCATAAAATTAGTGAAGAGTCAGGTGAAAGCGGCCAGAAGTGAAAGGCCTTCACTGACCCAGCGGGGTGTTCAGAAAGGGCTTTATCGCTTCCGCTAAAGGCTAACTGATCCTGTGTGAATGAGCTTCGCACGGCCTCTCTCTTTCTCTTTCTTTCTATCTTTCTCTCCCACTCTCTCTCCATTTGGCACATTCCCTTGCCGGTTGAGCGCACGAACTAACAGATAAAATGGAGAGATTGGCATTCAGATTGGATGAGAGGGGGGCTGTATTACAAATTTAGAATACTAAATTTAGAATACTATTATATATATTTTCAATCAACGACTTTTGGCATGATAAATGATTGATTGATACGTTCCACTTCGAGTACTACCTGTGGTGTGCTTGTTGTCTGATTCTCTCGCTTTTGCGTGCACTCTCGTCCTCGTTTCTATTGTTTATCAGCGGAACGTTTTAATATTTCGGACGAGTGTTTGTGAATTTGTAATACATGAACTAACAAATGCTAAGGGGAGCGGTGATGAGAGGTGAAGAGGATCAAATGAGGAGAATGTGAGGGGTTAAGCCGCCAAAAGCACAGACGATCGAGTGGTGGAACAATTTTCGGAATATAGAGAGAAGCGCAAACACAAAATCACCGGGTTTAGACATAATACCTTGAGACCTTGAGAATTGGAGGTAGGTGAGACATTAACATTGTAACTAGATTTTCGGACAATTATAATTTTTACGAGTCAATCGCTCAATCGATGCGTCCGTAAATCGATAAAATCGTAACATTTTTTATGGAATAACTCCAACGAATACACCACACAGCCTTCATCCTTTCCACTATTAACAATATAATAAAAGATTAAAGCGCCTGGTAAACACGATTTTCTGAATGTATAATGTTGAACAAAGTAGAAAAATAATTCAACACCATCAAGGATAAAATCAAGTGAAAATCGATCGAACCGGCTAATTTGACACTGCCATCCCTCCTTCCACCGGCCATTTCCTCCTTTATCATGAGTGAAAGTGAGCTGCGCGCGCTCGATTTTAGCCCGCGCCGATGGTTCCGTCATTGTCTTTATCGACATTTTTGCTGTTTTTCATCCAGAATATTCGATCACATGCGCCACTCGATTTGGCTACTGCCGACAAGCGTGAGCTTTTTTTTAATTCTTGTCCGTATGAATTACTCGATGCGTGTCTTTTCCACTCGAAAAGCAACTGAGAAACATTTTGTAACTAAAATTTGTTTTCTAATGAAATTCAAATGAATAAAATATAAATTTTGGTGGGCCTGAAAGTTGAGGAATTACTTTCCAATCGATAATTCAGGAGTGAGTCCCGCCTTACTCCTCTTGAACGCAACACTATCCGAGGAGGAAAGAAGGCATCTCGTCTCGACGATCCATCGCACTTACAAAGTACAAGACTACGATGCGGTTTGTACAAATTTATTGTGTAATTAATATTATTTAATGTCAACGTACCTATAAAGTTACATGTATTTCTTTCCCTATTGGATACACAGTCCGATTCGCGCTTCACTTCTATCATATTGCGTGAGAAACGAACAAGCCCACAATACGTTTTCGGGACGCGAGCGAAGATATAATATTTATTTATTTTATTATTTATTTAATTAATTCCAGATTCGGGAGGATCTCCGTGAGAACGCGCCACGATTCTATTCGATCGTTGCTGATCTCGACTCTTTGATTCGGAGGAACTACGAATCGAGAGGAAAAGTGGCACAGAGGCGACTTGAAAAGGTGACTTGTTTTTCTTGAGGTCAACTCATTGTCAAGCAACACTGGCCTAGCAGTGTTCCCCCGCGAGCCCAGCTATTACAAATTTACGAGCACTCGTCCGAAATAATAAAACGTTCCGTTGATAATCCTTGCTAATCAACAGATACGGCTGCGAGAGAGCATGGCAAAGTGAGAGACACGTCGAGTTATAGAAAGAGAGTACACCACCAGTAGTCCATTTCATGAACTTATCATTTTAAAATTGTAATAGAAGTCGGGAAGTACCTTCACCTCTACCATTTTTACAACTCGAGCAACTCATCGAAAAGAGGGGAATTTCTGTGATAACACTTAGTGGTAAAGCACATTTTGCAATACCTAGTAGTATTTGCGAATCGAGAGCGAACGTGACGCGAAATGGCGTTTTTGTTTTGTTTAAAAATTTGCTTCGACAGCGAGAGGACGACTTATCGAAAACCACCGAATTTTGGTGATATTCGATAGTTATTAAGCATACTCATTTAGGAATTGATACGAGGGTTACACAGAGTCGGCTAGAGAAAGTGCGATATTGTTCAAACGAAATCGGGGACGAAGCGAAATGATATGAAATTCGGCGATATCAATCATAGAAGAAACACACCCAGTTCACCGAAAACTTTAATAACTATTGACTATTTAACGTTGGCTAAAGACCGTTCCACCTTTTTTTAGTTATTTTTTAATCGTTCGGTGCATGACTAAACTAAACACTAGATCTCTATCTACAAAAGCAGGTGCTCCTGATTTTGAGACCTGAGTGAAACACAAAACTGGCGACTTTTTAAAAACAAACAATTCGTGCGTGCAAGTCGCGCCTATTTATTGAAGATATTTGGGGGGGAGGATCGAGATTTGCGCGATCCATATGCAAAGATTGTTATTGATTGAACGTTAATTGTAAGTCATTTATCGATCCAATGTTACAGTATGCCGAAAACTGCACGCACGATCTACGGGACGGCGCTGATCGACTGGCAAAGTACCTCAACGAAAATATCGATCTGAATTTGCAGGTATCCTATTTTTAATCATTCCCACTTTTCTAGAGTACACGCTCAACGAGACCATGGCGTACCTTTTGCTCTTTGCTCTTTTTCCTCTTTTTGCCATAATAATTAGTAGTACTAACAGAAAAGAAGTTAATCTATACACGTTTTCGAATTAAAAATAATTAAAATAAAATAATGAATTCAGGTGGTGCGCAAGGAGGTGCTGCTCAAGTTTCTGCAAGCAGCAAATTCGATGCGACTCGAGGAATCGAATGCACTGAGAAAAACTATCGGAGATAGATTCAAGTTCATGACGATCGGAGAGGTGACTATTAAAGTGATACGATAATATCAAAACATGGACTTCCGCTTGTTCTCGTAACCCTCTCGTGTCTCTCGTTGGCCTTTGGGTAGTAGATTCCTAAAGACTATTATTTCAGAACGTCTGTCTGTCTGTCTGTGTGTGTGTGTGTGTGTGTCCGTCCGTCACGCTAAATATCTCGCCAACGGATAGAGCTATCGACTCAGTTCCTTCGCCATCACATGCATCTCCACGACAGTAACTTGCTCAATAAAAAAATTTAAACAAAATCCATGGCCAAGTGGGTTACGCGCTTGACTAGCAATCCGAGCGACGCAGGTTCGACCCCCGCCGCGGGCAAACCTTTTGCCGCATTTTTCGCAAGTGCCAGAAACTGCTCTAACACGGTTTTGAGTACCGTGAAACACGTTTTCACCTGTTTTGCCGAGTTTTAACGTGAAAAATCGAAATTTTCGATATTTTCCCAAATGATGAAGGGAGTGTCGGGGATCACAGGAAAAGTGTTTTGCGATGTCGGAAACGTGTCTGAACGTGTTCTAACGCGTTTTAACGTGAAAAATCGAAAAATTCGAAAAGTTCCAAAATGATTCAGAGAGCGTAGGGGATCACAGGAAAAGTGTTTTGCGATGTCAGAAACGTGTCTGAACGTGTTCTAACACGTTCTAACGTGAATAATCGAATATTTCAAAAAGTTCCAAAATGATTCAGAGAGCGTTGGGGATCATAGAAAACGTTTCCGAAATTGCTCTAAAAGCTCTGAACGCACTGTATCCTGCGTTTCCGTTGTGAAAGGCTCCTGAGGCTGAGAGCGATCGAAAAAAGTTGCCACGGAGCCACGAAGTGGCGTAGTGGCAACTTTTTTCGATCGCTCTCAGCCTCACGAGCCTTTTGCAACGGAATAAGCCAGTACTCTTTGTAGCGATTAACACTCCCCAACATAAGTCGAGCTTCAATGTCACCTGGGGCCGGCTATCGAGCTCCCGCTGGACCGAACTTGGAGCCGGCTATCGAGCTTCCCCTGGACCGAACATGGAGCCGGCTAAAAACCCCTGGACCGAACTTGGAGCCTGCTAAAAACCCCTGGACCGAACTTGGAGCCTGCTACCGAGCTTCCCCTGGACCGAACCTTCGGCCGGCTGCAAACCTCCCCCTGGACCGAATTTGGAGCCGGCTACAGAGCTCCCCCCTGGACCGAGCCTGGAGTCGGCTGCAAAGCTCCCCCTGGACCGAACTGTGCCCTGCAACTGAACGCCCCCCTGAACCATACTTTGAAAACGTAGTGCGCACCCTACCATAACGTAGTTTAACCTCAACACACCCTGCTAGTTATAACGAGGTATGGAATGAGAGCGTGTAAAAACGAGAGTGACTCTCTCACTTTTTACATGCCCCATCGAAGTTTCGAGTGGTCAACACCAGCCCTGAACTCTTTCTGTAATAATGTGAATCAGGGCTGTGCGGCAAGGCACTTGCCGGTTGCCGAAATTGCCGAAATTGCCGTACTTTCATTGCCGAAATTCCTTGCCGGCAACGGCAAGTGATTTTGGACGGCAACGGCAATACAATATTTCGGAATAAAATGCATGAAAAAAGAAGAAAAGATAAAAATACACGAGAAAAAAAATTGTTTTCGTTTTCTTTTTTTCATCTCAAAGGATTTGAAGAAAAATTGAAATATCTATCACCTTTGATTGCAAATCGTTGTTGAAATTCGCGACGAAATTTATTAAAAACTGCTTGAAATAGTCGTTTTTTTCACGTTTTTGAGCATTGCCGAAACTTGCCGAAATTGCCGGCAATTGCCGAATTTTCATTTCGGCAGTTGCCGGCAATTGCCGATTGCCGAAAAAAACCCTTGCCGCACACCCCTGATGTGAATCGAGTAAAGTGCAATCGTCGAAAAAATATTTCATTTCACTTCTTATCCAGGAATCATTACAAATTTAATGAAACGCGAGACTATATCGATTCGGTGAAACATAACATAAATATATCCACTGCGTTCCAACTGATTCAAATATAGTATCAAAATGACATACTCACAAATTGTTAGGTGTGGTGAAGAAAAAGAAAGAGAATAGATAAATAAATGAAAAAAGAAAGGGAAGATGTAACAATGGTTATTGCAGATCTTCGGTGACTTTGAGCGTTCCGTTCCCGTCCTCTATGACGCCGTTTTGGGAGTATCGGAGACCCTTGCTGAGGGAGTGGGCAAGATCGAACCCGGCACTCCCGAGAAGTACCTGGTACGTCGTTATTATCGTATTCTTTCTACACGAATGGAGCACCTTTTCTCGATCAACTTCGAATCCGTCATTGAAACACATGCGAACAACACCCTTCAATGTGCAAACTATAAAAAAAAACTCTTTCCCTCTCAAAATTGACCATGTTAATAGAGACTCTATCGCTTTTATCGTAAATCAATAGCTGTGATAACTACCGTACTCTTCTACAGTATGCTTCTCAGACGGAGACCACTCTGGGCGATCACGAACTGGATGTTCTGGCTGAGACCTTCGCCAACTCGAACGCCGAGATCGTGCTCATTCTGTGCACGTGCATCGTGCAGAGTATAAATCGCATGAGTGATGAGCAGGTTGGAAACAAATTATCGATTGATTACTGTAACCAATCTACATCCAGAATGAATATACATTCTATTGAGCGTATCCTATACCTACTGAGATATGACACCTACTATATGATATAGCTACAAATCTCTCGTTTTCACACGCTCTCTCGACGCACGAATACACTCAATATCGTACAATATCGTATATCGTACACTCGGTGTCTCATCTCAGTATATTCATTCTCTGTGTACTACTGTTGACGAATGCAGTATGCAATATAAGCATGTATCAGAGTACTTGATATTTCCCGTAGGAAAATCTTTGTATCTTAAGAATACCTACTGTATCTAATTGAGCACATTATCAAATCTGAAGAAAAAAATTGTATATGCATAGTACTGGTATAGGTTTTGAGAGGGACAATAAAGGTTAAGTTCAGATCAATATGGTGCGAGCAATTCCGAGAGAAGACGTCGTTCTCTCAGCCACTCGATGGCCTTTCTCAGTTGGCGTGAGATTACTTCATTAAAAAAATTAATAGTCTTACCAAGAAAGTTTTTCTTTTCAAAATAGATGTCTGAAAGCGAGTATTAAAGAAGGCCTCCCACGAATATTTGGTCACATAGACTGCCAATGTAGTGTTGTTGGGGGCGCTCACCCGAGCACATTGCAACGGATCCGAAATTCTACCGTAATCTATAAATCGATATATTGGCGCTCAAATGGCCGCAAAGGAACCAAGAATCGACAGGCAACGAGTGCTAGGACCAGAAGATAGGAAAATAAACGGAGGAAAATGAAGCTGCCAACGATATAATAATGTTTCCCCCTATGGATAATATCGATTTTCATAAAAAGTATAATAATTTTCGCAAGGGAATGCTTAGAAAATTGCCCCAAATGCTAGTGTGCGCGCTCCACTATTCGTCGCATTTTTCAGGTGTACTGTATTTGGCTTATCGAAAAAAATATGGAGCGCGCACACTAGCATTAGGGCAATTTTCTAAGCATTCCCTTGCGAAAATTATTATATTTTTTATGAAAACCGATATTATCCATAGGGGGAAACATTATTATATCGTTGGTAGCTTCATTTTCCTCCGTTTATTTTCCTATCTTCTGGTCCTAGCACGCGTTGCCTGTCGATTCTTGGTACCTTTGCGGCCATTTGAGCGCTAATATATCGATTTATAGATTACGGTAGAATTTCGGATCCGTTGCAATGTGCTCGGGTTAGCGCCCCCAACAACACTACGTTGGCAGTCTATGTGACCAAATATTCGTGGGAGGCCTTCTTTAACTTGGATAAGTTTCAGCCGTGTTTCAATTGCATCGGACTAAATGTGGTTTTGATACAGCCGCAAGTGCTTTTAGTACAAAGTTGAGAGAAGAAAACATTTCGATAAATTTATGAAAGCAGTTTTCAGGTTCTCAATCAAACTGAAATCGTTCGTTTCGCGCTCAAATTCAACGCCTCGATGTGCGCCGTTTTGGAGAAGAGAATAGTGCAAACGAAGAGAGTCGTAAGTTATTTTTTAAACTTTTTAAAAAATTTTCAATCCACGAAACGTTCGTAAGAGTAAAGTATAATAGCTCCCTTTCTATTCCGTCTCTAAGCATTTGTATGTTTGATTTAATTATTGTAAATTAATTAAATTTTAGATCGCCATTGAATTCGATGAGGATCAGCAAATGGAATTCATTGAACGAATCGATATTTTGAACACGCGCGTTCAAGAATTTCTGGTGCAGTTCGCGATGATTGCGCTTGTTGAGACGATTCAGGCTAGTCAAATTCAGATTTCGAACAAGTGAAACTGGAAACTGTAGTACACCACTAGACGACGAATGACATACACTATTTATTATTATTTTATATGTATTTACTGAAATTGTTATAGAAGTTGGAAGAGTACGACATAATGCTGCTACATCGGTACGTCTCCCGCAAACTCGTTTACAAGGACCCCAATGAGGTGCGTGTTTGAAGAGATATTATGTGTTTTCTAATGCCATTCACACTGCAAGAATTGACGTCAAGAATTGACTTGGGTGTACTTCAATGTATGAATTCCCAGAAACGTCACGCATAGTATTTTGTTTCTTTTTCACAGCCACGCCGTTTCGAAATCGATCTCTTCTTTCACCTTCTTCTTTAGTGAACATCTGAAACGCAGATTCCCCTACGAACACAGGGCAATCTCGCATTGCGTTTTTGTATATTCAAATTCTTCTTTTTAATTACAGCTCGAATTCGAGTTCTCGTCTGCCGCCCCTCAGCTCTACCAGATGTCACAGCTACTGCTGAGCGACGTTGAAGAGACTTTCAAGGACAGATTGCGATTCGGCCTGGACCATATCGATCGGGTGAGTACCGTAATCCGGAATTCGTGGTAGGACTGTACATTGCGATCAATTTATCGATCGGGTGAATAGAGTGAGATCGGAGACTGTGATTATCATATCAATGCAGTGAGTCACCAGGGCGAGAAAACTCGAGGTCAGCATTGAGATGGCATAGTGACTTATTTTTAAACGATTCACCCGAAACACTTGTGGTGCCACAGTTACTGCCCCAGAAAATGAGACGTTATGAAGGCTGCTGTGATAGTTTTCTATTTTAGTGATGAAAAAAATCAATTATCCCGGCTGGAAAATCAATATTCATTAAATTTCGAATTCGTCACATTTCAGTCCTGGTCTCTGTCCTCCAAAGATTCACTGGCGGACGAAATCGAGGCCGATCTCGCACCCGAAGTGTTCTCTGAGATGGCAAAGGTTTGGATAATAGATAATACATATTTTTAGGACGATCTGTAAAACTCAATGTAAAAATTGTCTCCGCACTTCAATTCATAGTGTCCTTGAAACACAACAGAAATACCTAACATCTACGGTTTTTTTCTGCTTTGAAGATTCAGATGAATGAAATAACAATCATTTACCACTAATTTGTTTCTTTCTTTTATCATTTATCACTTCTCTTTTGAAATTTGTCTATCGATATTATATCGCGATATGCCACCATCAATGGTGTAAATATCAGTCCTACGGCGCGTTTGCTACCGCGATCCTCGAGCATCTCAAGCTACGCGTGCAGTATGCGGTTTTGAGGGTCAGCGAATTTTTATATTTAATTACCCAATAAATTAATTAAAATTTTATATTTCTTAATAAACGCACAGTCAAAAAAGGACAGATACAAAAATGTGGTCAACTGGTGCATAATAGTGGACGGCTAAAGATGAAAAATCGATAATGATCAATCGATTGATCTTGAGGTAGCCAACGAAAACTGGGACGGTGAACGGGCGGAGATTTTTCGTGTCATTCACGAAATGACCACAAAATACCATCGAACGGTCTGTTAATTTCACTGACTCACCTGATAGATTCATTGAATTTGGTTACAATATCGATTGCTATGTCAAGTGTAGTACAAGTTACATACGGTTAAAACTACAATAGGTATGACTGTTTCGCTCCCTTAGCGTCAGACAGTCATACCTCCCTTGGGGGGGGAGCTCGTCAGTGACGTCCCCAGGAGTGGTTAGGTCATGCTTCACACTTGTTAGATCCTATTGAGAGAAACGATATTGCATTCAATTGATCACGCCGTAGCTATTACATTTATAAAATGATACGATCATACCAAAAAGCCGAATAACGAACTTCCGTTGTTTACCATAGCGACCCTCTCGCTTTTGCGTGCTCTCTCGTCTCGATAAACACAGGAAGTCCCCAGTTCGACATTTTGTTTGATCGTATCATTTTATAAATGTGATAACACATAACAAGGACAATTTTGTTCAGTCATCACAATGACACATAAGATTTAATTAGTTAATTAATTAATTATGTTCATTGCAGCTGCTCCGTTACATGCGACGCGAGAACCCGGCCGTCTACCAGGTAGAATTTCGACACCTTTTTGTGAAACGTGATCGCAAAAATCGATAAATTCTAAAAGTATAATCGACAATGTTCAGATTATCGGTCCATTTCACCTGCTGATGGAGGGCAAGAAGCGGAATGCAAAGGATCCCGCGATTGCGAGTCTTTTAGAAATAGTGGGTTTTTTTATTCAAATCGCCCTGTAAATTTAATATTTGACACTAAATGCACAGCAAAGACTGGGTAGAGAGAAATTTTTTATTCAGTTACGCGCCGAGTCCGTCCGCGTCTTCATCTCACGCGTGGCGGGCGGACGCGCGCGAGATCGGTGGAATGAGGATGCGGAGGTACGTATTTCGAAGAAAATCTGCCCGTCTCCAAGCGCTATAAAATATCTTTTGCAGATAGATGACCAAATTAGGGAGAGTTTGAAAAACTTAATCAACCATCTAAAATACAGTTTCTTCAGGACTTTTTCGGTCGTCATTTCAACGCCTTTTCGCTCGTTCGAGGTCTCACTCAAGAACAACTCGTTTTGCTCACGAAATCATTCAAGGTCATAAATATCACCCTAAGATCCTAAGAATCCTAAGAATTAACTGGCACAATTAGGCTCTTTCTACGGCCTTTCAAAAATTCATTTAAATTAGAAATATTTTAATTTTCAAATATATTTCGAATTGTTTTCAGATTCTGACGCCGGAGCAGCGCGAAATCTTCGAATCAGTGGCGGTTTTCTGATCTGAACCATTTTGGAATAAAGGACGGATAAAGATCTCATAATAAGCTATTATTGCAATATTTTGTTCCTGAAGTACAAAAAAGCAGTAGACCACAGTCAACCTCAGAACCAACTTGAGCCCCATAATCGTACCCGGTGAAGAGCGATTTCACAGATGCGTAATTTTAGGCGTTGTTTATTGTTTCTCAGTGAACACAGGGGATCAACAAGATCAACAAGAGGTAAGAAGAAAAATTTCCACATCAACAAGAGGTGAGAAGAAAAATTTCCACATCAACAAGAGGTGAGAATTGGGGTTATAGATGAAAAAGAGAGACGAAACGTGCTGCGGGAAGAACCAATTACAAATGAGCGAGAACTTGTCCGAAATATTAAAAAGAAGGGCAGGGTATGCTTAACACGCGTTTTCCTTTTTGTTTCACCCTGCTTGTCAGGGGTACAAGTCAATATAGAAAACTTTCGTGCTACCGCAATGAGAGGGACGGAAGGGAGGGGAGGGGAGTGACAAGGGGAGGAAAAGGAGGGCGGAGCGTGGCGCGGAAGTAGTAAAGTTCCACATGTTTATTATGCGGTATCAATCTTGCAATTTATGTTCGTTGCTAACATGGGAATGACCTGAACTCACATTTCCCGATCTTTACCAAAATTTTATGGTAGATTCAGCATACAATTCTAACCATGAAACTGTTTTCAAAAGTTGCGGAATGTTTTTTTAAATAATAGTTTTTAATTTCATAATTTTCCAAAAAAAAATAAAAAATAAATTATTTAAACATTTTACGGCAGCATTCGACTTCAAAAGTCGTAGACTGTATATCTCAATCGAGATATCCATTTTGGGTTTCTAATTTTGCTTATTTATTAATTATTTATTAATTTTGTTATGGATGACGAAATTTCAAAAAAACATTCCGCAACTTTTGAAAATAGTTTTATGGTTAGAATTTTATGCTGAATCTACCATAAAAATTTGGAAAAGATCGGGAAATGTGAGTTCAGGTCATTCCCATGTAAGATATTCATCGTCTAGATTGGTCATATTGCTTCTTGGGTCCCACCATCTGTGACAATCGTAGATGCTTGCAGGAAATTCATACGACGTGTGTGATTTACTCGCAACTGGTCGCTGGAAATTAATGTTATTTGGACTGACTGACTCATTGTCATATTTTTTTCCGTTTTTTAAAAAAAATAAATTAAAAGATACCATTGCCTCATACTGACGTTTCTCCATTATAGTCGATATTAATTGTGCAGTAAGGATGGCACACCCTCTAATATGATAATCCAGTAAATTCTGTAATTGTAATTTTACTTTCTCCGCGTCTCTTTCCAACCGTCAAATTTATTTGTGTCATCTTAATATTTTTCCACAAAAAGGTAATGTCTATTGTACTTTGATTAGCCTTTATGGGCACCATTTGCATTGTTTTATCGAGCGTTTTATGCGCTGGCCTTAGCAGTGACTCCCTCAGGACTTGCCTAGATAAGGGAATGCCTTTACCTTTTACCTATGTATGTTCCCATGAACATTTGTCTATTACCTGCGCGACTTGGTCAAATATTTTTCAGTGGTTTGCGGAAATATTACAAAGAAATTTCCAGATTGTTGGGATTCGAAGCCTCTAGGTACTACGCGAAAAGTATACTAAAGTATACAAAAAAAGCATACGGTTAAAATGGCCTACTCAGACAGCGAAGTCTCCAGCTTTCTTACTCTGGAGTGTTCACATCTGCAATTTATAGGAGAAGTGATGTTTCCATCTCTCGATTTCGTATGCTCTCTCAGTTGGAGACAACATGAGTCACGAAAGTTGTCTCCAGAGTCAGGAAAGTTGGAGACTTTGCGCTCTGCGTATGTGCTTGCTCCTTTCAAACCTTCAATGCTTGCGTCTGAAACGCTTCTCGTATTTTTGGATACATCTCCAGTCGCTTAAATGTGATCCCCGATACAATTTCTCTGTAATAGTGAATTGCGGTGAAATCCCCATTTAGATTACCTTAGCATTGAGTGATCTCGATAACTGAAGAAAGAGAATTTAACTGCCCGAAGGGCTTCGAGCAAATATTCATCTAGAATCTGCAAATATATTTTGTTCTTTTTTTCATTCTTGGGTCAAGTATACTAGAATAAATATTTTTAGAAATCAGGGTATTTTCTGCTGTTACCTCTGCCTCCCAGCTGGTTAGTGTATGCGCAGTGACGTGGTAACTCTCCGGACAGTAGTAATATAGATTAAAAACTGAGATGCAGAAATTCCTAGTTCTGTCGTGTGAATCTTCCTGAAATATTGATTAATTTTGTTCCTTCAATTATTTCTAAAGAATATTATTTCAGAACGTATGTATGATCGTGAGCTCACTTTATTTTTATTTTTGTAAGTCAAGAAATTATAGATATTTTGATACGCTCTCTCCAGCATCGCATGTGCATCCAGAAAATTAAACTTTTTACTAAAAATGCAAGTTTTTAAGGGATGATTGTTTGCTCAATAAATTAATATGTGATACTAGCAACTAACCATGGCGTTCCGGTCTGTCCAACACACCGCAAGACGCTGAACACTGTCGAAAAACTCTTTCCTATACCTGCTGAAACATCGCGTATCCTGGAGAAAACACAGTTAAAGGACAATATAAAATATGAATAGTACAGGTTCAATCATTATTTGTATTTTCCAATCAATACAAACCTCATCTCCTTGGTGGTGGTTGTTCTTATCGCCTTCAGAACTCGCCATGGCCCACAGCAACACTTTTTTTAAAACAAGTTTAGCAAATAATTAGTGAATACGGGGTAAAATATACAAAAAGTAGAAAATTTACGTGACTTTTAATTATGCGAGCGCATGAAATTGGAGAATTCTTGTAGCGTTTTTTGATAGCCGCCACATGATTCCAAACCTACAGACCAGGGTTAGAGCGCGAGAAGACTCAAGACAGAGAAGACTCGGGGCGAGAGAGTGTGCAAAAGTGAGAGAGTCCCTCTCGATTTCACACGCTCTCTCACTCCAAAGGCCTTTCTGTAAGGTTGACCGGTCAGTGGAATGATGTGCCGCGTGTATATAGCGTCCAGGCGGGGGGGGGGGGGGGGGGGCGTCATGTGAGGTTTAAACAAAGTGTCTGCAAATGAGAAGAATATGAATGCTATTGTCCGCGCTTGTAACTGAAAAATAAAACGCATTTTAATAATAATCGTTTTGGCGTTCCCCTCGTTTACAGTAATCGTTGCACTAAATGTCTATATCGGAACAAGGTAGGTAGGAGTGATTTAATCAGAAGGAAATTGTCCTCCAGAAACATTTATATTCATTCCATATGATAATAAAGATCAATGATTTTATCAGCTGAACATCATTGATAAATCATATGCCACTCCGAATAATGATGCACAATCCATTATTTAAAGAAGGAGTACCACGAATCTCCTGCTCCATCATTCCTCATCTCATATGTTTCAATGACGCGGTCGCTTTCTCCTCGTCCACCCTTATCCCTCCCTATCATTTTTGAATTCCTGCATTCACGGTCAGTTTGGCACAGAGTCAAACGCGAATAACTTTGTTCAAACTTATCGGCTGAACATGCGGTTTTCGGGGCTCTTATCTGGAAAGCGATTACCATAACCCTACAGTGAGAACTCAGTTGACCATTTTCGTGGAGTTCGTGGGACACCACCTTTAATAAAAAGGTAAAGGTAAAGGTGTTAGGTCTTCTACACGCAAGGCGGTCTCGACCACCCCTATGCCTGAGGGGCAACGAGAGCCTGTCCTGAGATGATCAGCGGCCTGTTGCGAGGCTATTCTCGTGTTGTGTGCACGTGAATCGGGGACCCCTTTCGGGGCATGTTTTGATCGTGATTTGCCAATCACTACCAACATTTCTTAACCCCCTTGGTTGGGTGGATCTGCAGGCATTAATATAAAATATTAATATTAATATCTGCATTAATATAAAATGTTAATATCTATTTTCATTTAATGTATTGTCTAAAAAGAACTTGGTCCTCATAATCGAGAGCGGATTCGCAGATTCTCGAAGAAATGTTGTGTCATCAGTGCATGCAGAATGGTTATTTTCATTACAAACAATTTCTCAATAATTTCGAAACAAAAAGATGTGAAGCTAGGAGCACTAGATTAAAATGGAACACATTGCGGCCAATACATTTTACAAATGGACGAAACGAAATATAAAACGTTGCGCTAATAAAAACACAAATGATAGGCGTGAGAGCTTGCGAAGACGAGAGAGTTCTTGAAGTTGAAAGTTGTATTTTTTATACCTCTTCTATAAGTCGTCAATCGCGTACTGTATTCAATTTCGCTATGGATGAATCAGCAAATTATTGAAGAATGTAGACTCTAGACATTATCCAACGGTGGTGAAACATAGTCGAAATTCGGAGACATAGTTGAATCTGATAACTTCAAGATATTCTCCCTCTTTGCAGGTTTTCTCTTCCCCCTGTTTTCTCTTCTCCGCCTTCTTGGGGGCCTCGGGCGTGTTGGCGCGTCTCAGTCCACATCATTCCACAGACCGGTCAACCTTCCAGAAAGGCCTTTGGAGTGAGAGAGCGTGTGAAATCGAGAGAGATCCTCTCACTTTTGCATGCTCTCTCGTCCTAACCCTGGTCTGTAAGTTTGGAATCATGTCAGTCTCTGCTGCTGCAGCTGCTGCATTAGAGGCGACTGCTGCAGAAATCATCTCCAATTGGATAAACTATTGGAGTGGATTTAGAAAGTTTATTTCCCATATTAGGCGACTTCAAATTGAAATTTGCAAAATTCAGAAGAAGTTATCATAAAATACCACAGAGACGTGAAACTAACGGGTTAGCACAAACAGTTTCTCAAATTTATCTAATCCGCTATACATTTATTCAAAGCAGGGCTGGGATTTTTTGATTTTGATTTTTTGAATTTTTTGAATTTTTTGACCAATTAAAAAAATTTAAAATCAAAAAAGTTTTTTGAATTTTCTCAAAAAAATTTTTGAAAATATTTTACAAAAATAGTGATGCATTTTGCCGAAATTAGTACGAAACACATCAAATTTTAGCGCCTAATTCGAAATAATTATTCGAATTGATAAATTCAGATCTTAGATTTGTGATATGCCTATGACGGATCCTATCCGAGAGTATCACACATAGATTTTTTTTTTAATTTTTGATATTCAAAAAAAAATTTTTTGAAATTCAAAAAGTACATGTAAAAACTTTTTTGAAATTTTTTGATTAAAAATTTTTTGAAAAATAATATTTTTTTGAATTTTTTGATCAAAAAAATTTTGAAATTATTTTCAAAAAATCAAAAAAAAATCCTAAAAATCCCAGCCCTGATTCAAAGTCGAGAGTGAGGGTCAAAATATTGACATTTTATCGAAAACATCTCGTTTGTATCGTTCTTTTGCAGTCGAGAAGCCGCGACTAATGCCGCGCAAATTTCATGGGGTGCAAGGTGCACATCAGTTTTATGCACCCTTTCATAACTTTTTCCCTAGTAAAGCTAAAACTTCCAAACTTGATACAGGGATTGCACGCCACGTATGGAACATTTTCCTTTTTGATTGGAGAGATTGTGTTCAGTTTGAGCTGAGTTACACGAGTTTTCCACCCTCGGAGGGTGCACATGCACCCCTGAAATTTGAGCGGAATAATTTTACCCATCTTTCGAAATCATTTTGTGCAAGCCTAAAAACGTGACTCCCGTGTTTCACAGGTCAAATATGATCACGCAACGTCATTAAGCGACAATATTTTCCAGCAATTCTTGGTACTAATAAATTACGCCAACACGATATCGCTTGGTCAAGAAAAGAAAAAAATTCTCATTTTGGTAGAGAATATTTTTTTGCATTCCACATTCCTGTTAATCTTTCAGGAAACGGTCGAGATGGAGAGATCATTTCCCAATATGAATATTCTTCCATTCGAATTAACAGCGTTAAAAATAAAGTTCACGCCCTTCATCATCGTCCCATCCCTCTTGGCCGTCGGGTTTCTCTTCTCCTTCTTCTCAGCCTCATTTCGTGGACGTTCCCGGCTCTGCAGCAGCTGCAGCAGAAGAAGCGATTACCGCGGGAACCACCTCCGATGGGATGAAATGAGTGTGGTAAATGTTTTCCCCAATAGAATTGAAAGTTGCATACTTTAGAAAAAAATTAAACAGTACAGAGACGGGAAACTGCCAGGTTAGCACACATATAAGAAGGTACACCAAGCTTGGGGTTTGAATCGGGAATGGATCGGGACTTTTTGAATCAATGCTCGGGGGATTGCACATCGCATTATCAATACAATGTCGATTGCAATTATAACTTCACTCACCATGAAACCACAGTGAAAATCCAGAGTTGACTTTTGATCAAGGTGAACTGTTTGAACAAAAAAAGGTGAAAACGTGTTTCACCTTACTGAAGAACGTGTTAGAAGGGCATTTGACACTTGCGAAAAATGCGGCAAACGTTTTGCCCGAGGCGGGGTTCGAACCTGGGGGTCTCGGATTGTAAGTCAAGCGCGTAACCCAATGGCTATGGATTTTTTCGACTAAATTTTGTAAAAATTGAAAGGGATTTTGGTCTGTTGTCGTATGCAAAAGGATCCGAGAAGATAGAATGATTTTGAAGCGATTTATTATGAAGCTTCCGGATACATGATTCCGGCCTCCAAAAAGCGGTCAGGGGCGAGAGAGTGTGCCAAAGTAAGAGAGTCACTCTCGGTTTCCCTTACACTCTCGTTCTAACTCCATTCCTGCGAGATTACCGGCAAGAGGAATGATTTGGAACGAAATGTGCGAAAATATCATGAAATCGCGTGAAATCAAGTGAAATCAATCGATATTTCACTTCAAAAATCGGCAAAAGATGCTCAAATGTGAATCTCGTTACTCAAAAAATGGGTTTGGGCCACATTTGACACTTGCAAATAATGCAGCAAAAGACTATGCACCGGCGGGGATCGAACCTGCGACCCTCGGATTTGAATTCGAGCTCGCTACCGACTTGGCCATGAAATTATCGATTTTTCAAATATAAAAATCGATGTGTTTCGTGATGGGCTATCATATGCAAAAGGATCTGAGAAGATTGCTCAACGTTATTCAGAAAAAAGGTCCGTCACGCGGAAGGGAAAAAAACATACCAACAGACAGACATTTCAATTTCCTAGAAGTGGAGGAACAGGAAACCGCCATGTACATAAAACAGAAATGAAGAAAATTCGCGACTCTGATGAAAAGAAAATGCAAAAAATCGAGTACAACTCGCGTACCATACAAATTCATCCTGATCAGGGCATTTGATTGAAGAAGGCATACCTCGATTATCGATTATTTAATTTATCTTCTTCTTATTCTTGTGGCGACCGTCGAATTCCAACCCAGACGGGTGTCAACACACACAATAACACCGATTACGGGAGACTAGCTCAAGTCCACGGGTGGGAGTCGAACTCGCGGGGAACGATAGACCGGCTAACGCCTTACCGCCTGCGCCACCCTGGCAGGGGCGGAGGACGGAGAGGGTCGCTGATGAAAGTCATCTCGGATCACTGGTAAAGATAACTGGCAGGATATACGGAATATGCCAAAATGAGACTACCACAATTTCTCGATTGGAAAATTCTAGAATAATTTTCGCTTTCACACGCTCTCCTGCCCCTGACCACCTTCTGGATCATAAGAAACCATACTGAGCACAGTATAGAGGCTATTACGGTAGGACAATGAGAAAGCTTTCAGTGGGCGGTTTTTTATAGAGTCATCACTCTAATCTGTGAGAGAACACACGAAAACAAGAAATCAGCTCTCTGATTTTCTCATACTCCCTTCACATCTCTAACCTTACATCAGGGTCAGATTAGCGCCATTCTTTTTTAATCACCGTGTGAGCCTAGCACTGGCTGCCAGTACGCGTATGCGAGCAAACATAATAGCTGCCATATCCCGTTTCTGCCTCTGCCCCGGGTGGAGCAGGCGGTAGGGGGTCAGCTGGTCTGACCTGACCACGCGAGTTCGACTCCCACCCGCGGTTCGAGAGCCGGTCTCTTGATTTGTTATTTCCGGATGCATCTGTGTCCGTGGACCCGTCTGGGCGATGACGCGACTACTGCGAGACGTAAGGACGATTTAAATACGAGGAATCTGAATAATCTACACATATGTATATCTTATATTGAGTTACCCCGGGTATCCCGGGGGGAATGCCCTGATCAGGATGAAACGTTACGGTACGCGAGTTGTGCCCAATTTTTACTTAGAGTTGTACACTGCCTTCTTTACAGGAATGCATCTCGCGAATTTCCGTTTTCCCTCTCGTATTAATGCGGTCGTTCAAATTTCGATAATATTTTCGTGCACTGTAAGAATAGGCAATTGCGACCTTACACGATAACCTGTTATCATCCAAGTTGGTTCAGCTGGGAGAAGGCTTTGCTATACAACATGACATAACCAATTCCCAGTCGAAACAACCGATTTTGTGTGAATGAAAAATTGAATGATTATTATGAGGGTCCATGAAATGCACGGGGCATAAGAATGCAAAAAAACCAACAAAAAAAATTGTCCGTATTCCTCACTGCTTCCTTCTTCTGATTCAGCCTCACAAATGTGAACCATCACATCAAAGTTCATTTGATTTCAAAATATACCTCCTAACGTTGATTCATTGTCAGCCACGCAAAATGTCAGTGCTTCTGTGAAACCCGTTACCGCCTTATCACGAAAAAAACATTATTTATCCAGACATTTTTAGAGACATTTTTACCCATGAGACAGAGACATTTTATTTTTATTTTTTTTATTTTAACATTTTTTTAGAAAAAAAATAAATGAAAGTTGTGAGAGAGCCCCATGTTTTGAGCGACGGGAAATTTGTAGTTCAATCGATTTCTGAAAAAGAAAAGTTTCCCGCTATCTTCAAGACCCTTGTCTCAAAACGGTCGGTAGTCCCTCAAAAATGACACTAACGGAACGTTCAGGTTCAGAGATGAGGAGGAAATGGAATTTTTCAGAGAAAAATCGAGTACAACTCGCGTTCCATACAATTTTATCTTGATCAGGACATTTCTGGGAAGAAGACGTACCACGATAAATTACACTACACATGATTCCAAACCTACAGACCAGGGTTAGGACGAGAGAGTGTGCAAAAGTGAGAGAGTCTCTCTCGATTTCACACGCTCTCTCACTCAAAAGGCCTGTCTGGAAGGTGGACCGGTCTGTGGAATGATGTGACTAACGAGATTTTCAATTGCCGTCAATGGGACATTTTTGAACAATAACTCTGTAAAACCGGTATTCTCCGGGGTCTGAAAAACTGTAATACTGGTAATTGTCGATAGTGCGAACTACCGTAATCGCCGTCAACGAAAATCGGTCTAACTCGAAAATGCAAGGAGCTGCAGTCAATATAAGAAGTTGGAACCACGAGAATCATTCATCTAACATGTTTCAGACCGATTGATGAACTCCAAGATGAATGGCAGACCGACCGGTTTTAAGCCCGGAAAATCCCGGATTTACCGGATAATAGTTGAAAAAATTACAACCTGACGGTATCTTGGAGGAGGGAGGGAGTCGTAAATGAAGCCGACTTCTGGCTATACTGACTACTAGGATCACTCTCTCGCCTCCCGACCCCTTTCCGGAAGTTTTGTCGGAAGTCCCATTTCATAGTGTACTCGCAAAAAAATCCCATTGACGGCAATTGAAAATCTCGTTAGTCACATCATTCCACAGACCGGTCCACCTTCCAGACAGGCCTTTTGAGTGAGAGAGCGTGTGAAATCGAGAGGGACTCTCTCACTTTTGCACACTCTCTCGTCCTAACAAACGTTTTAAGTGTCGTTTCTTATTGCAGAATGCTTCTGCCATTAGCAAATAAAATTGAGAGAGCAACGCAAACCGGTCCACTTCTATATGCTCCAAAAGAAAATTGAAATCCCAAAAATATGAGTATTTTCTATGGTTACTGAGCTCGTGTCGATGTCTCTGGGATCTCAAATTAAAGAATTCACTTGGTAAACATTAGGGATGATCAGTCGAAAAATGTCTTTGTCTGAAATAATGTCGAACAAAGGTTCCGTTCCGGTTCGTTCCGGTTCAATCCTTTGTTCTCCTTTGTTCTCCCTCTCATTCTGGCTTTTCGACTGATCACCTCTAGTAAACATACTCTATTATAAAAGTCCAATCTCGGAGTATTAAGTGACCTCGATATTTCAAGTAGAGTTTCTGTAGACGATATGCCAATGATTAGGTACTGTAGATTAGGTGGAGAAATATTTTTAATGAATCTCACAGTAACAGCCTCAATTCAAGATGCAAATATCAGCCTTTGAAATTCGAGCAAGAGTCAAATCTGCTTCTAACAGACAGCTTAGACAAATTTCCCTACCACCTTTGCAGTCAAAATTGTTCATTTCGCCATATAAAAGTCCCGCCCACCGGTTGTTTCTCACAACCAAGTCGTCGACATGGCCCAGTCCGTTCCTCCCGGAGACATTGCCACCCAGCCCGGCACCAAGATCGTCTTCAACGCGCCCTACGATGACAAGCACACCTACCACATCAAGGTACGGTACCCTCCACCCCTTTAGGATCTTCAGATCCCAAGATCGATCTACCGTACTTACCTCGTCCTCTTGCAGGTGACCAACTCCTCCGCTCGCCGTATCGGATGGGCCTTCAAGACCACCAACATGAAGAGACTCGGCGTCGACCCCGGATCCGGAGTGCTCGACCCCAAGGAGGCCGCCCTCATCGCCGTCTCTTGCGACGCATTCGCCTACGGACAGGAGGTACTGTAGCTAGATTCACTTCCGCAAATATACCCGTAATCTGTCCTGTCTAACGTAACTTCGTTTTTGGGTCAGGAATACCGTAACCAATAGTATTCCTTGCAGGACACCAACAACGACCGCGTGACCATCGAGTGGACCAACACCCCCGACGGTGCCGCCAAGCAGTTCCGCCGCGAGTGGTTCCAGGGAGACGGCATGGTCCGCAGAAAGAACCTCCTCATCGAGTACAACCCCTAGACTTTGATAAAGGGCCTGTGCTTTGAACCGGCAACGTATTGTACATTTAATTGAGATGGCGAGAAGTGTGAGTGCACAAAAGGGATAGGGATACAGTACTCTTCTTTCCTTCCAAGCCTGCAGATCCCCTGATCAAGGGACAAGTGTTCAAAAGTGGCAATGTCTCATCGTCACACATTCTGCACAGCATCGAGTCACAGCGTTTCGAGAGCGGCCACCGGGGTTAGACGACTAGACAAAAGCTAGAGAGCGTTCACTTAAGAGAGACGCCAGACCGCGCGGCAAAAGAACATGCCGTTTTATATCGGAACGGCGCGCCTTACACGAGACGGGGTGGAACGGATTCGCGGTGGAAAGGGGGCGGAGACTCGAGCTTCCTCCGCCCGCTCCCTCTCGGAGACGCTCGAGAGAGAGGGGGCGGGGCTAGACATCGGATTTCTCCCCGCCGTCAAACCGGCTCGCGTCAGGACCGCTTTCTCAATACTCTATATAAGCTGCGCGCGCTCGATCAATACTGCGAGCTACCGTACATGCCCGCAAATACATTCAAATTCAAAATTATTCTGGAATTGTGCCAAGATCTCTCTGGCCGGAAGTGCCGTGTTGCTGAATCGCTGTGCGAGTTGGCACCATGCCACGTTGTTTGACTCTCTCGTTTCGCGCACTCTCTCGATCATTTCCTTATTCTCGAACCTGATCTAGTTGCTACTCTTTCGTATGATGTCTGTTGGACGCTGGAGCAATGCGTACCGGAAGTTTGGAAGATACTTACACTTCCGCCATGGTTCCGTCACATGCCCGAGGGTCCCAACCCCCGGGCACGTAAGTGAGCTCCTCTAGTCTCCTACCGTGAAGAGAAATAGAGAAGGAACAAGTGTGAATAAGAGAGGGATGAGGGTAATGACCGACCTTAGTGGAAGAGGGGAGAAACCACCTCTCAGGGAGAGCGAGCCCGGGGGAACTGATGAGGGCGAGGGGGCGGCGCGAGCTTGCCCCTCTTCCTCTCTCCCTTGCTCCCCGTTCCCTCAGGGATGCAACGGTTCCACTTACTGGATAGGCTAGCATCCACTTTCTCAGACTCTAAACCTCGATTGATTCACATCGCTTCGTATTCTACAGTAATCCAGGAAAATTGATTCGCGGCAGATGTAGCTCCATCATTGAACTACTCAATTTTGCTGGTTACCATACTGGAATGTCTGTTGAAAAAGCGGACAATCCTGGTCGGAACTCGAAGGATCGAAATATTCGAAAATTCACGGACTTTGACGCAAATAACAAATGTGTACACCTCCGAATATTATGGTGACCCGATCGGGTGAATAGAGACTTCGATAAAGACAATTATTGAAAACAAAAAAAAGAAGAATAGTTGATTAAAATCAATAAATAAAAATAAAAGAAAATTGTAAAAACATTTGCACGGAAGAATCTCTCACCACGACAAACGTGAATTTGCACGGATTACGGTAGGCAGACTCTGCCCTCCGGAGGAGGCGGGGTTGCACGTACTTTGTTTTACGTCGTTTATTGATTATACTTTTATTGATTTTATTGATTTCCTGCGCTAGCTACGAGTTCATGTTGCCGGCTATCTGCTGATGTTCGGTTCTGCCTTGGACTCGTCTGCTGACCGCACTTATTTGCGTTTGAATATTTTGCTCCCCGGCTATTATTCTTTCTCACGTTTATCATGAATTAGCATCTCTTTTGCTTATTGTCTGAGTCACCCTCGCTCCTTCCTAATCATTTCACATCTGCAGATGGCTCAGCTCGCGGTACGTGCCTCCATCGCGCTCTTCAAGCGCTCCACCAGCGCGACCGTCGCCACGCGCTCGTTCGCCACCGAGGCCTCGCCCGAGGACTACGGATACTACCCCGACCCCCTCGAGCACGCGACTGGTCGCGAGAAGAAGATGCTGCTCGCCCGTCTCGCCGGAGACGATGTATGTGTCCTATTTTCAGTCTAGTTTGTAGTCCAATCTTTATTTTTTTCCACGTATTACTCGCAGGTCATTCTATTGTATGTATGTAATTATTAGATAGGTTAAAACCCTGAGCAAGTCGATGAGAAACGTCTCGTTCTTGTTGCTTACTTCAATAATCTCGTTTGTTTCAGCGTTACGAACCCAAGGTGTACTACCGCGCCGAGGCCTCGACCAAGGAGAAGCCCAACCTTGTCCCCTCTCACTTCCCCGACAGAATCGTCGGATGCATGTGTGAGTGACTTTTTATTATTAAAATTCTAGTAATTTTAATCGTAGTACACTCGATTTTAAAGTTTTCCTTTAGTAATGGTGAGAAGATAGAAGAGAGCAAACTTATTACATTATTTTTCAGGCGAGCCTGACAGTGGTCACGTCAACTTCATGACCATCCGCAAGGGAGCCCCCAAGAGGTGAGCTGCACTTTTGTCGACTTGTTATTCTCCAATTACATTGTTTATCAGTACCGTAATAACTGAATGTCCTTGCAGATGCGAGTGCGGTCACTGGTTCCGTGCCGTCGACGCCGACCCCGAGTCCGTCTAAATCGTCGTTGCCGCCCCTAGTGATGCTCACCCCGCTCACAAGCAGCCGATTCCCTCTGTAGTAGACTGTCGTTGGCCCCCATTCCCCCAATCGAGAGAAAGCACGTCTAATCGATCATCTATGTATGAGTGTTTTGGCTCGAGAGATAAACGAGATGTATGTAGTCTATCCGCACACGGGCTTGGGATGCTAAATACGTGATGATTCGTTGTGATATCTGAAAGATGTGACGGGAGATCGCGCCATAGTGATGTTGTACGTAGATGAACCGGCCTAGCTATGGAAGAGGACCGTCGTCATCGGGACAAACTGGAATATCGGACAACACGATGGGAGGTTGGTCGAGATGAAGTGTCTTTCTGTATTTTTTTTTACAAACTGCATAATGGAATAGGGTGCACAAATCGAGTCTCGATACAGCCGGTGAAAACCTTGTGAGTGCTCATCGACTGGGAGTTTTTGTGTTGCAGGAAGTCTTCTAGATCTGCAACCACAACGACGTACTAATGCGATTCTGTTTTGCAATTGATAATTTCAAAAAAGAATTTAAATCACTTGAAAATAAAACATGTCGGAGAGTAGTCTAGTAATTTTGCGCTGTTTTACCAATTAAGTAGTAGGGACCACCATCATCAATGAGGATTCCTCCTCATGAGCCGAATTGAAAACTAAGGCATGAAAGCCATGACTTAATCTTAATCGGGTGTGCTGAATCATATTTCTGAAGAGAGCAAGTCACAAACTCTTTACTTTTTATGCAAATTACGATTTTCGGAAATCCCGCACATCCTAAAAGTGAAGCTTTCACATTAAATTCCTTCTAGTATCAGTTCTAGACATAGATGAGCAGCTAAAATCCAACTTTTTTTGCAGTCGGTCGTCCGATCACAATTTGGCCCTGCAGGCGGTCGTCATATGACCCCTTTTAAGGTGTACCAGAGAAAAGTGATTGTTTTTTTTCCGGATTTTGCTTGCAGGCAGTAGTCGTACCCCCCTGCAGGCGGTAGTCAAGGTACCCTGTGCCCACCTATGGTTCTAGACGGGGGCCCGCTTCTTTGGAAAGTTTTAACAGATAACGTATGTCCCCTCACAACATATTCAAAAAATCAGGCAATTCGGATGGTGGCTCCCAGTTTCTACAGTAGATCAAAGAGCACGGTTGTTTTCTGATCAACTTTAGAAAGGGGGAGGGGACACCAACCGAATTGTCTAATTTTTGGATATGTTATGAGGGGGTACCTAAATACTTTATTAGATAACGATATTATTCGCTTCAAATGTAAAAGTAGCACAATTAGTGCCCCCTTTTTTTACTTTCCACTTGCTCTAGCAAGTGGGGCACCATCCGATTTCTCTTATTTTTTATATGAGATATCAGTGATACTACTTTACATGATCGTGAAAACAGAACACGCTGCTCTCTTTCCTTCCGTGAGCTACAGGCTTTCGAATCGGACATACACTGTTTCCAGAAGGTGGTAGTCCTTAATTTAAGAGGTCTGAATGTTACCATCAAAATCATTTAAACGTTATTGTGCGCATGCCAGTTATAGGTATTGCTCTCCAAAGGCTACAATTGGTAGCCCGCACCAGTATGCATGATACCGATTTACGCCAACCTACTTATTACGGTGTTACTGATTGGTATAGTTATTCTCAGTAAATTAGTTTATTTATACTTGCTTATCCCCGGAAAGTCGCCTGTATCAGAGGGGGGCGTGATAATCATCAAAATGCTAATGCACTTCTAAGCATGCATACTTTATAAGTATTATTTACTAGCAGCGCAATCATTATTGATAGTTTTCTTATACTGCGCAAATTTAATGGAAAGTACAAACCCCTTTTTTCCACTTCTGCATAACTTTTTCTGTTGTCAAGCTACAACTTCCAAATTTGATACAGGGATGGTAAAAGACGTTGACAACATTTTCCTTTTTGATTGGAGAAATTTTGTTCAGATTGAGATGAGTTACGCGAGTTTTCCACCCTTTGATGGGTGGAAATCTTCCCGATGAAATTTGCGCAGCATCAATCTGATCAAACCTTTGTGTAGCCCATAGCACCTACCGTGCTTCAACCTACAGTACTTTATTGATTGCAGCAATTCGTCGTCTGGCGGTGAATCTCGGCCTCTCTCTCACGGAGGCGCAGCTGACGGCGCTCGTGATGGTGAGTGTGCGACATAGGTCAAATGGGGTTTTCGCAAGTTCGCAATTAGCATAGGGCGGGGGATGTAGACAGAGACCTTCATGTGTCTGTCCTGCACTCTCTCGCTACGTTAATCCTGTTTATATGCAAAGTGCAGAAGTGCCTATCTTCGCAGGCGAAGACCTATTTGACATATGGTGTGCGATACGGTAGCTGGACATTATATAACAATTGTAATAATATGTTGGTCGAGTTATCACAGATATTCTGAGAGAGTGTAGGAAAATATGAGCATTCTGCAGCAAAAAAAATTATGTCATCGATTTCGATGCGACTTATTATTGTTATGATACTAAATAGAAGAAATTGTTTTGCGAACTTCATTTTTCGAAATTAGCATATTATCGATTTATTGTGTTCTACCACTTTGAAGAGTCATATCTCTATCAGATCGAAATATTCTTCGTCATAATTTTTTTCCAAACTGTAGTGCTAAACGAGATCTACATTTTCTTCAATTTACCCTGGTCTATTTTCATTGGTTTTTGAGGTATGCATGAAAATCCGATTTTTAACACAAATAATAATCATTTTCTCGAAAACGTTAGTCAAACTACCTCGGTTTTTATTTGAGAATCGGATTACACTCATATTTTTGCATATGGTAGCATATTTGATTTAGCCCATATCTCACAACGTTTTTCTGTGCTGTTGCTGGGCACTCAGACTTGTACATTTTCGCACGCACGAATACGTTTTTGATCATAACTCAGCTCAAAATGCTCATAATGGGCCCAAGCGGTGTTCAATCGAAAGCTCGTCTGGAGCCGGATAAATCACTCTACGATGTTCGAGTCGAAAAAATCAACGGTTTTCGTGTTACAGCCAAAACACAACAATATGCATTATAAACACGATAGGATCAAGAAAGGGCGTGAATAGGTCAACAATCGAAATCGCTCAAAACTTGGTCCTAGGGATAACTTTCGACTCTGAACACGATGGAGCCATGATGGCTGACGGCTCAGCCATCGATTTCGCAATCGGAACCTTCTGGGGCGCTATGTCGCCGCGCCATTGTGGCGGCTTGTTGTAGTGTTTTGGCTGTAAAACGAAAACCGTTGATTTTTTCGACTCACCGATTTTTCCCGATTTATCAGGCTCCACGTGAGCTTTCGATTGAACACCGCCTGGGCCCATGAGGAGCATTTTGAGCTGAGTTATGATCAAAAACGTACTCGTGCGTGCGAAAATGTACAAGTCCGAGTGCCCAGCAACAGCACAGAAAAACTTTGTGAGATATGGGCTAAATCAAATATGCTACCATATGCAAAAAAATATGAGTGGAATGCGATTCTCAAATAAAACCGAGGTAGTTTGACTAACTTTTTCGAGAAAATTATGATTATTTGTTTCAAAAAATCGGATTTTCATGCATATCTCAAAAACCAATGAAAATAGGCCAGGGTGCTAATTGAAGAAAATGTAGATCTCGTTTAGCACAACAGTTTGGAAAAATATTTCGATCTGACAGAGATATGACTCTTCAAAGTGGTAGATCACAAAAATCGATAATATGCAAATTTAAAAAAAAAGAAGTTCACAAAAAAAATTCTTAGATTTAGATTTATCATCACTATAATAAGTCGCATGGAAATCGATGACATACATTTTTTTGCTACCACTATTCCTACGCCGTCTCAGAATATCTGTGTCATGTACTAATCGATGATAAGTACCATGATGTTAGACTATAAATTACTGCTGCAAACTCGAAATACGATGCCATCCGCATACTCGGATTCTGTTTCAGTAATCTGGTTGAACAAGTTGAGAGGGTTTGAGAAATATCGAAGCATCGGATTGCGTAACAGGCAAATGACGCGCTTCAATTGCGAAAGATTGCGAGAAAATAAGAAAGCGATGAGTGATTTGCCTCGAGCGCTACCCGTTGGTTCCTTGCCTCGCGAAGCCTACTTGAGAAGTGAGATGCTATTTTTGATGATCAGGATCGAATAGGAGAGATTATCTGAGTGGATCAACATGTTTCTTCAGAGGCTTGGCACAGGTCGAAAAGTGAGTTGATGAGATAAACGTGCCACATTGTAGTATGGCCGAGGCGGAGTTGAGTCATGATATGGAGAAAGTGCAAAAACGTTTCTACGCCTCAGGGCATGACGTCATCCGAATTTCAGGTTTTCGAAAACTTCATCAAATGGCTTAATGAGTGGTACCAATCGATTCCTCATAATATTCTAAGACTTTTGTGACTCCATGAGTTTTTCGCGAATCTTTGATCTAAGCTTGGAAAATTCAAAAATATATTTTCAAACTGAAATTTAAATATTTTTGTGTCGTTTCCCTGAGGAGATGGCAAAGTTTTATTCGCGTAATGCAATGCTATAACAATGATAGTTCAACTATGTGAAGGGTTGTTTGTATGAGGGGCATTAAGCTTGTTCAGTAGGCTGAAATTGCATGGGTTCTTGGAATTATGGTGTACCTACAGTCACCAGGAGAAAAGTCCCAGTGCTAATAAAGCGGCTCCGGGAGACACAGTATCCATTGAAGCATAACTACTCAATAGTAGGTGACTAGGGTTTTCGTCGGCCTGACTCCCGAACCTGCCGGATAATACTTGGAAATTACTCCGGGTTACTGTAAGTACACCATAATTCCAAGGACCCATTCAATTTCAGCTTACTAAACAAGCTTAATGCCCCTCATACAAACAACCCTTCACACAGTTGAACTATCATTGTTATAGCATTGTATCACGCGAATAAAACTTTGCCATCTCCTCAGGGAAACTATACAAAAATATTTAAATTATTTAAATCAATTTTTTTAAAACCTATTTTTCAATTTATCAGGCTTAGATCAAAGATTAGCGAAAAACTCATAGAGTCACAAAAGTCTTGGAATATTATGAGGAATCGATTGGTACCACTCATTAGACTATTTGATAAAGTTTTCGCAAACCGGAAATTACGATGACGTCATGCCCCGAGGCGTAGAAACGTTTTTGCACTTTCTCAATATCATGACTCAATTCCGCCTCGGCCATACTACAATGTGGCATGTTTATCTCATCAACTCACTTTTACCGCTGTGCCAAGATTAATTCGACTGAGTCAAATAGTCTCTCATAGTTTCGAGGAAAAAAGAAAAAAAACCTATGGAAAATGATGATAATTTCCTCTACATTTGACTACCGTATTGAAAACTCTAATATAACTGATTCGTGATATCGATTGATTTATTCATTTTCCAGGCAATCGAGGCGGGCGCGGATCCGGTCAAGCTGTGCCAGGCGATCGCCACCGGACAGCGGCGAGTGGGCGGAGTCGGCAGCTCGTCCCACGCCGTCTAAGCCCTACCGTAATCCTTTATCGATAAATCAATCGATAACAATCATCACTTTTTTGTAACTGATCATACTACCCTGTACACTTAACCGACCGTAATCCCTGAACAACAAGCCAATCGGTAATGCCCAACTGTACCCATTTGTCCGCTTTCCTCGTATCCTACCGTAATACACGAACAATCAATCGATAGATATAGTGCTCCCAGGTTTTCCTCGAGAAGTAAGACGGGCCTTTCAGTGCCCGTCGACATTCATTTTATCTACTATGTAGATTGTCGTTTTCCGCTGTTGAAAATCGACCGAATATTCTTCTTTGTTTTGCTCCATATGAAAGCTGATTTGTACTCTATTCAAAAACTATCCGTATCCTCTTGTACTGTACATTACCGTAGTCCGTACCGACCGATTAGTGAGGACGTCGATTAGACGTGTAGCACTAGAGGACAGTATCCTGCACAACTGTCCAGATGTGTGAGCTCTCTTGCGCCTCGATCGCATAATGTATAAAGAATTTATCATCATTTCGCAAGCTATGAAAGAGTGCTGCGGGCGGCAGGATTGCAGTGTCAAAACAATGTGTGGAATTAGTGTAAATGGCTGTTGTTCGGCGCGAAAGTCCATCGATTGATTTTGAACGAAAGGCAAGTGTGGGGAAAAGCAATATCGATTGAACTTGTAAAAATAAATACGCAAGCACGCCAACAAGTGAGAAAAAAACAAACGAGCGGGTACAGTATTTCAAATCAATTTAAACATTTTAATACCCGATTATGAGAAAAAAGGAAGAAAATCCGCACTAGAGTACGGTCATCATAAGCTAAAAAAAGGGAAGAAACAAAATAAAATTGTGAGTGAATGTGGGAACGAATAGGAAGAGATTGAATCTATTTGTGCAACATGAAAACTAGAAAAAATCCTGGAAGGAAACAATAATGAGAAAAGTATGATTACATATGAAGCGGCAATATAGTACTGTGAATATGTAATCGATAAATCGATCGATATACTGTAATCTCGATACCAAAGGTGCGGGAGTGACATGGAATGCCTAATTTCAAATATAATTGCGGTTGAGAATCATTCAAGTATCGAGTTTTGCGTTCGGCGCATAGTTCAGAAAAAAAATTGAGGATTTGAGTAAGCCAGAGCCAGAAATTAGGCGGCTACCGTGGTCGAGTGTCCGTTGGGCATCAACTGCTGGTCGTCCGGGCGCGTTACAGACACCTGAGAAATAATAGAACTATATTTTCCGCAACCGTAATCGCTATTGTAATCTTGTACAACTATAAAATCATTTGTAGATAAATGGTCGCCTGCCTACCGTACCCCAATGGGAACGTCGGCCTCCTCGTCCTCGTCCTCCTCACTGCTCTTCTCCTCGTCATCCACCACAGCGCCGCCGTTCTCCTCCTCCGTCGAGCGGGACGACGAGTGACGCGCGCGCTTCTGAATAGCGATTGATTATTTTAATTTAAATGCATTTACTTAATTCGTAGTTGGAGCACACGCAAGCTTCCGCCCCTTCATGATTCCCCCCTAAACAACCCAGCGTGATTACTTTCTTATTAGGACACTGCGTTTTAAAGAGAAAATGAAGACTTGAATTGCCTAGCCAGAAGACAGGTAATCGACTGTATTCATACTCCCAAGCGCTCTTCTCGCAGATATGAACTTATTATAATGTCCGCAGTGTCGCTAACCCAAAGTCTAGGCAGCGCCCTCTCACCCACTACTGAAACTTCAACTCTGCTGGCTCATACGCAATTTGTTTCACATCTATCCTGTTTTGTGCAGCAAATTCTATCAGACTTATCCCTTCTCCTGTTCCCTACCGTGTATTCCTTTCTTCTCCCTACCGCACCCCTCCTTCTTAACGTTACCGTATCACCCTCTCGTCCTTCACTCTACCTATCTTCCTCCTCCTCCTCCTCCTCCTCCTACACTCTACCGTATCCCAACCCACTCTCGCTACCGTACCTTTCCGAACCATCCATCCGCGGCCATCACTCTGTACGCGAGTGTGCTGTTCGTGCAGAAGAGCGAGACGATGACGAAGAAGCACGGCACGATGAGGTACCAGCGACGGAAGAAGCAGTCAGTGAACTGGAATGATTGCGTCATTCATAGGCAACATATACAAATGATATATATATATATATATATATATAAAATGGTCGATTGACTGGAAAGATTGAGATGATTGCGTCATTCATAGGTAACGAATAATCTAGGCAGGGACAGCAGTTCGTGAACTGAAACGATAGAAAAATGTTAGGGCGATTGCGTCGTCCATAGGCAGTTCGTTGTACGAGGGCGCAGAAGTGTCAAATTTCGGTTTTGAAAACGCTCCTGCTATGTCACCAAAATGCAATCGACGTAGTAATTGTAAGTTCTCCATGACGTCATTAGTAATTAGTAATTTAACTGTTCAAATAATCCTGACCAGCCAGTACATGAGGTAGAGCGAGACGCCCAGGCGGAACACGAGCAGCGTGATCATGTTGAGCAGGGCAACCATCCTGAACGGAGAGGGGATTACGATAGGTACAGATTACGGTGTCAGAAGACGGCAGCCAATCGATTATTCATGCTACTAAATATTTGTTAAATGAATAATAGCGGATCGCATACAATTGCAATATGGTGCCGAATTAATCTTTTAAGCTAGGGATGGAACCCCACTCCACATTGTTCCATAATTGTATCTCTACATGTGGCCGTTGTGAACGAGGGGGATTACGGTAGGCACATTTATATCGCGGAATCGATACTAGGAATTCACATTCCCAATATTTATTAGAATTATAAATAAGGGTCTGCTGTGACTCCGGAATGACAACGCGTGAAAAGAAAGCTTTTAACCCACTGACGCAACCCGAAATCAACAGGGTGAATTCATGTTTGTTCCAGTTAAATATTTTCGCCAGTTGCCTCGGAAGCCATTCAATGATTGTTTTTTTTGTATAAATTTATTATTTCTTTTGTAATGCAAAAATGAGAACTAGATATTGAAAAAGCTCGTGAATTACGCTTTTCAGCTAACGTCGTAACCCCAATCCGCTTTGTTCCGTTATTTTCTCTACCTCAGTGCACTCTAAACGGAATAAACGTCTTGATTGGTCTACACAGGCAAAGAATTTCAACCCATTTTCACATGCAGTGTCTAACATGAATAGAAGGAAAATTAGTTTTTAATTGAAAAAAAGATGATCTACTCACTTGAAAGCGGTCGACTTCTTGTTGAATCCGTACAGGTTGAGCAGCGATCGGGAGTGGAGGAAGACCGAGTTGAGCTCCATGAGCAGACCGAAGATGACCACGCCCAGGAAGAGACCGGACGTCTGCAAGAGGGTTACGGTATTCAGTGGCTGCCAAGATTATGTTGCAATCATGATTACGGTAGTCGAGCAGAAACTGCTTAGCTGCTTCCACTTCGTCAACATTTTTATCACTTTTTGTGACAATTCTCTCCTTCTACCGATCTAGCAACCCACAGGTGTGTTTGACTAACATAATTATAATATATTATATCTAACATCTTCCAAGATTGATAACGATTACGCCAGAGCTGGATAAACACATAGGCATGTCAAAACAGATAATCACCTAGTTTAGATTTTTACTGCTATGTTCCAGCTACGCCTGCATTCTCAGAAATACAGCTACTGTATCTACGACGTTGCAGACGCCACCATTTTTTCCAGCTTCAGCTACCGTACAACGTTGTACTGTATCCGTCAACAAATTCCGTTTGCACATTTACAGCATCCATATTTTTCGCATCCCTGGGTGACGGCAAACGTTGTAAACTCATTTCCAGTAGTCATACCTATCGTTCCTGAGTGCGGCAACTTAGCGTGCGCAAATCTACCGTACCTGGACAATGGAAAACGTCGCGCACACACTTACAGTACCCCATCTCCACAGTACCTGGGTGGTGGCGAATGCGGTGAGGACGACGACGTGGTGGAAGAGGAGCTCGATGACGCGCTCCGACCGCTCGTTGATCAGCAGATCGAGCAGGTCGTGCAGCAGGTAGCCAGTCGAGACGAAGATCTGCACGAGACCGAAGGAATTAATAAAGTAATATGGTAATTAATTGGAGTAAGGTACGCGATTGAAATTGGACCAGACACTGTAGCGAGCGAAGGAAAGACTCCTCTATTTTAATATAATTCGAAGTAATACGATAAATTCGCGCTAAAGCCTATTTATCGATTGATAAATTACGATGCACTCACCAGATTGACGATCACGGGGTGGCGGAAGCCGATCATGTCCTTGATGATGTCCTGCGAGAAAATCAATAATCGACTACATCACTACAGGTACTGTAGTACAGAACCCTATCTTAACATACGTTCTTTTGACTCAAGATAATAGACCATTAGATTTCATATCAAGATGATTAAAACACGGAGAACAATATGGTAACCGAATATCGATCGATTCTATTAAATTACCGTACCTGGTAGAAGAGTATGGAATAGCCGGCCCACAGGCCCGACACGCCCGCGTGGATCAGCGACACGATCTCGTTGCAGATGCGCCACTTCTTGTTCGGCGGAATCGCCTGACAAAATTTTTAATATTGTTTTTTTTAAAATTTAATTAGATCATTATTTGCAATACATTTCCTACCCTCATACCCATTTGTTACTCCACCCTGCCCCATGCGAGTTTCACAGTGGCAGTAAATAACGAAGAATGCATAGGCCGACGATCTGTCTCCTCGCTGTTGGCCCAAAACAATTAGTTCGTCGATTATTGTAAACTGACATATCGTACTCGAGAACTACCGTATTCCGCTACCGTGCCCACTCACCGAAAGCGTCGTACTGTCGGCGGCGGGGTTGCGCTCGCTGCCCGCGCGCCGCCGGAACGCGAAGTAGGAGAAGGTGCGGAAGTAGCACTTCCCAAACAGGTACCTGCAGCAGTTAATTTAAATATGGATTATATATTATTGATGCAAAAAAAACAACGAATGAAGAACAGTTAGTTTGTTTGTCCAGAATTTGAAAAAAATGGGACCACACTACGATTGCACTTTTAAATGTAAAACAAAAAAAGTTAACTAAACAAAAAAAATCTCAACATGATTACGACCTGTCGATCGGAAGTTTCACGCGCTTCATGTAGCTTATTGAAACTCGAAACGGCACTATGTTAACTGTATGACCGGTTACAACAAAAAAAATACTTTTAAAAATCAATCAAACCCTCACCATCGCACGATGTACTGCAGGATGCGGAAGAAGGCGAACGAGAGGACGACCTGCAATTATCGATTGATTACGGAATGTCGACTACCGTATCATAGATCGGTAGGTCACAATTGCGAATCGCAGCATGTATTTTTTAGTCACTACGTGGTTGCAAGTGGTCGCCTTATCAGCCTTCCTATCTTACTATCTCTAGCCCCTCTAGAAATCGAAGGTCCAAGTCCATATTTTATCTTTTCACCAAAAGTCGAATAAAGCCAGGGTTTCGCAAAATGAGAATTCTAATCATAATATTTATCTTACTTCAAAGTGTTTAATACACTTTAAAGAGCGTTATAAATAGCAATGAAGTGAGATGAGAGAGCAGCTCAACTTTATCGTTCTAAGATTCCTAAAGAATCTGGTTTTGTGTGTGTTCACTGTCTTGACTAATGAATAGGCGCAGAGAGAGAAGGGGAACCATTAGTCACACCCCTGTCTACATTACTCAGTGTCTATCGGCGAGCGAATGGACAAATAAGAGGACGGGAGAATAAAAAATAAACACGTCAATTCCATTTCTTTTCCAGTACTAGTACGATTACTCATTACTGTCAGTACATCGGGGTACACATTTTTTTATGTTACACAGTGGGCAGATAAGAAGAAAGAACAATGAACAGAACGTATGATCAAATGTATCAACACACCCGATCGGACATGTCACATGCCAAATTGCATTCCTTGCTTTTGCAACAAAAAAACGCAATTGGAGTTAATTGTGAGCCATCTTCAACATCCCAATTTTTACCAGTGGTTTTTTTCTGTTTCACTCGTTCCTCATAAATGAGGCAACTCACGTATAGGCATCCCCCACAAAGGTCCGCAGACAGTAGTTTCTCGGTTTCACCCGTTCCACCATACAAGGGCTAGGCTGTAGCCAGCAACAAGACCCTCCCGCGTTTTGCCGAATACCCACCCGATTTCTGCTCAATCCGTTACGATTTTAGACCAGACCCTACCGCTTTTTGCTCAAAATCAACAGGTTTTGTCACTGACGCTCCCGCTTTTGGCCTACCCGCAACAACCCTTGCCCGTCTATGCGTTCCACATAAGCTAGCCACTCACATATAGGCATCCCTCGCCAAAGCCGCCAAGTAAATTTCTCATAATTTCCCCGTAGCTTTTCGGTTTCACCCGTTCCTCATAAGCCATCAACTCACGTATAGACATCCCTCGCCAAAGTCCTTCCACTGGTCTCTGCTCCACTCGGTCACGTCCAGTCGACTGCTGTCGCTCGGCCACACGGAGACTCTGAAGGAGGAGTTGGCGGTCGCATTAGTCATGGCTTCGTGTCCCGCGGTACCGAGCCCGGCTCTCGCCCTGGAATGCGCATATAATCAAAGCGCGAAACCCACATTTGCCAGGTTTAATCGTGCGCGCAACGAAAAGCTTATCGGGTTTAAAAACCATGGAAGCGTTGAAATTGGAAATTATCACGAAAAATGTGCCTGGTCGGCCGCGAGCCCATTAGCAGGTTTTGAACAGGCAAGTGTGCATTGAAATTTATAATTATCTCGAGGATAAGTCGCACTGGTCCGCATAATGATCAATAGTCGGCAGAAGGACAGCGACGAACTCATGTGAGAAGATGAAGAAGAGAGCATAATACGAAGAAGCACGCTCGCATTTGTTAATGAGGGCTTGTGGGTGCCCAAGTCTAGGGAGAGCGGGGCCTTGGGGGACAACACTTCCCTGTCGTAGGCGAAAAACAAAGAGGACAGCGAGCGAATACTAAACAGCACTGAATACATTAGGCTCCATTCGAGTTATGAAGCATAGAAAAAAAATTCAATGAAGCGCACAACCGCTTATAGCATAATTCTACAATAACAAAACACTGAATTTCCCTCGGGAAAAATGTACTTCTTGTCTCGCATAGCACACCGTCACTATACACGAACCCTCCCCCAATCTGCCAGAGCGTTGATATAATATGAAGGGGATAGGAGTTGATATCGGGGCGCGAATCCTACTGTAAGCTCGGCGCGGATTTGCTTTCATAGAAAGGTATGCGGCGGGATGGATAGGCGAAAAAGTGGGTTGTTGGAGGGGCGAAAGATTGATGAATGGATGAGTAGAATGAGCGATGGAGGGTGAGTGAGATATAGATAGTGATAGAGAGTGCGATGTGATCCTTCCTCCACTCTCGTCTCAAGCAATGCGTATGGTGATTACCACACATTAAATACCTATCGCTAACAGAAGAAATCCCAAAAAGAGAGAAAAAAGAAGAAGACAAAACCTGCATAACGACTACAATTAAAACTACGGGTTAGATTTCAGAAAATAGTTCGCAAAGCCGGAAAGAGGAAGGAGCTATAGGGCTCCGATAGTGAGCAAAATCGGGAAAGCAGTTCTTAATTTCGCAACGTTATCGCTCCTCACAATTGAAACTATGAGGGAGAGACACATGGTGATAACAACTGACAAGGGCTGCTTAGAATGCGAAGCTGACTATGACAACCAAAATGCCAAAAATTCTGTCCAATTTTACTATTTTTCGGTGAAACATCGAAAATGTGGGTTCATTTTCAAATTTTCAGATCTTGCGATCATAGGTCGAAAGGTACGTAAAATACGACGAAGCCAACCCGCATTTTGAGAATTTTTGGCGAAAAAAATGAAAACCAACCCGCATTTTCGGGTTTTCATGGCCATTTTTGACAAACCCACCCCGCATTTTCGATTTTTGATTCCCATTTTCGACAAACCCAATCCGCATTTTCGACTTGCCGCTACGAACCCTTTCGAACTATGCTTGCGATCTTAAAATGTTGTCTTATTTTTCGAAATTGAAACTTTAAAAAGTCAAAATGTTGCCAGTCTATGTTCCTTGGAAGGAGAAACACATGGTGATAACAACTGACGACTAGGGCCTGCTTAGAATCCGGGCTTGTGAGAACCGGACAAGTGACGTGAGAGATAAAGGGGAGGAAATGGGAATCTCCTCAGGGGAGAAGAGGAAGGAGAGCAAGAACCAACGATATTAGCGATAACGTAATCTGTGGGCTTTCAATGATATTAGGAGAAAGAGGAAATGTAAAAACTGGATAAATGACGCAAATGCGAGAGCGCGACCCAAGATAAGTGAAAATCAGCAATAAAAAATTGTGGGTAGGGAAACTCTGAACACATACAAGCAGTCACGAGGTGAGAATTCCAAAATCAGGCCACATTTCCAATATTTTCTAGCAGTAATCTTTGGGGCTGAGTCGCGGGGATTCACCAGCTTTTGAACTAACTCTTCGTGACTGAAGAGGATAAGGGCGCGCTCGTCACAAATACGAGAGCAGCTAGTCATAAACAAGTGAAAGAAGAGGCGAGGGATGACGATTAATATTCAAGACGCAAATAGGGCGAAAGGGCGAAGACTAGCTAATGAGACATGCCACATAGTCCGGAAAGCTCCAGGAAGGGGTCAGTTCCCTCTCTCGTTTCCCTAGAGGTTTATATGGGCTGTGAAATGATGAGATGGAGGGACGGCTGCTCCTTGGGGCACGCTGATTAAAAAGAGTGGATGGGGTGGGGGAATGAGAAATTGCGAGAAGGCAGTGAGACTCCTGATGACTCAGAGACACGCGCAGTTGCCGTCGGCCAATTGATGGAATGCGATTTAGAAGATGCGAGAAAGAGAGAAGAAGCAAGCGATTCGTACTTTCAAGAGAAAGTGCAGAGAGCTTTAAGGAAAAATGAGCCCGCTTGGGGCTGAAGAGAGGAACAGCGCGCAGTGTATTTATCTGAGGCTATTATATCGAGCCAGATGGGGCCGGCGGCCATACTGGAGGGATAGATGGCCAGACCGATTAGAACACATCGCGGTTTGGTGTTTCGTGAGTGGACGGAGAGAGGAAAGGGCAGTACACTGGGGGGAATGGAGAGTGAATAGAGGGGGGAAAGGGCGTCCCAAGTGGCCTCAAGAGGGAAATGAGGGGAGACGGATCACTATCAGCCGACTATATCAAACTGCACACACTCAGCGGGAACTATCTCGAGGTGGACAAATGACATTCCGCCCTTCGAAAGCCCCGTTCTAGTTAGAAATGCAGGCGTATTTCGAAACAGGGACAAAGATCGAAGCTGTCAGAAGAAGGAGGCATTCGTGAGAGAAGCAATGATGTTAGCGGAGGCGAGGTAAGCGTGAGAAAAGGGATTGAAAGGAGAGGGAACGGTTTGGCGTAAACAAATATGAGTAGCCAGAGGTCAGAGGAGAGAGACGCGAGATGGAAACATAGAACAGCACATAGAGTATCGATTTCGCAATGCATTCGGCTAGGAAAGTAAAGATAAATGCTCTAAATTCCGTGAATAATGAAAATACAACAATAATCGTTAAAGAAGCTTGTTAGTAAAGAAATTCAAATGCAAGAGGTCTTGTACGGAAAATCCTGTCAGTGGATAAATTCACGGTCGGCGAATACCGTACACCGCCAGCATGATGATGTGTTAGTCCGAGTGTTCAAATTACTCAATTTCCATGCGTTTCGTCATTCCGCTGGTTTAATTATGTTTCTAGTGCCATTCTCTCGCTATTTCGCTGCTAGTTCGACGTAAATTTGCCCCTCTTCAGGGTAAACTTCGGCCGGGATGGGTCGAGCCGAGTTCGAGTACGATGAGGTCGGAAACACCTTCTATTATGTTATGCTCGCGTTCTACTCGCTCATACTGCTGCCGTGTACCTACTTCTTCTTCCCCAGAGATTTACAAGGTGCGCGCATCTTTCTCTCCTGATTGCAGCTCAAATTTCGCTCTAAGTTGACACTCGTTGACCATTTATCTTGTCCAAATCAGGTTTTCGCCCTTTCAGTAGAGGAGAAAGTCGACGAGAAGCTGTGCCAGTGCGAGGGAGATGTGGACAAGCGCAGAAGGAAAGCTGCCGTGCAACCGTGGAAGAAGACCAAGAAGGTTTCTTTCAAAATAATTGCGCACAAAATCGGATAACAACGAGATCCATCGAGTTTAGAGCTCTCTAACTCGCAGTTCTCATTCTGTAACATTCTCAGTTCATTGATTAGTATCAAAATATTGGCTGGCGCAGATTCTCACAATCACGAAACTTCGCCAAATACGTTGATCGTGTGCGAGCATAAAAAGAGTGTGACTTGCTTGGTAAACTTTGTGCGATACATGGCGTATTTTTAAGCTATATCATGCGCGTATAGAGAAAGGATCATGCAAACTGCAAAAGGTATACACTGTACAGAGCAAGGGTAAAAATATGTAAAGCCATCGAAGGACCAGGTAGACTTTGGTTTATTGCTAATTAAATTTCGGAAATGTTGATTGACAATTATCGATTGGAGGTGGTGACGTTCGTGGTGCTGGCCGTCGCGTGGGTCATTCTTGCTGTGCTCGTGCAGAAGGTTGCCTCCATCGAGAACACTCATGTTGAGTACGACCCCTACACGATCCTCGAGCTGGACCATGTAAGTTGTACTGTTTAACTACCTAGTAATTTAGTAGTTACTAGTTACACATTACTAATAGTTAGTTTTCTGTGCTCATGTGGACAGTAATGCGGCTAGCAACGCAATGCACGTGGAAATTGACTCCGATTCTCTCTTTTTGCTTGCAGATTCTTGCTTCAATTTCTCTCTTTTTTTATGAACCCAACCTATTTTACATCTGTAGAGGAACTCTTACGAGCGCTTATTTTTTGGTTATCAATTTATGCTGCATTAATTACAAGTGTTAACAGGTGAAATTATTTATATATTCATTATCTTTTGCTGCAGGGCGCGTCAACGTCGCAGATCAAGAAGGCGTACCGCGATCTGTCGAAGAAGTTCCATCCGGACAAGGGCGGAGACGCCGTGCAGTTTGACCGCGTCGCCAAGGCGTACCAGGTAAATTAAATAATAATATTAATTTTACCATTTATGAGAACCAAATGGAAACGCCGTACAAAAATTGTGGAAAACAAGGATTCTCTGGAAAATATTTAAACGCCAATAATTGCGATTTCTAGTTTCAGATGGAAGTTACGTGACTAGGAAATTCAGCATATTCGATTTGTTGTTATATTCGTGGCGAACAAAATACATGTTTCCTGTACAGGCGCTCACGGACGACGAGTCTCGCGAGAACTGGGAGAAGTACGGCAACCCCGATGGACCCACGGGTTGGTATTACATTCATAAAATGATACGAACACACAAAAAGTAAAAATGGTACTTCCTGTGTTTACCAAAGCGAGGGAGCGGGCAAAAGTGAGAGGGTCGCGTACGTGCCTGTGTGGTAAACAACGGAAGTCCGTCATTTGACTTTTTGGTGTGATCGTATCATTCTATAAATGTAATATTTGAAATTTTATTTTAAATGCGTACAAGTTACCGATCGTATCCGTTCATGGCACCTCCCGTAAAAGTGTTTCGATGTTATCACACCAGTTCAACATGTTATTGACCGATGCGTATCGAATTCCGAATAGTTTTCACACATGACTAATAGCAATTCCTAGTCTATGGCATTCACCGTGATTCTCCGTTTCACAAACTCCTTATGAATAATCGATAATTGCTCTCTTCAGCCACCCAATTCGGTATCGCTCTGCCCAAGTGGCTGGTGAGCAAGGAGGGCGGAGTGTGGGTGCTCGCCCTCTACGGATTCATCTTCATGATCCTCTTGCCTACCGGAGTCGTCAGTTTATCGATTTTTAAAAACAAATTATATCTCAAGTTACTGTACAATTACCGATTGACTGGTGCTGATTACAGGGCTACTGGTGGTACAACTCGATCAAGTACAACGTGGACAAGGCGAGTTGCGGTTGCGGCGTTGTCGTTTATATTTTTGCAAACTAGATCACTTCGTTGGGTACGATGGTTCTTTGGTAACAAAATATAATATCCTCTATACAGGTTCTGCTCGACACTACCCAGCTGTTCGGCTACTTTACGAGAAAGACGCCGAGAATCGAGATTCATCGTGAGTATAATTAATTATTTATTTGTAATATAAATTGATGATAATTTATTTAATTATTCTGTATTGATTGTATTGCTAATTCGTTCATTGGAAACAAAACTATTTATAATAAAATTCGCTTGTTAAAGGCGCAATCATGGTCCTCGGAGGCGCCTTCGAGTTCAATAAGGAGTACAACAATGAGATTATCCTGAGAGAGGCCGACGATATCGAGCTGCCGAGGTGATTATTGATTTTGTATGTGCTCTGATGCTGTCAGAAATGGTAGATGATGCCTGCCCGGTGAAGAGTAGCTTCAAAGGTTGTGTATCACTAAATTTTTCGTCAACATTTCGATGGATAGAGCGTTATTTGGGTTGAAAAAATACGTTTGTCAGACTGATGAAGCACCTGCCGCTCCTGGGCGAGAACAAGAAGGAGCGCCCGCTCTGCTTGCCCTACTCTATCAAGGTATTTGCGTTGTAACATTATTAGTTACAGAATGGATTTGTGACATGCATGATTTGCGCGTGACATGCATGATTTGCATCAAGGACAATGAATTTGTGACCTTTTCAATCTTGATCTCCCATGTCTATCGAATCACTACTAGGTTTATAATAAAATATATGCGATGCGCAACATGCATGATTTGTGCTTCAATCAAACGTCATGGCCAATGAATTTGTGGGTTGTTCAATTGATCTTCTTTCTCAGGCCCGTATCATGATCCACGCCCACCTCTCTCGCGTTGCCATTCAGTCGGAGGACATTCTCGCTGATCAGCGGTTAGCTACTATTTCTATTTTTCGTAAATTATTTTAATTTAATTTGGCAAAAATTGAAATAAATAACTTATATACAAACGGCATTGAATTTAATTGTGTTTAAAACAATCTAATTTAATCCCCCACTCAACTTGCGCCGGCGCTCATTATTTTTTAAAAATTAATCCGGTTAATTACTAATTAAAATTTATTTAATTATCTATTCATTCAGATACTTCCTCTCGCGCTGCCATCGTCTCATTGAGGAGATGCTGTCGATCGCGCAGCAGATCAACTACTACACGTCCACCAAGATTCCCATCGAGACCATCGATAACCTCATCAAGTACGGTAGATTGAGGGGTCACAGTATTTCTGGCTATTTTGGCTGTTGACGAGGCGTATTTTTATCAATTATAAGGGGACTATCGCATTCTAGGAAATTTTATACATTACGAATGTTTATAATCTGGTTGAATTGGTTACGCAGGCATTTTTTCCATTTTCTCTGAAATACCATCGATAAACACTTCTGCTTGCAGGCTGTTCCCGATGATGGTGCAGGGTCTGTGGCCGAAGAACTCGGTTCTGCTCCAGCTGCCCCACATAAACGACTTCAACATCAACTACATCAGGAGACAGAAGGTTTTTTGTTGTTGTGAATTTCTGTATGCCACGATAGCAAACGACAATTGAAGCATTTGCGCTGAAACGGGCTCATACAATGAAGCTGAAACACGAAGTCAATGGTCGATCCTTTAACTGTTTAGTCGTATCGCTTTTGTTTAGGTGTTCACGTGCTCGGACCTCGCCAAGCTGGACACGGACAAGCGACGACAGGTGAGACGGGGTTTCAGTATCTTTATAATCGGGATCGATTTTTTCCGCGATAATAAGAATGCCGTCGAGGTTGCAATGAAATAAATCTACAATGTCACATAATAGAATCTGTATTTGTAGACTGTTGAATAATGAATCGACTGTAACTGACAGGATTGATCAAATGCAAGCTTAAAATAATTTGCCAAAAAAATATGCAGGTGCTCAACTCGCTGTCGGACGCGCAGTACCGTGACGTCATCGTCGTGCTCACCTCCATGCCCCGCCTGCACATCGAGACCTCCTTCGAGGGTACGATATTCGGCTAGCATCGATTGGTTTCGAGAGGATTACTGTAGTCAATAACTGGAGACCACCTTTTAGCGAAGCGGTATTAATCTAGTGAGACGATTACTGTAATCGATTGTAATGATTATTGATTTGGGTTTTCAGTTCCTGGTGAGGATGACGCGCACGAGATCACCGCTGGATGCTTTGTCACTCTCAAGGTTCGGCTAATTATTGTGTGTCCACGGATCGAGTTTAACATTCCAGATTAGGTTCAGGAACAACTTCGACATGATAGTGAAACAAGAGTTCATCGACAGCAAAATATTCAATCATTCACTGGAACTTGGAAAGACAAACAATTTCCTTTGTTTTCAGGTGAAGCTGACGCGCATGTCGCTGCTTGACCCTGCTGCTGCCGATGACGACAACCTGATGAGAAGCTACGAGGTGGTTAATTATGCTTAGTAATTAATTAATTTATATAATTTAATTACAGAACGATGATGAGGAGGGAGGCGAGAAGAAGGAGAAGGACGAGGAGGAGGCGGCGGAGGGAGACGCGCCCGCCACGCCCAATGTTGACATCAAGGTATAATTTGGAATATATCGTACATACTCAAAAAAATACAAAAAAGTTATGGAATTGGTGTTTTCTTGCTGTATATCTGATTGGCAAATTTTGATGTAGACAGGTCTTTGTAAAGTAGACGCACCTTTAGGAAATTGACCAGGCGATGATGGGTTTCGATGGCACATTAGTATCAATGTGATTTTATGCCGCTCAATGGTTGAACATTTATTCTTATTATCAATAATCCAATGATACTTTTTTAGAAGAAGAAGGCGTGGGAGAAGCAGCCGCAGAAGAAGAAGGGAGGTGCGAAGAAGAAGCCGGCCAACAAGGGAGGAAAGAAGGTGGGGATGCAATCAGGGAAGAGGGGGAGGCAAACTAGTGGAACATAATTTTTTCGATTGTTACCTGGCAGTTTTCTGTTCATCCAATGGCTTAAATTCTTATGAAAGTAATCGTGATCAATCGAAATTCTTCGTCTTCTCAATAACCCACCATCTATATCTCGCAGGTGGTCCCCGCAGCAGTCGCCTCGACCGCTGCTGCTGCAGCTGCTGCAGAGACGGAGACGCCCGACACGCCCGAGACCCCCAAGGAAGCGGAGAAGAAGGAGAAGAGAAGACCCGCCAAGAAGGAGGAGGAGGACAGTGATGACAGTGGCAGTGCGTCGGATGATGATGACAAGGTACTGTAAGGGGATTGATTTACTAGAGGTTACGGTATGGGGAACACACAATTTGTAGGTGGAAATATGGCGGTTGTGAGGCTGAAAACTGAGAGTACGGTAGTCAATCGATAACTGATCAGGATTCGGGAGACGACGCGAGCGGCGCCTCGCCCAACGACGACGAATCGGACGAGGACGAGTGGGTGGCGGAGACGAAGAAGCCCGTGCTCGAGGTACGGTAGTTTTATTGGTTATCGAGTACGCGGGGTACGGTACTTTTGTAATAATAATAATAATAATAATGATGAAAAAGTGATATCAATGATAATATTTGTATGCGCTTCCGATGTGCAACATTATTTGTATTTTGATTAACTGAAAGAGGTTAATAATGAAATATAGTTGGCTTATTCCCTCTATGCAATTATCGGAGATTTACTGTCCAACTTGTCGCGCATCTGGTAAAGTATAGGCCATGAACGGTAGCCTGCCTACTGGCAATTTTGGAATGTATAAATACACGGAGCACTTGCTATCCCTGCATTCGAACCATCGCTAATTTTAATCAGACCTTGAAACTGTAGATCCGTAAGTTTTATCTGGTAAATATTTTAAAAGTGAAAAAAGTCATTTCAATACTGAATACATACAGGCGCAATCGTACGAGACGCACCCCGTCCACTGCCCGTTCTACCCTGGCGAGAAGTACGAGTGGTGGTGGCTGACGCTGTCGACCAGCGAGAAGAGAGGGGTACGGTATAACAATCTTATCGATAACTGAAATAGAGGGATACGGTAGCCATCTTATTGATTACTGTATTCAGGAGTCGTTGATAGCTGAATACATCAATCTCTGAATATTCGATGTTTGCCTACAGACATTTGACGATAGTTTGGAAATTTGCATTGATTTTTTTTGAAATTAATTTTCGCCGTTTTGCAGCAGCGTCGTCTCATCGCGCCCGTGCAGTCGTGCAAGACGCTCGTCGACGAGCAGACGGTACGGTAGTTATCGATTGGTGTTTTTGTGGGATACTGTAGTTACAGCTAAATATTTATTGACTTTGTGGAATACCAGTCGTACCGTAGATTTCATTGTTGCTATTATGAAATCTTTCCTCCGATTTTGGAAATGCCCATGGTTGATGGATTGCTGCTTCTTGTCTTGCATGAATCGTGTTTATGGCGCAAGCTATGCTGCTTCCTGGATTTCCCACCTATTGCTACTAGATGAATGAATTGTCCTATTCCCACTAAAAATATAAAAATTCCAACAAAAATATAAACTTTATGAGTTGATATCATTCGAATCTATTTTTGTTTAGGTCGAGATCCGCTTCCCAGCCCCCGAGGCGCGCGGCAACTACGTGCTGCAGCTGCAGGTGCAGTCGGACTCGTACATTGACTGCAACTACGCCATCGACGTCAAGGTGAGATATGATTGATCTTTGATCTCTGGTGCATCCCGATTTTGGATAGCTATCGGCCATTGAATCTCTTGTATCCTGAGCACGATGGGATTTGGAGGCGAACCGATCGTTAAACTCTATTGTATCCGGAACATGACGTATTTTGGGGAATCCAAATTGGGATGGAAATACATTTCTGTTGGTGACCAGTTTATCGTTATATTAGGAGCCGTCAAATAGGAATTTTAAAACCGTTGGATGGAAACTAAAATACTGATAATTTGCAGATGGACGTGAAGCCGGCGAAGGAGATTGTGCTGCCCAAGTACGAGGACACGGAGGACGAGGCGGAGGGAGAGGCGGTCGAGTCGAGTGACGAGTACACCGAGGAGAGCGACGAGGAGTGAGAAAGGGCAGAAGAGAGTACGGTAGCCACACCACCAACTCTAATCGATTGATAGAGTACGGTAGATGTACCACCGATCCATTGTCGATGATGGAGCAGTGGTAGGTCACGATAAATCCCCCCCCCTTTACATATCCATTCTGAAGCCCCTAGAATCAAGAGCCGCACTACTTTCAGCAGCCAATATTATGTCAATTGTGTTTCCGTGTCTGAAACTTTTTCTACCGCTAAAATTCCAGTTTCGGTTAGTTCCAATTCACTTGACGTTGAGTTAGTAGCGCTAATTTAATATAAATAAGAGTAATATATTCATATTTATGACCAACTTTCATATGCCTTCCTCACTTTTTTCCTTATATGTGTTTACTATCTCACCATTTCTTCCTATTTCCTTCCGTTCCGGGCTTCTCAGTCTATCCTTTTCTATTGAATTGCATTAGTGTATCTTATATTATTTATTGATTGGATTGCGTTTTTTGCTCTCATAAACGAAGTTCCTTGTTGAAATAAAGCCCTATGTTTGGTGTAGGCTCGTGGAATGATCGCTTTTTAAATTAGTGAATTTTTATCAAGTGTTCTTCTATTAAATGGTTTTGCAGTGTAAATGAACGAAGTTATCTAGCTTCTATTTTACAATAGTGTATACCAACTAAGGAAAGGAAACGGTGACTCCACTCTCGAATTTGAAGGGGAATCTCTTCACGAATTTATCGGCGTTTTCGATTGAATTGCGCCTGTTTTCGTAATTTCCATCAGCGACGAAGACCGGCTTGACTGAGAGTCGATTGTCATTGTCCGTCTCCGTGTAGGCACCGAACTCTTTCGTCTCTTGCGGCTCGAAAAGTGCGTAGTTGCAGAACGCACCCACCACCTGAACCGAAAATACGAACTATCTGCGAGATTCAGGCTTCATTAAAGTGCGAAGAATTTAAAAAAAAATAGTATCAAGGACTACCGCATACATGCTAGCAGTACGTTAAACCAATGAGTCAACTGCATCAATTATGGAATAGAAGGTCATACCGTAATCCTCCAACGTGCAATGCAAGTTGGAGGATTACGGTATGACCAGTACAGTATGTCCATCTACTTACCGAGGCAAAGACATGGATGTCCGAGTCGTTGGTGACGCGGAAGAACAGCCTGCGAGGGGCATTGGAACGAGTCAGTGAGTAGACGCGGAAGGAGCTTGCTGCTCCCTGCAAATCGCATGATTCCAAATCTCCGGAAAGGGGTAAGGAGCGAAATAGCATGAAGAAGAGAGAGAGCCCTTCTCACTTTTACACACTTTCGCGACCTTGACCCCTTTCTGGAGGATTTACGGAGTGATGGAGAATTGGTAAAAAAAACAATGAAATGAAATCAACTTTGAAGGAAATCGCTACATTTGATCGTACTACAAATGGTCAGACTGATAAAAGCAGCTTACCGGCGCGAAGAGCGTGTTGAACTTGTCCATGTACTGCTCCTCCAGATTCTTCTCGTACTTGTACTGCATCTCCGCCTTCTCACGCGTCAGTCGCGCGTTGTCCGCGAGCGCCGCGTAAAGGTCCTGATAATTGCTTCAGCACTATGTAATGGTAAAATTGGGAAAGCGTGTTCAGCAATGGTTTATCAGCGAAGTGATAATAGGGAGAACTATAAATAATAGGAAGCAATGGAACGGTATGAAATCTACTTATCAGAACATTCGAATCTAGGGTTCCAAAACGTAAACAAAACAAAATCAGATCTACCTTGTACACACGCAGCAGCTCCTCACCCTCGGCCGACTTCTCGCCAGAATGATCGAATGACGGAGCGGCAGACATCTACAATCAACAAACGATAAATATAAATAATTAAAGAAAGCAAATCAATAACGAAACCTGGAATGAACACAAATCAAGGAAAAACAAGAAGCACATTTTTCGTACACTTTATCAATACCGTATTCGCGCGTACAGTATGCCAAATTTCCGGTGATTTATAACTGATTTTTCTTCTTATTTTCTAATGCTCATTTTTCATCCCATTGATTTCAGTACGTTGTTATAATAATTTCATGTCGAAGCGCGCATCGAGAGACCATTCCTATCTCTCAACAGTCTCTCTCTCTCTCTCTCTGGTTTTTTTGCCCCAATGGGATCCCAATTCGCTACCCAATGGGGCAAACATCAAAGGGGCCGCTGGAATGGGGAAAACGTTGGGATCCCAATGGGAGAAATTTGCCCCCAATGGGGTCCCAGCGGCCCCTTTGATGTTTGCCCCATTGGGTAGCGAATTGGGATCCCATTGGGGCAAAAAAACCAGAGGATTCGCCACGCTCTTTCAGCTGGAAACAACATCAGAGAGAAAGGAAGTTGGAGATTACCCATTCCGTGTATGCTGAATTTTAAGAACATGGGTTGTTGCGATTAGAGTAGCGAAAATGGATCCCCACTCGCGCGTCAAAATGTATCGTACTCAGGGCGTCTCTAGAGAAAATCGCACTCAGTGAGCACTCACCCCGCCCACTCGCACTCCCTTCGCGTGAGAGAGAGGCATTTACGACCCCCCCCCTCGCACTCAGTGCTAAAGAGGGGGAATTTCTTTTTCATTCAATCTTGTCGGAATTTTTCTCCGATCTGAATCTAACTTTTTCCTGGATATTCCCACCCAAATATTTTCGTTTCTCGTAGCGAAATTAGCTTCGAAAGCGCAGTGAACCTTCTGCAATGACCCCTTTGCACGATACCGTAATTTATTCTATCACAATTTGACTCTCTTCACCCATTGTCTCCCTTATCTCCATTGTCTGTGTTGCAAGCCTGCAAACTCCCTAGCGCTCACTCTTACCTCTCCCCTCCTCCCCTCTCCGTCCCTCCCTTCACTCTTCCCTTTCGTCCTCCTCTCCAACTGCCGCCCGCTCTCTTCTCTCTAGTGCAAGTGAGGATCCTGGAGCTCAAGGGACCCTAAGGTGAGCAAGTGAGGATCCTAGAACCCCCCTCTCTTTAGGATCCATAGTTTCATTACCATACTCGACTCCCCACTACTGTGCGCCTTCCTATTACTGTATGTGTTTACAGTATCTCTCTCGCCCTCGCTTTCCTCCGTTCACTCCTCGCTCTCTTCCTCGTCCCCATCGGTCGACTGCTCTCTTCTCTTGAGAACAAAGGTACGCAATTGAGGATCCTGGAGCTCAGGAGGATCCTAGTATCCTTACCGTACTCGACCCTCCACGACTTTCCTTCCTACTGTACCTATGTGTTTACAGTATCTATTCGCGCGAGGATCGTCACACTCATCATCGACAATTCGGCAGTATTTGTCTCCTGAGGTCAGTTACCGTAACCTACCCCACAGGGACTACAGTAACCGAGAACCGAAACAATCCGGATACTTAGTCCCTTTCTTTTAAAATATTAATACAGTCATTCCGGTGCAACCGATACGGAAAAGAACAACAATGTGGACGTGTCGGATATCTAGTGGAAGAACCGATGGAGAAGAACATTATACTCGAATCGTTAGCGAAACTAAGGTATACTGTAGCCTGACATCGCACGCGAATACTAACTTTTTTTAAAAACAAAAGGATGTCCATTTGGCATGGTGCTGCTGGTGCTGGTACTGGTACTGGTGGTGCTGGTGGTGCTGGTGCTGGTGTTGCTGGTGTTGCTGGTGCTGGGTCCATGTGGCCTGGTGCTGGTGGTGCTGGTGCTGGTGGTGCTGGCGCTGGTGCTGGTGCTGGTGGTGCTGGGTCCAAGCGGCCTGGTGCTGCTGGTGCTGGTGCTGGTACTGGTGGTGCTGGTGGTGCTGGTGCTGGTGTTGCTGGTGCTGGGTCCATGTGGCCTGGTGCTGGTGGTGCTGGTGCTGGTGCTGCTGGCGCTGGTGCTGCTGGCGCTGGTGCTGGTGCTGGTGGTGCTGGGTCCAAGCGGCCTGGTGCTGCTGGTGCTGGTGCTGGTACTGGTGATGCTGGTGGTGCTGGTGCTGGTGTTGCTGGTGGTGGGTCCATGTGGCCTGGTGCTGGTGGTGCTGGTGCTGGTGCTGCTGGTGCTGCTGGCGCTGGTGCTGGTGCTGGTGGTGCTGGGTCCAAGCGGCCTGGTGCTGCTGGTGCTGGTGCTGGTACTGGTGGTGCTGGTGCTGGTGTGGCTGGTGCTGGGTCCATGTGGCCTGGTGCTGGTGCTGCTGGTGCTGCTGGTGCTGGTGCTGCTGGTGCTGCTGGCGCTGGTGCTGGTGCTGGTGGTGCTGGGTCCAAGCGGCCTGGTGCTGCTGGTGCTGGTGCTGGTACTGGTGGTGCTGGTGGTGCTGGTGCTGGTGTTGCTGGTGCTGGGTCCATGTGGCCTGGTGCTGGTGGTGCTGGAGCTGGTGGTGCTGGTGCTGCTGGCGCTGGTGCTGGTGCTGGTGGTGCTGGGTCCAAGCGGCCTGGTGCTGCTAGTGCTGGTGCTGGTACTGGTGGTGCTGGTGGTGCTGGTGCTGGTGTTGCTGGTGCTGGGTCCATGTGGCCTGGTGCTGGTGCTGCTGGTGCTGCTGGCGCTGGTGCTGGTGCTGGTGGTGGTGGTGCTGGGTCCAAGCGGCCTGGTGCTGCTGGTGCTGGTGCTGGTACTGGTGGTGCTGGTGGTGCTGGTGCTGGTGTTGCTTGTGCTGGGTCCATGTGGCCTGGTGCTGGTGGTGCTGGTGCTGGTGCTGCTGGTGCTGGTGGTGCTGGGTCCAAGCGGCCTGGTGCTGCTGGTGCTGGTGCTGGTACTGGTGGTGCTGGTGGTGCTGGTGCTGGTGTTGCTGGTGCTGGGTCCATGTGACCTGGTGCTGGTGGTGCTGGAGCTGGTGCTGGTGCTGGTGGTGGTGGTGCTGGGTCCAAGCGGCCTGGTGCGGCTGGTGCTGGTGCTGGTACTGGTGGTGCTGGTGCTGGTGTTGCTGGTGCTGGGTCCATGTGGCCTGGTGCTGGTGGTGCTGGAGCTGGTGCTGCTGGTGCTGCTGGCGCTGGTGCTGGTGCTGGTGGTGCTGGGTCCAAGCGGCCTGGTGCTGGTGGTGCTGGTGCTGGTACTGGTGGTGCTGGTGGTGCTGGTGCTGGTGTTGCTGGTGCTGGGTCCATGTGGCCTGGTGCTGGTGGTGCTGGTGCTGCTGGCGCTGGTGCTGGTGCTGGTGGTGGTGGTGCTGGGTCCAAGCGGCCTGGTGCTGCTGGTGCTGGTGCCTGTACTGGTGGTGCTGGTGGTGCTGGTGCTGGTGTTGCTGGTGCTGGGTCCATGTGGCCTGGTGCTGGTGGTGCTGGTGCTGGTGCTGGTGGTGCTGGGTCCAAGCGGCCTGGTGCTGCTGGTGCTGGTACTGGTACTGGTGGTGCTGGTGGTGCTGGTGCTGGTGTTGCTGGTGCTGGGTCCATGTGGCCTGGTGCTGGTGGTGCTGGTGCTGGTGGTGCTGGTGCTGCTGGCGCTGGTGCTGGTGCTGGTGGTGCTGGGTCCAAGCGGCCTGGTGCTGCTGGTGCTGGTGCTGGTACTGGTGGTGCTGGTGGTGCTGGTGCTGGTGTCGCTGGTGCTGAGTCCATGTGGCCTGGTGCTGGTGGTGCTGGTGCTGGTGCTGGTGCTCGTACTGGTGGTGCTGGTGGTGCTGGTGCTGGTGTGGCTGGTGCTGGGTCCATGTGGCCTGGTGCTGGTGCTGCTGGTGCTGGTGCTGCTGGTGCTGGTGCTGGTGCTGGTGGTGCTGGGTCCAAGCGGCCTGGTGCTGCTGGTGCTGGTGCTGGTACTGGTGGTGCTGGTGGTGCTGGTGCTGGTGTTGCTGGTGCTGGTGTTGCTGGTGCTGGGTCCATGTGGCCTGGTGCTGGTGGTGCTGGTGCTGGTGCTGCTGGTGCTGCTGGCGCTGGTGCTGGTGCTGGTGGTGCTGGGTCCAAGCGGCCTGGTGCTGCTGGTGCTGGTGCTGGTACTGGTGGTGCTGGTGGTGCTGGTGCTGGTGTTGCTGGTGCTGGGTCCATGTGGCCTGGTGCTGGTGGTGCTGGTGCTGGTGCTGCTGGTGCTGCTGGCGCTGGTGCTGGTGCTGGTGGTGCTGGGTCCAAGCGGCCTGGTGCTGCTGGTGCTGGTGCTGGTACTGGTGGTGCTGGTGGTGCTGGTGCTGGTGTGGCTGGTGCTGGGTCCATGTGGCCTGGTGCTGGTGCTGCTGGTGCTGGTGGTGCTGGTGCTGGTGCTGCTGGTGCTGGTGGTGCTGGGTCCAAGCGGCCTGGTGCTGCTGGTGCTGGTGCTGGTACTGGTGGTGCTGGTGCTGGTGTTGCTTGTGCTGGGTCCATGTGGCCTGGTGCTGGTGGTGCTGGTGCTGGTGCTGCTGGTGCTGGTGGTGCTGGGTCCAAGCGGCCTGGTGCTGCTGGTGCTGGTGCTGGTACTGGTGGTGCTGGTGGTGCTGGTGCTGGTGTTGCTGGTGCTGGGTCCATGTGGCCTGGTGCTGGTGGTGCTGGAGCTGGTGCTGGTGCTGGTGGTGGTGGTGCTGGGTCCAAGCGGCATGGTGCTGCTGGTGCTGGTGCTGGTACTGGTGGTGCTGGTGCTGGTGTTGCTGGTGCTGGGTCCATGTGGCCTGGTGCTGGTGGTGCTGGAGCTGGTGCTGCTGGTGCTGCTGGCGCTGGTGCTGGTGCTGGTGGTGCTGGGTCCAAGCGGCCTGGTGCTGGTGGTGCTGGTGCTGGTACTGGTGGTGCTGGTGGTGCTGGTGCTGGTGTTGCTGGTGCTGGGTCCATGTGGCCTGGTGCTGGTGCTGCTGGTGCTGCTGGCGCTGGTGCTGGTGCTGGTGGTGGTGGTGCTGGGTCCAAGCGGCCTGGTGCTGCTGGTGCTGGTGCCTGTACTGGTGGTGCTGGTGGTGCTGGTGCTGGTGTTGCTGGTGCTGGGTCCATGTGGCCTGGTGCTGGTGGTGCTGGTGCTGGTGCTGGTGGTGCTGGGTCCAAGCGGCCTGGTGCTGCTGGTGCTGGTACTGGTACTGGTGGTGCTGGTGGTGCTGGTGCTGGTGTTGCTGGTGCTGGGTCCATGTGGCCTGGTGTTGCTGGTGCTGGGTCCATGTGGCCTGGTGCTGGTGGTGCTGGTGCTGGTGCTGGTGGTGCTGGGTCCAAGCGGCCTGGTGCTGCTGGTGCTGGTGCTGGTACTGGTGGTGCTGGTGGTGCTGGTGCTGGTGTCGCTGGTGCTGAGTCCATGTGGCCTGGTGCTGGTGGTGCTGGTGCTGGTGCTGGTGCTGGTACTGGTGGTGCTGGTGGTGCTGGTGCTGGTGTGGCTGGTGCTGGGTCCATGTGGCCTGGTGCTGGTGCTGCTGGTGCTGGTGCTGCTGGTGCTGGTGCTGGTGCTGGTGGTGCTGGGTCCAAGCGGCCTGGTGCTGCTGGTGCTGGTGCTGGTACTGGTGGTGCTGGTGGTGCTGGTGCTGGTGTTGCTGGTGCTGGTGTTGCTGGTGCTGGGTCCATGTGGCCTGGTGCTGGTGGTGCTGGTGCTGGTGCTGCTGGTGCTGCTGGCGCTGGTGCTGGTGCTGGTGGTGCTGGGTCCAAGCGGCCTGGTGCTGCTGGTGCTGGTGCTGGTACTGGTGGTGCTGGTGGTGCTGGTGCTGGTGTTGCTGGTGCTGGGTCCATGTGGCCTGGTGCTGGTGGTGCTGGTGCTGGTGCTGCTGGTGCTGCTGGCGCTGGTGCTGGTGCTGGTGGTGCTGGGTCCAAGCGGCCTGGTGCTGCTGGTGCTGGTGCTGGTACTGGTGGTGCTGGTGGTGCTGGTGCTGGTGTGGCTGGTGCTGGGTCCATGTGGCCTGGTGCTGGTGCTGCTGGTGCTGGTGGTGCTGGTGCTGGTGCTGCTGGTGCTGGTGGTGCTGGGTCCAAGCGGCCTGGTGCTGCTGGTGCTGGTGCTGGTACTGGTGGTGCTGGTGGTGCTGGTGGTGCTGGTGCTGGTGTTGCTGGCGCTGGGTCCATGTGGCCTGGTGCTGGTGGTGCTGGTGCTGGTGCTGCTGGTGCTGCGGGCGCTGGTGCTGGTGCTGGTGGTGCTGGGTCCAAGCGGCCTGGTGCTGCTGGTGCTGGTGGTGCTGGTGGTGCTGGTGCTGGTGTTGCTGGTGCTGGGTCCATGTGGCCTGGTGCTGGTGCTGCTGGTGCTGCTGGCGCTGGTGCTGGTGCTGGTGGTGCTGGGTCCAAGCGGCCTGGTGCTGCTGGTGCTGGTGCTGGTACTGGTGGTGCTGGTGGTGCTGGTTCTGGTGTTGCTGGTGCTGGGTCCATGTGGCCTGGTGCTGGTGCTGCTGGTGCTGGTGGTGCTGGGTCCAAGCGGCCTGGTGCTGCTGGTGCTGGTGCTGGTACTGGTGGTGCTGGTGGTGCTGGTGCTGGTGTTGCTGGTGCTGGGTCCATGTGGCCTGGTGCTGGTGGTGCTGGTGCTGGTGGTGCTGGTGCTGCTGGCGCTGGTGCTGGTGCTGGTGGTGCTGGGTCCAAGCGGCCTGGTGCTGCTGGTGCTGGTGCTGGTACTGGTGGTGCTGGTGGTGCTGGTGCTGGTGTCGCTGGTGCTGGGTCCATGTGGCCTGGTGCTGGTGGTGCTGGTGCTGGTGCTGGTACTGGTGGTGCTGGTGGTGCTGGTGCTGGTGTGGCTGGTGCTGGGTCCATGTGGCCTGGTGCTGGTGCTGCTGGTGCTGCTGGCGCTGGTGCTGGTGCTGGTGGTGCTGGGTCCAAGCGGCCTGGTGCTGCTGGTGCTGGTGCTGGTACTGGTGGTGCTGGTGGTGCTGGTGCTGGTGTTGCTGGTGCTGGTGTTGCTGGTGCTGGGTCCATGTGGCCTGGTGCTGGTGGTGCTGGTGCTGGTGCTGCTGGTGCTGCTGGCGCTGGTGCTGGTGCTGGTGGTGCTGGGTCCAAGCGGCCTGGTGCTGCTGGTGCTGGTGCTGGTACTGGTGGTGCTGGTGTGGCTGGTGCTGGGTCCATGTGGCCTGGTGCTGGTGCTGCTGGTGCTGGTGGTGCTGGTGCTGCTGGTGCTGCTGGCGCTGGTGCTGGTGCTGGTGGTGCTGGGTCCAAGCGGCCTGGTGCTGCTGGTGCTGGTGCTGGTGTGGCTGGTGCTGGGTCCATGTGGCCTGGTGCTGGTGCTGCTGGTGCTGGTGGTGCTGGTGCTGGTGCTGCTGGTGCTGGTGGTGCTGGGTCCAAGCGGCCTGGTGCTGCTGGTGCTGGTGCTGGTACTGGTGGTGCTGGTGGTGCTGGTGCTGGTGTTGCTGGTGCTGGGTCCATGTGGCCTGGTGCTGGTGCTGCTGGTGCTGCTGGCGCTGGTGCTGGTGCTGGTGGTGGTGGTGCTGGGTCCAAGCGGCCTGGTGCTGCTGGTGCTGGTGCCTGTACTGGTGGTGCTGGTGGTGCTGGTGCTGGTGTTGCTGGTGCTGGGTCCATGTGGCCTGGTGCTGGTGGTGCTGGTGCTGGTGCTGGTGGTGCTGGGTCCAAGCGGCCTGGTGCTGCTGGTGCTGGTACTGGTACTGGTGGTGCTGGTGGTGCTGGTGCTGGTGTTGCTGGTGCTGGGTCCATGTGGCCTGGTGCTGGTGGTGCTGGTGCTGGTGGTGCTGGTGCTGCTGGCGCTGGTGCTGGTGCTGGTGGTGCTGGGTCCAAGCGGCCTGGTGCTGCTGGTGCTGGTGCTGGTACTGGTGGTGCTGGTGGTGCTGGTGCTGGTGTCGCTGGTGCTGAGTCCATGTGGCCTGGTGCTGGTGGTGCTGGTGCTGGTGCTGGTGCTGGTACTGGTGGTGCTGGTGGTGCTGGTGCTGGTGTGGCTGGTGCTGGGTCCATGTGGCCTGGTGCTGGTGGTGCTGGTGCTGGTGGTGCTGGTGCTGCTGGCGCTGGTGCTGGTGCTGGTGGTGCTGGGTCCAAGCGGCCTGGTGCTGCTGGTGCTGGTGCTGGTACTGGTGGTGCTGGTGGTGCTGGTGCTGGTGTTGCTGGTGCTGGGTCCATGTGGCCTGGTGCTGGTGGTGCTGGTGCTGGTGGTGCTGGTGCTGCTGGCGCTGGTGCTGGTGCTGGTGGTGCTGGGTCCAAGCGGCCTGGTGCTGCTGGTGCTGGTGCTGGTACTGGTGGTGCTGGTGGTGCTGGTGCTGGTGTCGCTGGTGCTGGGTCCATGTGGCCTGGTGCTGGTGGTGCTGGTGCTGGTGCTGGTACTGGTGGTGCTGGTGGTGCTGGTGCTGGTGTGGCTGGTGCTGGGTCCATGTGGCCTGGTGCTGGTGCTGCTGGTGCTGCTGGCGCTGGTGCTGGTGCTGGTGGTGCTGGGTCCAAGCGGCCTGGTGCTGCTGGTGCTGGTGCTGGTACTGGTGGTGCTGGTGGTGCTGGTGCTGGTGTTGCTGGTGCTGGTGTTGCTGGTGCTGGGTCCATGTGGCCTGGTGCTGGTGGTGCTGGTGCTGGTGCTGCTGGTGCTGCTGGCGCTGGTGCTGGTGCTGGTGGTGCTGGGTCCAAGCGGCCTGGTGCTGCTGGTGCTGGTGCTGGTACTGGTGGTGCTGGTGTGGCTGGTGCTGGGTCCATGTGGCCTGGTGCTGGTGCTGCTGGTGCTGGTGGTGCTGGTGCTGCTGGTGCTGCTGGCGCTGGTGCTGGTGCTGGTGGTGCTGGGTCCAAGCGGCCTGGTGCTGCTGGTGCTGGTGCTGGTGTGGCTGGTGCTGGGTCCATGTGGCCTGGTGCTGCTGGTGCTGGTGCTGGTACTGGTGGTGCTGGTGGTGCTGGTGCTGGTGTTGCTGGTGCTGGGTCCATGTGGCCTGGTGCTGGTGGTGCTGGTGCTGGTGCTGCTGGTGCTGCTGGCGCTGGTGCTGGTGCTGGTGGTGCTGGGTCCAAGCGGCCTGGTGCTGCTGGTGCTGGTGCTGGTACTGGTGGTGCTGGTGGTGCTGGTGCTGGTGTGGCTGGTGCTGGGTCCATGTGGCCTGGTGCTGGTGCTGCTGGTGCTGGTGGTGCTGGTGCTGGTGCTGCTGGTGCTGGTGGTGCTGGGTCCAAGCGGCCTGGTGCTGCTGGTGCTGGTGCTGGTACTGGTGGTGCTGGTGGTGCTGGTGGTGCTGGTGCTGGTGTTGCTGGCGCTGGGTCCATGTGGCCTGGTGCTGGTGGTGCTGGTGCTGGTGCTGCTGGTGCTGCTGGCGCTGGTGCTGGTGCTGGTGGTGCTGGGTCCAAGCGGCCTGGTGCTGCTGGTGCTGGTGGTGCTGGTGGTGCTGGTACTGGTGTTGCTGGTGCTGGGTCCATGTGGCCTGGTGCTGGTGCTGCTGGTGCTGCTGGCGCTGGTGCTGGTGCTGGTGGTGCTGGGTCCAAGCGGCCTGGTGCTGCTGGTGCTGGTGCTGGTACTGGTGGTGCTGGTGGTGCTGGTTCTGGTGTTGCTGGTGCTGGGTCCATGTGGCCTGGTGCTGGTGCTGCTGGTGCTGGTGGTGCTGGGTCCAAGCGGCCTGGTGCTGCTGGTGCTGGTGCTGGTACTGGTGGTGCTGGTGGTGCTGGTGCTGGTGTTGCTGGTGCTGGGTCCATGTGGCCTGGTGCTGGTGGTGCTGGTGCTGGTGGTGCTGGTGCTGCTGGCGCTGGTGCTGGTGCTGGTGGTGCTGGGTCCAAGCGGCCTGGTGCTGCTGGTGCTGGTGCTGGTACTGGTGGTGCTGGTGGTGCTGGTGCTGGTGTCGCTGGTGCTGGGTCCATGTGGCCTGGTGCTGGTGGTGCTGGTGCTGGTGCTGGTACTGGTGGTGCTGGTGGTGCTGGTGCTGGTGTGGCTGGTGCTGGGTCCATGTGGCCTGGTGCTGGTGCTGCTGGTGCTGCTGGCGCTGGTGCTGGTGCTGGTGGTGCTGGGTCCATGTGGCCTGGTGCTGGTGGTGCTGGTGCTGGTGGTGCTGGTGCTGCTGGCGCTGGTGCTGGTGCTGGTGGTGCTGGGTCCAAGCGGCCTGGTGCTGCTGGTGCTGGTGCTGGTACTGGTGGTGCTGGTGGTGCTGGTGCTGGTGTCGCTGGTGCTGAGTCCATGTGGCCTGGTGCTGGTGGTGCTGGTGCTGGTGCTGGTACTGGTGGTGCTGGTGGTGCTGGTGCTGGTGTTGCTGGTGCTGGGTCCATGTGGCCTGGTGCTGGTGGTGCTGGTGCTGGTGGTGCTGGTGCTGCTGGCGCTGGTGCTGGTGCTGGTGGTGCTGGGTCCAAGCGGCCTGGTGCTGCTGGTGCTGGTGCTGGTACTGGTGGTGCTGGTGGTGCTGGTGCTGGTGTCGCTGGTGCTGAGTCCATGTGGCCTGGTGCTGGTGGTGCTGGTGCTGGTGCTGGTGCTGGTACTGGTGGTGCTGGTGGTGCTGGTGCTGGTGTGGCTGGTGCTGGGTCCATGTGGCCTGGTGCTGGTGCTGCTGGTGCTGGTGCTGCTGGTGCTGGTGCTGGTGCTGGTGGTGCTGGGTCCAAGCGGCCTGGTGCTGCTGGTGCTGGTGCTGGTACTGGTGGTGCTGGTGGTGCTGGTGCTGGTGTTGCTGGTGCTGGTGTTGCTGGTGCTGGGTCCATGTGGCCTGGTGCTGGTGGTGCTGGTGCTGGTGCTGCTGGTGCTGCTGGCGCTGGTGCTGGTGCTGGTGGTGCTGGGTCCAAGCGGCCTGGTGCTGCTGGTGCTGGTGCTGGTACTGGTGGTGCTGGTGGTGCTGGTGCTGGTGTTGCTGGTGCTGGGTCCATGTGGCCTGGTGCTGGTGGTGCTGGTGCTGGTGCTGCTGGTGCTGCTGGCGCTGGTGCTGGTGCTGGTGGTGCTGGGTCCAAGCGGCCTGGTGCTGCTGGTGCTGGTGCTGGTACTGGTGGTGCTGGTGGTGCTGGTGCTGGTGTGGCTGGTGCTGGGTCCATGTGGCCTGGTGCTGGTGCTGCTGGTGCTGGTGGTGCTGGTGCTGGTGCTGCTGGTGCTGGTGGTGCTGGGTCCAAGCGGCCTGGTGCTGCTGGTGCTGGTGCTGGTACTGGTGGTGCTGGTGGTGCTGGTGGTGCTGGTGCTGGTGTTGCTGGCGCTGGGTCCATGTGGCCTGGTGCTGGTGGTGCTGGTGCTGGTGCTGCTGGTGCTGCTGGCGCTGGTGCTGGTGCTGGTGGTGCTGGGTCCAAGCGGCCTGGTGCTGCTGGTGCTGGTGGTGCTGGTGGTGCTGGTGCTGGTGTTGCTGGTGCTGGGTCCATGTGGCCTGGTGCTGGTGCTGCTGGTGCTGCTGGCGCTGGTGCTGGTGCTGGTGGTGCTGGGTCCAAGCGGCCTGGTGCTGCTGGTGCTGGTGCTGGTACTGGTGGTGCTGGTGGTGCTGGTTCTGGTGTTGCTGGTGCTGGGTCCATGTGGCCTGGTGCTGGTGCTGCTGGTGCTGGTGGTGCTGGGTCCAAGCGGCCTGGTGCTGCTGGTGCTGGTGCTGGTACTGGTGGTGCTGGTGGTGCTGGTGCTGGTGTTGCTGGTGCTGGGTCCATGTGGCCTGGTGCTGGTGGTGCTGGTGCTGGTGGTGCTGGTGCTGCTGGCGCTGGTGCTGGTGCTGGTGGTGCTGGGTCCAAGCGGCCTGGTGCTGCTGGTGCTGGTGCTGGTACTGGTGGTGCTGGTGGTGCTGGTGCTGGTGTCGCTGGTGCTGGGTCCATGTGGCCTGGTGCTGGTGGTGCTGGTGCTGGTGCTGGTACTGGTGGTGCTGGTGGTGCTGGTGCTGGTGTGGCTGGTGCTGGGTCCATGTGGCCTGGTGCTGGTGCTGCTGGTGCTGCTGGCGCTGGTGCTGGTGCTGGTGGTGCTGGGTCCAAGCGGCCTGGTGCTGCTGGTGCTGGTGCTGGTACTGGTGGTGCTGGTGGTGCTGGTGCTGGTGTTGCTGGTGCTGGTGTTGCTGGTGCTGGGTCCATGTGGCCTGGTGCTGGTGGTGCTGGTGCTGGTGCTGCTGGTGCTGCTGGCGCTGGTGCTGGTGCTGGTGGTGCTGGGTCCAAGCGGCCTGGTGCTGCTGGTGCTGGTGCTGGTACTGGTGGTGCTGGTGTGGCTGGTGCTGGGTCCATGTGGCCTGGTGCTGGTGCTGCTGGTGCTGGTGGTGCTGGTGCTGCTGGTGCTGCTGGCGCTGGTGCTGGTGCTGGTGGTGCTGGGTCCAAGCGGCCTGGTGCTGCTGGTGCTGGTGCTGGTGTGGCTGGTGCTGGGTCCATGTGGCCTGGTGCTGGTGCTGCTGGTGCTGGTGGTGCTGGTGCTGGTGCTGCTGGTGCTGGTGGTGCTGGGTCCAAGCGGCCTGGTGCTGCTGGTGCTGGTGCTGGTACTGGTGGTGCTGGTGGTGCTGGTGCTGGTGTTGCTGGTGCTGGGTCCATGTGGCCTGGTGCTGGTGCTGCTGGTGCTGCTGGCGCTGGTGCTGGTGCTGGTGGTGGTGGTGCTGGGTCCAAGCGGCCTGGTGCTGCTGGTGCTGGTGCCTGTACTGGTGGTGCTGGTGGTGCTGGTGCTGGTGTTGCTGGTGCTGGGTCCATGTGGCCTGGTGCTGGTGGTGCTGGTGCTGGTGCTGGTGGTGCTGGGTCCAAGCGGCCTGGTGCTGCTGGTGCTGGTACTGGTACTGGTGGTGCTGGTGGTGCTGGGTCCAAGCGGCCTGGTGCTGCTGGTGCTGGTGCTGGTACTGGTGGTGCTGGTGTGGCTGGTGCTGGGTCCATGTGGCCTGGTGCTGGTGCTGCTGGTGCTGGTGGTGCTGGTGCTGCTGGTGCTGCTGGCGCTGGTGCTGGTGCTGGTGGTGCTGGGTCCAAGCGGCCTGGTGCTGCTGGTGCTGGTGCTGGTGTGGCTGGTGCTGGGTCCATGTGGCCTGGTGCTGGTGCTGCTGGTGCTGGTGGTGCTGGTGCTGGTGCTGCTGGTGCTGGTGGTGCTGGGTCCAAGCGGCCTGGTGCTGCTGGTGCTGGTGCTGGTACTGGTGGTGCTGGTGGTGCTGGTGCTGGTGTTGCTGGTGCTGGGTCCATGTGGCCTGGTGCTGGTGCTGCTGGTGCTGCTGGCGCTGGTGCTGGTGCTGGTGGTGGTGGTGCTGGGTCCAAGCGGCCTGGTGCTGCTGGTGCTGGTGCCTGTACTGGTGGTGCTGGTGGTGCTGGTGCTGGTGTTGCTGGTGCTGGGTCCATGTGGCCTGGTGCTGGTGGTGCTGGTGCTGGTGCTGGTGGTGCTGGGTCCAAGCGGCCTGGTGCTGCTGGTGCTGGTACTGGTACTGGTGGTGCTGGTGGTGCTGGTGCTGGTGTTGCTGGTGCTGGGTCCATGTGGCCTGGTGCTGGTGGTGCTGGTGCTGGTGGTGCTGGTGCTGCTGGCGCTGGTGCTGGTGCTGGTGGTGCTGGGTCCAAGCGGCCTGGTGCTGCTGGTGCTGGTGCTGGTACTGGTGGTGCTGGTGGTGCTGGTGCTGGTGTCGCTGGTGCTGAGTCCATGTGGCCTGGTGCTGGTGGTGCTGGTGCTGGTGCTGGTGCTGGTACTGGTGGTGCTGGTGGTGCTGGTGCTGGTGTGGCTGGTGCTGGGTCCATGTGGCCTGGTGCTGGTGGTGCTGGTGCTGGTGGTGCTGGTGCTGCTGGCGCTGGTGCTGGTGCTGGTGGTGCTGGGTCCAAGCGGCCTGGTGCTGCTGGTGCTGGTGCTGGTACTGGTGGTGCTGGTGGTGCTGGTGCTGGTGTTGCTGGTGCTGGGTCCATGTGGCCTGGTGCTGGTGGTGCTGGTGCTGGTGGTGCTGGTGCTGCTGGCGCTGGTGCTGGTGCTGGTGGTGCTGGGTCCAAGCGGCCTGGTGCTGCTGGCGCTGGTGCTGGTACTGGTGGTGCTGGTGGTGCTGGTGCTGGTGTCGCTGGTGCTGGGTCCATGTGGCCTGGTGCTGGTGGCGCTGGTGCTGGTGCTGGTGGTGCTGGGTCCAAGCGGCCTGGTGCTGCTGGTGCTGGTGCTGGTACTGGTGGTGCTGGTGGTGCTGGTGCTGGTGTTGCTGGTGCTGGTGTTGCTGGTGCTGGGTCCATGTGGCCTGGTGCTGGTGGTGCTGGTGCTGGTGCTGCTGGTGCTGCTGGCGCTGGTGCTGGTGCTGGTGGTGCTGGGTCCAAGCGGCCTGGTGCTGCTGGTGCTGGTGCTGGTACTGGTGGTGCTGGTGGTGCTGGTGCTGGTGTTGCTGGTGCTGGGTCCATGTGGCCTGGTGCTGGTGGTGCTGGTGCTGGTGGTGCTGGTGCTGCTGGCGCTGGTGCTGGTGCTGGTGGTGCTGGGTCCAAGCGGCCTGGTGCTGCTGGCGCTGGTGCTGGTACTGGTGGTGCTGGTGGTGCTGGTGCTGGTGTTGCTGGTGCTGGGTCCATGTGGCCTGGTGCTGGTGGTGCTGGTGCTGGTGCTGCTGGTGCTGCTGGCGCTGGTGCTGGTGCTGGTGGTGCTGGGTCCAAGCGGCCTGGTGCTGCTGGTGCTGGTGCTGGTACTGGTGGTGCTGGTGGTGCTGGTGCTGGTGTGGCTGGTGCTGGGTCCATGTGGCCTGGTGCTGGTGCTGCTGGTGCTGGTGGTGCTGGTGCTGGTGCTGCTGGTGCTGGTGGTGCTGGGTCCAAGCGGCCTGGTGCTGCTGGTGCTGGTGCTGGTACTGGTGGTGCTGGTGGTGCTGGTGGTGCTGGTGCTGGTGTTGCTGGCGCTGGGTCCATGTGGCCTGGTGCTGGTGGTGCTGGTGCTGGTGCTGCTGGTGCTGCTGGCGCTGGTGCTGGTGCTGGTGGTGCTGGGTCCAAGCGGCCTGGTGCTGCTGGTGCTGGTGGTGCTGGTGGTGCTGGTGCTGGTGTTGCTGGTGCTGGGTCCATGTGGCCTGGTGCTGGTGCTGCTGGTGCTGCTGGCGCTGGTGCTGGTGCTGGTGGTGCTGGGTCCAAGCGGCCTGGTGCTGCTGGTGCTGGTGCTGGTACTGGTGGTGCTGGTGGTGCTGGTTCTGGTGTTGCTGGTGCTGGGTCCATGTGGCCTGGTGCTGGTGCTGCTGGTGCTGGTGGTGCTGGGTCCAAGCGGCCTGGTGCTGCTGGTGCTGGTGCTGGTACTGGTGGTGCTGGTGGTGCTGGTGCTGGTGTTGCTGGTGCTGGGTCCATGTGGCCTGGTGCTGGTGGTGCTGGTGCTGGTGGTGCTGGTGCTGCTGGCGCTGGTGCTGGTGCTGGTGGTGCTGGGTCCAAGCGGCCTGGTGCTGCTGGTGCTGGTGCTGGTACTGGTGGTGCTGGTGGTGCTGGTGCTGGTGTCGCTGGTGCTGGGTCCATGTGGCCTGGTGCTGGTGGTGCTGGTGCTGGTGCTGGTACTGGTGGTGCTGGTGGTGCTGGTGCTGGTGTGGCTGGTGCTGGGTCCATGTGGCCTGGTGCTGGTGCTGCTGGTGCTGCTGGCGCTGGTGCTGGTGCTGGTGGTGCTGGGTCCAAGCGGCCTGGTGCTGCTGGTGCTGGTGCTGGTACTGGTGGTGCTGGTGGTGCTGGTGCTGGTGTTGCTGGTGCTGGTGTTGCTGGTGCTGGGTCCATGTGGCCTGGTGCTGGTGGTGCTGGTGCTGGTGCTGCTGGTGCTGCTGGCGCTGGTGCTGGTGCTGGTGGTGCTGGGTCCAAGCGGCCTGGTGCTGCTGGTGCTGGTGCTGGTACTGGTGGTGCTGGTGTGGCTGGTGCTGGGTCCATGTGGCCTGGTGCTGGTGCTGCTGGTGCTGGTGGTGCTGGTGCTGCTGGTGCTGCTGGCGCTGGTGCTGGTGCTGGTGGTGCTGGGTCCAAGCGGCCTGGTGCTGCTGGTGCTGGTGCTGGTGTGGCTGGTGCTGGGTCCATGTGGCCTGGTGCTGGTGCTGCTGGTGCTGGTGGTGCTGGTGCTGGTGCTGCTGGTGCTGGTGGTGCTGGGTCCAAGCGGCCTGGTGCTGCTGGTGCTGGTGCTGGTACTGGTGGTGCTGGTGGTGCTGGTGCTGGTGTTGCTGGTGCTGGGTCCATGTGGCCTGGTGCTGGTGCTGCTGGTGCTGCTGGCGCTGGTGCTGGTGCTGGTGGTGGTGGTGCTGGGTCCAAGCGGCCTGGTGCTGCTGGTGCTGGTGCCTGTACTGGTGGTGCTGGTGGTGCTGGTGCTGGTGTTGCTGGTGCTGGGTCCATGTGGCCTGGTGCTGGTGGTGCTGGTGCTGGTGCTGGTGGTGCTGGGTCCAAGCGGCCTGGTGCTGCTGGTGCTGGTACTGGTACTGGTGGTGCTGGTGGTGCTGGGTCCAAGCGGCCTGGTGCTGCTGGTGCTGGTGCTGGTACTGGTGGTGCTGGTGTGGCTGGTGCTGGGTCCATGTGGCCTGGTGCTGGTGCTGCTGGTGCTGGTGGTGCTGGTGCTGCTGGTGCTGCTGGCGCTGGTGCTGGTGCTGGTGGTGCTGGGTCCAAGCGGCCTGGTGCTGCTGGTGCTGGTGCTGGTGTGGCTGGTGCTGGGTCCATGTGGCCTGGTGCTGGTGCTGCTGGTGCTGGTGGTGCTGGTGCTGGTGCTGCTGGTGCTGGTGGTGCTGGGTCCAAGCGGCCTGGTGCTGCTGGTGCTGGTGCTGGTACTGGTGGTGCTGGTGGTGCTGGTGCTGGTGTTGCTGGTGCTGGGTCCATGTGGCCTGGTGCTGGTGGTGCTGGTGCCTGTACTGGTGGTGCTGGTGGTGCTGGTGCTGGTGTTGCTGGTGCTGGGTCCATGTGGCCTGGTGCTGGTGGTGCTGGTGCTGGTGCTGGTGGTGCTGGGTCCAAGCGGCCTGGTGCTGCTGGTGCTGGTACTGGTACTGGTGGTGCTGGTGGTGCTGGTGCTGGTGTTGCTGGTGCTGGGTCCATGTGGCCTGGTGCTGGTGGTGCTGGTGCTGGTGGTGCTGGTGCTGCTGGCGCTGGTGCTGGTGCTGGTGGTGCTGGGTCCAAGCGGCCTGGTGCTGCTGGTGCTGGTGCTGGTACTGGTGGTGCTGGTGGTGCTGGTGCTGGTGTCGCTGGTGCTGAGTCCATGTGGCCTGGTGCTGGTGGTGCTGGTGCTGGTGCTGGTGCTGGTACTGGTGGTGCTGGTGGTGCTGGTGCTGGTGTGGCTGGTGCTGGGTCCATGTGGCCTGGTGCTGGTGGTGCTGGTGCTGGTGGTGCTGGTGCTGCTGGCGCTGGTGCTGGTGCTGGTGGTGCTGGGTCCAAGCGGCCTGGTGCTGCTGGTGCTGGTGCTGGTACTGGTGGTGCTGGTGGTGCTGGTGCTGGTGTTGCTGGTGCTGGGTCCATGTGGCCTGGTGCTGGTGGTGCTGGTGCTGGTGGTGCTGGTGCTGCTGGCGCTGGTGCTGGTGCTGGTGGTGCTGGGTCCAAGCGGCCTGGTGCTGCTGGCGCTGGTGCTGGTACTGGTGGTGCTGGTGGTGCTGGTGCTGGTGTCGCTGGTGCTGGGTCCATGTGGCCTGGTGCTGGTGGCGCTGGTGCTGGTGCTGGTGGTGCTGGGTCCAAGCGGCCTGGTGCTGCTGGTGCTGGTGCTGGTACTGGTGGTGCTGGTGGTGCTGGTGCTGGTGTTGCTGGTGCTGGTGTTGCTGGTGCTGGGTCCATGTGGCCTGGTGCTGGTGGTGCTGGTGCTGGTGCTGCTGGTGCTGCTGGCGCTGGTGCTGGTGCTGGTGGTGCTGGGTCCAAGCGGCCTGGTGCTGCTGGTGCTGGTGCTGGTACTGGTGGTGCTGGTGGTGCTGGTGCTGGTGTTGCTGGTGCTGGGTCCATGTGGCCTGGTGCTGGTGGTGCTGGTGCTGGTGGTGCTGGTGCTGCTGGCGCTGGTGCTGGTGCTGGTGGTGCTGGGTCCAAGCGGCCTGGTGCTGCTGGCGCTGGTGCTGGTACTGGTGGTGCTGGTGGTGCTGGTGCTGGTGTCGCTGGTGCTGGGTCCATGTGGCCTGGTGCTGGTGGCGCTGGTGCTGGTGCTGGTGGTGCTGGGTCCAAGCGGCCTGGTGCTGCTGGTGCTGGTGCTGGTACTGGTGGTGCTGGTGGTGCTGGTGCTGGTGTTGCTGGTGCTGGTGTTGCTGGTGCTGGGTCCATGTGGCCTGGTGCTGGTGGTGCTGGTGCTGGTGCTGCTGGTGCTGCTGGCGCTGGTGCTGGTGCTGGTGGTGCTGGGTCCAAGCGGCCTGGTGCTGCTGGTGCTGGTGCTGGTACTGGTGGTGCTGGTGTGGCTGGTGCTGGGTCCATGTGGCCTGGTGCTGGTGCTGCTGGTGCTGGTGGTGCTGGTGCTGCTGGTGCTGCTGGCGCTGGTGCTGGTGCTGGTGGTGCTGGGTCCAAGCGGCCTGGTGCTGCTGGTGCTGGTGCTGGTGTGGCTGGTGCTGGGTCCATGTGGCCTGGTGCTGCTGGTGCTGGTGCTGGTACTGGTGGTGCTGGTGGTGCTGGTGCTGGTGTTGCTGGTGCTGGGTCCATGTGGCCTGGTGCTGGTGGTGCTGGTGCTGGTGCTGCTGGTGCTGCTGGCGCTGGTGCTGGTGCTGGTGGTGCTGGGTCCAAGCGGCCTGGTGCTGCTGGTGCTGGTGCTGGTACTGGTGGTGCTGGTGGTGCTGGTGCTGGTGTGGCTGGTGCTGGGTCCATGTGGCCTGGTGCTGGTGCTGCTGGTGCTGGTGGTGCTGGTGCTGGTGCTGCTGGTGCTGGTGGTGCTGGGTCCAAGCGGCCTGGTGCTGCTGGTGCTGGTGCTGGTACTGGTGGTGCTGGTGGTGCTGGTGGTGCTGGTGCTGGTGTTGCTGGCGCTGGGTCCATGTGGCCTGGTGCTGGTGGTGCTGGTGCTGGTGCTGCTGGTGCTGCTGGCGCTGGTGCTGGTGCTGGTGGTGCTGGGTCCAAGCGGCCTGGTGCTGCTGGTGCTGGTGGTGCTGGTGGTGCTGGTGCTGGTGTTGCTGGTGCTGGGTCCATGTGGCCTGGTGCTGGTGCTGCTGGTGCTGCTGGCGCTGGTGCTGGTGCTGGTGGTGCTGGGTCCAAGCGGCCTGGTGCTGCTGGTGCTGGTGCTGGTACTGGTGGTGCTGGTGGTGCTGGTTCTGGTGTTGCTGGTGCTGGGTCCATGTGGCCTGGTGCTGGTGCTGCTGGTGCTGGTGGTGCTGGGTCCAAGCGGCCTGGTGCTGCTGGTGCTGGTGCTGGTACTGGTGGTGCTGGTGGTGCTGGTGCTGGTGTTGCTGGTGCTGGGTCCATGTGGCCTGGTGCTGGTGGTGCTGGTGCTGGTGGTGCTGGTGCTGCTGGCGCTGGTGCTGGTGCTGGTGGTGCTGGGTCCAAGCGGCCTGGTGCTGCTGGTGCTGGTGCTGGTACTGGTGGTGCTGGTGGTGCTGGTGCTGGTGTCGCTGGTGCTGGGTCCATGTGGCCTGGTGCTGGTGGTGCTGGTGCTGGTGCTGGTACTGGTGGTGCTGGTGGTGCTGGTGCTGGTGTGGCTGGTGCTGGGTCCATGTGGCCTGGTGCTGGTGCTGCTGGTGCTGCTGGCGCTGGTGCTGGTGCTGGTGGTGCTGGGTCCAAGCGGCCTGGTGCTGCTGGTGCTGGTGCTGGTACTGGTGGTGCTGGTGGTGCTGGTGCTGGTGTTGCTGGTGCTGGTGTTGCTGGTGCTGGGTCCATGTGGCCTGGTGCTGGTGGTGCTGGTGCTGGTGCTGCTGGTGCTGCTGGCGCTGGTGCTGGTGCTGGTGGTGCTGGGTCCAAGTGGCCTGGTGCTGCTGGTGCTGGTGCTGGTACTGGTGGTGCTGGTGTGGCTGGTGCTGGGTCCATGTGGCCTGGTGCTGGTGCTGCTGGTGCTGGTGGTGCTGGTGCTGCTGGTGCTGCTGGCGCTGGTGCTGGTGCTGGTGGTGCTGGGTCCAAGCGGCCTGGTGCTGCTGGTGCTGGTGCTGGTGTGGCTGGTGCTGGGTCCATGTGGCCTGGTGCTGGTGCTGCTGGTGCTGGTGGTGCTGGTGCTGGTGCTGCTGGTGCTGGTGGTGCTGGGTCCAAGCGGCCTGGTGCTGCTGGTGCTGGTGCTGGTACTGGTGGTGCTGGTGGTGCTGGTGCTGGTGTTGCTGGTGCTGGGTCCATGTGGCCTGGTGCTGGTGCTGCTGGTGCTGCTGGCGCTGGTGCTGGTGCTGGTGGTGGTGGTGCTGGGTCCAAGCGGCCTGGTGCTGCTGGTGCTGGTGCCTGTACTGGTGGTGCTGGTGGTGCTGGTGCTGGTGTTGCTGGTGCTGGGTCCATGTGGCCTGGTGCTGGTGGTGCTGGTGCTGGTGCTGGTGGTGCTGGGTCCAAGCGGCCTGGTGCTGCTGGTGCTGGTACTGGTACTGGTGGTGCTGGTGGTGCTGGTGCTGGTGTTGCTGGTGCTGGGTCCATGTGGCCTGGTGCTGGTGGTGCTGGTGCTGGTGGTGCTGGTGCTGCTGGCGCTGGTGCTGGTGCTGGTGGTGCTGGGTCCAAGCGGCCTGGTGCTGCTGGTGCTGGTGCTGGTACTGGTGGTGCTGGTGGTGCTGGTGCTGGTGTCGCTGGTGCTGAGTCCATGTGGCCTGGTGCTGGTGGTGCTGGTGCTGGTGCTGGTGCTGGTACTGGTGGTGCTGGTGGTGCTGGTGCTGGTGTGGCTGGTGCTGGGTCCATGTGGCCTGGTGCTGGTGGTGCTGGTGCTGGTGGTGCTGGTGCTGCTGGCGCTGGTGCTGGTGCTGGTGGTGCTGGGTCCAAGCGGCCTGGTGCTGCTGGTGCTGGTGCTGGTACTGGTGGTGCTGGTGGTGCTGGTGCTGGTGTTGCTGGTGCTGGGTCCATGTGGCCTGGTGCTGGTGGTGCTGGTGCTGGTGGTGCTGGTGCTGCTGGCGCTGGTGCTGGTGCTGGTGGTGCTGGGTCCAAGCGGCCTGGTGCTGCTGGTGCTGGTGCTGGTACTGGTGGTGCTGGTGGTGCTGGTGCTGGTGTCGCTGGTGCTGGGTCCATGTGGCCTGGTGCTGGTGGTGCTGGTGCTGGTGCTGGTACTGGTGGTGCTGGTGGTGCTGGTGCTGGTGTGGCTGGTGCTGGGTCCATGTGGCCTGGTGCTGGTGCTGCTGGTGCTGCTGGCGCTGGTGCTGGTGCTGGTGGTGCTGGGTCCAAGCGGCCTGGTGCTGCTGGTGCTGGTGCTGGTACTGGTGGTGCTGGTGGTGCTGGTGCTGGTGTTGCTGGTGCTGGTGTTGCTGGTGCTGGGTCCATGTGGCCTGGTGCTGGTGGTGCTGGTGCTGGTGCTGCTGGTGCTGCTGGCGCTGGTGCTGGTGCTGGTGGTGCTGGGTCCAAGCGGCCTGGTGCTGCTGGTGCTGGTGCTGGTACTGGTGGTGCTGGTGTGGCTGGTGCTGGGTCCATGTGGCCTGGTGCTGGTGCTGCTGGTGCTGGTGGTGCTGGTGCTGCTGGTGCTGCTGGCGCTGGTGCTGGTGCTGGTGGTGCTGGGTCCAAGCGGCCTGGTGCTGCTGGTGCTGGTGCTGGTGTGGCTGGTGCTGGGTCCATGTGGCCTGGTGCTGGTGCTGCTGGTGCTGGTGGTGCTGGTGCTGGTGCTGCTGGTGCTGGTGGTGCTGGGTCCAAGCGGCCTGGTGCTGCTGGTGCTGGTGCTGGTACTGGTGGTGCTGGTGGTGCTGGTGCTGGTGTTGCTGGTGCTGGGTCCATGTGGCCTGGTGCTGGTGCTGCTGGTGCTGCTGGCGCTGGTGCTGGTGCTGGTGGTGGTGGTGCTGGGTCCAAGCGGCCTGGTGCTGCTGGTGCTGGTGCCTGTACTGGTGGTGCTGGTGGTGCTGGTGCTGGTGTTGCTGGTGCTGGGTCCATGTGGCCTGGTGCTGGTGGTGCTGGTGCTGGTGCTGGTGGTGCTGGGTCCAAGCGGCCTGGTGCTGCTGGTGCTGGTACTGGTACTGGTGGTGCTGGTGGTGCTGGTGCTGGTGTTGCTGGTGCTGGGTCCATGTGGCCTGGTGCTGGTGGTGCTGGTGCTGGTGGTGCTGGTGCTGCTGGCGCTGGTGCTGGTGGTGCTGGGTCCAAGCGGCCTGGTGCTGCTGGTGCTGGTGCTGGTACTGGTGGTGCTGGTGGTGCTGGTGCTGGTGTCGCTGGTGCTGAGTCCATGTGGCCTGGTGCTGGTGGTGCTGGTGCTGGTGCTGGTGCTGGTACTGGTGGTGCTGGTGGTGCTGGTGCTGGTGTGGCTGGTGCTGGGTCCATGTGGCCTGGTGCTGGTGCTGCTGGTGCTGGTGCTGCTGGTGCTGGTGCTGGTGCTGGTGGTGCTGGGTCCAAGCGGCCTGGTGCTGCTGGTGCTGGTGCTGGTACTGGTGGTGCTGGTGGTGCTGGTGCTGGTGTTGCTGGTGCTGGTGTTGCTGGTGCTGGGTCCATGTGGCCTGGTGCTGGTGGTGCTGGTGCTGGTGCTGCTGGTGCTGCTGGCGCTGGTGCTGGTGCTGGTGGTGCTGGGTCCAAGCGGCCTGGTGCTGCTGGTGCTGGTGCTGGTACTGGTGGTGCTGGTGGTGCTGGTGCTGGTGTTGCTGGTGCTGGGTCCATGTGGCCTGGTGCTGGTGGTGCTGGTGCTGGTGCTGCTGGTGCTGCTGGCGCTGGTGCTGGTGCTGGTGGTGCTGGGTCCAAGCGGCCTGGTGCTGCTGGTGCTGGTGCTGGTACTGGTGGTGCTGGTGGTGCTGGTGCTGGTGTGGCTGGTGCTGGGTCCATGTGGCCTGGTGCTGGTGCTGCTGGTGCTGGTGGTGCTGGTGCTGGTGCTGCTGGTGCTGGTGGTGCTGGGTCCAAGCGGCCTGGTGCTGCTGGTGCTGGTGCTGGTACTGGTGGTGCTGGTGGTGCTGGTGCTGGTGTTGCTGGTGCTGGGTCCATGTGGCCTGGTGCTGGTGCTGCTGGTGCTGCTGGCGCTGGTGCTGGTGCTGGTGGTGGTGGTGCTGGGTCCAAGCGGCCTGGTGCTGCTGGTGCTGGTGCCTGTACTGGTGGTGCTGGTGGTGCTGGTGCTGGTGTTGCTGGTGCTGGGTCCATGTGGCCTGGTGCTGGTGGTGCTGGTGCTGGTGCTGGTGGTGCTGGGTCCAAGCGGCCTGGTGCTGCTGGTGCTGGTACTGGTACTGGTGGTGCTGGTGGTGCTGGTGCTGGTGTTGCTGGTGCTGGGTCCATGTGGCCTGGTGCTGGTGGTGCTGGTGCTGGTGGTGCTGGTGCTGCTGGCGCTGGTGCTGGTGGTGCAGGGTCCAAGCGGCCTGGTGCTGCTGGTGCTGGTGCTGGTACTGGTGGTGCTGGTGGTGCTGGTGCTGGTGTCGCTGGTGCTGAGTCCATGTGGCCTGGTGCTGGTGGTGCTGGTGCTGGTGCTGGTGCTGGTACTGGTGGTGCTGGTGGTGCTGGTGCTGGTGTGGCTGGTGCTGGGTCCATGTGGCCTGGTGCTGGTGCTGCTGGTGCTGGTGCTGCTGGTGCTGGTGCTGGTGCTGGTGGTGCTGGGTCCAAGCGGCCTGGTGCTGCTGGTGCTGGTGCTGGTACTGGTGGTGCTGGTGGTGCTGGTGCTGGTGTTGCTGGTGCTGGTGTTGCTGGTGCTGGGTCCATGTGGCCTGGTGCTGGTGGTGCTGGTGCTGGTGCTGCTGGTGCTGCTGGCGCTGGTGCTGGTGCTGGTGGTGCTGGGTCCAAGCGGCCTGGTGCTGCTGGTGCTGGTGCTGGTACTGGTGGTGCTGGTGGTGCTGGTGCTGGTGTTGCTGGTGCTGGGTCCATGTGGCCTGGTGCTGGTGGTGCTGGTGCTGGTGCTGCTGGTGCTGCTGGCGCTGGTGCTGGTGCTGGTGGTGCTGGGTCCAAGCGGCCTGGTGCTGCTGGTGCTGGTGCTGGTACTGGTGGTGCTGGTGGTGCTGGTGCTGGTGTGGCTGGTGCTGGGTCCATGTGGCCTGGTGCTGGTGCTGCTGGTGCTGGTGGTGCTGGTGCTGCTGGTGCTGGTGGTGCTGGGTCCAAGCGGCCTGGTGCTGCTGGTGCTGGTGCTGGTACTGGTGGTGCTGGTGGTGCTGGTGCTGGTGTTGCTGGCGCTGGGTCCATGTGGCCTGGTGCTGGTGGTGCTGGTGCTGGTGCTGCTGGTGCTGCTGGCGCTGGTGCTGGTGCTGGTGGTGCTGGGTCCAAGCGGCCTGGTGCTGCTGGTGCTGGTGGTGCTGGTGGTGCTGGTGCTGGTGTTGCTGGTGCTGGGTCCATGTGGCCTGGTGCTGGTGCTGCTGGTGCTGCTGGCGCTGGTGCTGGTGCTGGTGGTGCTGGGTCCAAGCGGCCTGGTGCTGCTGGTGCTGGTGCTGGTACTGGTGGTGCTGGTGGTGCTGGTTCTGGTGTTGCTGGTGCTGGGTCCATGTGGCCTGGTGCTGGTGCTGGTGGTGCTGGGTCCAAGCGGCCTGGTGCTGCTGGTGCTGGTGCTGGTACTGGTGGTGCTGGTGGTGCTGGTGCTGGTGTTGCTGGTGCTGGGTCCATGTGGCCTGGTGCTGGTGGTGCTGGTGCTGGTGGTGCTGGTGCTGCTGGCGCTGGTGCTGGTGCTGGTGGTGCTGGGTCCAAGCGGCCTGGTGCTGCTGGTGCTGGTGCTGGTACTGGTGGTGCTGGTGGTGCTGGTGCTGGTGTCGCTGGTGCTGGGTCCATGTGGTCTGGTGCTGGTGGTGCTGGTGCTGGTGCTGGTGCTGGTACTGGTGGTGCTGGTGGTGCTGGTGCTGGTGTGGCTGGTGCTGGGTCCATGTGGCCTGGTGCTGGTGCTGCTGGTGCTGCTGGCGCTGGTGCCGGTGCTGGTGGTGCTGGGTCCAAGCGGCCTGGTGCTGCTGGTGCTGGTGCTGGTACTGGTGGTGCTGGTGGTGCTGGTGCTGGTGTTGCTGGTGCTGGTGTTGCTGGTGCTGGGTCCATGTGGCCTGGTGCTGGTGGTGCTGGTGCTGGTGCTGCTGGTGCTGCTGGCGCTGGTGCTGGTGCTGGTGGTGCTGGGTCCAAGCGGCCTGGTGCTGCTGGTGCTGGTGCTGGTACTGGTGGTGCTGGTGGTGCTGGTGCTGGTGTGGCTGGTGCTGGGTCCATGTGGCCTGGTGCTGGTGCTGCTGGTGCTGGTGGTGCTGGTGCTGGTGGTGCTGGTGCTGGTGCTGCTGGTGCTGCTGGCGCTGGTGCTGGTGCTGGTGGTGCTGGGTCCAAGCGGCCTGGTGCTGCTGGTGCTGGTGCTGGTGTGGCTGGTGCTGGGTCCATGTGGCCTGGTGCTGGTGCTGCTGGTGCTGGTGGTGCTGGTGCTGGTGCTGCTGGTGCTGGTGGTGCTGGGTCCAAGCGGCCTGGTGCTGCTGGTGCTGGTGCTGGTGCTGCTGGTGCTGCTGGCGCTGGTGCTGGTGCTGGTGGTGCTGGGTCCAAGCGGCCTGGTGCTGCTGGTGCTGGTGCTGGTACTGGTGGTGCTGGTGGTGCTGGTGCTGGTGTTGCTGGTGCTGAGTCCATGTGGCCTGGTGCTGGTGGTGCTGGTGCTGGTGCTGGTGCTGGTACTGGTGGTGCTGGTGGTGCTGGTGCTGGTGTGGCTGGTGCTGGGTCCATGTGGCCTGGTGCTGGTGCTGCTGGTGCTGGTGCTGCTGGTGCTGGTGCTGGTGCTGGTGGTGCTGGGTCCAAGCGGCCTGGTGCTGCTGGTGCTGGTGCTGGTACTGGTGGTGCTGGTGGTGCTGGTGCTGGTGTTGCTGGTGCTGGTGTTGCTGGTGCTGGGTCCATGTGGCCTGGTGCTGGTGGTGCTGGTGCTGGTGCTGCTGGTGCTGCTGGCGCTGGTGCTGGTGCTGGTGGTGCTGGGTCCAAGCGGCCTGGTGCTGCTGGTGCTGGTGCTTGTACTGGTGGTGCTGGTGGTGCTGGTTCTGGTGTTGCTGGTGCTGGGTCCATGTGGCCTGGTGCTGGTGCTGGTGGTGCTGGGTCCAAGCGGCCTGGTGCTGCTGGTGCTGGTGCTGGTACTGGTGGTGCTGGTGGTGCTGGTGCTGGTGTTGCTGGTGCTGGGTCCATGTGGCCTGGTGCTGGTGGTGCTGGTGCTGGTGGTGCTGGTGCTGCTGGCGCTGGTGCTGGTGCTGGTGGTGCTGGGTCCAAGCGGCCTGGTGCTGCTGGTGCTGGTGCTGGTACTGGTGGTGCTGGTGGTGCTGGTGCTGGTGTCGCTGGTGCTGGGTCCATGTGGCCTGGTGCTGGTGGTGCTGGTGCTGGTGCTGCTGGTGCTGCTGGCGCTGGTGCTGGTGCTGGTGGTGCTGGGTCCAAGCGGCCTGGTGCTGCTGGTGCTGGTGCTGGTACTGGTGGTGCTGGTGGTGCTGGTGCTGGTGTGGCTGGTGCTGGGTCCATGTGGCCTGGTGCTGGTGCTGCTGGTGCTGGTGGTGCTGGTGCTGGTGCTGCTGGTGCTGGTGGTGCTGGGTCCAAGCGGCCTGGTGCTGCTGGTGCTGGTGCTGGTACTGGTGGTGCTGGTGGTGCTGGTGCTGGTGTTGCTGGCGCTGGGTCCATGTGGCCTGGTGCTGGTGGTGCTGGTGCTGGTGCTGCTGGTGCTGCTGGCGCTGGTGCTGGTGCTGGTGGTGCTGGGTCCAAGCGGCCTGGTGCTGCTGGTGCTGGTGGTGCTGGTGGTGCTGGTGCTGGTGTTGCTGGTGCTGGGTCCATGTGGCCTGGTGCTGGTGCTGCTGGTGCTGCTGGCGCTGGTGCTGGTGCTGGTGGTGCTGGGTCCAAGTGGCCTGGTGCTGCTGGTGCTGGTGCTGGTACTGGTGGTGCTGGTGGTGCTGGTTCTGGTGTTGCTGGTGCTGGGTCCATGTGGCCTGGTGCTGGTGCTGGTGGTGCTGGGTCCAAGCGGCCTGGTGCTGCTGGTGCTGGTGCTGGTACTGGTGGTGCTGGTGGTGCTGGTGCTGGTGTTGCTGGTGCTGGGTCCATGTGGCCTGGTGCTGGTGGTGCTGGTGCTGGTGGTGCTGGTGCTGCTGGCGCTGGTGCTGGTGCTGGTGGTGCTGGGTCCAAGCGGCCTGGTGCTGCTGGTGCTGGTGCTGGTACTGGTGGTGCTGGTGGTGCTGGTGCTGGTGTCGCTGGTGCTGGGTCCATGTGGCCTGGTGCTGCTGGTGCTGGTGCTGATACTGGTGGTGCTGGTGGTGCTGGTGCTGGTGTGGCTGGTGCTGGGTCCATGTGGCCTGGTGCTGGTGCTGCTGGTGCTGGTGGTGCTGGTGCTGGTGCTGGTGCTGGTGGTGCTGGGTCCAAGCGGCCTGGTGCTGCTGGTGCTGGTGCTGGTACTGGTGGTGCTGGTGGTGCTGGTGCTGGTGTGGCTGGTGCTGGGTCCATGTGGCCTGGTGCTGGTGCTGCTGGTGCTGCTGGCGCCGGTGCTGGTGCTGGTGGTGCTGGGTCCAAGCGGCCTGGTGCTGCTGGTGCTGGTGCTGGTACTGGTGGTGCTGGTGGTGCTGGTGCTGGTGTTGCTGGTGCTGGTGTTGCTGGTGCTGGGTCCATGTGGCCTGGTGCTGGTGGTGCTGGTGCTGGTGCTGCTGGTGCTGCTGGCGCTGGTGCTGGTGCTGGTGGTGCTGGGTCCAAGCGGCCTGGTGCTGCTGGTGCTGGTGCTGGTACTGGTGGTGCTGGTGGTGCTGGTGCTGGTGTGGCTGGTGCTGGGTCCATGTGGCCTGGTGCTGGTGCTGCTGGTGCTGGTGGTGCTGGTGCTGGTGCTGGTGCTGGTGGTGCTGGGTCCAAGCGGTCTGGTGCTGCTGGTGCTGGTGCTGGTACTGGTGGTGCTGGTGGTGCTGGTGCTGGTGTGGCTGGTGCTGGGTCCATGTGGCCTGGTGCTGGTGCTGCTGGTGCTGCTGGCGCTGGTGCTGGGTCCATGTGGCCTGGTGCTGCTGGTGCTGGTGCTGGTACTGGTGGTGCTGGTGGTGCTGGTGCTGGTGTGGCTGGTGCTGGGTCCATGTGGCCTGGTGCTGGTGCTGCTGGTGCTGGTGCTGGTGGTGCTGGGTCCAAGCGGCCTGGTGCTGCTGGTGCTGGTGCTGGTGCTGCTGGTGCTGGTGCTGCTGGTGCTGCTGGCGCTGGTGCTGGTGCTGGTGGTGCTGGGTCCAAGCGGCCTGGTGCTGCTGGTGCTGGTGCTGGTCTGGCTGGTGCTGGGTCCATGTGGCCTGGTGCTGGTACTGGTGGTGCTGGTGGTGCTGGTGCTGGTGTTGCTGGCGCTGGGTCCATGTGGCCTGGTGCTGGTGGTGCTGGTGCTGGTGCTGCTGGTGCTGCTGGCGCTGGTGCTGGTGCTGGTGGTGCTGGGTCCAAGCGGCCTGGTGCTGCTGGTGCTGGTGGTGCTGGTGGTGCTGGTGCTGGTGTTGCTGGTGCTGGGTCCATGTGGCCTGGTGCTGGTGCTGCTGGTGCTGCTGGCGCTGGTGCTGGTGCTGGTGGTGCTGGGTCCAAGTGGCCTGGTGCTGCTGGTGCTGGTGCTGGTACTGGTGGTGCTGGTGGTGCTGGTTCTGGTGTTGCTGGTGCTGGGTCCATGTGGCCTGGTGCTGGTGCTGGTGGTGCTGGGTCCAAGCGGCCTGGTGCTGCTGGTGCTGGTGCTGGTACTGGTGGTGCTGGTGGTGCTGGTGCTGGTGTTGCTGGTGCTGGGTCCATGTGGCCTGGTGCTGGTGGTGCTGGTGCTGGTGGTGCTGGTGCTGCTGGCGCTGGTGCTGGTGCTGGTGGTGCTGGGTCCAAGCGGCCTGGTGCTGCTGGTGCTGGTGCTGGTACTGGTGGTGCTGGTGGTGCTGGTGCTGGTGTCGCTGGTGCTGGGTCCATGTGGCCTGGTGCTGCTGGTGCTGGTGCTGATACTGGTGGTGCTGGTGGTGCTGGTGCTGGTGTGGCTGGTGCTGGGTCCATGTGGCCTGGTGCTGGTGCTGCTGGTGCTGGTGGTGCTGGTGCTGGTGCTGGTGCTGGTGGTGCTGGGTCCAAGCGGCCTGGTGCTGCTGGTGCTGGTGCTGGTACTGGTGGTGCTGGTGGTGCTGGTGCTGGTGTGGCTGGTGCTGGGTCCATGTGGCCTGGTGCTGGTGCTGCTGGTGCTGCTGGCGCCGGTGCTGGTGCTGGTGGTGCTGGGTCCAAGCGGCCTGGTGCTGCTGGTGCTGGTGCTGGTACTGGTGGTGCTGGTGGTGCTGGTGCTGGTGTTGCTGGTGCTGGTGTTGCTGGTGCTGGGTCCATGTGGCCTGGTGCTGGTGGTGCTGGTGCTGGTGCTGCTGGTGCTGCTGGCGCTGGTGCTGGTGCTGGTGGTGCTGGGTCCAAGCGGCCTGGTGCTGCTGGTGCTGGTGCTGGTACTGGTGGTGCTGGTGGTGCTGGTGCTGGTGTGGCTGGTGCTGGGTCCATGTGGCCTGGTGCTGGTGCTGCTGGTGCTGGTGGTGCTGGTGCTGGTGCTGGTGCTGGTGGTGCTGGGTCCAAGCGGTCTGGTGCTGCTGGTGCTGGTGCTGGTACTGGTGGTGCTGGTGGTGCTGGTGCTGGTGTGGCTGGTGCTGGGTCCATGTGGCCTGGTGCTGGTGCTGCTGGTGCTGCTGGCGCTGGTGCTGGGTCCATGTGGCCTGGTGCTGCTGGTGCTGGTGCTGGTACTGGTGGTGCTGGTGGTGCTGGTGCTGGTGTGGCTGGTGCTGGGTCCATGTGGCCTGGTGCTGGTGCTGCTGGTGCTGGTGCTGGTGGTGCTGGGTCCAAGCGGCCTGGTGCTGCTGGTGCTGGTGCTGGTGCTGCTGGTGCTGGTGCTGCTGGTGCTGCTGGCGCTGGTGCTGGTGCTGGTGGTGCTGGGTCCAAGCGGCCTGGTGCTGCTGGTGCTGGTGCTGGTCTGGCTGGTGCTGGGTCCATGTGGCCTGGTGCTGGTGCTGCTGGTGCTGGTGGTGCTAGTGCTGGTGTTGCTGGCGCTGGGTCCATGTGGCCTGGTGCTGGTGGTGCTGGTGCTGGTGCTGCTGGTGCTGCTGGCGCTGGTGCTGGTGCTGGTGGTGCTGGGTCCAAGCGGCCTGGTGCTGCTGGTGCTGGTGGTGCTGGTGGTGCTGGTGCTGGTGTTGCTGGTGCTGGGTCCATGTGGCCTGGTGCTGGTGCTGCTGGTGCTGCTGGCGCTGGTGCTGGTGCTGGTGGTGCTGGGTCCAAGCGGCCTGGTGCTGCTGGTGCTGGTGCTGGTACTGGTGGTGCTGGTGGTGCTGGTTCTGGTGTTGCTGGTGCTGGGTCCATGTGGCCTGGTGCTGGTGCTGGTGGTGCTGGGTCCAAGCGGCCTGGTGCTGCTGGTGCTGGTGCTGGTACTGGTGGTGCTGGTGGTGCTGGTGCTGGTGTTGCTGGTGCTGGGTCCATGTGGCCTGGTGCTGGTGGTGCTGGTGCTGGTGGTGCTGGTGCTGCTGGCGCTGGTGCTGGTGCTGGTGGTGCTGGGTCCAAGCGGCCTGGTGCTGCTGGTGCTGGTGCTGGTACTGGTGGTGCTGGTGGTGCTGGTGCTGGTGTCGCTGGTGCTGGGTCCATGTGGCCTGGTGCTGCTGGTGCTGGTGCTGGTACTGGTGGTGCTGGTGGTGCTGGTGCTGGTGTGGCTGGTGCTGGGTCCATGTGGCCTGGTGCTGGTGCTGCTGGTGCTGGTGGTGCTGGTGCTGGTGCTGGTGCTGGTGGTGCTGGGTCCAAGCGGCCTGGTGCTGCTGGTGCTGGTGCTGGTACTGGTGGTGCTGGTGGTGCTGGTGCTGGTGTGGCTGGTGCTGGGTCCATGTGGCCTGGTGCTGGTGCTGCTGGTGCTGCTGGCGCTGGTGCTGGTGCTGGTGGTGCTGGGTCCAAGCGGCCTGGTGCTGCTGGTGCTGGTGCTGGTACTGGTGGTGCTGGTGGTGCTGGTGCTGGTGTTGCTGGTGCTGGTGTTGCTGGTGCTGGGTCCATGTGGCCTGGTGCTGGTGGTGCTGGTGCTGGTGCTGCTGGTGCTGCTGGCGCTGGTGCTGGTGCTGGTGGTGCTGGGTCCAAGCGGCCTGGTGCTGCTGGTGCTGGTGCTGCTGGTGCTGGTGGTGCTGGTGCTGGTGCTGGTGCTGGTGGTGCTGGGTCCAAGCGGCCTGGTGCTGCTGGTGCTGGTGCTGGTACTGGTGGTGCTGGTGGTGCTGGTGCTGGTGTGGCTGGTGCTGGGTCCATGTGGCCTGGTGCTGGTGCTGCTGGTGCTACTGGCGCTGGTGCTGGTGCTGGTGGTGCTGGGTCCAAGCGGCCTGGTGCTGCTGGTGCTGGTGCTGGTACTGGTGGTGCTGGTGGTGCTGGTGCTGGTGTTGCTGGTGCTGGTGTTGCTGGTGCTGGGTCCATGTGGCCTGGTGCTGGTGGTGCTGGTGCTGGTGCTGCTGGTGCTGCTGGCGCTGGTGCTGGTGCTGGTGGTGCTGGGTCCAAGCGGCCTGGTGCTGCTGGTGCTGGTGCTGGTACTGGTGGTGCTGGTGGTGCTGGTGCTGGTGTGGCTGGTGCTGGGTCCATGTGGCCTGGTGCTGGTGCTGCTGGTGCTGGTGGTGCTGGTGCTGGTGCTGCTGGTGCTGGTGCTGCTGGTGCTGCTGGCGCTGGTGCTGGTGCTGGTGGTGCTGGGTCCAAGCGGCCTGGTGCTGCTGGTGCTGGTGCTGGTGTGGCTGGTGCTGGGTCCATGTGGCCTGGTGCTGGTGCTGCTGGTGCTGGTGGTGCTGGTGCTGGTGCTGCTGGTGCTGGTGGTGCTGGGTCCAAGCGGCCTGGTGCTGCTGGTGCTGGTGCTGGTACTGGTGGTGCTGGTGGTGCTGGTGCTGGTGTTGCTGGTGCTGGGTCCATGTGGCCTGGTGCTGGTGGTGCTGGTGCTGGTGCTGCTGGTGCTGCTGGCGCTGGTGCTGGTGCTGGTGGTGCTGGGTCCAAGCGGCCTGGTGCTGCTGGTGCTGGTGCTGGTGCTGGTGCTGGTGGTGCTGGTGGTGCTGGTGCTGGTGTTGCTGGTGCTGGGTCCATGTGGCCTGGTGCTGGTGCTGCTGGTGCTGCTGGCGCTGGTGCTGGTGCTGGTGGTGCTGGGTCCAAGCGGCCTGGTGCTGCTGGTGCTGGTGCTGGTACTGGTGGTGCTGGTGGTGCTGGTGCTGGTGTGGCTGGTGCTGGGTCCATGTGGCCTGGTGCTGGTGCTGCTGGTGCTGGTGGTGCTGGTGCTGGTGCTGGTGCTGGTGGTGCTGGGTCCAAGCGGCCTGGTGCTGCTGGTGCTGGTGCTGGTACTGGTGGTGCTGGTGGTGCTGGTGCTGGTGTTGCTGGTGCTGGTGTTGCTGGTGCTGAGTCCATGTGGCCTGGTGCTGGTGGTGCTGGTGCTGGTGCTGGTGCTGGTACTGGTGGTGCTGGTGGTGCTGGTGCTGGTGTGGCTGGTGCTGGGTCCATGTGGCCTGGTGCTGGTGCTGCTGGTGCTGGTGCTGCTGGTGCTGGTGATGGTGCTAGTGGTGCTGGGTCCAAGCGGCCTGGTGCTGCTGGTGCTGGTGCTGGTACTGGTGGTGCTGGTGGTGCTGGTGCTGGTGTTGCTGGTGCTGGTGTTGCTGGTGCTGGGTCCATGTGGCCTGGTGCTGGTGGTGCTGGTGCTGGTGCTGCTGGTGCTGCTGGCGCTGGTGCTGGTGCTGGTGGTGCTGGGTCCAAGCGGCCTGGTGCTGCTGGTGCTGGTGCTGGTACTGGTGGTGCTGGTGGTGCTGGTGCTGGTGTTGCTGGTGCTGGGTCCATGTGGCCTGGTGCTGGTGGTGCTGGTGCTGGTGCTGCTGGTGCTGCTGGCGCTGGTGCTGGTGCTGGTGGTGCTGGGTCCAAGCGGCCTGGTGCTGCTGGTGCTGGTGCTGGTACTGCTGGTGCTGGTGGTGCTGGTGCTGGTGTGGCTGGTGCTGGGTCCATGTGGCCTGGTGCTGGTGCTGCTGGTGCTGGTGGTGCTGGTGCTGGTGCTGCTGGTGCTGGTGGTGCTGGGTCCAAGCGGCCTGGTGCTGCTGGTGCTGGTGCTGGTACTGGTGGTGCTGGTGGTGCTGGTGCTGGTGTTGCTGGCGCTGGGTCCATGTGGCCTGGTGCTGGTGGTGCTGGTGCTGGTGCTGGTGCTGCTGGCGCTGGTGCTGGTGCTGGTGGTGCTGGGTCCAAGCGGCCTGGTGCTGCTGGTGCTGGTGGTGCTGGTGGTGCTGGTGCTGGTGTTGCTGGTGCTGGGTCCATGTGGCCTGGTGCTGGTGCTGCTGGTGCTGCTGGTGCTGCTGGCGCTGGTGCTGGTGCTGGTGGTGCTGGGTCCAAGCGGCCTGGTGCTGCTGGTGCTGGTGCTGGTACTGGTGGTGCTGGTGGTGCTGGTTCTGGTGTTGCTGGTGCTGGGTCCATGTGGCCTGGTGCTGGTGCTGGTGGTGCTGGGTCCAAGCGGCCTGGTGCTGCTGGTGCTGGTGCTGGTACTGGTGGTGCTGGTGGTGCTGGTGCTGGTGTTGCTGGTGCTGGGTCCATGTGGCCTGGTGCTGGTGGTGCTGGTGCTGGTGGTGCTGGTGCTGCTGGCGCTGGTGCTGGTGCTGGTGGTGCTGGGTCCAAGCGGCCTGGTGCTGCTGGTGCTGGTGCTGGTACTGGTGGTGCTGGTGGTGCTGGTGCTGGTGTCGCTGGTGCTGGGTCCATGTGGCCTGGTGCTGCTGGTGCTGGTGCTGGTACTGGTGGTGCTGGTGGTGCTGGTGCTGGTGTGGCTGGTGCTGGGTCCATGTGGCCTGGTGCTGGTGCTGCTGGTGCTGGTGGTGCTGGTGCTGGTGCTGGTGCTGGTGGTGCTGGGTCCAAGCGGCCTGGTGCTGCTGGTGCTGGTGCTGGTACTGGTGGTGCTGGTGGTGCTGGTGCTGGTGTGGCTGGTGCTGGGTCCATGTGGCCTGGTGCTGGTGCTGCTGGTGCTGCTGGCGCTGGTGCTGGTGCTGGGTCCAAGCGGCCTGGTGCTGCTGGTGCTGGTGCTGGTACTGGTGGTGCTGGTGGTGCTGGTGCTGGTGTTGCTGGTGCTGGTGTTGCTGGTGCTGGGTCCATGTGGCCTGGTGCTGGTGGTGCTGGTGCTGGTGCTGCTGGTGCTGCTGGCGCTGGTGCTGGTGCTGGTGGTGCTGGGTCCAAGCGGCCTGGTGCTGCTGGTGCTGGTGGTGCTGGTGCTGGTGCTGCTGGTGCTGGTGCTGCTGGCGCTGGTGCTGGTGCTGGTGGTGCTGGGTCCAAGCGGCCTGGTGCTGCTGGTGCTGGTGTTGGTGTGGCTGGTGCTGGGTCCATGTGGCCTGGTGCTGGTGCTGCTGGTGCTGGTGGTGCTGGTGCTGGTGCTGCTGGTGCTGGTGGTGCTGGGTCCAAGCGGCCTGGTGCTGCTGGTGCTGGTGCTGGTACTGGTGGTGCTGGTGGTGCTGGTGCTGGTGTTGCTGGTGCTGGGTCCATGTGGCCTGGTGCTGGTGGTGCTGGTGCTGGTGCTGCTGGTGCTGCTGGCGCTGGTGCTGGTGCTGGTGGTGCTGGGTCCAAGCGGCCTGGTGCTGCTGGTGCTGGTGCTGGTGCTGGTGCTGGTGGTGCTGGTGGTGCTGGTGCTGGTGTTGCTGGTGCTGGGTCCATGTGGCCTGGTGCTGGTGCTGCTGGTGCTGCTGGCGCTGGTGCTGGTGCTGGTGGTGCTGGGTCCATGTGGCCTGGTGCTGGTGGTGCTGGTGCTGGTGCTGCTGGTGCTGCTGGTGCTGCTGGTGCTGGGTCCAAGCGGCCTGGTGCTGCTGGTGCTGGTGCTGGTACTGGTGGTGCTGGTGGTGCTGGTGCTGGTGTGGCTGGTGCTGGGTCCATGTGGCCTGGTGCTGGTGCTGCTTGTGCTGGTGCTGCTGGTGCTGCTGGCGCTGGTGCTGGTGCTGGTGGTGCTGGGTCCAAGCGGCCTGGTGCTGCTGGTGCTGGTGCTGGTACTGGTGGTGCTGGTGGTGCTGGTGCTGGTGTTGCTGGTGCTGGGTCCATGTGGCCTGGTGCTGGTGGTGCTGGTGCTGGTGCTGCTGGTGCTGCTGGCGCTGGTGCTGGTGCTGGTGGTGCTGGGTCCAAGCGGCCTGGTGCTGCTGGTGCTGGTGCTGGTACTGGTGGTGCTGGTGGTGCTGGTGCTGGTGTTGCTGGTGCTGGGTCCATGTGGCCTGGTGCTGGTGCTGGTGCTGCTGGTGCTGCTGGCGCTGGTGCTGGTGCTGGTGGTGCTGGGTCCAAGCGGCCTGGTGCTGCTGGTGCTGGTGCTGGTACTGGTGGTGCTGGTGGTGCTGGTGCTGGTGTAGCTGGTGCTGGGTCCATGTGGCCTGGTGCTGGTGGTGCTGGTGCTGCTGGTGCTGCTGGCGCTGGTGCTGGTGCTGGTGGTGCTGGGTCCAAGCGGCCTGGTGCTGCTGGTGCTGGTGCTGGTACTGGTGGTGCTGGTGGTGCTGGTGCTGGTGTTGCTGGTGCTGGGTCCATGTGGCCTGGTGCTGGTGGTGCTGGTGCTGGTGCTGCTGGTGCTGCTGGCGCTGGTGCTGGTGCTGGTGGTGCTGGGTCCAAGCGGCCTGGTGCTGCTGGTGCTGGTGCTGGTACTGGTGGTGCTGGTGGTGCTGGTGCTGGTGTGGCTGGTGCTGGGTCCATGTGGCCTGGTGCTGGTGCTGCTGGTGCTGGTGCTGCTGGTGCTGCTGGCGCTGGTGCTGGTGCTCGAGGTGCTGGGTGGTGCTGCTGGTGCTGGTGCTGGTACTGGTGGTACTGGTGGTGCTGGTGCTGGTGTGGCTGGTGCTGGGTCCATGTGGCCTGGTGCTGGTACTGCTGGTGCTGGTGCTGCTGGCGCTGGTGCTGGTGCTGGTGGTGCTGGGTCCAAGCGGCCTGGTGCTGCTGGTGCTGGTGCTGGTACTGGTGGTGCTGGTGGTGCTGGTGCTGGTGTTGCTGGTGCTGGGTCCATGTGGCCTGGTGCTGGTGGTGGTGGTGGTGGTGGTGCTGGTGCTGCTGGCGCTGGTGCTGGTGCTGGTGGTGCTGGGTCCAAGCGGCCTGGTGCTGCTGGTGCTGGTGCTGGTACTGGTGGTGCTGGTGGTGCTGGTGCTGGTGTTGCTGGTGCTGGGTCCATGTGGCCTGGTGCTGGTGGTGCTGGTGCTGGTGGTGCTGGTGCTGCTGGCGCTGGTGCTGGTGCTGGTGGTGCTGGGTCCAAGCGGCCTGGTGCTGCTGGTGCTGGTGCTGGTACTGGTGGTGCTGGTGGTGCTGGTGGTGCTGGTGCTGGTGTGGCTGGTGCTGGGTCCATGTGGCCTGGTGCTGGTGCTGCTGGTGCTGGTGCTGCTGGTGCTGCTGGCGCTGGTGCTGGTGCTCGTGGTGCTGGGTGGTGCTGCTGGTGCTGGTGCTGGTACTGGTGGTACTGGTGGTGCTGGTGCTGGTGTGGCTGGTGCTGGGTCCATGTGGCCTGGTGCTGGTGCTGCTGGTGCTGGTGCTGCTGGCGCTGGTGCTGGTGCTCGTGGTGCTGGGTCCAAGCGGCATGGTGCTGCTGGTGCTGGTGCTGGTACTGGTGGTGCTGGTGGTGCTGGTGCTGGTGCTGCTGGTGCTGTTGCGAACGACGTGAGTTATTTGATTTTCTGAAAATTTGTTTATATACTTTTAAATAACGACATCTTATGGTTGTATTTTTTCAGATTTTCTACAAAAAGAGCCAACAAATTCTACGAGAGATAGTGTACGGAGATTTGTTCGGCGCCGTATCGTCCTACTGTTATTCTACCGAGTTTCAGAAGCGACGAATGCCTCATATGCATCTCTTCTGGCGAGAATTAAGACATTTTTCGCCAAAGAATCGACTGTCTATCAACCAAATAAAGACCTTTATCAAGAATGTAATTTAGAAATGGATTGTGAATAAAATATTTATTTAAATTTGAACGTCACGACTTGCAATCTTTCTTTCTTTCATTTTTTCTTTCTTTCATTCTTTCGTTCTTGCCGACCCTCCAGAAAGGGACCGGGAGAGCGAAATGAGGGAGAATGTGTCTCTCAATCACGCTCCGAAACCCGTCAGTAGTGGTTTGGAATCATTCGCATCTCTTCTATCATAGTTTATAATTTTGCGAATGCTCCAGAGTGAACAATGCGTATTATTTGTGATTCCAAGGAAACGAGATCTTGCAATAGATACGCGTTCGCTTTGTCGCTTATCGCTTTATGATAATCGCTAATTTTTAGTTTTTTTTTTGTAATAATATTTTAATATTTTTCATAATATTTACGATAATCGTAATAATCGCTTTGGCTAGCTTCGAATGACTACTGTAAAAATGGAAGTAGAGAGAGAAATTATAAGACCATCTGCAAAAAAAGTAAAAAGATAAATTAAAGTTCGAATGAGTGACGTCGGATCGGATTACAATTGGTCCAAGATGGGAAAAGATGGGAAGAAGGGAATGTTGTCTGAGGGGGCTGGGATATTTGAGTTTCAGACGGAAGCTGTGGGAGCAGTATGCCATCCGTATTACGGTTTCTGGTTGTCTAAATATGGTCTATGCTAGCCTGACGCCAAGCTTGTTGTAGCAACTTGCAAGTTAGGATAACAGAAAAATAACTTATCTATTCTCGCAGTAGTGATGGTTTGTTTGCTAATTGATAACTGGATTTCTAAAAAAGCGATTTCAATTTTATTCCAGAACTCATGGTCTAATTGCCAAAAAAACACTGTGAGTTGTAAAACATATGATTCCAAACCTGAACAACGGCACTTGTAGTGATAGAACTTGTAAAATGGTAAGAAACTCGTTCACTTTTGCACACTTTCTCCTGGTCTCATTCTGTGCGTTTGGAATCATGTTTACTCAGCCGTAAATTAGGATATGGACACAAATTACCCGAATAAAGCCCTGATAACTTCAACGCATTCTCGTCAAACCAGTATGCATTATCCCCAGTTTTCCTCATCCCTCTTTCGCGCATCCATTCATCCCAAAACGAATCGTGGTGAACATTTCGAGTGAGAACATTTTCCACCTCACTTTCACAGGACAAAACAAACCTTGCACTGACTTGACGTTCTTTCAGACTAAAGATTAAAGATCTTTAATGGATCTTCATGCATTAGCGCATGCATTCCCTATCAAGCATCACTCTCAGAAAACAAATCGGGGGCTTTTATCCCTCTCATCCCTCTAAAACAATGAGGGGTTGCGGTAAATCCCCCCTCTCCCCCCGCCTCCCCTTTTGTTTGACCTACTCCCTAGAGTGTCCGAGAGAGGAGGAGGGAGAGAGAGATCAGTCTCACGTTCTTGATGTATCCCCTCCCTTTCACGCTCTTTTTAGGCACACTTTAGCGTCGCTTCGAGCCGCGCGATCCGATTTCACCCCCTAGATTCTACAAATCTCGCGCACCCCTCGCCCCTCTCTTTTCCCGTGTCACCCTTTCACCCCGTCTCCAGGCGATTTCAGTTTTCGCAAAACCGCTCGGTTAATGTTTAGTTATTTGTCGCGCACAGTAAATAAATAAAAACAAATCGAGCACTTTACATCGTTCTTTGAGAAACCTGTAAGCTGCGCGATTAATTTTTGTTTATTCATCCTACAACACAACATTTTTTTTTCAGATGCGAAAACGAGGGATTCTATTGTGTGTTTTATCTGCCATTTCCGCATTTTTGCCGCCATCAAGTCGCATCGAGAGAGTGTCGACCAATCTCTACGAGACGCATCTTGCGCCCGACGGAAGTCTGCGGGCGGTGGAGAGACCGGAGGAAGAAGAAGGGTGCGTGAAACCGCAGTTCTCGGCTTTACTTTTGCGCAATTTGAGTCAATTTATTCCAAAAGATCAAAGCATTTTTTTTCACTTTTGACTTCTGTTTCACTGTTGAAGAATTTTGAGAGTAGGATGTGCAAAATCAGTAACACTGTTCGTAAAACTGCGCAAATTCAGGAAATCGCGACCATACGCACCGGCAGCAACGGAACTTGCAGCAGCCTTGCAGCGACGACCAACCGATCGGAAAGAGGTGGGCCAACAGCGTTCGCATACTATGCAAATATGTAAACTTTTAAAAAATCAATTTGAAAATTATTTTCTGCCTGTAACAATACATTGTAACCTCGAGAGCGAGACCAATTTTTACTTTAATTTCATCTCTAAATCGCGAAGCTCTCGGTAAACAACCCTTGCTGCAAATGCATATGCAGCATCTGCAGCAACCTCGGTTGTTGCAGCAGTCGTCCGGCAAGGAAGTGGCGCGGCGACCCGAGTTTCACCTGCGGCCGGAGGACGATGAGGCGTACGATTTCCGACTGACGACAATTCGGCCGAGGAGGGAGAGAACGACGGCGGAACCCTTCCAGGTGGGATGCAACATGCTTCCAATTCCAGGATGAGAGAGTGTGCGAAAGTGAGAGGCTTCCTGTTGATTTGGCACACTACTCGGAAACTAATGGTTCGGACAAACCCCTATCAGTGTTGGCCGAACCGTTCCAGGTGGGTTGGGGGCACATAGATGGCACATAACGGAGTATGAGTGCGTCTGCTCGCTGTGTTCATTGTTGACCCGAAGAAAATATCCACATTGTAGGTGAGATTAATTACGCATACATGTTCCTAAGATCAACATGTTGCGTTCTGCACATAATACCAGACCGCCGGAAATGGTGAGAAAGTGTAAGAGTCCCTCTCCATTTTGCACGCTCTCTCACCCCAACGCTATTATGATTGACCGCACTATTCCAAGTGGGTTATGTGGTGTTAGTTTTCGGAAAAAGGGAATGGAAAAAGGCGAAGATTTGAATTCCCGCAATTTCATATCTCAGTTCTCCGTGGAGCAATCGACTCAAAATTTCGTTTATATGTGTAAAAGGGTCGAAAAATGTTATATTCGAAGTTTTGAGTTGATTGCTCCACGGAGAACCGAGATATGAAATTGCGGGAATTCAAATCTTGGCCTTTTTCCGTTTCCTTTTTCCGAAAACTAACACCACATCAGAGATTCAAAGATGTTTGAAAGTATATGTTCGTGTGGGATTACAATAACACATTTTTGGTTCAATTTTTTGAAACAACCCCATAAAGTTTTCAGCTGTACTGGCAGCACTAGTGTTCGATCTCACAATCAGTTGTTCTGACGGTATTATTGATATCAATCGCTTTCGTGCAGGATTACCCGGACTACGAATTGCCGCTGCGTGCCGGGTGGCCGCCCCCGCAAGAACCCGCAGTCTACGGAGAGTGGCTGCAGCCCTACCGACCCGTCCAGCCGCCGGCTCTGCGACCGGTGCAGCTAGCTGCAGCCCCTGTCGACGACTACCGACCGGTTGCTGCTGCAGCAGCTGCAGCACGTGAGTTCTGCTGCAAAAAAGGACTGAAAGCAGCAATATTTTGTGGTTACATACATAATAAAACTGTTGTGTGATTCTTTCTGCAATCCCAAAGACGAGATTTACAACGGGTTATGGTGCACCTACAGTAATCAGTCCGTTCAGCTTGTGTCATGTAAGATAAGATGATAATGAGTGCAACGGAGGGTATTGCGACTTCCATAAACAGGGATTTTTTCTGTGTAGTCTGCTCTTTCGGTTTAGCTCTTTTACGGATTCTTGAGAATGAGCAAACAAAGATCTCTTGACACCATCCCGTAGCTCGGACAAATATCCACAAAACCCTTAAGTGAGAAACCTTGTCAAACTGAGAGGGAAACTCTCCATTTCACGCACTTTCACGCTCCCTTTGCGGAGGATTTGAAGAAAGCGTTTTCAAAATACACACAGAGAAAACATACTTGATGTCGTATTCCTAGTATGTTTTCTCTCTGTGTATCTACAAAGGGGTCAGTGAGAAGTCTTATAAAATTGAGAAGGATTACTTTAGTTTCACATATTTTCTCGCTCCTGACCCTTTTCTGGAGGTTTTGGGAATTACTTGTTTGCAGCCCTGGCGCCCCTTCGTTTCCGGCAGAGACGCCCGAATGACGTGTGGGTGCGCACGAGCGGTGCCTATCCTGAATACGTCAATCTGCGAGCAATTGGTGAGAAATGAAATTACCGAGAGGGGAACCCAGGGATCAAACTGCTGTTACGTGTGTCACCATATTACAATTTTAAAATGATACGTCCCTAAAATGGACTACTGGTGGTGTACTCTCTTTCTATACCTCGGCCCATCTCTTGCTTTGCCATGCTCTCTTGCCAGCAGAAATTGCCTTTAGCCGCGGAACGTTTTAATATTTTGGACGAGTGTTTGTGAATTTGTAATACCCGCATTCTCTTGCTCCCTTCCGTCTATATCGATTTGAACAGACGAAATGCATGCTTGAGTTGGCACGTGCCTCCTCCTCCTCCTCCTCCTCCTCACGCACCTCCTGCGCACCTCCTCGTGCGCACCTCCTCGATGACTCCCTCTTTTCTCATTTGACCTCGCTGTTGCTATTTCGAATGCTGTGCCCCACTCCCTCTAGAAGGCCTTTGATGATATCGATACATATGTGTAGTGCGCACATTCTCATTACTCTTTTCAGAATATGAAATGGCACCAGTGGTGTAATATGCTGGTCGTAGCCCTCATTATTTGAAAATTGTTGCTCATATGATGCATGCCTGATTTCCATCTTCCTCTCGCCCTATAATGTGTCACCGTTTTCTTGTATTGATCCACTTTTGCACATGTTGCGATGCACTATCAATACAACGAATAAATATCTAACTCTTTCAGGTTCAGGGTCGAGAGAAAAAATAATACAAGATGTGTTTCACTGAATACTTTTAGGCACATTGAGTGCGCTAATGTCGTGTTAGTTTTCGGAAAAAGGACACGGAAAAAGGCCAAGATTTGAATTCCCGCAATTTCATATCTCGGTTCTCCGTGGAGCAATCAACTCAAAACTTCGAATATAACATTTTTCGACCCTTTTACACCTATAAACGAAATTTTGAGTCGATTGCTCCACGGAGAACTGAGATATGAAATTGCGGGAATTCAAAACTTGGCCTTTTTCCGTGTCCTATTTCCGAAAACTAACACCACATAAGAGTGATCGTTTCGATTTACTGTTGACAATTACAAATTTCAATTCCATCATTTCAATTTCAGGATCGGGCCTCTCCGACATCGGCCTTCCCCCAATTTCCGACCCCGTCGTTCCACTGATGCCTGTACAGAACTACCCGAACGTGCCCTATCCCGACCTCCAAGGTTCGTCGCTCTAAACACAAACCTACAGAAAGTTTCAACATGCATCTCTTTTTCTCCACCTCCCTCTCTCTCCTGATTCTTTTCTGAAGTTATCATAAGTTTTCCAAAGTTATCGATAGCAAGGCTATTTATGTTTCACATTATATTGAGAGGGGGGGGGGTAGTCAGCTTTCTGTTGATTCATAATTAATTGGCACGTGTCTCTCACTTCCCAGGCTACCCAGAACGGCAAGCGCCGTACGACGGCCGCGGCAGCTACCGTAACCGACCCGTCCGAGTCGTCGTCAGTTTGCGATTGTGTTACCGTAACCTTGGATTATTACCGTAACCAGCAGTTTTCTACCTGCAGGATCAGCAAGCGGGCGGATACGGTGGTCGATACGTTGAGCCCAATCGATACTGGGGAGGCGGTGGAGGATACGGTGGGCAGCAGTCTGGGTACGGTAGACCACCACCGCCGGACTACGGTAGCGGACAAGCTCCTCCTCCGTCATACCGCAGCTTTCCCTCACCCCCACCACAGCAAGGGAACGAAGGAGGTGAGTGTTGTGTCATGACTAGGTAATATTTGATAAATCCGCATGTTTCCGAGCTTGCAGAAAGGATTCAGATTGACAGAATATGAGAGATCCTCTCGATTTTGCACGCTTTCTCACTCTAAAACCTTTTATGGAGGTTGACCGGCCTGTGAAATTACGTGAATTTCAGGGGGTAGAGGAGGCTGGAGAACGATTCCTTCGCCTTACGGATACAGTTATGCAGGATATATCGAACGACAGTCAAGAATGTGAGCTATCAATTTCTGAACTCTTTTTGTGCTAAAAGAACAGACTGTACAGTCTTTCGATTTACTGGGGGATATGTTTCACAGTTGCATCTTGAGTAGGATTCGAAATGTAATGTATTCTCTATTTCATTCATTGTAATAAATACAACAAATAAACACAACACAAAAATTTGCAACTTTCCGTTGGGTGATTTTTTTATCATTGATCTCGCTCAGGTACCCTATCATGATCTACACCCTCGAAAGGTGCCCTGCTTGTCACAGTGCGAAGCAACTGCTGGCAATCAATTACACCGATGTCGCCTCGCATTTTCTCGGTCTATTTAATTATATTTAATTAGATTAATGAGACTCTAAAAGTCTCTAATGGCGCAGTTCCGTACAATTTGACGTCCTTACTGACTATTCATAATATATTTTTAATCATTTGCCGGTTGATGATAGTGTGTGATTGCACAGAGCAGCGAGATTAGACTTTGAAGAGGCAGTGAAACAAATCGAAATTTTATGAAATTATGGCCACTTCTTTCGTGTTATGCCAGAGCCTTGGCACAGAGCCAATTCTAAAGTCTAACTTCAGAGCTCGCGGGAGAGGAGGAGTGGCAACGGCAACTGCACATTGATCTGCAGAATCTGACCGGAGCCGGCAGATTTCCCTACATTTTCGTGTGTGGAGAGTTCATAGGAGGTGAGGGATTCGGGTAAAGCCTCCAGAAGGGGGCGAGGGGCAAGAGAGTGTGGGATAATGAGAGAAATATCTCACTTAACTCCTACTTCCCCCTTTGGAGGTTTGGAATCAAATAGATGGAAATACGATTCGGCTAAAAAATATGGCAAATCGCAAATAGATTAGTAAAACGGTTTGATCTGAATATCTTTAAAAGGCAACGTTCTAACATTCAACTTACTAGAACACGCACCTTATCGATACATTGAAACTCCAATCTAGATGGTAATTAGAAAACCAAATTTTCAGGATCGATGGATCTGCACGAACTGCACCAACGCGGCCGGCTGCGACACATGCTGCAGCAGTGTCGCGACCGACCCTACACTGCCGCAGCTGCTGCAGCAGCCAAGAAAACCGTCGTTCAGAAAAATCGATGAGATAGTTTTTTTTTCTTCTTCCCCAACTCATTCCTAAAGCAATCCTCGATCATCAAAACGCGAAACGTGTATCCGAATCATTGATCTTTAGACCATAATAAATATTTAGGAAATTGAATTACTTCCATGTTTGCTTTCACCAATTATTGGATTAGATGAGTAGCCAATTCATGCACTGCTCTGTATATAATTCTCATAATTATTAATAAACGACCATCCACTGTTCTGTTGAAAGACTTATGGCTCTTGTCCGAAACACTAATCACCCTGTCAATGCTGAGTTTTTTTTGTTGAATTTCTTATAAATGGTAGCCCAAAGGTGCCACCTTTCGAATTGTGCACGCATTCTTGCATTGTAAAACGATGAACAAAGCTCTCTAAATTTTCAGAAGAAAAACAATAATTAGCAATCAATAATGGTATACGGAAGACTGACATAGTTCGCACATGGAAATCGAATAGAGCATGAACAAGGTAAATATTGTTTTTACACTCCCGATCGCATTAACGTTTCAATGTAGGGATAAATGGCATGCATATTCATGAATTCAATGACGATATGTCACCGGAAATAAAATTCAACGAAAACCCTGGTAGCATCGCGGTAAGCTCTTCTCAGTTTTATTGTTCATCGTATTGTTTAATCCCTACTTGGATGTTTCCGCCTCCTCACGTTGCAGCAGCTGCAACCTTCCTCGCAGCTAATGTCCCTTTTTTGAACAGAACTATGAACTATTGCATTCCGATCAACGCTTGACAATGAGATGTCATTCAAAAATGCTTTTAAAATTTTATTTGCAGAAAAAGTTGATTCGGACATTCACTTGAGTCTCAACCGTTTCTGTAAATAATTTTTCATCAATGCCATTAAGATATTCATGTACCGCCCGGACAGATCGCCATGTGATACACACAGAAAAAAGTCTTATATGACGCCCATGACCCTCTAAAAAGTCTTATATTTAAGACTTAAGTTCTTATATATAAGACTTTTGAAAAGGCCGTGGGCCTAATATAAGTCTTTTTTTCCTGTGTGTAAGTGGACGCTCGGGGCGGCACGGGACGACCCGACGCGACCCATTGACTTTCACAGCCAGGAGAGTGAGAAATTCACGTCGAAAAAGATCTGGTTGTCTCTCTTACTCATTTCATCTACTGATCCAAATACAAATTTCCCAGAGTTTTCAGTGTTTCGGTTACCGCGAGATTCAGGATTCGCAAACACTACATCATGATTCAACAAGCTCACTAATCAATTGGAGTCAGAAAGCTTTAACTTCTCAAATAAAAATCTTTATTTGATCTTCGTATGCAACATGATACAATTCACATGATTCCAAACATACAGACCAGGGTTGGAGCGAGAGAGTGTGCAAAAGTGAGAGGGTCTCTCTCGATTTCACACACTCTCTCACTCCAAAAGCCTTTCTGTAAGGTTGACCGGTCTGTGGAATGATACAATTATCGTCATCCGATCGCGGCTCCTCGACTGATTCGACCCTGGTCAGAAGTGAAATTTCGATTCAATGAAGCAGACGACACCTACAAATTAGGGTTGCTCTCTTCATTTCACACACTCTCTCGTCCGCCGGCTAGCTTAGAGAGTGTGTGAAATGAAGAGAGCAGGAACCGATTTGACCAACCCTACTACAAATCCATGTTAGCCGGAGAACTCGCGCAATTTCGTCCATTTCCTTTAACCGCACCTCGCATAAAATAAGTACACTGTATGTTTTCTTCTTAGGAATTTCTTGGAATGCGTATTGTCTACACACAGTTTGTATTCCTTCGAAAAACGATAATAGAAAACTCGATATCACCTCGGCATTTTGATATGTGGTACTAAAGCGACGGTATACTGAAGGGGGATTTTTTGTGATTCGTTGCGAGGCGACCCATTGCTCAAGGTACATTCGGCTACACAGAGGCAGCTTCTCACTTTGACGCATACACCCAGAATGAATACACTCAATATTGAGTGTATCATACACTAGATGCCCTAACTCAGTGTATTCATTCTCTGTGCAGAACTTTTCATGATCGGGATCATCGGGTGTTCAAAAAGCACTGAGTGGTGGGAGAAGCGATGCGTTCGTGGATGGGCATTGTAGTCGGTACAAAGTTCATTTCAGTACATCAGTCTCTCTTTTTCGGGTGTATCGATACATTTGCTTTCCTCAAAATAAAGTACTGCAGTACACATGCGACTCAAGTGCACTGCAGTACTGCACTGCTATTAGCCACCCTACACAGGGAAAAATGTATGTCATATATGGCTCCTGAACTGCGTTTGTATGTCATATATAACAGACAGTATGTTATATACAACATACAAGCGCAGTTCAGGAGCCATATATGACAGACATTTTTCTGAGGGTAGGTGGTACCTGCGCGATCGGGCGTGGTTTCTTCTGTCGAATGAGTCTTCTTGCCCAGATGCCGACGCGCTCTCGATAGGGCGCATTGAGTGCGATCGTGAGCAGGCTCGTCGCTATTGAGTGCACAGAGGCAACGGAGACAGTCACGAAACCGAGGGCTGCAAATTGCAAACAAAGAAAAAGGTTCCATGCCAAGCGATTTTTCAGTAGCAAGCCACCGCCAACATATTAACCACGTTCAGTACCCACACATGTCAGCTGTATATTTTCTGAGTGTGGGTAATTCTTCTGTGTTTCCATATGTTGGCAAACGACAGAATACACCGACAATGCGAATCATACATTAATTTACAATCTTTGCGTTAGATACATATCTACCTCATCAAATGATATCTCTTTTCTCAGCTTTTCTGAGAACGCCTTCTTTGTCACTATATGTGACATCGTATTTCATGTATGCCGTTACTTTCACTTCGTCTCAAATTTATATTACAATTTGCTATGTAAATTGCATGATAAACATTATTATGACATGTAATCCTAGCGTTCTTGACACTTTTACAGTTCGCTATGGAGCAGCAACGAGAAGCATTTGCTCAAATATGCTTCATCATACACCTAACTTTCAAGGGGCCATGATTGAGTTGATTGAATTGATTCAATCAGCTTTTTTTTTTCCATTTTTTTGCGATTTTACTAAATGGGAGAGAAGACTAAGCGGGAAACCGCCTCTTCATGAAAATGGTGTCTTTTTCGAAAATAGTTTCAATCACATTTATTTACGCTCTAAATATTTACTTGAATCGTTGAGCTGTCGCAAACAGAACGCCGAGATGAGCATCATGAAATCGGGCGAGAAAGCGAAGACAAAAGGAACGAAAGCCTGCAAAAAAACGGCACTTTCCTAGTTCCGTACTAGGCCACGCCCCTCCGCCCTCACCAAACGCGCTCGTAGGGAACTAGGAAAGTTCCCAAAAAAACATCCAACTCATCTTTCCGCGAGTACTTTAAAAGGCGCAGGCGGAAACACGCATTTCATTCAATTAGAGTGCGCGAAATGACATGCTCATGGTCTCACATTTCGAGGTTTAACACTGGAGCTTTTGACAGTGAACCATTGATGGAGTCGTAAAAGCGGGAATAAGGAAAAGATTACAGTCCTTCTTTTAATAGTTGGGTGCGATTCGTACGTTAGCCATTTCAACTAGCTTGCGAAACGTGAGACCACGATCTCCTCATTTCGCACAGTCTCTTCACCAGTCGGTGGATGAAAGAGTGTGCGAAATGAAGAGACCGTAGTATCACAATTCTCACTCTACATCCAATCACCAATTTACCAACTTCAGTTTCAAGTTGAATTTTCAACCAAATGTGAGCTCGAACGATGTTAGTTCGAACATCTCGAACAACTTGTTACCAAACGATTCGTCAAAAGAGAGTAAATTGTAGGTTCCGGAGGAGCCCACAATTTACTTTTCTACAATTTTTGGGCTTGAAAAGGTAGTATACATTACTTTTATAAAATAATTCGATCATATCAAAAAGTCAAAACAGGACTTCCGTTGTTTACCGCAAAGGCGCGTTCGCAAACCTCTCACTTTTTCGTGCTCTTTCGTTTTGGGAATCACAAGGGGTAGCATTTCGACATTTTGTGTGTTCTTATCAATTTATAAATGCAATATCTAACCTGCACGATCAGCTGCTTGGTGAATGTTGCGTGCACTCGCCTCGTCTTCTCGCTCAAAGCCGTGTTGTAAATTCGTAGCACCCTCAAACGATGTGTAAGCACAGCGTTGAGTTGGCAGCATGCCAAGAACGTCTCTCGTTGTATGACCCTCTCGTTTGGTCCGCTCTCTCATCACCTCTCTCTTTCTCTAACTCGTTCTCGCCGACACTGTTTCGAATGCCGTATTTAAGTAAACACACAATCATTATCATGTATTCTTGTATAAATTGTATTCAGTTGCACTTCCCAATTTATTTATTCCGGGCCAATACACGCATTAAATACCTGAAAATTTTGAAAATGCAGTAAGCACAGCCGAGAAGCACAGCGAAAAGACCTGCAGCGAGAATGACTTTGAAATAGAAACAAAACGGAGGAATGTGACATTTTTCTGCGAAAATTGTGGATTTTCTTTTTTTTAAATTGTTTTTCTTCTTTTTGGGGAAGTGTGAAGGAATGAAAATAATTTTTAAAAAGTAATACCCATGAACAGAGCAATCATCGAGTAGCGAAAGAGTGGATGCATGTCGAGGTAGTACACAAGGAATGTCGGCTTCTCATTCATTAGTGAGCTGAGCTTAGGGTAGGACTGAAATATGTTTCTTGTTGAAGTGACGCGCGAAAGAATCCCCGAGTGAGTTTTGATTTTTTATCCCACACTGCAATTGACAGTAGAATTTGAAACTCGGATAAATAGTTGGATCAGTTATCTTAATTAGATCACTCTCTCACCAATGGACCGGCGTAGAGACCGTGTGAAATTTGTTTTTTTCTCATGATCCAATTATTTTCACGAATTTCAAAAAGTGAGCAGCGACGTGAACATACCTTGAGCAGCTCATCACGCATCCTTTCCTTGTTGATGTCAAGTAACGGCCAGGTTGTGACAACGAGAAGAGCAGCAAGAGCATGCCACGCGACGGTGCAAGGCTTCTGAAGTACGGCTGTCAGATCGATAATCATATTCGATAGAACAATACTACTGTGCAGACACCAGCAACGTGACGATTGGCAGTGAAACAGATAGCTGTTCACAAATAAACTAGCAGTTACGGTATACTGTATACTTCGCCGACGCATGCGCGGGCAGGGATTTGTATTGGCGTGAGATAATTACGGGAGATCGGAGGCAGTTCAAGAGTATTAGGATTCCACTTTCACAAATGGAATAAAAGAATCTCTCACTAGTGTACACTCTCTCACCCTGACACCTCTCTGTGGGATTGGGATCACGTCTATGGCATATTTTTCTACTATTTAACATCCCTGCTTGAGAGAGAGCATTTACAACCCCCTCGCGTAGTGTATGAGAGGGAGATTTTTTTTATTCAATTTTTGCTACTCTAGTCTATGCGTCTTACCCAGTGTTTGATCCAGAAGCTGGCGGGGACGAAGTTGACTAGTAGACATCGATCTCTGTAGAAGAAGCAATCGAGCATCGCACAAAGTCCCTGCGCCGTCAGAACGATCCATGTCATCTGCAATGCACAGAGCGCCAATTCTCTGCCTTGTCGACATCTAGAGACTCCAAATGTCTGATATTCAATACACTCTCTACGCTCTTTAATACACGCACTTTTTCGCCGATTCTCTAAGAGGGTTCAATTCTCTAGATGTTGACATCTAAGAGAGTTGTTTCTGATAATATACATAGATATTTATAAAGTGTTGAAGCAAAAACCCTATTGGATTGTCAATTTTCAACAGAATTCGAGCGCGCTCACAAAGAGGTAGTGGGCGTAGCGTACATCGAGGCGCCACGGCACGACGAGATATCCAGCTATGGCGGGCAGAATAACATGCGGCTGCAGCACCTGCAGCACCGGAAGATTACGGTAGTTGCAGCACGTGCAGCAGCCCCCCTCCTCCCAAGTAATACATTTATAAAATGATACGTTCATACCAAAAACACGAATTGCCGTTGTTTACCAAACAGGAACGACCCTCTCACGTTTGTGTCCCCCTCGGTAAACACAGGAAGTGCCATTTTGGCATTTGTTTTTAATTGTATCATTTTATAAATGTAATATCTGCAATGATGCGATGCACTCACATGAATCATCAAATCCTGCACGGCGGCCAGTAGCTGCAATGCGATAACACAACAATAAAGCCATAAACCGACAGGCTCGCCGACGTTTAGAGTTTTAAAAATCGTTTTAAAGCCAAAAGCAAAAGACCAACACATATTCCTTAATCTCCGCTCGCGAATGTGTTGGTGGGAAAGTGTACGAATAAGTATAAGTGCTGTGTATGAGCCTAGTCATGTATCTGACCTAGCACAGCACCCTATCGATGACTGAGTATCAGCTATCCCGTCATGCAAATATTGGCTGCGTAGCTTACGAGCATTCCCGCATTTCCTACGTAATTCACTTCTTGTCCTCCGCTCGCGTAGCGAGACGTCGTTATTCCTTTTGCTCCCATATTATAAATATATTACACTAAAACACCCGTTGTGCACAGACATAACAATAAGTTTAAGTAAAATTGTAATCCTCACCACGAGCTCAAGCATGAACCATCGGTAGGTGTTCATCGAGGCTGGCGAGTGGTGCAGCAGGAGATAGACGGCCGTAGACGAAACGACGATATTTATGACACCCACGATTGAGTTAAAACTGCAATAAATACTACACAAAAAAACAACGAAGACCCGATATCCCAAGGATTCATATTTTTTTAAAAAACCTCCCGAAAACTGGAAACGAATTTGGCAGAACGTCCCGAAAACAAAACAGCTGTGCGAAATGCGAGACCACGATCTCTTCATTTCGCACACCCTCTTCACCGGAGGAGAGTGTTTGTGAAATGAAGAGACCGAGGTCTGACATTTCGCACTCTACTCGTTGCAGCTAAATGCAAATATCTCGTTGCGCGCGATATTCGCATTTAGCTCCACAAGATGTGCGCCGGATTCTGGACTTTCCGTTCGGGGCCTTTCAACAGAATGCAGCATGCGCGTCTTATTGGTGTATTCCCTATAGGGTTCGACGCATCGCACTCCGAACTCTCTCAGATCGGGAAGTCTCCATCTTTCCTTACTCTGGAGATGTTGTCTCCAGGTGAGAGAGCGTGAGAAATAGAGAGTTGGAGACATCACTTCTATAAACAATTGTTAATGTGAACACTCCAGAGTAAGGAAAGCTGGAGACTTCGCTCTCTGAGTATACCAATCGGGCGCACAATCGGATTGCCTGATTGACTCACACGAAAACTGCGCCTTCCAGTGAGGAATTGACGGTGAAGTCGGTGTTTATTCGGGACGAGCAGCTCATGTTTGGTTGGCCTCAAAAAAAAATGACCGCACTATGTATCGAAACTCGAGAACAGCTATCGCATGAGAAATGATAGGGCGAACATTGGTTTCGACATCTCGAAACCTGTCGAGATACGAGAAATTGAACATTTGAGAGGAACGGACCGCGAAATGGTAATGCCTAGGATGAAGGGGAGTTTCAAGATCTCGAAACTCAGAGATGATTGCAGTATGAATTTCTAGATTTTAATTTTCTCTCTTATAAGGCCCTTAGCTCAAGCGTTTTCTCAAAGCCACATATGTGCAAATTAGGGATCCCAAGACGCATGAAACGCCCCCAACATTGTTGAGCATTGGGCAATTACAGATGCACTGAGAACATGCTACTCAAAGCAGCGCCGATTCTGCCAACTTCGAATCTATAATTACCGAGAAAACAGCAGGTGTCTCCGTCGAAATTTGAGTGCAGTTGAAGCGATTTCGCTCAATGTTGGGCGGAATTGGAAAATTTGAAGGAAAATCTTTTAAATGACGCATTTATCATATTTGAAAATTAATGAAAATGCATTTTGACATAAGACGATGCTAGAATATCGTCATGAAAATTTACTTCTGTATTATGCGGTGTTAGTTTTCCGGAAAAGCTCTTGGAAAAGCTAAAAAGAGTGTTAGTTTTTACTTTTCCATTTCTCACGGCGGGCTCGAAAAAGCTAAATATTTGAATTCCCGCAATTATTGATTTTCGGCCATAACTCGGCTCCCAGTGCAGCTAGGCTTACCAAAGTTGGACAATGAAGTCTAAATGCGAAAAGCAACCCCAAAACAAATTTTCTAATTGCTAGCTTCAATAGGAGTCGAGATACAGAAAATGCGGGAATTAAAATCTAACTACTTTTCCGGAAAAGCTCTTGGAAAAACTAACACTCTCGATAGTTTTTCCAAGAGCTTTTCCGGAAAACTAACGCCACATTAGTATTTTTGATACACCCACGAAGGATGTGACGGCATTAAAAAATATAGGTAATAGGAGGCAGAATGGCCAACACCTTAGAATACATGAATAATCCTCGAAGCTGTTTATGAGACGATGTCTAAGATTTCCGACATAGTAGCGGCACTAGGCGAAAAAGTCGATGCGAGGGATTCGCTCCATACTCCTTGGGTGGGTAGTACTCCATGAGAGATACACATATCCAACTGGAGTAATGACCGCGACGCGTCGGCGCCGCGCCAGGCGGCGCGAAATTTAAGATCGATATTTTTCGACTTTTTATTTTCGCGTTTGTATGCCATTAATAGGGCACCGTTCGACTCCTCTCACAAAACTGAACATTTTATATGTTGACGATTTTCCATGAAAAACAACTCCTGGCGAGATATTCTTGTTTGAAATTTGTTTTCTGTAATAACTTTTCCGGTTTTAAAAAGTGCAGGAATTTTATTTTTGAATATCGCCTGCAAATCATTTAAGAATAAAATAAAGCAAAAAAAAACGAAAATCAAGGCGTACCAAATGGCAGTTTTAATGGAAAGTACGCAGTGGTGTACTGTAGATTTCTGCTGTTTATCGATTTATGGTGTGGATACTGTAAGAAAGTCGACTTTTCCTAAAAGTTTCAAAATTGCTCCAATCGTAATTTCTTTCATTTATCAATTGTTTTCTGCATGCTAGGCCACCTCAGAATGCCCTAGTCGTTATCTCTGACATCACAAATTCAACAAATCCTAAGTTTCATGCAGTCGGAAGATTTACCGTTGCACACACGCTTTCTTATGGTGTCGAAAGAATCAATACATAGTGAGGAGTTGAAGAAATTACGATTGGAGCAATTTTGAAACTTTTGGGAAAAGTCGACTTTCTTACAGTATGCACACCATACATCGATAAACAGCAGAAATCTACAGTGCACCACTGCGCACTTTCCATTAAAACTGCCATTTGGTACGCCTTGATTTTCGTTTTTTTTCTTATTTTATTCTTAAATGATTTGCAGGCGATATTCAAAAATAAAATTCCTGCACTTTTTAAAACCGGAAAAGTTATTACAGAAAACAAATTTCAAACAAGAATATCTCGCCAGGAGTTGTTTTTCATGGAAAATCGTCAACATATAAAATGTTCAGTTTTGTGAGAGGAGTCGAACGGTGCCCTATTAATGGCATACAAACGCGAAAATAAAAAGTCGAAAAATATCGATTTTAAATTTCGCGCCGCCTGGCGCGGCGCCGACGCGTCGCAGTCATTACTCCAGTTGGATATGTGTATCTCTCATGGAGTACTACCCACCCAAGGAGTATGGAGCGAATCCCTCGCATCGACTTTTTCGCCTAGTGCCGCTACTATGTCGGAAATCTTAGACATCGTCTCTGAAGAGATACGTCAGTGATCTCAGACATTCTCTCTTATGATTCTCTCCATCACTCCTCCCTGCGCGGTGCTATCACATCACTCTACAGGCCCTACAACCCTGCGGTTTTGGAGTGAGAAAGCGTGTAAAATTGAGAGGGTTTTTCTCACTCTTGCACATTCCTGACTCTTTTCTTTTATCATGTATATATATATTGGAGCTGAAGAGCCCAGTCGTAGAATCGGAACGGTATCTGCCATTCCGATTCTACGACTGGGCTCTTCAGCTCCAATATCTCGGAGAAGTACTGTTTCAACGCTTGCTTATTTGAGAGAGTTGCATCTGCATTAACGCTTGTGGTTCGAAGAGTTGATACGGTTGAATGTTATTACATAGAATTATTCGGATCCCATCTACTAATGTCCCGTCCTTTCATTTCTCTTATCTTTACCAGGTGAAACTTATCTGAACGGCTTTGTTCTCTCCACTTCCGGTCCGATTCACGGCGCAATTTGTTACGTGTATTTTTTAAATTTTATTTTCGAGAATATTTTTAATGAATTTACACACCCGAAGACGGTCATCGGATATGCTTCAACTATGTCTGAAGTGTTTTCTAAATAGCACCAAATACGAATTGGCAACAATACTTTTAAAACTATTCTATATATTTTTTTTATAATCTCTTCATCTCTTCTACTTTTCTCATCACCTTATAGACATATAAATATTTAGGAAAAAACAACTGTACCGAACTGAGAAAGGCCGCATCACTCAAGGGATAAAACGCGCTTGAAACATCATTTCACCATGCGAGCAAAATTTATAGTTTTCAAAAAGACAAAACCGCTGAACATTAATTTGCAATTGTATTCGGAATATTTGTTATTTAATTGCACGGACTGTGACTTATGGAACGACTGCTTTCCCTCTCAACCAAGACATTCTGTCGGGGGTTCGAAAGGCGTGGGGAGGGGGTAGAGTGAGTTTCTCGCATCTGATCTAATCGATAGAGCGAGAAAAGGAATTGATGTAGCTCCGCGTGCCAGAGGTCTCACACGGAAATGCGAAGAGTGGAGCAACATTTAAAGGGGGAGAACGTCGTGCAAATTCAATTTCGACTTCTGCAAACGCTTTCTTCTTCTAGATCTTGCTCCGATCTGATTGTGAGAAAATAAGGGATTTAGTATTCACATCATTACACAATGAAATTGCAAGTAACGACGAAATGCTGACATTGCATAATTCATTGCCAATAGCTTATCTGCTACTATAAATTGATAATAAAGTACGATTATTAATATATTTTAGAAGAGATTTCATGTTGATTAAAAATGATTAATCCGGAGCGGTCTTTCCGTCTGTGTTTCCTTTGAATGGTTCCCTTCTCGTGGACGTAACTATCGAATTTGCTTAAGAATCTATGATCGTCAACTTCTCGTTCAGAGATGTCTGCTTCATGAATGAGACTCTTATTGCTTCTTTTTCTTATCGATCGATGGAGCAGACCTGAAATAATACCAACATGCAGACCGAAAACATTCAATACTAAATGATATCAGGAAAAAAAGCAAGACGGGCAGTGATTTTTTTTGGAAAGAATTGAATAATACGGCAAATGTATAGCCTGCATGAACCACACACACAAAAATACATTGTCTCCTTCGTTCCTTCGTTTATATAAGACTTGAGGACGTGTAGAAACATGCAAATGTATAAATATATTAAGTTAAAGAAAAGCATAACTTAAAATTTCAGCGGATATCAACATACGACACGGATAGCGGAGATTTCAGAATCGGGGACAGTCGATTTCCACCAACAAAAAATATTGGAAAGGAGATTTCTGGAAAAGGGGATGTAAGGAAGCATGAGAACGAAGAACGGGGTCTTTGTTATTTATTTCCAGCCTCGAACCCGGCATAGCGCGATTTTCTGCCTTGATCCCGGTATATTTTCAGCCTGGAATCAGACAGGGATCCGGCTACACTCAGAGAACAATTACTTCGTTGCATGCATGAAGTAATTAATTTATTCTGTGGAAATACAAGTAAACTGTGTTTGAAGTAATCAATTACTTCGATCGATGTTCTAGCGTGTTTCCACAGAAGCAATTAATTACTTCATGCATGCAACGAAGTAATTTTTCTCTGAGTGTAGGAAAAATACCAGAGCAACAGAGCAAGGGGGACAGGGATCGATAGAGGAAAGAACCCTCTTGTGCACGAGTCTGTTCCGGCGTAAACATATCCTTTCCCTCGCCTCGAAAAATGAATCGATGTGGGGTGAGGAGGTAGATAGTGATTGTCTCTCTCACTCCATAAAGGACAGACTGATAGCGAAGAAAGGAAGGAGGGGCGGGCTGGACACGGAGATTAACACACTCTTGAATCGCCAGTTGTCGCGCACACATGCCTACGGCTTTTCGTCTTTCTTTCATACAGTTCGTCCCTCTACAAATGAAAGAAAAAAGAAAATTAAACTACGAAGCTGCTAACTGGCTGAAACGGGCTGACTGCGATGAATGAAATCCAGCAAGAGCGACACGTGAAACTGTATTCCATCATTTGAGGCTATGAGATACAATAAGGAGAAAAAGCGAAACTCGAAAGTAATTTACGAAAAGCACAGATCCCCAGAAATCCACAAAACTGTCGCAATTCCATCCTTGTGTTGGCCTTAGAGATAACGACAGATTGTTTGGTTAAACTAATTTTATCGATTAACAAATAGAAGCGATGTGTCTGAACTAATGCAACGAATGAGAAATCAATGCAATGACAATAATTGAATTGCTGCGAGCAATCTGCCCGGGTTTCTTTCGGTGGTGTGGTATCTCAGATTGAAGTGGTTCGGATGGGGGAGGTCAACAACGATAATAAGAGCATAACCGAATTCCAGCAACATGGGTCGTTCGCAGCTCGATCTCTGTGAGCACTTTGTCCTTTCTAAGAGAGACTCTCTGCTCGCCTGCAGAACCGCGGTTGAGCTGTAGCGACCACTGCGAATACCCGCTGGCAAACGAATGCGAGCGGCTCAGCAGGCTGACCAATGAGATACGCCATCAGAATATTCATGGTCGCATAGACGCAGCTTGGCGGATTCGATAGATTCCCCCATCGATCGACGAGAGCATTAGGCAGTCCACAATAGCTTAGATACGTGAAGCTCCAGACCTGAAAACGAAAGTTACCCTCACTTGTGGGGAATGCAAATGTCTGTCTGTTTTCCGCGTACCCTTTTTTCCCCTTCTTTAGTAAATCTTTACTTTGTTTCTTTCTATTACCTTTTCTTGCGTGACTATTCTAAAGTTCACGGACATATGCTTGGGCACCTACAGTACAACTGCCCAAGATGATTAATAGAAATGTGCTCAGAAGCATCAAACACCCCATCTTTGCTATGATTAGTTGGTCCAGAGTAAATGTGAGTACGAACGACTTTTGGATTTTGACTGCATGTGACTTCGAAATGAAACAGTGGAAGAGGTTGAGTAGAAACCTGGAACAGTGTTTGTTGACGAAAAAAGATATGTTTATGAGCAACAAAAAGAAGTTTGCGACGACTGAGGAATGGATATACTTAGAATGCGAAATGGGAGACCATGGTCTCTTCATTTAACGTACTCTCTCATCCACCGACCGGTGAAGAGAATGCACAAAATGAATGGACAGTGGCCTCACATTTTGCACTGGGAACAAAGAAATTGGGCGGCTGAATCGCAATCCTAAAAAGAAAAGCAAAAGCAGAAAAAAAGCAAAAAAAAGAAAAGGAAAGCTAAGAAATCGGCTGGGGATAGGGTGTGCTTGGTCGTTATTCACGACTCGTGGCCCAACCAATGGGCACACATGATTCCAAACCTACAGACCAGGGTTAGAGCGAGAGAGTGCACAAAAGTGAGAGAGTCCCTCTCGATTTCACACGCTCTCTCACTCCAAAGGCCTTTCTGGATGGTTGACCGGCCTGTGGAATGATGTGGGCAGATGAGAGAAGGAGAGGAGGGATAGAGACTGTGGTTCTCTGTGACTCATAGGCGATTGGAGAAGAAATACGACCATTCTCCCATCCTCTTTCACTCTTCCTCTTCTCTGCTTACCCTTCATCTCTTCTGTCCCCTTTGGCAAAAACGTAAACATTAGGGATGCCGTCCAAGTGTCAATGGCTTGGTTCTCCTCGCCAGAGAGAGAGAGAGAGAGAACACGTGATACGCGAGAGGTCACAGAAGAGAGAGAGAACCAAACTCTTGAATTAGAAACCAGGCTAAAGTTTTTTTCTGATCATTGAAACAAAACGATCACCCTACACAATTTGACAAGTTGTTGACCAATTACCGTAAGTAGGACTCACACAAACGACAATTAACTTTTTTCCAATAATTAATCGACGAAATAGCGATGTTGAAAAGAATCAAGCGCTGAAAAAACCATGGCTTGGTTTGTTATCTCTCTCTCCGCGTCTTAGCACTTCAAACTCCCCGACAATTGATCCGGCAACCCTAATAAACACCGCTCGAACGAGATTATTCACAACCGAGTAAGCTTGGGATTTCTTTCGTTCACCAATTTCTTACCAATTTCGTTCAAATACAATACAATATTTATCAGTTTCGCTTCAGGGGCGCTGATCAAGATGGTTTTTTTGCGATTCGTTCAAATAGAATGATAAAAACGTATAGACAGAACAGGAGTTCAGGGTATTGCTGCTCCTACACAGAGCGACAAGCCGTCCACTTTCCGTACTCTGGATATGTTGTCAGCTGCCACATGATTCCAAACCTACAGACCAGGGTTAGAGCTAGAGAGTGTACAAAAGTGAGAGAGTCCCTCTCGATTTCACACGCTCTCTCACCCCAAAGGCCTTTCTGGATGGTTTACCGGCTTGTGGAATGATGTGCTGCTCAGAGAGCATGGTAAATCGAGAAACTATCAAAGAGTTGTTGGTTGCAGCGAGCGAGTGAGGTGTAATGTTCGCTGAAATGTGTCTCAATGTCAGTTCATTTGATCGTCACTCGTTCAGCGTTGATTACTCTATCATAATTGGGACAGATTCGATTATCGTGATCATCTCTGATTTCCACTCATTCACCGACGAGAGACCGATTCCTTCACTCAAGATGACTTCAGACGAAAATCAACCGAAGATAGTATCTCTTCAAGATACTGATAGTGAGCCTTTTCAACGTCGTCAGAGCTCCCATTCGATTAGCCGTGAACCCGAATAGCCTCTTGATAAACGACTTATAAACTAAATTAAACCAATTGGGACAGAACCAACGCAATGAATCGCTGATGTTCCAGCAAACGTGCTCCATGAAAGAACATCTTATTTAGATCTTAGCAAACAATTTGGGTAGCATCGGAGGTACGGCTTTTAGTCGTACAGTAAGTTATACTTGAGAACATTTTATTCGGCAAACAAAACACGTTTGAGAAAATCAACAATTCCTTTTTACAAATATTCTAAACAAAAATCTGCATAGAAATCTGTATGGAAAGCACACATGCATTTTTCTTATTATTACTTCGAACTAGTACTCGGACCAGTTATTCCAAAATTTTGTCACCAGTAAGTTTTCTTGTTATCTTCTCTCCAGATGGTGTGCAGGCGTGGGGCGAATTCAGGGAAATGGGTTCTGTCTTCAGCAGGGCTCGGAAGGGTTGTACCATATAGAGATGTTGCCGTCGTGATGGTGAGAACTGCAACAACGTATGTATCAAAGATAGTAATATGAAAATAAAGATCGTCTCTCGTATAGGTGTAACATTGTATTGCAACATGGCCTTTTGCTGTTCTTCAGTAGAGCGCGATATTTAAAAAAAATAGTAATGATAATCGAGCAGTGAACGAATGAATATACCATTACCACTGTTCTCTTGAGGCTCTTTAGCACTTTTTATGGCTGAAATAGACATGCAGGCAGGGCTTACCATTCTTCATATTGATGTATACTGACGAAAACGTTTCTCTCCTCTGTCGTCATCGATTCCCTTGGTTTAAGCCCGCGCTTTCGCGGGAACGAGAGGATCCAACACGGATCGCAGGATTGGATGTATATCTGGGATTGTTCAGTAGTGGTCGAGGGTGACGTCATTGGCATTGTTCTGACATACATGGTCATAGGTTTTAGGGGGAGGAGCTTCTCCACAGCCCCCACAGCCTGTACCAGGTTAGTTATTCTGACTATTGCAGTGTCTGGCTTACGTGGTACTGTTGGCGTAGGGGAAGGATTAGTGGTTTGAGTGGGCTGTGGGGGATTAGAGGGTTGGGAGGGAGTGGTCTGTGAGGGCGAATGAGGAGGTATTCCTGACGGAGGAGGTATGTTTTTTCGTAGCTGGGCATCGTAGGCAGCAGAGGCTATGTAGAAACCTGCAGGAATACACAATTGCAATTAACAGAGTATTAATTAGTAATGATGAAAATACAAAGTAAATTATGATACACATCGAGCACACAACTGGTATTTACAGTTCCCGTTGTGTACCCGTTCCCGGGATGTTCCCGGTTTAAGCCATCCTTGTATAGAGCCTACTCAGAGAGCGAAGTCTCCAGCTATCCTTACTCTAGAGTGTTCACATCTCCAATTATTAGGAGAAGTGATGTCTCCATCTCTCGATTTCTCATGCTCTCTCACCTGGAAGCAACATCTCCAGAGTAAGGAAAGTAGGAGACTTCCCGCTCTGAGTATTGGGAGATGTAGCGGGCGTTCCGGTAAGAAAAGCAAACAAAAATAAGCGAAAATAGGACATTCATTCAGCAAATGAGTTGTTTGTTAATGAGTCATTGATGAAAGGCGGAAGGTCATAGTGTACAGAACAATATTATATTAATCATCTACGGAATTGGGGGTGGGCAGGACCCAACTAAACGGGAACGAATGGGCGAAAATGGAGTGGTATTGCTAGTTCTCGAGCGGAAAGAGGTGAGACGGCGAGGGGAGAGCGGAGAGATGTATTGATTGAGAAGGAAAGGGCAGAATGGATAGGAAGGAAGAGAGAGAGAGAGAGAGAGAGAGAGAGAGAGAGAATGTGTAATGATTAGAGTGAGCGAGAAAGATGCATTGTGTGCACACAGCGGGCACAAGATTCCAATCCTACAGAAAGGTCGCAGAGCGAGAGAGAGTGTGTAAAAGTGAGAGAGCCAGTATCTCGATTTTGCACACATTTTACACGCGAGGAATGATGAGCGGGCAGTCTCCTACTCTGGAAATGCTGTTTCCTGCTAAAAGGAAAACTCAAAATATGAGAGAGTGAGAGAATGACGATTTTGGATGCTATTTTAGCAAGATACAACTTCCAGATTGAAAAAGGGAAGTACTTCCCGCTGTGTGTGGAAACTGACCGAGCGGGAAATGGATAGGAGTTGCACTATCGAAAGTTTTTTTTAAATCTTCCTCCTGTGTGATGGCCAAGCGCTACGTTTCGAAGCCAGTACACATGATTCCAAACATACAGATCAGGGTTGGAGCGAGAGAGTGTACGAAAGTGAGAGAGTCCCTCTCGATTCCACACGCTCTCTCACTCCAAAGGCCTTTCTGGATGGTTGTCCGGCCTGTGGAATGATGTGAGTAGGGTTGCCCGTTCGGCGTCGGTTTCGGTATTACGGCGTCTCTTTTTCTCTCTCGTTCTCTCCCCTTTATCAGCCGTATTACCGATCTCTCGCTGATAGGGTCGTAATACGAAGACCGAACTTGCACCCCTAGAAGCCAGACATAAATTTGAAATGAAATGCGAAAAACTGGCATACCATCAGCAGGAACATTTTAAACGCTTCTTCTCCGGCAGTATTATTCAATCCTGCGAAAATATTCAGGACTTATTTTTGTGTTCCGTTCACATCAGCAATCCATTTTACAGTTACAATTTTCGGTACTCAGGAAGCAAATATGGGAACTTTTGAAAACTGTACTGAGATCCTCTGAGATCTCAGAACAGTTTTCAAAAGTGTTCGACTTACCTTCACATCTGTTCTGGTTCTCCGTTGAAACATATCTGGTAATTTTTCTGATTCTCAATTTTGTCCTTTTTTGTCCCTTTAAGTTTTCGCATTTATCACACATCTATACAATGACAATCATTAATTACCGATAGAAACTCCACGAATGGAGATAAATAGAATAGTATATCCTACTCAGAGCGGGAAGTCTCCAACTTTCCTTACTCTGGATACATTGTCTCCAGATGAGAGAGCATGCAAAAGCGAGAGATCATCTCTCACTATCTCTCGCCCGCTCTCTCGAGTCTGCATGCTCTCTCAGCTGGAGACAATGTCTCCAGAGTAAGGAAAGTTGGAGACTTCCCGCTCTGAGTATAGAGCAATGAGAAAACATAATCATGCTTCATAATCATGATTTATATTTCCAATTCATTTTTTTACAATATACTCCTGAATATTTTGTCCTGGGTGAACTACTGAATCAAGTAGGAAACTTCGTCTTCCCCGATGATTCATAGGGCCGAAATAAGGTGCGAAAATATGTTATGCCAATTATATTTTACTAATTGGCTCTTGAGAAATTTCTTTCGAAAGGCGAGATTGAAGTGCGGATGGGAGGCATCTTATCACTCTCTTCTCTTTCTTTCTAACGACGATGTCGATCGAATACTGGCTTCTTATTGCACTCGTCATGGTGGGCAACTATTTCTACATTTCAAAGTTTTAATATTACAAAATAGCAAACACTCGTCCAAAATAATAAAACGTTCCGCTCCTAAACAGCAGATACGGCTGCGAGAGAGCACGACAAAGCGAGAGAGACGCCGAAGTATAGAAAAAGAGTACACCTACCAGTAGTCCATTGAATGAATGCATCATTTTAAAATTGTAATATGGTAGTTTAGGTCATTCTGCTCTGCATTTGTGTGTGCTCTTACTATGAGGAGAAACGTCAGAAGAAGTCGGGTCCGGTACTGGGCCCGGGTCGGGCCCAGCACCGGACCCGACTTGGTATGAAATTAGTTTCAACGAATACTACGACTGGGTCTCATATTGCGATGATTTATCATTTTGCAACTGGAATTAAACGATTATGCATGCACATTGAGAAGGATGGCTTCCGCTCTTTAAGCTGAACTTTGGCATACACTTCCATTATTTAGGTGACTCAAACTCCGCCGCCGGGTCGGATCTGAAGAAGGGCATACGAGAAAGTGCCTGACCTCTCTTCCTATCCGGCTGACAATGTTGATTTCGAATCAAAACAAATACACCACAACGATTACCGTTGCCTGTTCCAGCCCGAACATTGTTGATCCTACCGTATCACATGATTCCAAACCTACAGATCAGGGATAGAACGAGAGAGTGTGCAAAAGTGAGAGAGTCCCTCTCGATTTCACACTCTCTCTCACTCAAAAGGTCTTTCTGGAAGGTTGACCGGCCTGTGGAATGATGTGGTATGGTGCATAATATTTATAAACATCTCCACCTGCACGTGATTCGACGTGAAGAGAGTAGATAATGAATAGACCTCGTCGTGGCCACTCTCCCTCCCCTCTCTATCCACATGATTACTTTTCCTCTCCTTCATTTCTTTTTTTTCTTCCCGACTCAAACTTAGATTATTTTCATTGTTCATCGTTTCTTTTCTTCCTGCCGAGCACCTTGCGGATGTATCAAATAAATATTAAATACATTACGAAGGGAAATTGTCCTTCTTCGCATTCTGCCATTGCACTCACTGATTTTTTTGATTTTTTTTTCGACATTACATGCTATCATACAGAATCATTTCACTATCGTCGCTTGCCATCTCTCTTTTGCAAATCTACCGTCCGTGAAACGGCAAAACAACTGGGTAGTATTGGCCAGGTCGAATTTGACTGCTGGCCCTACACGTGCCGTCGCACCCAATCAGCTACTGGAGTAATGATCAGACTCTCCTCATTCTACCTTCTCTCTCATCGATCAGACAACGCAAGAGAGCATGCAGAATTGAGAGGGTCAGACAATTGCTCACTGAGACATAACATCATCGAGCTCCACAACGTCCGCCCACTTCTTCCGCGCCCAAAAATCGTCAAAAAGCAAGTGCACAGGCACAATGCACCCAGAATGAATACACTTACTATTGAGTGTATCATACACTGAGCTAGGGCATCTAGTGTATGATACACATACAAATCTCTCGTTTTCGCACGCTCTCTCATCGCGCGAATATACACTCAATATTGAATGTGCCATATACAGTAGCGGTCTATGGATGATGAAATATTGCATAGTGATGATGCAATTTGTGAACGAGATTATAGAGCCGGCCACGCTGATTCCATTGATGGGTATGCCAGCCTTGCCCGTTCGCTCAGTGCTAAGATACACTCAAAAGTTTGATCGTTGCCAACGGGCAGAAAATGGGCGTGGCCAAACCAGTGTCCTTCCGGAAATCGATCGCCGCGGGCAGGAATGCAATCGAAACGCTTATTGCAGCTAGGAATCGGTTCTCCCATAGATTCTCAACAGAATCCACGCCCAAACCAGATCTTTAGAGCACGCCCTATAGACTTCCCCCTCGTCAGACCACAATAATGCGAAAAGTGACTTTTTCGTGCCCTGAGGGCAAATAGTGGCTTACCGTGACCATATTATCAGAATCATCCGCAGGCATGATGGCGATCATTTTGATACTTTGATCGTGTCTGTGCGATGTCTAAAAGGCGAGATATGGATTTCCGACCTCGATTTTGCAGCGTTGCTGCAGCCAAGTAGCGGCACCGCAGCAACTTGAAAAAATTTTTATGGGTAGACCGAGGGCATGTCTCAACACTCTGAAAGTTAGGGGAGCAGGAAAAATTCCATGTAAGAATAATGCCCATTCAAAAAAGTATGCATTGATTGCGTCATTACTACGCAATAATTGGTAAATTTCGCAATGCCCCAATAGTGACATCATATTCTCCATTGGATTTCACATACGACCCCACCATTATCAGATGAAAACCTCTTCGTGTTCAAAAGTTATAAGAAAAAGAAAAAGTGTCCGAAGACTTTTGACCGCTACTGTATATTGAATGCATCACTAGATGCCCTCTCTCAGTATATTCATTCTCTGTGTAGCAACTTTCGATAGTCCTGTATCCTTTTATCTTGATTTTTCTATGAATATTGTGCAATTAAAGTAAAAACGTGCGACCCTGAATTGTGCTACTTATGTTCTGGCATACCATCTAAATATCTCCAAGTATTGTTGCGTTATGCCCCTAAAACGATTTGCGAATAGGATCCGCCCCTCCTCTTGTCTCGTCGTCTCTTCCTCTCACAACGGTGGAAGCGCGAGCTGTTTTTGGGGAGTAACCTGGCTCAGATATGAGATCGACTAAATTCCAAAAAAAATAGACATTATGTATACATCTACGGAAACATTCTACACAAATTCGACCCACCTAATCGACTTCTGTTAATCACGCTGTGGCCCCGAAGTTCGGAAAAGATGAAAGTTAGATTCGTCGAAGGGAAGCTACCAGTATTTCGCCGTTCAATCACATTGTATTTAAACGAGATCAGCTCACTCGTGTGTGAGTACATGTCACAGTGCAAATTGACTGACCATTTTGCAGGATTACAGTAACATTGTAGTGCTTACTATCTATGAAGAAACTATCAAAATTTCGATCTATTACAATTATTTCCAATACCAACTCGAGAAAAGAATTTATAGATAGTACACGATACCGATCACGAACTGTGGGAAATCGTTCATTCTGAGAAAAAACTCGAATTGAGATTAATACGAGGATAAACGAGTCTCTACGAAGCCAGTGATCTGGGGATTCGGTAATTGGGGATCTCCCTCGTTCACAATTTCCACTGAGAAATCGGTCGTTTCAATCCATTCTTCTATCTGCTCTTCCTTCGCCGCACCTGCAACACCACACATGATTCCAAACATACAGATCAAGGTTGGAGCGAGAGTGTACAAAAGTGAGAGAGTCCCTCTCGATTTCACACGCTCTCACACTCCAAAGGCCTTTCTGTAAGGTTGACCGGCCTGTGGAATGATGTGACCAGCTTGCACACAAAGGACGAATAAACTTACTATCGAGTACAGTGAATTGAAGAGGGATCTTGATGGGGAAAGCAACTAGTTAGAATGCTGAATCATAGCCATACGGGAAGGGTTGGATCAGATTTTATCGGGTCAGACGTGTTTCGGGCCCTAGGCCCATCATCATCATCATCAACCCTTCAACTCGTATGGCTATGATTCAGCATTCTAACTAGTTACTATCGAGTGTATCTTACACTGAGATATGACACCTAGTGTGTGCACCCTTGCAAATGTCTTATTTTCGCACTCGACGCGCGAATACACTCAATATTGAGTGAAGCATACACTGGGTGTCTCATCTCAGTGCATTCGTTATCTGTGCAACTACAAAAGATCGTAGTGCTCTCACTAGACTTCGAGAAATAACGAAACAACAGGTTGCATAAGAGGCAAATGCACCGCTCCAGTAGTGAGAGATTGCGAGAAATGAACTCAGAGGGAAATAAGTCTACGACTCTAGACTTTTGGGCTGGACAGCGACGACTTTCAAAGTCTACCCATCCTGCTCCCCTGTGCCTATTAGACTTTGAAGTCGTCGCTGTCCAGCTTAGACTTACGAAGTCGTAGACTTATTTCCTCGTGAGAAGAGAGCGGATAGTGATTTGCCTCTTACGCAACCTGCTGTTTAGTTATTTCTCAAAGTCTAGCTTTCACCCTCGTCTTCCATGTGAACAATGGTTTCAGTCTGCAGCTCAATTCTTGTTATTGATTCATCGACTTCTCCCGCCTTCTTCGCACCTGGAGCTGTCAATTTAGACGACAAATATCGATACACTCTCAAAAATTATTTCTTCCCGGCAAGTACATAGAAGTAAATAATCACTTCACTTACTTTAAGGAAGCAATTAATTACTTGTACATAAGCAATTTAAACTTCATGCATGCGAGAAAGTGTTTGCTCACAGGGAAATAAGTCTTCGACTTCATAAGTCAAGTGTACTCGCGCGTCGAGAGAGAGAGAGAGAGTCCGAAAATGAGACATTTGCAAGTGTATCACTTGCACTTGCACTTGCAAATGTCTCATTTTCTCATTTTTTTTTCATTTTTTTCCTGCAGGCCAGCGACGACTTGTCTAATAGAGGCAGGGGAGCGAGTCGACTAGACTTTAAAAGTCGTCGCTGGCCAGCCCATAAGTCTAGAATCCACCTCGTTTTCCCTGATTTCCCTCTGATTTCCCTCTGAGTGGTTTTGTGAGTGTTTTCGCTCTGAGCGCGAACTCTCTAACATGTGCCTCTCTAGTGAATTGGACTCTCTAATTTTTCTCTCTAGAGTCCGCAATCTACTCTCTTTATTCCGCGCCCTATCTCGCCAATAGGGTTCCCTTATTGGAACTTATTGGAATTGAACTCATCACTACTCTCTCTATTTTACACACTCTCTCGCATGCGTTGCGGTCTGTGTTCCTTTGTTCTCCAAATTTCACAATTCCATTTGATTCCAATAAGAGAACCCTACTCGCCAACTATCTAAGAGAGTTGAGTTCACTAGAGAGGCACATGCTAGAGAGTTTGCGCTCTGTGCGTACTCACCCTCTGCCTTCTCTTTTGCTCCGTCCACTTTGATCTTCCTGATGTTGGGAACGATTTTCCTCTTGATGTATGGAGAGTACACACGAGGTGGCTGATAGACGGGCCGGCGATGGAACCAACCTGAGAAAAAGGTGTACTCAACGTGTCGCGGTTGTTGGAGAAGACGAAATTAAACGACCGAATAAAAACACATAGGGCATAGATGTTATATCAATGTTACACCTGCTTTTTACCTACATAAACACATCCGATCACGTTGCTCATAAGGATTTAGATGAAGCATCATGAAAGATCAAGAATAAGATATCGATTTTATGCAGAAACACTACATATTCTACCTAAAACACAACTCCCGGAGTGGGCGGGTGGACCCTAGTTGTAGATATCTACTTAAGTTTACCTAAAAATTATGATTTATTGGCGATCGAAAATCATTGTAATTTTGTAGAGCAACCTCAGATACACGGCATTTTACAGGGGGTGTAGGAGAGAGGTAGATCAAAAGAGAGTCATGGGAAGGGGTCAGCGAGAGAGGAGAGAATGCGAGAGAGCCTGTGTACTGGCATTTTGCCAATCCCTGATTATCTTGAAGGGAAATTACGAGAGCCAGTCAAAATTGTTCCCGCCAAAACGCCGTGCAGATATGAGTTTACTGATTTTTGGCTGACAGATTGTAGATCAGCCGTGGGATTATTTGGGGTCGCTCGAGGCGTACGCTCTACTAGCGAGAGATCGCGGGGAAGCGAGAGAGCGCAGACAGTGGAGGGAAGAGGGAGCTCCCTCGAGTGAGGGAAGGGAACTCGCTCGAGACGAGAGACAAGCGGTATGTCAGAGAGATTAGAGAAGCAGAGACATCCCCGCGATCTCTCGCTGGTAGAGCGAGGTGTAGAGCTACTCCAATTAATCCCACGGCAGAACTGAAACGTACCGTGTTTCTTCTTGAGGTATACGAAGAGATTGGAGAGCATGTAGAGGATGAATATGAAGGTGAGACCAATGGCACAGATGATGGCAGGACCAGTCCAATCATCTTTGTCCATTGCATTAATCCCATTAGAACGAGCGATCATATTGGCAGCCTTGAGATCTTCGACTTTCTTGAGAGAGGGAATAATTCACAACTGCGAAAAATTGAATTGACGGGCGACCCAACGCCCAATTTGGTTGGGAAAATGTCTCTCTTCTTCGTGAGATACGGTAGTTTTCCCACGTTGATCGGAAAAGTGCAAGGGAAAAGAGTAGTGGTCTCTCAATTCTGCATGTTCTCTTGCGCTGACTGATCGATGAGAGAGAAGGTAGAATGAGGAGAGCCTGATAATTACTCAGGGAAAGTTATGACAACTTTGCGATTATGGACTTGATTCATCCTACTTCAGCACTTTCAGCAAGATGTCGTCACTTTTTCAACACCTTTGCTTGACTTGCAGCAACTTTTCTGTGGAAGATCCAAAGGTTGGATCTTCCACGGCACAGAGGGAACTCATATGATAATTTATAGTGATTAAATGTATGTGTACAATGTTATGAGATCGGAAATGTTCAGTAAATGGATGAAATTCAGTCAACATCAGCCAAAAAATGTCAACTTCATCATGTTTCTACTTTGTTCAATTGTTTTCAGTGAAACCAAAACAGTATTCAAAATTCTCCAAAACTTCGCGTGTGAGTTGCCCCAGTGCTCCAGCGCTAGCAAATCTATGTGTTTCTTCCGCGCTATTGATTATTTCGGCCTCGAGTTGAGCTATTTCATTCTAGTGGCTCTTTATCTCCCTCCTCTTACCGTATTATGAATGATTAGATTGCATCGACAATTGCTAAAATTGCAGTCATCCTTTGTTTTATCTTCATTTTCACATTCGAGTGTCTAATCTCGGTGGAAAATTCGCCAAAATTCTCTTGAGAGGTAACGCTGGCACCCACGCCAATTTGTAAATGCAATCTAGGGCGTGAGAGAATCTAGGGGTCTGGAATATTCACGTAATTCGTATCCATCCGCATCATTCCAAATCTGCAGAAAGGAGTCAGCGCGAGATAGTGTGCAAATGTGAGATTATCTCATGATTTTAGACACTCTCTCACTGCAAACCCCTGTTAGGTTGACCGGCCTGTGAAATGATGTGCATCCCAGCCCGCACCCCCTCTCGAACCCTCACGACACTCACATAAAGGGAGCGTGCAGTGCGAAAAAAGAAGTGTAAAAAAACTGTTCATGAGAAGATGATCGAAGGCTTGTTCTCTGTCGACTCGACTAGCCTGCAATCGATTCTTTTTTGTTGCGTCATCACTCGCCAATAGTCAATTAATAATAGTCACTTCTCCGGCTGTCACAGCCACTTGCTAATCAGATCGGAGGAGGAAATAAAGAAGAACTGGCCCGCATCCCGCGCTGCTGTATGTAACGTTTATTCATTTTTATTCATATTTCAAAAACTAGAAAATTTCGGAAAACACTGAGGAGTGTCGCTAGAATATCTACAACGCATAAACACTGCGATAATTGTTTTATTTTAGCAAATGTGTCAGGAGAATCGACATGCAACGTAGAGAGTTGATTTTCGGGGTCTACGAAACAGGTGCGACTTTAAAATGTGTACTTTCCATATGACTGGCAATCAACATGCCTCTCAAATCGGATAAATCTAATCAAGATATGCTCCCTCGTTGTTACTGAGACCTCTTCCGCGAAATAGAAATTATTTGATATACTCAAACAAAAAAAGCCTCGTGTAATTCAGGTACATCGTGAACAGATATTTTTGAGTATACGTGAAACTCTATAGCGCGGGGGAAGAAGTTTTTTTTTCTAAATATGTGTACCCTTTGATGTACTGTCGCAATTAGTCTATTCCACCAGATTCGCTGAAACACTCATTCACCGTGATCTAAATTTGAACGGGAACTGTCACTTCTTCAAATGGACATTTTTACAAATTCGGAAAACCTCACAACCAGGTGATGATTCCTCCGTACACAAATTCCCCATCATCTTTCGAAACGGGATCTAGATTCCTTAGATAAATACGTTTAAATATTTAAATAAGAGGGAAATCAACCGCTTTCTCGAAAAATGATGAACGTGGTTTGGGACCAAAAATTCAATATATATTGTAAATAGCATATTCATCTCATGGAATTGTGATTAGAGTATCATCTATCCTAAATTGTTTAAAGAGCATCCCAAAGACTGTCGGCGAGATCGAGTTAGAGAAAGAGAAAATGATCAAGAGAGTGCGCAAAACGAGAGAGTTAGACAACTAAATATGTTTTGGCATGGTGCCAACTCGATGCTGTGCGATATCGTTACGGAACGGACAACCCTACTTAGTGAGCGAAGCTCTCCTTACTCTGGACACATGGCCACAGGCCGGTCAACTTTACAGAAAGGCCTTTGGAGTGAGAGAGCGTGTGAAATCGAGAGGGACTCTCTCACTTTTGTACACTCTCTCGCTCTAACCCTGGTCTGTAGGTTTGGAATAATGGGTGGAGTATTCACATCTCCAATTATTAGGAGAAGTGATGTCTCCATCTCTTGATTTCTCATGCTCACCTGGAGACAACATCTCCAGAGTAAGGAAAGTTGAAGATCTGTGTACTCCTGGCTGATCATTTGTATCATTTGTATTTCGAGAACACTTCAAATCAAAACTGCTGATGTTTCCTTTTTTGAATATTTTTTTATGATTATTCAGAATCCAGCAGAACACAATGTCCTTGGAGTGTTGTATGTAGATGGTGAAACACGAAAGGTGCACGTTATGCTCACGTCACGACAGGTGCACGATTAGGGATGGCTTCGCAAGAAATGCTCTCATCATTCTGCACACTATCTCGTCGGTCAGACCGGTGTGAGAGTGTGTGAAATGAAGAGAGTGATTTCTTGAGAAGCCATCCCTATGCACGATATGCTAAAAATAACATTTGGAATTTTGTTGTAACTACAATGACTTACGTGATCACTTGAATACTTGTCGAGAATATTCAACGGCGACAAGATATGAAACGATTCAGGTAGCGATCGAGACTCCGCCCCTTTTCTCCCGCGCTCTTGGGGCTGCATGATATTGATTGATTAGACAGTTACAGTAATCTCTCGACTACCGTACCTCTCCATCCTCTTCAGCTTCGAAGATATGATCTGCGCACGAGTTGGTCTGCTCAGACGATGGAAAAACCGACGGAAAATCAATTACTTACAGTACTCCTCTTGGCTACCGTACCACTCTCTTCGTCTATTATTCAAATCAATAAATACCGTACCTTCCCTCCTGCGCCGCTATCCTTGCTATCATCCTTCTTCTGAGTGTCGATAGATCTGACGTCACCATCGGCCTGTTCTCCCATCTGAATCATTCAATCCTAAAATTGGCCACACAACGAATGATATAGGCACGGTGCCAAGATTACGGTATGCCCACATGTACGGTGATTGTCGATTACCTGTCTCTGCTCGGCCGAACGACGACTCACCAGAAGCTTGCGCATCTGAAAAAAAAATCAATTAAATCTGTGGGAAACAGTCCGCACTCTCCTCGTTTGCCACACTCTCTCGTCGATCATTACAGTATCTTCCAATGCGACCTATTGAATCACTTACACGAACTGGGTCCAGCTTCTTTCTGCCGGCGATCGGGGTAGGAGCCTAAACGAGATACGGTAATTTATTGATCGATGTGGTACAGTATCCAGTAGGCACATTGCCAATATTGATCTATCTTTATTATTTTTTACCGTATCCTCTCACATGCTCAATCATCGGTGGTTCCTCTGGCAGAAGACTCGATCGACGACGATTCCTACAGCGACGCACGATTTCACCCTGAAAGATCAATTAAGATTACGGTAGTTTTTAGGGTTTAGCATGCCCTACAGTACTCCTACCGTACCTCTCCGTCCAAATCCTCTCGAGAACTGCGCCATACTGCCTGACTGTCGATAGTAGTTTCCTGGAGGAGCTAGGGGTACGGTACTGTAGTAAGCTATCGAAGGAGGCCAAATATTCCAAAGGTCATGAAGATCATTTGGTTATCATTCGACCAGGTACCTTTCAAGGGTTTCACGCGAAATTTGTTGATTACAAAATTCATGGGTTTACTCCGAAGACCTTCAATTTATTATTACACAAATTATGTTCATTCTATCAACACTATTTATTCACCTATTCGCTGAAAAATGCAAGACTATTCACAGGCTTAAAGGAGATAGAAAGGCGAGCAGAGCGCGAGACTCCGCCCCTTTCCTCTCGCTCTCCCGCGGCTGTCAACCCCGTCTCGTGTATCGCGTACGCGCCCTATGAGAGATCAATCGTTGTTGTCAGCGTTGGTTTATACCCAGTATCTCAAGGTACGCTTGGGCTTCTGACCAGAATTCTCTGTGTTGGAGAACCAACAGTTTTTGGGCAGCTCTGCGGGGGATCTCCCGAGAGCAAACAATTAACAATGCTTTATTTCAGTTTGAAATGTCTCGTGCTTATTTATAGTTGTCATCAAATTTCGTTGCATTCTGCATTGCAAAGATCACAACGATTGATTGCTATCGAATGTTCACTTCATCGGCCCTCACTTCGTTCCGCAAACCTTACAAAAAGGGGTTTGGAAGAGGGAAATATCAAATCGAGAGGGACTCTCTCATTTTTTCCTACGATAAGATCTTGTCTGTAGGTTTAGAATCATGTAAAATAGATGTTTGTGTAACTGGTCCAAGTTGCTTCAAATTGGGGCAAGGAAGGTGATGGAGGAATTGTTTGGTAATTATTAGGACCACTAAATATTTAACTGAGACAGTAAACCACAACAGTGGCTGCCACAATCCGGATTAAAATATTGAGGAGCGCGCGAGACTCCGCCCCTTTCCTCTCGCTCTCCCGCGGCTGTCAACCCCGTCTCGTGTAACGCGCACGCGCCCTATGAGAGATCAATCGTTGTTAACAGCTTCGGTTTATACCCAGTATCTCAAGGTACGCTTGGGCTTCTGACCAGATTTCTCTGTGTTGGAGAACCAACAGTTTTTGGGCAGCTCTGCGGGGGATCTCCGGAGAGCAAAAATTCACTGATTTTCCAAATGGAATCGAATTGTCTCGAATTTCTTTATAGCTTTCTCCAAATTTCGCTGCTTTGGAGATGACAAGACGATTGATTGCTATGTGAGACCACGGTATCTTCATTTCGCACACTCCCGTGACCGGTCGATACGCGAAAGAGTGTGAAATGAAGAGACCATGGTCTCACATTTCGCACTGTAAATGTTACTTGCATAACTCCAAAAGGCGATCAACCATACAGAAAGTGGTTTGGAGTATGAAAATGAGGCAATGAAGAGGAACTCTCCTTCTCGCTCTGATCTGTAGGTTTGGAATCACGCATGTGTTAAGGCAAGAGAAATTGCAGAGAAAAACAATAAAAGAAGAGTCAGTTCTTTCAAATTTTCATCGCAATTCGGTAAAATACAATAGTGTTTACAGTCTTCCAAATCATAAGTTATAACGCTCCAGACTAGCAGAATTACAGCAACTCTATGATAATGTGTTCGATACAATGCGAATTAGACAGAAACGCGCTATATGAATCAGTACAACTCATCTCTATTTACAAGAATACGGTAGTATCAGAATATCGATTGATCGCAGGGCTAAATTCCATAAATGGGCGAGGGGAAAGGCGGAAAGTCTGAGAGCGGAACGGAACGATCTATATGGGGCATGTATAAAATCAATAGTTGTGTGAGAGAGGGAAGGAAGGAGCTTTGGATAACCGTAAAGTAATTCAAAGGGGTTGTAATGAGGGAGTGGAACAGCATCGATCGATAAACCGGAAGTGGGCGGAGCTTCTTATCCCTCCTGGCCGAAATCCGATGTGAACTTCTCCAGTTTTTCCAGGTCGTCCTTGTTGACGGTCGGCTTGACGGAGGACAATGATCGAAGAATGTCGCTCTGAATAAAATATAGATAGCCAAGTATCCATCAATCTCCGAGATCTCAACAGCCTAATACATCGTTCGCGAAACAACAAATCTCCGGGTTCGATTTAACATGTGTACAATACATATCCCGTTACGCAACAACTATTAATATTGTTCGCAAACGTTATTACATACATCTTCATCCCTATGCAATACCCTCTCTTCTCCCATTCCCGCACCATTAGTGTTGCTAGCTCGAATATAATTCTATTCGCGAATAACAAAGGTACTCCGCGAATATGATTATTCGATCTAGCAACTCTACTCACCATGCTGAGTAGAGTGCGAAATGTGAGGCCGCGGTATCTTCATTTCGCACGTTCTCTCGACCGGTCGATTGATGAGAGAATGTGTGAGATAAAGAGACCGTGGTCTCACATTTCGCACTCTAATGCTCAGTTTGGGTTCCGCTAGTTGCTACACTATTTCGCAACTACTTCATTATCCCTATGCAATCCCCCTCTCTCCTCCCAATGCTCTCACCATGCTCAGTAAGGGTTCCGCCAATTGCTCGCTGGGCACGTCCAACCAGCCCATTTCCATGGCACCCGTGTCTCCGGGGGAGCACGGCAGCAACTTGTTGTCCGCGATGCGCCTGAAATAGTGAGAGTGAGCATGGGATACTGTAGGGTCTACTGTAGCGAAAAAGAGAGATCAGTCGTATGGAAGGCAGACTATCAACTACGGTACCAAGAAAGGGAAACTATGAGTATTATTTTTAAAAGTATTTAGTCAGTTTTCTCTCTAACGTAAATTTAATTAACTTAGAGTTAGTTTAATTTCAATTCAACGAAGCATCGTCAAGCAAGCAAGAAGCACTGGCTAAGCATTTCATCTGACAGTTGACTATAGCACGAGTTTGGCATGCAGTATGCATTAGTGTTGTTATTTGGAATAATCCTATTCGCGAATAACAAAGGATTATTCGCGAATAACCTTTGTTATTCGCGAATAGGATTATTCCAAATAACAACACTAGTATGCATAGTTGAGGAGCAGTTAAGAGCCGTTAGTTTTTTTAATAGTTGAATTAACCAACTTGAAATGCGTAGCTGTCTGCACTCGTCGCACAGGCTGCATCAACGCGTCCTGCAACCACAAATTACAGTAATCCGAATACACCACCGCCTAGAGACACCAATAATTCGACCCTAGCAGTTTTGTGCTACAGCGACTAGACATCAATCGAGGTGTGCAGCGATAGCAATATGAATCCGTTTGCGAAAGAGTCGAGTAAGGGCCGGCACAGTGAAAAAAGGTCAATTCTCTAAAACTCTGTGATTTGAGGTTTTCGAGGATGCTGATAATGATGCGCATACTCATTTTGTATGTAGGGCGCCCGTTGGCGCTGCGCCTAAATCGCATTTTCTTCTTTTTCTCCTCGCCCAATATTGCTAATTGTTTGTCCTTGTGGTCCTAGGGTCAGAATTCGATGGGGATCACGCTGATATAGTTCATTTTATGCGAATATTATTCATAACCGCCAAATTATCAACTCTTCGTAGAGACAATTGCAAGCTTGTTAATGTATACAGATCGGACCGGAATGACTTGAGGATTCCAAATATATAATTTGAGCCAATTTCATCATCAAATCTCGCTATGAAGAGTCTCTACGAAGAGTTGATATTTTGGTAATTATGAATAATATTTGCATAAAATGAACTATATCAGCGTGATCCCCATCGTATTCTGATCCTAGGACACCAAGGACAAACAATTAGCAACATTGGGCGAGGAGAAAAGAAGAAAATGCGATTTAGGCGCAGCGCCAACGGGCGCCCTACATACAAAATGAGTACGCGCATCGTTATCAGCATCCTCTAAAACCTCAAATTTCAGAGTTTCAGAGAATCGACCCTTTTACACTGTGCCGGACCCTCCCGGATCCACTCGATTCTTTGGCGAACGGCTTCATATAAATCGGATTAAAAATCGTTTAACCCAAGTATTAAATCAATGCCGATTCACGGGTACCGTACCTTGATGAGAATGTTGATATCGTAACCAGAGAAGCCTTCCGTCTTATCTGCCAGAGTCTGCAATGTTTACATTTTCCCCCGGTTCTTTCGTGATGCAGCGATATGTGAAGACTACTATCACAGGCTTGACTCGATGCACTCAATCATAATTCGAAAGTACAGTATCTCCCAGCTACCGTAAACACCATAACCACACATGTCTAATTCGTACCTTGAAAAACTGCGAGTATTGGCTTGTCTCAATTAACGTGAGCTACGGTATCTTCATTCATTCATTCATTCATTCATTGTTTATTCCGTCAGAATCATGTTCAAGAATTATAACTGTGAATGGGGGGCAAGAGACGGATGTCCGTCGACGTCGTCGAATCGGTGGTTTTGCTTTGGCAGCAAGGGTATTGGAGAGGGGTGGGGAGGGGGGAGGGGATCAGAGCCAATTTTTAATAATGGATTCAGGGAAGAATGAGATGGGTTGAGAGAGAAGAAATTTGCAGTAAGAGAAGTATCATGTGAGGTGAAAACTGATTTATAAGGGAGAGAGTTCCAGATTGTGATAGTTCTAGAGGCAAAAGTGGAATGGGAATTGTGAGGGAGGAAGGGAAGTGAAATGCGGAAAGGATGGGAATTACGCATAAAACGAGTGAGAGGAGAGAGAGTAAGAAGAGAGGAATAATCAATTGAATTTGGTTACAATATCGATTGCTAAGTCAAGTGTACTACAAGTTAAATACGGTTAAAACTATAATAGGTATGACTGTTTCGCTCCCTTAGCGTCAGACAGTACTTCCTATGCCGGGTTGAATGCAGGAATACGATATCTGTGATAACTCTACGCCTTTCTAATGTTACTAGATTCAGTGCACGCAGACGATTACGGTAGCTGGTATGGGGAAGGGAACATCGATAATACAACTTTCTAGTGAAATCTCGCTGGACTTTTTCTATTTCCATAGTTATTTCAACGGCATGAACTGGATTCCAAATGACAGAACAGGTCTCGAGACCAGGAAGGATATAAGAGGCCGATTGCGTAAAACAAACAGCAACAGCGCTCGGTACAGAAGAAAAGTCAATTTATGAGAAAACAGTGGTTTTCGGTACTATTTGATGTGCTTATCAACTTGGTGTAATGACATGGCATGCAAATTCATGTGGAGCTCAATCTGGAGCTCCGAAGATCCAACTATTTTACTATTTTGGTGCTGTATCTGGATACCCGTTGCCTCCACCGAAAACTTCTGAACACAAACTAGGGCTCATTTTCGATGAGAAATATAATGGAAATATTTATTGGGCGTTATCTGACCTTGTGTTCAAGGCGCATTATGGTTCTGGCGTATAAGGAAAAAGAGCATGTTCTTACTTTTACAGAAGGTGTGTCGAACCTTCTGTAGTCTGTGTTTTAAATTGGGGGGGCATATGGGTGACGGCAAACAAAGTATGATTTTTCTACTAAAGCAACTTGAGGCAAAAACAGGCGTCTGAAGAGAGAATTGTGCGATTTGCATGCACTCGCTCTTTCATTTCTCACTTTCAGACGCTGCGCTTAGCCGGGCGGTCGAGAGTGAGAGGGGGAATTACATGCAAATTGAACAATTCTTTCCTTCTCCGGCTGTTTTTGCCTCAAGTTGCTTTATTAGAAAAATCATAACTTTGTTTGCCGTCACCCATATGGGCCCCAATTTAAAACGCAGACTACAGAAGGTTCGACACACCTTCTGTAAAAGTAAGAACATGCTCTTTTTCCTTATACGCCAGAACCATAATGCGCCTTGAACACATGGTCAGATAACGCCTTATAAATATTTCCGTTATATTTCTTATCGAAAATGAGCCCTAGTTTGTGTTCAGAAGTTTTCGGTGGAGGCAACGGGTATCCAGATACAGCACCAAAATAGTAAAATAGTTGGATCTTCGGAGCTCCAGATTGAGCTCCACATGAATTTGCATGCCATGTCATTACACCAAGTTGATAAGCACATCAAATAGTACCGAAAACCACTATTTCCATTGACTTTTCGTCTGTACCGAGGCTTGTTCGACAATTACACAATCGGCCTCATAAGTAGTAAATGACTTCAAATAAACATCAGTTGTATTACTACGGAATGAATTAAACAGAAGATACCGTTTGGAACGAGCTTTAGAAATAATCTTCTCTATGCGCTTAGAGAAAGAGAGCGAAGGGGTGAAAATTACTCCTAGATCTTTTACAGTCAGGGAAGGTTCAAGGGCAACATTATTTATGTAAAAAGTCCTAAGTGGGTTGTGGAGGCCGTAATGCATGATGCATTTGGTCTCAGATAATCCGAGATTCCATTGGGTAGACCAGTTGGCAATGATATCGAGGGCACATTGTAAATCATCAGAAAAGAGAGGGGCTTCGGAATAAAGCTTAAGGTCGTCGGCATAAACGGAGTATCTAATAGATTTTGGGAATTGGGATGAAATATCAGTGATGAAAAGGATAAATAGGAGGGGGCCTAGGCAAGAACCTTGCGGCACTCCGGATCTGACTACAGTGGAGGGGGAAAAGGAATTATCGATAAACACAGATTGCGTACGATTAGATAGATAAGATTCAAACCAAGATACTAAATGCGAGGAAATGCCTAATTGCGATAATTTATGGAGCAAAAGACGGTGGTCGATGATATCGAAGGCTTTTCTAAAGTCAATATAGACGGTGTCAAAAGGGGACTTTTTATGCAAGATTCGTAGGTAGTTGGCATGGGTTTCAGCGAGATTGGTAGAAGTGGATCTAGATGACCTAAACCCTGTTTGATGAGGATCGAAAAGGTTATTTTGGTCAAGGAAAGTCGTGATTTCACTAATTAGAATTTTCTCGAATACTTTACAAACGGAAGAGGTTAAAGAAATGGGACGGAAGTCGGATATGGAGTTTCTTAGGAATAGGTTTCACAAGAGCGTGTTTCCACAAAACAGGCACTTTACAAGTAAGCAGGGACTTATCTTCCAACTACCGTAACCCTACCATATCCGCCCTCTACCATACCTTGAAATCCACGTCGCTCATCGTGTGCTTGTTCTTCCCCACGTCGATTCGGAACATTTCCTTGCGTCCGTGAACATCAGGGAGAGGAATGTAGATGCGCTTCTCGAAACGACTGAAAGTATACCGTCAATTATTATTATTATTATATTTAATCCATCAAAAAGAATACGAATCAGGCCACATATCGAAATGTGTTATTTTGCAGGGGTTTTTAGTCTACCTAAGTTACAGTATCTCCCAGCAACCTAACCTTCCCCTCTCAGTCTACCGTACCGTCTGATGGCGGCGTCCAGTGTCCAGGGAATGTTGGTGGCTCCCAGCACGAGAATGCCGTCGTTGTCCATTCCCACGCCCTGAAATATGATATCGATTGATTGGAAGTGCTACCGTAACCCTAATCGATACCAAAAGCTACAGTACTCCTCTATGGCATAGTGATGACGTCATCATACCTGCATCTGCACCATGAACTCCGTCTTGATACGCCTCGCCGATTCACTCTCATTGTCCGACCGAGAGCCGCACATCGAGTCAATCTGCAATAAATAAATTAAATTATAGACTTTCGAAAGGATCTACAACGTGGCAAGGATTATTACTGAAAGGTCAACAGCGGGAGAGTCGATGGCAAAACGTAACGAATTTGAGTAAAAAACGGGAGGGTGTGATCCGAAATTGTTATCACTTGAACCGAGATGGGGTGGATATTGTTCCTAGCTATAGCCGGCGCTCATGCATGACCTATAATATTTTGAACTACAGTACCTCGTCAATGAATATGATCGAGGGCTTGTTCTCTCTGGCCAGCTGGAAGAGGTTCTTGACCAGCCTGGAATCGATTGGTTTGTTTTTCCGTCAATAGGCAATCGCCTATGAATTATGTCACCTCAGACTGTATTGCGTCATGACTAGGTAATACGCTCACTTCTCCGATTCTCCCAGCCACTTGCTCATTAGATCAGCGGAGGAAATGGAGAAGAAGGTGGACTGGCCAGCCTCCGTGGCAACTGCCTGCAAAGAAATATTATAAATCTTTTTTTTCGAAATTTGATTGAGAAAGACCCGCTACCATTACTCACTTCCCCACGATTCAACACTTGGTCTCTCATTGAGACACCAATTCACCACCCACCTTCGCAATGTACGACTTTCCGGTTCCGGGGGGTCCGTACAGCAGGATGCCCCTCCACGGCTTGCGATTGCCTGCAATCGACTAATTATGTAACTGCTACAGACAGTAGCCTACAGTATCCAAATTTCTCTATGCGTCTTCCTACCCAACTAGATCAATCGATGACTCCCCGCACCGTACTTTTCACTGATGGAACTGAGTTTATCGGACCATTAATGATTCTTTCCACCGCCCGGCCGTTTCCGGCCCCTAGTTCATCATGCAAATTGGCAAGCCTCTCTCTCTCTCTTCCCTTGCCCCCTACTTCCACTTCCACTTCGTCTCCCTCATCCAATATGCATCACACCATTCGCTTTCTTCTCCTCCCTCTCTTCCCATCTCTCTCTCCCCTCTCTCTCTACCTTCATCTGCCCCACGAAACCATAGCTCGAAGCCCGAACAACAGCCATTCATCAACTAACTATCCAGAGGACATGCGCAAACACAAATTTACCAGTGCACTTTATAATTTACATCATTCTGCTCTCATTCTGCGTCTATTTCACTAAAACTTACACATCGAAGAACATTTACAACGTTCTATCCGCAGGCTTTCAGAGCATTAAAAAAGTTTAACTCCCAAATACTTTTAAAAATATATTTTAGTACTTGGGTGCGCATAGTCTTCCTGCTACCCCCTATCCTAGTCCCTTCGTCTCACCTCTCCTCAACTACTATTTCATAGCCTCGGATCACGCAACCATCCATCTCCCTTCTTCTCCCCCTCATCACCCTATTCATGTACTACCTCCAACTTTCTTTCTCCCTCTCCCTCTTTTTCCCTCTCGTCTATCCAGCCATCACTCATTGTGTCTACGTCATCGACCAACAACCCAAACAATTCCTGGTTTTTTTCGGGTTCCTAAAAGGAGATCCATGACTTACTGTCGGGACTCATGTTCAGTGTTCGTATTCCGGCCTTATACGGCTGATAACATGCATAAAGTTATAGAGAGAAAGAGTCAATGGGCAAGCACTGAACCGGCGTCCCAAATTCTACCACTGCGACAGTAAACTACCAAGTTGCACGAAACCGCAATTAACCACTTCCGCGAAAACATTCCATCCCTCTCCACTTCTTGACTATTTACTCGAGCAGTGAAGACATTGGTCAATTGCATGTCGTTGTATTTTTACTGATATGAGGCTGTTCGCGTAAGAATCAATAAAAACGATGTACACTGAAAATGAAATGTATGCTCAAAATTAGGGAACTTACGTTTTCGAGGGTGCTGATCATCATAGTGCCAATCATTTTTCATTTTTCTCATCGGCTGAAGCGTACTGTAACTACCGTTTTTGAGGCTACATCGCCATATCTCACGAACCTGCAAGCGGTTTTGCATGAAAATTTTTTTCTAGGGGTGTTTTCACTCGCTCATAATGATGTGATATTCAAATTAAATAAATATTATACGCGCCGAATTTAGAAAAAGTCTTTTGGAATACCTTCAGTTAGTATCGTGATTAACATGAATAGAAAGATGCATCAAGTTCTCAGCTTTCAGAATCGTATGCTGCATGCATAGTTCAGAGGTACCGTTTTACCACTTCATGACCATTTTAATCGCCCATTTCTCCATTATTTGACCGCAATTATTGGCTCTTGAATAGAAATGATATCGCAAAATGGCATTTTCTATCGTCAGTCTGGAATATCTCACTCTCATTCTCATTGTGCGTCCAACGGTGTGGTCAATTTACGGAGAAATGGACGACTAAAATGGTCATGAAGTGGTAAAACGGTACCTCTGAACTATGCATGTAGCATACGATTCTGAAAGCTGAGAACTTGATGCATCTTTCTATTCATGTTATTCCCGATACTAACTGAAGGTATTCTAAAAGACTTTTTCGAAATTCGGCGCGTATAACATTTATTTAATTGGAATATCACATTGTTATGAGCGAGTGATAAAACCCCTAGAAATTTTTTTTTCATGCAAAACCGATTGCAGGTTCGTGAGATATGGCGATGTAGCCTCAAAAACGGTAGTTACAGTACGCTTCAGCCGATGAGTAAAATGAAAAAATATTGTTACCATGATGATCAGCGCCCTCGAAAACGCCAGTTTCTTTGCTTTCCAGAAAGTCGATGTACGAGGTCCTTCAGTCAAGTTGTTGATCTTTACGCAAACAGCCTCATATAATAGCTAACATGTAAGGCAACCAAAATTGTTTATTTTCTTTCAAAACCGATCACTGTTCATTACACTCCCATTCCCCCACGTGACTTCTCCATTCAATGATCCGAGGCTACAGATCGATCAAATACATGGGCGAGGGTGTAGCCAGCAACAGTACCCTCCCGCTTTTTGCCAGAGACCCTTCCGATTTCCGTTAAAGGGACCTGGCACTGCAAAATAAGCTATTTTTATTTGAAAGAAAATTATTTTCTGATTAGAATGCAAAAAAAATCGCATATTTTTACGATTTTTTGAAAGGAGTTATGATTTTTCAAAGTTTGGGAATTTGAGATGATGTACCGGGCGCTACGGTGTTTAGCGCGCTAAACACAGTAATGCCCGGTACGCGAGTACCTTTAAAAAATCATATCTCCGTTCAAAAAAATCGTAAAAATATGCGATTTTTTTGCATTTTAATCAGAAAATAATTTTCTTTAAAATAAAAATAACTTATTTTGCAGTTCCAGGTCCCTTTAAACTAATCACGGTTTTGGTTCAGACCCTCCCGCTTTTTGCTCAAATTCACCAGTTTTATCTCCGACCCTCCCGCTTTTGACCTTCCAGCAACAACCCTTGCCCATCTATGCTCCTCAAGCACACTGAATCACACGCCCTCCTCGTTAAGCCCGTCGATTTATGTGGCCACCATGCTTCCTCCGAACAGCTTCTACTCTCTCACATCTACGCGCTCTCTCTCTTTTACTCTCTGTCCACCAACCCTCTCTCCATTCCCCGCACTCTCTCACTCCCTCAAAACACACGCAATTCATCGTCGATTCCATAATACATGATGGATACATACACAGCTGCGTGAAGGCTACTTTGTGGAGCTCGAGAAGAGGAATGGAGATAGCGAGAGAGAGAGAGAGAGAGAGAGAGAGAGAGAGAGAGAGACGGGGGGAAAGTAGAGTTACCACCGTCACTTTTTGCTGCCTCTCGTCTTCTATGACTACTATTTGTCGCAACGGCTGCCTTGAAGACCGCGAGACAAAACACCGTAAATTCCCCCCCCCCCTATACAACAATGACTCTATATATTTTACACACATATTTTATGCGTTTTAATTTTCTTTTTATCCGACCTAAAAAATCGACCGGCAAGTGATAAAAAAATTTCTCACTAATGCTGCACAATTCCAGATCAGTTTTTTTTTTCAATTCTTGAAATTTCTAGGTTGAAAAATTGCTATAAAAGTATTTCTGTTCAACGAAAATTTATGACAGTTTATCGCGCTCTCCCTCAACATCCAACGAAGGAAAACGACGAAAATTCGTGTGCAAACTGGCGAGAGAATCGTACTCTCTCTCTCTCTCTCTCTCTCTCTCAAATTTCGCGCTATAATTGCCACTTACGCCCATCTTTCTCTTCTTCTCTCTCCCACTGTCAGCATTCAGAAGCATCGCCTGCCCTACCGTATCTCGTAAGTTCAAATTGTAGCCTAAATACGGTAACCGCCAATCGATATCTGTGATACTGCCAGCTGACGTCTTACCATTAAACATTCGGATTCAATCCCTTTCTTGTACTTCCCCCATTCAATTGTATTACATTCTTCGCGTGCTTCAAAACAAGATCACGAAACGGATACAGAACTTTTGCCACACATTTACAAATAGTAAAAACTAATCGAAAGCGAATTTTAAACGGCCAGTTTCAAAATGAAACACCTACATCTAGAGATCGTCCCCCCCCCTTACCACAGCCTATTTTAAATAGTATTTCTTATAGATTTTTTGGATGTATTCAAAGTATTTTTGCGTGAAAGCTCTAAAAACTTTCCGCATTACACGCATATTTTTTTCCAAACGAGTAGACGCAATTCGCATTATGACGCAGTCGCACGACATCTTTTTCGCTATTCTTCTCTGTCTCTCTCCTCCCCATCTCATCCATTACTTTTCTCCAGTATGATAAATGGAATGCCGTCTGTTGATCAGTGACCTACTCTCCTCTCTCCCGATCTCCTATCATCTGATCGATCACACTCTCGCATTTTCACATCAAGCCACTAGTGATTTTTACGATTCTTTTTTTTAAATTTTGCACCCTTTCGCACCTATTGCAGCCATCGTTTTCCTATTATACATTCGATACAAAAGGTTAAAAAAATTCCAAACTCTCTTGGAATCTCAAAATCGCGCGGCCGTCAATTAATATCTCCCTCATATTTCTACTGCTGCTGCTTCAGATTCCTCCTCTCTCATCTGCCTCTTCCCTCCATTTCTCAATTCACCACATGTCCATTTTCCTCATTCCCTCCTACACTCTATTCTTCCCGCTCTCACTCTCAAATACTAAAAAAAATTGTGAGCTACATCCATCTTTTTGACCATTTTTTTCTTATCTCAACAGGAACCCGTATGAATCACTCCCAAAATTCACCCCGGACAGGTGAAGGCAAACTAAAGCTCAAAACCACCTATACACTCCAAACCACTTCCAGATACATCAGCTCCACCTATTTCTCTCAATCAAGCCTCCAATCTTTCTCTCTCAATATTCCACACACAAAAACTCTCCTTCTTTCCCTCCCTCCTCTCTCCTCCCTCTCTCCCAACAGTTGTTCTGTCCACTCTCCCTCCCTCTTCTTCTTTGTCAGTCCTCTTCATCCTCTCTCTTCATTCCTTCCTCCCCTCCCCTCCGCTCTCTCTGCCCCTCCTCCTTCCTCCCCTCTCTCTCTCCCCATTGATCCGTCCTCCTCTCTCGTCGAGAGCGTGTGTAGAGGGGGGAGACAAAGTGTGTGAGTGTGCTTGCTGCTAGCGGCGGCTAGAGGAAGAAGGACTGACTAGTACCCCCTCCTCTCCTCCCCTAGTCCCACCTCCCCTCCATCCTCTGTCCCACCTCCTCCTGTCACCCCTAGTGAACCCCGCTACATACGGACGAGTCAACGTCACTCTCTCCGACTACTCTCATTTCAGTTCTCTTCACTCCTCTTCCCCTCCGAGTCCAACGCTCTTTTCATCTCAATCTCCTCTCTTCCTCTCTCCATCTCTTCCTCTCTCCATCTCTTCATCTCTCCTCCCCTCCTAGCCTTTCCCATACCGCACTTTTTTTTCCTTCAATAGCCACTTGTTGCATTTTCCTCCCGCCCGTCGGCGTCGTGTTTCATATTTGCTCCAAATATTCGCTTTCCCTGAACGTGTCGGATACTTGACTCTATTCCAATTCCCAATTTTAACACACCGTCCTTCACCGTGAAAATCATAACTGACATTTACATTATGTACAGTCCGGTCAGATCCCCACGTGAAAACGGGGCGACCCGAAGCGACCCATTGACTTTCACAGCAAGGAGAATGAGAAATTCACGTTGAATTAAAGTGCGCTGTGTTCTCGAGGTCATTACCGAACTTTTAATGTATTTCACATATTTTTTTTAAAAATACATTAATTATAAATAAATTATTTAAATTGGTTCAATTTAAGAATCATAAGTGCACCCGAGCCGGACTACCGTAGTTAAGTGCACACCAAGACCAGGTCCGTAAAAAAGAAAGCTCTCACGACGTGAATTTCTCATTCTCCTTGCTGTGAAAGTCAATGGGTCGCTTCGGGCGCCCCGTTTTCACGTGGGGATCTGACCGGACTGTATTATCACCCGCCGACTGATTGTTTCACATTGTTTTCATAAAATCGTTTACAATCTCAAAAATGTTAATTTCATCTTTTTACATCAGCTCACCCCACACCAGAACTGCCGTCCTCCTCCGCCCTCCTCCCTTACTACCGTATCCCGCCATCACCTTCACAATGGATGACAGTCATGTACCGTATCCCAACGGGCTGCCCACCGCTCCACCCGGCTTCCTCGTGACCACAATGTTCCCACCCCCAGAAAAAGCGGTATGCGACTAACTGCGGTTAGCGCAGAATTAGCAGTTATGCCAAAATTTGCACTAGACTCTGATCTGCTGCTATAAAAGTTTTTTATAGATCAGCTACGAGAATTTGACGCACGTCGGCACGCCGCAACCCATCGTCGCCCTTACGTTCATCGCCATTACTGGTAACAACGACAATTTTTTTACGTAATCTCATTATTGATATTATTACTGGTTACAGAAATTTTTACGGCTTATTATTGTTACTAGTAACCTTGATATTACTGGTTAAGGCAATTTTTTAGATCGTTTTGCCATGTAAATTAACGTTTCTTTCATATCGCCTCCTCTATTTTCGCTTCTCCGTCGATTAGGCCCACGCTCATTACTCCCCCTGTATTCTCACATTTCCTGATGTGCTCCCCCCTCCCCTTTTCTTCTCCCTTTTCAATCTCATTAAAATACCCTCGAGGGACGGGGTCTCTCTCTCTCACTCATTCTCTCACTCTCGCTTACAACCGCCAAAACGCGACCAGAAGAAGAAGGGAAAAGTAGAAAGAAGAAGGAGGAAAAACAATAAAATAGAGGAAGAAGAGAGTGGGGAAAACCTATCAAAAAATTGCTAGTCTCACACTCACTTTCTTGACGAGCAATTCGCAGAAACCAGAAGAAAGAGTGGTGAAAACGAATAGAGAGACTACTTATTATGCATGCTGAATGAAGACGTGGTGGGTGAGAATGCGCACAAACTCACAAAGGCGTGCTTTCTGAATCGAGCCAAAATCGACATTTTGAAATTTGCAAATTTCAACATTTCAGCCCTTTCCGTCATCGCCAACATGGTGCTGCTCGTGTACATCATTGCGCACAAGCTGTACCACAACTTCATCTCGTCCCACTTCATCGGGCACCTGTGTCTAACCAATATTATCTGTGCGAGTGAGTTGGGGATACTGTAGTAATACGGTGGCTACCGTATTCTATCGCAGAGAAAATCGCGTACGAGTCCGAGAATAACAATTTAGTTAAATTTTTTCCATCGTTCGAGCGCGAGCAAATAGAACTCATAAAGAGTGACCTCGGGTTCATGAATATTCACGTCCCCACTCGTGTCAAGTCAAAGTACAGCGTGCACTCATAATAACAACTGCCAATTCCAGTTCTGCTGCTGCCCATGTTCTTCAACACCGTCTACACCGGCGAGAACATCTGGCGCAACTCCAAGTTCCTCTGCAACATCCAGGTGATTCGCCGCTTCTCAAAGTGCGCAAAAGAGCCTGCTCCACGCCGCCTCAATGCGAGGTAGAAAGGATTCTCCAAAATATTCGCAACCAATATTATGTATATAACCAGAAATGCACTAAACGACCACAGCACAGCCTTCAACATCCAGGTAGTTTTGTGCATCTCGAAAGACAGAAAGCAACCTGGTCCACCCGCCCTCAATACTTTGTATGACTGCTTCACAAATTACAAAATATATACTGTGTATAACCAAAGTACACTAAGCGGCCACAGACCATCCCTTCCTCACTCATAGCCTTCAGAAAGGGAACCTATCTTCCTCTCTCAACTCATAACCTCAAACTTCTTCCTCCTCCTCTCCTTCTTCTCTCTTCACCATAGTTCTCTAGTGCCGCCTATTTCGATTATCCCTCTCCTCATATTCTCCGACAACGTCCTCCTTGTCGGGAAAAAAACTACGATGCAAGTCTCTCTTTCCAGAGAGAGAGACGCGAGAAAACGTCAGAAAAGAGGGACCATAGAAGTGGAAATAGGGTATAAAGTGCATTCCGGAGGCATTACCAGCCCGTGTTTTCGTCTGCCGCAATTCAATTCAATCTAATCTACGATCCCTGTACTCAATCTTATTCCACCGAGGGAATTAGAAAACAACGTCTGGAATCTTTGATTGAGTGACAAATCTTCGACAGGAGTGCACTTGGCCAAGTACAAAATCGCCACACATCGGTGATGGGATATTTAGCGTACATTTGTAAACGTTTGCTTTTGGGTTCCAAAAACGAACGTTCCAACACGCGCCATGACCATAGAACCGGGTACACGGCGCATACTTCGTCTCATTATTTCCCTGCTCCTCACTTCATCCACATCTAGCGTTTTTCACATCCAGATATTAGGCAGGAAAGAGCGCATGAGAACTTTCGTCTTTGAGTGAGCAAGAGATGATGGAGGGAGGAAAATAGCCGGGTTCTCGCTTTTCCTCCATCAGAGTGCTTTCTCGTCTCTACTCAAAGAAGAAGTGAACAAGGGGCCCATGGATGGGTTCGTCCTCTCTCCTCCCTAATTGAGTGAATCTTCCTCTCTCGTTCATCTCCCTCTGTCCTTTGTTCCCGACATCTCCTTCATCTTAGTCTCACTCCCCCTGGAATAGCTCCCGCTTTAGGTGCTTGTTCACTCAGGAGGTGGGGAGAAGGGACCGAAAGATGAACGGGATTAACACGGACACCCACCACGTCGTCATCATCTCGTTTCACGCCTCCGCGGGCCATAAAACAGAGCCGTTAAATGACCACTGGATAAACCAAGAGTGGAGAACGACTGGTGAATGAGCTCTGGGAGAAAGGATACATGACAGACAAAAAAGTACTCTCCATGTAGTTGGGCGATACCACTCATGCTGATGTGGGACTCGAGGACAAGCGGCGCAAAAATTGTTTCCGCAGTATAGCGCGCATTGGCGTTGTGCAAATATGCACGTAAAATTATGTTTAATCCTCCCAAAAAATCACAAAACGCCATTTCAGGCCCTGCTCACATGCGTCATCTGGACCGTCGGCTCCGTCATGGCGCTGTGCATCGCAGGTAAATACCGTAAACCTTCGTATATCAACCGCGATACCGTAACCCACTCCAATCAATCGATAATCACAGGCGTCCACCTCCTCACCTTCGCGCGCATCCACTACGAGCAGCTGTTCGGGCTGCCGCCTAATATGTTCGTTTCGTTTACTTTTATGCTTGTTTTCCGGCACTTTCGGTCCATTCCGCTTGCTGCTATTTTCGGGTTTTTCTCCCCGTTTCTCTCCGCACACGTCAGGTCCAATATCTCTCTCACGCGGCGAGTCGTGCAAATCGTGAGAGCCTCCAGAGCAGGCGAGAAAAAAAGCCGACAAATGGGAACATACAGTGGTGCACATTCGCTCACCAGTTAGGAGGGACAATAGGAACACCCTCACTCCTCTCCTCGAACCCCGTCAATATATCCCATTTCCCACCGCCTTTTTCTTTTCTTCTCACACCTCACCACACCACCATTGTGCCTTCTTCACAGCTCCTTTCCCGCCAATCCTCCTAAAGAATGGTTCTGGGAAAGAAGCGGGGCTCCTGGGAGGGATTTTCAGGGTCCGCGAATAGGCGCCTGACTACCTCTCCTTCTATCTTTTTTCGCAGTGTCTGTCGCTACTCTCGACATGTGTCCGTAGCAATTACTGTCACACGGTCTGAGAGTCACGTCTGCATTCTCGAAGATAAAAAAAGGGGGCAGAAGGGATCGACTAAGCGATGGGCTAGACATTTCGAAAAAAAGGCGAGTTGTCTACCGCCTATGCAGTTTCAGAGATCTATGTGGCCTCCGATTTTTTGCTCAATTATAAAAGGACTATTTTAAAACCGAAATTATCGATATCGATTATCAAGAACAACTTGAGGGGAAACTTAGCACCCTCAAAAGGCCATCTTAGCCACTGCACATGACCATACCAAATTCCATGGAACCGTTCTTCATTTCGGTCGGCCTCCTGTCCAGCAGTCTCTTTTTCCCCTCTCTCTCTCTATCATCTCCCAGTGTCCGTTCTCTGTCTCCCTCCTCTGCCCGTCACTCTCCCCTCGCTCTACCAGTAAACAGACGACCAGTCGCGAGAAGAGGCGGCGAGCCTCGAGCTGTGAGGCGGAACAGCGACCACCAAGATGAAGAAAAAAGAGGAGAGAGAGAGAGAGAGACCCGGGGGAGGGGGGGGGAGAAAGGGGTGGTGGGGAGAATCGAATACAAGTGTTGAGGGGGACTGTCCGAACAAATCTGTTTTTCTCCTTCCTTTGGGAAAGCAGATTCAAATAGTGTAGTCCATCTCTATCAAGAGGTGGGAAAAGATGGTCAATTTTCGAGAACTACTTTCAAGTGTTCTTTCCAACAAGGAAACTCGCCACTTCCTTAGCGCTAATTTTGTTTGTCACACCCCTACGGCTTCTCTCCTCCAAATTGACAGCCTTGTTCCTGCACCCATCCATCACTATTAGCTGTTTCGATATCTGGAGGGCGCGAAACATACACGGAAGCTGTGATTATTACAGCAAGGGAGGAGTAGCGAGAGAGTGTGAGAGATTGATAGGCGCTGAGTCAGGCAGCAGAGGGCTGTGCAGAGATAGACTTGAGGGGAGAGAGGAGAGCGGGGAAGAAAATAGAGGCAGAAAGACCACTGGCCCTCGAGTCAAACACCCCGAATCTCTGACGTCGGGGAAAGAGTGAACTGATGGGAAAATACGAACCATTGAAGAGTGATAGTGACCCATAACAGGCCGGTCACAGATTAGCAAAGTGAAAAGCACAAACCAGTGTGGCCATTATGGATGTATACCCAATTCAATCAATCAATAATCCCTGTGTGCCCTACCGTAATCCTTCCCTGATATTCAGGTTGTGTGCCCTCTCGTGGATCATCTCCATCTGCCTGGCGCTGCCCGCCATCACCAACGCCCACGTCGTCACGTACGACAGCGGCGTGCGCCAGTGCATATGGGGCAACTCGGATCACGGTGAGCAGGGGAGAGGGGTACTGTAGCGAGGGATACTGTAGTCTAATAAACATAGGAATGCTACATAACTACCGTGTAGTAATCCACAATGATTAGGACATATCGTAATTAAAAACTCGAAACAGCTAGCATAGACGAATAGACAGAAACGCAACTCATCGTGTGTAGCATTAGTTTTGAGGATTTATGATGATCTTGTTGTATATTGATCATAAAACATGCAATTATCATTGCAGCCATGAAATTCCTCACGTACCTCCTCATTCTCGGCGTGCTCATTCCCACACTATTCATGTACTACGCCTACATTCGCGTGCTCGGTGCGTACCGTACCCATCCGTCTACCGTAATCATCCAATCGATATCTCAGGCATACTGTACCACTCGCCGATCGTTTTTCAATCGATCGGTTTGTACAAGGCGCGCTACCTCGTATACGGCTTCCTGCTAACGCCCTTCTACCAAGTGCCCTTCTACCTCACTACCGTACTCAGGGTGAGTATACGGTAATGACTACAGTAGCAATTTCTTCGAATCATACCGTACGCCCTTCTCTCAACCAAACGATAATCTATCTACAGATCGGTCAGAGGGCGGCGGAGTCGGAGGGTCCGGACCCACTGCTGCCCATCATTTTCATGTTCCTAGCCTACGCCAACTGCCTCATATCGCCCTTCCTGTACGGCGCCTCGCTCTTCATGATCAAGGTAAGGTATGGTAGGAGCAAAGACTAAACGACTAGAGTCTAGTTTCGAAAAAAAACTACAGCACCGTTCAAGAACATGAAATTTGTCTGCCTAGTTTAGTTAGAAACGATATTCCGAGGGAATCAATCTATATGACTCAATTATGGGCGCTGGAATAACATCGAGAATATAATCTCGTTTCGATTAGCGGTAATCAATAGATTACACTACAAACTATAGGAGGAGGACATGGCGCTGACTGCACGCGCGCACAAGGCCGGAGGAGGGAACGGTGGGGGCGGCGCCTACCATCATCCCTCGTCCGCCGGACACCATCCCGCCGGCGTGCAAGCGCAGCTCATTTGAATGAGCGATACGGATACAGATTACAAAGTACAAAGTACAAACTATAAACTGCGAATAAATTCTGCCTCTTGATTCCTCGCCGTTTTTCCCTCATTTTAGTCCGACCTATACAAATTGTGAATGTCAAACCCCCGTAACCGCCAAAAGAACCCCGATCTCTAATCTTTCTCGGTGAAACTAGAAAACGCCCGGCAGTCTTTCTCTGATAATATCCCATATTCTCCTCCCACCATCCCATTCGATTGCATTTCCATCTGGTGATCTATGACATTATTTCTTTTAATTCATTCCTTTCTCGTTTGTATTAAGATTCAGACTCCACAAATGCCACAACGTCAAGCAGTAGGTGTTTCAAACCCCATTTGTCATATCAATTTTGAGATTGTTCTCAAATGCCAAACATAGGATATTTTGTTCGTTCTTTTCACTTTTGCCACTCTAGTCCCCTTCTTTCCTCTCACATTTCGAACCCATCAACTGTTTTGTAACCCTAGTACGGTAGGTAGAGCCATCGATCGATAAATATTGAAAACCAAGAGTTCATCGAATTGTATTGTAAGCATCCCCGAAATAAAGTGCACCCGGCACTTTCCGGTTACAGGCATGACTGATAAACTAACCAGTGAACAGCTGCGGGAACTTGATGGGCAGGATGACGGCCTCCTGCAGCGACTCCTTCGCCGATGCCAGACCTGACAATTTTTAATCGATAAAGCACAATTAGGAATTTTTAATCGATAAAGCCCATCACCCATTGTTGTTTTTTAATCAATTATTATGAATTCAAACGTGTATCGTTGTTCATCGTTTCGCATAGCGAAAATAGCCACAGATCGTACATTACTATCACTTTATTATTAAATTTTAATTTTGTTTTATTAAGACTAATTAACCGACCAGCAATGTCCGTCCACTTCACATTCGGCTTCACCATCACGATCGCGCCCTGCAGCTTCTCCTGCAATATCGATTGTTTTTTTTTGTTTGTAGATCGTAAAGAGTCCTGATGGAATCGACGGGCAGGCAATCTCCGTGCTTTCAAGGTAAGTCTGAAACCCAGACCCTCCACGCAGCGTGATAGGTGGATACTGGGAGGCTAATTTATTTTTTTCAAGTTCGACCAGGACAGGGGAACGTAAAATCGAACAAACATAATTTTACGGAATTTTGACAAGAGATTGAAACCGCGAAACACCAAGATCGTATCTGCAACACGAATTTCTAAAAAATATTGCTTGTTTTTTTGTGGTTCCTACAAGTGTGTAAAAAATTGTTAATTTAGTTTAGAAAACAGTTAGTAGCATAATTCTACGTGCTTTCAATGTAATAGGAATTCATCATTGCAAAATCAAAATTCGCTAGTCGGAAATGATAAATTTGTTTTCACTTTTTTTAAAACATAAAAACAAATCACAGAACGTTGCATGCGTTTTAGTAAAAATTGTGAAACTACGAACAGCCATTGCTGCCTCTTATATAATGACTATATACAGAAATCACAATATGAACTGGATGGATTCCAAGAAAAAGAAAATCGAAAAATATTCAATATTTAATAATCTCACTTACACTATTTATATTTATGTATTTTATTGGAATAAATATAAACCTGCAGTTTCTTCTTGTCATCATCATCATCTCCCGAGTCCTTGCCCCCATCCTTTCCGCCGTCCTTCACCGGTCTCTTCGCTGGACCATCCTGAATGAAAAGCATACGTGGGCAGCACTTATCCGAAGCCTTTTGCAGCTAGCCCCCGATCGCCTACTGCGTTTGCACACAGTTCCCGAGCCGTTTCTTTTACAAAAAATCAATGAAATAAGCTCTACTTTTCACTATTTTTCTTTTGCACAGAGCCCCGAAAAATCCCAGCCCACATTCGCACAGTGCCCCGGCCCCCTGCTGCCCATGTGTGATGAAAAGGAAATAAATATTTAAAAGTAGCAAATAATAGAACGAAAATTATTAATATACCCGTCAAAAGTGGCTTTTGTTTAAATAAAGTAATACAAAACCAATCCCAAAAAAAAACAGTGTAATGGTGGAATTTTTTGTTTCATCTTATAATCAGTCACTAACGCTTGAGCGATTAGTACCGAGCGTTTTTTTTCAGGATAATTCAGCAGTGATCGAAACACAGATGTGGCTAGATTAAATTAGTTTTTCTTCGGAATATTTCACAAATTTCTAACTGCTGGCTCCATTACAAGTAACATTTGACCCGTAAATTGCATTACAATTGTTGTTGAAAAAATCAATATTCCGCACCTTGAGGAACTTCTTGATCTGCTCCGCTCTGTTCAGGTACGAGCTGCACTTGTTCCTTATCGTCTCCTTCTGCTTCTCTCCTTGCGCCTCGTCTGGAATAATAGAGATTACGGTATATCGATTGGATCAGAAATCAACAGACATTACGGTATTATAAGTTTACGAAAATTTGTCGGACATCACGAAATTAGCGTTATTTCATGAATATCGTCGTGACAACAACACAGATTACGGTCAATGTTAATCTTGATATTGGATATAAAAGTGGCCAGAAAATTTCAATGCTTTGTTATGCATTTCGAAAAACAATTGAAAATCTAGCATGAAATTCGGAAGTTAGTGCATATAAAATCTTTGAAACCGTGTTGGCGATGCGTAACTGAAAAATCATCGAAATTCCTAACCCACAACTGAATACAGTATTCATGGGCAAAATATATTCCCGTTCGCGAGAACAAGCACTCGAGCAGATAAAAAAACACACGGACTTTATTTTCGTGTATTTCGTAGCAAGATGCTATTTTCAAATAGTTGCGAGTATACAATTAAGCACGAAATCAATGTGAAAAAGCACATTTGAACTACGCAGCTATCCATACTGTTGAAAATAAAAGGAAATTACGGTGAGGAGTATTTTTTAATCCGTGAATCTCGAAAGAATATTACAACCTGACTTATTCGCGTTTCATTGACTCTATCAGTTAGAAACGTGCTGCCGCGAGCGATAAAGCGGAGTAGGATCCCGTAAAATAAATGCATTCAATTATAATATAAAAAATATTCAATTATATATTAGTCGTCAAGACGGGTCAAAAATATATCGCACCATAGGTCAAAAGGTACGTAAAAAACGACGGAGGCAACCCACATTTTGGCATTTTCAAAGCCAATTTTTGCAGAGACCAACCCACATTTTTGGATTTTTGAGAACAATTGGAAACTCAACCCACTTTTTCAGTGTTTCATGCCCATTTTTGAAAACCCCTACCCCCTTTTCAAAAAAACCCCCTTTTCGACTTTCACCCTACGCACCCTTTTGACCTATGTATCGCACGCCCGCTATTTAAGCGAACATGCATTTACCGGTAATGATCTTGAATTAGTAAAAAAATGGAATAATAATAGCGCTCACATTTGATGGTGTGGATGAAGTACTGCACGGAGCGGTCGTAGAGCTCGAGAGCAGCCTGGAAAAATTGGAAATTAGTAATTCCAAAAGATTTATCGATTTTTTTTAATTTAGTCATCCTCCGAAAGCCGGTGCTGTCGCACCTGTCTACAATGCGCAAATAGAGGCAGAGCGATTAATCATCGTCACTTCCATTTCATCCTTATTCTAATAAATCAAACTAATGTTTGAGCAAAGTTAGAATAATATTAGAAATCGAGCGACAGGGTCAGAATATTGAACTATCGCTGTCCAAATATCTAACAAAACAAGAAAATTTGAATAAAATTATGTCTGAGTTTAGTTTGCGTATTGAAAATTTCTGACACAGTGTCAGTCCGGTCCACAATTCGGAAATCTTAGAAATTCCAAGCCCAGGGCTGTGCTTGATCAAAATTATCCCAAGCGTGAGTCACCCGCGTCATTAAAGCAATTACAAGCGGGCGATTTCATTGTAGGGTAAAAATACAAAAAAAAAAAATAATTGCGCAACCGAATTCGATGAATTAAATTTTAAAACGCATTTTTGGTTTTCCAAAAAGTACAAGTGTGGACACCCGAATTTATAAAAAAAAATAGGCATGGCTCACTTCATAGTTGCCTGCTTTATCCTCTTCGGTAGCCTTGGTCACGAGATCGACAGCTTGCTGAAAAGATTGAGGATAACCAACGGTTTGAGGGCGTTGATTGAGCATTTATCGACCGATAACCAGCCGAGAAATCGGTTTTAATTATTTCACAATGAAAACTATGCAAAAGCAGGGCGCAGTGACTAAGAATTTAACATGTAAATGTATCGCGCACCTGAAGCGAAGTTTGCGACATTCAAGCAGAGTCCTGAGTCCTGAAAGAACACCAATTGTAAGCAATTAACAGAATAAAGACAGACGACGGGCAGCTGATCGATAGAACGATAAGAAAATGCTTTGATAGGCGGTGTAGAGGGTCAGATAGGGGGTGATGACTCATCGACTGACTGACTCAACGAAAGCGCGCACCAATCGATTCAAGTAACACGCGGTTACGAACTGCAATGATCGAAGGCGGGCGTGAGAGACAGTCAGCGGTGAATAGACAGCTAACAGTGGCAGTAATTGCCGCACAACCTTGCTGCAAGGTCGCTGACTAAGTCAAAATGGACGATTATCGATCAAACAACGGAATTTCGAGAGCAACCGCGTCGCCCTGAACACTATCATGAAGCTGTGGCGGTACTGATTGCATGAGGAACTACCGCCAACCGCGAAAAGCCCGTAAAAGTGGCGAAATTGACAACAAACTGAAAAACGACGATTCGTGTTCGCGGGGTGAGAGGTCTCGAAGCGACAATTTGAACGCGTGCGGTCGCGTTGCGGTTTTCCGTCTCTCGTCCGGAGAGACAGTCAGAGAGAAAGAGCGAGAGAGCGGGCGGAGCGCGGGGAGAGGCGAGGAGCCGGCGGAGAGCCAGAGAAAGAGAGAGACCGAGAGAGGCAGCGAAACGAGGAGAGCGGGGCAGGGGAGAGACACCCCCCCCCTTCTAAACCGACCATTTTTCTCCCCCTCGCTCCTCTCGCTATTTTCGGGCGGGGTGTGTGTGTGTTTCTTCCGGTGGCCGACGGGAGGATTCGCCGCGATATCGTGCGGGCGCGATCGATAATTGCCCGCAGCACAGCCGCGATCGATTGGCGGCGACGGCAGCTGGCAGCGCGCGCGCACGGCGCCCCCGCCTTCCGCCGCCTGCCTGCCGCCCGTCCGCCCGCCCCGTTCAATCTCGCGCGTAACGATCGTTTCTCGTCTCCCTCCTCGTTGCGCCCGTCTTTTTGTCGCCAACCCAATAATTGCGGTGGCATCGCCGTATGTTGCGCGCACCGAGCTCACAATGTTCTGGTGCCTCAGAGAATGTAAGGCAAACGAGCAACGAGTGTCTTTTCCCAATTGGGAAAAGGCGCCCAAGAAGCGCTGTTCGGCGCCTTTTCCCAATTAGGGAAACACACTTTGTGGCCGCTTCCCTGACGATCCGAACATTGTGAGCTGAATAGATAGCGCCTCCGCTGATTGATTATCGTTCTTCTCCTCCTCCCTCTTTTGCACAAATCGAGAGCGCAGTGCTCTTTTCCCCTCTCTCGCTCTCCACTTTCCTCGTCCGCCGCGCCGCCGCCGCTATTTTTAGCTCTCTCCGCTCCGCCATTCTCTGATAACAGCACACCGTCACATTTCTCTCTCTCTCTATCTCTCTCTCTCTCTCTCTCTCTCTTCCCCCCTCTCGCCTCCCCGGTGTGTGTTTCTCGTTTCGCCTCCCGATTTCGAGCCCGGTTTTCCTCCTTCTTCGGGTACCAGGACCCAAGAACCAAGCGTGGTTCCAGGCGCCATCGGGGTTGGCTTCGCTCGCGCACCGACACCGACACAGCAGCTGTGGATTCCTTCCTAGTCTTGTCTTCTTATCGGCCGATCCTGGAGGCGCCTCGCCGCAGCAACTTCACTGTATGAGGCGAGCAATAATTGAAACTAGGGTTCTCTTATTCGAATCAAAATTGGGGAGAACAACCCGCAAACCACAGCGTGTGGGAGCAATTGATCAATTCCGATATGTTCCAACATCAATTACCTCCTGGTTCAACTCGAAAGTTAAAACAAAACGATTGGAGAGGGTTGGAGGCGACGAGACATGTTTTTGAGACTGTTATTTAAAAATTATTGATCTGCCAGTCTTGTTATTGTTTCCGTCTGTAGATGGTCTGGACAATTATCGAATCAATCAAATACTTCCGTAGGCGTAAATTTACAAAATGTGTAATTATTGATCGATCGATGACTCAGAATGCCACACCCCCTCTCCTAACTTGTGTTGTCTGTGTCCCATCTCTGGTCTGACACATCATTGCCCATGCCGGTCAAACTTACAGAAAGGGCTTTGTAGCGAGATAGCGTGAAAATCGAGAGGGTCTCTCTCACTTTTGCACAGTCTCTCGCCCCGTCCCCTTTCTGGCGGGTTGGAATCATGCGGTTGCCAGATACGAAAATCGCGCGAGAGATCGATGGATATTAGCTGCAATTTGGGTGGTGGTGGTGCCCGTCATTTCTCTCTTACTCTCCTATCGGGCCACGGGGCGAAAAGAAGGAAGAACTGTAGTGGCACTTTTTTTCCGCCACTGGCCCTCTCTGATTTTTCGATCGGTCTCTCCCTCTCTCTCCCGTCTCATCGTTTGTCATTCATTCTGCAGGGAGGTGTTTTTGGAACTATCGTGACGCGCCGTCTCGATTGTTTGTGTGTGTGATGATGCAGAGCCGATAGCGATCGATGATTTGTGAAAAAAGTCGATTTTAGAAGCCCTTTCGGTTCTCCCCAATATATCATACTAAATAGGCGCCGCGGGGTAAATAGGTGCTATGACCAGCTTGTTAAACTGGCGGCAACGGCCCTATTTTTTCGTCCCTGTCTTAATGATAATTTTATAGCTTGATCTCCATTTTCTGAATATTTAGTCCTAGAATTATGAGGTAGTATTGATTATTATTATCTTTTTTACGGTCTCGAGTTCTAACGAATGTTGCCTTGCAGTTGTCTAAAGCTGATGGGATGCGTATCAAGCAATGCACAAGATGCGGAGTCGAGGGAGGCGAAGAAAGTCAACCGGCAGATCGAGGACCAGCTCGCAAAGGACAAGCAGGTACGGTAGATTTGGGCTACTCCTGGTATGGTAGATTTGGGCTATTGTAGCGGGTAGTATTGATTTCGTTAAACAAATATGCTATAATATTACTACTACATACTTCATTAGAAATTTTGTGTGATGCGTGCAGCCTGAAATGGACGGGTTGGCTTTCTTTTCTGGGGGGGGGGGGTTGTAAGCTCGATAGTTTACGCCGTTGTACGCGATGTATTGGATATCATTTGCCGTAGTGGGTTAGGCGATTTGATTCGCTGACGTAACCTCGAAGCGCCAGGTCAGGCCGATAGCATTCCTGCACTCTCTAGTGTGATCCAGGGGATGAGGAAGTTCATGTGATGTTGGGTGGGACCCGAATAGACACTCCCGCTCCGAATGTTATCGTTAAATGCGAGGGAATGAAGCATGTAAGTAGCACACTGAGCGAGACGGCCGGCCCGGGGTGGCGAGAGAGAGAGTGGCGGAGGTAGATGAACAACAGCTGCTAGTGGCTGGAGTTTGAATGGATATGAGAGGACGGAGGGGAAGGGATCAGGACAACCCCTCTGGCATGTGGAGAAAACCCTGACTGAAGAAGGAAATTTTATTCGATTACAGTAGTGATCTGACCATTTAGTGTGCACGATTCACTTTGAGTTATTATCGATTGTGGTGAAATAGTTAATTTTATGAAGGACAGATAGGCAACTATTAACATAACGATGCTCTTGCTGGAATAGTCATTTTTCAATCGTTCTTGCGTTATACCGTATCACGGGTTCCGTTGGAAATGATTTTGGAAGGGTGGGGGCACACCACTTTTTTGTGTCGCTGGTTATGATGTGAACGAATCTTTCGCAGAAAACGAGTTTGTTTGCGCCGCCGCGGACATTTCGAAAGTGTGTGTGAGAGAGCAAGTGTCTGGCTCTCTCCATTGCAAATGCTCTCTCTTTTCGTCTGACCGATGAGAGAGCGTGTAGAGAGGAGAGGATCTGACCATTAATCGTGTATGAGCTGAGAAGGAGCAGGTGCATTCGTGTTGCGCCAGGTTTAGAAAGGGGCTGTGATCTGAGTTGGAAGTACGTTATCAACATCCGGTCGCTACTAGTGGAGTGATTTAGTCTGAATGGAACATGACCTGGAAACCAGGTGCATCTGTGTTGTCAAAGTGGTACAAGACTGAAAATTGATAATGGTTAGTCGAATAATGGTTAGTCGAATATTAGAACACTGCATTATCTGTCCAAATTTTTTTTTGCCTGGGAGATTGGAGGTTCTAGAAAATTTGATAATACTGTAAGTATGTACAGGTGATGCGGGCGACGCATCGATTATTGCTGCTGGGCGCTGGCGAGAGCGGCAAATCGACGATTGTGAAACAGGTGCCATCTTTGATTTCTCTAGATTTTGACCTACACTAGGAGTGCTAAAAATCGATAAATCTTTATTAATGGTTAATTGATGGTGATCTTGTTCTATTGATGTAACTTGTTCCTGTTGAATTCAGGATTCACTTTGCTTTCTAGTTGAAACGTGGTAGTTTTGTTGCGTTAGCTCAAGAGGCCACGATGCTTAAAATTGTTGATAGCTTTTGCGTGGCCAAACGATTTTCTGCAGAACTGCCGGTTCCGGATTCGTCATTTTCGAAGTGCTTTGTTTACTTTTTTTCAAATTCAAATAATTATGGCTTGTCAGATGCGCATCCTGCACATCAATGGCTTCAACGAAGCGGAGAAGAAGGAGAAGATTGTCGAGATTCGGAAGAATGTGAGGGACTCGATGATGGTGAGCATTTATTGATTTATTTGAACCTGTATTTCGCAATTGGGTTACGGTATAGTCGCGCCAGGACCCAAGTAGTTATTGATTGGTCGATTCACTATTGCATAATTTGCAATGCGCTACCGGGTTACGGTATATTGTCGCGCCAGGACCCAATTGGTAGTTGATTGATTTCGAAGCATATAGCCGATAGTGCGGATTTTGTAGTGATAAATGAGCCGCTGCGGCAGCGGGGCGCCACGCTGTTATTTCATGAGGAAGGGGGAAGGATGATGATGGCTTGTAGTTCTTCACACCTTCTTTTTTTGGCAGAGTGAACGAAGGTTGTTGAGAAAGTCAGTAATTATCAATCGATAATCGATCGACTTCAGGTCGCTTACCGTTCTCACCATTTTCCAACTGGTGGGCATACACACTTTTGCACAAGATATGTGACCAGAATCTTTGATTTCTGACCTTTTGAAATGGACACGTATTGAGATTGCTGAACTTTTGCGTTGCCCATCCGCGAAGGTTCTCTCTCTCTCTCTCTCTCTCTCTCTCTCTCTCTCCCCGAATAGACTTCTCAAAGCGCAGGGCCATTGTGCGCGTCGACCTTACCACAGGACTAGGACATTGTTCTCCCCTCAGTTAGTGTTATTCCTGGAGATATTCGTAGGTGTTATCATCCTATTTTGATTATATTATACTATATTCTGATATTATGGTTATATGGATATTTGGCCCGTGGGCATTTGATCTAGGCGAACCTTTTTGTCATCTGTCTGGCAAAGTCCAAAGTCCCGAAGATTAGTAAGAAGTGGTTCCGAGGGCATGAGAATTTTTGAATTTTATAGAATTTTTATTTGTATGCTATTGCATTTATATATATTGATACGATCGTACCAAAAAGACAAAACACGGACTTCTGTTGTTTACCAAACATGGTCGTTTTCGGCAAACACAGGAAGTAACATTTTGGTGTTGTATTTGGTCGTATAATTTTATAAGTGTAATATTCGATTGCTCGGATCACGCGTGGCGCGTGCGGGACCTACAAGAGAATGTAATAAGACCTCAATGGGTCTAGTGGATGGATGGGGTGTGTAGAGTGGGGAATGAGAGGGAAAAGGAGAGGAGAAGAAAGTGCTGAGATGAGACGAAATTCGAGATGAGAAACTGAGAAACCCCTACTCGTTAAGGTTATACTCTGTAGTTCCTGGGGGCAAGAAACCTTTCGATGTGTGTGTGTCTGTGTGACAATCTCTCGCATTTCACGGATATTCGCCCTTTAATGAAGCTCGCTTGCTCGGTCTCTCTCTCTCTCTCTCTCTCTCTCTCTCTCTCTTCCTCGCCTGGTATGGGTAAAAATAGACACGGACGCTATGGGAGTTTTCCTCCTCCTCCCCTCCTTCTTGTGTAGACGTAGTTATTTGAGTCTGCGAGATGGGGAGGGGTGGAGGGAGGGAGATCCAACGATGCGCATATCGTTTCTATGGGAGACAGTTTCGAATATGGTGAGGGACCAGGGGGGGGAGAGAGCTGATCTTTGGAGAGGGGAAATGAACGAAAGGGGGACTAAAGAGCATACATTTTCATTCGCCGAAATTCGGGTCCACCATTTCTTAGCGAAAAAAAAATTGGAAAATGTATGCTCGAAAGTGTGCAATGCTTGGTGTGTTCGCCCCGCCACGATGGGGCGTGAGATGAGAGAGAAGTTGATAGCCTACCGTAAATGGGAAAAAAAGTAAAGAAGGAAGATTTGGAGGGCATTGGGGATTAACTTTTTTTTGTTCAAAAAGTGAAGATGTCTGCCCACTCAGAAAAGGTAGTAAAAGAGCGATCCCGAAGATTAGCAAGGAGTGGTTCCGAGGGCATGGGAATTCTTTTTTTTTTTGAAAACGATGGAGATGTTTTATCCTTGATGGTTGAGAGTTTACAAAATCTGTGGTTGTTTCTCCCGGTAGTTTGGGGTTTCGTGGTTATGATGTAGCCATGTGATGCGACTTGTATCTCTGATGTTCTTCTTTCTGGTCTGCCCTTACAAGTTAGGTTCGATATTGTTCGCATTGCCCTCTCTTCTCTGTAACCATCTCTGCAATGGAGGAGGAGGAGGAGAGAGAGAGAGAGAGCCGTCGAGGAGAACAACTGAGTCATGTGAGTTGAGATGAGATGGGCACACACTCACTTCTCGCACAGGGAAGAGAGCAGCTAGAGATGAAAAGCTGCGGGATGGCAGGGGTTATCGGGGGACCGAACTGCGTCTCTCTCTCTCTCTCTCTACAGCTCCCCTCTGGGACCGTCGGTTTCCATAAACGGCTTGGTGTTGGGCTGCATTCATCAAGTGCAGCAAGCCTCTCTACTCCATATCCTGAAGTTATATTGGTGGGTTGCTGTGTATATGTGTCTGAAGGAGCTGCACTGCAAAAGAAGCAATCTCTCTCTCTCTCTCCCTCTTTCTCTCTCTCTCTCTGCCTCTGCTCGTTTCCTCTTACTCCTTCTCTTTGCCTTTTTCTCCTTCTCTTCCTCTCTATTCGGAATCGAGTGCTGGAAGAGAGGAGAGGGGGGGAGAAGAGAGAGAGAGAGAAGAGGAAGGAGAGAGAGAGAGAGAGAGTGTGAGCGCCTGGGGCGGCTAAAAATAGCTCGGTCGTCGTGCGGCCGCCTTTATTTCCATCTCTCGACACTCTCCGCCGGCCCCACGCTCTCTCGCACCTACCTCTCGTCGTCTGCCGCGCTCTCTCGACGGCGCAGGCTCTCTAGCCTCTCGCCTGCGGGAGAGAGAGAGAGAGAGAGAGACTGCCGACTGCCGCGCTGCGCCGCAATAGGAGCTGTGCAATTGGAAGGGAGGGAGGACGAGAGAGAGAGAGATCCTCTTCTCCCCGCTTCCCATTTATGGCTGATCGTTTTTCTTGGCGCTTTGACTGACTCCGCTCTATCTCTTTCTATCTCTCACATCCACCCTCTCATGAAGGAAGAGAGGGGGAGAGAAGGAAGGGGATATGATGGGAGGGAAGGAAAGAAAGAACGGCTGGGATTTGGATGCGAGGGAGGAGAGAGAGAGAGAGATTGGGCGCGATAATTCGAGGCGATGGAGGAGGAAAAATGGGGAGCCATTGGGGATGAGGAGATATGGAGGTGTATGAAGGTGTGAAGAAGAACGGACTGTCGTGATGGAAGAGTAGGTGGATAAGTGGGAAGCGTGAAAAGGGGATGCGTCATGAAATGGGTGAAACGGGAGAAGAGGTGTCGGGAGGAGTGAAAGATGGAGGTACATGTAATAAGGGATGGAAATTGTATAAAGCTGGAAGACCGTATTAGCAGCTCGGACAGTCTGCGCTGGTAAATGGGATGCGCGTGGAAAACAGTGATTGGATGGGAGATGTGAGGAGGCATCCGGAGGAATGAATGATGACAGCGTATGCAAATTGGGATTGATAAAGTGTGTTCAACCAAAAGCGCAGAAGGCATTGTCATTCGAATATTTTGGATGGATAAGTGGGAATAGTGAAACAGCGATGGTATGGGAGACGTGAGACAGCCCATGAGATCGTGCGCAGTAACGGGTTAGGAATTGTGTTTCTGTTTGTTTTCTCTAGCTCTCCACACTTTTGCATATTTTCAAAATGTAGATTCAAAATTTATTTTTTTAAACGAAATAATGACCATCGCTTTTGAAATAGTTGGGGGTGTTACGGTATCGTAAAACACGCAACTTTTATTAAATATGTGGGATGATTATTGTGTATGGTAGTGGCAACCCTGACAGAATTATTTCCTGATTGTCTGAATGTCTAAATGAGAAGTGTGAAACGGGGAAAAAAAAGCTGCGCGATGATAATAGGCATGGCTGAGTTGGAATTCTCGTACGCGCTATCATGGTTCTTGCCGTCTCGCCGGATAAGTGGTATCTCTGAAACGGGGCAACTGATGGGTGAATGACTGTTTTGCAAAACTTTTGCAGCACTGTACGCAATGTATGTGAATGGGTTATGTAATGCGTCTAGTTTCCTGATTGTCGTTATTTTAGTACACGAGAAAGTATGAGAGACTTCCTTTTGAGAATATGGCATATGGATTGGGTTGAAGAAGTGTATTGTAATTTTAATATTTTTGGATATATATATACACTATAGGCGGACACCGCTATCGCCCTGGTAGTCTCGGCAGATCAGTGATATCCCTGAAATAGTAATATCAGGGCTCCTCATGCGTGTTTTTTCTCTCGAAACTGTCGGCCGAAGAATATTGCTCCGATTGCGCCTTCTCCGGATAAGTGGCATGCGTGAAACGGGGATCGGGCAGGTGCAAGGCGGGGCGAAAAGTAGTGGAACGATTGAGTGAATGGGGAGAAGGGGAAGATGAGTAATGGACATGCGAAGGTGGGAGAGAGAGAGAGAGAGAGAGAGAGAGAGAGAGAGACGGGGAGAGAAAGATTAAATACGAGTGATGATAGAATGGCGGAGAGATGGGGACTGGGGTAGCGACGAGCTAGAAATTTAGAATATTTATATTTAAATTGCGGACCGCAGCCACTGTTTCACGGATTCTCAAAAATGAAGACCGCCGCTGTTTTTCGGTTCCGTTGCAGACCCCCGCTCTATACCGAATTTTGAGCCCTTTTGAGGAATGGGGCAAAATTAACCAGCAATGATCTTTGACCTTAGAGAAATAATTCGTGCGAGGTGATCGATGATGTCAACGCTGGTATGAACCATTGCGCGATGAGAAAATTGTAGTTGTCGATGAAATAAAATCATTTATCGATCGTTTCTTCTTGCGCAGGTGATACTGTCAGCGATGGAGGAGATCGATCCGCCGGTGGGGGTGGACGACCCGAAGACGGAGGAGAGCAAGCGGTACATACTCACCGTCGCCACCCAGCCAGACTTCGACTATCCACAGGTACGGTAGACACACTCCAGAAAGGGGTCAAAAGGGAGAGAGTGTGTGGGTATGGGAGAGTCTACCGATTTTTACATCGCCTTTTCCTTCTGGTACATTTATGAAGGTTTGGACAAGGTGTGAGAAAGCGACAGATGAAATGAAAAATAAATTTGAAAACGAGTGAGAATTCGGAAAAAAAACTACCCACAAATGCGTAAATTATGCTCTAAAATCCTTGTATGCAACATGAACTCTCTGCGGTTTCCGTGCGAATAGTGAACCATCTGAAAAGATGCACAAAAGGTTTGTGTCCTTTCTCTGTGAAAGTGGCAATAAATAAATAAATAGTTTTTAATTAAATTAATTAGTTAATTGGAGGTATTCTATGAGCACGTGAAGCAGTGCTGGGCGGACAAGGACGTCATCGCCTGCTTTGAGAGAAGCAGCGAGTACCAGTTGATCGACTGCGCCAAATAGTGAGTATTTTTTATTTATTTTATTTTATTATTTTTAAAATTAATTCTATTGTGACTTTGCGCAAATATTTCGATAAACGGTAAACAGCTGTTTTCAAACTAATTCTACGCAAAAATTCTCGACGAGGTACTGGTGTTTGTGAACGAAGTGTGTGATATGCTACGGGTGAAACAAAAGAGCAGCGAGGTTTTTAAGTGAGACATGTTTGCAAATAATAATGCTGGTAATATGTTTTTTCTACGAAAATTAATCTAAAGGAGGCACTTCTGGAAATCGCGGCAGATAAGGCGCGCGTGAAACGAGCATTCAACGGGGGTTTTTTTATTCCAAAGAATGTTTGCAAAAAATGCCGGTTGTTTGCAGCTTCCTCGACAAGGTGGAGGACGTGAGGAAAGCGGACTACAACCCGACCGAGCAGGTGAGGGGACGATTATTGATTGATTTTTTTATTATTATTTCGAATGGTATACACACTGAATTTAGCAATGAAGATTACAATAACCGAAATCAATAAAGATGTGCGATTCTGATATTACTGCTCGATCGAGTATGTGAAAAGAGAAGGGGGAAATTGAGTATTGATTGATTTTTTTTTATTTTTCATTTGAAAAATTGGAAATTGATCTAAAATTGGAAATTGAAAGACGATGGATTGTGATTTGTTGCGACTGAAACAAGTTTTACGCTTGGAAACGCACATGGTTTATCTTCTCTGCGACTCGCAAGAATATTTTTTTTAATTAGGAGCGAAAAATAACCGTGATATCATGCTGGGGTGTAATAATACTGATGATTCTGATATTACAACCCGATTGAGCGGGTGAAGAGAGGGGGAGACGATTATTGATTTCTCTCATTCAAGTAGTTGCCAAAAACAAATTATCAATTGAAAGATGATGAACGGTGAAATGTTGCGAGTGAAACAGGCATTCATCTGTAACTTGGCGGGGTTTGTAAGAATCTTGAGAGCGATATAATGCGGGAGGTGCTGTTCTATTAATGATGGATTGGGACGTGTAATTTTTGGGCGTGAATTAATTATTGGACAAAATAGCTGGCCGGTGCACTAGCCTGTTAGTTTCATGCATCAACAACAGTTCAAGTAGTTGGATTATCCATAGTGATTCAATGTATTCTTTCTCAAATTTACTAGTGGTATAACGAATAATAATAATAATAATAATAATAATAATAATGAACGTAATAATAATAATGCTTGAATGTGCGCAGGATATCCTCCGGTGTCGTGTGATGACTACGGGCATCTTCGAGACAAAGTTCGAGGTCGACAAAGTCCGATTCCAGTGAGTTTCTTTTAGATTTTTCATATTTTAATTTTTCTCTTGCTTAAAATATATTTGAAAAAAGGTGAAAGTCCAAAGTTCCAATAGAACACTATTACCCTCTCATTCTCCGACATCTATCGCCACACTCCCTGTCTGATTTCCGTTGTTCCAGTTATCGGAATTCCGGAATCGGTTCGAATAAGAAATTTTTAACTACTGCAGTTTCAGAAAGCGATGACGCGCTTTGAGACCACTCTTTAGGAACCCGGAGATTAAAGTTTCGATATATTTTAAAATGTACCCCATACAAATCCTACTCATATTTGTCGGTCAACATGGGGGTTAATAACAACGCAGAGAGAATCATCGTAAAAATAGTCGGTGATCTCGTGTTCCACGGAGTTTGTATGAATCACGCCGCGCGATTTGTTCAATAAAAACGTCTTTGATACTTTGATTTTTCAACACACAAAAGATATCCCTTGTTTCGGAACAATATCTTCACATTATTTTTTTCTCTTTTTACTTTCCTTTATTTATTTTTTTTCAAATTTAAACTAATTAAATCTAATTAAGCTAATTAAATCAATCTCAGCATGTTCGACGTCGGAGGTCAGCGTGACGAGCGTCGCAAGTGGATCCAGTGCTTCAATGACGTCACTGCCATTATCTTTGTGTGCGCCTCCTCGTCGTACAACTTGGTGCTGTGGGAGGACTCGACGCAGAACAGGTGAGATATTATTGATTTATTGATCAGCCAGATGCTACAGTATGCTGCAATTACTGTAGCTTTATGTTTCGATTTTAGGCGTGATCGACTAAGGAAGACAAACAGACCGATTTATTCAGCAAAAAATTTTGTGTCGGATATTTTAAATGGATTTTTTAAATTATAAATATCCTGGGTTACAGATTGCGGGAGTCGCTGGCGCTGTTCAAGAACATCTGGAACAACCGGTGGCTGAAGACGATCTCGGTCATTCTCTTCCTCAACAAGCAGGTTGGTGGTCTCGAGGGGAGAGTTACGGTAGGTCAGAAAGGGAATACGGTAGTAACTGAAAAGAGAGGAGACAGTAGGACGGAAGTTGCACCTATTGTTATTTTTCTGTGAAGTAGTGTACTTTTGTTTTAAGGAATAATTGATTTTTAAAAATTAAATTACAACTACCTTCTGATTTCCTGTTTCACCCTGATCATATGCATGTTGCAGTAAAGTCGATTCGACCTCGTCATTGTCTCGTGAGAATTAATATTCCCATTCAGGATATGTTGGCGGAGAAGATCAAGGCGGGCCGATACAAGCTGGAAGCCTTCTTCCCCGAATTTGCCAACTACCAGCTGCCATCGGGTACGGTAGCCACAAATTCGCAAACACAGAACATTACAACGTTCCGCGGTTAAACGCACGTTCCGAAGGCGAGTGAGCATGGCAAAGCAAGAGAGTACGCGCACCAAAAAAAATGTAATAGCCACCTGTTCGGTGGAGCAAGACTGATTGATTACTGAAAAAGGCTAAAAAAATTAGTTTCCTGTTGGAGAAATGAATCTGTTGTTATTTTCAAGGAGACAATTTTATAGTTTGTTTTTATTTTTGTTATTTATTTATTTTCTCTGCAGACGCGTTGTTCGACTCGAACGAGGACGTGAACGTCGTGCGGGCAAAGTACTTCATTCGAGGAGAGTTTCTGGTGAGTGAAGACTACTGTAGAAATGGGCTACTGGTGATCATGTGAATTAGGGACGGATTTAGCATTATTCGGCTCATTACGGAGACACATTGACAATATGTTTTATCTTAATTTTGAAAAAAAATAATCATTGTAATAACGGAAAGGTCCGCCCATGATTTCTGTGTACAATGAAACGTGAAACGCGGGGCCGACAGCTTGAATAATTTTGTTTTATTCAGTATTGTGAAATTTTAATATTTATTTAAATTTTCTGATATTATCAGTGATTTGAGTGAAAACATCATCTAATGCAAGCAGGAAATCACCATAGCGGTTATCGCTTTTGTACACTTCTTTATCAATAAAAGAATAAATCGAGTTGTTTAGACAATGATATTATTGATTACTGCAGCGGATCTCAACTGCTGCGGGCGACGGGCGGCATCACTGCTACCCGCACTTTACGTGCGCCGTCGATACGGAGAACATCAGGTGGGTATGCGGTAGTCGTCGTGTGGGGTTACTGTAGTTCGGTTAGGTCAGATTCATAACTGATCGATAATATTTTTTCTTCATATGCTGAAAACATGCTATATAATTTTTATTTAAAAAAAAATATCGACATTTGTTACAGGCGTGTCTTCAACGACTGTCGGGACATTATCCAGCGAATCCACCTCCGGCAGTATGAGCTGTTGTAGAAGACGCTCTACCGTATCCCCCATCTACAGTATCCCGCCCCCACATTGCTAATCTCTCCCCTGTCTCCGCTTGTCATTATACCGTATCTGCACACCCGTCGGATACCGTAACCCCCATCTTCCGTCCGAGATACAACACCCACCCTCCTCGCTGCCTTGACACCCACACACACACACCGACACCGACACCCTTTCACGCGCCCTTTCATTCTTTGCCTCTCTTTTCAGTAATCGATATTGGTTATCCTCGTGTGTGGTCGTTTTCATCTTTTTTTTGTACCGTACTATTACAGTAATCCGCTCGTTTCATTTTCTCTTTTTTTTCTTATTACTGTACGTCTCTTGACGGGTTGCCGCTCTCTCTACGCCCCTTATCTCTTTTTCCCTTTACTATTTGTAAATGTTCTTGCTAATTTTTGTACTGTATCCAAATCGATTGCATAGTTATTTACGTCATCACTAACCAACACACTAACACTACAGCTAACAGCTTGCTCCCTCTTCCACCCGTAGTTTTGCCTCTCTCCCTCAGCTCGTATTTGGTTTTCACGACTATCCTATCCGCGACCTACCTTTTGTATCGATCGATCGGCCTCTTACCGTGATCAAGCGATTACGGTAGCATAGACCGTAATCCTCCACACAAGCCCCCGTGTCCCCCACCCAGCCTCGAACCCTGCCCAGTTTCAATTAATATTGATCGATTTCCTACCGTAAGACAACCCCCGCCCCACTCTCACCACGCTTGCTCTATCGATTGTTTTGCACTCCTTTGCCTATGGTCTATCTACTGCAACGCTTGCCGCCCCATCTACTGATCCATTCACACACACCCCGACCCCCACCCAGTTATCGATCGATAGTTGACCGCCCCCTATCGTATCCCTCTCTCCAATACCGTAATCATGCTGCTATCGGTCATAGCGCGCGCCCGTCCTTTCTTCCTTCGCTGTCTGTATTATCAATTAGCTGGATTGTTCGTTGCACTGTTGCGCGCACGCACACGCTCGTTACCGTACCTCCTCTCTTGAGTCGAAAACCTCTACCGTAATCCTACCATACACACACCACACCACTATGCACCACTGCATTTGACACCCACCCCTCAGCCCTCGTAGTACCGTAATCCAGACCGTCGTCTTGTGTATCATCAGCCCCACGATTGCTCATCAATATCGTCTTCCTTCCCCTGTCTTCTCTTGTCGTTTCCTGTCACGCTCTCGCCTACCGTAATCCTACAGTGTCCCACTCCGCCCATTCATACATTCTCTACCCACACTGACCCATCTTGCCTGGGCTACCGTATTAGCACCCTCACCCGCCCGCATCTATCGAGAACTTGCACATGCTCGGCGGTTTCATCGTTCCGAGATGGAAAAAAATACCGTATCTGGATTACTGTATCTAGACGCCCCCTCTAATGTACTGTTATGCTCGCATTTTTGATGGATTGTAATAAGACGCAGAGATTGTTGATTATGTTGCAACTTGCAAGTGATTGTAATACCCCCCTCCCTCAACCCCTCATCTTCAGATCACCATTGTTTAGTCGAATAAGTACGTGCATTTCATTCGCGCTATCGCTAGCTAGTCATTGCTTGTGACAGGATCCGGCTTGATTTCTTCCCGCCAACACTTTTTTTCTACCGTAGTCCTCTTTCCTCCCTACCGTAATCTCTCCCGCCTCCTCTCTTGATTGTACCATACATCATATTTGCGCGCGCGCACCACCACTGCACCATGCACGCATTGGAAGATGCCACACACGACGTCGTCCGCCCGCCGCTTTACCGTAATATCTCTCCCGCTACAGTACCTTTGAGTGTTCTCAATCCGCCGTTTCTAGTCGATTACATACACACAAGTTGAAAGCTTTTAAACAAATCCACTACTCTGTGACACTCACTCCCACCATAGATTGTTGTTGGAACCAGTGCAAGACGAACCGCTAACTGACTTTAATGTTGCTCCATTCATCCAAAAAATCGATCGATCCCCCCTTGTCCCCCAGTCTCTTTCTACTTCGTTTGCTAAAGTCACATTACCGATTTCTTCCGGAGGCGTGATCTCTCTCGCTCTCCTCATCTCACGTGCTCTCTCGCCGATGAGAGAGTGAGAGATTCTCGCCTCCAGGTGGATGATCAGTGTGGAATCGCAAGATACGCTTTATTGATCGATACCGTCTCATCGACGTTTAGATACTAAATTGGCTTTCTTATCTTCATGAATATATATATTTATTGTTCACGCACACATAAATGCGATGTATTGATTGGTTGTGTTGATGGTTCCGCATGGCAGGGGTACGGTAGAGGAGGATACGGTATCTTTACGTGACGAATGGTTGGAGGAGGAATCGTTGAGTCATCGACTGAGCAAGGGAGAGACACAATACGGGAAAGATTGGATAGATTCTATCGATTGAAATGAGACTACGGTAGAGTGTAACGGAATAATCATCGGCAGTGGTCAAGAGATAAGGGGGGATTGGGCTACAAGAAATGCTATGGCTGTAACCCCGTATCTTCTTCGTCCTGCCTCCCTCCCCCCTCTTCCCTTCTCACTGATCTCTTTCCATCACATCTTTCGATATCTCTACCCGCTCTCCTCGTTTCCCGTGCTCTCTCGTCGCTGCCCGACATCTCATCCCTCTCCCACCTCCCGCTCTCTCGTCTCCCCCACTGAAGGATTCAATGCCCCCTTCCCATCTTACTCCGTTCCCCTAAACCAATTACTTGTATACACCGTCCCCAAAGTTTTCTGATGCAGCAGGGTAGGTCGACCTCGGGTATGGCATCGTTACTCGGGCCCAACATATACGAGAACGCAATGATGGCGCCCGTGCCGCTCTTCAACGGGTGAGTGTCTATTACCTTTATGCAATTATAAAAGAAAAATAATTTTTAAATTATTTTGAGTTATTTTAAAACAATTTTGAGTTGGGAAAGAATAAAACGTTCCGGGTGTGCGAAAAGCGTACATCCTGCCGACTTGTGGAATTTAACGAATCTGTTCCTATGTTTAGTATTACAAAATTTTCGCGCGTCGCGTTTTCATTTTTTATGGTTTGTTGTCCAAATCCACGTCAGTTTTAGTATTTTTTGCTCAATTCGCGTGGCTAAAATCGGGGTCAGTTGGGTGGTACCGGCGGTTACACGTGAAATTCATTCTCTCGCTTGTTCTACCGCCTTTTGTATTGCGCCCGTTTGTTTACACCTGTGCAAACTGTACTTTACAGGTCAAACCGTATTTCATTCGAAATGAAGCGCCCCGGTATGGACGACTACAAGGACTTCCCCAAGAGGCAGAAGGTAGGTCCATTCGTCAATGCCGAGAGAGGCTTGCGTTGTATCGATCGCGTTGTCTGTGGCGACGCGGCTAATGTATGCGAGATAAACCTCTCGCCCCGATCGATTGCGTCTACGGAACATTTTGAATAGTTTCAGAATCTGTCTGGGGATGGCTACGCCGATGCCCTCGCCCAGGGCAAGTTCGAGCTGCGTCTTCTCGTCGGCAGCAAGTCCGCTGGAGCCGTCATCGGAAAGGGAGGCGACAACATCAAGCGCCTCCGCTCTCAGGTATTGTGTCGCCGTCATTGAACTAGTGGAGATCTAGTGATAGTTTTAACTCGGCCTATGACCTGTGGTATCATGCTTCATCGACCCGCGAGGCCCGATCTATGCCCATGATTCTATCAGACTTTGTGGCCCGCAAGTGGATAGATTGGCAACGGCGCCAATCGATAATTGGAACTAATCCATCCGCTCTGCTCCCAACTAGAGGCACATACGTGCCCACCGATTCCTGACCCCGACCTTTTCAGTTCGATGCCTCCGTCTCCGTCCCTGATAGCTCTGCTCCCGAGCGGTGAGACCTACCCACTATCACCAACCGAATTTTCATTCCGACCACATACACCAACACCAAATCCCGCCCTTCCACCGATCCTTACCATTGCTCGCAATGTTTTTCGATTGTTGTTGTATGTTGTCTTCTTTCCACACTTGGCTTCTGACAAAGAGCATTTCTATATTTTTTCAGCATTCTCACTATGGTGAGCACGATTGACAACCTCGCGGACATGGTGAAAGATATCCTGCCCAGACTTGAGGATGTAAGTAATGTTTAACTCCTTTTATTGAGGCTCTTTCATTCTTTGAATTTATAATAAAATTAAACATTTAGCACGGAGGAAGCGGTGACAACCCGAAGATCGAGGTTAGAATGATTGTGCACCAGTCGCATGCTGGAGCCCTGATTGGACGTGCTGGAACTAAGATCAAGGAGCTTCGTGAGGCCACTCGTGCGAACATCAAGGTACTGAATAGCTTCATGGCTTTAATTGAGAAAAAATTCAACGACGCTAAATATTCATTTTCAATTTCAGGTGTTCTCCCACTGTGCTCCCAATTCGACTGACCGTGTGGTGCTCATTGGCGGAGAGGACAATGCGATTTCCGATGCCGCTAAGACCATCATGGAGACCGTTCGAGATATTCCCGTGAAGGGACACACCAAGCAGTACGACACGATGAACTACGACCCGTCGTACATCAACGAGTACGGAGGATTTGCCCCGATGGGAGGAGCCCCCTTCCGTGGGCCGCCCATGGGAGGCAATGGAGGACCTCCCGGAGGACCCGGCATGTTCCCTCCCCAGGGAGGACGTGGCGGTCGCGGTGGTGGAGGACCTATGGGAGGAGCCCCTCCTATGGGTGGTGGACCCCCCTTCCCGCCCTCGAACAACTTCCCTCCCATGGGTGGAAACTTCGGAGGTGGGGGAGCAGGAGGCCCTCCCGCTTCGATCACCACTCAGGTGACGATTCCTTCTGAGCTCGGAGGCACCATCATTGGTCGTGGAGGAGAGCGCATCAACCGCATACGCGAGGAGTCTGGTGAGTAAAATAGGCTCTCCTTTAGGCAATTATTATAATGCATTTTAAAATATTAAAAAAGAACATTATTCTAGGTGCCCACATCGTTCTCGAGCCTCACACCGGAGCAGAGGAGCGCATCATCACCATCTCTGGATCGCAGACTCAGATTCATGCCGCTCAGTACCTACTGCAGACATGGTGGGTAATTCTCCCCAAAGCATCAGTTTTCTCAATTACAAACTGATCATGCAAGCAAAGCTGTTCCAGTGTCCGCTCATCGATTGCTGGCCGCAAGTACATTGGAGACCCGTCGAACGGAGGCCGTTAAGTCGTCGATTTCATCAAGATCTTGATTGTTGTCTCTCAACTTGCTCTGTTTCCCCTCCCCCTGATTGTGTTTTCTATCGTTCTCTTTCCGCATCTGATTACTCTACCTAGTTGGCGGGTTCAACATCTGTCTCTAAGACACGATCTACATTACGCTGAACATCATCATTACTCCCTCGTTTGCGCTCCAATACCATCTACCCATCGTTGTTGTTGTTGAGTCCCTCGCCCGACCCCACCACGACCCGACCCTTGCGCCCCTTGCTGTTGATGTTGCTCGCCGTAGTCTGAATAAGTAGTCGTTAGCCTTTCCCCCATCAACCTCCTTCCCTTTCCTCCCCATTTGTTCCGCTCTACAGACCTCTCTAAGTTATGAGAGTACAGGGATTTGCATTCCCCGCATTCTTACTGTACTTCGCCGTGATAATCCTCTCTTTAATTAGTCTCCTCTCTTGCGTAATGCGCCAACATTTTCTCTGTTATCATTTCGCGCTTATGCGTGTAATAAGTTAATAAACTAAATTTTCACTGACTGTGTTCGGAGATACATGGTATTATTACATTGAAGGTTATATCGACAGATGCTGCAGAAAATCAATCAAAAATAGAACTGGAGGTTCGATTTTATAACTTTTATTCCGATCAAACGAAACAATAACAACATCAACAACTAAAGCTCCCAGACGAATCGATGGAAGTAGAAGTGAGGGGAGGAAGGCAGGTGGCGAGCAGCTTACAGCTTCAGCTTGGTGCGTCTCCAGTGGCGGCGCTTCGCGTTGTACTTGATCTACAACAATTTGTGGTTGAAGCAAATAGCGTGAAAAACCTGTGCTAATTCCAATTTCATCCGGTAGCTGCTTCTACGACGAAATTAGTCTTTCAAGGAATAGACGGTTACGGTACGACTTCGTTTGTGACATTCAATCAATCCTACAGTACTCACCGTGTTGCCCGTCTTCATTCTCACCCACTGGGGCAGCGGGCGGTTCTGCTTCTGCGCCTTGGCCAGCGTGCGCTTGACGATGAAGGTCTTATGCGAACCCATCTGCAATTATCGATTATCCTCGATTATCGATCGACGCGCCGTACTTTCAGCTACAGTACACCTCAAAGATACATCACTGGAGAGCCTCGCGGCAACTCTGGTCGCACAATCTTCTCGAGAACGGCTCTCTGATTTCAGAGTGAGAACATTGTTTATCTCAATTATAATAATAAAGGCTGATAATCAATCATGTAGAATGGGTGGTGACAGAGGGGATAAATCGGGTTCGTTGATTCGGTAGTGCAAGGAAAGGACGATAGATAGTGTGTGTGTGTCTTTGTGTTCACGCCAAACTGAAACTAATTAGTCAATTGAATAATTTTAGAAAGTCAAACATAGATGGTACTGTATCAAGCTCGTTCCTATAGGTATGATGAGTATTTGGGGAGGGAGAGGGGGCGGGAAGGGCATACGGTAGAGTACGGTAGGTCTACGTCTGATTCAGACTACGCAACAACAACGACGTTGGGACGAAATGCAGGGCGGAAGTGTTGATTACTGTATAGGTGGCAGGATACTGTAACTAGAGAGCGAATCAATAACAGGGCGTTTCTCTCTCGCGTCGTCAAATCGATCGATATCGATTGATCAGTCAATAATTGGATAGAGATAGATCGATACACACGGGGTTACAGTATACATATGAACGAGTGAAAGCCAATCGATAATAGAGCCAGAGGATTGGGAGAGCCGTAATGTTGAAGGGGAGTAAAGAGAAGCTGGCCAGAGGTTACCGTAATCAGAGGAGGGAGGGAGAGTAGGAGAGAGCGATCGATAAAATCAATCGATAATCATGCATAGCTCGTCTTCAGCTTGGAGCACATACACTGCGGTCGACAGGACGTGCCTCGTCTCCGCCGCGGCGTTACCTGCACGGAACAATAGAGGTTACGGTAGCTTACAGTATCCATCTACAGTAACCCAACTTCTCATAGTGCGGAGTTACAGTAGACATCGTAATCCGTTGATGTTTCTTTTAGGATTCGAATTGTCTCCAGTATTGAACACGAGTCTGACCCAGCCGCACTCTTGCCCGCACCCCAACCGTACCATGTTTTCGGGCGCTCCCTCGGTCGTCGCAAAGTGCACGGTGATGAGGTTCTCCATGTTCTCCAGCAAGTTCTCCATCGCAGTGATCTGGAGAATAGATAACCATATAGATTGCATCATCACTATGTAAGAATAGTAGGGCGCTGCCCCAAAATCACTTGAGACAAAAGGAATTTGTTCGAGAATAGTTTCGTTGAAAACAAAGCCGCCTGAAGTTAGTTTTCTTGTTTTTTTTTCTTGAAAAAAACGATTTTGAAAAAACAATCCGCCCAAGTGCGGAAACTGTTCCAGTCAATATACATATTGACCGCATCCTTACCAATATCTACTACCGTACCCCTCTGCAAACCCTCCTCTGTGATGTTCCGCTATGTGTTATCAGCGGAACGTTTTATTATTTCGAACAATTTCTTTTAGGCCTTTTTGTAGCACCACAGTACCTGATTGGGCGTGATGCATGGCTCGGTGGGGACGGGGAAGGTCTTCTCGAGGGCGCAGCATCGTCGCATCTCCTGCGTGTACATCGACACGCAGCCGATGAGCAGCGACGCCACCCGATTCCAGTCGGCCGCTTGGGAATCTGACGATGATGCGACTAATCGATACTGTCATAGTTAATACAAATACAGTACACTGTTGTGCCCTCATACAGGCAACGTGGTGGAGAACGATTTTTTTTAAATAAAGAAAAGTGCATGTGAAGGCCGTTTGAGAATCTGAAACGGGCAAGGTAGAAGATTTGTTTCCAAATTGAAATTTCCAATGACGTCATGGGTATGGCGAAAAGGGAATGATTGAGGTAATACGGAATCGTCTTTTTTGGGGCAGCTTTGCCCACGCTATTTAAATTGGGGAACCCCCTCGCGCACTAGGGGGCCGCTTCAGAATCTGATGATGATCCGATCAATCAATAGTCTCGTAATTATTAGAGATAGAGTAATCTGTCGTGGGCATACAGGTAACGTGGTGGATGATGATTCCGTTCGTGCATGTTTGTGATTTTGCTGGACGTCGTCCCGGATTTTTAAACTTTTTTTTTTCTAATTATCATTCAGATATTTTAAGGCTCGTTATTGAGGTAACAATTTGGTGTAGTAGAATCGCGCCGAGATCTGGTTTGCGGTTTTTATATTCAACTAAGCTTTTTCTGAGCGACTATATTGTAAATGTCTAATTAGGAATTTTCACTGGCTAAGATGTGCAAAACCTTCATGTTCGTGTTTCCGTTGACTTAACAATATTCCGTATTTTTGGTTCGACATTTTCTTAATTTGCAAAACCAATTAAGTTTTTTTTTTGAATTTGAAAGCCACAACAAATCTCGAAAGCACTTCGCGACTCAACTCCGCGAGAAGAAAGCCACACATATTGGAAGAAAAGGTGGAAGAATATCGATTTTAAAATCATTCAAGTTTATCCTTACAATTTTTCATTGATTTTAAATATATCGTCAACTACTACTGTAGTGATAAGAGATAATATGCACACAATGTCTAAACTCCACAAAATAATCCCGCTAATCGCTTCAACGTTTCACTACCACAATATTCTCTGAACCAGTTACCCCTGTTCACTCAGCTTCCGTTATACGCCGCTTAAAAAATAACAAATATTTCACTACCGGCACTTTACCCTTTGCATAACAACGGCATCACACCTATTACAACTTTAAAATGACAAATACACGCATTGGAATACCGGTCCTTTGCACTCGTTTCTTCTATACCTTGGATCTATGTCTTCCTTCTTTATTTGACACGCGCTTCATCGCCGTCATTTCCACTCTTTATCACCGGAACGTTTTATTAGTTCAGTCGACGATAGTTGGTTGGTGTGATAATACCGTACCCTCCGATCCCTGGGCGTCTCTCAGCTGGGGCAGGATGGAGTTGCGCGCCGCCTCGCACGCCTTGAAGCACGCCCGGCCCGTCGTCTCCGCCTGAAAAAAAGACAAAATAACGGTATTGATTGGTTATTAACTCACTGTGATTATCAATTGTATCCTAACGATTGGCAAATATTGCACTTAAATTAAAAGTTCCGCCGCCGTACACATAACATGGGTGAAACGCAATTCCCACTAGTCTCCGACTGTGAGAAAATGCACATTTATCGATCTATATTGATTTATTTTTAAAAAAATCAACACAGACTTCTAATTGAATCCACGAACATTACCATGATTAATAATTTGAGATTTTCGCCCTCGCATGCACATTTTTCAAAACATGGGTGAAACGAATGTCTCTCCTGACTAGCAACTGATATTGATATATCTTGCCAAAAAACGCTTCTACGATCAAACTAAAAGTTCGACTACATACAAATGATATCGTTGAAACATGGATGTCCCTCGACCGCCAGCCTTAAACATGATTCGGCATTCGTAAAATCGTAATGCGCTGAATAACAGATTTTTTTCGTTGTCCTACGATGCTGCTATTTATTAGACGGCAGCTATTGATTGCAGATCTAATTGTAATGGAAGATTGTGGATGGACGAGTGTAGTCTTGCCCTTTCTTCTTACTCATAACACCAGTGCAACCCAAATTTCCCTCGGCCTCGGCCTAGCTAAAACCAATATTGACTAACAATAAGAATAATGAAGCTGAGAATCTCGCACATAACATTCATAGGTCAAATGGGTTTTTTCTCTCGCAAGTTCGCAATTAGCATAGGGCGGGGGATGTAGACAGAGGCCTTCATGTGTCTGTCCTGCACTCTCTCGCTACGTTAATCCTGCACTCTCTCGCTACGTTTATATGCAAAGTGCAGAAGTGCCTATCTTCGCACGCGAAGACTTATTTGAACTATGATAACATTGATGAAACGGCTGTCTCACACATCCCCGCCTGACTAGGAACCGATATTGAAATTTAGCAAAAAAAATCAAAATCTATCGCCCTTTCAAAAGATCCGACACTACTATCCCATTACAGAGCGCTATTGATACCATTGCTAGTTGGTCTGAAGAGTGGCAGCTACCATTAGCTGCACATAAATGTAACTCGTTACACCTAGGCAGGGCCAACCTGAAGAAGAAATACAAAATAGGATCCACAACACTAGAGCAAAAAGAGCTTGTCAAAGATCTTGGCTTCATAATTGAAAAGTCTCTAACATTCTCCAAACATTGTAAGGCAATAGCTCTGAAAGGCACAACCGCGTGCCATATAATTCTTAGAGCTCTTCGTACAAATAACGTAGAAATTCTCATCAAAGCTTACTCTATTTACATTCGACCCATTCTAGAAAGCGCATCCATGGTTTTTAATCCTTACTTAAAACGCGATAAGGAAGTTCTTGAAAAGGTTCAGAATTATTTCACCAGAAGGCTGTTCATACGATGCTATAATTCAAGCTGGCAAACAATGCCTAGCTCAACCACTAGGAACAAGAAGCTAGGGCTTCTCTCCTTAGAGAAGCGCAGGGATGAAATTGATTTGAAGTCGGCCAGAAATCTTCTCATAGGCAAATACAAAATATCTAAAAAGAAACCGCATCACTTTTGCTATTACTTTACTAGGAATGGAATCAATTTCACAAACGCCTCTTCAACCTCTAACTACAGGCATAATAGTTTCTTTCTCAGAGCGGCAAGGCTATACTCAAAATCCGGAAAATTGAGCAGTTTTCCTGAGTGACCCTCTTACTTTTGTTGTTGTTGCCCAATAATGATTCGTGCCTTTCTTTTAATTTATGTTATTGTACCGCGTTTCCTCGTGACTCGCATAAATATTATTATATTAAAAAAGATGTTTCGATTATCAAATTTAAAGTTCGACTCAATACAAGCAATATCGGACAACCAAAAAAAATGTCCCTTGAGTCCTAGATGTATACTGATTCGACATTTGTCAAATCATAATTACGGATTTGTTTCTTTCTTTTACTGTGATCCCCTTGGTTAAGCAGTTCCGACTAGGGTGGCGAAATCAGTGCAGTATCGATACACAGTGCATTCTCAGTACGTGCACTGAGTAGTACACTTGTGTATCGATACACTTGAAAAAGCGAGAGTGATGTACTGAAATGCACTGTGCACTGCAGTACATGCGCCCCGTGCACTGCCAGTGCATTAGCGTACTGCTAGTACACTACTCGTTGTGGGAAAGCGTGTACTGCAGTACACAGTGCATTTCAGTACATCACTCTCGCTTTTTCGAGTGTATCGATACATTAGACTTCTTCAAAATCAAGTACTGCAGTGCACATTAGACTCTAGTGCACTGCAGTACTGTACTGCTACTAGCCACCCTAGTTCCGACTATTATCATCGCTAAAAAGGATAAATCATAACAATATTTTTCCTTCATACACATAACACCAGCGTAACCCACGTCTCCCTCGTCTTCCAACATGGTCCTTTGGTTTATGATAACGTTACCACTTCTACCTTCCCCCACATTTCTTTTTTTATTTGTTTCTTCTTCACCACAATTCTATTTTGATTGCTACAAAATGATGACGCTTGTTCTATTCATCTGTGAACAGAGGCAAAAGATTAAGGAAGGGGGGGGAGGGCTAAACATCAAGTACAGAGGCGTTTACACATTCTATGGTGGCAGCTGCAGCAGCAGTAAAATAGAGAGAGAGAGAGAGAGAGAGAGAGAGAGAGAGAGAGAGAGAGTGACTCTCCGTTAAGAGAGAAAGAGAGGGGGAGTGGAGACAACGGCGGCTAGAGAGTGTGCGAGGACGAGAGAGCGCAGAGACAGCAAGACTGCGCCGGCCTCACTACTGGCTAGTAATCGAGTAGGCGAGGACGGAAGGAGGCAGTCTGGCGAGAGAGTGTGGGAGAAGGAGAGAGCAGCAGAGAAAGAAAGATCGAAAGAAATAGAGAAAGAAGAGGAGAGATCGCGAGCTTCCAGGGAGGCTAATTGGAATGAAATGCCGCCCCATCTCGGAAAAAAAGTCAAAGAAAGTGGGCGGAGGGAACATGGGAAAGAAAGAGATTTGTTCCAGAATCGGAGATAAAACTAGAAAGATAGACAGACAATCGTTTAATTTTTTTCACTTCTTACTAATAACGAACAATATTGAAAATATTTATATTTTTTAAATTTTGTATAAGTAAATTTTGTGCATTTATTCGTGCAGAATGCAGAAAAAGAGATTGCGAATCATCCGTGATTTTGTTTTCAAGAACCAAACGAAACAAGGACCACCCTAGTGATGAAGTAATGTCATAATTTTGCTCGCCATCCCCATCTCCATTTCTGATCTACACGTTTGGCTTCCAACGTTCTCACTTTTCACCAATGCGCACATGCAATTTCAAACCTCCCTTTTAGTGTTCCGCAAACCGCCCAAATTGTTGAAAAGTGAGAACGTAGTAGGACACCAAAAGTGTAGATCAGAAAGGTGTTGAACAAAATTACCACCTAAGGTTATCGAAATGGATACGATTACGGTGTTTCCGATGCCATCGATAGAGAGAGATTACATCGAACGAGCGGCATCATAGAAAAGGCAGCATCGATAAATAATGAGGGCGCATTCAAGGACTATTTGTTTCATCTTCGCAAGACAGAAAATTAGTTCAAAGACTATTTTTTTCTTGAACCACGTACGTAAAAAGAAAATAATGAAGCAGGAAGGCATTGCTCTATTACTCATCACTTTTGTTTTTCGAAAGTACAGCGGTCATTCAGATATTTATCCAACCCGCACTAGTACTTTTCATCTCTCCCTTGAGGACTTATCGCCCACTCAATACACACATCATGAATGTCCTCAAAACACCGCTTGTTCTCAGTGTTCTCCAGTGAACACTTTATCATTCCACGACCCTCTCATCAGTGCTGCTCCTAAAATATGCTGCCCTCGCATCGCGAAGGGGTGCAAGTAGAATAACACTGTTTTCGATAGATTTGATCGAAAATAGCGTGATGACTGATGTTCCCGTTCCCTGTACAAGGGATCACCCCGGCGGCGTGGGAGTTGCGAGGGGTCACAATTTCGAAATCGGAAAACTTTTAGGGAAACGTGAGCAGCACTATAGCATCCGCCGACCGACCCGTTGAGAAAGGGGGGGGGGTGCATCGATGCATGACAGGCTTCTCTATTCCCCAAATTTATTCACTCACAGCACTAATCGAATCATCTCTCGCGGACCACAGTACTCCTACCTACAGTCTACGCTTGTCAATCAATACCAATGTTTGCATACATTTCCCACCTAACATTGAAAGACCACACCAAGACCATTTACGGTTTACCACCAAATTTAATGAATCATAATTTTTGGCATCTCCCCTCTTTTCAACTTTCCATTTTAAACCACCGTACCCCTACAGTACTCCTATACTACCGTACCCCAACAGTACTCCCCTATACTACCGTACCCCTACAGTACCCTCACCTCTCTCCTAACAGCGGCGCCATCGCTCGTCGTCCCGATGTTCTGCACGGCAGCGCGGAAGAACGCGAGCTGCACGTTGCACTCGTGCACCAACTGCAATTAATATTATAATTAATTATCGATTAATTTTATTAATTATGCTAATTAGTAGTTTGCAGTTTGGCAGCTCGCTCGGCCAGAGTTAGCCACGCCTCGTGTGTCTGTGCAGTGCAGTGCTTGTGCCGAAGCGCGGAGACCGTGTATCGAGAGCCATTAAATAGTGCCATAAATGGGAATGGATTCGATCGATACACGCTCCCCGCTATGAAAAGTGCAAAAATCGCACCACTAGCAGTAGCTTTTCCGTTAATGGTAACCAATATATTTAGCAGTAATCAGAGCATCTATGAATCAGAGTATATTAATCGAGCGCCGATGGTACGTCTTGAAACTTCAGTTTAGAAAATCTTACAAAATTTCAACTTCCGAATTCCTAAACAGAAATTTCCAAACGTACTATCACCAAATCAAGCCACGGGGGCTCAAAGGCGGATAAAAAAGCGGTCCGCGAATAAGCTGCACTTACTACGGTATAATGCTTGATGTAGCCATCGCAATACGCAATTTTCATCTCAATACCGTAGTAAGCAATGGAAATTTACGCATTGCGCTCGTGACCATTATCTGTTCATTTCTCTTGTAGAGGATCTGAATTTTTGAGCCCCCGTGCAAGCAACACAAAGTTGGCACAACATGCTTCACAACGGACAGGCGGGGTCACATACAGGAGGCTGATCAAGAGCATTTCCGGTAATTATTCAAAAATGTCCAATTGAAATTAGCATTTGCCACCCGGAAGTGCCATTTAATCAGCCGGGGCCGGTCTAAATATTCGGGTTAATGACATAATCGATATCCGCGTCCGCTACAGTATCCAAGCGTGGCAAAGCAGGGGGAAATCGGGTCGGGACATGTGCAGAGGAGAGAAACAAACGATTACACTTTTCACAGCTTGCATCGTTCAAGGGAGCTCTTTCGTCGTGCACTCAGCATACTGTACTGCCTGTAGAAGATTATCGATCGATAACGAGGCTAGAAAGAAGAAAAAGAGGGGCGGAAACACCACCACCACCACGCACATAGTCAGCGTCAGGGTCATCCGCAGCCATTACCGTATCTCGGAAGAGGACGCCTGACTACGGTAATCTACCGGCACTAATAAATTAGTGAGAGGATAGATATTTAGAAAGTACGCAAAGCGACTTTGACACCACTCAATGGTCACAACACACCACAACATTCTCTTGGTATATTAAAATATTAGTTTTATGCATGAATCAGTCTATATGAAAAAAATCAGAACTTGTGAGAAACTCATTGAACACAATTCATAGAACAGATTGACAAAAAAGCTGATAAATGCCCGCGTTACGGTGGGAAATCGGGGTTCGAAATGGGTGAGATTTGTGTGTGAAAATGAATATCGATTAGATAATAAATTGGAGGAGCTGCTACAAGAGCAATGGGCGCATATGAATTGTACAGAAAGCAAGCATTTAAGGGGAGCGACTGTGAGTGATAATCTTTCGCCTAATAAAACAAGGGAATACGCTCTCTCCCGCCCTCTCTCTCTCTGTCCCATAAACTCTCAAGGGTAAGAAATCATTATGGAAAAAAGGGGAAATAGATGGGAAATGATAAGGGTAAAGCGTGAGGATTCAGGGTCGGGGATAGGGCGAGAGGTTGTGGGGGGAAAAGGGGGCGTAGAAACATTGCAAAACTATCAAAAATAAGGAGATATCGGCAGCGTAGCATATGAGCAAAGACACAAGTTGGAAAAAAATAGTTAGCAATGTGATAGAAGTAACAAAGTTTACAAAGCACAACAAATGCCCAACAACCGATAGGGAAAACAGAGATAGAGAAAAAAAGAGAGTGCGCCCCTACACACACACACCACCCACGAACACAAATGATCAATGATAGGAGGTTTTGGAACCGCCTTTTAGGAACCCCCATCGGATCTTTTCAGCGTTTGTTCTTCGGGATACTGTTCAGAACTTTCAGAAACTTTTACATCTTCGGGTTCCCAAACCGCGGTTCCAAAACGTACCATCACCCAAATGATGATCGACTACTGCCATATACACTTACTCCACACTCACACACAATCAAATGAATCAATCGATATATGATATGTTGTTGATATACTTTAGAAATATGGTGTAAAATGGGTTGATAATCAAGAAAGCAAACAGGACCTCGTTGAGCTTGCGCGTCGATGGTACGGGTTGCTGGCGCATTGACGGTGTGCTACCGCCGCCCAATCTCCTGTCGGGGTCGGGGCGGGTCGCGGGGGTCGCTGGTGGGGTCGGGTCACTAGGGGTCTGGGTCGGGGTCTAGACGGGTACGGCTACTGGTTCCTCTTCCTCTGGGTCTTCCGTCGACTGTGGTAGCTGCTCCTCCACCACCTCGGGCGGCCACTCAAACGTGACTAGTCTACACTCCGTCACCTCGTCGGGACAGACGCGCGCGCACGTTGCGACAACCGTCGAAGGGATCGACTCTGCAGCAGCTGCAGCAGAGGGACCAGCGACTGCAGCACCAGATGCAGCACCCTCCTCTCCTCCCTGATGATCTGCAGCACGTGCAGCACAAGGGGCGGGGACACTAGTGGTCGCAGACAGCAGATTCCACCAGACCACGGGCACCAGCTTGTGCTTCTTCCTTGCCACAGTTGCGCTGTACTCGCGAGCACGCGACGCGAGCCGCACGCGGCGATCCTCTGCGTCTCTGCCCGCCGCCGCCGGGTCCCCTCCTCCTACTCCTCCCTCTCCTCTGCCCCCACTCTTTGTGCCGACGATCTCAACGGAGCCGGCGCGTCTGGCATCTCTGCCGCTCTCGCCTCCTCCTCCTCCCTCTTCTCTTCTCTTCCTCTTTCGCTCCCCTTCTTCTCCCTCCTCCTCCTCATCGTCAGAATCGAGAACTGCGCGACGACGCACACGCGTTGTTGACAACTGCAAACAAATTATTTATTAATTTAAATTAAAAAAAAATTGTTTTCGACAATGGATCACTCGAAATACCAAATTTCCCAATCGCCTTAGCATTTGAGAACATGGTTTAACCGAGATTCACCGACTTCTTGGATTTTTCAGATTTGGAAAGAAAATCCCCCTCCCCCCCGAAACTTGCCATTAAAAAGTCAATTTTTCATCCATCTTTTCTTACCGGATTCTTTTGACCTTTTTTTAGAAAAGAAATATTAAAAAACAAATAAAAAATAATAAAAAAACTTTGAGCAAATTAGAAATCAAAAAAAACCCAAAAAAAATCAAAAAAAACCCCTTCATTTTTTATAGCATAATCGAAAATGATTTCCCACTCCAAATGTTCCGATTAATAATTTTCAGGTTCAACACTTCTATCAGCCGTCTCAATCTCCAGAAAATATTACAACATTCCATAACCGTGATCCCCCAGGTCAGACAACTCAAAAGAAAAAAAAACTGGTTGTAAAAAATAATTTAAATAAAAAAAGACAAATGAAACTAGCAAGCACCATGGAAAGATGCATGAACAGAAGCATACGTCAAAAGGTACGCAAAAAAACTACGAAACCAACCCACATTTTGACATTTACAAAGCCAATTTTTGAAAAATCCAATCAACATTTTTGGATTTTCAGAAAAAATTGAAAAATCAACCCACATTTTCAATGTTTCATGCCCATTTTTGAAAAACCCAACCCACATTTTCAACTTTCCCCAACGCACCCTTTTGACCTATGAACAGAAGAGATACCGTAATCAGTTCGACAGTTTACCGTAATCACTACTGTACCTTCTCGTCTCACTGGCTTGTGGTAAAAAAATAGTTGCGAACAAAAAACTTGCGCTACGTATAATTACATGGGAGCTACCGTAATCACTTCTCGATGGTCTACCGTAACCTCCCTACCGTACCTTCTCTCCTCTGCTCTTCTTACTCCTCTTCGTCGTCGGGTCGCCGTCGGATGCGGACGGAGACTGCAGGAGAAACACAATTAATTATTTATTTAAATATATAAACTAACTTTTATTTTTTTTAAAAACTGCACTGAATATCCCGGATTAATTGTTTAGCCATCTCTATTTAAGATCCTATTTTGCAATAAACTGCAATTACGTGAATCATCCTAGCCCAAACGTCGAGTCATCTATTAAAAAAACATTGAAACCCGCATTCATCAAGTCAACTATCCACCAGAGCAACGCAATTTTATTACATTTATAAAATGATACGATCAAACAAAATGTCGAACTGTGGACTTCCTGTGTTTACCGAGACGAGAGAGCACGCAACAGCGAGAGAGTCGCCAATGTTCTTGTACGGTAAACAACGGCTTTTTGGTATGATCGTATCATTTTATAAATGTAATATGCTCACCTTGCTCGTCAATATGATTATTACATTTCGTCGACATCAGTGCGAGCTAGCATCTAACCCCTCTTCGTTACCATCTCACTCGGTCATGCGCCACGTAATCACCAAGTCGCTATTTTAATTTAACATGTTCTTCTCATCGTTAATGGGTGACATAGGTGGGCACAGGGTACCTTTACCACCGCCTGCAGGGGTACGACTATCGCCTGCAAGCTAAATCCGAAAAAAAATCAATTTTCTCTGGTAGACACATGAAAAAGGGGTCCTTTGGGGGTCATATGACGACCGCCTGCAGGGCCAAATTGTGATCGGACGACCGCGTGCAAAAAAGTTGGATTTTAGCTGCCCATCTATGATGGGTGAAATGGGATCTCGAAAATTTCCAATTTGCAAACAGAAATGCATACAGGCGCAGCTCCCATGTGCCTGCCCTACGTTCTCAGACCATGTTAATCGAACTTAGGTGCAAAGTAGAGAAGAAAGTAACCTCGTTATAATTCAAATTGATCTACGCAAGCGCCAAGTACCAGCTCGCCACAGCCCTTTACCCTCTTCACTTGCTCATGAACCCCCTAATCACCAGTTCTTTATATTTTCCCACTCTCTCTTTCTCTCCCTCTCTCTCTCATCATTACATCATCACTACTCAATCTCGTCTCCTCACCTTGCTCGTGTCCTCATTGCTGTCTCCACATCCCTCATCCACATCATCGTCGTCTCCTCCCATTCCTCCATCAGACTCGCCCTCGCCCTCCGACAGGTAACCGTGCTCCACCTGGGCAATATACTTATTTATATTCTTATTTAAAAAAAAGTTATTTTAATATTCAATGAGTTTCTTAACTTCGTGTGCTTCAAATAGCAATTGTATTTTGACAGTCACAGGGCACCAACGAATGAATAGAGGGCGGCGCATATCATCCTTAACCCACCAGTGAAACAGCAAGTCGCAATGCGCAGAGAAATTCGGGATTGGGAACAAATTTTAAAAAGTTTGTGGAAAACTTTTCGCCCACAGCAAGATGTCTACTATTTTTACACGAGTTTCAGATGAAGCCCACAAATAATCCCTCCTATTCCTACTCATTGCGCAGGCATGTTTATTGCGGAAATATATATTTTTAATAACATTTTTTTTAAATTTTAATAAAAACTCACAAAGAATCCCTCGTTCTCCTCGTCTTCCATCTCCTCATCCTCCAGTATATCGTCGTCATCCGATCTGCAAGCGGGTAAATACCGTATTCCGGCGGGATCCAATCGATAATGATAGGGTATATTCAAAGCGGGTAAATACCGTATTCGATTAACAAGTATGTAAAAAAACGATGAAGCCTACTCACATTATGGAATTAATAAGTCCAATTATCAACAACAACAAAAAACCATGTTTTTTCAACGTTTTCGATATTTCCCTACCCAACTTGTCGACCTATTCTGTCGAAATTCTATAGATAAAATTACAGCATACTCAACCTCCCCAAATTTCTCCTATTCATGCAATACGTACACGACGGTTGGGTAATAATTTACCAAAAAAATCAAATTATTTTTTAAAAAAAATATTAAATTATATTTTTAATAAAGTACACGACTGTTGGGTAATAATTTACCAAAAAAATCAAATTATTAAAAAAAATTAAATTATATTTAAAAAAATCAATAAATAGATAAAAAACACACTCACTTGCACTCTTCCGCATCCGAGGGCTCCTCCTCCCACTCCTGATCCGACTCGACCTGCAATGTGGGAAAATCTATTTTTCCCTCAAAACTTGCGAATTTCCTGTTTCATCGCATAATCAAAAAATCTCAAGCTTCAATGATAAGTCCTCGAAATGGCGATTTTGATTACCACAAACAGCTAAGCCATCGAATACCGAATCTACTGCCTCACAAATCGCAAACTGGCCGAGTACGGTACCTCATAATCGAGCGTGTCCTCGAGTGCAAACGGCCGTCGCCCTCTAATCTGCTGTCCGCGCTTGCGCCAGGTGCCTGCAATCGCGCACAAATTAAATGATTACAAATAATCTGTTTCCGAAAGGTTGATGGGCGAACGAGCGAAAACAATTCGCAGTTTCCTCCTAGAAGCGTCCTCAAAAACCGCGAATCACCAAGTGAATTTTCAAAATTTCCATTAATGTCATATCTGCGTTTGCGTGAGTAAGCATTTCCACTACCGGCGGAACAATGCAAAAATATTCGAATATTTATGTAAATTAAGAAAAAGAAAATAGCATGATAAAAAATCCTCACCGTAGTACGGTGGCCGGTAGTTGTCGTGGAACTGGAAGAGCTTCGACTTGAGCGGTCTGCAATATAAAACTGTGTTTTTATATTAAAAATATTTCTATTAAAATCATTAGTTTTGAGACAAAAATAATAAAATACAAGGGATAAAAAATAGAAGAAAATTGTTTTTAAACAAGGAAAAACGCACTTCTTCTCAACGCAGTTCAGCTTGAAGTCCTTAATGCTCGCGAGGTACTGGGGCATCTGCAGTGCACACGATGGGATACTGTACCCGTCATATTCATTCTACCGCATTCTTCCTCTTCCGTCGTGGTGTTAACAAAATACGCTTATCATCCGAGACATCATAATCATATGAAGCAAAACCTGGCCTAGTGCACATTCACATAAATTTTCCCACCCCATCTCAGTATACCGCACACCACTTGTATCGCTATCGACGGTAGCTTACCGTACCCCTTCAATCTTATGGCTACAATAACCCTTTCCCGCTACCGTACCTCTCCCTCCACTCCCGTCACTTGATCCTCCTCGCCCAGTGGCTCCCGTCTGAAGACCGGCGCCAGTGTCATGAAGGGCTGGAACATGTTTTTTTTTGGTTCATGACAACCCAGCCTCATCTGTGATTCAATGAACAAATAACCGCGACAAATGTTAATTGTGCTACTACAAGGCAAACCGGTACATTATCAATGCATTTCGAACGAAATATTTTCCAAAAAAAATGAATGATATCTTCATTTTTGGAAAAAAAAGCAATAACCCGCCCGCTCGCATACCTTTATCGGGAAAGGCTTGAACCACAGTCCATTGCTGGCGTCCGTCTCCATCTGCTCTTCTTTCGGAGCCGGCTTCTCTTCCTGCGAGAAGGAGGGGAATGAGATTACGGTAAGACAAATCATCAAACTTTTCTACCAGTGATTTTCTTGTTTCCATAAATATCTCGATTTTGGAAATTGTGACCCCATCACAGTCAATAGAAGACCCTAAATTCAGCAACGTGAGAAACAACGTGTTCTACAGTAACACAGCAGTCTGCAATAAGATACCTACAAGTACCGTATCACTGGCTACAGTAATCTATATCTATTGATCTCACCTTCTTGTCGTCATTCTTCTTGAAGAAGCTCATGAATCGATTCGACTCGCGCCGCTTCTTCTCCTCCACAGCCTGCAATTTGTATGGTTTTTATTAATTTGTAAGTTATTATATCCGGCCGATTTTAGGAGGATATGGGGCAGTTTTGACACTCGAAAACTATCTAGAGAAAGTGTCTTGACATGCAACACTTCTATTCTCATCACACCATCAAGCTTTAGATCCGAAAACATCTCATATTATTTGCGCAACACAAACTCACCTTCTGTTGAATTTGTTTTGCAAACTCTAAATACAAAAACTAGACAACTATTTGACAGGGATATATCATGCCATCGTACTACTTGCATAGCATTAACTGTTTTTGCACTACTTTGGTTCGGTATACTACTGTGTGCATACAGATAATGTCAAATGGGTATTTCCTTGTTGTCAAACAAGCGCCGCTATGATGAAACTAGCAGGCAGCTATCATCACGTTCCATCTAATTCGTACTACTTCCTTAACACAAGTTCACCTATTTTCACTCAATTTTTGCACTGGGAAAATGCTCAAAATAGTTTGTTCTTCTCTTTCGTCCGCATAGTATTGAACGCAACACAAAAAACATCGCCCCAATTGCCTTTGCATACTTCGCATAACTCGAGTTCACCGTGCACTCGCTCGCAATGTTGATCGCACCGCACTTTTGTCTATCTGCCAAAACGAATGAGAGAGAGAGAGAGACTGAAGTTTTTCCTTCTTGTTGACGTCTCAACGGCCCCTATGTGTATCTCACGCCACACAAGTTTGCGAAATTTATATACAACGCGAGTCAAGATTTTAAAAAATGGAACAATCTCGTTGATATCGTAATTGCAGACACTCATGTTTCAAGTGTGGTCAGTGCAACATGAAATGCGCAAGCAAGTAATATCGTACAGTTCTTTGAATTGGCAGCATGTCATTGAATTCGCATCTCTCCTCTGGTTGATTTCCTCAACGCTTCGCATAAGCAGCGCATTCTCAGAACCCGCAATATTCATGTCAATAAAAATTGTATTCATTGTAAAAGTCAAGTTTTCCTCACCATCATTGAAGTCGTTGACAGTTAACATTAAAATCATAACCGTGAAACACTAATCCCAGCAGTTCCTTTCACACTTCAGCGTTAATCATAACATCTCGTTTCCACAAACTGCCCATAACTATTAATAACTACTCAGAATGTCCTTTCCCCCTCACCATTTCCTCTCTCTTCTTAGACTCCTCCTCCCTCTTTTTGGGCATTTAAAAAACAGCGCAATTCAAAAATCAAAATCCATCTACCGTAACCAAACCAAATCTACCGTATCCCCCATCAAGCTACCGTACTTTATCTCTCCCTCACCATTTCCTCCCTCTTCTTAGCCTCTTCCTCCTTCCTCTTCTGCTCCTTCTTCTCCTCATCCTCCGCCCGCTTGGCCTCTTTCGCCTCCTCCTTCTTGCGACGCTCCTCCTCCCTGAGAGAGCAATCAAAGTTATCAATAAATCGATAATTGTAAATGAATCAGGATAATGCAGTCAAGCTAGTCGATAACGGTTCAATGCTGAGCGAGATATTCGATAACTACCGGGGTTCGCTACAGTGCCAGAAAATTCCACAGCGGTGGTCCGCATTTATAACATAATGCACAAGAGTTTGCTTTTTTTTAAATTCGAATACCCGCGCGCTGAAAGTGTCGGCGGATCCGCAGGCACAAAATCTATAGCGGAGTGTAAAGTATAGACGAGAAAAAAGCGTAATTACTTCTCAAAAGCAGACAGCGACCAGATTAATGACATTTCAAAGTGTGAATAGGCATTGACGTCAAACGAATTTTAAAATGTCGAATAGATGATTTTTAAAAAAAATCCATTTCACTAGAACACGATGACATCGACAGGACTAGAATAGCTATATTCAGAAAGCAAACCGATTTCTTAACAAACTACTCTTAATCGTCCGCGATATCATACACGTATGCAGCACAAACTCGCCTAGTGCAAATTCGCACACACACACATATGCATTCCATGATTTTCACAATTTCCCTCCTAGTCACCAGCGGTGCAAGTTTGGTATGGTGCATGCCCTCTGGCAGTATCTCTTCTCCTCACTCTCTTCGCCTAGTCATCCGTAATACCGATCTCTTGTCCAAACGGCTGTAATAATACGAACACCGAACTTGCACCCCTACCAATCACCCACTTCCTCCTCTTCTCCTCTAGATCTACTGCAAATACTAACAGGATCCTTTCTTAGCAAAATAACAAAATAACCATCCGCGATATCATAAACATATGAAACAGAAACTTGCACAGCGCAAGTTCGCACACATTTTCATGTCTTAATTATCATTTCCTTCCTCTAATCACCCACTTCTTCCTCTCCTTCTCGACAGAGATGGCATAAAAAGGATAAAACAGCAAGATTGAAAAAAAGTTTCCTTCCAAACAAACGCCGCTCAATCGTCCGCAATATCATGCACCGACGAAACAAAAACTGGCCTAGTGCACCATACACATTTTCATCCCTGATTATCGCTCTCCTCCCAATCACTCACTTCTTCCTCTTCTCCTCAGTCTTTTCCTCCTCCTCCTTCCTCTTCTTATCCTTCTTCTCTTCCTCCTCTTTCCGCTTCTTCTCCTTCCTCTCCTCCTCCTCTCGCTTCTTCTTGTCTCTCTTCTCCTCTTCCTCCTTACGCTTGGCCTCCTTAGCTTCTTCCTTTTCCCTGAGCAATATTAAGATAATATAAAAAATAGAATATACATTTTTTCCCAAGTACAGTAATTAATGTTCCCCCGGCATAATCCCCCATTGAAAACTCAGAAACCATTGATTCCGGTATTTAGAACAGTATGTATCAAAAACGTACACTCACACAGTATTTTGCAATAAAGGTTATCTATCCTAAAAGAATGGACCTGCAACCCAACATCAAAGGGTTCCCTAAATTAATCAATTCAGAATTGTTTACAACAAGAGCCTACTGTTATCAACACGATGCAGGGAGGCGATTTAAAATGATACGGCTGAAGCTCAATACCACCTATTCTCATCGAAATAATTTTTTTTGTGTTATTTTGTGCGGTTTACTAAGATCACTCGTTCAGCACGTATTTTCGCCTGAAAAGTTGCCAATCTTGAAAATAAAGGATTGATAGCTTTCTCAAACCATCTCGACCCCATTTGCTCATACTCCCGTAAAAGCGGTCCATCTCTTCCGTTAGCAGATCACGTAAACAGTAGCGCTCTTTCCCCTCTGCAGCAATGCCCGTATGTGTGTTCAGCCCCGACCGTCAACCAAAACTCCAGATATTTTTCGTTCTGCACAGTTAAAGAGTAGTCAGTTGGAGCGCTCTGCGAGCCGTGACCGGGATTTCCCCCCGCGCACACAGCACACTTTTCAGAATCAATCAAAAATTGCGATTGATTGCGCAGCTGACCGAGGGAGGGAAAAAACGTGGCGATCGAGGGGCACAATTCCCGAAGTATTCAAGCAAAAATGTGTACCCCGTGGTTCGCGTTTTGTAGCCCGTGCAAGAGAGGCGAAACTTGTGCGCGCTAGTGGAACAGCGACCGAGCTTTTGAAGAAGAGCATCATAATGCGATCCAAATCGAAACCACCGTACATAGGCGCAGCTTCTCGCCATCGAGGACTTCTGCGCTTTGCCTATGTATCCCGATTAACATAGCGAGAGAGCGCAAGGCAGACGCATGACGACCTTCACGCCATCTATTGTATGCAAACGAAAAAGTTGACGTATACACGGCGCATGCATAGTTCGAAAGGGTGCGTAGCGGCAAGTCGAAAATGCGGGTTGGGTTTGTCGAAAATGGGCATCAAAAACCGAAAATGCGGGTTGGGTTTTCATTTTTTTCACCAAAAATTCTCAAAATGCGGGTTGGCTTCGTCGTATTTTACGTACTTTTCGACCTATGGGCGCATGCGCGTTTTATTGTGCGCACAAGAAGGGAGAAACGTACGCGCGCTAGTAGAACAGCGAATCAAGCTTTTGATCAAGCAAAATCATTTGACGATCCAAAATGAAACCACCGTATACTACCGTACACTCACTTCAGAACTCGCTCCTTCTCCAGTCGCTTGGCCTCCGCAGCCTGCTCACGTTCCAGCTGCAATTTTACTTATTTTTAAATATAATTTAACTTTTTTCACATTTCGAAATATGCTTCCAATATCTCTTTCGAAAGCGCTTTCTCTCCTTCTCCCCTAAACTCGGTGCACCGCAAAAACTTCCGTGTCCGTGCGTGTTTTCATCGTCTTGCCTACATACGACAATTTCTCTCTCTCCCGTCATACTACGTCCTCTAATCTTATTATTGCTTTCTTTCAATGATATCACGCAAGCTCCCATTAAATTTATAAAATGATACGATCATGTCAAACATGTTTCTTCTTGTGTTTATCGAAGGCAAGAGAGCACACATAAGTGAGAGGGGCCTCTAACCTTGTTATTGCCTTATTATTATCTGATCTTATTATTGCTTTCAATGATGTCACGCTATCTCCTTAATATCTCGCTTTCCCCGTGCAAAGTTACCACGGAGACAGAACATTTTATTCGTGAAATCCGCGCCGAAATCCAGAAAAAAATGAAAAAAAGGAGAACAAAATCATGGTTACAAAAGATTTGATTTCATAACCCTCGCAAGCCACGAGCTCTTTTCCAGCTACTGCTCTTATTTTCATTATCCCCAGATTGCATAAAGTCAGGTTTCCTTCTCCGCTCTCCTCCCCTACATGATATATTCCCAATTATTCAGAGATTCTCCCTCTCTACTAACATCCTGCCAATTCCATCCATCCATCTAATCTTGAGCGCTACTTGCACAACTCTGCTTCTTCTTCTGCTTCTCTCTCTCTCTCTCTCTCTCTCTCTCTCTCTCCCCTCTAATATGGCATGCGATGGATTCAAGATTATCTCCCTCCCTCCCTGGGATGCGAACACGGCTTCACCATCAGAGCGAGTTGATATTGTGAAATTTTCAAGATCTAGATCAGAGGCGACATCACGCGGTTTCTTCGTCTCACACCGATATGGCAATTTTAAAAAAAAAGATACGTAACTGGGCAACCTGTGCGCGTGCACGAGATTTGCTTCTCTCACCTTGAAGCACTCTCTCGCCGTGGCTTCCATTAGTTGTCAACGGAACGTTTTATTATTTCGAACTAGTATTCGAGAATTTACACACTTCTCATTTCTCTAAACGGGTCTGCCCGTACCCAGTAGAGTTTGAAATTCGGGTAAATAATTGAATTAGAACTCTTCATTTCACACACTCTCTCATCAGTCGACCGGTGAGAGAGTATGTGAAATGAAGAGTGCTAATTCAATTATTTACCCGAATTTCAAACTCTAGTACCCAGTGCATTCCCGTTCTTGTTACAGCCGTATTCCCGAGCCAAGTCTCCCAAAAGACCAGCCCCCATTTTGGAGCCGTCGCGTAAAAATCACCTGAAATTATTATTCAGGCTACAAATAAGTTTATACTCCGGTATTCATCCTATTTCGTCACAGTCTTTCCAACAAAAAACGACCGCTGGCGCCTACAATATCCGGCCCACGTCCAATTCCATCTCATATTCATATTTTTGTAATTTAAAAAAAATTGTTATTCTATTCTTATCCGGTGTACTGACCACGCGTAAATGCATGTATTCACACTATCCCCAACGACATTTAGCATTCACAATTACCGTTCGCCTGCCAATCTCTCTCTCTCTCTCTCTCTCTCTCTCTCTCTTTAACACCTCCACCTCCCTTCCTCTCCGCCACTCCATCAACCCCACCTCTGGTGGTGCTACAAATCGAATCACACGCTCTCTCTGGCAGCGCCGCTTCCACTTCCGGAAGGAAGGAAGGAAGAGGTGGAGAGAAACATTCTCACTTTTCCTCAACTCCATTTTCATGAACCTTGGTTGTGCGCAATGAAGCGCAGCGTGCAAAGCGTGCAAAAACAGATTTTTAATTTTCATAATTTTTTAATGAACTTTACTCACTATGATCTAATGAAAAATGAAGAAAAAACTAAATTTTTAGCATTTTTTTACAATTAGTTATTTTAATTAGAAATTAGCCTCTGGGACGGTGCGTCGCCTATTTCCGAAAAGACAGAAAGCTATTCAAATTGGTCGGATGATTAGATAATGCAACAAAAAGAGGAACGCAGGGGTTTTGACCACTCCCGGAATCATTGCGCACAACCAAGGTTCATGAAAATGTCTGGTTTTAGAGAAATGAATTGTGGTGTAGTCGCTACCGTAACCTGTCTTTGAGAAAAGGCGAAACTTTGGAAATTCATAACTAATTTCAAAAAAATCGCAAAAATATGCGGTTTTTAGCATTCTTCCGGGAACAGAATTTTCTTTTATTTAAAAATAACTTATTTTTTCACTGCCTGGTCCCTTTAACTTTCCCACACTCCCCAACCCCCCCCCCCCTCCTTCCTCCTCTTTAAACCTCAGTCAATCGTCCAACGGTGCGAAATCCGCGCTAAATTTTTGCTCCAAATTTCGGAGAAAAAAGAATCTCCGCCCAGAATGTTTCAAATGTCTTACTGTTGGAACCCGCTACGTATTTCGAATTCACCTTCCCACAATCTCAAACCTCGTTCAACTCTCAAAATTGTCAAAATGTGCGAAAATAATTTTTAAAAAAATTCAATTTTGCACAAGCGCGCAGACCATAGACCAAAAACGTTTGTTCCAGAATTTCCTGAATGATGTCTGGTTTTTACGGTTTTAGGGTGAAAATGATGCCTGATTATTCAATTTTCCTGGATGACATGAAATGATGTTTGATTTGTCTTACCTTTACCTCAAAAAAGTCCAAAAGCTGTCTGGGTTTGTTCCCTAGAACGAACTTTTTGGTCTACGGCGCAGACCCGCCGATTCCGCGTCTCACACGTTGTTCAAAGATTAGTTATTATTTGGGAATGCAATTCGCGAAAAAACACGCAGTAGACACAATCAAAATCAATTCCCTACCGTACCCATTCCAATCAATCATTAACCCATCAGCTACCGTACTCACCCTCTTCTTCTCCTTCTCCGCCTCCCGCTCCTCCTTGCTCACTTTGGGCGTGCGCGGCGTCTTGGGCGTCGTCGGGGCGGTGGTGCGGGCCTGCAACGAAAACTACTGTAATCCCATCGACACCGTAGCCCCATACACCTTTCCCCCGGACAACCGTAAACCCTCTTTACTCTACCGTATCCCATTAAAATTATAGATCGCAATACAGTAGTTCACTCTTCACACTCTACCGTACCCCTCTTCTCTTTACCGTAATCACCCTCGCGCCCCAACCCCAATCTACCGTACCCTCTTTGCCGACGTTGCACCACTTGCGGGCGGCGCTCCTCTGCTCTTCCTTCCTCCGTTCCGCTGTCTGCCCTCGTCTCCCTCTGTCTCCTCCTCCTTCTTCTCTCCTCCCCCCTCCTCCTCTTCCCCGTCTTCTTCATTCTCTCCCTCTTCTCCTTCTTCCTCCCCATCGCTATCGCTATCGTCCAGGGTAACCATCTGCAATAGGGAGGGATGGACGCCCTATTCTCTCGATTGATTCATCCTTTCTCATCCACAACCTTCACTCACTCACACCCATCACTCCCCGCCGTCTGGAATAACGAGTCTGGCCCATCACCGCCAACCGTACCCCCAGCTAGCCCCGCCCCCATTTTGCACCGGTGCGACTCTTCCACGGATAGCCAGATTGCCACTCGCACTCTGTAGCGGCGGAGAGCGCCTACCTAGTCTTGCGCGACGAATAGGAGCACAGCAGCCTCTCCCACATGTCAAATGGGCTTCTCGCAGGTATTTCGTGCAGAAATATTGACTAATTTTCACTAAATTTCTCAAAGAGGGCCATAACACATGAGAAATTCAAAAAAATATTCCAGCAGGCCGGCATGGTCCTAACGCCGTGCACAAGCGCTTATTCTCAGCCAGAACCGATTTAACCAATGCCACCCCTAATACTTCTACACTTCCTCCCCTCCCCCCCACTCAATTTCCCACTACCATTTTCACCTGTGCGCGCGCAACATGCAACAGCAGGCAAGATTAGCTACAGATAAGCACACAATCATTTGTTCCTGGATATATTATCGATATGTTTTAATGCATTATGAAAGCAGACTTGCCTACACAAATTTTCCGCAGTCCTAGTTTCGCAATCTTTCTCTCTCTCTCCCTGTTGTCTACGTTTTGATCCCCCACTCCTCCCCATCTATGACACCATACCTCCCCTACTAGCTCATGCAGGGGGAAGCGCCTCTCCGAGTCAGGAGTCATATCTTATTCCGTATCCACCCTCTCCCCTCCCCTCCTCCCGTTTACTAGCAACCGTCACATCATTGTTGTCCCTGTTCCACCGGGCTGGTCACGAAACCCACTAGATCATTCTACGGGAGAGGCATCACCCGTATGTGCGTCAATGCGCCTGTTTCCCCATTCTTGACTATTCAACACAAGCGCTTCCCTACTACGTTTTCAGTGATCATCACATCACTGTTACCCTTGAAAGCAGCTCAAAACCACGCGTGTACTAGCGCTGAGCTGAGTACGTATGCCCATCCGAAAGTTGCATTCCTCAAATCTCCTAATGTGCCTTGTTTCATGCCCTTACGTCTGTCCATTTACAAAAAAAGCATAATCATCACCGAAGGAACAACGTGTTTTATTACATTCATATTTTCATTAAAACATGTCTACACCGGCAACAACAGCAGCGTATCTCATCCACTTCTATACCCAGTAGCCGAAACTGCAATTCACCAGCGGAACATTTTTTTGTTGAAAACTCACTTAACTTGGCTCCGTTCGAGAACCTTTTCCAGTCTAAATGAACCAATCAATATTAATCAACTACTTTGCTCACCGAACTGTGCACTCTCTACTAATGCTCATACATACCTCATTAGTTGCAAGCCAGTCCTTTTTGCCTCAAAGACACCCCATCTCAAAACCTTTTTCAAGACCATTTCGAGTCCATGTGGCCTACAGTGCAGCGGGATTCCAATTCCAACGTCAGATACCCCTTGCATTCACGCCCTATTCACTTTATCCGATATTCACACCATCTATGAATATTTTAGAATAGGTCTATTAAAAGCTTTCTAGAGTGCATCTCTGCCCACCATCTAGTGATGGGCAACGAATTTCGAACATAAACTTTTACACCTAGTTATATGCAACACCGTAAAATTTTGTTTCTGATCAACGCTGTGGCATTCGCTGACCCCGTTGATGACATTCATTTATATCGAATATCTATCCCAACTTTGGCCCCATCTTTCGCAGTTCGTTCAAGTATTTGCTTTTCTTCTCTCGACTAATCCAGTCTTGAAAGATTAGCGCGCGTTTCTACCTAATTAGAGCGTTACGATGATTAGCGTTAGTGCGCGTTTCCGGACGTCGCTGCTCCGAAGGTCTACAAAGTGCGTAGCAGCAAATTCCAAGGCCTATTCCGGAGCAAAATACCCCAAAACCAGCTCGTTTTAGTCCGCAAGCGCAGTACATTTTACATTTTGTATCGCTCGTGGCAAATACAAAAACATTCAATTATAGGGATACGTGACTATTAGTGTTATTAAGCGGTTACGCCAAGCAATTTTGCACGTGCACTACACCTATAGTTCGATAGGCAGGTCAAAGACCACAAAACCAGGCAAGGATTCGTAGAATTTCAGACAGAGAAGGAACAAAAAAAAGATATGTTAACCTACTTTATCACAAAAATGCAAGCAATTTTCTATAATACACCCGTCATTTCCTGGTTTCCTTCTCCTTTCAAAATATGACTACAAATACATCGCCGCAGACCAATGGTTGAGTGCGCAAACTTTTCTGGCAGCTTCATTTGCACGTGGTTTATATCCAACTCAAGCAGATGAATCGCCGTTTCAACACCTCTTCAAAGTGTTTTCCCCTTCACTCCACTCTACTCCTTATCCGCAATCATGAGATGTGTGGTTGTTATTACCTCAATGTCGTTATTGGATTCCTCCTCTCCCTCCTCTTCCTTCTCATTATCATCGCCTTCTTCCATTTTGACATCCTCAGCTGCTTCTTCTCCCTCACCTCAATTAAATTGATTATCATGATTTGAATTAAATTAACTAACTATGGCTTTTAATGGAATTCATAAAATGGAATGGGTTGCAGAAATGAGAAATTATAAAGCTTCCTGGAATGTTGGGCTAGTTACTCGACATCGACGGGTTCGCAACAGTATCAGAAAATTCCACAGTAGCGGTCCGCATTTTAAATAAAATTTCGATAGTTTAGCACAAAAGTCCCAGGTCCGCTATTGAAAAACTGTGGCAGAAAATCTTCGCAATTCTTAGCCCATCACTGTCTCACCTCCACATCCTTCTTCTTCATTTCCCTCTTCCTCACTTCTCTCCCGGGGAGATTCGTCCCTTCTTCCCGTCTCATCCACTGATTTCATCGGGCTAATCTGAAAAAAAGCGAGTAGAGATATAACGGAAGATTGAGACACGGATTAAGCACCCGTCTCCAAGAGGCGCTAAAACACATCGTAGAGCTATAATTTCGGCTGGAAACCATGTGGTAGACTACTGCCTTTTATACGAAAATAAATTATGGGCATTTTTTCGCACTCCAACGTAGAAGGTAGGAGAATTAGGACTGCCAATTAACAGTGTATTTTAATGTATCACTCAATGATCAACTGTGTTTTTCGCATCTGCCGCACCGCACGTTTGCGTTATAGCAACGGGATAACAAGATTTCTGTCAGAAACAAAGCTACTTTGCAGTAGAAGCCCCAAAAAGTTTGACGCGCGCGCGCCATGTCATGCATGTTTTTTTACTTCTCGAATTCTCTTCTCAATTAGAGCAGCAGCAACTCAGTGTAGATGACGCCATCGTCGCGAAAAGAAAGACTCTCTCTCTCTTCTCTCGGAAAAGCCAATTTTATATGCTTCCCCTGCCTTTTTCCGGGCGTCTCCCTCAACATTCGGCTTACTTCTTTAGCTTCCTGTCGCTGAAAATAGACTCTGTGCAAGCGAGCTTTCTTCCTCGCCAGTACTTTGTGTCATAACTTGCGCATTATTATGAGCAACATACATAGGGCTTGCTGGAAAACCCTGCGAATTGTCTCGAAACTTTCCACTAAAACGGCAAAAGAATCGCGCTTTTCTTATTCTCTTATATCGCACGCTGACATTTCACACTCGGTCTGGCAGGTGCACTGGGATAATAATAACCTCGCGTCCCTAGGGCCTGCGATATATTCAAACACAAGCCGATAATCCTCCCGCACTACTCAACCACATTTAAACGAGATGATAATATAAGCATTAACGATTGGCATGCTTTTCTTCTTTACCACCTCGTGAAGCATTGCTCATATCCTGGTTCTTTAGAACTTCTCATCATCATCGTAAATAGGCGCGGAAAGAGCATGAGTCGGCGAGAATATATTCGAAAAAAGCGACGACGCACCTGCACATTTTCCTTTTCCGTGCCCGAGTCCGAACCGATCTCGAGAGGAGGTAGCACCGAATCGGTATCCGACATCGCTGGTTACCCTGATAACGATAATTAATAAATAAGTACAACCTGAAAAATCGATAAAACGCTGATAAACGAAAGCACTTCAAACTTGTAGCATTGCGCGCCAAAATGTGAGCAGACTACAAACTACAACTGGGTTACGGTACAAGTCGGTTCAAGACGATTGTCCGATCGTGTCACACTCATGATTTCCGTGATTCATTCTTGTCTTTCTGTTTCTTTCGTCTTGTTTTCGCCTCTATTTATCGATTTCTCCGCGCACTTTGCTTGTTGTTTCCCTCTTTCCTTCGGTCTCCTGCTCATGACGCCTCTTGGTCTAATATCGTTGTTTGTTTCACATTCGTCGGTCGTTGCCGTCGTCGTCGAGGGGGCGGGGACTTCATCTCCACTCTCTTCTCTCTCTCTCTCTCTCTCTCTCTCTCTCTCTCTCGCTCTCTCTCTCTCTATCTATCTATCTATCTCTCTCTCTCTTCTCTCTCTCCACTCTCCCACCGACTGACGTCTATCTATGGGAAGAAGGAGGCGTGGTTAGGCGAGGAGAGGGGGGAAAGGGGGGGGGGAGAGAGTTCTCAACATCTTCTCTCCTCCTCTCCCTACTCCTTCCCGTTTTGGGACGGGGCAGCAACCAATATCCACATACTTTCCTCTTATTGATTCGACCCCGTGCGTTTGCCAAAACGCCGTTTTTTCTTCCCCATATCATTCCAAAACCACAGAACGGGGTCAGGGTGAGAGAGTTTGTAAAAGTGAGAGAGTCCCTCTTGATTTAACACGCTCTATCGCCCAAACCCCTCTGTGGTGTTGACCAATGATGTGCAATCCATCGTCGCTTTCCCTCCTGCCAAGTAATGTTTATTCGCAGTTTATGTTACATTGTTGCTCGGCATTCATGTTACTCTATGGCATTGATTGGGTCTCTCTCTCTCTCCCGCTCTCTATCTTTCTCGTCTCTCTCATACACACACAAAATACTTCTCCCCCCTGCTCCTCTTCTCTTGCCCCTCTCGCCGTCTCTCTCCCCCCCCCCCCTCTCTCTCTCTCTCTCTCTCTCTCTCTCTCTCTCTCTCTCTCCTCTCAAACGATCATTCACGATCACTCTATCGCAGCTCTTGGTTTCTCGCTCGCAGTTTATCTCCTCTTCCTCTTTCTTTTCTTAAATTCTTCGTTCCGAGCCACTTAGTTTAAACACCTCCGCACAGGGGTCATTCAGCTACTAGTGAACCAGTAAATAAATAAATAAAAATAGAGGGCACCGAGCACTTTATCATATAACTGTGTATCTTTTCTGGAGGGTTAACTAGGGTGTAGAATAGAGTTTGAGATTCGGGTAAATAATTAGATTCGATCTTTCATTCCACTCAGTCTCTTTTATTGGTGAATGAGTGTGAGAAATGAAGAGCACTGAAAATATTATGTATCCGAATTTCTAACTCTATCACGGAATGATGCGCGAACCTCTCCTCATCATGTGATCACTCCCTTTTATTGCCCACCGCTCCACCCTCCCCACTTCTCACTTACTACAACTACAAACCACGCATAGACCAGCAGCACCAAACATGTTTCATTCCCGTGTTCGCCGAGTACTGTAATCGAGCTGCATTGATTGATTACTGTATTCGAGCTCCTTATGGGTTGGGTACTGTAATCGAGCCTCATCATCGATCGCTTACTGTAATATAGGTCACAATGACCAAGCTGTATCGATTGGATATTTCCTGTACTAGAGGTCATAGGCCAAATAGGTTCTCGCTAGCGAGGATAGGCACTTCTGCATAGCGTCCAGACCATGTCGGCGAACGAAAATTTTGAATTTTTCGTGCATTTCTGACCACTTTTGACAAATTTATCGAAAATTGGGCAGAATGCACTTCTGCGCGCGATTTTAGGCATTTCTGCACGAGAGACCTGCGAGAAACCCATTTGACCTATGCTAGAGGTCCTCGTTCGGTCATTTACTGCACTCGAGTTGCATCGATTTGCTACTGTAACCGAGCTGGATCAAGTGGTTACTGTACTCGAGCTGCTATATAAATCGATCACTGTCACCTAGCTCGTCCGTGTATTGATTACTGTAACAATCATTCTCCATCGATTCCTTACTGTAATCGTGCTCCTGTATTGATTGCATACTGTAATGGATCTGGATCGATTGATGCACTAGCGGAAGGGGCTCGATGGTGGTGGGAGGTTTGACGTGTGGAGAGCACACAAAGGTTGACGGGGGTCGGAGAGAGAGAGAGAGAGAGAGAGAGAGAGAGAGAGAGAGACCAGGCAGAGTAGATGGAGTGACTAGAAGAGCCTCTCCCCCTCCATCCCTTCCCCCAGGCGCGGCGCGTAGGAGAATCTTGAACAAACTCTAACAGTACGCACACATAGAGAAAACGAGAGAGAGAGAGAGAGAGAGAGAGAGAGAGAGAGAGCTCACGATTCTCGATTCTCACGGGGAAGAAAGAAGAAAGGTACACGTCCTCTCCAGCTTCCCCCCCCCTGTCCCGGGCGATTCCTGGTTTCGCCACCCGTTCTTATCAATGCTGGCCTGGGTTCGTTGATTGTAGGTCTCGTTGGTACTCCGTTTCACGGGATTTTCCCTGTTTCAGCTCTATTTAAATGATCCCTGGTTCCAATCCGATTTTTCTCATGCAGAACTTTTGTAGACTTCCCGGATTCCCTACCCGTTCTTACTTTTTTGCCTCCCTTTGCTGCTGCGGAACCTCACGTCGGCTCTCCCATTCCGATTGATCTACCTCCGTTTCTCTCATTTTGGATCTCTCTCTCTCTCTCTCTCCCGCTGAGCTCACTCCTTCCGATTTTGTCCCCGACTTCTGGATTCAGGCTCGTATGCGCCTATTTTTGTGAGCCTTTTCCCATTTTGGCTACGGCGGCCTGCTACAATATTGTGAGTGCGTGGTAGCTGTGTTACTGCCTCTATGAGTTGTGGCCGGTAGGTCAGAGAGGGACGAGAGAGTGTGCGAAATGGAGAGAGTGCAGAGAATATTTTGTATCCCGTCCGCCGTACACACTTTCTATCCGATTCAGCGTCCTTTGTACGCCGTTGACAGCCCCCTCCTCCGATCTCTCTCTCTCTCTCTCTCTCTCCGTTCTAACTCGTAACTTTACAGCCGTAAATAATCCAGGGAGAGAGAGAGAGTGTGTGATCTCTACAACTATTTCGACGATAGGTGGACATATTATCATCATGATCACTAAAACTATTGCCTCCACTAGTCAATATGCATAGACGGAATACCGTACTTTGGCCTCTGACCCTGAATGGGGTTCCCCCGACGACAACCTACCGTAATCCACGGCGACATCGACGAAACAAATCGATAGCGCCTAGATGTTTACCGGGGCGCTCTCTCTCTCCGTTCACATTAGAAGGGGGCTGTAGAGTGCAGGCCTATACATCACCACCAGCGGCAACAGGAGGAGAGAGCGCAGACGGCGAGAGTATCGGGACCGAGCTCAAAAATATCCCCCGTCCCCCGCGCCTGCTCCCCGTTTAGAGAGAGAGAGAGAGACTGGGTTGAGAACCTTCGTTTTCCCCCCTCTCGGTCTCTGCCCCCCCTAGGAGGTTCAAATCAATGCCTGGAGGGTACCCTGCTCCTTCCCGGTTTGTGTAAAGTAGACAAGTCCTCTCTATCATTTTCTCTCTCTCTCTCCCCCCTCTCTCCCTCGTTCTCTCTCTATCTCTCCCTCTCTCCTTCGTTCTCTCTCTATCTCTCCCTCTCTCCTTCGTTCTCTCTCTATCTCTGTAATCATTCTTTGTCCTCTCTCTCTTTCACTGTGAATCTGTCACATTCTTGTTGACGTTCATCAATTTCTGCGCCTTTCTCTCTCTAAATTCTTCGTTTCTCTCTCTCTCTCTCTCTCTCTCTCTCTCTCTTTCAACTTTAGAACTTTTCCTCCCTTGTCAGTAGTTCGTCCCCATTCTTCTCTTCAACTCTCTCTCGCTGCGCTGTCAAATCACGGGCGATCCGTTCGCGGTCTCTCTCTCTCTCTCTCTCTCTCTCTATCTATCTATCTATCTCTCCACTCTAATCAGCCAATCCAGCGTATCACCTTCATAAATCACACAACTCACGCTCGATTCGACCGCATTTCGTTTCACTCTGTTCATCTCAAGATGGTGACGCCTACCGCAACCCGTATTGCCGCGGCGAGACCAACTCACACCCTGATAATCACTCGGATAATCGATTTTTCGATAAAAATCTGTACACTTTGCTTTTATCCGAATGATTCATTTCCGTTATCTCTCTGATATCTCCAATCTTCTATCCATTTATCACACAGCTCCTCCCGCTTGTTATCAGTTATCGATAGTTTGTTCTCTACCGTAACCCGCTTAAATACCGTATATCGCCGTGCACCGATCAATTGTCAATCGACATACCGTACCTCCTTGCAGATGGGTCGCAAAAAGATTCAAATCACTCGCATCGCTGACGAGCGCAACCGTCAGGTGAGAGCAAAACCAATCGATATATTCGTTACCACCGTAATCATAATCAATCGATATCTCGTCCAACTACCGTAACCAATTCTGATCAATCGATATCATCTTGCTCAAGTACCGTAATCCGAGCGTCCCGAACCGCTCAAACCTCATAGCGGTCAACAGTTTTTCGTCTTCTTCTTGCTGGGTGGTGTATTGTGTGTACAATTGAACAGTCTCCGGGAGAGAAAGAGAGAGAGAGAGAGAGAGAGAGAGAGAGAGAATGGTTTACACGAGAGACTGTGATTCATCCTCCCTCCCCATAACAACACCTACCCATCACTATCTATCGGTCCACTGACTCTCAGCTTCAATGTAAACTGTAGAATCACGGGACACGTGGAGAGAGAGAGAGGGTGCAAGAGTGAGGGGAACCTCTCCGTTTGACACACTATCTTTCCACCTGACCCCTTTCTGGAGCAGCAATGACCAGTAATTTCGGAGCATTTCAAAACACGGTCTCCGAATTCTAAGCAAAAACCTGTCCCTTTCCTGTAGTTGAATGGATGAATATACAGAAAAAATATCCGATGTTGTTGCTGATAACTACGTATTTTATGCCTTTATATCGCTCTTTCATAAACAGATCCTAAGACAAGACGGCATCATTAGAGTCATGTACATAGAAGCGGAATATTCTGAGAAAGTTGCGCTCCTAACCTAGGGATCTCTCTGCTTCTTCCCCCTATAACGCTATATCATCATGATGCATGTTGCATGCTGACGGTCTCTCTCTCTCTCTCTCTCTATCGCTGAATCTTATATGGGGAGCCGAGAAAGAGAGAGGAGGAGGAAGGGCGGAATCCAATTTATGTTCTTTTCTTTTTTCCTCCTCCTCCCCCATCTTCTCTTTTTCGCCTTCTTCTCTATTCGACTCGAGAAGAGCACTCAAAGAGGAGCGAATGAGATGAGAGAGAGAGAGAGAGCAGAGAGTCAATAAAATCAATGCGCACTTGGTTCGCGCACACACATACACGTCAAGGAACCATGCGGAGAGCGAAACCGAAATTGCGAAAAGAAGAAGAAAAATCGAAAAGTGTCTACATGCAATGACTGAATTTTCTAAAATTTCTTGAGAATGTAAATTCGAAAAGTGTCTACAAAAAATGACTGATTTTTCGGGAATTTCTAAAAAGCGGCGGGTGATTCAAAAATTTGAAGGTGACGTTCACGAAGCGCAAGTTCGGGCTGATGAAGAAGGCGTACGAGCTGTCGGTGCTGTGCGACTGCGAGATCGCCCTCATAGTGTTCAACTCGACCAATAAACTGTTCCAGTCAGTTAATTATCGATTGATTTATTGATTTTTGTTTACCGTATTATTGGTTTATTGATGTTTATTTTGCTCTGGGCATCCTTGGTTGTGGCGATCGGAAGAGCGGGCGATTGCGGGTTTCACAGCGGCGCTAAATTTGCCGGGCCTTGCTTGAAATGCTCGTTCATTATCAAATTTTGAAAATGCAAAATATGAAGATAGCCTCCAGGTATCACGCTGCTGTCAAAAATTGAAATGTGACGATCGGTAGTGAGGGTGATTTCTGGTTTCATTGCGGCGCCAAAATTAGCGGGCCTACGCTCGACACGTTCGGTATAGTGCTCTCTTTTCAATAAAAAAAGTGCTTAAAAGATTAAGTCCGTCCACTGTTTCACGTAGCTGGCGTCCCCTGGCCTCGTCAGTCCTGCTCTTCCTGTCTATTCATCCACATCTCGCCTCTGACGGTCTCCCCCTCCTTCCTTCCCCCCTCCTCTTCGGTAGTTGACGTCATCTCCTCGTCGTTCTATTTACGGTTTGGTGCCCACAGTCTCTCTCTCTCTCTCTCTCTCTCTCTCTCTCTCTCTCACCCCTTCGTCAGTGTCTGTCTCCTTCTAGGCTTGTCCTTCTCGATGCCTCTTTTTCCCTTCTCTCCTTTCTCTTTTTCGTTCTCTGCCGTTTTGAGAAGACTTTCTCTCTCCTTCTATGATGTATCTTTCTCTCTCTCCTTTCTTTCTCTGACTCTTTCCTTTCTTCTATCTCTCGTCGTTTCTCCCCTCTCCCCCCTCGATGCTAAGCTCCTCTTCATTCACAGAGTGTCTATCGATCATTCCCCCCCCCTTCTTTCCTCCCCCTCCTCTCTTGAGAACCTTGTATGGATGGAGGAGGGGAGGAGAGAGAGAGAAAGAGAGAGAGAGAGAGAGGAGGCGAAGAAGGAAAAAGAATAAGCAGCAGAGAGAAACATAAGAGACACACATGCACAAACATGCATTTCGCAGCTACACGCAAAGAGGAAAATGAGGCGTAGCTGGGGGAAATAATAGACCGGAAAAGCATACCACAAACGAAGTAGAAAACCAAGGTTTTGACAAAAGATGTTAAAGGGAAAAGACAAATTATACCTACAGGCATAGAATAGTTATAGCATAGCAGTTTTGGAGGATGTAGAGAAGAGTATGCACCTGTCGAATAGATCGAAGGGGCTAGTAAGGAAATTCTAAAATATAGATAGGAGATGTTTCGACTAGGTAGTGAAAATGGCAAATTCTTTACTGGTGTCGTTGTTTTGCGCCTGCTTTTCATGCCTATTATTTGTCGCATTGCGTAGGGGGTGGCGGGGAAAGCCCATTGATCTACTGCCACGTGAAATCCTCCCCCTTCTCTTTTCTCTCCATTCTCTCTCTCTCTCTCTCTCTCCACCATCTCGTCATTTCTCTCCACACACACACCACACTGGTCATCATTTCTTATCTCGCGTAGCAGAAAACAGCCAGAAATAGCCGCGCGCTTCAGCATAAAATCCATTTCGGGCACCACGATTTTTATCTAGGTATCACTTATCAGCATGTCACTCTGGAAGAGAGCAGCAAAGTGTCTGCGCCCTCTCATAAGGGCATTGTCTCTAGTCGTCGTCTAACCGGGAAGGGTCTGACCCGGGAGTGGTGATAGTGACGGACGTGACGAGGAGAGGTCGGGGTGGGACCGTTATCGATTTGATTCCTGACCCCGACGCATGACGCATCATCGCGTAGAGGACTACAGACTTCGAAGGGGGGGGGAAGCACGGAAACAGGATGAGGCCAGGGGGTTCACCAATGCCAATTCCCTACGAGAACAGAGGATGGTCACGACTTACTAACCACGATATTGCTATGAAACGGGTTGTCTGCATAAGGCATAATATCGCAGTAATCACATGTGATTCTCGTGACCACCTTTTTTATCCGCCTTTGAACCCCCGTGGTGGAGGCAGTATGCAATAGAGAGAGGGTTCGAGAGCAGTTGGAACAGCAAAGAATTTAATGATTTGCAAGAGGGAAAAGGAAAGATGAAAGAGAACCCCTGGTTCAGTGTGCACCCAATGGTCCAGAAGATCAAACGATCTATTTTATCCGAGAGAGAGAGAGAGATCAGACGTGATAAAAGTGAATTAAATGAGAGTTCAAGAGCTAGAAATTGAGAAGGGTAACGCAACATTAGCTACAGAGTGCCCACAGACCCACAGAGTGTTCACATGCAGCGAATGAAACGCCGATTGTCCTTGGTGCGAACCGAGAGAGTATCGAGAGTTTGACGGCAAGGTGCAAAGATGCATTATCGGCTGGGGCATGAATACAGTAACCAGAAATATTGAATGATTGTAGGGGTTACTGCAACAATGGTAGAGGCACGTTGATCAGTTCTCAATTGGCGCAAGCTTACGGTACCCGGGAATATTGATTGATTACTGTACTTGCAGATACGCGTCGACGGACATGGACAAGGTGCTGCTCAAGTACACGGAGTACAACGAGCCGCACGAGTCGAGAACCAACATGGACATTATGGACGTCCTGCAGCGAAAGGTGGGCATACCGTAACCCACCATATCTCAATAGGGCACAGTAACCATGTTGTGATACCCTGAACCCTGTAATATGGGTACCGTAATCATGCAGCATGCGTTGCGTAATCCGGAGGATTTTACTGGGATGCAGCTTTTTTTTGAAAGGAATTGCATAGTGCCCACTCGTTTATTAGCCCACATCATCCTCATCATGAGGCATCGCTTTGGGGTCGTTTACGATGTGCATAATTTGGAGGCGTTTGCGGCGCAGAAAACTTTCTCTCTCTCTCTCTCTCCTTCTATGATCTCCTCCTCTTCCTCCACTTGCCCACTCGTTGAAAACCGCAGAACTCGTGCACTCGTGCGTGAATAATGCATGCACATGGAGAGCGGGGTCGAGCGCCGCGATAAAGTTTCCGAGAATTTGAGTGAGCGGAGTTCCGTAGGCAGGCAGCCGTTGAGTGCAATGAGGGACAGAAGGAGGATTACGGTATTCTAATCGATAAAGAATTGCAAATTGAGAGAAACTCGTGAAAATGGGACGTTACAGTTTATGGTGTAGTGCAGTGATATCCCTTAAAATTAGAAGGGATTACGGTAACTGATCAATAAGCTATCGCTGCAGGAGTCGAAGATGGGTAGTGGTGGGTGCGACTCGGACGACGACTCGCCCGGTCCCTCCTCGCCGCCCCTCAACAACCACTCGACCTCCGCCGCCCATATGAACTCGGCCGGCATGAACAACATGAACAACTCGATGAACCCCGGTGAGTGCGGGGTTTCAGAGATGAGAGATATTCGAAAATCGGTAGGGTATGTAATATACAGTCGTCGGCGTAGTTTCTATGTAAATCATTTGCATATAGTATACTCTGTCGACTCTTTTGCGATGTTGCGGTGAACCACGGTGAGTGAGGGTTGCACAGATGAGAAATATTCTAAAATTGATTGGATAAAGCACTGGGTGGGATGTTCCAATGGTTAAATAGTCAATGATGTTTGAAAATGTTATCGCTGCCGATGGGAGACAGAGAGCGAGCTAGAGGTTGTGGTAGGATTCCCGGTGAGTTGGCGCTGCATCGTGTGAACATAATCGTGCATTATGAACACATACCGCGCTGTACATCGTCGACCGAGGACAACATTATCTTGCCCCAATAGCCCTGTGAATTGACGCTACAGACTCGGGTGTAAACTCCTGAACAAGCTGCCTACTCGCTTGTAAGACTGTGAATCGATCCTTTCGTAGCTGATGACACTCTAGAATTCTTGTCGTGGCGTTAGAAGCGAGCAACGATTGCCTGTTTCATATGGAGGGTCAAGGGGCTTACTGTGGGATTACAGTAGGGCTACTGTGATTACTTTTATTGATCTTTATTCCCTCTTTTTGCAGCTCACCCCGTCTCCTCCGCGCCGTCCTCCAACTCCACGATCGTCACCTCCTCGCCCTCGAACCTGCCCGCAGCCGACCCCGCTCCCGGTAAGCACAATTATGATCGTGACCTACCGAACTACCGTAACTTTTCGTATAAGAATAACTATTTATCGATCGGTAATGATGAACAGCATACGGTAGTCTAGTCTTATCGATTGATTATCTGTTTAAAACAAGCGTTTATCGATCGATTATTGTGGAGATGAACAGTATACAGTGATCTCGTAGCAGTTGATTATCGATAGATTATGGTTGATTATTGATTGAATGTCGTGTCGTGGCGGGCGGTCCAACTCTCCATTCAGAGCTTTCAGCGGGCGGCGGCGGTCAACAGGCCAACTTCCGCATGCAGTCCCTCTATCACAACCTCTTCATGCACAACCAGGTGAGTGCGGGTTTCACGGGTGTGACATATGGGAACGTGTTGCTGCTACAGCAATACGTCTTCGTTTTGTGTTGAAAAAATAGTATCAGTACAACCCGATGAGTGCAAGTTTCATCGGGTGGATATCAGGGGATGTGTATTTGCTAAAGCAATACGTCTTTGGCATGATCACGCAAAATATCATCAGTACAACCAGGTGGGTGCGGGTTGCACGGCGGGGATACAGAGGGATCAGTGGCGCTTTTCCTCAATTTGTGTTTGTCAGCCTTTGCAAATATAAATATACACAGTCAGGTAGATCCGAGATGCACTAGGCAGATACATGGTGGTGTGTGGCTGCTAATGCAGTGAGTCGTAGTAGTCGATTGTAGAAAATGGCACACCCAGGCGGGTAAGGGTTTCGATTGCCAAATGTTTGATGATGTAGAGGGAAAATGTTATTCGCAATAAAGACGAGAGATCTGAAACCAGGCTGATGCGCGTTTCGAGAATCTTATAGATCACAGCTGCTGTGAGTTTGATGTTTCAAGGAACAGTGACCGTATGAAGAAAAGAAAACTTTACTTCGCCATTACCTCCGATTGCAGCAAACGTCGCCCTACAACCACCTTGTCTCCGCCACCTCCGATGCCTCCCTGCTCTCTCTCGGCAGCAAGTCCTCTCTCTCCTCCGTCGGCGACTTCATCCAACCGCCCACCTCCGCACCCTACATGCCCTTCGACAACACCGGCGGCGGCGGAGCCAGCGGTGGTCCCGGACGACCCCGAGACCCGCCCGACATCCCCATAGGATACTACCAAGGTACGGAGCCATGGGGTTATGGTAGCGAGGGGAGTTGGGTACGGTAGGATAGTACCAATGTGAGGCACCCTGATACCAAATGATTACGGTAGAACTAACTTCTAGGTACTGTAAATACACTAATCGATATCTGATTGTAGGCGGCCCGATCACGGGCGACCCCAACAAACCGCCGGTGTACATCAAGTCGGAACCGGCATCTCCGCCTGAGAAGCGGCCGCGACTTGCCTCGTCCGGCCCCCTCTCCGCCCTCCCCACACCTGTCGCGAACGGTATGTGGTACCAGGGGCAGTGGTAGTGAGTACGATGGTACCAATGGGTACAGCGGATACACCGGGTGGTGATGAACACCGCAGTTGTAATCCGAACTAATGCCGGAACCATGAGCTCTTATGTCTAGTTTTCGTCTCAAAAAATATTGAGTACTCGGCCATGTATAGAATATCGATATATCTAATAGTTACGAGAATCACTGAGTAATATCTGATGCAAATTATTGATTGAAATATATTTGCAGGTTGGCCGACCAACCACACAGTGGCCTAGGGACTCGCTCGCGACGGCGACCTACTTCAGGTCAGTAGACAGGCCGCAAGGGGAGGGGACGACGGTAGAGTCGACCCTCCTAGTAGGGATAGGGGCAAAGAGAAGGCAAGAGGAGGCATGAGTCAATGACTTTGAGAAACAATTTTTGTGTTGGGAAAGTGGTGTGCGATTCTCAATGATGAAGTCATTGAGAATCTTGGGAACCTAGCCGGCGCACTGGCGTGCAACACTCCCAACTTGTTCCATCATTATGCATTCAATACCGTTGCAAGTTGGCTGTTGCACACTAGTAAGTCGGTTCTCGGTATCCCCGTATAGTGCGGGCCTGCGGACGCGCTCGTCCAAAGCGTCACTCTAATTATAGAGCATGGCAGGTCGCCGTCGCCCCTGCGCAGCAGGCCAGCCCTCCTCATGACGTCGTCAACCACCATCTATCGCCGCCCTCCAACACGACCACCGACGCTGCTGCAGCAGGTGCAGCAGCAGCTGCTGCTGCTGTAGCAGCCGGCACTCCGCCGGTCGTGCAGCAACAGCAGCTGCTGCTGCCACAGCCGCAGCAGCAGTCGCAGCGTCCTGAGGAGCCACCGGCCGCCGTCGCGACTCGCATCGACAACAGCAACATCACAATGGATCCGTCAGAATCACCAGACATCATCGCTCTCTCTCCGCCCCCGCCCATCCCCGTGTACCACAATCCCAACCCAGTAGTAGTTACCGTAGCCAATCACACATCGCCCCCTACCGTAGTCCCGGTTACCGTAGCCCCGCAGACAGCTCCTGCTACTACTAGCAGACCCCGTAAGACGCCCCGGCGACACTCGGCCCCGGTTGTGCAGCCACTCTACACCACGCCGCCAGCCCCGGTCGTGCAGCCACAGCCCGTTCAGCAGCTCCCACAGATGCAGCAGATGCAGCAGCAGCCCCTGCCACCCATGACTAGCCAGCACTCGCTGCCGCAGCCGCAACAGCAGCATGGTCACTATGACCAGCAGCAGCTTCCGTACGACCCGTACGGTGGGTCGCAGCAGCAGCTGCAGCAGTGGGGGCCTCCGCCCCCTGCTGCAGGCGGCTGCGGTGGCTGCAGCTGCCACCACGGACACCCGCAGGTTCCGCCCCCTCCTCCTCCTCCCCCTATGTACCACCACCAGCATCCGACCCCACCTCGGAACGAGACGCGACGCTGCTCAGACGGCGAGAACTACCCCTATGTCCACCCCCACCATCACTACGCCCCCCCCACCACCTCTTCCATGTACGATTATGCCCCCTACTCTCAGCAGCAGCAGCCCCCCTATTATCCCCCTCCCCAGCTGCCACCGATGCCGGCCCACAATCCCTACCCGATGCCTCAGTCCTACCACAACCATCCCGCGCCCCTGCCGCCTCTAACCTAGTCAGTGTACCATTGCAAGAGAATCTAGTCAACACCAGGCTATACCTATCATCCACCCCAAGTATCTGTCAATTTTACCCAGCCCCCTCGTTGACCCGTTTATACAGTTGTAATGTATTAGAATAATCGCTATAATCCAAGATATTTGTGTATGTGTCCTATTCCCCCTCTTCTTCACGTACAGTTTCCACGCACATTCCACACCGATTGTTCCTCTTCTGCCCGCTCCTTTTCCTTCCCGTCCCCCCCCCGTTTCGTTGGCTAGATTACGGTAGTTAGCGAGGTCAAACTCATGCGCGATCGTTTAGCGAAACCATCGTTTTGTGTAGAGTTGATCAAGATGTGACTCTCTCTCTCTATCCTGTCCCCGTCCCCCTTCTTTCTCTCACCGTGTACAGTAACCCGTACATAATCACTGCACAATCCCAGTGTTCCTCCCACTGACTCCGCCCCTTTTCAACACACGAGGCTCCGCCCCTTTTTATCGATTCGATAGTGGTCGTTCCTTGTTTTCCCGCTCCCTTTTTCTCACATTCGTGCATAGTAGTCCCGATTTTTGTCTTGTTTCCCCATCTTTCTGTATTTCTAAGTTCATTCTATTATGAGCCTATTAATGCGTTCTTGTCCAGGGATTTCGTCTCCCAATATATTGATCGTCTTTTCGTGATTTGATCTTTGATCTTAGCTGTTCCATCACTCTTTTCACGAAGATTATCTATCTACAACCACCAGCACTGTGCAGATTAGAGTGTTTTTCGTGTCTGTGTTTCATTTGTTTCACCCATATTTTTCTCCCCCCGAATTCCCGTATATTTTATCGATGCCCACGAGAGTTATCTAATAAAAAACAAAAAGTGTACAAAACACTGATATTTGTAGCTTGTTCGGGGTGAACATTGTGTGGAGTTTGAGAATACCCGTATGCAACGATGAACACACTTGTCGAACAGACGATTTATAAGTTACCAAATCAGTTCGGATAAAGCAACAAGTCGGGAAAAGAATGGGCATCTACGAGAGGAGTGTGGACGATAATCGATCGATAAGCATAACATACGATAGATGGAAGTAGGGAGGGGGGCGCAACGAGAGAGGATTAGCTTCGAAACTACGATCCATTTTGCAAATGTTTAGGGGGGTAGAGTGTCTGCTTTTTCTCTATCTCTCATGTTTATCACCACTACTGAATCCCATCAACTCTCGTCTCGAATGCTGGAAGATAGAGAAACGGCGAGTGAGGGAAACAGAGTAAATGATGAAAGAAGAGCGGGAGCAACGGGTGGGAGGATTTAGCATTAGGGTCGAGTATGAAATACCAAGTCAGACAGTCATAATCAATCGATAGTGTGAAGGGGAGTCTGTGAACAACTGGGAGAGAGGTAAGTGCCGGTCAGATCTCCTTCTACTACCTAGACGACGTCATCTCTCACTTCTCAATTATCTATTCATAATAAAAACGGGAGGAACAAGGAGGAAATAACTGTGGTATAAGGGAAACACTCGCATCAATGATACAAAGACCGTCTGTTTGAAATTTGACAGGGATTTACTTCATTCTCTAATTTCGGGGGAAAAGAGCGGGAAGAGTTTGAAAATTCAAAAAAAAATAAGAGTGCGACAGAGTCAGACAGACAGACAATAAAGAGCGCTTGTGCCTGTAGATTGCATGAGTACCGTACTGGAGAGGGATGGTAGCCGGGGTAGGCAGAAGAGACAGAAAAGGGCGGATTGAGAAGTGGTGTTTAGAATGGGGGAGACAGTTTTGAACGGGCGAGCGCGCTAAAAAAAGGCATGGTGGAAAATAATAAACGGGGACAACATGAATGGGGGGACGGAGAGAGAGAAAATATACTTCGAATGTGTGAAAGGAGGGGGAGGGCAAAATATCTAGAGAACGAAAGATGATAATGATGAAAAGAGAGAGAGCGTTGTGAGACGAGACAGAGTAGATTAGCAAAAACAGTAATCCATAAATATACTCAACAGCGCGCACTCTCTGACTCTCACATACAAACACGCGGCGGCGGCGCACTGCCAACAATTGGAGATAGTCTCAATAAATCGGTCAACATAGAAACGATAATGTAGAGGCCACAAATCATAAGATAGCTAGCTAGATATAGGAGAAAGGAGACAAGATGCACAACAAATAACGGGGAGGGGGAGGGGGGAAGCGATCTCGCATGGTACCGTAGTAGTCTTGTTTCTGCTACCGTAGTCTCTTCACCTCTGCTGATCCTCGGGTCGCCTAATCACGCCGTTGCTCGGCTGCGCGCCGTAGGCACCGGACTGCGCCTGCGCGCCCCATGCAGCCGGGTAGCCGTACTGCGGCTGCGGCGCCGCCTGCTGCGGTTGCTGCTGCTGCTGCATCTGGTTCGAGTAGTACCTGCAGAGAGAGCGGCGATAGAGCGCACCAGTAACCTGAGTCAATTAGCGCCTAAGGAAATCGTTTTGCGAGTTATGACATCAAACTCGGGATTTTCCCAAACGGATCCTACCGTACCCGCTCTTCTTGTGCTACAATAAATAAATCAATAATCCACTCACTGTCCGTAGCCGGCCATCGGCTGCTGCATGAAGGCGCCCCACTGCGGGTTCATCTGGGGGTTCATCATGGGCGGCGCCGACTGCGGCTGCTGCGCCGCCTGAGCCTGCGCCTGCAATTAGAACGCTACCGTCTACCGTAACCAAAACAATCGTGCCCAATCGCAAACTGAAAGCTGCACAGCCTACTGCTACAGAAGTCTACATATAGAGGAGGATGGGGATGAACAAGGCATGGGTAGTAGGGTCAGAGCATGGGGGCTTGGGGGCTTGGGGGGAGCAAGCGAGCGCAGCAACGATAGAATTCTCTAGTCTTGCACACGCAATCCCCGACGCCACTTCTGCCCTTAGGTTTTTATGTAGTATTCAGAGTAGAGATGGCTTCGCAAGAAATAACTCTCTTCATTTCGTACACTCTCACGCAGATTTGACCGACGAGATAGTGTGCAGAAATATGAGGTCACTTCTTTCAAACCCATCCCCAATTCAGAGAGAGGGTTATTGCAAAGCAGTAGGGAAAATAGGACAATGGTATGGGAGGGAGGGGGAGGGGGGCGAAGGTTAGTAATACTATCTCTCTATCAGCAGTTAGCCCTCCACTACTGTAGCCATGTGTGCGTGGTATTTGGTCTTTGATCTTTGGTATGGTCATCATACCCAGTTGAAGATGGATTGTTGCGCGTTCGAGACTGCAATCGCTGCAGACATCGGCCCGACTCCGCCCATGTGCAGGCTACCCGGCGCGTTCGTGCGCAGACCCGCCTGATACGGATACGGTGGTAAGAGTACGGTAAACCCGAATTATTGATTAGTGGTGGTGGTGGGAGGTTGCAATGAAGGGTGATGAGCACGTTTTGGAACTGCCGTTTCGAAAATATACAAGTTTCTCAACGTAATCCTGAAAAACAGAACGTTGAGGTTTCCTAAACGACAGTTCCAAAATATCCCATCACCCGAATGTGAAGACATTGAAGTAGGAGACGTGCGAGGGAAAAAAGGCCGAGCGTGCTGTATGAAAAGAGGATGAATCTGATGATAAAGCAGAGGAGGAGGAGGAAGAGGAAGAATATGAGAAGAGAGGATAGGGGAGAGGAGAGGTTAGACCACACACATCGAAATAACAGGGAAAGGAAGTGGGTAGTGTGTGTGGGTGAGTGGAGGTGGGTGTTATTAGACGACACTCCATTGATGTGTATTGATTGATCGAGATTGAAGCACGGACCTGGCTCAGGGCGTCGGCCAGATTGCTGGGCGCGGGTCGTCCGTATCCAGCTGCAGCAAGGGAGGCGGAGCAGGGGACGGTGGGCGACGAGGTCGAGGGTCGGGCTGCAGATGCTGCAGAGGACGCAGACGAGGAAGAGCAGGGAGCGCCCTGATGAGAAAAGCGCGTGGTCACACACAAATGAATAAATCGGTCATCAGCAAGAGGAGGAGAATAACAGAGGAAGAGAGGACGAGTCAGAGGGGCATTGGGTTTCATGCATTGGGGGGCGCGTGGATCAGTCATCGTTGATCCACACCGCTCCTACAGTAATTGGGGTCTGCGCTGCACAGCAAAAAAGAGCAGTTGTCGATCGATTGAGAGTGTTTAGCTACCGTAGTATTCTTGGCGGGACGCGGCGGTGAGTCGTCGTCGCTCAGGCAGATGATCGAGTTTTCCAGCGAGGAGGAGGACGACGCCATCGGCGCCTGAATAAGGGGGAAATAATTATCGATTGATTGTTTTATTTTAATTCTTTTTTGTGCGTAGTATCAACTAGATGGAAAAAATCGAAAAATGTCAGTCATCGATGCTCCCGCTTCACCCGCTACCGTACCTTGGAGACGGGCGTTCGAGGGGGTTCGGCGGCGGCGGCCGCAGTGACCGGCATCGACGCGCGTATCGCCGTGCGCAGCGCAATGTCGTCCTGCAAAGACACTCAATCGATAATCCATACTACTGTATTGCAGTTACTGTAGACCGATCATTGTATTCTCTCTAGTCAATAAACCACCCATGACGTATTTTCTCCTCCTCCTCTTCCTTCCCCTCTTTTCAGCCCTTCTATCCGGGCGTATCCTCATCAACTAGATAAAAACCGAACAGAGACTAGACGGCATGCGCCAGAGAAAGCGATACCCTTCAACGAGCTCTCTCTCTCGATTGTTCTCAGAAAGCGCTACGCCTGCCGCTTCCTCTATCTCTTTTCCTTCTCCTCTCTTTTCACCACGCTTCCGTCATTTAGAATATCTCTCCTAGCCGCTACTCCACCACTCACAACGCTACAATACAGCTCCGCCGTCGCGCAAGAAACCAACCACCACCACTACCACTACTATAAATACTACGTAGGCGGATCCGCGTGTGTTCCCGTGTTCCCCTCTCCCCTATAACCAAGTCAGGATGTAGTCCAGAACAACTACCGCCTCTCGTTCTCTCTCCCCCTTCTCTACTCTCTCTGTCTCACTCTCGCGTAACTACCAGACCACGGTCCAAAAATACTCCTTTATTCATGTCGCCCGTTCTCAGCATCTTTTTTAGGGGACTGAACCGGAGGGAGAGGAGGGAGACGAGATGGGAGATACGGAGGGAGGACTGAAACTGGGAGGGGAAAGGGGCAGAGGAGGAGGAGGAACTATTCTTCGTTTCCTCAACGATCGCCGCTTGACATACACCACTTTCAGGTCATCATCATCCTCAACGACCAAATCAATGCTTTGCGAGAGATTACCTAATAATGACGCCGCCCAACCATCACAAGCCTATACTATTGTTGCTAGATCGAACAATCCTATATGCGAATAACAGAGCAGTATTCGCGAATAAGACTATTCGATTTAACAATACTATTGTCATGTGATGACGTCATACACAAACGCCCAACAATGAGCCAACGAACCACCTCTTCATCGTCCGACAGCGTAATGATGTCATCCGAGCCGCCCGCAGCCTCCTTCTTGGTCGATGCAGCGCCTGCAGCGCCGCTTCCGGCTGCAGCTGCAGCCTTCGGCTTCACCTCCGCGCACTCGTCGTCGTCACTCAGGTCGCACACCTGTCAATATACAAAACATAAAATAATTTCAAAAAAATAGCCTACAATCGTCTATTGACCAGGAAGTAGCATAGCCCAGAAACCAAACTACAAACTACAAAAGGAGGGGACCACCCACATCGTCCTCTGCAATCACACGGAAGCTGCCGTCCTTCAACAGCTCCACGTCCGTCACCTTCCTGTCCAGCTCCTTGAGCATCCTCATGAAGTACCTGCAAAGGAATGAATCACTTACTATAATCACCACAACCGTGCATTATCAATCATCATTGTATTCAAGAGTATGTACCGGCAGTACTAAAAGCTCATTGCTATACACTCCACCCGTTCATTTTACCTGCATCTCGAAACACCAATCACCCGGCACTATCAACTGTTCGGTTTTCTGTTCTGGTAAAACTGCACTCGGTAACGACTCTCGACACTCCCAACACATCCGGTTACTCGACCGATCCAAATACTTGTGCTACTGTTCTTCTCCTTCTTATCACTCATCAAGCACGTTCGGTGACTAATCAACCAGCAGCAACACCCTTCTCCTCTCTTTCTCTCTCTCCTCATTCTCCAGTACTTCTTCATTCTATTTGTTTTCCCTCCACTATCAACTTCCGGTTGCTGGCATCGTTTAGAGGATAATGCCACACGCAGAGTACAGAGTGCAACTGGGTCAGAAGGAGAGGGAGAGAGAGAGAAGGCGAGGGAGAAAGTGGTTTACATGCCAAGACGACGATGTTTCATCGTCGCCTATTTGCCATCCCACTTAACCTCTCCCTCCAATCTCTCATCGTTCAAACGCTCCTCTGCCTTCCAGACCGGAAGTTACCGTATGTTTACTCGCTACTCTGTCGGCAAACAGTGACGCACAATGCGCGATGCTCGATCTCAGAAAGCGCTCGGCAGTTCCTCGTTTCAGGGACTTTCCATTAGGAGTGGCTTCGAGCGCACTCTCGGGCACAATTCTGATCGAAGAGATAGTGTGTAGAATGATGGGGGGGGGGAGTTCCTGCGAAGCCATCCCTCTTTCCCTATCGTCGCATCGGCATCTTTCCAAGTTTGGAATCCAAACATCATACGACGCCGTCTCAGAGATCGCCATCTCAAGGACAACAATCTGCCGTCATATTGTCCATTGATGGCAATGGTGGTGCGGGAGGAGAGGGGGAGGGAAGGATGTCCCCCTTGTCGCCCTCATCGATCACCTCTACCGGCCCTCATAGTCGTCAACAATCGACGCCATCTTTGTACTCCTCCTTCTCCTTTCACACTCTCTTTCTCCTGTGCATGCCCTTCTCTCAGGGGGCAGGACAGGGCAAGAGACTCATTTAGACGAGGCCCCCGAGCGTGCACAACACCCATTCTCAAATCCAATATAGCCGCAGTACACGGCAGCGCAGTCGAGCCAGACTACGGCCAAAACATCAACAAGTTCATTCAATGACGCTAGACATCATTCAATGACGCTAGACATATCGTGCAGTCCAATTCTTAGCAGACAACAGAATCATGCTCCAGGATCAGACTTATCTCCAATACACTCTGCACGAGGCACCTTCTTCTCTCTTCTCTTCATCACTTTATCTCCTCTTTCTCTCTCTCCCAACGGACCTTTCTCACAATCCTTCAACATCGCTTCTCCAGGCCGACGAATCTCGTGGTGTGCCCTTCTCTCTCCTCTTCTCCCATACTCGGTTCTCTAACTTCCCCAGCCTCCTCCTCTCCCTCTGCTCATCTCGCCACTCTCTCATCTCCCCCTTATCCCTCCCCACATCCCACGTCTTCGTCCTTCGTCTCGTCGTCCGGACTCTCCTCCATCCGCGTGCTCTCCCGTCCCCCTCTCTGCTCCCTCGCCTATACTTAGGCCGACGTCAATCGAAAATAACCCGAATACGGCAAGAATAGCTCTCCCAGGGACTTTCCCCACTTTATCAAGCACTAAAAAGTGGACAATTTGGCAGATTTAAGCTGCAAAACGAAATAATCAATGCCAGCGGGTATAGAAAGGGGACCAAACGTTCGGCACGCTCCAGAAGCATCCGGAAAGGTATTTTTAGACTCATACTCATACTTCCTTTTGGAATATATGTGATTTGGGGGGGGAGTTTTAACCACCTTTCAAGCTTCGTCTACACTACTCTTTCGTATTCTGTGTGTCGCCCATCTACCAACTACTAAATACAGCATTTTAACTACAAGCACATGCCACAAACCCCTTATTTTGTGTGTATGCCTACGTGCAATACTCCAATTCCCATCGTGTCATTACCGTACCCCAGTGCATGTCCATATTTGTCTCATTCTAGTCAATTTCTTTCTACTCGCCAGTATGCCGAGTATGTTTGTGTGTAATGGACAAGTTTGTCCATCATCACCTCTTCTCTTACTCAAGGGAGAGAGAGATAGTACTAGTCTCGTGTGTCAATTCCGCCATCGCTGTCCACACCAACTTGGTCTATCCTCCTCCTCCCGCCCTTGATCTACTCTACATTACATCTCTCTCGACTTTCGATCACGTGAACGGCGGGCATCAAAGGTTCTCTCTCAACGCGTCATACGGAGAAGGAGAGAGAGAGAGAGAGAGAGAGAGAGAGAGAGAGAGAGAAATGGTAGGTGGCGGTAACACAACAGATCATCTCCGCTGCCGCTGTGCAACTGATCATCAACTACTATTATCATTTCGCAATCACAGACACACATACAGACAACAGATGCCTGATCGAGCACCACAGCCTCTTTCTCCCCCTAGTTTCATTCATCCTCTCAAAAGGCTCATCTTCATTCAATCTATGATGTCGACGTCAACGGAAGCCATCTCTCTCACACACTCTCGCCTCACATGACTGCCATTAGCGGATTCACCCCCTGCCTTCTCTCTTCCTCCTCTCATCTCATCCTGAGAGATAGAGAAGAAGCAGAAACCCAAATGTGCCGGGAAACATGCGAGCCGAGCACACGCCTAGCAACGGCGCGTGAGAACACGGATTCCTTCTCGTTCAAAATTTCCGTCCAGCATAGAACAGTGCCTTCCGTTCCAGACATCGTCAACACCACAAACACATCGCCAGACATTCATGAATGCGCATACCGCGCTCGCGTTTGTTAGACAAGAGACCCAAGACCTCTCTTGCCTCTCCTCACTTCGTTTTCTCATCTCGCCAGACTCAACTCCTCAAAAAAGGCGGGAGGGGGGAGACACTCTCGAATGTGACGCAGCCACGCCGCACCACGCCAAAATCTGGCGCTGAATCGCCACAAAAAAGGCCATGTGCCTATCACATTTCACGCCAGCCTCTCCCTTCTTGGGCTTTGTGTGCTAAAACCGACGCCGAGACTGCGTCGACACACTATTACATCCACGTCTCCACATGCACATGCGCATTCCCGATTGCGTGATCTCTCTCCCTCTACGATATCCGATCTCTCCTCCTTCTGTACATCTTTCCTCCTTAACAATTCCGTCATATCCCATTCTTCCCACCCCTTCACATTCACACGTCTACTCTTTGGCCTTCTCTCTCGATGCTTCCGATCGCGCCTCGAGGGCCGATTAAGAGCGCAAACACATCCACACCTCCTCCGCGCCCTCCACACGCGAGAAGCGCCAGTCATCGAGACAGTATGTAGTGCAGGAGGGAGCAGGGAGATAAGTGAGCAGGCAGATGGTACATGGAGACAGTCTCAGAGTTCATAGAAAACGAGGAGAGTGGTATGGGGAGAGATAGATACCGACAGTCAGAGACAGAGACACTTGATGCACATGACATCACCAGCAGGAGGAGAAAAGTTGCCAAGAAAGCGCGAATCATGGGACCAAACGAGTCTAGATGGTTTCTATACGGACACACTTTCACCTCTTTGCCCCTCTTATCTTGAGCGCGCAAAACCGAATAGTCATTAAAGAGTGAAAGGGGAAAGAGGAAAAGGACGAGCGATAGAGATACATCACGCTCAATCTTGAAATATGTCCACTGCCGAGCAGAAAACGAGGGACCAACACATTACAATAGTGTTACATCATAACATTGCTGCAGTATTCATGCCTACCGTAGTCCTTGATAAACACACAACACACCACAGTATTTCTACAGGATCGACATCACATTGCTACAGTAACCATATCTACCGTAATCACTAGAATGGATACAGTAATAAAATTACTTGTCAATTATTAGCTTATGGTAGGGGGCGCTGCTGCTGCACACGCAACACTTCCATGTGGGACGCTTCTCGTTCATCTGAGAAAATTGATAATTAAAATATATATATATAATTTGATGTTAATTCTTACTATGATGCGCAATCCACCGCACTCGGTGTTAGAATTTCAGTGATCGCGCAACACAGGGAATATTTTATCAGACCCGGAGGATCGGTGTACCATGCACATGTAATATCTCGGAGAGTTCATACCAAACCAGTACTACGTAATCTGGGAATCGAATAAAAAGTTTTTAAAAAGCGTCTCTCTCACTTGTAGATATACATCGAGGTACAGAGCTGCATCAAACTCGGTGCAATAATGTCCCTAGCGCATGATATATAGATTTCGAGATTTCGTTCCAAAATAGTGAAAGCCAGCGTCTTATTGAATCAAAAATCAAAACAGTAGCCGTCTCTCACTTGCGGATACAGATCTAGGCGCAATGTTATATCAAACCCAGTGTAGTAGTAATGCACCTAGCGCATGCCATATCCTCGAGAGTTCATTCCAACTTAGTACTACCCGAGCAGGGTATGAAATAAAGTTTTCACAAAAATTATCAAACCCGTTGTATTCAAGCGTCTAGCGTACGTTATATCTTCAAAATATTATTTCAAATCAATGTATCGCACGTTTTGTATGGAGTAAAAAATGTTACTCACTTGCAGGTACAAATCGAGGTCGAAGCACTGCAGATGCGTGCAGTCGCGCGACCGCGCCGCCACCGTCATACGCGTCTTCCCCAGCTGCAAATGTATTTATTTGAATTTTTTAAATTTATTTATCCGTATCTTTCTTTACTCTAATTATTACTTTATTCAATTTATCGAATCAATGATCTATTATAGAACTTTAAAACAGTGCTCGGCCCAATACTTTCACCTCATTTGTATTTATTAAATAAAATCAATACTCGATCACGCAGTGCACTCAGATACAGTACCCGTTCCAATAATTAGTCATCACCGACTAATCAGCAGCGATCACGAGATACGCCAACAACTCCTTTAATCTCTCCCCTTCCTTGACAACTTTTCAACTGCTCTTGACAGCACCTCAGATCTGGTTCGCCTTACATTCATCACCCACTCCCCAATCACGGTCAAAAAGTTGGACTACCGATCTCTCTCTCTCTCCCGTTTTGCTTCCGGTCTAACTGTCTCATCCTTCATCTCTTCCTCGTCCGCTCTCCTTTTATCACTTTCTCCTCACTACCGTACCCCCTCCCTTCCCTGCCTCTCCATCAATTCCCAATCTGGTAACAGCCGCGCTAAATATAGCCGCCCCCATCTATTCTCGTCAGGCGGGAGAGAGAGAGAGAGGCGCCGCTCTCCCTACGGTCAACCATCCCCATAAGAGAGACTATCTGAGTGGATCAACATGTTTCTGGAGAGGCTTGGCACAGGTCGAAAAGTGGGAAGATGAGATAAACATGCCACATTGTACTATGGCCGAGTCGGAATTGATTCATGATATTGAGAAAGTGCAAAAACATTTCTACGCCTCAGGGCATGACGTCATCGAAATTTCCGGTTTTCGAAAACTTCATCAAATGGGCTAATGAGTGGTACCAATCGATTCCTCATAAAATTCTAAGACTTTTCTGACTCCATGAGTTTTTCGCTAATCTTTAATCTAAGCCTGAAAAATTGAAAAACTGTTTTTAAAATATTTGATTTAAAAAATTTAAATATTTTTGTGTAGTTTCCCTGAGGAGATGGCAAAATTTTATTCGCGTAATAAAATGCTATAACAATGATAGTTCAACTGTGTGAAGGGTTTTTTTTGTATGAGGGGCATTAAGCTTGTTCAGTAAGCTGAAATAGAATGGGTCCTTGGAATTATGGTGTACCTACAGTCACCAGGGGAAAAGTCGTAATGTTATTAAAGCGGCTCTGTGAGACACGATATCCATTTTAGCATAACTACTCAATAGTAGGTGGCCAGGGCTTTCATCGGCCTTACCGCCGAACCTGCCGGATAATAATTGGAAATTACTCCGGGTTACTGTAGTACACCATAATTCCAAGGACCCACTCAATTTCAGTTTACTGAACAAGCTTAATGCCCCTCATACAAACAACCCTTCACACAGTTGAACTATCATTGTTATAGCATTGTATTACGCGAATTAAATTTTGCCATCTCCTCAGGGAAACTACACAAAAATATTTAAATTTTTAAAATCATTTATTTAAAAACCAATTTTTCAATTTTTCAGGCTTAAATCAAAGATTAGCGAAAAACTCATGGAGTCAGAAAAGTCTTAGAATTTTATGAGGAATCGATTGGTACCACTCATTAGCCCATTTGATGAAGTTTTCGAAAACCGGAAATTTCGATGACGTCATGCCCTGAGGCGTAGAAATGTTTTTGCACTTTCTCAATATCATGAATCAACTCCGCCTCGGCCATAGTGCAATGTGGCATGTTTATCTCATCTTCTCATTTTCGACCTGTGCCAAGACTAATTCGACTGAGTCAGATAGTCTCTCATAACGATGGGGTGGTGTCGATTAGGTTCACTATCTAGTTGTATCTCTACCCTCCCTTTCCCTCTCCCTCCTCCGTATCTGCATTGATGTCTCTCTCCCCATCTCCATCGAACGATGTATGGAAAAAAAGAATCGGGAACAGAATTGAGGGACCAAAATAAAATCATTTGTCGATACAGAAGAGTACAGGACTCAAGACTACAGTACTCCAGCCTGATCTCTTGTTCCGCAGACTTAAGTATTGACTGTTTGTCGCCCACGATCGCACCGTAATCACATGAAACCACAAGACAGCAGGCACATACGACACATACGAGTCTTGAAGAGGTTATTAATTTCACTCCGACTACTACGTTGCATACCATGCTAACACAGTAAACAACTATACCTATCTATGCACTCCACTAAGATTTTATATCATGTGTTGTACAGATGAATGAATCGGATTGAATGTTGTTTGCGGGGAGCATAAATGCTGGAGGGGACTTGTCAGCACTGGGCTTGTGGTGCACTGCGGAAGTGATGCGGGAACCAATTTCCCGTATCTGGCAAGAAGGGGAGAGAGGACAGGTGATTCTGTGCGACATGCCACTCATAATTGCAGTGATCTGCGGGGATCGAGAATTAGTAGCTCTGATCCTGCTTAAAGAACATATAGCGAATTTCAAATTTCTTAACAAAAAACAATTAAGGCACGTGATTCAGTGCTGCGCATAGATCACAAAATCAGTGAGCTGCAAACATCGGGAATGCATCATTTCTTTTGTCTCCACAACCCCCATAATGCGGTATTTGACCATGATAATCCACATAATTTGCATAAATAAAGAGTTTTCAAAGATCAACGATCAAAGCCCTCTCACCGGACAGAGGAGGGAGATCTTGAGCGAGTCCATTGCCACGTCGTCATCGTCACCGCCGCCCAGTCTGCAGTAATTTTCATTGTACAATAATTAAATAAAATCAATCGATAATCGACGCTACCGTACCTTTTCCTGATGGTCGCCTCGGTGGTCTCGTAGGGAAGATCGAACGAGGGCGAGCTCTCCACGCGCTTACGCAGAATAGTCGCGTCCACGCGAGACACCTTCAATTATTATTATTTAAGAAAAAGTTATAATTAATTTGCAGTTGCCAATTTCGTGCTACCGAACCTCCATGCAAAGGAGAAACTAAGAAAACCCAACGAATCGTTAAACCCCAGGGCTAATGAAAATAGAATTTCATAGCGACGAACAAAATACTTTCTTAAAAGTATCCATTAAAAAGTCGCTGACACAGTTGATTGTATTTAAAATTTAAAAAAAAAACATCCTTCGTCACGCACCAGATAAATGGCCATTGCCCACGTGCGCTTGTCCGCCGTCCAGTCTATCCGCACGCGGTGCGTCTTCTCGCGCGCGTGACCCGTGACGTACTGCGTGAGGTTGACGGGGCGCGACGGACGCTTGGGCTCCACGTTGGGCTTGTTCGTGGGAATCACGTTCTGCAAACAAGAAGAGTCCCGTCAGTTGCATAGGGATGATCAGATCAATCGACACTACAAATACAGTACTCTCACAGGAGGAGCAAAAAAGAAGCACCACCGCTTTTGCACACATCACAACAGGTGGTAAATAATAGAATCGTCGTCATTACGTCAATATTCTAAAAAAAATGTTGTTGCGATTTTAAATATATCAGGGGTTAGGAATAAGCATATTTTGTGTTCATTGCTGCAATGCACAATCACTATCTCATAGGATAATCACATACCACTGAAACTCTAAACCACCACCAGAGAACTTCTCTATAAATTCAATATCCACAAACAATACTCCGCTCATTGAATGATCATTACCTAACTATTCCCTGAATACGTAATCGTTACGCAATTTCTCACCGGCAATGTCACGGGAGATTCATTGATCTTGACGTTGACGTTGAGCGGGAAGTCGTCCGGCTGCTCGATGTTGAGTATGTCGCCCGTAGCGTTGAAGAATCTACAATTATTGTTTTTATAAAGTTCTTTTTTGTTGAAATTTTGAATGGAAATATCAAAATTTTGATATCATGTTTTTTCTCCAAAAAAAGCATAAACATGACGTGTCCTTGGACATGTGCTTTTAGTTGCTAATTCTAAATTTTTGTTAATTAGTCATTTGCATAATAAATTAATAATAATTAATCACCTCATCTGGACCTCGGTGCGCGGGAAGACGTCGCTCCTCGTCTGCAGCCGCAGCTGGTGCTCAGCGGGCACGATGAAGTTGAGCGTCATCTGCTTAATGAGGGTAATTAGTAAGTGTGCGATAATGGAAAGAGGAATGTTGCTCAAAATAACAAGCAATTGCGAAAGCGGGTCAAGCATGAGCGCCCGGTGATACACACAAGTTGTGACAGTTGTGACACAACTAGCGGGCGTCCAAGTACTAATTTTGAAATACGAATTTTTTTAATGTCGTGTCTATAACATTTAAAAAATAATCTACTTACAAATATACAGCACATAGAAATAGATCAAGTCAGTAAAATATTTTTATGCAAGATTTTGTTCAAGATTTTTTTCATTTTTTATCAGAAATTGTGCAATTTAAGAGGCAAATCCAACCTGTGCGCTCGTCTTGTTCCCGTTTGGATTGCACGGCAGCTCCTGCGGCTCGAGCAGCGTGAAGATCGGGTCGTAGAAGGGCAGCGCCATCGGCGTCAGATTGCGCGCCGGTCGCGGATTGAACTGCAATCATGTACCTTTGTTTGGTTGTTTGTTTGCTGCAGTTTCGTGCTCAATAGCACCAATAGTACTGTAGTAATCAATAGAAAGCAAGCAAACCCTACTTTTTTGTTTCTACAAATAAAAATGTACTAAATTAACGACAAATCGGTCATAAAACATTTATTGGAGAGAGGCAAAGCTTACATTTGCCGGATTCTGCGCGTGCGCGAGGCTGTGCATCGAGCTCATGCCTGCAATGGGGAAATGAATAAAATAAATCAATTCGCAATCTGCACTCTTGCACCACTACCATACCCCCACTCACCGATCGTGTTCAGGCCCGGCATGCCGCCGTAGCCGCTGAAGCCACCCATGCCGCCGCTCGGACGATACCTACAAGAATAAAAATAGGATTACTGTAGGTTATCATTTTTTTTATTCTTAAAAAATCAATGAAATGTCTCACGCCATTTGCTGCTGTTGCTGCTGCTGGTGGTACGAGTTCGCATTCATCGTTGGCAGTGGGTACGGCGTCGGTCGCCCGTTCACTCTCGCCTCGATCTCACGAATCTAAAACACACAAAATTTAACATACTGTCCATTTACGTTATCTGTGTAGCTATACTAGTATGCTCACAATATTCAGATTTTCGTTTTTACTTTTGCACGATCTACGAGATTGCGTAAAAGCCCTAACACAGGTAGAATAACTTAAAGCAAAAAAATAATTATGCAACGCACACCAGATCCGCATCAACCGACCGGCTGACTAGACGAATGTGAAAGAAAATGATTGAGAGATGAAAAAGGAATTTTTGATATCGTTTCATTATCGGTGCCCTATCATTTTGAGTGGCGAAATTTCTCTCCATTTCACAAACTCTCTCGAGCAAAGCCGAGAAACTGAATCCTCTTTTCTATACCGTATAGAGAATGTAGGAATATTTAGAATATTGAATAGTAATGACGCAATCTCTCACCTTCTCCATCACTTGTCGCGACAGCTGCGGGTTTCTGAGCAGCTCGACGCATCGCGCGTACAGCTCATTCTTCTTGCCGAGCTGAAACAGCACGGTTAATCATCAATATTTTTTCCCAGATAGTTAATCCAATAAAATAGAAACATTAATTCACCTTCTACAATTCCAAAACAAGAAGAGAACCAACTTTCCTCTATTAAACATTATGGTCAATCATAATCATATTTTGGATCGGTAGATAATTAAATCAAATAATATCCGTAATTCACCTTCTGCAACTTGTAGTGCGTGAGCAGATTCTGCAGTTCCGTCACTTTGAAGTGCGCGAGTTTACCCTGCAACATCCGCCCATAATTTCCTTTGGATTCGACGGCGATCCATGGGTGCAAATCAGACGTAATTGCGCCTCCTTTCCATGTACGGTCTGGTCAATCACATGCCCTCATTAATTTCGAAAGACCCTCGCTCTCACCTCGTAAGGAGCCGTCTCGGCGCGGAGTGCTTGCTGCTGTGCCGCGTGGGTGCTGCTGTTGTGCATCATTCCGGATCCGCTCTACCGTACTCTCAGTACGTCGCCCGCGTGTGTAGCCAGTCAATACCCAATCGAGCGTCACAGTACGCCGTCAAAAGGGAAGGGGAGCCAAGCTCTCTCACTCACTCGTTAGTTATCACCACGCTATGCTACGGCAAAGCTAGATGGATCTAGCTTTGTGTGAGTAACAACAACCGTACGGTAGCCCCTGAATTGCATCGATTAGTGCCCTATTTTATGAACGAGATCGTGAAAAAATACAGCAAATGTGGCTTCCTAGATTCCAGACTTACCTCGGAATCCCTAGTTAGGCCGGTTGCGAAGGAAATATCAAACATGCGTCAGTATGGATTTCGCCTTCACGACTTGCCTACAAAAGAATAGCCACATGAATGCATTACGCGCCGATTCATGCCCAACACATCACAAGTAAATTACATTATTGAGAAAGTTTGCGACTTGAATCGACACGTTTACAATTGAAATAGAAACACGAAAAGAAGGGAACAGCTGATAGCTCTTTATCGAGACCGCTCTAAGTGCTGTCACAAATTCAACTTGATGCCGAATATCGCAGCATTTTCCCTAGCCAAACCTGAAACGCGGCTCTTCCAAGCTATCAACTGTGCAGGTACAATGGGTGATAATGGTGATAGCAACAAGAGCATAGGTAAGCCACGGCGGGCCTTGGCTTTCACAAACCATTCTACCTCACGGGGAGTGAGGCGCATCATCAACACCGACAAGGACCGTCTCGAAACAGTCTCAAAACAGTTTATTCGTCTTTTGTGATATAATAATCAAGTCGGGCGCAAACACACATCATTCTATACATATCTCTTCTACTACTCGTTACAACAAGAGTGTCGGGTGAGCAAACGGGTCCTGCGAAACTAGACCGGGGATAACGACCAATCAATCAATAAATCGATCGATCAACCGATAATTCCCGCCCTATCTACGGTACCACATCTGTGCCTCTCGCTTCCTCTTGATCTTCTTCTGCAGTTGCAGCACTCCGTAGAGAAGAGCCTGTGCAACGGATCGATAGACACACAGTACCCCCGAAAACATCTTTCATTGCAACCGACTATCGCTAAACGCATTTTTACTTCGTTTGTGGGACCTAACTTCACAAGACGCAGTAATGTATGAAAAGTAATGCATATCCGAAGAAAGCAGATACACAGAAGCCGCAGAATCACATTTTTGCAGTTGCAAAAACACATGCTACCACCAATGCACAAACATTCCACGGAGAGAGGAGATTATCGTCTTACCGTTCGTTCCATTTTTATTACTTGCAAAGCACTTGATTTTCAGTGTCAAAACGCAAACACTGCCTATCTTAGAGCGCAGAATCCCATTTTTCGTTTGTGCTTTTTTCATCGCATTCCCCGCGCACTAATACACTACTAGGATCTCGATACAATCTCCCTTATTGCTACAGTACCGTACTCTTCGGTGACCAAGAAACGTTAACCGCCTACCGTATCCCCAACTACCATTATCTACCGTAACCCTCTTTCTTACCTCAGCAGTCGGGGGACAGCCGGGGACGTAGATGTCGACGGGGATCACTCTATCAGCGCCGCGCAGCACCGAGTACGCGTAGTGGTAGTAGCCGCCGCCGTTGGCGCACGAGCCCATCGAGATCACCCATCTGCAGAGTAAGATATTATGCCATAACATATATTCCACCAGGACTAGACATATTTTATGTGATGCTCACATTCATGCTATCGGATAGCACGATGAAATGGTTACGATGAGGCGCGCAAAAAGAAAAAAAAAGAAGGGTTGCCGAAATAGGATAAGTTAGGGAACCGATAGCATCGCTTCATGTCATACCGTCGAAAATTGTCGGTATAGATTAAGAGGGGAAGATGATGACTCGATTGACAGGAACGGTGAGTCAGACATCTGATGCTATCGAACGTAGTGAAATTTCGAAATACCCAAAAAAATCAATATTAATTAAACTTCTCAAAGCGCCGAACACATACTACCACTAACAGCGCACAAAATTGAATTGCGAAAGCAACCAAAATAGTATGCGTAGCCTCTTCTTACTCAGCCTCTTCTTACTCACTCATCGTTATGCAAGGCCCCTAAGTTCCATGCGAGGCTAACAACCAACTAACGTGGGACGAAACGAGAGTGGTAGAGTAGCTATGGTGATGTAACTAGATGAATATGAAGCGGGGGAGAAGGATGATCAACAGACGTGATTGAATCAAAATTCGAAGGAAAAATACGAATACGAGCGACAGTGCGTAGTGCACTGTTTTTGGTATATTTGATGAAAACCGGTCAAAATGCATGATACAATGAAAATCCGTTGCCCGACATGAGTCTCGGACGGCGTGCAGAAGTGATTTTCCTCACAAGCGAGAACGTATTTGACCTATTCGCCTCGTCCTCAGTACGCGACCGGGTCGCAAAGATAAGGAACGACGAGGTGATCAATGGTCGCGATTGAGGATGGACTCTAATCACTGGCGCCCCAACCTATCGATCGATATCTCGCGCGCGCCCGCACTTTGAACTACAAGAATACGGTATGCAAACAGAGCGGAAGAGATATTAAACGCAAATATCGCCTTGCAATGATATTTAACAGACGTTCTTTTAGCACCTATTGCGACCAAGTGTAAATACATCTGCAATGTAGGACCATTGCAAGAGGACTTTGAACTCTGTCAACAATAGCCAAGCAAGCATTGAAAGAGTAAGAACCGGAGATGAAACTCATTTCTCGCAAGTAAGCGTTCGTTTGCGGAAAACGAACGTCTTGTTTGCATTTCCCCCCCCCCTCTCGCCCTACGGGGGATACTATACTCAGGCGCAATACGAGAGTGTTCGAACGAGTTCTCCGTTCCCTTTTCCTCCACCCTCCTCACTCTCTATGAAATATCGATTGCAAGTTAGGGAGGGGAGCGAGAGAGAATGCTAGAGAGAGATGCTATGGTTTCCGTGCAAATGGGACGCTTAGAAAACAACGATAACTACACTATGAAGACTACTGGAGAGGGAGAACGGATCCCATCCATCTGGTTCGATCTACTACATATTGGGCAGAGAAAGAGAGGGAGATCCGAAAATAGCAGAAGGAAAACGATAGATGTACGGCGAAAATGTAGGGCGCAGGACGTTATAGAAATGAAAAAGCAGCGAGAGAGTGCGCCATAATGAGAGAGTAATCGATCGCCTATAGGCCGTCATTCACTCTAGGCGAGGGGGGGAGACAACTAATCGATAGCCGGCGGGGAGAGGGCAGTCACGAGGGAAGGGAGAGGGGGGAGGAGGAGAGGAAGGGGGAAACCCGAAAAAAGAGGAGGTGGAATAGGGGGGGGGGAGTAGAGGAAAGAGTGGAAAACGATGAAATGAGGGTAAATGAGGATGAAGCTTCAATGAGAATAGGGCCAAAATCTGCGAAATGGACGAAATTAAGAAGAATACGAAAAGAAATTGCGAAACAGCTATGATGAAATACTTATACAAATTTACGTGTCAAATAATAAGACGAAATTTCAAGAACTGCGCAGCAGAAACATTGAATGCAGTGAGAACATGTGAAAGAGGAAGATAAACAGCAAATGATTTCGGGGGGAAAGTACGACTCCAAAGACCAGCACTAACGAAATCTGAGCAGAAGTGGATGCCGTTTTAAAAAAGTAATAATTTCGTGCTCAATTTCTTAGGAAAGCCATTCAGAGACAATTAAAAGGAAGATATTCAAACGCTGCAAAAATATCCGTATACGTGAACAAGACGCGCAATGAACGATACCATGAAGAGCCATGCAGTAAGTGCACAAAATGACGCCAAGTCTAATGCGCGCGCATTCAAAACTGACGTGGTCGTTTGTTTCATAAAAATATCTGGAATGCCGTCGAAAAATATACCGTACGTACTCTATTCGCATAAGAAATCACTTCGTCTAGTGTGCAGAACCTACAAAACTATGTGCGCTACAAGTGCACCTGATGAACGGTTCCACACAGAATATGTTAGATTTATTAAATCAGTTTTCATTTTTAAAAAAATGTTTAAAACTCACTTCGCCTCAGGCATCTGGTCGTAGACGCGACGGAGGGCGGGCGCCATCTTGTTGGTGACGGTGCCGGCGACGAAGATGAGATCGGCCTGCACGATTCAGGTTGCAACAAAAGTTTACATCGCTGACACAACAGAAGCGAGCGGTAATTTTTGCGTGGAATTTGAAACATAAAATTTTACTCGAGCGCAAATTTGAATCAACTAGGAAATCCCTGAACAACAACAACATGTTTTCGACGCTAATGAGGCACGTGAGTAGTAAGCAACGGGTGACATAACATACTGTCACACCACGAAAGTGTATGCGAATTTTCCAATGTTATCTGCGCTAGAACTTCCACAAACAGTGATGGTCACGTTCCCTAACAAAGGAAAGCTCGAGCGTAAGGGGTCAAAATTGCGAAATCACAAGAGATATGTTGCGAAATCGACGCTTTTCGGGAAAGAATTTTGAAAATCACAAAGGGCGAGAAAACACAGTAACCTGGCGAGGCGAGGCACGGAAGACGACTCCGTATCGATCCATGTCGTAGCGGGGCGCGGCGAAGTGCATCATCTCGACGGCGCAGCACGCGAGACCTGCAAAAAGGATTTTTTTCATAACATCCTAACACCTCGTCAACAGTGAAGCCCTATTCCCTATCTTGTAAGCATAGGTGGGCAGCACTTATCGGAGCCTTTTTGCGCAGTGCTCCCGAACTAGTTTTGTCCATTGCGGGGTTCCCCCGATAATTCTAATTATTTTTCTCCTCAAATTTTGCCTTTTCTTAGTCTTACACAGTGCTTCCGAAATCGCCGATCCCCATTTGCACAGTGCCCCTGCCCCCTCGCGCATGAGTGTAATGCTGCACAAATTTCATGGGTGGAATTCCACCCTCTGAGGGTGGAAAACTCTTGTAACTCAGCTCAAACTGAACGAAATCTCTCCAATCAAAAGGGAAAATGTTCCAAACGTGGCTTGCAATCCCTGTATCAAGTTTAGTTTGGAAGTTGTAGCTTCACTACGAAAAAAGTTATGAAAGGGTGCATAAAACTGTTTTGCACCTTGCACCCCATGAAATTTGCGCAGCATCAGAGAGGGGATAATGAAAGAGAACGGCAGTGATGGGATTTTTTTCAAGGATTTTCGAGATGCGTATCTCCGACATTGGTCCAGAAATTTTCAAAACGCAGACTTCCAACTTCTTTTGCTAAATTGAAAATGTTTGACCATTGTGGAATTTTCTGGCACTGTTGCGGAGCCCCAGTCGATGTCGTATATCTATCCCAACTTTGAGGCGAACGGACCGAACGTGAAATGGGGTTCTCGCAGGTAGTTCGTGCACAAATGGCTTATTATTTGTAGTAAACAGGCAAAATGCATGGAACTAATCAAGATTTCCGTTTGCCGACATTGTTCGGGCTGCGTACAGAAGCGATTTTCCTCGCTAGCGAGAACCTATTTTACTAATGGAACGGACCGAAGGTGAGGGGCCAGATGGAGGTGCGCTGGGCCATGTTCATCACGTCGTCGAGACGAGCGACGGCGTATTCGCCGAGCGAGGAAGTGTTCGTGAACGGCGTGCCTGCAATCAAGTCGACGATTGCAATTAAACAAATTCGACTGGTTCACAGTTGCAAAGAATCGCGATGGAAAGAGGGACCTATTCGGAAGATCTTAGTGTTTTTCGGGAGCCGGGCGGGACGACATTATAGCTTTTTGTGCTCATATCTATGTGGCTACCAGCTTAAGCTAGCCTGATTTTGAACAGTAGAGCTCTACATAGCCATGGGAGGATGCAAACGCTTACCGGTCTTGCCGATGCCCTTGGGCGCTTCGGCCGACAGCGCCGGCGTCGCCTGTGTGGACGCGAGGCGGAGCAGCGCCGTTGAAGGCGCTCCAGCCACTCGCGACAGCATCTGAGTCTGCTCACGTGATTATCAAGGAAACGGGATAGTAGGAAACATGATAGATACGGGCATCGACTTGAACGATTGACTGAATGTTCAGCCAGTAAAAGGACGTACAAGGAGCGCAAACTTAATAACTTTACCACCAGGAGAACAACATAACAAGTGGCCCTGTGGACAGGTCATCATTGAATGATCAACAATCGGAAAGGAATATAATCAGTTCATAGGGCAACGAGCATTCAGTTGAGCTTCTTGAATCCGATGTCCTTGGAGTACTCACGGAAGCAGCGTCGGCACATGTCGAGACCGTACTTGCGGATGAGACCGTGGTGGTTGGAGCACACGCGGCTAAAATATTAACATAAAAATATGCAAAACAAAGCAGAAACATGCTAATACAAACCAAGTGCGCGATCCAGGCCCGTAATTGCGGGGGTGAGAGAACCAGATGTTGGCGAATCCCATGATTGACTGACGTAACCGAGTCCTGGGAACTCAGATTCACTTTCAAATCACGAAAATGAAAACAACCAATCGATAAATCACCGAAAACAAGCACAATCTTAAAAAAAAAGCTTGAGAATTTTGTAGCTCAGCGCTGCAAAATATTACTCGCGTCGCGGCATGCGTCGCGTGTCGTTAAACATAGAAACGCACTGTCAGATCAGTTCGCCGGGTCGCCTGTTTCCCGCACTTTCTCGCCTTTCCCATTCCCTTTGTCGCTTCTTTTCCCTCCAAAATTGTGTAACCATCCATCGATTACCGATGTAACCAGAGTACACCCACTGGTTCCGCTTAGTTTCTCTCGTTTTCGTCTCAAAAGCGCGCGCATTTAGTTTCCGATCACACTTTCGCTCTTTCGTTTACCTTGTCTTTTTTACATGTTCCTTTAACCTTTCTCTGCTATTTTACCGGCACACTTGCACTTTGTTTTTGCGAAATTTCGCTTTGTTCCAGTCCAGACGATGCGTGCGGAGGTGCGCGAGCTGGAAGGAACTTGTGGAGAGGAGGATCGTGCTGATCAGCCCTGTGGCTCGGCCTCGTCCGACTCTAACTCGAACGGAGAAGTTCAGCGGAGGCGGCAGAACGGCGTCGCATCGACGAACACCTCGCCCAACGGTCGATCGCCCAATCATCTGGCCAGCCCCGCTAGTGCCGATAACGCCAGCGGCGTGGAGAACGGTGGGTGTTTTAACAGTTTTTCTCTCTCAAAACTTACTGGCCATTGCTGATATATCTTTCTATTTTTGATGTCTCTTCTGTTCTCATTGAAAAATAAGTCTACGTCTGTAGACTTCTGGGCTACCGAGCGACGACTTTAGAAGTCTATCGTTTCGATCAGAGGCAGGGGATAGTCATTTTTAGACTTCTCAAGCCATTGCTCGGTAACCAAGACTTCTGGAGGCGTAGACTTATTTCCTGTCGTAGGTTATTTTTGAGACGCAAGTTATATTTGGCGTTAATCAGTGTCTCCCCCTTGGTCCGAAGTCGTCAATCAGCGTGAGAAGAAATTCAAAGAGAAACAGAAGAAGAGGATGGCCACGATGGTGATGAGGAACAAGAGGAAATCAGGGGGAGAGGATAGGGTGAGCGTTTTACCCACTGGCAAATGTTTTGCACGGTGTAGAATTGCGCAAATATATTTTTAAAAAAATCCTCATTAATGAACATAGGTCAAAAGGAGTTTTCAGAAATTGGCCTCGAAAATGCCAAAATGTGGGTTGGCTTCGTCTGTTTTTACTTTTTTTAAGCGTACCTTTTGACCTATGTTAATGAGTGCTTCGAGTATTACGAAAAAAAAGCCAGGTTCGCTTTGGATTGATTGTTCTAATAACAGGTGATGTGATTACCGGTATTCTGATTCACCCCGTCAGTGTGACATTTAATGCAGACATCCCGAATCGTCATTTAGCGACGGTCCCGAGGCGTCTCATAAACTCCTAGTTCGAAAAGGATGTGTCTCGGGAACTCCAAAATGTTGGTTTTGGTATTGAGGATTCCCTCCGAAAATTCCTTCAGTTATCATACTACGAAATGCACCATGCTCAATTCATTATTTTCCACTATTCAGCCCATCGACGTCAACAATCATCATTATCCTGTGGCGGCCGCCTCTGACGACTCTTCTGATGATGAGGGAGCCTCGGCTATCCCTGGTAGGGGATTATCGATTGATCTAGCTCGCCTTCACGTGATATAGTAGTGCATGCTAGGGATGTCGGTTCAGTGTTCAAATTCCTGAATTTTGTGGGAGAGATCTATAAGAGCTGATAAGGAAACTAGAGTTAGAGAAAAAGAGACTGCCAGAGGGTACGCTCAACACCGAACCCGCATTACTAGTGCTTGCCAGGAGCGAATAAAGTAAAGGTAAAGTAGCTACCGGTATCAAGAGGCGAATAAAGAAAAGTAAAGTAAAGGTAAAGTTGTTACCGGTACCAGGAGCGAATGCGACGTGTCATTTCGAGGGCAGGACAAATCCGATATTTGCCTGGGAAAAAAGTGTTTGCACGTGGTGATCATGTTTCCATGTTGCCACCTAAATTCGCTAAAAGATGTAAGTAACGTGGCTTACGTAGATTTGTTCGGGTTGCTGCTGGAAGGCTAAAAGCGGTAGCGGAAATGACATCACTTTGTCAATTTGAGCAAAAAATGGTAGGGTCTGTTCCAAAATCGTCACAGCTGAACCGAGAAGAGTTTGGGGGTAAACTCGGGAGGGTTCTGTTCCTGGCTACACGCTAGCCCATCATGTATGATTCCATTAAAAAAATGCCCTCCTCGCAGGTCCTTCAACAGCTACGGACATTGATTTCGGATACGAGCCGACCCAAGTCGTGCCCTGGGCAACCAAGAGCTACTACCCACTGTCGATAGACGGGTTGGTCATGTATTATTTATTATTCATTTTATTCAATTAAAAAATCCATTTGAAAATTAGATTAATAAAAATAACAAAAGAAATTCGGCGACGTGCATCCTTGCCACAATATTGGCCACACCAGTGGTTTGCGGGTTGCAGCGTCGATTCTGAAGTTCCATGACGTGCCTGGTTTTGATATCGCGAACATGTGAAGATGTACAAAAATATCAAAGAGATGACAAAATGGCAAATGAAATTCGACCATGCGCAATCGCTCCACGATATTGACACCAGTGTGTTGTGGGTTGCAACAGCGATTCTAAAGTGCGATGCGGTGCCTAGTTTTGATATGACGACCTTTTCAAGTCTTATGAAAGATCAAACCGGTTAAAAATATCAGTATAATAACTAATTAATTAATTAATTAATTGATTAATCACAATAAATCAATTGCAGCCTGCACGACGAGATCGTGGACTGCTGGCAGTGGCTGAAGCCGACGCGGCTCGAGACCGCAGTCCGTTACAAGGTGTACGAGCGGGTGAGTTGAGCGAAATATATTGTTGCTGAAACACGACACATGCTGGTTTGTGCTTGTGAATGATTGTACGTTTCGAAAAATGTGTTTTTTTTTAAAAATTACTATTACAGCGCGTTTGAAGCGTGGTTTGCACCCGGGGAAAAATTGTTTCAGCAAATTCGATTTTGTATTTTTTTCTGTGTAAGCGCCCGATACCGACTGGAATTTGCATTTTCTCCTTTTCCGAAGCAGGAAGTGAATCGAAACTGTAGTCTGTGCCATTTTTTTGGGGGAGGGGACTTTCTCTTGCGTGTTTGTGAGTGCACGATTAGGGTGAGAAGTGTTGGGAGAGTTTGTTGGCACAATCTCTCTCTCTCTCTCTCTCTCTCTCTCATTCTCGGACTGTTTTTGCGTGGGCCCCATCATCCTCTCTAGTCGACATGTGTTTGTGTGTTTAGAGTGTGGACTGTTTGAGAAAACGGGGGTCCGATGTGGGGATAATCTTGAAAATGCAGTCCTTTCTACAGCTAGCAACTTTTTTCATATCAATATTGTATTCTCAGCTTGAAACATCGATGTGCATCGGTGTCTTTAATTTCGCTAAAAAAGCGCTATAAGTATGCCAGCTAAAATGAGCTAGTAAATAAACCGACAAAAACAATATAAAGTTCGTGCAAGGGTACCAAATGGTGTCTACTTGCGTACCCGGTGCTTTGCAGGTTCGGTATCTGATAGAGCACTACTGGTACCCGGTGCCCGTTCGAGTGTCCGTCTTCGGCTCCCTTCGCACGCGTCTCTTCCTCCCATCGTCCGATATCGACGTGCTGGTGGAGTGCGACGAGTGGCTGCACTACACGGATTCTGAGATGATTACGGTGAGTGGGGGAGAAGTACGGTGTTATCCGGGTATTGGTATGGCCCTCGAGTATCGAAAGAGGTTGGCGCAGATCTGATCGATCTGGGGGGGGGGCTTACGGTAGAGGGTTACGGTACTTGTGGAATCAATCTCGATTAGGAAATGAGTGCTGAAAAGGTACAATAGTGGGTTACTGTACTACTCGGATGTTGAAATTGCCCTGGGATATCAATAAGATATATGCAATTGAAAATTACGATTAAAAATAGGAAAATGGTTACGGCACTTGTGGAATATCGATATAAAAATGAGTACTGGATAACAGTGGTGGCGATCCAGTATTAGTTGGGTATCGATATTATTAGAAGGTATGAGATGCGATGGTAGTTGGGCGTTTTAACGTGAAGAGTACAGGGCTGTGGTCGTACAAAATTATAAAATATGCGGACGAGATATTGTATTATTAAAAGAAAACTATTAAAAACTTTTTTTAAAATTTATATTATTTCAACTTTTTTCAGGAAGTAATGCAGAAGACGCTCATGTGCCTGCAAGTTCACCTCGAGAAGGTAAATTAAAATAATAAATAATGTCTTTTTCTGCTCCCGAGGTGCGACCGGAGTTGGCGTAAAGCTATCAAATTTTATTTAAACTTAAATTGCATTTTAAATTTAAAATAAATTGTAAATTGTAGCTGTCGTTCCACCCGGGCGCTTTCGTGCCCATCATCAAGCTGGAGGATCCCGACACGCGTCTCAACATCGACATCTCCTTCAACACGGTGCAGGGAGTGAAGGCAGCTACCTACATGGAACAGGTATTACATTTTGTTTTGTCAAAATAATAATAATACATTGGGAAATAAAAAAAATATTATATTGGAAAAAAATTCAAATCGCACCTTATTTTCGCATTTCCGAATTTTACATGTTTTCATATTTATCCTTTGCCTTGATGTCAGGATTAATATGTAAATATGTAAAATTAGGAAATGCGAAAATAAGGTGCGATTTGAAATAAATGTAAATTGCAAAAGAATGTACAGGTGCGAAATGTACAACATGGCGGTTAGATGTCTCAAATTAGTTATTTGAAATTTAACCCCTCGCGTCACGTGCTGCTTGCTATCGACGTGAAGGAGTTAACCGATAATGCATATTCCGTAACATAGGTGGGCAGCACTTATCCGAGCCTTTTTGCGCTGTGTTCCCGAACCAATTTTGTCCATTACGGGGTGCCCCCGATAATTCTATATACTTTTTCTCCTCAATTTTTACTTTTTCTGAGTTTTACCCAGTGCTCCCGAAATCTCTGTCCCCCATTTGCACAGTGCCCCTGCCCCCTCGCGCCCACGTATGTTCCGTAATGTTGCGTGTCTGAAAATGTTGTAGACGCATTTTCCGGGAACATGGCGGTTTTATGTCACAAAATATTCATTTTATAATTCAACGAGTGCAACTCCTGCTCACAGTGTGACTCACATGATATTTCCACCAGTTTAGTGACATTCAACTTCCTTGAATTGATATTCTCATACTCGGAAACCTTTAAAGAATAGTTTGAAGGCAGCATACAAAAAATGCTTTATTGATTCTGCAGAAGTTTAAGTGCACTATAACGCGCAAATTAACTACAGTATAACTTGGTCCCTTTGCCACAAGATTCTGGCAATGCCCATATTTCCCTCTTCTTTCCCTCCGTTTTCGATGCTATTTCACGTCCTTTGATCGTCCTTCTCCTTCTTTCTATTCTCTTCACTTCTCTCTCTATTTCGCCCTCGACTATTTCTCAACCGGGGAGGGCGACCGTCAACTGACTGATGGAGAGGAGTGGAGAGAGAGAAAGAGAGAGAGAGAGAGAGAGAGCAGAGGAGAAGGGGAGCGAAGATAGAGTGCGCAAAGACTTGCATCCCCCCTTTGCCCTCGCTCTCCTTCAATTGCCCGATACATGGACTAGTGGGGGCAAAGTGCCAGCACAGGACGGGACGGAAGATGCTGTCCTAGTAGGAGCACTGACCGCCCCGCGCCCTCGTCTTCTCTTCGACTGCCCCTGCCCTGCCCTGTCCTGTCCTGCCCGACCCGGACCGCTGCTCTAGATTTGACCCTACGCCCTCCCCCCCCCTTCACCCCCCCCCCCCTGTGGTCAGTGTTTTCATGAAGACAAGTGCAGAATGAACTTGTACGATGAGAGGGCCGCACAAGCACGGAGGCTCAAAGATGGGTAAAAATGTGGTCACGAGAATTAAATACATATACTACGGTATACTGTATTATAAGATGGTGTGATTGCAATACCGTAGTAAACAATTGGAATTCACGTGTTACGGTCGTGACCATCCTCTGCTAGTTTTTCTTGCCTATGAAAAAAAGCCCACGTGATACGGGTGTAGCAGTGGGAGAGAAGAGAGGGTGTGGAGGGGTACGGTAGATTAGTGGATGGAGAGGATGATGGATTGTAGGGATGCCGATTGTGTGTCTGTGGACCACTCGGAGTCAAAATATTGTCATATTTCGGGAACAAAAGCTCATTGCGACAACAAAAGCGCATTGCGACATCATCAGTAATGGGCGTAGAATTTCGAAGATTTTCAAGTTGCGGACCGCCGCAACTGTTTGCGAGATTCTTTATACGCATATCTCCGAATATAACATAAATCCCTCTGCTCGGATGTTTTTCCCTCGTGCTTTCTTTGTAAGTGATGTGTACGTGCTCGCTTTATGTTTATGTGCGTGCTCGGAGGATATTCGACTAGAGCTGAATGCGAGGGGGAAGTATTCAGCGAAGGATGATACATGCACTTTTGTTGAATGGGAATAGCCTCTATTCGACAACAACAACTGCCCCTTCTTTTTGATCGTTTTCACATCTTCCTTGTTAGTGCAGGTCACGCGCTGAGTTGTTTTTTTTTAAAAAAAACTTCACCAATATAATAAATTTCCTAACAATTTTATTTCCCTATTGTTTTGCATCTCCTTACGCGCGAGGTGCAAAATATGTGTAATGTGAAATGTATAAACTGGCTAGAAATCGCATAAAACAGGTCAGAACTATAGTGCAAGTCCCATAAAACTGGTCAGATTTGAATTGATTCTTACTAAACTCATCCTCCCGCGTATTTATAGGTTTCGAGGGTCAAAATTGCCTCCTTCAAAAATCGTTCACCCACATTGTGTGTGTTATAAAATGCATGAGCATAATTGAAATGAACAATATAATCGTTGTAATTGCAGGTTAAGGCGGAGTTCCCGGTGCTCGAGCCCCTGCTGCTGCTACTCAAGCAGTACGTCTTCCAGAACAAGCTGCACGAGGTGTGTAGAATATTTAAATTATATATTTGGCGGGAAAAATGTACATACATAACATAAATATTTATCTTGGCATCAAGACAAATGGTGACCTTCGAGCTCGGGGCTATAGGTGGGCACAAGGTACCTTGATTACTGCCTGCAAGCAAAATCCGAAAAAAATCTTTTTTTAACTGGTAAACACCTGAAAAAGGGGTCCTTTGGGGGTCATATGACAACCGTCTGCAGAGCGAAATTGTGATTGGACGACGCTTGCAAAAACAATTGGATTTTAGCTGCCCATCTATGCTCGGGGCAACATGGTTGAGAGGTCATGCGTGGCTTCGTTGTTTAATTATGGTGTCGATCTCGGGCGATAGATATTGAGCGGAGAATCTATTAAAAATACGATCACCGAATATTTTCATGCTCACGGCAGCTACAACCGCGGCTCAGCATGAACCATTCATACGCGCTGCGGCTGCGTCGCGGTTTTCCAATTGAATTTCGAAAATCAGTTAATTCCACTTCTACCTTATTTCACTGGGTTTTTCAGGGCCCTCGATTTACTGAAATCACATTATATTTGCACAAAATGACGAACAAAGCGAGTTATTGGAAGTCGGTCCATTTCGGATATGACAGTTCAAACGGGTCAGATTCTAGGTACGTTGAGAATTTCATGCAGATCTTTCACCCAATTAGAACATCCTTCTGGATACTATTTTATCTCTATAATTAGCAGACAGCCTCAAAATCGTTGAAACATCGAAAGAAACAAGCAAATTGAGTATAATTAAGGAGAAAATCGCCTTATACTAGAACAGCCTTTGAAGAAATTGAGCGACATCGACAACTGACTTATTTAATGTATATTCATAATCGCGTTAGGTCCCGCCTGGAATTCCCTTTCCTTTTTCAGTTCTCGATAGAGTTTTTCAACTCTGCATTTCTCCAGTTTTGTCTCTGCTGTGATGCTCATACGATCAACTTTTCACACAATCAGACATATAGCTCCATAATGCGAGTGTAGGTTTTGTTTGTGCGTGAGGCAGCGGACATATTATTCACAGAAATAATGCAGCAAAATAGACTTCAAAAATAACAGGATTATGTCTGTGGGGGCAATTGTGGTTGATGTGTTGCGAGTGTGTGGACGGGGGGAGACTCTAAGAAAGTCACCATAGAATTAGGACACAATTAGTCTCTGACAAATAACAATTTTAATATGATTGTTCATGATATGCACTACTCTTTCTATACTTTGCGTGTCTCTTGCTTTTTCCCCGTGGTCTCTCGCCTACCTTTTTTGTTTAGAAGCGGAATGATTTTTATTATTCTGGGAGATTGTTTTAGTATTTTTAATAATCTCAGAGAGTAACGGACACTCACTCACCCACCCATGTGAAATGGAAACTCGCCTTGCTCGCGCGTGTGTGAGAGGTCTGGTTTGTCAAGTGGGATCAGGAGAGAGAGCGCGCCTTGTTGTTTATTTGAGTTGGGGCGAGCAATGAGGCAAGAACGTGACTAACAAAACGTGGGAGCTTTTTCCCGTGGGTTTCCGCTTGTAGATTGTCTGCGACGTACGAGTACCGTGTTTGAACGCGTTTTTGAATAAGGGAGAGTGTACGGGTAAATATTTACAGTATGCGCTGACATGATTTGGACACGGTGTTAGTTGTGTGTGTGACCGCTGCTGCTTACAGAAAGCCGTGGCTTTGAGGTTCCACGACTTTGGCGAACGGATAAATATTTATGGGGTTTTTGTACATGTGTAAGTGGACACACAGTGGTGGTTGTGACCGCTGATAAATATAAAGTCTTGAGTATGGTTCCATGAATTCAACAGGGGGGGGGGGGGTAAATATTGACAGGCGGATAGGGAGGGCACTTGTCGTGACCGCTACAGGAAATTGCACTAGAGCGAGGGGGTTCCGTGACCTAGGGGGAGAGTGTGTCCGAAAAGGGAACGGTTTCGCTATTACGGTTTAGTCATATGCAAAATAGGGTTCTCGAACGCATTTCGTGCAGTAATGCATAGACTTGCGCGCCGATATGTATGTTACCCTATTTTCGTTACATTTTTTTCTAGAAATGAGTCTAAATGTGAGAACCTATCCGCAATAGTCATTGATCTATGGCTGTAGTTGAGCGAAATAAGAGGCAGCGAGATCAGGGATCGCTTCCTGCTTTCATGCTTCATACACACGGTGATGCCTTGCTTGTTGTCGCGCGGCGCATTCACAGAACGCAGCACGTGAGCTTGCCATAAGCAGCGGTCGAGAGACAGAGAGAGAGAGAGAGAGAGAGAGAGAGAGAGATAGATAGATAGATAGATAGAGAGAGAGAGAGAGAGAGAGAGAGAGAGAGAGAGAGATTCAGATACAGATACAGCACAACACACACAGATCACGAGCGCGAATATTGCTGATGTTTGAGAGGCAGCTCTTCGATTTATTGGATTTTGGGCGCGCTATAAAATGGCACGAAAATATGGCAGCTGACAAGGAAAATTTCCTAGTAGTGACGAAATATGCGCAATTACAGGCGTACACTGGCGGCCTCTCGTCGTACGGCATCTCGCTCATGCTGGTCAACTTCTTCCAGGTACTTGCGAGTTTCACGTGCTCTATTTCCTTTGATTCGAAATGCTGATCTGATCCAGCCTTTGTATTGGTAGTACTTAATCATGCTATTTTATGTGCGCGATGTCTGATCATTACCACATTGCTATTCTCTCCGTCATTCTCCTGCGATTTCGTCCTCTTCCATTCGATATTCCTAATGAGTGTGGAAAGTAGATTGTGGAACTTCCGTTTGGGAACATGCACTTTTTTTCTAAATTTTCCGATACGCCAAAGATATCCTGAATAAAAAGTAGTCGAGTCCTTAATGTAAGATCGAAAACACGTTATTATCTGAAATATTTTGAGAACTTATCGCCCGGATTTGGCACATTTTGTTTTCGCTCGCTGACCGTGATTTTGTTGCAGCTTGCAATTAATCCGCCATACCACCTGCTTAGAAGCACCTCCAAACCATTAGTTTCATTTTGGGAATAACTTTTTTCTCGAATTCATAGATCTGTATTCTGTGTGAATACTGCAGCGCCGCATGTTTTGCGACGCATGTATCTCCGTCTCAAGAATTAGAAATGTTCCGAAGCGCATCTCAAACAAATCCTGATTTTTCTTTATTCTATAAAAAAATGCAATATGGGACTGATGCCGCTCTATTTCTGTCCCTGTCCCTCTCCCTAACTCCTCTCTCTCCCTCTACTCCACCCTCTGTTGTTTGTCGCTTTGTACCCTCTGGACATCCCGTGCGCTCGATGCGCGCAAGTTAATGGCGCGTGAATTCGTGGGCATGTGGGTCCTATTCCCTCCTTACTCACTCCTGGATCCGGGTCGGATGATGCCAATGAATCTTGTGTACCGCTCGATGCGCGCAAGTTACTGTAACTTGCGCGCATCGAGCGGCGTACTTGAAAATGACGCGCGGATCCGTGGGCATGTGGGTGTGATACCCCCCCCCCTCACTCTCTCTCCACTCTCCGAATGATGTCGAAAAGTGCTGTGGATCGATGTGCAGATGGAAGGATAACATATATTGTGCACGATGAAGTGATTCTCTCTTCTTTTATGGTGAAAAGTGTCCATGACAGAAATTGTAAAAGATGGGAAATGTGCTCTCCTTGTAGGAGAAATTCTATTCAGTTGAGCAAGACCTGGGATAGTTGATCCGACGTGGTAATTCCTTATGAGCAGAAAAAAACGTGATATAGGTGATTTTTTTTTCAACTGCTACTGATTAATCCGTGCAACAAACTGCGCAGATAGTTGGATGATGCTACAATATCTAGGATAATTTAAATCTGCCTTTCATTGTGAAAAACAATGCACATGTGGTTTTTGGTGCCCTACTTATTTTTATCAATCCTTGCAATAAATTGCGCAGATGTCAGCCTCACTGAATTCGACTCTGTAATTTTCCATTTTACGAGCATACCCGATACGACAACAAAACAGAGTGTCCCCATCTCCCCTTCCTCATTCCACTCTCACATCTTTGGTCGCTTGCCTCACTTCCTTCTTCGTTCATGTCTTTTTTCCACTGCAATCTCTCTCTCTCTCTCTCTCTCTCTCTCTCTCTCTCTCTTCCTTCCTCGTTCCCTCATATCGTCCCATCCTCATCTCAATCTCTCTATGGTTCTGCTTGATGGGAATAGATAGGGGAGATGACCGTATTGACCAGACTCAAGCATCAGTTTTTGTAGTGAATCCTCCTCCCCCCTCCTCCCTGTTCAGTTAATCTTGGCGCCGATCATTGGCTTCTTGCCGTCTTTGGTTAGTGATTTCTGGCGGGAGAGAGACAGAGAGACTGGGTATTTGGCCTCTAGCGAGACTGATCTCTATATGCCCTCCCTCCTCACTGTGTCTGTCTTCTTTGGCTCATTTGTTGCCATGTCTCGCCAGAAGCAGTAGTTGGAAAACTTGAAAAAGATGGGTAATAACAAATAAGATGCTAAAGAAGAAAAAACAACAAAAAAAATAGTACGTTCTTTCGGGTTTCAGCCACCTGTGATTAGAACTTTATGCTGGGGCATGACAATGTTCTGTCTACCAGTTCCTCCTAACATTTTGCTAACAACTGTCATCGCCGGTCCCCCATTCCCGGTTGAATAAACTTGTGATCTCCATTCCCCTCCCCCCCAATGACGATTGCTCACTACGTTCTAGCCAGAGCCAGAATGTGTGGGTTGGTGATCTCTAATCTCTCACGCCTCTTTGTGTCGTTCGAGGGGCAAGCCCAATCGGGACACAGTGCGTCCATTGTGCGTTTTGTTTGTCGGCCGTGGTGTACTGTGAGAAGTGTGTTGTTCTCACCTACCGTACTCTGAGGGCTCGCTCAAGAGGTGATCAAATGATCATGGCCCTTCTCCCAAGGGTGGTGGGGGAGTTGAGATTATTGCTCACTTACCGCCCCCACCCTTTCCCTCATCCCGGAATAGTTCGTGACACATTATTGTGCGAGATCGTCACCATGCGTGCGATTCTTCGGTGAATGAATGATCCGGAGTGAGAGGAGCGAGAGAGAACGAGAACGAGAGTGGAAGATGATCAATTGGTTGATTGGTCAGCAAGAAGCAGCGGTTGGAGTTTATAGCCAAACTCCTGGTGATTTCTCGTTTCTCGCACCGCTGATCTTGTGATTTCTACGCCGATCTTGTGTCCGTGCACACAGAGTTTCGATTCCACAGCCGGTGGTTTGTAGTTGTGGTCGTTGATGACTATGGAGTGCGAGCTTTTTTCCTCTTCACGCATTTGATGATTTCAACAAAAACCAGAAATGATAACTCGTCATGGTTGAACCTTTGAAAATAATTCCCTTCATCTGCAGGGAACATTTGCATGCAAACAGTGCACTTTCGTGCCTTTGTTTCGAAACTGTTCCCATTTCCGCCCTCTCTCTCGGCACACCTGTATTGAGCAGTGTGATGTGGCTGTGAATCAGCTCGTCGGCTGGTTAATCACGGCTGTCTGTTGTTGTAATCTGCACGAGTGATGCTGAATTATGCGTCAGCATGCATTCACGGAATGAGCATGTCGGCCCGGCTTGCCATTTCGGAGTATGTGATTTGCATGACTAACCCCCCCCCCCCTGCGTGTATTTGCCTCTTCCGATCAATGCAATGGACGCTGGGGTTCAGTTGATGCCCCATCAAGGCTATTCGTCAGCTACCGCCATGCTTGTCATCGTTCACCAAATGAAGTCATCATTCCAATTCGAGGTTGAGAGTGTGTGTCCGTGCATGACTCTGCACCGTCTCTGTGCACCTCATAGATGGGAGAATGGGAAAAGGAGAGGCAATGAATGGCTGTGTGCTGATTCAGCAGCTGCTCAATCATGGCTGTTTGCTAATCGTCATCTCCATCATCACCGACGATAGTACTGGCGCTTGATGACGCAGCCGGCCACGGAATGCGCACATCCGCGCATAAGAGCGATCGCCCTCTGTACGTGAGGAACGGAAGAGAGGGCTGGCTCAAGTGTGTGCATTCTCTGTTCCTCCTCCCACTCCTTCTCTCCGATGCTGCTCTTTAAAAGATCTAGGACGACTATAAGGGTTCACCGAGATCACGCACGATTGTGTCGCGGACAGCGCAGTGTTCCGCTGGTCGTTACTCGGGAGCAGTGCCACCAGGCCACTTGTTTGAAAAGGTGTACGGTATTTCTTTCGTAGGGACGTTGTTCACAGAAATCACGATTCCTACGAGGCTTCGCCTCCGCCGTGTCCTCCGGCTTTCCCACAGTCTCACGGGAGTGCAATAAAAGCAACATTTGAGAAATAGTACTGAAACTCCGCCCACTCATTTGAATTGCTGAAAATCGTGATGAATTTTCTCCCACACAGAATTTTAGCGTACTGTAGCTATTAGTCCCCCAGTGTCTAGAGGAATCTACTGAGCGGCAATTCCGCGAGAATGGGGCGAGCTAAGTTGATCAGTGTCACATCGGCCTACTTGGCTCAGAGGTAAGTTTCTACAGTATCAATCTAGGGGACGGGGGTTCGACCCCCGCCCCATGCACCTTCTCTTGCTGATTTTTGGGGAGACTGCCTTTGTTTCAATCATTCTTTCGCGCATACGGTAGATAGGCACACCACGCGTGCATGGAGTGCATTTCCTTCAAATGCAGTGGTCATGATACTGTGTTCCCTCAAACAGACATCTTAGTGCAGTATTGCGATCATGACGCAGTCGGCCACGGAACGGTTCATGGTGTCAATATATTTTTGTGAGAAAGTACAATATTGTCCCCTCGAGAGGAGAAGGTTCACAGTAACATCACGACTGTTTTGGGCGTCGTCACATCACTCGCTGTTTCTCTGATCGTGACTTGTGCGAAACAGTATCCCGATTGGAGCCAAAAAGTTCACGCAGCCGATGAACGGTCGCCGTTTGTTTCGTTGTTTTGTTGGGCTCTGACGACGACAGTAATGGTCTTTTGTGAAACTCCCATTTAGGAACTCGAAAATAAAAGGTTCTAAATGTTCTAAAATCACAAGAAATTCCCGAGACGAAATTAATTGTCGGGTTCCCTAAGCGCACGTTTCATGACGTACTATCCTTGACTATTACGGAGTTCAGGTCGCAATTGGACTATAGTACTGTATACAGTTTATCGTTGCCGCTGATCTTAAACTGCGAGAGCGGTAGCGGGCCGATAGTAGATCTCTTATCAGTGATGTGGGGGAGTTATCAGTCGCCGGTGATCTATTGATCGCGTTATATGCGTTATCATCTCTTATCACTTCTCTCTCTTTTTGTGGCCGGTAACTTGAAATACTTCCTCGTCCACTTTGTCGCCCTTTGCACTATCAGTGATAGTCTATCACTCTCCCACTCCCAGGCAGATCAATCACCATTGTGTGTGCATGATCACACACAGACAGAGACTGTTGCGGATCCGTGGTCGCTCACTACAGTGTGATCTCTGGCGGGCGTGATAGGAGTGTGACGCAATCGATAGTGCAGATCGATCTCATTGGTCTTCTCCTCGAGTCGACTTGCAATCTCGTCAATCTCGCTTGTATTCTCGGTGTCCATGCCCTATTCCCTCTCCTCCTCCTCCTCCTTCTTCCTCGTTGCCCTCTCGACTGTGACGGGAGTGTGGTGAATGTGTGCCCCGGGGCACAGAACTCTAATATTCGCGCTCCATTTGAGGAGAAAGGGTGGAGAGAAGGAAAGAGAGAGAGTGAAGCACACAGAGAGCGACCACACTTCTAGTGTGTGCATGTGTATGCGATTTGTGTGCTGCAGAGGAATTGCGTTTGCATTTGCATCCACCCCTGGAGTCGAGTGCTATTTGTGTGTTCCGGATAGCAGTCGGTCTTACCGTCAATTGGATAATTGCTCAACAGCTTTACCGTTACCTTTCGACATGTATCTGGTGTGAAGAAAAGGAGGGAGGGACAAGGCAGGCTTGATGCTCCCCACTCGTCTGTCTCCGCTTTCACTTCCTCCTTCCCTTTCCAAGAAGCCGTTTCGCCCTCCTCTTCTCGATTGCCCTCATTGCGTATCGGGAATGCAAATTGGCGCCTGCCGGCGAAGGAAAGAGATCGCTTGTTCAACTGCCCCGCAAAACCTCCTAGAAAGGAGTCAGGGGCAAGAAGTGGGAGATACCCCTTTTGCGTCCCTTACCGGAGGATTGCAACCACGTGCTTTGCCATTTCTCGCTCTGCTGACGTAGGCGGCTCGCTTGCATCCCGCAAGTGTTATGTGCTTGCCTATGCCAGCACGGCCCCACGACGTATCCGACTACGGAACGAGCGAAGGAGGAAAGAATGAAAGAAGGTGCGAGAATAAGTGAAGAATAAGTGATTGTGTGCAATTTGTCTGTGATGATTGATGCCTTGCACCTTTGATTGCTGCAAAGGGCTGATTGAATTGCGTGATGAAAAGAGAGGGAGGAGATTGAGGAAGGGCAGGGGCGCACTACACTGACAGACGGAAGAGGTTGTTGAGAGATTGATGAGCCTGGCTGGCAAGAATGGGATGGAATGTAATGGGAGAGTCCTTGGCTGCCTCTCTATGAGTCTGCGGTCCAAACACACTTCCGGGTTACATTCTGAGAACGCGCCGAGTTCAGATGATGGGGGGGGGGGGGGTGTTAACACTGCCCCCCCACAACGCTGGGGACTTGTTAGAACCAAAATACAGAGATCACTGCCTGTATTGTGCATTCTGCCCCGGTCGTCTAGCATGTGTGGTAATGAGAGAAAAAACGGGAGACATTGTAGTGGGGCTTGTGCTGCAGTCTATTTTCGATTCAATTATCGCCCATTACCGGCCATAACTTATCAGTCATGCAGCGCATGCACTTGGGTGTGCTGTTGGTGTGTAGCGCCAGCGGCTGTCAGCTTTGTGCGTAGTTTGATCGCGTGCAGAAAGTGAGTGATTGAGGCGGAGAGAGAGAGCCAAGGACAAACTAGAGATAAAAAGGGTTGGGGGGAGAGCACAGCGATCACACACCGGCAACGTGTAGTGAAAGAGGTGGAAGACGGGGTGAGAGAGAGAGAGGCAGAGAAAGAAAGTAAGCAAGGCTAGAGACTACACGCGCACGCTTTCTGCCTCCCTCTCCTCGGGGAAAGGGGCTGTGGCCAAATTGGAGGGGTAGTGGGAGAGAGAGAGAAGACAAGGGTGAGAGAGGAGCAAGTGGAGGGTAGGGTACCCCTCACTCTCCGGTCCCCAGTCCCCAAAGTCAATCTAAGAAGAGTGAGTTGCTCATGCTTGCAAAATGTGCACGTGCTTCTCTGCAATATTCATGCGCACCCCCCCTCTATTCCTCCTCATAGCCTGAGGCGTTTTCGGTGCGTTCGCCGAGGGGTTCCACCCGTTCTCTCTCTCTCTCTCTCTCTCTCTCTCTCTCTCTCACTCTCACTCTCACTCTCACTCTCTCTCTCACTCTCACTAAATCTGCGCCTCTCTCTCTCTCTCGCGTTCTCTGTAAACGAGTTGTGTTGGGTCGTCGTCTTTTCATCTCTGGTCCCTAGCCCTCCATTCCCCCCCCAACATCCCATTTGCACAACCTCCCTTTCTTGCGTTCTCTGATCTCTCTTTCTCTCACTCTCTCTCTCTCTCTCTCTCTCTCTCTCCTGCTCCCTTTCTCAGCGCCCGCCACCCTCAATAATAGGAGGCCATCTCACCCGCACACTCACGATTGTTTGCGACTGACTGCCTGACTGAGGGTGAGAGTGACTGTATTTGTGTCCCTATTCCTACTGCTCGTTCAAGGAGGAGGAGGAGGAGGAGGGGGGGGGAGAGAGAGAGAGAGAGAGAGAGAGAGAGAGAGCACGAGTATTTTCCTGCCCCCCTCTCCCTCCCTCACTCACCACCCCCTATTTTTGCCAATCACAACTCGGCCACTCACCACGTGTACACTTTGGCTGTAATTCGACTAATCTTCCGACCTCTCCCTTATCTTTTAATCTTGTGTGTGATGCACTCTAACGATGAGTCCAAACAAACAGTCTTGCCTCTTTTTCATCCCCTCCGTCTCTCTCTCTCTCTCTCTCTGCATGCTCCTTGGTCGATTCGCTCTCTCGAGGTTCATCTCGGTCGACTATTCCCTATTCCGTGGTGCGTTCGGTTCTGTTGTTTGTTGTCAGTCGCCTCCCTCCCCTCTTCTTTGTATCTCGAGATGGTTCTATAGCGAGAACAGAGAGGGAGGAAACCATAGATCGTCGATGCTAGCGGTAGTGGGTTATTAGAAATGCGCAAACAATACTGCATAATAATAAAACGTCCCGCTGCTGGATAGGAGAGATTGCAGTTCACCGCAGGCAGTTCTTGAAGCAGTTCGTTCTATTTTAAATTTGTGACAGCATTCGGAGACATATACACATTGAAAAATCCTCCTTTTTTCATTATTATCTCTTCTCGGTGAAACGCGGAAATGCCGGTGTTGTGGGTGTGTGACGGTGGCGGAGGCGCGCGACCAGTGGAGTCTGGCCTGTGCTGTGTTGACGGGTTTCTGTTTTGACTGACTTGCATCTCTCTCTCTCTCTCTCTATCTCCTCTCGCCTTCTCCTGCCTCTTTCCTATCTCTTCACACACCCGCCATAACAGGTTGTTTGTCTTGTGGTTGATCACAGCGGTGGTGTCTATCTATCACTCACACAGAGTGATAGGAGAAAGAGAGAGAGAGAGAGAGAGAAATAGGAAAAGGGTTAGAGATCACGTGTAGTGGTTGTTAACCACTGTGCTGCCTCGCTAACTGTAGAGAGAGAGAAATAGAGATGTCTGGTGGAATGATTGAATGCCACCTACTCCTTGACAGTTACTCCCCTACCCCAATAGTGGTGCGAACTGAAATAGCATCAAAAGGTGACTGTGCTGCCTACTGATTACTTTCCTGTAGAATGTGCGTGCTTCTTGACGTGGATTCCGCTGATTACCGGCTGCTTCTTTGGTTTAATTACCCATGTTTGCTGCCAATGAGCGCCTCTAAAATGCATTTGCCCGATACGCTATTCGTGTAACCCTCTATTCGTATGGCTACTACGAACTTTTCCCTGTAAGGTTTGAAGTGAGTGCTGGGAAGGGTAGCTTGGGCTATCTGTATGCAGCACACTACACTTCTCCTATTTTGTGCCGCGTTTCCCTGTAATTTCGCAGACGGCACACAATATTATTTCTGTTCTTCCCCGATCCGTTATCGGTCGGGGATCAGTGGCGCGACGGTCACTTGACGTTTGGTGCCTAGAGGCGCGCGCGCACTCGCTCTCTCTCTCTCTCTCTCTCTCTCTCTCCCGCACACTGTAATCGTTGATTCATTCGTTCTCGTTCCACGGCCGTGCAAATGCGCGCATTTGTGCGGTTTCGTGCTGGGAGCGTTGGTTGTGTTGCCCGATCCATGATCTGTGAGCGGGGAAGTTTGTGTTTGTGAGATTGTCGGCACTTCTTCCCCCTTTATTACAAATTTACGAACACTCGTCCGAAATAATAAAACGTTCCGTTGATAATCCGTGCTAATGAACAGATACGGCTGCGAGAGAGCATGGCAAAGTGAGAGACACGTTGAGATATAGAAAGAGAGTACACCACCAGTAGTCCGTTTCATGAACGTATCATTTTAACATTGTAATACCGGACTAATCAACCTATGTGGGAGTGAATGAAAGGTGACCGCTAGATTCACACTGTGCGATGAGGGTCCCACCCCCGGGTAAAGTGGTCCGGTAAATGAGGGCGCGTTGTGCGTACTGCATGATCTGTGACCGTTAATTTTTGCGAAATTTCCTTGTTCTCTCACCTTTGCTCGCGCCTCCTCTTGCCCACATGGTTCCACAGAGGGGCCAGGGCGAGAGAGTGTGCAAAAGTGAGAGAGTCTCTCTCAATTTCACACGCTCTCTCACTCTAAACCCCGTTCTGGAGGCTCCTGCCTCCTCTTGCCGTCTGCGCCGTCGCGATTCCAATCCGATATTGTATTTGTGTATGTAAATACGCAAAAATTGTCTTCTATTTCTCGGCACAAAATATGCGCGAAATTGTGCCTTTTAAAAAAAATTGCAAATTGCCACAATTTCGCTTGTAGTTTATGCTTTTCTGCTTTTATGAGCTCTAATAATGATGCTCCAATTTCCCTCCTCCTCCTCTTCCTATTGCTCCTCTCACTTACACGCGCACACACTTGCATATTTGTGCGCTATATGCTGCGTTTTATGCTTATTTGATCTTGTGATGTTGGCGGTTGCTGTTGGATGCAACGACGTGCTGATCTTTCGTGCGTTTGCTTAGCTGGTTTTTGCCCCAGAGAGGGAGAGAGAGAGGGGGGGGAAGAGAGGGAGAGAGATATTTTCTCCTTTCCTCTCTTGCTCTGACCAAACGGCTAGCAACATGCGCGTGTGAAACAGCGCAAACTAGCGGGTGCATTTGTAGCCTGCGCGCGTTGCGCGTACTCTGAATGTACTGTGGTCGCTAGCTCTTTTATCCCCCGCTCTCTCTCTCCCCGATGAAAGAACGAATGAATGAATGATCAAAGGGTGTTGTGGATAGATGGAGAAATGGAAAAAAGTCGTGATTATTTGCTATTTCCATGAATGCCGAGATAGAGCTAGAATGACGTGTAGTGCATGTTCATTTCTCAAAGTTGTCATTTTTCCATCATGGCTATATCGAAATTCGGCCCATTATTTAAGCTAGCTTTCTAATCAGTTCGCCCTGTTTTCGAAAATCGTTGAGTCGTTGCTCACCCTTGTTTATTTGCTCCCATACCAGCGCGCTGTTATCTCTTCATTCTGTAATGTGCGCATGTTTGCACGGTGGTGCGCGATTATGAGCAAGGCAATTTCGAAACATGTTTTATTTTGAAAATAATTTCTAAATATTGAAAATGTGTAATTTCCAAATTGCAGATCCACTACCCGCAGTTCCGGCGTCGGCTGCCAGAGGGCGATGGCGTCAACCTCGGCTACCTCCTCATGCGATTTCTCGAGGTGAGCCGTGAACTTTGCCATTTGAAGCTGTGAATGTATCTATGTGGAAGGGGTGAGCCGTGACCTTTGCAATTGGAAATGCGAATTTCTTTTAGTGAAGCGTGGACTTTCCCATTTCGAAATGCGAATTTACCAGCTTCGAAGCGGGGTGAAACGGGTAGTGGTGTCTGTGTGCTCTCATTCATTATATTTTTGTGACGTTTAGTAACCCGTTGAGATCGAATTGGCGTGCTTTCGAAATCATAGCTTTATAGAGATTCGATGCAGCCGGGAAGGGCCGGGCTGCGTTGCGCTTCATTACGCAAAATTGCGCGCTCTCTTGCGTCTTCCTCTTATTTCTGTATCGGCCGATCCATTGATAGTGTTGGCGCTTGGACAACGATGTTGAATTGGTACTGACACGTTTTCGAATTTTTGAAGGCGTGGCGCAGCATAAAAGCGCCGGGGTGCTGGCATTAACATGCCTTCCGAACTGAATCAATCATAGGAGAGGTTATCTCAGTGAGTCGACATATTTGTTCAGAAACTTGGCACAGGGCTAAATTTACAATGCGATACTAACCATGCTATAAATTAATGCGCCATGTGAGGAGTACGAATACACTAAACAGAAAGTTCAAAAACGCGTTTACGCCTCAGGCGATGAAACCGCGCGATTATGACGTCATTATCTATTTTCGCCAATTCGAACCGAATCAATTTGTACTGTGTATTAATGGATTCCTCGTCAAAATACAACTATTTTTTGGTTACGGAACTTTTTTGATTGGAGCCGATGCTAGCGAGTTATTCAGTGAAATGTGTTTCATTTAATTTTCATTAAAAAGTTTCTCGTAAAAAATAAATTTTTATTTGATAATTTTAATCGTTGAATTATTATACAAAAAATATTTTAAAAGGAAAATAAAACGTGCCCTGGAAGGAAGTCAAATCAGGAAAAGTGTGGTGAAAACTCGAATAAAGTCTGTTGTTGACAGCGTAAGTACGGTAAGTACTCGCATCATACGGTTTTATCAATATCGAAAAACCTATTAATATTATCTAATTTCTCTCGTTATGGACGCGGATGTGCTTTATGTTATAGAAGAAAACTGTTAAATATAAAGATGACAAGTTAAACCGAGGAAAAGTGAAGGAATTTAAATAATTACGGTATTGTATAGCAATCGATGACTGACTTTATTCGAGTTTTCGCTATACTTTTGCTGATTTGACTTCCTTCCAGGGCAATTTTTATTTTCCTTTTAAAATATATTTTGTATAATAATTCAACGATTAAAATGATCAAATAAAATTTTATTTTTTTACGAGAAACTTTTTAACGAAAATTAAATGAAACACATTTCACTGAATAACTCGCTAGCATCGGCTCCAATCAAAAAAGTTCTGCAACCAAAAAATAGTTGTATTTTGACGAGGAATCCATTTATACACATTACAAATTGATTCGGTTCGAATTGGCGAAAATAGATAATGACGTCATAATCGCGCGGTTTCATCGCCTGAGGCGTAAACGCGTTTTTGAACTTTCTGTTTAGTGTATTCGTACTCCTCACATGGCGCATTAATTTATAGCATGGTTAGTATCACATTGTAAATTTAGCCCTGTGCCAAGAATATGTCGACCCATTCAGATAACCTCTCATAGGTACTTTAGCAACTGTGTCTGAGTCTTTCTGATCGCTCGTATCTGTGTATCTTGTACTTCTGCGTCCTCAGCCAACCCATGTATTTTCTATAATTAAAATTGTGCGTTTTTTTTAAACAGCGAGAGTCCGCGCTTACCAGAATTTTGATTAGGGAATAGTTTCGCAGCCGATGTCGGGCAAATTGATACGCGCGCGACTCCACCATGCTTTGGCGACATGGTGCAGCGGGAAATCACGCGGTTCGCACACGCACTCGTTGAATTTTCCTTATCCTCCCTACGCCGCTCACAGTATCAGACGCACCTTCTGAAGCCAGGAATGTAAATTGCCGTTGAAGCGCTGAATCACGGGCTTAGTTTTATATTTTATAGTCAATCATTAAATCCCACAAGTGTATGCGCGCCGCGTGATCAATCAACGCTTGATTCCGTCTTGTACGGCTTCACTTTTCACACATTTATCTCCTCTCCTGCCTCATTTCCTTGGTTCCCTCCTTCCTGTCTTCCCCCTCTTTTCACTTCCTCATGTTCATTTCTTATTTCGTCTCAGCTTCTTCTTCTCTCTCTCTCTCGGTTTTTTCTTTTCTCTTATCCGCTCGCAGGTTCTGTGCGCGCGTGAGCATTCGTGTAGTGTTCTCCGCAGCTAAATCGGTTCCACGAAGAGGGAGAGAGAAGTAGAGAGAGAGAGATAGGCTGAAAGTGAAGAGTTTACTGCACACGTCTCCCACATCTGCGCTCTCTGATCTCCTCAGTAGCGCCGCTTGCGCTCGCATTGCCGGTGTGTGATGTGTCTGCTTACGTCACTTTTTGTTGCTCGGCTTTTCCTCCTTTCCCCCCATCTCTCCTTTCCAAGTAAAAGATGACGTAAACTCCCCTTGATTCTGGTTAAACGTCAACTTGTATATGCCACTTCGTTTTTTCCCTCTCTGATCTCTTACCGCAACTGCGCTCTCTGACGATGTACGACCAGCATAAGGGAAGAAGGCGGAACTAACGAACCGTTGCTTGAGCCTGCGCTTTATTTATACCGTTTTTTTATTTATATCTTTATCACAATATTTAAGTTATCGAATGCGCTATTTTATAGTGGGTGATTGTGTTGACTCTCGGGAACAACGACGATTAGTCACGCGCCATAGAACATGATCTTGTTGTGCTCACGAAGCCTAAAAGTGCCGACATAGAGACCAAATTCGGGCGATGTTGTGCGCAGTGCAAGCAAGTGAGCAAGTGAGGGAGAAAAGGATCTCTGACGGGGAGCCGATCTATGGATTTGAGTTGGCCCCCTATCCCTTATCCACTCGCTAAGCTGAATAGCTGTGAGTTGGTTCTATGTTCTAGATGATCTCTCTCTCTCTCTCATTGCCTCTATTTTCCCTCTCTCGGTCTTCTGTTCTAGTGTTTTCTCGAAAAGGGGCGACGCCCTAGCATAACACAAGTGCTTGTGGTGGTGGTGAGATGAGAGAGGGACGGAGCGAAAGCAGTCTTGATGGTTCATTGTTCGGCTATTTAAATACGCGGAATACGTCAGGGGGTATTTTCGTGCCCGGACTGTATACGTGCGTCTCGGAACAATTGACCGAGTATAAATTGTGCGTGTGTTGTTGGTAGCAGAGTGTGAAATGGCCACGCTTTCTGTTCATTTCACACACTCTCCCGTAGACCGGTGAATATATATTAAGCGAAATTTGGAGATTGTGGGCTCGCATTATTGTCTGCGTACGTGCATCTCGGAACAAACAATTGGCCGATGGGGGGGGGTACGGCAAATTGTGTGTTGTTGATTGTAGCGGCGGTGATCCGCTGGCCTCGCAGTGCCCACTCACACTCACATAATCTTGTTCCTGTTCCGGGAGAGTAATGACCGTGTTGTCCCCTCCGGAGAGGCACCAAAGGAACGGCCATTCAGAGCCAATCAGTCATGTGTGGCTACGTGACTATCCAGAGAGTGTGGGGAGGGGAGGAGGAAGAAGAATGGAGAAAGGAGATTGAGCGATTCCTGTAGTGGAATGGGCGGCATACGCTATCGCGCTCCCACTCGCCCCCACAACATTCGCTTAATTAATCATATCTCCCTGACCATTCTAGCAATGCGACTAGTTCCGGGGTCGGCCTGATGGCTTTCTAGAAGGTTCATACTATCAGTGATGTGGAATCCCCACGCTCGTGGGGTCGTGTAGGGGTCAAGATAACGGTGTTGTGAAATCGGAATGTTTGGGGAAAGGCTGTGAGCGTCACTGGGGGCTGATCAGGACATTGAGCGATTCCTGTAGTGGAATGAGCGGCATACTCTGTTTCTCTCCCTCCCCCCCACAAGATTCGCATAATTAGTCACCTCTCTAACCATTCGAACTAGTGCCGGAGGTCGGCGCCTTTCGTCATTCTGGTGCAACCATTCCAATAGCGCATCCTGGCACACCTCCACATCGCCGATAGTGAGCGATAAGAGCGACCGTATGCGGTGTTTTGGTATGGCGCGGCGAGAAGCCTATCCCTCTTTCCCTTGTTTCGACACTGACACTCCCCCGGTGGAGTTTGTGGTCGTGCCGATCAGGAAGAACTAAGCGCATTAGGCTACAGGCTAGCCTATAATGGGAGAAGGGGAACGGTTGAGGGCGGCGTACTAGTCGCGCGTGTGCGGCAGTGCGGGGCACTATACAGCGAACACTGGCCGCCACCGCGCCGGACTACAATATTCGCCCCCAAGAGTGCGAAAGAGATACTGGTTATTGTTACTGCCCTCCATCCATTTCGAGCCCAATCTGAGCACTGACTATCACACCATTCGGAGGTGACCACTTTTTTCACTGATTAGCCACCTATAAGAGTGTCCCGAAAGTCTTTGCACTTTCTAACGTAATTGCTTCTTACTCTTTTCGCCTCAGCCGTATGGGACTTTGTTGTAGTATGTTAGTATGAGGGCCAGCTCTCACTACTTTTCGAGTGTTGACTAGGTAGTTGTGGTACACTTGGTGCCTTCTGTAGAACTGCAAACTTACCATACACAGACCTGAATTTCACTAGTTTTGAAATTTTATCTCGAGTAGGAGTCGAAAAAGTTCGTCCAAAGTGCCAAATGAGTCAACGGGTGATTGCGGACATTTTGTGAGTAATTTCGTCATCACTACGTAATAATGAAATTTCAACGTGTTTTTTTAACCGCTGAAATTTTCTACGCAAAATCGGTGGCGGTGAATTCCTACTAGCCTATAAATGTGTATAAACTATTTTTGGGGGGAATTGGGGCTGAAGAAGTAGAAAATTTGAAAATGTCGAAAAAAAAATTTCGTCGATTTTCGAGTTTTCATTAATGACGAAGAAATGATCAAGAGTTAGACCTGGAAATGCAAGTTAAATTCACTCTCATTACACACGTAAAGTCGTATTTAATTAGCTTCAATATTCATAAAGATTTAGAGACTGAAAGGTATGTTTCGGAAATCATTTCATTACATATTGCATCACTACTAGATAACATTCCGGCAAGCCAACAGCATAATTAATTTTGTTAATTTTTTGTATTGATAAGACATGTGATAATTGGTGGCCAGGAAGCGTAATTTTGCTAAAATTTTCGAAAAACTGAAAGTGCAAAAACTTTCGGGACACCCTTATAGGAGGTTCGCTGCTCTCCTCTGTGTGAGCGGCCAGTGATCGCATTGGATATCACGCGTCGAATGGTATCGTCAACAAACGGCGTATGCATTTTCTACCTCGTTTTGAAAAAAAACCCAACATACGTTTTGCCATGTTACTACCCTTCCTTTCGAACGATGTTGACAATTTCTGCGCCTTATCCTGACACATCTCCCGCGCTCACTGCGTTCTAGCGCTTGTGCGGATTGTCTAGTTGCAGAGTGCATCCACACATAGATAGAGAGGACAATTGGCAATGAAAGGGGGCGTGCGCATGTGCGTGTATGTGGGGTGTCGCAGTGAAACCGATCCCATCCCGGCTGGGGTAGCCGGTCCACCCCGCAGTCGCTGTTCCATTGCTCGCCTCGGCGTAGTTGGTTCGATGATGGTACTGCCGTTTAGGAACTTGCAGATAAAAGTTCCTAAGTGCTCTTAAACATGTCCTGAATTCCTTGTCGTGATCCTAATTGCAAATTGCAAACCATCACTGCTTTTGGTTCGATATTCGGAGCGTGCGATGGACTTTGCTATTCATTCTCTGACCCCTTTGCAATGTTGTTACCTATGCGTTTGTATCTAAATTACAATTGCAATTATTTATTCCGCCAGAGGGTTAATAGCTTCGTTTATGTGTCGTTGATCGTCGTTATATCTCGCGGTCGATGATCCCCCTATTGAAGTGTTTGTGCCGATAGAGGTCGAGCTTATTGTTGGCCGCTGTTATTATGATCTGCTCGAGTGTAGGAGCAGAATATGGTATTAGTCGAGCGGCTATACCGTAGCCCCGCAGCGCACGCACGCACGCAATGCGCAAATGGTGATGGAACGGCGTGGAAGGTCCTTAGAGGTACCCAACGTTACTAAATGTTCTGATACTAAAATCCAAAACAAATCCTCGGAAATTGTTTATGGATTTTTAAAAAAAAAACATTTCCCCAAAAATGGTCTGGTAAGTCTTGCGAGCACCGCACAAACAAGGCTCATTGTAGGTGTGTGCGTTGTTTGGTGGTGGCTCATTTCGTCGCGTAATGCGCGATGTTTTTGATAGTGTTTGTGCGCGCTTACGAAAGCACGGGTGAGAGAGAGACGGTAGAGGCGAATGCGTTTTCTGCAATGTTTGCAACACGCGTGCACACTAGCGCACAAGGCCCCTCTTGCGTCTGTAAAATCAACAGCGATGATGATGCGAGTTTTTTATGATGAGATTTACAAACAGAGGAATGCACAAATTCGGACTCGAATCGCACACTTGCTTTCTCTCTCTCTCTCTATCTCTAACTCAATCTCTCTCATATGCACGTACGTTGATCGTGCACTGCACTGGGTACGTGACAGAGATGGAGTTGACTAGAGGCTAACACTCTGGCGTCTGTATCGAGAGTCGAAAAGGCTAGAAGTGACAATGGGATGGGCGAATAACAAGGAAGTGGGGGAGGGCATACATGGGTTTTTCTAGCAACAACACCCCTCCCCCCTTTTTTGGCTCAGACCCTCTCGCTTTTGACCTCTCAACGGCCATGTATGAAACGAGAGGGTAAAGTCCATCAGGGGACACGCTCTGGCTATCTAACTTTCTATGCCTGGTGATGGTGATGTTGCTAGTTTTCCCTCTCCTTCTCTCTCTCTCTCTCTCTCTCTCTCTCTCTTTCTCTCTCTCTCTCTTTTCCGTGTGCCGAGGATAGTCGGAAAGTGTGTGCATTCTGAACGTCATGGCGACCTTTGCGCGTTTCACGTGTGCGCGCAAAGGTGTTGGTTTCACATGCGCGCGGCGCGCAAAAAGTGTGCTGGGATAGGTGATTAGAGAGAGAGATAGTGGGAAAGGAGGAGGAGTAGAGAGAAAAAGAGTGGAATGATGGCGGTGGATGGGAAAGTGGTTTCAACAACAAACGTGTTGCACAGTGTGATTGAAAACGGCCTTGCACACTGGCTGACACATGATTCCAAACCTACAGACCAGGGTTAGAGCGAGAGAGTATGCAAAAGTGAGAGAGTCCCTCTCGATTTCACACGCTCTCTCACTCCAAAGGCCTTTCTGGACGGTTGACCGGCCTGTGGAATGATGTGGCTGAGCGAACGATGAACGACGCAAATGCGATGATTGTCGCAGGATTTATTTTGGTGATTGAACGTTTGCAAGTTTTCCAAAAACCCGCAACAACAACGATTTTGTGTGCTGAATTTGTACCAGGAACGAATGAATACTGTTTGTTGTGGTTCCATACTGCACCACCACCACCAATCTATTTATGCGGCTGCATGGTTTCGGCCTATGTACTATGGACTATGGTTTGTGACCACCGCTGTGGTCGTTGCTGTGGCTACAATGTAGGAAAATAAAGCTATAATGGTAGTTGTGGCGCACATTTTAATTTCTCATATTTATGGTTTGTAGCCTTGTTGTAGCCCCAGCGCACAGGCCGTAGATCGGCATTGTCGATGGTCGACCATTGGTCGTGGAATGGAGGGGAAGGGGAGGTGAGAGAGAGAGAGAGAGAGAGAGAGGCCGAACATCACTTTTTCCTCCTCCGCTCCTCCTCTCTTTCTTCATCCTCCCATTCCGCCCACTGTCTGCCTCTGCCGCCGCGCCGCTTTTCGCTCTCTGTTCTTCTTTATCGAGTTTGGGGGTGCTGTGTGATGTTTCTTCGGCTGCCGCGCCATGTAAAGAAGGGCGCATGCGCAGTACTTTATAGGGCGGTTAAATTTGGAGACGAATTGGGTGTAAAAAGGGATAAGAAGATTGTCAGGATGAGTATTACGAGTGCGCGGCGCGACCCGGTGATTTGGTGTTGCGGCGTGTGTTGCTCTTGACTGCGGTTTAGTGATTCATGCTACTCCATTCTTTCGTGCGATTCAATTTAGGAAAATGCGCACATTGACCTTCCGCAATGAAAGTACGGGTGGTATGCGTTTCCCGGTGACTTGGTGTTGCAGCGAGTGTTGATCTTTCCCCCGTTTGCTCCGTAAGTGATTCGTGATACGGAAACACGCAATAATCAAATAATCATTACAGGTGTACGGTCACGAGCTCAACTACAGCGCCGTCGCCATCGATCCCTCCATCAATCGATACCGAAAGTGAGTTGATTATCGATTGATTCTGGGGCGAAATATCGATTGATTTAATGCGAATTATTGATTGATGTATACTTACTTGGCACTATGGAACATTTTATGCTAAACTGTGTCCGTTTTCTCTCTCTCCTTCCCAAATGAACTCGCTGATCTCTTTCCTCCTCCACCTCCTCCTCTTCATCCTCTTGACTCTCTTCACTCGCGCACGCTGCTCATTCTACTAGGCCATCTTGATGCGATCACATGCTTTTCCCCTCTATATTTCTCTCCTCTCCCCGCGCTCTTTACTATACGTGTGCTTTATGCGCGCGATTGCTGCATTGATCTTGATACGCTGTGGAAATGTCGTTTAGGAACTCGAAAATGCACGTTTCCAAATATTGTGAAACGTATCCCCCCAAAAAAAGAAATCGTTCTTTTATCGTGTTCCAAAACGGCGCATCGCAGCTGGATTGAGATGGTTTGCGTTTTTTTGTTGTTGAAGCGCTTCGTGCTATTTTCAAACTAGATTCATTGCCGCGCCCCTTTGCCCCACCAGCTGATTATGCGTTTCACAACGGCATGACGAGACTAGAGCAGAATTTTCAACGGAACTGCTCTATGCAGTTTTGTGCTCGCCCAGTTTCGCGCTGCGAAACGCGCATGCCTTCTTTTTGTCGCGCAACTCAAGGGGAAAGAAGTCTACGATTTCATAAGTCAAGCTGAACAGCGATGACTTTGAAGTCTAATAGGGCGCAGAGGAGCGAGGCGTTTAGACGTTGAGAATCGTCGCTATCCTGCCTTGTTTACTTCGTTGACTTATTTCCGTGCGAGAAGTTTGCTTTTTGTGCCTCGATTGGGGCCTCTAAAATTGAGTCGGGTACGGGTACTGTACAACCGTTCTTATCACTGTTAGTCTATCGCCGCGTCCCCCTATCAGTAGTCGGGCACTACTATCACACACTCACAGCCCCTCTGGTGAGAGTGGACTCTAGTCCAGTCTGGTCTACCAACGTTCATTTCTCGTTTTTTCTTCTATCTCTCCCTCTCTACCTTTTCTCTACCTGTCTCCTCCCCCTCTCTCCCTACACTTGTCATGTCACCCCACTTTTACGACCCTATCTTTATCTCTCTCTATTTCTATCTCTCTCGCTCAATCTGCCTAATCTCATTCACTCATTCCTCCCCTCCCTCTTGGTTTGCCTGACTGTCGTATCATCACACCCTCTCTTGCCCCTCTCCTCTCACTCGCTCAATTTCGACCCTTGATCCGATCGTAGAGTGGTTCTCTCTCTCTCTCTCTCTCTCTCTCTCCCTATCACCCTACAGTCACCGCTGCATACCATCACGTGCCTTTCTTCTGCTCCATAAGCGGTTTCTCACTCAGCCCCCCCTCCTCTTCACCCGGTTCATGCGTCAGTAAATTGTTAGGCTCGAGATTATGGTCATTTGCCTACAAAATAGTGCGAGATAGGCGCCAAACCATCGGTCACCTGTCTCTCACTTATCAGTAGACGTTGGTCATGCAAGGGGTGCAGCCCCCCCCCCGCGCATGATGTTGGTGCCTGTCCGTAGTTCGGGTACGTGCCTGCCCCCCCCACCCATGTTGAGCTTGCATTTCGTTATCAAACGGGGGTCCACAATAGGGCCAACGATTTCTGCACACCAACTGTCCTCTCTTGATAAAAGCTATTGCGAATCAATCCGAATTTGTTAGTGATCAATGCGTGTGCTATGTCATGCTCTTCGTCCACGAATCGGAATGGTGATTTAAAGAGGCGGGTTTTGTGTGTGTGTGTGCGCGTGTGCGGAAAGCGTGTGGCTCATTGCGTGGCAAAGCCACACGACGAACGAACGAGAATGATTCGGGTGAGATTGTTTGAGATGATCAGGGTGAGACTGTGACCGGGGGAGGGTGGAAGGGGGGAGGGGGCGACCCCGCTTTATCACATGCTGATGAATACTTATCACTGATACATCAGCAGCGGCGGCGATTGTGCCTCTCGGGATCGCAGATTTGTTTGAGTGAGTATAGGCGATGGCAGCCAGGCAGTAGTTGCGCGCGCGTAGTTTGACCCCGGCTGACTTATTTTGTTGTTGAGGAACTCGTCTAACCATTGCTGAACACTGTAAAACTTCCGAGATTATGGGGCGCAGACGCGACGTGAAACCGCCGGGGTGCTCGTCAATTATGTAATTGTTGCTGCTAGCATAAGTTTGAAGTGGGGTGTTGTTTTTCTCAGAAATCTGCTACTAAGAATTGAGATGAGGGAGATGGCTATTTTCATATTGGATACGCGACATGAACTCGCCTGCTTTTTTCGTTTTTTTTTGTATATTTTCTATCGTGGCGTATTTGACGAGGAGTGCGCACGCATTCGATCCATGTTTACCCATGTTCTCAAGCGATTCTCTTTTTTTGTATTTCCGTGTATTGTTGTGCTCCACCCCCCCACTCTTTCTCTTTCTCTCTCTCTCAGGCCTTTTGTTTTTTCGGGGATAATCGCTAGTTGAGCGTTTTATGTGATGCTTGCTCTCTCGATTGAGATGAAAATGGAGGAAGAGAGAGAGAGAGAGAGAGAGGAGATAATGGGGAGAAAATACTACTGATCTTTTGAGTGTTGAATGTCTGGGACCACTCGCTTTGGTAGACACGGGACTTTGTGTGCGCGCTTGCCCTTTTTGTAGCACAACTTTTTGCCCAGTCTGGCGCCCTTTTTGCTGCTTCATTTCTCATTTCCGCACTTTCTCTCTATCTCTCTCTCCCACCCCTCTGCTTTTCTCTGCCCTTTCTCTGCCTAGACTGCGCGCGCACGTTTTCTTGCACTATGCTACTTCGTTGAATATAATGATGAGACTCGTCTCTGACTCTCTAACTCTCTTCATTTCGCACGCTCTCTCGTCGGCCAGACGATGTGAGAGAGCGTGTAGAATGAGGTGGGAGAGAGAGAGAGAGAAAGAGAGGTAGGGCAGATCACTTGTCTCGTTGTAGCCGCCCCTCCCCCCAAGCGCACACAATTTCCGCCCTCTTCCGACCCTTGAGAGAGCAAATTTTCCCATTTTGGCTTTATCTCCATCTTCACTTTACACCAACCACCACAGGGTGATGCTGCGTTTTGAATTTTTTTTGTGTGTGTAAGAACCCGTAAATAAGAGCATGCAAATGGTCTGAAACGCATCTCGGGCAAAGCTCATGGAACAAACATTGCCGAGTTTCTAAACGCGGGTTCCAAAGTTGGCTATAACCCCCTCTCCCCTCCTCCCTCCTCCCTCCTCCCCTACGCACCGCACAAATTCCTCACTGACGTTGTATGGCTGCGCATTGTGTGGTGTAAGCGTATTCTGTACCTCGCCCTCTCTCTCTCTCTCTCTCTCTCTCTCTCTCTCCCTATCTCTCTCTATTTGAATTGGTTTGCACTAGCCCCCCTCCTCCCCCCTTCAATCCAAACCCCCTTGTGGTATGTATTCTCTACTCTCTGCCCTCTCTTGCATCTCTATACTTCTCTTGTTCACCCGTCGCGGGTTCCCGTTCTAACCGGAGGGTTGTATGCACATCGATCCCCATTCCGATCTCTCTCTCTCTCCTTTTCCCGTTCGATAGAAGGTGAGCAGAGTGTACTAGCACCCAGTGCGCGGATAAGTAGATTGACTTTGAACCCCGATCTTTCGCCTCTCCCGTTTTTCATCCCTAATCCTCCTCCTCCTACTCGTCCTTTATCGTCTGGTTGTTCTCTCACTTTTTTCTTTTCATCTCTCTCTCTCTCTCTCTCTCTCTCTCTCTCTCTTCTCTGTCGACGGGTGCACCATCACCGCTCCAAGTGAGACCAAACCACCATCGCTACGGAGGAGGGGGAGGAGACGGTCTCACTCGTTATTCCATTATTCCCCCACCCTCCTTCTATCCCCCCCCCGTTTCACAATTTAAAACGATACTAGAACGAAAAAAGAACGAAATGGACTACCAACGTGTGTACTCTCTTACTATACAGAGACGCTCCTCTTATTTTGCCCTCTCGCTAGCGGAACGTTTTTATTATTTTTGACGAGAGGTTGTGAATTTGTAGTTTCCAATGTCATCCTCCTTCAGAACTGTGTCCCTCTGACGTCAAGCCCTGCGTTGGTCTCTTGAATTTGTGTATGTGCGCCACACCTCGGATTGTGTGTGCCAAATTGTTCTTTCAAATTTTCCATCCCATCTATCTTTCAATGGTTTTTGCTCTCCTTCTCCATTTCATGCGCGCACGCACATTCACTTCCATCATTTTTGCAGAATTCTCTCTCTCGTTTATTTTCTGTGTTTTTTCTACCACCACCGATCTTTGTTTCCCTCCTCCTCCTCTCTTTCTCTCTGCCCCCTGCAAGCTGCACAGCAATTTTCCTTCGTCAGAGCGCAGTAAACAAGTCTGATCTCTCTCTCTCCCGCATAGCACCGAGACAGCACCCGCCCAGTCTAGCCTGATTTGCTCATTCTGTTCATTGTAATTCTGTACCGGCCTGGCAATACTGATTTCGAAATGCGCAAGCAAGAGTGTATAGCGTGCGGCTGAAGCACCGAGCCACCTGTTATGCTATTGACTTTTCTATCTTTTGGGCTTCTATGAACGCAATTATTTTTGATTGTTACGAGTAGGAATGCCGGTTAACTGTTGCGCGTATCCTCTGGCAGCCTCTTATTCTGTAACAAACTGCCTCTTAATAAGGCTTTTATCAACCGTATTACCGATCTCTCTCTCTCTCTCTCTCGAAATACCGGATACAAACACCGGACCGGTATGCCTACGCTAGAGTGTAGTCTGTCCCGCGCACCAGAACACTATGGATACCCGATCATCAGAACAATTGCACTGGATCCCCCCTCCACTAGAGTCTACTCTGTCCTCTTGATCCGTATTTCTTTGTGTGCGATAGAGTGTTTGACTGGTCTTTTTTTAATCGTCGGCTTCCGTGCGTCATTGTACCACACTCGATGCATACTCCCATTTCGAGTGATCGGTAGGGAGGGAGAGAGAGAGAGAGAGAGAGAGAGAGAGAGAGAAAGATAGAGAAGGACAGAGAGAGAGAGAGAGATTTACAGTTTGTGGTGGTTTGACCGTGCGGGTGTGTATGTGCAAAACCTGGGCATTTGGCGGTGCGAAAATGGGTGTTTACCTTGGCCTTCCTCTTCTTCGTATCTTCTCCTTTTTTTTCCTACGACGTGGCCCGATCATGGTCGTTTGTCTCTCATCTCTCTCTCTCTCTCTCTTTCTTTCTTTCTCCCATTCTCCTCTCTCCTCTAAACTCATACCATTCAATTTTATGCGTAGCGCCTCTCCCCGATTGTTCCATGTTCCATCGTCCCTAGATATTCTCTATACGCACGTTGCCAGCGTTAGTGTCTGAACGAACGGCCGTTGCTTTTAACATTATCATTTTTCGATTTTAAAACGTTTAGTATGCTTGCCTGATCAGGGCGAGAGCATCTTTGCACACCATTTGTCGATGAAACGCCGGCCGGTTTCAAGTCTTTGTCTTTGCAGTGCTCTTGAAACTTTGTTCCACCACATCGTTATCTAGCCTCTGTTATCTGCCTATTGTTGTTGCTCTACTCCCCACTCTTCCTTATGCGATCCATGAAACATCAATCCGCCCGCGCCTCTTGTTGATCTGTTCATATTTTGCCCTGGCCGTTCCGTGCTAAAAAGTTCTCTCTCTCTCCCATCCCGACCTCGCACACTCTAAAATGTTCACTGTTTTGAATGTTAGTGTAGAATATGTGCGAAATAGAGAGCAAATGCCCAGTTTTATTGTATCTTTCATGTCACATTTTTACGACGACACACATAATTTATTGGGGGTGATTAAGATAGTTGATCTGACGCTGATCTATGGCCTCTTCTCATTTGTTGACTATAAATTTTCTTCTTTCAAAACAATTTCACTAAATATCTGATCTATAGAACACTAGGAAAGATTATCTGTTTTTAATCATCTCTTTTTCCTTGCTCTATTATCGGGTGAGAGAGAGAGAGAGATTTCAAGCAAAATAGATTTCTTGGTTTGTTATTGTAGTGTGTTGATTCATTCAGTCTGCCCTTTTTCCGTGCAACTGTTGTACGTTTGGCAGAGCGCTTCTAGACGAGAGTGAGAGAAAGACGGATAGATGGGTATAGAAAAAAAAGATGAGTGGCTAATGAATATGTTAGAGAGCATTGGTTTCTTGCCCGCTTGTAAATTGGCCTTTGGCTTTCAAAATCTCCCGACGTGGCAGTTTGGTGTTTCGAAAGTCGTGTGTATTCTCGTGCGCTTTCATATTGCGCTTCCATAATCCAGTGTGTTCGATGAAGTGAATTTGATGCATATGAACCAGCGCCGCTTTGTAGCGATATTATCACAAAAACGGCGTCTTTGAGTTTCGAAACTTTTATATCTTCTTCTTTGTTTACTTCTCTCTGATATAGTTCGTCGATTTCTCGGAAATTATCATCTAGTATATTCGGCCAAAAGCATTGCACTTTGCAGACGCCCGCCCGAATGCCCTCCTCGACCATCGACCGCCTCGGAGGCGGACGGCTGCGGCGCGTTGGACGCGGATGGAGCCGCGTCGGTCGCGGCCCCCTCGACGGAGGCGGAAGAGCTGCGTGACAGCAAGATGAAGAAGACGCCCATCCTGCTGAGTGTGCACGACCCGTTGCAAGAGGGTGAGTGGTTTTTGAAAAAAATTTCGAAAAAAGGGGTAAAATAGTATAGTTTCAAACAAACAAATTGAGCCTATGATAGTGGTATCGGCGTCCTGCTAGGCTCAGTCATTATGTGTTACCGGTGAAACCGCAATGGGGCAGGATAAGCAACTCGCTTTTTTCGTGTTTCACCGGGTTGGGATAGGTGAGACTGAGGTTGGCGGTGCAATCGCTTATTAGATTGGAGACAAATACAGTTGCAAAACATTAGACATCAGCTTTCGCTTGCTCGAATAAAAAATAGTGCATACAAAATCGAAGGGTACAATATATTTATGCGTGTTCAAAGAAAACGCGGTTACAAATAGAGAGAGGGTTTTCTCGTGTTGCAGGCAACGAGGTGCATTTATATTAAGATTATTATTATTATTATTATTATTATTATTATATTTGCAGGGAACGAAGTATGTCGCTCCTCCTTCAACATCTACTCGGTGCGCACCCTCTTCCAGTCCGCGCTCGTGCAGCTGCGCGCGGTGTTCGTGTGCGACCGCCCGGGAAGCATGCTGTGGAGGAAGAAGGTGTACAAGGTGAGTAAGGGGGTGGGAAAGTCGAGATTAGAAGATCAGAGACGAGTAGGGGCAAAATATTGGCCAGGTGCATGTGGGTTTCGAGGATAGCTTAAATGTATAAATGCGAGTACAGGTCTTGTTGATTGTTGAAATAGTGCGTACACTGATGTAGATGGGCTACATAATACTGTTTGGGCTGTTCTCATTTCCGGCAAGATGAACTAACGTTTCGAACGATTTTAGTGATCCGAGTAGAAAACAAGCAGTTGCTTTCGTTGTGGATAGCAGACATATAAAAGCTAAATTCGAATAATATTAATATTTTTTATTAATGAAATTACAGGGCACGATGCTCGGCCGCCTGCTGCACTTTGCGCCCAGTCAGATCAACTTCCGCTACTGGCTCAAGGTGATTAGAATACCTTTATTTAGATTAATCTTAATTAAAATATCCAATTAGCATATAAACCTAAAAAATAAAGTAATACCGACGCCCCCTTCCCCTTTAGAGTAAGATAGTGGGTTGAAACGGGAAAGAACCGGCGTAGGGAGTCTATTTTTCATAATGTTTTAGATCACATTAATCAATCGATTTGCAGGGTTTCGTGCTGTCGCCGCGCGAGATCGAGACGCCGCCGGTGAAGACGGCCAACGGCAGGCCCCTTATTCTCTACGGTTAGTGGATGTTGATTTTCAACGCAGGTTCGAACTCAATGGATGTAGCTAGTATTCGAGACTTTAATGTACGGGTGAAACCGTGAAATAGCGCGTTGAGTTAGTAACACATTTGGTACTAAATTTAGAGGCAAACGTGGGTTTTAGTTGTTTGCTGCAAACATTTTTCCTGCAGCAGCTGCATCAACCTGCCCCTATTACAGGCTCGCTTCTGTCCGACTCGTCCGACATGACGCCGCTGACTGCGCTGCCGCGAGCGGGGCACAAAGTGCTGGAGATTGTGCGACCCGACGAGAGACCCGATAACAGTGGAGCATGGGAGAGCAGGAGGAGGGAGGAGGAGAGGAGAGAACAGGAGAATATGAGAGCGGCAGGAGAGCAGAGGGTGGAGTATACGGTGAGAATTGGGTAGGGGTGATGAAATGGAGGGAGAATGGAGTGGTTGTGGAGGGGTGATGCAATAGAGAGTAGGCCGAAAGATCATTGAGTAGGAATGACGCAATATACATGATACTATTTGCAGCCGTCGGATCTGCAGCAACAACAACAGCAAATGAGAAGAGGAGGAGGAGGGCAGGTGAATGGCCCAGTGTACTACAACAGATATCAGGGACACCAGGTGAGATATGGACGCACCAAGAGGGGAAAATCAAGTCGAAATGAAACTGCAAAGCATTAATGGGCGAGGTGAAACGCGAAAGACACGCGTCATTGGTAATGTACTGCGGGAGTTAGTAATGGGTTCACGTGGTGAGATATTGAGACACCAAGGAGAGAAAAAAGTGATGATAATGGTTCCCTGAATTTTTCGATTTCGAAATAACACCGATAATTCCTTTGCAGCGCGAGTACCGGAACGGTGGACAGCGGACGTTCCACAACCACAACCATCAGCAGCATCACTACCAGCAAGCGCAGCATCAACCTCTGCTGCAGCAGCTGCAGCCACCCCGTCAGCAGCAGCACCAGTCGGCGGCTTTCGCGGCGACGGCGCCCGGCACCTACCACAGCAAGACGTGGGAGCGGCCGACGGGAGGTGAGATATGGAGTACGGTAGGACGGGGTTACTACTGTGGGTGGGTTACGGTAGAGGGATACTGTATCGTGGGTTATGGTAGGAAAGGGAGCTAGAGTGACACTGTCTGCTTGCAGGATACGGTCGGCGAATGGGCGGCGACAACCAGCACCGCAACAGGAGCCGCAGTAGCGAGATGCTATCGGAGGCAAGTGGGGGAATAGATTTGGATACTTTGACTACTAGGAAGTGCACTATTGACGTGATGTAAGATTGGCCATGCTTTATCTCCTGTATGCAACTGTCAATCACTGGGTGGCGATATTTGCCGCTCAATTTTTTTCGCTTTTTTATTTTCTTTCTGGAAACAGTGTGGCATTAATGTCACTAAGTTTCGAAGAATATGGGGGCGAGGTGGGACGGCAAGTCACCGGGTTTAACGCTCTCTGGGAATATTTTCATACTCATGAGCAACTCTCTTTTGCAGCATTGTTCGGCGCCGTTTGTGAACCACGGCGTCGGCGCGCCGCCCTCTCGTCAGCAGTCGCCGCTCTCTTTCGAGCAGCACCGGCAGCAGACGGCGCAGCAGCTGTACCACCAGCAGTACCCCGCCCCCTCTGCGACCGCCCCGCCCACTGCTGCACCTGCTGCAGCTGCAGCAGCCTCGGTCGCAGCCAGTGCGTCGTACAAGCGCAGCGACAGCGCCGTCAGCAGCTGCAGCACGACTGTGATAGGTGAGTGGGCTGCAGGTGCTGCTGGGTTGCGTAGTGATGACGCAATCCAATATGGAGACGTCAGGTCATAGGGTTATTGTGGTAGACGCTGAATCATTTGCCTATATCTCAGGGGAGGGGAATATTTGGCGATTATTTCGAATTTGGAATGAATAATTCGAAAAATGGGAGAAATGCTAAAAACATGATGTTGATCGTGGAGGCTGGGTATTGATATTGAATTTCTGCTCTGAATGTTTCAGAAATTGTGTAACCATTATCTAATTAGCAGGCAATTCGCGCGCGTTCACGACCGCCTCTTCGTCCGTCTCATCGCCGGCTCTCAACGGGTATTCGACGGCTGCGACTTCCGGCCCCGGCTCCGCGAGTGGAGCATTCAACGGATTCCCTCCCCTTACCACGGCTACCACAACCACTACCACTACCACAAGTGGTAGCACAAGTACCGGTGGTTCAGCGGCATTCAATGGTGAGAGGCGCGGAGCAAGCGGCGGCAGAAGGTGAAGAGTGGCACTCGGGGGGAAGCAGCCTGTAGGGCGGATACGGTATCTCTGGTTACGGTAACTTCATTGATTAAAGTTGTAAACAGAGGTGTTGTTGTTTGACCCAATGACCGCTATCCCCCGAGTAGTGGAGGAATTGTATCTGAGAGAGAGACGAGCAAGAGGAGGCAAAAGGGAGCGGTGATTCGGGGTTTCGACGCAGAGTGCCAAGGGATGGAAGAACGTTGATTCCTTACTTCCTCGTACAGCGGCTAAACAGCAAACTAATACGGTGGTGCTCTAGCAGTTTCGTTGGTTAGTACGGTAGCAATCATTCTTCTAGCATTGGCGCATTGAAAATAATCACACAAAAAAACTGAAATAACCGCTTCTCTTTTCAGCGGCTCGTGGCGCGGCAACAGCAGCAGCAATTACAACAGCTACCGCGGGAGCAGCAACTTCAGCTCCTTTCGGCCGACACCGCAGCGAGCGTACGAGCGGCCGCTGCGAGCTGTACATGCCGCCGGCTGCACGCAAGGCTGCAGAGGCTGCAGCTGCTGCAGGAACAGGAGCAGGAGGGGCAGCAGCAACAGCTAGGAAGAAGGTAGGTAGTTGTTTGAGGCTATTGATTGATAGAGGACGATAGTATAGCGTAGATGGATGGGGGAGCACAGCTTGGAAGAAGGTATACTGTAGCTTTGAGTATATTGGTTGATAGAGGAGGAGGGGATACAGTAGAGGGATGGGGGAACACTTTAGCTTGCCGGCAGAAATAGCTGGCGAATCTGGGTTTCGTTGAAGCTATAGTTGATGAGCATTATGTTGGATTTAAGCCGGTTGGTGGGCGTATTCTATACAACAAAACAAACAAGAATTTACATTTCAGGAAGCTAGCACGGCTGCGGCGACGCCGGTTGCCTCCAATTCGCAGCTCGATGAGGAGCAATCGATACCACCCAAGTAGTACCGTACCCCTCTCCCACTCCTTCCTACCGTATCCAGCATGCGCGTCCCACCCCGATCACAAGTATTTCACTGCAATTTATGATCTGTCGTTTTAGCTTGCTTGTAGTTAGGCAATTGTTCTCTACTCTTTTCCCCAATTCCCTCAATTATTATTGATTGTAAGCCAGTGCTGTATGGCATATTTTTGTAGCCACCTAATTTGGTTTCCTAATTTCACTTTTTTCTCTCTTTTGCCCGCTCAACCCCACATTGTCGCCAATCATATCGGACAATCAATAATCCATGCTTGGTCTACCGTATGCCGCCCGCTTGTCGTTTTTTTTCTCTGCTTGTAGGTGCTCTATTTACCGTAGTAATTCCGATTAGAGAAAAAAACGTACCCCGAAAACCAAAAAGTATATATAATAATGAATCGTTACTATTGTTGGTTAGAGAAAAAAACTATTGATTTAGAAGAACCCAAAAAAATACGTATTTGTTTATTGCTCGTTGTTATATTGTGTTTCCAAATTCTAGAACCGCCCTCTCCCCAAAATCTTTCAGCGCCCGGATTTCACATACTGCTTTCTTCAACTGTTGTCAATTGCAACCTGTGATTTCTACACGTCTTTTGCCCCTCTCAAAATTAATCGATACTTTCAAAACAACGCCCATTATCATCATCTCGCATCGATCTGCTATATTGCTATACAGTATACCCCCTCCCCTCAGACACACCACCTATCGTTAACTAATCAAATACTCTCATTAGTACTCGTAACGGCTTGTGAATGACGAAAGAACCTCATTAGGTTCTCATTAAGAGATCTTTGTTCCACCCTTTCTTTACTCCTCTCTTCCCGTAGTTTGTTGTTTTATATTGACACGTTTGCTCAGAGATCTTTTCTCCACCACCCCACGCTCTATCTAGTTACAGTATACTTTCTCTAGTTACTGTACACTCATTATACACCACAAACAAACAATCACGAGTGTCCCATTATGTATATATCTAGCCATATATATATATATATATATATGTACTATCTCTAGTTATAAACCCCAATATATCTGATGATCATGATGAACAACCGAGATAGAGAGAAAGAGCTCGCCTACCACCTACAACCCGTCAATCGATAACTACACTCGTGTGCCTGTGACCCCCTACCGTATCCTGCCGATTACTGTACTCGCTTGATATCCCTGCAGCACGCGCACACTCGTGGTATAAAGCATTCCCGGTTGAAACGTTGGTCGTATTTTGATCTTCGATCTCTTCGTGAGATCAAAACGGGTTCCCGAGCCCTGGCGATATCTGAATGATGGTGTAATTCTTTGATTTTCGTTTATCGATCGGTAAGTCGGTTGATCGCTGATACTTACAGTATGATCGTTTATCGATCGATATGTAGTTTGATGCGTGATCTTTGTAGTATGATCGAACCAGGGGCGGTCGATGCGGTGTCGATGCCAATCGATTCGACGGTCGGCCACTCCATCCAGCAGATGGGCCATTCGAGCCAGACGGAGATCAAAGTGGAGGTATGATTGTTTTTTCTAAGATGTCCAAAGGCTATTGGTGCAATCCAGATAATTTCCTCTTATGGCCGGGTTGAAGCTGAAAAGTAGAGACCGCCAAACTATTATAATCGATAATCGATTGACGAGGGGTGGATTTCAATTGATTGAAACCGATAATTGATTGACCGGTCAATCAATTGAAAAAATAATAGATAGAAGAGGATAATCGATTGATAATCGATTGAAATAATAGTTTGAGTAATAATTAGGCGGTCTCTACTGAAAAGTTCCTGGGGGGAAATTCAGACAGCATTTTCTTTAGTGTTGCTTGATATGCTAAAAATGTGTTCACTATTTTGAAACATATAGTTTTAACTTATTCAACTTGTAGTATACTTGAATTAGCATCGATGAATTAGCATCGATATTGTAATCATATTCAAATATGTTGACCCTGAATCAATTGAATCGATTGCAGCACGTGAAACACGAGTGGACTGTGAAGAACTTCTCGCACTGCTATCAGGTTCGGTTTTATACGTAGTTGGCTGCGGGAAACGTAATGAGACACTCTGAATCCTCGTTTCTTTAATAGGCTGCTGAAGCGCCATGGTGCATGGTAAATTGGATTTTTATTAGGTCCCTATACGAAAAAAAACATGTGCGAAACAGTCATACCCCTGGCTTCTTTGCCTCATAAACTCTGTAGTACTGTCAGTCAGAAATAGATGTAGTTGTATGTGAATCAATTTAATTTAATTAATTTTACAGGAGTACCTCGAGAACTTTGTGCACCTTCCGCGGGGCGAGGAGACGCTTACCTGGTCCATCAAGATCTATCCCAAGGGCAACGGAGAGAACAACAAGGATTTCGTCTTCCTCTGCCTCAATCGAGTCGTCGCGCCGGTGAGTGGATGTTGCCTTATGTTACTATGATTACTGGAGTAATTTACTAGTAACTCTGCCCTATGTTCCTACTGTATCCTATGTTATTGTGATTGGATTACTGCATAAGATTTTAGTTATTTGTAAGTGAATGACGTCGCACAATGATGTTTCTGTTCCCAATGCAGCCCGTTAGCAGGTGCAAGGCAAGCTGTCCAAGATCGGCTTCAAGTCGCGGTTCTACCTCAAATCGGCGGAGAACAAGGAGATCGATATGAGAATACACCCGAATCCCTCCCACTCGGACTACGTCAGCTACATCAAGAGGTATACTGTAGAGACCGTAGCCACGGTGCATTGGTTGACTAGTGGGAGAGCGGATACCGTAGGCATATACCAAAAAGATATGTACCAAAAGTCCAAAAAAAATGTTTGTTTTAAACTTCAAACGTTAATGATAAACATGACAAGGTGGAGTTGTGTCACACAGACAGCTGAATGGGAAGGACAATTGATTATATGGTTCATTGTGTGAATTTCTCAACAACAAAAAATTAACAGTCAATAGCATTCAAATCTTCCGTTTTTCAGGGACGTTCTCTTCCCGCAGATCCTTCCGCGCGACTCGATAACGGTCGCCGTGGAGATTGACGTAGCGACGGAGACGGTGACCACCACCAGCGACCCGCTTCCGGTTTGTAGTCGTTTATTGATTACTGATAAGCCCAAAGGACCCATTGTATCCACCACCCGCATACGTAGTTAACATAATGGTGAAACGGGAGTTCCTCTGGCCAGTATTTATTTATGCTACCCAAAACTCCGATATCAATGTATTAGCCACCAGCATACATATTTCACATACTGGTGAAACGGGGATTCCGCTTGTCAGTAATTGATTTCGCCCACCAGAAACGGACCCAGTGTGTGCGTCACCCGCATACTCATTTAACACAAGGGAGAAACGGGGATTCCTCTGGTCAGCAGTTAGTGATTTGTGTTGCTCAAAACTCCAATCACAATGTATCCACCACATGCATAGGTATTACATGGAACCGAGAAAACAGGAATTCACCGGGTGACCTGGAAAATGTAAAACTTAAATTTAAAATGTTGTCGACGTTTGTAGTTGAAACACCTGCACACGGAGCGGCAGCTGGCGGACGACTACGTGAAGCTGTTCCGGGAGGAGATGCTGACCGACTTCACCATACGAGTGGGAGACAAGTGAGTAGCGAGTGTTATCCGTCCACTAACATTCGTCCAAAATATTAAAGTTATGAGTAGTATACGATGTAAAAGGGTGAACGAGTTAACCACAAACCATGAACCATGAAATGTGCTGCGTGAAACGAGAATCTGGAGTGTGTGCTTAGACATTTTTTTCTAGATTTAAACATTTGCTTTTTTTCAATATTATCTTGCTTGCAGGGACATTCGGACGCATCGTGCGGTCCTGGCCGCGCGCTCGCCCGTCTTCTGCGCAATGCTGACGCACTCTGACACGAACGAGTGCAAGGTGAGTGGTGCACTTTGCTAATTGCAATTTTATTTCGTGTTCATTTTACAGCCAAAATACACACAGATTATGTCGCATTCTATGATAACGTATAAATACAAATTAAGTTCATTACAAACTAACTAATTAATTATATTAATTAAAACATCAATTAATACAAAATTAATTACAGACAGGCATCATGCACATCACGGACATGGACGCGGACGTGGTCGTCGAGATGCTCCAGTACGTGTACAGCGGACGATGCAGCAAGGATATCGGAGAGATTGGTACGGTAGCCAATTATTGATTGATAATATTGATTATCGATTAGTAATGATTGAACAATAACCGTACACTGTAGGTAATTCAATTTCTGTTGGCCTAGACGCACATAACATTGCTACGCTAGTAAACCTTTACGTTAACTGCGCTTTCCGAAATCCGACAGTGGCTGGTGGTTGGGTTGTTTGGAGACTTGGATTATGAAAATTATTTATCGATTTCCTCTTCAGCTGGAGATCTGCTCATCGCTGCCGACAAATATCGATTGGACGAGTTGAAACAGCACTGCGAGTGCTCTCTGATAGAACAAATTTGTAAGTTTCTATTTTTATTTGATTTGTTTTAAATGTGTTTTTTGCAGTCTTTACTATTTAGCTAGCTACTTCTGGGATCTAGGAGCACTAGAACCCCACGAAAGCTCGAATAGCTCCTAGGATAGTATTATTTGCGTCTCTCTAAACCAACCCGGTGAGTGAGCGCTTCGTGGGTACGAGAAACATTGGCTTGGAGTGTGATCTATCAATATTAGTGAGACACAACAAATAAATCTATTCCATATATAGCGCAGAAACGATGTGGCTCTAGCACATTGCTTCGATTACCTATGAATGATGCAAATTCCTCATCTCCTAATCATTGTCTCTCTCAATCTCCCATATTCATCATCTCTTTTTCAGCCGTCGACAACGTCTGCCAGCTGCTCGTCCTCTCCGACATGTACAGGGCGCACAAACTGCGGGAGTACTCGCTCATTGTGAGTTGATTGATTTATTGCATAGTGATAACGTCACAACGAATATTTAACTAAGGTAATACAATTTGGTTTGTGACTGCATTTTGCTTCGTTTGATTTACGACTCCATTTCCATCGCTTTTGCGAATCACGCAGTCACTCCAATGCTTTCAATGAAACCCTAAATGTGGGGGGGGGAATGCCACTTGTCTAGCGCCACAAGCAGTTGTCTCTTGTCTCATGATGATGCAGTATTGCCTAATGATGACGCAATATGTTACAGTTCATCACTCACCGCACCAAGCTGGTCACCTCCACTCCCGGCTGGACGGACATACTCAAGTCGCACCCGAACCTCGTGACCGACATTGTCAACGGCTTCGACAAGTCGTCCGGCCAGTGCACCTCGTCCCGCTCCAGCTGCGCCGACGAACCCATGACCTAATTGACGGACGCCCCGATCCCGGCTCCGGCGCTAATTCCCGGTTCCGGTTCCGGTCCCGGACCCACTCTTTCCCACACAATCTACGGTTACGCTGTCTCTCCTCAACAAAAGCCCCGCTAATCTTTCCGTGCTGGATCGTTCCTTCCTTTGCCTCAATTTTGTTAATAAGCCCCGCCCCTTTTATTGATCCTTCCCATCTACTACGGTATATACTGACTGCACGCCGCTGCTATCGATCTTTTCCTCTTTCGGCCCCCCTTTGCATATTTCGATTGTCTCGTATGTTTTCGCGCGTCACGGATTTCTATATGTTTCTTGTATGAACACTATCAAACACCCCCACCCAAATAGAGTGCTAAAATGTTTATCCTGGGTTTTCTTTGTTTCATATTTCCCCCTGGTTACTGTATCCTGTATAGCTGACCTCATTAGGCTACTTGATATATATCCCACCGCGCCCCCTCCTTCATGCTAATACTGTAAGTGTTATCGATCGATCGATTGATTGTGTTGCTTCGTGGTGCTTCCAACTCCTCGGCTACCGTATCCCTCTGACCACACCACACACCACACCAAAGTGCCGTTTGCTCTTCCCTGTTTCCATCACTTATGAATGTAAACCTCATAATGTCGCCTGGTTTCGTGTCTACATCACATTTAGTTAAAAAAATCGATGTCAAAGTAGCCAGTAATATAACGCCGACTATTCTTGTATCATAGTGACCAACCGTTCTTTTCTAGTCTCTCGTCCATTTTTTTGTAGTTGCCCTTTTGATTTAGGATTTTCGTTTCTCCATTTTGATCTGTCTGTGTCTCAATCTACCTAGGATCGGCTACCGTATCCTCCGGATTGGCCGTCAGATACAGTATCTCATACACACGAAAAACTACCGTACTGGCCTACCGTGTCTCCCTCCCCTCCCCCCTTGTCTCTTGGTTCCACAGCATCGCTGTTGTCTTTTCTCTCTCTCTATTCTCGTTGATTGCGGGTGCTCCCGATTGAATAAAAGAATTATGAAACTTTAATTTTGCTGTTAAACGTAAGCAGAGCAACTTGCACAGCTCCGGTACAGAAGGAATGACTGAAAACAGCTCCGAGGAGAGACTCTAGTGTAAAAATGGAGCTTAGCGGGGTAGATTGATAAAAGCGTCGGCTACAGTGGTTGTGAACAATTCACTACTATTTTCAACCACACATTTCCAACTAGAGTGCGAAATGTGAGGCCATGGTATCTTCATTTCACGCACTTTCTTCACCGGTCGAAGGATGAGAGAGTGTGCGAAATGAAGAAACCGTGGGCTCACATTTCGCACTCTACTACCAACGGGTTCGGAGTTTCGGGAGGAGCCTGTGGATACAAAATATGACCGTAAAGGTGTCTGTGGTTTCGTCCCCAATCTCAGATTGATTTTATTATTGATTTTATTACTATTATTCCCAACTCTATTGATGCATTTGTAGTCCAGACAAAAGACAGAAAAGTGATACACTTTATCATGATTATTTATCGATCGAGTATGTGTGCGAGCGAGTAAACTCTTGTAGCAAAGGTGCGCTACGATCGATACGATCTACTGTTATCTACGATAGGGGGGAGGGGCGAGTACTACGGTAGTGGGGAAGGGGGGTACGATAGAAGGGAGAGATGGAATTAGGTAGAGCAGGGACTGGGATACAGGATACAACCGTGAGCGGGGTACGGTAGAACTGAGAAGGGGTTACGGTAGCACTGATGAGGTACGGTAGAGGGTGGAGGTACGGTAGGCGCTCTCCCATCGATCACAGACTACGACGACGAGAGAGTGTGGCGAGCGGAGAGAGCGTCTAGACGGCAAAGTAGTACACGCCCGTCTGGGTCACACTGGCGCCGCTGAAGAGGAGAAGCGGTTTAGTGATGTTTGATCTTCAGTAGTGGTTTTCTTTTCCAGACCAGGTACCCTGTTCTCACAGAGTGAGTATCTCATTCATCTTCTCACTGTGTGAATCTAGCGGTCACCGTGTATTAGAACGGGGTGCCTTGTCCGGTATCACATGATTCCAAACCGACAGACAGGGGTGAGGTCGAGAGAGTGTACTAAAGTGAGAGAGTCCCTCTCGATTTCACACGCTCTCTCACTCTAAAGTCCTTTCTGTAAGGTTTACCGGCCTGTGTAATGATGTGGTAAAGGAAATCGGTGCATGACATTTGATATTTGATTATTTGCTCACTCGACAATTTTTTTTCTTCCCTTCACAACGTATTCGATGTAGATGATCCTTTTGGTAGGACGCTCTTTCGTAAGACCGAAACGGGCGCTTCCCTAGAATTGATCTTTGATCTTTGATCTTTCACAATACAACCACTCACATCTTTCTCCTTCCTTAGAATGAATGCCCATGTGCCGGCTAAACGATATCGATTAAAGAGTACGGTAATTGTACGTGTCTATAAGGTACGGTAACTACCGTAACCTACCCTTATTTATTAGAGCACTACGGTAATTATAAGTAAGAATGTAAGGTACGGTAACTACCGTACCCGGAGGGACGCTCTCCTTTCCTGCCTCTTCGCCCGTGAAGAAGCGCTCGTCGGCCAGAGTGGACGAGTGCAGTTCACCCTGTAGAATGTAGGATACGGTAGATTGTAGGGGTACGGTAGGGGTACGGAGGTTATAGAAGGGGGTGCGGAGGTTATACATAGAAGGTTATAGAGGATATAGGTTATAGAGGTTACGGTAGTTTAGAGGAGGATGCGGTAGCCTAGAGGTTACGGTAGCTTGTTTGATACGGTAGCTTTTAAACGGGGTTTTGGCGCCAGCAAATTGCTAAATGTGGCAGAGCATCATCATGCCAACTCTCTATCACTTCTTTCCGTCTCACACTTTATGGATTAGGTCAGAACAGAGGTCGTCACGTACAGTCGCCAACTAAGTGACTAATGTTGAGCAAATCGAAGTGGGACATTGCATAGGGATGACGCAACAACTCACTTCGTTCCAGTCGTACTGTGGTGTGTTGCGATCAGAGAATTGCTTGATCACCAGGTCGACCATCCTATTATATTTTTGTTCCAAATATATATTTAAAGTATGAGAAATATATATTTAAAGTGTGTTGAAAAATTATTTGAAAAAAATTACTTGGGAAGAGCTACTCGGTTCAGTTGTATGATGAATTTACCGTGCTCATCACAGCGGAAGTAAAGCTGTAAAGGCTAGAGATACGGTAGGAATACGGTAACAACGAATCGTGAACTGAGCACGGAAAGCTACCGCAGGGGATACGGTAGGTCAGAGACTGACATGGGAGGCGCTGTTGACGGTGGCCTGCTGCTGGGCTTCCCGAAGCACCTGTCATGCGATTACGGTAAGTAGGTTACGGTAGGTTACTGTAGTGATTCTACAATACCCATACAGTATACCTGGAAGAGCTGGTCGAGCAAATACTTGCTGATCTTTGCATCTTTTGACATTTGTGTAGAGATTAGAGATTCCCTCGAACGTGTTGTACTTCGTGAGGAAAAAAGTCCTGAAGGGGAAATGAATAAATAGTGGAATATGGTTGGAGAATACGGTAAGAAAAAAATCTTACTACCGTATTCACTAAGATTACGGTAGTCTTACCGTAGCGTCTTTCATCTCGTACTCCTCTGCAATCATGAGTGCCGCATTCAGCTTCTCTCTCAGTGGCGTCTCCGAGCAAATATCGATCAGGTGACATTCCAGACGCTAAACGCAGGAAAAGATACGGTAACGCCCGGGATTACGGTAGCTTCGGATGAAACGGTAACACACCGAGAAGATGCCGTGGAACTCGTATCTCTTGGCCGTCTTGCACAAGCGTCCGACTAAAATGGAAATTTTCACTAATTGCATAGTGATGACGTAACTTACTGTTCTTGACGTTGATTCGGTCCACTTTTCCGGAGTGAAGCATTTCGAGGAGAAGGATCAGAGACTGAAAGACAGATTTCAAAACTGGAACCAGGTATCCCAGAGGATTACTGTAACACAAGGGATGCGGTAGCCAACAGGCTACGGTACCCATAAGGTTACGATAGCCCAGATGGTTACGGTAGCCAGAGGCTACGATAGCCCAGAGGGTTACGGTGTCTTGCAGGTGGTTGACGAACCTCCTCAAAGTCAGCCGGATTCTCGGCATCCTTAGTCTCCACTTTCAACGGTCCTGAAATGCGTCTGGCTCTCGAGCCCGAGCTGGCACCATGCAAAAGCCATTATCTTTCGTTGTTTGACTCTCTCGTTTTGCGCACTCTCTAGATCAATATCCCCCTTTTTTCTTACTTTCTTTCAGCCATGCTCTTCTCCTGTCTTTTCCAAAGATGACAGACTTTGGCGTGTAGAAGTGGTCGTAAAACTGTAGCGAGAAGAGACCCAGAATCTGAACGGCTACTGTAGAATTGGCATCGTGCCAGCACCCGATCTCTCATGATTCCAAACATACAGATCAGGGTTGGAGCGAGAGAGTGTACAAAAGTGAGAGAGTCCCTCTCGATTTCACACGCTCTCTCACTCAAAAGGCCTTTCTGGATGGTTGACAGGCCTGTGGAATGATGTGATAGAAACTCTTGTTTGCTCAGAGGGAAATAACCATGCGTATTAACTATAAGTATAAGTGGGAAAGCGACGACATTCAAAGTCTAAACACTTCGCTGCCCTGCGCCTATTAGACTTCTAAAGCGTCGCTGGCCAGCTTAGACTTACTATATTTCGTTAGTATACAATACTCGACGCAAACTACCGTACTCAATGCGCCAAACTACCTTACTCGATTTTGAGATTGCGTTTGGAGCGAACGCGAACGGTGAGAAAGAACTCGTGCGGCGCCATGCCCTTCTCTGCAATATGTTGATCTTTGATCTCTGACGTCATTAATTACACACATCCAGACGATCATTGATCTCTGTCTACCGTAATCCACATGGCCTCTTACCCCAAACGTCACCGACTACAGTAATCCAAATTATATTTCATCTCTGACTACAGTAACCCAGATGATCTTTTCGATCTCTGTATAGAGGAAACCATGTTATATTTTCGATCTCTGTATAGAGGAAACCAGATAACTCCAGATGACAGATCTCTGACGTCATCGAGCTGTGATCTTTGATCTCTCTCCTCACTCTTTATATTCTCCACAATCGAGTCCACGCGCACACTGAACATGTCGCCCGGCTTTCTGAGCAGGCCGGAGAATGCCCAGACTCCGCACTGAAAGAGCGGTCTTTGATCTTTGATCTCTGACGTCACCTACTACAGTATTCCCGAATGATCTTTGATCTCTGCTGCTCACCTCCACCGGGAGTTCGCCCGTAGATGCATCGGGAACACGGTAGAATGGTGGGACCATTAGGCCCCTGACCGGATCTTCCGTAATGAGCTTACGCTTGGCCGAGATGTGGATGAGGTACAGAGCGGGGAAGAGAGGATGCTGAAATGAGATTTGTGAGAGTTAGCGAAAGAGACCCCCTTTAGATGAAGAGGATACCATATCCCTCTCTTCGACGGATACCGTACTCCTACACTCTACCTTATCTTCGCCGAAAGAGATACCGTACTCCTACAATCTACGACACATTCGACGGAGGGGATACCGTACTCCTCCAGTCTACCACACCTTCGACGGAGGGGATACCGTACTCCTACACTCTGCCACACCTTCGACGGAAGGGAGACCGTACTCCTACCCTCTACCGTATCTTCGACCAAAGAGATACCGTACTCCTACACTCTACCGAATCTTCGCCGAAAGAGATACCGTACTCCTCCAGTCTACCGTACCTTCGACAGAGGGGATACCGTACTCCTACACTCTACCGTATCTTCGACGGAGGGGAAACCGTACTCCTCCACTCTACCACACCTTCGACGGTGGGGATACCGTACTCCTACACTCTACCGTATCTTCGCCGAAAGAGATACCGAACTCCTCCAGTCTACCGTACCTTCGACGGAAGGGAGACCGTACTCCTCCAGTCTACCGTATCTTCGACAAAAGAGATACCGTACTCCTCCAGTCTACCACACCTTCGACGGAGGGGATACCGTACTCCTACACTCTACCACACCTTCGACGGAGGGGATACCGTACTCCTCCAGTCTACCGTACCTTCGACGGAGGGGATACCGTACTCCTACACTCTACCGTATCTTCGACGGAGGGGAAACCGTACTCCTCCAGTCTACCACACCTTCGACGGTGGGGATACCGTACTCCTACACTCTACCGTATCTTCGCCGAAAGAGATACCGAACTCCTCCAGTCTACCGTATCTTCGACGGAAGGGAGACCGTACTCCTACACTCTACCACACCTTCGACGGAGGGGATATCGCACTCCTACACTCTACCGTATCTTCGACGAAAGAGATACCGTACTCCTCCAGTCTACCGTATCTTCGACGAAAGAGATACCGTACTCCTCCAGTCTACCGTATCTTCGAAAAAAGAGATACCGTACTCCTCCAGTCTACCATACCTTCGACGGAAGGGATACCGTACTCCTACACTCTACCACACCTTCGACGGAGGGGATATCGCACTCCTACACTCTACCGTATCTTCGACGAAAGAGATACCGTACTCCTCCAGTCTACCATACCTTCGACGGAAGGGATACCGTACTCCTACACTCTACCACACCTTCGACGGTGGGGATACCGTACTCCTACACTCTACCGTATCTTCGAAAAAAGAGATACCGTACTCCTCCAGTCTACCATACCTTCGACGGAAGGGATACCGTACTCCTACACTCTACCACACCTTCGACGGAGGGGATATCGCACTCCTACACTCTACCGTATCTTCGACGAAAGAGATACCGTACCCCTCCAGTCTACCGTATCTTCGACGAAAGAGATACCGTACTCCTCCAGTCTACCGTACCTTCTCCATATCCTCCACATAGTCTTCTTTCATCAATGCCTTCATTCTTTTCTTCTCTCTCATCTCTCTCTTCGCTGCCAATCTCTCCTGCACCTTTAAGGCTGCAATTTGATTACGGTATTTCAATGATCCGATTACGGTATTTCTGTGATCCTATTACGGGGTTTTCAATGATCTCATTACTGTATATCCATGATACGATTACGGTATTTCAATGATCTGATTACGGTATTTCAATCATCTATTGACCAACAATGCCGGGGTACGGTATCGCTCTATCACTGTCAATCACGGCTAACGTACCCCGACACGTTTGGCACGATGCCAATATGGCTACTCACGGAAATTTGGGTACTCATTGTGTACTGGCGGTTCCTTGATGGAGAAGATCAGAGCCTGCACTTGCCTGCATTCTTTGTATCGCTCGACGTCGATTTGCCTGCAACGCGAGATTATCGATCGATAAGGAACATATACTGTACTTCCGACAGGCAGAGTACGGTAGTCATTTATCGATCAAATGACAAAGATCGCTCACCAATGCGGTTTGTCGACGAAGGTGGTGACATGGAGATCGTCCACCCTATCATGCACGAGCGCTTTCTGGAATACGGTGGGTAAGTATCGATTAAATGAGGAGTGCGGTAGCAGTGGAGGGTACGGTACCTCAATGTAGTCGGCGGACATGGTTGGAATGGGAGACGAAGAACCAATCAAGATGGGCGAGTAGGTGATGAATGAGGGGAGGAAAGAGAGGAGGGGGAGGGGTGAAAGAAGACGGGTTTTGCAGAAAAGAAGAACAAAGGAGATTTGAATGTAGCCATTGTCCAATCGATAATTTAATTATGAGTTGCAAAAATCAACTTTGTTCTGAAAATGAGGTCATCAGATTTAGTTAAATATCGATGTCAAAGTAGCCAGTAAAACAAACTATTCTGATATCGTAGTGACCAACTGTTCCTTTCTAGTATCTCATACACGACAAACTACCGCACTCTCCTACCGTGTCTCCATCCCCTCTCCCCCCCGTGTCTCTTGGTTCGACAGCATCGCTGTTGTCTTTTCTCTCTCTCTCTTCTCGTTGATTGCGGGTGCTCCCGATTGAATTAAAGAATTATGAAATGTGTTGTATAAACACATTGAGGCGTAATTGCCGCGCAGTCAAGCTTTCGAATGCGAGTCAGCCATTTATAGCGTGAGCGATACTCAGCAACGCACAAATGGCAGGACTGGCTCTGTTCAATCTATTCTGGCTTTCGCAGAGCATACAATTCTCGAAACCCACCACTTCTAATGGGAAAGGGGAGAAGCGGGGTAATGTAAGGAAGTGCCATGTATCTATTCGTTGAATTAAGTCCTCCGCGGCGCGCGTCTGGAGTAACTGCAGAGGGAGTTTGCTGCTGGTGGCGGGCTCGGAGAGTTGGGGAAGCTGGCGGAAGAAGCGCTCCGAGGGAATCGCTCCTTCCACTCTCACCGCCAACTCCAATTCGAGGATGCAGCACATCATTCCACAGGCCGGTCAACCATCCAGAAAGGCCTTTAGAGTGAGAGAGCGTGTGAAATCGAGAGGGACTCTCTCACTTTTGTACACTCTCTCGCTCTAACCTGGTCTGTAGGTTTGGAATCATGTGGCAGAGTTCTCACCATGCACCTTCGTCCTCCATAAGCTGCTCAAAGGTAAAAGTTAGGCGTCTCTCGGTATCGCCGTACGCACAATGTTCGGATTGTCAGGGAAGCGTCCACGTAGTGTGTTTCCCTAATTGGGAAAAGGCGCCGAACAGCGGCTCTTGGGCGCCTTTTCCCAATTAGGGAAAGACACTCGTTGCTCGTTTGCCTTACATTCCTTGAGGCACCAGAACATTGTGCCGTGTCCGCATTCGGCTTCATGACCGGCGTGTCGCCTCTCGGGACCCGCTACGGTGACGTCATCGGGGCTGCTCTCAAGTCCGCAAGCAGGAAGAGGGTGACAGTCAGTCACGGGGAAGCTGAGTTGTCCCATCTTCAAGCGATCCTTGCGTGGGCCGGAAGGGAAGGCGGGTCGAAGAAGGACAGAAGAATTGGTAGCGTGTCTCTCCTCCTACGTATGAGCGAGGCATCCGCCCTCAAGAGAGGCCATTGAAACCATCGGAGAGGAGGGGGGGGGTGCGTGTTGCTAAGGCCAAGAACGACCAATTAGGCTCCGGATGCACTACCTTCCTCTGCCTCAAGAAAGGATCACCGGGTAGAGTGCTCTAGGAGGAGTACTTGCGAGAGCTTGCCTCCTCCTGGTTCTTCCCCTCTTTCAGGACCCATACCGATCCATCACAACGGATGGGATCTGAGCGGAGTTGAAGCGTGCCTGTGAGGAGCTTATGCGATGTTAAAAATCCGTGAAAAGATCAGAGATGTGATCTTTTGGCTGTTAAAAATTCCAACCAAAAGATCGCAAAAGATCGAATATTTGAATTCCCGCACTTTCTGTTTTTATCGATTATCTACGCTCCCAGAGAAGGTAGAGACTCAATTTTTGGACCATTTGTTCCAAATGGGAATGTCGATCGGCACCTAACGTTTCAACATTCTAGCATCACTGGGAATAGAGATATACACAAAAATCGATAAATGCGGGAATTCAAATTTGAGATCTTTTCGATCTTTTGGTCGTGCATTTTTTAACAGGCAGATGTCAACGTTTGGGATCTTTTCGAAGTTTTTAACACCACATAACTCTTCCTCCCCTCACGCCCCACACTTTCAGAGGAGGAGGCGCGTCTGCAGCCCTCGAGAGCGGAGTCCCTCTCGAGAAGGTCCAACGACTGGGACGATGGACGTCTGCCCAACGAATGACCCCATACATCCGAGAATAAGTCGAGAGTCTTCCTGCTCTAGCCCCCCCATGTGTCATATATCATTCCTCTTCTCCCTTTTTTTATCACATCTCTCTCGTTGTATCATAGTCCTATCTATCCCTCTATTGATCGCCTTGTAATTATCTGTATTTTTTAAACAACGTTGTGCCTCTAGAGGACTACGGTGCTCCTGAGGGTTACGGTAACGTCCGTGAGAATATTGATTAGCCCGAAGACGTGATCGATACTCTGCGATCAAAGATCAACTGTCTCGATTTGACATGCACACTAATCCTTGCAAAAAAACTCAATTGAGCACGTGTGGGAAAGGAATTCGGGGGAGAAAAGTGATGCACTTTATCATGATTATTTATCGATCGAGTATGAGTGCGAGTGAGTAAACTCTTGTAGCATAGGTGCGCTACGATCGATACAATCTACGGATAACTACGGTAAGAGGAGGGGGCGAGTACTACGGTAGATCTGAGGCTGGGGGTACGGTAGAGGTCAGATAGGGGGTACGGTAGGCGATGATCTACTCGGTGGGGGGACCGACTACTACGGTAGAACCGAGGTTGGTGTATGGTAGAACTGAGAAGGGGTTCGGAGCTGATGAGGTACGGTAGAGGTGGGGGGGGTACGGTAGGCGCTCTCTCATCGATCACAGATTATGACGACGAGAGAGTGTGGCGAGCGGAGAGAGCGAAGTAGTGCACGCCAGCCTTTTTCACAATGTCGCCGCTGAAGAGGAGAAGCGGTTTAGTGATCTTTGATCTTTAATCTTTTTTTCCGGACCAGGCGCCCCGATCTCACAGAGTGAGCATCTCATTCATCGTCTCACTGTGTGAATCTAACTGTCACCCTATTAGAGTGCCTTCTCTGGCAAAGGAAATCAATGATATTTGATCTTTGATCTTTGATCTTTCCTCACCGCTTGACATTATTGCGTCCCTTGACGCCGTATCCGATGTAGATGGTGTTTTCGGTCGGACGATCCTTCGTGAGACAGAAATGGGATCTGCCCTGGAAATTGATCTTTGGTCTTTGGTTTTTGATAATTGATCTTTGATCTTTCACACTACAACCACTCACATTTTTCTCCTTTCTCAGAATGAATGCCCAGGTGCCGGCTGAGAAAATATTGATTACGATGGTCAGTGTAATTGTAAGTGAGTACGGTAATTATTATTGATTACAGAACGGTGGTACGGTAACTACCGTACCCGGAGGGACGCTCTCCTTTCCTGCCTCCTCGCCCGTGAAGAAGCGATCGTCGGCCAGTGTGTACGAGTGCAGTGCACCCTGCAGAATATAGGTTATAGGGGTACGGTAGCTTTAAAAGACGAGGCGGTCAGCAAGCCAATTCTCTCTCTCTCTAATGTTCAGTGACTAATCTAAGATAGGACATTGCATAGGAATGACGCAACAACTCACCCCGTGCCAATCGTACTTTGGCCCATGGCGCGAGTTGTAATGCAATGAGAGAAGATAGAAGTCCTTGATCACCAGGTCGACCATCCTATTTTATTTTTAAAAATGTTACTTTTTACATTAGTTTGAAAATAAACTTACTTGGGTAGCACGGTTCGGTTCAGTTGTATGATTAATTTACGGTGCTCATCGCAGCGGAAGTAAAGCTGTAAAGGCTAGAGATACAGTAGGAATACGGTAACAACGAATCATGAACTGAGCACGGTAAGCTACCGCAGGGGATACGGTAGGTCAGAGACTGACATGGGAGGCGCTGTTGACGGTGGCCTGCTGCTGGGCTTCCCGAAGCACCTGTCATGCGATTACGGTAAGTAGGTTACGGTATGTTACTGTAGTGATTCTACAATACCCATACAGTATACCTGGAAGAGCTGGTCGAGCAAATACTTGCTGATCTTTGCATCTTTGACACTTGTGTAGAGATTAGAGAGGTCCTCGAACGTGTTGTACTTCGTGAGGAGAAAGTCCTAAAGAGAATATATAAAATAAAATGGATACGGTAGAATTTGATTGGAGAATACGGTAAGTAAAATTTTTTTACTACCGTATTCACCAAGATTACGGTAGTCTTACCGTAGCCTCCTTCATCTCGTTGTCGTCTGCAGTCAAGAGGGCAGTATTCAGCTTGTCTCTCAGTGTCGTCTCCCAGCAAATATCGATCAGATGTCGCTCCAGACGCTAAACGCATGAAAGGATACGGTAACGCCCGGGAGTACGGTAGGGTTGACCGTTCAGTATCGGTATCGAGAGTACGGGCCCCTCGCTTACCCTCTGGCGCTTTCTCTCGTATTCCGGGGAGAGAGGAGAGAGGGCGGGGTCAAATGCCGTATTAAGGAATCCGGTGCCGTATTGTGTGAGAAAATGGGAATAAGGAGGCTGAGGGAGGAATAACAATACAAGTTCTTGTTTCACATGCCTCAAAATGTGAAAGGGAATCGATTTGACCTGTCGTATATGAAAACACCGTGATTTCTGTGTGAGGGGAAGCGCTTGTATAGCTCTCTCTAGCGTGAGGCTGGCGTGGTGCGCTTGGCTCAGGCGGTTACGCGCTTGCATCTCACTTTTGCATTTCCATTACAAGTGTGGTTCGAGTCAAATATGTTTGCAAATGATTTTTGACTTCTCATAATTTTTTCTATAGTCTTCTCGTCTCTTTACCTGACAGTTTTCATAAACAATTGGTTTTGATTGTCCGAGATGATAAGCTTCTAATACTCCTCTTCGATAGCTCAGGCAACACAAAGTTTAATCAAGGGATATTCGAATGTAATCAGGAGAAATCTAAACTAAATTGATCAGGCTCAAATATTTTATCTTGATTCAAATATTCCCTAATAAGATTTTAAAGGGACCAGGCAGCGAACAAAAACAGATTTTTAATTTTTATAACTTTTTAACGATCTTTACTCACTACGATCGAATGAAAAATGAAGAAAAAATTAAATTTTTAGCATTTTTTTACAATTAGTTATTTTAATTAGAAATTAGCCCCAGGAACGGTGCGTCGCCTATTTCCGAAAAGACAGAAAGCAATATAATTTGGTCGGATGATTAGATTTTGATTTGAAAAGAGGAATCTTGGGGTTTTGACCACTCCCAGACAAAATGCGCACAACCACAGTTCATGAAAATGTCTGGTTTTAGAGAATTGAATTGTGGTGTAGTCGCTACCGTAACCTGCTGTGGAGAAAAGGCGAAACTTTGAAAATTCATAACTAATTTCAAAAACGTCGCAAAAATATGCGGTTTTTAGCATTCTTCCGGGAACAGGATTTTCTTTTATTTAAAAATAACTTATTTTTTCGCTGCCTGGTCCCTTTAATACTTCTTTGTGAACTGTGCTCTTTCGAACGATTTCATAATAATTTATTATATGTAACGGTACAATAGTCATTTTCTACTGGGTGATATCGATTTGTTTGTCAACAATTACTTAATTGCCTTGTGATATTCCACTGTAAGAAACAAACCATAATTATGTTTTCTGAATAAGAATTTTCTACAAGTAATAACAAAGAATGATACAAAATAAAAGAAAGAAAATTTACTCAAAAAAGGACTCGAACCACACTTGTAATGGAAATGCAAAAGTGATATGCAAGAGCGTAACCGCCTGAGCCAAGCGCACCACGCCACCCTCACACTAGAGAGAGCTATACAAGCGCTTCCCCTCACAGAGAAATCACGGTGTTTTGATATACGACAGGTCAAATCGATTCCCTTTCACATTTTGAGCCATGTGAAACAAGAACTTGTATTGCTATTCTTCCCTCAGCCTCCTTATCCCAATTTTCTCACAGAATACGGCGCCGGATTCCTTAATACGGCATTTGACCTCTCTTCCCCCGGAGTACGGAGAGTGTGAGAGAGATGACCCCGCCTCTCCCTTAATACGATCGAGAGAGGTCAAGAGAGCGAGAGATCGCCGTTTTACGAATACCGAACCGGCAACCCTAGAGTACGGTAGCCTCGGATAAGGTAACTCACCGAGTAGATTCCTTGGAACCCGAATCTCATGGCAATCTTGTACAGCTTTCCTACTGAAAATAGAAATGTTCACTAATTGCATAGTGATGACGCAACTTACTGTTCTTGACGTTGATTCGGTCCACTTTTCCGGAGTGCAGCATCTCGAGGAGAAGGATCAGAGCCTAAAGACGAGTTTCAACTGACTGGGTACGGTAGCGCTGGGTACGGTAGCCCATAGAGTTACTGTATCCCATAGAGTTACTGAATTACGGTAGCCCAGTGGTTACGGTAGCCCAGAGTGTTACGGTATCCTGCAGGTGGGTGGCGAACCTCCTCAAAGGCAACCGGATTCTCGGTTTTCCTCGGTTCCATATTCCAAGGTCGGCTGTGTCTCTTCCTCATGCATTCGCATCCACGACAGAAGTTGTCGTAGAATTGTCGCGAGAAGAGACCCATAATCTGGAACGAGACGCATACTGTAGACTTATCGAATTGGCACCATGCCAAGAACCTTTTTCGTTGTCTGACTCTCTCGTTTTGCGCACTCTCTCGACGATTCTGTCTCTCTCTCTAATCAGTACTCGCCGCTACTCCTTGGCATCGTGCCAGCACCCGATCTCTCATGATGTCTGGCCTCATCTCTATCGTACGTCTCATATTCCACCTGGCATGCGTATGAAAACTCGTGTCGCTGCTTTTTACATGCTCTTTCGCCGCCATTTCTATGTTTAGCAGCAGGGCGGAACGTTTAATTACCTCCTTGCTCACGAGTTCGTACTTGTCGCCGCACACTTTCAGCGGATAGCTCGCAGTGTTCAGATGCCTGCCAAATTATCCGATCCTTGTTTTACAATCTGCGCGTTCGACGCCGTTCAATAGAAACTCTCGTTTTCTCAGAGGGAAATAAGCCTACGTATTAACTATAAGTATAAGTGGGAAAGCGACGACATTCAAAGTCTAAACACTTCGCTGCCATAATATGGTAGCAAAGTGTTCAGACTTCGAAGTCGTCGCTGGCCAGCTTAGACTTATTGAGTCGTCTTATTTCCCCCAGTATAGTATTCGGCGCAAACTACCGTACTCGATTTTGAGATTGCGTTTGGAGCGCACGCGCACGGTGAGAGTGAACTCATGCGGCCTCATGCCCTTCTCTGAAATTCTTTGATCTTTGATCTCTGACGTCATCGTTCGTTGATCTTGGATCTCTCTGCTCACCCTTCATACTCTCGTAGATCGCGTCCACTCGCACACGGAACGTGTCGCCCGGCTGTTTCAGCAGGCCAGAGAACGCCCAGACTCCGCACTGAAACAAGTTGATCTTTGATCTTTAGTCTTTGATGTAGTCTTTGAACCTGGATCAGATTTGAAATCAAGAGTGATTCGACGTTACAACACTCGAAACGGACCAAATTTCCGAATGCTCTTTGATTGCTAAATTTAGAGTTCCGAGTGATCTTTTATTTTCGATTTTCTGACGTCATCGACTACAGTAATCTCATCTGATCTTTGATCTCTGCTCACCGCCGTCTGAAGTTCGCCCGTCGATGCATCGGGATTGTTGTAGAATCGTTTGTCCATTGGGCCCCTGACCGGCCCTTTCGTCTTGAGCTTACGTTCGGCGGAGATGTGGATGAGGTACGGAGCGGGGAAGAGAGGATGCTGAAATGAGAGGAGTATACGGTAGGGAGATACTGCTACAGTATACTGAGTGGGAAATACCGTACTTCAGACAGAGGCGCTACAGTACACCTTGTCTACCGTACTTTAGACCGAGGGAATAGAGACGATGGCGGATGCTGTATCCCTCCCGTCTACCGTACCTTAGGCGGTGAGAATACAGTATCCCTCAAGTCTACCATACTTAAGACGGAGGGGATATCGTGCTCCTCCGGCCTACCGTACTCTAGATGGAGACGGTACCGTACCCCGCTCCCGTCAACAGTACTTTAGGCGGCGGTGATACAGTGTACCCGGTCTGCAGTATCCCTCTCGTCTACCGTACCTTATACGGACCGTACTCCTCCAGTCTACCGTACCTTCTCCATATCCTCCACACAATCTTCTTTCATTGATGCTTGCATTCCTTTCTTCTCTCTCTTCTCTTTGCTCACTGAAAATTTCTCAGCCACCCATTGGCCTGCAAGTTGATTACGGTATTTCAATGATCTGATTACGGTATTTCTGTGATCCGATTACGTCTTTTTCAATGATCTGATTACAGTATTTCTGTAATCCGATTACGGTATTTCAATCATCTATCGACCAACAGTGTCGGGGTACGGTATCGTTCGATCACTGGAAATCACTGCCACCGTACCCCGACAGTAGATGAACTGCTGTAAAAGTCATTTCCTGATGATAGGAACAGTAATCCGTTTGGCACGATGCCAATATGGCTGCTCACGGTATGTTTTGTTCTCCTTCTGTATTGCCGGTTCTTTGATGGAGAAGATAAGAGCCTTAAATTGCCTGCATTCTTTGTACCGCTCGAAGTCGATTTGCCTGCAAAGCGAGATTATCGATCGATAAAGCACATATACCGTACTTCCGACTGGCGGAGTACTGTAGTCAGTTGCCGTTCAAAGGTATCAAAAATTAATCACCAATGAGGTTTGTCGACGAAGCTGGTAACAATGAGATTATCGGTCTTATCTTCCGCGACCATTTTCTGGAATACGGTAGCTGTGTATCGATTTGATTAGGGTAGGGGTACGGTAGGACGCGGTATAGGTTACGGTACCTCGATGTAGTCGGCGGACATGGTTGGAATCGGAGAAGAAGAACCAATCGAGATGGGCGAGTAGGGGATGAATGAGGAAAGGAGGAGGGAGGAGGAGTGAAAGAAGGACATTTTTGCAGAAGAGATGAACAAGAGAGATTTGAATGTAGCCATTGTCCAATCGATAATTTAATTTTGAGGTGCAAAGTTCAGCTCTGTTCTGCAAATCAGGTTAGCCTGTCTGATTCTAATATGTAAGCAATAGGGAATCAAGCGAGAGGTATCTCTTCCCCCCACAGTATTCTGAACGAAAATTGTGGATTACGAGAATTTGGAAACAAAAATCACAGTAATTTTTGCTCTCGGGAGATCCCCCGCAGAGCTGCCCAAAAACTGTTGGTTCTCTAACACAGAGAAAATCTGGTCAGAAGCCCAAGCGTACCTTGAGATACTGGGTTATAAACCGAAGCTGATGACAACAGCTGATATCTCATAGGCCGTGCGCGCGTGACTCGAGACGGGGTTGACAGCCACGGGAGAGCGAGAGCAAATGGGCGGAGTGTCGTGGTCTACTTGATTTTTCGATCCCGTCTATAAGAACAGCTATCTGATCGAAAGACGCCCACACTGTGCAATTGTTTTCTCTCATTTCGTCTCGATTCGTTTCTCTATTCATTAATTCGTCCACTTTTCCTTCGTTACCATCAGTCAGTATACTAGTTCTTAGCGAGTGTTCCTTTCGCGTAAGGATCCAGCTGAATCTTCTCAAAGGACAACCTTTTGTCTACAAAAATCCGATCGACGAGAATAATTTCAGGCGAAAGCCTGGAAGAGGCAAATTTTTTTTCAAATTTTTTTCGATGAATGTTCGCGAGACTTTTAATCAATAATATAGCAGAAAATTGCGCCTGCATCAGAAATATGTGGTAGAAATGACAGCCTTCTGCCACGCATTTAACTCACACAATTGCATTCATTGTATTTATCAGAAAATTCTGGCCTACACCTCTACAAGCGGCTGGTATTGTTCACACAGCGTTCTTTTCAAAAGAAACGAAGTGGGTCAGCGCACAACATTCGAAACAGAGTCGGCGAGAACGAATTAGAGAAAGAGAGAGAAGGCGAGAGAGTGCGAGAAACGAGCGGTCAGACGACGAGAGACGCTTTTGGCATGGTGCCAACAAGATGCTGTGCAGCGTCCCGCCATAGGGCTGCTTGTGAGAGCGCGTCCTTTTTTCTGAATCGAATGCGCGGGTTGCTTCCCAAATCTAAAGTTTACCTCTTCTTGTAATTCGTGAAACATCATTCACATTTACGGTGTGATCACAGGCCTTTGACTTATCGTGTATCGCGCGTCCTATGACCCCCCCCCCCCCCCCCTGATATACTATTGATGCATAGTGGGAAGTTAAACTTAGGGACAACCGGCCACTCCCAGGGAAAGAAGTGCCATGACTTGTTCCCCCTCTTATTTTCTTATGTACTGTTTTTACACAATCGTTGAAGCTTTCTCATCATTTTTTCACACTCACATGATGTGACATCCCCCTTTTTTTTGGAAATTCGGATAAACAATTTGACTAGATCTCTTCATTCCCCACACACTCTCATAAACCGTTTTGCGTAGAGAGTGAGAGCAACGAAGAGTTATGATCCAATTACTTACCAGAATTTCAAACTTTTTAATGTCGTGGGCCTTAAGCGATAAAATCTGAGTCATCATCACATTTGCATACTTGGTGCAGAAATGTTGCAAGATCGACCCCACTTCATTTCCTGCGCGGTTTCGCTGAATCGAGAGCTCGTCGAAAAGCTTGCGAAACCGAAACTGTCGACTTTCGTGCAACCAGTGGAGTGGAACGATGGTATTCATATTAGCCCAATTGGACCAGGGCTATTCTCCGGATATGGACAAGGGAGGAGCGTGATCAAAAAGGTAAGCTAAAGGGAGCAAACCATTAAAACTCTCTTGTTACTCTTTTGACTCTATTTTTCGTTTTTTTTGTTAGTTCGGTTGCAAAATGTGCAAAGCAGTAAGAACGGATTGCCCCAAAATGAATTTTTTTCGAGTTTTTTTTTTGCATTTTCTTAACTTTCAGGATTTCATCTCTCGATTGCCTGAAGATTGCCTGCGCGAGATTTTCTCGTACATGGAGTGGTGAGTTGCGGAGCGTGTCAAAATTTTCTTTCTAAATATATCTTAGAGCTGCAAGCTATAAAAAATCCTTTGATCGGAGCAAATGCATTCATTTATTAGGGATGAAATGGAATCGTTGCGTCGAGTCAGCCAGACATTACACGTGTATGCAGAAAAGGCAATGGAAAATGTCCGCTCGAAAGAGTTCCAAGCACTGTCTATTGCACAGGTAATTTTATCTTCTAATATTTTAATCAATTTCTCTTCTCCTAACTTTTTTCTTGAGCAGATTAGACTGTACCCTGAAAACGGAAGATACTGCACCGTGTCCGGGATTTTCCGGCATTTCCGGGACAATTCCAGACAGTCTGCCAAATCTTTCATTTTTCTCTCAACGAAATGATCCAAATTTTGAATTACGAGAGTTTCTCCGAAATTCAAGAAATTCGTTTTAAGAACTAATAAAATTATTGGTAGGAAAGTACTGTTTCAGAAGAAGTTTTTTTTTCGCAGAGTTTTATGCACGATAGTGTTTTCGAGCACATTTCTATTTGTTTCAAACCATTTTTCGTTGTGTTCGTTTATTTTGATAATATTCTTCATTATTTTTCCTTCTTAGCCTAATAGGAGTGTTCGTGATAACGAATAACAACATCAAAATAGAGGAATATGAAAAAGTGTAGAAACACATAGGAATGCGAACGAATACACTGCATGTGGCACACAACACACGAAAATTGCAACTTCTGATACAGTATCTATTTTCAAACAGATACATTTCTTAGTGCTCAAATCGCGTTCCTTGAACTTCGGAGAAACCCTAGTACTCCAAAACTGGGGCCATTTCGTTGAGAAACCACTTTTTGGCAGACTCTCTGGATTTTGCCCGGAAATTCCCCGCAAAATACCGGACGCGGTGCACTTTCGTCCGTTCGAGGGTATTTTGAGAAACACATCGAAAAATTACTATCTGATTAATATATATCTCAGATTTTCGATGAGTTTCTCAAAAAAAGTCTAAAATAATGTTTTTTTTCAGTACATGGAAGGAAAAACAGTGTTCGGAGATGTATTTCATCTCGAGAAAAACAAGAATCGAGTGGGAACCAGCGAAATTTACATCTTGGAGAATACTGTACAGAATGCATTTATTAGATTCCGCTGCATAAAGGATGCAGTAGTGGCCGGAACTTTGTTCGAGTCTGGATACGTTTACAAAGCGGATCTAAACTACTCGGTTAGTTTAAAAAAAATCTTAATTTGATACATATATAATGCCTGTCACGATTGATTCCAACCTTTTATTTTTCCAGATACACGAGGTTTTAATTTCTGTCATCGGATCTTGGTGAAACTCAAATGTAGCGCGCGCTTTCACTTTCACACTATTTTTTCACTTATCTCTATGCGTTTCTCTGCCTTTCACTCCCCCTCCATTCCAACTCCCACAGCGAAACCAAGCCGTGTCATTGTGAGATACTGTAAGGAATCTAGTCTATTTTTCTCAGTCTGTGTCTCATAACTTTTTTCAAAAAAAAGGAACGTGCAACAACAATTAATGGTTTGACAATACAATAGTTCCAGGATTTTTTCAAGAGACGTAGTGTACCCGAATCAGCTACAAGTGTTCCCGATGACATATTCTTCACGCGGCTCAAGCATGCGATAAAGGACAGGACGTTCGAGAAGCTGCGTCTTGCAAATGTAATTTTTGAAATTTGAAATATTTATATTTTTGTAAAGTAAATAACGCATCCTGATTGCAGCTAAACCTCGATTTACTGTGCAAATACATGCTGTTATTCATGGAGCGGTCGTTCACTACCCTCCACATTGTTCATCCATTGATGCAGTACGCAGTGGACAAGAAGGGGTAAATATTTATAAATTTGGTGATGATTTCTGGCTTATGCTCCGTACGACCAAAGGAGATATTTGCACAGTAACGTACACTATCGCGGCGGGATGACCGAGTGTAGAAAGCAATAAATTAGGGTTTCCGGTGTCAGGCGATTTCACCTAATCAGGCAATAGGTCACCTGAAACTTATCAATCAGGTCACACAAAACCTATTTCATTCTAAAAAAACCCGAACCCTACAATAAATGCAGCAACGAGTTCGATCCCGCCTCAGGCCAGCCAAGCCTTGGGGGTAGAAACTATGATTGGAATGGGTAAAGTGCGCAAGGTGCCTTGGGGAAGCTTGACTTACGTGATCCCACGTTGCAGCTGGCTTACCAGCTTGCCCCATCTGGCGTAGTTGTTCGCTACTGTAAAACTCGCGCGTCATGGACCACCGCAACCTTTCTACCCATTCATTTCCAGTTTCTCCAAACTTCTTCTGGACTTGGGCCGTCAAGAAGTCATAGTCGAGAGCTTCCGCGAGAATCTCCGATGTGCATGCGACACTCCGCTGTTTGATGAACGATTCGTGAAAGCATTCGTCAGTACTGGACACGCCCACTACAGTATACGAGTGGAACATGAAAAAGAAACATACTGGGTGAGCAATACTTACAATGCATTATTGTCGTTTTACGGCAACGGTACGTTTTGGAATGGCCGTTAAGAAAACGATTCACAAACCGTAGGAAAAGTTGGAAGAAGAAAACGATTCACGAACCGTAGGAAAAGTTGGAAGATCCACGTGTTGTCTCTGGTCACAAAGTCCACAGCCCGGCCGAACGTCCAAAAAAGATGAAGCGGAAGAGAAAGAGAGTCCGAAAAGTTGAGAGATCCGTTGTCATTTTACACGCTCACAACAGACCCCTTTATGGAAGTTTTGAACTTTGCGCACTGTTACCCTAAGTAAGTCATACATAAGTGCTAAGTAAGTCATTTCAGGATCCGGTCGTCGTAACGCCCTCCTATTCTGTGGCATTCGATGTGTTGCCTCGGTTTCAGCGATTTAACATCCTCACGTGGAAAGTGAATGCGAATTGGCTGATCGACCTAATATTCGTGAGTCATACCGCAAGCGCGTGAATCCCCAGAACGGGCGCGAAATAGGGAGACTTCCGGCGTACACCAGTACACTCATTCGTGCACCGGTGCACGAGAAAAAGCGATAGTGGTGCACCGTCGAGACACAGTGGGGAGACGGCATGCACCGACGGTGCACCACTTACGCGTTTTCCCGTGCACCGATGCATTTTTTTTTGCACAGGCGGTACACGCACAGACAATGTGTGAATGCACCGTGGGTGAATGAACCCATTACCCAAATATTAGTGTAGAGTAAAGGTGCGAAAATGGCTGAAAGTGCTTTCTTGTGTATAATAACACCATTCCGAATGATTTATGTGTATTTTTCTATCGGGAAATACATACACTCAGAGAAAAGTTACTTTGTCGCATGCATGAAGTAATTAATTACTTCTGTTGAAATACGCTAGAACATCAATCGAAGTGATTGATTACTTCATACACAGTTATAGTGTATTTCCACAGAAGTAATTAATAACTTCATGAGTCAAAGTTTGGTGTGGTGGTGAAATCAGGACAGAGAGATAAGTATTTATTAGACGTGATTACGATATAAGAAGATGAGAGGAAAGGTATGATGGGAAAAGGTTCGATACCTACGCAGGGAAAGATCGATAAGATATGAATGGTGAAATACAACATCAAGAAAACATAACGATAAAAGCTGGACGGGCAAGTCCGGCATTCCTCCTCACGGATGGCTCGCCGCCATCGCTTTTATACTGGCCCCGCCCACTGAAATCCTGAATGATAATGGACAGAGAAATAAGTATTTATTAGACGTGATTACGATATAAGAAGATGAGAGGAAAGGTATGATGGGAAAAGGTTCGATACCTACGCAGGGAAAGATCGATAAGATATGAATGGTGAAATACAACATCAAGAAAACATAACGATAAAAGCTGGACGGCCAGCTCGGCCGTCCCAGGGCAAGTCCGGCGTTCCTCCTCACGGATGGCTCGCCGCCATCGCTTTTATACTGGCCCCGCCCACTGAAATCCTGAATGATAATGCATCAGATGATTCAGGCGGAAATCACTGAGAGAAATGAGAGTAGAAATAACCAAGGATCTTTGATCCTTGACACATGCATGCGACGAAGTAATTTTTCTCTGAGTGCATGCCCCGTCCGTGCATCGCAGCGCGCGCACCGCCGTTAGCATATCCAGCGTAGCCCGTATGTCAATCTATGCGTTTCAGTTCCGATTGCTGATGCGGCTAGCAGGAAAATGGGAATTCGCCATCGATCGACCCTTTTCAACCTCCGAAATTGAAGGGCGCGTTCAAAGCGGCAACGAGTTTGAGGTAATACGTGTAGAATACTGACATTTTTCAATCAACTTGAATCGTATCTGGCACAAATTCCAAGCTATTGCGAATTTGGGTGGATAGTTTCAGCGAGCATAACGATATGACAGCATCGTTCATTCATTATTCCGTCAGAGTACAAGAGGGCTAACTGTGAATGGGGACAAGAAAATGATGTGTGCCGATGTAGTCGAATCAGTTTTATGTATCAAATATCGATCTCCTTGCAGTGCTATGCCGGAAAAAGCAGAACGACTTTCCACATCTGGTGCAAGACGTGTAGCTGCTGCAGCGGTGGCGACGGCTGCGATTGGTACGCAGAGATCGATACCGAACCATCGGACGACGCTGATGATGGCCCGACTTACCGCGTTGCTATAACTTTCCGCTATTCAGTTAACGATTAGAGAATAGAGTATTGATTTTCGTAAAAATCAGCTCCTTTTTGATTTTTAGAATCAGCTACTTTCGTTGTCACTATATGAGATATCGTATTCAATTTTATATTAGCCTCAAATTTTCATGCTAAATATGAGCTGAAGATGACATAATAAACATGTTTTATACAGTAATAACTGTCGAGTGAGTTGTGCTGAATTAAAGGGACCAGGCAGCGGACAAAAACAGATTTTTAAATTCCATAAGTTTCATCTTTTTATACAAATCGATATTTTAATTTGAAGTTATGCTCAGGGACGGTGAAATTTCCGAAAACACAGTTTTTTTAAAAAAAAGTGACCTCATGGATAGATTGTGACAAAAAAATGTAATATTGAGGTTTTGCCCACTCCCAGACATAATGCGCAGAACCACAATTCGTGAAAATGGCTGATTTTCAAGATATAAATTGCGATGTAGTCGCAACCGTAACCTCTTTTGTGACGATGTGAATCTTGGAAAATTGACTATTTTTTTTTAAATCGCCAAAATATGCGGTTTTGAGCATTCTTCCGGGAACAGGATTTCATTTTACTTATAAAAGTAACCTATTTTTCACTGCATTGCCATTTTACCGTACACTAGTTTTCAAAAGATCACTCTCAGTAATCGTTCGCAAACATAAAGATCCAAGCACTCCTCAATGTAAATTATGAACAGTGATGACGTTCTCAAGAGTTATTTCGAGATAAAGTCTTGAAAATTTTTAAAGAGATGGCTGCTATGAAGCGTAGGACGCGAGATTTGCGTTTCAGACGCAACTTGTATGTTGTGCGAGATGCGGGTGAGCGACTGTATTCGATCTGGTGTTTTAACACATAACATTGAAAACCACCTGTAAGAGAACTATTACTCTATTACTGTAAAAATATGTTTTCCAAAACAACGAATACGACAATATACTACTTCTGAATAAGATACTATAATACTTTCGTGAAACACAAATCTCTCCACAATTTTTCTCCGTCTTGATCTTTTCTCTGAGTGACTATCTGATGTTCCGGAAGCCAATAGATGAGGGAATGGAATCAATTGAGGGTTTACACTTCTGTTTCAGGGGAGAGTTCATTGGCCGCTTTGCGGTCCTGACCTCTATTTTAATCTAATCGTATCAGAGTCATTTCAAATGCCGTTTAACCCTACAGAAAGGGACTGGGAGTGAGAGAATGAGTGAAATAGAGAGCGGCTCTCTTACTTTTGCACACACTCTCGCCCTGACCCCGTCTGTGTTAAATCAAGAGAGTCAGCATCGGCCTGTTGCCCGTGATTATGACGCACAATTCAAAAATCAAAAGACAAAAACAGTCGCCATAAATTAGCTCATTATCGACTAAATAGGAAAGCGAGGGCGGAAACGCATTCTTAGAATATTCTCATGCAAATGTGAAAGGTGGAGAGTTCATTTATATTCCCACAATTGCAAATAATTCTCTCCACACGATTGATTACAAAAATATTTGTATTATTCGTGAAGAGCGCTTACTCGAGATGACATCAGGATTTCAAATGCCAAATGCAAAAGGATTATGAAGAGAGTGGGATTCGAACCCACGCCTCCGAAGAGACTGGTGCCTTAAACCAGCGCCTTAGACCGCTCGGCCATCTCTCCACATGTGGTACTCCGATATCACGGTGTAAACGCCCGAGAGAAGGGAATATTTGTATTGTAAATACACCGTGCAAGAAACATACAAAAGCATGGGGGGAGTAAATAATATGTGAAATTCAGAGAGTTCATATCACTATCAATACCAACTTTCAATAGCGTTCTCTTTTCGGCTCATCGAGAAGAGCGCGAGGAAATGAGGAGGTGCAAACAGTTTTCTATTCGTTCTCGTAGCAAATTATTACTCGCGTTCACAGAATTCATGAATCTCAGCAACAGGAAACTCATTTTCACATGATAACAGCGCAGTGATGCAAAAGATTCAAACCTTGTTTGGAGGCATTTCAATACCTAGATACATTCAATACCTAGATAGTTCTCTTCACACTTACCCTCTACGCGTAAAGATTGAGCGCACATTGGATGCCAACATTCTCTGACCCTCTACCCCTCTCGTTTCACGCACTCTCTTGTCTTCCCTCTTCTGTAACTAACGTCACTGAACATCCGGACTTTACCCTCTGTCAATTACACTAACGCTAAAGTGGGCGTGGCATTCCAACATACGGGTAGATAAGCCCTGTTCCTACCGCTGGAGCCATTATTCGGCTCGATCAGCTCTTATTAGCTGATAGGCTTATTTCGGTTCTCTATTTCTTCTCCCCTCCTTGTTCCCTGTGTCTATTCCACCGCTCCCTTGCCAGACCAGCCTACACAGAGAGAGAGAGGACAGCTGAGAGATAGTGTGTAAAACCGAGAGTGTCTCTATCACGTTCGCACACAATTTCTCTAATGACCCCCTTCTGGAGGTTTGGAACCTGGTTCCATCCCTTCCGTCATGTTTCTATTGCGCACTGTTCCTTGCATTGACTCCTTTTCACCCCACTGAGGACGATAATTCACGTTCACTTTTAATTTTGTCGTTGTGGGGTGAATTCGCATTTATTATCCACGTATACGTACCCATTGTGTTCGCCTGTTTCTTTTTAGAAGATTTCTTTATTCGAGATTTGTTCGCTTTGTCTGCTTGGCTCAGTGCCGCTTCCAAGAGCGATAGACAAAATCTCTTTTCTTTTACCATCCTCACTCTCTTTGTGGTGTGGGGGGGTTGAGTGCTCGGCGGGGGGAGTGTGTCACCCCCCCCCTAAAACGCCACATGTCTTCTTGCTTATTTCTAGAACATAGTGAATTCAGTTGCTTCTCCCTCCCATCCTTCTCCTCCTATTTCCTTTTTTATCGTGCTTAAAAGACGGGATCGGTAAGACTCGACCAAAATCGACCACCCCCCGGACACGTTGAGCTAGCACTGAGAACTGGAAGTCCATACTCACATATGTGGAGTGTCTTGGTCTCGCATTGCACAAATTGTCCTTTATTTCTATTTGCTGGCTCTGGTCCTGGAGAAAAATGGATTTGAGTGACCAGGTCTCGAAAAAAAAATTTCTCCAAATTGAAAGATATTCTCAATTTTATATTTTTATTATGTTTTGAGTATCCAAACATTGTAAATGACCTACTCTGATCCAATTTAGCATGTTTCTGAAACCACTTTTTTGACTCGAAATATTAGTTTTTTGAGAAAAGTTGGCCATTTTTCGACCTGAATCCAATAGCTTTTATGCATGTGTGGTAGCCAGACCCGCTGTGAATCCATGCCCACCATTGCCAGCCTCTCATGGAGCGACCCTTTTATCGAAATTTTTGTCCGAATATTTGTTCATGTGCGGCTAAAAATGAATAACCGCCAATATCTCCTTTACAATTATTTTCTTTCACATTGTTGGCGATGAATAAATTTGTAAATATATGTAAGAATACTTCACAGTTATTTTGGAGGAGCTTTTCACTTCCTCCTTTTCTGTGAATTTGAATGTGCTCTCAATATTGACAACGAAACTCTGATATTTTATATCTTACATATGTTAGCATCCTGATGAATTGTGCAGTCCTATATCGGCTCAAGTGGTTTAAAACTCATTCTAGAAAAACTTTGTTGTTGATTGCTTTCAAATATGTCGATGATTTTAGATAGAAAAAAAATCGGAAACTCAAAGTGTTGACATTTTATACAAAAATCAATAAATTCTCAATGACTCAGAAACATTGGTGGTCCAATATTGCACACACTAGTTTTAAAAATATTTTTTCGCCTAATTCTCAATTCATGGTATTATACATGTCCGTCTCAACTGCAAACAGTATATACACCACGATCTGATAACTGAGATCGAAGTTACATGAATAATTGTTTTGACATTTTGGACCATGAACCGGGGGTCATGGTCCAAAACGAAATTTCCTCGGATTTTTTTTGTTTCCAATGTGGACGAAATTACCTTGCATGTCATCAGTGGCAGTAGTAAAACTGGTATATGCAATAATTGACCACGATTGTTTCTTAGTCATTGAGAATTTATTGATTTTTGTATAAAATGTCAACACTTTGAGTTTCCGATTTTTTTACTATCTAAAATCATCTACATATTTGAAAGCAATCAACAACAAAGTTTTTCTAGAATGAGTTTTAAACCACTTGAGCCGATATAGGACTGCACAATTCATCAGGATGCTAACATATGTAAGATATAAAATATCAGAGTTTCGTTGTCAATATTGAGAGCACATTCAAATTCACAGAAAAGGAGGAAGTGAAAAGCTCCTCCAAAATAACTGTGAAGTATTCTTACATATATTTACAAATTTATTCATCGCCAACAATGTGAAAGAAAATAATTGTAAAGGAGATATTGGCGGTTATTCATTTTTAGCCGCACATGAACAAATATTCGGACAAAAATTTCGATAAAAGGGTCGCTCCATGAGAGGCTGGCAATGGTGGGCATGGATTCACAGCGGGTCTGGCTACCACACATGCATAAAAGCTATTGGATTCAGGTCGAAAAATGGCCAACTTTTCTCAAAAAACTAATATTTCGAGTCAAAAAAGTGGTTTCAGAAACATGCTAAATTGGATCAGAGTAGGTCATTTACAATGTTTGGATACTCAAAACATAATAAAAATATAAAATTGAGAATATCTTTCAATTTGGAGAAAAATTTTTTTTCGAGACCTGGTCACTCAAAACCATTTTTCTCCAGGACCAGAGCCAGCAAATAGAAATAAAGGCCAATTTGTGCAATGCGAGACCAAGACACTCCACATATGTGAGTATGGACTTCCAGTTCTCAGTGCTAGCTCAATGTGTCCGGAGGGTGGTCGAGTTTTACCGATCCCGTCTCTTAAAGAAGGCGTAACACGAATGGCTGAAACCTATTATTTTCCCCGATGTTCGAAGTTTCATTTCTGTTAGCAGTAGTTGGTGAAACACAAATGTTGCGCGCGTTTCCCACGTGCACCCTCCTCGTTTCCCCTTATCTCTCTGCCTTTCTCTGACTTCTCCTACACAAAATGCCAACTCCCACCGCGAAAGATTGCAGGCGCAATGTGAGATACTGTAAGAATTCTGGTCGTTTTGGATAGTTTATTAAACATAACTTTCTTCAAACTAAAAACTGAAACATGCGATTTTCGAGGCTCTCATCGGGTATTCGATCTCCATTGCCCTACAGTGAGAACTCAGTTGACCAAAAATTCGTGGGACACCTTCTTTAATTCCGCGAGTGTATGTTATTTCTTTATTGAATATTTCAACATTACAGGTCTCTACACGACTTCAATGAAGTTATTTTGTCGACGATGAACAAACTTTAGAAAGAAGACAATGTGAAATATATCATCTTATTTGGTGAGTATCGTTTGCGGATGAATGCATTATAACACACGCACTGCACCGGTACAACGAATTATGATAATAGATTGGAATCGAGATCTCAGGATTGTCTTTCTCAAAAACTCAACAAAAAAGAGTGTCTCACACTTATATATTCTCACTACCTGCGGGTTCATTATATTGTCTCACTACAGCCTCATTTGTCCATTTTTCGATATCATCTTAGTCTCACTTCTCGAATAGACGTCTAATACACACAGAAAAAAGTATTATATTAGGCGCATGACCTTTTCAAAAGTCTTATATATAAGAACTTATGTCTTAAATATAAGACTTTTTAGAGGGTCATCCTCATATAAGACTTTTTTTCTGTGTGTACGCGCAAGCGGGAAATAACAGTGATATCTAGCCCTTTCTCTTCCCCCAGATGAGCACATTTTCCTCCCTTCTCCCTCCTCATTCTCCCGCTGGCTCCCCCACAAAACTTGACCTTGACTTGACCTACCACATCATTCCACAGGCCGGTTAACCATCCAGAAAGGCCTTTGGAGTGAGAGAGCGTGTGAAATCGAGAGGGACTCTCTCACTTTTACACACTCTCTCGCTATAACCTTGGTCTGTAGGTTTGGAATCATGTGCTACCCCATTAGCAGGATGGCCTCACGATCCTCCAGCAGGACCCGAATGGAGTGAGTTACTACATATCACGCCTCTCACGAGAGGGTCGAAACAGCCAGCACTTTTTGCTCCCCTTTGACATTTTGAACGCTACTTCGGATGAGGACGCCGATAACTGTGATATATGAGAGGTATCACGAGAGATTGCAGGAAATAATAGCCATTTCGGAACAATTTTCGAAAAAAATATTTTTGATTTCGATCAAACTTTTATGTAAGAGTACCCAGGATGCGAGGAATTTAAATTTCCAGTCCCAGGTCCGAGAGCCGGCTTTTAGGAAATTGCCGGTTCCAATGCCGGAATCGTCATAACTCAGCTCATACTTGACCTAGAACGCTGGCATTGGGCTTAAAAATTGTAGAATAATTCAGTGAACATTTTATATGTTGAAAACGAGCCTGAAAAACTGAAAGGAAAAAATTCTGGTCGAAAAAGTGATTTTTTAAATTTTCCTAAAATTGTGAGATGTCTAAAATGCCAGAACAAGCGGAATTTTATTTCAAAATATGAAAGAGCTCGTCAAATACTGTCTAGAAAAAAATTAATAAAAAATAAAAAGGGTCCACTTTAAGTCGAAAATCACCTTAGAATGTGAAAAATCGAGAAAAGTCCGAAAATCAAGTTCCCAAAAATGTTGTAGTATGTGTCGTTGGTATCTAGTAGTTCAGCAAAAATAGTTTCAGTGCATGTCGCCGTCTCATAAGAGAGGTATCACCAGAGATTGCAGGTGGCTCGGAACAATTTTCGAAAAAGTATTTTTGATTTCGATCAAACTTTTATGTGGGAGTACCTTGGAGATGAGAATTCGAAATATCCGGGTCCCAGGTCTTGGAGCCGGCTTTTAGGAATTCGCCGGTTCTGACACCGGAATCGTCATAACTTCTTTTAAAATAAAGCTAGAAAGCTGTACTTGGGCTTAGAATTTTCGAAATAATTCTCGACATAATTTCTCTGTTGAAAGCTAAAACGGACACGGAGAAACAAAAAAGATGAGGCTGAAAAATGCAATTATTGATCAAATAAAAATTATTTATGATCCCAAGATGTGCAAAGTCGGATGTTTTTAATGCAGAATATGAAAGAGCATCTCAAATATAGTATTAGAAAAATTTAAAAATAAATGAAAACGGGGCCTCCCATACCTGAAAAATGACCTCGAATGTGAAAAATCGAAAAAATCGAAAAATTTATTTTCCAGAATTCTTCAGGAAACAATTTTTCCGAACGTATTAATTACCTGTCTGTTAAGGAAAATCTAATTTAACACATTTCATGTGCGTATAGAGCTGTCAGAATGAAAAATATGCATAAGACTGACACCAGAATTGTTGAATGGACGATTTATGCAGCAATAATGATTGACATCATCTAATAAAAAGTTGTATGTTTTATATAACCCAGTGTGATCACTTCTGCTCCTTCTAACCTCAGTTTTTAACAATTTTGGTCAGTTTTTAAAGCTAAAAATAATATTTTATTTTCTGACAGCTCTATACGCACATGAAATATGTTAAATTAAATTTTCCTGAACAGACAGGTAATTAATACGTTCGGAAAAATTGTTTCCTGAAGAATTCTGAAAAATAAATTTTTCGATTTTTTTGCGATTTTTCACATTCGAGGTCATTTTTCAGGTATGGGAGGCCCCCTTTTCATTTATTTTTAAATTTTTCTAATACTATATTTGAGATGCTCTTTCATATTCTGCATTAAAAACATCCGACTTTGCACATCTTGGGATCATAAATAATTTTTATTTGATCAATAATTGCATTTTTCAGCCTCATCTTTTTTGTTTGTCCGTGTCCGTTTTAGCTTTCAACAGAGAAATTATGTCGAGAATTATTTCGAGAATTTTAAGCCCAAGTACAGCTTTCTAGCTTTATTTTAAAAGAAGTTATGACGATTCCGGTGTCAGAACCGGCGAATTCCTAAAAGCCGGCTCCAAGACCTGGGACCCGGATATTTCGAATTCTCATCTCCAAGGTACTCCCACATAAAAGTTTGATCGAAATCAAAAATACTTTTTCGAAAATTGTTCCTCGTAAGGCCTGGTTTCCTGCAATCTCTCGTGATACCTCTCATAAACAAGTGACAATTGAATACTCATGAAAACTTCTCATAAACGAATACAGACATTTTTATGAGTTGCTGCAAGCTCTTAACGAAATATATACGGGCTGAAACTATTTTTGCTGAACTACTAGATATCAACGACACATACTACAACATTTTTGGGACGGTTTTCACCAACTCGATTTTCGGACTTTTCTCGATTTTTCACATTCTAAGGTGATTTTCGATTTAAAGTGGACCCCTTTTTATTTTTTATTATTTTTTTATAGACAGTATTTGACGAGCTCTTTCATATTTTGAAATAAAATTCCGCTTGTTCTGGCATTTTAGACATCTCACAATTTTAGGAAAATTTAAAAAATCACTTTTTCGACCAGAATTTTTTCCTTTCAGTTTTTCAGGCTCGTTTTCAACATATAAAATGTTCACTGAATTATTCTACAATTTTTAAGCCCAATGCCAGCGTTCTAGGTCAAGTATGAGCTGAGTTATGACGATTCCGGCATTGGAACCGGCAATTTCCTAAAAGCCGGCTCTCGGACCTGGGACTGGAAATTTAAATTCCTCGCATCCTGGGTACTGTTACATAAAAGTTTGACCGAAATCAAAAATATTTTTTCGAAAATTGTTCCGAGTCACCTGCAATCTCTGCTGATACCTCTCATATAGCCCTTTCTCCTGGATTTTGACACATCTCCCTCCCCCTTTTCCCTCCCCGTTCCCTCCTCATTCTTTCGCTTGTTCCCCTCACAACCTGACCACGACTTGACCTACCCCCTTTGCAGGATGCCGGTCCATCCTCTCCTGTATATTCTCAAACAAGATCCTCGAGGACTACGCTTTTACATCAATGTGAGCTATTTCCCTACAATATCTTATTTTCCCGCCCATTCTTTCTATATGTGTTAACTTACAGACGTACCAAATCTGGGTGGCCGGATCCAGATGGGCCCGGGAGGAGTGCACGCGCCGCAGGTATACGGTATATCAAATACAGTAGTGATAATTTCAATACGGTAGTTTTCGGCAACATTGGTTTTGACAGTTTCCTTTCAGATACTCAGAGGATTGAAACTCTCGAACAGACTCGACACTGAATTGGTTTGGAGAAACCTCCGTGGTGGAGGAAAGGTAAATTTTCATCATACTTAACTAACTATCTACAAAACAAAGCAAGTAGACTCCAGTTCATTAATCTTTAACTTTTTCTCTTTCAGTGTCGTATGCAGCTCCAGAGACACATTCGACACAGATATGGCGTGGGACGTGATAGGAGCCCCCCCCCCTCTTTGAAGATATGAAGGGGGGTCTCTTCGCAGCTGAGGATCTCATGATCCAGTATGGTGGGCGCACGCAAACGCATAGTTGTTGAACTTTTTCATAAAAATGTTTTCAATTAATGAGTGCAGTCTCCTTTACAAAAATAAACACACATACAAAAACACACAAACACAAAAAAAACACATAAAAAAAAATTGCCTTCATCGCTACCGTAATCTTTCTCTCCCCTCTCTCTCTCTCTCTCTCTCTCTCTCTCTCTCTATCTCTACCCGATTCAAACTAGGGTGGCGAAATCAGTGCAGTATCGATACACAGTGCATTCTCAGTACGTGCACTGAGTAGTACACCTGTGTATCGATACACTTGAAAAAGCGAGAGTGATGTACTGAAATGCACTGTGCACTGCAGTACATGCGCCCCGTGCACTGCCAGTGCACTACTGCTAGTACACTACTCGTTGTGGGAGAGCGTGTACTGCACTACACAGTACATTTCAGTACATCACTCTCGCCTTTTCGAGTGTATCGATACAGTTGACTTCTTCAAAATCAAGTACTGCAGTGCACATGAGACTCAAGTGCACTGCAGTACTGTACTGTTATTAGCCACCCTAATTCAAACACACAGTCACTCGTCTCTATCCACTCTCCTCTTCCTACACACTCTCTACACTCTTCATATACATATCTCTGTGACACATATCTCTGCTCTATATCTCTACCACTCTCCTCTTTCTATACAGTCTCTCGTCTGTTATCCTTCGTACATTCTCTTTGCCCTTTAGGACAAATTTTATTTCTGATATCCGAAAGGAACATTGATAGCATCGAGAGGGTTAGTACCGATAACATACGATTTAAAATTTGCATGACGCATGATTTTTCACTCTCCCTTGAGACTTCCAATGGTGGGACACGCAACGGTTGGAGTACAGAAATGGTGATGGGAGTATTGGTAAAGTGGTTGGCGAGAATATTGTGAATAGATACTAGGAGGATGCCTCATTGAATGCGTTCATTCATTCATTCAAACTGGGTATCGATGCACAATCGAATATTTCAATGTATTTTTTTTATATGTATGATGGAATAATATTTGTCAAACCGTGACCAAGAATCGCGATTTATCAATCAGTTTTTGAAAAAAAAAGAATAAATCGACTCAATTATTTCCTTAAAATTCATTGATTAATTTATTCATTCAAGCATTATTTATTCCGCCAGAGGGGATGGTGATCATGAGGTAGATTGTTATGGAGCAGGACACGGATGTCCGTCGACAGGGTCGTATCGAGGGGTGGGTATTGTTTCTGCATGGCAGCAAGGGTATTGCACTGAGCCCGAATATACTCAATATTGCGTATGTTCTTGATGATGAGTATATTGTTTCAGGGGGGGGGGTGACATTTGAGCAACCGACATTTGAGCAACGGGCCATAACTCACCAAGGAGTGAGCCTAGCGCTATGGGAGAGGTACCATTGTGATCAGCAGCAGAAAAAAATACATTTCATAATTAATTAATTAATTAGAATAATTAATGTGATATTAATTAATTAATTAATTAATTATGAAATCTCAATTACCTGATGGATGCTGAGCACAATGGTACCACTCCCAGTGCTCTAGGCTCACTCCTAGCTGAGTTATTACCCGTTGCTCAAATGTCGGTTGCTCAAATGTCCGTTGCTCAAATGTCACCCCCCCCATTGTTTCTTTTAAGAGTATATCAGTGAGAATATTGGTTCTTAAGTAACTTCGGGCTCAGTGTGGGAGAAGAGTGTGGGCTTGATGAAGGGACTCAGGACAAATTGAAGATGAAAAGTTTGAAAAAGATAAATAATTGCACATCGAGAGGGAGATGGTTTTAAGCGAACCGACGAAACTCGCTTCCGAAGAGTCTGCTCTTGATTCTGACGATGTACTCCTTGAGTGTTGCAAACTCGGCAGAATCGAGTAGCTCATGGATGTAGAATCTAGAACGGGTTTGAATAGTGTGAATGTACAGTCTCACAGGGAAATAAGTCTACGACTCCATAAGTCTAGCTGGCCAACGAAGACTTCAAATTCTTTCCGATCTTTTTAGAGAGGGCAAAATATAAATAAAAATAATAGACACAGATGAGCGTGCCGTTTCGACTTTGAAAGTCGGCAGCCAACAAGTCTAGAAACTCATTTCCCTCTGAGATTTATCCACATTATGGTCCCACAAAGGTTTGTGACATAAACTGTTTCTACTTGTTCCAACTATTCGGTCTCATTCCACGAACAGATTTAATAATCGGAAGACCCCAGTTACAAGTAAATTTCCAAAACGTATACCTCGCCGACGGGACGGCATAGTAGGAGTATCCGAACAGTCCCATCGCTGAGCAATCAACCTGAAGCATCGAGATGGCACCATGCCAAGAACCTCTCTTGTTGTCTGCCTCTCTCCTTTCGAGCACTCTCTCGACGATTCGCTGTTTCTCTAACTTGTTCTCGCTATAACTCTTTCAGAGGCTTCGTGAAGAGATACTGATTTGCTTCTGACTACTTAAAGAAGGAGTGAAGGGAATATTTTCGTGAGTAAAGTGGCAACACACGTCGATTGCTTCCCTCGACGATAAGAGATCCCCGAAGTTTCAAATCTCTAGTTCGAAAACCGACGGAGACATGCGCGCGCAAAGTTTGCGTGATGATCAGGGGTTCCGTACGTGTGTCAGCCAACGGGCTGCAAAATCTCTAACTGAGCTGCATAATCCCTCGACTCTCGCTCGTTACCCCTGCGTTTACGATTTGCATGCACTCTTCAACTCTTCTATCCCACTGTCTCAACCCCGTCTCGTGTAATTAGCGCCCTCCCAATTTTACATGCCCCTGCGCTTATCCATTGTCTCCTTGGTGGGAGAATAATCCTTGCCAGTCCTCCCTGGACACGTTCGAGTCTCTGAATTTACATTTTCTGTGTTTGCCGAGCTCTTACAGTACTGCTCATTGCAGTTACAGGGACTTCCAGCTGGGAACCTTTCCCTTCACTCCTTCTTTAAAGGGACCCGGCAGAGATCGGAAACTTGAGCTCAATGGGTGGAGTTTTAGTCACACATCACGGGAAAATTTCAGAAAAAAATATTGGTACTTTCTGTTTCGAGATATGAACATTTCAATATTCGTGGTGTGCAAGTTCGACGTTTCCTAATGGTGTCTTAAGTGCAGGAAAGCATCATGAAACATCAGGAATTTTGCTCAGTAGCCACCCAGGACATCGTACGAATTCATCAGCCACGAATTGTTAGGACTGGAACCTTTTTTTAGAAAAATTAGGAAAAGGCGGCGCCCTTTGGTCCATTGTGGTGTGGTTTGCGGGTAAGACCGTAGCGGCTCTTAAAATGGTCCGAAATTTTTTTCCTTATTTTTCCCGTGATTAGTGGGCAAAATACTACTAAATAAGTGCATTTCGCTATCTATGCACGGTCCCTTTAAGATAAAATAAAAAAAATCTATTAAAACTTTTCTATTATCATCTCGCATTTCACCTTTTAAAACGCGTTCTCTGTAAGACCGCAGTGAAAGATGGGGTATTCGACACAACTCATTCAAAGTGATCGCCCAGGGCCCAAACTTTTTTCACAGACGGTCTTGGGTACAAAGTGAATTTAAAACTTGAGAAATACACAAAATGTCAACTTTTGAAAAATCGATAATTTTTTTACGAAAAAAAATATTTTTTTTCTCAATTTTTTTATTTTGCTATCGTGTCATATATCATTCGAAAGAGCATCAAAAGTTATGTTTAAATCCGAAGTTTAACGAATTTTACGCAACTGCGAACGAAAATCGATAATTGCATTTGCATGAATCTGTCGTTTCGTTGAAACTTTGTTCTGGGAAAAAATGTTCCCATGATTAGTAGGTCTTGGCTCCGACGTATATTATGTATTTTTCATTGTAGAATTGAAATATGAACTTCTATTTAGATATTTCGGTAGTAAAAGTACTCCTATATTCACTAAATCGAGACCACTCAGAGGTAAACGCCAATCTCAAAGAGAGTGTAAAACTTTTTTCAGGGCTTGAAACTAATTCGTATGTACGTCATTTGAAAGAGCATCAAAAGTTATACATAAATCCACAATTTCACGAAGATTGCGTCACAAGGAGCGAAAATCGATAATCGTGTCAGCAGAAGTTGAACTTTTTGGTGACGATTAATATTCGGCTCTATTCTCATTTAATGAGATCGGCTAGGGCTAAAACTTTTTTTCACGTACATTCTACAGGGTGTCTGAAAAGTTTGGTGACAAAATTTGCATGCCCATCTCTTTTCTACGCGAATGACCAGTCGCTTTCCAATTTATACCATATAATGGTTTGAGGTTGGGTATTACATCCTGACAATTAGAGCGAACCATTTGAAGGATTGAGGCAGGACCATTACTTTGATGTTATTTTGCTGATCTGAGATATCGTGGATTTTTGTATTTTGAGGTGCAAGTTCAATGCCTTCCAAGAATGGTCCCTCATGCCAATTCGTCGATACAAGGCTGGATTTTTTTCAGAATGAGGCTTGACGATACTCTATACCCCCGCATATGACATTTCCTCCTAGAGCAATCGCTTATTTAAAAATTATTTTTAAAATGAAAATTTAAATTTCGGCGCGGTAAGATGCGAGATTAGTGCAAAAGCGTATTTCTTTAGTCAGGTTAATTATATTTGTAATTTGTGTAGTGGCGTAAGTACCCCTACTATTTGTTTACATGCCCCAGGCACAACTTCATTTCAACTCTTACGAAGACGCGCAGGAGCTTCTTCTAAAGTCGTGAAACTGGCATTTCTGATTGCAAACTCGATAATAATTATTGATCACAATATCACTGTTTTAAGGTTTAATGCCCAATATTACCAATGGTTGGCATTGGCGTTGTCAGCTCATTCTTAGTTTTACTCTGGGAGAGGATTCGACTACTTTAAACGAAACTCGAAATTGCAACTATTTTCACATCTGAAATTATGTGCTTCACGAGTAACTCTGCAAAACTTTTCTTTCAATGAACTGATTTAGAACTGCTATAATGCATAATACGGTAGACTTTTTCCTCTCATATGATGAGTTGAACGTGAGGTTTGCATTACTGAGTAGGCCACAAAAAATTCAGTTCACTCAAAATGAGCAGCGGCGCAGAGGCAATTTAATGGGATGAACTTTACAGAATCTGCGAGAAAAGTAGAGCTGGTATATATGCCCAATTTTGGTAGTCAACTGCTATAACATTATATATTATCCATGCACAATAGGAGCTTCTGTCATTCATTAGCTGATAATATATGACGACCGAAATTTGTCACCAAACTTTTCAGACACCCTGTAAGGTGTAATGAACATTTTAAAACAGAGAAAGTCATGAAAAATATTTTTTTGAAAAATCGATAAAAAATATTTTCGAAAAAAAATATTTTTTCAAATTTTTTTTATTTTCCTGCCGTGGTATATCTCATGAAAGAGCGTCAAAAGTTATGTGTAATTCCAAAGTTTAATTGACATTGAGCCATAACAAGCCGAAAAACTGTGATCCCGAAAAAAGTAAAATTTCATAGTTTACCGATATTTGCATTCACCGAACGTTGCTTGTAATGCCCCAATGCCCATGCAATTTTTTTTACACATAACTTTTGACGCTCTTTTGAACGAGATATAACACAGCAGGAAAATAAAAACAATTTGAAAAAATTTTTTTTTTCGAAAATATTTTTTATCGATTTTTCAAAAATTTTTTTTTCATGACTTTCTCTGTTTTAAAATGTTCATTACACCTTAGAATGTACGTGAAAAAAGTTTTAGCCCTAGCCGATCACATTGAATGAGAATAGAGCCGAATATTAATCGTCACCATAAAGTTCAACTTCTGCTGACACGATTATCGATTTTCGCTCCTTGTGACTCAAACTTCGTGAAATCGTGGATTTATATATACCTTGTGATGTTCTTTCAAATGACGTACATACGAATTAGTTTCAAGCCCTGAAAAAAGTTTTACACTCTCTTTGAGATTGGCGTTTACCTCTGAGTGGTCTCGATTTAGTGAATATAGGAGTACTTTTACTACCGAAATATCTAAATAGAAGTTAATATTTCAATTCTACAATGAAAAATACATAATATACGTCGGAGCCAAGACCTACTAATCATGGGAACATTTTTTCCCAGAACAAAGTTTAACCGAAACGACAGATTCATGCAAATGCAATTATCGATTTTCGTTCGCAGTTGCGTAAAACTCGTTAAATTTCGGATTTAAACATAACTTTTGATGCTCTTTCGTATGATATATGACACGATAGCTAAATAAAAAAATTGAGAAAAAAAAATTTTTTTCGTAAAAAAATTATCGATTTTTCAAAAGTTGACATTTTGTGTATTTCTCAAGTACAGAGAACGCGTTTTGACTGTCAAGAAACTGCTCCTCACTGCGAAAACTATGCAAGATGAGTCGAGCTTCGAAATAAAACACATGATTCCAAACCTACAGACCAGGGTTAGAGCGAGAGAGTGTACAAAAGTGAGAGAGTCCCTCTCGATTTCACACGCTCTCTCACTCCAAAGGCCTTTCTGGATGGTTGATCGGCCTGTGGAATGATGTGAACAGCTATTACAATATTAAAGGGACCTGGCACTGCAAATGAAGTAAATTTCAGATTAAAGAGAATTTTATTTCGATTCGAACGCAAAAAATCGCATATTTTTACGATTTTTTTGAAATTAGTTATGAATTTTCAAAGATCTCATTTTCGGCTAGGATGCCCCGGCACTACTGTGTTTAGCCGCTAAACACAGTAGTGCTGGGGCATTCCAGCCAAAAATGGGATCTTTGAAAATTCATAACTAATTTCAAAAAAATCGTAAAAATATGCGATTTTTTGCTTTCGAATCAAAATAAAATTCTCTTTAATCTGAAATTTACTTCATTTGCCGTGCCAGGTCCCTTTAAAATTATACGTTCATGAAATGGACTACTGGTGGTGTGCTCTCTTTCTATACCTCGACGTGTCTCTCATTTTGCCATGCTCTCTCGCAGCCGTATCTGTTGTTGAGCACGCATTATCAACGGAACGTTTTATTATTTCGGACGAGTGCTCGTAAATTTGTAATACCGAATATGAACCATTTCGGCGTTGTTCCATTCGATTCCACTGTCAACACGAAGACCCTCTTGATAAACGACTATTAAACTAAAGCTCACCAAACGCTTCCAGGGCAGAACGATAGGAGCGTATCAAATAGTGTTACATTGCCAGCAATGACTATAGAATTTAGCCAGCCTTACAGAAACGGTGAAAGAGCGTGTCAAACCCCTATCTGTTACTTTGAAATCATTTCATATGGCTTTAGGAACTCACTACAGTCGGTTCATCTGCTAGGAGGAACTGCTTCTTGCCGAGAATCGTCTGCAGCTGAGTGAGGTCGTTTCTGCAAATAATTATTAATTAGAAATAATTATTCTTTAATTAATTATTAACTCTTCAAATTAATTATGCAATTATTATCCGCTTCTCGACAATAATCCACATGCCATTACAATTTTAAAATTATGTGCTCATGTATTGGACTACAGGTGTGTGTTCTCTCGTTTTATCTCTTGCCTATCATTGCTGCGTTTAGCACGGATTAGCAACGGAACGTTTCTTATTTTTATTTTGGACGTGTTTGTAAATTTGTAATAGTGAAGGCGTACTTGAGCAGCTCGTTGTACTCGCTGTCCGGGAATTTGCCGATCGACGCCTCAACTCGCTGGGTGATCTGCGTGCACACACATGATTCCGAACATACAGACCAGGGTCAGAGCGAGATAGTGTGCAAAAGTGAGAGGGTCTCTCTCGATTTCGCACGCTCTCTCACTCCAAAGGCCTTTCTGTAAGGTTGACCGGGCGGTGGAATGATGTGCACACTGTCTTTATGAATGGCAAACATACGTCCGTTGTAGTACATTACACGGTGGCACAAAAGTCATGTGACACATATTGTGTGCGACCACTCTCATTTTTTCTATTGCTTATAAACGAACCATTACACTAACAACATTTGAGCTTTTGATTTAAAGGATCACGGGAAATCAACCCTGTCTAGTAACACATCAGTAGTGTAGTGCATTGTTCAGATATGTACAATGTAATGTCACTCCTGTACCACTTAAGTCGAGGAGATCTTTGTAATCAGCGGCACAACGGCTATCTTTCACGCACCTTGCCTCCTTGGTGCCAGGATGCGAGTGGGCCGACGGCGGGCAGGAGGCAGGAGGGCACCTTCTCGGACGCGATGTATTTGAAGATCTGCCCGATCACGTGAGTGCGCGCCTTCTGCATCAAACTGAAACAAGCCGGCAATATAATATTAAAATTTAAAAAATAATTTTAAAATTTGAATTTAAAAAAAGTTGATGTAATGGACTACTGGTGCGTGCACTCTCTTTCTATACCTGGTCGCGTCGCTCGCTTTGTTATGATTTCTCGTAGTCAAATCTTTTGTTTAGGAGCGGAACGTTTTATTATTTGGACGAGTATTTGTGAATTTATAATAGCATACACCACGTTTTACGCAGTGCTCGTGGACTATAGCTACTTCATCAGGAAACAGCGAGAAAGTAGCTAAAACATTTCCGCAGAGCTACGATCTAGCTGATTTCTTTCTTCTAGCTGAAGTGGCTCTATACTCCATCAACGTCAACGCTTGCGCATGGTTGGAGCATTGTGAGCCTCACAGTTCCGACAGGAAATAAAGGTGGCGGCTCACTTGAAGGTGTGGTTTTCAATCATGCGTTCTACAGCGTGGCCGAGGGCCGCGGTCGCCTCGTTGGGATATGTCTGCAAGGTGTCACATCAGCCCCCGCATTACATTTATAAAATGATACGATCACACCAAAAAGTCAAATGACGGACTTCCGTTGTTTACCACACAGGCACGTACGCGACCCTCTCACTTTTGCCCGCTCTCTCGCTTTGGTAAACACAGGAAGTACCATTTTGACTTTTTGTGCGTTCGTATCATTTTATAAATGTAATATTAATGGGGGTGCGGGTTGCGGGGAGGCGAGAGAGCACAGGGAAATGAGAGGTATGTAAATGCGCTCTCTCATTTCCCTACACTATCTCGCCACCCCGCACCCCGCACCTCCGAGGTGTTTAATACGGGGGCAGAGGAATGTTGAGTTTGTATTATAGTTGTTGATTTCCGCACCTAGTTCTCTCATGGCATATCTTCTGGAAAACGGAAGTCTAGATAAGAATCGGACAATATTTATCCAAAACTATAAAATGACTGAAATAGAGAGTAAGCAAAAGTCGTTTTTCCCTGAATCAATTATTAAGAATTGGCTCTGACCCATCTTCCCCATACCCTTGCTGCCGTGCATAAAACCGATTCGACCATGTCGACGAACATCCGTGTGTTGGCCCCCACTGATAGTTCTATTTCTTGTATGCGAACATCTGTCGAAATAAAAAAAATGAATGCATGAAGATACCTTCAGTTTGAAGATCTGGGCAAGTCTCTTGACGATGATCTGCGAATCGGAGTACTGCTGTCCGTTAAGTTCGATGAAGGGAAGAAGACCGTTCGGTCCGCGAGCGGTGAACGTATCGCGACGCTGCAAAGACATCACAATGTTCGGATTGTCAGGGAAGCGGCCACGTAGTGTGTTTCCCTAATTGGGAAAAGGCGCCGAACAGCGGCTCTTGGGCGCCTTTTCCCAGTTAGGGAAAGACACTCGTTGCTCGTTTGCCTTACATTCCTTGAGGCACCAGAACATTGTGACATCATCAGCGCGCGAATGGTCATCAAGTCCCACAGCGATTCAGGTGTACAGCGAGGCGGCCACTCACTTTTTCGCACAATTCCAGAATTTGAATTTGAAAGGGGAGAAAAGGAGTACGCAACGCGACCGCAACGCGCGCTTCTCTTCAGAGCGCTGTTGCCTCTCGCTTTTCTCTCGTTGTCTGGCATGTGGCCGCTCTCGAAATGCTGTGAGTCCCTTCACAGAGCGCACACTCTCTTACAGATGTCGGCATCTCGATACTCAGTCTCTTGATGAGACAATTTGAGAGAGACAGTAGCGGGTGGAGTACCTTGAATATAAGAGAGTTCGAATATCTAGATGTCGACAAGTAAGAGAGTTCGCGCGCTGAATAGCTGCCCGAAGGATACCCGAAGCTGTGAATGCTTGCGCAGTAGACTTTGAAAGGTAACTAAACAACTACCCGCATAAGAGGGAAATTGACCGCTTTTTTGAAGAGAGAGTGCGGAGAATGAAGAGGGTGGGGTGTAATTTCCCTCTTATGCGGGTAGTTGTATAGTTACCTTTCAAAGTCTATTGCGCAATAATACCTATCGCGAGCCCACCCACCACGAAAAAATGAGATAACGAGACGAAATAGTTAGCAATCTCGGAATCATTTTGGGAAACACATGCAGAAGAGGCCCATAGAAGAACTGTATCATCCAAAAGGCACAGACCTTGAATCTTGCATAAATATAATATCCCACCTCGACCGTGATGCGGTGCAGTCGGCAGAATGCCTCGACCTTGATGCAGAAGGGCGACAGCGACGAGGCTGTGGGAGTACCGGGGAACTGAGAAAAGAAATCGTATTTGCTTTGATGCTCGCCTTTTAAGGTTCAGTTTTGAGGTTTTAAGGTTTTAAGGTTTTAAGGTTAATTAAAATTCACTTTTCCTACACCCAGAACGACTACGCTTATGTGGTGTTAGTTTTCGGAAAAAGGAAATCGAAAAATACCACTATTTGAATTCCCGCAATTTCTTATCTCGGTTCTCCGTGGAGCAATCGACTCAAAATTTCGAATATAACATTTTTCGACCCTTTTACACCTATAAACGAAATTTTGAGTCGATTGCTCCACGGAGAACTGAGATAGGAAAATGCGGGAATTCAAATCTTGGCTTTTTCCATTTCCATTGAGTGCATCCTATACTGAGATGTGACATCCAGTTTATGAAACACTTACAAATCTCTCGGTTTCGCACGCTCTCTCGACGCGCGAATACACCCAATGTTGAGTGTAGCATAGACTGGGTGTCTCGTCTCATTATCATTCATTTATTTATTTGATACACCCGCGAAGGGTGTGACGGCAATTAAAGAAACGATGAAGAAAAAAGAATATCTAAATATGAATGAATACGGATGGGGAAGGTGAAGGGAGGGGGTGCAGGCTAGACAGGGAACACAATTGGGCATTGATCCTCTGTGTAGAGTTTTTTTTAAATAATTTTTTTAAATTTTTTAAATTTCGCACCGACCTGGTGGAGATATACGACATCCTTCTTCGGGGAAATTTCTACCATTTCAACAGGCTTTATTCCCATGAATTTATTGCGTAGGAAGGGCAGCACCTGAGAAATAGGAGGTTGCGAAACCGGGTATCGCTGTTTGCAAAAAAAGATTTATCGATTTTGATGGAAAAGCGTCCCCCCCACAACCACCTCCTTCTCCCACCCCCACACTTGCTGCCCACATCATTCCACAAGCCGGTCAACCTTCCAGAAAGGCCTTTGGAGTGAGAGAGCGTGTGAAATCGAGAGGGACTCTCTCACTTTTGTACACTCTCTCGCTCTAACCGTGGTCTGTAGGTTTGGAATCATGTGTGCCGTTTGCAGAAGAAACAATTCGATCCGACGATATACACGAATGAGCTAACACAAAAGCTTGTTGCCTCTGCAAGATAATGCGTACCACATGATTCCAAACGTACAGACCAGGGTTAGAGCGAGAGATTGTACAAAAATGAGAGAGTCCCTCTCGATTTCACACGCTCTCTCACTCCGAAGCCCTTTCTGTAAGATTTATCGGGCTGTGGAATGATGTGGTACTAGAGGTGACACTACTAGAGGTGATCAGTCGAAAACCGGAATGACTGTTGAATGAAGGATTTTCCGGAACAAGTCGGCAAATTTTTCAACAAAGAAACTTTTTGATCGGTCAAACAATAAGTGGAGGTTCATTACAATTCCGTGCGTTCAAATCAACCAACAAACCAAACGACTGCTCATTTTTTTCTGCCATACATTTTCGTCCCACGTACTCAGAGCGGGAAGTCTCCTACTTTCCTTACTCTGGATATGTTGTCTCCAGGTGAGAGAGCATGAGAAATCGAGAAGTGGAGACATCACTTCTCCTAATAATCGGAGAGGTGAACACTCCAGAGTAAGGAAAGCTGGAGACTTCGCTCTCTGTGTACAAATCGGCTTACTGCGAAAGTTGTAAACTAGACACATTTCGCATAAAACTGGTCAGAACTATAGTTCAAATTCCATAAGCTGAGATGTAAGAACGATAGAATAGAAGATAATATTACAACATTAAAATGATACAACGATGGCTTACTGCGAAAGTTGTAAACTAGACACATTTCGCATAAAACTGGTCAGAACTATAGTTCAAATTCCATAAGCTGAGATGTAAGAACGATAGAATAGAAGATAATATTACAACATTAAAACGATACATTTACGAAATGGACTACTTGCATGTCCACTCTCTTTTTATACTGCGTGTCTCTCGCTTTGTCATGCTCTCTGACTTCCGTATGTGTATCCGTATGTATCCGTATGTATCCGTATGTATCCGTATCCGTATGTGACTTCCGTATGTAGGAGTGGAACGTTTTATTATTTTGGGTTGAGTGCTTGTGAATCTATAATAGTGAGTGGCTGGTGAGAGAAAGAAAGGAGGCGGAGAGAGTGTAGATTGTTGTTCGCGCGTGTCTTTTGCTATGTGGAAGTGTGAGCTAGATGTCACCATGTTTGTGTTCCTCTGTTTATCGCTTTGCCCTTTTGCGCGAGATCTCTGGAACATACTTGGATGTAGTTAGTGTTTGAACACGAACCACAGAACACGAAGCACAATGTGTAGACTCTTCTCGAACTCTATTTCTTGTTGTCTTGCTTCCTATTAGCACTTGTATAGGGAGCTTAGTGATTTGTGACTGAGGCCATGACTTCTGTAACACTGGCCTAGCAGTGTTCTCTCACGAGCCCAGCTCGAAGACGGGTAGTGCCTTTACATTTTTTATCGTGTTCAGACACATCAATCCACAGCCTGCCCAACCCGTGAGTGAGAGAGCGTGTAAAATCTATTTCGTCCCATGTTTGCGTGGAAGTTGTTTCTGCAACAACATTTGGTTTTTCTGTGATTCACTGACCAATTAGAAAAAAATCAATCTGAAACTACCGTTCCGTTCTGCTTTATTCATTGCCATTAAATTAGTGAAAATTTCCATAAATATCCTCGCACCCAAGAATGTAGCGTCGACTTCATTCTCTTTTGCGTTAAAATCCACACCTTGCTGAAGGAAGGGCTTGGTAGAAAATGCGCAAATGGCTGATCGCAGTGCATACTAGAGTGCGAAATGTGAGACCACGGTCTCTTCATTTCACACACTCTCTAGACTGGTCGATAGACGAGAGAGTGTGCGAAATGAAGAGACCGTGGTCTCACATTTCGCACTCTACAGTGCATTCGACCAGAAGTGTGCATTTCAGGATCGAAATGGAAACACATTTGCACAAACTACACCCAAATTGCTCATAGTCAGCCAATATTTCTGTTGATTACTATTTTGAAATAGCGAAAGATTGTGTCTGGACATTGGAGTTTGCCTCAGTGACCAGGAACTTCTTCTTGCCCAGGATCGGGAAATGCACGTCTGCCGACAGAGAGACAGGCAGAAAGCACAAACAAGAGAATGGAGAGACAAGGAACTGCAAAAAATGAATTGCTTGAGAACATGGGTAAACAGTAGCGTAGTTAGATCGCATAATTCTATTCGTGATAACTAGTGTCCCTTAAACGAGACTTTCGCCGACACCTTTGCACCTTGGGTGAGAAAGTCATTCCAAGATGCAGCATCTCACTGAAAGGTGTCGCAATGAATGACAGGGTCTTGAGTCTCGGCAAACTCTCGTTTAGCGGACTTAGTGAGAACAAAGGTTTATTCGCGAATAACCTATGTTATACTGGAATATGAAGAGAGATATATGGTGGAGAGAAAGTGGAAAGTGGGTGTCATTGCTCTTTCTGCTGCAATTTCGACAGCGACGGCAACTGCAGGGGGAGCGAGGGAGAAGGGTGCTGTTGAGAGAGAGAAAGAGAGAGAGAGAGAGAGAGAGAGACCCTAATGATGGCAACAGCCCCAGGGGAGGATCCACGACCACCAAAGTGCCGACGATTAATGGCCATTGATTAGGGTGGCTAACGGCGGTACGTGTACCCCGGTACACAATGAGGGAATATTTGTTTTCCAATAGTACATCGACAAAGAAATGATCAAAAATAGAATAAATGAGCATTTAGTGGCATTTTCGGTCGTTTTCACAGTTTCATCTTGCCCTACCCTGCCAATGGAGGGTCGATGTACCGACGGTACATTCGTGTATCGTCGGTACACGTGTACCGTTTTCGCCACCCTTCCATTGATTGATGGAGTTTCCTTGTCCTACTCATCATCTGACGATATTCCAAACCTACAGAAAGGGGTCCGAGATAGATGAGATCCTTGACGTGGCCAGAGGGTACATGCGCTATCTTTCCTGACAGCGCCTATTTCGAGTGGCGGGACATCTTCTTTGATTAAAGAAGGAGTATCACGAATCTCCTTCTCCATCATTCCTCATCTCATATGTTTCAATGACGCGGTCGCTTTCTCCTTGTCCACCCTTATCCCTCCCTATCATTTTTGAATTCCTGCATTCAGGGTCAGTTTGGCACAGAGCCAAACGCAAATAACTTTGTTCAAACTTGTCGGCTGAACATGCGGTTTGCGGGGCTCTTATCTGGAAACCGATTACCATAACCCGACAGTGAGAACTCAGTTGACCAAAAGTTCGTGGGACACCACCTTTAATGCCCATAAAGCGGTTCCCTTTGCACTAGGGTGGCGAAAACGGTACACGTGTACCGACGATACACGAGTGTACCGTCGGTACATCGGCCCTCTATTGGCAGGGTAGGGCAAGATGAAACTGCGAAAACGACCGAAAATGCCACTAAATGCTCATTTATTCTATTTTTGATCATTTCTTTATCGATGTACTATTGGAAAACAAATATTCCCTCATTGTGTACCGCGGTACACGTACCGGTACGCGTACCGCCGTTAGCCACCCTACTTTGGACCCTTCATTCACCAACGATTTCCCATTCGCGTGGCATCCGTATCTTATCTTATCTTATCTCATCTTATCTTAGACTTTACCCTCTGGCAGAGTTTACTACCACGCTAAGTAAAATGTGGGCGTGACCTTCCAACATTCGGGTATTTAAGCCCCATCCCTATCAATTGATCCTCATTCTGATAGGTGAACAATTGGTTGACCAAGCTCATCTCAGCTCTCTATTTCGTCCCCTTTCCATTCTTCTTTATTCTTCAATTGCACCATGTACTAGATGTATTTGTAATCCACGTCTATCCGGAAGTCTTCATATCCTAGTCCTCTTTAGGTTTACTGTATTTGTCTCGGACGAAATGTAAGCCTGAATACGATAATGAGGGTTCCATTCGTATGATTGACACCATTTCGGTTCCATTGACCTCTTCTCACTGTTTGGTACTGTATTGTTTCCAGGAGCGACAGACAGTCTCGTTTTTGTTTTACTGCCCATGCACAAACAATTTCCCGTTGTGTGGTATAAATATCTTATCTTATAGCGGCAATGTTATTCTCAAAATCATGAAAATTGAATAGTTTCCCTTAATGGCCTTATTGTTTTGTGTTGTCGATTGATTTTTCGCGTCTTTCTTTTTATTTATTTTACTGTACGGCGTTTCCTCATCTTATCTTATCCACCTCTCCTCCTAAAATTCCAATTGATCTTCTCCGTCACAATGAATCCTTTTCCCCCTCACCATTCTCTCTGCCATGAATATTTTACATTTTTCATCGTGATTGATTCATCGACTTTTTGTTATTTGTTTTGCGAATATTTCAACATTGCAGGTCTCTACACGACCTCAATGATTTCGTTTTGTCCACGATAAACAAAGCTTTGGAAAGAAGAAGAGGGCAACTGCAGATTTGGTAAGCCTCGCTTGCGTCAAAAACTACTGAAGTCTAGTGCTTTTGGGGAGAACTACCGCAGCAGTAGACCGGGGGAGAATAAAATGAATAGCAGGGCTGCTAGTTCGGTATTCTTATTACTGCCTTTTGGGTGGCGAGAGATCGGTGTTACGGCTGATATGGCGATGACAGTCCGAGAAAGGAGACTGTTAGTGAGTATATCCAATACCGAAAGGACATAACGAGCCACCAGAAACGAGTGCATACATTTATTTATTACAGACCCATCTCGCAAGCCTCGAAATGACTGGACATGGACGCAGCAAAAAAGCGCAGAGAAAAGAAAAAAAGAGCTGTGAAGAATTTGGAAGTTGGTTGCTTAATATTTATAATTTTTTGTTGTATTCTTTTAAACTGTAAAATGTATGAAAACGCATATGTCGTTTTTACTTCATTCGTAATTAGTTGAAAATAGAAATACATTTCACAAAATACCTTAATTTAATTTCATGGGCAAATAATTTCCTCTTCAGAATAACAGTGACATAGCGGGATGTGGATCTCTACAGTGATGAAATGAGAAGACTACTCGTATTTAGATGTTGCTGTACGAAACGGAAATCGCATACGCAAACCACTAATAACAAGGTTCCCTCTAGTTTCGAAGAAATTTCCCGAGTTTTCCATTGTATAATACAAGAAATTTAGAATACGCTGATTAGAAGACATAAGCTTTTTCATTTTAATTAATTAACTTTGTGCCACAATTTTTGTCAACATATTTATATATTGCATTTTTTATTCACCTACTCTGGCATGTTTAATTGTATTTTTTTTGTAAATAAACCTGATTTAAGATGACTAAGACACTATTTTTTTGTTGGTACACACACACACCAGGAGGGAGTCTATCCCTTTCTACAGATTTGGAATGATGTGACTACGTCCCAACTGCTGTGCACGCCTGCTTATCTGTCCCTCTGTCCCTCTCTCCCTCTCTCCCTCTCTCCCTCTCTCCCTTTCTCTCTCTCTCTCTCTCTCTCTCTCTCTCTCTCTCTTTCTCTCTCTCTCTCTGCCCCCTATCTTCCCACAATCAATCAATGCTCATTCACTGTCTCCACTCTGTCGCACCATTTCCCCTCAATTTCGCACTATCACTATCACTCTTTATCATCTGACACTATCATCTGCTCTCTTTCTTTTATAACTCCCATAGTGATGGCTGATCAAAGCACTCAGAGGGAAATAAGTCTACGACTTCAGAAGTCTTGGCTACTTAGCGACGACTTTTTGCTTTACGACTTTAAAGTCCAGAAAGTGCCGCTCCCCTGCCTCTAATCGAAGCGAGTAGACTTATGAAGTTGTCGCTCGGTAGCCGAGAAGTCTACAGTCGTAGACTTATTTCCCTGTGTGCATTGGGGGGCATGACAGAAGCGCAAACGACAAATGCGCAACAAGCTCTTTCTACTCTTCTAACCCGCTTCGAAATAGTCGTACAGAATCGGACAGCAGCTCATTCGACTCCAAATTGCATGCCCTATCGAACCCACTATGTGAATTTACCGGAAACTGAGCGGAACGACATTTGCGCATCGATTTTAAACTGCCTTTAGAACATATTAAACATGCGGATTAGATCTCTCATGGTCATGTCACATCACCGCTGCAGTTTCGAATCAATTCATGAAGTTTGAAAAGAGTTATTCGCTGTTGCGCTTCTGTCATGCCCCCGTGCATTGCTATGGCATTTCATTCCACACCTTTTACAAGCTCTCCTTTTTGTAGAGTTAAACGGGCTGTCTAGTGATGCCCATGGGAAGTGGGGAATAGGGCCATACGTACGTTTAACTGTATTCTCCCGCTGAAATAATTCTATTCATTAGCGTTAAAGAAAAGAAACCTTCATCCCTACGTTTTCTTACGAGCACCCGTGTTAAGTTCTTGCTGGTTTTTACGCAATTTTTCAACTCGAAATTACGCAATTTTCACAATGATGCACTCCATAAAATGCTCGTATTCTAAATTGTTTGCAGGTTTTTACACAACCTCAATGAAGCTCTTACGATGAATAGCAAACACGACGTATCACAATACCAACACCACACACATGATGCCACCAGGTGAGCCAGTTTAATACCACTATTTAGAGTAATGATCTGACGCTCTTAAAGGGACCTGGTACTGCAAATGAAGTGAATTTCAGATTAAAGAGAATTTTCTTCCGATTAGAATGCAAAAAACCGCATATTTTTACGATTTTTTTGAAATTAGTTATGAATTTTCAAAGGTCTCATTTTTGGGTGAAATGACCCGGCACTACTGTGTTTAGCCGCTAAACACAGTAGCGCCGGGTCATTCTGGCCTGAAACGGGATCTTTGAAAATTCATAACTAATTTCGAAAAAATCGTAAAAATATGCGGTTTTTTGCGTTCGAATCGGAATAAAATTCTCTTTAATCTGAAATTCACTTCATTTGCAGTACCAGGTACCTTTAATTATACATGCTCGACCCTTATAATCCGTCAGAAGTTCGCGAACTTTTCACGCATCTTTTCTTGCTCGTTTTAGGCTATTTTCTTTATAATTTGCGTTAGGTCATTAGAGACGCATAAGAAACTACTAATGCCGAAGAAATTAACCAAAAATATAAACTAGGGAATTAGCCGCACCTCTTAGAAGGTCGCGGAATTCTGCGAGTTGTTTTCACGCAGCTAGACAGTGACGAGAGAGCACGTAAACAGAGAGAGCGCAGAAATACAACAACAACATTGCTTACTTTTCCCTCTCCTCGTTCCCTAGTTTATATTTTTGGTTAATTTCTTCGGCATTAGTGGTTTCTTATGCGTCTCTAATGACCTAACGCAAATTATAAAGAAAATAGCCTAAAACGAGCAAGAAAAGATGCGTGAAAAGTTCGCGAACTTCTGACGGATTGTAAGGGTCGACCATTGAACAAATTAACTCAAGGGTAAATCTATTTGCGCACTCAGTCACATCGGCATTGGAACAATTCGTTGTACTATGGACGGAAGCTGCAACGACTGTTCATCAAAATGGAAACGAAGGGGAACTCTCAATCTTCTCTGAATGAGCGAAGAGAAAATCGATCCTCGGTGCGCCTATGCACTGGAACACAGGTGCTCCAATCAGACACACAACATGTCCCTATTGCTTTCACTGAACCATCATTTTAGAAGATTCTCTCCTTTATCTCTATCATCGGTACCTGTTAGTATTCTTAGCTCCTTTCCACGGCTCTCCGCTTTTTCATAGCCCCCCCCAACTCTACTAGTCTAGCACTCTGCGTCTCTAGCCACGCCGACTTTGTATTCCGAGGCCCTGTTGGCCGTTTGTCTCCGCTCACCTTTAAACCCCCCCCCCCCCCCTTGATACCCACAGATCGTGATCTGTTCGGCAAACCTTCGGCTCAGAACCACGATGAGGTGTTACGCGTGTCAGAGGTAGTTTCCGTTCGCTCATTATTTGTCGTCTACTTGTGTTTTTGTTGCTCTCCTAACGCATTCGTAGTTACTCAGGCCGATTTTGTGTGGCAGAAGAGTTGTTGAACCCGTATGAAGAAATTGAAATTTCACCCCACTCAGAATGAAGGAACTCAAGAGTCGCACGACACACTATTGCCGTTAGTTGTTGATCTGTTGAGTTGTCATCGTAATAAAAAACTATAAAGCGAGCTACGATGAAAAGCTGTACAATATCATGAATTATATGAATTGCACGAAACATCAATCGGCAACAAAACCGATTATATTGATTACTATTACTAGAATATTGCACAGTTGTCTGGTCCCCGCCCGTTAAACTTGCCAACTATGTTGAAAATGTTCAGCGTAATTTCACTCGCAGACTGTTTTTCAGGTGCTCTATCCCATATTCTTCATACCCAGATAGGCTCAATATTCTCCATTTATCAACCCTAGAGCATAGACGTCTTATAATCGACATTCTTTTCCTGCACAAGACCGTTCACAATTTCTACTCATTCAATTGCAAATTTCTCCTAAAAATTTCCCCTCTTACACGCGATTTGCGCAATACAGCTTCGCATTGCTGTACCTTTCATTGTGCCTAAGTCTCACTCTACTTTTGTATCTAGGTCAGTGCAAAGATGGAACTCCTTTAGTCGAGAAACTGTGATAAGCTCTCCTAACGTCTTCCGATCTCTTGTTAACGAATTGCCGTCTATTTCTTTCACGTCAGAGTCTCTCTTACGACTCTGATTTAACCCACCCTGCTGCACCCCCTTCACCCTGCCCCAAAACAACCGAATCGTCTGAAGACGACGGATATCTGCCGACTCCACTATCGACAATCTACAAGGAACTCTCGCGAAACCCCTAACCCTGGCGGAATAAATAATTGTAACATTGTAATTGTAAAAAATATTTCGATCATTGAATCAACGGTTGCCGAACTTGAGTATTGTTTTGCTCTCCTCCTATGATGCAATACACGTAAGATCATACTATCGCACACAGCTCCATGCTACACGGGGTAGTCTTATCATTCCCCATCGAGTCACTCAGTCTCAGTCACTCAGTCACTCAGTCACTCAGTCACTCAGTCACTCACTCACTCAGTCACTCAGTCACTGAGTCAGTCTTCTTCTCTGTCTCTCTCTCATTCCTCAACACTCTCTCATCTCTCCGCGTACTGTTGAATTGTTATCGATCGTTGAATATTACATTTATAAAATGATACGATCATACCAAAAAGCCGAATAACGAACTTCCGTTGTTTACCATAGCGACCCTCTCGCTTTTGCGTGCTCTCTCGTCTCGGTAAACACAGGAAGTCCCCAGTTCGACATTTTGTTTGATCGTATCATTTTATAAATGTAATAAACAGGGTATTGCTATGCTCTCCTCGTACGTCGTGAATAAACCAGTAAGATCTCACTATTGTACACAGTTCCAGGGTACGCGGGGTAGTCTTATCGTTCCGCACCGAGACATTCGACAGTCTCTTTCTCTGTCTTTGTCTCTCTCTCTCACTCCTCCACACTATCTCGTTTCTCCGCGTGCCAAGACGCTGTCAACGCTGGGCGACAATCACAGTCAAATCGTCAACTGCTCGAAAAATTAGCTGGAGGGGGAATCGAGCATGAAGACGAAATTCATTAGCACGAAGACCGGAGTATCAAAGACTTTTTGATGTCGATCTATCAATCTTTTCTTCTGAAGATTCTTGTACTCTGACTGTTCTTCTGAAGGGTTTTGTGCTGTGGCAACTCACAATCGCCAGTTTTTGAAAAAAAATGTAATTTCTCAATGCGAGGCCCAGAATCGTAGCCACTTTGCCAAATTAGACATCGAGATACCGAGAATTCGAGATCTCTTGGTAGGCGATAGCTAACAAATTGGGCTTGCACAGCGTATTCTCCAACCTTTCTCGACGGTGTTTCTCTCTACACCCTCTCACTGCACTCTCTCTCTCTCTCTCTAGCTATCGTTCTCGCTTTCGTGCACGCAGTGGGGTACCTCGGACCTGCTGGTATGGGTTACCAGACCTCGGGTCCCAGTACTTCCGATACCAGCTATTGCTTTCCTTTTCTCCCCTTCCGTCCCGCCTATATTCTTGTTCGACGCATTATGATCTATAGAAAGGGAAACATGGAGGGGTCTCTCACTTTTGCACACTCTTTTGCTCCTGATCCCTTTATGGAGGTTTTCTCATTCACCAATTCTTTTCGACCATTCCTCCATGAACATTCCCCCTCTATTCTTTTCTCGTTTTTTTCTTTTCTCTTTTCTCTAACCAATTTCTAAAAATTGAGAAAATTTTCGGATGTTACTCCTTTCAAATAATGATCATTCCCGCGGTTTTTTTCAAGACACCAAATTTATTTCATTTCGACTTTACTCTTGACTTTGTTTGATTATTTTATTTAGACTATTTCAATTCATATAGGTTTCTACCCAACCTCGATACGATGAAGATTCTTCTAGAAGAATTAATGAAATGGATGAGTAGGTACACTCACAAAGATGACTACTTCCAAGTAAGTACTTAATTACTATTGCATGATGATATTTCAATTACTTACATAGGCGTAATTAATTACTTGTATATAAGTTATTTAAACTTCATACATGCGAGTAGGTAATTGGTTTTGTGATTGTAGATTTCGGATACGATTAATTTTAAGATGAAAAAAAGTTTATACGCTCAGTTTAGTCAATGAGAATTTTTATTTCTTGCAATTATTTTATTCACTACTGTTTGTTCTCCAGACATCCATTTCACAACTCAACCTGTTGAATCCACAGATTATGTTTTCCCCTCCACATACTTTCATTCTTTAGTAGGGTACGAAAACTCTGAGAAAAATTACGAAGAAATTAAATGCACGATGTAATTAATAACTTCTGTGGAAACACGGTTGAAGGCCAAACGAAGTAATTGATTACTTCACTCATTGTCAGTTGGTGCGTATTTCAACAGAAGTAATTTTTTAGTTCATCTACGAAAACCTTTTCTCTGACCTTTCTTTTGTTTGGCTCATTTCACCTTTATGATAGACCTCTTCCATTCCCGCCCGAGCTCAGGATGAGAAGATCCACCTCCTGAGATTCTACTGCATATTCTGTCGTTCATAGTCGGGTACGCAATTTTCGCACTTCACCTTCATTATAATCCTCCGTTCCTTCCCAAGCTCTTTCTCGTCTGCCGCCATTGGTCAATTCTCCTATAAAAATGGGAGAAATTCCAAACTAAGCAGATCCCTACGCGTACCCGTTCATGCATTGTTTATCAGAAAGGTACCCCTCACACATGATTCCAAACCTACAGTTAGAGCGAGAGAGAGTCTGCAAAAGTGAGAGAGTATCTCTCGATTTCACACGCTCTCTCACTCCTAAGCCCTTTCTGTAAGGTTGAGCGGCCTGCGGGATGATGTACCCTTGCGAGCGGTACAAAATTAAAGAGTGGCAAGTACATACAACTTTACCCCCTCGGAGAGAAGACCCCGGCAACTTTTAGTTTGTTCTTGTGAACAAAATATTTTTTCAGATCACTTCCACCTGCTGGTTCTTCCATAAATTCGCCAATGTGCGTGCAGTGGATAACATATACGTGCACGGAGTAAGCGCCTACTTTTTAATAGGTTTTATGCGGTGATTATTTAACGTGAAACTCGGGAAAATGATTTTTAATTTCTCGCACATCAACAAGCTGTGAGGCCTCTAGAATGCGATGAGTTGTGTAACACCTGATTGAGCGCTTTTAGGTGTCCTGATAAGGTAAATTTGGCTGAAACAATGGATCTGTTACAGTTTGATGAGTCGAAGAAGGTTTCGGGTGCAGGTTCAGTCCAGGGGGAGCTCGGAAGCCTGCTCCAGGTCCGATCTAGGGGGCGCCCGGTAGCCGATTCCAGGTTCGGTCCAGGGGGAGCTGTCGAACATGTAGAGTGATGTAGACGAGGAGACAATCAAAAAGTGAGTTTACAAAAAGAGATTAAATTTGCTAGGAGAACGGCTCTCCAAGGTTTTATTTGTTAGAAAACCGTTTGGCTAGCAAATTTTTTTTCAATGTACTCCTACAATATCGCATGTGACCCATTTCCCCATCTATAATAATAATAACTTTTCTCCTCTTTTATTCGATTATTTCCACACATATTGGGCACACAGATATTATTGACCCTTTTCGTTGTACGATAGATAAAATACATTTCACAGGCTTGTGTGGAACTGCACAGCAGTGAAGTCGATTTGTGACTAACGAAATTGTGGAGGACAAGAGAAGAGAACTTGACTCTGTGAGATTTTTTTTAAAATCTGTATAGCATTGATCCTTTCCGATTGTATTTTTTAGATTCAATTTTATTTATATGCTAGTAAAATATATTATCTGTTAACTTGCGATCTGTTTTCCAGTCGAATCCTAAGTCAGGAATGAGGCCAAGCCAAGATTTATCATGCCTCATTATCGGAAAATTAATTTTTTAAGCACAGATAATTTCTCACGTAATGAAGAATAAGAATATTTCATTCCTGAATAAAGTAAGCTGGAGACCTGAGTCTCTTCTCAAAACCACTAAGTCCAGAGAATTGATCAGTTTCTCTGAGTGACTCGTTATTAGATTGTCATTGTCTTCCTACTGAATTCCTTTTTAAACTTGTGATCGCATATATATATATATATATATATATATATATATATATATATATATATATATATATATATATATATATCGTTTCTGTCAGTCGTCGTGAGCGGTCCCTCTCCATTTTGCTCTGATGGAGAGGGCACTTCCCTAGTCTCCCGGGAACCCTCGTCTATCTACCAACGACTCGACAAGATCGGAATCCCCGTCCTAGCCGGCCTGGTCACCATGGATGGGTATGACCGTTTGATGTTGGCTAAGCAGGCACCAGTTTCGCTAATTCTCTATTTGATCGATGATTCGAGCTTGGTGGACTCAAGTGGAAGAAAGATGCGCCATCCGTTCGTCAGGAATGCCTTCAGCCTCACGTTACCTCCCCTTTCCTCCTACGTCCATGGTCTCATCAGAATTCGATTAGATCGCAACAAATGTGCATGTCTGCTTCTCTGTCCCTCTCTCCATAGCTTACTCTCTCGCTTTACTCTCTTTCTCTCTTCCTCCTGTCCCCGTATGTTTATCTCATCTTCTCACTTTTCGACCTGTGCCAAGCCTCTCCAGAAACATGTTGATCCACTCAGATAGTCTCTCATAAGTCCGTCCTCTTTTCCTGACGATTCATTTTATTTATTGACAACACACAACCTCCACCCATAGATAATTGTCATTTGAATGAGCAGCGTTATTGTGGCACTTTTAGATTCGTTGTTATTTCCTTTCATTCTCAAATTTCCACTTGAACTTACTGACATTGAGAGCTTTCTTTCATACACGATATTATTATTCGCATATCAACACGATTTATAGGTTTGTACACAACCTCAATGAATCTGTCGCCTGAGATGAACGATAACCAATATCGAGCAATGTGCAAACAGTAAACACAACATCTTACTTGGTAAGCCCATTTTGTGCTTTCAAAACGTAACATCTAGTCGGTATTTTTTTCTGGAAAAATGAAGTTCATGTGAACGCAGAAAATCTAGAGATTAAAGAAAGCGCAATTTCCATTCGAATTTTCTAATTAATTACTCTAATTACTTCAATTTGAGATCAATTTCATCGGTTTATCCTAAACGAATTGTCGATAGCTGTCTTGGTATCTAGCAGGAGGTGACAACGTCGAGAAGAACACATATATCGAGAAGATAGGAATATAACAAGCATTCCCGAACTGCTTGTTTAAAAGGAAATTAGTGCTGAACATATTCAGCTGTTTTGACACATTTCACTGTCTTGTTTCGAAATTTTCTGCTCGATCTATCCGATAATAATATGCTAAATGCTGTACTGAACAAAATATGTGAAAATTTTCAAAAAGAACATTTAAATTCAATATCTGAAGATGGTGTGTAAACTGTAATTTCTCGCTGCGAGATGCAACACCTTTGCAATTTTGCCTCGCATCGACTAGGAATCGGCACAGTCTCTTCCTCAAAATCGCTTTCTTTTTTTCACTTTTTCCATCATTCTCCCTCTTGTCTCTTATCTCTCCCGGTCAATCAATCCTTCCCACACTCTTTTCTTCTTTGTGACACTTTCTTATCTCTATCTAAACGGCATCTTCACACAGACCTTTTCACGCAATTCCTTCGACACGTAAAAAACGTACCAGTCACACCAAGCCACGGGAAGATTGAGATCGTCTTGTCATCCTTTCTCTGTCTTATTTTCTGTTGCTCCTCCAATGATTCACCGTTAAAGAGAAAGAGCGCCGTCTTCCCGTATAGTGAATGCACCGTCTGTAGACATCATTCCACCGACAGTTCAACCTTACAAAAAGGAGTTTGGAGTGAGAGGGCGTGCAAATTTGAGACGGGCTCTTTCATGTTTGAACGTTCTCTCACACCGATACCTCCCTTTCAATTTGGAACCCTTTCTGTAGTAGGGTTCCCTTACTGGAAGTGTTCGAAATGAACCCGCCAAATTCTCTCCCTATTTCGCTCAATCTGCAAGCAACAAGCGTCGCAGTCAGGATTCCCATGTTCTGTCCCATTTCCTGTAGGGTACCACGAATGAGACGTTAGATGAGACGCAGAACTAAGGAATCAAATATGTCTCACTTTTCCAGTGAGACATTGAGACGTTCCACGTTGTTTTGCTAATCCTGTCCCATGTTCTGTCCCATTTCCTGTAGGGTACCACGAATGAGACGTTAGATGAGACGCAGAACTAAGGAATCAAATATGTCTCACTTTTCCAGTGAGACATTGAGACGTTTCACGTTATTTTGCTAATCCTGTCTCATTACAGTATGAGTGAACAATAGGAAATCGAGTGAGACGTCTCACTTCTCATCTCCATTGTATTCTGAATGAGAATTGAAGCGAATTTGACTGACCCGTGGATGAACAATGGAAGTGAGACGTCTCATTTTTGTTGTCTCACTTCCCTAATTTGGAGTGAGACGTCTCACCCCCGTTCGGATTAAGACCACCGGAGTAAGACACACCGACACCCGACACACGGATTAAGTGAGATAATGGGATCATCTATGTGTCGATTTTGAGATGTCTCATCCGTGGTACCCTAATTTCCAGTAGATTCCAATAAAAGAACCCTAGTCTGTAGTCGTGTTGGCCTCAATCATTTCATTGGATCAATGAACCGTGAAACGAGGAAATGCACTAATGGAACTACCTTTCTGTTCGCCTTTTTATCGCTTATTTCACCTGTTTCAATATTTCCAGGATTATACACATCCTCAAACTGACATGTGATGAACTGAGGTCAAGATCCAGCAGAAACTAAACATGAAACATGCAAGCTCAGTGTTTTTCAAGACTTTATCATCAGGATGCACAAATTTGGATGAAACAAGATATTCTGGGTATTTTATTCTCCTATTCTCCTAACGTTTTGGTAACCTGTCATACTGCAACATGAAACACGCATGATGAACCGTCATACATCATGCGTGTTTCATGTGTTTATTGCATGCGAGATTCCGTGTGACTATATTTATGAGGAACAATCTTTGAAATATAGATATTTTGATTGCGGAAGATTAATGTGACGTTAAAAATCACCGATTGAGATGAATATTTGAATTCTCGCAATTCCATATCTCGGCTCCCAGTTAAGCTAGAGACTTGAAAATCGTTTTCTAAGAATTTTTGGACCGGAAAACCACAAAAACCAAATTTCTAGTCTCTGGCTCCACGGTGAATCGAGATATGGAATTGCGGGAATTCAAATCTTCATCTTAATCGGTGTTTTTTAACGTCACATAAGTGCCCCAGAAACCTGAACGATAGAATGAACAAAACTGAACAATTACGCAGTCCACGTTAGCAAACCGGCCTTTACAGGTGGGCCCCGACAGAGCAGCCGCTTGTCCGCGTAAGGTCTTCTTGATTCCGGTTCAACTTTACAGCTTTTTTTATAATAAAGAATGTTATCTATTACAGCCCCGCACCTTCTTCTACGTCGCATCAGCACGGCCATTGCATGTAGCTTGGACCAAGATCCATCCAACTCCAAACCACCGACGTTGTGTCCCCAACCATTTTCACGATGTGAAGAGGTTACACGAGACAGTGTGAATTGTTATATGAGGCACAGATACAACATATTGAATGACCCGTTGTATCTTCACTATCCCATATCAAATCTACATAAAGATATCAAGTGAAAATGTCATGTTATACACTCTTTCGTATGCTGGAGTATCTGCGACTGAGTGGTTGTGTTGAACATTTCTGTCCATCAGTGTTTTGAAGATAAAGCTCTAGTGAGCAATTTATGGGATACTTTCAAAACAACCAAAAAAACAAGTAGAGGACATGTCTCACTGTGATCACAGGACAGAGTGAATCTGAAGTTCCTCCTTCAGTATCTGAGAGGTACTACATATTACAAATTTACAAACACTCGTCCAAAATATTAAAACGTTCCGCTGATAAACAGCAGAAAAAAGAGCCAGAGAGCATCCGTAAACGAGAGAAGCAGACAGTAAGCACACCACAGGTAGTACTGGAAGTGGAAAGTAGTATTTTAAATTTGTAACACTGATTCCAGAAATCAGGACAGAATCTGCCCCGCAATGTCCAATTTTTCGAGAGCAGGGCTAGTCTGAATGCTACGTACGATTTGGTTGTTGTGCTGTGAGACATAATTTATATTTCCCCCCACCTTATTTTGTATCCATTCAATGAAATAATTACAATATAAAGAGATGTTGATCACGTGAAGCTGCGATTCAATCAAGAGTTTGCACATTACACTAAAGATACAGAGAGTGAGAAGCTGCGCAAATGAAAAAAAAACTTTAGGGTGGAACAAGGAACAGTTATTGAGATGGGGGTGACCTGGCGATTTTGTGAATTAGACGAGCTTCGTAAGCTGTGCCAGGCGAAGGCGGGCAATATTTGATCCTTCTCAAAATCAGCAGTATTTAGTGGTATTTCACGATGGAGCCCTTTCATTATGCGCATTTCCCTGATCTGTGTTACCACTGATCTGAGCTGAGTTGATCTACCACTAGTCAGACATCGATTGCATTGAAACAAATGTGCATCTCTGCTTCTCTGTCCCTCTCTCCATCGCTCACGCTCTCGCTTCACTCTCTTTCTCTCTGCCCCCTGTCTTCCTACTCTCCCGATCAGTCCTCACTCTGTCTACCCTACCTCATCCCTTTTGACTCACGAGGCCTAACTTCGCTCTATCCTTTACTCTTTATTAGGGTTCTCTCATTGAAACTTATTTGAATTTTTCTCACCACTTCCCTCTCATTGTATGTCACTATGTCGTTGTAGCGTGCCTTCCTATGTTCTTCTAACATTAAGTGTGATTCGAATCTCTGCTTTTTCTTGCTGATTTTTTTCATTATCTTATTCAAAGTCGAAATTGCGGAAATTTTGTTGCACGCCATTATCAACGCCATTATTTACTCGTAGTTCAACACGTTTTTCAGGCTTTTACACAATCTCAACGGAGCTCTCGGCTATGATGAGCAACAATAATGATCGATAGAATCATGATACACATCATCATACTTGGTGAGCCCCCGTTTGTTTTTCTCTTTTTTTTCTTTTGGCCAAGAATCATAAGGTGAGAAAACTGACTCTCCGAACTGTGAACATGGTGGCCTAGGAAATATACAGTGCGCAGTGCTTTCTGTCTCCAATTTTTAAACATTAAGTACTACAGTGCATATGAGTTTCAAGTGCACTGCAGTACTGTATACCCTAAGACTGACCATAACTATTTAATATTTATTTACAAAAAAGATTGGTTTCCATTCCAGTAATCTTCTCCCACACCAACTTCGTTTGCACAATCACCTGCTCATCCTAATCGAATCGTCGATAGCATTCTTATCTATCCGGAGGGTACTCTGGAGGAGAAACCGAGAACGACGGCGTCATTCGAGAAGATGGACATGTCAAAAAGTCATCCGAACTGGTTGTTTGAAAAAAGGTGTCCCAGTTTGTTCCGTAGGAGATTTTTTAGTCAACTGCATCTTCCTATTTTCGAAATATTCCGTGCAAAGTCAAATGTTGTAGAATAAATGTTTTAAACAGAAATAAAGAAATACAATATCGAGTAATAAATTATGAAGTGAAAAACTTTGGCGCGGAATCACTAACTGGAACCAAAGCTTCGACCTTTTGACTTTGATCCGACAGCCCTAGTCTGCACAAAGTGATTTACCCCTTTCTTCGATTGCTTCGTCCTCTTTCTTTCTTTCAATCTCGCAAACACTTTTACATCTCTCTCTGTGTCTCATCTCTCTCTCTCTCTCTCTCTCTCTCTCTCTCTCTCCTATCTGCCCCGTTCAATCAATCCTCCAGTCTCTTCTCTCTCTCATTTTCCTTTGTCTCTCTCTCGAAACTGCACCTTCACACTGTCCTTATCACCGCATTTTTTCGCCACGTTGCTATAAGTGTAATTCTCTTTTTTCAATAAAATTTACTACGAAAGAATAGCGCCAAGCACGAAAAGAGAGAGACTGTTTAGTGATACCCTTTCTGTCTCTTTTTGTGTTGCTCCTCCAATGATTCACCGTAAAAGAGAAAGAGCACCCTCTTCCCGTATTGTGCATGTACACAGAGCGGGAAGTCTCCAACTTTCCTTACTCTGGAGACATTGTCTCCAGCTGAGAGAGCATGCAAAAGCGAGAGACCATCTTTCAGTATCTCTCGCCCGCTCTCTCGAATCTGCATGCTCTCTCAGCTGGAGACAATGTCTCCAGAGTAAGGAAAGTTGGAGACTTCCCGCTCAGAACCCTTACAGAAAGGAGTTTGGAGTGAGAGATCGTGCATATTTGAGACGGACTCTTTCACGCTTGAACTTTCTCTCACACTCACCTCTCTCACCTCTCTTTCAATTTGGAACCATTTCTGTTTTTTGGTGTAGTAGGGATCCCTTATAGGAAGCACTTGAAATGAGCCTGCCATATTCACTCTCTTTTTCACTCAATTTTTCGCACGCGCCTTCCTTTACCCTTCACATGTCTCATTTCCAGTATCTTCAAGTAACATAACCCTATCCGTAGTTGTCTATTGACCTTTACTTCATCGGAATTAATTTTCACGCTACTTTCAAAATTATTGCATTTCATCATCGATTAATACGAATATTTTCAATTTGTTTTCCAGGGTTCTACACATTCTCAAGCTATCATATGATGAAATGCGGTCAAGATCCAGCAGAAATCAACTATTTGGTTTAGTTGTAGACATGTCAGTTTGAACTAATTCTTTAATTCTTCTCTAATTTGTATTAAACACCTTATTATGGGTATTTTAATTTTCTAAAGGTCCACTCTTGTATTAAACGTTGTTGGTAGATGTCATGATGCGTATCACGTGTTTATCTGCATGCCAAATTACCTATGGTGAGTGAGTTTGCTCTAAAATGTTGTTCCAGACCCACGTATTCTTCTCCGTCGCTGGGCAGATGTAAATTTTGGCTTACCGAAGTCCCATGCTCCAAGCTTGCCGATGGGGTGCTCCAAACCACCTTCTTGATGTGATGATTAGGGTGGCTAACGGCGGTACGCGTACCGGTACGTGTACCGCGGTACACAATGAGGGAATATTTGTTTTCCAATAGTACATCGATAAAGAAATGATCAAAAATAGAATAAATGAGCATTTAGTGGCATTTTCGGTCGTTTTCACAGTTTCATCTTGCCCTACCCTGCCAATAGAGGGTCGATGTACCGACGGTACACTCGTGTATCGTCGGTATTACAAATTTACGAGCACTCGTCCGAAATAATAAAACGTTCCGTTGATAATGTGTGCTAAACAACAGATACGACTGCGAGAGAGCATGGCAAAGCGAGAGACACGTCGAGGTATAGAAAGAGAGTACACCACAAGTAGTACATTTCATAAACGTATCATTTTAAAATTGTAATACACGTGTACCGTTTTCGCCACCCTAGTGACGATGCATGAGATCGAGACGTACCACAACGCTAGATATTACATTTATAAAATGATACGAACACACAAAAAGTCAAAATGGTACTTCCTGTGTTTACCAAAGCGAGAGAGCGGGCAAAAGTGAGAGGGTCTCGTACGTGCCTGTGTGGTAAACAACGGAAGTTCGTCATTTGACTTTTTGGTGTGATCGTATCATTTTATAAATGTAATATAACATGTTGATTGACCCTTATCGTCACTTACCATTCGTCCATTTTCAAAAAAGATGTCAAGTGAACGTTTCATGCGACCTTCTTTCCTATGTGGGGGGGTTTTTGTTAAACATTCCGTTTCTGCGTCAGTCATTCGTCGATAAACATTGTGTGAATAGTTCGTGGGATACTTGCACATCAAACAGAGACGGAGGACATTTCTCGACGGGATCAGAGGACAAAATGAATCAGAAGTGGACTTTTGACTAATAGTTGAGTCGTTTCTCTCTCTTTTTACTCTCTCTCTCTCTCTCTCTCACGCACACTTTTACATCTATCTCTCCCCTCTGCCCCTTGTCCCTCCCGTTCAATCAATCCCCCCTCTTCCCCCTCTCACTCATTCTCCACACTGCATGTTCACACTGTACTTATCACTCTATTCTATTGCCATACACTTTGTGAAATTGTCTAGATGAAATGGCTAAAGTGCGAATCGCACCCAACTATTACAAGAGGGACTGTAATCCTTTTCCGTAGACCCGCTTTTACCACTCCATCAAAGGTTCACGGTCAAGAGCGCCGTGCTCCAGTATTAGACCTTGAAATGTGAGACCATGAGCATGCCCTTTTCTCTCTTCACCGATCGATGGATGAAAGAGTGTGCGAAATGAAGAGATCGTTGTCCTACCTTTCGCACTTACTCTCGTATTTGAATGCACCGTTTTAGTATCCCCCTCGATATTCAAGGAATTACGGATGTTACCCTTTCTCATTAACCATTATTGTAATTGAACTTCTTTTGAGAGTAGAGCTTTTACATTTTTCGTTTCACATGCATATTTTCATGTTTTACAGGGTTCTACACATCCTCAGTTTCTATAATGTTTCTACAATTTCTTTGATGAACTGCGGTCCAGATTCAGCAGAAATTAAATTTCAAACATTGGTAAGTCTTGTTGACATGCATCACCCTACTCTACAAGGAAACACACTACTAGAGAATCACGAATAGTCGGAGTATCTGTGTTTAGAGGTTGGAGTACTGGACCATTTGCCGGACTAGTAGTCAACCCTGCTCGCCGTAGTACCATTTTGTATCCGGCTACTGGGTAGCCCAGTAGCCGGCTACAAGACAACCCAACTGTTCGTGGTTATAGAATACCTTTTCACATGTGAAGATTACATCTGGCCAGTGCATTTAATTCATAATGAGGAATGTTCTTTCAGCCCCACGAATTCCTGTCGTTCACTATGCCTTTCCACCTTCTGGTGAACGTTCCTCGCCCGTCGAAACTCCCTGCTAAAAGTTCGCCAATATCATCTTTAGACATTGGGGGAACGTGCTCACTCAGAAAGTGCGAGACTAGCTGTACACGAGAGAGCGGACAGTGCTGCAGAGATACGGTATCGATTGTTGATAGCACCAGAAGAGCCCCCACTCCTCGATTACCTTCGATCAGAGCTCAAGGAAAACTATCACGCTACTCCCTTCGTATGCTGGTGTACGTGCGCCTGAATGTTTGTGATTATGTGTTGAAGATTACGTGTCTCCGTCAATCATTTGTCGATAAATATTATGTGAATAATTTATTGTCAAATTGCGCAACAAGCAAAAGTGGAAGAAGTGTCTCGATCGGATGAGTGGACGTAGGGAATCAGAGGTTGATTTTTGATACGGTTTTTGGAGAGATAAAGAAGAGCCTTTCTCGGGGCATGCGAGATTGGAGAAAGGTGAGAGAGAAACACACCCAGAGAGAGAGAGAGAGAGAGAGAGAGAGAGAGGGAGAGTGATAGAGAGAGCGTCTGAGCGACACTTTGTACTGGCATTCTGCCAGTCGGGGTTAACCAGCGGCTCTCCACCGCCCCTCCTTTCTCGCAATGTTACATCCTTCTAAACTTTTATCTCCCCACTCTGCCGTCCCTCACTCTTTCCTCTCCTCCTCAAATGATCTCTTCTCCTCTCCAGACTGCCTCTTCACACTGTCCTTCGTCCACCTTACATTTTACATTTAAACAACTTTATCATCTGGTTTTGTGTAATCTATTGTCCGCCATTTTGCTACACATATGCGCAACCTTTTTTTTAAAATGCTAGCGTAAATTGAAAAAAGGTAAAAGTGCGCGCCCGTTTCCTATTTTCAGGCTCCTCCTCTTTCAAGAAAAGAAGGAGCCTGAAATGATCCATTTCTCCCCGTCCACTTTTTCCAAAGATAATTCAATAGAATTTGCAATTTTCGATCGATACTTATTGAAAATGTTTTTTTTTCAAGGTTCTACACCCCCACAAACCTGTTGTTGCCAACTGCTGCCAAGATGCAGCACAAACCAAACATGAAATAAGGCCCGAATGTGAGTACACTTTAAAATTTCTCTTATTTATCTTACTTATTGATCTTTTTAAGAATCCATTATTAGGCGTTTTTAAGAATCCATTATTAGGCGTTTTTAAGGATCCATTATTAGCGCCCCTAATGCGACACTGATAAATTTGTATTTGTATTTGTATTAGGCGTAGAAAATGCCACGGAAGTGTCAAAATGTGTAAAAAAACTGACTATGTCAAAATGTGTGTTGTTTTCAGCAGTGGCTCTGCATGGGGAAGCGTTTCAAGAGCAACGTTCATCATGTTTGTCACTATCCGCTCATTGTATCACCAGTCGGCTCATCATCTCATCGATGAGCTCGTTGTGTGTGTACACACAGAGAAATCCTACTAAGAACAGGCACTCAAGTTGACCCGCCTACTAATATGTAAGTAGGGCCTACTAATATATAAGCTACGCATACTTACATATTAGTAGGCGGGTTAACTTGAGTGCCTGTTCTTAGTAGGATTTCTCTGTGTGTATAGATACTCGGTCTATGAAGATTGAAAGAGACTAAATAAGGACACCGACAGTGCCACTTCGACACATCCATTACCTCGGTGGATCTTGAATAAAGAATGTGCACGAACAGTTCAATTATCATGCTCACAACGTACCAATTGTCTCTAATTGGGTTCTTATGTTGGAGCTTATTGGAACAACTCAACACTTCCCTATCGTGGGCTCTCGCACTGTAGCGGTCTACTTTGCTTTGTAATCCCAATTTCACAATTCCATTTGATTCCAGTAAGAGAAAATCCAAGCCTTTTGTACGTTTCTTGCGAACTTTTCAATTGACATGAATTCGAATATTAGCTCTGACCATGAAGATGCCTCTACTCGGAGACCGGACAACGGAGTTTGCCTGCTCGTTCTGGGAAATACGTTGTTCGACAGTCATTCTTAGGAATTCTTAGGAATTTAGGAGTTCTTAGGAATTTAGGAATTCTTAGGAATTGGGAATTCCGGCTTTCGACTGATCACTTCTCTTCCATACCTCCTCCTTCGCCCTTCATCGATCCCATCCTCTCTCTCTCCTCGATTACCGAAATTGGACCGTGACCACTAGAGTTGATCACTCGAAATAACCTCAATCAATCAATCAATCATTTATCATGCCAAAAGTCGTTGATTGAAAATATATATAACATGTGAGCAAGGGTAAGTGAACACGATAGGTACGATGTCACAACAGGGTGACAAAGTGAGAAAAAAAACCTAAATTCTTAAATTAAGCTATCTTAATAATACGGATAGTAATCAATAGGAATATAGAACCTCTGTTCGAGAACAAAGGAAGATTAACAACGAAACAAAGAACTGTTCCGGAGCGGAGTCGAAACGCTTTGTTCTTTTTCGTTTCGACTTTTCGAGTGGCCATCTCTACTGCCCCGAATGATACCTCCTGCAGGCCCTTTGCCTTGATGCCAGGATGAATATGTCTACAGAAATCAACGTGTCGCCCCGCTTCATATCGAATACTCCGGAGTTTCAACGCACGATGTGCGCGCGATTCCGGTAAAACATCGTGCGCGCGCGATTTTCACCTGATGCGCCGCGAGATTTCCACACGTCGCGCGCGGGCCTGATCCTGATACCGTAATTTCCGTTCAAGACCTTCAACAGAGCACACGATTTCCACACGACGCGCGCGACATTTCTGCTAGTAGTTTTACACGACGCGAAACTAGTAGTGGAAATCGCGCGCGCATCGTGCGTTGAAATCCCGGAGTACTGTCTGCTGGTCCAATGTTTGCGTGTTGCTGCCGACTTGAAAGTGAAGGGAAGAGACGAGTGAGGATGGAAGGGGCAAATGATCGTTACAAAGAGTGGGAATTTTCCTACTTCTCTTCCTCTGGATATGCTGAGAGAGCATACACAATGGAGATAGTGATACACATGTTTCCAAACCTACAGAGAGGGGTCATGGTCAGAAAATGAGAGAGAATGAGAGAAACAAAAAAAAAGATATACCCTCTCAGTTAGACACGCTCTCTCACTCTAGACCACTTTCTGTAGGACTGACACACCCAGAATGAATACACTCACTATTGAGTGTATCGTACACTGAGTTAGGGCATCTAGTGCATGATACACTTACAAATCTCTCGTTTTCGCACGCTCTCTCGACGCGCGAATGCACTCAATATTGAGTGTATCATACACTAGATGCCCTATCTCAGTGTATTCATTCTCTGTGCAGGCCTGTGGAATAGTGTTGATAGACTCACTTCGTTCTCCCTTCTCACGATCGGCAAAATTATATATTCGCTCACTATCCTTCTCAAGTCATGTGTTGAGGGCGATGTTTACGGTACAACCCGATAGGGAAAAGGAAAAAAGAGGAGGGGGGGTGGTGAGTGCGAATGGCCTTCTTTCTTCCCAATTGCCTATGCGACCAATAGCCAGATCACCTCTGACTCTCTCACTCCTCTCCTTCCCTAGTTGGGCAACAACTAGACACATCATGACTCAAGTCCACCCTCTCTTCTCCTTACGTCTCCTTTGGTCCTCTTCCGGAGTAAATTTAATTTCGAAATTGAGAGAATAGATGAATGGACACTGTAACACGTGCGAGACATATGATTCCAAACCTACAGACCAGGGTTAGAGCGAGAGAGTATGCTAAAGTGAGAGAGTCCCTCTCGATTTCGCACGCTCTCTCACTCCAAAGGCCTTTCTGGAAGGTTGACCAGCCTGTGGAATGATGTGGAGAGAGACTGAACGAAATAGAGCGGGGATTGATGAGTTAGAGCGAGAGCCAATTTACCTCATGTGTCCCATGTTGCTTTCACAATCTTATACATGCCCTTCCTCGGTTCCCTGCATAATTCCATACTGAAAATTCCTTCCCATTCTGAGTTTCTGTGTTCAATTTAAACAAAACGTAACTTTTCAACGCGGGCTATCATCTGTTTATTGAAATGATTGCAGGTTTCTGCACAACCTCGGCACTTTTCTATGGTAATCAACGTACAACAAAAAAGAAAATGGCCAACTACAATGAACTACAAGTACGGATGCAAATTGGTGAGAATTTTTAGCGCATGTCTACTTTTGAATTAAAGGTGGTGTCCCACGAACTTTTGGTCAACTGAGTTCTCACTGTGGGGTTATCACGCTCGGTTCCCCGGTAAGCGCGCCGCAAACCACACGTTCAACCGATAAGTTTGAACAGAGTTATTCGAGTTTGGCTCTGCGCCAAACTGACCCTGACGCGCAGGGATTCAAAAAGGAGAGGGAGGGATAATGGGAAAAGAGGAGAGAGCGACCGCGCCATTGGCACATAGGAGATGAGGAATGAGGGAGCGCGAGATCGTAATACTCCTTCTTTAAAGTAGTGTTCTTCAAACAATCGTTTATTCTTCTAAGAGATCTGACCTGATTGCTACTTCCCCAAATTGATTTACAAATTTTTCATCTTCAGCGCTGCTGAAAAAAATCATGACAGGCTATTACATTTATAAAATGGTACGATCTCACAAAAAAGTCAAATGACGGACTTCCGTTGTTTACCACACAGGCACGTACGCGACCCTCTCACATTTGCCCGCTCTCTCGCTTTGGTAAACACAGGAAGTACCATTTTGACTTTTTGTGTGTTCGTATCATTTTATATATGTAATAACTATAGCTGGCAGAGATCCAAAAGATCTGTATCGTCCGTTCAGCACATGGACATACGCGAAGTCTCGTCGCAAAAGGTACATAACAGGCCAGGTTATGGTATCGAATCACTGGATTTCAGTTTCATAGTGTGTACAGATTGCGGAGAAAAACAAACTGCGAACTTTATGCTATGAGCATGCTGTAAATTTCACAAAGTATGGGTCAGTCGCCGAAATCGCGTTTTTCCTCTTCAGATACAGCACAGTTCGATGTGGAAAAGAATGGAAACAGATGCGAGGACAGACCAATTGGGGATCTTCGCCATAATGCTTGGTGCCAAATCAAGCTCACTCCCCGCCTCAGCCGCTCGTGCTGAATGACTCAAACACTTGTTGAAATAAATCGTGTTATAACGTGAATTCGCTTGTTCAACAGAACCATCGTGTTTCACCCACAAATTGATATGCAAGCTCAGTGTTATTCTCTTCTGGGGGGGCGATGTTTACGGTACAAGCCGATGTGGAAAGAAGGGGAGAGAAAGAGCGAGAGAGAGAGAGAGAGAGAGAGAGAGAGAGAGAGGGAGAGGGGAGGGAAAGGGCGAATGACCATCTTTCTCTCCATTGCGACCATCAGTAAGAGAACCACAGGCCCTCTCACTCCTCTCCTTCCCTCGCGTCCCACATCATTCCACAGGCCGGCCAACCTTACAGAAAGGCATTTTGAGTGAGAGAGCGTGTGAAATGGAGAGGGACTCTCTCACTTTAGTACACTCTCTCGCCCTCACCCCTGTCTGTCGGTTGGGAATCATGTGGTCCCGATAGATTTGGTCACCGCGAGTTCTCCTCTCTGTTCGTGTCTGTTCTCTGCTTTAGTCGACCGCTTTCGCACTCTTTTATAATTTCTTCCCTTCTCACCCTCTTTGCTAACCCCTTATTATTACATTTATAAAATGATACGATCAAACAAAATGTCGAACTGGGACTTCCTGTGTTTACCGGGACGAGAGAGCACGCAAAAGCGAGAGGGTCGTCATTGTTGCTGCATGGTAAACAACGGAAGTTCGTTATTCGGCTTTTTGGTATGACCGTATCATTTTATAAGTGTAATACGACTCCATCGAGTTGATCTCTTTCTCTCCATCGTCCGCTTGCCTTACAGTTAGACACTCTTAGTGCTGGGCATAATGAGTTTCCAACACCCAGATGTGTTCATTTGCGTCTTGTTGCAACTTGCCGTGTGCGATACCGTTTCACCATACATAAACTCGATTTGTTTTTTTAGGTTTCTACACGACCTCGAGCTATTATTATTTACAACGGTGAACAACGACACGGAGCAAAAGTGCAATTACTAAATTACAAGTAAGCTTTTACAAAAACCACCATGTATTAGATCAACAAACAAACCATATGTATTAGAGCCTCCAGCCTCGTCCCCTTCCTCCGGCAACGCCGAGCAAGCGTCGTCACCATACAGTAGAATATATTGAAATGAATGTTATATTCTATATAGGCTGAAACCACCATAGTTTGCAGGGCGAGGAAAATCCCGGAAAGAGATCTCGAGTCATGACCCTCATACGCGAGTATGAGCGTGAACTCGCGGAGGCCGCCGGAGAAAAGCCCCCGAGCTCGTCGTCGATGCCCCCGGACCCCCAGGTCCAGGTCAAGAAGGAGGAAGAGGAGGATGAACTGTAAAGGTGAGCAGACTGATATCAGTTACATGACAGGCTAGGGTCTCTTTGGTTGCGCACTATTATTAAGTATTGTTTTTGCAGAAAAACTCTCGCCTTCTCTCCTCTTCACTATTCTTCTCTCTTACCGTATCTCTCCCATCCGCTCTCTCCCCCCACGTTTTGTTCGATTGCTGAATTAAATGTTGTTGTTGACATGTTCTTGTTGAACTACATCTTAAACACATAGAAGACAACAGATTATATGAGATTGATATTGAAAATTGGAAAATGAAAATTTCCGCCAATTGGGGCGCGACAGTGTGACGGGGAAATTGTTTTATTCCCATGCTCTCAACGGGCACTCTCTGATATCTCTCGTATTGCGTTTCGGTCGTGTTCTTCATTTCATCTCTCTACCCCCCCCCCCGTCTCTTTTCGATAGACTACCGTACCTCTAATTGAGAGGTTGATGTCATAATCTACAGTCTCTGAGGGTCTGTACAGTACGTTTGTCGTAATAGCTCTTTGATAGTTTTCCTTCCGCGCCCGGGTGTTATCTGTCTCTCACTCTCTCTCTATCTCTCTCTCTCTGGCTCTCTCTCTCTCTCTCAGACGCGCCGCTCGTATTTCACTGACGCGCTCTCTTCCCCTCTCTCTGTATCTCTCTCTTTCTTATTCTCTCTCGGGTGCTCTGCTCACATTTCACAGGCGCGCTTTCTCTCCCCTCGACATGACTCATCGCAAGGGGTTCACTCGGAGAGAGAGGGGCGCGATCGCATACACATAGCCACTTCAACCGTCCGAGTCAGTTAGCTCGAGTGGTAAAGTGGTTAGAGCTTTTGGCTCGCGCCCCTCACCCACCCACTTCGACCTTGTCCGAAAAATCCGACAAAAGCAAAAGGTGAGCCAACAGCGTATGAGTCATCGATTGGATACGGTAGGATTTTTAGAGTTATAGGGTACGGTAGTGAGATTACTGTAGGATGAGTACGGTAGGAGGGTTAATGTAGGATACGATAGGTGGGTCACTGTAGGAGGGTTACTGTAGGATACGGTAGGCGGGTTACGGTAGCCTGCGGTAGGTAAGTGAACATGGATTACGGTAGGATCCGTATGTGTATACTCCTATATACTACTGACTTCCACCAATAAATGATCGGTGGAAAGTGTTGGGTGATTTATTCGATAGCTACCGGCTGTTTCCGGAACCGAATGTCGTGCATGATCCAAGCTCCCGAGGCTAAATGTGTTCGCACGCTCAGTTGATCCAGGAGACGGAATAAAGATGTGGCTTTTCTATCGCCATCTTCCCTGCACTATAAGCGTTCTAAACGCATAGTTGTAGTCAACGTTTCCGCCTTCGTACTTCCCGTCGCATGATTAAGCCTTATTGAGAAGGTTCTCACTGATGATAAGATCGGGCAATGGTGGATAGAGTGTGAAATGTGAGAACACGTTCTCTTCATTTCGCACACTCTCTACGCCGGTCGGTTGATGAGAGTGTGTGTGAAATGAAGAGACGGTGGTCTCACATTTCACACTCTAATGGTGGAGATTGGTCTACTTGAGAATGGTAACGTACGATTATTTACAATATTGCTAATAGTCTAGAAGGAGTTTGAAAGTTTCATCGAATAATTCATCACCGCTTTCGCTATTCATCACGGACGTAACGGTGAATCCGTGTTGCGCCACGATCCCAAATAGGGTTGAGGTATGAAGTTCATGATGCGTTGCAGGATCGCAATTCGCCAACACGGATATCGCCGCTCAAAGGTCGATAATTCATAAAATTGGGTTTTCGCAACTTTTGAACAAATCAAGTCGAGATGGTATCAATTACAGTTCTTACATGAAAACATCCAAGACACAAGTTGTCAACCGATTGTGGAATAAGATTTGCATATTTTAATTTGAAAATTTTCTATCTTCAAGATCTACACTCAGGATACGTATTTACGTAGCTAACCACATGTTATTATATTTTTATTTATGTGCAAACGTGGAAGGCTCAACCGCCTGCTGAAAGCTCAAAAGATTCCTTGAATTTAAAAATTGATTTTGGATTTTTGATGCTGAAGTATGCATACCACAAAGGATGCCCACGTTTTACTTACTTCAAAACATGTGTCAGAGCGCCTGCATCCAATCTTTCTTACTTCTTTTTTTTCTTTCCCGCTTATTAGATGAGATCAAACGAGAGAGTGAGGCACACTGAACTGTCAAGATGAGAGAGGAATTGTCCTAATTACTATGAATGAGAGGTGCCTATCAAAGGGATATATCCATATATGTGCTATCTATCAATACCATCTATCCATCTATCAAAGGGATATATCCACATATATACACATATATGTGCGAAACAGATCAGTGCGCCCTCACTCTATCTCTCCTAGACCAAAATTTTCTCTTCGTGTCCCCTTGTATCATATAGATAGATATGATCAAGGCTCAAACGTTTCCGCTACTAAATAATTCACATTTCTGCGCGATTAGTCCCGTCCGAAAGTATATCGTCGTTTTCCCCAATCTCTTTAGGGTATCTATCAATGTTTCTTCTTGCAATTTGCATAATATATTGTAATATGTGCAGGTTTCTATGCAACCGCAAATGCAATCTGTCGATGCTAAACTAAATTCTGATCGAGGAAGGTTGGGCCATACTAATGCACTGATTCCCCTGTGAGAAAGCGTGGGGATCAAATCCTTGAGGGCCGCATAACTCTCAGCATCATCCAGAAAACTCTTGAGAAGTAAGTTTTGAAGTTCAAATTGAAAAATCATTACATTCTTTCATAGTGGTACTGTGAGCTTGTAACATTCTCTCCTCCGACGTGATATTTTCCATTATTTTCGTTGCAGCGCACCGAATTAGAGAGGAAATGCGTGGAATGGGTACTCCGATACCACCGGAACATTGAAATTCGATGCACCGACCGATGAAAATTAGACATACTTTCTGCGATTCATGGATTGAGTATGGATGCATGCCCGGCCACTTCTCGACAACGACTTCGACCTGCTTAATGACGGAAACTAAGACTAACTGTGAGCCCGGCATGCTAACGTTGAACGACAAGAACAACTTTGAAAATCACGGCCTCCGAGGAGATACTAGTGTTCTTCGCCGAGTAACAACCACATGTCATCGCAATCCGTAGACAACGTCTTTTGCAGATATCTACAATTTAAAACAAGATTCCAGTACGGTCAGAATAGTAGCAATTACAATTGTATTGTTGCGAAAAATCACGTTCATTGCTGTTCGAAATTCGGCACAAAATATATTGATAAAATTATATCGTCATGCATAATACACTGTGGAGATTTTGAGTTGCTGTTCATTTGGATTTATTTGAAGCTGAAACTGAGTCAGATATTATGACGGGAAGGGTCAAGGTGAGGAGAGGCGATTATCAGAGCGACAAATCTGAGTTATGATCTCTCTTCTCTCCTTTCATAAACGCAGATTATGGGATCAGATTATGCTGTACGGAGCAGCCTTTGCTGGTCACACCACCGTGTGTCTGTTGTAGGGATGGCGGTTCGGTATTTTCCATACCTTCAGAGAGCATCTTTTTCTCCAATTCGGTTGGCCGTAAAGCGAATAGCGAGCTTTCATCACTGGTGCGTGTATTGCCGACCGCTCTCTCCATTTCACACACTCCTCCCCTCTCTCCTCACTCCCCTTCTCCCGATATGTCAGACCACCTCTTACCTTATTGGTCTAATCTCTAATCTCTAATCTAATCTTACCTACGAATTCATAGCGTATGAAATTTGAGAATTTCTCGTTACTCCAAAGTCGCAATCAATCGTGTTAATTCATAAACTGTTCGATCCTGATCGGTTATTGTTGTATTATTTAGTAAGAATTTCTCATGATCGATTTTCTTGGCTCGACCGACGTCTATGCACAAACGAAATGTCACGCTACGCCACATGTATAGAGTCTCTTTTCCAATGCATCTTCTACACTCTCTACCATCACATTTATTATAATGGCATTATTGCATGTGACCATGTTTCTTCTTGTCAACGCGTCTTTCGTGGTGGACCATAATTAAATAACTATAACATGCATTATCTTCAGGCCTCTACGCGGCCTCAACCTGCATGCTGACGGAAATCGTTCTACGCTTCAACTAACATCTCAGACCTCGGCAACGTGAGTCCGCCTCATTCAAATTTTGGAACCGCCGTTTAGGAACCCGAAAAAATAAGTTTCTAAATCTTCTGATGCATATCTCAACAACAAATTATAGAAAAATATTTTGAGTATTCTTTAACTACAGTTCCGAAACAGATGATTTGAACGTCCTAGACGCTCTTTTGCCACGCCAGAAGCGCAATCGACTATCAAGACATCATTCTCTGGACAATTGATTTTGTCTTTTGCTCTCACTTGTTTTTTGTGTCCTTTTTTTCCTTTTCTTGCAATCTTGATTTCAATTCTTTTCAAAAACTACCTAGTTAGAAGGGACGATGGGCCGTCACACATCATTCCACAGACCGGTCAACCTTACAGAAAGGCCTTTGGAGTGAGAGAGTGTGTGAAATCGAGAGAGACCCTCTCACTTTTGCACACTCTCTCGCTCCAAACCTGGTCTGTATGTTTGGAATCATGTGGTCAGCTCAATAGTGCGACAAACGTGAGACCATTTTGCGTTTTAAAGAAAACAAATATTTTCAGGCGTTCGATATAGGTGTCCGCAACTCGGTGAAGATGTTCTCTGGAGGCCGCCAGCTCACCGAGCAGGTAGAGATTCTACCGTAGAATAAACCACTATTTTTTTAAAATTTAAAATTTGCAGCTGCTAAGAACTCTCATCGCATCTTTATCCGACGCTACTGTGATCTATTTCATATTTTTTCTACAACAGACAAGGAAGAAAACGGGACTACAGATTCCCACACCTTCGTGGCCCAAAAAAGCAGCCTACATGCCGTTGACGACCTCGTTTGTAATTTCTAACAAAGACAATCTACAATCTCATACCGTGTTATAGAGCTACCAACATATCTTCCGTTCCATCGTCCCTACTAACGAGTAACTAGAATGAAGTTTGTAACAGAAATTGTAATAGTGCTGAAGAATGAATGATACATTATCTATTGTATGGAACGGGCATGGGGGAAGGGGGGGACACATCATTCCACGGGCCGGTCATTCTTACAGAAAGGCCTTTGGAGTGAGAGAGCGTGTGAAATCGAGAGAGACCCTCTCACTTTTGCACACTCTCTCGCACTAACCCTGGTCTGTAGGTTTGGAATCATGTGGGGAGAGTGTTATATGAGCAAGACAATCGCGCTACTGGCTTATGACATGCTCTCTTGTTTTGGCAATAGAAATTCAAGAAACTCGTGAGATGAATTGATTGAATAGTGTTTGGGGGAAGTGACCGCATAAACCACAATGTTCTGGTGCCTCAAGGAATGTAAGGCAAACGAGCGTCTTTCCCTAATTGGGAAATGGCGCCCAAGAGCCGCTGTTCGGCGCCTTTTCCCAATTAGGGAAACACACTACGTGGCCGCTTTCCTGACAATCCGAACATTGTGAAACGAATAGCCGATTTGCTATGCATCATCCGCGGCGACGAAGTTGACTCGGCACAATTTCGACGAGCGACCGTTAAGGAACCACGTCAAACTTATTTACCCTGTTTGAATGAAAACACATGGCGGGAAAAGCTAGGCGAGTCGAGTACCCATTCGGTTTCCACAGCCTCTGCTTAGGACGGGACGTGGATTATTCGTTGATTATCGTGCTATCTGAATGAATGTTCTGTCGATCATGTTATCCAAAGTGCAAGTAACCGAGTGCTACTCTTTCTCACTCTTCTGCTTCCCTTGCACCAAGTGGGCTCAAAAATTCCGATTTTCTACAAGAAAAATGAAAAGAGCATGGTCACGACCGCAATGCGTCAAATATACATTGCTTCCGACGATATTTCTAAAAAAAATTCGTACCGTAGTGAGCGCATTTGATTCTCGGACCGCTTTTTTATCCGCCTTTGAGCTCCCATTGTCCTTTTACGCCCGAGGAACTCCTTCTCTCGCTACCATTCCCTCCTGATTATGTGCACAACACCACCTGTCGCATGTTGCTCTCAATCACTCTTTCCATCTGACACGCTATCCCCCATTTCTATCCCTTTCATCTCTCTCACTCTCTCTATCTGTCATCACTGTCTTATCTCACATATGCATCTCCCGCCATCTGTTATTCCCCAAGGCATATCGCATTGTCATTGATATTGTCCATTCATTACACCTAGAAGAAATACACTTACTATTGAGAGTATCCTACACAGAGATGTGACACCTAGTTTATGAAAGTAGTTTATGAAATATCTCGTTTTTGCACTCCCGACGCTCGTTTTTGCACTCCCGACGCAGAAATCAATGTTGAGTGTATCACACACTAGATGGCTCATATCAGTGTATTTATTCTCTGTGTAGTATCTAATCTCAATTTATTGTTTATTGTTGGAGTCCCCTTCGGAAATTCAAAATTGATTTCCATCTCATAATTTGCAAATGTCGTTTTTCCCATGTGGAAATAGTTCTACATTTACAGGTCTCTACGCGGCTTCGATATTTTTTTAGTAATGCTGATTGTTGTTGAAGATGGAAACTAGCAATTTCAACGTGATGCACGTATGATTTAATTCGTGCGAATAACCGTTCGCAAAAAGTCGGAGCGGGCCAAAGTTGCAGAACATCACTGGACAGAGCGATGAAAGGTTCGTATTACATTTATAAAATGATACGATCACACGAAAAAGTCAAATGACGAACTTCCGTTGTTTACCACACAGTCACGTACGCGACCCTCTCACGTTTGCCCGCTCTCTCGCTTTGGTAAACACAGGAAGTACCATTTTGACTCTTTGTATGTTCGTATCATTTTATAACTGTAATAGTCCGTTATTGACGACATGCACTGAGCAACAATATAGTGCGCCCATGCTCTCAAATCGTTTAATTTTATATTATACGTAGATTTGTCTTTCCCAAGCTTATTTCGTCTCCATTTTCATGCTCAATTTTCAGCTCTCCTACGTTCGTCAAAAGATCCTTGGGAATTGGCACTCAGTCATCACTGAAAGCTGATATTTAGGCAATCGTGGACATCAATTTGACACAATGCAAGGGATCATTTAGTGATTGTTTATTGATTAACTAATACACGCCTCTCGAATAAACTTTAATACTTATCTTCTATGTAGGGGAGGCTATGGCTCAGGTCGCCATGTAAACTCTGAACAAGAAGAATTATTGTCGATAATCGTTGCTTCTTTGTAATGTGTATCTGTAGTTCTTCGTCACATACATCTTCCATTGGGAAAATTTCCATTGTCTTCTTTTCAGGCGACGCTCATTGTAAAAAATGTGATATCATCTTCTACGATGCATATCTGTTCTCTTGGAGTTCGTTGGTCTTTCTTCTCTTCTCAACTCCAATCTACTTTCCTTGATTATTGGGACTATTCAATTCTCCCTATATCTTGATACTTATCATTCTAAAGATTATCAATACTGTCTCAATACTGAAAGAATTGATTCCGATCATGAAAATTAGATGCATCACAAGGAAAATGGCAATTCTGATACGATATTAAGTTTTCGCTGATTTTTATGTGTGAGATGTAATTTGTAGCGTCGATTCAAATATCGTCTCCAGAAGAGTCAAAGGAGAATATAATTTTCAGAGCAACCGATCTGACATTGAGATACGAATACTCTCCTCCCCTTCCTTATCCGTATAATATATTGCGCCGTCCAAGGCCCATACATGTGCAATGCCATATCACTTTCTCTTCTCCTCGCGGCATCTCTCCCCTTCTCCCCATTTTCTACCCCCCCCCACTCCCGTTGATATATCCTATTCTGCCTGCTTGGTTTCATCGCTCTGGAAAAGTCCTTTTATTGCTTTCGGAGGAAATACACTGATTTTTTAAATCAATCTACACACAGAAAAAAATCTGTCATTTCTAATTCTGTCACTTTTTTGACAGAATGATTCTGTCGATCGATTCTGTCATATATGACAGATGTTTCTGTCGGTCTGATAAATCAATCTGTCGATGCAAAAGTTTTTAGAAACCGACAGAATCAATCTGTCACTCTGATCAGATTTCCTCTTGATCGGTCTGTACTTTCCGATTTGAATGAGTGGGTCGATGCAAATGAGGATTATTGTCTCTTCTCACTCCCCACTCTCTAGCTCGCATTGTTCCAAATTTCAGAGGGTATAAAAGGTTCAGGGAACACTTATCTCTCATCGCTTCAACTGTTTCCCAATGGAAAAGAGGAAGGGGGCATTTGCTCCACGGACAATGTCCTCCTTCTATGAGAAGCCGCAACCGAAATTCTGCCAAAGCAGAAGACACATAGACACAGGAGTATTCGGGCACGCGAGAAATGCACCTGACTTCTACAGTAACCCCTCCTCACCTTTGAATGACAGAATGAATCTGTCATGTTTGCACCGACCGAAAATTGACAGAATGATTCTATCAAATGCGACAGATTGGCAAGCGACAGAATGAATCTGTCGCAAAAAGTGACAGATTAATCTGTGAGTGCAGATCTGACAGAATATTCTGTCAGTGCAATCTGTCATATATGACAGATTTTTTTCTGTGTGTATTTCCGCCGAATTTAAAAATATCTATTACCCTAACATTACGCCGAAGTTTCGTTCTTTTCCGATTCCAATTAGCATATCACGCGTGTCACGTAAGGATCGAATCAACGCTGGCACACCAAAAAAAGTCGAACATGAGTTAGATACAGTTTTGGATAGCCCTTAGGGTATCTAAGAAGGTTTCGCAGTCTTTTGTCCCAGAACTCAATTTCCTCGAAGATAGACGACGTCAATCTTTCAGGGGGGCAAAAGTAGTGCCTCTTTGGAGACCTGTAGCTCCCTCCACAGTAACAACAGAGGAAAGTCACCAACAGAAGATCTGTGCGGAATCATCTGAAGATTAGCCCTGAGTGATTGGGCCCAACTTATAATAAGAACTAATTAGCCAGGCTAATTAAAACTTCTCATCTGCTCCAGAGTGTCGGGCCCAGGATAATCTCAACGCCAAAGTCTGGAGCTCGTTGAGACGAATCGAATGATATGCTTAACTGCGATCATAAGTATGTAACTGGCTCATTCATGGTCGAAAAACCCTCCGCGCGCGGCTTCTCTGCCTGTGACCTCGCATCTTGTGAGAAAGCGCGAGAGGTACGCGCGCTTTCCGGTCAATGTCTGTCTCGAAATAAGTGTATAACACCTTTCTAGTAATAGATAAGACTCAGAAATCTTAATCACTTATTAAATTAATAGTCATGTGGTATTTACTAATATTTATACTCTATCAATATAATGAAAGGTTTGCGAAAACCACTATTTGCGCTTCGGATTAGCCTATGACCTTATCCCAATTACAATATCTTGTTTTTAATGTAATTCGGATGGGTTGAAAAAAAAATCAAAAACTTGCAAAAATAGATCTGTGAAAAATGGAGTTGAACCTGCGACATGCAAAACCTGAGACAAACGCCTTACCGGCTGAGCTATGCCTAAGATATGCGAGAGAACGCCAGTGATACCCTGACCTACCCGATGCTGCTCTTATCTCTCTCCCCTCGAGAGGTCACCAGTAAAGAGGCGTTTTTGCGAAGGGTTTTTCGACCATGAATGAGCCAGTTACTTATTATCACAGTTAAGCATATCATTCGATTCGTCTCAACGAGCTCCAGACTTTGGCGTTGAGATTATCCTGGGCCCGACACTCTGGAGCAAATGAGAAGTTTTAATTAGCCTGGCTAATTAGTTCTTATTATAAGTTGGGCCCAATCACTCAGGGCTAATCTTCAGATGATTCCGCACAGATCTTCTGTTGGTGACTTTCCTCTGTTGTTACTGTGGAGGGAGCTACAGGTCTCCAAAGAGGCACTACTTTTGCCCCCCTGAAAGATTGACGTCGTCTATCTTCGAGGAAATTGAGTTCTGGGACAAAAGACTGCGAAACCTTCTTAGATACCCTAAGGGCTATCCAAAACTGTAAAAATAATCGGGGGTCAGAATGTGTGCCAACTACCCCCTGATTTGATTCGATCCTTACGTGACTGGCGTGATATCATGAATTATGGGTAGTATTTACAGGTTTCTACGCGGCCTCAATCCACCGTCGCCCGATGAGATAGAAGAAAGAATTATAATAGGTGAGTGTTTAGCTGATTTCTCTATAGGATGATGACCTTTGGCATTTGAATAAAACGAAAAATTCACACGAAGAATGCATTGAACATGATCTGTACTAGAGTGGCCTAAACCGGGAACCAATCAGCAAGCACCGACCGATCAAGATGAAATCTGATCTGAGTGACAGATTGATTCTATCGATTTTCAAAAGTCTTTGCATCGACAGATTAATCTGCCAGACCGACAGATATGATTGAATCAATCGACAGAAGCACTCTGTCAAAAAGTGCCAGAATGAGAAATAACGGAATTTTTTTCGGTGTGTATCGTACCTAATGAAAATATCGGAATGCAACGTACACAAAATATTCACCATTTGCAGCGAATACTGTCGTGGGAGAAAGTACCACTTCCGCTATCAGTTGAACTTCGGGCCATCCTTGCGAGGTCATCAGACTGATTGAACAAGGCGAGTGTGGGAGAAACTGATACTCGTACGGTCCCAGTCACAAGAGCTAGAGCTGTCCAGAAGTGAAGAGTTGCATGTGCCTGTTGGACTCTTCTAGTTTGAGGTCACTCATCGCGGGTGTAGCCCTGGTCGACCCTCTACGATCGAATTACGCCAGTGAGTTTTGAATTTAGAAGGTTATTTGTTATTGTTTCTTTCCTTTTCCGGTTCATATCTCGTCTCTTTTCAGAAGGACTGTGAGGAGGTCGGAGACGTTATTCTGCAGAGTTTGAAGAGAAGACTTGTGAGGATTTTCCCCCCTGTTTGTTGCAGCGGGTTACGTTTGCTGGAAAGAATGTGTTTTCTTTGCAGGTCACCAATCAAGTCGTCGAAGCTTCCATGCCTGTTGTTACGAAGTTGAAAAAAGCTGATGCCGAACTCAAAGGATCAATGATTATCAAGAAACTAATTCATCGATCTCTTTTTTTCTTTTTTTTTCTCGCCTTGAATGATTCCGTGTTTTCCAATCGTTTGGCTTTTTGGAGTGTCTTCCCTCAATCTACAATACACAAATAATATACCAATATTGCTGCTATTTATTTCATTCACTTATTTTCCTTGAGCACAATGAAAAAGAAACAAATGCAAAGTCGGAAGAGTGCGCGGTGAAACATAAGTAAAACTAAAAAGTTAGAATTCATTGCTCTCATCTCCTCGGCCAGCTCACTCCAAGTCATATCGAGCTTGTCCTCACACGAGTGTACTCTGAAGGTCCCGGTGATTCGATGTTTTTGTGTAGGCTCAAGACCGACGAAATAGGCTTGAATGCAGATGGTGTCACGGGTAACAGATGAAACACATATTCTTGCATCGCCAGGAAACTGACAAATTGACTAAATGTTATTAATTTTCGCGCATTATTATTTCTGGGGTGTCATTTCTGACACTGATTCAAAAATTGTCTCGAACAGGGTCAAGGTAAGAAGAGAGGCGTTTATCAGAGCGAGCGAACTCTCTTTCTCTCTCTCTCTCTCTCTCTCTCTCTCTCTCTCTCTCTTTCACTCACTCTCTCTCTCACTCTCTCACTCTCTCTCTCCTTCCATATCCGTATAGTTTAGGCCATACAAGATTCTTCCCTGACATTCTCTCCATCTCACACACTATTTTCCTCCTTCGCTCTCCTTTCTCCTTTCCGTATCTCATCCATAACTGATACCCCACCTCCATTGATCTAATCTATTCTTTCCCTCATGGGATCATTTTTTTCGCGACAATACAAATACAAATACAAATTTATCAGTGTGGGCGCTTTTTGGGCGCTGATCAAGATGGGGGTTTCATATAGGTTTCAGACGTGGTCGAGAATGATTCATTTTGTCCAGTATTAAGCGTCGGGATCGGTCTTCTTTCCATATCACAGACCCAGAACTATTGGCTGGAGAAACGATAGTGATCTCGCGAGCTTGACGTTGAAGATTTTGCGTTCGAAGAAAGAAAATGGTGTCTACTTTCTTGAATCTGCGTCAACCAAACTCAAATCATCAATCTCAGAAGGAGTGTCTTCGAGTCTAGAAACTGAGGGACCAACCATCTTATGTAGTCATACCCATCACACGGTGTTGAGTAGTCGATGGCATAGACGAGGGAAATTGAGGGAAAATCCCCCTCTCCACCAGAGAGAAATGGAGAGGGACCGCTCGCGACGACTGACAGACTCGGAAAAACTGATTACTCTATTTCCGTACTCTTATTCAATCCATTTAAAAAGAAATCATCGTTATTGTGAAATTGGATTTTAGTAATCTTGTGTTACTTTAAAAGCGGAATCTATCGTGTTCACTCATAGATTAGTTATCTTGTTTGGATGTAGAAGCACTATATATTTAGGTTTCTCACCACGATCATTGCTTTTCTTATGTCATTACAACTTGTACACTCAACAAATATCTCGCTGCCCCCAAATTTTAATATTTTAATAATTCTTTTCCGATTTCCACGCGTATACGGTATACCATTAACTATTTGCAGGCTTCTACGCGGCCTCACACTGCATCCTGACGGAAAGCATAGCTTCAACTAGTTCTTTAAACCCGCTGCCCATCGTGAGGACCAAGTGATTCTCCTTCACACTTTGTTACGTGGAAGAATTGGAGTTCCTAGATCTATTCTTCCCAAAAGAAATGAGCTCAACAACCATCACTCCCTAGACAGTTCAATCTCTACTCGTCGCTCACCCAGTGGGTTTTGCCTTTTCCTCTTTTTTCCCGTGTACTTTTTTATCAATAAGACTTGACTACTTTTGAATTTCCCCCCTTTTTTGTGTATTATGTTTAAATCTCCTCTCCTTTTCAGAAGGAGAAAAGCGATTCTCGAGATCTGATTCTTCTAAAGAGGTCCATTGACTCGGACGGAGAATCCTATCGACCTTTATTAGCTCTCTCCGTCCGAGTTGAATCCTATCGACCTTTATTAGCTCTCTCCGTCCTAGTTTTGGCCGGGTTGCCTCGGGAGAAGAACGTCTTCTATGAAAGTATACCATCGGTGAGCTTTGTTTTTTTAGTTGTCGTTGTTTCCCCTTCTTTCCAATTGCATACCATTTTTGCATCTTTCCTCCTTTTCAGAATGAGCAGTGCGGCAGCGGCGGCATCTTGGCTAACTCGAAATGAAGAATGGTGAGGATTTTTCTCATATTATAATAAAATCTATGCGAGTTTGACGCGGTGCAATAAGATAAATTACAAGAAAGGTACGACTCATTAGCGGACAACAAAAACAAGCTCATTAAATTTAAGAAAAACTGCCCTTTATTCGATTCTTGAAAATTTCCTTGCCTTGTTGGGAAGAATGATGTGTCTTCTTTTCCTTTTCTTGTCTCTCGCAATTTTTTTATTGTGTATTTATTTTTCCTTGTGCAAAATTTCCTTGTGCAATTCTCGTACCTTCCTTTGTCTGATCTAGAAAAGCATTTTTTTTAGAGAATTTCCGCATTGATTCATGTGGATTACTAATGTCATATATTTTGAATAAATGTTATTGCTATGTAGAGTAGTATTTTGAAGCGTGGTTGGATTTTTGGGATCGCAAAGGGATGAATTTTTTCTTCTTTTTATTAGGCAGCATTTGTGAGACGGATTTGCACTCTTACTTTTAGTTACTGGACAATTACGCCGGAGAGGAATTGCATAAAGAAAGAATCAATTCAGAAGAATGCATTGCGAAACATGAAGGATACGGCGAACGGCGAATATAGAAAGGGGGGGGCAGCATATTGAACGACTTTCTCTACCATCGCCCACCTGTTATTTTAGAACATGTCAATGCTAAATTTCGTGTGTCATCTTATCACATCCTATCCCACCGTGTGCTTATCATATTTTCTTCTCATTGCTTATCATATTTTTTTCCTGATGTGATTCCATAAATCCAGAACCTCAAACGGAGGAAGATGAGAAAAATAAAGAGAATAAAAAGTGTTATGAATGAACGATGTGTTACTGGTCCAGAAGTCGATGCAACTTGCCCAGAACGCAGAGCACAAAGTGCGGACAGTCTTGCATGTGCGTCTCTAGAGAGACGCAACACACAAAGAAGAAACACTAAGAGTTTGAAACACCACATGTCGAGATGGAGAGTTTGAAACTCTAATTTTCGAGAGAGTGCACGAAAACGAGAGACGCGCCCTCTCAATTTCGCACGCTCTCTAACATTAGAGTTTCAAACTCTCCGTCTCGACATATGAAGATTAGTGTTTTTCCTTTGATATAACACACCAACGTGGTCGCGTTCTCCACCAACAGCAACAAGAGTTGTTGGATATAGACAACTAATGGTGACCGTACAATGTATTAGAGTTTGAAATTCGGGTGAATAATTGGATTAGATCTCTTCATTTCACACAGTCTCTACACCAGTCTGTCGATGAGAGAGTGTGCGAAATGAAGAGAGATGATCCAATTATTTACTCGAATTTCAAACTCTGCAATGTATCCGCCACGTCTACTGCCCTTGTGGATGTCTTTTGGCAGAGCGATGGCGCAATCCCACCTCGTGAATTCGTGTCCCAGCACGTCTGTAAGTAGATTAGGCGAGTGCCAATTGCGATCATTGACTGGATGTTTTGTCTACTATCATTCATTGCGCATGAAGCAGCTAGAGTTGTTACTCGTACTTCTTTAATCTCCAAATTAGCCCGGAAAAGTGAGTGTGGCCGCCATGAATAAAATCGCACTTCACTGAATTCTCTCTTCACTGAATTTCACAGGCCGATCACCTCGACAGAAAGAGGTTTGGAGTGAGACTCTCATTCTTTTGCACACTCTCTCACCTCCTTCTGTAGAGAGAGAGAAAAAGGAGAGAGAGAGAAAGAGAGAGAGAGTAAGAACAAAGTGTCTTCCATCGATTTATCTCACTTCCCCACTTCTCAATTCGTATCAATAGTCCTCACAATGTATCCTCCTCTCTTCTGCACGATTGTTGATAAGGAGATGAGGAGTTTCACGCTCGCTGATAGGAGAAGGGAGAGGAGAGGGGAGGGTGGAGGCATGCCGTACCAGTCCCATATCAGACAATTAGTGTGTCGCCGCATCTATAAAATGCCAACCTCTATCACTGCGAGAGCGCCGCCACTCGTTTTGCTCACTATACGATAGCATTCTTCAAGTCTTCTCCTTTGCTGTTTACTTTGAAAATTAGCGTTGTACTGCTTTTTCCAACTGATCTTTAAACCTCGCGCGCATCTCCTGAAAGCGGCAGACTTCGTTCGTTTGCACTAGTCGTTTTTTTTAATTCATAGTTCTTTCATAGGTTTCATCTTTCACAGAACGACAGCTCTGACCCCCAGAATGATGATTCTGACTCCCAGAACGAGTCATTTTGACCCCTCAGAATCATACTATCATACACTCAGAAAAAAAATTACTTCGTCGCATGCATGAAGTAATTAATTTCTTCTGTGAAAATACGCTATAACGGTGTTTGAAGTAATCAATTACTTCGATTGCTGTTCTAGCGTGTTTACACAGAAGTAATTAATTACTTCATGCATGCGACGAAGTAATTTTTCTCTGAGTTTACTTTCATAGTTTTTACTTTCATTGTTTATTCCGTGGAGATGCAGTTACATACTCAATTGTTCATATGTTTTTCTCAATTGTTTTTATCTTAACGAGAAAAGCTCTTCTCAACCCCCTCCCTCTCCATAAACTTACCATAATATTCGCAGGTTTCTACACAACCTCATTCGACTGTTTGCAACGGACGAGCGAGATAGAGAAATACTTTAAAGGTGAGTCCCAATGACGCGACAACGCTATCGAAAAACACATTCCCTAAGAATAGTTATCATAAATGATAGACCAGATGCATCACATCATTTAGCTCAACTAGATAAGCTGAAAAAATGCAGTTGAATCATTAGGCGTCGCTTTCAAAGCACCATATATAGAGCGTGGAACGGGTACTTTAAAGGTGAGTCCCAATGACGCGACAACGCTATCGAAAAACACATTCCCTAAGAATAGTTATCATAAATGATAGACCAGATGCATCACATCGGCTCGTGGTTGAGGACATTCTCTAGGTCGTAGTACCCGAAGATGTAATAAATTTTTGGGGAACGCCATTTCGTAAATTTTTTAACAATGGTCCGGTCTTCTAATCTCTTTATTCAACATTTCCATCCCATTGTTTAAAAATTTACGAAATGGCGTTCCCCAAAAAGTTCTTACATCTTGGGATACTACCCTCTACGCCAGTCGGTGGGCGAGAGCGTGTGCTGAACGATGTGGCTATTATACATTTGTTGCACACTAATTACGATCTATGGTGCTTTGAAAACGATGAATAATGATCCAAGGCGTTTCTTTTGTTAATCTAGAATGATGTGGTGCATCTGGTCTCTTAAATCTTACTAAGAACAGGCGCTCAATTTGACCTACCTAATAATATATAAGTTGGCTCTACTTAACTATTAGCAAGAGGGTCAAAGTGCCTGTTCTTAGTAGGGTTTTTTCTCTATGTAGATACTTTGTGTCATCCATCAATCAATCATTTGCATAATCATCAGTAAATCTGTTCTGCTGGTCAGCAAAATGGTTGTAAACTTGCGTCGCAGTTGCCATGAATATGCTTCTTCCAGGAATCTGGGAATCAAATGTGATCCGGACATTCGCAAGGATCTTTCAACAGCGTCCTGCCCTCAGAACAATGTGAGATTGAACTAATGACATTGTGAGGGATGGTCAATTCATTGATTATCTTATCGTAAAACTGTTTAAATGCAAAAAAATTATTGCAGAGCAGACGAACTCAAAAATCTCAAGGACGAGCTCGGCGAGCCTGCTCATCAGCTCTCGAATCCAATATCTTCCCACTATTTTCATGAATAGCTACGCTTCAAATGCTCTGGTCGATTGAGAAATAAATACTATTTTTTGCTATTTCAGTGTTGTATGTTCTACAGTACTATGAAAATTTGATAAAGGATAAGTATTATCCACGTCGGATGGTTGGGTTCTCTCTTTCTCTTAGCGCCCTTCTCCCAAAGAGATTTTTTTCGAAAACCGCATTCAACACGCATCCGACATTTCCAAATGGAGACTTGTACAGTTGATCACACAATTATGCCACACAGGTGTTGGCTACCACATCATTCCTCAGGCCGGTCAAGACCGGGATGACACGATCCCCATTGCGTCTCAACCCCGCTCAACCCCGTTTCATGTAATGTGTGCGCTCCCTTCACCACCCTGCACTCTCTCCTATTGTTGCCGCAGTGAAACTATTGTCAAATGATAGTGCGCTAGCGAAGTCGCTTCCAACCCGTTTCTGTCGGAATGGAACGATGTGTTTCTCAGCGCTGTTGCGAACGCTTTCGAAAAACTGAGAAAACTGAGCCGAGTTTGTCTGCTTTTCATTGGTATTCTTGCATGAAAATAGCTAATGTCGTATTAAAACGCGTTCTCCGTAAGAGCGCAGTGAAGGGTCGGGTAAAGTTGCACAACTCGGTCAAAATGATGGCCCGGGACTAAAACTGTGGTAACATGACCCCTAAGGGCAAGGTATGCTACAACCATAATATTGACCCGAAATCTCAAGTTTTGACGTACCGAATCGATTTTTTCAAACTTTTGATTTTGATGTCGTGTTGTATATAATTCGAAAGAGCATGAAAAGTTATGTCAAAAGCCATATTTTTACTGGATTCAAATGAAAAAGAAGAGAGAAATATCGTGAAATCGAATTTTTTTCGGTCGTTTCAGTGAAAAATCGATCTGGCTACTAGGGTCAAAATGCCCTCCGCCCTACCATTCTTGTACATAAGATATCTTATCCATAGTTGATTTATTTTTTTTTGTTTAATTGCCACATTTTCGGTTTGGTCGTGGTGAGATGAACGGCCGAATGAGACACACATATTATCTCTACTCTTATGTTCAATTTTATATTTTGTGAACCATACAAGATTGGTCTAATTTTCTTTCAGTAATATATTAGGCATTTTTGGTGTGCAATAAAACTTTAAAGATCTATACCTCTAGTGAATTGATCAAACGATTAAAATCGATTATTTTAAAAAATCTCCGAATCCAAAATTCGACATCACAAATTTCAATTATACGAGAAGATAGCCATTCGCGAATAGTTTGGAAAATCTTAGAAGATGTGTGTAACAAATTTTGCTGTTTATAATGTTTTGATCGATCCGCGATTTCAGGTGGAAAAAATCGAAAACTTCAAAAATGTCGAAAAAAATTTCAGTAAATATTTTTTTCTGAAAGTCACAGTAATCAAAATGGCGAGATATTTTGCATTTACAATGCGCTTATGGTACTACATCAACTGGCTAAAGAACAGCTAATTTGAGAAGAAAAATATTTTCTCAAAAATACCATGAACCCGGGGTCATGGAACAAAACTGAAAATCAAATTTCCCTTATTTTTTGCTATAGTCAGGCCATACACACGCTTTTTGATGCAAAGTTATATTTCAGGCCCCGGGGCACTTGTCTAGTCCTCAATTCTCTCATATTTTATAAAAACAGATTTTCAGTTTTGTTCCATGATTTTCAGTTTTGTTCCAAATTAGCTGTTCTTTAGCCAGTTGATGTAGTACCATAAGCACATTGTAAATGCGAAATATCTCGCCATTTTGATTACTGTGACTTTCAGAAAAAAATATTTACTGAAATTTTTTTCGACATTTTTGAAGTTTTCGATTTTTTCCACCTGAAATCGCGGATCGATCAAAACATTATGAACAGCAAAATTTGTTACACACATCTTCTAAGATTTTCCAAACTATTCGCGAATGGCTATCTTCTCGTATAATTGAAATTTGTGATGTCGAATTTTGGATTCGGAGATTTTTTAAAATAATCGATTTTAATCGTTTGATCAATTCACTAGAGGTATAGATCTTTAAAGTTTTATTGTACACCAAAAATGCCTAATAAATTACTGAAAGAAAATTAGACCAATCTTGTATGGTTCACAAAATATAAAATTGAAAATAAGAGTAGAGATAATATGTGTGTCTCATTCGGCCGTTGATCTCACCACGACCAAACCGAAAATGTGGCAATTAAACAAAAAAAAAATCAACTATGGATAAGATATCTTATGTACAAGAATGGTAGGGCGGAGGGCATTTTGACCCTAGTAGCCAGATCGATTTTTCACTGAAACGACCGAAAAAATTTCACGTTATTTCTCTCTTCTTTTTCATTTGAATCCAGTAAAAATATGGCTTCTGACATAACTTTTCATGTTCTTTCGAATGATATACAACACGACATCAAAATCAAAAGTTTTAAAAAATCGATTCGGTAGGTCAAAACTTGAGATTTCGGGTCAATATTATGGTTGTAGCATACCTTGCCCTTAGGGGTCATGTTACCAAAGTTTTAGTCCCGGGCGATCATTTTGACCGAGTTGTGCAACTTCACCGACGTTCTTACAGGGTGCGGCAAAATTACTTAGACTAAACTTTACAAGATAATTCCAATACAGTAAAAGAGTTAGGTATGATCTCAATTGCATATTTGCGACTATTGACCTATGTCCTAATACTATTCGGCATTTCAAGTAAGTTGGTTTATCCAATCGTTTATTGCAGAAAAAAATTTGGCCCACACTGTATTTTCAAATTGAAACGCACGGGGGTCAGATCACTCAGCAAGTTTCGGTTGCTCAATGTATCGAAGATCACGCTGACCATTTCTCAGTACCCACGGGTAGAGCATGATGTACAGTTCTCATGATTATATTTATGAAACACAGCTCCCTTTAACCAATCCATTAGAGATTGAGAATCAAGACCTACATACGTTTTGAGAAACCGCTATCGAGATGGTTCCCTTGCTCCATAACTCCGCGAGCTTTCCACGTCGTGTGGTCTCCCTAAGTTAGTAGCAACTAGACATCACAATGAGGATGATATACAATTGAGACATCTCGAAGTCCTATCTGAACCGAGATTTTACAGGTAATATTTTAGTTGGACGCATAATTGCCGCTCATCGCGGCATAATCAAATTGAAAGATGACAGCACGATGTGAGGGAGAGATGAACATTTGAAAACAAAGTGAAAACATGCCCTTGGTCTTTGATAATCTTCAGGCACGTGAGAATCGTTGAACATTCAACTCTTCCTTAGAACGCTTATAATAAATAGGTCATTTTGATTTTCCGATTTTTCAATGTTTCATGCTCAAAAACACTTGGGTGTTCATAGAAGCAAACGATCCAATACCTTCTCAAGAAAGTACTTCTACCCTAGTATGAAACCAGTAATGGACGAGGATATTGAATGGGTTTTGTAAAATCTGTGACATTATTACAAAAATGCATCCAATTTTTGCTTGAATTGTAGATCTGGCACGTCATATATCGCTTCGCATTGTACATCCAGTAACAGACCCCAAATCTCAGTTGGTATGTATGTTGTAGTGGGAAGTCTCCTCTACAAAATACGCCTTTCGGAGCTAGTTCATTCTTCACATTCTTAGAGAACAGTTGACTTCAATGAGATCAGATGCGCGGGAATCGACAATGATTTTGCCCATAGAGTTTTGATTTACAGCTCTTGTAAAAAGAGCTTGATTCTATTGTGCAAAAGTGAGAGAGTTCCTCTCGATTTCACACACTCTCTCACTCCAAAGGCCCTTCTGGATGGTTGACCGGCCTGTGGAATGATGAGAACCGATCTCCTAGCAAATTTGCGCTCTGTGGAGTGAAAGTCATCTTCTGCAATTCTCACCGACAATGAGGGGTCGTTTCACGAATGATTGAGTCGTTTACCACACCCTACAATATCGAGTTGGCACCATGCCAAGAACATCTCTCGTTGTCTGACCCTCTCGTTTGGCGCACTCTCTCGCCTTGTCTCTCTTTCTCTAACTCGTTCTCGCCGACTCTATTTCGAATGTTGTGCACCCTAGTCGCCTACGTGGTAAGCAGCGCAAGTGTTCTGGCTTTTCATTATTATCGCATAATTTGATAAATGTAACAACCTGAATGGTGACTGCACACTGACCGTAAATTTGATAGGAGATTGGTTCTTTGGTTTCTCCTGTTCTCCAACTTCCTCATTACATTTCTCGTTTCGGTGCGAGAACAATTTCTCCTGGCACATTTGACACGATGACAATCTTGATCGCTCCGCTCGAAAAAAACTCCGCTTGATTGTTTCCGATAGATTACCAAACATATTATTGCACCGCCATAGTACATTTCTCAAAATATTAGAGAGGTCCCAAGAAATATGGTCGAAATATGGTCTGCAACTATGTTTTGAAATCTTTTAGTTTTTGTGCTGTGAATACACAATGGATTCCTACTTTTTGAGCGTCATTGTTCATGTATTGAATGTTTTCCAGCTCATCTAACTTTGATTTACTGGTCCAAGTTGGTACTGGTTTAAAATCAGGAGTAAAGGGCGGTGGTCGCCGGCTGGCAACTGAGTAACTGATTATGCCGTATATGCCTAGTTTGCGCGCACACTGAAAAGCGCATTGTTCCGCGCATGAAAGTATGCTGAAGACGGAACTACCTTTACCTTTTACCTAACTTTGATTTACAAAAACCGATAACTAATTTATTTCCAGAGTGGTGACGCATTTCGAAGGTCTATCTAGGAGTAGAGCAATGTTTAAAATAAAAATAATAATAATAAAAATTAAAATATTTTTATCCAAATAAAAAAATACTTCCTTTCATGGTCGATCCTCTCTCGATTCCTTGATTGTGACTGTTATTGAGTAGTTATAAAACAAATAAAAAACTCAATTCGTTAACACGCTCTGTGAGACATTCTGTGTAGTAGCCTAAACAGCAATTATGTTGAATAGACATTCGAATAGCACTTGTTGGATCTTTGAACTATACATTCAACCGCAAAATTGCTTCTAGCAAACACCTCCAATTACTGTCCACGAATGTTGCCGGGAGCAATATACTGTCTTGCGTTGCCCCATTATACTATACATGAAAATGTGCAAAAAAATTTAATACATGTCATACATTCGTTATACATTTTGTTGTACGATGGGGTTGGATTTATACATTTTTCTCTGTGTGCATCTTCTAGCCAAAACCTCTCAACTTTCTCCCGAAGAATGTTGCCGGAAGCCATCTACTACCTTGCCTTGCTGTACGCATTTTTCGCGGCGTTCGGAGTGTGCACAAATACATTGATCATCGCAGCAACCATTACCTCCAAGTGAGTTGCTTCTCAATGCTACTTACTATCACTCCAAAACTCTCTGTCTGTCTGTCTGTCTGTTTGTGAGTGAATCCGTTCGTGCGTGCACCACTTTGGATTTCTCGCTTTTTGTCACATGAAATCTGCTTCAGATCTCTTAACGGAACCTGCAACATACTAATCGCCCTCTGCGCATTCTCAGACATTCTGCACCTTGTAAGTATCACTGTTATTTATTGCATTGAATGCAATTAGACTTCGAGAAATAACTAAACAACAGGTTGCGTAAGAGGCAAATCACTATCCGCTCTCTTCATTTCTCGCAATCTCTCGCTACTGGAGCTGTGCATTTGCCTCTTATGCAACCTGTTGTTTCGTTATTTCTCGAAGTCTAAATACAATTCATTTTTGTACATGTTGTCGCACCCTTGTGGTGTACGATAAATAAAAAAAAAAATAAATGCATTCCCTCCTTTCAGGTCGGTCATATTCCGAAAATCGTGCTCATCTTCACTGGGCATCCCGAAATCTCCAGTCTATCGTGCTGCTTATTACAGGTCTTTTTCAATTTTTTTTGTTTTCTCCGTGAAATGTTTGTGATATTACACATTCACAATCACTCGTCCAAAATAATAATCCGTTCCGCGGCTAAGCACACGTTCCGCTGGCTAGATAGCGTGGCAAAGCTATAGAGACACGCCCAGAGTACACAGAGCAGTAGTCTATTTCGTGAATTTATAATTTAAATTTATAATTATTTAATACTGTATTATTTCTTGGAGATAATTCCCGTCTTTGGACTGTCGTCGGGCACTTTTCTAGTGCTTTCCATTGCAATCGACCGATTCTTGGCTGTACGATTTCCAATTTTCTCAGTGAGGGCGAGCGTCAAGTGGCACTTAGTGGTCAGTCTCTCACCAGAGTTTAAAATTAAGATAAATTATTTGATTAGTTTAGAATTAAGATAAATAATTTGACTTTTTACTTTAAAGTCCTCGCTCGGTAGTCAAGAGTCCTGGAGTTGCAGACTAATTTCCCTTGAGTAATAATGGTTCTGAATTTTCAGGCGCACGTGGCCGCACTACTCGCATACGCTGGCTTGCAATACTCGTTTGTGGTGATCTACTTTAAACGAACGTTAGTCCTTTTTTATACAGACTAACGTTGGCATGATAGAAATATACTTTTCCTTCTTCTCACAGTGAGACCCTATAACACACGACTTTTGAGAGTGAAAAAATGAAAAAAAAACGGAAGCGTCGTGTAGAATGCAATTTTGTTTCGATTTCTTTTAAACGAATTTTAAAGACAACTCCAAAAATGTAACGCATCACAGTATCATGGCCAATGCATTGAAGGAAATGCACTCCAAGCACGCGTGGTGTGCCTTTCTACCGTATGCCGCGAAAGATTCTTTTCCCATTATCCCTCAATCTCATTTTTGAATCCCTGCGCGTCAGGGTAAGTTTGGCACAGAGCCAAACTAGAATAACTCTGTTCAAACTTATCGGTTGAACGTGCGGTTTGAACGGCTCTTACCGGGGATCCGAGTGTGATAACCCTACAGGGAGAACTCAGTTGACCAAAAGTTCGTGGGACACCACCTTTAAGGGATGTTTCATCTTACGGCTCTGAAATAAAAAAAAAATAAAAAAATACAAATATAATTCGTAATTGCTCATGTCATGGTGTTTTTACATGTTCAGTTATCAAGGAATCGAACCATTATGAATATTTTATCAAGCGCCTGCTGCAATTTTTCTCAAAATACCTGTGATAATAGTAATATTTATGCAAGTTACGAGAAATCACGGAACAATAGCAACTTAAGGAAAAAGAAAACAAGAGGAATAATGTCGGCCACTCAGCAAAGCTGCTCAATTTTTCGGATTTAAAGAATAGCCTTGCCGCTCTGGCATAGACACCATCTACGTAATTCGTACGAAAACCTTTAAGGATGGTGCACACAGAGAAAAATTACTTCGCCATGCATGCGAGTTAATGATTAAATTACTTAAAGGGACCCGGCATAGATTGGCAACTTGAGCTCTATTAGTGGATTTTGAGTTGGATATTACGGGAAAAATACCAAAAAAAATCTTGGAACTTTCTGTTTCGGGATATGTTCGTTTGGAATCTCGTGGTGTGCTGGTTCGACGTTTCCTAATGACGTCGCAATTAAGGGGAATGAGCATGAAACTTCTACAATTCCATTTAGTTGTCATCCAGTATACAATAGGAATTCATCTGTATCGAATTTACTGGGGCTGCATCAGTTTTGAAAATAAATTAGGAAAAGGCGCCCACTAAGATGCACCGTGGTGTGGTTTAAGGGCAAAGCCGTAGCGCCTTTCATAACGGTCTGAAATTTTTTTCTTATTTTTTTCCATGATTACTGAACCAAATACTACTAAATTAGTCAATTTCGTTATCTATGCCAGGTCCCTTTAAGCTCTCCACACTTTCCACGATCTCTCGGCAGAAACTAAGTAATTTAATCATTAACTCGCATGCATGGCGAAGTAATTTGTCTCTGAGTGTGTGACTCGTTGTGAAATTTTAAAATTATAAAATCAAAACGGTGAATTATTTTCAGCCCCGTCATCTGCAGTCCGGTCCAGCCATATCACGGACGGGGCACGGATCTATGGGCGCTCACCTCACTGTTGGTATACTTCCTAGCCATCATCGTCTACCTGGCAGTATGGAGAGAAACGAGAAAAGTGGCGAAAGGTGGGTGGGAGCTATTACGTTTCTTCGTGGAGACAGGTGTGATCTCCTAACATTCTTACTTCGGCTCAAAGGCATCCCGGAAGGGAATTTCGAAAAACTTTTGAAAGTGGATGGTTGCAAAGGCGATATGCAGGGTACTCTCTCATGTGAAACGCGTGATATTCCGTATTCTCAGGAGGGCTCTGTATAATTCAATTATATGAGAGGAATCGGGAGAGCTCGACCGGGACATAGAAATTTATGATTTTTGAATTGGCTGAAAACATGGCACAAAGTACTACAAACATCCCTCTATCGAATAGCGTTTTCAGAATTTTTTCAAAAAAAATTCGTTTTCGCGTGAAACACAAATCAACTTGGTGAGTCGGGAACTTTTTCGAGAAATAGTAAATTTTGAAAAATCATAAATGTCTTCAAAGTGAAGATAAAAATCCACCGTTTGGTGTGTTAGATAGATAAATGACTCATCTTGTTTACCAACCGCTCGAAGTCATTCCTGGTTGATGCGTCGATGTGGGGTGGTCGCTTTTGCAAAAGTTGAGCTAATTTTCTTAAAAGTCAAAACTGCTGGTTCACTCCAAGAGATGTTCTGGTGAACATTGTTGGTACTAACTATATTGCAAAAATGGGATGAATCGGCCCATGCGTTGTAATGTTGCGCTGGATTATGTCAAGTCGGTCAAATATAATTCATGGCCGCGAACATCAATTGTGGCCAATTTGTGGTGAAAACTATCGCAAACTGTTCAAAAACAATATTTATGTTCTTTGTGGCATTTTTTTATTGATTGTTTTTTCGAGTAAAAAAATAGGAAAAAATCAGCGTCGATTTTTGGATTTGCGGTATTTCGATTATTTCGAAGTCTAATTGTTTCTTATTATGTTTCATATTATTAGTTATGAACGCTGGTGCAAGATGTTTCTGTAATTCATTCAGCAAATATATTTTGCCCACTGAATCTACACCTAAAATTTTTTTGTCTTCCACTATTAGAATAGGTTCAATTCCGTCCATACTCCATCATGGAAGTCCTCATTATATGTAGACCAACTTCCTTTTTGAAAGTGAACGGCTATCTGTTCGTAGAAAAGAGTTACAGAGCCTAGAAAATCGATAATAAGAAATCTTTTGCAAAGCTTCTGTGTTATCGAAATCAAGTGAATTCAGTCCGTTTGCAAAGACTCCTCTGATGCACCACCAATATTTGTGGACTGAATTCACTTGATTTCGATAACACAGAAGCTTTGCAAAAGATTTCTTATTATCGATTTTCTAGGCTCTGTAACTCTTTTCTACGAACAGATAGCCGTTCACTTTCAAAAAGGAAGTTGGTCTACATATAATGAGGACTTCCATGATGGAGTATGGACGGAATTGAACCTATTCTAATAGTGGAAGACAAAACATTTTAGGTGTAGATTCAGTGGGCAAAATATATTTGCTGAATGAATTACAGAAACATCTTACAGAAACACCAGCGTTCATAACTAATAATATGAAACATAATAAGAAACAATTAGACTTCGAAATAATCGAAATACCGCAAATCCAAAAATCGACGCTGATTTTTTCCTATTTTTTTACTCGAAAAAACAATCAATAAAAAATGCCACAAAGAACATAAATATTGTTTTTGAACAGTTTGCGATAGTTTTCACCACAAATTGGCCACAATTGATGTTCGCGGCCATTAATTATATTTGACCGACTTGACATAATCCAGCGCAACATTACAACGCATGGGCCGATTCATCCCATTTTTGCAATATAGTTAGTACCAACAATGTTCACCAGAACATATCTTGGAGTGAACCAGCAGTTTTGACTTTTAAGAAAATTAGCTCAACTTTTGCAAAAGCGACCACCCCACATCGACGCATCAACCAGGAATGACTTCGAGCGGTTGGTAAACAAGATGAGTCATTTATCTATCTAACACACCAAACGGTGGATTTTTATCTTCACTTTGAAGACATTTATGATTTTTCAAAATTTACTATTTCTCGAAAAAGTTCCCGACTCACCAAGTTGATTTGTGTTTCACGCGAAAACGAATTTTTTTTGAAAAAATTCTGAAAACGCTATTCGATAGAGGGATGTTTGTAGTACTTTGTGCCATGTTTTCAGCCAATTCAAAAATCATAAATTTCTATGTCCCGGTAATGCCCGATGAGCTCGAGTCTCTCGCGATTCCTGTCATATGAGAGAATGTCTGAGTCGATTGAGATTCTCCCAAGGGTGGCCGTATAAGCAAAAATAAACCAATGCTGAAAAGTTGTCCCGAGGGTAAACTTTGACCGTAGAAACCGAAAATCGACATAAGAAGTTCCATAGATCAAACCCGGCTGAGATATGTTTCATCACATGTTTCATCACGACCGAAATCGAATCATACTGAATACATGTTTTAATGATGACTACGACATATAAAAAGTTTATTACAACATTTAAACATTTTCCACGGTCTAATGGTGCTCAAGTATAGATAGATTTAGAGAGGAAAATTGAAGAAGTTAAATTTCGAGAAAAAAAAAATCTTTTCAATTATTTTCTGTGGACTGCAAATTCTGAAGAAAAAAACAACATATCAGATATGCGTTCAAAGAGTATTCTCCTGCAGAATCTTATAGTACAATGGAAGTATTTAAGCTTTCCACGAGTTGTACACGAGTTCGAATACATTGGTGAAATATCGAATCCAATTTACGTTCATTTTCTTTGTCAGCATCAGAGTTATTTGGAAAACCGTATTTTAGATTTTGTTTTGGAAAAATTTTCAGCTAAAAAAAATGAAAGCATGTTTTTTTTGAAAATTTAACTTCTTTAATTTTTCTCTCTAAATCTATCTATATTTTAGCACCATTAGACTGTGGAAAATATTTAAATGTTGTAATAAAGTGTTTACCTGTCGTAGTCATCATTAAAACATGTATTCAGCATGGTTCGATTTCGGTCGCCGCTCCAACTATTCGATTTTTGCTACTTTCGTTGATTGATGCCAAATTAAAGTAATAAAAACCAGTAGTTCGTTGATATTTTCGAGAGAACATAGTAAAAATTAGTGAGAAAGTGTGAAAATATATGTATAGGGCATCGTATATGCCTTTTCCGTAGCGAATTAAATTGTAAGTTTTTTGAAAAAAAAATTAATTATTTTTCTTAGGATTTAGCTAAATCATTCGTTTTGGTGCGTGTTACCAAGTCAATTTTGATATGTAACATATTTATTAATTGTAAAACTAAATTTGACACCGAAATTATGCCATTTGTTTACGAAATTGCGTCGAGCGGCGCGTGTCGCGTCGCGGTTTGGTGCAGCGGCGCACGTTCGGTGACTATTTTCACCAAGGTGGGCATGATGGATTTGGATTATTTCAAGCACCATGGGGTAAATTCACACGCTGAATCGAATGAACATAGTTAAAAGTGCACTGGGTAAAGTCTAGATATGGATATTTTGAATTTGAGATTTCAAAAAATCCTAACTTTTTTCACAGACGAGCTACAAACTGGGTGTCAACACAAAAAATGTTCCTCTCAACGAGAGCTATCCAAATATATAGCTATATAGGTGGTTTGGATGCGTTTTGCCAAAGTTGAAAATTTCACTTTTGGACATGTGATGAAACATATCTCAGCCGGGTTTGATCTATGGAACTTCTTATGTCGATTTTCGGTTTCTACGGTCAAAGTTTACCCTCGGGACAACTTTTCAGCATAGGTTTATTTTTGCTTGTACGGCCGTATCTCGATCCTCTCAGATAGTCTCTCATATACAGAGGAACAATACGCATTTCTATTGTTATATATATTCTATATTTGAGTTGTTGTTTATCATTATGGAACCCTAATTCTTCATGCAGGGGATATTTGTTTCCTGCATGTCGGGGACGTGCACTAGTTTCTGAACCGGGAGACGTGTAAAAGTGGTTGGTTAGAAAATTGATATGCAACGGGATCTCTTCGCTTCTCTTTTCTCAGGTTTTTTTAATATTCCGATTTCTCAGGCGTAGCTCAGGACGCGCGCGGCACGCGGCACATTTCGCGCGCGATTTTCTCCATAACCGCAGTCGTAATCTGTGGTTGGCTGCTCACTATGAGTATTGTTGCCTTCAACCAGTTGGTGCTGAAGCTGGAAGGTGCGGTCGGAGGGAAATAAGCCTATGACTCTAGACTGGTAAACGAGGACTTCACAATTCGCAAAGCGCACTTTTGGACTTGTAAAGACCTCACTCACCAACTCACTCAAATCTAGGGTTCTCTTATTGGAAACTATTGGAAATGGGCAATGTGGAGAACAAAGGAACGCTGACCGCAACGCGTGTGAGAGACTGAGTGAAATGGAGAGAGAGAGGGTGGCGAGTTCATTTCCAATACTTCCAATAAGAGAACCCTACTCAAATCTCTACTCCTGCGACTATCATAAAGTGTCCCATCTCAGTATCACGATATCTCAGGAAGGGCAATGTTTATCGGAGAGGAACTTGCGGGAATTCCCGTCAACATTTCGCTGTCCATCAACTATTTCGTGTTGTACTTCACAAGTCACGACTACCGTACGGCCTTTAGACGGCATCTGAGCGTGATGCCGATTATTGGAGGACATTTCACGGAGAAAACGAATAGAGTTGGTGGACACTCGGGAATGAGGAGGGTGATGACCCGTTGATTATGGAAATAAAGAATTTCTTATAATATTCATTCTGTATTATCATGCTAACGATATGACGGTTGCCTAAGAGTCGTACAATGAGTTGTACAATGAAATCGTAACTGAGAATTTCATTGTACAACTCGTACCATTGTTATCGAAGTTGCTCATCGTCAGATTCAATATGCATGAAACTGACCTGAAACTGAAACTGCTGAATCCTCAGGCTGCGAACATGCACTTTCTCGATTGTTGACAATTTCTCGGAACCACGCCTTTCAATTGCCACCAAAGGTCGACATGTACGAAAAATGTGGCCGTTGCGGACTACGGAAAACAATTTGTACATGCAATTTCACATTTTTGCAGTTCTTAATTAACGTCTCATGCAACAATAAAATGCAGATCGAAAATGTGCATGTTTATTTTTCCCGAGGCGATCTGCTCTTCTTTAAAATGAAGATATCTCACTAATATTCGACTCTTAAGCAGCCGGCCTCAGACGATGACGTTTTGTATTACAAATTCACCAACACTTGTCCGAAATAACAAAGAAAACGTTCCGCTCCTACCATACAGTACGGTAGGCTAGTGAGCGTGTCAAAACATGAGAGAAGACTAGCTATTTAAAGAGAGTGCATTACCAGTAGTCCATTTCATTAACGTATCATTATAAATTTGTAATAGCAAGGACCAACGAGCTGAATTCCACTTTGATAGGGCCAACAATCAATGTCACAGTGCGTTGCAAATTAGAGCGAATTCGGGCTATTGCCATTTTATGTTATTGAAGAGGGAATACTTGGTTATCTTCATGAGGAAATCAACTAGTTAGAATGCTGAATCATAGCCATTCGAGTACATGAGGGGTTGGATCAGATTTTTATCGGGTCAGACGCGTTTCGGGCATTAGGCCCATCATCAGTGACAAATTACCTCAAACTAGGAATTTCTTTCCCTAGTTTGAGGTAATTTGTTTATGTCATTCTAATTGTTTCATGTCATACTAAATTCGCCCTAGATAGGTCATTTTGCCAAACAAAATCCATTGTCTACTCGAATTGCAACCTCTCGAATAACGGATGTAGTCTATATGTAATTTTATCACGCACAAGACCCCTACCTCCCTCGTTTTTCTCCGTAGTATATCTTGACATGATTCCACCGACCGGTCAACGCACAGAAACGACATGTGAGGGCGTTCAAAAATGAGCTACACACGTTCACCCTGACCTCTTCCTGTTGTTTTGGAATCATGTCAATTCCAATTATTTATTTATCACGCGGTGACGCTATCTGGTGAGGATGTCGTTTCTGGGGACAGGATCACTCTTCTCAGTATAGTAGGGTTCGCTAATGAAACATGTTCGATACATGTGTGAATTTTGATTAGACTGTTTCATCGCTAATGAAACACGAAATGATACAAGGTAATGAGTGATTTTGTTCACGAGATCATTTTGGATTGATGAAAAATGAAGAGTGGTCTATACTGCTTTCACGAATGAACAAAGGAGGGGAGGTGAAGGGGGAGAAAAAGCGACAATGACCGCTCGAGACATGGGACAATTGGGAGAAATGAGAGTGTTTCGTGTCTCGTGAGGCATCTCAATTACCATGATACTGTTTCAGTAGTGTCTATAATTCGATTTCCGTGTATCGAACATGTTTCATTAGCGAACCCTACAGTATAGACCACGTCGGTTCAAGGGGTACATTAGACAGAACAGAGCGATCGAAAATTGAGCAATAGGTTTGCCTAGCAGGGGAATCGAACTTCCGACGCTTTGTTTCATGGCCTATGTCAGTTTTGAACTGGCCTGAACCGACGTGAGACTAGTGTTGTTAGCTCGAGTGTTATTCGTCGAGTGTTTTCTCGACGAGTGCTCATCGGTCGATGTCATTCGCGAGTGTAATTTCACATTTTCACTCACTAGTGACCCCGGGCACTCGCGAGTGAAAATGTGAAAATACACTCGCATCTCACTCTGGGGCGCTTTCCCGATAAAGCACTCGCGGGTGTCGAGTTACTCGATCTAACAACACTAGTATAGACGGATCATTTCGGCTGGGGTCGGGGTAGGGGATCGGTCTTCTTCCCATTCACAGACCATCTTCTTTGAAGTTGCTGGAGGAATATACGAGATCGTTCTTAGATAGGGATGGCTTGTCAGGACGGTGAGCAGGATCCAATTGGGAAATGAGGCGTTTCAAGATTCCCATTTCGAGCAAGAATCTTCGCCTGTCATTTTCACATATTTTGTGGTGTTTTGCCAAGCAGGAATCTTGCCAGGAACAAGTTTCCTGCTTCCCATCAGTTCTCCCACGTTCAATTCCCTCTCATTCTTCACATTCGCAAGACCTGAATCGGTCATTTTTTCCTGCGAAGCCTTTCCTATTCTTAGGATCATGTGATTGGAATCATGTGTCTTGCCTCGTTTCATCACTCTTCCTCACTTCATGATTCGTATCAATCGCGTTTCCATAGGTCCCCTCGTAACGCTTATTGATACGCGCGCGAGGTGGTTAATGCTCGTTGATAGGAAAGCGGCAAGGAAAGGAGAGGGTGGAGGAAAGTCGTACCAATCCCATTTCAGATTATCAGTGTGGAGCAAACAGACTCACTTGCCCCTCTCTTATTCCTCTCTATAAAATAAACTTCTACATCTGCGATAGCCCCGCCCCTCATTTTCCACATCATACAATCATATTTCTCGAAGATCTTTCTCAGTAGAAGTAGTCTTTGAATTTCAACGATGTAACCCTCTCCGCTCAAAATTTATCATTACCTTCACAGAGCGCAAATTTGATAGGAGAACGGTGTTCAAAGCTTTCGTTCCTTAGAAACGGTTCTCTCCTCATTCCATCCGCTCTCTTCTTTGCTGACCAAGGCGAGAGAGTGAAAGCCGTTCCCTTAGCAAATCTGCGCACTGTGGAAAAGTGTCATTGAAACTCACACATGTCTCGATTCTTATATTTTCCGAAATCTGCCAAATCATACGGCTTTCCTCTTTTACGAGTTCCATCTGAAAATTGACCCAGTTGCGATGCAAGAAAAGCTGCAATTATTTTTGTTAAGAATGATCTGATAAAAAATAGAGATTTTCAAATAATTTACCATAATATTTGCATGTTTCTACACGCCCTCATCCTACTTTTATCTACGACGGACACTAATCATACTCGGTGAGTAAACTTTACGTCCCTACACAATTAGAAAATGTCGCACCTTAAACATGGTGACCTCGAGTCTCGAGACCGCAGCGAAATACGCAATATATTACTGTGAAAATAAAAAAAAATAAAATTTCTAGGAATGTGAGTAATGGGGTGGGTGGACGGTAGGCGACGCACCGTTCCTGAGGCTAATTTGAAGAAAAAAACTAATTCTAAAGAAATGCTGACAATTTTGCTTTTTTTCCCTGGTTTTTCCCCATTAGTTAGTAGTGCGAAATGCTGCAATGGAAATCTGTGTTTAGCCGCTGCATAACGATTCACAGTCTGGGGGCATTGGAACAGCAAAATAGTGATTATTTGAAATTGTACTGGTTTCAACACTCCTGGGTGGACTGGGAACACTGGCCAAATTTCGTGGCATGCAAATTTTATTGGAGCTCATACTGAAGCTCCGAAGTTTTGTCGTTTTATGGTCTTTTGTCCATAACTCGAGACTCTCTTGAGGTAACCTAAAAGGTCACAGAGAGACTATGGCTGAATTTACACAAGTAATCTTTCTATAATATCGGCACTTCAAAAATAGAACTAATCAGGTAGATCCAAGTGGTAACTTGCGACAGAACAAAAAAGGTGCGATATAAAATTCTAGTTTTCTCACAATCAGTCCATTTCAGCGTTCTAAGGCAGATTTAGGGTTGCTTAAAAATTCATAACTCGGTTTGGCAGACCTCAAAAAGCACCAAAAAATTTTCAAGGCCTGTGAGGATCTATCTCACAAAGTGACCCTTGTGTCTGTGCTCCTTTTTGTTCGGTCACAAGTTGCCACGTGTATCTACCTGATTAGTTCTATTTTTGAAGTGCCGATATTATAGAAAGATTACTTGTGTAAATTCAGCCATAGTCTCTCTGTGAACTTTTAGGTTGCCTCAAGCGAGTCTCGAGTTATGGACAAAAGACAATAAAAACGACAAAACTTCGGAGTTTCAGTCTGAGCTCCAATAAAATTTGCATACCACGAAATTTGGCCAGTATTCCCAGTCCATCCAGGGGTGTTGAAAACCAATATAATTTCAAATCATCGCTATTTTGCTGTACCGAGTTTTGTCTGAATCTTACGCAAACGGCCTCTTATGTTTGCCGAAGCGACTGAACAAATATGTAAGACGCGAATTATCTCTCGTGCGCTCCTCCTCATGCCCAAGTATCCCTCTACCCCCCCCCCCCCCGCTCCCGGAGGAGATGGAATAGAGATGCCTGATGGGAAGAGATGAACACGGTCTCTGGTGTTCGCCCACCAGTAGTAGTACCAGTGGTTCTCTCACATTCCCATACTCTCTCGTTTTCCACTAGTTGCTCACCTATAGGGTAGACTACTAGTGGAAAGTGAGAGAGCGTGGGAAATTGAGAGTACCACTGGTACTACTACTGGTGGGCGAAAACCTGAGGTGGGCAAGTGATTGCGCAATGCATCGTCAAATTTACCAGGAAATAGAAGTGAGTAATTCAGGACACCGCGAACAGTGCATATCTGCCTCATCGCAGTTACATTGTTGCCGCCGTACAAGTGAACAGATGATGATGATATGACCAATACGATGATTGAAGACCATGATTTAGTCATCCCAACACGGTATGAAAACACACGGACCATTCGTATTATGATATGATATAACATAAGTCCATCTTAGAGTGTTTTTTTTACAGGCAGCAAAGTTCGGGTTAATAGATGAGGAGGCAACAAGTCATTAAATGATCGATTGAGACAATGCAAAACTGCTGGAAGGATAATTAGAGAGCAATCAAAGGTATGCAAAAAGAATAGAGTGTTTTGAATAAGTTCCTTCATAAATCAGAATCGTGTGAAATACAAGAAATCGAGCTTCCTATATTACAGTGCCCGGACGAAGATGAGGAAACTGCCCGTCGGCACAACTTATTAATTTTTTTTTGAAATTTGTTTTTTTAAATTTTTGTTGAGAACTATTTGATAAAAGTGCTCAAGTACTATACTTCTTGCACAATGTTTCCTTTTGTAGCGAACAACCAGTGCCTGTGACAATATACACTGGAATTGATTGCGTGTAAATAAGATTCAATAGGGATGAATATGATATCATGGGAATTGCATGGGCTGCTCAGACTGGGGCCTTGGAAAGTAGAAATGTTTGTTTTTTAACACATGACCAAGTATTTCCAACTACCCTCTGTCGAATGCCGTTGGCGAGAAAACACAAACACAAGCGAACTTGGCTCGGCGAAGAAAAGAGAGAAACGAAAACTCATAACTGTCGACTAGGGTGGAAAAATCAGTACTCGTATCAATACGTGTACTGCAGTACACGCGTGGGGGCAAATCGAACTTCCGCTGAAGTGAAGATGCAAATTCTTTCCGAAACAGTCTAAATGTATCGGGGAACATGTTTTCCATCGATATCACACTTATATGCTACTCGATTGTGCCGATAATCGCTTGATGTACTAGCAGTGCACTAGTGTACTGCACAGTACAAATGTACTGTTTTCGCCACCCTACTGTCAACCAAAAGAAGATGGAGACTCGTACTTTTTAAAAGTTGTATAGAAATGCATCCCTACTATAAACTACGACTATTGCACTTATTCCTGGCTCATGCGCCTGTGCGTGGCAGTCGCTTTTGTTAAAACAAACATCATAACTTTCGTAATAGGAAAAACGTAATGTGTTTTCTAGTTATCCTCAGTGCCACTATTTGCACATATTGTCAGAAATAAATTAGGTAAATCGTCGCTTGCATCGTACTGTAGCTATCGATTGTGCGACGTCACACATCATTCCACAGGCCGGCCAACCTTACAGACAGGGATTTGGGTATGAGAGCATGAGAAATGAGAGAGGGAATTTATCACTTTTGATAATTTATTTGTGGAAGCGCGGGTTCATAAATTATTGCAATGACCGGCGTCGAAATATCAAGATTAGCTGTAACGCGAAAGTGCCCGGGAGACGCTGCTCTTCTTATGGCTTGTGGAAAAGTTGTTTGTTTTCCAGGACAGCGGTGTTTTTCAAGGTGTCGTTTCTTGGAACGCGGTTCTCCACACTCCCCATTATAATTCCGATGAGCACACTAGAAAGAGGGTGCGAGATGATTACGCCTATTTACACATCATTCCACAGGCCGTTCAACCTTACAGAAAGGGCTTTACAGTGAGAGAGCGTGTGAAATCGAGAGGGCCTCTCTCACTTTTGCACACTCTCTCGCCCTAACCCTGTTCTGTAGGTTTGGAATCATGTGTTTAGATCAGCACAAGCGATGACCTCGCAATGATGACAGAGTTATTGAGAACCGATCCATTGTTATTCTTACTGTGCTTGCAGGATCGATCCTTGAACGGCCTCATGCATGTCAATCATTTATTTTTCTTAGCGTCTCTCGCTTTTGTAAATTTTCCCGCGTAAACAGTCATGTTGTAAGGGCGCCGAATTTTTGTGGTACGCGCGTACCCACTGGCAGTCTCTTTTTCTCTGACTCTATACTCCTCAGCGACCATGGGGCTAATCTCTCTTCAAGAAGCGGCATCCAAACAAATATATTGCACCTCTAAGCGTCGCCACATAGAAAGAGGAAATAAAATACGATGCTCGATAGTCTTTGTTCTAACAAATTTCATATCGTTAAAGTTCATTTCTGTTCTAATAGATTATGTATCGATTACTATGCTGCATTTATTGTCTCTGTTATAGCATTTTGAGGGGTCAAAAGTCTCCTCAATTTGCACACTTGCTCGAACACATTCACGAGAGAGTGTGTAACGTGACGAGACTTTTAACCCCTCAAAATGATAGGGCCGCGATAATGGATAAATCATTATAGATTGTGATTCCCTAAGGATGAACGCTTCTTCAACACAAGACGTACTAGAGGAATGGAGGAGCAAAGTGAGTTTCTAGTTAACTAAAAATTCAGCATTTTTATAGAATTATCATATTAATTGAGTAACATTTCCAGTCATTTTCTCTTTCTTCCTCCGATAAAATCGGAAATCTCATTTCTCGAGCGATCGAATTGATGCAAGTTGTGAAGGAGGACGGAGCTACTGCCAAGGCACAGCGTGTCAGACTGGTGAGAATTAGAGTGCGCAAAGTGAGACTTCCCGATACATTTTTTACCCGAATGATCGGAATGATTGGGAGGACTTCCCGATACATTTGCTAGATTTCCCGATACCTTTTTGGCTCCGGCCTGCGAAAATAACGTTGATAGTGCTTATTCGACTATCATTTGACTGTGAGTACTAGTGCATGCTAATTTTATGCTAATTCACTTATTCCCTCTCATTTCGCCCGTTCGTCGTCTCGCGAGACGGTCTCTTCTCAGCACAAGTAGGTTTGAATTATCTATTTTCACATCGGTTTCTGTGTTCTATTGTTTATATTGACATAAAAATGCCGTCTTAAAACATCGGCTTCCGCTCAAAGAGCCGACACCCGGAATGTGACGTTGATTCCTTATTATCCTTCCCCTATATTTCTCAGTTCAACTTTTATCTTTCAGTATCGTCAGAAAACACCCCTGGTCTCGTTACTAATGTGACCTAATAAGCTGCGCATGATAACAGATAGAAGACACGACACGAGAAGAGAAAAATTCGCTGCAGCTTGTATGATTTATGTACGTATTATATGTATTTTTCAATAATATGCTAAAATAACCGTCTAGGGTAAGATTTATAATATGTGATGATTCATTTCTTTACAGAGCCAAACTACATCCCGGAAACATCAGCTTCTTTTAATTTTATAATTAGTCTTGTCTTTTTTCTCTTGCCTACCTGAGAACTCGACATATACTCGAGTCCCGTCGAGATATCAATGAGTAGTAAATTCGGTGTTCTACCTCCCAAATTTTTCAATACCATACTAACTAGCGATTACAAGCGGCAATCGTTCAAAAAATGAGAAAAATTGTTTCAGGGAGCTGAAATAACTTTTCAAATGATGTTGCGCGAAGACGAACTGATAGATGCAGAAACGCTTCTATCCAACGTTAGGAAGCGTCTAGCATGTTCCCTTTACTATAATATTGTTCATGTTTCACTTTTTATAGCAGTTATGGGCTATTATGGTTGATTTACTGTGCCGGAGATGAAAAGGTATCGGGAAATTTGGCGAATGTATCGGGTCGGCTCACTTTGCGCAAAATGAGGAAAAGGTACCGGTCATTTCCCGATTTCCCGACCCGACTAGCGCACTCTAGTGAGAATGCCTCATTAGCATGGCGGTGAAATTTGTGAAACTAATCCAGAACACGAGTCATTTCTGAAATGGGAGCGATATTGACAGAAATAAATTCATAATATGTAAATGAGGTCACAATTGAAAAATCTAAACAGGTCAAGTTGTTGGAACATGCATTGTGCATGTTATGTAAATTTGCCATCTCATTATCTTTCATTTCCATGGAGGAGATAGCTTTTGAAATTTTCGAAAGCTATCTCCTTCTCGACGAGAAAAGCTACAACCATGCCGATTTTTTGCAACATCCCCAGGACACGTCCGAAAAACTTGACCAGTTCTGATTTTTCGATTTTGGCATTGTTCGTCGGCTATAATTATTTTATTGCCAAAATTTGCATAAATTATTTCATAATTGATTAATTAAGTCATAATCGAAAAATCAGAACTGGTCAAGTTTTTCTTACGTGTCCTGGGGATGTTGCAAAAAATCGGCACGGTTGTAGCTTTTCTCGTCGAGGAGGAGATAGCTTTCGAAAATTTCAAAAGCTATCTCCTCCATGGAAATGAAAGATAATGAGATGGCAAATTTACATAACATGCCCAATGCATGTTCCAACAACTCGACCTGCCGTGGGATTAATTGGGGTCGCTGTACACCTCGCTGTTCTAGCAAGAGAGCGCGGGGAAACGAGAGAGCGCAGACAGTAGAGAGAACAGCGAGCGGAGCTCGCTCGAGACGAGAGACAACCGTTAGGTTAGAGAGGTTAGAGAAGCAGAGACATTGGCTATGGTGTTCGCTGTTCTCGATCGAACCTCGCTATACAGAGAGATTTAGATGGAATTTCGACTCCGTTCTTTCTACAATTTTTTGTTTGGGTAACGGTAAGTCTTCCGGATCCCTCCAATTCCGAATTGGGCAATTTTTAATTAATTTTGTCATCATGTTTAGATAGTGTTCACAAAATTACTGGCACATGGTCCAAATAGTTATTTGGGATTTCCGTTAGAGCTACCGTAACCAACACAAAAAAATTGAAGAAAGTTCGGAGTCGAAATTCCATCAAATTGTCCTTTTACAGCGAGGTTCGATCGAGAACAGCGAGCACCATAGCCAATGTCTCTGCTTCTCTAACCTCTCTGACCTAACGGTTGTCTCTCGTCTCGAGCGAGCTCCCTTCCCTCCCTCGAGGGAGCTCGCTGTTCTCTCTACTGTCTGCGCACTCTCGTTTCCCCGCGCTCTCTTGCTAGAACAGCGAGGTGTACAGCGACCCCAATTAATCCCACGGCTGTTTAGATTTTTCAATTGTGACCTTATTTACATATTATGAATTTATTTCTGTCAATATCGCTCCCATTTCGACCGGTCCCCACACCAGAAATGACTCGTCGTCTGGGATTAGTTTCACAAATTTCACCGCCATGCTAATGAGGCATTCTCACCAGTCTGACACGCTGTGCAAGGTCACTGAAAATTGATTGTTCACCTGCGACTGGGGTTCTCTTATTAAAAGTATTCGAAATGAACTAATCTTTTCACTTTGTTTCACTCGTTCTCATTCTTCAAACAAATCACATAATTCCACAGGCCGGTCAACCTTACAGAAATGCCTTTGGAGTGAGAGAGCGTGTGAAATAGAGCGGCGTTCTCTTACTTTTGCACGCTCTCTCGCTCTAACCCTGGTCTGTAGGTTTGGAATCATGTGAAAGGGGAACTCTATCCACACACGACAATAAATTCCAATATCGATTATCACCTAAAGTTGATGCAGATGGAGAGAAAATTGTCTATGGAACTTGACATCAACAGGTTCGTACTTTTTTAATGAGCAACAATTGCAAAAAGTATCACTCACGTCCCTTTTTTGTATACTCGTCGCCCAAATTTTTCTATAAATTAAATTATTTTCTTTTGATTTATATTCGTGTTTTTACTTAAATGTCGATGCACCCTTGTGGTGTACGATACACAAATAAATAATATAATATATTGTAATTTTTTTCAGAGTTTCAACGCAACATGAATTTGTTTACGCTTTCTGCGCCGGCCTCGCCATTTCGATGGAATCGATAATTCAATACAAAAATCAGAAATTCATGATATCCGAAGACAATGACACCCCTGTGCAGGTGAATACACACAGCGCAAATTCGCCTAAACTAGTTCTAACTATTTCAGATCATTGATGACCATGTGACAGTTCCACCGGCTAATTTACCGGCGCTACTGAAGGTGAATGTTGCTGCAGCTGCTGCACCTGCTGCAAAAGCGGAGCAGAAGTCGAAATGCATGGCAGCTACTACGAAGAAACGAGAAATGCAATGCCCAATATGTCTAGTAAGTATGATTACTTGCTGTCTCAAAAAAGGTCGCTAATGAGGCGAATACAGTAAAAAAGCCGCCAGTGCGCAAGATCACGACCGAAATTGCGTCTCCAGTATTTGTGATATTTGTAAATCTTCAGTGCAAACCGGCAAGCCTCGCTGCTTTTATAACGCACCTACAGCGCAAGCACAATAAATCGATGAAAGAGGTATGATTTTTTACAAATAATTCTTCTCACAAACTATTTGTGAGATTAGTATTTGCTTAACTTCTTTTGAAATATTACTCTCTTTCTCCGTATACTTTTAATATAGTTTACCAAAAATTGAATGAAATTCAGGCGGGCATTGCGGTCCGTTGTGATTGCGGATCGGTTCTGCAGGGCGGAACGCATAGTAAGGTTCGTATTACAATATTGAAACAAAATATTACGGTGTACACGTTTTCACCTAAAACAATAGAGGTTTCAGGTGAGACAAGCCGACCGAATGAGGCTACAGTTCACTATTATTATCGTCATGATAAATGAGTCATTGCTTGTAGTATCGCAAAAAAGTATCATTGCTTTTAGCATTTCTTATAGTCCCTTTCAGTGCAACATTTCGAATTTCACCGTGGTACGTAAGGACAAGACTACTGGGATGGAGGCGGAGACTCGTCTTATCACAAAGTACAAGAATCAAACGGCGCAGAAAGCGATGCGATGTCCTTTGTGCGAGGTACGCTTTCACTATATATTGTTATATTTTATATCTATTATTTTTTGTATCTACATCCCCTAGTAGTGGAGGAATTATTGTTATATTTTGTAATCTACTAAAACACGAACAAATGATACTGGCTACGATGTTATTCGATTAAAATGTGTAATCCCACGAACTTTTGATCAATTTGTTTGATTCCATGTAGGCATGAGATGTTGAATGCTGGAATTCAAATTTTTATCTCGATCGGTGGCTTTTATCGAAAGATTACTCAGAAATCTCGGTCCTGATAAACTGCGAGCAAAAACCTTATAAATTTACAATAAATTCGTGCATCAAAACTAAAAAAATTGGTGATTTCAGAATGGATATCAGTCTTTATCTACATTTTTTCGTCATATTAGCAGTCAGCATGGCATGACTCCAAAAGAGGTACGTTTAATTTCACCGTAGCTCGTAGTTCGAGCATTGCTCGTTATTCTTCGTCCAGACCGGTTCTCGCAAGCGTTAAACTAACATTGAATTTTTACGGTATTTTTCCGGTGAAACGAAGGAAAATGAACAACGAAACGTTTTCGAAATAGCAGGGTGTGTTGAGGTTAAACTACGTTATGGTAGGGTGCGCATTCAGTTGCCGGGCACATTTCGGTCCAGGGGGAACTTTGCAGCCGGCTCAAAGTTTGGTCCAGGGGGAGTTCGGCAGCCGGCTCCAAGTTCGGACCAGGGGGAGCAAGATAGCCGGCTCCAAGTTCGGTCCAGGGGACGCTCGGTAGCTTGCTCGAAGTTCGGTCCAGGGTAAGCAAGATAGCCGGCTCCAAGTTCGGTCCAGGGGGAGCTCGGGAGTCGGCTCCACGTTACATTATGTTGGAGAGTGTTAATCGCTACAAAGAGTACTGGCTTATTCCGTTGCAAAAGGGTCGTGAGGCTGAGAGCGATCGAAAAAAGTTGCCACTACGCCACTTCGTGGCTCCTTGGCAACTTTTTTTCGATCGCTCTCAGCCTCACGAGCCTTTCACAACGGAAACGCAAGATACAGTGCGTTCAGAACGTTCCCGACATCACAAAACGCTTTTCCTGTAATCCCCTACGCTCTCTGAATCATTTTGGAACTTTTCGAAAATTCGATTTTCCACGTTTCTGACATCGCAAAACACTTTTCCTGTGATCCCCTACGCTCTCTGAATCATTTTGGAACTTTTCGAAATTTTCGATTTTTCACGTTAAAACGTGTTAGAACTCGTTCAGACACGTTTCTGACATCGCAAAACACATTTCCTGTGATCCCCGACACTCACCGGTGCGTTTGGAGAAAGTTCGAGAATTTCGATTTTTCATGTTAAAACTCGGCAAAACAGGTGAAAACGTGTTTCACGGTACTCAAAACCGTGTGAGAACAGTTTCTGACACTTGCGAAAAATGCGGCAAAAGGTTTGCCCGCGGCGGGGATCGAACCTGCGTCGCTCGGATTGCTAGTCAAGCGCGTAACCCACTTGGCCATGGATTTTGTTTAAATTTTTTTTATTGAGCAAGTTAATCTTTGGAGATGCATGTGATGGCGAAGGAACTTAGTCGATAGCTCTATCCGTTGGCGAGATATTTAGCGTGACCGCCGGACACACACACACACACACACAGACAGACAGACAGACAGACGTTCTGAAATAATAGTCTTTAGGAACTGAGTGGGAACTCTTTTTTTGTCGAATTTTCTTTTCCAGGCTGGAATCGCGTTTCTGTGTGATTGTGGCAGCTACGTGGAGGGCGAAACGCATCGGGTTCGTAATTATGCACATTATTTTTATAATAATTATTGATTGAAATTGGCATCGCTCTTACTGAAGCTAATTCAGTTACGGTACAATTAACATTTCAGAGTAAAGAATGTACGAACAAGCATAATTGCCTTAATTTTTCGCATATTGAAACGGCTTTCTGGCGATTTTGGCGTTGTCTGAATTTTCGCCATCTCACTGAACTATTGTTGGCTAGTGCTCCTCATTCGGGAAAAGAAAATTTACAAAAAAGCCAGTTTGCAGTGCAAGATTTCGTTGTTCACCGTGATTGCGGCCAAAACTGATAAAGAGATGGAAGAGTTTATGATTAATAAATGGAATAAAGAAGATCCAACACAGAAAGTGATGCGATGCCCAATTTGCAATGTGAGTTGTCAATCTTTTTTTTTCTTCCGCTTGATATGTGTATTAGTGTTATATTAATTTTGCAACTGGACAACTCTAAAATGTAAGTAATAGTTGCCCAACTTTTCAGAGTGCCTTTAATAAAGTCGTTCCACTAACACATCATATGAAGAAGGAACATAAAGTTACACCCAAACAGGTATCCGCCTAATAAAATTTTATTAGCCAATTATTTGCAATTCTTCATAGAATATGAATATAAATCGTATCCACAACCCAGTAATACAAGAATAGTTTTTATTTCCAATTTTCCAAAAATCTTTATTAGACTTCCAATTTTAAAATTGCCTCTATTGTATTGTTAAAATAATATTTAATTAAATTCTCTCTGAATTTCGAAACTCACGCAGAAGCGAAATGAGACGAACAAAGAACTGCCTTATCTTCAATATTTTGAAGAAAAAAAATTCCAGGCGGGATACGCGTTCCGATGCGGCTGTGGAATCGAATACTCTGCAACTCGACACATGGTCAACGGGAGCTTTGTAAGGACTTTTTTCTGAGGAATTTTATTTATTACGTTCCGGCTCGCTTTATTTTATTATAATTGCTGTGTGGACCAACAAATAATTAATGAAAAAAATAAGCATCACTTCTCTTGGAGTAGCGGCGAATCACAAATACTCATAGCGGAAAGAGTCCAAATTACCGTACTATTGAGATGTTGTCGTGCTGATAGAGCGTGACAAATTATGAAATCGGCTCTCATTCTTTCTCGACAGCTCTCTCAACTTTGGAAGCGCTCTTGGCAGGAGACAACATCTAGTACGGGACGATGGAAATTTCCCACTCTTTGTAGTAACTCTCAAAAGCATTACTGTCATGCAATATCATATATAATATTTTAAATAAAATTCATGCAATAATCATCATATTTATAAAATGTAAAATAAAATGGACATTTCAGTGCACTGCTTCTAACATTACAATGCTCCGCGTAAAAGCTCCTGATGCTCAAAACGCAGCACAAGAAGAAGAAGATGAAGACAACGAATCGAGTAAACAGAATGAAGAAGAAACTGCAGCACCTGCAGCAGCTGCTGCAGCTGCAGCTGCAGCACACCCTATAGCGCCTGTCGTGAATGCATCAATTCCTGTGAGGCCACCGGCGGCAGCAGCGGCGTTCCAGTGCGACAAGTGCTCTCAAACATTTACGTCACTCGCGAATTACAGGGTAACTTCCCCCCTTTTTTATCACCTTCAAGGATATGATTAGGATAGAGGGGAAAATGAGAAAAAATGGATAGACTATTGGTTTGTGCTCAAAATCACTGCACAAAGATGTATTTTTAAATCTGAATTATATTTTAAAAAATAATTCAGATGCACATGCACACTCTGTGCAACACGCGTTGCCGATACTGTCCAGAGGTGTTCACGTCGATATTCACATTAAGCTCAAGCAGCACATTAAGCTGCATCACGGTAGCGCTGCAACTGCTGCAGCTGCAGCAGCTGCTGCAACTACACCTGACAGAAATATGAAATGCCATGAATGCGGAGCCACTTTTTTTGATGCCGGATCGTTACGGGCTCACAAGAAAAACCATACGAGTGAGTTTGCATTCATTAATTATTTAACACGTATCACAAATTCCTAAAATATGTTACCAAGTATACCTTCATTTAGAACATTCCAAAATTCCATTGTGTGTTATTCAAGGTACATCGTTGTACTGTTCATTTCGATCTGCTCTCATCAGACAGTGTGTGAAGTTAAGAATACATTGATAAACACTGAAGAGAGGCATAGTATATAGTTATTAAGCTCATAAACGGCTTTTTGCATAATTCATTGGAAAATTTCGCGCGAGCGATTTTTTAACACATCTCGAATATTAATATTTCCAATTGAACCATTTCAGGCAAACCTGCTTCTTGCGAAATTTGCAACCGGGAATACAAGTCTGCAGATCATGTCAAAATTCATATGATGAAGAGACATGGAATGAAAATGTATGAATGCGAAGTTTGCAAGGAGAAATTCACAAGAGCACGTGAACTAAGAACGCATAAATCCACGCATTACGAGGAAGTGTAGTTTTTAATTAAAAATTAGATAATTTTGTCGAATGTTGTCAGAATTAATTATGAATTTGTTCATTTTCGGCCATGAAAGGATAAAGGACAATTTTTATTTTTCGTTTCGCTAAACAAATTGAAGAACTGTTCCTGAACCTTTCAATCTCGAGCTTCTCGATTGTGAGAAATACGATTCAATGGAGCAGTGGGAATTCGGCATTTTTAGGAAGGTGCGACGGTAAAGAATTATGAAGAATATATGAAATAAAAATGGAGTAAATTGTCCTCTTCTTCTCCCTCAGTTCCAGTGCAAAGGCGAGAGGGTGAAAATGAAAAATTCTGCGAAAACAAAAAAATCCTTTCTCTCACTGATTGACGGATTCCGTCATTCAATTGGCTGAATTCAGAAACAGTATTTGTCGAATGATGCTATATTAATATTAATTGTAGCCACATTAATGGAAAAAGGAACGCCACTGTGAATTCGTGCTTCAACAGGGTGCAAAACATCCCGGCAAAATTGCGATTTATTGAAGCTCAAATTTCTGGAGTAGAAAAATGATTCCATGCAATTTTAAGAAGGCCCCTTCGTCAAAGACCTTTGCCTTCGTATGTGAAAACGCAGACAAAATCAAATTCCTAAAAAAATGAAAAATTGAGTTTCAATTCTCAGCTTTGTCATTATTGTATGATAGGTGAGCAGTTTGTGCATCAGAGAAGGGAGCGGAGTCTAACAATATCAGAGACTATCTGAGAGGCTCGACATTGAGCCGTACAAGGCGACCTAACCTATGCTGAAAATATGGCCTTAGGGTAAACTTTTAGTGTAGAAACCGAAAATTTACCTTAGAAGTTTGTATTCTTAAACCCGGCTGAGATATGTTTCAGAACATGTATTAAGGTCGATAAATGAAATTTTTTTCTCGGCATAGTTGGACCCAAATATGGCAGTAGATATTGAATATCATCCCAAATGTATCATTTTCACCGTTGAGAGTGAGATGAAAACTCTTCTTAGAAAAAAGTTAGAGATTTTTGAATATTTGAAATAAAAATTTTGAAAAAAGTTTTTCAGTTAGGGGGGTTTTGACTATTTCACTAGATTCCCCGTCAAAAAATACCCTTAGGCGCCTATTTCAAGCGCGATCGAAGAGGGGAAGTTATTTTTAATTATTTTTTGAAATACGCTCCTTGGCATTTTCGTGACTTTCACTAGTTTCAAACTCTCTAGATTTTCGCTATATCGAGCTATTTGAGTTGAAAACAATTATAAAATGAATAAATCAATATTAAAATTGATTTGCATACATGTTAGTGTCATATTTCTCAAAAAAAATTTTTTGACATTTTTCAAAGTCGAATTTTCATTTTCGTCAATATTTTAAATTTCGAAAGCGAATTGTATCCTATTCTCTTTAGAATGTTCAAATATTGCGTTTAAGCAAATATCTGTACAAATACAGTGTGCCAAACAACTTTTTCACAAGATTTACACCTCAAAATCTGTTATTTTCCACCCTCTATTAAAACGTTTCAATCACAACCAAACTGAGGAGGTTACGCAATATGTGTACATCATTTCGCCTTTTGAAAGTGAGTGGCTATCTATTTGTACAAAGAAGCTACGACGCCGTGAATACCGTGCATCTGAACGAGGACGCGGGTTATGTCTTCTCTTGCACTCTATCGATATTGTGCACTCTCTCGCTGGTTCGAGCCCCGACCGATGCATGAATCTTTTGTTAGTATTACATTTTATCTTTATAAAGTGATTCAGGCACAATTCACTTCTTTCCTATGGTGTTAGGCGAGAGAGTGCACAATATCGACAGAGTGCAAGAGAAGACATAACCCGCGTCCTCGTTCAGATGCACGGTATTCACGGCGTCGTAGCTTCTTTGTACGAATAGATAGCCACTCACTTTCAAAAGGCGAAATGTTCTACACATACTGCGTAACCTCCTCAGCCAGTTTGGTTGTGATTGAAACGTTTTAATAGAGGGTGGAAAATAACAGATTGTTGAGGTGTAAATCTTGTGAAAAAGTTGTTTGGCACACTGTATTTGTACAGATATTTGCTTAAACGCAATATTTGAACATTCTGAAGAGAATAGGATACAATTCGCTTTCGAAATTTAAAATATTTACGAAAATGAAAATTCGACTTTGAAAAATGTCAAAAAAATTTTTTTGAGAAATATGACACTAACATGTATGCAAATCAATTTTAATATTGATTTATTCATTTTATAATTGTTTTCAACTCAAATAGCTCGATATAGCGAAAAGCTAGAGAGTTTGAAACTAGTGAAAGTCACGAAAATGCCAAAGAGCATATTTCAAAAAAAATAATTAAAAATAACTTCCCCAATTCGATCGCGCTTGAAATAGGCGCCTAAGGGTATTTTTTGAGGGGGAATCTAATGAAATACTCAAAACCCCCCTAACTTAAAAACTTTTTTCAAAATTTTTATTTCAAATATTCAAAAATCTCTAACTTTTTTCTAAGAAGAGTTTTCATCTCACTCTCAACGGTGAAAATGATACATTTGGGATGATATTCAATATCTACTGCCATATTTGGGTCCAACTATGCCGAGAAAAAAATTTCATTTATCGACCTTAATACATGTTCTGAAACATATCTCAGCCGGGTTTAAGAATACAAACTTCTAAGGTCGATTTTCGGTTTCTGCACACAATGGTTACCCTAGGGTCATCTTTTCAGCATAGGTTAGGTCTCCTTGTACGGCCACTATAGCCAGAAACTCGATCCTCTCAGAAAGTCTCTGATATGACGCTGTCCATGTAATCAACAAGGGCTCAACAGAGGTCTGGAACAGGTAAAAAATCGAAATGGCTCAAAATTTGCTCCAAGGGGTAACTTTCGACGCTGAAAACGCTGGCGCCATCGATTTCGCAATAGGACGCCTATGGGCGCCGATATGGCGCAGCGCCTTTTTGGCGGAAAACGTGTTTTTCGAGTAAAACTCGCTTCAAAGTGCTCGTACAGGTGCAAACTCTAAAGTCCTTTACCAGAATTTGACGCTCTATCTTCTGGTAATAACCACATGACATGATTTTTCTTTGTTATGGAGAAAAAGTGAATTTTTGACTCTGCACTCATCGCGAGCGAACCCGTTACCAGATTATAGAGAATTTTTTTCTGATCATTTTTATAATTTTTTTGACTTATTGTACCCCCGGGAAAGTTATTTTATAATGATTACGGAAACGATTAACGATCTCAAACGATTTTCGCGCGCGCGGAATGCGTGTGCCGACGCGGCATCCGCGTGGCCGAAGTGGTAGAGGTCTAGAACTTCAATCCGAAGGTCAGTGGTTCGGTTCCACTCGATTGCCAAAGTTTTTGCCAATTTTTTTTTCATCGAAATTTCACCCCCTGACAACATTAGCACTTTTTCAGCAACCCAGAAAAAATGATTTTTTCAAGTTCAAAAAAATTGGCAAAAAACTTTGGCAATCGACTGGAATCGAACCACTGACCTTCGGATTGAAGTTCTAGACCACTACCACTTCGGCCACGCGGATGCCGCGTCGGCACACGCGTTCCGCGCGCGCGAAAATCATTTGAGGAAATATAAAATAACTTTCCCGGGGGTACAATGAGTCAACAAAATTATCAAAATAATCAGAAAAAAATTCTTTATAATCTGGTAACGGGTTCGCTCGCGATGAGTGCAGAGTCAAAAATTCACTTTTTCTCCAAAACAAAGAAAAATCATGTCATGTGGTTATTACCAGAAGATAGAGCGTCAAATTCTGGTTAAGGGCTTTAGAGTTTGCACCTGTACGAGCACTTTGAAGCTAGTTTTACTCGAAAAACACGTTTTCCGCCAAAAAGGCACGGCGCCATATCGGCGCCCATAGGCGTCCTATTGCGAAATCGATGGCACCAGCGTTTTCAGTGTCGAAAGTTACCCCTTGGAGCAAATTTTGAGCCATTTCGATTTTTGACCTGTTCCAGACCCTTGTTGATCCTAACACAAACACCGTCATATACATATACATATTTATCCTGACATCAAGGCAAGGGCCTGCAGGACGTGTCATTCGGGGACAGAGGTGGTCGGACAGAGAGTCTAACAATACGAGTGTGTAAATGTATCCAACACACAACGGCTAAGCTTCAGATGACCAAAATGATGCAATCAATCCGAAGAAGAGAAAGACCACGGCCTCGAAAACGATTAGTACAATCTTCTCATTGCGAAGACAGACGAAGAAATAGTTTATGAAGCGCGATTTGTCGATGGAAGCACCAGATTTCCTTGAAACATTGACAAATTAAAACAAATTCCCGATTATCAGCTTAATCTATACAATTACTCACTAAACGATCAATGGGACAAGTAAAATAGTATTTAAATGAAGAAGCTGAAACACTGAACCCCCGGGGCACTCACTTCTTCTGTGGCGGGACGTCGGTGACGAGTGTGGCTGGACTGATTTTGGCGGTCGATCGTCGACATCTAACAAGGTTGTGAGTGGTGTTCACAATTTTCGACTAATGTACAACTTTGGAAAAGGTATCTCATTTGTGTACGAGGTGTCGTGTTCCTTTCAGTCAACCTCTACGTGAACGACGCATATCAGTTTTCAAAGGTACTAGTGTTAAGTTAATCGATTGCAAGCATGATATAACTAAAGATGGAGTACCTACCGTTTTTAAGCGGTATTCACTATCGATATGGATTTCAACTACTTCATCGTTTTCACCATCCGCTCAACCACAATTCTAACCGCCATTTGCACGTTGGCCAAGTTCCACGAGGCGATCGATGAGAACTGTTGTCTAAAACGCATTCATACCTTATCAGAAGTGAGTAGACGATGCCGATCGGATTCACCAACACCACGATGATCGCCGTTGTGAGTACACAGAGATTGGCGATGATGAATTGAGCTGAGGAAATGTTCATTATTGAAAAAATTAATGAGCAAATCGTTTATTTTCCTGCTATATTCTACGTCGTAATTCATATTTTGCCTTTATCTCTCTTACAATTAGCCTACCAGTTACTAAATATATAAAGAAAGATAATTTATTTATCCAAACGATGAAACCTATGACAACCGTCGTCATTTTTCTCGTCATTATCATTTTTCTGTCCTACTCCTGCAAGAGAAAACGATTGTGAATCATCAAGCGGAAAATAATATGTATTTGAAACCAATGACAGCCGTGGTCTTTTTGCGGGGCACTTCGTCGGCGACTATATTGAGCAGGAGTGTGATTCCAGTGAGCGCCGCCACTCCGATGGCTATCTGCAAAAATAAATCGCTAAATCTTCTGAACGAGCAGCGTCTTCATTGAATGGGAGGACACATGGACTTCTGTAGGAAGGGAGACCCAGCTTAGTGTGGAAAACAGATGTGGAAGGACGGAAGAAGAACCAAGAATGGTCAAGAAACCTTTTCAAGCCTATTGTACTCATCGATCGCCTCGTGGAACATGGCCAGCACGCAAACTGCGGTGAGAATTGTGGTTGGAAGGATGGTGAAGACGATGAAATAATTGAAATTGCGCTCCATATGGATGGTGAATACCGCCTGAAAGCGGAGACATCTCATATTTCCTCCTATTAGTATTCGAATTCTGTTCACCTAGTAGCTATCAACTACTTTTCCCACTATCCATTAGTACTAGGGAACGGGATATTGATAGCAAATTATGATTTCAGAGAGCCAAAGGTGTTGAGGGAGCGATATACATGCAGAAAGGCATGCAATAGTTGTCATTTGTTGTTCATACTTCTCGAATTAGAATTAGATTTAATTGCTTACAAGGCTAAAATTCATTCGTTCCTCAAGTATCTCGTTCTTCGCAGTGACATCGAGCACAGTCCAAGTGTCGCTGCCAACAAGCGACTGTAATGAACATCATATTGAAATCGTCTTGTAATGAGTTCCTAGTGGAGGTAAAGATAAAAGGTAAATGTGTTAGGTCTTCTACACGCAAGGCGGTCTCGACCACCCCTATGGCTTGAGGGGCAACGAGAGCCTGTCCTGAGATGATCAGCGGCCTGTTACGAGGCTATTATCGTGTTGTGTGCACGTGACTCGGGGACCCCTTTAGGGGCATGATCGTGATTTACCACCGACATGGAAAATCTAATGATGTGTTTTAACAAGTCGGTTAAGTCCACTGTTCAAAATCAAAAGAAAGGATTTGGCGTTTGATGTTTTCTGGATTTATTCGTTTGATAATACTATTGCTCCGTACACCAGCGTAGGGAGTAACCGATCCAATTAGCAGAAGATTCCTGCAATCATTTGTTAAATGTATATATTATTATCAAAACTTCGAACCTCGGATCGTGCTGGGAGACGAAAAATTGTACGCCGCACTTCTGTCGATCGAAGGGATATTCTTCCAACTGCATTATTTATCGAATACATACTTCCAGTATAAATTGACAGGGGCAGCTAATTGATCTCGTTCAGCACGTGCATAGTTTTCAATCCGTTGAATACACGTCATCGACATGATGACGTCATATTTCTTCCCTATAATTTACACCCCAATTCGTCCACAATTCCTATTAACAAATATAAATAGCTGAATTATCTTCACCTCTAGAGTGCAGAGACATTTCATCTCGAGCTGCATCCGATACTTCAGCAATCCTTCGTGTGTGACATGCACTGATCGCATCGCTTTAGGAACATCCTCCACAACTGATTGGCTGTATTGTGTTATTTTTGAGAGAGTCAACGAGAATACTGATACTGAGGATAAAATCAATGTCATCTGATACGTCGTCAGAACTCCTATTCGATTCCCATTGAACACGAAAAGATTCTCGATAAACGACTTTTAAACTAAAGTATACTAAACCTTTATTCCTACCAAGAGTACGGAGAAACATCGGGCATCCACACTTCCTCTCTCCTTACATCGAGCGTTCGAACATCCGCGTACTTGGAGAGATTCCACGATAGTCGTTCATCCATCCAGATCTAAAATGATATTCTGCGTTATTCTTAGAATGGAACAACCAGATTGTGAGCGCTCACCAAGTCGAATATCAGTGTGGCGTGAATGATCTGCGCCGTGTCATCCTCAACACAATTTCAATCACATCCTGCTGCTACTGTTGCATGGGATAATTGTTACCTAGTTGTATGAAAGAGGAATGAGCACGTTTCGAATTTAATAAAAAGCCAATTTCTGCTCACCACACCGAGAAGAATGACTGATCCGACGACTACGCTAACGTTCATCGGAGGAAGGACGGGGCTGGATGAATCGTCGTCTGAATGGAATAATGGAATTGGTCAGGATCTTTATTGAGGCGTTGATCAGCCTAAGTATCGACACTCCGTCAATTAAAACGAAAAGTCCCTTTCGTCTCATTGATCCATTGTTCTCTTAATCTTGATAATCGTCTGATGTTGCCCAAAGAGAGGGTAGTAGTGTACTCTGGTCACACAACCTTCATGTTAGAAAGTTAAACGCAAGATCGTAACGAATTCAGACTGGAGGGCACATACGCTAAACGCGGACCGAATTTACCGCGTAGGGACACAATATATTTTAATATAATTTGATTACCTTTGGTGTATAAAAACCAAAGCTGGTAAGAGATCGTCACACGGAAATGTAAAGATAGTAAGTAATACCACTGAAACACATAACATCCTTGCTCGAGTAGGATCGGTTTAAAAAAGGCCTCCCACGAATATTTGATCACATAGACTGCCAACGTAGTGTTGTAGGGGACGTTCATGCGATCACGCGCCCGTTTATCCTAAGTGATACAGTACCCTTTGAAGCGAGATACAGTCGCTCAAAGATTTGAAATTCGACAGGCAACCATTCGTGATTCAGGAATTACCTTGATCATACTGTAATAGATAGTTGAACAAGAAATAGGGAAGGGGATGTTTGTAAGGCACTCTCCCCTTTTCTCTCTGCGTCTCTGCCCCGCCTGGGAAGAACGGAGAGAGATAGCGTTGCGTCTTTGGAGAGTGGCAGGAACGCAGAGAGCTCTGGTCGTCTGTCGCTCTCGCCGAGTAGAGAGGGGGAGAGGGTATTTTTGAAAATTAAAATCTCGCGCACTAACGCTTTTCATGCGCGACACTTGCGCTTGGCATTTTGCCCACTTTAGCCCCAAAATCTTTCAGGATTTAGTGCTTTCAAGATATATTTTTCATTGAATCGACAGGGACTTTCGGGTCCCCATTTTATTTTTTATTCGTGGGATGCCTTCTTTAAGGGATATTTGCTGGCTTTCTGTTTTTATGTGTTCACTATAACTTACACTTGGAGTAGGCCGGAGAGAGATCTTTCTCGTATCCCGACATCAAATCTTCGTAGAGCCTCTGTGCGTTGGTTAGGTAGAGTCGCTGTTTGGCCGTTGCCATCGGGTATTTGATTTGGGCTGGAATAGAGATTTGCTAGAAATATGGAGACAATCGGAGCGAGAGTGAGCAGGCAAAAGATGTAGAATCAGTGAAACATTCGAGAAGAGGAAAAAATTCTAAGTAGGTATAAATTGATGTAGACTCACGTTCGGATTGCAGCAAGTAGTCATATTCTAAAATTGTTGCATAATATATAATAGCAATAAGCTGATAGTCAAAATACGAAAATTGTTGCATAATATATAATAGCATTAAGCTGATAGCAAAATATGTTGATTAATACTTACGTTCGGGCTGCAGCGAGTAGTCATAATCGAGTGTTTTTGTGTCGTTCAGTAGATTCTCCGCCACTTCATAATCCCCTTCGAAACTAACGGGCGAGAAGAGAAAGAGGAGCAACATTGAAGGCCGATACTAACTAACAAGCCCCAAAGACAGAGAAGTGGACGAGTCATCAGATGAAATAGAAGGAGACTTCATCGAAGGTAATTGGGGACCTTTTAATCTCTCTTCATTTCGCCCAGTAAGATTAGCTGTGTGGTTGGGCTTGCTGGATATTTCAAACTAAGAAAAAAAATTTTTTCAAATCAACATGGAATCAACGCGGAAATCAACATCGAGGGTCGATACTAACTGACAACGCCTAATGCAAACAAGTGGAAGACAGGGGAAGGCGCGGAAGATAAGTCATCATTTCAAACAGAAGAAGACACTGCGCCGAAGGCAATTAGAGTTGGGTAGGCTCCTTGCTCAATAAAAAAATGAAAAAGTCACAGGTCCTACAGCGAAAGGGTAAATATTTCAATCGATAGCTAATCCTCCCTATAATTTCCCTTTTCACCCCATCAGTTTCAGCTCTCTCTTTTTTCACTTGGAATATCAGTGAAAAATAAATTAACCGAGGTTTTTTAAATTTAAAAATGTAGGGCAGGTTTTCAGGATACGTTAATGAGGTATCGTTTGGAAGACTCTTACGCTTCCGTCCTTTATTTTGGATGCTGACTTGTGTTATTACAAGGAGAAATTATTCAATTTGGCCGCTCTGCAAACGGGCAGAATATGATTTGGATTTACGAGTAATGACACAAAGGGCGGCGGATTCGTGATACATGAAATGAGTATGAGTGGGGCCGAAACAATGAATCTGCTACTGTCATCGAAGAAACAGTATAATGAAAATATTTAACAGCAAAGATGGCAAAAATGTATGCGTAAAATATATTTGACTTTTTTTCGGGTGCGAACCTCCCGATTTTGCGTTTGAATACTTTCTTATTTCCGGCGAAGAAAATATGAATATGCCTGGAAAACATATTTCCACCGCGCTTCGATGCGCAATTTTCGTAGGGTTAAATGTGTTTCACTGTCAAGTTATATTCAACGATAGGGTAAAAGTGTGTTACTGTCGACATCCTTGTTCCACAAAAATATCATTTTCTACGCTTTTCCAATCTTCCGACGGAGAATAGCTTTTTTCGCAGAAGCACAGTGCCCGCTTCGTCAAATGTATTTAGTTCCTATAAACATGTGAGGAAATACCATATCGCTTCCCTTATAATTTAAAATCATATTTTACATTTTCTGATATTATTTTAACCGCACTTGAGCCATCAAATATCCTAACCGGGTGTAAATGAGTTTCACAGTACCTTCTTTGTCTGCGATCGTGCACCAGTGCAATGTGATCATCATTATTCCTTCGCTTTCGCAGTCCCCATTCTTCTCTGGGAAGCCGATCATTGATGTGATTGCAATCTTCTCATTCGTCTTTAGAGGCAGTACAAAAACAATCATCCTTGATCCCCCAATCCTGAACGGCCGAACGGCCGTTCATAAGCGACCCATCACTTTCCCTCTCACTTTCTCCCCTTACTTCTAATGCCATCGATCACAAATCCACTCTCCCCTTCAATTGCCCACTGCAGTTTTACTGCATCTTTTCCCTTACCGTTTCTCTATTTTCTACCCCTCCACATCTATACCTCTCTTCTCCTCCCCTGTATTGTTCCTAATATAACGCCGTATTTGTAAAGATCGGAAAAAAATTGCAACAGATACAGCGAAAAAAAAAGAAATTCCCAAAAATTCAGAAACGGGGTAATCTTGTGTGCTGGGCTGGTGGCGTAAAATATAATCATAGTTTTCGTTCTCTTTCCCCTTCAACCCCTTCGTCCTGTCGTGCGTTAGCTAATTCCTCGTGGCCCCTCCTCACTCTACCCTCTCTGTACTCTCTCGCCTCTCCTCTCTCTAGCGCTTTGCCTACGCAGAAAGGCAGTGGGCGTGTGCGGCGTGTTGCTGTTAATCGAGAACTAATCACATCTGCCCCTCCTCGCGATGAGGATACTCCTTGGCATCGGGCTAGTGTAAGTTAACAGTATTATCGATTTGATATTTTACAGTACTTACAATAAGGCGCTGTAGGTGGCCTTTTTTGTTACAATATGCAAGAATGCCAATTACGTTTGGTCATAAAATATTTTTTTTCTATTAATGTAGCCTCTCATTGTCAGATTGTCATCTGTAGCGGCGTACCGTACTGCACCGTTTGATCTAACGAGCTACAGCGATTTCAATGAGTTCCAGGTGAGTGTTTCTAGTGTAGAACGGGAGATGAACCTGGGTGGAAAGTATAGTTTTGCAATCTGATACAATTTTACATTATTTTGCAAGATGTTACAGCTCTACTCCTAATGGCTACCACTCAATCGCTATCTTCTTATCAGTTTTGGTTCAGATTTAAGGGTGTGATAGTGAGGTGTTGGCATCAGGTTATCACACTATCTCTCTCTCTCTCTCTCTCTCTTTCTCTCTCTCCATCTCTCATCCGAAATGACCCTGACTGTTGCACAGATCGCGCGCGCAGTGATTGATAGATAGTGAAAGTGTTTTCATATGCCGACCGACTCAATAGCTCGGCTCAATCATATGCCGAGGTTACTCGAAGATTTAGTACACATGGGAAATTGGGATAAATACGATTGTCAGTACTTACTTTTGCAGGATATTTCTCAAAACATGGTGACTGCATGTTACATCCGTTTTACTTATCCGACATGAGCATCCAGCGTTAGTGAGAGTAGGTTAAAAATAACGATGAAAGGCTAGAGCATTTCTAACTTGATGACGATTTGAGAATATGTTTTGTTTCCAGGCGTATCTAGTCCGGACGGCTCGCGACAACCCGGGATTGGTCCGGCTGCTCCACATAGGCAACAGTCACGAGGGACGACCGCTGCTCGGCGTTTTGGTGCGTTTATTATAATAATTATAAGTAGACACTTTTTTTAAAAAATACACAAACACAACTTTCTGATCGAAAGTGAGGGTGTACAGGAAATGAATTTTTGAATGCCAAAAGTTTGCATAGAGCAAGCCTCATCTTAGCGCGGAATTTCCTCGAGTAATTCGAGTAATTTGTTCGACTCTTATTTACTACAAGGTTGCATTTCCGGCCAACTCGCCGCACCCAATTAGCTATCGGTTCAGAACAATGCAATACATCATTGGTGGAGTGATAAAAAGAGTTCGGGCTCCTTAGTTTGCCGCTTAATTAAATCATGCTCATTCCATGTCTGCCCTTTGAAATCACAAATTACCAATTATGTAAGAGTGATGATGGGGAGTAAGTGAGAGTGTGTGCAAGTGAGAGAGAAAACACACTCTGGCCTCCTTTTGTCTGGAGAGTTGACTTTGTTAAAAGATGACTTTATTTTTAACTTTATTTTATTTGTCGTTGATCAAGAGGCTATTCGGGTTCATGGGGAATTGTATGGGAGCTCTGACGACGTTGAAAAAGCTCAGTGACTTTGGTTGATTTTCGTCTGAAGAGCGAATTTTTTTGAATGGTTTTTGGAGTGAGGATGTTCACTGCCTCTGCCTTTCTGTCTCCCCCGAGTGGATGCCATATCGGGTCTGTGAGCGAACGCTAATGCCCCCTCTCTGTTTCTCTATTACATTAGAAGAGGGAAAGAACAGAGAAAGAGAGGTAACCGGTAGAGTGTCCGGAGTAAGTGAGAGTAAGGGAATGGTGAGGGGTTGTTGTGATGTTTGAGGCAAGACTTGAGTGATGGAGTTGAACAAATCATTGCAAGTGTGCAACGTAAATTTGATTTGAAAGATGATTGGAACATGGAATTGCCAGCATTTGTGCGCAATATTGTGTGCATTTCATAAAAGTAACGTGAAAAGATTAATCTAATAAAACTACTGTTCTCTAACAAAATCCAGGTAAGACGGTACACTAATTCATGATAATTAAAAAACGATATTTAATTTTTCTTCATTCTGTGCCTCGTGACGGCGGTCGACAGTCTCCCCGCTCCTCTCCCACCTCAGTTTGGAGAATCCTTGCCAGTCAGCTTGGGCAACCCGGCAAGTATATCGCCCACCTGGTATCACTTCCATCAGAGGACCCGGATCGACTACATCTAATTCAAGTCGCCAACTATCAAGAAAAGCCCCAGTCGACAAGACTACGACGTGAGTTTTCGCTTCGGTTGATACACGCTAGTCAGGAAGACACTGGTTGCTGGAAGATCTACTTCTACGCTTAATGACTATCGTCCAAGATTGACACTACAATTGACCAAGGAAGCCAAGAAAGATCCATCCCCTTGACCCAGTTGCATCGAGTTCGAAGATCCTGATCACCTCTGCCCCCGAATGATACCTCCTGCAGGCCTTTGCCTTGATGTCAGGATAAATAATGTCTAAAAAAATGTCTAAAAAAATTTAATTTTTCCAGATTGGCAAGCCTCATAAGACACAAAAGCGAAAGCCGATGGTGTGGTTGGACGGAGGAAATCATGCAAGGGAATGGCCCGCATTCCATGTGGCAGTCTACTTTATTGAACAGGTAACTACAAATCGAAAACAGTAATGTTTTTTCTCCAATTCGCATATTGCTCGAAACTAAATCCAGTCATTACATCATCTCATCTATCACCGTGCGCTGAAACTTATCCTAAAATTCTTTACAATTCAATAAAAAATGATTTCGTATGTGTTTCAGCTCTCGCCCTTAGCTTGATGTAGATTTTTTTTAAAGTTGGCAATGCTTCGTGCGGCAGTGTGAATGCAGAACAAGATGCACTTTAAAAAATGTAAAATTTACAACATAAATATTAAATTGCAGCTCGTGAACAAGTATGACACCGACGCGACGATCAAGCGCTACCTCGACGACCTCGACTTTCTCGTCTTTCCCGTTCTGAATCCCGACGGATTCGTGTACTCGAGAAGCGATTATCGAGCAACGGTAAGTGTTTTCCATTTAACCTTAGTCTATGGCAACGTTGGCCATTATGTAGCTGTACAAACGATAAAGCAGTCTATTGAAATCCATTACAATCCGTGCAATCTTTTCAAAAGGCAGTATGGTGAAGATGGGCGAGAGAGCTTTCAGGAAATTACAAAATAAATAAATAAACAAATTTTCCACAGATTCGTCACTGGCGCAAGAATCGGGCGCCCGAGAACTGCACGGGAACAACCGCGTCGAGGAAGGATGTGAGTTCAATCCTCCAGAAAGGGGCCAAGAGCGAGAGAGTATGCTCAGTTAAGAGTGTCTCAAACCAAACCCCTGTCGCTGCTGAACCCTTTCGTAGTGTTTGGAGGCTTTTTTGTTTTTTTATCGTCGAGATTATTGAACGAAGTGTTCGCATGTAACGAACAATGTATTGAAACAGCTCGTATTTAAGTTTTTTTTGCGCTCTAGTGACAACGCATATCATCGATAAATATTTGATATGTTTCAGCATGATCATTTAGATTGGAGGAGAAGCGACATCACAATTCTCGCTCTGGGTCTCGTAGTCTGGAAAATACAATGAAATTTTGTTTCAAAATAGGGAGATCATAAATTATGGCGAAAATTACTAAAGAAACTGTAGGAGAAATCAATAATCTCTTCTCTAAATCCTCTTTGTACGTAATTCACACCCTCTCCGTATATCACTTCCCTTCTTGCCTTCCAACTCGCATACCACATTTTCATCAAGGGCGATTTCCTCCTGGAATTCCCTTCCGTTCAAATCTGTATTCCTGTCCCGTGACTCTTTCCGCAGATATATTCGTTCACAACCTAAATCATTTTTCCCTGTATCGATTATTAATGATTGGCTCATTTGATCCCTTTATCTATACCATTTTTCACCCCCACACTCCTTCTCCCACCCCCCCCCCCCCACACACAATACCCTTGCTGCCATGCAAAAACCGATTCGACCATGTCGACGGACATCCGTCTCTTGCCCCGCAACAACCCAAATCATGCCACCCAATCCTCCCTGACGGAATAAAGAAAGAAAGAAAGAAAGAAAGAAATAAGACGACAAAAAGAAAAAGAAGATACGTGTCTGTGAAGGAAAACTCACTACATAAATAATCAGAAAAGAAAAATGATAATTGTTCTCTATATCACCGGGAAAATTCGAGAAGTACAGTAATATTAAGAATATATTTTTTTAAAATGTAATTTTTCTGCAGTTGTGCTGCGAGGGTGTCGATCTCAATCGGAACTACGACTTTGGCTTCAAGCAGACAAACTATCCTTTCAACAACCCCTGCTCCGACGAGTTCCAAGGACCCGAACCCTTCTCCGAGCCAGAATCCAGGTACTGTCGAATGAACACAATATTGACAAAGAAAAAGAATTTTCCCAGTGAATGCTTATATTGCTATTTTGATTCTTGTGTGGAATCTGTGATATAATGAAATCATGAAATGACAATTCCGAAATCATTCTCCGAACTTGAGTCCCGGTCCGCACCAGGCATACCCTACCACGGTCGGCACATTGGGAAGTGCCTACCAACTTTTTTTGGTAGGCACTTCCCACCCATGACCCGGGGTTCATGGTCAAAATCGATATTTTCGATTATCGATTGATCAACCCCACCTATAGTGGGATGGTACCGTATGGTCTACAGTAACTCAAAATCGATAATCCGGGTTACTGTAGCTTTCGCTGCGGGACCACCATTTTGCAAAGTTGTTCGAATCGTGTTGCGATTGTTTGAATGAGTTGGTATTCGGTACGACATTGCTCGAACGGTATACGGCACATCGCCTACTGTACACCGGGTTACTGTACCTTTCGCTGCAACGTGCGAGAGAGTGATTGAAATGGAGAGAGAAGGTGGAGTTCATTTCCAATACTTTCAATAAGAAAACCCTATTTACAACCCCTCCCCATCTGTGTGTATTTCGATAAATCATTTATGTATTTTGATAAAAAAATATATGAATAACATTTTTTCTCAAAGTTGCTCATGCACGCGCAAGGGGATACTTTTTTTCGGGGAAGAATACTCGTTTGAAGCAACTTCGCAAAATTGACCTCGTCAATCGTCCCTACTGTAGTCATGAGTACGGAAGCCGAGATGACGTATACCGTTCGAGCAATGTCGTAACGAATACCAACTCATACAAGCAATCGCGACACGATTCGAATAACTTTGCAAAATGGTGGTCTCGAAACGAAAGGTACAGTAATCCGCGGAACGGTAGCCAAGCTACCGTATACCTTTCGAGCAATGTCGTACCGAATACCAACTCTTACAAGCAATCGCGACTGGTTTGGCGCAACTTCGTAAAATGGTGGTCCCGCAGCGAAAGCTAGCGTAACCCGCAGAACAGTAGGCGATGTGGTGTATACCTTTCGAGCAATTTCGTACTGACTACCAACTCATACAAGCAATCGCGACTCGTTTGGCGCAACTTTGAAAAATGGTGGTCCCGCAGCGAAAGTTACCGTAGCGCGCCCATGGGTACGGTAGCCGAGCTACCGTATACCTTTCGAGCAATTTCGTACTGTCTACCAACTCAAACAAGCAATCGCGACTCGATTCCAACAACTTTGAAAAATGGTGGTCCCGCAGCGAAAGCTACCGTAGCGCGACCATGGGTACGGTAGCCGAGCTACCGTATACCTTTCGAGCAATGTCGTACCGAATACCAACTCATAAAAGCAATCGCGACTCGTTTGGCGCAACTTCGTAAAATGTTTGTCCCGCAGCGAAAGTTACCGTAGCGCGCCCATGGGTACGGTAGCCGAGCTACCGTATACCTTTCGAGCAATGTCGTGCCAAATCCCAACTTATACAAGCAATCCCGGCTCATTTGGCGCAACTTCGTAAAATGGTGGTCCCGCAGCGAAAAGTACAGTAACCCGGATTATCGATTTTGAGTTACTGTAGACCATACGGTACCATCCCACTATAGGTTGGGTTGATCAATCGATAATCGAAAATATCGATTTTGACCATGAACCCCGGGTCATGGGTGGGAAGTGCCTACCAAAAAAAGTTGGTAGGCACTTCCCATGCGTCGACGCATGGTAGGGTATGGCACCAGGACATTGTCTTCATTCTTTCTTACCGTTAATATTCCCCTGATCTACCCTTTAATTGCTACGAAATTGTGGTATTACAATTATCTATGGGATAAGATTAATCGATTTTCACAGAGCTGTCCGTGACTTCATCCTCTCTCCTCAAATAAACGGCCGACTACACGCAGTGATCTCACTCCACACGCACGGTAAGTATTAAATATTTTTTTTAAATATTCAAAAAAATTACACAAAATATATTTGTATTATTATTTTGCCAAGCATTATGACGAATTCTTTGATTTAGGTCAACTGTTCATTCTCCCCTACAATAACCGGAAAAGGACATATCCAGAGGACTTCTACCAGTTGGTCAGTGATGATTTGTATTTATCTTTTTTTTAATTGGTCAACGAAAATATGAGGAGAAGAGGAAGAAGTTAACAACAAGTGCTGAGAATGGCGTATGTTTCAGAGGATAATGAAAAAGTGTTTTCATCGGGAAATGTAATTACAATCGCTTTAAGGTTTTAAAAAAATGTAATATTTCTCGCTAAAATAATAAGTGATTATGTATTCGGAAATTTATATTGCAGAAAGAGCTAGCGGAGCGTGCTGCCGATGCCATGTCCGGCCTGCGAGACATCAAGTACAAAGTGGGCACGGCAGCCGACATGCTCGGTGCGAAACATGATATCTAATAATATTTAATATTTAATTTAATATGAGTATCATGTCATTGTTAAAAGAAAAGAACCTTAAGAACTTTAAACCTTTAGCAAATTGCGACGGCAGACCCCTATGCACAAAATAGTACAATATGTTCATGAGACAGGGCCTGCAAGAGCTATTGCGGCCAAAATACAAAATAAAATAAAATACAATACAATTATTATTTTGTGCATATGTGCATGTGGACGCATATTGTAGTGAATAACAAACTAATACAATGCAAATAAAGAAATAATAATTAAGAAGTAATTCCAAAGTGCAGGCCCGGCATCGGGCGGTGCCACAGACTGGATCAAGAAGCACACACTGGTCAAGTACGTGTACGTCATCGAGCTGCCGCCCGATATGAAGAGTTAGTTTTTGGAATTATATTTAGAAATTTATATCTATTTTTTTCAATATTTTCTAGATACTTCATAATCCTTATTCTACGACACGACATTTTTATTTAAATAAAATTTAATTTCCAGCCTGGTTCGCCTTCCAAGTCAAGCCGCACTGGATCATACCTATCGGCAAGGAGACGTGGCTCGGAGTCAAGGTTATACAAAATATTTGGTTTTTTTTATTCTAAAAGACAGGTTGACCTTAAAACGATCCCATTTGAAACTCTAGCTATATTGTTGACTTACCTGCAATATTTTAGATTTTATTCTGAAAACATAATCTTGCCTATTTCAGGTTATCATCGATCAAGTGCTTCGCGAGTTTGTTGATGAATAATTGGTTGCATTTTCTACAATTTTACCAAAGTCAAGTTGAAAGACGCAGAGTAAGGCTTGAGAGCCTGTGTAAACGAGAAGTATCTCAACTTCAGACGCTCTTTCTCTCTCCTTAATCTGCGTCTCTGCCCTTGTTCATTGGACCCTTTATATATAATGTTCGTTCGTTGTCTCAACACCGCTTTACGATGGTTACAGTTGTTGTGTTGTCGGGTTGAATTAGTCATCCACTCTCTAATTAGTAATCAGTTCTCTCTCTCTATTCTCAAATTAAATTAGTACATAGCGTTTGATCGATGTTGTAAAATCGTGGACAGTTAACCCACGAATTTAAAGATAAAAGATTTTTTTCCGCCCACTTTTTCCGAATTGTAAGCAGAAAAACATCGACTGAACTTCTTGGTCCTCTTGCATAAATGCCTTGAATACTTAAACAAGTATAGATGAATGATCTTAGAAAACTATCATGATGGATTTTTTGTGTATATCATAGATAGCATCCGCAGTCTCCGCCCACTTTTCCTTGAAAGGAGAAAGCAAGAAACGCCATGGAGTAGCACAAGCATAGTTCTAAAGCGTTTGAATTGAGTTAGGTCTTATCTAGTAGCTAGTGGTTTGCTATATCGAATGCGCCCTGGGCAAAGTTAGTCCGTCCACGGCAATGTGCCTAAAATGCAGTTACAAAAAAATAAAAGTGCTTGTTTTTATGCTTCCAGTGATGCTCCATGTTTTTCCCAAGAAGATTCTGATTGCCATGATGTTATCAGTGACATCTAAACAAAAAATAAGACGTAATTCTAGAATCCTGAATTGTGCTACCCTTTTGAAATATTTCAGTACGGAAATGACTGTGGCATGACGACTTGTGCTGGTTAGCGGCACTGGAGAGATAGCGCCGTCTCTGACGCGGGGGCGAGAGAGGCTAGAGAGAGGCGAGAGAGCGTGCACTTTTGAGAGTGCAGATAGGGACGTTTGAACTCATGCAGATCCCTCCCTGTGGAGGGAGAGGAGAGGGGAGCGTTTCACACATTTCACACACTCTCTCGCTCTCTCCATTTCACACACTCTCTCGCTGACCGCCTGACCGATGAGAGAGCGTAAAGAATGGAGAGGGCCTCATCATTACTCAGAGAGGGGGGGGAGAGAAGACCGCCCCTTTCTCTCCTCTCCCCTGTTTGATGCTTCTGCCACTAGCGATTCGCGCGCGGATTTCGAGGTGTATCTCGGCTCAGAGCCAAGATATCGACAAACGGCGAAAAGTATTGTCTAAATGGGACCATGGGGCATCTATTCTATATGATTTCCACCCTCACATCGAAAATCGGCAATCCACGTTGTGGCCCCTATGTATAGAACAATTCTCCCCACACAGCATTCCTTCCCATCTCGTTCACCCTAAGTGATCGCCATGAAACTCAATTCGACCTCGCATAAGTAAAGGAGTTTTAAATAAAATCTAAAAATATAAATAACGCATATTACATATAATTTGGCAGCTGAACTCAGTGTCATTGCGCTCCTCTTGTTGATTTGGTCATGAATTAGAATTCAATTTCTCCTACTGTGGGGATGGCATTTTGGTGCTGTACATATCCTCTGGCAGTTTCATTTTCGACGATTCACTACCTCTTATCAGTGAACACCGAATCTTCATCATGTGGAGTGATGAACCTCCTCCTTTCGAATGTTCCGCGCACTCATGTCGGAATTCTTTATCGATATCAGGACATCGATATCGAAATCGATTGATTTCTCTCATTCTAATGTGTGTGTCCAATAGTGTAGTCGGGCTGTTAGATTATCGATTGATTCAAATGTTGCATCACTTACGGGGCGGCATTTCGGGTTGCAAGGTGTAGGCCATTGCGGGAAGAGAAGGCGAGCGACCGCGTGGAAGGAGAGGAAGAGGAGAGAATGAGGGGAAGGATACAATTTGGATGTATTAGTTCCAATTTGGAACCTGTCGGAATTGAACAAGTCTGCACTCTTTTGTTCGCCCAGTTTCATAAGGATAATTTATTCGAATAAGAGAGAGGAAAAAGGCAAAACGAGAATGAGTTTGGTTGCGAATGCATTTCCATTCAATTATTCACACATCAATGCAAAGTTTTGTAAAATTCAAACGATATCTGACCGGTTTTAGGGGACTTGCACTATAGTTCTGACCAATTTTATGCGAAATCTGACCGGTTCATTAATTTGGCAATAATCCATATTCTCCATGGGACGAAAATTAACCATTCCCTTTCACACACTCGAAATCGAGAAAGCAGACGCATTGTAAATTCACAAACACTCGTCAGAAATAATAAAAGGTTCCGATCCTAAACAACAGATACGGCTGCGAGGAAGAATTCAAAAGCAACTGAGGAATAGAAAGCGACGGTGATAAGTCATTTCGGAGAAACCATTTCGGAAAAGGACACTTCGGAGAATACATTTCGGAAAAAAACATTTCGGGAAAAGACAGTTCGTAAAAGGACGTTTCGGAAAAAAAGTACACCACCAATAGTTCATGAACGTCTCATGTTAAATTTGTAATAGGAATCTTTATCGTGATGAACGCGTTGCACTTAAGTTATTTGCACAGCATCCGAAAGAGCAACGGCGAGAACAAGTCAGAGGAAGAGGGAATCAATGAGAGAGTGCGTGAAACGAGAGAGTCAGACAGCGAAAGACGTTCTTGGCATGGCGCCAACTCGATGCAGTTATTTGAACTGCCGGCCATGGTAAAAGTCGGGATGTTGATGATTGCGGGGCCTCTCGTAGACAGCGAATTTCTGAATCCGAGCAGATTTATCATTCTGCTCTCCGACTACCGCCTTCTGCCCGTAAGGAATACCGTATCCCGTCGACTACCGTAACCTACCATACCATTACCTACCGTAAGACTACCGTAATCGCTTACTATGAAAAAGGTGGCGCCGATGAGGATCGCCTTCAGCTCCACGGGCATGTTCACAGGGACTGAAATTAGTTATTAGAGAGAATTTAAAAAAAATGATATCTCAAAAAACCGCACACATTACTTCACTGCACCAGGGTTGAAATACATTTCACAATCGCCTCTTCAACCTCTAACTACATACATAACATTTTTTTCCCAGATCGGCAAGGCTCTTCTCAAAATCCTGTAAAATCGAGCAGTTTCCCTGAGTTGTTTTTGTTGTCCACTGATCATTCGTGCATTAAAGGAGGAGGAACACGAAAAATAGAATATCGATTTGTTGGCATTATTCGCTTTCTCCTGTGAACGATAATAGAATTCCAAAATTTGAGATCTCTATCTTTCCTTCGAACCGAGATACGCGAGCGCAAAGAAACTACAATAGCTAAGGGACAATCAGGGTCAAGTGCTGGTTACGGTAGAGGGGGCGTTCTCTCACGTGCGCGAGTAAGCAAATCTCTCTATCAACTTTTACTCTCCTCTCGAGTTTGCATGCACTCTCTTCCCTCGCCTCCCTCGTCCCCCACAGGGAAGAGAGATGGGGGAGGGAAGAGAGTACATGCAAACGAGGGATTAGGGAAGGGGAGGAACAGGTGGAATCGCCAAAAGTCTCACTGTGTTTAGCAGCGCACTCAGTTTGCGATTATTATCCTCAACCTTTCCTTACAGTATAAACACCTGTTGCTAAGAAAATTCCATGCGGGAACCGGTGGTGTTTATCCTCCTTTAAACAATTATCAAAATCTGAAGGATAATCCTTGATAGTCCTCCCTGGACAAGTTAGAGTATCTAAATTTACTCTTGCTGTGTTAACCGAGCTCTTACTGTACTGCGCACTGCAGTTGCACGGACTTCCAGCTGGGAATCTTTTCCTTCACTACTTCTTTAAATACACGTTGAAGACTTTTGTGACACTAGGCTATTCAATCGTGTCGTTCATAACAAAAAAAAGGAAAGAACATATTTTCGCGGTGATGTGGTTTTATTAACTCATTCAACAAATCAGCGAATATAGACAGCGTCGCTGTCTGATAAAGAGCTTCTAGAAGAAATTAGCAGTTGATATTGTTCATAACTCGATAAATAAATTATTATTATTGCCATTGTTAAGCTGACCGGAAACACCATTACTATCGGGTCGCTCGAAACGCTCGTCGAGAATGCCCTTCCAACTCTTGCGAATCTCGCCAACCACTTCACCCGACATCATCGACACCTGTATTATGCACACCATATTATTGATATTATTTCATATTACCTTATTATTTAACAAACATTGCACGTCTTTCACCTACTGCACTTCTCTCACTCACACATTGCATTTGTCACCAAGTCGTGACATCGTAATTATATTGATTCGTAATATCACATATTACCATAATTCAAACAAGATTTGGCATGACAAATGATTGATTGATTGATTGACCTACATACACAATAGGATTTTTAAAAGTACATTCGTCTCGCAGTGTCGAATGTGTCGATTAGTGTTGTTAGATCGAATAATTCTATTCGCGAGAACAAAGGGTTACTCGTGAATAACCTTTGCTATTCGGGAATAGGATTATTCGATCTAACAACACTAGTATCGATACGCCCGTGTACTACTCAGTCCACGTATCTACTGAGATTTTAATTTTATTTTTTTAAAAATTTTTTTAAAAAATATTTCGCTACCCTAATTCACACATGTTTATCACGACAAACGTTGACGTCAGGTCAGGAAATGGTTACAGATCAGGATCATTCTTCACACATTCAATTTAGACGGATCAAATCGGCCGGCCGATACGTCTATACTGAGAACTTGTATTCATTAAATTAAATAGACTGTCGGATTTGGAATTCAAAAAATTAATACCTTCCCAGATAAATGTAAGATACTAGATGGATATCATATTTGAAATTTAATATAAATACATTCTAAATAGGGTTCCCTTGTTGGAAATGATTCCAGAATTCCAAAAAGGGTGAACAAAGGCCGCCATTGTTTCCATTGATTCCAATAAGGCGCTTTGTGCGGTCAATGGAATTCCATTTCTTATTGGAATTCCAATAAGAAAAAGCCCTGTTTCCGGCTTCAATCTGTGTGAATTTAGCAGTATTACTACTCTACCGTGCACTATTCATTATGACTAGTGGTCCCTAACCTCCGGATTTGTCAAACTTTGTTTATAATTGATATGTAGATAGTTCATCAGCAATGTTGAGAGAACAAATACAATTTGAAGATCTTCCTTCATTTTAGTTGCATATAACCTAATCCAGAACATGCTCCTTTCTAATAGGCAGTCCTTATTAGAACGAAAACATGTCAACGATCTGTTTCACGAAAGATCAAAACAATTGCGCATTTCATCTGCATAGTTCACTCATCTCGCGAGTGTGCTTCACATGTCTATCGTGGCTCAGTCGGGAAAGCGGTTGCTTTCTCCTCTAAATGGTTCTGGTTCGAATCCGAACTTTTTGAACTTCTTTTGCTTTTTTTAAAAAAAAAAACAAAAGTTTTCACGCGCAAGGTGATAGATACTGTAAAGCTGTAACTTCACAACTGAGAGTCAGCGAACTGATACCATCGGCAACTAGGAGAGTGATTGAAATAAAATCATTGTCTACTTCAAGAAAATACAATATTTGTATTAATAATCATGCTCTGTACTGAGCCATGAAGTCTTTCGAGAAATCACTTTTTGGAAACACGTGTTTAGACATCATTTTAGGTGATTTCTGCTATTGGAATTCCATTTCTTATTGGAATTCCAATAACAGCCCATTTCCAATAGTCAACCGCTCCATTAATGAGTTCCATTGGAAATGAGGGGAGAATGAAACCATTTCCAATAGCCTAATTTTTCCAACAATGGAACCCTAATTCTAAAACATTCGATTCTGTTTCACTGATTAGGTTCCTATTTTTAAATGTTTGTCATTGATATTTTAACCTCGAAGTTGTCAGAAGAGCAGCAGCCTCTCTGCAGAACAAGTACCGACTGAAAATGGAAAATATTAATTTTATTTAAAACAATAGATTTAAAAAATGAGAAGCTACATATATTATAATGTATGCTATATTCTGAAATAGAAAATTGGTAAGGAATGATGATACGTAAACGCTTCCAGAAATCGCCTGAGAGGTTCAAAAATTAGGGCAGACAATCTCTCATTCACATACTATTTCGTTCGTGAACCCTATCTGGAGGTTTGGATCATACGTTGGCATGGCCACCCTAGGGCATTTTGCATTTTCGGGAACCTGATGACGGGGCACTATGCACATGTTCAAGACATGAAAAGTTGAAGGCTTGGGGTGTTAGACAAGACTGGGTGCACTATGTAAGCCTGTGAAAGCAGGGCTGGAGCACACTGCGTTAGCGATATATAATTTGCTGACCACTTGTGGGTTGAAATCACACACCTGCCGGTACTGGTCCTTGACGACGTTGCGAATGCAGCAGTTAGCACCCATGCGGAACGAGCCAATCTGCCGATTAGAAAACTACATTTAAAAAATGTATTGCAACATTGCAATTTCAAGGGTTGTCGCCAAATGAGTGATTTACAAAAAAATTCTTCGAATGCATAAATATCGCATGTTTTTACGATTTTTAAAGACTTTGGTAGGGGCAAGGCAATCTTCTCCGAATGAAATGACCTTTTGAAGGTAGGCGAGAGATCATTTCATTCGGAAACGGCGATCACGTCTAGAACACTGATACTAAATGCACTTTAATTAGTATTGCATTTATAAAATGATACAAACAAGATCAAACAAAATGTCGAACTGGGACTTCCTGTGTTTACCGAGACGAGAGGGCACGCAAAAGCGAGAGGGTCGCCAATGTTCCTGTATGGTAAACAACGGAAGTTCGTTATTCGGCTTTTTGGTATGATCGTATCATTTTATAAATGTAATATAAGATAGTGTGGTTAACGGCCGTGCATGCACAAGTGGCAAAAAGCGAGAGTGATACACCGCGGTGCACCGAGAATGAGCCGTGCATCGGTACTGCACCGTTTTCGCCACCCTAGTTAAAATGATTTATCAACCCACCACATTGCCGGGCGGAGCCTCGACGTAGAGTCAAACGGAGGGGCAGCTGATTGAAGAATAGTAAAGATATTGGAAAAAAAACACAAAATAGGTTGGTAAGAGAAAAAAAAATTGAGAAAACGAACCTAAGCTTCGGGACATGACGTCATAGGAATTTCCGGTTTTAAAAAACTTCATAATTCGGTTTTATGAGTGTTTTATGACCACAAGGTGTATAGCCGATTTTCGCAGGACTCCAAGCCGAAAAAGAATCAGAATTTGACGAGGAACCGATTAGTACCACTCATGAAGCCGAACGGTGAAGTTTTCAAAAACCGGAAATTCGTATGACGTCATGCCCCGAAGCTTAGACGCGATTTCTCAATTTTTTTACATCATGGGGCAACACCTCCTGGGCCACTGTGCTTCACGACATTTCGACAGTTCATTTTTCGTACCGTACCAAGAATAATTCGATCCAGTCAGATAGTCTCTCCTAACATTAAGGTGCTACACAGAAAATTGATAGACATAGTTTCGAAAGCAGTAGGATTGCGGTTCGATGTTGCGCATACCCTCAGGGAGCCTCTTTTTCTCCTACCTGCTTCACTTTATATGCTCTCATTCAAAAGGCCGTAAAACGGACACGGGTATGACATCGTGCACCCAGACTAAACTTGTGGAACCCGATGATCATCGTTTGCAAAAATGAAAAAAAACAAAACAAAAAATGTACCAGCAGTTCAAGCATTTGAAGAAGCAGCACCAACAGGCAGTACAACAGTTGTAGCCACGAGTGATTCGAATCACTTCCTGCAATTATATATTTAAAAAAAATATTTTCTTTTGTTTTAATTTCAAGAGACCGTATCGGTAAGACTTGAGCATTTCCGGACATTCGCACCAAGACTTTACATGTGGCCCATCATACTCATAGCATGGGAGCACCCCTATTTGCCCTTTCCACGTGCCCTTTGGGGGTCACCGTCTATTACAAATTCACAAACACTCGACCAAAACAATAAAGCGTTCCGCGGGTAAGCCCACGTCACACAGGTGAGAAAGCATGATAAAGTAAGAGACACGCCGAGGTATAGAGAAAGAGTGCACATACACATATTGGTCCACGTCCTATATTACAATTTTAAAATGATATGTTCATGAAATGGACTGCCGGTGGTGTACTCTCTTCCTATAGTTCGGTGTGTCTCTTGCATTGGCATGTTTTTTTCCAGCCGTATCTGTTGTTTAGGAGCGGAACGTTTAATTATTTTGGACGAGTGTCTCTGAATTTATAACGCCTCTCATTTTAAAATTGTAATGACCGTGTCGTTATTGTCGACGATATGCATGGTAAATCCGCCGTTGTACGGATTACAGCAGAAGTTTCCACTCTTGATCGCGTAGTACAACTGAAATATTAAATATAATTATTTTATTTAATAAGCACAAAATTTCTAAAGATTATTAGGGATTCGATAAGACTGGGTATGTGAATGTTTTAGCATCAATTACACAAACGACCCTTATAATCCGTCAGAAGTTCGCGAACTTTTCACGCATCTTTTCTTGCTCGTTTTAAGATATTTTCTTTATAATTTGCGTTAGGTCATTAGAGACGCATAAGAAACCATTAATGCCGAAGAAATTAACCAAAAATATAAACTAGGGAATTAGCCGCACCTCTTAGAAGGTCGCGGAATTCTGCGAGTTGTTTTCACGCAGCTAGACAGTGACGAGAGAGCACGTAAACAGAGAGAGCGCAGAAATACAACAACAACATTGCTTACTTTTCCCTCTCCTCGTTCCGCGTGCTCTCTCGTCACTGTCTAGCTCGCGGAAATCAACTCGCAGAATTCCGCGACCTTCTAAGAGGTGCGGCTAATTCCCTAGTTTATATTTTTGGTTAATTTCTTCGGCATTAGTAGTTTCTTATGCGTCTCTAATGACCTAACATAAATTATAAGGAAAATAGCCTAAAACGAGCAAGAAAAGATGCGTGAAAAGTTCGCGAACTTCTGACGGATTATAAGGGTCGAAAATTTTTTTTTTTAGATTTCTCAAACTATTTGATAGCGCTAAAATTAAAAAAAACGGAAAAATAATGAAAATGCCACGCCTGCTGTCCGTATCCATTGCTGATGACGTATTTCTTTTTGCCCTCGAACTCACGACCGACTGGGACGTAGCCAACCTCCTGAAGCGGCTTGTGAGGCGTTAAAAATGATCCGAAAAGAAACAAATTTTTTTTGAATTCCTGTAATTCAAAAAGTATTGATTTTTTTGTCGCCAAAACTCGGCCACCAGGGAAGCTAGAGACTTCAAATTACGTTTTCCGAGTCGCACACACACTTTTAACCTAAATTCAAAATTTAAAGTCCCTAGAATCACTGGCAGCCAAGTTATGGCGAAAATCAGTAATTGAATTTCAAATATTTTCTTTTCTTTTCCTTTCCGAAGAGGTTTAAAGGCAGCATCTAAGGCTTACAGTAGCTCTTAGCAGACGTCCATCTACGGTTTTGTATCGATGTTATGTAGGGCAGTCTACAGTATACCTTTCTGATCTGAATGTTGTCGACGGGAATGAGCAGCTCAAGACCGGGTGGACAATTCACGAGCTCTTCCGGTGGCGGCATCCAAACACCTGCGATTACGTAATCACTTGTCACATCACCGGAGTAGAGAAGAATGCGATAATCCATCTGAGACACCATCGGCGGTTTGGTTGGAATATCGATTTATGCTAAGGTGACTTACCCGGCGGCAACTGTGGCATCCCGCGCGGGATACTCTCAGACTCCTCCTCCGGTGGCGGCATCCAAACTCCTGCGATGACGTAGTAACTACGATATCCGGGATTCATAGTACGGTAGCTCGGTTGGATTATCGATTTATTGATTTACCTGGCGGCAACTGCTGCAGCCCGGGTTGTTCAGTGACGATCATAACAGGAGTATTGGAAATGAGAGGCGACCGCACCAAAGATGTGGAAGACTAGAAAATGAAGGGTATTTGAACAATTCAGTGACGAAGATCGCATAATAATCGGTATTTGCAAATCAAAATTAGACCAAAAACAAAGTTTACAATTGATGACAATCCAGTATGATTTGGTTCTTTTAAGTTTCAAATAATGGACAAACGTTTTTTATGGCCTGTGTAAGTTACTGAGTGACCAGGCGGTTGTTCAACAAAGCGCAACAACATAATCATATGACATGCGTTCCAAAATTCTATGATGTGCAGTAGGGTTCCGCAAGAGAGACGTTTAAAAAAGAGACACTAATTGGATTAGTGTCTCCTATAATTGGTGTCTCCCAGGGAGACGTCTCTCGATGGTAATTTCGTGGGAGGCATTTGGGGAGACGATTGAAGAACAATAACTTTATAGAGGAATTGGAGGGAAAAGCGGTTGAACTCTAGTTCCCTTTGGGACCAATTACCACCGCTCTTCACTAGGGGAGAATGGGAAAGTGGAGGGAGACGTCTCCCATTATTCCTCTTTCAATCAAAGGAGACATTCATTTTTGTATGTAAAATCGGGGGGGTGACATTCCGGCAACGGCATTTCGGCAACCGACATTTCGGCAACCGACATTTCGGCAACGGGTCATAACTCAGTCGGGAGTCATCCTACGAACTTCGGAGTGGTACTATTGTAATCAGCATCAGATAATTGAAATTTCATTAATTAATTAATTAATTAACATTATTAATGAGATGGATGTTAATTAATTAATTAATTAGTAAATATTAATTAAGTGATGCTGATCACAATGGTACCACTCCCATAGCGCTAGGCCATCTCATTAATAATGTTAATTAATTAATTAATTAATGAAATCTTAATTAACTGATGCTACTTACAATGGTACAATCGATTATCGGTTTTGGCACTACCGTGCAGGGTGAGCAGGAATAAGGTAGCGGATACCCTAATCTGAGCGTATCAAAACGATAATTTGGCAGCAATCTACCAGTTTTGAAAGTCCATCAGGTTACGGTAGCAGCTACAGTACGTCGTAGAGCATCATAATCACTTACAATGAGGAAAGTGGCTCCGATCAGCGTCGCTTTCAGCTCCATTGGCATGTTCACAGGGACTGCAATTAATTGAATTTAAAAAAAAATTTATCTCTGAGGATCAGCCCATATTTCTACACTCTATGACCCAAGGCTATTTTATCGGCAGCCTCTTCCGCTAGTTCATAAATCTTACTGGAAAAATCACGCCTGTTCGCCGCAATATTCACATGAGCTCTTTCAGAATATAGTTGATGTTTTTGCGATTTAGAAAAACTATTTTGAAAATAAATAGTATGTAAAAAATACTGACCGGAAACACCGAAACTGTCGGGTCGTGCGAAACGCTCGTCGAGAATGCCCTTCCAACGCTTGCGAACCTCGCCCACCACTTCCCCAGACATCGTCGACACCTGATTAGAAAGTATACTTATTTTATATTTAAAAAAAGGAAATTAATATTTTCGCGATTTTATTTTTTTCTTCTAAATATTGATTTGTTCCGGAAAACATTCTTTTGTTTTATCTCCAACCTTGAACTCCTCGCCACAACAATCTCTTCCGAGGTGGAGCACGGACTGAAAGGAAATAACAATTTTTGGCACTACTGCTGAAGCCCGGAATCATCAAAAAAGGAATCTAAGAACAAAGATTCCTCGACACTGAACAATGTAATTTTAAATGCTCATTTCAAGTGCGCATCGACTATTTATCGGCCTGTTCCGGGGGCTTCATAAGTAGTGCACCATTTTTGGAGCTTTGCTGCCTCTTGGATCTATAGTACAGCTGATAAGAAAATCAGAGAAAAAGAGACTACCCGAGGGATGGCAAATGCCGAGCCGGCCGATCTGAGAACGAATATATTTTTTTACAAAAAAAAGACAAAAAACAGGAATTTGTATACTTGTATTTTCGTTTCTGATAGTTTCCATAATTCTAAATCCGAGATCAAAGATCAATGCCCGACCACATTTCGGGGTGGAGCCTCGACGATCAGTGAGTCAGAGACGCACCTGTGCGAAGAATAATGCAAATATTCATAAGACTCGCAAAATAGGGAGCTATCAAGGTGCTGCTAAATGGCGCATTTCGCGCCAGATTGAAGAAAAGTCGAAAGCAACGTGGGGTGTCCTGTTAAACTCAACGAACCCGGTGATCCTGGTTCGCAAAAAAATAACAAAATAGAACAACAAATATATACTTACCAGCAGCAGCATGAAAAGGCTGCGCAGCAGTTGTATTCACGTGTGAATCGAATCACTTCCTGAAAAAGGAATATTTTTCTTTAAACAACGCATACACGCGCAACGAGATCTACACCTGCACGCAATACACATACTATTGAGTATGGAGGCTATGAATTAGGCAATGAGTGTACTAGGGTTGTGTAACAAAACATTTTGTTAAAAAAAAGTATAGTGGCTTTTTTCTCAGTATGTACCGTGTCACTATTGTCGACGATGTGCATGACGAATCCGCGGTTGTACGGACTGCAGGCGTTACAGCCGCCAGACGAACTCTCGATCGCGTAGTACAACTGAAATAGTAATTATAATTAGTTAATTAATTAGCTGAAATTATAATTGAACTTTTCTAAATAATGTTTGAGATTGGATAGGACTGTGTCTGTAAATGTTTTAGAGAACAATTCGATAATCGAACTGAGCCGCCAGAGTACGATGGCTCGGTTGGATTGTCAATTCCAAAACAACAGCAACGACACTACAGTTCTTTGTAAATTTCTCAAACTATTTCACTGATGTTGACATTTTTGGAACGCAAAAAAAATTTTAAAAAAAGGAAAAATACCAAAAACAAAAAAAATCTCACCTGCTGCCCGTATCCATTGGAGATTATGTATTTGCGTGTGTCCTCGAACTCGCGACCTACTCCGACGAAGCCAAGCTCCTGAAGCGACTTACTGTGCCTCTCATCAGACTTCTGTCTACGGTATCGATCGATATTAGGCAGGAGGAAGGCTACAGTATACCCGTCTGATCTGAATGTTGTCGACTGGAAAGAGCAGCTCAAGACCGGGCGGGTAATTCGCAGGAGGTGGCGGTATCCAAACACCTGTGATGATGTGATCACTACGAAATGGGGGATTCGGTGTACGGTGACTCAGTAGGATACTGAATTTATTCGATCGATGATTTACCCGACGGCAACTGCGGTATCCCGGGCGAGGAACTCTCAGACTCCTCCGGTGGCGGTATCCAAACACATGCGATGATGTGATCATTGTGAAATAATGGATTCAGGGAACGGACGGAATATCGATTTATTTATTTACCTGGCGGCAACTGCTGCATCCCGGGTTGTTCTGTGAAAATCATAAGGGTAGTAGCAAATGAGAGACGACCGCACGCGAGAGGAGGATGATGAGCAAATGAAGGGTATTTAAAAATTTAATGACGAAGATCGCATAATAACTAGGGTTCCCCGTTTTTGCGATTTCACCTGATTGTTCATTCTTAGCGGTGGGATCAACCTGATCAGGTGAATGGTATTTTGGAAATAGGTATTGTGTCACCTGAAACCCCATTATATTCCCTCATTCGCAACTCATTTTGATGATCGGAGCGGTTGATATGGACCGCAAATCGCCAAGGAAGAACACAAAAGTGAGGGTTTCAGGAAAACATCTTCAATCAGGTGACACAAAACCTATTCCCCCCATTTTCACTTCGACCTATAGGTGGACTCGGTGTGGGGAGAAATAAAGGGGAGAGGTTTCAGGTCAAATATTCACCGCCTGAAAAGGGGAACCCTAATAATAACTGGGATTTGCAAATTCAGTTATAACCAAAAGCACAATGTACAATTGATTTTGTGATTTGGCACTGTTGAGTTTCAAGCAATGTACAAGTGTTTCTATGAACTGTGTAAATTGCTCCGGTAGAAGGCCTTTTTCACAACTAGGAACAACGACACAACCATAAGATTGGAAGGATAGGCGCCCACTCTGCGCCGATGCCAAATGTCAAATTCTGCGCTTTCATGTTTTTCTTGACTGTTTTGGGCGTACAATTAGTGATGCACCTCCATGATTCCTCATGATTTCATGCAAGAAAAATATCAAAAGAAGGGTCGAAAAAAGTTGGTGTTAAGGTATCAGATCTCTTGTACACACCGCCTCACTGCCCTTCGATTAGTTCACTTTCCGCCTATTTTTTCCATATAAATTAGACGAGTAGAAGCAGAATCGCAAGGCGGTTCGAATGAGGTATGACACGACCTTCACACTGTAAATCAATTACCGGCTAATTAGGTAAATTAGCGACAAATAAATTAGACAGCGAGATTCGGCATGAAATTCATTTTGTATACGCGATATTTTGACGCTCTATCTGCAATTCTGATAGAGATATTTTCAAAAATTATATTTCCCAGTATTCTGCAGCATCGTTTGGCGCAAAAAATGAAATTCATGACAAGCGAAAGACGCCATGTGTGTGTGGGGATTGTGGGTTGTGCTTCCTTCAATCTTACGTCTTCAGGCACAGTAGTCTACCAATCGGGGGGTACCACCGCGTCCTATGGTGTAGCCTTTCTGCTCCGTCCGCACCTCGCGCGTGGAGCGGTGTTCCATGGCCTCTCGGACCGTCTCGCCACTCTGCAACTTCCACTTCAACGGCTCTTCCTGGTCTGCGCGTATGCCCCGACGTCTGCCCACAGCGACAACGACTACGATGACTTCCTAGACCAGGTTGAGGCCGCATTGCAGAAGGCACCGAGAGGTTTCATGCCAGTTCTGGTCGGTGACTTCAACTGTAGAGTAGCGAGGGAGCCCGGAAATGAGATCTTCGTTGGCAACTTCGCCTCTAAGTCACCGAACTCACGCGGCCGCACTTTCACAGAGGCCTGCATGAGGAACAGACTGCGCATCTGGAATACCTTCCCGAAGAGAAGACATGGCCGGATCTGGACTTGGCGCTCTAATAACGGCTTCACTTACCATCAGATTGACTACATCGCTGCCCCTCCATCTGCGCGGGTAGTCAACTGTGGAGTCGTTGGTCAATTCGAGTTCAACTCTGACCATCGCCTTGTCCGGATGTGTCTTTCTCTCCCTAACAAGGTGAGGCAGAAAAGACGCAGGGAACGGTTTGATCTTGATCGGGCCGCATTCTCTGCCAACGCAAATCTCCTCGCGTCACTGCCCCTTGTTCGTCCCAACACTGCCCACGACGCCTACAGTACCATCAAGGCATTCACCAAAACTGCGGCAACCAACTGTTGGAGAGCGCGACACAACCCACCATGGATATCGGCCACAACTCGGAATCTACTCGCCCAACGTCACCACCTGCAGTCCAATCCCCAAGGATCCGTAGCCTATTCAGTCGCCTGCAATGCAGCCCGTACGAATCTGAAGGAGGATATCAGGAGGAGAAAAGAGGCACAGGCGAGGCAAGCAGCAGCAATGGGAAGGAGTATAGTCAAGGAGATGCTCAACCTGCAAACATCTCGGAAGCGTCTACTTGTTCCTGACCCAGCCACTGGCGTGTTCTCCCAAGCTGCCACAATGGATGCTGTGCAACGCTTTTACCAGTCCCTCTACACTCCTGCGGTGGCGCTCCCACTGGCAGTTACCCCGAGACCACCCGACCCCCTCCCTCCCTTCCTTCCCGACGAGACTAAGCAAGCAATGTCCCTTCTCAAATGTGGTCACTCCCCCGGCTCTGATGGAATCCTCCCCGAGATGCTTTACCACTCCAGAGAGCACCTCGCTCTCGCTCTCGCCGACCTTCTCAACTCCCTGGTAGCTGGAGACCCCGTGCCCGGCGATTTAGTGGAAGCTGTTGTGTCACTTCTCCACAAGAAAGGTGACCCTACGAACATCGGCAACTTCCGTCCCATCTCGCTGCTTACCGTTACTCTCAAGACCATCACAAGGGTAATTCTGAAAAGAATCGAGGGCTCGCTAGAAGAGGCGGAATCGCACACCCAAACCGGTTTCCGGAAAGGGCACAGCACCCTCGACAACCTGCATGCCATCAAGCAGGTAGCAGAAAGAACCCATGAGTACGGTATCCCCCTCTACCTCGGATTTGTCGACTTCAAAAAAGCCTTCGATTGCGTGGAGTGGAGCGCTGTTTGGCAAGCACTATGGACTTCCGGAGCCCATCCCACCCTCGTTGATCTTCTTCGCCGTATCTACGAGTCATCTTCAACACTCATCAGAGTCAACGAAGATCTCGTTCCAGTCGACGTTAGAAGAGGAGTCCGCCAAGGGGACACTTTATCCCCTCGCCTGTTCAATGTTGTGCTTCGATTCGCCATGAACGACATCGACTGGGAGAAGGATGGACTTAGGATCGATGGGAGGAACCTGACCCATTTAGAATACGCAGATGACGTGGCACTCATTGCAAAGTCACGTCCAGAGCTGGAAAGAATGCTGAAGAAACTTATGGATGCATGTTCTCGAGTTGGTCTCGAAGTCAATGCTTCGAAGACTAATCTGCTCACCTCATGCACCACGACCCGAGCTCCCATTGTGATCGAGAACAACAAGTTCAACTTCATTCCATCTGCCACCTATCTAGGAGGGACAATTAGTCTTCCCCTAAATATCTCTGAAGAAGTGGAACATAGGATTCGACTCGGATGGTTCGCATGGAGCAAACTGTCTCATCTTCTTTCGTCCCGTCTTTTACCTATGAAGACCAGAAGAAGACTGTTTGAGAGCTGCATCACGTCTACAGTACTCTACGGGAGTGAAGTGTGGGCTTTGAGAGGGAATGAGAGAAATCGGCTGAACGTCACACAGCGAGCAATGGAGAGAAGAATGATTGGAGTGACTTTGAGAGATCGCTGGAGAAATGAAAGACTTCGGGAAATCACCAAAGTGAAAGACTGGGTACAGGAAAGCCTCAAACGAAAAGCTCAATGGGCATTGAAAGTGAGGAGTATGGATACGGAGAAATGGTGCAGAGCGACTACCGTGTGGACCCCTTACAGCAGAACTCGTCCCCCAGGCCAGCCAAGAGCAAGATGGAGAGATGACCTAAGGAGAGCAATCGGCGCGAACTGGTGGAATGCAACTTATGAAGACTACCGTCCCATCCTCATCTGAGCGATTATCGCCTGATATGATAAATTGATTGATTGATTGATTGTTGTATATCGCAGACAATAGTTATCGCAGACATCCTCATATGAGAGTGTCCCTGTCGATTTCACACTCTCCCTCACTCCAAACCCGTTTCCTTAGGGTTCACCAGCCTGTGAAAACATTTTGGCGAAGTTTCCCACGTATTCCACTAGGCGAGTGTGTGTAGCGTGTGGGAGTATTTCTGTCATCCACAGAATTCAGCAATCTCGGTGCACCAGCGCAACTCTCTCATGTAAAGCCAGACTTCCGCTTCTGTCAAGCGACAAAAACTGCCAAACTCCCAACACCAAAGAAGTTGCGCATTCGGCGCAATCTTACTCCATCTATAAGTATAAGTATAATTCCGGTAATTCGTCCAGTTTCGCTGAGTGACCAACCCCTCCCCCCGATATTCGTGTTTCGCTTGCTAATGTTATTGTTTCTAATTTCGTATCCGCGTTTTTCCTTGTGAATTCGAATAAATATATATAAATATATATATATATATATAAGTTCGAGCTTTTATTCCCACACTATGGCTATCAGATGTATCTCTCTATGTAGTGTCTCTCGCTTCTGGTAAATGCTGAAAATGCTTGACCCTGAAGTAGGGACTCAAAAGCTCATTTCACGATAGATTCAGGAATGGAGGAAGTCGTATTCACCGTAATCGACGCTACTCTGTCCGTTGGATTCGCCTATGTGCTCATCATGGTTGGAATATCGGGAGGTAAGGTATCTCATCATCCCAACGACGAGGGGATGAGTTGGAAAAGGGACGCATCAGATACGTTTCAGAGTGATGTGGTTTGAGAGAGGCAGCTGTACCTTTACTTATACCGTTTACCTTTTTATCTCAGCATCACCACAAACGGCATTCCACAGTATTGGTCAAATTTCCCTCAGTGGGCCAGTTGAGGGAGCGTCTGTCCCGTTTTATAAAGGGATTGGAAACGTTTTAACCTGTTTAATAAAGTGTTTATTGTAACCTCTTTGATAAGTGACACACTATGCAGGACCCAGTTTCCGTACATCATTCTTCACTCTTTTCATGCTAACTGGTGAGTGACAGAGAAAAATGAAGTCACAATTAATTAATTTATTTATCGTACACCAGGGTAGGACTACACGCGACGATAATTACCACTTTAGGTGTGTACGGCATTTGCTCTGTGAACATCTCTCACATTTTCAACAAGCAGAACCCTTCTTTTGAGCAGCACCAATGGCTCTTCAAGATTGTATACGTAAGCATTTATGCTTTCAGGAAAGCATACGTTTGAGTCTTCCAATATTATCAAAAGTGAAAGGAATTTCTCTGAGTTTAGTCAATGAAAATTTATTAGTCATGCAATTTTTAGAAGTTTTTTTTGCGAAAAAACGTTGTGAAAAGGTGGAAAACTGTTTTAACTGTTCACCCCTGATTTTTGCGCAGCATTGAGGGGTATGAGTGTCTGACGCGCAGGTAGCGAAACAGTCATACCTATTGCAGTTTTAACCACCCTTACTTGCACTACACTAGAAATTAGATTTGAATATTGCAAACTAATTTTAATAAAATGTACTTCCAGTTCGTGCACCTTATGAGCACGCGTGGGGAGTCAACGGGGAAACTCATGCTGATTCTTCAGCGCTATTTGGTGTTGCGACGAGACGACTACTTTGAAAAGGTGAACAATCCGGAATGAGTAGATTGTACTCGGTGATTCTCGTCATGGTTGAGATAACTTCTTTCTTCTAAGTAAGGCCAAGAGTAAGACAATCCAGAATTTCGTGTACCTGATATACCCGGGAGTGCTCTGTGGAGTGTACCCGGGAATACATGATGTACACGACCAAGTACACGAAATTTTTGAGAGCATTCACAAAACAAATGATATTTTATAATGATTTAAGGAATTTTGCTGCAGATATGGATTGGGCGCTCCTCAATCGTTGCACATGCAATTCTGCTCTTGCTACCTCCCATCGCGACGTATGTTTTCGATATAGTCGTAATATATATATTTATCGAGTTATGCACTATCGTACGCGATTCTCATTACCGCACGAATTTACGAAAAGTACTTTTTGTCCCATTTTTTACTGGCAAGGAGCTCATTCGATTCAGAAAAATAGGTTTAGTAGGGATTGGCACGGAATGTCACGGTGAAAAATGGCAAGAAATCGATAAAATATACTGTAGCGTCCAAATGGAGCGCGTTCATAATTAAATTTCAGTTCGCGATTGCATCCACGCATTTTCGCGCTCTTTGGCTCCGCTTTCCCATCCATTCTATTCGTGTTTTTATTGTTCATTGTGTGTATTTCTTGTTTCAAATGATGCTCAGAGCCAACAGGCATTGTTTTCAGTGGTGACAAGATGCATTCGTCGCCGCCCAGGCGCGTCAGCGACGCTTCGCCGACTAGAGCCCCGATAAGTAGGGATGGAGTCACTCAAAGGTAAGTAGTTCGCTTGATTTGACATACTAGAAAGATGTAAAAATGAAGTTGTGGCCTTCTGTGATTGCCGATTGTTGCGGGCAATACACGTCTCTTGCGATTACACACACTGTCACTCGCTCGTTCCAAGCTTGCGATGGCTGGAAATTAGTATTAGTCACGAATAGTGTCTGTCCATTTTGCTATTTTTACGTATAGTCTGTTCTGTTCAGATTCGCCCCCTTGCCGTGGCCCGCCCGACGCATCTTCAATTTGTTTTGCAGGTACGAATTAATTGTGCATACTTGAAAAGGGAAATAATTGATCACTCGTTCATTCAATTCACTTGTTTTCCATTCTGGCGGTTCGTTCATCATTATTTTGCTTCGGTATTCGTTTCTGCCCCGGTGAACTCATGCCACAACGTTTATAGGAAACGGGCTAGTAGTGAATTCTCATGGTAAACGGGTAGTTTCTCCGTTTTCTAACTGTGGTGTCTTCATAATACAACTTTTTATTTAATTATATAATATTTCAGCTTCGTGGTCGGGCGCGTCTCCCCGTCCTCCTCTCTCCCTCGGTCTGATGTTTATTAGGTAATATTTTCCTCCTTGGTTTTATTTGTATCGGCAAAGACAGTGTGTGGCTTGGGCTTTGAATTCCAGCCATCGTGATGACGTGTGCTGGAACCGGCTTCGAGGTGCATCGATCGGCGACAACGATGCGCGCGCAGAGGTACCGTAATCGTTCATTTGATTTCATTGATCTAAAATTAATCGATAACTCCGGAATTGCGACGATATCGATCAGTTTCCAACGGCATTTGGCCACATAGCAGTAAAACTATGTTGGGCCGACCACGTTCGATGATCATCGATGAGTATTTAGGATGATTGAGTGATAATTTATTATTTGTCTTTTCCTCTTCAATTTCTATATCGAGCACTAGTCCGTGATGAACATGTTTTCGGCGCCAACACTTGAATTCATCACTTAAATAAATAGTTACATTTTATTCCAAAATTTTGTGCCCCGTCGATGGCCATGCACCGTTTTCGCCACCCTAGCTCTCAATTGTTAGTTATCGCCGCATGATTTTTGTGCGCATGATTTTTGTTTCACCAAACACGCGGGATTTCCTTATCTTGCACGTCGGTACCCTTATTTTCATTCGAGACCTGTCAATGGATTACGGTACTGGGAGAAGAGTATATGCGCCAGAATGTAGTCCTAGTTTTACACGAGGCTATACTATGCCAGTATACCGGCGCACACGCTGTTTTTTATCATTTGAACTGGAACAATCAAACTCAGAATTTTTCTTCCTACAGTAATACGATTTCTAGTTTACGCAACAGGTAAAAACGAGAGTAAGCTCCCGATCAGTTCCGAGCATCGCCGATGCTCCCGATCGACGATGCTCAATGCGCAATAGACCACCACAAGGTGTAACACGGTAAACGGGGTGTGACGGTTACGGTAATTGGTGGATAGTCGACGAATAATTACGTTTATGTGGTAATTCACTATAATTTTTCAGTTGTACTCACCGGGATCCTGCTACAGACGACACCACTTCGTTGGACAGGTATCACACTCAAGCAGCACGGTACGTTTATTAATCTAATTTATTTATCGTCTTATTCACCCCCACCCTTCCCATTATACATGGTTGCGATGTATCATAAGGCGGGATTCCGTTACCGGACGTGAGGCCAGAGCTTTCATTTCCTGGTCTCCATCTGGTTACGGTATTCTACCGATACTGCTCCTCTTCCCCTTCACCACTCCCTTAGCACTTTTAGTAACATTAAAACAAATTAAATGCTGACAGCATTTCCAGCGTGATGAAAATTCAAGAAAAAAACAATTATTTTCTACTTTTGGAGTTTGGAGAATCTATATATTTTTGTGTGCTCATTGTATAAACTAAAATATATATATATATATAGTCCTACCGTAATCATTCCGTGATATTCTCACGTTACCAATGTTGTCTCTATACGATACATAATATGTGATTAAATTACGGTATCAAAATTACGGTATGCACGTTGTTTATAAATCTTTCGCAGAAATCAATCGCTCAGCATGTGGATCTAAAATCATGTACAAATCGTGCGTTGAATAATCGTAGCTTTTGACTTCATTACGGTAAATGGTAGATAAGAAACTTATGGTTATAACACACAAACATATCACATATGGTTGTAATTGTGATTTACGGTGTGGATTTCAAATTCTACCTGCCCTCACACCCCGACTGAGTGTAATGGGTTGCAACAACCATGAATATGTATAGTAGTTACGGTAGGTACTGATATTAGTGCAGTGCCGTTATTTATTTACTGTGTAGTTCACAAAATATATTAAATAATATCGATTTATGAACAATCGTGTTTTAAAGAATACAATTATGTGAATTCCGCCTCCACGTAGCGATGGAGATCTGAAAGTAGAAAATAATTGTTTTTTTCTTGAATTTTCATCACGCTGGAAATGCTGTCAGCATTTAATTTGTTTTAATGTTACTAAAAGTGCTAAGGGAGTGGTGAAGGGGAAGAGGAGCAGTATCGGTAGAATACCGTAACCAGATGGAGACCAGGAAATGAAAGCTCTGGCCTCACGTCCGGTAACGGAATCCCGCCTTATGATACATCGCAACCATGTATAATGGGAAGGGTGGGGGTGAATAAGACGATAAATAAATTAGATTAATAAACGTACCGTGCTGCTTGAGTGTGATACCTGTCCAACGAAGTGGTGTCGTCTGTAGCAGGATCCCGGTGAGTACAACTGAAAAATTATAGTGAATTACCACATAAACGTAATTATTCGTCGACTATCCACCAATTACCGTAACCGTCACACCCCGTTTACCGTGTTACACCTTGTGGTGGTCTATTGCGCATTGAGCATCGTCGATCGGGAGCATCGGCGATGCTCGGAACTGATCGGGAGCTTACTCTCGTTTTTACCTGTTGCGTAAACTAGAAATCGTATTACTGTAGGAAGAAAAATTCTGAGTTTGATTGTTCCAGTTCAAATGATAAAAAACAGCGTGTGCGCCGGTATACTGGCATAGTATAGCCTCGTGTAAAACTAGGACTACATTCTGGCGCATATACTCTTCTCCCAGTACCGTAATCCATTGACAGGTCTCGAATGAAAATAAGGGTACCGACGTGCAAGATAAGGAAATCCCGCGTGTTTGGTGAAACAAAAATCATGCGCACAAAAATCATGCGGCGATAACTAACAATTGAGAGCTAGGGTGGCGAAAACGGTGCATGGCCATCGACGGGGCACAAAATTTTGGAATAAAATGTAACTATTTATTTAAGTGATGAATTCAAGTGTTGGCGCCGAAAACATGTTCATCACGGACTAGTGCTCGATATAGAAATTGAAGAGGAAAAGACAAATAATAAATTATCACTCAATCATCCTAAATACTCATCGATGATCATCGAACGTGGTCGGCCCAACATAGTTTTACTGCTATGTGGCCAAATGCCGTTGGAAACTGATCGATATCGTCGCAATTCCGGAGTTATCGATTAATTTTAGATCAATGAAATCAAATGAACGATTACGGTACCTCTGCGCGCGCATCGTTGTCGCCGATCGATGCACCTCGAAGCCGGTTCCAGCACACGTCATCACGATGGCCGGAATTCAAAGCCCAAGCCACACACTGTCTTTGCCGATACAAATAAAACCAAGGAGGAAAATATTACCTAATAAACATCAGACCGAGGGAGAGAGGAGGACGGGGAGACGCGCCCGACCACGAAGCTGAAATATTGTATAATTAAATAAAAAGTTGTATTATGAAGACACCACAGTTAGAAAACGGAGAAACTACCCGTTTACCATGAGAATTCACTACTAGCCCGTTTCCTATAAACGTTGTGGCATAAGTTCACCGGGGCAGAAACGAATACCGAAGCAAAATAATGATGAACGAACCGCCAGAATGGAAAACAAGTGAATTGAATGAACCAGAATGGAAAACAAGTGAATTGAATGAACGAGTGATCAATTATTTCCCTTTTCAAGTATGCACAATTAATTCGTACCTGCAAAACAAATTGAAGATGCGTCGGGCGGGCCACGGCAAGGGGGCGAATCTGAACAGAACAGACTATACGTAAAAATAGCAAAATGGACAGACACTATTCGTGACTAATACTAATTTCCAGCCATCGCAAGCTTGGAACGAGCGAGTGACAGTGTGTGTAATCGCAAGAGACGTGTATTGCCCGCAACAATCGGCAATCACAGAAGGCCACAACTTCATTTTTACATCTTTCTAGTATGTCAAATCAAGCGAACTACTTACCTTTGAGTGACTCCATCCCTACTTATCGGGGCTCTAGTCGGCGAAGCGTCGCTGACGCGCCTGGGCGGCGACGAATGCATCTTGTCACCACTGAAAACAATGCCTGTTGGCTCTGAGCATCATTTGAAACAAGAAATACACACAATGAACAATAAAAACACGAATAGAATGGATGGGAAAGCGGAGCCAAAGAGCGCGAAAATGCGTGGATGCAATCGCGAACTGAAATTTAATTATGAACGCGCTCCATTTGGACGCTACAGTATGTTTTATCGATTTCTAGCCATTTTTCACCGTGACATTCCGTGCCAATCCCTACTAAACCTATTTTTCTGAATCGAATGAGCTCCTTGCCAGCCCTCTAGGTTCAGAATTCAGAAAAAGTAAAAAATGGGACAAAAAGTACTTTTCGTAAATTCGTGCGGTAATGAGAATCGCGTACGATACTCTGAGAAAAAAGTCTCTACGATCAGGGTACCAAGTGAAAACGTTCACTTTACTGTAGGAGAACGTCACTTGAAATAAGAGGCATTTCACTTGGTGACCTGATCCTAGTGACGCTTTTCTGAATGTAATCGATAATAAGTAATAATAAGTTTAAAATGTTAAAGTCACTACTGCAAACACGAAATATGAAGTCGTATGGAGCGAAAAAGTGCTGGTATAAGAGATCGTAACTTTGTTTAACAAAGGAAATGGCTTTGTCCTCTTCCCCTGCCTTCGAAAGTTCTTTTTCGAAGTAGGAAACACACGGGGTCCTATTAGAATATACAGCGATTCTAGCTCTGCCACAGAGATAGAAAGCTCAAATCCACTTCAACACATGCCATCTTTTTGGTGGCCACTGGATTCTGGTTTCGAAATATATACGTATTGAGATGCAATTTAAATCTCGCGAAATAAATACGCAGAAAAAAGATAATCAGTGCTTCCGAAACCATATCCATAAATCTGTGTTGCGTATTTATATTTTACAGGAAAGTTTTTTTCCAGAAGAGGCAACACTTGTTGATAGTAAAGTTTTTGGTATCGGTTAGTAAGAATGCTCCGAGTCTCGATAATGAACAATTAGGCCATTTGATTGCCGGTAAAAACGCTTCACGCCCTTTAAAATGCATTGCACTTGAATTTAAGTTTTAAGTACTAGTAATACTGTTATTATTATTATTATTATTATTACCGTTTTTAGTATGCCCGCAATCTTCTCTGACGTCACTTACCGAATCCAAGCGGGAAAGAAGCCCATCGTTTTTGGTATCGGCGATACCTGGTTCCTCGTATGTTTTCTTGGTTTATCACCTATTATATAATTCTACAAGTCAATCGAGTTTTTGGCATGATAAATGATTGATTGATTGATTGATAGCCCAGAAGGAGTATATTGTTATTCAAAGTTGAGCAAGGCATGTTTCACATAGCGGAACAAAGAACTGAAATCTGAGTCGAGAATAGAGTGCCGAAAGTATATCACATGATTCCAAACGTACAGATCAGGGTTAGAGCGAGAGAGTATGCAAAAGTGAGAGAGTCCCTCTCGATTTCACACGCTCTCTCACCCCAAAGGCCTTTCTGGAAGGTTGACCGGGCGGTGGAATGATGTGGCCCGCTTACGATAGAGCCGGACAAACCACTACGGGATCCGGACAGTAGAAAATATGAAATGTGAGATAAACATGGTTTTCGGCATTATCGATGATTCTGATGACGATGAAGTATTGCTCGCTAATTACTCTCCGACTAGATATGCAAATACAAAATTAGACCTAATTTCCCAATTTAATATGATTTCTCGGTAGTTTCTTGCTAATAAGTGGACTATAAGTGCTCGTACGGTTGCTATTCACTCAAGTAACAAAATGGCTTCAACAGAAATACATATTTGCATATTTTCAACCGGGTGTGAATTATTATCTCAAGTTGTTCTCATTAGCGAGCAATGAAATTTACATGGATTGTGGACGACACTTATAGTGATCTACCGTTTAAATTTGGACTCTCAAATCCGTTTGCAAACCAAGTTATGATTGTTTTTGAGTAATAGGCTATTGCACACAATTCCCCCATTTCAACCGACCGCTCTCGCGATTTGCAATTTTGTATCTGGTTCTGGGGGATTTAGTGTAGGATAATGAAGCATTTGCAGAGGACAGAAGCTGATTTTCAACAAGGTCCTCTCACTTGAAAATCATAACTCTGTTTGCAAACGGTTTAATTTTTTAATTGACTTTCTGATTTTGCGCAAAATGCCATTTTCGACGTTCTAGTCGAGAACAATTGTATCCCTTGGGCTTTATGAAATCAAAATTATTTTTTTAACCATAATTTGCGCTTTACATAGAAATACCAATATATTTCAAGTTTCTCGGTCAAACAAGTCTTCGAATTGAAAAAGGAATACTTTGTTATCTTCATGTGGAAATCAGTTTGTTAGAATGTTGAATCATCGTCATACAAGTACATGGGCATTTTTTACGCGTTTTGGGCACTAGGCCCATCATCAGTGACAAATTACCTAGTCAAACTAACATGACCTCTTTAGATGCTTCAAATCACCACTTTTTCGTTCTACGCTATCTACCTCGTCTTCAGTGCCGTGCTTCTCCTTCTGTGCATCAAACCCTTGTGGAAACTTTATCAGGCAACCAATGTGCGTTTCCGGGGCGCAAAATCGGCCTTTATATATTGTCTATCGATTCATTTCTGGAAAGGAATGCCAACAGATACTACAATGTTTAAGAATTACAATAATTATTTAACATAAAATTTAGTTTTAAAATTTAGTTTTAAAAAATATTCAGGGAGTAGCAAGCACCGCAAGTCAGTCTCTGGTGAAGAGCAGATGTTTTGTAATCGGGCTCTTTACCGTCAGCCATTTGTTCAGAGTATGTTGATTTTTTTATTAGTTTAGATTAATCGAAATCGTTATCGTTACCAGGTATATGTTCAAGCGGGCATTGCGATCTGCATATCCTTCGGAAATGCAGATCTTCTCAAACAACTAACATCTGTGGTAGGTAGTACCTCTGGTTTTTCTCCCCCAGTGGGGCACCAGGCTGCCTCCCAATGGGGCACAGATCAAAGGTTCCGTAGGGCACTATACGGGGGGATTCGACGGGACCCCATTAGGAGAAACGCTCGCCCCACTGGGGTCTCGGCGAATCGGGCCCCACGGAACCTTTGATCTTTGCCCCATTGGGAGGCAGCCTGGTGCCCTACCGGGGGAGAAAAACAAGAGACAGCTTCCACTTTCATGATGCAGGGACCGTACAATTGTCATTTCATTAGTTTATCAACCCTTCTGCTACAAAAAATAAGAATCTAAAAAATATAATCTTGATTACTATAGAAGCCGGTTGCTATATACATTAAATATGGAGTGGAGAATGATCAGTGTGACAGTACTGCTTCTGAATGGGTATTGGCGGTACCCGTATTCCGGCATTTCGAGCGAGAGATCGGCAATACGGCTCATATGAGTAGGGTCCACAAGGTCCGCCCACTTCTCGGGCACCCGGATTTGACAAAAAATGAGAATTGGAGTGCACAAGCGTAATTCGAAACGATATGAGTCATATTATGGCTTGTTTTGGAGGTCTTGGAGAGGGCAGTCGATTGCGCCTATATCAGAGTTGATCAGAGAACGTTTAGGTGTCGAGAAAGTGAAAATTAATTTCGAAATCGTCGAAATTGGGCTTAATAATGAACTCTCAATTTTTGATAGACCCGCATTCTATTCTCTTGATTTTTAGGTGAATATTACGAGCGAAAAAGAAATCAAAATCTGCGACTCCGAATTGTGCATTCGTTTGCAAAAATAGTGCGTGAAAATGGGGGTTTTAAGAGTACGAGAGTATCAACATTACGTTTTACTGTAAATAGTACTGGTTTTCGCAAAAGGGGAATTGAACCTGCGACATCCCGTTCACAAAGCAAACGCTCAACCCAATGCGCCATGCGAGCAGATGCTTACTCTCTGCAATTGCGCGCTATGCTCCTGCACTACCTCTGCGCTATGACACGTGCAATCCTCCAAATTGTGACGCCATTGTACTCTCCATACCTTCATTAACTGCTTATCTTCTGGTACACCATCAAAATATCTCCAATTAAGCGCGCTATGCCTATAGAAAGATTTGGGAATAGGCTCCGCCTCTCCCCCTTCTCTTCTCGTTTTCTCTCCCTCTCACAACAGTCGAAGCGCGCGTGGTTTTGGAGGTGTAGCTCGGCTCAGAGATAAGATATCGACATAAATCCAAAAGATTTGTCTTAATCAGACAAGTAGGCACATTTTGACACTAAAATCTACCCCAGTCAGTCAATTCCGCTGACCACGCTGTGGCCCCTACATATGAGGCAGAGAATCAGAGAAAAAGGATATTGCCGGATGGTACTATATGCCCAACACCGAATCGGCATTCCTACACACAGAAAAACAGTCTGATATATAAGACTTTTGAAAGGGGACCTCATATAAGACTTTTCTTCTGTGTGTAATGGGAATACTGTCACAACCCATTCGCGTATGCACTGGTGCTTCACATGAAAATATAAAGACATCTAAAAATATCGGCCTGATCTATAAGACATTGAGAAGTAGAGGTTCAACTAGATGCATTTCTCCACACACTCTTAATTTCTCGCACGCTTTCTTGCGAAAGTAGCCATTTTCTATATTTTATACAATTAGATGGTTCGTTACTTTTGACAGTATCACTCCCTTTCCGTCCCTCTGTGAATCCCCCTTTTTTAATAATTTTTCTTTATTCGCACATTTGTGTACATGTTGTCGCACCCTTGTACTGTACGATAAATAGAGAATACTTTTCAAAGCAAATACTTATCAAAGCCATTGCCAGAGTCCATACGCCAACACACTGGCGGTGCACACTCCGCCGATCGCTCTCATTATCTTCTCGCCGCACGTTCGCAGAGTGCTCACTTGCCGGTCTGTTTTTGTTTGAGTTTATGGTGCGTACGATGTCTCTCCCTTGTCTTCACTTCTAGTCTAAAAAGCGACTAGACGGGTCGGCATTACAAATTTTAAATATTACGTTTCATTATAAGAACTGCATGTGGTGTGCTTACTATCTGACTATCTCGAATTGGCGTGCAATCTCGCTCTCGTTTCTGCTGCTTATCAGCGGAATATTTTAATATTTCGAACTAGTGTTTGTGAAATTGTAATGTGAAAATGTGAAAAAAAAGAAAATGTGAAAAATTGAAAAATTGAAAAAAGTGTAACAGTAGACCGGCCGATTAAGTCGCTTTTTCGACTAGAAGTGAAGACTAGGGAGAGACACTGTCCGCACCATCAGTTACTTCTCATGAAGATATACCATACTGTTGCACAGGGCCCCATTGCATTGCTTCAATGATGTGGAAGGTATGCGACCCTTATATTCCGTTAGAAGTTCGCGAACTTTTCACGCATCTTTTTTTGTTCGTTTTAGGCTATTTTCTTTATAATTTGCGTAATGTCATTAAAGACGCATAAGAAACTACTAATGCCGAATAAATTAACCAAAAAAATAAACGAGGAGAGGGAAAAGTAAGCAATGTTGTTTTTGTATTTCTGCGCTCTCTCTGTTTACGTGCTCTCTCGTCACTGTCCAGCTCGCGGAAAAAAACTCGCAGAATTCCGCGACCTTCTAAGAGGTGCGGCTATTTCCCTAGTTTATATTTTTGGTTAATTTCTTCGGCATTAGTAGTTTCTTATGCGTCTCTAATGACCTAACGCGAATTATAAAGAAAATAGCCTAAAACGAGCAAGAAAAGATGAAAAGTTCGCGAACTTCTGACGGATTATAAGGGTCGATGATCACCCACTTGGGTTCTTAATCCACGGACCATTCGATCATTTTTTGAATCGGAAGGGAGGCGCAATTGTGAGATCACTTGTTTAGCACAGGAACGCGAGTGCACGTGAAAGCAACGACGATACAAAATCCTGCATCGACTTACTGAGAGCTGCGCTTCTCTCTCTCTCACTCACTATCTCTCTCTCTCTCTCTCTTTCTCTATTTCGATCATTTTTCTCCAAAAGTGTTCTATTGATTGACTCTAGCTACTTCATGCTGCAAGTCAGTTTGTAAGCCTATTATGTGGAGGACGATTCTGGCCAGTACTACTTTACGATTGTGAATAAATTATTTACACTTGTGTTGTGTTCTACGCGTTGTCTATCTCCTGAAAGTTGTTACGTAAAATGAGCAGAACTTAAAGGAACGGTGAGGACAGCAAATTTCCTGCGACGCTTCGCATAAACATGCGGAAACTTAATATGGTGTAGGTATTAAAAGGCATTCCATGTCAAGCGATTTTTCAGAAGCAACACCCAGAATGAATATACTTACTATTGAGTGTATCCTAGCCCTACAGCGTCAATGCGAGATATTGTAAGAATTCTGATCGTTTTGGACAATTTATTACACATAACTTTGCGATTTGGACCCTCTCATTGGGTATTCGATCCCCATTGGCCCACAGCGAGAACTCAGCTGACCAAATATTCGTGGGACACATTCCTTAACGAAAGTAAGTGAAGGCGACTACATAATTGTCTAATTTTCAAAATGATTTAGTGAAAACAAAATACGCGTCCCTTAATTTCTTTCTTTTGCCACATTTCTGAACAGTCATAAACTACTTTGAGGGGATGGTGGGCTCTATTTCCCAAGCACAGTCACTCCTAGCACGAAATATTCCACAAGCGGACGAATTTAAATAACGAGATTTTTGTAGAATTTTAATTTGTGTAGGGAACGATGCATGTTAAATTCGAAATTGTTAAATTAAAAGTCAAAGATCGAAGATCGCTTGCTTTCATCGAATTTCGTCTGTGCATTTCCACTGCGGAAATTCCACCTGCTCTCTTCATTCACTTTCATTCGGAGCTGAGCTTGTATACTCTAAATAGCTCCAGTTGTAGAGCCTAGCTCAAGTAGAAGCATGTCCATAGAAGATACGATCTTTCGTGGTATCGATTTACTTTTATCGATTGGTTATGCGTATGTACTCATCATGCTTTGGACCTCGTCAGGTATCGCTTTCTGCTTTTTTTCTCAAATGTATATGCACCATTTAGACCCCAGCTTCCGAACGTCATTCTTCACTATTTTCATAATGACAGGTAAAGAGATTACATATGTTAGGTCTTTGTAAAGAAATGCGGTATAGGTACGAAAAGCAGTTTTGGCAACCCAAATGTCTGAGAATCAACTAGAGCCTGTTCTGAAATGGTTAGTCGCCTGTTTCGAGTCTACCCTGTGTCAACGCCAATTGAGGAGCCCATTGGGGGTAACATTTGGCTCGTGATTGCCAACCTTTTTTTTTATTTCTAAACCTATTTTGATGTAGTATCTGGGGTGTTATCTTTTAACGCGAAGTGTGATGCTACGCAAATTTCATGGGTGAAATTCCACCCTGGAAGTATGCTCAAACTGAACGAACAATCAAAACAGTAAATGGTTCAAACGTTTTGTAATATCCCTTTATGAACTTAGGAGGATGTAGCTTCACAATGAAAAACACTAATTACCGTGTTTAACAAAGCTGCTTCCAATATCAACAAATGAAAATTGCACATCATAATATTGACACCTTGTTGCAGGAACGTATGGCATTGTCTCGGTGAACATATCACATATTTTCTACGCGGAAAACACGGAGTTCGAGACAAATCAATGGCTTTTCAAGATGATTTATGTGAGGGTTTCGCTGCTGCTTTCTTCAGCTATTAAAAATTCACAAACATGCCTCCAAAATAATAAAACATTCCGTTCCTAATCTGTGCTAACCGAAGAAATTATTGGCGAGAGTGCATGGCAAAACAAGAGAGACGCAGATGTAAAGAAAGTGCACACATCACTAGTTCATGTTATGAGCGTATAATTTTAAAATTGGAATATTACATCTGTACTTTTATACGAACGTGGAACCGATCATCTGCCTGTTTGGTTTCTTTTTCTCTACCGCAATGAATTCGTGTGCTCTTGCGCTATCAAATGACACTAGGTTTGGAATTTTGATAACGAATATATTTATGATACTAAACGTCATCTCCAGCGAAGGCACAAACAGCAAATGTGCAAGGAGAACGGTTTTTTGGAAACTGTTCTCCACTCCCCCCCCATTCAGCGCACTCTCGTTTCGGCAAGCGCTGTGCGTCGGTGTGAGAGGGCGTGGAAAGAGGAGGGGAACTGTTTTCAAAGAAAGGCCTCGGTGAAACGTTCTCCTGGCAAATATGCGCTCTCTCCACAGAGCAGGAAGTCTCCAACTTCCCGCACTCTGTGCTGTAGTACCAATAACGTCTTTAGTTGTCTGACTCGTTTATTTCGCGCTCTCTCTTCGCGATTATCTCTTTCTCTCTGATGCATATCAATATCAATATCAATATCTTTATTCGAACTTCAAGGCAAGGGCCTGTCGATCAACACCATTCTTCCATATGATTGGATCTTCTCTGCATAGTTTTTGCCAATTTGTACCGTATTCTTTCCGTAGTTCATCTTGTGCATTCTGATCTGATGCATCTGATGCATATGCATAATAATAATAAATTTCCAGTTCACCCATGTAATGACTTCACGAGGCGAATCAATAGGCAAGCTCGTGCTCATTCTCCATCGTTATTTGGTTCTACGGCGAGCTGACTATTTCGAAAAGGTTTTTATTGAGGAAGATACAAACAAAAATACAAAAAAAATGTTTGAAAAAACACGAAACAACCGGTGTGCATTCCTAAGTTGGCATCAAAATGATATCAAGATGGTATTCAATTCAATTCAATTCATTTATCTCAGCAACACATAATAGGAACTTTGTGGGAGTGCATAGGTAGATGGTTGTTTACTGTGTAATGAGGTAAGGGAGCTAATCGAGTAGCTCGATGTTCAAATACTAGCAAGTGTGGAGGGGGGGGGGGGTCATGAGATGTCAAGAGTAAGTTATATATGACGAGAAACTTTTAACGGAAAGGTCGAATACTCTATCGGGAAGTCTATTCCAGGCAGATATGATGCGATAACCTAGCGATGATTTAAAATGGGACAAATGAACGCGAGGGTTCTGCATACGGTAACGATGACCTCTTAGAATACGAATGTTGGGTGCGAAGTAGAAAATAGATGATGGTGGGATGTTTACAAGGCCGGTGCATATCTTAAAGCAAGATACAAGATCATTGAGTTTTCTACGATTAGAAAGTGGACACAGGTTCATCATCAAGAGTCGCCTATTATAAGAAGGGTCGGAGCCTGTTCTTTTGAGACAGGTTTTAGTAAAAACTTTCTGAACGTTTTCTAACAGCTTACAAGCGTCAACATCGGAGGGGGACCAGACTTCAGAGTTGGTTTCAACAATAGGGCGAACATAAGTTGTGAATAATCGGGAGAGTAATTTAAGGTTTTTTGTTTTGAAGGTACGGAGAATATAAAAAGAGCGAGTGCGGGCTTTCTGAACAATAGCATCGATATGCGGTCTAAACAATAAATTGTCATTGTACTGGATTCCTAAATCACGGAATTCACTAACAGTGGGAAGATTGGAATCGAGGAGTTTAAAGGTGAATTGGGGATGGGAGTTGCCGAGTTGCATTACTGCACTCTTGGAGATAGAGATTTCCAATCCGTGTGATTTCGCCCATGTCCCAACGCTGTCGATTGCACGCTGGAGGAGGGGCGGATCGTCCACTGCCAGAATCTTGGCGTCGTCAGCGTAGAGAGTGGTATCAAGGTTGGCGGCAGCTTTTGAACGAGCGTATGAAAGAATCAGAAAACGAGCTAGAAATTCCCCAGCTTGGCATAAAGTTGACGTTCCCCGCGTTGGTATCAACCTCGTTCTCTGCTCTCTATGAATATATTTATGCGAATTCACAAGGAAAAACGCGGATACAAATGAGAAACAATAAAACGCCGTATTCGTAAGGATCGGACAAATTGCAACAGAGGCAGGTACAGCAAAAAAAAGTCGATTTCCCCAAAACTTCAGAATCGGGGTAATTTTGCATGCTGATCACGATATGCCAACTCATTTCGCGTCATTTTGTCGCGTTGGCGCCGTATGGCGCCGCGCCATTTGGCGACTTTCTTGGTTTTCCGAGTCTATCTTGACGGCCAGTCAACCGATTTGGCTGAATTTTGTTTTCCTAGGCTAACTTTTGATGCTGATTCTCGCTCTGGCGTTCGTTTGGCCGTATCTTTTTCAGATCGCGAGATATAGCAACTTCTTTGTACGACCGAGGCCAGCAAAATGACATATACCATCGTATTCAGAATGGCGCCTTTGGTATGTAGTTAAAATTTAATGAAATAAAATTCCCCTTTTATTTATTAGTTATTGCGCGCACTATGTTTCACGAGCGGAATGGACAGTGATTCTATGTTTCATCTCCAATTCACGACTGGAGCGGTCGTTCTTTCTGAATCATTTCTCCCGGCGCCGAATTATTGTTGTATAATGGGAAATGCCGTGCTTGTCAGTTGATGTTATTTTAGCATGATCCTGGCAACTCCAACTTGAGGATACTTTTTTTTTATAACATATACCTAAATATTCACAAGGAAAGTATCTTACAAGGAAAGTACAAAAGTCGGCGGTGCTCGAATGACAAACTGACTTTATAGGTAAATAGGTACACAAAACCACTTTCAGAAGTGTCACCTAATAATAAGACCCCCTAGGACACTGGATTCGTGATTGAAGTCTCCCTCGTGCACCCTCTCCCGAAGCAATTTATTGCGTCTCACCACCTACCGCAATGGAAATTTGGCTTAGTTAGCACATCAATATAATTATAATCCATAGGCGAGTGGATACTGTACTTCTTGCTTAGATATTCGACGTTCCCACACAAGTTTAGTTACGATTTTAGTGCCTTAGGGGGTCTTATGTGAAACTTCTAAACCTGGTTTTGAGCATTCCCTCGGGGTATTTACGTATAAGGTCAGTTTGTCATTCGAGCTCCGCCGACTTTTGCCCTTCCCCTGTTAGCCTATTTCGGTGTGCACGGGAGCCGGTGTGAAATCGTTGTAGCACCGGCCGGTATTAATTGGCCGCAGCAACACCTCAAAAGCTGGAGTGAGTTTCCGTTGAGCACCGACCACCGCCTTTGCTGCTGGGAATGCTGACGGTGCCGTATGCAATACTGGAGCAAATGTGTTATAAAAAGTATCCTCAAGTTGAAGTTGCCAGGATCATGCTAAAATCACATCAACTGACAAGCACGGCATTTTCCATTATACAACAATAATTCGGCGCCGGGAGAAATGATTCAGAAAGAATGACCGCTCCAGTCATGAATTGGAGATGAAACATAGAATCACTGTCCATTCCGCTCGTGAAACCTAGTGCGCGCAATAACTTCTAAAATTCATAACAATCGACCTGGGGATTTTTATTTCATTAAATTTTAACTACATACCAAAGGCGCCATTCTGAATACGATGGCATATGCCATTTTACTGGCCTCGGTCGTACAAAGAAGTTGCTATATCTCGCGATCTGAAAAAGATACGGCCAAACGAACGCCAGAGCGAGAATCAGCATCAAAAGTTAGCCTAGGAAAACAAAATTCAGCCAAATCGGTTGACTGGCCGTCAAGATAGACTCGAAAAACCAAGAAAGTCGCCAAATGGCGCGGCGCCATACCGCGCCAGCGCGACAAAATGACGCGAAATGAGTTGGCATATCGTGATCAGCATACAAAATAACCCCGATTCTGAAGTTTTGAGGAAATCGACTTTTTTTGCTGTACCACCGATTGTTCGATCCTTACGAGTACGGCGTTATATCACCGTGACACGCTATTTCTAATGAAATTCCCTAAGTTGCCTCCAAGGTCGAAACCAAGTTGGAATTCAACAATTAACTTGATGCCAGCTTGGGGATGCATACCGGCGTTAGAAGAGGAAAACAAAGTTTGGAAAATAGCGTCTAAAACTTCACTTCTTACCTGCCAGATATGGACGGGCGTCTCATTTTGGATCGTTTTTGCTATCGTACTGCTGCTGCCGCATTTGTCGACGTAAGATACACGCTTTAATCGATCATTTATCATGCGAGAATTGAATCAGTGTTAGGGTGGTTAACTGCGGTTCATTTTGTGCCCTGTCTCGGTAAACACAGTAAGTAATATTTTGATTTTTTTGATTATATTATATTATAATCTAGCCGGGATGTGTTGAGGATAAATACACTACTCTACGCTACATTAAAACTCGACATATGTTGGGGAATTTTTTTTATCGCTACATCGAGTGCTGGCTTATTCTGTTGTAAGAGGAAAAAGAAAAAAAATTTTCTCCACGCTAAATGATTTTTCATTCTACATGCAACCAATGTTTGCGACAAAAACATTAAGAATAATGAGGTGCGCACCAAATATGCATAGACAAATATAAAAAAAGCGAATACGACAAGTAAATAAACATAGAATATGCATTTTCTCAGTTCTCCTGTGTTCATGGCTGCTGCCACATATAAAATCCAACCGGAAAGGATGCCTCTCGTATTCGTCCCAACTGATCCATGGTTCATTGTAGGTTTCATTAATTTATACCAAGCTTGATAATTTCCCCATATCATTTTTTGAGGGGTATTTAAAAAAATTCCCGCATGATTAGTGGTTTGGTGTGAGTTTGTTGTAGATTTGTATATGAGATGAATCGCCAGAGAATCAACCACTGTGCGGCGGTAGAATTTTTTCTCACCACATTTGCTGTAAAGAAAAATCAAGGTACTATCAACTGTGCTCTTTCTAATGGTGTTGTCCGATTTTCACGAAACCGCTTATTTTTTGAGTACGGGCGTGTTAAAGTGACGCTCCTTTGACATTTTACTTCGAGTGTGCCTCAGAAGATAAATCATAACTTTCTTAAAAGTTGAGATATGGAGTTCTAGTTTTTAACATTCGAAAGAGGAATAGTTTCCCCTCATTTTGGTGACCACCACGTCATTCCTGGATGAACGGTCGGTCGGGAGTGGTCGCTTTTGTAAAAATCGTCATAAATCATCAAATCGGAAAACCTCCGACAAGCCACTATGCGGCTTTTGTAGACCATAGTTATGTTCAACTCCACCGCTATTTTCAGCCGGATCGGTTTGTGAGAAAAAAAAGAGGGCTGGTTTAAGTATGCTTCACCCGAAACAACCCCTCCGAAAAATAATGTTCTAGTATGTCAATCTATTGCATTTGCGATCAAAATTAATAAGAATACTCGGAAATAAATATTAGAAACCATAAACCCCTAATAATCCATGGATTTAGTCGAAAAATTGACTTTTCAAGAAAAAAATGCCAAAAATATTCAATTGAATGAAAGTGACGTTACAACAGCGTGCAAGGTGACAAATTGACTTTTACGGCGAGTATATGTTGGGACTAGATCCCCAAACATACCTGAGAAAAAGAGGTCAATGCCAACTTGAAATATTTCAATCGGTAGATTTGAAAAATTTTGTTAAAGCAGAGTCTGATATCGCTTGTTCATTCACGACCTATACCCTTCTAACGATGGGACAGTATTCATCTCTATGTGCTGATCAACTTTGCTTTTGCAAGTGAGTTCGTATCTGCTCATTGAAATGCGCTACAGTCTCTAGAACTTTGCAATTGCGCGAGGGGGAAGCGCGCTCTAGCCTCCTCGCGCTCTCTCACTTTTGCACACACTCTCTCGCCTAGTACGCACCTAATGAAGAAACTTGTCGTTTTACGAATATTTGATATACACGAATTACATGTTTGAACTCAAATAGCACTTTCTTGACATAATCTGACAGATCTATGACCTCCCCAGGTGAGAGTGTGTGCAAAAGTGAGAGAGCGCGAGGAGGCTAGAGCGCGCTTCCCCCTCGCGCAATTGCAAAGTTCTAGAGACTGAGGGGTTGTTTCGGGTGAAGCATACTTAAACCAGCCCTCTTTTTTTTCTCACAAACCGATCCGGCTGAAAATAGCGGTGGAGTTGAACATAACTATGGTCTACAAAAGCCGCATAGTGGCTTGTCGGAGGTTTTCCGATTTGATGATTTATGACGATTTTTACAAAAGCGACCACTCCCGACCGACCGTTCATCCAGGAATGACGTGGTGGTCGCCAAAATGAGGGGAAACTATTCCTCTTTCGAATGTTAAAAACTAGAACTCCATATCTCAACTTTTAAGAAAGTTATGATTTATCTTCTGAGGCACACTCGAAGTAAAATGTCAAAGGAGCGTCACTTTAACACGCCCGTACTCAAAAAATAAGGGGTTTCGTGAAAATCGGACAACACCATTAGAAAGAGCACAGTTGATAGTACCTTGCATTTTCTTTAGAGCAAATTTGGGGTGAAAAAATTTCTACCGCCGCAGACCCCCCTCAAATGGTCGATTCTACCGCGATTCCTCTCATATAAAGTTCATTGTAAGTTTTATTTTCTACTTTAAAACTTTAAACACATTGTTGCTTCATCTACCAAGTCCCCTTCGAACTTGTCGATTGATCATCTCCGGTTCAGACGTTCCAAATAGCAACATTCTCGTTCTATGCCGTCTACTGCATATTCAGCACTGTTCTACTGCTGATGTGCATCTGCCCGCTGCGCGACCTATATCGAGTCACAAGTGCACGTCCTCTTTACCTTTTACTTTTTTTTTCCACAACTGGAGGATATTAGAGAAACGAGAAAAAAAGAACAACGTCTCGCTACAAGTGGAGACTGCAATGAATTGCGTCAGAACAACGAGGCTCTGACAGTTTTAGAATAAAAGTGTGTGAGAAGTGTATGGGAGGTTGAGCTGGGGCTAGGGTTGGCCTCGTGAGAGAGAATTTCGAGATCTCGAAATTCATCGATGTCGAGAATCTCAGTTCCCATTGAACTTGGACGCGAAATGAAAATAGATTTAGATTCTCCATGTTTCAAAACCAGTTAGTTCGATTTCCGTGTATCAAAATTGACCGCTCATCAGAAATGAATTTGAAATGAAATGAATTTCGAGATCTCGAAATTCGAATTCCTTTGTTCTTTTCTCACGAGGCCAACTCTAGCTGGGGCACGCGAGGCTGCATGTCAAGAAAATAGATCATGCTTGGCTTCCTGGTCAGTTGCAGTGTCACTCATGGGCGATAGACAATGTAGATAGATAGACAATCTATTAGACATTGAGTGTAGAAATAGTGTGTCCGTTGCGCACTACTTCTACACAACACAATTAGATCTAATTGTACCAGAATGTTTGTAAAAATGGGAAAATTCTATTTGCAACAATATATTAATTCAATTAAACCAATCTTTCTTTCAATATCGAACGAGCTGATTTCAGGGAGCTCCAGTTGATTCTGCAGCTAAACATGCACTGCTGAAAAGTATGTGTCTCGTAGTCGGGTTCTTTACCCTAAGTCATCTACTCAAGGTATATGTTCATCCTGATTTTCGTAGCCGTTCGTTAGAGCGCATTCCTATAAATTTTTTATAGGTGTTCACCCAATCAAGCATTGCAATTTGTCTGTCCTTTGGCAACATGGCCATATACAGCAGACTTACGTCGACGGTGAATGAGCGACTAATGCTGCGCAAATTTCATGGAATTCCACCCTCTGAGGGTGGAAACTCGTGTAACTCACATGGGAATGACCTGAACTCACATTTCGCGATCTTCTTAAAATTGTTATTGTAGATTCAGCATAAAATTCTAATCATGAAACTGTTTTTAAAAGTTCCGGAATGTTTTTTTAAATTTCGTCATCCATAACAAATTATTTATTTAATTAATAAATAAGCAAAATTAGAAACCCAAAATGGATATCTCGAATTAGATATACAGTCTACGACTTTAGAAGTCGAATGCTGCTGAAAAAAATATAAATAAATATTCTTTTTTTCGAAAATTATGAAAATAAAAAAAACGATTATTAAAAAAAACATTCAGCAACTTTTGAAAACAGTTTCATGGTTAGAATTGTATGCAGAATCTACCATAAGAGAGGAATCGGGAGAAACTCGAGGATGGTAGGTCACTAGGAAAATTTATGATTTTTGAATTTCCTGAAAAACTAATGCAAAGTACTACAACATCTCCTCTATCGAATAGCGTTTCCAGAATATTTTTAAAAAATTTCGCTTTGACGTGAAACACAAACAAACCTGGTGACTTAGCAATTTTTTGGCAAAAATTCAAAGTTTGAAAAATCATAACTCTCTTCAAAATAAAGATACGGATTTGCGGTTTTGTTCATTAGATAGAGAAATACCTGGGCTACATTTGACATGTGATTTCATCATTCGCGGCTCATGCGGCGATGCGGGGCGGTCGCTTTTGCAAATGTTGTCGTTATTTTCTTAAAAGTTAAAACTAAGAACCCCCTCCTAGTACACCATTGCGGTATGTATGGGCACTTATTCCAACTGGAATATGAGCTTCGGGATAGGCTGTATTGTAAAGACGCTGAATTTAATGTGATGTCTCGTAGAAACAGCCCATCGAAAAGTAGTGTTGGTCAGTCTCATTTCTGCATTAAATCTATGAAAATAATCTATTAAGAATATTCAAGTTGATTTAGCGACATTTTATCAGCTAGTTTTTTGATTAAAAATTTTTGAAAATTTTAAAACATGAATTTCAGTATATTTTTAATTTCCCTTGTTCAACGTTCTTATAAAATCAGATAATCTTCAAATTGTTGGGATGCATTTTTAAACACATTTTTTTTGCATATATTATGCTCTAGTAAACAGTTTTCGAATTTTAAATTGGGAATGTGTTAAATTTTTCTACATCAATTCAAACCCCTTAATCTTTGTCACGACTTCTTCAGCTGTTTCCTCGGCATGTATTTAACATTTGCCTTTTTGAAAATGAGTGGCTATCTATTCGCAGAAACTAGTTATAAGCCGAAGAAAACCGTATATCTGGCGAAAGGCGCACGCTCTGCTTTCTCTGGCACTTTCTCATTTCAGCCCGCTCTCTGGCCTGGTTCGAACCCCGAGCCGGGCACGAATCTTTTGCCAGTACTCAACAAAGACAGTATAATCATATCCCTTAAGAATCAGCTTGCTTCCGATTTCACAGAGCGCTGGCAAAAGATTCGTGCCCGGCTCGGGTTTCGAACCAGGCCAGAGAGCGTGCGAAAATGAGAGAGTGCCAGAGAAAGCAGAGCGTGCGCCTTTCGCCAGATATACGGCTTTCTTCGGCTTATAACTCGTTTCTGTGAATAGATAACCACTCACTTTCAAAAAGGCAAATGTTTTATACATGCCGAGGAAACAGCTGAAGAAGTCGTGACAAAGATTATGGGGTTTGAATTGATGTAGAAAAATTTAATACCTTCCCAATTTAAAATTCGAAAACTGTTTACTAGAGCATAATATATGCAAAAAAATGTGTTTAAAAATGCATTCCAACAATTTGAAGATTATCTGATTTTATAAGAACGTTGAACAAGGGAAATTAAAAATATTCTGAAATTCATGTTTTAAAATTTTCAAAAATTTTTAATCAAAAAACTAGCTGATAAAATGTCGCTAAATCAACTTGAATATTCTTAATAGATTATTTTCATAGATTTAATGCAGAAATGAGACTGACCAACACTACTTTTCGATGGGCTGTTTCTACGAGACATCACATTAAATTCAGCGTCTTTACAATACAGCCTATCCCGAAGCTCATATTCCAGTTGGAATAAGTGCCCATACATACCGCAATTGTGTACTAGGAGGGGGTTCTTAGTTTTAACTTTTAAGAAAATAACGACAACATTTGCAAAAGCGACCGCCCCGCATCGCCGCATGAGCCGCGAATGATGAAATCACATGTCAAATGTAGCCGAGGTATTTCTCTATCTAATGAACAAAACCGCAAATCCGTATCTTTATTTTGAAGAGAGTTATGATTTTTCAAACTTTGAATTTTTGCCAAAAAATTGCTAAGTCACCAGGTTTGTTTGTGTTTCACGTCAAAGCGAAATTTTTTTAAATATTCTGGAAACGCTATTCGATAGAGGAGATGTTGTAGTACTTTGCATTAGTTTTTCAGGAAATTCAAAAATCATAAATTTTCCTAGTGACCTGCCATCCCAAAAATGCTCGATTCTCTCCCGATTCCTCTCATAAAAGTTTTATAAAGATCGGGTGTATCAAGTTTGGAAGTTGTAGCTTCACTAGAAAAAAAGCTACGAAAGGTTGCATACAACTGTTTTGCACCTTGCACCCCGTGAAATTTTCGCAGCATAAAGCTATTGAAATCTCTGTGCTTAAAACGACCTCTGGTCGCCGAGCTTTAATGTTGGCTAAGCTATAATATTATGCAATGCTACAAAATTGAGACACCTTACGAGTCAATGTTATCGGTCAAAATTTTCTGAATCTTATGCAACGCAAATTTCACAGGAGGAAGTTAAAATTTTAATTTCCGTAATTGGGTAGATCCCAGTGAAGATTGAGGCCTGAATTGGTTTCTCGTGATGGAAACATGTCTTATACCCAGAAAAAATGTTTCTATTCTGTAGCTCCAATGGGAGACGAGATATCCAATTGTAGGAATTAAAATTTACACTTGCCCCTGTGAAATTTGCACAGCATCAAACACACTCGTTGACCCAAGGATGTCTGTTAAAATATTACAATTTAAAAAAAAAGTTCACTTCAACAACTAACGTGTTTGCTGTCTGGTTCTAACTCTTTCGCGTGCACTCTCGCTCTTGTCTCTGCTGTTTATCAGCGGAACGTTATAATATTTGGGACGAGTGCTTGTGAATTTGTAATATATTTTTGCCGGTGTGCAGAAGCCGTACGTCAATACACTGGCAGCCCACACCGCCCCCGTAGCTCTCATCCTCTGCTCGTCGCACGTGCGCAAGCTCGTGCGCTTCCGGTATGCAGTAGATTTCCCCTCACAAGAATTCTTGTTCAAATACTACACGCTAATTTAATTCAATCAAGTTTTTTTGGCATGATTGATTGATGTTGTTCATTTCTTGTTCAGCTCTCACTATTTTTATAAAGACGTGGCTTTACTGTTTACAATGAGTGATCGAATTGGCCAGAAATAATGCTCATTTTGATTAGTCCTTTATTGCGAAGCGAACCCTAGTACGCCGTCGTTCTACACTAGAATCCTTCTAGGAACCAGAGAAGTATCTGTAATTCATGTGGAACATTTTTTCAACTTACGCCGTTGCAGGAAAGGTCCACGAGTGATGCCAGCCATGGTGGGAGCACAGTCCGTCACGTGAGCACCGGGACGATACTACATTTATAAAAATGATACGATCATACCAACCAAAAAGCCGAATCACGAACTTCCGTTTTTTACCATACAGGGGCGACCCTCTCGCTTTTGCGTGCTCTCTCGTCTCGGTAAACACAGGAAGTCCCAGTTCGACATTTTGTTTGATCGTATCATTTAATATTACTTCCAGCGGACGACAAACCCTACGAATACAGCATAAATGTTTATGGGAATACTGACTATGAGAGCCGATTCTCTCATAAATGTATTTGCTTATGAGCCCGTTTGTGTAAGAGTCAGACAAAGCTTTGTACAGCAAAAAAGTGATGGTCTGAGATAATACCTGTTTTAGACACGCTTCAATGGGTTAGAAAGACTGGCCGAATCTCATGATATGTAAATTTAATTGGAGATCAATATTGAGCTCTGAAGATTCGACTTATTAGCAATTTATTGAGAATAACTCGATAACCAGTGGTCGAAACCGAAATATACAAAGAAGGACTCTAGTTGGATTTGAGAGAGGAACATCACTGTCTATTTTAATTTTCGAAAATGTTTTACATTTCGGAAATTCAGTATATTTAAAAATCATAACCAAAAAGAGATAGCTGAAATTTTCACAGAATCTCGAGCATACCTTAGGTGGCCCATGGTATTTTTCTAGTAGCATCAAACCTCCTGCAAAGGGAGTTATGATTTTTTGACTGTCGAGATGTGAGGGTGAGAACCCAAATTCGAGAGTGAATTGCCCGATTTGCATTAATTAGCCGCCTCATTTCTCATTTTCAGACACCGTGCGGGCTCGGGGATTAGAAATGAAGGGGTGATTTGATGCAAATCGGGCAATTCACTCGCGAATTAGGATTCTCACCCTCACATCTCGACAGTCAAAAAATCATAACTCCCTTTGCAGGAGGTTTGATGCTACTAGAAAAATACCATGGGCCACCTAAGGTATGCTCGAGATTCTGTGAAAATTTCAGCTATCTCTTTTTTGTTATGATTTTTAAATATAATGAATTTCCGAAATGTAAAACAGTTTCGAAAATTGAAATAGACAGTGATGTTCCTCTCTCAAATCCAACTAGAGTCCTTCTTTGGATATTTATGTTTCGACCACTGGTTATCGAGTTATTCTCAATAAATCGCTAATAAGTCGAATCTTCAGAGCTTAATATTGATCTCCATTGGTCTCCATTCTATATTGATCTCCATTCTCCAATCAAATTTGCATTTCATGAGATTAGGCCAGTCTTTCTAACCCATCGAAGTGTATCGAAACCAGGTATTATCTCAGAGCATCACTTTTTTGCTGTACTGAGGCCTGTTGATGTTTGTCCGACTCTTACGCAAACGGGCTCTTATCAATTTGTCAATATTGCATTTATATAGGGTTGGTAAGAAAGTCTTGTCCGATTTTGAAATTTCAGAAAAATCTTCTGCTCTTTATTTCTTCTGCTCTTTAGTTCTCTGGCTAACTCTCTCTAGTAACGTTACATGTAGTAAGTATTCCTCGTTTTGTTGCTCACTTCCTCATGTCTGGATGTTCATTCTTTCAAGAAATGGGAATGGCGAAGTGTCGCCGGATAGGTTTCGACTCTACACATTATTCGACATGCTGCTCTATAGCGGACAGATGCAGGGTCCCATGTAACCTATCTACTGGATGGGTGACCTTCACTGAACGCAGGAAGGGCAGTAAGGCCGGACTCCCTTTACGGTCTAGTCAGAGGCGATGTCTCAAAAATATGTGTTGTGAGCGACAAACCACGACAAAAAGTTTTTTTCAATTTACAGAGGTCTCGGAAGGAATTGAATTCTGATTTCCCTATGGTTTAGAAGTGCACCTATGACGGTTAGAATGTTAAAACTCACTTTGACATGGGAGGTCATACCAGTGAACTGGCAGTGAGTTCATGTGAGGACCGAAATTCGAGATCGAAAAAGAGGATTGACAAAGTGCCACAATTTTATGAAAGATCAAATCAATTAGTTTGATAGCTCTTTACACAGGAAAAGTCAATTACTATTATTGATTAATAGGGCGTTGGTTGATCTCTTCCTACTTCGACAGAGCACATGATCGAATAGGGTATCTAAAAGTGGAGTTTAGCCGAAATTAAGCGAATTTCAATTTTTGTGAATTTTTTGAGTTTCAAAAAGTTGGGAATTACATAACATTAAAAAACCGCAGTTGCAGTTAGTCATAATTCCAGTGAATAAATTGCACTACATTACATCTCGATAGCTTTGCATTGGACACAGTGATTTGAAATCATCCGCACACTACTTTTTCTGAGCGCGCCATATCTGGAGGACCATAACTTCTAAACTAAGTGTAGCAGCGGCTTGTTCTTACAATAATGTGAAAGAGGACTGTTGGCACTGTAAGTGGCTCTAAGCGTAGCATGTTCGAAAAATTCTCCACGAAAAGAAAGCTACTTCCTTATTTTTCACATTTTCACCTCAACATCAGATACTTTGCAATTCACCATATCTAAGGATTCGAGGGAGAGTCAAGTAACACCAAAGTTGAAAGTAGTTATTCACTAGTGCCCCTACAACATACCTTGCATACAAGGTCTATTAATCTACGCTGACCGAAAAACGAAAGCTTAAAGTTCACACCTCAAATCGGACAAGACTTTCTTACCAGCCTGATACTTGGAGAGACTATCTGAGTCGATTGAGATTCTCTCACGGGAGTCGTACAAGCAAAAACCTAACCTATGCAGAAAAGTTGCTTCAAGGGTAAACATTGAACGTAGAAACCGAAAATGGAAATGAAAAGTTTCGTAGATCAAACCCGGCTGAGTTTGTTTCAGAACATTACCAAAAGAAAAATTGTCAACTTTTGTTGAACAAATCCAAATCTCTTCAGTTTATGTTGTGTAGTGAGTCTACGAAATATTTCGATGTGCGAGTTTTGTATTCTTTTAAAATTAATTATTTTTATGAAAATCGCCGCGTTTTGAAGCAGCGGGGTATGTTCATCGAATGATTCAGGGTCCAGAAAACGAATTTTTGCTTATTCCGCGCTTACGGGGGTAACTTTACACGCGCAATCGAATGCGTATAATTAAAATTGCTCGGAATTTTGAAAATTCAACCGGTCATAACTTTTTTCACGGATCAGTTATCAAATCGCTAACAACACAAGAAATGATCCTTATCACGCGAACTTTCAGAAAATATAGCAGCTATGTGGGGGATTTCGACTCTTTCAGCAAAAGTTGAAAATTTGACTTTTGGTAATGTTTTGAAACATAACTCAGCCGGGTTTTATTTACGAAACTTTCCATGGCCATTTTCGGTCTCTACGGTCAATGTTTACTCTAGAAGCAACTTTTCTTCATAGGTTGGTTTTCCCTTGTACGGCTGTATCTCGATCGACTTATGCTGCGCTAATTTCATGGGGTGCACATCAGTTTTATGCACCCTTTCATAACATTTTTCCTAGTGAAGCTACGACTTCCAAACTTGATACAGGGATTGCAAGCCACGTTTGGAAAATTTTCCTTTTAATTGGGCCCTGTATCAAGTTTGAAAGTTGTAGCTTCACTAGGAAAAAAGTTATGAAAGTGTGCATAAAACTGATGTGCACCTTGCACCCCATGAAATTAGCGCGGCATTAGATAGTCTCTCATATTGCAAGTCCGTTTGTAAGCATGCGAAGTGGTCGGCGATTCTGACCAGTACCACTGTGACATTATGAATTAGTTATTCACACTTGTTTTACCTTGAACGCTTTCTCTATTTGCTCACAGTTGCTACAGTAAATGAGTAAAACTTATCAACAAGAGATATGGAGAGAACAGAAAATATCCGGCTCTGTTCCAGTAAAAAGGTCCTTTGAAGATTACAAGGTCCCAAAAAAATTGAGAGGTCCGTGTACGATTTAGAGGTCCCAATTTAATTAAGAGGTCCCATTTTGAATGATGGGTCCGAAAAAGATTAAGATGTCCCGTGGTGATTGAGAGGTCCGAAGTCTAAATAGAGAGTTAGAATGGTTTTGAAGACAATTAAGAGGTCCTACTGTGAAATGAAGTTGGCTTAGAAAATTGAGAGGTCCCATCGTGAAAATTTGTGTTCTATGCGAAAAAATCGAAAGGAAATTGTAATTCATTTCCAATATTTTGTAAAAATATATTTTGGTGTTCCGTCAGACAATTTACCCGGTTATTTGTTCTCGTATATTTTCGGCCGGTACCATGATCGTACAAATTTGCTTAATAGACTAATGATTGAGATGAAAACATACCGCAGAATGATAGTTCCTCGATCCCCACCCCCTCAAGTGCCTCCTCCAGTGCCAGTTGTTCCCATAGTTACTCCTGCTCCAATCGCTCCCGTTGTGCCCTTAGCACCTCCAGCCCAAATTTCACCGATTGTCCCCAATGTACCAATCCAAACTACAAATGTCCCCAATTCACAGACTAGAAGGCAGCCTGGAAGACCCCGTTCTTCTGCAGTAGCTTTTGTTGCTCCTTCACCCGTAACCCCTCTCCAACCTACAGTAGCCCGCAATCCCCAGAGCAGAAGACGAACTGGAAGACCACGTTCGACTACCGTACCTCCTCTCGCTCTCCAACCCGTTGCCCCTCTGCAACCTACAGTTACTCGCAATCCCCAGAGCAGAAGACGAAATGGAAGACCGCGTTCGACTACCGTAGCTAATATTCCACAACCACGTCCACCCGTCGCTGCTCCCACCCATCCCCCGTTACAATTGCACGCACCCGTAGACCAGTTTCATCTACTTCATTACCCCCATCTCTTAAGAGAGGTATCACGAGAGAGTGTAGGTGACTCGGAACAATTTTCGAGAAAATGTTTTTGATTTCGATCAAACTTTTATATATGAGTACCCAGGACGTGAGAAACTTAAATTTCCGGTCCCAGGTTGCAGAGCCGGCTTTTAGGAAATTAACGGCTCCAATGCCGGAATCGTCATAACTCAGCTCAAACTTGAGCTTGAATGATGGCATTGGTCTTATAATTTGTAGAATAATTTCTAGAACATTTTATATGTTGGAAACGAGTACGAAAAAATTAAAAGAAAAAAATGCTGATCGAAAAAGGGATTTCGATAATATTCGAAAAATTGTGTGGTGTCTAAAATGCCAGAACATGTGGAATTTTATTTCAAAATATGAAAGAGCTTGTCAAATACTGTTGAGAAAAAAAATTAATAAAAATAAAATGGGGTCCATTTTAAGTCGAAAATCGCCTTCGAAGGTGAAAAATCGAGAAAAGTCCGAAAATCGACTTTATGAAAATCGTTCCAAAAATGTTGTGTTATGGGTATTTGGTATCTAGCAGTTAAGCAAAAATAGTTTCAGTCCATGTCTCAGCCTCATAGACAAGTCGGAACTGAATAAAGAACAAATACATACGTATTTATGAGATGCTGCAAGCTGTTAAAGAATTATACATGAACTGAAATATTTTTTGCTGAACTACTAGATACCAAATACATATAACGCAACATTTTTCGGACGATTTTCGTAAAGTGGATTTTCGGGCTTTTCTCGATTTTTCACATTCGAAGGCGATTTTCGACTTAAAATGGACCCCATTTTATTTATTCTTAATTTTTTTCTCAACAGTATTTGACAAGCTCTTTCATATATTGAAATAAAATTCCACTTGTTCTGGCATTTTAGACACAACACAATTTTTCGAAGATTATCGAAATCACTTTTTCGATCAGAATTTTTTTCTTTTCAGTTTTTCGTAGTCGTTTCCAACATATAAAATGTTCTAGAAATTATTCTACAAATTTTAAGACCAATGCCATCATTCAAGCTCAAATTTGAGCTGAGTTATGACGATTCCGGCATTGGAGCCGGTAATTTCCTAAAAGCCGGCTCTGGAACCTGGGACCCGGATCGATCGAATTCTAATCGCTTGGGTACTCTCACGTAAAAGTTTGATCGAAATCAAAAATAACTTTTTGAAAATTGTTCCAAAATGAGTCAGTTTTCTGCAATCTCTCGTGATACCTCTCTTAATCGCAAGAGACCACCCGGTACTGCTTCGACCACTGCGAAGAGAACCCGCACTGGTTGATATTAAATTGTTCGAATGTACTTAATATTCATGTGCCATTTTACCAAACTGTATACATCATAACACGCGTGTCACGTAAGGATCAAATCAACTTTGGCACACGAAAAAAGGCGAAAATGAGTTAGACCCATTTTTGGATAGCACTCAGGGTCCATCACAAGACAGCGCGGGCTTTTGTCCCGGAGATCGATCTTCTCGACGATAGACGACGTCGAAGTTGGCGAGAGCGAAAAGTAGTACCTCTTTGACGTTCTGTATCTTTCTTCAACTTGATATTCCATGAAAGTTTCCAACAGAAGATCTGTGGGTAAACACTTGAGGAATACGCCTGTGCAATTGGGCCCAAGCTATAATCAAAACTAATTAGTCCAATTAATTAAAACTTCTCACTCTCACCACAATTTCGGGCCCAACTTTTTGAAATTCTCATTTTGTAGAGCTCGTCATTACGAATCGATTGGTATGCTGTTCATAGTGTTTAATTTCATGGCAACGGAAATTACATTCAAAAAACGATCATGCGCGCACCCTCAATTCCGTGACCTCTGGGAGAGTGAGAGAGAGGAGGGGAAACGCTTTGGCCTACCAACTCCATTTTAACTTGAACACTATTCCGTAATTGTTTGGATTGGCTAGCACTGTCGTTAGCCCAATTTACAATATGACATGCATCACAAGTATTTAAAAATATAAATGATAGTAAAAACTCCAAGGTCATTTCACAAACTGCGCAAGGAAAACTATACTTGCAATTGATAATATTTTTCCTACAGAATTTATGAAAAAGTGGTTTGGTGGTCGAGTATCAAACCTTCTAGTATCAAAACGCGTTTAAAAAAATATTGCAAAACTTTGTATTTTCGTAAAATTCGAACTCACGTGCAAAAGATTGTTAGCGCGGAGACTTACCTCCACACCACAAGACCACGTGTTTGGGAAATGGCGCTTCCCATGAAAAGCAAGGGTAGATCAAAAGTCTTCCTCTCTCTCACTCTCCCAGAGGTCACGGAATTGAGGGTGCGCGCATGATCGTTTTTCGAACGTAACTTCCGTTGCCATGAAATTAAATACTATGAACAGCATACCAATCAATTCGCAATGACGAGCTCTACAAAATGAGACTTCCAAAAAGTTGGGCCCGAAATTGTGGTGAGAGTGAGAAGTTTTAATTAGTTGGACTAATTAGTTTTGATTATAGCTTGGGCCCAATTGCACAGGCGTATTCCTCAAGTGTTTACCCACAGATCTTCTGTTGGAAACTTTCATGGATTATCAAGTTGAAGAAAGGTACAGAACGTCAAAGAGGTACTACTTTTCGCTCTCGCCAACTTCGACGTCGTCTATCGTCGAGAAGATCGATCTCCGGGACAAAAGCCCGCGCTATCTTGTGAGGGACCCTGAGGGCTATCGAAAAATGGAAAAATAATAGGGGGTTAGAATTTGTGCCAAGAATCTCCAGATTTGATGCGATCCGTATGTGACACGCGTGATAAATCCTTAATCCATAAACACAAGAACAATTCAATAAACATTACAAGACAGCATATTTATCTAATATAATCATTTTTTGTTAAAGTGTGTTATCAGTTCTCTTCAAACCTTCTATTAGGATGCATACTTTTCATAGACAGTCTGGACCTCTTAATTACCATAGGACCTCTCAATTATTATCATTTAATTGAAGATAACATTAGGACCTCTTAATTATTTCAACATCCTTCAGGACCTCTCAATTGACGTGGGACCTCTCAATTTTTTTGGGACCCATCAATTAAAAAGAAATCCAAAGGACCTCTCAATTTTTTTGGGACCTTGTAATCTTCAAAGAACCTTTTTGTCACCAAAGGACCTTTTTACTGGAACAGAGCCAAGTATCCTATCAATCTTATTGTTAGGCAAGCTAAATGCGTTAAAGGGATCCGGCTTCGAAAAATAAGTTATTTATATTTTAAAATCCAGAAAATTCTAAGAATAACTGTGAAAACCGCATATTTTAAGAGACCGTCCACGAGAGAGTGGAAAGGGGTCCCGGATGAGAATTCGACAACCTACCCTCAAACTTTTTTCATGGAATGAACATCACGAATGCTGATCGGGACCGTATATATTTAAGCTTGAAAAAAATTTTCGAGGTCAAAATTTTTTTCCAAATTTTTCAGACCTTTTTTCGTCGAAAAATAAAGTTTCGAAATACTTTTAGAGAAATATTCTATGATACGTATTTGTATGCGCTGGTTCCGAATTTGGTAGTTAGAACTGTTGAAACTCACTTTTAAAAAAGTTATGATCGAAAAATCAGATTTTTTTTTGTGAAAAATTGAAAATATCTTTTTTCCCACCCCCCTTTCAGGTAAAGCCACCTATATTTTCGGAATCTACATCAAAAGTTACGTTATATGCCTTCTTATCGTAATTTTAAAAATGAGGATATTGATCGATATTTTATCTCAAACTTGCATAATTCCTTATTTTTCGTTCGGCCAGTTTCTTACAAGTGTCTTACAGGTTCGTGTGTGTGCCAACTTCCGATGTCAAATAGACAAACATATTCAGAAAGTATGAAAACATGGTCTATTTAGACTATCGAGAGTAAATACAAGACGTTTCAAAATTTTCCAAAATTCATACAATCATCATAATAAACTATCATACATGTCAGAGAAATCGTAACAAGTACCGAGCAGTACCGTACAGTTTACTACATTTGAAACATTGCGAATACAGGGTTTTAAATTTTCATTTTATGCTCATTTGATTTCCCTTCCCCGATTTGCCGGAAACGGCTCGGATTGTCTCGGTGAAATGTCTCTAGAAATCGATAAAACGTGAGCTAAAAAGTCGACGGGCCTATCGAATCGCAATCTGAAAGCGCGCCGGCAGTGGCAATTTGCCCACTACACAAAACACGTGGCACACTGGCACACGCATGACACTGATTTATCGATTTCTAGCGATATTTCACCGAGACAATCCGAGTCGTTTTCCGCTAATCGGGGAAGGGAAATCAAATGAGCATAAAATCAAATTTTAAAACCCTGTATTCGCAATGTTTCAATTGTAGCCAATTGTACGGTACTGCTCGGTACTTGTTCCGATTTCTCTGACATGTACGATAGCAAAGATCAGGGTTCTATGACGAAATATATATATATATATATATATTTATGCGAGTTTTCGTAGGGTCACGAGTTCGATCCCCGCCGAGGCCAACCAAGCCTTCCATCCACCCCGGGGCGGTAAATTGGTAGCAACTTTGATTGCGAAAGGTAACGTGCCCTAGATGCCTTGGGAAAGCTTGGGTTACGTAATCCCACGTTGCAGCTGGCTTACCGGCTTGCCCCATCTAGCGTGGTAGCTTGCTACTGTAAAATCGCTTGACATGGAACACCTTTACCTTTTATGCGAGTCACAGGGAAACGCGGTACAATGATACAATTAAAATGGAATGAAATGGAGATCGAACAATGCAAACTAGTAACGATGGTCACTCAGACAAACTGGTCAGTTTTCCGGATTTAAGGAAAAGCCTTGCCGCTCTGGGGAAGAAACTATTATGCCTGTAGTTCGAGGGAGAACTTGCATTAGTGAAATTAATTCATAGCAGTGTTTGATCTCGCAGTAAAGCATAATAAATATTATACTACAATATTATACTATTATACTAGCATTATATAACATTTTACGATGTATTTGTCTTCGAATAGGGGTAATAAATATCTGTTATTTTTGCGTCTGTCTAAGAGAGTGTTCTTCCCACGCAACGTCAGAAACATAATTTCCGACCATTATTTGGAGAAATACTTGGTGTTAATGTGTTTCTACTGACCATTATTTTGATGGGGATAGGGAAGAGTCAACATTGGAGGGAAGTGTTTTGAGAGAATTTAGAGCCTGAAATGATGCTATTTATCCCTTTATCGCTTTTCATACAACAATGCAAATTCGATTTTCGAAGTGTTAGCTTTGGAATGACTTACGTTGTAATCAATCGGAGCAGATGCGTCCACCTTTTTCGAATCGATATCTTTAATCAACTCCAGAATAAGTTCATCATTCTCTGGGAAGTTAGCAGCATGCTAAAATACATCAACGTAAGCATGCCGAATTTCATAGAATGTTCGCGGTCTCGACCAAGAGCACTGCTTTTTGCACTAGTGTTCAAAATCTAGAGAATAGAGATGCTATTTTCATGACAGAGGAATTCGCGCATTCGATTTCGTTCATTTCCCACTGTAATAAATCCGATTGACGATCTTCCAGATTGTTTCTCGAAGTGAGGGAGACTTCTCCAGACAAGCGCACAATTACCAGCCTGAAAGTGAGCATTGGTTAGGCGGTTCAGCTATATTTTCTTTAAGGAACATGCAAAAAAAATTATGTCGTTCGCCATACACTTAGTGGTCAGAGTACTGCAGTACATTTTACGAATTCACAAACAATCCTCCCAACTAATAAAACGTTTCGTTGATAGTCCGTTCTGAATGCAGAAGTGATATGCTAGAGAGCATAACAGAGCAAGAGGCACGCCGAGGTAAAGAAAGATAGTGCATACACCAGTAGTCAGGTTCATGAACATATCATTTTAAATTTGTTATACAATAACGCAACATACCAGGCTGTCGATGTGGTTTTCCTTGTTGTCCGACTGGTCAATGTTAGAGTGGTCACCAGACGCAGCCATTGCAGAAGAAGTGAATGATTTTATTTTTTCTCCATTTCTCATCTATCATCAGACTCCGCCCACTTGTAAACACCAAAATTCGGATTGTCATAATAAAATAGCGTCCAAATAGCGTTAAAAAGCAGCAATCAATACGGTAAGAGCATTATATAACTGCGTAGGAATGAAGGTTCGGCAACAGTTTTACGGTATCGTGAGTTCTTGATATGCGCATCATCTTTCAATTAAACTTTTCAAAAAAATTCGCGGCAAAAATTTCCGTCTGAATTGTGCTGTGGATGAAGGATAAACGTTGTGAAATCTACAGATGGCAAGGAGGGGAGTAAAAATTGAGAGAAAATCAAGCATCTTTATTGTTGTTAATTAATATTTATTGATTTATGAATACCTCACTAATTCCGCCCAATTATAGCAATTTTTTCCACGCTGCAATCCAAAACCTTCACAAAGGAGTCATAAGGAGCGAGAGAGTGTGTGAAACGGAGAGAGTCTCGCTCTCTCATTTTCACACACTCTCTGCCTTTCTCTCTGTCTCGCCTTCTGACCCCTTCCCTTTTCTGGTTGGTTGACCGGTCTGTGGATTCTACAGTGTTGAATTGCACGTGAGCTTGCTCTCCTCATTTTCCTAATCCCTTCTCATTGTCAGACTGCGCTCTCCTCCATTCCTCCGCTCTCTCACCCTCATTTCCATGCCCTCCCTCTCCCTCCTCCCTCCTATAAAACCCCTCCCACTCCCCCTCCTCTTCACATTCTCTCCTCTCCCTCTCCCCACTACCTCGTCAAAATGGCGTCTGTCCAGTGAGTTACCGTACCATTCCCGGATATCGATCGATACCCCTACAGTATCCCTCTAATCTCGCCTCGCTTCAGGACCAAGTCCACTCAGGCCGGCAGCGTTCGCGAAGGAGCCGCCCCTGCTGCAGTTGCCGGCGCCGGACCCGTCGACGGAGCCAAGAACGCCAATGTACGGTATCCTCTCTCGACATACTGTACTCATTTATCTGATCCACCGAACCCCTACCGTACCCTAACAATCTTCATTTCAGGAGGACTTTGTGCGATTCCTGTACGCGCCCCACGGACCCCAGGCCGACGCCATCATTTCTACCATCGAGACCAAGACCAAGCTGAAGAGAGAACAGGTACCGTACCCTTCTCCCTTCCACCTACAGTAACCCGACTCGTATATCTGACCCAACGAACTACAGTATGCCTTGCTCAGATCGGATACGCCGTCGGAGGAGCCATTGGCCTTCTGCTTATCTTCGGAAGCATCGCGCAGCTGCTGTGCAACCTCATCGGCTTTGCTTATCCCGCCTACGTTTCCGTCAAGGTACCGTACCCTTGCCCTGCCGTACCATACCCCTATCCTGCCCTCCCCTCCCCCTGCTGTACTCTACCTTACCCCCTCCCTATCCTACCGTTCCTTACCGTATCAATTCAATTCAATGATTTATCATGTCAGGCAATAGTGCTCAGATGAGGATGGGCCGGAATTCTTCGTTAGTTGCATTCCACCATTGGGGGGCCGATTGCTCGTTTTAGGTCATCTCTCCATCGGGTATTGGGGTGGCCTTGGGGGCGTTTCCAGTTGTAGGGGGTCCACACCGTATCATCCCTACTCTCCCTACCCTACTGTACCCTACCGTAACCTCTCCATGATTCAGGCTATCCGATCTCCCTCGAAGGACGACGACACCAAGTGGCTGACGTACTGGACCGTGTTCGGCTTCATGTGCACGCTCGACTTCTTCGCCGATTCCATCATGAAGATCTTCCCCGTCTTCTTCCTCTTCAAGGTACCGTACCCTTCCCCTCCAACCGCAACCCTACCGTACCCCTACAGTATCTAATTAACCCTTTTCAGGCCGTCTTCCTCATGTACCTCTACCTGCCGCAGACCAATGGCGCCGAGTACTGCTACACGGTGAGTACGGTAGCTACTGGGGTAATGTAGTCTCGATTACGGTATCCTTCAGAATATGGTATTTAATCCTTGCTCTTGCAGAAGTACGTCGAACCAGCAGTGACCAAGTTCGATGCCTGGTTCGCCAAGCAGTTTCCTGGAGCCAAGCAGGAATAATCGATCGCTCGATCGCCTATAGTAACTCACGCCGCCCGTCGACCGTACCCCCTGGACACCGCACTAGCTCGCTGATCAGTGATTGACTCGATAAAATACTGACTGGAATGGATTGTTATTCGAACACGCATTTTGAAAAGGAATGCTTGAAAAGACTGAAATTATGAATACGCAGATAAGATTAATTCAATTAGGAAAATAAAATGAAAAAAATAATGAAAATAAGAAGTGAATAAAATGAGAATAAAATAAGAAAATAAGTGCTTCCTGCAGTTTCTACACTTCCTCTTCACTTAGACTTCACAATTCTTTCAGAATCCGCAATCGATGATAGCGACAATGCTTCTCTGATTTTATCAAATTTATCGTAATTGATTGCACCCATGATCTTGATCTTTTCGGGAAATTTGAATGGGAATGGGGAATTTATGTGGGATTTTGATTGTGATTTGAAAGTGATTTGATTTTGAATTTTCTCCAGTTCAGCAACTCCATTCGACGGTTTTACATCTTCCGTTCCGATATTCACCCTTCTCGAACTTGCACACAGTAACGGCTGAAAGTTTGGTTTTAAACGTTCCATCATATTTCCGTTCAAGAAATGGACTACTGGTGTGTGTTCTCTCTTTTTATTCCTGAGTGTCTCCTGCATGCTCTCTCACAGCCAGATCTGTTGTTGTGAATTTTAAATATTTAATGTATCTCTTTTGACATACGACCAAACATCCACAAAACCAATTTAAATAATTTTCCCACGCAATCGACATAAATAGAGTTGTCGACGCACCCCGTAATTACGTTCGGCGGAAAGTTGAGAGTCCTTCGAATATTGCGATTTTCGCAAGCGAAAGGTGTTAGGTATGCGTCAACTTCTTCTTCTTTTATCCTGCTTCTTCTCAGGAGTTAATTGTTTAACATGCAATAGCTGGACTTTTGGGCAGAAGAATTTGTGAGTTTTCGCTGCCTGAAGAATTCTTAAATATTTCCTCCAGCTCCACTTGCACCGGAGGCACTTGCCTCGCGTACATTTACGATGGATGGGTTTCGAGCTTGGTGAGATTTAAAATATTCATACATTATATAATATATGATTAATTATTTCATTACTATAATTAATATACATTAATATATTATAAATTTTGAAAAACGTTGTTGCGGGACAATTTGTGAAGATGGAAAAGAAAAAAAGCGGTATTATTTGCAAATATCATATTTAGTCCTGCTCGAGTAATGTGATGCATTCAACTCTTCTCGGTTGCAACGGCAAGGAAGCGATAATCTGCGCCTGCCAGTCAGTTAACCTCACTCAGAAAAATTATAGTAGTTTTTAACTATCATGACAGTTGTAGTGAGCACATTGCTAGTAATATTTTACAATTATGTGCCCACCCTTGACTTTCATGATATAGTTTAAAATTACTATCATTTTTTGAGTGCTCTGATATTTCGCATTCTTAAATTCGTCTACTCATTCCCCCCCCCCTGGAACAGTTATTGACGAGCTATCCCCAGGAGGAGTATGATTGTCTGACGCTAAGGGAGCGAAACAGTCATATCTAAGGAGTTTTAACCGTATTTAACTTGTAGTACACTTGACATAGCAATCGATATTGTAACGAAATTCAGTTAGGACAATTTCGCCTCTCTCTCTCTTTGTCGGTTTAGAAAGATCGCATTCCGAATTTTTGGCACCAGGTTTTCGTTGTAATTGTATTCAAATGGCAGAACTCCCAATTGCAACAACTTCTCAATAGACGAGGAACATTCTCCAACATTGAAGCCGAACACAATGTGCTCTGCCAAGGTCATTTCCCACAAATCATTCACTAGGCTTCGAGAAATAACGAAACAACAGGTTGCGTAACGAGGAAAATGCACCGCTCCATCAGTGATAAGTGAAAGTTGAGATAAGTAAAAAGAGCGGGGAGTGATTTTCCTCATATGCAACCTGTTGCTTCGTTATTTCTCAAAGCCCATGAAATTAGCGCGGCATTAGATAGTCTCTCATATTGCAAGTCCGTTTGTAAGCATGCGAAGTGGTCGGCGATTCTGACCAGTACCACTGTAACATTATGAATTAGTTATTCACACTTGTTTTACCTTGAACGCTTTCTCTATTTGCTCACAGTTGCTACAGTAAATGAGTAAAACTTATCAACAAGAGATATGGAGAGAACAGCAAATATCCTATCAATCTTATTGTTAGGCAAGCTAAATGCGTTAAAGGGATCCGGCTTCGAAAAATAAGTTTTTTTTTTAAATCCAGAAAATTCTAAGAATAACTGTGAAAACCGCATATTTTAACGATTTAAAAAAAATTAATTATGAATTTTCAAAGATGGCAAAATTTAGGTATACGGTAGCTCTTGCATCCGCGAACTTACGCTGCTTAGCGGCAGTAGAATCTCAAAAGGGATGAAGCCGTCATATTATTGCGTTTCTTTCTTCTGATTCGTCCTCGCTATGAACGGATCAATTGCAAAAACACTTATTTTAACTTTGCTAACGCCTTTTTAACATTTTGCAGCCGCTAAGCAGCGTAAGTTTTGTGGATGCAAGAGCTACAGTACCTTTAAAACACGATTTTTTGAGAATTTATAACTATTTTTTTAAAAGTCGTAAAAATATGCGGTTTTCGCAGCTGTTCTTAGAATTGTCAGCTCTTTTGAATAAAAATAGAATTAAAATAATATTAAATTAAGATGTTTTGGCTGCAAATTCCCTTTAAAGGCGTTTCATGCCAAACGACCGTAGCAAGCTACTACTCATGATCCTGTAAGACGATAAGCCAGCTGCAGCGTGGTAGTCCATAACCTAAGTCTTCCCAAGTCATCTAGGCTACCTTCTGAATTCATAATGTCTACCTATGTTAGAAAATTTTAAGTTATGAGTCCAGGAGGGATCGAATCTACGCATTTTAATTCGAGCATTTTAAATGCCAAAGATCGAAGATCTTGTGCATTCATCGAATTTCGTCTGTGCATTTCCACCTGCTCTCTCTCTCTCTCTCTCTCTCTCTCTCTCTACACTCCCCTTCATTCGGAGTTGAGCTTGTATGCTCGCCTGAAGTTTCTTCCCTCTGCTTTTTCTTGTGAATTGCGTCGCACCCCATTCGTACCCGCCTATTGATCAGTCTACCCTCTTCGTACACTGAGAGGTGAGCGACCACACATAGAAAAAAAGTCTTATATGAGGCCCCTAACCCCCTCAAAAGTCTTATATATCAGACTTTTGTTCTCATATATAAGACTTTTAAGGGGACTAGGGGCCTCATATAGGACTTTTTTTAAGTGTGTGCATCCCCCACGGGCCGCCCGGAAACAGGTGCAAATGCAGGTTTTCAGTTCAAGACCCACAATCATAATCATTTGCCCAAATAACAGATTTCGTGATAAAGCTTCGCCCACAAGATATTGGGATAGGTTGCACAAAGCCATTCGTGGGAGATGCCCGGCCTCACTTATGTGGCGACTCTTATGTGGCGTTAAAAAACTTCGAAAAGATCCCAAATTTTGACATCTGCCTGTTAAAAATGCATGACCAAAAGATTGAAAAGATCTCATTTCCCGCATTTTTCGATTTTTGCGTATATATCGATTTCCAGTGGTGCTAGAATGTTGAAACGTTAAGTGACGATCGACATTCCTATTTGGAACAAATGATCCAAAAAATGAGTCTCTATCTTCTCTGGGAGCCAAAATAATCGATAAAAACAGAAAGTGCGGGAATTCAAATATTCGATTTTTGCGATCAAGTGGTTGGAATTTTTTAGGGGCGGAGTACTGAATATTTGAGTACGCTTTTCGCGCTACTACCTGCGACGCTTTAGCTCCCAATCTACCGTATACCTGTGTCTGTATATTCAGTGAGGGCACTTCCAGCTGTCTACTTTTGAGTTTTATAAGTTATTGTGGATTGGAGCAAGGAAAATAATACGTAAGAGCTAAAGAAGAAGACGAATACTTTCAGGCAAACAAGAACAACGCCTTGAAAAATTCGTGAATTTTAGAACTTGGAGGTATAACGTAATTTCGTTTGAGCAACTAAAATAGAGAGCGTAGATTGATGAAATCAAAGCAGAAAATCGATTAGAGGAGTCGATTCCGAGAACAAAGCTGTCAAAGTTTCGGCTTTTACAACGGGGAAACAACTGTTCGTGATATTAACCATATTTGGGCGGCGTATTCGTAAGATTTTTTTTGATATGTTGTTTGGAGTGCTACTTCCTAACTTATATTAAAAAATGAAGCGTGAATACGCCGCCCAAAGCCACGAAATTACGCTTTGCAATTTACGCATAGGAAGATTACGGTAATATCTTCTTGTTGTACAGCGTAAAGGTCTTCCTGTGTTCATTATTTTCATGGGGTTGCATTCTAAAATTATTGTTCGATTTCAATTGATGTATTTGTAAAAGAATAAAAGAAAGGAAGATTGTTCTACTGAAGATTGTTCAGTTTTGTCATCATAATCATGAGTGTGACCTACCGAGACTAGGAAGTCGCTCGGCTTGAACTAAAACGTCGCATGTGGAGTTCACCTTTCGAAGCAATTTTCTTGTTATTTTAGTTATATTTTGCAAAAAGCAAATTGAAAAGTCGAAATAGGGCACACTCAGCTACCGATTGAGCACAAACTTGTAATTTATCGTTCGGTTTCATTTACACGACCACCGTCCCTAGAATTTTTAACAGAAAAACATCACATCTCTGATCTTTCCCTCGATTTTTAACATCGCATTAAACCCAGTCCTTCATTTTCGTGTTCACGTGTCGAATTTTATGCATTTCGATAATTCCAAAAGCTGCAGTTTCAGACCCAAGCATAGTAGTGTGCACATGGAAGAAACGATTTTCCGCGTTGTCGATTTCACATTATCGATTAGTTATTCGTATGTTCTCATCATGCTTTGGACATCGTCAGGTATCGATTCCCTTTCTGACTTTTGCCAATTGAAATTTATATTTAAAATGTAATGTATATGTATATGAAATGCATATATATATATATATATATACAATTTAGACCCCAACTTCCGAACGTCATTCTTCACTATTTTCAAAATGACAGGTAAAGAGAGTGAACATGTTCAAAAAAAATCCTAATACTGCTATTAATGAACATTCCACAAATCAAAAACTTTTTCAGGGCTGTCGAAAAAGTGAGTGAGTTTGAAATTATTTTACCGTAGCCAGAACATTTTCAAGGTGATTTTTCTCGTATTTTTCGCAACATAATGCTAGGAACACTATAAAACGTACACTTTAAAACTCGAAAAAATCGATATCGGAATCTGTGGTTACTGTCACTTTTCGGTATGGGATTCAAACACTTAGTTTTCATAGGAGGTATGATTTTACTGTTCGTTGCAGGCGTTTATGGCATCGCCTCGGTGAACGTATCGCATATTTTTAACGCACAGAACGCGGCGTTCGAGTCGAATCAGTGGCTCTTCAAGATACTTTATGTAAGCGTTTAAAAAAAATTATTCTGCAATTGAGCGTCGTGTACAGCGATGAGACACACAGGGAACAAATTGGAAGGGAGAACGGTTCCCCCGAGCGTTCGGTTCTTATAAAACGGTTCTCCACTCTCTCGTTTCGGCGAGCTCCATTGAGAGAACGAGGGTGGAGAACCGTTTTCTGAACTAAATATCGGAACCATCTCTCTACTATTAATATTCTTATTTCAAGTTCACCTATGTAAGCTGTACACGCGGTGAATCGACGGGAAAGCTCCTACTCATTCTCCATCGATATTTAGTCCTTCGACGAGCAGACTACTTTGAAAAAGTTTTTCATGAGAAAATTGGAAAAGAGCGATTCGTAGCGGGTCCACATTTACAGCTTTAACGTTTGAAGAGGAACACAAAATATGGGGAATTGTACATTCAAATTTAATTTTTATTTTCCAGATATGGGCGGGCATCTCATTTTGGATCGTTTTTGCTATTCTGCTGCTGCTACCACCAATGCTGACGTAAGGGACTTTCGTTGTATACCAAACAGACGCGTTGTCGACCCTCTCATATTTGTGTGCTCCCTCGCCTTTGGTATCACAGTAAATAGCATTACAACATTTTGTTTGATCAAATCCCTGACTTTGTATGGCTCTGTCTTATGTGAAATCCATTGGAGATTACTATGCGACTCTCGGGGTGTTGCAAAATCGATGTCCGAAAATCAGTTCTCGCCTTTTGGAAAAGCCACAGACCCGATACAAGCACCAAAATGAACATAATCATGACTTCCAATCATACCCTCCCATGCGTCGACGCATGCGACGTGCCTACCAACTTTTTTTGGTAGGCACGTCGCACCCATGACCGGCTGCGGGACCATCATTTTACAAAGTTGCAAAAAATGAACAGGTATTGCTTGTATGAGTTGGTATTCGGAACGAAATTGCTCGAAAGGGATACTGTATCTCGGGCACCGTACCTATGCCGTAGCTACGGTAGCTTTCACTGCGGGACCACCATTTTACAAAGTTGCGCCAAACGAGTCGGTATTGCTTGTATGAGTTGGTATTCGGTACGAAATTGCTCGAAAGGGATACTGTAGCTCGGGCACCGTACCTATGCCGTAGCTACGGTAGCTTTCACTGCGGGACCACCATTTTACAAAGTTGCGCCAACCGAGTCGGTATTGCTTGTATGAGTTGGTATTCGGTACGAAATTGCTCGAAAGGGATACTGTAGCACGGGCACCGTACCCATGCCGTAGCTACGGTAGTTTTCGCGGCGGGACCACAATTTTACAAAGTTGCGTCAAACGAGTAGCGATTTTTTGTATGAGTTGGTATTCGGTAGGAAATTGCTTGAAATGCATACTGTGGTCCTGCTACCGTACCCACGGCTGCGCTACGGTAACTTTCGCTGCGGGACCACGTTTTTACAAAGTTGTTCGAATCGAGTCGCGATTGCCTGTATGAGTTGGCATTCGGTACGACATTGCTCGAAAGGTATACGGCACATTGCCTACTGTTCCGAGGGTTACTGTACCTTTCGCTGCGGGACCACCATTTTACAAAGTTGTTCAAATCGAGTCGCGATTGCTTGTATGAGTTGGTATTCGGAATGACATTGCTCGAAAGGTATACGGCACATCGCCTACAGTACCCAAGACTTAGCTACGGTAACTTTCGCTGCGGGAACACCATTTAACGAAGTTGCGCCAAATGAGTCGCAATTGCTTCTACGAGTTGGTGTTAGGTAAGACATTGCTCGAACGGTATACGGCACATCGCCTACTGTAACGCGGGTTACTGTACCTTTCGTTTCGAGACCACCATTTTGCAAAGTTGTTCGAATCGAGTCGCGATTGCTTGTACGAATTGGTATTCAGTACGACATTGCTCGAAATGTAAACGGCACCTCGGCTTCCGTACTCATGACTCGGACGATTGACGAGGACAAAATATGTGTTAATCTATCATGTATATTGTAGCTTGCGAAAAGGGATAGCTACATTCCAATATAGCACATCGCATTCCACCTCTCACCAGTAATTTCTATTTTCCGCAACTTTGTAAAATGGTGGTCTCGAAACGAAAAGTACAGTAACCAGCGGAACGGTAGAAGATGTGCGGCATACCTGTTGAGCAATGCCGTACCGAATACCAACTCATACAAGCAAACGCGACTCGTTGGCGCAACTTTGTAAAATGATGGTCCTGTAGCGAAAGCTACCGTAATGCAGCCATGGGTACGGTAGCCGGACTACAGTATACCTTTCGAGCAATTTTGTACCGAATACCAACTCATACAAGCAATCGCGACTCGATTCGAACAACTTTGTAAAATGATGGTCCTGCAGCGAAAGATACCGTAGCGCGCCCATGGGTACGGTAGCCGCACTACAGTATACCTTTCAAGCAATTTCGTACCGAATACCAACTCATACAAGCAATCGCGACTCGATTCGAACAACTTTGTAAAATGATGGTCCTGCAGCGAAAGATACCGTAGCGCGCCCATGGGTACGGTAGCCGCACTACAGTATACCTTTCGAGCAATTTCGTACCGAATACCAACTCATACAAGAAATCGCGGCTCGAATCGAACAACTTTGAAAAATGGTGGTCCTGCAGCGAAAGCTACCGTAGCGTAGCCATGGGTACGGTAGCCAGGCTACAATATACCTTTCAAGCAATTTCGTACCGACTACCAACTCATACAAGAAATCGCGACTCGTTTGGCGCAACTTTGTAAAATGGTGGTCCCGTAGCGAAAGCTACCGTAGCGTAGCCATGGGTACGGTAGCCAGGCTACAATATACCTTTCAAGCAATGTCGTACCGACTACCAACTCATACAAGAAATCGCGACTCGTTTGGCGCAACTTTGTAAAATGGTGGTCCCGTAGCGATAGGTACCAGGGTTGGGCGAAAAATTTTGTTGGAAAATTTTTGGGAGCTCTCGGAAACATCGATGGCAGAAGTTATCAACAGTTGTTAGTAATTATATTGTAGCTTAAAGGGACCTGGTCGTGGTAGAAGATGGAAGTAAAATCGATTCTAAATCGAATTTCAAAACAAAAAATGAAAATTAAAAAAATTAAAAAATTTTTTAAAAATTTATCAATAAAATTTAAAATACGGTAGCGATTAAATCGTTCCGAGAATGTGGGCGCGGCGACGATTCCGGCGTACGCACCGGAACCTGGGAGCGACCAGATCCGGCAAGCAGAATACGAATCGCAAACTGCGTTTATAGTGAATTTTCGCCGCGTCCGGCGCGCTCTCCATGTTTTACTGCTTTGTTTCGTGCAATTTCTTGGTCTTTCTTATTATTTCCATGTCACAGTTCCTCCGCCATCACTAGCAGTGTTAGTTTCACCTTGTGTGCGTGTGAAACTCACTGCCAACAACTGTTTATTTACGATTTTCTGAAAACTGCACAACTTGAACGATTTTACTGATGTAACGCTATTTATATCTTTTGCTATCGATATCTTTCTATTCCCTCTTAGTAATCAATCCAATCCCTCTCGAAAGAGCTCAAACTGGAGCTCGAATCGTCCCCATCGTCCTCTTGTTCTCCCTCTCCTCCTTCATCCCTCTCGTACTCTTCCATGGCCCGAATCTCCCTCTCCTTCTCCTCCCACCACTCGATGATATCGTCATAGACGTCGTCCTCAGGTACCCCGATCCTCCTTGCGTACTGCTGGTCGTTCCTCTCTTCCAGGACGTTGTAGCTCGTGGCCATTACCTAAAATAACGATGCGATTTTAATTTTATTTATTTATTTATTTCTCTCACCTCTTCCCTCCAATAGTGCGTGCCGACTCCCCGGTTCCTCTTCACTGCCACCACCACTTTTCCTCTCCTGGGAAGAAGCGTGTTTCCAGTCTCTTTTCGTGTTCCCATCATGTCCTCCAGAACAAGACCGTTATAATGAAGCAGCGCCACTTTGGTCTTTAGCCGATAGTAACATGGGGAGCTGAAATCGGCAAATTACGCTACAGCCTCTTGCGTATAGCTCACCACGCGAGTCTTTTAGGCGCGTACATAAGCGAGAGGGAGTGGAAACACTCATTGATTGCAGTATCAATCAATGACGCGGAATTTAGGAAAGCCTTTTCAAACGAAGGCTTATACAAGAGGTCGACCACAATAGCAATTAAACCGGCATCCTTCTATAATTATTTATTTCACTATTTTTTCCGGCTCGTGGTCTACCTCTTTCGCGAGCTTCAGTCGTTTCTCGCCTTTCTTCAACTTCTTCAATTTCCCATGCTGGCACTTTTTCACCAATTTGAATCGACAGTCCTTTAGTCAATCAATTTTCGCTTTTCGCTTTGCTCAATTTACCTTAGACCATGAGTGCTTCCCCTGTATGTGATGCTCAAACGATCTAACCAGCTCCAGCGCGCGATCACGGTCCTCAGGCTTAGGATATTTATTATGACAATAATACAGGTGATTAAAAAACGCTTGATAAACCGGCGCCAGTTCCGCATCTGCCTTTACTGCCTGAATTCAGTGAATTTTAACTATACGTATTATATTTTATTATCACCTTCCACCATGCGCTCCTGAATGGCTTTTGAACGTGCCACCAATCAATGAGCACATCGATTTTTGCTGTCTTTTCGTTCTCTCGCAATTTCTTGTTCACCATTCCGTTTTGGTCACCGACTCGAGTGCTGATATTTGGCTGTTACATATCTTTCATCAAAAAACGCCTAATAAAAATTTAAAATATTACATTCCACTTGAATGATTAACTGTGATATGTTTAGTCTTGTTCTCTCACTATCACGTGCACATCTCGTTGCTATATATCAGCGGAAAATTTTAATAATTCGGTCGAGTGTTTGTAAATTTCTAGTAGCACTGTCCGTTTTCGTCGGGGTCATATTCCAGAAAGGTGGAGATGTGCACGAGTTGTTTAAAAGTGAGTTGATATTACGTCATATATGCTATGCCGCGGAGAGCTCCACCCGCCTCCGCCCAATCTACCAATCGATAATAGATAGTCTCCGTTCCCGTGATCTACCAATCAATATTATACAATATTATTGATTGAGTAGATCAAAGAGGCGTGTCAGATTATTGATTGGTAGATCAAGCGGAGATGAGAGGAGCTCCAGATGGGGCGGAGCCTATCGATTATCGATTGGCAGAATGACGGAGGCGGGAGGAGCTCTCCCCGGCATAGCATATGTGACGGACTATCTACTACTGTGTGTGCGATCTCTCGCTTCACCATTTTTTTCGCTTTTCTGTAGTCGCGCGCTGTATTGCATCATATCTCATTTAATTGTTTTGCAAACTAAATTATTCCAACCTTATATCAATTCCATCATCAATCAATTCCACCAATACACGCAACGCTCCTTCACTTTCCATTCGAATTGAAACATTATCTGCGAATTAGTGATTACAGTATTCTACGAGACTTATTTATCACCAATTCCGGGTTCTCCTTTGTGTATCGTGGCTGCTCCTAGAGCTAATTTGGTGTGACAGTCGATCGCAGTCACTTTACAATTCGCAGCGTTAAATCCGGGCGAATCATACTGCCCGTCAATCGAAAGTTCCAATCCCTTCCCCTATAAGTACAGTATGTATTGATGATGCGCAACATTAGAATACCCCTGCGGCATCTACTGCTATTCTCCTCACTCTCTTCTCCTCACAAGCATAAACCCGATCGATCGATTCCGCGCCTACATCTCTTATCACTCTCCTCATTGTCCGATCAGAAGGAATCGCGAGATCGATCAATCGCGCTAGATCACACAGTCTCTGTAATGCAGAACCAATATTTCAGTGTAGAGGGTGCCTTATTACCGGGACAGGCGTTCCAGTTATGAAAGAAGCGACGGGAATATCGTGATTTGCACGATACACTTGTCCCTTCCCTTTTCCAACTCTTGATTGGCTCTCCCATCTTACGGCCTTGTTGCAAAAGAGACATTCATAGATCACGATTTTCGCACTCCCGATTGCCGAAATACGAATCAGACTTTGATCAAGTCGTTGCCCGCACAATCGACAGCGCTCGAATAACTCCAAAATGCACTGAGTCTCCACTAGCGAATAACGACTATTCTGTTTCCCCTCCTCCTCATCCTCCTCCATTTCTTCTTCCTCTGTCTCATCTACCCCTTCCATCCCTTCCAAATCTTGCGACGCTCGGTATTCAATGTCCTACAATTGATGTTTTTGTATCCCTCTATTTGATTCACACACCTCTTTCTCGACTGGTTCTATCGTTATTGTCGAGAACGCGGATTTATACCGCTTTGGCGGAACAACTTCATCAATGACGTCATTGAAGGTGGCGTCATCATCGAGAACAAGAGGATCGACAGAAGGGAGAATTGGCGGCGCCCACGCAGCCTTCGTATTGTTTTTATCTTTATTGTGTTTTTAAATGTTCACACACTGATCCTTTGCGATTCCACTCGTGTCGCGTAAGGATCGAAACAACTAATCGGCAGCCAAAAATCATAAATTAAAACTAATTAGGCAAATCAAAGCTGCTGTTTCCACAGCTAATCCGAGCTAGGCACATTTTTTGATATGTTGTAAAGCTGGAAAAGATGCATCGATTGATATATTGAATGCATGCGATCCCATAGGTTGAAGACAAAAAAGGATTCCGGAATCTTGAATAACTTTTTGCCACTCTTTATTTTGAGAGATCAGAGTGATCTACCACTTTTTCTTTCGCAAAGGTCACATTATCTCCTCATTTGCTGTGCTCTAACTTCCAAACTCGAGTGGTAGATCACACTGACCTCACCCAATTATAGCGGAAATCTGTAGTTTCCTAGATTTCGATCACGGGTATGCCACGAAACTAAAGGATCGCATGCGAATTCACCCCATAGCGTATCAAATAATTGCTTCTGGTTCGGAGTTGCGGAAGAAATGTCTTTTAGAGCACTGTTAAAGCTACCAAAAAGCTGTCGGAAAATAAATAAACACAAGAAATATAATTCTGCCATTAGAAACGTTCGTATCTCTATCATTACAGTACGCGCATTCGTATTCGAGATACTTCATGGTGATTTCCGCCAACAAATTAGCGTAAAACGGAAACCCAGTGCCCGCAAGCATTTCAGCATGTTTATCTATAGAATGCGCATTTTTACGAAATTTGGCGAAAGATATTTAATGTTGATCAAAAGACGGGGAGATAGAGAGATCAGATCAAGCGCATATTTTTCGAAAAAAAGTTCGAAAAAGAGCAAAGTTTATATATTGTCACTTATTTCGGATATAATTATATAATCAAACAGTAAAATCGTAAATGAAAATAAATGTGCTATATTTTTTCTTCCGTTCTCCGTATACTGTAACCAAGGTACCGTAACCCAGGAATCAGAAATAATGAAAATAGTCTGAGGGGGTAGCGGTCTGAGGCGCATGTCAAGTGATCAATGCCTAAGAGAAATGACGCGTTCATGATATAGTTTCTCCCGTTACGGTAGGCGATTTACAGTAATCGAACATATGAAAATCTCAGGCATCTCATCAATGGATAACTTGAGCTACTGATAATAATACCACTCTTGAGTAAATGTTCGCAACTTCACATTGATTACTGTAGCTCGCCTACCGTAGCCGGGGATATTGTAGCGAAGAAACGGTATACCCCACGGGCATCGACGACTAGAAGTGCGAAATGTGATAACAGGACCTCAGAATGCTCTATTACTCGATAAATTTTGCGCAACGTTGTGAAATGCGTGTATTTGCCTGATTATCATAACTAGCTTTGTCTGGGAGAGTCTGCAATTTGATAATTCGACGTTGTTCTCTCATTTCGTCTGCGTCTTCACTTCCCGGACGGTCTCTTCTCTCTACAACAGGCAAGTGTTGTCGTTTAGGTTGAATTTCTTTTGATTATTTGATATAGAAAGTAACTAGTTGACATCGAAAGTATATCGAACGTGTAAATCGAGCGATGATAGGTAGGCCTCAATGTGAACGTGTACAATGTCTTTTCTCTTCAGAGATCGCAGACTGAGAGGCCCATCAATGGATAACGAGAAAGGAGACCCTATTTTACAAAATAGTGTTTCATATGGAAGACAACTACAACTCCAATTCCAGATTTGCTCCGAAACCAAAATGTGAGTTATCTTGTATTTACTTATGTACTTCTATGTTAGCGTGTTGTGTGGCTATGAAATATCGCGACATAAATGTAGCTCACAGGGAGAGTAACAAAGTACTGTGTTCCATAAACACAAAAAAAACACTAGAGAACGGAGTTCATAAAATGGAGTACTGTGGAGTCTTCAATTACCAGAATCTCTCAAACGTAAGTCGAAATAATGTACATCAACTCCTTTCTCTAGCTTTTTTCGTATTTATGGAACACAGTACTTTGTTACTGTCCCTGTGAGCAACATTCCATTCATATATATTTAATGCCATATTATCTATTCCATAGTCACACAATAACACGGTAACATAGAAGTACAAAAGTAGAAACAAGATAAATCACATTTTGGTTTCAGAGCAAATCTGGAAATGGAGTTGTAGTTGTCTTCAATATGAAATACTATTTTGTAAAATATGTGGAAAGAAGAGACCGTCCGGGAAGTGAAGACGCGGACGAAATGAGAGAACAACCTACGCCAGGCATTCCCTGACAAAGCGAGTTATGATCAGCCAAATACACGCATTTAATAGGTTTTTTAGAGAAACCAATTGATAGAGTGAGGGCTTGAAATCGGGTCATTCACCATTTTCAGGCACTGTTATCTTGTAATGAATCATTTTGAGGGGTTGTGTGTTTTGTTGTTGTTTTTTTCGGATAATTTCTCGAATCATTTCGACAGGGGCCCCTCAATTACCCGATTACCCGACCATAATTACGCACTCTAATGACGGCCCCATATTCACTTCGTGCATCTATCCCCGAGTCAATTTGCTGAATTCCAGAATCACTGATTACGGTATACCAGATACTGTAACTTAGATACAGGTTCCGGTGCATGGTACGTAAGCAGTAGTAGGTCATATCTGTTTTACCGGCATCAACATTAGATTTGCCTTACGTAGGTGCGATACGTGAAAAGTTAACTCGCCAGTGCTGTTCTGAAGTAAGCCAGACAAGGATTCGTTTCGAATTGAAAACGAATCCTTTCGCTTCTTATCCTCAGACCGAGTGATTTGCACCGCAAAAGATCCGGAATCAGAGGGAAAAATTAATTTTGCCATCCCTAGTATGTCATCTGACTGTTTCTAAGAGAGTGTGTTTAATTTTTTTCACAATATCATTGTTTGAACACTATCATTAATTGTATGTTCGTGTGTTTCTTGTAATGTATATTATTGTCGGTGGAAGACTGTGATTATTTATCATTTAGACTAGATAGGTGGCTTTGCAAGAAATAACTTCATAGCATTGCATGCTCGTCAAATTGCGAAGTGTCTGCCAATTTTGTTTTGGTATACACTTTGCAACCATATGGAAAATCGATATTTTCGATTATCGATTGGCCAACCCAACCTAAAGTGGGATGGAGCTTTATGATCTACAGTAACCCAAACTCGATAACATTTCGCTGCGGGACGACTACTTTCGAAGGAGCGCAAATTAAAATTAATATTTCGCCAAATGGTGGTCCCGCAGCGAAAGTTACTGTAGTCTACGGTACGGTATCCAAGATACGATATACCTTCCGTTCAATGCCGCACCGAATGCCAACTCATGCAAGCAATACCGAATCGATTTGAACATCGAAAGCTACAGTAACTCGGACTATTGATTTTCGGCTATTGTAGATCATGAGGTACCATCCCACTATAGGTTGTGTTGACCAATCGACATTAGGAAATATCGATTTTCACTATGAACCGGGATCACAGTTGCGAAGTACCTACCAAAAAAAGTTGGTAGGAACTTCGCATCGGTCGACTAATACAATGCTATGATTAACTCTCTTAATTTCGCACACTTTTACACTGGTTTGACCTACGATAATAAAGAGGGAATTTCTTGCGAAGACTCACTTGAAATGTCTCATAATCGTGATGAAAAAGAGCTGATGTAGGTAACAATGGAGACGGAGACGGAGTGGATAGGGATGGCTCGCTTTGCTGATTCTGCTAAATTTGTTTTCCATCATTATTATTGCAATCTAGATTACTGTAATCTCTCTTGTTTCTTACTGTAGAATCACTGTAATCCGTTTTGATATTGATTTAAGATTGCTGACTCCACAATTTCATTGTATCTGTTTCCATATTCTTGGTATTAAATCCATAAATATTCAACATGATTGTTTATTGGCGACTGACCACGACTATTGAGAGCTGAGAGAAGGTCGATGGTGGGGTGATATCAGCTGGTCTCGTTGTTCTGAGTGCTACGACGGGTAGAGGACGAATAGGGACGAGAGAAGGAACAGAGACAACTCGCAACTGATAGTGATTCATTATTAGACGGGTTTCCACTAAAATACCCTTTTCATTGATGCTTGTGAGATAAATGAATTATAAGATTACGGTATGTGTTCGATTTGTTCTCAATTACTAGTACTGTTGAACTCTTCGCGGTAAAAAAAGCGATGAATAGTTGAATCACACTCATTTCTCATAATATACGACAGTCGCATCCATTGGTTACGGTAAGTAAGTATTCGCTTCGATTGATTATGGTAAGTATTCGTATATTTTTGTGCACCTAGAGACACACTACGTTACATAAGTAGTTACGTATGCCGAATACTTCAGGTGATGTAGATGGTTACGAAATTGGTTTACAATAGGTACTGACATCGATGGGATACTTATAATAGATGATTAGGGAGGCACTCACATCGGTAGGCAAATTGGCATCGGGGGAATCGAAGTGTCGCATGCACCATCGAGCCTCATTCGCTGATCGATGTCGATCCATCTCCTTTGCAGTATGCTCAGCATCGAAGTTCTGTCTAGCCATCCACTCCGACTGCGCGTCCGGTCGCCCATTATGGGGAAACCTTTTCGCTGGCCCCATGCTATCCCCGCACAAAAAGCATTTGCGCTTTTTCGCTTGCGTACTCATCTATAATGACAACGCATCGGAATCGTACACAAAAAAACATGAAACTACACACCAAAAACACTTAAAAAGATCGATAATAATACGGTAAAGATCGTAGAACAACATTCGGCGGTTTGTGGTGTGCTTGGGCGAGATTTAAAAGCCGGCTCTCACAATAGACATGGCTCTGGTCGCTCCCAGCTAAAATCCGGCTCTGGTTCTGAACTTTGAAAATCTTTGAAAATTCTAGGAAAATTTTTAAAATTTTATAAAATTTGCTTTTGTTTTACAAATACGATTTTCGATCTTTTGAACTTTAATCTTGTTGCTGTGCCAGGTCCCTTTAATGAATTTACTTCCTGAATGATCAATTGGAATTATCATATCTATAAGGCTTTGAAAATTGTAGCCTATTTTCCGAAAATTTTCCGTTTGATTTTCCGACTCGGAAAAAATTCGGAAAATGTTTGGAAAATGGGCTACAATTCACAAGGCAGAATAGATATGATAATTCCAATTGATCATTCAGGAAGTATAAGGGTGTCCGGAAAGTTTTCGCACTTTTTCGAAGAAACAACTTTTCATTGAATTTCTCCGACAACTCACGGCGGCAATAAATCATTGTATGTTCTTTTCCTGCTCACGACTTTCTCCTATAGAATGGACATAGTGATGATTCCTCTCCTTTAGAAATACAGGGTTTGCTAGTTAATTTATACCTCGAAGTCGGGTTCGGCATAGGTCCCATTGGGGAATTTTTTTTCAACACTGGAATAAGTGAGGAATTTGAAACAGTGATAATCGGAAGGGCTGATATAGTGTGAAGGCTGTGCATGAAGCAGTCCTAACATCGTCGTTTCTCCAACTTTTTCTGGGTCAATTTCTAAAAATATGGTCTTACATTGCCATTCACAGTTCGGATTTTTCCTTCTATTGCGAGACCAGAAAGAACTCTGATGAAAACCTCTTCCGGTTCCGAAGTACAGAGGTAAATGTTAATGAAGGCTTAATAGGATCACCCCTTTCTATACCTGGAACCGAATGCGGAAAAGAACAACTTTAGCATTTCTCTATTTTCATGATTTCTGCTCTTCGCAACAGGCTGTGAATTCTGTCCGACGCTCAGTCATTCTAATCTTCCGTCAGATCCATCGTACGTAGTCAACTGTTCATCCATTTCAATTATTAGGCTGAGCCATCTTCTATTTTTCTTAGAGTTGAAAAAATATTGGGACTCCTTGGCAAGAGTTTTGTGCTTAGACCGGAAAAGTCGTGAAATAGGATTTGAACGATTTTCGTAAGCCAACCATGCTGATTCAGGATTTTGGTCACGTTGGGAAATATAGTGTAAGTGTTCACCTTAAGCGGAAACAGACTCATTTTGGGAGTAGTCTTCTCAATACTCTGAACGAGGGGCTAATTTAAGGTATACTGCGACAAAAGAGGGTGTATTCTTCGAAGATGGAGTCTGCAAACTGGAAATGCTAGCCAAATTTAAATTATGCTCAGACTGCGGGGGAATCCTATTCTATATAATCAGCTAGTTTAACACGAATTTCATTCTCCCAATCTTTTTAGAGAAAATTGAAAAGCAAAACTTGGCTGTGATCGATCAGAGTATGCATCACGGGAATTGATGCATAACGATGAAGGCTATAGCTAATAACGAGTACTTGGGCTGAAAAGAATGATGAATGGGTTGCCCACTTAATATATTTTGTCATTATGTTAATTGTTTGCTAAAACGATTTTTATGGCGTGGCGAGTGTCAGAGTGCGAAAACTTTCCGGACACCCTTATACATTCATTAAGCTACAATATAATTACTAACAACTGTTGATAACTTCTGCCATCGATGTTTCCGAGAGCTCCCAAAAATTTTCCGACAAAATTTTTCGCCCAACCCTGATAGGTACCGTACCAAGCAATGGGTACGGTAGCCGGACTACAGTATACCTTTCGAGCAATCTTGTACCGAATTCCAACTCATACAAGCAAGCCCGGCTCATTTGGCGCAACTTCGTAAAATTGTGGTCCCGCAGCGAAAGCTACAGTAACCCTAATTATCGGTTTTGAGTTACTGTAGACCGTACGGTACCATCCCACCATAGGTTGGGTTGATCAATCGATACTCGAAAATATCGATTTTGACCATGAACCCCGGGTCATGGGTGCGACGTGCCTACCAAAAAAAGTTGGTAGGCACGTCGCAATGTGCCGACCGTGGGAGGGTATTCTTCCAATGATCCTGAAAATATGGCCACAGTAGATCGCCATTTGGCCTCAGGGCACGAATTATTCACTTTTCGCATTATCTTGGTCCAAAGAAGAAAGTTTCTATCAGAAGCGTCCTATAGGCTTGGCTTTTTTAGTGGATTCGGTCGATAATCAATTGAATATACGAGCTCTAGCTTGAATACCGTGCATATATATGTACATTATTATCTGTGTATGCTTAGAAATATGAATAATAAAAATGCGCTAAGAAAAGCTGTACAAAATTAATAATAAATAGCGAGTAAATAGAAAAGCAGTAAATAATCTTAGTTCGGTAGTATTCCTCGCTGCGGCCACATATCGAATCCAGGCAGGAAAGATGCCTATCGTCTACGTCACAAATGATCCATGGTTCATTGTAGGTTCCATTATTATTTTTCCAAAAAACCGCTAAAAATATTTTCGCGTTGAGAAGACGAAAAGCTTAACAGCCTTTTTTTCCTTCCCCACTGACATACCTTACTATGTTAGCATGTTCCGCTTGTCGATTCATGCATACATTGTAAATAATAACAATATATATACGACCCTTATAATCCGTCAGAAGTTCGCGAACTTTTCACACATCTTTTCTTGCTCGTTTTAGGCTATTTTCTTTATAATTTGCGTTAGGTCATTAGAGTAGCATAAGAAAGTACTAATGCAGAAGAAATTAACCTAAAATATAAACTAGGAAATTAGCCGCACCTCTTAGAAGGTCGCGGAATTCTGCGAGTTGTTTTACGCGAGCTAGACAGTGACGAGAGAGCACGTGAATCGAGAGAGCGCAGAAAGACAACGACAATTGCTAGTCTTTCTGCGCTCTCTCTGTTTACGCGCTCTCGTCACTGTCTAGCTCGCCTAAAACAGCTCGCAGAATTCCGCGACCTTTTAAGAGGTGCGGCTAATTCCCTAATTTATATTTAAGGTTAATTTCTTCTGCATTAGTACTTTCTTATGCTGCTCTAATTACCTAACGCAAATTATAAAGAAAATAGCCTAAAACGAGCAAGAAAAGATGCGTGAAAAGTTCGCGAAGTTCTGACGGATTATAAGGGTCGATAATGTATACATATTATTTAGGTGTTTCAAATCACGTCTTTTTCGTTCCATGCCGTCTACGCCATCTTCAGCACTGTGCTTCTGCTAATCTCCATTTGCCCTCTGCGCGATCTTTATCGAGTCACAAGGGTGCGCATTATCACATTTACGCATGTATCCTGGCTCCAGAACAAAGAGGTCTGCAGAAGGTATCATTCGGGGGCAGGGGGTGGTCTGGCTACATGATCAAGGGAATTCGAACTCGAGGCTTTTATGTTGCGTTTATTGTCGCCTGACCCCTCAAGTTGAGCGGTCAGAATGATAATTCTGACCCCCCAGAATGATCATTCTGAGGGGTCAGAATTGCCATTCTGACCGCTCAGCCTGAGGGGTCAGGCGACAATAAACGCACCATAAATGATCCAGGGATCAAATCTTTCGTGTTACGCCTTATTTGAAATATTAGGTCACGCATGGCTTCCTTGGTCGAAGTAGTGTCGATCTTGGACAATACACATATTTAGAAGTATTGCGTCTTCAACACATTACTTACTTACAGAAGGCGTCCACAGTGGAACACATTTTTCCACTATTTTCCACTTCCACCAGTTTATGGTGACAGTAGCTATAATCGCAGCTGTTTTTCACATTTATCGGTTCTTCATGGGCTGTTATATCGAATTAATAAAAGAAATATCAAAATTAAGCCATTTTGAAGAATATTAGTCGGGTGCAATTAGCTTCCCGTTTCCACTCTCAAGCGTAGTGTTCCACATGGTGCGCGCTGACTCGCCGACTTTTCGCACACTACACCAGAGTGGAACACCACGCCTCGAAAGTGGAAAGTGGAAGGTTATTGCAACCGACTAATATTCTTCAAAATGGCTTAATTTTGATGTTTCTTTTTATCAAATCGATAGAACAGTTCATAAAGAACCGATAACTACGAAAAACAGCTGTGATTACAGTTATTGTCACCATAAACTGGAGGACGTGGAAAATAGTGGAAAAATGTGTTCCACTATGGAACACAGTGGAACACTTTCATGGAAAGTGGACTTTGTGTACGATTTTTTTTTACATTTAAACAACTTTATCAGCTGGTTTTGGGTGTTAAAGCTGGGTTGCCATGAGAGATCTCCATTGCTTGCGATCGTTTCTTGCGAGTTGCACGAATTGTGGTCCAGCAGCGTTGACGAAATCATCTCTCCATCTCTTTGCCGGTCGGCCTCGCTTCCTCTTCCCTCTTGGGGTCCAATCGAGCATCTTCCGATTCCACCGATAATGGCTTTGATTCGAGATTCTTTCTACCCATATCCATTTCCGACTTTCCGCCTCTCTAACTACATCCTTCAATTTAGTGCTGTCACGGATCCGCTCATTTGTGACGTGATCAAATACGGTAATTCCAATCATTTTGCGTTCTAGTTTGCGCTGAGCGACGGAAAGAATTTGTTTTTCTCGTTTACAGAGGTACCAAGTCTCGAAACCATACAAGAGTGCGGGTAGAACTACACCGTCGAAAAGGCGCTTTTTGAGTGACATGGGGGACCCACGTTTCCGAAAGAATTCGGAGTATTTGTAAAATGCCCAATTCGCGCTTCTAACCCGCCTGTGAACTTCTCCCACAAACCTATTGGGACCGAGAGTGACTTCTTGCCCCAGATATACCACCTTGTCTACCGTTTGCACTACCTCACCTCCCACTACGACCGGCCTGCCCATTGGATTTGTCGTTAAAGCGACAGTTTTTGAGCCATTTAATTGCAATCCCACCTTCAGTAGTTCCCGTTCTAGTTCCTTTACCATAGTTTGGACTTGGCGTGAGTCATGGGAGATTATTACACAATCATCTGCATAGAGAATGTGGGAGAGATATTCGCCGTCTATACATACTCCCTTTCGGTCCCATTTTACCCTGCGGAATACCGTATCAAGCACGAGACGAAAAGACGCGGGCTTAATCCATCACCTTGGCGCACCCCCCTTCCGATGTTAACCTCCACCGCTTTCCCATTGACAACTATGGAACTTTTACTCTGAACTGTGAGTATCTGCAAGAATCGGGTATACGTTGAATGCACACCGTCATGTTCCAGAGCAGATAAAACGGAACTACACAGGACAGAGTCAAAAGCCTTGCTAACGTCTAGGAAAAGGAGATAGAGAGGGCGCCTGTATTCCCTGCAATTTGAGATGAGAGTATTGAGAATATATATACCATCTACAGTGGAGTGCCCGGCGCGGAATCCCTGTTGCTCTCGCGATCTTTGATCATCGAGTGAGCGACCAATTCTATTGTTGATAACGGCAGTGAGGGTCTTTTGAATAACCGGGAGGAGAGATATGGGACGGTAGTTTTTGGGAGTTGTTTTATCCCCGCCTTTATGGAGTAATATTGTTCGACTGTCGCCGAATCCGCTTGGAATAATACCCTCTATGAGAATTCTATTGAAGATGGAAGCTAGATACGGTGATACAATATTGGACCCCAGTTTAAGCATTTCTCCCGTTACCTTATCTTCCCCGGGTGATTTGCCCGATGTGAAACCACTCAACACGCTCTCAATTTCGCCTCTACCGATGGGGATGAATTCATCCTCCGACTCTTTCACTCTGTAATTCCTACCACTATCGCCTCGATATAATTCATTGTAGTAGTCTCTGAATACCTTTTCCAGCTCAGCTTGGGTACTTACCACTCCGCCTTTCCCTTGCATTTTTACTATTCTCTCTCTCCCAACACTCTGCTTACCCATGGCCTTTTTGTAGTTTCGTCCCTCCGCCACTGCCTTTTCTACCATCCCAGTGATTCGGTCTATTGCATCCTGTTGAATGCTGCCCCTGAGCGCCTTATTGATTACATCATATTTGTCATTCAATGTTGATCGAGCTTCGTTCAGGGACCTACTGTGGACTCTGCAGCCAAACATGCGCTGCTGAAAAGTATGTGTCTCGTGGTCGGGTTCTTTACCATAAGTCATCTACTCAAGGTAATGTTTGTCTCGACTTTTGTAATATGTACAGTACGAGAGCATGCCATTAGATTAATTTTGTAGGTGTTAACCCAAGCAAGCATTGCGATTTGTCTGTCCTTCGGAAACGTTGGTATATACCGTAGACTAATGTCGTTGGTGAGTGATTAACTAAGAATGACGTAATTCCTGTGATGAAGACGACTTCTAGTACACCCAGAATGAATACACTCACTATTGAGTGTATCATACACTGAGATAGGACATCTAGTGTGTGATACACTTACAAATATCTCGTTTTCGCACGCTCTCAACGCGCGAATACACTCAATATTGAGTGTATCATATGCTAGATGCCCTAACTCAGTGAATTCATTCTCTGTGTAGCCGAGCTTTTACATAGGCAATGCTATAAACTCGAGTACCTGGAGAGTAAATGTTAACGGTCAATACTTTCCTGGACACACCCTTGGCCTAAGGCTACCTGTTCCAATATATAAGGGAGTCCCAAAAGTTTTGCGACTTTTTACAATAAAAACTTTTATCATAACATCTTCAACAGTTGACAAAGGTGATCAATCAATGTAGACTCCCTTCTTAGTCACAACCATCTGCCATCGATCGGGCAGGCTCATGATTCCATTGCTCCAGAATGACTTGGTCTTTGAATCGATCCAAGCCTGGAAGGCCGCGTCGAGATCGGTCCGATTAGCGAACTTCTTCCCGCGACAGAAGTTAGCAAGAGATTGGAAACAGTGGTAATCACAGGGGCTGATATCGGGTGAATACGGTTGATGAGGCAGCCATTCCATATTCAGTTCGTCCAACTTTTTCTGGGTCAATTTCGCATTATGGGGTCTCGCGTTATCCATAAGGATCAGGATTTTTCCATCGTTTAGAAGACCAGGAGGGACCCTGATGGCGACCTCTTCCAGTTGAGTAGTGAAGACGTCAGCGTTGATGGTGGTTCCATTGGGGAGGATCTCCCAGTAGACGGGTACCAAAACGGAGAAGAATAAACTCAGTAGTTCCTTCTTTTCGTGCAATTCCTTCTTCGGGACTGGCTGGGGATTCTCTCCGATGCCCAACCATTCCAATTTCCGCTTAGGGTCATCGTATGTGATCCACTTCTCGTCCATAGCGATGATCTTGCTGACCCATCGAAAGTTGGGTCTACGGTGGAGCAATTCTCGGCACACATCGACACGCTTTTTGATCTGAGCAGGGGTGAGGGAGTGGGGAATGACATGGGGGAGCTTCGGCTTCCTCTCATCCCGGTGGAGGATTCGTTGTACCGTGGATTTGGGAGTATGAGTCTCTATCTCCAACTCACGCACACTCACTTTGGGTTTGGCCGCCACTGCACTGAGTACCAGGGGTTGATTCTTGCTGTGAGGGCGTCCAGAACGGGGTTCGTCTTCGATACTATAGTCGCCAGAATTGAAACGCTGGTACCATCTATAGCAGGTCGATAGAGTCGGGGCAGAATCTCCTTTCGAAAGCACCAGTTCTTGATGGGCTGCCTTCGCCGTCTTTCCCGCAAGAAAATTGTGAAGCAAAACTGTGCGATGATCGAAAGAAGTGTTCATTGGGAGAAACGTTGTAGAAGCTAGGAGACTACAGCACTCGACTTGTGCTAAGGCTTGAATGATTACGAAATGGATTGTTTACCAAATGTATTTCGCAATCATCGATATCGATCGATTGCGTAATCGTCGCAAACTAAAATAGGCCCGAGTCGCAAAACTTTTGGGACACCCTTATATTTTCCGATTCAGAACCCGTACGTCAATACACTGGCTGCCCACACCGCCCCCGTAGCTCTCATCCTCTGCTCATCGCACGTGCGCAAGCTCGTGCGCTTCCGGTATGTTATTCTCTCGCAGCCATATCTGTTGTTAGGGAGCACAAGGTTTTATTCTTTTGGACGAGTGATTGTGAATATCTAACAATTCGTTTGGAATCTTTCTTCAACATTCTCTTGCAGGAAAGGCCCGCGAGTGATGCCAGCCATGGTGGGAGCACAGTCCGTCACGTGAGCACCGGGACGATATTACATTTACAAAATGATACGATCATACCAAAAAGCCGAATCACGAACTTCCGTTGCTTACCATACAGGGGCGGCCCTTTCGCTTTTGCGTGCTCTCTCGTCTCGGTAAACACAGGAAGTCCCAGTTCAACATTTTGTTTGATCGTATCATTTTATAAATGTAATACTACTTCCACCCGACGACAAATCCCCCCGAAAACATCATAAATATTGTTGAGAAGTGTCTATTTGTGTGAGGACTTGCCAGTGTTACATTTATACTTTTATGGAAGACAAATGCCTACTAAAGATAGGAATGCACAACACATGAAATTTACACACCGTACATGTTGATAAGTTTCTTGTTCTTAATCGCAATGAATTCGTGTGATCTGCATGCTTTCTCTATTTGCTGACTATTGAGGCATGATTTTAGGACAGGCTCTCGTTGCTACTCAGGCATAGGGGTGGTCGAGACCGCCTTGCGTGTAGAAGACCTAGCACCTTTATCGGTAAGACTCGATCATATCTGACCCTGGCCGGACGTGCCCCCCCCAAATTGAGAACTGGTGGTCCATTCTTTGGTTGTTGGAGGGTCCCCACACAGGATTGCACAAAACAATACTTTTTTCTATTTGCCGGCTCCGCTTTAGGAGAAAGAAAAGCCACCAGACATGGTCGAGTCTTACTCTAGGCTTGGTATATTTTCGTTTTTAAAGATTTTGGAGAAACATCATTATAGTACCGCGTAATATCGATATAGAGACCTCAAAAATTGACGGGGCGTTTCAATAACAAAAATTCTTGTTGAGTGAATGAAGAGTCTCCATGTCCAAGGTTAAAGGAGGACGAACAGCAGGATATCTTAACACGACAACCCTGAACTTCCGTTTACTTACTGTAAGACAAAGGTTGACATGTTAGCGAGAACTCGCCCATTTACATGTTTGTTTCGCCCTCTCTCGCTGTCTACCGCAATTTGCATGGAGTCGGCAGAATGCCTCGGAATCAGACAATCCTCCCTCCCTCTCTTCCCCCCTGGGAGTAAAGTGCAAATTCGACACGGGAGATAAAGTTGACCGAGAGATTTGATTACTCGCGCGCGTGAGAGAACGCCCTTTCCGCGTGCGCGGCAACTTGACCCTGATTGTCCCTGAGCCCTATAGCTTCTTTGCACGCGAGTATCTCGGTTCGGAGGAAAGATAGGGATCTCATGTTTTGGATTTCGATTACCATGCATAGGTGTAAGCGAATAATGTGATTAGTTTCAGATCCCATTTTTGCTGTTCTTCCTCCTTTAAAGGGACCTGGCACTGCAAAATAAGTTAATTTTATTTTAAAGAAAATTCTTTTCTGATTAGAACGCAAAAAATCGCATATTTTTACGATTTTTTTGAAAGGAGATATGTTTTTTTAAAGGTTCTCGCGTACCGGGCATTACTGTGTTTAGCGCGCTAAACACCGTAGCGCCCGGTACATCAACCCACATTGCGAAATTTGAAAAATCATAACTCCTTTTACAAAAATCGTAAAAATATGCGATTTTTTGCATTCTAATCAGAAAATGATTTTCTTTAAAATAAAAATAACTTATTTTGAAGTGCCAGGCCCCTTTAACCGACTGCTGCATTGTTGAATGAGCGAACCAGCACTGAAAGATTGATTCCCTTTTTTTGTGCAAATACAGATACTGCTTTATGCGGACATCAAAGCAAACGGGCCTGCAGGTAGGTAGCTTCGGGATTAGAGGTTGTCCACAGTCTCATGAAAAGGCATAGCGCAATGCAAGAACAAAACAGCCTTGAAACACCGCCCACTGGGACAGAAGGAGCGGTGTGTGTACTCCCGAACGGATTGTTGGCGTACTGTAATGGCTCGAAGCGCACTGGCAGCTCGGCCCGGTGCGTGAGATTTCGCACGATAGGGTACTGCAAAGTAGAAGACTGTGTTGTCAGCCCGCATGGCTCAGCAGGTAAGTAAGTAGTTTGTCAAGGAGGGGTCGGGGGTTCGACCCCCACCCAATGCAATACACTTATCCTCCATTTCAGGAATCTTGAAATCTGTGCCTATAATCTTTGACCACATCCCTCGCCTAAAAAGATAATGTCAAACCGATCATCAAAAACGACTCATACTTGCGAAAGGCGAGAAGAAGCTTCATGATAAAGGGAGCATACTTGGAAAAAGTAAGAAAGTGTTTGTGGAGGTGCTTCCTTCGTGCTCTCATTACCCTCATGGTGCGTTTATTGTCGCCTGACCCCCCAGGTTGAGCGGTCAGAATGAAAATTCTTACCCCCCCCCAGAATGATGATTCTGAGGGGTCAGAATCATCATTCTGGGGGGTCAGAATGATAGTTTGGGGGTCCACCTCGTCTGACCCCCCAGAATGACCGCTCTGACCCCTCAGAATGATCATTCTGGGGAGTCAGAATGGTCGTTCTGAGGGGTCAGAATTATCATTCTGACCGCTCAACTTGAGGGGTCAGGCGACAATACACGCACCATAACAATGGTGGAGTTCGGTCTGAACAAATCAGATATTGTGTTCAAGAAATGATCATAGAAAGGTAATAAAAAGTGTCTTACCCAGGTCTTCCGTTATGTACTGAAAAGACACGTTGTCGACCCTCTCACTTTGGATTAGCACTCTTAATTTCGCATACTCTTTTTTGTTAGGAGAGTACTTTCGAACAGCCCGAATTTCGAAGCTTAAATGAAATAAGATAACCCCACTTCGTCATCTCTTCATCACCGAGAATTCTTATCTCCATTATGTAAAAGTCGAATTCGCGAGTCAATTCCTTTACTTCTACTGAGCACAAACTTTCATCTTTCATTTTCGATTATGATTTTCCAGTTGTTCAACCTCATGTTCGTATTGTTCCCATTTATACTCTTTTTTTAGGAACGGTCCCGGGTACAACATGATAATTTTTGGGAGCAAAAAGTTCTTGAGTACATTGTTTAGAATACTGACCGAGTTGTCGTGTTCCTGCATTTCGTTACTTGACTAATAACAGCTAGTACGGGAGGCCAGAGAGCATGACAAAGCAAGAGACTCGCTGAGGAATAGAAAGAGAGCACTTAATACTTAATATACTTAATACTTAATACTTTATTCTCCATCGGGAATGAGAGTGAGGACAGTTATCTTGACGTGATGATGGATTCTTCGGCTCAGGATTGAGCTGTTTTGTGTGGAGAATCAGGCAGTTTTCGTGTCACAATTAGAACTTACGGATTCGGGAGGTGGTCGTATCTAATTTGGGGTTTTTTTCGGAGTCCTACTGAGAAGGGGGTTTTGGGGGCGGTTACTAGGTGGGAGGGGAGGTTATTCCAGAGCGTTATGGATCGACTTGCACAAGTGGAAGTTGAGACTGGTAGCCTGCAAGGAATCGAAATGCGCAAGCCATGAGCGAACCGGAGAGAACGCGCTAAGGGAGCTAGTGAGTATAGGTTAGTGGTGTCCAGCAGTGCGTGCCCATGAATGGAATCATAAACAAACTGAATATCACGTAAAGCCCTGTGATATTCTAGGGTCTCTATATTACATAATTTTAGGCGGCCAAGATAGGACAGAGGGTGATGGTGTACACACACCAGTAGTCCATTTTATGAACGTATCATATTATGATTGTAATATGACCATGTCTATGACGGTCGGAATACAGACTGCGAGCTCCTCATTTGCTCAAAAACAAAAGACAACAGGGTTTAAATACTGAGATATTGCGGGGGTGAAATGAGAGAAGAGAGAGTGCAGAGACAGAAAGAACAGATTAAGATAGATAGATAACATGCAGATGCAGCTAATACCACAAGTTAATTTCTGGACTGACAGAGACAATCGTGAGCGCAGCAAAAATAGCTTTTATCAACATGATATCGATAATCAATCAAACATTTAATATGAGGCGTTAGTCACCCAGGAGGCAAAATTGACTGGATTCTTCAAAAAATGATTGCCACAGTTGCAAAGGGAATTGTGGATAATCATCTTGAAATATACCCAATGAGGACCATGCTCAAAGCGTTTCGAGCAGACATTTCTCCACTCTTTCTGTGGATCATCGATTTTGAGCTGAATTTTTTCGATGAAATCTCTATCGAACTCGCAGTTTTCCCCGTAGACTATCTTGACGCATTGGATATATTTTGCTCCCGTTACCATCTGAAACTCATTACATTAAAAATAAGAATTGGTGTAAAATGAACTTGCCTTAATAGCTTTCGAGAGGGTATTTTTCTTCGATAAGTGTATGAGAAAATTTCTCGAGAGAGCGAGTGCCCCTTTTCAATAATGGTCAGAAATAGGTCATCCTTGAGGACCGAAAAACCTCTCTGAAAGTATAACATAAATTACCATATATTAGGATATTGAAGTGTGTGTCTGTGCGTTTGTTTGTTTTTTTTGGAAGGCACAGATCACAGTTGAGACAAGGAAACTAGTCAATTTAACAAACGAGGTTGGTTGAATTTTAATAGTTTAATTTAAATCTTAAATATTTATTCTTCAACGGTCAGTTATGAGATTATCTTGATTTTGTGGTGGATTCTTAGGCTTTGATAACTTTAAAAAAACTGGATTGATAACTTGTTGTGGCGGCAACAGGCTGTGGGATCCCACTGGGATGTCTCTTTATGAAATTTTGTATGCTTCCTCAGAAAGAGACACAATCTCCAGAGTAAGGGAAGTAAGAGACTCTCTTACTTCCCTTACTCTGGAGATTGTGACTCTTTCTGAGGAAGCATACAGAATTTTATTCATTTATCGTACACCACAAGGGTGCGACAACATGTGCAAAAATGAACGAGCAATAATGATATTTAATTTTGTGTAAATACACAGGAGGAATAGGGGATAGGGGAGCGGGAAGGGAGTGATCGGGGGCAATCGCACGGGAATCGAGTGATCGTCTCTCGCTATCTTTCGAGCGCTCTCTCGAATTTGCATTTCCAGGGAATTTTGAGACCTTCCGGTGTGTGACGAAATAAATTAAATACAATGTAATTGCAAAAAAATGCATTTTCAGCCTCTCTACATCATAGATCCAAAGGCCGAATACGCGAAAGATGAAACGTGCCTGAATTATCTTCATACGAAGTCAGTTTTCGGATTACATACATTCATATTTATCCTGACATCAAGGCAAGGGCCTGCAGGAGGTATAATTCGGGGGCAGAGGTGGTCGGGATCTTCGAATTCGAGGCAACTGGGTCATGGGAATGGATCATGCTTGGCTTCCTTGGTCAATTGTAGTGTCGATCTTGGACGATTGACATTGAGCGTAGAAGTAGATCTTCCTGCTTCCAGTGACGTCCTGACTAGCGTGTATCAACCAAAGTGGGAACTAACGTCGTAGTCTTGTCGGCTGGGGTCTTTCTTGAAAGTTGACGACTTTAATTATATGTAGTCGATCCGAGTCCTCTGTTCGAAGTGGTACCGGATTAAGTTCACCAAATCAAATCTAAACTAAATCACAGACGCAACAAAACTGAGGAGGCTTACAAGCAAGTTGTGGAGAAAGAAATGGGGATGAGTTTTGAGAGCATCTTAAAATCGATAAATGAGTCAAGTAACGAAATGCAGGAACACGACAACTCGGTCAGTATTCTGAACAATGCACTCAACAACTTTTTGTTGCTAAAAATGTTCCTGTTGTTCCTGGGAACGTTCCTAAAAAGGAATATAAATGGGAACATGAGGTTGAACGACAGGAACAACAAGATCATAATTAGGAACTAAAAGTTCTTGAGTAGATAATGCTATTTATCCAATTTAGACACTCATTCTTCAAGAAAAACTTGCAAAATGGAAACGTTGCACGAAAATGAAGGATGCAAATTTGTGTTCAGTAGAAGAGAAGGAATTGAACAGCGAATTCGACTTTTACATGACGGAGATAAGAATTTCCGGTGATGAGGAGAATGCGAAGTGAATGTTATTCCATTTACAGAAACAGTCGATCAAACAAAATGTGGAAAATGTATCTATTTTTTACTAAAGTCAAGATAAAGCACACAAAATTAAGAGGGTAGACAACGTGTCTTTTCACTACATAACAGAAGACTTGTTTTGACACTTTTTATGACTGTATCATTTGTTAAATGAAATATTTGATTTGTTTAGAAAAAAAAACTCCACCATTGCGAGGGTAATGAAAGCTCGAAGGAAGCACCTCCACAAACACTTTCTTACTTTTTCCAAGTATGCCCCCTTCATCAGAAAGTTGCTTCTCGCCTTTGACAAGGTATGAGTCGTCTTTGATGAAATTTCGGATTGACATTATCTTTTCAGGCGTGGGATACAGTCAAAGATTATTCCACAGAGTTCAAGATTCCTGAAATGGAGGATAAATGTATTGGACATAACGAAACGATTGACTGGTGTGTGACTGTAAACAAAAACCTTTTTTGAACGTTTTGAAAAATTCCAGGAGGGGCGCTGAAAAGACTCGCGTATCAGATATGAACACTGTGGTCAAAAAATTGAATGCACTATTTCAACGCATCGGGGACCATCATAATAGAGTGAGTAACGATAATTGACGGAAAAAAACGCAGAATACACAGAGCGCAGAATTGCTAGGAGAACGGTTCTCCAATATTATATTACTGAGATGAGAGAAAACGTGGAATTAGAATGTTGGGGCACCGTTCTCTGATGTGTGTTTACGGAGGGTTGCCCAAGCGTTCTCTAAGAAATGAAGCCTTGGAAAAAGTTCTGCTGAAAATTTTTATGTGAATGAATTTGACAAATGATTTCATGCAGGAGCAACTATTGCTCACATCTTTCGAAAAACTTATGGAATGTGAGGAGTTGCACGAAGTGGGGTCATCAGAATGCGGAAGAGTTCGGGAAACACAGAAATGTGCTGCAGATGCTTACCGGAGATGGCTTGATATTGCTACGAATTAGTAAAAGATATTTCCGATAACCTCTCTTGACGATCGACATTTTAGTGACACTTGGTATGACAGCGCAATGAGGGAAAATGGAGGGTAAGGAATCAAAAATAATAGCAATGTATGTGGTGCTTATGCTATTCAGTTATGATACCTGCACGAATTTCAACAACTCGAATAATACTGCAAAAGAGAAGAAAAGGTGGGGAAAATGCAAAATAATGAATGATGTTATAGGTTTACTGTCCCTTTAATGACTTGATACAGGTGGCAAAAGTACCTTCCATATTTCCCCGTTGATGCGAATTTCGGATATCGCTTGACCGCCCAACATGAGGAGACCACATCAAACATCGTCACATTTTTCCAAAAAATTGGATCACTATTCAAGTCACTTGTAAAAGTATTGTTTTTTTTTGAAACGACGGAAGTTTTTCAAGATGTTTGGGTAGCAAGCAGTTCGGTGTTGGACAAATTAAATTCAGAGCAGAGCTGTAGAGAGATTATGAATTTGAACCCTAAGCAAAGGCGCTCGGCTGATTTTCCGAATATCACTGAGCTTCACAACAAAGAATTTATTGCTAACCTCACTCTCGTTAGAGCCAAAACCATGGCATTGATAGAGCTCCGAGCAAAGGTATTTTTGCTGTGCACTGCATACGATAATAACTGAAATCACAGCATCACGAGTATTTGGTGGCATTTAGCAATTGGATGAAATGTGCACAAACTAAAGGCGGTCATGACGTCGAGAGGCACTGCGACATTTCAAGCCACAGACGCCTTCACTCCGAGTTGGACAACTTCGTAGAAGCACGAACCGCGCATTCAGTGAAACGGTGAAAAAGTTATTGCAAATTTCATCAACGTTTCTATTCCCCGAAACCTTCTCCTCGAAAATGTTCATACTATGTAGGCAACCACAGAAAATCAAATCATTCCACAGGCCTGTTAACCCTACGGAAATGCCTTTGGGGGTGAAAAAGTGTGCGAAACTGAGCGAAACTCTCGCTTTTGCACACTCTCTCGCCCAGAATCCCTTTCTGTATGTTCCTAATTATGCGAAAGTGTTCAGGACGCGTCGACAAATCGTCTCCAGCGCTACTTACTTTAGAAAAGGGGAAGCGGAGAGGATCCGCGCACTGCACGCAAAATCGATTGAACTACAACACACAGAACACAAAGATGTGATTTCTTCAATCGTGCAATGGTGGCGAAACACGCCATTAGTTCAGCATGGATGGGTAACTTTTTAAAAAAAATGCAAATTTTTATTATTATTATTATTTATAAAAACCATCGTTTTTTGTTGTAATGTTTAATCATCTAATTAAGTTTCTACCCGTTCCATATTCCATCCATCCCATGGCTATTATGTATCAACTGATGCGCCTTACAAGATGCAAGGAGATTATTCAAGCGACACTGTCACTTTACTATTTCACATTATTGATTTTTAAAATTATGTACAACTAAAAACTTCAGAAATCTCCCTGAACATGTTAATGTTACATCTGATAGTGGAATGCAGACTGCCAATGTAACGTATTTCCACGCTCTTTTCAATGAGACCGGTATCGAATGGAACAACGTCGAATTCCACATGACTAAGGTTGGGAGTTTTACAATGATAGTAGTTTTTTTTAAATTATCATGATGGTCATGGTGGGTACATGATGGTAAATTATTACTAGCCATGTGCTCACCTTAACTATAACTTACTATCATTACCATATTTCTCTGTATAGAGACCGCCTCTTAAATTCTTTTACAGGAGCGGCAAACGGTCGTACATATGAACGATCTTCTGATTGGCATCGACGGAGAAGAGGATTGTTCGGAAATGGCAAAGAAGTTGCATGATTCATTGCCAGCAATTGACAAAAATTGAGCGCATCGTCAAATGTATCTCCTTTGGAATTATTAAAAACCAACACATACCTCTCTTGAGTGCAGTTTCACGTCCGCTCATCGTGCACCACGTCAACATAGCGGCAGCCTGCTTAGTATTTAGCTATGAATACACCTATCGATGTTTATATATACCTCCTGATAAACGCTAATGCATAATTCCTAAGTCACCTGTAGTTTTGACATTCAATGCTACTTCATGCAATTGGGCGAGCTCATTTTTGACAGGGTATCTAGTACAAGAAATGAATATACGAATTTAATCAAACTTAAGACCGGTCTCCATGCATGCGACATTAGAGGGCCTTTAGAGGGCGACATTAGAGGGCATTGGAGGGCCTCTTGGATAGCACAATTCGTTTATCCACGTTGGCGAAGCGTTCCTTGGCAACACGAATATTCGAATGCCTGCGAGAGAACGGGGGGAGAGAAGCTCACTTCACTCATCGAAGAGTAGGGAGAATGCATTTTTTCCTTCCCCTTTCCACTATTTTAGTTATCTTTCCATAACATTTTCAGACTTAACTCAGTTTTTCTTGCAGATTTTTACACAATCTCGTCATATTACCACTTCTTCTAGAGTCTTCGTCCCACTTTCTACAATACCACACGGTGAGCTTAGTAGTGTTCTATTAATTTCTTTATATTCATTGCAGATTCATGGGAAGAGGAAGGAGATCGGTTTCCCTGGTTTAAGATGATGATCAAAATAGGAACAACTGGTATCTTCAACGATAAACAAGCCATCACGCGATACTCATGTGATAAGAACTGGGTCGTTCCATTCGCATCCGAATGTTCCTTTCAACCCAACAGTCAATATTCGAGAACAAATCTCACACTCACTGTAACGATAAAGCATCGTCCTCCCGCCACAAATGATTTGATCCTCTTAGTAGACCTAGGGTGATGAAATCAGTGCAGTATCGATACACAGTGAAATCTCAGTACGTGCACTGGGTACACTGAGCCCGAAGTTACTTAAGAAAGAATATACTCACAGATATACTTAAGAAAGAATATACTCATCCGCTGGAATATACTCAACATTGAGTATATTCGAGGCGGGGAGGAGCAATATACTTAAGCGTGTCAATATACTAAATGTTGAGTATATTCGAGCGTCGGGCGGGAGGGGGGAGGGGTATAGAGAAATGCAAGGGCCGATTGAGATTGGAAGTTGGATGTGGTGCATACTAAGTAATCGATCTCGTGGAAAAAAAAGATGCATTGTATCGTTTATTTGACGAATTCAACCGAAAATAATTGTTTTTCATGAAATATTTCTACAGTTTTATTTCTAAATGATCATGTACATTTTATTTTAATACGATTTTGTTTTTCTTAATATATGAAAAAATTATAATTAATTATTAAACATAAATTAATTAGTTTGCAATGACAGACCAGTCGATAACATGTCATTACCGTGTCCTGCCGAGCCTGACGCGTCTTATTCTCGCTTTGCGCACTTCATTCTCCGCTGGCGCACTTGGTGATCTCATCTTTTCGAAATTGCATTTCTGTTCATTTTACTTGTTTTGCACCGAATCTCTTGTAATTTTGTGTTCAGATGCCTTAGTCGCGCCCTTCTCGAGCTTCGCGCGCTGCACTGCACTAGTCAGGTTCGACTTTCTCCGTTGCTGAGTGAGAAAATCTGAGTTTGGGTTTTGATTGTGGTTGCGTCAGGTTCCTCCCCGTCTATAAGATCAAAACCATCGATGAATCATATCGAAGATGAGGAATGTTGTAGAAGACGCCCAGGCCAAAAGGTTTGTCTATTTCAAAACTCCTTGCTCACGATAGCCCGGCACTACTGCAGTGTTTGGGAGAAGACCAGTATTCCTTCTCATTTTTGGACTACTCACTTATTCTTTGCCGTCAATCGTGGTTGACTGGTCCCAAACACTGCAGTAGTGCTGATAGCCCTACGTGATGTTCACTGCCACATCATTCCACATGCCGGTCAACCCTACAGAAAGGGGGTTGGAGTGAGAAAACTTACGAAATTGAAATAGAGACTCTCTCGCTTGTGCACATTTTCTCACCCAGACTCCTCTCTGTAGGTTCGGAATCATGAGCGGCGGATTTTGTAGCACATTTTGCTAGTATAACTCTGAATAAAGATGCCTAGCTGCGCGTCAGTGGTGAGCGACCCCCTCGGATCCGAGGAGTACCTCGATTCGAGACAATGGAAGTGCCCGTAGCTGCTCAAATTTGACCAAATTGAAAATTAAGCGGTGTCGCACTTCCTTGTCTCGTCGAGCACTATTACGAATGAAGCTCGTAGGAAATACAGATTGCGTATTTCGCAATAGCGGCACCCCGATTTCATTGATTCCGAGGGAGATCGCAGATCACTGCCGCGCGTGGACCTGTTTCGTAGCTACATCGGCTTATTTTTCATTATTTTTTTAAAGCAAATCGTGTGACTAGCAATTATATTAAACAAATCGTGTGACTAGTAGTTGTATTAGTGTAATCATGTTGCTTCCTTTCAACTTACTAAAAATTAAAAAGAAATGTTCAATCGACATTTTCGAAATAATTCGATATGCAAAAATACATATTTTAAAATTGCGTTGCAGATCAAGGGTAAGAACCTCTCAGTCGCTCTATTCGAGCCCGGTTGGGCAGTCGAAGCAAACCCGGATGTGGATACCACCCCCGCAGCTGATAGATGAAGTCCCAATTGCAACTTTTTCCGGTACGGTGGGAGGGCGGGGTAGAGGGGGTAATGTACGGTTACTGTAGTGGTTAATGCACAGTGAACTATAGTACTGTTGTCCCGGTAAATTTACCCTTGTAAAATCTATGAAAATTTAATACTGGCGACACATTTTTGTTTGCGGCTGACACACCTGTTGGGACTTGGTTTCGCCGGCGCCTATTGGCATGCACATACATAATTCGTTCTTGTTCTCTGAGTTTTCGTTTAAAAATAGTCTGCAGATTCTGGTCCGGCCTCTCGGAAGTGATGGACTCGCTGCGATCGATTTCCTGCCCATCAAGACGACATTCAAGAACGGATACAACCAGGATGGAAAGGTATACGGTAGCTATCGATTTACTGTCGGGGAATTATGCTAATTTGGCGGACAATTTTGTACGACAAACGGTGATAATCGTACGTTGAAAAATGGTGCTACAGTTATTACGATAACATCTAGTGTTAGACCGCCAATAAATCGATATTGCTGTCAGTGGTTCCGACTGCGCTACATGGACATCATGCCGCACCTGGCTCTCGCGAAGGAGGTGAGTGAAATTGGTTACTGTAATTAACGAATCGGAACTGCGGTAGTGGTCAAGCATTTTTTTTTTATTTTTTAAAGCAGTGCGTCAATAGGCTGTTTCATCACGCTTTTTTAAAACTCGAATTGTTGCTGCTTTTAGTGACAGACGACCCGATTATTTGCCAAAAAAAAGAAGATTATCATATTTCGCCTTATACTTTCTGTTTACCGCATCCATCCTTTTACTTTCCGTACTATTCTCCTAATTACCGTATACCTTCTAGCTTATTCCGACGGAGCGCGGACTGCTCATCGAAAACCCCGGAACACATGTGATCTTCCGAGTTCAGCTGGAGTCGGTGCCCGATCTTCGCGTTAAGATTCGATCCGAAGGCGGGGGTACGGTATCCTCTTCGTTGGGGTATTAATTGGGGATACTGTAGATGTGTTAGTATGTCGATTGGGGTGTTGTATGCTGAAATAAATACACGATTGAGGCTGTAAATTATTGTTGGAGATACTGTTGGCTGTAAAATATCGATTATTTTTGTAGGCTCGGTGAAGATTCTGTTGAATCGGCGCGGGATGAATGCTGGCCAATTGGAGGACGACAACACGATGGTGTTCAAGCCGAGTCGAAGGGGTGAGGATTACGGTAGTCGATGGTTGTATGGTAGTCGGGAGAGAAATGGGTCACAGGTATAACTGACTATCGACTGTAGTTATGATTCGTAGTTATGTTTGTCCGGGTGGGGCGAACCGTGGGTCAGACTAATAATTGTGAATATGAATCTTTGCAGATATCCGGCGGATCAGAGGAATCTACGCAGCGACGACCGAGTAGGACACTCTCATGGCATACTTTGAAGCGTACGAAGTGGAAATGGAAAAATGTTTCGACTAGATATTCGATCGATATGTCTACCGTATCCCCCTCCCCGCATCTCACACGGTACAGTATCTAGCTCGTATTGCCTTGTTCGATATCGATTATTGATAGTTTGAGTTCAAGTTTTAGCGCCTGTTTGTTGGTATTCTCACTAGGAATTCATTCATGACTGTATACTACATATTATACTATGCCGCAATATTTTTTGTTCTTGTGTATTGTCTTTCTCGTTGTTTCTGTTATTTAAACTGTCAGCAATGAGTCAGCCAGCCATCTATTCTCCGTGCTTATTTACACATGAACGAAACAAATAATGCTATCAAGGAATGGAAGGAAGGGCTGAAAGGCAGAGGAGGCGGAGCCAACCGAGTGAGGGGGCGGGGTCAAGCCGGATGAGCGCGCGCCTCCCGTTCTCAATATACTCACTATTGAGTATATGAATATACTCAATATTGAGTATATCATATACTCGGTGTCACATCCTAGTATATCATATACTCAATACTGGGTATATTCGCGCTCAGTGTAGTGCACCGATGTATCGATACACTCGAAAAAGCGAGACTGATGTACTGAAATGCACTATGCACTGTAGTACATGCGCGCCGTGTACTGGGCAGCGCACTGTGTACTGCTAGTACACGACGCGCTGTGGGAGAGCGTGTACTGCAGTGCACAGTGCATTGCAGTACATCACTCTCACTTTTCCGAGTGTATCGATGCATTTGCTATCTTCAAGCTCAAGTACTACAGTGCACATGAGACTGAAGTGTACTGCAGTACTGTACTGCTATTAGCCACCCTAGTAGACACTAAATGAAAGAGGAGTGTGCATCACCATCACGTATTGGACACAGTCGTAGAATGTGAAAAAGCACTGTTTTTCTTCTTCACAGTTTGTCCACGTTGGGGAGGCATTTTTGGCAACACGAATGCATTGCGAGAGAAAAGAAGGTGCTCACTTCTCTCCTCGATGAAATAGAGAAGAAGCGTCTTTACGATTCCCATTTATCTACTCATTTTTCTCTTTTTTCCATGTAAATGAATGATTGTTTGAAGAATTTTAGACCATCTCAATAATATTTCCACTTCTTTTGCAAATCTGCACGAATATTCTCGGACGGACAGTCAGGTTGTTTCGGTAGACCATTTAAACGGTTTCCATTTTTTGAGGTCGAATAATCTGATTTTTTTCAATTCAACCAGTAAGTGCGACACATTCCATCAATTTTATCTGCTGATTTGAAGCATTAAACATGATTGCCATAAAAAACCTCCAATGTGGTTGCGACTTTTTGAGGTCCAGCAGCGTTCGACAAAGTCGTCTCTTCATCTCTTATGTAGTGGGCCGGAATTTCGGACTGTACGATTCGTTTATCCACGCTGGCAAAGCGTTTCTTGGCAACACGAATGGCTTGCGAGAGAAAGGAACGAGAGGAAGAGGCTCACTTCTCTCCTCGAGAAAAGAAGAGGAAGCGTCTTTTCATTCCCGTTTCCCAATTTCGCATACTTCTCCTTTTCAATGAGGCTAATTGATGTTTTTTTCTGGCAGGTTTCTACGCAATCTCAATAGTTTGACCTCTACTTTATGATTTTCTCGTCTAAAAGTGGGAGAACTAATTGTAAATCTTCAGAGTATCGATGTGAGTTTGCTTTCATGGACTTTTCCAACGATGTTGTGTTCTTATAGACTGACAATTCGCCTCTCTCGCATCATCTAACTTTGAAATCCATGCGTGGTTCGACAACAGTACTTCCTTCAAAATAATATTTCATGATATGCGCAACACTCAAACAAACAACGGAGAACGAGGGTGAGAGACGGTTTATAGCATAAAGTTTATAACCTTTCGCTCAAGAAGGCTATTCGATATGAGATCAATGTAAGCCATTCATCAAAGCTATTTGTGCTTTCCTGGTATTGTGATATATTTTAAAGGCTAATAAATTCTTCCTGATATTTGTATACCTACAATGACATAAATTTTTCACCTAACTTAGTCAGAGGCCTTACGCAGTAAGGGTGAAAGAAAATTGCATGGTTGGATCTCGAGAAACGGAGTGATAAGTTTCAACAAATCCATATCACAATAAATGAGCAACAAATATTATATACTCCTTTGGAACTCCTTTGCCTACTCGAGGGTACCTCCAGCAAAATTCCCGAATAGGTTTTCTCAATTTCATATTTTCAGTATACTGTAAGCGAACCACAATAGTCCCGGAATACCGTACAAGCAATACGGTAGATCATTGTGCCATTGTCTGCTCTTCCTCTTCCTTTTCCTTCCACCCATGATAGCATTGTTGGCTTCATATACCGCATTAAGCTGGTCTCGAATGGGCGCTAAAGGGCGCACCGAGAGAGAAACGACCGCACCGAGAGAGAGGCGATTGGAATAGTGACAATGAATAATAGTGAAAAGCCTGACAAAGGAAAGGCGATTGGCAAATTGCCTATCGCATTTAAATAGGCGATTGAATATCCTTTTGGAGGTCTCTACTGAGTACCATTCGTTTCCTCTTTCAATCGATGAATTTTTGCTCCGTCGATTCATTTCCTTGCATGAGCCCACAACAGTTGTAATTTCTCCAATGCCAATCAATATCCAGCACTCACCATCACAGAGGAGGAGATACTGTTCAGTTTAAGAAAATGTAAAGAAGAAATGTTCGATAAAGTTATAAATGATATTTCATACTGCATCCGTTAAATTCTAACAAGAACGAGTCGAGAAAACAGTCAGATCCGAGCAAGAATAACATATTTACCACTACTTTTAAAGTCAAGAGAAGTATTCAGAAATCATTACAATTTTTTTTGTCAAAAGTCTGAGTTTCAAATACTACTAATATGTAATTTGCATTCTATAAATTCCATCTACTTTCCCTGTGCTGGATAGCAAGCTCTCCAATTTCTCTAGCAATTCTTCCTCTTGCTTCTATAATGATTCACATCAACTGTCCCTATCCTTTCTTTTCGCATGTTTCACCATCGCACATTATTCATTCCCTTTTCTCCGCTAATACAAAAGGCTAGCTCTGACAATTCTCGGAATCTTCTTTTCCTTTTCTGCATCGTTTCCTATTTCTTGTTCGACAAAGAACGGGGTTTAATTACCCAAGTTTGCGATACCGTCTTCTCCGAGTTGCAAAATATTCCCAGTTTTCCGCATGTTGTGTGATCCGGCCGATAATGTTCTCTAGATCAATGCCAAACAAAAACGCCAAACATTTTACATTCAATAAGTGTAATCTGTCCCCCTATCGAAACGGGACGCCCATAAGAAACTGTTTGAATATTGCACACCCGGAATGAATATACTTACTATTAAGTATATTCTATACATAGATGTGACATCGAGTATATGATATACTTACAAATCTCTCGTTTTCGCACGCTCTCTCGTCGCGCGAATATACTCAATATTGAGTATGCCATATACTCGGTGTCTCATCTTAATATATTCATCCTCTGTGCAATGATCGAGGTAGGCAATTCAGAACGAGATACAACAGGAGAACTAGACACAGCATTTCGAGAGCGGCCACATGCCAGACAACGAGAGAAAAAGCGAGATACAACAGCGCTCTGAAGAGACGCGCGCGTTGCGGTCGCGTTGCGTGCTCTTTTTCTCCTCGTTCAAATTCAAATTCTGGAATTGTGCCAAAAAGTGTGTGGCCGCCTCGCTGCACACCTGAGTCGCTGTGCTAGAGATGCACACGAATTATTCTTGTCAGGGATTCGTATAAAAGCGGCCCTCCCGGCGGTATTGAACACTCTCCCTTCTTTTCCTTTTCTGCTACCCTTAAAGGGATCCGGCATCGAAAAATAAGTTGTTTTTATTTTAAAGATTGGAAAATTCTAAGAATATCTGTGAAAACCGCATATTTTTACGATTTTTTATAAATTAATTATGAATTTTCAAAGATAGTAAAATTTAGGTATACGGTAGCTCTCGCATCCGCGGACTTACGCTGTTTAGCGACTGTAGAATCTCAATAGGGATGATGCCGTAATATTTTTGCGTTTCTTTCTGCTAATTCGTCCTCACAGATACTCGCCATTGTCTAATCAATTGCAAAAACCCTTATTTTCACTTTGCTATGGCCTTTTTTAAACTTTTGCAGCCGGTAAATAGCGTAAGTTTTGAGGATGCAGGAGCTACAGTACCTTTGAAACACGATTATTTGAAAATTCATAATTAATTTTTAAAAAATCGTAAAAATATGCGGTTTGCGCAGTTACTCTTAGAATTTTCAGCTCTTTTGAATAAAAATAAAATTAAGAAAATATAAAATTATGATTTTTTGGCTGCAAACTCCCTTTAATATTGTCATCATCCTCTCTTTCAGAAATGACACTTCTGGTGATTTTTCTCGCTTCTCTGGCTATGACTTCTGCTCACTGGCAAACATGCGAATGCGAGTGGTCCAAGACCCAATTCACCGATCCGGTCTTCAATTGTCCTCTCGACAATTTCTGCAGTGACTCGCTCGTTCCCACATCTTGTGGAAGATTCTGCCACGAATCGGGATCCCTCCATACCATGGTACAGTACGGCTACATTCCCCCCAGTTATACCGTATTACAAATTAAAAATGATACGTTCATTAAATGGACTACTGGCGGTGTACTCTTTTCTATACCTCGGCGTGTCACTCGCTTTGCCTTGTTCTCTCGCCAGCGGAACTTTTGCTTAGCCGCGGAACGTTTTGATATTTCGGACGAGTGTTTGTAAATTTATAATATCACTTCAGCCCTTTTATGCCAACGACGTTGACAACATCTACAAAAAGTTCAATTGTGTTGGACCTTATTTCGATGCTAAAGACTACGGATCTTTTTTCTGCGCCTATTCCACTCCTTCCAAAGGTTGGTTGAATTAATTAATCAATCGATAATGAACGCTTCCGGCGGAATCGCCGAGTGGTGTAAGCAACTGCTAGTCATTCGAAGGGTCACGAGTTCGATCCCCGCGAGGCCAACCAAGCCTTCCATCCACTCCGGGGCGGTAAATTGGTAGCAACTTTGATTGCGAAAGGTAGCGTGCCCTAGATGCCTTGGGAACGCTTGGCTTACGTAATCCCACGTTGCAGCTGGCTTACCGGCTTGCGCCATCTAGCGTGGTGACTTGCTACTGTAAAATCGCTTGACATGGAACACCTTTACCTCTTTTAACCTTTTAATGGATGGCTAAATTTCAGTTCTCTCGTCTTCGAATGCTTGCAAAATTCCCCTTTTCGCCTGTGAGGGATGTTATCAATATAAAAAACTCAAGTATTTCGACTATAATGCAACCTTATTCCAAGTGCTCTGCGAAACCGGAGTTCTTCAGTACACGGTAATCAATAAAACCCATTCAAATCCATTAATCGGCTACAGTACTCCGACAACACTACTGATGAGTTCAACGGCCGTCTGTTTTTGAACAAGAGCACTTGCGTTCTCACTGGAGGAAACAATGCATCCAAGACCATCACTTCCGTTTCGTGCAAATGTGAGTGGTATATGAATCAATCAATCAATCAATTGATAATCCATTCTTCCAGCCAAGCCCAATGAGATCGATGCTTGCGTCGTTCAAGGAGGTTCTCCTGCCGGAATCACCGGTCACTGCAAATACGGAACATGTTGGCTGTATTGTGAGAACCGCAAGCAGCTTTCTTTCCAGAAGGTTGATCGACTGTTTGTTGATTTCCCTCACTACCAAAATATTTCAGTACGGAAAGGGATCCAGAATCAATATCGACCTACTTCCTTGCGAGAATGGAACTTCCATTTACGGGGAACACGAGGCTTCGAACCTTCAGTGCAACTGAACATTTAAAGTTTCGACATCTGATAAAATCATTATTAGTCTGAAAACATGTCGATTGGCTATTAAAAACAACAAAAAAAACTTCCACTTTATCGAAGATGCAAACACAGGCATCTGGAGTCAGAAAACGTATTTCAGAAGACGCACCGGAAGTATCTTTCGTTGAGTTCATGATATGACTTACTCACTATGTACAAGAGCACATGTTATATGCAAATTAAAGAGATTACGTCATGAGACATGCATAAATCGATAGAGCATACCTAGCATCCGCAGTCTCCGCCCACTTTTCCTTGAAAGGAGAAAGCAAGAAACGCCATGGAGTAGCACAAGCATAGTTCTAAAGCGTTTGAATTGAGTTAGGTCTTATCTAGTAGCTAGTGGTTTGCTATATCGAATGCGCCCTGGGCAAAGTTAGTCCGTCCACGGCAATGTGCCTAAAATGCAGTTACAAAAAAATAAAAGTGCTTGTTTTTATGCTTCCAGTGATGCTCCATGTTTTGCCCAAGAAGATTTTGATTCTCATGATGTTATCAGTGACATCTAAACAGAAATTAAGACGTAATTATAGAATCGTGAATTGTGCTACTCTTTTGAAATATTTCAGTACGGAAATGACTGTGGAATGACGACTTGTGCTGGTTAGCGGCACTGGACAGATAGCGCGTCTCTGACGCGGGGGCGAGAGAGGCTAGAGAGAGGCGAGAGAGCGTGCAGTTTTGAGAGTGCAGACATGAACGTTTGAACTCATGCAAATCCTCCCTATCGAGGGAGAGGAGAGGGGAGCGCTCTCTCCATTTCATGTACTCTCTCGCTCACCGTCTGACCGATGAGGGAGCGTGGGGTATGGAGAGGTCCTGACGAGAGGGGTAAAAGAAGACTCCGCCCCTTTCTCTCCTCTCCCCGGTTTGATGCTTCTCCCACTAGCGATTCGCGTGCAGATTTCGAGGTGTATCTCGGCTCAGAGGCAAGATATCGACAAACGGCAAAAAGTATTGTCTTAATGGGACCATGAGGCATCTATTCTATATGATTTCCACCCTCACATCGAAAATCGGCTATCCACGTTGTGGCCCCTAAGCATACCAAGGGATATCTGAATATGAGAAAAACTGAAGTAGTCACTGTTGGATGTACGAAAGGGACGAAATCCTTATGCGAGCGGACTATCTGTTGATGTACTTTTGTCGTTGCTTGAATAAATCGCTCACCGATCGTCGATTTCCGGTTGATGCACATCATTCCACAGGCCGGTCAACCATCCAGAAAGGCCTTGGGAGTGAGAGAGCGTGTGAAATCGAGAGGGACTCTCTCACTTTTGTACACTCTCTCGCTCTAACCCTAGTCTGTAGTTTTGGAATCATGTGATGCAACTGTAGCAGCTTCAGACTTTAGAGCAATGATGGCTAACGCAACACGCCTCATCTACGTAATCAACTTCTCTAGATTCCGATCTAGATATCTCCCGGTTGTCCAACATCTAGCGTTACATGATTTCCAGAGTTCAATACAGCAACATATACACGACACACAACGAAAATCGCAACTTCTGGTACAGTACCTTCCAATCAATAAATTTCTTAATAATTCAAACGGATTTCTTGAATTTCGGAGAAACCTTCGTTCTCCAAAATTTGGACGATTTCATTGAGAAACAACGATTTGCCAGACTTTCCGGAGTTTTCCCGGAAAATCCCGGAAAATCCCGGACACGGTGCATTTTCTTCCGTTTTGAGGGTATGTGCACTCCGTAATCGATTAAAGTGTAAATGGAGAAAAAAAACTTCGCACAAATTATTGAACATTTTATTTTTGAACTTATATTTATTACTGGACAATATTGAAACGTGAGGCTGAATGAGGACCGTAATGGAATTGCACAAAATATGAAAAAAAGAAAAAAAACTAGGACTACGCTTCTCAATTATTAGTAACTCGTGACGGCATTTCATGCCAGATATGTTGCAGAAAATAGGAATGATCATGAAGATAAAATGCTCTTCAAACTTCTAAAAAAGGGGCAGTCTATGATTCGATGTGGGAAAGTAATGAAGGATTGCCCCGAAGTTGCCTCTCAAGCCTTGATTGGAGAGTCTGGAAAAAGCGATTAGTACAAAGTTGAATCGTAATTGATAAAACATAAATTTCTATGAATCATTGTTTATCGCCTAAATTGTCCAATTGGAAATGAAATTTGGAAATTCGCCCTTTTTTCGCTCCCGGTAATACGGTATTTTGCCTTTTGAATATTTTTTGTCCAGTTTTATCAGTATTATTTTGAAATAATTCTCTAAATTCAATGATAATCTCTTTGTCTACTTCTGGTAAATGCAAGATTTATCGATCTTGAGCGACTGCTCACTCTACCTTTCATCAGAGGTCCGGCCTCTTGGAAGTCACTGCTGGTATCAGATTCGGAAGCGGGGCAGGAACCTCCAGTGCAAGATTGAGCCTCGTAGGAGGAACCTGGGATTTAGTTTTTTTTTAAAGACTTCATGACCGAGATGTATTGTAAATCACTCTGCTAATGCATATCTATTTATTCTGTGAAAAATATTTCGTCTGCTGCTTGATTGTAGATAACAATGCATTTTTTTCCGGAATAGGATACCAAACTGGATCAGAAACAATTGTTATCAACTAATATTTACATGCGTTTCCGTTTATTAAACATGTTCCTAGAGCTGTTTAAATGAAGGTAGCGATTATTGTAGGTGAACACACTTATTTTACAAATAATAATTACTAAAACAATTTTTTTCGTAAAAACAAACTTGGTTCGTCTTACTGTCCGTATAATATAATTTATTATATCTAGTAAATGCATTTTATGATTGCTCACCCTTGCATCCGGAAACTTGTGTCTCATCCGCCGTTTCGCAAGCTCTCGTCCTCAATTGTTGTCCACACAAGCAAACTCCCCACTCGCCCCACGAAGTCCATCGGGCATCTGGAATAAATGATAATTGAAAATTAAATATATTTCCGAAATTGCCTTTTAGTCCCAGAAAATTCAGAAACTATAGTTATTTATCGGTCACCAGTAGAGACCGCCAAACTATTATAATCGATAATCGATTGACGAGGGGTGGATTTCAATTGATTGAAACCGATAATTGATTGACCGGTCAATCGATTGAAAAAATAATAGATAGAAGAGGATAATCGATTGATAATCGATTAAAATAATAGTGGCGAATCTATTATCGATTATTACCGGCGCGCTCATTCCTTAGTGAGCGCGCCCACCGATCTGTCAATAATTGATTGAAAGAGTGATGCGACCTCACGTCAATCGATTGACAAAGGATAATAGATTGAACCCTTTCTATTATCATTTCCATAATAGTTTGAGTAATAATTAGGTGGTCTCTAGTCACCAGTATGAAATCACTGATCTTTGAATAATAAAAACTGATAAGAAGGACATGAAACATACCACTGCCTGTCTTCTTCTGCGAAGCTTCGCTTGGACTGAGAGTGGTGCGGCCGTCAAAATTCTGTAGTAAAACAACTATTTAGATAATTTTGATTTAGTCCGAGAAGATGACTGTTTTTTTGTAGAAATCAATTCGGCAGGTTGAGTTATTCTATGGATTTGGCGATTAGAAGTGTGACCTACCTCAGAATCGCTTTCGCTCTCCATCCTCAACGCTTTCATGGCGGAATCGGTGATGCCGAGAACTTTGTTCTCCTCTGAAAATTAGAGATTTATTTTTTTCACGTTATCCATCTGCACTATAGAGTAAGTTAGCTGGTTTCCTCTCCAATTTCATACAACACTTTAGCCTATCAATTCACCTTTGATCTCCTTCAAGGCGTCTTCGAATAGCCGCGGATCGGATAAAAGGGGTGCGAATTCATCCGGAATAGCGAGAGAGGAGGTCTTGTCGGAGAGGGTGGGAGCGCTGTGGAAATTATGATTTCAAATGAAACTGAGATATTTCGAGTAAGTGAAATCATGGAAAATATCAGCAACCCGAGAAAAAAATCGCTGATGCTCTATAATCGGACTGATTGTGAGTCGGTGCGCGGTGGAAATAATTTCATTAGTTTTATTGATTAAATTAAGTGTAAATATGTTCATATTTACTTCTTGAAGCATGGTTATGCCAGCTCCGAACGTTGAAGATGAACTATTTTAAAGCTTATATAATAATTCGGGATAGTAAGTTTGTGTAAAGGGGGGAGACCAACTTGAGCAGGTAACGGATGTGTTTCACTCCCATATCAATATTCGATTTCACACAGGTCGATCAATTTCAGACACTCTTTTCCTTTTCGAAAATATTTTAACAGCTTTACCGTATTTGGCATCTCTGATTGCGCGCCAACATTATTCCCTTTTCGTGACTTACTTGAAGTGTTCCTTGTTGTCGTTCACCAATTGTTCGAGTCTCTCAATCTCAGCGGCAATTGTGTTCCTCTCGTCCATCGATCCTTCGTGCTGCAATTAAACTAACTATCGGTTTTGATATTCATGAAAAAAGAAAGAGCTGCATAGAAGGGTGCAAGCAATTAGAGAACTTCCTAAAGTGGCGCGCCCTTCTAAACTTCCTAAAATGTTCATTTGACAAAGCATTCACGTATATTAAACTTTTATGAGTATTATTAAATATTCACATATTTGAAACTTTTATAAGTACCGCACGAAAAATTATAGTAAAAGCAGCACCTGCATGCTAGTTCATTTCGATTTTTTTTTCAATCACTCTGCCGTCTACTTATTTTTTTTGTTAAATTTAAGTTGCTTGGTTTGTTGAATAGTAAAGGCAACACATCATTCCACAGGCCGGTCTACCTCGCAGAAAAGCCTTTAGAGTGAGAGATCGTGTGAAACAGAGAGGGACTCTCACTTTTGCGCACTATCTCTCTCTCTCTGGCCCTGGTCTGTAGGTTTGGAATCATGTGGCAATTTGTTTTAAAGTCAGAAGAGTGCGCAAAAGAAACTGGTGGCAGAAGGATTCGTTCCAACGTCCTTCCGCTAGCTAGAGGAATGCTCTACCACTGAGCTATACCCCCGATGGTCTGCGCTCCTCTATCTCGCACTATGCCTTTTGGGCGCCGGCCATGCCTTTCCTTTACAAATTACTAGAATGGGCCTGAGAATGAGTTACCGTGCCATCTCCCATGCCATCGCCGGAGATTGAACCTAGTGCTGTTTATACGATAATAACTTCTAATATGACTGTCGCGGTGAATAAATCGTTAATGAAAAAATAAATACATAATGAGGCGTCAAGACGCCTTTAGTTTGGACACACACTATTCGACGCAATTGGATGATAGGCAACGAAACAATTCAAGCACCCATAATTCTCAAATAATTAGTGGATAATTATAAATTTCGATCTATATGCTTTTTGGGTGGAAGAGAAATTCATATTAGAAGTGATGCCCTACCATTCTAAATGTACTTTTAACGAAATTTTATTATTGTTCTTTTCGCTGCTTTGATCCGGAGAAGGATGACTACACTTCGCACAAATTATTGAACATTTTATTTTTGAACTTATATTTATTACTGGACAATATTGAAAAGTGAGGCTGAGTGAGGACCGTAATGAGATTGCACAAAAATATGAAATACTAGGACTACGCTTCTCAATTATTAGTAACTCGTGGCGGCATTTCATGCCAGATATGTTGCAGAAAATAGGAATGATCGTGAAGATAAAATGCTCTTCAAGCTTCTAAAAAAGGGGCAGTCTATGATTCGATGTGGGAAAGTAATGAAGGATTGCCCCGAAGTTGCCTCTCAAGCCTTGATTGGAGAGTCTGGAAAAAGCGATTAGTACACAGTTGAATCGTAATTGATAAAACATCAATTTCTATGAATCATTGTTTATCGCCTAAATTGTCTAATTGGAAATGATATTTGGAATTTCGCCCTTTTTTCGCTCCCGGAAATACGGTATTTTTGCCTTTTGAATCTTTTTTGTCATGTCGCCCGAGGTTCTGTCCAGATTTATCAGTTTGATTTGGAAATGCTTTTCTAAATTCAACGATAATCTCTTTGTCTCCTTTTTGGAAATGAAAGATTTAGCGATCTTGAGCGACTGCTCACTCTACCTTTCATCAGAGGTCCGGCCTCTTGGAAGTCACTGCTAGTATCAGATTCGGAAGCGGGGCAGGAGCCTCCAGTGCAAGATTGAGCCTCGTACGAGGAACCTGGTATTTAGGTTTTTAGACTTGAGTCTGTATCAGCAAAGGAAGTAATGTCTCTCCGCTAATGCAGCTTTATTTATTCTATGAAACATATTTCGTCTTTAAGAGATAAGAGTAGAAAATAAGGCATTTTTTCGGAATCTCTCTTGCTATGAAACTATTATTTACATGGGTTTCATTCTATCACTGTTGTTCCTAGAACTTTTGAAAAAGAGAGCTTTTGAAAGACGGGATTTCTTTATTGCAATTGCAATTTCTAAAAACTACAAGTATTTTTTCTTCAAGTAAAGGGTTTGTCTTACTGAATTATTTATTATATTCAATAAATGTATTTTAAGATCGCTCACCCTTGCATCCGGAAACTTGAGTTCCATCTGCCGTCTCACAAGCTCTCGTCCTCAATTGCTGTCCGCACAAGCAAACGCCCCACTCGCCCCACGAAGTCCAGCGGGCGTCTGGAATAAATGATAATTGAAAATTAAATATATTTCCAAAATATGCCTTTTAGTTCCATAAAATTCAGAAACTATAGTTATTTATTCCAAAGGTCACCAGTATGAAATCACTGATCATTGAATGACAAAAACTGATAAGAAGGACATGAAACATACCACTGCCTGTCTTTTTCTGCGAAACTTCGCTTGGACTTTGGGTGGTGCGGCCGTCGAAACTCTGTAAATATGATAATTACTGGTTGTATTTAATATTTATACATTTATTTCACTTATATTTAGCACGAAAAAAGTTTCTCCTTTTCTAACATCGATTATGCCGGCAGGTTAATTTTCCCTTGGATTTGTCGTTTCGAATCGATGCCTACCTCAGACTCGCTTTCGCTCTCCATCCTCAACGCTTCCATGGCGGAATCGGTGATTCCGAGAACTTTGTTCTCCTCTGAATAATTAGAGATTTATTTTTTTCACGTTATCCATCTGCACTATAGAGTAAGTTAGCTGGTTTCCTCTCCAATTTCATACAACACTTTAGCCTATCAATTCACCTTTGATCTCCTTCAAGGCGTCTTCGAATAGACGCGGATCGGATAAAAGGGGTGCGAATTCATCCGGAATAGCGAGAGAGGAGGTCTTGTCGGAGAGGGTGGGAGCGCTGTGGAAATAATAATTTCAAATGGAAAATTTCAAATGGAATATTTCGAGTAAGTGAAATCATGGAAAATATCAGCAACCCGAGAAAAAAATCGCTGATGCTCTATAAACGGACTGATTGAGAGACGGTGCGCTGTGGAAATAATTTCATTAGTTTCATTGATTAAATTAAGTGTAAGTATGTTCATATTTACTTCTTTAAGCATGGTTATGCCAGCTCCTAACGTAGAAAATGAGCCAATACCATTTTTAAGCCTTATATTATAGTAAATCAAGATAGCAAGTATGTGTACAGGGGGGGGAACCAACTTGACCAGGTAACGCATGTGTTTCACTACCATATCAATATTCGATTTCACACAGGTCGATCAATTTCAGACACTCTTTTCCTTTTAGAAAATATTTTGACAGCTTATTGGACATCGCTGATTACCAAAATTACTCCCTTTTCGTGACTTACTTGAAGTGTCCCTTGTTGTCGTTCACTAATTGTTCGAGTCTCTCAATCTCAGCGGCAATTGTGTTCCTCTCGTCCATCGATCCCTCGTGCTACAATGTTCATTTGAAAAAGTATTCACGTATATTAAACTTTTATTACTATTATTAAATATTCACATATTTGAAACTTGTATAAGTACCGCACGAAAAAACTATAGTAAAAAACAGCACCTGCATGCTAGTTCATTTCGAACATTGTATATTTTCAATCACTCTGCCGTATACTTATTTGTTTTGTCTAACTTAAAGTGCTTGGTTTGTTGAATAGTAAAGGCAACACATCATTCCACAGGCCGGTTGACCTCGCAGAAAAGCCTTTAGAGTGAGAGATCGTGTGAAATAGAGAGGGACTCTCACTTTTGCGCTCTCTCTCTCTGGCCCTGGTCGGTAGGTGTGGAATCATGTGGCAATTGATATTACAAATTCACGAACACTCGTCCATAATAATAAAACGTTCCGCGGCTAAACACAAATTCCGCAAAAATGGTTCTGAGAATGAGTTACCGTACCATCACGAACGGTCTCGGTTTCTTGGTCGTATCTGTCAAAACGTCACTGTCGACCATCGTTCCTCCACTCTTGAGATACGCCTCGGGTAAACCGGCTACTGGCTTTCGAGGAGGAGTCTATTATATTTGAAATTGGTATTTATTGTAATTAAAAACAGTTATATAATAATCTTTCATACTCAGGGGGTTTCTACAAACCCTGTAGAATAATTAAATATTTGATTGAAAAAAACTACAACTCACTTTCTTAAGTTACTTAAGTTAAGTTCTTAAGTTTCTTAAGTTACTTAAGTTACTCACCTTCTTGTCGACGAATTTGCTCGGGAACGCTGCAGCTCCGCTTGACGAAGTGTACGCTCCGCCGATCATCGCTTTCCTCTCCACATTACTCACTGTCTTCACACCTCGCGCGCGGTTTTCGGATTGCTGGAATTGAATTATTCTTGGAGGGGACTGCTACAATATTATTGGTTAGTAGCGAGAGAGTGCATGAAAGCAAAAGCATCCTCTCATTTTAACACGCTATCTCTCCCCTGATTCTTTCAGCGACGCTTGAGCGCGCTTTAGATTGTCCTGGCCGTGGTTAAGGGAGATCAGTAATGCATTCACATGCATAAAAAGAGAGCAGAATATAACTGAATTTTTATCTTATTTCTCGCTCATAAATGGCTTGTATCATCGATTTGTTATATGATTATTATTATTATAACGAGAAAAAACTAAGCAGAATTGTCTCTCCAATGGAGTGCAGCATTTCATTTCTTATCGAAACATATTTAATCTCATCTTTTAGCCACGATATAAATGCTAAACGCAGTATTTCGAAGTTCCTCATCTGGAACTGGAACTGTCAAAAAGTACCCGTCTCGGGAGGATCTTTGCTGGCCGAGCGGTGGCTTCAGATGCAAGATAAGCTGCAGCATCAGGAGAGGAGCCGTCCAACTCGAAACCCGTGCCGTACATTCCATTACGGGGATATCTGAATGTGCTCTTGTACTTTTAAGAAAGAGGAAAGCCGACACCATGCCTTCCTGATACAAGCAATATACTATAAACGAAAAAAAACAGAATCAATAAGTAAACGTGCAATTACATCTTCGTGTTTCAACTGAATTTATGCAAATTAATTTTTTTTTAAATACACAAATATCTCACCTCACTTGGTCGGAGGCCTCATCGATTAGAGGTGGGAGAACATTGGATGGTTGAGTCTCGAGAATCGGGGTGATTGCACGCTGAATTGACGTTTCAACCATAGCATTTCGCAACAAGTGCCCCATCCAATTGATCACTCTATCACTGCGAAGATTACAAGATTAACATTCAACCACAATCTACTACGACAGTCGGAAAAACAATATTATTTCACATTTTTTTAGAGTACACTGGAGACATGGCGATACAGTTTTGGCGTGGGTCGGAGTTCATAGATCACCTGAACGGGAGGGGATGCTCTGAGGTCGGGTGGGTAAGCGGAAAGAGGCGTTGTAGTGGGATGATGGGGCTTCTTTGCAGCCGGAGCAGGCTTGCGCACGTACTGCAATGTTCCGGCTTCACTTGTAAATTCGACCAAATTATAATTTACATCTCTTTCTAATAAATTTTCCCAATTCATCTCCGAGTCGTGCATGTTTCACTCTGACTATAAAATGGAATTTTGACTGATAAAGGTAGTGGGTTTGAGTTATCCGGCACAAAAATTACATAATACTCGTGATACATAGGCTTTGAAAGGTAACTAAACAACTACCCGCATAATAGGGAAATTGACCGCTTTTCTGAAGAGAGAGCGCGGAGAATGAGGAGTATGGGGAATAATTTCCCTCTTATGCGGGTAGTTGTTTAGTTACCTTTCAATGTCTAGTGATATACCTTGGGTCTGCTATCGCCCTCTTCTTCCGTGCTAAACAGCAGATCAGAATCGTGGATCTTCGAAACTCTGTTGACAGGTTTCTTGAGTGTGGGGAGAATCTTGGCGGGACGATGGACGGGTGGAGGACCTGCAAATATTATTATATTTTATTTTTATAAAAATACTGTCTGTTTTGTTATGTCAAAAACGATTCACTTCGTAGTGGCCACTGTTGTAGAAAACAAGCAGAACGTAATTGGAATAGTAATATGCTGTCATAATTTTAACTTCGCCCTAAGATACGAAAACATTGATTATGTTCAAATCGTGTACGTTTCAGACTGAGAATAATATCCAAGTACGTCAATAACAGGCAGTGGTAGCTGCTCAGTCCATTGATAAAAACTAAAAATAACATATTTTCAATGAAAAGCATGAACATTTCTTACGGGTCTTTTGTCTCTCGAGCGGTTCCCCAATGGCCACACTGTCAATCACGTGTCCTCTTCTTCCACCTCGGGCAAGCGACGATTTTGCGATTTCCGCTCTCGCATTCGTGTTGACGCGCGTGTGCGTGTACTTGGCTGCAATTTCACAGCTCTATTTCTAATTACAATTACGGAATTGATACGTCTCTTCGGTATATGCAAGTTTGGAGTTAAGTTGATTTTCTCAGTCCATTTCGAAGATAGGAACACCCACATTGAATCCGCGCAGGTTCCAGCAAGTCTGAGGCTCCCAGAGAGTTCATCATCCAATCCAGCGCACGCACTGTGTCGTCATTGATATCCTGTATTAGTTATTAATTGATTACTGACAGTGCCCCAATACATATCGATTTACAATTTACTGCTTTCGTTCAGTTCGGGTAAATTTTGCAGCGATAGATTTTCCTTTGCTTACGCTTCGGAAAAAGAAAACATGGAAATATTTTTCATACAATTCACGTAAAGGAATTGTTATCATGAAAAAAGTGCGAATCGATTTTGCCCAGCTTACCATATGCGCCGCTTGATGGTGAGTGGTCTTAACTACGTAAGGGCGGCGCAGCTTCTTCTTGCGGTAGTTCCTGCAACCGATTTCCCCATTCCCTTTCGTGCTTCAACGATTCGATAAATCACATTCAATTATTTCGTGCTTTCGTTATTTATTCTACGTTTGAACTGAAAGATGAGCGGGAAAAAGGACATATGCTCGACAGGACTTTGAATTTCGTTCGACAGCGCAATTGATCTCAAGCAAAAAGGACAGTGGTGTCATATGTGCGAACTTAAGAGGGTTTGACACCCCTTTCTGGAGATTTGGAAACATTGTGTTGTTAGAGACACCGCACGCTAATGGATAAGTATTCCCAAAACCTGAACAACTTCTTATGGCTGGAGATGAGCGACTGTCCCTTCTGCCCATCGTGAATCGCACGGTGACGCTTGCCTGAGGCGATTTAATATTTTTTTTACAAAAATAAATACATTTACAAAAACATTTTATATTACATAAGTTCCAGTCATGATATTCACTGAATAATGTTGTTTGTTGGCCGGTTTTTTTGTGACTCACATACACTTTGTCTGGACATTTTATGAATAAAATGTTTTTGGTATGTTTCTTTTGAAAACAAGACTAATGAAATTGATAAGGACGTTTTACATTGGCAATATGAAGTTGCTGAAACATAGATTCACAGCTATTCCCAAACAAAAATTCCAGAACTTACGATGCCAAAGCTTGTGATTTCAATTACGTTTATGATAATTCAATAATTATTTATGTATTTATTAATTAATATTGGACTGAGTTACCTGTTATTCCAAAACTGAGCGCTTTCTGTTTCTGTAGTCCTCTTGTGCTTCCACGAAGTGGTTTGTGAGTGATGCCAGGGTACGGACTGTAGCCTCTTCAATTTAATTCAATAATGAAAGTGGTTTACAATAGCTTTTTTTCTTCAAAATGTTCAAAGTTATACAATTGGTATTTATATCTCTCCCCATTAGAGCCATGCAAAACCTCGATTCAAATTTTTGTAGATGATTTACTTATTTGATAGCGTCTAATGTCAATAAAACAGCGGTTGCGCGAACTCAATAAATACTAATGGAAGAAAAAATAAACTGCTCACTTTACAGAGGAAATGTCATCGTTGTCGATTAGTGCAGGCTGCTCGCGCAACTGGAAATACAATATTACAATCACCCTATCTTCGCTGTCCTTCCAATTTTTGCATAAGAAATTTTAATTTTAATTTTATTTGTCAACTACATTGTGTTCTAATCCGGGATTCACAGATACCGTGCATCCAAGTACCATAACACCTACTACCGTAGTATATTATTACCTTAGCCCTCAATATCTTCTTCCGGTTCACAATCGGCTTTCTCGGTTGGACGGAAGAGGTCGTGGCGCCTGAAACATCATAAAATAGTTTCCGTTGTTTCTAGTACATATAATTTTTATTACATATGTAGATATTCATCTAACAAGTGTATTAATGCTACGCACACAACAACAACTATTCAAAGGGTGAGCCACTCAGGAGATTGAAGTTCTTTTGAAAAAAAGTCAATAAAAATTCCCAAAAAATCTTTACAAAAAGAGATGTACGTGACGTCTCAACGAATTCGTATATTTGAAATAAAAGTGAAATGGATAGAAATGAATGGCATTTTCATTTAGTTATGTAATCGATTTTTATACTATTTTCTACGTGCCCTTGATAGTAATACCGATGGGGAATGTTATCTCTCATGAAGGCACTGTGAAACTCGAATTTTGCGGGGTACGGCAAATATTTTTGAAATTTTGTGAATAACTGGAAAAGGTGATATCAATGTTAACAACATTATTGAAAAATGTTTTTTTTCTATTTTATAATCATAGAAAATATAAGAAACTCACTGATTGCTGTTTGTGCTTCTCCGTCAAACGTGTGAATGTCGCTGTCAATCATATTGACCTGCAATATAATCAGAATTTTCTAAAAAAATAGCTCTTGAAAGAATAAAAATATAAAATTTAAGATTCGAATCACATTCTTGTCCACTTCCTCATTATCAATGTCGGCTTTGGAGGCGGCCTTGTGCTGCTGAAATTTCAATATTTTGCAAAAAAACTGATTATTTCCTTTATTTTTCTTCAATTCAATTATTTTAAATTATTCACATCATGCGGTATCTGGTGAGGGTGTGGTTTCATTGTCAGGCCAAGTTCATTCTTCCCAGTATCGATGTTTTTCTTCAAGTTACGTGTCAATGAAATGCTTTCTCTACTCCCTTCAATCGCCCTCCCATCCCTTATTCTTTAATTTAATGTGGAATCTTTCACCTTCTGAATCTTCTTTCTGTTTATTAGCTTCCTCTTCTTGTGGTAGGGTCCTTCTGAGCGGAATTGAGGAGAGGGCGTCGCCCAGACGATAGGAGTTGTTGGTTGCGTCTAAAAAGAGCGCCCAATGATTAGTTTCGTCACAATTATATTTTCTTCTACCGCTCTATGTGCCATTGGAATGTTAACAAACGAACAAAACTTGCCAGTGTTTCGTCCATAAGTCCTTGATGCGGCAGACCCAGAAGATTTTCGAGCTCGTGAACCTGCAAATAATGCATTTTGGTTATAGGCCTTAAATTCTTAAAATAATTCAACAAAAAAATTATGGAATGCCTGAATCACCTTGTTGAGTTGATCGCTTCTCGGAGGCGCCTTGGTGCGGGGAGTGGTCACTCGCTGACGAACTGTTGGAGGAGGCGTGGGAGCCTGAAGGTTTTTGTAGTGTCAAGCATTTATTCGTTGTTTAAAGGGACCAGGCAACGAAAAAAATAAGTTATTTTTAAATAAAATAAAATCCTGTTCCCGGAAGAATGCTAAAAACTGCATATTTTTGCGATTTTTTTTGAAATTAGTTATGATTTTTCAAAGTTCCACAGCAGGTTACGGTAGCGACTACACCACAATTCAATACTCTCAAACCAGACATTTTCATGAACTGTGGTTTGTCTGGGAGTGGTCAAAACCCCAACATTCCCCTTTTCAAATCAAAATCTAATCATCCGACCAAATTATATTGCTTTCTGTCTTTTCGGAAATAAGCGACGCACCGTTCCTGGGGCTAATGTCTAATTAAAATAACTAATTGTAAAAAAAGGTAAAAATTTAATTTTCTCATCATTTTTCATTCGATCGTAGTAAGTAAAGATCATTAAAAAAATATACAAATTGAAAATCTATTTTTGTTCGCTGCCTGGTCCCTTTAAAGCAACTTCTCTAACGAACAATGAAGATGGATAAAATTGTAAGGTCTCCTCTCTAAGACATCCATATTTTCAAAATGTGTGTTTGTTGCATTTCAGTATCGAATCTTTATTATTGTGAATGGTCAAAAGTGTCCTCATTTTTCATACTCTCGCGACCGGTCGATTCGCGAGAGTGTGCACATTTTAGATACTGACAGACCTCTTTCGACAATAAATTCAGCATTTATGCCTTATAAGAGTAATCTAATACCGTAATATCCGGAATTTGCGCGTCTCCGTCCAGTTTCTTCTTGTGCAGTACATCCTCGTAGTCGGAATAGTCAGTGACAAGAATCTCCTGGAATTTGTCCTTTGTTTTTTTTCCTCATTATTTCTTCTTTCAACTATCAGCCTTTAGCAAATCATTAGATAATTACTGATGGTTTTGCCATAGATCGCATTGCATTATATTCCTTCTATCAACTCTTCAAGTCACCTTGAGGAAGTCGGAGTGGTCGAACTTTATCTTGCCCTGCTTCTGCGGTTGCTGCACCTGCTGCAGCTCCTCGGGTGCTGCAGTGGTCGTCTGGGCTGCAGTCACGGTCGTACGGCTGCCTTTCGGTCGGAGTGGAATGTTGAGAGAGGAGTCGTGAGGGGCGCCCACTGAAGGTAAAGCAGTTCGAATATGAATATAACCATATTTTTTTAGTTAATTCGAATCACCTCGCGTGCAGTAGTAAATATAGAATGAAACTCTCATTATACATTGATTGTGAAACTCAACAAGAGCTCGTGAATCGACATTTAATGTGGAGCTTTAATCGTAACTAAAACATATATGGAAAACTAAAAATATTAACTAAAATATTAACTGATCAAAATTTTTAAGAAATTTATCAAAGTATGAATTTCTTTTGGTTTAAAAAAAGACTACTAATGTCTCATTAATGAACATCGACTGAACGCCTTATTGCACTGTAAAAATCAAAAGAAAGTCGTGGCTTATGCTTTCTTTCGCCCATTTCTAGGAAAAAAAACAGCCCTAAATAATACTACTGTAGTGTTGTTTAGATGAGACAGCTCTTTCAAATATTCTCTTGTTTTAAGGGTAGACGAAATTATTTCATTCTCGGAGATAAATCTTATCAAGACGATCGACAAGATACGTATCACAAAATAAACATGAACGCCTGAAGTTTCCGTGCTTTCACACACTTTGCCAAGAGTACATACGACGAGGTTATCTAACTTTTGCTAACTCTCTCATTTTTTAAAGTTCGCTCATATGCTCACCCTTCTTCGGATTAATTTTCTTGTTGATAATCTCCTTCGATGTTTTATCTTCTCCAATCCATTCCTCGTATTCATTGTACGTCGCCTTGTCAGTATCGAGCACTGCCTCGTCGTAAATTGCCGAACGCTGAAACAAAATATGGTAAAAATTACGAAATGTTATAAAATAAACTATAGCAGTATGCGCTGAACACTCTCTTCTATATTTCTTTTATGTTTTAGTTTTTTTGCTCCCAACAGGATAAGGAAGTAACTGTTCCCGTAATATGAGACTCGTTCTTAGAATCTGGTTGAAACACATACTAGGGTGGCGAAAACGGTACACGTGTACCGACTATACACGAATGTACCGTCGGTACATCGACCCTCTATTGGCAGGGTAGGGCAAGATGAAACTGCGAAAACGACCGAAAATGCCACTAACTTCTCATTTATTCTATTTTTGATCATTTCTTTATCGATGCACTATTGGAAAACAAATATTCCCTCATTGTGTACCGCGGTACACGTATTTCATTTATAAAATGATACGAACACACAAAAAGTCAAAATGGTACTTCCTGTGTTTACCAAAGCGAGAGAGAGGGCAAAAGTGAGAGGGTCGCGTAAGTTCCTGTGTGGTAAACAACGGAAGTCCGTCATTTGACTTTTTGGTGTGATCGTATCATTTTATAAATATAATACCGGTACGCGCACCGCCGTTAGCCACCCTAACACATACCGTTTTCAGCGACGCTTTCGGCTTCGGCGTCATCGTTATGAGCTGAAAAAAAACAATGAGAAATTCACTTCGAATTTGTTTTTGTGAAGAAGCTTCCCTCGTCATATTGTAAGATGAATATAGACAATTTCAAAATCAAAGCGTGAAACCGACTTTTCCATCACGATCGTATTCCGAGTAGTCGGAGTACTCAACATAGTCGGCTCCCTTCTTTGCATTCGCCTTCTTCTTGGCTGCAGCTGCTGCAGCAGTCGAGGACTGCAGCAAATACATTCATTATTGATTTATTAGGCCTGCTTGGATGTACCAGCAATGATTTAATGGTTCGTAATCGAATTGCAATTAGCAGCAAGGTTGGACCGTTCACATTTGCGTTTCACAAGTTCATCATATGGGAATGAATGAGAGAAATTTCGTTGCTTCCAGAGGCATTTTTTTACCAAAAAATATTTCCCATTTTTGTACCTTTGTCGCGCCCACTCGAGAATCGGCCAGCTTGGAGTACCGGGGATCGATCTGACCGAGGTCCATGAAGTCCGGTGTCTCCTCGCCTCTTCTGAAATAAAGACAATAAATCATTCGAGGTTAATTAGGTAAATTAGTTAGCTTGTGATCATACACATAAGAAATTTCCTATATAAGGCATTTTCTAAGAAGTGTAACTCACGAATTGAATACGGCTCTGATGCCTCCGTTGTTGCCTGATCCCTTTCCTGGCTTGTTTGTTACCTGCAATAGTTGGCAACGTGCCAAACATATTTGGCATGAGGCCAATTCCCTCACCTTCCGCTCCAACTCCTCAATCTCGTAGTCGAGCAGCTTCGAAATCTTGGCGAGGACGGTCCTGAAGAATATCGAATTTCTATTACAGTATAAAAGATATTACAGGGAGCGTTATCGAGAATGTAACAAAGCATTTTTTCAGGACATGTTCTCTTATTATTATAATTCGCTATTATTATTCGTCTCTGTTCCGGAATAGAGGTTCTTAGAAAATAGAAAGGTCCCAAAAAAATAGAAAGGTCCCATGGAAATAGAACGGTCCCTAGAAAATAGAAATGTCCCTTGGAAATAGAAAGGTCCCTAGAAAATAGAAAGGTCCCTTGAAAATAGAAAGGTCCCAAGCCTTGGTAAGAGGTCTCCCAAAAAATAGACAGGTCCCATAAAATAGAAAGGTCCCAAGAAAGTCTAAAAGTTGTGCTGCAAAATAGAAAGGTCCCAAGATCACGGAAAAATGTTCCGAAAAAATAGAACCCAAGAAAAACCAGACTTGAAAAATAGAAAGGTCCCAATAAATAGAAAGGTCCCATTACATGGTTAAATGGATTGAAAAAATCCCAAGAAAGTTTTTAAAAATAATATTTAAAATTTTCCCAATACCGTTTAAAAATGCTCGCTAAAAATAGAAAGTTTCAAAACAAAATTAAACAATTTTAACAATAAGAAATAATAATTGGGCGAGGGAGGAGGGGTTGTGGGAACTACTATTTGGTCGGGGTCAACATGCAGAACGAGCAATCGGTCGAACGGTCACAACAGGAGGAACGGGGATAATAGATTGAGCTGGTGCCACTGGAACGGCCGATTCACGAGTAACTGAGTCTCGGAAATAAATATTCATGTCATGGAAAAGATGATTCAGGATTTTTTCGCATTGATTTTTCAAACAGGTATCACTGAATATTGTGACAGGGGCGAGAAAAATATAAATTTCTTTATACCTTGAGAAATTGACGCTATCTGTCATTGGGGTTATGTTTGGGGTGCTCAGACATTGTCAAAGGGGTAAGATCGTATTTTGGATGATTCCTAAATAACTATTTTGATGCTTATTTTCGATATTTCGATGAAAATCGATCCTTTTTGGAATTTTTGTCGGTTTGGAAAAGGGTCTGCCTTTTGACACTTTCAGTGAAGACTCATTCCTCGAAGATTAGTGCGTTCTAACTAGGGAGGGTCGCGAACTCTCACCGAGCTTTCCGGATTGATATGAGAGACTATCTGAGTGGTTCGACATATTTGTTCAGAGACCTGGCACTGGCCTAAACTTCCGATGAGATGTTGGCAATACTATAAATTAGTGCATCATGTGAGAAATGAAAAAGCACTAAACGCGAAGTTCCAAAACGCGTTTGCGCTTCAGGGCATGAAAACGAGCGAAAATGACGTAAACTGATCACCCCAAACATAACGCCAATGATAGACAGTGGTTAAGAAATTTTTATTTTTCGATATTTTTCGACGAAAACCAATGCATGTCAAGTCGCCACTTTCACAATATCCAGGGATACTTGTTTCATTGGAGAATCAATGCGACAAAAAAGTCTGAATCATATTATCTATGACATGAATATTTACCACTGAGACTCAGTTACTCGTGAGTTCAACCTATTATCCCCGTTCCTCTAGTTGTGCCCGTTCAACCGATTGCTCGTTCTGCATGTTAACCCCGACCAAATAGTAGTTCCCGCAACCCCTCCTCCCTCATTCACAATGCCAAATTATTATTTCTTATTGTTAAAATTGTTTAATTATATTTTTAGCGAGTATTTTTAAACGGTTTTGGAAAAATTTTAAATATTATTTTTAAAAACTTTCTTGGGATTTTTTAAAATCCTTTAACCATGTAATGGGACCTTTCTATTTATTGGGACCTTTCTATTTGATGGGACCTTTCTATTTTTAAGTCTGGTTTTTCTTGGGACCTTTCTATTTTTTCGGAGCATTTTTCCGTGATCTTGGGACCTTTCTATTTTGCAGCACAACTTTTAGACTTTCTTGGGACCTTTCTATTTTATGGGACCTGTCTATTTTTTGAGAGACCTCTTACCAATGCTTGGGACCTTTCTATTTTCAAGGGACCTTTCTATTTTCTAGGGACTTTTCTATTTATAAGGGACCTTTCTATTTTCTAGGGACCTTTCTATTTCCATGGGACCTTTCTATAAGGGTGTCCCAAAAGTTTTGCGACTTTTTCAATAAAAACTTTTATCATCACATCTTCAACAGTTGACAAAGGTGATCAATCAATGTAGGCTCCCTTCTTAGTCACAACCTTCTGCCATCGATCGGGCAGGCTCATGATTCCATTGCTCCAGAATGACTTGGTCTTCGAATCGATCCAAGCCTGGAAGGCCGCGTCGAGATCGGTCCGATTAGCGAACTTCTTTCCGCGACAGAAGTTAGCAAGAGATTGGAAACAGTGGCAATCACAGGAGCTGATATCGAGTGATTACGGTGGATGAGGCAGCCATTCCATATTCAGTTCGTCCAACTTTTTCTGGGTCAATTTCGCATGATGGGGTCTCGCGTTATCCATAAGGATCAGGATTTTTCCATCGCTTAGAAGACCAGGAGGGACCCTGATGGCGACCTCTTCCAGTTGAGTAGTGAAGACGTCAGCGTTGATGTTGGTTCCATTGGGGAGGATCTCACAGTAGACGGGTCCCAACACGGAGAAGAAGAAACTCAGTAGTTCCTTCTTTTCGAGCAAATTCCTTCTTCGTGACTGGCTGGGGATTCTCTCCGATGCCCAACCATTCCAATTTCCGCTCAGGGTTATCGTATGTGATCCACTTCTCGTCCATAGCGATGATCTTGCTGACCCATCGAAAGTTGGGTCTACGGTCGAGCAATTCTCGGCACACATCGACACGCTTTTTGATCTGAGCTGGGGTGAGGGAGTGGGGAATGACATGGGGGAGCTTCGGCTTCCTCTCATCCCGGTGGAGGATTCGTTGTACCGTGGATTTGGGAGTATGAGTCTCTATCTCCAACTCACGCACACTAACTTTGGGTTTGGCCGCCACTGCACTGAGTACCAGGGGTTGATTCTTGCTGTGAGGGCGTCCAGAACGGGGTTCGTCTTCGATACTATGGTCGCCGGAATTGAAACGCTGGTACCATCTATAGCAGGTCGATAGAGTTGGGGCAGAATCTCCTTTCGAAAGCACCAGTTCTTGATGGGCTGCCTTCGCCGTCTTTCCAGCAAGAAAATTGTGAAGCAAAACTGTGCGATGATCGAAAGAAGTGTCCATTGGGAGAAACGTTGTAGAAACTAGGAGACTACAGCACTCGACTAGTGCTAAGGCTTGAATGATTACGAAATGGATTGTTTACCAAATGTATTTCGCAATCATCGATATCGATCGATTGCGCAATCGTCGCAAACTAAAATAGGCCCGAGTCGCAAAACTTTTGGGACACCCTTATATTTTATAGGGACCTTTCTATTTCCATGGGACCTTTCTATTTTTTTGGGACCTTTCTATTTTCTAAGAACCTCTATTCCGGAACAGAGCCTATTATTCTAGTGTATAAATAGTACACAACTTACTTCGACTTTGCGATTTTCGCCTTTCTCGTCGTCTTCTTTGCCTTTTCCATGTCTGCATCGTGCATTGCGGGAGTGGAAGGGGCGGGAGTTGTGACGTCATCCTGAAATATCGATTTTCTTGACTGGTGACTTTCTTCATTGTGAGGCAATCTCGCACTGTATTCGGAGTTTTGATACGATGCTCGCTTGCAAGAGTACAGGTTTGTTCTGAATGAAGAAGGATAACAACTAATTAATTATCATCGCTTACCGTTGCCTCAAGCAGATCGAGTTCCGCGAAGGCGTTATTGCGGACGAGTGTGTATCCTGAAGACAATATCATTCTTTATTTCGTACAGGAAAAGACTACAATTACGATAATCTTGCTTCTAAAACTATGTTGGCCATAGGAAGAAAGAATAAGAAGCCCGAACCAGTTCCCATGGATCCATCATGCGCGTACTGCTCCTTGGGCGTGATGCGGTGGTAGTTGGACGCATGCTGACCTGGAAGTTTTTGACTACTAGAGTGCGCAATGTGAGACCACGATCTCTTCATTTCACACACTCTCTCGACCGGTCGGTTGGTGAGAGAGTATGCGAAATGAAGAGACCGTGGTCTCACATTGCGCACTCTACTGACTACGTTATTTCGCACGGTGAATAGTTCAAGATCTCCGGTAGTGTCTATTCAAAAAAGAAGATGTAGAAATGCAAAGAGTGATTTTCGAAATATAGAGAAAAGTAAAAAGTAGTCGCACGTCTCGTCTCGGTCTGTCGATGAACCTCGAGTTTCTCCAAAGCGCCCTCGATTTCCGCCGCCAGAGGAACTTCTTGCGTTTCTGAGCAGGACTTTGGTTACATTATATAACGACAATTGCGACAATTGCATTGATGTCCGAGCAACATCTCGTAATAATCATCATTGCTTGAAACATACTTTCTCAGAAGGCGCTATTTTAGTGAGTAGAAGAAAAAGAATCCATGTTCACAAAAATCGAGGGCAGAAAACGAACCAGTTTTAGTTCCCTTCGCCTTTTTGAAGTCAACGTCCGGTTTCTGCCCTGCCTCTTCCGACTTCTCTTTGTCCTTCTCCTCGATTTCCTCTTGCCGCTCGATTGAGGAAAGAGTCTCGATCTGAGATATGAGTTGGCTATGGATGTTGTACGTTCTAAAGCTCATTCCACACTCAATCGATTTTGGCTCTACGGCAAATTCAATTATGTTTCAGCGTAATGATTTTATACAGGTGTCCCGCGCTGATAGATCCAGGGCAATGCGTCAATGAACACATAAATCGTAAGCCGAAATTGAGATCGCTGTAGTTATTTTTCATTCAATATTATCATTTTTTGTAAAGCTGAATTTGTTCGACTTTTACAGCGAATTAAAATGAATCTTTCAATTATTTTGTTTTACACACCTACTTTCTGCCGGTTAGAATCGCACTCTTAAATACTGGGAAACCGACCTCTAATGTAGGCTTGGTTGCTGCAGCTATCGCAGATGCTGCAGTGGTCGTGCCGATGCGGAGGAAGTTGGGATTGGGCCGCCGGCGCTCCAGCACATCGGCAGGCTGCAAATAAACATCAATGTTTCATTTAATTTCGAATCTGTTTCACTGTACTCTTGAAAGAGTGTGTTCCAAGTGGAAACAATCAATGGTTCATTTCCTCTATGAAAAAAATAATAATGCTAAACCGCAAGAAGCCGGCTTTTACATATTTTTTGAATATGTTGCCTCACAGCATTCCAAATTCGGAACTTTCATACTAGTTTGAGTTAGAATTCCGAAATTGTTTTAGCAATTTTAAATAGCCTTCATAATTTCCGCAGCAAGGAAATTTCAACCAGTTTTGTGTTTCATCACTCTCTCGAAAGGAGCGCATATTATGCTGCCGCAGTGAACACGAATCTCTAGTGACTAGACTTTCAAAAGTAACTGTTCAACTAGTTGCATAATAGGGAAATCGAACGATTTCGTGAAAAGTAGTTTGAGAAATGAAGAGAGCTTGGAAAGAAGTAACTAGTTGCATCATTACTTTTCAAAGTCTACTCAGAGCGCGAAGTCTCCAGCTTTCCTTACTCTGGAGTGTTCACATCTCCAATTATTAGGAGTAGTGATGTCTCCACCTCTCGATTTCGCATGCTCTCTCACCTGGAGACAACATCTCCAAAGTAAGGAAAGTTGGAGACTTCCCGCTCTGAGTACTCGTGTCAGACAAAATAGCAAATGACTCGCATTCTCATCAGGATACAGCTGCTTGAGTGCCTCAATTCTGTCGTCCTCATACGGGTCGACCACGTCGTAGTCTGAGGCGGGCTGAGCCTGAATAATACTAAAATCTAATCTAATAAATAATTTGTGTATTTAAAAAAATAAAGCCTGAATTTAAGAACAGCATGCCAAAGTTGCAAAAAAAATTACCTTGGGCGGCGGGCGGTGATAGAGCGAGTTAGAACAGGGCTCCGTCTCCTTAAATTGATTGAGTATTGTAAGACAAACAAGTCGCGCAAGTCAACGGAAAAAATGAAACAACCCTGACTAAATTATATTTTCGTGGGACTGGCATGGACCAAAAGGAATTTATCTTCTCTGGGAAGCTCGTTTACAAAATATTGCATGAAACCGACTGATTCTTCGTTTTATAATTTTTAACTCTTGAAGCCGCAAATGAATTATGCGATACAATTATGTGGAATAATGTAGACACTTGCCTGATTCCTTCCGACGCATGAGAATCCTCTGACTGTGTTGCATGCGCGCACTCGAATGCGGATATTGCTCGCGCAGAACGACCAAGCTGACCAGGCAGCCCACGTGGAGGAGTAAACTGAATGAAAAAGGGATTGATTATCCCATTAGATCTATATTTTTAAAATCATTTCTGATATTATCGATATTAGCCCACGTGGAGGAGTAAACTGGTAATTAACCCCAGAATGTGTGTGACTGTAAGCATGTCAGTATACGGATATATTTTGCGTGATCGATCTGTTTTTTTTATAACGGATATTCGACAAGGAAGCACTGAATTGCGCTGGCAGCATCAAGTCTCTAATTGTGTGATCAGTTCGTATCGCGCACCCTTTCACTTTCGTTTTCGTACCTGTTCCGGTTGGCATTGTCTCGATCTTAACTGGATGTGGGATACACCCAGAATGAATACACTCACTATTGAGTGTATCATACACTGAGTTAGGGCATCTAGTGTATGATACACTTACAAATCTCTCGTTTTCGCACGCTCTCTCGACGCGCGAATACATTCAATATTGAGTGTATCATACACTAGATGCCCTAACTCAGTGTATTCATTCTCTGTGTAGCATGTTTCGATAATGTCACAGTGTGTTTCACGATAATCGTAGAAACACAATGATGAGTTGCCATATTTTTAGAATAGGAGCTTACAGTGTTATTTGCCAGCCATCACCACCATGCTTACAATGTAGACATTAAAATGGGGATACATTTGAAACCTTTTTTTTGAAACTTTGAAACCTAGTTTACATGCTAAACTCACTCGGATGCTCAACAACGAATGGCCTCGGGGTGACGAATCCCCTGAGTTGTCGATGTAGTTGACTCGTTGTTCTAAATGATTTAATTTAAAAATATGTATATTTAGATATTTATATGAGTGCTACAAGTGATAGTGTTCGAGACTACCATAGTTGAGACTGGCTGTATAGATCCACCAAGCATTTCAATATCAGTTCATTCCTTGTCTGTGGTCTGTCCGTGCTTTGTTAGAAAGGCATATGTTTCAGAGCACTCTTTTCAGTGCGTGTAGCACGACTCTAGCAGTGATTTCAGGTTCCAATTTCGATTAAAAACCAAAACAAAACTCACGTCTCAACATCGGCCACGTTTTCAGCGCTTTCAACGTCGAATTCTGCACTTTCAATGCTCTTTGACACCTCTTCCTCCTCCTCGGCGATTGTTAGAACTGAAACGGGGAAAGTACTCACATGATCCTTCCAAACATACAGATCAGGGCTAGAGCGAGAGAGTATGCAAAAGTGAGAGAGTCCCTCTCGATTTCACACGCTCTCTCACTCCAAAAGCCTTTCTGGAAGGTTGACCGGTCTGTGGAATGGTGGAATGGTGTATGGCAGATGATTTTTTTCTCACTAATAGCCCATTTTTAACGAATGATCGATTCACAATCTAGATTCTCTGTATCCCTTGGAGTCCGATATTTAGTCTGACAAGGAAAAGCAACAAACCAGCGCAGCTCAGCAGCAGTGCCAGTGCGAGGGCACTTCGCGCGCGTATCATTTCCCCAGTCGCGATTCAACGCCCGGGCTAGAATTATTGATTTTTACAGAACAAATTAGCGGAAACGAGACAATGATTGAACATCCGCACAGAGCGCGAACTCTATTGCATGGCGACATCTAGATACTCAGTCTCTTGACGAGATAGTACATGCATTTGAGAGAGTAGAATTGGACTATCTAGATGTCGGCATGTAAGAGAGTTCGCGCTCCGATCGGTTCGATACCATACACAATATATGCTAATCAATCACAGGACAAAGCGTTCGAATCAATTGCAATCCAGCAGAGCGAATTTCACTTTCAAATCGGGTCGATTAAGCAGAGTGAAAGGGAAATTTCCGCTTTCCCTCGCTCTTCCTCGGATAAAGCCTATCATGAAAGTATCAATCTGTCGGATGGAAGAGAGAAACGAAGAGAAAAGTGAGTGAAAGAAAAGAGATGCGGCGGATTTCGAACTGGGTCGGCAGCTATAGCGGAATACCTCTTGATAACTGAGAATTGATGATCGGGGGAATCATAGAACTAATTGCATGGCATAGAACCCATCGGGGCAAAGGGGGAACGAGAATAGAGCGATAAGATTATTATTATGGATATTTTCATTTAAATTTTGAGATAATCACGTTTCGTATAATAATTCTGTGCCGCTCAAAAGGAACTAAAATAGAGGGAAAAAAGGCTGTCATAATCTCGAACTCTTCCCACTTGGGTATGCGCAGCGTAACGACCAAATTAGCTAATGAGATCCGAACTGCTGATTTCAGTGGACTGAGAGGACGCCGCTAGTTAGTTTCAAAAGCTACAGCAACTTGCAACATGAAAATCAACAATAAATAAAAATCAATTAGTAAATTGAGAGAAAGAAACTGATGGGCTAATAGAAAACGCACGAGCAAGGTGGAAAATAGATATCGTACAAGCGCTAAACAATATTTAATCGGAATTCTAAGGATCATATATTTATCGACGTCCGAGGGTGCAACGAGATAAAGTATGATTCGTGAGGTAAAATTTAAATCAGTACAAAATCAGTAGGATCGTAATTTTCAAGGAATAAATTGTGCTGGAGGATGAAAAGAAAGGAGTTAAATCGGAGCAGGGATAAAAGACAATCTGCTACATTTTCCCAATTCGCCCCGGGGCCTGAACAAAGCGGCTAACGAGCCCGATCAATCAATAGTTGCAACCATCCCGGCAGCTCTGTGCTCAGCGCAATGACCAAATTAGAGATGGGAACTGCTGATTTTGGCGGATTGAAAGACGCTTGCCGTAATATTCCGCAGCATTTTCCCTTTCATTGGCAGCGGGTTTCCTCTCGCCAAGAATGGATGAGTTCTATTCTATCAAGGGATCGAAATTGCTCCCAAAGCGGAACTAAATGCCTTGTTTGAAATGCAAATTCACCGGGAAAGTGACAATTGGTTCTCGAACGACCATCGCTGATGACCGTTGGGGGGGGAAACGAAAGTGACTCCTGCTGTGCGTGTTGGGTTGAAAAGGGAGGACAGAAAGTGAATGGGGAGGAGGGAGAGGGGCGAGATTTCAGGGAGTTTATCCCCGGTGAGGGGGAAAAGTTCGGCCATGATGCGCTGTATAACCTGACTGCGTGGCACCATATAGCGCCCTTAGTCAATCAGTTGGGGGCTCTAAGCTGTCAAGACGCATCCAATTCAATTTATTGCAACTCCTAAAACTCAGTGCCATGCGGATTAGACATTGAAATGATGGAGGGCGATACTCTTGGAAATGGCATTCAAGTAAGGAACGAAAATGGTTTAAGAATCAGATAGGGAATAAATGGAGTACAAATAACTGACGTGTCAAAGACCTAGCAGAATGGCCACAAGGAAATGATTAGATCGACTCGGAAAAGAGGAGGGAGGAACCTCAAAAGCGGTTGAGCAGCAGCCGGATATGTGGGAATAAGCAACGTTTCCGCGTATGCCCGGCGGCATAATAAGAAGCTAATAAACGAATGAGCGCATCGTGTTTTCTGCTGACGAGTTGCATGCAAGAAAGAGAAAGAGAGACAAGGGCGCCAGACCGCTATAAAAGTGAATGCAGATCCTTCGCCTGTTTGCATGTTCAGTGTTCAAATGACAGTCAACATGCCCCAATGGTATTTGATAACAGCTATAGTCGATGGATTACTTGATAAAATGAAACAATATTTCGAAAGTTTGGGTCGTAGTAGAAAAGCGAAAAGGAGCCGCATGTTGTATAAGACTGTCTGATCAACATGCTTACTCTCCTAGTAACTCTAGCATTCCACTAGGGGGCAATTTACCCGAACCTTGAGTTGCCATAGAGCCTCCTCCAGGTGAGTGACAGGTGGGTGCAAAGCGGAAAGTGACGCGATGCTTATTGGACATTATGAACATAAAGCTATCAAATTGAATCAAAGTGGGAACTTTGAAACTCAATCGATTCATGACGAAATCAAAATTTTTTTCTTAATGTTTTTATTGATGAAAGTGCACGAGATCGTAAACACCTACGGATGTTCTTGTTCTTTTCAAAACGTGCAATCAAAAAGAGTCATCTTGAGGTGGTCTACTCATCAACCAAGCATTCTGGCTCCAATGGCTTGTATGTGTACGTTGGATAAACGTCTATCTGCCATAACTGAATTCACGTGTTTATGAGACACTCATACATTTATCGAATTTCGGAATTATGAATGTTCAGTTGCACTCCAGGTTGGAAGCAATTGCTTGCCCGTACTGGGAGAATCCATTCTCGCAAGGAAGATTGCCGATGTTGATTCTGGCTCCGGTACCGTACTGAAATGGATTTATATCTGAATCAATCGATTTATGTTGAACATACCTTCTGGAAAGAGAGCTGCTTGTTGTTCTCACAGTACAGCCAGCAGGTTCCGAAGTGGCAGTGACCGGTGATTCCGGAAGGAGAACCTCCTTGAACGACGCAAGCATCGATCTCATTGGGCTTGGCTGAAAAAAAAGTATTGTCACTTGATTTTTTGATCGACACTTACATTTGCACGAAACGGAAGTGATAGTCTTGGATCCATCTTTTCCTCCAGAGACAACGCAAGTGTTTTTATTCAGGAAGAGACGACCGTTGAACTCCTCAGTAGTGTTGTCGGAGTACTGTAGCGGATTAATGGATTTGAATTAATTTTGATTGATTACCATATACTGGATGACTCCGGACTCGCAGAGCACTTGGAATCGGGCTGAATCGTAGTCGAAATACTTGACTTTGGAGGAATCGCATCCAGAACAGGCGAAAGCGGGAACATTCGAAGAAGAGAGAACTGAGATTAGCAAAGAATTATCAGTTAATTAATTCCATCAGCCAACCATTGGAAGGAGTGGAGTATGCGCAGAGGGGAGCTGCGTAGTTTTCAGAGTCGAAGAGCGATCCAGCACAGTTGAGGCTACCGTAAGTGTTGGAAACATCGGTGTCATCGTGGGGCTGAATGAATACGATACTACTGTATAATGAAGTCATACTGTACCGATGAGTGGAAGGATCCCGATGCATGGCAAACTTTTCCACAAGCAGAGGAAACGAGCGATTCACTACAGAAATTGTCGAGGGGACAATTGAAGTACTGATCGGTGAATTGGGTGTTAGAAGTCTCGCATGAACAGCTCTGAGCCGAAGCGACAGCCAGAGAAGAGAGGAGAATCACCAGAAGAGCCATTTCTGAAAAAGAAAATTGGGATAGAAATGAAGAGGGGAAGGAACAGAAAGTGGAATGTGTCTATACCGCCGGGTGGTTCGCTTTTATACGAATCCCAGACACGTGTAATATGTCTGCATCTCTCGTTCCCTGGTATATCTCGTTCCGAATTGCCTACCTCGATCATTTCAATATTCAAACAGTTTCTTATGGGTGTCCCGTTTCGATATGGAGGGACAGATTATATTTATTGAATGGGAAATTTATGGCCTTTTCGAGAAAAACGAGGCAATATTCTCGGCTGGATCACACAACACACAAAGGAGATGGAACTGTTCAAATGATGTTGAAGTTTTATAATTTAAAAAAAAATTTGAGTTGAGAACGTGTAAGAAAATGGATCAACACATCTGATGTCGAGGTATCTGACCCTTAGATGAATTTTTCGCAAACGTTTTGTTTTCTGAATACGCCTTTTAACTGGAAAAGTCTGCAAAATCTGGATACCATACATAATATTTTTACAATACAAAAAGTGACATAACATTATACGAGACTAAATAAGTTTGTGGAAGGAATCGGAAGGCCGCTTCTTCAATATACATCTCAGAGGAAGTGAGCCTCTCTATCGGATGAGACCCGCGTTACCAAGGAACGAATCGTGAAAGAGGAAGAAACACATCGTACTATCCCAGCCCTCCTGTCTTTTTTGCGCAAAAAGAAATATTGAATTCATTATGAGACCATCGCCAATGTGCATGCCATGTTCGCAATCTCTTATGTGGTGTTAGTTTTCGGAAAAAGGGAATGGAAAAAGGCCAAGATTTGAATTCCCGCAATTTCTTATCTCAGTTCTCCGTGGAGCAATCGACTCAAAATTTTGTTTATAGGTGTAAAGGGGTCGAAAAATGTTATATTCGAAGTTTCGAGTCGATTGCTCCACGGAGAACTGAGATATGAAATTGCAAGAATTCAAATCTTGGCCTTTTTCCGTTTCCTTTTTCCGAAAACTAACACCACATAACTGTCTATTTCACGTTTCGTTGTGTCGAACACTGTTTTCTTATTTCAAACAGGCGTCCATCAGATTATGGTCGGCAAGGAGGAAATGAAGTTGTTCCTGTTCAGGAACGTAGAGAAAGACATTTATGGGACGGGCCAAACGAGTTATAGATTTGAGTTCATCAGACTATTTGCCGGTTGAACATTTTTCTGAAACGCAATTTCAATTTGAACACGTTTATCAGTTGATTCAAACAATGCAATAAATACTGTGAAAATGCAGTTTGCCTTCTTTCAATTCTATCGCGATATCGATAGGGTTATAAATGATCTCGTCGTGCTCTTATTGTTGTCTAATTTTCCAAGGATTCCAGTTGCTCTCCCTTTTTTCTTCATCCTCTGCTGACACCATGCGAATTCAGTTCAGTGGAAGCGCCTGCTGTCAGTTTTTTTACAACTTTGAATCCGTCAATGCACTGAGAAAGAAGGCGCATTCTGCACATTGCTTTCTACTTTTTACAAAAAAAACTAACTAGTTTGAATTATCCTTTGCTTGAAATGATGAGGAACATCGAGACAGAACATTTAAAGATTGTAGCGTAGATCGTATAGAGATCTGAAATAAGCGAGTTTTAGTACAAAAAAAAAGACATTGCAATTCTCAAAACAACTTTACGATCGGAAAAGAGAATGGTAGGGAATCGAAGGAGTTGTCTTCCCTTCTTTCTGGAGAAAGGGAGCCACGCCCTCTGGCGGACTCGCGTTGCACAGAAACGCACCCTGCATTGAGAGAATCGTACTATCCGAGATTAACCAACATTAAGAGACCGGCTCGGTAAGAATTGAGCACTGCCGGACATCCGCGCCAGGACTTTCGATTTGGCCCATCATACTCATATCATCGAAGGATCCCAGGGCCCTACTTACAAAAGTACTCGAATATGTGCCCTGAGGCTCAAACCCGGCTCTCATTGGAAAGCTAATTTGGTTGCTTTCCTAATGTTTATGGCGGACTTTCATTGAAATTCGCCTTGGAACTGGGTGCCGTGCAGTATTACAATCTAACATACAATTCTTTATCGTTACGCAAGCCATAAATGAAGACAATAGCGAAACGCAACACATTCCGAGGTCAAGTGATGCACATCCATTAGAATCTCTTGATGCGGTTATTCTTTTCCTTATCAGTGCGTTCGCGCAAAAACTGCACGGAATGAGGAAGAATCCGTACAGCACTTTTTCACTATGTCAGAATTTGACATGGATCGATAGCCTCTGTTCTCCTCTTGCGATCGCGCATTTTTTCCCTTTTCTTCCTCTTTATTTTATCTTTCCTTTTTCATCCAATCTTCTTTATCTTATCAATATCTATCAATATTTTTCAATATCCAAATTTCTTCCTCTTTATTATCTGGTCTTGTCGACAGCGACCACAGTGTCTCTTTTGTTCGGCGATTGAACGATGTTTTACTCTGCCCCAGACGCCAACCACTGCGATGTTCCTTCAGTTACCTGAGAAGATACCTTGCAACATTTTTTTTCCAAACAATACAACTTACTTTGTAAAAATTCAGATTTGTAAAAACGTAGTACAATACTGGCCGAGATCGTGTACAGATCTGCAGTGAAATTTTGATTGGCAAACTTCTGAAATATTTACGACAAATGAAAATATTGAGGGCCACAACAGTACGAATGAAAGAGAAAGGAAGCGCTCTCCTTCTCTTTTTTGGAGATGAAGGCAAGACTGGGGAATACACGTTTTCTCGTTGCCATGAAACGAATCACGAAAAGGAAGAGCAACGAATCGTACTATCCGGGCCTCACTCAATTCCACAGAGACGTGAAAGTGGAGGAGAGATTATGAATGAATCAGCAGGTTAAAGCATGCACAATGTAATTACTCCTCATGGGGAAGCAAGCCTAAGAATCAAAAAGTCAAATTCATGGTGAATAAAAACCCCGCGACCCCACAACTCATGTCTTCAGATTCATTCATAGATGCACAATACCATGCCAAAATTTAACGTCGATATCTCATCTGGGACAAGAATGGCATGAGATCAAAGTTTTGAGCGAACACTTTTGGTCGATACTGTACTTGTATTCACACAAAAAGTAACAACAACAAAAAAGCAAAATCCAGAGGCCAGTGCCCATTTCTACAGTACTTTGGTGGAATGGCAGAAGTGTCTGTCACTCTCGACCGCGCGGTGAATGGCAGAATGAAAGTGCCGTATTTGGCAGAATGGAAGAATGGCAGAATTTTCTGCCGCGAAAAGTGGCAGAATAAACTGTTGGTTCAAATTTGCAGAATGTTCTGCCATCCCATTCTGCCATCTGTGGCAGAATTTTTTTTCCGTGTGTATATATTCGTATCGAACGTCGAATTACGTCGAGGTATCAATCATTTCCCTAATATTTAGTAATGTTTTATTGTTGATGTCGAACATGAGTGAACGCACAGGAAAGAAGCAGTGTCTTGACGCAAAGTAATATCATAAATCAAACTGTAACAAAATACAATCCTCACGTGCATATTATATATTCTAGCCAACCTGGGTAATAAAGCGTCGATAGATACAAATGACGACTAAATGTGAGCACAAAGTCAACCGAACTACAGATTGCTACTTATTTCAGCGCTTACTCGTGAGGGCACAATCTGGCCATACTAATGAGATGGGAGGGGCTACCGGTCATTTCCGTTCGAATGTTGCTTATTAGGACATTTCGCTTGTGATTCCAGACAATCTCGTTTGATCTCAGATAAATAGTGTCAGTGTCGATGAAATACCGGAAGTATCTGTCAAACTCCAGACAGGGATCGTGTGAAGTAGGGTCAGAGACGTCCACAAGCCGGTTTCTCTCTTCACGCAAATCAATTGAAGCGAGAAAGCGGAGCCAATAATTCTCGTTGACGTTAAGGGTAATCGCGCGCGGTGCTACACACGAGCGGACCTCCTGCAAAGTAAAGCAAGTTTCGTCGTAACCAGTAACCCCACGGTTCCCAAGATGTCCCGGGTTCGCTACACCTCCCTTACACGATGACCCCCTTTTGACCTCTCGTTAACCGATTTTCGCTGTTCTATCTCTGAACGTTCCACAAAAGTTTACCTTGATTATATAACGCATAGTAGTTAACTGCGATAGGTTCGCGGGAAGTAAAAGACGTTCGTGTTTCACTCCAATAATATCCAATAATTCATCGTCCGAGAAACCTTCTCCAGTAGCCTAAAATATATTATATTATTGTAAAGAAAGGAATATGTCCATGCTCAGAGTCACTATTTTTAGATTGGAAATTAAATTTTTAAAAAAATTGATTACATGTAGAGATAGTGATCGCACGATCGGCAGGGCAAGAATGGTCCTCGAGTCGGGGTAGACATAAAATAATTCCAAGCTCTCAATCGTCTTTCCTGACAACCGTGCGTAGTTCAGCACACTGAAGTAGAACCTCAGTGCAAGTAAAACCTCATTATAAATGTGCAACAGCATCCATCATGCACACTCTCGCAATGTATCCTATATTGCTGCAAAATTACGCATTTCCTAATTGTCATGATAAAATATTATTATAAATCGGTTTGAGTATCGATATTGTATTGAGCAGTGATAAACATGAATTTATAAAATTCCCTTAGTATGCAATATTTATTTGTTTTGAAAAATATACCCCGGTTGCATCCGGCTCATAAAGCGAAGAGAGATTGATTCAAAGTCGATAAGTGCGGTGACTTTTTGCGCCTCCTTTTCACCGACATTTTCAGTGACCTGAAAATGAAAAAAATAGTCTGAGAATTAAAGTTACCGGGAATCGAAAAAAATCACTCTATTTGTGTCCCCGGAAATGAATAGAGAAGTGTCGAAATAGAAAGGAAGGAATATTAAAAAAATATCAAAAATCTATAATCAAGTCCTGGGAAAGGACGGAAAGGACGAACCGAGAATCTTGTCTTTCAGGCAAAGCGTGCAAATTCAAAATGTGACTTTTTAGTGCGCTGTGTCACATATGAGAGAATATCTCAGTCGAGCGAGATATGGCCGTACTAGCAAAAAGTAACCTATGCTGTAAAGATGCTATAAGGGTAAACATTGGCCGTAGAGACCGAAAATGACCATAAGAACATATTATCACTTTTTGTATTCTAGTTCATTTTGTCGGTACTAAGTCCCGGCCACGGATGTCTATCATCCAGCGCTCAGAAAGTAACGTAATCAAGAGAAGAAAAGGCGCTGAAATTATAACCGCGACGCACACGGCAACGCGAGGCGTGCTTTCTGAATAGGCCCGTCGCAACACGCACGCACCACACCAAATTTTCGTCCTCGCCCGAAAAATTTTCGGTTCGAATCCTGGTAACTTTAAATTGTTAAAAGCTTACACATGCTATTGAGAGTTCGTCAGCTTTCAGGCGGCGAAAGAACGGACTTTGGCCCAGTTCACTCAGCCATTTCTTAATCCTTTCAGTGCTCAAGTTGTCATCGCCATCAAACAAATGCACTTTCACTTCGAGAAAGTTGCGGCTAGTCTGCAATTTATTGTAATCGGTACCCTGCAACTGTCGGATATTCAAAAATAATTGCTTACTTTGTTGAACATGAGCTCGATACTGCATACGGATAAATCGCTCTGTTCAATCGCATCTTTCATGCGTTTATTGCATTGCCGAACTGGTTTCCTGTCTTTCAGACCGAGTTTGGAGAGAATTTGGTAGAGATTCTCTTTTGGTAGCGATTCCAGTGTCAATAAGGGCGCAGCCTGCGAGAAACAACATATAAATACAACATATAAAAATGCACAGCGTTTCATCGCCACCTAAATAGGGACACCTGCGTTTGAACGGTTGATGTGCAGGGTTTTCAAATCCGGGGAGGCCGAACAGTAAACAACAACAAAGGGGCGGAGACTGGTGTCTAGAGCTCTCTCACTTTCGCACGTTATCTCGTGTTTACTAATTTTTCTGCCGCTCTCCGCTCTCTTGCCCGCCAATGTCCTCACGTGAAACGTTGTGAAATGTCACAGCGATTCAGGTGTACAGCGAGACGGCTACACACTTTTTGGCAAAACTCCAGAATTTGAATTTGAACTGTGGAGAGAGGGGAACGCAACGCGACCGCAACGCATGAGCCTCTTCACGGCGTTGTTGTCTCTCGCTTTTTCTCTCGTCGTCTGGCATGTGGCCGCTCTCGAAATGCTGTGAATGTGTTAGCACGCCCCACCGATATCAGTGAATTTTCTGAGAAATGGTAATGTGCTTAGCAGGATATGCTGAGGAATACTTTTCACAGTAGTTGAGTTATTTAGTAACTGTAGGCCACCTTTTGAAACATAATTTCTAATGGTAAACAAATTAACCGCATCAACGGCGTCTCCGGACACCATTGGTCAGCGCTGTGATACAGTTGTCTCTGCAAACTTTCAATGTTATATATTTATCGTACATTGTCGAATAAATGAGAAGATAAGATAATATTAAAGGAAAGGAGGGAGAGATCGGGTGAGGGGGTGCGAGACGATCCCCGAAATCACACGGGAATGAGGAAGCAACAGGACACATCATTCCACCGCCCGGTCAACCTTCCAGAAAGACCTTTGGAGTGAGAGAGCGTGTGAAAGCGAGAGGGACTCTCTCACTTTTGCACACTCTCTCGCCCTGACACTGATCTGTAGATTTGGAATCATGTGATTCCGATGTTCCGTCGTAACCTTGCGACCTGAGCCGCGAACCCATAAAACATTCCACAGATTTCCATTGTAAATTCTAGAAGTGAATCCCATAAAACACCTCCACTAACACATTCACTAGCCTGAGTCAAGGCAAATATCGCGATTCTTCCCACACACCTTTTAAGAGCGAGAGGACCACTCGCTCGTAAAAGGTGTGTGGGAAATGGAGACATCCTTCTTCATCAACACGATCCTTATCACCACCAAGGAATCGTCACCCTCTCTCGTCTCATCTCTCTTCCTATTGTATCTCTATGTATTCTGATGAACTATCCTAAACTATAGTTGCATTCGCATCTGGAGGGACAAAGGAAAGGGGAAGAGTCGGAAAAGAAAGCGGTTGAGGGGCCACTAGAACAAATAGTTTAGTATTTGATCTCCATACGATATCCAAATGCGGTCCGGATTCTACCAAATTTGGGATAGTCCTTGGTATTACCAATCTTTCTTATCGTGAGAGAATACGGCTAACTATCCGTTGAGAGATAAAAAATTTATTTCTTATGTAATTCGTACCCTTTTCGAGAGTCAAAATATCACTTTTCGAATGACGCATACTCTGTAAGCGTACACAGAGAAAAATCTATGTATATATATGGCTCCTGAACTGCGTTTGTATGTCATATATAACATACAGTATGTTATATATAACATACAGTATGTCATATATGACATACAAACGCAGTTCAGGAGCCATATATGGCATACATTTCTCTGAGTGTACCATGAGCGCAGAAAGCGCGGCAACTATCGTAGTGTGAACAGCAAAAGACCTACTATTACGTGTTGGAACGGTTTTTGCCAGAACTTGTTTTGCGGTGAATTTTGCGTTTACCAATTTCGGACCAACACTTTTTGGCCACCCTGTAGATCAATATTTATTCAGGCAAGAAATACAGCGACACATGTCACAAAATCGAGCACATGAAAGAGAAGAAAAGCGGATACTTTAAGCTTGTCTCGATGTGTTTCGACACAGAGTAGGCTCGGAATGAGCTCAATTCCAAAATGGGCAGAAATTTATTCGAGAATTTTCAATTATAACAGCGGGGGCCACAAAATATACAAAACTTAAGATATTTCCGCTGGGCAATTTACTAGAGACCGTCCAATGATTGGCAAAATAGATTTTGAAATGCTATTGATTGGAGTCAATCGTATATCCTTTGTTATACGATTGGCCAGTGGTTACCTCACTCTTTCATTCGACTATCCAATGATTCGGTCTATACGCGAAATTTTTTCCAACATGCTGCGATCGGATCCCTGGCGCGCCCATGTTTCGGAAACGTTTGAGAATAGAGAGAGGGAGGGGGCGGGGCGAGCTTATGCAAAGAGAAAGAGCATTTTGGATATATGGGCGCGCCAGGGATCCGATCGCAGCATGCGGGAAAAAATGATGCTGCTACAAATGTTGGGCATCCATTCCTGGATAATTTTGGTCGTTCCTGCACAGAACCGTATTTTTAGCTACTTCACCCTTGGAGATGTACATCGCCAAAGTAAGGGTATCTGAAAAAAAAATTTTTTTTTGTGCCCTGAGGGCATATGATGATCAATCGATACCAAACTTTCAGGGATGTTTATACTCTCCAAAGGGTTCATTTTGAGCCCTTGAACAGGTTTCTAGCTGGTCTACAAGCCGAGTTCCGCATTTGCGACCGCCAATTTTGCAGCCTGCTGCAGGCTGTTTGCTGTATAGGGGAATTATGCAACAATTTTTCTCGGGGACCTCTGGGTATTATCTTGCACCTCTGAATGTAGGGTGCCATGAAAAATTTCCTCCGAGCAAATAATCGACTTTGGAAAACCACGACAACAGTTACGTCATCCTTATGTAATACCATAAAATATCATAATGCCCTGCTACTCTAAATCGAAGCAGGGATGGATGCACTATATCATATTTCATGTCGATATCTCATCTGACAAAAGAATGGCATGAGATCAAAGTTTTGAGCGAACACTTTTGGTCGATACTGTAACTAACTAGTTGCTTCATTCCTCATTTCGCTCGTTGCTTTCGCTCGTTGCGGGTTATGCAACTAGTTTCTTGTGGAGTAACTATTTGCTTTCTGATTTGACAAATTTACATGAAATAATTTACATGGAAGATGGTGGGAATTATTAATATGTTTATGAGGGGGGTCGTGAGATCATTTCTCATTATGCTCGGTATCGAAATCGGTTGGTTCACGCCGCGCTAAAACTATTACTCGGTGATACGTCCTATCAAGCCAAATTGTTGGTAATCTTTGTTTTCCTTTCTCTAGTGATATTTGGAATCGTGTAAAATTACTACTTAACCTAAAACGACAAGCCCCTGTCTATGAGTGAGTCTGTCTGTGAGTCCGTCCCGTCCGCCACAAACTACGGTAACAAGTTCGCTGGAGCAACCACACTTGAATGGGTCAGATACATAATTTTTGTCAAAAACACAAAAATCAATAAATCAATAATCAATATATCAATAAATGCTACCGTAACCTACAGCAAAAAGTTCGCTGGGGCAACCAAAGTTCCTTGGGTCAGATTCATGATTTTTTTTCAAAAACACGAAAATCAATAAATCAATAAGTGCTACCGTAACCTACAGTAAAAAGTTCGCTGGGGCAACCATATTTCCTTGGGTCAGATACATGATTTTTATCAAAAACACGAAAATCAATAAATCAATAAATGCTAGAACGACAGATCTCTCGCAACTGGAGCGGTGCATTTGCCTCTTACGCAACCCGTTGTTTCGTTATTTCTCGAACCTCGTTGTAAAGGGACAATTTGATGGAATTTCGACTCCGTTCTTTCTACAATTTTTTTTGTGTGGGTAACGGTAATTCTTCCGGAACCCTCCAATACCGAACTGTGCAATTTTTAATTAATTTTGTGATCGTGTTTAGATAGTGTTCACAAAATTACTGGCACATGGTCCAAATAGTTATTTTTGATTTCCGTTAGAGCTACCGTAACCAACACAAAAAAATAGTAGAAAGAACGGAGTCGAAATTCCATCAAATTGTCCCTTTACAGCGAGGTTCGATCGAGAACAGCGAGCACCATAGTGTCTCTGCTTCTCTAACCTCTCTGACCTAAGATTTGTCTCTCGTCTCGAGCGAGCTCCCTTCCCTCACTCGAAGGAGCTCGCAGTTCTCTCTACTGTCTGCGCACTCTCGTTTCCTCGCGCTCTCTTGCTAGAACAGCGAGGTGTACAGCGACTCCAATCAACGGCAGATAAGAGTACCCCGTTTACTAGAAATAACGCTATTGCACAGCAAACGGATCTAGGGACAAAATAATTCGAATTTTACTACAACAAGAAAATCTGCTAATTCATGCCACCCGGCTGGCTGCTTTTGCTGGGCATTAAAACTTACGGTCTTTAGCTGATCACATTTAGGTTGGCGTCAAAAGCACGTTAGGACATCGGTAATTTTCGCGCAAGCGATATCGCGTCTGTTTTTCAAATCTATTGTGTATCTCACATCGATAATACTAGGAATTTGTTATTTGAGAATTAGAGAACTGCCTCTTAATTTCGCGCATTCCCTAAATAATTGAGTTTGAACATTCCGTCTCGACAGGTCAAGATTATAGTTCTTTCTTTGGGCGATGTTGTTCGGTTGCAGATGAACATGGATACGCTTCCTCCTTTTATTTTGTCTAAAATCGTCGCTCCGTTGATGATCGAAGACCGGAAGAATCTGCGACTATGCAGCAAAAAATGGAGGCTGCAATTGCCGCAAGCGATTTGCGCGTCGACAGAATACTGCTGAGCAGAAGCGGGGTAAGTCAAACAAATTTAGTTACGTGTTAAATTCAGTTACGTAGTTTATGAAATTGTACTAATAGTACTTATCTTGCTTCAACATTTTAGAGCGTGTGGGATTTAAACTTATTCCTTATTCAGTTGTTCGAATATGCTACTTTGCACACTTCCGAGAACACAAATTTTACAAGAATTAAAATAACTCCCTATGTTTTGAGTGGCCGTAATCGACTCTTCAGTAAAATACGAACAGAGAATGTAACGTCAAGGTCAAGTAGGACTCGTCACGGTAATGTAAGTGTTGGTTTAAAATGATCTTCTCAAAAAGATCATCCTTTCATTCATTCATTCATTCATTGTTTATTCCGTCAGAATCATGTACAAGAATTATAACTGTGAATGGGGGCAAGAGACGGATGTCCGTCGACGTCGTCGAATCGGTGGTTTTGCTTTGGCAGCAAGGGTATTGGAGAGAAGGGGAGGGGGAGGGGGATCAGAGCCAATTTTTAATAATGGATTCAGGGAAAAATGAGATGGGTTGAGAGCGAAGAAATTTGCAGAAAGTATCATGTGAGGTGAAAACTGATTTATAAGGGAGGGAGTTCCAGATTGTGATAGTTCAAGAGGCAAGTTCTAGATCCTCTTAAATTTGTTCCTCTTAGTCCTACGGTCGATTCGCTGAGCCGTCATAGGAAAAAAAGAACAATATTGGGAATAACACGTTCGTTTTTAGGAACAACAGGAACACAAAAATCTTGAGTTACTATTAACAATATATGTTGTGACAATTATTGTTCAGCCAGCGGTAGATCTCATTTATCTCAGAGAGGTTCTAAACTGGATAGTTCACAAGAAAGCCACTATAGAAATTACCGAGCTTGACTACAGCTTGAACCCGAGGTAAGCATTTTTTCTATGAAAAATTTATTTTTTTAACTTAAAATCTCTTTTGTGTGTGATACCTTTTTGAACATTCTGAAACAACGAATTCTAACAAAAATAAAATATGTTTCAGTATGCAGATATTTCTTCAAGAATACCCTCTACCATTGAAAGTGGGCTTGGAAGGTTTCTTGCTAAGCTCTCAAAACTTTCTCGCATTCGATCATCCAATTGAGTTTTCGCACTCCTTTTCGGTAAGAATTATTGATAACATATACAATTTGTGGTTGTAACTGTAATCCTTTTGAGGCAACCAACTGATATAAATATTTCGATTTTTTACATTTTGATTTCAGAGGCCTGGAGACAGTGGTAGCCAGGTGTTAGCAGACGAAATGTTCCTCGCTCTCATAGAAAAAGGACATTCCTTGGAAGGATTCAATGTAAATTTTGCGCAAAACGAGACGATGTCGAGGGCGGTCATAGTAAGCTCCTCTTTTCATACTTTCGTAACAACACATTATATCCGGAGATAAGTACTCGCTCACTCTACTCTCTCACATTCTATTGATCTGAACTATAGATTCGAACCATTCACTCAGGTGATAACAGAAGCGGAGTCAAGACAATGTGTCAAGATAAAATACGAGGCCAATTGTGCGATTGACATGGTTTTTATCGAGAACGTTCGCACAAGAATTCGCAGAAATCGCGATTTCGACGCGCAGAGGCGAAATTGGAACGGCGTTTCGTGGAAGCACACCGTCGCGAGATTTCGGTCTATTTTTCAAATGATTATTCACAGTAGGCATTGTGATTGCGGAGAAAAGTGGTCGTGGAGAGGTTAGGATTCACTGTTCTCCTCCTATTCTTACTGCAGTAGTATATCGTCAATACCTATGCCATGTGTAAATATTATCCATTGCGACATTCCCTGACATTTTGTATGTTACTTCTTTTGAATATTCTTTTAACATTCTTTAACATTCGGAGCAAACGTCATTAAAGCTACACGGTGCATTGTGGCATTAGAGAAAGCTGGAAAATAATGGAAAAAGTTTATCAAGATGAAGAAAATAATAATTCTTTCGAGACGCCATGAAAACAGTTTTTACCGATAAAACAAATGCTCTCAATATGTTCTTGGTAGTTGCGTTAGTCGGAGGAGCAACGGTGTTTTTCTCCAATTATAATAGAAGAAATTATTATATCACAGTTAAACTACACCACAGCGACAAACGTTGTTTTGTCTGAACGTGTCTAACACGTTTTAACGTGTTTTCAGACAAGTATTCTACCAAATGAAGTCGAGGATCACGGATAAAGCGTTTTGCGATGCCATAAACTTGTTCTGCCGTGTCCATACGGCATCGAACGTGTCCGAACGTTTCAGGGCATACTCTTTCATGTCTCGCATTTTCAAAGGTGACCTACCAATATCAAGGAGCCACTTGCGAGTTCGCGGAGCTAAAAAGGTCAAATCAAATCAAATCTTTATTCCGCCAGAGGGTTATTAGCTTCGTAAGTGTGTTGTTAATCGTCGATGTATCTAGTAGTTGGCAGAGGTCCGTAGGTCGAGTGAAGAATCGGTATTACAATTAGATATTTTTTTAAAATCTTTTTTTTTTATATTTTGTATCTTTTATTTACTCTTATGGAGATACAAGCGATAGATTTGACACCGATGTAAACGCGACATTCGACCATAAAAAAAATATTTACTGTGTATACGGTATACGATTTTCTCTGGATACGGTAGCTTTATTAGTATCGACAATTAAACAAAGGGTAATGCTGTAGTCTACGCAACATTTAGGCCTTTGGGACCTTGCTCTTGTCGCAGAGACCCTGAAAATTGAAGTGTGAGTATAGAAATATTTGTTTAAATTTTTCAAAATACCTTGAGTGCGGATCTTGCGTCGGCAGGAATCGCTCCGAGACGCTCGACGAGTCCCTGAATTTTTAAAATTGTATTTATTGATTTTTTTTATTTATTTTATTTTATTTTTATAAAGTAATACCTAAAGCGACCTTAAGGCATACCTTAATGAAGTCCTTAGCGGTCGCCAGCTCCTTCTTATCGGCATCGGTAAGAGTGGAGCCATCAAAAGAGGTCTCGACCTGAGATTAGCGAGGGTATTGAATACGGTAACTACAGTACTCATCTGAACACTGTAATACTCCTTCGACTTCTACACTACTCATTCGTCGATTACAGTCACTTCGGTCATTTCACTATATCTTTGGTCACTATAGTGCAACGTCCGTTACAACACTACTCCATCGGTCGCTACAGTAGTCCTTCGGCCTCTACAGTAATCGATTGTCGACTACAGTACCCCATACCTGCTTCACAGCTTGCGCACCAGTGATTCAATCAATTCAATTCAATCATTTATCATGCCAAAAGTCGTTGATTAAAAAATATATATAATATGTGAGCAAGGGTAAGTGAACACGATAGGTACGATGTCACAACAGGGTGACAAAGTGAGAAAAAAAACCTAAATTCTTAAATTAAGCTATCTTAATAATACGGATAGTAATCAATAGGAATATGAACACGGCATCTCATCATAAATAACTCTCGATTCTGTGAGATAAGATCTTGTCGGCGACGACGTCTTCACAGGCTTTCTGGAACAGTACACTACAGTACTACTGTTTCGGTCACCGCAGTACTGCCTATGTTTCAGCAACATGCACGAAGAACTACACAAAATTTCACAACTAGCCGGGATGTGTTGAGGTTAAATACACTACGCTCTATGCGTACACTACGCTCTATGCATAGTTCTGGGTGCAGGTTTGGTCCAGGGGGATTTCGCAAGCTTACTCCAGGTTCGGTCCAGGGAGAGTTCGGTAGTCTCCTTCAGGTTCGGTCCAGGGGGAGTTCGGTAGCTTGATGAGGGTCGGTCCAGGGAGGAGAACTCAGTAGCCGGCTCCGAGTTCGGTCCAGGGGGAGCTTAGTATGTTGGGGGAATGTTCATCTCTAGAAAGAGTACTGGCTTATTCCGTTGCAAAAGGCTCGTGAGGCTGAGTGCGATCGAAAAAAGTTGCCACCTTGCCACTTCGTGGCTCCGTGGCAACTTTTTTCGATCGCTCTCAGCCTCACGAGCCTTTCGAAACGGAAACGCAGGATATCGTGTGTTGATTTCCCTGGCGTGTTCGAACACTTTTGTGACATCGCAAAACACTTTTCCCCTGATCACCTACGCTCTACGAATCATTTGAAAAGTTTTCGAAATTTTCGATTTTCACGTTTAAACTCGGCAAAACAGGTGAAAACGTGTTTCAAAAACGTGCTAAAAGGGCTTCTGATACTTGCGAAAAATGCGGCAAACGTTTTGCCCGCGGCGGGGTTCGAACCGGGGGGTCTCGGATTATAAGTCAAGCGCGTAACCCACTTGGCTATGGATTTGGTCAATTAAATATTGCAAAACTTTAAAGGGATTTTGGTCTGTTGTCGTATGCAAAAGGATCCGAGAAGATATAGCGATTTTGAAGCGATTTATTAGGAAGCTTCCGGATGCATGATTCCGGCCTCCAGAAAGGGGTCAGGGGCGAGAGATTGTGCCAAAGTGAGAGAGCCACTCTCAATTTCCCTTGCACTCTCCTTTTAACTCCATTCCTGCGAGATTGCCGGCATGAGGAATGATTTGGAACGAAATGTGCGAAAAATTTATGAAATCGCGTGAAATCAAGTGAAATCAATCGATATTTCATTTCAAAAATCGGCAAAAGGTGCTCAAATGTGAATCTCGTTACTCAAAAATGGGTTTGGGCCACATTAGACACTTGCAAAAAATGCGGCAAAAGACTATGCACCGGCGGGGATTGAACCTGCGACCCTCGGATTTGAATTCGAGCTCGCTACCGACTTGGCCATGAAATTATCGATTTTTAAAATATTTATTTCGTTATTTTTCGTGATGGGCTATCATATGCAAAAGGATCTGAGCAGATTGCGTAAGTTTGAAGCGATTTACAACGGAAAACAAAAAACAAACGCACGCACGCACGCACCAACCGACAGACATTTCAATTCCCTAGTAGTGGAGGAATTATGCTACTATGCCAATCTCTTTTTAAACCGTCTGAATTATGGATTCTTTGAAAGACGGCGCACACTAACAAATTATAACGAACCAGCATACTGTTGTAGACTCCAGTCTTCTCCGTGTGACCGAAACTCGCAAAACAACGCCTTTTTCGTCTCTTAATCTGGTTTGCAAGCGCTGCTGGCCGATAGAATTCGACCAGTTGCTACTAGCCGATGAAAAGATCACTGTTCAGTCGGCGAGATCGCCGATCATATTAGGGCGACAAGGAGAGAGAGGTTTTCGAAATTGTCATGCCGTTTTGGCAGGAACTATTTAGACAACAATACTATCTTTTGATCTCTGTTCCATTTACTGGGGAATGTGCCGTACATGGTGTGACATCCGTATATCAATGCAGAGTGGGGATTGAATAGTGTTGACGATATTGATTGCGTGCCGCCCGTGATAGATAATAAAACAAAACCAATAATTTATCATGCCCATCGAGAAATGTGAAATTGTGCAGTGAAGTAGGATAAATTGTGCGATAAATTATAAATTGTGCGATAAATTATGTGGAATAATTTCGCAGCTCACTTTTAACAGCGCAGGCAAACCTCCAGAACGGGGGTTATTGTATCTCGAAACTCACCCTCATGGAATTAGAGTTGATAAAGGAAGAGGGAAGAGTGAAACACTCGCATGCTAATGAATCTTACTCTTCCGGGAGAGTTGCGAATTGAAAAGAACTGCTCATTTGAAAGATCGTTATCTCTTCCTGAAGAGTTCGCGCGGCCTTCCCTACTCTTCCTTCCCCTCCCCCATTATCATAATCACAACGGCGAGGGGGCCTTCCTCTCACTCTTCCTTTGTCATCCCTATTTGGAATGATGTGCGACGTTACTCAAATACCGAAAAAAAACTTTACTTTATTAAATTAGTTTCAAAATATTTTTTTTAAATTGTGATCTGGTTTCAGTTGCGAATGGCCTATGTGGAGGTTGGCTTTCGTTTTTTTTGCTGCTTCGAAACAGCGAAATTTCTTCTAGAACATCTTCATTTAACTTTTGATCGACAACGAATATTTTCAATGAGGAAATGTTTGTCGATCTATGGTTTTTTTCTCCCAAATTCACATCATTCCACAGGCCGGTCAACCTTACAGAAAGGTCTTTGGAGTGAGAGAGCGTATGAAATCGAGAGGGACTCTCTCACTTTAGCACACTCTCTCGCCCTCACCCCTGTCTGTCGGTTTGGAATCATTTGAACTGCGTTACGCAGACGATGTAGGCAACACTGCTATGGGTATAACTCGTTCGCTCAATAGCGCTAATTAAAAATAAAAGAAGAAAAAAACATCCCCTCTGTGTGCAAGCAAGGAGAAAGCGCGTGGCGCCATCGGTTGTCACCCGCTGGCGCCACGCGTCACATGATTCCAAACCTACAGACCAGGGTTAGAGCGAGAGAGCGTACAAAAGTGAGAGAGTCCCTCTCGATTTCACACGCTCTCTCTCTCCAAATGCCTTTCTGGATGGTTGACCGGCCTGTGAAATGATGTGGCGTACACTAGCGCATCATGAATGCCACAGCATCCAGTTGGCACCATGCCAAGAACGTCTCTCGTTGTCTGACCCTCTCGCATGACATGCTCTCTCGCCATTTCTCTCTTTCTCTAACTCGTTCTCGCCGACTCCGTTTCGAATGCTGTGGAATGCGTGGCGTTCTTTCTGCACCCAGAATGAATATACTTACTATTGAGTATATTCTATACTAAGTTTTCGCACGCTCTTTCGACGCGCGAATATACTCAATATTGAGTATATCATATACTCGGTGTCTCATCTTAGTATATTCATTCTCTGTGTGCGAATGCCTTCCACGCGTGCATTAACATTCTCGTTTGCTCAACATCACATACATGTTCATTCATTTCTCGCAAATTATATTTACAACGTAATAATTTCGTTTTTCGTTGCAGATAACACAATGGACTGCCTTCCACTCGAAATTCTGTATCGAATCGTCGCTCCTTTGACGATAATAGACAGGAAACGTGTGCGACTGAGCTGCAAATCGTTGGAGGCTGCAGTTGCTGCAAGTGACCTGTGTGTCCAAAATGTCACACTCGAAAACTCGGCATATGGGGTGAGGCGTGGGTGACAAGACGTTTTGGTATACTTACGTTATTGCATTTTGCTTCCCTCCAAGTAATCATCTATCGTGGTCCGAGTTCACAATGCACATTTGTGAAAATTGTGAACAACTGTGAAAACAATTTTCACACTCGATTTGCTCGAATCTCAGTCATTCCGGCTATTTTTTCTTCTTTTCATTGTTTTTGTCGTGTGTTTGCGAGCCTTTAGGGAAAAAAGTAGCCAAAATGTTAAGTTTTGACGAAATTGACTGCAGGTCCGCCAGAGGGTAAAAGAGTCGAGCGGGTACCCGAGTGTGAGAGAGAACAGTCGGGTAACCCGACAGAACCGGCCGGTTCCTCACGTTCGCACGCGAGAGAGGGGAGGGTAAGAGAGGTCAACGCTCTCTCCTCTCTCCCAACACTGATAAAACAACACGCGTACAACAGGGACTATCAGAGTAGTGTGAAGGAAGAGACACATCTCAATTGGTGGAGCAGTGGTAACGTGTCTACTTTCCATTCATGTCACGATGAGTTCGAGTCCTTTGTATTCAATTTTAGTTTTGCCATTTATTTGATTACATGTGTTGGATTTGAATCTGAATTTTTGTAACTTCTGGAAAAGAACCCATTGGCGGGTTGAATTGTTCCTTATTTTCTTAGAAAAAAGACATCAATCAAGAAAACAAATTGTCAACAAATACAAAACAACAGCTCGCCATTGGTTCCAAAGCTACAAAAATTCAGATTCAAGTCCAACACATGTAATAAAAAATGGCAAAACTAAAATTGAATACAAAGGACTCGAACTCATCGTGACATGAATGGAAAGTAGACACGTTACCACTGCTCAACCGATTGAGATGTGTCTCTTCCTTCACACTACTCTGATAGTCCCTGTTGTATGCGTGTTGATTTATCAGTGTTGGGAGAGAGGAGAGAGCGTTGACCTCTCTTACCCTCCCCTCTCTCGCGTGCGTACGTGAGAAACCGGCCGGTTCTGTCGGGTTACCCGACTGTTCTCTCGCACACTCGGGTACCCGACTCGACTCCCGAGTCCAATCGGGTATTTTCAACAGGGAAGAAAGTCGGGTACCCGAGAGTCGACTTTACCCGATTTCACCAACCCTACTATCTTCCCTTCTCTGTTTTGCCCCTCCGTTCTTCCCATCCACCGTACTCTTTCTCAATTTCCCGGCCATCGGCTTTGTCTGGCGCCGCCAGGTCTTCCCTGCAGTCAATTTCGTCAAAACTTAACATTTTGGCTACTTTTTTCCCTAAAGGCTCGCAAACACACGACAAAAAGAATGAAAAGAAGAAAAATAGCCGGAATGGCTGAGTTTCGAGCAATTAGAGTGTGAAAATTGTTTTCACAGTTGTTCACAATTTTCACAAATGTGCATTGTGAACTCGGACCACGATAATTTGTTCAAATATACCTATAATTGCCCTCTAATTGCCCCTAACACCACAGCATTCAGAGGTTTGCTTGTGGCTATTTTCACTCGACGAAGGAACTATCCAATCCACAGATCCTGGGGGTCTGTATAAACAGATCCGATGGTGGTTACAGGAATCGATTCTTCAGAAAAATCCGAGCAAAGGATTTGACAGTTTTTTCAACCTTAACTGACGAAAGGGTGAGTTACTTTTCGCGCATACATTGGCATTATGCTGGTACACCTTCTATACGTCTCGGAGTGTCTGCTAGTTTGGCACGCTCTCTCTCTCCATCATTTCTGCGTTTATCAGCGGAACGTTGTATTATGTATAACAAATTTACGAGCACTCGTCCGAAATAATAAAACGTTTCGTTGATAATCCGTCCTAAACAACAGATACGGCTGCGAGAGAGCATGGCAAAGTGAGAGACACGCCGAGGTATAGAAAGAGAGTACACCACCATTTACATGAACGTATCATTTTAAAATTGTAATAGTTTGGGCGATTTTTTGCCATTTGTTATGTGTTAGCATTCAGGATCCCCTGTGTATCTGGTTCCTCAAAATGATGCTCGACCGTTGCATAATCAAGAAACTCATAATCAATCTTCGCCCACGCGATCTTATTCCGAGGTAAGATATGATTCAAAACGCGCTTGTTCCGAGATGAAGTATACAACTAAATAAAATGGTATACATATTGTGCAAGCAATACAGTGAAGGCGTGGTCAATATTCGGTAAACAACAATGTGTTAAAATGTATTTTAGTGTGCAATTGTTTCTCCGAGAGTACAACGAGCCAATGGAATTACGATTGCAACAGATCTCGCTTTCTCACAAGGAGTTTTTGTCATTCGAACGTCCTGTCGCATTTTCAAACATTTGCCTCAAGCAATATTCTTCGGTAATGCCTTAATATTAGTTTGCATAGATCTCATCATTTCGTGCAAACGTATTTTTTGAAAGTTTGTCTAGTTATTTTTTAAAGAAAATTAACAAAAATAAATTTCAGGAAGGAATCAAAATTATTGGAGTCGAAATTCTTAGAGATGGTCTATTTCTGGCACTTATGGAGAAAGGGCATTCACTATACGGATATACCTTAAATTGTAAAGAATCGGATACGATTTCGAAAGCAGTCACTGTAAGTTCCTACTACCGTCTAGACTTTGAAAAGTAACGATGAAACTAGTTCCTTTTCTCCACACACACTCCTCATTTTTGGCACTCTTTCTCGCGAAATCGGTCGATTTCCCTATTTCGCAACTAATTGAACCGTTACTTTTCAAAGTCCTTATTTCTTAATAATACGTTCCTTTCATTTCATGTGTTCGACTATTCATAAAAATGGTGACGCACTATTATGTGTTAATATCATAAATAAATGAAAATAGTTTTTGTTCAGATTATAACAGGATCGGAATCGAAGCAGTGCGTTTGGGTCCACTTGTCAAACGGCTGTGCGATAGATATGGATTTTATCACAAAACTTCGCGAAACAATTTGTGAAAGTCGTGTTCTCGACGGAAATGGGAAACTGTGGAACGGAGTTTCATGGAATCAGGGCTACGAAGGAAATATTTATACGTCTTTCAGTATGGTAATTCACAGTAGGCACTGTAAATGTGACGAATCTTTTCTGCTGATGTGAGTTACTGTATGATATGTTCTATCGTAAATTGATATTTTTTCTCGAATTCTTCTGATCGATGTCTAATAAATGTTGTCCAATAAAACTGGAGGAGCACCCGCCTTTTATACGTCTGTTTATGTTTTATTTTACATATTGTGTTTTCGTATACAGTATGCAGTTGCGATCGCTGTTCACAATGCAGTTTCCATTGTCGGAACATGGAATAAATTAGACAAAGTCAGTCTCCGAGGATTCTTATTGAATTTCTGCTCGAGCATGAATTAGAGGAGCACATGGGAGCAAAGTACTCGAAGCAGAGCATGAGCATAGGGTGCAGGATGCGATGACTGGCAAAAAGGGAGGATAACCTATTTTACCGGCGACCAAATTTACCGTAAATAGCGAAGCGTGTATAGACGCCGGCGTCATGCATTATTTTCGAATATCTTCTATTTTTTATTATTCATTTTATTATTCATTTTATTATTCATATTCATTCCTTTCTCGCCATTTATATTTTTCATTTTTCCAGTTTTTGTTGTTCATTGCAGAGGTCACAATGGATTGTCTTCCAATCGAAATCCTATCGCAAATCGTCGCTCCGTTGAAGATATGGGACAGGAAAAGCGTGCGACTGTGCAGCAGAGCATTGGAGGCTGCAGTTGCCGCAAGTGACCTGAGTGGTGCTGTATCTCTCACGCTCAGTAGATGGACAAGTGGGGTATGCGTTTTGGAACTTCTCTTTAGGAATTTTGCTTTGTGAACTTAAAGAAAAATAAAAAACGCCGATTCCTTAACGTTCTATTACCTCGGAATCATTTAATTTCTCCCAAATATGCCTATCTACTTGTCTCCTATTATTCCACAACCTCTAGCACCGTGCTGAGGCCTATTTTCGTTCGAAGAAGGAAGGATGGAGACATGTCTGTGTGCACAAATCAGCTGGCGACTTCAGGACTCGACTCTTCAGGAAGATTCGAGTAGAGTTGTTCACAGCTTGTGGAAGCTTGCCTAACGAAAGGTTTTGTTCGTTTTTGCGAATACATTGAAAATATACCCGTGCGCCTTCTATACGTCGGCGTGTCTCTTAGTTTGGCATTCTCTCTCGCCATCATTTCTGTGTTTAGCAGCGGAACATTGTATTATTGTGGACGAGTGTGTGTGTATTTGTAATGTGTTGGCATTCAGGATCCGCTGGATGTCTCGTTCCTCAAAATGTTCCTCGGTCGCTGCTCAATCAAGAAACTCATAGTCGATCTTCGCCTGCCCGACCACACTCCTAGGTAATGCTATGTTAGTTTTCGGAAAAAAAGGAATTGGAAAAAAATCCAAGATTTGAGTTCCCGCTATTTTTTATCTCAGCACTCCGTGGAGAAATCGATATAAGCATAGGTGTCCAAAGCCCCCGGCCCCGCAGTGCCTACCAAGAATTCTTGGTAGGCACTGCGGGAGCCATGTATAGGGGGTCATGGTCCAAAATGGGTCCGAGGTCGACTTTGTCAAACCCAAAGTGGCCTATGGTAACTTAACCGCCGGGGTCCCGCAGCGAAAAAAAGTACCGTAACCCTACCTACCGTAACCCGGAAATACAAAATCGAGCAATCCGACTCGATGTGAATGAATGAATGAATGAATGGATGTTTGTTGCATGAGGTAGGGCTCGAGTAGAAATAAATCGGACGGCATACAGCGGTCTCGGCACGACATTGCCGATACCGTAACCGTATACAGTGTGCTGAAATTTCAAATTGATCAAATCGGCTCCGGATTTTTACTGGAGGTGTACCTTGAGTAGTTATTCGTCGGACGATATACGGCGGTCTCGGCACGACACCGCCGATACCGTAATGAAGTCTACAGTATGCTGAAATTTCAAATTGAGCCAATTCGCTCGGTATTTGTTGCATGAGCTAGGCCTCGAGTAGAAATAAATCGGACGGCATACGGTGGTCCCGGCACGACATCGCCGGTACCGTAACCCATGCTACCGTACCAGGAAAAACTGAAATGGAGAAATTGGACTCGGTATTTGTTGCATGAGCTAGGCCTCGAGCAGTAATAAATCGGACGGCATACGGCGGTCCCGGCACGACATTGCCGATACCGTAACCGTCTACAGTATGACCAAATTTCAAATTGAGCCAATTCGCTCGGTATTTCTCGCATTAGGTAGGCCTCGAGTATAAATAAATTCGACGGCATACGGTGGTCTCGGCACGACATCGCCGATACCGTAATCAAGTCTACAGTATGCTGAAATTTCAAATTGATCAAATCGAGTCAGAATTTTTGTGGAAGGTAGGGCTCGAGTAATAATTTATCGGACGGCATACAGCGGTCTCGGCACGACATTGCCGATACCGTAATGAAGTCTACAGTATGCTGAAATTTCAAATTGAGCCAATTCGCTCGGTATTTGTTGCATGAGCTAGGCCTCGAGTAGAAATAAATCGGACGGCATACGGTGGTCCCGGCACGACATCGCCGGTACCGTAACCCATGCTACCGTACCAGGAAAAACTGAAATGGAGAAATTGGACTCGGTATTTGTTGCATGAGCTAGGCCTCGAGCAGTAATAAATCGGACGGCATACGGCGGTCCCGGCACGACATTGCCGATACCGTAACCGTCTACAGTATGACCAAATTTCAAATTGAGCCAATTCGCTCGGTATTTCTCGCATTAGGTAGGCCTCGAGTATAAATAAATTCGACGGCATACGGTGGTCTCGGCACGACATCGCCGATACCGTAATCAAGTCTACAGTATGCTGAAATTTCAAATTGATCAAATCGAGTCAGAATTTTTGTGGAAGGTAGGGCTCGAGTAATAATTTATCGGACGGCATACAGCGGTCTCGGCACGACATTGCCGATACCGTAATGAAGTCTACAGTATGCTGAAATTTAAAATTGAGCCAATTCGCTCGGTATTTGTTGCATGAGCTAGGCCTCGAGTAGAAATAAATCGGACGGCATACGGTGGTCCCGGCACGACATCGCCGGTACCGTAACCCATGCTACCGTACCAGGAAAAACTGAAATGGAGAAATTGGACTCGGTATTTGTTGCATGAGCTAGGCCTCGAGCAGTAATAAATCGGACGGCATACGGCGGTCCCGGCACGACATTGCCGATACCGTAACCGTCTACAGTATGACCAAATTTCAAATTGAGCCAATTCGCTCGGTATTTCTCGCATTAGGTAGGCCTCGAGTATAAATAAATTCGACGGCATACGGTGGTCTCGGCACGACATCGCCGATACCGTAATCAAGTCTACAGTATGCTGAAATTTCAAATTGATCAAATCGAGTCAGAATTTTTGTGGAAGGTAGGGCTCGAGTAATAATTTATCGGACGTTACGGTTACTGTACCGGCGATGTCGTGCCGGGACCGCCGTATGCCGTCCGATTAAATTCTACTCGAGGCCTAGCTCATGCAAAAAATACCGAGCGAATTGGCTCAATTTGAAATTTCAGCATACTGTAGACGGTTACGGTATCTGCAATGTCGTGCCGAGACCGCCGTATGCCGTCCGATTAAATTCTACTCGAGGCCTAGCTCATGCAACAAATACCGAGCGAATTGGCTCAATTTGAAATTTCAGCATACTGTAGATTTGATTGCGGTGTCGGCAATGTCGTGCCGAGACCGCCGTATGCCGTCCGATTAAATTCTACTCGAGGCCTAGCTCATGCAACAAATACCGAGCGAATTGGCTCAATTTGAAATTTCAGCATACTGTAGACTTGATTACGGTATCGGCAATGTCGTGCCGAGACCGCCGTATGCCGTCCGATTAAATTCTACTCGAGGCCTAGCTCATGCAACAAATACCGAGCGAATTGGCTCAATTTGAAATGCATGCAAAGAGGTATTTTTTTCTCTGAGTTTGCCAGAGTTTTCTAAGCTAATGAGCCTTCAGAAATCCTTTTTTGATCGTCATGATCTGCAAAAATCTGTTTTCAGCATGCAATCGTTTCTCCAAGAGTACCGAAAACCGCTAAAATTAGACATGGAAGAACTTTCGCTCAGTCGCCAGGAACTTTTGTCGTTCGATCATCCGGTTGAATTTGCTCAGGGACCTCTCACAGGAAAATCGGTAAGTGTTCTTACGAGATTTCAAACCTCCTCCAGAAAGGGGTAGGCGGAGAGATAGTATAGTAAAAGTTATGCTTTTTTTCGAAATTCGGAAGGCTCTTGAAATAATTAATCTTGCTTTATTAGTAAGAAGTATAACCGGGCCCTTAGTTTTTGGCATTTATTTTTATCAACAATATTCTTCGTTTGCGACTTCTCGTTGAAGGTGAAAAAATTGCAGATAGGAATCTTAGTGTTTGAAGATCAACTGTTTCTGGAACTCATATCCAAAGGACATTCACTGACAGGATTCTTTGCATATTTTAAAGATAAAGATACGATATCGAAAGCAGTCACGGTACGTTCGCAATACCATATTTCACTTCACCCTGCGCGAAACTATTTCGACGAAGGAATAACGTAACTATTTACTTCTGTGGAACCACATGTTATTTTTGTTTGAATATGTCATCCATTATTGTCATAGTGTGCTTCAAAATATGACATGGAGATTATAAAGTAAATCTGATTGTTTCGGCGCTTTTGTGCTCTTTTTGCTCTTTTTACACAATTTCACGCAATTAATAAATTTCCTTTTAGATAATTACAGCAGCGCTGACGAAGCAGTGCGTTTGCATCGAATTGAAAATCGGCTGTGCAATAAACATGGAATTTGTCGAGAATTTTCGAGCGAACATTCGACAAAATCGAGATTCTGATGCTCTCAAGAAGGAGTGGAACGGAGTAAATTGGAAATTTCACGCGTCGCGATACACTATCCACAGTAAGCTCTGCGATTGTGAGGAGATGTTTCTGCGATGAGCATTTGATTTAGAACTGTTTCAATGTTTTATGCTATACCCAAAATGTATTTTTAACAATAATTATGACTATTCTTTTGTTCTCGCATAAATAATTCTTTCCCGAATCTGCGAGAGCCCGCTCACGTTAAAAAAAAAGATCAATTGAGTGGATTCCTTACCTTCGGTTGTAAAATATTTTTTATAATGCCTAAAATATTAGATGACCTTGTGCAACGTGAATTTTGTGTTGTTCTTCTTTACGGCACATGGTGACACGGTAATATCTTTCATTCGCATTCAATCTCTCGGTCGATCTCAATCGGAAAAAAACAAGCAATGCCTATGTGCTGTCGTCGGGAAAAAATGGCAAAACACGCGCAAAAGTGAACGATAAAATGTGAGCAAACAAACACAAAATCACAGCAGTTATTATGCAGCTAATCGCGGTGGTCCTGGTACGGTAATCGAAGTGATAAGATGATAAAAGGAATCGCAAACTGAAAGAGTCCTGGGGTACGGTAGGGTACTGTAGTTATGGGGAGTATAGAACAAAGAGGCTTATTATGACGCGCTGGGACGACGACCGTATGGCGGTTGGGAGGGAGGGGGCGGGGCGAGGAGAGGGAACGAGGGGGCGGGGCTACGGGACACTGCTTTGCACGAGAACAATCGATAATTGGCGCATTATCGATTGACTGGATGAGAGTGAGGAGCAAAGGGAGTGGTAAGAGGAGGAGGCGGTGAGATCACTTTATGGATGGTGTGGGCAAGTGGTGCGGGGAGAAAGTTCGACGTTTGCGGTTCATCGACCACACAACGTCGTCGTCTTCACCTTGTCTTCATCATCAAGTGATCGGAGAATCTGGAAAATATCGATTTTAATTTTGTATTGTGTAATTCAGGAAGACAGAAGACCTTTGTTAAATATCAAATCTCACCGTTCCCAATCTATTTGGTCGAGAATGTAATGCTACGCAATTTCAACGATGAAAATAACGTTCAAGGCTATTAAAAATCTGTTGTTTTTTTATTACATGTGTGCATAAGCAGGCTCAAAATGGACGATTTCGATAAAAGTGGAGTGATGGGAGAGAAGCATCGAAGGGGTATTACATATTTAAAATATTACGTTCCACTTCAAGTACTACCTGTGGTGTGCCTACTGTCTGCTTCTCTCGCTTTTGCATACTCTCTCGCCCTCGTTTCTGCCGTTTATCAGCGGAACGTTTTATTATTTTGGACGAGTGTTTGTAAATTTGTAATAGATAAAGACGTACCTTGACCAGATGGTCGATGCCCGTCAGATACCCGTCCTCGCCATTTCCCGGCACCCACGTGTCCCGGTGCGTCAGCTTGCGGCAGCACGACACGTTTTCTCGCCTGAAAACCACGTGTTTATTATTTTAATCACTAATTAACTTAATAATTAATTAACGAACTAATTATAAACGGTCTTCAGAAATTGATAGGGCGGTTTAGCTAACCAATCGCATTCTTGTTTCACCGTACGATGAAAGTCCACTCACTTGACAGCTTTGGCAAAGTCGATCATCCAAACGCCGCACTGCTCCTTGTCAAAGAGGACGAGGAGGGAAGAGCCCACGACCTGGATTTAATTTTTTGTAATGTCTTGAATTTTCCGAAGCTCTCATTGATGAGCACTTTGTTGAGTATCACTTGTAATTTCAGTGAAACACACATGTAATTTTAGTGAGGCAATGGCAATGTTCGAACCTATATGTTCGTTTCCTTGATGGACTCGCAAAAAGGAAAGTATTCAATGGCTTGTTTAAATATTTTTGTTAAAATAAATTAAATAATAAAATAAATTGGATGCTAACCTCGTGTTCGGAGAAGAAAGTGCTCTTCTCAATGGCGTCGCGTAGGGCGATGAGTCGTTGCGTCAGCGCGCGACTCACTCGCTCACTGTAAACATAATTTTTTTAAATATATTTTTTATTTATTTTTTTTTAAAAAGGATTTTTTTTGAAAATTAAATAAACGGTAGAACCTTCAGTGGTATTCTCTGTTTCGAATTTGAGGAGCCTGGAAATGCAAAATCGGATTTTTTAGCAAATTCAAACCAGTTGAAGGAGTGGTGAAACTCATTCAACCGTCAGGACATGATAAGTTTGTTTTCCTAATTCAAAATCAACTATGAGAAATATTTTCATATATATAGTGCGGTGGCCCCGATCACTCCCTTCCCGCTCCCCACTCCCGCGAATGACCCATTACTAAATATCATTTTTAACTCGTTCATTTTTGTACATGTTGTCGCACCCTTGTGGTGTACGATAAATAAATAAATAAATAAAATATTTTTTTTTAAATCACCTTTCGCTACCGAAGAACTTGCTGAAGACGCAAGCGACGTCGTCCGCCGTCCTCACCTTCTTGAAGTTCTTCTGCAGCTCGCCACCAGGCATCTGATTACAAAATTATTATAATTATTATTATAATATAAATATTTTTTATTAATATTAAAATAATATTTTTTTATTAAAATTATTATTATAATATAAATATTTTTCTAAATTTATTTTAATCATAAGTTAAATTTAACATCATTAATATTTGTTGTTGGCTAATTTGAGATGATTCAAATTGGCGAGTTCAGGCCAGAGGGTGCCCTCTCTTCCATATTCTATTTTAGGTTTTTTTACTGGAAAAAAATTTGTTTTTATACTAAAAGAAAGTTTTTTATTTGATAAATTGATTACCTTAGCGGCTTCTATCCTGAACCCAAGTGCAGCGGAGGAGCTCTCGCGCTCGCGGAACTGCATGTACCGTAGCTTCGTAATTTCCCCGCAGGCTCTGGAAATTATTGATTAGTTAATTAATTATCGATCGATTGCTTATCTTCAGATCATTAATATTTGCCACTTCAGGTCAGCTCATTATCACGCGCAACTCCAGGTTCCCTGCTCTCTCTCTTTCCACTCATTTCCCTTCACTCCTTCAACAGATCAGTATCCTTATCAATCTTATCGTTCTAATCACACAATCTCAACACTGGGTCGACACTATCCGCTGCCCGAAACGTGCACACGGGTCGTCGACCCTTATACCCCTTGTGCTCTGATCTCTCTCTCTCTCTCTCTCTCTCTCCTTGGACAGTCCCCACTGATTCACACTCGTGATTGTGCCCCACTCTTCGTATCACAAAATCAGAGATTCGCATGCTCCCCGCTATCTCGGAGCCAGCGATTAGATAGACAAGCAAGACTCGGGGAGAGAGAGAGAGATAGGGAGAGAGAAAGAGAGAGAGAGAGAGAGAGAGAGAGAGAGAGAGAAAAGAGAGAGAGAGAGAGAGAGAGAGAGAGAGAAAGAGAGAGAGGGGTGAAAGATTGTTGTGCACCGCAGCGAAAGCGGGTTTACAAGCGGCGATATGGGGCCTGAGCCGGATCAGCGGTAACGAATTCCGGCGATCACGGGGTAGAAATACAAGCCTCGGACAAATACTATAAATTCACAACCACAAATCCAAAATAAGAAAACGCTCCGCTCCTAAACAACAGATACGGCTGCGACAGAGCATGTCATAGCGAGAGACACGCCGAGGTATAGAAAGAGAGTACACCACCGGTAGTCCATTTCATGAACGTATCGTTATAAATTTGTAATAGCAATGATCTGCTGAACCCAGAAGTAGTTGAAACGGAAAAAGGTAAAGTTGAATGAAAATCAAGCAATAACAATGCTCATAAATGGGATCGTAGGCCGGTTTGTTTTTTCCCCAGAAGCAGCAGAACTGTGCGAATGATTCGATGATGATTAAAAATGCATAACGTTGGTTCTATGAGTACGAAACAATCATATCTTTCTATAGCGTTATAAATTATGTAATACAAATAAATAAGATTGATAAATTAATTTGTTAAACTAATTTAATTAATTAAGAAATCTTACTTTTCCTCCTCCGTCGCTTCACTCGGGTCGATGGCCACCATCTTATCGTACAAATCCTTTCGTAACTTGGTGTTCGACACTTCAGACTCGAGGAAGGTACGGGTGCCTGTAAATGCGCTTAGTTTTTTTTCAGAGAAATGGTTTATTTAACCAAATTTATTGTCTAATTGTGCAAAAAAAATATGATAAAAATGGATATTGTGAATGTTTACTGGCGGAAGCGGAATTAGTGAAATGGACAGAGGAAAACTGTTGGTATGCGAGGTGGGAAACAAAGAATTGCCTAGTTTCGAATTGGCGAATCAGGAATAGTCGAAATGCACATGCTCTGACAACAGGGGATCATTGCGAGGGAGCGTTCAAAAGTGAGAGTGCCCTTCTCGATTTCACACACTCTCTAACTCGCAGCAACTATCCGCAGGGTTGCCCAAGCTGTGGAATAATGCGAACACTAGACTTTGGAAGGTAACTATACAACTACCCGCATAAGAGGGAAATTACACCCCCACCCTCTTCATTCCCCGCACTCTCTCTCTGCAAAAGAGCGGTCAATTTCACCTGTTATGCGGGTAGTTGTTTAGTTATTACATTTATAAAATGATACGATGATATCAAAAAGCCGAATAACGGATTTCCGTTGTTTATCATACAGGAACATTGGCGACCCTCTCGCTTTCGCGTGCTCTCTCGTCTCGGTAAACACAGGAAGTCCCAGTTCGACATTTTGTTTGATCGTATCATTTTACAAATGTAATACCTTTCAAAGTCTAGTGAACACTCACCAATCTTGATGTCCATAATGCCCGTCTGCGATGGCTCGGCGAATCGGGAGAGGAGATCCTCGATCTCGATGAAAACTGAATACAATTTTATATTACAATCTATTCCTACAATTTCTTTTTTTTATAATCAATCACATCTGGTTTGGAAATAAATTAGGTTATAGAGAGAAAAAAACGCATTTTACTTTGCACATACATTTCTGAAGAAAAAAAACAATAATTTGAAGGCCAACAATTTAAAATAAAAAGTACAATCAATAAATGCTCACCCTCGTTGTTCTTCTCGATCTGCTGGTAGAATGTGGGAGCGAATCCGCAGAGTGCCGGGTCGTTCTGATTGAAAAAAAATTAAAAATTAATGATTAATATAAATGTTAAAATATTGTTTTCACCAGTTTATTCATCCCGCTCGGGCGAAAAAAATCCACTTTTCTCGAAATAAGAACAAAATATGTTTCATCGAATGTGTAAATTTCGATGGAGACACACGCGAACAATCTGATCGAGCGTCATTGTTCAAAGAAAAAAAACATAATGCGAGAGAGGTGCCCGTTTACTAGTTTTTAAAATATTATTTAAATTAATTTTTTTAAAATGAATTGTAATTGCATTTATACCTGAATAGCCTTGTAGGCGGTTCCCTCAGTGCAGAGACCACTTTGCTTCTTGTACAGGGAATTGAGTGAGGCGGGCACGATACTGCCTGCAGTATTGAAAAAATAAAAAAAAATATGATTAATATAAATGTTAAAAAATTGTTTTCACTAATTTATTCATCCTGCTCAGTCATAACACTTTTAATTTACAATACCAAATGAGTTTCAAGACTGAGTAAATCATTGCCCAACATGGTGGGAGCACTTCCATTCCCGGAATAATAGTAAAGGAATAATAACAAAATAGCATAAAAACATATTTTTAAGCACGCGTATCCCCACTCATCTGATTCTCCCCGAACTCCCCTCACCAACTTAGCGCGTTCACGTTTCAATAATGCTACATCTCGATGCGGCCACTTGTGAGAATAATTATTGAAGGTGTTGCTTATGTCAAACAAAAAAATCACCTTCATGTCCACTGAGTTGGATCCACTTCTTGAGACGCTCCTTGAGCCAAATATCGATCGTCTCCTTGGGCATGGCAGTGATGGCCATCGTCTCCACGGAGACCTGCATATTAATGTTATTTTAATTAGTTAATTATGGTATTATGTATTCTTAATTAATCATATACTTACAATTGTTATTTTTTGACTAGACTGGACTGTTTTACGTTGTTTTAATTCTTTCTAGAGAGTCGCATTTTCATGGTCGTGCACCACCCAACATTTTTTTAAAAATATTTTAACATTTTCTCTATTTTCACACCTTCTCATACATTCACATATCATTGTCTGTCTTTGCTATCTCTTCACATATGATTCCAAACCTACAGACTAGTGTTAGAGCGAGAGAGTGTACAAAAGTGAGAGAGTCCCTCTCGATTTCACACGCTCTCTCACTCCAAAGGCCTTTCTGGAAGATTGACCGGCCTGTGGCATGATGTGTACCGAGACCTGATCAATTGATTGTTTTGCTGATAGTCGTGGGTGCACTAAAACGTGCGCCTTTTCTCAGAGATCAGACACGCAACCCTCACGGTACGTCCCGTGAAAATATATCTCCCTCGCGTGATTTATACAGCTAGCACCCACACGTCACCGCACCGAGCTAGCACACCACGTGAGTAAGGAGAGAGGAATGAGATGGAGAGGATTACCGCACTCTCTCTCAAATGAGGGTGGAGAAAGATCGATCGATCGATAATAACGGTATGTACACCATACACCACTACTCATCTAAGCACTGTGCGTAAACAACAAGCACACACATTAGTCATAGAAATGGCCAGTGCGGAAAACAGATCATTCCGTAAAATGATAAGTGTCGAATATGTTTCACCAACAGTACATTCCATTGAAGAGCAGAGTGCAAGTGTTAATTCCGGGGTTGTAGATAGTACCAAAATAAAAGAAAAGTATTTCCAGTAAATGATCTACATTCTATGCGGCTTTCCTAATTCGCTCGGCAAGCAACTGTATCAAAACGGCAAATGCGAGCAAACATCGTACGCGCCCCCTATTGTGCGAGATAGCATGCGAAACAGAGAGAGTCCCGCGGGAATTTGCTATTCACAGTAGAAAAAGTTGGGGGGGGGAGTGAAGCGTACCGTCGTTCTCCATCCTGGGCGCGCGCTTAGTGCCATTGGGCTGAGAAGATGAATGATGAATAGTCGATAGACGGAAGAGTCAATGTGAGAGACTGTTTAGTTCCCCGTCGGCTGACTTTTTGTGCTGACTGTTGGGAGTAAGAGTAGGAGGAGGGTCGAGGAGAGGAGTGAGGGTGGGGGTAAATGAAATAGACCCTGCTATCATTCAATGACTGGGAGGAGGGGAGGAGGAGGAGAATGTGGGAGGGAGGGATGGTCTCTGGCAGAGGAGAAGAAAGGACAATAAATGAGGTGTGAAGGAAGGCGAAAACATGGGCGCCCCGGAGAGCAGAATGACATGGATCATGACGCAATACTATTGTGCGAAGTAGAGTGCGAAATGTGAGACCATGGTCTCTTCATTTCGCACACTCTCTCGTCTATCGACCGGTCTAGAGAGTGTGCGAAATGAAGAGTCCGTGGTCTCACATTTCGCACTCTAGTGCGAAGGGTGCACGCGGACTAATGATATTGGGTAAACATGGCTGGACTGCGTCAGAAAACTCGTAGAATTGACCAAATTCCAGGACGCATTGTGTACAGCGCACTGTTATCATCTGGAAGGATTCCGAAGCTAGATAATACGAGAACGTGCGAGCAGCTATGAAAATACCTCTCTGAAGTGCTCACCATCTCTCATGCCCTACCAATGAGTTCAGAGGTTCACGGTGCTCATCGATGATGCGATTTGAGGAATTCCATTGATGGGTGCATCCTACGAGAGCTAATGATGCGACGTAAACAAGGTAAGGTGAGTGAGAACACGTTGAAATGCGGCATGACGAGCGTTGGTCTCACGGCTCATTAATCGTCACCTCTTCCAGATTCGTGGGTGAGGCCGGTAATTAACGAAGATAATCACTTCCGACCCCTAATAAAGCGAGTGAGCGGATGTTTGCAAGGTCTGTGTCGTCGATTGCTGAGAAACATCGCAGATCACTCAGAGGGAAATAAGTCTACGACTGGCCAGCGACGACTCCAAATTCTAAAAGGCGCAGGGGAGCGAGGCGTGTTGACTTTGAAAGTCGTCGCTGTCCAGCCCATAAGTCTAGGTTCGTGGACTTATTTCCCTATGAGCAGTTTTATTTTGACAAGCATTTCGCGCTGAGCGCGACATTGATACGTGTGTGGATTCGAATTGCATCATGTAAAAGGATAGATCAGTTTCACCGCAGATAAGGTTCGGGCATTCGTAGAAAGACGACGACCGTTGCAAACGCACTACATTGGACAAACATCACATTAAAACGATGAAGAGAAACGTCAGACATCTAGGTGCGGCATTCCCAAGCATACGTTATGGATACAGGTCAGTCCTAAGGATAACGCAATGCATTGGGCACTAATGATAAAGAAGTCCATAGGAATGCAAAAGGTCGGGTAAGGAAAGCGGTAGTCCTAAGGATCAGACACATTACCTCATCACAGCAGCTCATGGTCCTTCTCGACAGACTGCTACCGAACAGCGTCCGCCCCAGCGACAGCATCGGACTCTCCTCCTCCAGCGAGAAGCCTCCGTAGAGCGGCTGCTTCTCCCTGATGGCGGCCAGGTTGCGGCCGCCTCGCCACATCTTCGCTGGACGATACGACTCCGTACTCATCATACGAGAATGGATGGATGAGGATGGATTTGAGGATGGATGGGTGTAGAAGAAGAAGGATGTGGATTGGAGTTCAAGTATAAAGGATGCCGGTTGGTTTATACGTACTGAGGATGTAGATTGGTAAAGTACGAACTGTCGATTGACGGGTGTCGAAGTGGCGATACTGGATCGGATTGAGAATCGATGGGGTATTGTGGATGATCGAGGATGGAGCTTTGACGAAGATGTGAGTCGATTGAGGGGGCGAATGGGGGAAAGAATGAACCGAAGGGAAACGATAGAGAGAGTCCGGCTGTGATAACAAGGGGCTAGGCTCCGCGAAGAGAAGGAGCGATACGCGAATATGGAGGGAGGAAGTGAGGGGAGGAAGGGGAGAGTCAGGACGATTCTGAGAGAGACGGAAAGGAGAGACGGAGATTGCTCTGTGTGTGAATTGATTGGCATCACGGGACGAGAGCGATAGGAGGGGAGAATTTATGTCGGGGCGAAGGGCGAGATAAAATCGGGCGAGGGACGGACGGAATAATAACTAAATTGAGGGTAATTAGTTTTTGGGCGTTGACTGTGTTGTGAGGGTAGCGACTCGGAAATCGAGTGAGTCAAAATGTGCATGACATGTAGGAATTCCCGTCGACCATTTTCTGCATGTGAATTCTTCTGTGCTTGAACAGGTAATGTATAGTGCTGATAGACGGTGAAGTACTGAGGCTTTTGAATCATGAGATCGGAAGGTGACTTAGTATTCGCGATCATGAGTTTAACATTTCCCGTTTATGCGTCACCAATCGCGTGACACATGTGATTGCTTTTCATAATTTGTTCAGGTAGTTTAAAGCGCATTATGTCTGAAGAGTGGATATCGATTGAGATATAGATTAGAATGTATGAAACGTCGACCAGGAAGTGGCGTTCACAAAGGAAATAAAGACTCGATAACACTACCAAAAAAATATATTGAACGCTTTTAATTTTTTTCTATTGTTGCACTATTTTAGAGCGAAATATACGTGAGTTAAAACGCAGGGATGGACATGAAGCGTGCGAAAAGAAAGAGCAATTTATATGGAGGAAATTTGAAAAAGCACGTACGAAACTAGAGCGTGGCTATAAAATGACGCAATACCTAGAAAGGGCCAGACATTCGGAGAGTTGTGACGTAGGAAATCGCAGTGCCAGCAAAGAACGATCATGTGAAGGCGCGAATCGTGCACACGATAATTTTTATAATATCTTTAAAACAGTGACTTATGAGTACATATGCCTTATTATAAGTCAAAAAAAGTACTATCCAGATTTACATTATGTTAACTTAACAAGTTGTAAGATATCACTAGCGATAGCAACAGTGAAATTCTGTTCAGAAAAAAGTACGGGCGCACACACTAGTTAGTTCGCCAATCCAATTAATTGCCGGTTAGCGCGTTCTCAGTTTCAGTTCAGTAAATCTTGTGATATTCAAATAAAGTCAAGTAGCACAACAATTCAGAGAAACATCGGAAATGTACTTCAAATGAGAAGAATAAGATGAAAAATAGAGGATTTTCAACTCACCGGCATGATTTTTCTCGGTTTCAGTACGGCGACAAAGTCGAGCATTGTAAGTGTGAGAGTACGAGATTGGAGAAAGGAAGGGAGGGGAGTGATCGACAAAGGCGGGTATGGTTCGACTTCTCATCCACACTCTCACTCGCACACATAACACGCCTATTTTGCATTGGGCGGTGACGAGTTGCGGACGGGTTGAAGTCCCCCACTGGCTCGTGGAGCTATGATCAGAAGGGATTAGACACTAATCCCAGTCAACGAAAAGCCGAGCACGCGCGTGATCATCTCAGTCACGAATTGGGCAGGGAGAGGGTGGACTGATCTAGGATGAGAGACCAACTCAATCGAAAAGGTCTTGCGAGGAAAGTATAACTCGAAATCGCTAGGGCATACGTAACTAGCCGGAAGGATCAGTGGAGGAAGGGTCAAGGTAATATTGATTGAGGAATGAGGGGCAAATGAAAAGGTAAATATATGAAAAATTGAGATGCGTGTCAAACCTGGAGTAGCTCGTGAAGACTCTTCCTGGAAATGGCTCTTGACTTGCGCTTCGAACTCCATTTGCTCCATTTTTTCGACAGCGAATGCATATCTTGTATCGAGAGAGAGAGAGTGATTGCAAAGAATCGATTGATTTCGCGACGAGGGAGACAGTCCCCGAACGAGTAACGGCGAGATCAAGTTAGAGAAAGAGAGGTCATTGAGAGAGTGCGCGAAACGAGAGAGTCAGACAATGAGAGACGTTATTGGAATGGTGCCAACTCGATACTGTGGGGGAGAAGCGCGAATTCTCTTTCACAAGAAATTCGCGCTAGAGCGCGCGGAGAGGATAGTGAGAGGCTGTGTACATACGGAAGGTAAATGGGAGTGGGAAAGTGGATCGACGCAGGGGGTAGAAGAACAGCGATATACAATGAACTATTCACCACAGAATGTACCCAGTGCGTGCACACGATCGTTGAAAGAGTGACGCTAACTAGCACAACTGTGGTGTACTGTACTGTACTACTGTACTGTACACAAATAGTACTGTGGTGAACACTGTGATTCCACAAACAAATTCGCTATCACAATGTTCTGGTGCCTCAAGGAATGTAAGGCAAACGAGCAACGAATGTCTTTCCCTAATTGGGAAAAGGCGCCCAAGAGCCGCTGTTCGGCGCCTTTTCCCAATTAGGGAAACACACTACGTGGACGCTTTTGACAATCCGAACATTGTGCTATGAGAACCTCCTGGAATCTGCACTACCGAAAATGGTGATTATGGGACGAATGGAGGGTTCATTTTTTTTGAAATTCCAGAATCAGTTACAGGAAGAGAACTCTAGTGAATAAGGAAAAAACAAAAAAAATCATAGAGGAAAGAGTCGCCTTGAAGCAATCGATGGAGTCGTATGATCGGGATTAAAAGAGCTCTTAGAGAAGGGGGGAAATAAGATAGAACGAAGGGAGGTGAAATCGATCCAATCATTCAATCACCCGGTGCCGATGTGTATGAAACAGAGCATCAGCGCTCTTCTATCTCCTCTCTTTTTCTCTCCTTCCGTATCATCAAATTGTCCCCGCATTGCGCGAGTGCCATAGAGGAGAGGAAAATAATGGTGGGGGTGAATGCGCGGGGATTGGATGCCTTGATCCTATGATCAGAGGAAATTTGAATAACTTTAAATCAAGATGAAAGTGTTCAGAAATGTAGCCCGAACGGGTCAATGAATAGTTAAATATTCTTTTAGATACAGCGAAGAAGGCGAGATCCATCACGAAAGTGGTTTCGAGCTAAGAGAGCAAGGCGAAACTGCAGAGCGCCAGGCACGAATCACGTGGGCTGTGACCTCTCTCGCTCGGTTTAATCGCATAAAATTCTTTCGCAAACATACCGCTGCTCAACGGAACACTAATCCGGCTGTAGCATGGTGCGCAAACCGAACGTACGTCATCTCCCTTGTGATTAGAGAACTAGAGTGATTTTGAAATGTTGGAAGTATTGTCACAGCAAATGACCGGCGAAGGGAATTTTCGGAAAAATTTCGAACTCCATTTCTAATTCCGATCTGATCAATGTTCCCTGCTGCGATCTCTGAAGCTTGCTCGACAAAAAACTACAGTAATCTCATAAAAAGTGCAATATTCGTATTCCATTTGTCAAGGATCTTTTCTAATCGTGCAGAGATGTTGTCGATTTTGCGAGGAACAAAACGCTGTGCATTTGTAGCGCAAATCCCCACTGTTTCGTTGACCGAGATTATGGTTTTTTTTTTCGCGGAACCATGTCAATATCAACACCGAAAACTTCACTGAATGTGTGTGTGCACGGTCGTGTTAGGTGCAGGAAATACAAATAAACGAGTTACAAATCGATAATTTGTAATTATTGAGTGATTACCTGCACTAGCTGTCCCATGACGTGGCGATAGCCGGCGTTGTCACATGCTGGAGCGGCTGCAGCAGCTGCAGCAGCCTGATGATGCTTCTCGTCGACCGACCGACTACGACGCTCTTTGGTGTCGATTTTGCGCGCGCCCTGAACATGTTATTCCTACCGAATAACAACTAATCTCAGCGAAACGCGTAGATCTCGAGATAGTTAACGACACGTTGAAACCGAAAACCACTTGATCTTTTGCTTATTTCCATACCATGTATCCATTTTCTCCAATTTAACCGTTGGAGAATATACTAATATTATTTTTAAATATAATTAATTAATTAATATTAATGAGCATCCACTCACATTCTTGTCCTCAATGGATCCGTTTGTCTTCCGCTTCAGACGCGGCGACGGCGTCGGCGAGGGACGAGGAGTGGGGAAGGGAAAGCAGCGGATGATCTTAATTTGATTAATTAGTTAATTAATTAAAATTAGATTTTTGATGCTTCACTTTGACAATATATAGAGAGAGGGAAAACAGGAAAAGCAATAGATAGGTGAAGAGCCATGCGTATTACATGTTTCACAAGGAGCATACAAAGACTGGGCAAAGTGTTTTGACATTGAGTCCAGTGGACGCGTATTTTTGAAACATAGCTAATAAACGAATTGAACCTGGAGCAATCGATCGTTGCTTGACTGCGCGAGGGGAGGGTGGTTGCACTCGCTATCTGTAAATAATAATAATAATAATAATAATAATAATACTAATAATAATAATAATAATTTATTTTCCACTTGAGAAAAGTTGTTTGCAATGCGGTGTACTACGGATTCAAATAGGATCTCTGAGGACGTTGAAAGGTTTCTTTTTTGTGAAATAATAAAATACTTTATAAATTATATTTCTTAAGAAATGTTTTTTTTGCTGTTAACGAATAAATTGCGGCATATGACTGAAGCGACATTTCTTTTCGAGAATAACAACTTTCAGTGAAACACAATATTTTGCACGTGCCCCAAATGAACCGATGATGTTCTTATTGTACACTTTCGTTTTCATAAATACTTTGCACTGCATTTCTCCGAAATTATCAGTAATTTATAATTATTTACCCGAAGTGGGCGTGGCCAGTTCGTGGCCGCATCGGTGCGGAAAACCGTTGACGTCTAATCTGAAATTGATCAATAAAGAGGGATTTTGCTGATTTGACTGAGCCAGCATCACGTCAAAAAACATGCATTACGATTTAGAAAACAACTGCGATTTTGATCAAACTACACAAAGAGAGGCATCCACAAATATCCATTTATATTGAGTTATGAAAATGTGATTTCGTTCGGTGGAAGCATGTTTCTGTTTGAAATTAATGAAATACAAACTTGAGTTTGGACGGTTTGTCACCGGTTGCCGCGCCGTAGTGGTCATTCGCGTCTTCGGGGACGCTGTAGAAAAACATAATTGTAAGTTTATTAGGATAATCAGTATCTTTAATTTGTTTAAATTCATGAAGTGTCAAACAATAGCAGACTGCGAAAGCATTGGGGCCGAAAAAAAAGAAAAAAAAATTTTTACATGCTTTATTTTTTCTACTTAGAGCCGAATTTGTGCATCCCTACTTTATTTTTTTTGGTTCCTATTAACCGTATTAGAACACATCATTCCACCGCCCGGTCAACCTTACAGAAAGGCCTTTGGAGTGAGAGAGCGTGCGAAATCGAGAGGGACTCTCTCACTTTTGTACACTCTCTCGCTCTGGCCCTGGCCTGTATGTTTGGAATCATGTGAGAATGTTCGCTAAGAGTTCGCTACTGCGAACAATAAATTTTATATCTGCTGATTGTTCTTTTTTTTCAGGAGCTACCGTACCTTTTCGTGCTCCAGCATCCAATCGATGACGTTCTTCGCTCCCTGCTATTCACGCCGCCCATAGAATCCTGAAATCGATTTTTTAAAATATTTTCGAAATTATGTTTTACCAGGGGAAATGTCGAGAGCGCCATGAATAAGACCAGCGCGAATTATTCGTGGTGTACTATTTTAGGAACAATTGTTTTTAAAATAAACTTAATAATAGTAAATTTTATCATGCAATTTGCAGAGAAAATAGTAATATAAATAACTTTGCAAACTTTGTGCAACATATGTTTTTCAAAAACATTTCAGCAGAATCAAGACAATAAAAAGTGTGCGAAAGTGGTGCACCTCCGAACTAGACAGGCGTGCACCTCCGAACTAGACGCTGACATCACGAATTATCTACTATCAGGAAGTGACGCGCCTTTTCCGATATTACAAACGCCCGACATCGCGATGACTCGTTTACAATTAGCGGAGGAAACATGAAATCATCGGGCGGTTGATAGTTTCCCGGCACACAATGTCTCAGATCCGTCTACTCCCGCTCACTATCTGCTATCGCTTCCCAAAGCCCGTAGCCAACCCGTAATCTGTTTCTTAGTTATGGACTCGACCCGAATCATAAGCCCAGTCAGACACAAATACTCACACAGTAGATTCACATGGTTTGGTGATAAAGGAGCCAAAACGCCAAATATCATCTCTGGCGCTACAAACGTCAGTGTTCTAGTAGCGATAACAGCATGTTAATACACTCAGAGAAAAAGCATGGGAGTTATCAAATGAATTACTTACTTTTTAGCATAGAGAGCATGGGAAATGAGGAGAGCGTAAGTAATTTATTTACTAACTCGCATGCATGGCGAAGTAATTTTTCTCTGACTAGGAATGGTCGCGAACTCTCACTGAGCTTTCCGGATGAGATATAGCACATTCGAAAGAGCTCAGCGAGATTAGATGAGATTTCAATTTTTAGCTGCTTTCCCTGAAGGAGCTCCGAGTTATTGAGGTCCGAAGTTTGACCTATTTTTGCATAAAATCAACGTGCGATGTGGGGACGCGCCTATCTAATGCACCACGCTCTCTCGTCTTCATCTCCTCCTGGTGTAGTGGTTGCATGCCTGTCTAGCAAACTTTTGCCCCTGGGTTCGGCCCCCAAAAATACACATCCTCTTTTGCTCATTTTTCAAAGTGATTTCTAATCTAATTTTCACTTTAATAACTAATTTTGATGTTATCTTTCAATTTAAGTGCATGACACACGGGTTTTTGGAGAATGACTTTTTTGCACGACTATTTCTGTGAAAGACTTTGAAAGACTTTCAACTATTGAACTCCTCGGCTGGAAATCGATTAGGCCAGACAGATACAACCCATAAAATGAAAGAAAGAGGTGGCAGGACAAAATAGTTCACAGTGACTACGTCTTTCGGGAAAAGATATTGAGGAAAAGTGGAGAAATGTGGCATCAATGAATACGGAAAACATACTGATGAGAATGCCAGATGCTTTTGGTCACGAAGTATCAGATTTGTGAATTACAATATTGAAAACAGAAATAGTCGTGCAAAAAAGTCATTCTCCAAAAACCCGTGTGTCATGCACGTAAATTGAAAGATAACATCAAAATTTGTTAATAAAGTGAAAATTAGATTAGAAATCACTGAAAAATGAGCAAAAGAGGATGTGTATTTTTGGGGGCCGAACCCAGGGGCAAAAGTTTGCTAGACAGGCATGCAACCACTACACCAGGAGGAGATGAAGACGAGAGAGCGTGGTGCATTAGATAGGCGCGTCCCCACATCGCACGTTGATTTTATGCAAAAATAGGTCAAACTTCGGACCTCAATAACTCGGAGCTCCTTCAGGGAAAGCAGCTAAAAATTGAAATCTCATCTAATCTCGCTGAGCTCTATCGAATGTGCTATATCTCATCCGGAAAGCTCAGTGAGAGTTCGCGACCATTCCTAGTGAGTGTAAGGAGGTTCGGTAGTCGTTTTACGAAATATTGAGGGAGATGACGGTGATGCGGGTGGTAACAATCAGAAAAACTGCGAGAGGATATGAGTCGAAGAAAGCAGCAAAGAAGAATAAAAACGGCCGAAAACGGGGCGCTTTATGAGGAACACATTGGCAGTGCATGAAACGAATTTGGAATAAATTAGCATTACGCGACAACTGGTGTGAATCAGTGTGCGATTAGGCAAATTCGAGTGAAACAATGATGTACGATTGTGATCGATTGTATGAAAGCGGAAAAAAGCGGCGCGTGGCAACGTTATGGCCGCAATTTCATTGCGCTATATCTTCACAGAACAGTCAGCGCTCTCCCTGCTTTTTGCCGCTGCACTACAAGCAATTGAATTGTTGGAAATTTTTATGCGCTGACATCATTTAGAACAAAAAGATGCCCATATAACTATAGACTGCTATTTTGACTTCACGACGTAACAGAAACAGCTAAAATAGCATGAAGACCCGCGATTCAATGTTTCAGATTGTGTATACAACGCGGACACTACGTGCGAGCGCACTGCGTGAAAAGTTCAAACACGGAAAAAAGTAAAAACAACTTTCCTAAAAATAACTATAGAAAAAATTCAATGCCGAGTATTGACGCGGTGGAACGATGTTACCCGGAAAATAGCGAGTCACAAGGTCACCCGATTCCGTTTTGTGTATACACCCGGAATGTTTGCTCCGAACTTTGACCTGATCCGTTGAATTTCACTCACGATTCGCGCAATATCGACAGTTTGTTTTGCCGGAAATGTAAAGAAGTGGACGAGAATTTGTGAAAGTTCGGGCGCTTTTTAGAGGGGTTAGTGAGCGGGCGCGTTTGTGACCTAGAACGAGAGTGAAACATCGCAGTAAAAGAGAGTGTGGGACAATTGATCTCCTCATTTTGCATATTCCCGCTAAGAGGAGGTGAGAGAGAGTGTGAAATTGAGAGAACAGCAGTTTCGCAGATAGACATCTCTGTGTGCGTGAACACTCCACCTTCGCAATGGTAGCCTACCATCAGATAAGGCTCATTGCGTCGATTTCCACCCTCATTTCCTACTCGATTCTCGTCTCTCTTTCTCTAATCCTCTTCAATTCGCACACTATCTCTGCTTCGCCATCGAGTTCGAAAAAAGGGGCGGATTCATTTACGTCTCTCGTCCAAGTTCGGGACACGCCCACCCCATAAAAGTAATGGGCCGGGAGGGAACTTATGGCGATCTCGTCGCAAAACAGGAATTGTCTGAGATCGCCGTGCACTTCCTTACTGAGTGGAATCAAAAGAGGAATCACGCGAGAAAAAAACGAGGTAAAGAAGCCAGTAAACGACAGACTACTTAGGAGTATCGAGAGGTGACGAATACCTTAATCAAATAAGAAAAAACATAGCAAGATGAGGAAACCCTGGCGTCATTCTGTTTTTCGGTGCGGCGCGCGAGAGTCCTAGTGGCGGCTGATCATGGCGCAAAGATGAAAAGAGGAGAGAATAGGGGGGGGCAGCGCGGCGCAGTAAAAACGGGCACGACGAATAAATCGCTCGATCACTAGTCGGCACGCCAAACGGATGAATATCCACACACACACGTGGAGTAATGGTCTGACCCTCTCAATTCTGCATGCTCTCTCGCGCTCTCTGATCGATGAGAGAGCGTGTAGAATGAGGAGAGTCTGGTGTCTATGAATGATGATAAAGACGGTGGTGTATTGCGTATTCCCGAATAATGGAATGAAATCGGGAGAAGAGAAGCAGTGTGTAGATAAGCCGATTGATTCATTCCGAGCGCCTTCAGCGCCCATTATAGCCACTGATTAGGCGCCGGATTGTTGTAGTTCAGAGGCGCGTGAAGCACGAAACTACAAGGTTGCGCCTTTGATTTCGGCGTTGGCTGACGATTTTCGGCCTCCTTAGCGCCACTTCCGATCAGCACCCGTTTCGCAATGATTGGAAAGCGACGAAACAAGGAAGATTTCACCTTTTTTGGGTTACAGACAGCGAAGATCATACGAGCAAATTGAGATAAAAGTGCGCAGGATACTACGAAACTGCAAAGAAGCTGGTGCGAAAATAAGAAGGAACGTAAACGGTAAGGGTAGATTGAACTGTGTGGCGCGAGAAGTTTTTCAGGGATACACGAAACTTTACAAGATGAGGTGCACAATAATCTAGGATCAGCAAGGGATCGAAAGAGCGTTAAATCACAAATGTTTTTTTCTTAATATGAAATAAAATTGCGCACTTCAGAGCGAAGAGCTTTCCACTAAGAACTAATACACACAAGTATTGTCACCATATTCGTCGGTTCGATAGGAACTCAGCGATGTGCGGTGAACCGGTGGTGGTGAACCTCTCGGCAGTAAAATGGCAATGAAAGTGCGCCCTCGCTCGGTCACTGAAAGTCATGGGACATGCCTCCCGCGTCCCTACCAGAACAAGTTTTGGCTGTGATATGCGGCCACCGATTCGAACGACCGCAAAGTTGTGTAATTTACGGCACCGCGACTACCGGAGGTTATTGGTGAGTAAATGCATTGCAATCAATGAGAGGTGGTCAATTTCAAGCGATTTTACAGAAGCAAGCTTGATTAGGCAAGTCGCTAAGCTAGTTGCAACGTGGGATCACGTAACCTAAGCCGTTACGAGCCGTTTTTTCGAAATATATAAGTGATTTTGTCAGCTAATCAACGCATCGTTAGCAATTTGCATTACTAATTATGCATTATGTCTGAAAATGGGAATAAAAGAGTGTACGCGATACAAACTGAATGTGATAAGTGACAAACTGCCTTCAAGATGGAAAGACAATCGAAATATGACTCATGTCGAGGCTCGCTGATCATCTACTGTTATGTCCAATTATGAATGCGTTTGGAAGATCACAGATAAAGGGGCAAAATATCGACGAAAAACGTTTGAGAGAGAGAGAGAACATCAAGATGCAATCGACCGGGACGAATTGTGAGGGAGGAGGATGATCAGAGTGGGCGATAAGAGAAGGGGAGCACAGGGGGGAGAAAAAAGAAGGGGAGGATTCGATCCCCCGTTTGAAATTGGATGATCTACTGTGCAGGAAATCGATTGTTTGCGCCTCAATCGCAATGTGTGTTGCCCCAACACACTGTTTTTTACACACAAGCTATACAGACTGTTTTATCTCAGAAAGATAGGTCGCAAAGCTCGAAAGAAATTGAAAGAATATGAGAGATATTCCAATGGCTCCCTATGGGGTACTCTTGACCCCTTTCTGGAGGTTTACAATCATGTATGTATCATCAATCTACCACGCTGATCCACTAAGGCGTCGTCAAGAATGCTCCGTCTAAGAGGATCAGTGACCCACCGAATTCGGTGTCGACTAAGCTAGATCACGCGCGAGTGAAACGCTGATCATGACTGGTATTCAGTTCAACGCGGTCAGTCATCAAAATTAAAGATCAAAGTTCACTGAACAATAACGAGCGCGATGCGTTCAGAGGATACTAGTGTCGAAAATGACATTTTGGAAAAAAATCAATTAGAAAAAATTTCAAACAGTGATTTTTTAACAAGCTGTCGTCATTTACTTTCTACAATCTAGACGATACCGCTCAATAGGACAAAAAGAGTATCACGAGCCAAAAAAATTACATAAAGCCATAATGAACTATCAATATCCGAGGAGAAAAGTCGTCTAGATTTTTTCAAAAATATAATACTGACCGGAATCAGCACTATCATCGGAATTTCGGGGCGTTTCGGCTTAGAACTTGAGAAGAAAGCACTGAGCGAAGTTTTTGTTGAGGAACGGCTTCTGAAAATATATTAAAATATTTAACTCATTTTCTGACGCATCACATCTGATATCATCAAGAGAGGTATGCAAATAAGGAATGATAATGTGATGTGAGATTGGTCTGGTTGTTTTTTTTCAACCATGACGCGAAATCAAAACATGATAAAAATTCCCATTCCACTGTGAGCCGTTTTTGCTGGATCATGATAAATAAATAAAACAATTGCACTTCATATCTGTTTTGTGAGTGTGTATCTTATTTGCTGGTATTACTAACCGTGGTTGAGTCTCGACTTCAGAAGTGGATGGAACTAGCTCGGAGAATTGGGCTACGGCATCGACTGAAATGGACATATTTTGGTCTGTCCTCGAAGCCGAAAATGGTTGATTGCATTTAGCAATGCACACAGAAATTATATCACGCGGACTACTATTCCTGGATTGCGTTCGGTTTAAACACATGCCATGTTTGAGTTTCAACACTAGCTATTATGTTTCAAGAACACGAACAATGTCAATGACTGCGAGTTTCCGATTGGCCATGATTATTAGTCAACTCAAAGTTCAAAAAATAAATTGTTGCTCACCTTGATCAATGTAGTTCAGTGCAGTCTCAGGTGGCGGAAAATGAGGAAGTAGCATACCTTAAGAAATTTTGACATTTAGGAGTCAGGAAATTGAAATGTATTAATAAATTACCAATTGGCTCCGCGTCAGCAGCGGGCTGGAATGTCACTCCCTTCTCCGCTCTCCTGAGAAACGTGATTTGTCACGAGAAAACGCCCCGAAAAAATTGGAAATGCTAGAAAACTGCGAAATGTTGCTCGAAAACAGAGAGTGTATGCTGTAAACACCGAACGGAACACGTGAAAGTGGATCCATCACCGCCATAACAAACACTGTTTCCACTGAAATGTTAAAAAAAACATTGAATTGTTTTCTTGTTATTGTGTTGTTCCGCAACGATGATCACATCAGCAACAAAAATTAGCAAGATCTAACTCATTTTCAGGTCTAAGTTGATCTTTTTCCCCCTTTGACACTCGTATTTCAACTAAAACTAATAGTACCTCTCTTGAATATTCTCCTGGTCGACAGAATCGATAAACGATCGAAGTACACGTGATGCGATCAGGCTCACCTAAACGTAAGTATTGTCACCAAAAAGGCCTTTCTTGACGTCATGTTTAGGGTTCCCTTATTGGAACTTATTGGAATTGGACTGATCACTACCCTCTCGATTTCATACACTCTCTCGCACGCGTTGCGGTCTGCGTTCCTTTGTTCTCCAAATTTCACAATTCCATTTGATTCCAATAAGAGAACCCTAGTCATGTTAGCACCCTGACATGATTGTTTTCATCCCTTTGCAATCGAATGTGCCTATTTTTAAAAAGTTTCTTTTGGAACAATGTACATCATTAGGAGGTTCAACCTAAAGAAATGATTATGCAACTGATGATGGTACGATGGATAAAAAATCAATAATTCGTAGCCAATGATCTACCTTGCCGGGCGGATTCTCCGCTTTCATCATTGCTCGCTGGTACGTTGAAAGTATTGATTTTCTGAAAATATTTTTGAAAATATTTTGGGAAACGTCGTCTCGAACACGGCACACCACGCACAACGAACGGCGATCGAACGCCACATATCTCGGAATAATTTCCCGTCTCCAAGACGTGAATCATCTCCCCCGAAATTGGGTTTGCACGTCGAAAATTATGACGCAAGCAACGGCATTTTTGCGATGGAAATATGCGGCACCAAGAAGGCAAAACTGAACAAAAATTCATGGAATTGTCAAGGAAAGCAGGAGCAGAGAAACAAATATACAGGATGGGCAAACACTGGAAACAATGGCTTGAGCACCCTAGAAACGTGCAGAGATGTAGTAGCAAAGTGTCTTTTTGATCTATCACAAGATAACTTTTTCTGCAAAGAAAATTTGTCTTACAAAATTGACGATCACTACGTGAATTTAAGTGCATAGAGAGCTATTTTGAATACTAGACCGTTTGATCAATGCGCAATTGATATTTTGACAACCACTCGTGCTAAGACTAGTGATCACAATGAATGAGTGGGTCTATTGAGTGAGGGAGAGGGGAGGTTGTCACCAGCCGCCCATAATCCGACACGACGGTACTAATAATCACACCTCTTCTCATCTGATAAGATACCCCGAAAACGGCACACACGAGTTGTTTGGTCATTGCATTGTTCACGCCGCATTAATCTCCCAATAATCGGCTTAGATTGGGCGCTGATCCTTAGAAATCTCCTCGTTTTGCACACTCTCTTCGCAGGTCGGTGGACGAGAGAGTGTGTGAAATGAGGAGATCGTTGTCTCGTATTCTACTGATCGTGAAATGACACTAATCTGCTTGACGGAATGTCTCACTTCCGAAAGAAAAGGCACAGAGATTTTAGGTTGTAGTTTGAAAAAGCTGGATTCAATAAACAACGCACTTGGGGGGGAAGTTGAAACACATTTCACGCGGGTAAGATACAGAGTTAAACTGCGAACGACGCAACTGTGGCGAGTGGGAATGAGGACACAGTTTGTGTTTATTGAAAACAACTACTAAAGAAATGATCTCCGAATTTTGACCACATCTTTTACATGCCGAAGTTGAAGCAAAAATTGGCTGGGGTCGGTCGTGTGGGCAATCAACGATTGTTGCCGGGTGGGTGGCAAAAATTTCCGACAAAGAGTTTTTCAACAGAGAAACTTCAATTAAGGAAATACTTCTGCTTTTTTATATTTCTTTTTCAAATCGATATCCGGGGCAGTTCACGGGGTCGTCGGCGGGGTCAAACTGCGTACTAAAGAAGAAGAAAAATGTGATCTCTATTGACATCATCGGAACGTGCGGCGAATCAAAGACGAGTCGAAAGAGATGTAAATGTGAGTAAAAGCGCGCGACAAACGACAAAATCACAATCATGAATGCACAAAGACACTAAGGGCGCACGTGCGGGGAACTCTCTTTCATCTGAGTCAGGGGGTGCTTAGCACGCGCCTAAATTATTAATAAACGAGCGGAACTGGGCGATGTTCATGGCAATAAGGCACCGTGCCATTGTTGGGATATGGGAACAATTGTAACCAACTTCATACAAAGCAGTGGCGCTTTTTTTCTCGATTCCGAAATGACATGAAACACGTCTCGGCGAAAAGTTTGTGCATGCGCGTGTCTACAAAGAGCGGAACTGTTTGACGGACGAGGAAAGAGAGAGAGAGCGACACAAAGAAAAGAGAGAGAGAGAGAGAGAGAGAGAGAAAGAGAGAGAAGGAAAACATTTTTTTCTTCTTCCTTAGACGACGGCGCTATCGATTAGCGTGCAAGTGCAAGGTGACGAATGAGTTTCTAATCAAATCAGTTGGCGATCGGCAGATACAGTATAGCTCCCCGAACATCTAGAGCTGCAAATTATAACATGGTGCACGTCCAATTTGCAATTCAGTCAAATGTTAAAATCGATACGGGTGGGCGGAGGGTGGCGTTCATACTAGTAACTCTCCCGTGAGAGGCGAAAAAAGGGGTGCAAGAAGTGAGACGGCTGATCAAACCTCACGACTTTTCTCTGATCGTTCCTTCCCCCCCCGCCCAGATTCGTAACCGAGGAATCATTAATCTTTAATCTTTATTCTCCAAGGGGTGATTTTGGGTGGGATGTGGATTTATCTTGACGTTATGATGGATTCTTCGGCTCTGGATCAAGCACTGTTTGTGGTGTGGAAAGCGTCGGTGACACCGCTTTTCACGCTTATACACATTCACTCACACATTTTGAACCGCGCGATCGATATCACGTCACAGAGATGGATAGTGACGTAGTGTAGTCTGAAGATGGAGGGGTAAAGTGCAGGAGGGGAAGCACCACAGGAAGCACCGCCGATGGCACGCTTGTGAGCAAAGAAACTACACTGAGCGCGAATACACTCAGTATTGAGTGTATCGTACTCTGAGATAGGACACCAAGAGCGTCATACACTCACTATTGAGTGTATTCATACACTTACTCTTCTCCCCCTCCCCTCCGCCCTCACCAATACACTTGAGTGTATTCGAATACACTTACTCCTCCACCCGCTCCCGGTTCGCCCCGCCCCCTTGGCTACCGTACACCCGTGGTAACCTATCCCTTGTTGGTTGGGTAAAACGGTAACCTATCCCTTGTTGGTTTGGGTGTAGCACCAGACAGTATGTTGTTTCCCGCCTGAGCATGTGACAAAGCAAAACACTGTGCTGCTTCATTAGCATCTTTTATTGACAAACAAAGTAGCAATAAAACAACTTCAATCGCAACAAAAATCAATGCGTTACTAAACTCATTACTAAACTCGACGATATTTTGCTTCCAAATCTTCTCAGGTGATCCTCCTCCCGAGTAGGCTTGTGCTCATTGTCCACTTCATGGAACTTCATTGCTTGAGGCCGAGACGTTGCAGCGCCGCGCGAGTGACCTGAACAAATTCGCTTTTCTCTTCGCCGGCCTCTTTACAGGCTTCTTCGCATTCTAAAATACAGTTATTTGCATTTCGTAATGCACACAAAACGAAATCAGTAAACCGAATTGATTTATTCATTAAGTAAGAATACAGGGGATGGAAATATTACCTGAGCCTGGTAGGGGCTGTATTCCGAGCAAATGTAGTCCTGTGCGCAAGACTTATGCATTCGCTGCACACTGAAATAGAATTTCAATATTATAATACTACTTCAACGATATTATATATCTAGAAATAAACAAGTGCAATGAGCATACTCTTGTTCGCGATCATGTACCGTTCGAGAAAAATAAAGAATTCATGTATTTACTAACCAGCTGGGGAATCCACATCTGACGGTGTCGCTCTCAGGTTGCTCCTTCTTCATGGGCCGGGTCGTCGTCGTTTGGGCCGGCGGCGCCATTTGTCGCCTTCTTTTTCTGTTTCGCCACGACCATCTGAACAAAACAAATAGATTTAACGAATGAACAGATAGCCCTCAACCACGATAAATTTGAAGAAGAACCAAATAAATCGCAGTATTTGAAGCTAAATTTAACAGCCTCAAATATTCCAGTTAAAATACGTTATACGACCATCGAGCACATTCAAAAAGAAGGAGGAAGGGGATGGGCACGTTTTCAACATACAAATCAGCAGCAATTCGAACTAAAAACGTAAGAAAACGATAATACTCCGAAAAATATTAAAATGATCGCAGGGCGACTTATACAGTATGCCCACACCACATGCCACACCACTTAGTTTATCGTTTACTGATTTTATTAAAAGTCTTGTATACAAGACTTTAATGTCTTATTTTTCAAGAACAGAAATGGTCTCTCTCGATTTTGAATGATCCTTATTTACCCTTTCTGGAGGTTTGACCCACAGTAGAATAGTGTGTGCCGTTCGATCCCATGAAAATGGACGGCGAGTTGCCTCTAACTCTAAGTGTACGATACACTTACTCCCGCCGAGCTGAATACACTCAATAATGAGTGTATTGCCCGGATCAAGTGTATGTGATACTTGAGTGTATCTCCTAGTGTACATTACACTTAAGTATCTTCACGCTCAGTGTAGTGATAACGCATAGCGATGCCGATTCTGTGCTGTGCATTCTCTGATTCTCTGCACCATGTCCGCCTGATCAACTGATTAATTACAAACTATTAATTACCGAAAATACACCTCTTCTATTTAACAAGGTGTCTTGATATAAATGATTATTTGCAACAAAAAAATGCTACTTGCAAAAGCGCATCGTGCGCAAAGTGTAGTGCCAAAAAGAGATAGGGAAAAGTATCTTGTGTATTGATGTTATACGCGACATAGATGTTCCCTCATCTGCAAAAATCCAGAAAGGGGTCGAGAGCTATAGAGCGTATCAAAGTGAGAGGGTCTTTCTCATTTTCCACATTCCTTCCCGGGATAGCTTGTGGAATGGTGTGGGTTGGTGTTAGGCATTATTAAAACACTCCAGAATGGGGTAGAAGAGAGAGAACGTGTGAAACGAGAGGTATTTTTTTCATTTTCCACATTCTTTCCCCACCCGGGTTGACCCGGGTTGAACTGAGGAATGTCGTGGGTTGTGGTGTCTCCGTCGTTCGTTCGCTCTTACGGGTGTAGAAATGAGCGGATTGATTCATTCGCGATGATGATCATAGAAAGAGAGAGAGAGAGAGAACCACGTTGATTTATCAACAAGACGATGATGTCAGAATGCGATTTTCCTAATCCGACGCGCTGATGATACTATCAGATTACACATTGCGCGTAAAGTGTGTGCCGGTGTGTGAGGTTGAGAGTCTTGTCAGTTCACACTGAAATGTGCAGAATAACGATTAAATTAATGAAAATTATTCGTTACACTTTGGTGATTTATTAATTTACTTTTTGAAATATTTTACTTATCACGTGCTCCTTTCGGCACTTTTCCGCTAGACTATAATAAAGGGATACTATAATTAAAGAAGGATATGTAAAACATCAGCAACTATATTAATGCATGCCATTATTACATGCCAGAGATCAATTACAAGGAGTGGGCACATGTATCGATCTAGATGCGAATCTGCCGATTGGCAACATTGGTGGGTCATCTACAGTTCGGTTATGTTTCACAGCTTGCACAAACTCTGGTATAGTAACCAATTTCATTAGCGGACATTTTTTCCGTCGCGAAATGAGAAAAAAACAACAGTTTTTGTGTGCAATTTCTTTGAGCCATGAGAGTGGATCATTATTATTAGCAACTTTTCCTCAGAAAAATCCTCTCCAGAAAAGGATTCTGGCTATCCCGTGTTTTAATGTTAGGATGACGTGTTCAGGGATGGCCTCGTGAGAAGGATTTTGAGATCTCAAAAGTCATCGACATCTAATATCTCGGTTTCCAATGAAGTTACGCCAGCAGCGAAAAGAGATTCGGATTAGCAATGGTTCAACACCTCCTATTTCGATTTTGTTGTGATAAATTGACCGTTCAACGGCCGGAAATAAAATAAAAATGAAATGAATTATTTTGAGATCTCAAAAGTCGAATTCCTTTGTTCTTTTCTCACGAAGCCCGTGTTCCACTCCCAGCTTGGAGGAGTTAGGAGTCTGGTATACTCCTCCAGCAACTTCACAGAAGATGGTCTGTGAATGGGAAGAATATCGATCCTCTACCTCGACTCGAGCCGTAATGATCCGTCTATACTGAGAAGAATGATCCAGACTTGTAACCATATCCTCTCCTTACGTTAACGTTTGAAGTGATAAAGAATAAGTAATTGATTGATTGTAGCCTCGTGCTTTTCCCCACACACTTGAGGACTGACCACAAACTCGAAATGTGCTCCTCTCTCTCAGTTGGGAGGACTCCTCTCGGCCCGGTCGCCACAGTTACACGCTCATTCGCTATGCGACAGGGGGACGAGGAGGCCGTGAGTGCCCCCCCACTCCCTTCTTCCATCCTTTCTTTCTCCCCCCACCCTGGTCCTCTGTATTGTCCGAAGTGGACTAGCATCAAATCTGGCGGCATATTCTTTCGGTTACCACGATTTCTTTCTAGCCCCGTTTATTTGGGTTATATAAATTCATTGAATGTATGTCCGTACGTCATCTTTATCGATTTCCAGTGCATCAACGATGACGTCCATCAACGGGCTGTACAAGGGCAATGTGAGTTGACGTTCAAATACAAATAGTGGTAATTAATTATCAGTAATTAATGATAATTAATAATAATTGCAGCGCGAGGTCATCTCCGTCCACGTCGGTCAGGCGGGCGTGCAGATCGGCAACGCGTGCTGGGAGCTGTACTGTCTCGAGCACGGAATACAGCCGGGTAACACACCATTCCACAGGCCGGCCAACCATACAGATAGGCCTTTGGAGTGAGAGAGCGTGTGAAATCGAGAGGGACTCTCTCACTTCTGCACACTCTCTCGCTCTAACCCCTGGTCTGTAGGTTTGGAATCATGAGGTAAGTGACCACTAGAGTTTGAAATTCGGGTAAATAATTGGATTAGACCTCTTCGTTTCGCATGATCTCTTATATAGTAACCAGTGTAGAGAGTGTGCGAAATAAAGAGATCTAATCCAATTATTTACCTGAATTGCAAACTCTAGTGCCCGCTCAAACTGATAACGGTGTCCATAAAAGAATATTGAAATGATCATCAAAAAATTCAAATCATATTAGAACAGAATATTATCTAGTAAGGCTGCCCGTTAGGCGTGGGTTATCTTTAATACGGCGTCTCTTTTTCTCTCGTTCTCTCCCCTTTATCAGCCGTATTACCGATCTCTCGCTGCGAGGGTCGTAATACGAAAACCGAACTTGCATTTCTATTATCCAGTGAGCGTAAAATCATATTTTGGAATTACAATATTTGTCTTATTTATTTCTGCCGAGCGAGAAATGAAGTAACATTCAACCACTCTCTCAGCCACTTTTCCGATACTCGTGAAACACACATGTGCGTCCTGGTGTTGGATTTTATACACAAAGGGATATTATTTTCAAATCGAGTCTTCACATCTTTCCCACTTTGACCCTCTTATTTTATATGTACATCCTTCATACTCCCCTCTACATAATCTAATTTTAATTGTCTGGCTGTGCTTTTGAGTTTCACTGTTTCTTCATCATTCTGTGTCTGCTTTTGCATTTCGTTAGGAACGTAGGAAAGTATAGACATTGACTGACGAATTGACGGGGGGCAAAAAGAAGGAAAATAAGAAGATGCATTTTCTATATTTTGTTTTAGATAGAAACCAATAAATCCTCAGATGGTACAATGGTTACGGACGAGACTGTGGGCGAGGAGCTGGACAGCTTCAACACCTTCTTCTCCGAGACCGGTGAGACCTAATCTACACTACACAGAGCGCGAAGTCTCCAACTTTCCTTACTCATGTTGTCTCCAGATGAGAGAACATGCGAAATTGAGAGATGGAGACATCAAGTCTCCCATTATTAGGAGATGTGAATATTCAAGAGTAAGGAAAGCTGGAGACTTCGCGCTCTGAGTTTTACATTTATACAATGATACGATCATACCAAAAAGCCGAATCACGAACTTCCGTTGTTTACCATACAATGACGACCCTCTCACTTTTGCGTGCTCTCTCGCCTCTCCAGAAAGTGGTCAGCAGCGAGAGAGCACGAAAAAACGAGAGAATATCGATCCAATTGATGAACTTGCTCGCTTGGAATGTTCATTAGAAACGCGGTTATAAATAGAAAGAGAAATGAATATGGCATAACAGAGTGAGATCATGAAAAGTCGGGGGTGTGGGGATCGCTCATACAGAGAAACTGATTTGATTATACATTTTGATTATACAATACAGTGTGATTTGCAACCCTCGCAAGTTATCCACAGAAAAGCCATTGCGGACGTCACCTTCACATAAGGAATTTGATATTTCAACGGAACACCACAAATTGAAATGATTAATTTAATCATATTTAGTAATATTAAACACTAATTGCAGTGGGCGGCAAGCACGTGCCGCGCGCTCTCTTCGTCGATTTGGAACCCACAGTAGTCGGTGAGTTTTGTATCTTTTCAAGTGTGAATTAGGGTGGCGAAATCAGTGCAATATCGATCGATACACAGTGCATTACAGTACATCACTCTCGCTTTTCCGAGTGTACCGATACATTTGATTTCTTCAAAATCAAGTACTGCAGTGCACGTGAGGCTCAAGTGCACTGCAGTACTACACTGCTAGCAGCCACCCTAGTTTGAGCAAATGAAGAAGCAAAATTAACAACTTATATCGTCAAAAAATAACTCATTATTTGGCTCTCCTCCGTTCTCTAGTCACAGCAATACATTCTACTGTTTCACAACGTACTTTTGCGTTTACATGTCGCTCTTAAACGTATTTTTACGCGTTCTATTAACAAATTCGTACAACAAAAAAACTAGTACATAATGTGTGTGTGGCACAAAAGTATACACATCATTCCACAAGCCGGTCAACCATCCAGAAAGGCCTTTGGAGTGAGAGAGCGTGTGAAATCTAGAGGGACTCTCTCACTTTTGTACACTCTCTAGCTCTAACCCTGGTCTGTAGGTTTGGAATCGTGTGTATACTCTTTCGCTCGGAGTCGCCATAAATTGGGCAAAGTGCCTCCTACGTTCGTATGTCCACATTTCTGACAGTTGCCTTTGGAAACACACTGCCCCGCCATTCATTCTCTCTCTCTCCGCGCTAAGGTCCATTGTCCTTTCCTCCTTCTCCCTTCCCTCTTCCCTCAGTACTGACTAATGCCGACTGAATGGGGAGAGGGACGCGCCAAAGAGGACAATCAAGACAATCAATGCATTGGTTGTTTTTGGAACTCTGGGATAGATCTATGGAGCAGATTTTGGGCCAATGATTGCAAATATGGAGGCACCGTGAAACACATAATCACCATGTGTTTGTTTCAGACGAGGTTCGCACGGGCACGTACCGGACGCTCTTCCATCCGGAGCAGTTACTATCGGGTGAGTTGTCGTGAATACAAATCTCCAGAAAGGGATCATGAGTGAGCGTCCGCTCATTCCCGACCCATTTCTGGAGGTTTGGCTGGGCCGTGGAAGATGTTATGACAGCTCGATCAATCGGACATTCGCATCAGATGAAATCAAATCAAACATTTGGTACAGACGTGGGCACTGCACAACATTCGAAACAGAGTCAGCGAGAACGAATTAGAGAAAGAGAGAGAGAGAGAGATGGTGAGAGAGGGTCAGACAACGAGATACGTTCTTGGCATGGAGCCAACTGGAGGCTGTGCACTGGGGTGCAGGGTTGCCGGGCAAATGAGAGTCGGGATTTTCGGGGACGAAGTGTAAAGCCACAATAGTAATAATCGAGGAGGAAAGAATACTTTTCAGGGGCACTCCGAAGTGGACTAAACTATAGTTGCGCAAAACTGCTAGGATAAGCGCTGCCCACCTATGATTTAGTGCGCATAACCTAAATGAGTTCAGTTTTAAAAAAAATGTATTTGTTTGCATTAAAAATGGTCCTTTTCAGGTAAAGAGGACGCGGCAAATTGCTATGCGCGCGGTCGATACACGATCGGGAGGGAGATGATCGATGTACTGTTTCTAACCAAAATATTGATTAAATAAAATTAGAAAATATTTATTAATTATTAAAAATATTTTAAGGTCGTGATGGATCGAATAAAGCGGCTTGCGGAAAACTGCCACGGCCTCCAGGTAATTCGGAAGAATCTTAATAAGTCCGTAAACAAAAGACATGCGTTGTGGTTCCTTTCGTCGAATCTACTGCGGCTTGTATAGGAAATGGGAAACAATATAAGATAGGGGTTCGGCAATCGTTTTAATGTCTTTTGAGTAAGAGACAGGTGAGGTGAAGAGAGTAAGGGGGAAAGATAGATCAAAGGGTACGCAAAATATCAGGCCGGCCTCCTCGCAAGTTTGAAAGCATCCGAATGAGAGTCAGATTCATCATATCTGCATCGAAAAATTGCTACCTTTTTATGTTTTGTTCCACTTAAGCGCGCGCCACACCTCGATCGGATAAGAAATGTTATAAAGTAAATGAATAGTTTATGAAACTTAACAAGTCGTATGGAAAATGTAATAAACAAATGTCATTTACTCATCTCGTGGAACAACGATTGAGAACTTTAATATATATTTTAACACTGTTTAAAATATATTTATGAAAAAACCATTCAGGGTTTCCTCGTGTTCCACTCTTTCGGCGGCGGTACGGGATCGGGATTTCTCTCACTTCTCATGGAGAGACTGTCTACGGAATACGGAAAGAAGCCCAAGCTCGAGTTCGCAATCTATCCCGCGCCTCAGGTATTTTTATTTAAAAGTTTTGACAGGATAACTGATACATAATGAAACTAAAAGTCACTCAAGTTTATGTGGTGTTAACGCGGGCGTTAATGAAACTTCTAGTCACCTGGATATTAAGACGCAGATATTAAAACCACGCGATGAATCTTCTTCGCGAGCAACAGTGCATCTCAATACACACATAAAAATGTATTCATCCATTTATACACAAAATGGAAAAAAATGAATTATACGTTATACATTCATTATACATTTTGATGTATGAAGGGGCTGGACTTATACATTTTATATGTGTGTGTAAATACGATTTTCTGAGTAGTCATCTCTATTTTTCCAGCACTGTATCCCTAGAAATTCTAGAACCCATTTCCCTGATATCTCTAATTAGTATGTCAAGAATAGTAAAAAAAAGTGGATAAAAGGAAATTGAAAGTTCATCCGAATATTTCTTTATTCTTGCAGCGTGAAACATATTCAACAAATGGGTGTTTTTTTTCTTTTGTTTAATCTGAAAAATTGTGAGATCTTCTCTAAATGAGAGCAATGTAGTGGTCTAGTCCATTATATTTTTTAATCAATAAAACAGTAATATGTAATATACAACACTTATTATCATTATCAATCAATAATTCAACAATAAGGTGTCCACTTCGATGGTCGAGCCGTATAACTCAATTCTGATGACGCATACGACGTTGGGTGAGTTTCACCGATTGTTCATTACCCTGTAACTCGAGTTCTTAATGTTGTTAACGTCCTATCGATGAAAAGAAACAAATATAATTGTTGCATATTTGTGATAGTAAGGTTCGCATTGCTAATTTTGAGATAATCTAAAATAAGAGATAGAGAAAATTCTGAGCAGCTAAGGCAACTTAGTTCTCGGGAGAAATAATTATTAATTGTGTTTATTATATTTCAGAGCACTACAGGTCACGTACGACTGTCTCAATCTTTCAGCAGGGAAATCAACAAAAAAAAGCATTCTGAAATTATAATGTTTCAGAGCATTCTGACTGCACGTTCATGGTGGACAACGAGGCTATCTATGACATCTGCAGGAGGAATCTGGATCTAGCGAGGTGAACTTGAGACTCTCATGTACATTTTAAACTCACAAATATTCGCACTAAAAATACAACGTTCCGTTGCTAAACAAAGGCGATAAGAGGAAGAGAACGTGGCAAAACAAGACAGACGTCGAGCTATTGAAATAGAGCACACTCACCATGCATACTAGATGGCTTGTGATTTTCTTTTGAATTATTTTCATTGATTCTTGCACTAAAACAAGTATTCAATATGTTTTCAGACCGACCTACACCAATCTGAATCGGTTGATCGCTCAAATCGTCTCTTCGATCACTGCGTCGCTTCGATTCGACGGCGCCCTCAATGTGGATCTAACAGAGTTCCAGACCAATTTGGTATGACACATCGGAAAACGGCTACTTGCATATCGATTGTGTTCCTTTTAAAGATACCGGTGTAAATTAAGAGGTTGTAATAATGAGAAGTTGTTGAAACTCAAATTCTCCTTGAATATTTACATAGAAAATATGCTAGGAGGGGCGTAGCCTCAACTGTTTTTTTAATACTTACATTCAAAAAATTTGTATGTAGCATTAAAATATAGATTTCGTGACCCTATTTGTGAAAATCGATTGCATGTTTATTTTCAGGTACCGTACCCTCGCATTCACTTTCCACTCGTGACCTACGCTCCTCTTGTCTCCGCAGAACGAGCATACCATGAGCAGGTTCTACTATTTATTAATCCATTTTTCGTTGGAACAGTTGAATTAGTGCTCCTACTTGTCTAGAATAGCGAAAAATGCACAACTCGCAGCACTCGCATTGCGTGCATCGGTCTGACCCAAAATATTTAATGATTCGTCTCTATTTAGCCTCATAGTATTGGCCTCCAATGTGACGATGTGCTCATTACTTCTGCATGCAAAATACCGCAAACAGTGTCGTTAAGAATACGGTAGCCGACATGACAAACGCTTGCTTCGAGCCCGGCTATCAGATGGTCAAGTGCGATCCGAGAAGAGGAAAGTACATGGTGAGATTGAAGAAAAATATAACACTCAGTGATCCCGAAAACAATCGTCCCACTAATTTATTAATCACAATTGGTCCCTCCACAGTTTGGTACAGGTATCTACTTGAATTGTACGTGCATTTCAGTGAAACTTTTCATAAACAGTATCCCCGAATTTTTTCAGGCGGTTTGTCTTCTCTACCGTGGCGACGTCGTCCCGAAAGACATCAACTCGGCCATTTCAGCAGTGAAGACGAAGAGAACCGTGCAGTTTGTGGAGTGGTGAGTAGGAGCGATCAGTCGTAACTAGGGTTCTCTTATTGGAACTGATTCCGGAATTCCAATAAGGAGAACAAAGGAACTCAGACCGCGAGGGTGGTGAGAGATAACGCAGAATGAGCGGGCAAGGGAATTCCAATGGATTTCTAATGGAATTCTCTTCCAATAAGCGAACCCTAGTCGTAACTAGGCTTCGATAAATAACGAAGCAAAGTGTCGCCTAAGAGGCAAATTACTATTCGCTCTCATCGTTTCTTGCACTCTCTCCTCCTCTGGTTTTCGCCCACCAGTAGTAGTACCAGTGGCTCTCTCACATTCCCATACTCTCTCGTTTTCCACTAGTTGCTCACCTATAGGGTAGACTACTAGTGGAAAGTGAGAGAGCGTGGGAATTTGAGAGGGCCACTGGTACTACTACTGGTGGGCGAAAACCAGAGTCGCTGGAGCGGCGCATTTGCCTCTTATGTTAGGCGACACTTTGCTTCGTTATTTCTCGAAGTCTAGTCGTAACGATCCATTGTATAGAATTTTTTGTGATAACTTTTTAAGCGATGAGGCGATGATTTGCAGTTTTATTCCTTTAGGTATATTCGTTTGAGCATATTTTTCCATGAAAAGCGACCAATCGTGTAATCATTTTAAAAGTGATCTGATATGTATTAAAATTTCACTGAAACGTACTTGTCGCGCCGGAACTAATACATTTATAAAATGATACGATCATACCAAAAAGCCGAATAACGAACTTCCGTTGTTTACCATACAGGAACATTGGCGACCCTCTCGCTTTTGCGTGCTCTCTCGTCTCGGTAAACACAGGAAGTCCCGGGGGGGGGGGGGTGTCAGAACCGCAACGACAAAAGCGCAACAGCGAATAACTCTCTTCAAACTTCAAGAATTGATCTGAATTTTTCAAGCGCGATATTCCATAGCAATGAGCAATCGAATCTGTATGTTTATTATTAAGGGATTGTTGCGCATTTGTCGTTGCGGTTCTGACACCCCCCCCCGAAGTCCCAGTTCGACATTTTGTTTGATCGTATCATTTTATAAATGTAACAACTGCTGCGCTGATGAAAGATCTGCTTAAATTTACTTAAATTATACTAAATACTTAAATTTAATTAAATGGCTCAGGTGCCCAACGGGTTTCAAGGTCGGCATCAACTACCAGCCACCGACTGTTGTTCCCGGAGGCGATTTGGGTAAGAAATTGCTTTCTGCGCTTAGTTCTGGCTTTAAAAAATAAGTTATGTCAATTAGCGTAACACGTAAATCACTTTATATGAGACATGAACTCATAACCTTCCTCTCAATTTCTCTCAGTCACTAGCAGGCGTTTCGGTCTGGCTTCCGTCATTTTCACAATTCATTGATTCCAAGAAGAGAGCCTTAGTCCTCTAGAATTTTTGGAATTCATCTATTTCTCTTCCAGGCAAGCAAACCCGTTCCGTCTGCATGATCTCCAACACTACGGCGATCGCGGAGGCGTGGGCGCGACTCGATCACAAGTTCGACCTGATGTACTCCAAAAGGTACTGTAATTGAGTAATTGTGCGGTTGCAACGAATACGATAGCACTTCTGCAACTAATATCAGGATGGAATTTTTATTTAGTTTAATTTTTTTTAAATTTTGAGAGCCTTCGTGCACTGGTACGTCGGAGAGGGCATGGAGGAGGGAGAGTTCGCGGAGGTAATAATCATTAATTATAACATTTAAAAAATTTTCGTTTAGATAACTAAAAATAAAATGAAGGGTTATTTGTATTTCACCCGCATTTCATTACTGTGGTTTCGTGCTTAATCGGATGAACGTCTTCCGTGGTATAAAAAATATGAAAAAAGTGAGCAATAATTTCGAAAATCTCTTGATGTTTTAACCAAATTTCGTTGAAAAAGGTGATTCTGCATTCAAATAACTAATTATGAGAGACTATCTGAGCGGATCGAAATAGTGTTGGCAGTTGACGAAATTTCCGATTGAAGACTAACAACGTTATGTTGTAGTGCATTTGGTGAGAGTTACGAATTTGCTATTCCGGAAGTTCAAAAATGTTTCTACGCCTCAGGGCAAAAATATTGGTACTTGTGACGTCACAAAACTTTTTCGTCAGATCGAATGCAATCTTTCCGATTCTTGGTGCGATCGATAGCCCATCGAAATACAAGAGTTTTTTACTCTCGCAACTTTTTTGATTAGAGTTCACGCAGCCCAGTTATTCATTAAAAACAGTTTCTCACTTAATTTTCAATACTACTAGAAGTCCTGCAAAATTTTACCTCGTCCTACTACATCGCACGGCAGTCGCACACAATCTGTGAAAAATAGAGAATTTAAAAGTTTCTGGCAGGAAGTCAAAAACGGAAAAGTATAAGAAATTCTTAATAAAATATGAGCCGTCCTCCTCCGGAGTGATAAAGTACTGTAAGTATTTTCGTCAAACTTTTTAATTTTCTGGAAATACCTGAATACTTTCGCATTTTTTCACTCTTAGTGTGCACTAATGTTGCCAGAAACATTGCAAACGCTAACTAATATGAGAAATATTACAGTTAACACAGAATTTGACGCATATTGCTTTAATCGAGAACTGATTTTATTCAGATTTTTCCGTATACTTTTCAGTTTTTGACTTCCTGCCAGAAACTTTTAAATTCTCTATTTTTCACAGATTGTGTACAACTGCCGTCCGATGTAGTAGGACGAGGGAAAATTTTGCAGGACCTCTAGTAGTATTGAAAATTTAATGAGAAACTGTTTTTGATGAATAACTGGGCTGCGTGAACTCTGATCAAAAAAGTAGCGAGAGTAAAAAACTCTTGTATTTCGATGGGCTATCGATCGCACTAAGAATCGGAAAGATTCCATTCGATCTGACGAAAAATTTTTGTGACGTCACAAGTACCAATATTTTTGCCCTGAGGCGTAGAAGCATTTTTGAACTTCCGGAATGGCAAATTCGCAACTCTCACCAAATGCACTACAACATAACGTTGTCAGTCTTCAATCGGAAATTTCGTCAACTGCCAGCTTCTTGAACAAATATGTCGATCCCCTCAGGTAGTCTCTCTTATAAACTGCATTAATTGATTTGAACGTCGAAGACTGAAACTGAAATTTGTGAATCAGTCACAGCAAATGTGCTTCACTTCTTCTTCTTGATAGGTCGACAATGTTTGACACAATTCCGATTTCGCTTTGCTATGCTATGAAATAAAAAGCAAATGGTATGTTGTTTCAAATGTTTCACACGCTCCGTCTAACCGCCCTGCTGTTTTTCAATGTTGAATTATCCAAGTGTGGTTCAACAACATGCTAAAAAAAATAATCTCAGGCCCGCGAGGACATGGCTGCACTGGAGAAAGACTACGAAGAGATTGGAGAGGACGAGTACAGAGATGAGGATGAGGGTGAGTCACAAACCACACACAGAAAAAAAAGATCTTACATACGGCCCATGAGACCTGGGGGTTCTTAACAAAAGGTCTTATATATAAGACCTTTTGTTAAGAACCCCCATATCTTATGGGCCGTATGTAAGACCTTTTTTTTCTGTGTGCAGTTATCGCTCCAGAAAGGGGTGGGACTGAGAGGAAAATCGAGAGAGATTTGTTGTCGCTACAGGAAAAATTAATCTTTGTGTCAAAAATATTTTTGTAACAAATATTGTTGAAGTGTGATTTTTTTTTTAAAAAAATACCATAACCTACAGACAAAATATAATTCTTTGCAGGAACCGAGTACACGCAAGCCGGTGGCTACAATAGCAGAGCGAGCTCGAGGAGAACCGCCAGGAGAACCGCCACGGGAAGGAGATCGTAAAAGAATGCTTCAGTATTCCTCTGCCAATCCTCTTCTACCGTAATCGAGGAAAGTGGCAGCTGCTTTCCTTTATAAATTATTTTCTTCCTCAAGTTATTTTTTTTAATCAAGTGTCTCGTCCTCTTTTACGATGAAAGATAATGGTCACGATTTTCGCTAATTATATTGTTCCTACCGCTCGCTTAATCCGTGTTAATTTACTCATTAAAACTAGTTGTCAATCTCTTCAAAACTTAAAATTCACTTGTTCCCATTGTTCGTGCCTTTGATCTCCATAATGTTATTCACCTGTTAAATTATTCGGCAGACATCAATTAATATTTCGTTATATTGTGAACCATTTTCACAGCCCGAAGACATTCGCTCTTCAGCAAAGATGGAACTAATGCATCAAAATTAGAGAGACGCTTTTCATTTTCCGCTCTCTTTCAGGCGCTTTCTTTCACAACCTTTTCTTTTTTGTACTCACCTACGAACGGATCATATCGTCTCGAAATGTGCCAGTCAGAAGCAAATGAGTTTTAACCATTCTCAAAAAGATTTATTCGCCCAATTAAATACTGCATACAATGGGAGTGTAAAATATAGTTATAATCTCGGAACAGGTATAAAAATTTTAAAATGGTACGTGCCCGAAATGGACTACTGGTGCACGATGTGCTTTTCTCGATTTCACTTCATCTCTTGCCGGAGTGTTTTCCAATGGAGCGTTTTATTATTTCGGAGTACTTGTGAATAATTTCGCTCCGCTAGTCTATTATCTGTTTTATTCGGAGATTGCCGTTCTAGAAGCAGTTCAGATACGCAGTAGCGGCCACGTAGTGTGTTTCCATAATTGGTAAAAGGCGCCCAACAGTGGCTCTTGGGCGCCTTTTCCCTTAGGGAAAGACACTCGTTGCTCGTTTGCCTTACATTCCTTGAGGCGCCATTGTGACATGGAGAACTATTGTCATTGTGGAGTTTAGCTTTGTATTCTCCAGGAAGTGGTTTGTGGCCAAAAAAGGCGCGGTCCTTTCGTAACTGATATCTCTACTTATCTGTGGTTCGGCAGATGTTTGTGATTAGGTTTTCTTATCAACAAGTCTTCATTCTTATCAAGGATTCATCACAAAACAGCAGAGAAGAGAGGCGCGCCTTGCCAATTCGTGGAATACATGGCATTCCTCCTGTAGGATTTCGCTGTGTTAACCACTTCTAATCCCGAATACCGAGAAAAAAACAGAAATGGTCTAAAATATTTTATCGGGCAAAAGTGATTGCAATTTTCGAGTAGCGCGTGATAAACAATGCGACAACAATGTTCTCTGTAAACAGGTTGTTGCAAAGCTGACTTATAGATGAGTCAGCCAACTGGCCATCCGTAATTTTGAAAGAGGAGCCTTTTGAAAGGCATTTTCGACGTGTGTTACCGCTGAGCTGCTTGATATTTATTTATGCATACATGCATAATGTATTTATCACGTCAGACCTTAACGTCAGGTGAGTATGTGGTTTCAGGTCAGAATCATTGTTCTCAGTTTCGACGGATCAGTTCGGCTGGGGTCGGGGTAGAGGATCGGTCTTCTACCCATTCACAGACCATCTTCTTTGAAATTGATGGAGAAGTAGACGAGATCGTTCTTAGAACCATGGACGTAGAAGGAAAGGGGAGGCTACGACGTTAGCTGAAGCAAATCCTGACGAACGGGTGACGCGTATTTTACCCGGTGGAAACTAGATACGTTTGAAAGGCAATACGCGGGTCTGATCTGTTTGATATTCACTTGACTTTGCTGAGAATAGGCATGATGAGAAAGTGACGATGATTTCTTTCAAATGAGCGATATAAATATCCCCTCGATGGAGCAAATGTAAAGACGACAAAGGTAAACAGGTCTGGCGCAAGGCGGGCACTCCGGGCTGAATCTGTCCATTGCAAAACTGGACTAGCAATGTTCTCCCGCGAGCCAAGCTCGAAGACGGGAAATATCTTTACCTTGAATATAGTAAATGTGGAAATGTCCATCCACTAAAAAATGCTTGCTTGACATTTTCTAATAAATTAACTCTTGGAGAACCGCTGTTCTAGCAAATGTATTTAGTAGCTCATTAAAATGCCCATATCAGTAAGAGGTGCGGCTCCGCTCATTCTTATCTCCGTTTCAGTTCGTATTGCTAGGGGCCACAACGTGGTCAGCGGAAGTGACCGACTGGGGTAGAATGTAGTGTCAAAGTGTACCTACATGTCTGATTAAGACAAATCTTTTGGATTTAGGTCGATATCTTATATCTGAGCCGAGCTACACCTCAAAAACCACGCGCGCTTCGACTGTTGTGAGAGGGAGAGAAGACGCGACGAGAGGGGGGAGGGGCGGAGCCTATTCCCACATCTTTCTAGGGGCATAGCGCGCTTAATTAGAGATATTTTGATGGTATGCCAGAAGATAAGTAGTTTATGAAGGTATGGAGAGTACGATGGCGCATCATTTTGGAGGATTGCGCGTGTTAAAGCGCCGCGGGAGTGCAGGAGCATAGCGCGCAATTGCAGAGAGTAAAAATCTGCTCTCATGGCGCAGTGGGTTGAGCGTTTACTTTGTGAACGGGATCTCGCAGGTTCAATTCCCCTTTTGCGAAAACCATTGCTATTTACAGTAAACCGTACTGTTGATACTCTCGTACTCTTAAAACCCCTATTTTCACGCACTTTTTTGCAAACGAAAGCACAATTCGGAGTCGCCGATTTTGATTTCCTTTTCTCTTGTAATATTCCCATAAAAATCAAGATAATAGATTGCGGGTATATCAGGAGTTGTGAGTTCATTATTAAGCCCAATTTCGACGATTTCGAAATTAATTTTCACTTTTTCGACACCTCAACGTTCTCTGATCATCCCTGATATAGGCAAAATCGATTGCGCTCTCCAAGAGCTCCAAAACAAGCCATAATATGACTCATATCGTTTCGAATTACGCTTGTGCTCTCGAATTTTCATTTTTTGTCAAATCCGGGTGCGCGAGAAGTGGGCGGACGTTGTGGACCCTACGTATTGCGCCATTATTTAGCGACATCTGTAGCCCACGTTTTCAGTCTTTCATTTGTTATGGAACCTTCCCCAGTCAATCGTACTTCCCATTGTCGTACTACCCATTCGCAGGTGAGAGGGTAAATATTATAGATAGTATCGTGCTTCCCACCATTACTAGTCGGTCACTACCAGTACACAGTTTGCATTGTTTATTTACTTTGATCTCTCGCGCGTTCATGGTTAGTTTTGTGCACAATCCGCGATTAAACCACGTATTACTACTTAACCTAAAACGACAAGCCCTGTCTGTCTGTGAGTGAGTGAGTCTGTCTGTGAGTCCGTCCCGTCCGAAACTACGGTAACAATTGCGCTGGGGCGACCAAACGTCCTTGGGTCAGATACATGATATTTGTCAAAAACACAAAAATCAATAAATCTAAAATCGATAAATCAATCAATACTACCGTAACCTACAGTACCCTCCGATGAGTTCGGTGGGTCAGACCGCAGGTCAGATTCATGATTTTTCTCAAAAACATGAAAATCGATAAATCAATCAATACTACCGTAACCTACAGTACCCTCCGATGAGTTCGGTGGGTCAGACCGCAGGTAAGATTCATGATTTTTCTCAAAAACATGAAAATCGATAAATCAATCAATACTACCGTAACCTACAGTACCCTCCGATGAGTTCGGTGGGTCAGACCGCAGGTCAGATTCATGATTTTTCTCAAAAACATGAAAATCGATAAATCAATCAATACTACCGTAACCTACAGTACCCTCCGATGAGTTCGGTGGGTCAGACCGCAGGTCAGATTCATGATTTTTCTCAAAAACATGAAAATCGATAAATCAATCAAAACTACCGTAACCTACAGTACCCTCCGATGAGTTCGGTGGGTCAGACCGCAGGTCAGATTCATGATTTTTCTCAAAAACATGAAAATCGATAAATCAATAAATACTACCGTAACCTACAGTAAAAGTTCGCAGGGGCAACCAAACTTCCTTGGGTCAGATACATGATTTTTGTCAAAAACACGAAAATCAATAAATCAATAAGTGCTACAGTAACCTACAGTAAAAAGTTCGCAGGGGCAACCAAACTTCCTTGGGTCAGATACATGATTTTTGTCAAAAACACGAAAATCAATAAATCAATAAGTGCTACAGTAACCTACAGTAAAAAGTTCGCTGGGGCAACCAAACTTCCTTGGTTCAGATACATGATTTTTGTCAAAAACACGAAAATCAATAAATCAATAAGTGCTACCGTAACCTACAGTAAAAAGTTCGCTGGGGCAACCAAACTTCCTTGGGTCAGATACATGATTTTTGTCAAAAACACGAAAATCAATAAATCAATAAGTGCTACCGTAACCTACAGTAAAAAGTTCTCTGGGGTAACCAAACTTCCTTGGGTCAGGCAAAAAGTTGCCACTACGCCACGAAGTGGCGTAGTGGCAACTTTTTTTCGATGGCCCTCCTGGACCCGGCGACTGAAGTACCCCTGGACCGAACTATACCCGGCGACTGAAGTCCCCCTGGACCGAACTGTACCCGGCGACTGAAGTCCCCCTGGACCGTACTTTGAAAACGTAGTGCGCTTAACCTCCACGCACCCCGCTAGTTTTAAATATTTTTAATATATTTACAGAATCGCGGAATGCGCACGATGGGCATTATTGCTGTTATGGCGTTTCTCTTGGCAGTTGTGCTAGCATCACCAAGAAATTCCAGAGGTGTGTTCGAATCTCTATCCTCCTGTTTCCATGCATTGTGGAATGAGAAAGTAAATGTCGTGGGCATGAGGCAAGATCAAAATCAGCATCTGTTCAATTTGAAAATACAATTTTTTTTGATTGAAATTTCAGCGTTCTTCAAACCTGCGTTGGCGAAGAGTTGCGGCAGTTACGGTAGACTAATCAACGGTCAGTGCGTCTGCGTGGAGCATTTCCAAGGAGACCACTGCGAGCGCTGTAAGTGTTCTTGAGTACTGTAAATGCTATCGATTTGTCTAGGCGTTATCTGTACAACACAGTTATTTCCACTTGTCAAAAAATTAAAGAACAAAAAGAATTTTCAATTATGTTTTAAAAAATGTTGTAAATGTTTTCAGATCTCTCTCGAAGATGCACAACGGACGCTCAGTGCGGAAGCACCCATGCTTACTGCGCGAGGAAACTTTTCTTGCAGGTTCGTAACATTCCATTTCACAGTTTTCTCACATTTTCTATAATTTTCCGTTCATTTGAGAAAAGTCATTCGAAATTCAACGTAGGCTTCCATCTTGGCACCAACAATCAAAAATACACAAATATATTAATCCTATTTGCAGTGCCGTCTCTCTGCCCACTGCAAGGACTCCTCGGGCTGGTGCGTGCCGTTGGATGAATCCTATTGATGATTGATTATTTATCGACGACCTCTCATCATTCTCCCTCCTTCTCAGTTCCGTTCACGTTGCTACTGAGGCGCCGCTTCTTCTTCTTCTTCATCAACAGTCGCAATCAACAGTATTTTCCCTGTCGGTTCTCACATAGTGTGTTACAGTTGTTACAAATTCCCTAATGCATTGAGATTTCAAGGTTTGTTCCGTTGTATCTCAAAAACACTTCACTCTACTTGAACAGTTAATTGTGTTGATCAATGTACAATTTGTTTTTGTAAATAAGAGTTTCATCGAGCACTCTTATCGAGAAGTAGTAATTCAATTCAATTATTTATCACATCAGGCGGTAACGCTATCTGGTGAGGATGTAGTTTCAGGGGTTAGGATCATTCTTCTCAGTATAGACTGATCATTTCGGCTGGGGTCGAGGTAGAGGATCGGTCCTCTTCCCATTCACAGACCATCTTCTTTGAAGTTGCTGGAGGAATAGACGAGATCTGTCTTAGGACCATGGACGTAGGAAGAAAGGGGAGGATACGTGAGGCTGAAGGCAGTCCTGACGAACGGGTGGCGCATCTTTCTTGCACTTGAGTCCACCAAGCTCGAAACATCAATCAAAATGAGAATTAGCGAAACTGGTATCTGAGTAGCCAACATCAAACGGTCATACCCATCCACGGTGACCAGGCCGGCTAGGACGGGGATTCCGATCTTGTCGAGTCGTTGGTAGATAGACGAGGGGTCCGGAGGGAACTAGGGAAGTAGTAGTGTTGGTAATTTATGGTAATGACATAAACACTATTTAAAATATGAATGTGATGTTCCGTTAAGAAACAAAAATAACATCGCATCTCTCTAGACTCACGCGTTTCACCGTCTGTGAATTCCCACTTATGATAGTGTTTTAATTGTTTTTATATGCGAACGATTGAAGAGTCAGTAAGGACAATTAAATGCGCCCTTCATATATGTTGCGCGTGAAACTTATCCCTCCGTCGCTAAGAACCTCTTGAATTTGTTATATATGGGAAAAGGAAGTTCCCATCAGTAAATATGCCAAGAACGAGAGTAAACGCGGCGAGACCAGAGCCTGGTAGTCAGCATTATGAACGCTGATATTTGAACAATGGACGAACGCCATTCTTGCATATTTATCACGTCAGACGTTAACCTCAAATGCGGTTTAACGTCGGGACCATTCATCGACAGATAACTTCAGCTGGAGTAGGGGCTTTCTCTTACTTTTACTTAATGTGTTTATTTAATTTACCAGAACGACATGATAAATATAGTTTATGCAAGTAAAAACATTTTCATCGATGTGATCGATGCATCAGCACGAAAAGAAGAGAACACGTTTCACGAACAAGAAAATAGCACTCGGAATGGGCCCGTTTTGAATACTTTGAAAAGTGAAAATACATGGTGATACAATAAATTTTCTACATGCCGGATGGGTCATCATTTAGGAAGATAAACTGGGGATCAAGAGACCATCACATTCCTATCTACAAGGATTATGCTCGGGGGATAAGCGTGGGGTACCATTCAGAAGCGACAGAAAGTGAGAGGGGTGGGGCTGCTAGCGGTGAACTATGGAATACGGGGGGGGGGTTGGGGGGTATCTCAGATCACCGGCGAGAGAGCGTGTGAAATTGAGAGAGTGGTGGGGAAATCAATTGCCGTGGTAGGGATACTCGTCGAGTGGCAGGCACCAGCCCCTTCGGTCCTTGCAGTCCTCGCTGGAAAATATATTGATTGATTACTGTAACACCATGACAGCAAGCAACATAATGGGAGCACAACGAGGCAACGCTCACTTTCAGGCTCGACGTTACCTTCTGTCTAGATTTTACTGGATATTCTCACAACAATACTGGGAAAGCACTATAGAGTAAAGAATGCTCAACAAAATAATTTTAAAAAAATAAGCTACCGAAACAGAAACGAACCGAAAGAGGCAATCGATATTCTTGTAGAGACAGTACTGCTTGTGGCCGCACTCCCCGTTGGGACCGCACATCTGCGTGCGCACTGAAATAAAAATATTATTTATTTATTTTTCCATCAACAAGGAAGTATTTTTTATCCAGGCCCATTTTTTTCATACTGCGCATGAACACGGCTTAGAGAACTTGAATCGATAATCGTTAACATTTTTAGCAAATTTCCGCGTGCTTCAGAATGAGTTATGCGTCGGAATGGTGAACTGGCTCGCACAATGCCCCTACACCTTATCCGACCAGCTTATCACACATTGCTATCAGTGATAACTCGAGCCGCGCCCATCACTAATCTGCATCGAAAAGAGTGATAATATTGTTAAAATTGTCAATAACATGTCACGGAAAATGGAAAAATATCGATACTGCTCCACTAAAATTAACAAATAACCTAGGGTGGCGAAAACGCTGTAGTACCGATGCACGGTGCATTCTCGGTGCGTTCACTGTCCGTGCGCCGTGCACCGGTTCACTGCAAAAAGGGAGAGTGGTGCACCGTCGGTGCACGAAAGATGAGTTAATGCACCGGTGCAGGCACCGCCGCTAGCCACCCTAAAATAAACGTACATTCGGCGCAGTTTGGACCCTCAGTTCCGCCCTCGCAGTGACACTTCCCGTTGCTGTAGTGCCCGTTGAAGTTGCACTCGCTTGCTGCAACAAAATCACATTATTATTATTATTTTTGCATAAAACTTAATTTAAGAGTAGACTAAAATTTTCAGATAAACATTTTGAATTTACAAGCGTCCTCGTAATTTATCACTATCGTCAAGGGAGAATTGTGTTTCTAGGATGTGGTAAGGACATGATCCGGAATGGCAGAGGTAATGTAAATAGCAGCGATGCACGATAAGAATAACTTTTAAAAAATTGAACTTCTATTATAATATTAGAATGATCCGTTCATGAAATAGACTACCTACTTGTGTGTGTGTGCTTTAGGGACCCGGATCTCTCATTCCACTTGATACTCGAGACGTCACTCTCTACTGTGATCTCTCTCGTATCAAGCGTTGGGTGAAAGATCGCAAAACCAAGCCCTTGACTCTTGGACTAAAAACGGCAACCCTAGTGTGTTCTATGTCTATACCACTGCGCTTCCTTTGCTTTATCATGCTCTCTCGCAGTCATTTCTGTCGTTTAGAAACATAACGTATATTTACTCTGGACAAGAGTTTTCGAATATATGTATTTTTCACAAACTCTCGTTCCGATTTTTATGAACTTCAATCACTTCATATCTACCCAACCAATATTTTCCGTTCTCATGGAAGTTCTATTTACGATATAAAAATATTGCTTATAAAATTCTATTTGAATATATTTTGGTACTCATGCTTTGCTCTGCAAGACTATGCGTCAGATACATTTTGCACGACTCCGCTTCAGCCTATTAGTCAGCTAGCGGTCAATCAGTGGACTATCCTGTCAACCATCCACGATAAGCATGATTCACGACTTTATGATCGTAATGCTTGTCTATCGAGCTCACACTAGACTATATTTTTTTTAAAAAATCATCAATCTACAAGAAAGGAAAAGCTATGCTGGTTCAGCAAGTAGTTTGCATAGCAACTACTCAAGTGGTGATTCAAACAAATTACGATAAATCATCTAGGAAATCTCCTTCCACACAAAAGTTGTCTAGATGTAAATTGAATTGATTATTTTAGGGGAGAACGTAATCACGATCTATGTAGGGAAAGTTGAAAATAGGGATGGCTTCGCAAGAAATCACTCTCTTCATTTCGCACACTCTCTCACCGGTCTGACCGACGAGATAGTGTGCAGAATGAGGAGGGCATTTCTTGCGAAGCCATCCCTAGTTGAAAGCCCTATCCAGCTCTCATTAAATGTCAAATGGAGAAGAAAGATAACGTTTTAACGTTAAAAACTTTAAACTTTATAACTTTAACTTTAATTTTAAATAATAACTTTAAAAAGACTCACACGGCCGCTCGTGCAGGGGCTTGGAGGCAACTGAAGTAATAACAAAATTAAACTATAAACAATATTTTTTAATCCGCAAATCGATCAATACCAACTTTTTACATACAGAAAAAAGTCTTATATGAGGCCAATAACCCTTTAAAAGTCTTATATTTCAGACTTAAGTTTTTATGTATAAGACTTTTAAAAGGGTCATGAGCCTCATATAAGACTTTTTTCTGTGTGTAGACTGCAATGTGCGATCCACAAGAAATGTTATTATATTTCAAAAATCAAAGCTACCATACCTACGTGCAGACACATCATGCCAGCAGCGAACAGGAATGGCAGAAGCTTCATCAGGGTGAGATGAGAGGAACGACCCGAGATCGTACCGATGAAACGAGGAACTGACTGGAAAGGTGATGATTTTGCAACGAGGAAAGTCAAAATAGGCAAGCGGAAAAATACGTTTCAAAAGAGCGCGCTGATGTGCGATCAACAACCCTAGTTATGATCATGGTCGAAGAGTGGTCGCTATTCGGTGAAAGGGAAGAGTGCTTGGGGTGATAAGGTAGTGAGGGAGACCAAAGATTCGGGGAAACCGCGCCTTTCGGAGACGATGACACACAAATATACTAAATATACTCCATATCTATCCTAAATATACTAAATATATATCCTATCCTAAATATACTAAATATAATAAATATATATAAACATACTACAAATATACTCCGAAGCAGCTAATCATCGTGTACAACTTGACAATTACGAACAACAACAATTGATTCATCGCGTAATAGCTATCGCTTTATTACCTCCATAATGAATCGTCAGGATAATAGTTCTTACCTATCGTGGAAAGATCGAGCGTTGGCCAGTACCGAAAGCCACGCCTTTTCGGGACAAAAAGCGAGCGCACGTATCTAGCTCGCCGATATTAGTGACTGCTGTTTGCGGTGACGTGCGCTGCGCAAATAAACAGTGTGGGAACCGAACAAACAGGAAGAGGCGTACCGGCTCCCGGACACCGACTGTTCTAATAGGTAAACCGCACTACAAAGATTCTCTGGTATAATTTCTAGGTTGGAATCAGGCAGGGACCCATATTGAAAAAAATACCACAGACGCAAACTCAGTCTCAATGTCAACGATTTGAGAATCATTTTCTTGTCAAGATAGAGGATGCAGCAAATATGAAAGAGAGATGAACTGTGGAAAGTTCTGGCAACGAGTAGTGTTAAGCTGTTTTTTGCCAAAGTGCATCCGCTCCTGACTCAAATACTGACTCATTGTTATTAGTCTTGCAAATCGTTTCAAAAGATTTCAAAGTGTGAACTTACTGCAAAAAATGCAAGGTTAGTTTGCCATCGCTCGACGTGCGTTTGCGAACTTTGCTGATTGACTCAGCTCCGTTCGTGATCCAATCTGTGCCACTAGACAAGAGGGCGGCAACGTGGGAAGAGCCGCCCACACTCGAGAGCCAGCCTTTCAAATTGCTTTGTTTTGCACACTTTTTCGCCCCGGCGCTGGTAGGGAGAACGTACGGAATGACATTATTCGGACTGACACGTATCCCCCAGCGCTATCGAGCTCGTCATGTTGTTCATCGAGGTATGCCACGTTATGTGCAAGAGGCGCGCATTGCTATATGATGAATGGGATCCGATGGTCAAGTCAAAGAAAAGATAGCCACTACACGGAATGCCACGAAACCGCGAGAGAACTGATGCTCGTTATAAAATAGGCGGTATTCCAGGGCGCCGTATGTGAGCATTTTGTGAGTGTATTCTATTTTCGCGCTGACTCATTCGGATACAAAGATACTACGCGCAACAATAAAGATTCGACGAAAAGTTAAACAATATTTTGAAAGAGAGACAAAATATCCTGCAGGTTGCGATGCGGCATCGGGAGATGAGGATTGCTGCAAGAGGCTGCAACTGCGTTAAATGCTCCGTTTATTGTCGCTGAAGAGTGATAAATGGACTCTTCTCACTTCCGACCGCTCAGAGAGTAAAATGAAGAGATCATTTATGGCCCCGCAACGACAATAAACGCACCATAACGAACTCGAAATCTAGAAAATCAAGAATGGTTCATGAACAAATGGCAATGCCTCAATGAATGAATCGTGTAACATGAGTTGGAGGAGAGGAATAAGATCTTGATGAGGCGATAACCCATCTGAGTTGAAGGAAGCTGTACTGCTTGTAGAGGAAAAAAACCTTTTTAAACCATGCAAGCTGCTCTGAATTGCACAAAAGTTCGTTTAGTGGTAGTCAGAGGAATCGGAAATAGCGTGGCGAACGAGAGAGCGCAGAGATTTCTGTTTGCAGAGATTTCCGGAGTTCCACTGTACTTTTTTGCAAGTTACCCCGCACTTTGTCGAAGCTTAACGATCATTTCGTAATGGGTTACGACATAGGTTTCGAAGTGCAGCATGATGGCATATATGCCGAATAAATAACGAGGCATATCTTCGGCAGATTCGGCAGAATTTTTTTACGAAAAAAGGCAAGTAATAAAAGATAAAAGGGACGGCGCGAATTATCCTTAAAATCACAAAATGTCTGTCCATACCATTTGAAATAAGAAAATACTTATCCTCTCGTTAGATTTTGTAGAGCGAGTACTCTGGGAATCGTTCAACTGGTTTTTAACAAAAACACATGCCTTTTCGGCACGGATAACCGGCATGGAGAAACCGGCATAGACGTCAGATTCGGCATACGTGCATGGCCGTGTGTCAAAGCCTTCGTTCATATCTGGTTCCCATTATTTATTCTCATTTGCATTTATTTCGTCATCTTTATGCGTATTTTAGAGGACTAATTAACAACTCATAAATTACAACAACTTTTACATCACTACTCATTTCTATAAGCTATCGGATATGCATCAAGTTTGAAATTCTCGATAAAATAATTAATAGACAATACAAATCGACTGAAACGAACAAGTACGGAAAACGCAACGTTTTTAGTGTATAGAAACGGGATTTCTTAGAGATCAGAATTATTGAAAGGATTTAGTCCGTATCTTCAATTTTTTTTGTATTATTGGAATGTCTTAGGGAGTACATCGAGGGGCAATCTGCAGGAAAAGATATATAATAATAATGCGAATAAATTAGTGATTGGCTAATTAATAATCAGTAATCGATAATCAATAAGCTGCATCCAACGGCACGCACCATCCCCACGGGTCTTTGCAGTGGGCGGAGAGGCGGCACTGTAAATATTCAAATTATTTTTACCTTTCTTTTCCGCAGTAAAAAGGATGACGGATTGAATTGACCTTTTCTGGTCTCACGTACGTTGGCGTTTGTATTTAAAATTACTATTTCAATTATAACAACACAGTTTTTCTGGGTGAAAAAAGATGGATCAATATCAAGAAAATGTAATCTACAAACCTGCAGGAATAGTTTTCTCATACAATATGCGTGTTCACTTCCACATTGCTCGTCGGTCGTACATCTTCGAGAGTGATCTGAAAAAAAAATAAATATTTTATAATTATTCATTAAATTCATAGTCCCTGATAGTCGGGCGCTTAAAAGATGCAAAAGACTGAGATTGCTTTCGTTTTTGCAGGTGCTGGAGAGTAACATCCACGTACAGTGCTCGTATAAGATAAATGTTAAATTTCGTACGCAATTTTCACGCTGTGAAAATGCGACACTTCAAGGTGCGAAGCGAAAGAACGGCAAATAAACATAAATTGAACGCGCTTCTCTCACTAATCATAGTGCACAACAGAGAGCGGCATACAATGTCCTACAAAGACCTATAAAGAAAGACAAAAATTTCGGAAAATCGATAATACTTACAGTACTCGCAGTAATCTCCGTGAAAGTGCTTCTCGCATACGCAGTTTTCACCGACAAGAGTTCCGTAGCTGCCACAATCTTTCACTTCATTGGGCTTGAAGTATTCCGGCTCTAGATAAGGGGTAAATTTTTTTCCAATTAAATTATTGTTCTCTACGATTATGTATTTTTTTAAATCTGGTTTCATTCTCACATTTTTGCAGATGCGTCCACGCCTACGTTAGATCTACTATTTGTTTAACGGGCAATAGCGTGAGAATGGCTCAAACTGAACAAAAAAAGAAAACTCACCTAGACTTCGCTCCTTTCTCGGAGCAGCTAAGATAACCGTGATGAAGCATAGAAGAAGAACAATCAAAATTACGGATCGCATGATTCCCCAACTCTGCAAATGAAATATTGTAATAGATAAACAGAATACGCAAAGCGAACTCGGAAAATGCACAAAGCACAACGCAAAAGCGCGAGAGATCAAAGTAAATAAACACTGCGTGGTGTGTACTGGTAGTGACCGGGTAGTATGGGGGGAGAAGCCCGGTACCCCTTCCATACCTAATCCATCGCCCCACTTACCCGGAAAATATAAAGTCGAGTAAGCAGTGCTGGGAGAGGTTCCATAGCTAGTCATAGATGGGGGCAGGGAGGGTTTCTAAATAGCGCCGATTGGTGGTTGATTCTTTGCCAACGGCATTGATACGGGCGGAAGCCGCACCTTTTACTGATATGAAAAACTGACCCCAAATGGAATAGGTGATAAAATGCCGAAAATAATTAAAGGACAGTTCAGTTGGAGTATAACCGATCTCTCCGCTTTTCCAATAGGTCTAATTATTCCTGGGTTCTCTTCAGTGGGAGGAGTTTCTGGCGTTTGCTAGCTATTTAGAAACGTCTTGCGCAAGTTTGGTAGTAGGTAAGTGTTGTTTAAATTGTCCCCGTGACTAATGGACATTGCTTTTAGTGTCTTTTCCACCGACAACATACAAATAGCCCAAATCATGAAGCAATGTCCGAAACAAGGTAGTTGAGGTGGTAAACATTAATAATCTTGGTAATCAACAACCTATGAGATCGTTTATATCGCACATAAGAGGGAAAATCAGAAGAACTCGTGCAAAAATACAACGGGATGAGAAGAGGAGAGAGAGAAATAGTGATCGGAGTGATAAGGCGGTCAGTTATCTCGTCTCTTTTATACCGAAAGGAATAGCTTTCGAAAGGGTCTTTCGATATGTCATAACTTTGATTGACCAACTGTGATGAAAGACTTCTGATAAGACTAATGGGTTGACTAAGTCGGGAAGAAGAAAGGAATGTATTTCAGTGCCGGAAAATTGTTTTGCTTTGAACGAATGGATTTTTTGGGGGGAAACACATAGAGCTAACGGATAACGAGTAGCAGTTCCAAGCGTATTTTATTTGAAGTCATTCATGTCTGCACTTTTTACATGACCAGCGAAATTCGGATAAATAATCGCAAAGTAAATTACTTTTTCACTAAAGCGATTGAGTCTGGAGAGGGGAAGTGTAGTAGCTCAAATAAAGCTAAGAAAAGGGTAAATGAATAAGAACCAGTGCAAAAAAACCCATGACGAGTAACGGAAAAGAAATAAACAATGCTGCGATGGGTTAACCCGTAGAATTTATATCGAAAGGGCCTCACAAAAGACACCCCTTTCTCAGTGTTATGCTGCGCCAATTTCTTGGGGTGCAAGGTGCAAAACAGTTTTATGCACCCTTTCATAACTTTATTCCAAGTGAAGCTACCACTTCCAAACTTGATACACGGATTTCAAGGCACGATCGGAACATTTTCCGTTTTGATTGGAGAGATTTCGTTCAGTTTGAGCTGAGTTACACTCGTTTTCCACCCTTTGATGGGGAAATTTCCCCGAAGAAATTAGCGCAGCATTAGATACACTCCCGGACGGTGATAAAAATAGTTGACTCATCGTCATTTTCAAAGACATCAGTCGATTAGACCTTGCAGAAATATTTACTTCAAGAAAGAATATTATTTTCTGTCTTTGATTGTTAGTCAACGTGCGAACGCTTCCGCTTTACTCTTTAAAATAGGCTTTTCCAATTAAAAAATATACTCGTATTTCAAAATTTTCATTTGTTTTTATGTTTATGTTTATAAGTTGTTTATCAAGAGGCTATTCGGGTTCACGCGGAATCGAATGGGAGCTCTGACGACGATGAAAAGGCTGCTCGTATCTTTGGTTGATCTTCATCTGAAGAGCGAGTCATCTTGAACGCATTTCGAAGTAACGATCGGTCTCATGTAGATAGGTGAATGAGTGGAAATCAGAAATGATACTAATATTCGAATAGGAAATGGCAAAGGATCCATCCGTTAGAATTTCGTGCGATTCAGGGATTTTGGATTGGAGCTTGAGCCAGAGATTTGCGTTTATCACCGACAAAGAACTTTGAAGAATCTTCTGAAATACCACGGTAGGAATTCGATCTATTTCGAAAATTCACGAGGTGTGTCTCTTAGCTGTGCTGCTTGTGCTGCTTGCTTTGTGTTGGTTTCTTAGTAATCGCTAGCGGTTGATAACGAGCTTGATCTTTTACTTGGTCGAAACCAGAGATAACCAGTATCAGATACGAAAGGACCACGCCTTTTCAGGGCCACCTTTCGAAGAGTCTTTTTATAATTTGATTCGTTAAAAACGGATTTCTCGTTTTTTGGACTAAAAGACTACAAACAGTTTCTCTAATCCACGTGTGCTCTCTAAAAATAATGTACCGGAGTAAAAACATTATATTATTGGAAACTGGGTGCTAAATAGTACGGAGAAGCTATTGTAGTTAACCTTGAGTGGAATTGAGCATTTACATTTTAGGAAGATTTTAGCAGAATAAATTCGAGCAAAAACTATTATCTTGAATTGTTCGATATGTGCAAATATTACTAAAGTAATTCAATGGCGGAAACAACATTTGCAATTATTATATTTTACAGCCAAAAAAATAATTATAAAACACTATATTATTGTATGGAACCAATATTCGAATATGTACGCTTTATTAAATTAAATGTGAAATGTACTGTACACAAATATATTACAATGCTATACGAGTGGGAAACACTGTACAAATAGGGAAATGAGACGATTTTTTGAAAGGCATTTCTTTGAGATCTATATTATCGTTTTTTTTCGTAATTTTCAGGGCAGTTATGTTGGAATAATAATGGCAGCGTCAAAACTATTGCGAATTTTTGGAAAATCTCAGAGGGTTTTTCCCCATTTCGGCTGGTTTAGGGGGAAAGGGTGCACGAAACTTCAAGAACTAAACAAAGTTGAGATGAAAGAATAGAAATTATTAAATAATTACAATAATTACTAAGTAATAAGAAATAAATAGTATTAATACAAGTAATAGGAATTAAATAATAAGAAGTAATTACATAATATGCGATCAATAATAAGTAATCAAAAATCAATATGCTTCATCCAGCGGCACGCACCATCCCGAGGGATCCTTGCAGTGGGCGGAGAGGCGGCACTGCAAACATTATTATTTTTAATTTTATTAATTTTACACTATTTATCTATACTAGCATCTCTCTGATGAACACTAATCATTGAAAGAACTCGAAAAACATCGAATGCAAACCTGCAGGAAAAGCTTCCTCATGCAGTACGCATGTGTGCTGCCACATTGCTCATCGGTAGTGCATCTTTGAGAGTGGTCTGAAATAAACAAAATATAAAAAAAATTATTTTTTTTTGAATAAAATTGCACAAACGCTCCAAATACTCAAGTAATCCTAGTGCGCAACCAAACTACGATCACCAGCGCACATCAAAGTGTACGGTGCATACGAAAACAATTGTAGGGAATCAATAAAACTTACAGTATTGACAGTGCTCGCCGTGAAAATGCTTCTCGCACACGCAGACTCCATCCACAAGTTTTCCGTAGCTACCACAATCTTTCACATCAGCGGGATTGAAGTGCTCTGAAAAGGCATATTTTATAATGACTTCGTGAAAAGTACCATGAATAAATATGGTTTTATCGACTTGTTTTCTATTTTCTCTCAATTTGCAGATCCACCCACGCCTACGCTCGATCCACTATTTGCAGTAGCTTCTCGATACATAACAAAAATCGAAAAGCGAACTCACCGACACTCCTCTCCTTTCTCGGAGCAGCGATGACAACAGTGATGAAGCAGATTACAAGAACTCTCAAGATCACGGACCGCATGATTCCCCGATTCTGTAAATGAAACGTTGTAACAGATAAATAGAGTGCGTGATGCGAACAGGGAAAATGCACAAAGCAAAACGCGAAAGCGCGAGATATGAAAGTAAATAAACACTGCGTGGTGTGGTGTACTGGTAGTGACCGGGGGAGAAGTGCCGTACCCCTCCTATCGTCGCTGCTTACCCGGAAAATAGAAATACTAGCTAGAAATAAAAAAATAGAAATAAAAAATAAAAGAAAAAGCTGCCTACCCGGAAAATAGAAAGTCGAGTAAGCAGTGCTGAGGTTCCATAGAGAGTGATAGTACGGAGGCGGGAAGGGTTCCTAAATAGTGCCTCAAAGTGGCTCTGATAGGTGTCAGATTATTTTCTTACGGCAGTGATAAGGGAATGATGGCCGCACCTTTTCTGATACGAATGCATAGCCGTAATAATCACTAATAATGGGAAGGCAGGGCGAAAATAGCTACTTGGATAATCGGCGAAAGACGATTTCAATTAGGGTCAATTTAATCTGTTTTTTTTACAAATGCCTAATGAAGTGATCGTGGGTGCTCTTCAGTGTGGGGAGTTTCCCAAATTTCCTTACTATTTATACAAGTGTTGCACAATTTCGAAAAATAGTTGTTGTTTGCACTTATTTGACTAAGGGATATTGCTTTTCCTCTCTGTCTTTGCACAAACTCTAAGCCCGAGGAGCTCATAAGCGCGTTAGGTGATGGAAAATTACAAGAAGGTGTTTAATATTCGAACATTATGAACTTATGAGTTCGCATATCTTGCTGAGCAGTGAAAATTCAAGAACAACCCGTGCAAAACACATCGAGATAAGAGGAGAGAAATTGAGGGATAGAAGAGAAATAAAATAACTTAATGAAAAATTTCCCTTGTGTATTTTTCATCAATTCCAAGCAAAACGCAAACAGTTCGAAGCGCGGATTTACACTCCGGGAGAGGATGGAACTGACAATATTCAGAAACGTTGAAAATTCGTAAGGGATAGGGTAGGGATAAGGGATAAGGTAAGGCGCTCAGAAGTGAGAGAAGAATATGAACCTGTGACAAAACAGAGCGAAAAGGGGGGAGAAATGGGGAGAGAGAAGAGATGGGAGTGATAAGGCGGTCAGTTGTCGCGTCTCTTTTATACCGAAGGAATGCCTTTCAAAAGAGGCCTTTCGAACTTCGAAATTCGAAGTGACATAACTCTGACTACCCCCTGACTTATGATAAGGCTATGACGAGGTTAACTAATCCGAGAAGAAGAAGGGGGTTTATTTCAGTGACACATAGCTCCTAAAGTGAGACTTCTGGTCATGTTTGATGGAAAAAAATAAACGGAAACACATAATAAATTTTACGTTAGCGGATAGTTAGTTGAAGTCGCAAGCGCCCCTATATATCGAACACGCGTTTCGAAAGGCTCCCTTTCAAAACTGTTCACACACTCCCGAGCCGCGGTAAAACAGATGACTCACCCGTAAAACATAGTTTTCGACGACAGAGGTATTACAATTTTAAAACGATACGTTTGTGAGATGAACTACTGGTGGTGTACTCTCTTTCTATACCTGTCTCTCACTTTGCCATGCTTTCTCGCAGCCGTATTTGTTTAGCACGGATTATCAACGGAACGTTTTATTATTTTGGATGAGTGTTTGTGAATTTGTAATAGATTGGCCGTTGCAGAAACTTGAACTTCACCAGATAATAGGGATGCAAGTTCGGTATTCGTATTACGGCCCTCTCAGCGAGAGAGACGGCTGATAAGGGGGAGAGAACGGGAGAAAAAGAGACGCCTGAGGGTTCGGAAATACCGACGCCGACGCCGAACGGGCAACCCTACCAGATAATATCACTTTTTCGCATAGGAGGTTAGTCATGGATTTTCACTTTTTATTCGTCTTCCAGGTCCTACTTCACTCGCTTCCGAAACTGTATCACATCATTCCACAGGCCGGTCAACCTTCCAGAAAGGCCTTTGGAGTGAGAGAGTGTGCGAAATCGAGAGAGACTCTCTCACCTTTGCACACTCTCTCGCCCTAACCCTGGTCTGTAGGTTTGGAATGATGTGGTATGCACGTGGGCTTTCACTATCTCTATGCTCATCTAGCTGCTCCTTGGTAAAAGTGCTAGAGAATTCCTCTGAATGCCAGAGGAGGAATTCGATATATTTTGGGGATTGGCAAGGTGCGGCTCTCTTCTGTGCTGTTATGTGTCGGTTTCTTATTGATAAGCAAGCCTTTGCTTGGGTAAAACCACAGATGACCACACAGAGCGCGAACTCTCTAACATGTGCCTCTCTAGAGAACGAACTCTCTTAGATAACTGAGCGAGATAGTGAATGAATTGAAGAGAGCGGAGAGCGGACTCTCTTGAATATAAGAGAATCGAATTCTCTAGAGAGGCACATGTTAGAGAGTTCGCGCTCTGTGCAGCATACGAAAGTACCACGCCTTTTAGAGGATCGACTCACGACTGGATAACAAAAGTATGAAATTTCTAATGAAATACCTAGTGAAACAATTTTATTTTTCATAGAAGAGTGTCCTGTAATCCCAGAAGGTTACATCCGATTCACTTTATGACTTGAAGTGGAAGAAAATAAAAAGAATACATCTTTTCGACTCGAGCCGACGGTGCCAAAAGTGTAATAAAATGAGTGATTCAGTATTGCAGACTGGTTCAGACCCACACTCAGAGAAAATTACTTCGTCGCATGCATGAAGTAATTAATTACTTCTGTTGAAATACACTAGAACAACAATCGAAGTAATTGATTACTTCAAACACATTTATATATAACTATAGTGCATTTCCACAGAAATAATTAATTACTTCATGCATGCGACGAAGTAATTTTTCTCTGAGTGCAATGCCTGCTTCTTCACCGTTAATTGTAATTATTTAGAAGAATTTATTTGGTAAATTTGCTATAAATATTTGCGAGCGCATGTGCAGCCCGTAGCGAAGTCGGGGGGGGTATCATTTTAATTTATGCTAATTATTATTAGACAATTGAATGGCGACATCCGGAACTAACAAAAAGTGATGTTAGCTATTCGTTACGGAACACAAACAAAACTCCACACTCTGAGGGGATCATTGTGAAGTCAGGTGGAGCAGAAACGTATCGCGCGAAAAATGATACAATGAACTTAATTAAACACGATTCGCTCGTGACTTGAATGTGCTCCTGAATTTTGATTAGACTTCCTTTGATTATGTCAATCGTATTGAGAAATACATTGTGCTAAATATAAGCCGGTTCTTATCATGTATAATTGAAACACAGATCAACCTATACTAATTTGAATTGAGCGGGAAGAAAGGTGTGGGATTGATTTGGTTGTTGACGTGGACCAAGACTGCACATTTCGTTAACATAGTAATAATTTCGAATTGCATTTTTTGCATTATCAATTATTAGTAAGTAGAAGACAATTCAGCATCGCGGTGAAGCTGACCACTCCCTCTTCGCCACGTACTGCAGCCACCGTAACCTGCAATGTATGATATAATAATGTTAATAATAATGTTTATCATGCAATTTACATAGCAAATTGTAATATAAATTTGAGACTAAGTGAAAATAACGGCATACATGAGATACGATGTCACATATAGTGACAAAGAAGGTGTTCTCAGAAAAGCTGAGAAAAAGAGATAACATTTGCTGAGGTAGATATGTATCTAACGCAAAAATCTCAATGAAAATATGGCTAGATAGAGCATGTTGAATTCGACATCCAACGAATCGCTCGATAATGCATGAATTTGAGAATGTGGCCGGAAAAAGGGCGATCGATGATTTGGGAGTCTTAGAATCGACACTGACCTTTCAGTCGAAGTCGTGATGTTAATTTCATAATGGAAAAGTCTTTATGCAAACGATAATCCACAACCGCTCATCTCGTAACCAAAAATAGTGCACCGATCATTGATCACAATGGAATTAGAATGGTCTTCACAATAACCCTCATTTACTTAATTATCGCCTTATGCAAAATGACATAGGAACAAGGAGATTAGAAACGACGTTTGGGAACCGACGTTTGGGAACCAACGTTCTGGAACCGGCGCATTTCAGAACTAACAGTTGAGAATCTCCAATTATACAGTCAATTTATACAGTCAAAATGACATATTGTGAACAAAGTATTATATGATATCATAAGTTATTATAACTATTTATAACTTATTTTTCCTGAGGTTCCCAGTGAACCGAAAAATCTGAAATTTTGACAGTCGCCTTTTTTCCGAATGTGAATAACTTATTACGGAACAGAATTTTAATAAAAAATCATTTTAAAAAGTTCTGGGCGGTTTTCCGTAGCTCGCAATTTGAAGCCAGAGCCGGGAGACGGGCGAGCCAGAGCCGGAATTCCTAACAAAAACCGAGCTTTTGTATGCCTACTTTCTAGAACTGAATCACACTTTGGATACAAATTGATTTTATGTATAGTATTTGCACGGTATTTATGATAAAAATGCGCGAAAATATATTTTTTTAAAGTACTATAAAAATGCCTGTGTTATTTGTCGTAAGCACAGATAATTGTTATCTATTTCTATCCCAAACATCGGCTACAATTCGCGGCAAATAGTTCTGAAGTGCGCCGGTTCCAGAACGTTGGTTCCCAAATGTCGGTTCCCAAACGTCGTTTCTAATCTCCTTGTTCTTCTGTCATTTTGCATGAGGCGATAATTGAGTAAATGAAGGTTGTTGTGAAGACCATTCTAATCCCATTGTGATCAATGATCGGTGCACTATTTTTGGTTACGAGATGAGCGGTTGTGGATTATCGTTTGCATAAAGACTTTTCCATTATGAAATTTACAAGGTCATCTCAACTAAAGACATCTTATGTAAACCATCAGTTCCAGACAAGAAAGGGTGAACTGGCGGTGACAGTAAAATGGTTTCACAATGACCGGTGTCGAACTTATGATTCCCATGTAATCGATCGCCGGAAAAAGAGTTGGTTTGCCAGGACAGAGAGTGCACGCTCTATGATGCGGATATTCATATTGAAAAAAACAAAAAAAACTCACAAAAATCTCTCCTTTGTCTTCATCGAATGCCGATTTTATCCGATTTGCTCGACTACTTTCTACAATACAAATATCTTCCTTGGTTTCGTTCGTTTCTGGATCCAATAAAGAACAGAATCGATCGAAATTGATGTCCAACAACTGAAGAATATTATTTTTACATTTAAAAAATATTCATCGATACATTTCCATGATCAATTGTATTGTAACGTTCGAGAAATATATATATTTTTAAATGAATAGTGAATTTCTTTAGAAAATGTCCAACCAAATACTCCTTGCTTGTGATCTCAGGAACGTCCGCAACTTTACAAGCAGGAAAAGTGTCGTCCAATTTCTTCTCCGTGAAAATGTCCACGCCAAACAAATGCATCTGGAAATCATAAAGTGCTGAAATTGAAACTGCCAACAAAATCGACGAACCTTGAGGGAGCCATGCTTGCCTGGCCTGGACGTTATTATTCGCACAATCTGTAAACAGTGTCATACCTTTTACAGTGAATATTGATCGTTTTCTCTGAACTTATCGAACACCAGAAATGGGCTATTACAAAACATACTTCTAAAAGGGCATAAGGAGTAGGATCACGAACTTTGCATGGCCGATTCTTGATCATTACAAAATCGTCGACATTCAAATCGCGATAAATAAGTTGGTTTTCTTCGATTGCAGCGAATTCTGCATGAGACATTGTAGGTTGAGCAGCCATCTGATGCTTCGTGTTCTCAAATAAAACAATAACTCATGCTGCGCTAATTTCTTCGGGGAAATTTCCCCATCAAAGGGTGGAAAACTGGTGTAACTCAGCTCAAACTGAACGAAATCTATCCAATCAAAAACCTTTTTTTTGCACCTTGCACCCCATGAAATTTGCGCAGCATTAAATGAAGAGAATGACTTGTGACTCTCTGTTGCAGGAAGTGTGCACTTCCGAAATGACTATGTATTTGAAATTGTCTCTTAAATTTAAATTATATTTTAAATTTAAATTAAGATTTGGAAGTTAAATTTGAAAATCACAATTCGACCACAAAGTGACTAATCAATCCTTTCGATTGCGAACTGATAAGGAATTTGATGCTTTGGAAAGTTACGTTGGGAATACAAAAAACAGGCAGAAAAATCGTTAATGGCAATTGGAAATAATAGGGCGATGAAGGGGAAAATCAGTAATACTTCGAGAAAGCGGGTAATTCCAATGGAAATGTTTGCTATCGCGCAAGGTTGTTTGCGAAATGTTGTGCAAGACAATTCACTTGCTTTCGTCATTGCTGAGAGAAAGAGATAAGGGAGAGAGCACCAAATGGTTTCATATCTCCAGACGAGGGTTCGGGCCGAGTGTTTGTGAAATCGAGAAACTCGTTCTCTCTCAAAACTTTTTTTACAAAAAAAAATGAAAAAAGAGTCCTTCATTTGGTGCCAGACATCACCACTTTTCCTTCGGGGGTGAAACACATTCGTGCAGTGTTTTTCGTTTAGTATGTATGCCTGATCCAAATTCAAGTCATCCAAATTTGTTGTTAATTCTCTAGAGTTGGCAGCTGTGCGCACACAGAAAAAGGTCTTACTTTTTCCACCTCCCTCCCAATCTGAGACAAGCTGGTCTTATATATAAGAAGTCTACTGCTGAAATATAAGACTTTTTCTGGTCTTAAAAAATAAGAAATGTTCATCACCAGTCGTCCATTTTCTTTCGCATTCATGGCTTTTTAAAGCGCGAATGTCGCTGGAGAATGGCTGATGTCTGCTCGACAAGAATCTTCGATCCGCACGTTTCGGTTTATTTACTTATATGTTTTGATGAAATGCATGACTGGAATATTACATATAATCATTATGAAGGTGAAGTATCACTATCTCCGGTCGCCCCGAAGCCTGAAAATAAAGATGAATTCAAGTCAGCTATTTATCATGTCATGCAATAGTGCTCAGATTAGGATGGGCGAGAATTCTTCGTTAGTTGCATTCCACTATTAGGGCCCCATTGCTCGTTTCGGGTCATTTCTCCATCGAGCATTCGAGTGGCCTTGGGGGCATTTCCAGGTTTCGCGACATTGGCGGCAAGAGTGAATGGTAAAATGCGAGATATTCTCTCTCTTTCAGAATACACTATTCCACTCCATTCTGAAGGTGGTTCCGCTATAATCCATATCGATTGTTTGGTATACCTGAAAGGAGTCACATCTTCGCATAAGAACACATTTTACATTTCACAAAATTGTGAAGCATGTTCGAATTTCCGAGCTTGTGCAATTTTCTAAAGCTTAGAAAAGTGCACAAACTCGGAAATTCGAATATCTTAATTCGTTAGTATCGTTACTTACATCGAATTCGAAAAGAAAATACGCTTTAAAATTATAGAAAAATATATGACAGAAAATTACCAAAAACTTTCAGATTGCACAGTAGAATGTTCTCCTTGTATTTTCTTGCGGAGCTTCATTAACCATACGCCAATTTAGCAAGGCAGTCTCGACCACTGATAGCAAGGCAGTCTCGACCACTGAGCGCCTGTCCTGAAAAGATCAGCGGTCTGGTGCGAGGCTGTCCTTGTGCTGTGTGTACGTGAATCGGGAGCTCCTTTCGGACATGATTTGATCCTGTCCCTTGTAATTCAATCTCTATTCCACTCAGTGCTTCTATCACACAGAGTTCGATTCAATAATGGTGTCAACACAGATCGTTAGCAGCAGTGTTCCCAATTCCCACCTATAAACCAACATCAAAATAAATGCTGATAACGACTGTAGTGTATAGGGTGTATTGGGACTGATCGAGTTAAATCTGATACTGATTGATGCCCACGTACTCCACCCTGTTCCGGAAATCACATACGTTTCCCCGGGACAACTCGTATAAGAGAGGTTTTCTGAGTGGATCGACATATTTCTTCAGGATACCTGGCACTAGGCACCTTTTTCGTTATGAGACTAGCAACGCTACATTGTAGTACATTGGGTGAGGGTTGTGATTACAGCGTTCCCGAATCTTGGAAACGCTTCCTCGCCTCAGGGCATAATTAATTGTGTTTGTGACGTCACCAATAATTTTCCACATTTCGAATCCAATCCCTTCCTACTATATATTAATCGATTCCTTACCAAAATAGAAATATTTCTTAGTCTCGGAAGGTTTTCGATTGGAGCTCATGCAGCCGAGTTATTCGACGAAATACGTTTCACTTGCAATTTGAGCGTGAAGTTTCTCAACAGCGGTACTTTTTTATTTCATTTTCTGAACCGCTGTATACATGTGCTCATTCTATTTTAATATTGAAATTTAAAATTTTCTGAAAGGAAGCTAAATTCGGCTATTTGTGAATAAAATCAATTCGTGATTGCAATTTTTTGCTAAGCTACGGTAAGTACTCGCATCATACGATTTGACATCTGAGAAAATCTTGTATATTTCTCCCTTTTTTGCTCGTGAATTACTCTTTTAAGACCACGCACGTCGGAAATAGGCTCAAAAATCAAATTTAATGTAATTAAAGCGGTTAGAACGGATCGAGAACAAATAGCATACTGTAATTTCAGCAAACAAATTGCAATCACGAATTGATTTTATTCACAAATAGCCGAATTTAGCTTCCTTTCAGAAAATTTTAAATTTCAATATTAAAATAGAATGAGCACATGTATACAGCGGTTCAGAAAATGAAAAAAAGCACCGCTGTTGAGAAACTTCACGCTCAAATTGCACGTGAAACGTATTTCGTCAAATAACTCGGCTGCATGAGCTCCAATCGAAAACCTTCCGAGACTAAGAAATATTTCTATTTTGGTAAGGAATCGATTAATATATAGTAGGAAGGGATTGGATTCGAAATGTGGAAAATTATTGGTGACGTCACAAACACAATTAATTATTCCCTGAGGCGAGGAAGCGTTTCCAAGATTCGGGAACGCTGTAATCACAACCCTCACCCAATGTACTACAATGTAGCGTTGCTAGTCTCATAACGAAAAAGGTGCCTAGTGCCAAATGTATGTTGACCCTCTCGGATAGTCTCTCATAAATCGTATGAAATAGTATAATTTCACAACAAGGTAACATACGATTTTCGAATAAAAATTAATTTTAACAAAGTAGACTGATGTACAAAAAACCTCCGCCTTTGTACTAACCGTTAAACATAGGTTGATTCACGATATTACCAAGCAATGTACGAGCACACTGTGAGAACTATTTCATTCCACTCGTCTCGTGCGCAAATGAGTGTGAGTATGTATCAACTACTGTCATTTGTGCGTTCTCTGATCTCTCTAAATTTCACAAATGCACTCTCGTCTCTAGTATCTTCCGTTAGTAATGAGTGCCTACAATTGTCTAAGTGCGTTTCATGTATTTTGACCGCGTCTCCTGGCAAGTTCAGTAAAAACTAGATCACTGTGATTTTCCTCCTTTACACGAGTTACCTTCCCGGGCCCTTTAACATATCCATATTCTCGCTGCGAAATGAATGATATTAATACACACTATACAAGCGAGTATTACTGTGGAATAGAATACTGTGTGATGTTGTTTGTTTGTAGAATTCTTTGCTTGTGTCAACCGCATTGACAAATATACTACTTATTTTTCACAGTTTACAACATTGCTGCGGAATTATCATTACAAAATGTCACTGCAATTAAACCGATAGTGAAACACATTAAATTTGATACAACATCATCAGAATTAGATTTGATACTGACAATTGTCAAAGCGATTTCCGTGTTTCACAGTTCACTCCTATCACAGAGTTCGGCACAGTAATCGAGTCAACCTCAAATCGTTAGCAACAATGTAGCCTGTAGGGTTGCGGAGGGAACGGGCCTTATCTGGGAGGGCCAAACTATTTATGGTGAAATGGCAATCTGTAGTTAAAAAGCAAAACAAAAATACTCTCCGAAATGGGTCTCCAATTCACGTGCAAAAACAAATGGATAACTTCGCAGAGAAAGTTTTCGTTGCTACCAAACCGTCTGCGAATAAAAAACCGGCAGCTATTAAATGTATCTTGTTTTGAAGAAGGGGAACAGGCCTTGTCTTACCACGATCTGTGGATGATGGCATGCAATTACACCACGAGACAACTGTGTGCGTAATTGGCTCTTCCGGACACAAAAAAGGAGATTTATTTGCATGTTTTTGCGATTTCTAGGGGCACCCACTCAAAAAAACAGAGTATTTCCGTTTCCTAGATGTGTGTGAAAATGCGTGCGTGAACTTCTGTGATTCATGCGTTCTCCGTGATTTCTCCACATTTCGTAATTGCACTTTTGTCTCTAGTATCATCAGTGAGTAACGAATGCTTAATACTTAATACTTTATTCTCCATCGGGAATGTGGGTGAGGACAGTTATCTTGACGTGATGATGGATTCTTCGGCTCAGGATTGAGCTGTTTTGTGTGTTGAATCAGGCAGTTTTCGTGTCACAATCACAACTTACGGATTCGGGAGGTGGTCGTAACTAATTTGGGGTTTTTTCGAAGCCCTACTGAGAAGGGGGTTTTGGGGGCAGTTACTAGGCGGGAGGTGCACGCAACTATCGAACGGCGTTTCGTGTATTTTGATTTCGTCTACTGCAAGTTCTACGATTGCGAAAGGTTCGCACCCGAGATGCCTTGAGGCAAAATATGGATTACGCAATCCCACGTTGCAGCTGGCTTGTCAAAGTAGCTTGACATGAAACAACTTTACTTCAAGTTCAGCAGAGTGGGTTTCTCTTTCCACTAACTCAAAACCATCCTGGTTGCTTTATAATTTCTTGCTATTATATTCTCGTCTTGTGTGGATGAATCGTGGACCGCTTTTGGGGCAAGTTTGGATCGCCTCCTTGTAATTCAATACCTATTCCACTCGCTGCGTTCACACAGAGCGAAATCAACAAACATTATGCATTAGCAAAATGTAGTCTGTAAAGCAGTGTGAAGGAACAGGTTTTATCTGAAGTGGAGGAAAAACGGACCTATGAGTGATATCATGCAGAATAAAAAATATGAGCTCGTAGTTTGTTCTTCAGGGCATGCTTAATGTGAATAAGAGAAGTAATTACACTTGCGAAATCGTTTAACACTTACTCATTGATAAGATTTCCGAAAAAAAACGAAATAGAAAACATTAAAATATCAGAATAAATGAAATTCATTTGGTTATAAAACTTGTTTTTTTATCTGGGTCGGACTCAATTCGAGAATAAAAAAGTTGCTTGTTTTTCTAGTGCCTGATTTTCTTTCGCTTAAGAGATCAATCGTATCTACGAGCATCCCACACAAGAAAGCATCGCCTTTGCAGCAACTGTGAAACACATGCTTACTAATGTTGCGCAAATTTCATGGGGTGCAAGGTGCAAAACAGTTGTATGCACCCTTTCATAACTTTCTTCCTAGTGAAGCTACAACTTCCAAATTTGATACAGATATTGCAAGCCACGTTTGGAACATTTTACTTTTTGATTGCAGAGATTTCGTTCAGTTTGAGCTGAGTTACACTCGTTTTCCACCCTTTGATGGGGAAATTTCCCCGAAGAAATTAGCGCAGCATTAGCATTGCTCAGGCACTATTTGTCCACTGATTCTGATCCACTGATTCACACTAAGATACATATTTCATTTCAATTGCATTTTCTATGTCGGGTAATGCGGGTGTAATTCCTGTTATTTGTGTGTCATCCCTGATTTCTCCACAGTTCAGAAACGAATTTTCGTTTATAGTGTCTTCAGTGACACATGATTCCAAACCTACAGACCAGGGATAGAGCGAGAGAGTGTACAAAAGTGAGAGAGTCCCTCTCGATTTCACACGCTCTCTCACTCTAAAGGCCTTTCTGGAAGGTCTGTGGAATGATGTGACTAAGATACATATTTCATTACAATTGCATTTTCTATGTCGTGATGCCGGTTTAATTCCTGTTATTTGTGTGTCAACCGTGATTTCTCCACAGTTTTCAGAAACGAACCTATAGTGTCTTCAGTGACTAATGAGTGCCTACAACGTTCAAAGGTCGTATCGTGCAATTTGACCTCTCGATTGCGATTTTCGTGTGTATTTTGATCGAGGAAAGTGCACAATCGTTGTAAGATTCGATTTTTCAATCTCAGTAAACAGTGAATTGCCAATCAGAATTCACCGTTTGCTCGTATCGCACAGAATACGCCCAGGCGATGGAGTCAGTATTTATTAATTGTTCGCAGCAGCAACGAACTAAATATTCCCCGAAGGGCTCCTGAATTCACGTGCACACAACACGAGAGTAGCCTTGCAACATTGATCATCTCAGGGCAGGCTGGACAGGCGAATGCATGTTTACCCTTTTTTCAAAAGAAAATGCAGCATGTGAATGAGCGGAGGAAATGGTCATTATCTGAGGTGCAATCGAAAGGACGAGCTACAACATGTAGTTAATAGACAACACGATTTATTTTAGCTTAATTTGCACTTCCGGTTAGGATAAATAGCAAAACATGCATGTTTTCATTGCACTTGCGATTCCATGGAACACTCACTCGAAAGGTTATGAAATGCGAATCGTATTTCACTTACGCAAGAAAGTGATGAAACAAGAAATACATTCTATCATCCCCAATGAAAACACAACATGCATGCCCTTTTTTGAAAAGTTTGAGCAATGACTTACTACGCGTCCACAATCGACATACCTGCATTTCCGCAAAAAGAAGTCAATGGAATGTTTTGTTGATGTTATCGAGCACCAACGATCCGCGTATTTTATGTTCTGATCCCTATTCCCATCACGTAAGAGCCCACTCCAACATGACAACCTACTTCAAAATCTGATAAAGACTGTAGTTTACGGGGGACGAAGTGTAGTCGGTCGAGTTCGATCTGAGTGTTTTTGGGTATTTATTTCCAGGCAGATTGCCGGTATAAACTGCGTTTCCAGCATGGAATCAGACAGGAGCCCTTTTACCAAGCTAGATCACATATAATTTACAGTCTGGAATCAGGCAGGGATCCCGGTAGGGAAAATACTATCGTAACCCGTGTAAGTGTGTAGGGACGAAGAGTGATTGAATGAGTTCCATCTGATAATGATCGTTTGTCGGTGTACACAGAGAGAAAAATTACTTCGCCATGCATGCGAGTTAGTGATTAAATTACTTAGTTTATGCAGAGAGATCGTGGAAGAGAGAGCGTGGAGAGCTTAAGTAATTTAATCACTAAGTAATTTTATAAGTAATTAAGTAATTAAACTAAGTAATTAAGTAATTCGAAGTAATTTTTCTCTGAGTTCATGCTACTCTGCTCCGGTAATCGCAGATGTCAGGCGAAAAAGAAAGACAAAAATGACTGATCGAGTTAAATATGATACCAATTGTTATTGCCCACGTCTATTTTGTTCCGGTAATCTCATGGCGCGATGGGACATAACGAAAGAAGAGAGGTACGTTTATTGCACGAGATCGTATAGGACATCGCTAATAGCACTTCAATGCTGGACGACGGAGTGCGGGGAATTTCGACAATATTACCCGTATGAAAAGAACAACAAGTATGACAAAGACAATCGTTACAAAGGAAGCAATTAAACTGAATTGGCCTACAGTAGTTAAACTTTCAGGATCTGAGCATCGACTTTTTCTTGCTCATTTAGTATGAATCTCAGACGGAGTCGTCCTGATGCCGATCGATCGAAAACCAGGGAAGAATCGATGGATGAGAGGTAGGTCAGCGACGAGGGTACAAGGGAGAGGACGTAGAAGAAGAGGTAGACGGCTGTAAGAATGTGAGTGAGAAATACTACAATTCGTGCGAGATATGCGTATTTTTCATGAAAAGCTAGTAAACGCGCAAGAGTTCTTGAAGCGCTTGCATTCACCAATAAGTTTCAAAAAAAAGAAATAATGTACTCACAGTAGACAAGAAAGACGCGCGGATCGGGAAAGATGAGAACGAACAGGGTGGGAATGGTGAGGCCTGAAAAGTGATCGAATAGAGTCAATGCATTAAAGAAGGAGTATTATGATCTCGCACTCCCTCATTCCTCATCTCATATGTGCCAATGGCGTGGTCGGTCTCTCCTCTTTTCCCAATATCCCTCCCTCCCATTTTTGAATCCCTGCGCGTCAGGATCAGTTTGGCACAGAGCCAAAAGCGATTAACTTTGTTCAAACTTATCAGCTGAACATGCGGTTTGCGGGGCTCTTATCTGGAAACCGATTACCATATCCCGACAGTGAGAACTCAGTTGACCAAAAGTTCGTGGGATACCACCTTTAATGCTATATATAACAAAGTATCTTGTATGACGCTCATGAACCTTATTTCATGATGTGTGAGCCCAAGTAACGTACCGATGAAATACGCGGCAATGATCAGTCGGCGAATCAGTCCTCCTGCAAAATTAGCTCATTAATTAACATTCTCATTAATATTTTTTTTAAATTTAAAGCTAAAAAATTTCAAAAAAACACACCTTCAATCGTGCATGCGGGTCGAGTCGGTTGCTGCTCACTCGCAGTCTCAGATTTCTGCTGCTGAAGAGTGGTCGCAATTGTCATGTTGATGCTGAAAATTAATAAAAATCACCAACTCAATGCAAAACACGATGACAATAAACAATGAGACAAATGATAACCGGCAGGGAGGAACAAAGACTACAGGCGCCAATACCATGTAGCGGGCATAGTTACTACTCGGTTATTATGCAACGCAGTGCGCAGGTTGAGCGATAGTGTGTACGAGATAGTGATCTCTCAGAGTGTGCGTGCCCCACTCTCACTCATTCTCTCTGGAGAGAAGGCTGTATAAGTACTCTCGACAGCAGGGCGCGACTGTACTACAAAGTGCTGATGGCTACGTTGCCTCTCCTCCCCCTCCGCCCCCCTCCTCCTCTCCCCGTGTCTGGATCAACCCCCTATTCTCCTGAAACAGAAATTCACCCGCGCGTACTCTAGTTTGCTCCTTCGTTCGCAGATCGGAGTGCAGAGTTCGCAGAATATGTGTCTGTGACAACTGGTTAGATGCACCCGGGCGAATTAGTCTTCTTCCTGTTTCCGACACGAAATCAACACCACAACTGATTTTTGTTTTGTTCATCTATGAGGTGAAAATCATGTGAAACGGAGCAACATTATCTCATTTTGATTTCATGATCACAGAACGCTGCACAATGCTGATACGCTCCTATGAAGAACTCAGAATTACATTAGTTCAGAGCACACTCTAAAGCTGAATATTCAGGATTCTATATTTTGCGAGCTCATTTCAGAGTGGTCAATCTAGGTCACCCAGGTCGCGGGGAATTTGTACTTTACTATACTAGGTCGCCCCCGCCCCGAGGTTACGATAGTGCACGGCTCCCTAATTTGGAGCTGAATACGTGTCTGATCCTCGTCACGAAATGTCTCGAAAAGTGGGATTTGAATCAACAAATGCGCTTTTCTTGAGGGATTCAACTGTAATTATCTTTAAAAATGATGCCCCGAAATTCGCTAATAATAATTCGAATATTCTAATCTCGTCAAAGGCGCGACAGATGCGCCGTAACAATTCTCGTGCGCGCGCGGAAATTCTGCAGAAATTGCACGGGAAAACAGTTGATGTGAAAGTGAGGGTGGAAATTACACACCCGCAACAGTCGCGGCAAAGTTTGATCAACAAGGGAAAGGAGTAAGTAATGGTAAAGTTGCGCCCACACTCATGTGATTATCCACGAAATATAAGAATCAATAAATCAATTCTTTCTGCATTTTAACAACGAATTGCCACAAAAAACTGTAGGAGTTTGAAATTGCAGAGTTTCAAACTCAAATTGGCGAAAGGGTGCACTCTCTAGCATTAGAGTCTGAAACTGTCTCTCTCAAGGCGTATTAATAATTGACTTATTTCTTCGTGAGTAGTGTTCAAGCGAACAGAAAAAAAAACGATCAAGCAGCGAGTGAACGTGGAAGTTAGAAAGTGAGAATGTGTGTTAGCATATCACTGACCCACCTAAATCTCCCACACATGTGCAGCAAGAGTGTGTGCAGAAGGTATTCCGCGCAAATTGAAAAAGATCAGATTGGAGTTTACACAATTGAGTGAGTATCTCTCGGCTTCCATTGAAGAAGAGAGAGATTTGAATTTTTATTGGGGTGTTTGAAACCACATAAAATTTCTTCTTCAAGGCAATAGCTCCACAGGGAGGAGCCGTGTTGCACACTTGTGGGATTTCAAAATTTGATCTTTCCTTCTGAGAAATTTGCGCGACATTAGAGTGTTTCAGCCATAGTCTCTCACTGTCGCGCACTGTCTTTCTTGTGTACTGACCTGGAAGTTGGAAAGTGCGTGAAAAATAAGAACTGGCAAAAATCTGATAATATTCTTGTTGGTGCCAGCAATTTTTGACAGAATGGTACTCTAACTGGAAAAATATATTTTTTGATGTTCGGGAAAATATTTTGATCAGATATCTCCATTTCGCGCTCTCTCTACATCGATCTGCTGATGATAGAAGACGCGGAACGAAAAGATCTGATCCAATTATTTACCCGCATTTAAAAGTTGTTTTTGATAAATATCGGAGTATGCAGTGTGTTACTTTGTTGCAGTGGCGAAAACATGTGCTGTGATACGGCAAAGAAGGAAGTTTTTTGGCGATTCGTATTTTTTTCCGATATCGAATTCAATTACCAATGTTGAATTTCAAAAAAATTGTAGAACATATTTACAACTTGTACAAGATTAACACTCAATCGAGCAACTTGTCTCGAGAAAATTTTGGAAGCGGAAGGGCTGTATGGAACGAAGAATTCACCTGAGCATATTATTATTATTATTATTATTATTATTATACCCATCGTAGTAATAAACCAAATGAAATTATTTGTTATTGGTTTTTTATCAGCCACTCCAAGCACACACAAAACACACAGAATATAATACAATTGAGAATAGATATTTTTGCAATTCGCATTTTTTTATTCTCAAACGTATCCATTTCGAATGCTATTATGTAAGAAGTATAAGAGTTTATCAACGACGAAAAAATTATAATTTAAGAGTGGACAAAGTATTTAATTTTTCATTCTCCCTCTATTTGCCTGGGCTGTAGCACATCTTGCTGAAAAAAACACAACAGTTATGTTTATTTTATTGAATGTTCCTTTTCGAAATTAAAAGTTTTTTTAACAAATTACACCCACTCGCAGTGGTCTCGACAGCCCCTGGGATCGTTGTGCTCACTCAGACAGGGCGTGAAACAGCTTAATTATAATGTAAAATAAATGATATAAAGTTATAGAACTGTATTTAATGCTCTCTAAATTTCCAAAAAAATTGTTCGAGTTTCGAAAATGTGGACTAACATGAACACAAAAAAGTCCCAAAAATCAGAACACAAAGCGAACACTTACTTGCAAATTAGCTGTTTCTAGTGACTGCACACAAAGTTTTCACTTTGTGTCTTTATTCTAGAGACATTTTTCTACGAGAAATATCATGTTGAAATCTCACATATCCATTCTCGAGTAATACTCACCACTAGGGTTCCCTTATTGGAACTTATTGGAATTGAACTCATCACTACTCTCTCTCTATTTTACACACTCTCTCGCATGCGTTGCGGTCTGTGTTCCTTTGTTCTCCAAATTTCACAATTCCATTTGATTCCAATAAGAGAACCCTACTCACCATCCGAAGCACTTGTGGTACTCCCTCACCGCCGTGCAGTTAAATGCGTACTGTGATCGGTAGCCGGGCGGTTGCTTGCTAATTTTCGGGGTGGTCTGTCTATCTGATTGCGTGAAAATGGATAAAAGCAGGAGTAGAACGCAGATAAATGGAGCTGGGCGATGCATCGTGCAAAGTAGGGAAAGCGGAGGATGCTTCCATCAATTTATTGTGCGAAAATTTTCAGTTCCGACCTAAAAATTCCGTGTCGCCCAAAGGTGTGCAGCTGCGGCGAAGTTGTTGTGCACAAGCTCCGCCCACTGCACCTATGCCAAATTAGGTAGAGGTCGATACTAGCCCTCTACCGTAGTTTGTCGACTGGGGTAACTAAACCGCTATGCTTCGAAACTCGGGTTAGGTCATGGCCCGGCGCGCTTTACTCGAGACGGGTTGGCGCCCTACGACGTTGTTGACTTCAACGTCGCCCGCTCCCTCTCCCGGCGGGGCAACCCGGCTCGCGTAGCGCGCGCTCTCTGACCACATGGTATAAGCCGAGGAACCACGGCGGGAAATACATAGTCCGAAGCTAATCTTGGTCTAATTCTCTAATAACCAGAGGATCGCCAGAAGTGGGCGGAGACTGCTGAGTTCTTGAATGGCACAATACGGATGCCGAATTTCCCTGCTGACTCATAGTGAAGAGTAGCACATCGAATACACAGGCAAGTTTGCAGAGCATTACATGCGTCGTGTCACAAGATCTTTTAAGTCATCTGCTCGTCAGGATTGAAATTTTGAATGCATAAATTTCATACAATCATGTATCCATTTTTATTGGCCATTATTTGTCCTTTACTTTATTTCTTTGTCTATAGTTACTCGATTTGTAAGCAGCTAATAGTGACCATGCGCACATCACATCTACTTTCAGCAACCACTGAAACGCAAACCCGCCGCGTTTTAATTTATGTGCCCCTTTTCCCCCAATAAACAATTCTATTTCAGAATTCTTTCCTCATCTGATACTTCCGAATATAAAAACGACTTACTTTATTCAACCGTATCCAATGGACGATTTTCGGGAGTATCTTCAAGTGTAAGGAGAAGTTTCATTGATGAAACTCGTATAATTAAAACTGCTGATACTGTTCCTTCAAGTTTGAGAGAATATGCAACATAACATCATTTATTTATAGCCAGCGAATATAATAAAATGTTAAAATACACTTTTATCTTTATGCAACGAGCTCACAGAGCCACAAAAAATATCGTGCACAAGTTAGCGGTATATGCGAGTATCAGAGAAATTATAAATGTCACAAACACCAGCTTTACTTAATTAACTAACTTTAACCAGTTTTAATTATAATGAAGGATCAAGCAATTTCAGTAGCCGCTCCAATCCTTTGAGAGACGGCTACCAACCCAGATCGCCTCTTGATACCATCCCGATTTGACCGTCGCACGATCCCGCCACGCCCTTTACTCCGGCCTTTTCAGCGCGAAAATTGCTCTAGAGAAGAATGAACGAAAAATGAATTGATTGCGAGAGTGAAATCACCTGTGTCTGCTTGTTGCTATTGAAAGACATCTCTTCCTCCGAATCCAAGATCAGCGAAATAGAAGATGGGAAAACTACAACTTCACCGACTGATGCGACAGCCTGGAATGCACATAACTTGTCATACAAACCGAAATTTCCCGAATGCACTGCAAATCGCACTGTATGGTTCTTCAACTTCTTCATTTTAAAGAATACACAAGAGATCGTATAGAAAGAGTTGGTTCTCGAATGGTTGTCCACGAAATGAAACCTTGGACAACCGCTCTCCAAGCAAATTTGACAATAACCATGTTGTTGGGGAGCGGCGGGATGGTATTGAAAGCGTCGTTGATGAGGCACATCATTCCACAGGCCGGTCAACCATCCAGAAAAAAGGCCTTTGGAGTGAGAGAGTGTGTGAAATCGAGAGGGACTCTCTCACTTTTGCATACTCTCTCTTCCTAACCCTGGTCTGTAGGTTTGGAATCATGTGGAGGACGTCAAAATGGTTTCCGTCGACGGTCAATCAGCCAGCAAACTGGCAACGGCCTGCACGAAATCAAATCAAATCAAATCATTTATTCAAGCCTCAGGTCGTGAGCCTGTTGAATGATGCTTCTGTTCCACAAATCGGGGTATCTTCTGCACGTATTAGCCCATCTGGATCCCATTCGGTTTACTATTTCATCTCGCCATCTCATCTTCGGCCTTCCGACAAGCCGCTCTCGGTCGATTGGTGTCCAATTAACAGTTCTCACCGCCCATCTATCATCATTAAGTACAGCAAGTCTTCTAGCCCAACTCCACTTCTTATGCATTGCTCTTACACGAACGTCTGGCAGCGGTACTTTGGTTTCAAGCCATTCATTTGTTCTTCTATCAAATCGAGTTACTCCTGCCATTTTTCTCATCATACTCCTCTGTGCAACAACTAGCCTTTTGCACGACGGAGAATATATTACACTTATAAAATGATACGAACACACAAAATGGTACTTCCTGTGTTTACCAAAGCGAGAGAGCGGGCAAAAGTGAGAGGGACGTGCCTGTGTGGTAAACAACGGAAGTCCGTCATTTGACTTTTTGGTGTGATCGTATCATTTTATAAATGTAATATGCATCGGTCTCCCCAACACTCTCTCATCTGCACGAAGAGAGTGGGCAAATCGGAGACCTCATTTACGCGTATGAACTATTACAAATGCGCAAAACTTGTCCAAAATTATAAAATGTTCCGCTGATATACAGCAGAAACGAAGGTGAGAGAGCATGTGAAAACGAGAAAAGCAGACAGTGACCACACCACACTCACTATCAGAGATTTCGTGGCATGAATGTTACGGGTATATGACCGCCTAAACGTACCTGTCGGCAGGTAGAAAGCATCCATGTTTCAGTTGTTTGTTGTTTGTTTGTTTGTTTGTTTGTTGTTTGTTTTTTTTGTTTTTTTTGTTTGTTGTTTGTTTGTTGTTTGTTACAGTTAGTTTCAAAAAGCATGGCAGTCGCAGGGAAAGGGCATGGATGCTGCAGCTATTGCAAATTCATAAACACTCGTCCGAAACAATAAAACGTTCCGCTGATAAACAGAAGAAACTAGGACGAGAGTGCACGCGAAGGCGAGAGAATCAGACAGTAAGCACACCACAGGTAGTTCTCGAAGAGGATCGTAGTATTTTAAATTTGTAATAGTCCACCTGAGTATCGACAAAAAGCATGCCTGTTACAGGCACCGGGAAGGTGGACAGGTATCGGGCAGGTAGAAAGCATGTATGTCGCAGCCTGTTATTTACCTTTTTACCTGTCATGTAGCTGCGACATCCATGTTTCCTACCAGCCGGCATCCTTTTTTTACCTGTCATAGCCATGTCACCAAATCTCTGAGCAGGTAGTGCTGGAAGCAGAACGTAGTATTTTAAAATTGCAATAGTTCAATGAACAAAATTTTGTATACAGTTTTTTTAGGAGAGAAATTAGGAGGAAGAGGTGGTGAGAATAAGAAATTGCTCACAAAAGCAGGCAAAGTCCATCACTCCCTCCCATTTCGTTTCCTCTTCAGACAGCCCAGTTTCCTTGCTCATCCAAGTGATTGAGGCTGGAAAGAAAATAATTTGAATTTGCAATGTTTCATATTTGTTTATGTAACACAAGTACACACTTGTTTGATGTTCGTTTCCATTATCACTTCAATATCAGGGATCCTGACACCTGTCCCCTTTCTATACTCTTCGATGCAAGTGATATCAATTAGTCATTCAGAACAAGAAAACGTGACATTTAATTGGTAGAGCTAACTATTTAATAATATTTAGTAATATAGTAATAACAATATTTAGTAATATAATAATATTTAGTAATATAGTAATAAACTCACTCCCGTTCGCGAGAGTGACCTTGAACCCGCAATTCGGCAATGCGAACACCGGAGAAACCGAGACTGGCCCCTCCTCTCCTCCCTGGATATTCAGAAATATGTAATGTTTTATCGAAGCCCGAAGACGCAACGGAATAATGCTTAGAATAAGCGAGATTCTTGGCACGTTGGCAATTTTTTTTCAATTAATGTGATTCTCGTGTTACAACGGATGGCTAAAATGTATAACAGGTTAGAGAGAATTGTAAAGAAGACAAAGGAGAAGACACACCAGGAAAAAGTTGAAAAATCCTGAGCTCCTTTCCTCGCCTTGGTTCATGTCGAAACTGGTGCCGCCTTGTACGATAATCCCTCATGAACTGTCTGTAAATATCGGTTCACTTTATTCCAAATCTCCAGAATGGAGTAGTATGTGTCCACAGCATTCGAAACAGAGTCGGCGAGAACGGGTTAGAGAAAGAGAGAGATAGCGAGAGAGCGCGCCAAACGAGATTGTCAGACAACGAGAGACGTTCTTGGCATGGTGCCAACTGGATGCTGTGTGTCTGCTCGAGAAATTACCTCTCGATGTTTACTCTTAAAACTATAGATAACCTTTAAACCCTAAAAATCTTAAAAAGTTGGCATTAAGTTTCTCAAGATATGTATAACATTATAGAGAAATACATACAATAATACATTGTGGTAGCAGGTGTTGTGGGTAGACTTTGAAAGGTAACTAAACAACTACCCGCATAACAGGAAAATTGACCGCTTTTTTGAAGAGAGAGCGCGCGGAATGAAGAGTGTGGAGGTGTAATTTCCCTCTTATGCGGGTAGTTGTATAGTTACCTTTCAAAGTCTAGTCGTGGGAGTAGGAGTCGGATCGGAATTTTACTTCCTTCCACAGCCCGTTCTAACACCCCAGTTAGGGATCAAGAGTTTTTCCAAACAATTTTTCATACATTTTCTTGACCCCTTTCTGGAGGCTTATAATATTGTGATATCCCTTCATGATGGCTATGCAAATTGGCCTTTACCGACTCGTAAGACGTTTCTCCCTAAGTTGTTCCTCTTTCCGACTGACTAGTGACCACTCTCGGATTCTACTCCCTGTGGATCGCTCACCTAGTCTTTCCATACATCCAATACTAATCGATTGTCCTATTTTTGTCCCATTGATCGTCCATCCCACAAAGTTGCGTTTGCAGTAAAGTGGGAGTTCCGTGGAGTTGGATTCTTCAGCATCCTGAAGCTATTACATTTATAAAATGATACGATCAAACAAAATGTCGAACTGGGGACTTCCTATGTTTACCGAGACGAGAGAGCACGCAAAAGCGAGAGGGTCGCTATGGTAAACAACGGAAGTTCGTTATTCGGCTTTTTGGTATGATCGTATCATTTTATAAATGTAATACATTGTACTTATAAAGTGCAATTTGCACTAAAATAAACACAAAAATAGAGGGGAAAAGAAGAGATATGTGTATTAATTAGCAAGAGTAATCACCGTATAGAATAGTAGTTTGTCGGAGGGGCAGCTGGCGGTTACTTCGTTGTTATTGTTGGTAATGATCGGAGCTGTGCAATTAGCACACTCTTCTTCCGTAGCGAGCTCGTACTCACAGTGCTTCTTCTGAATTGAAAAAGTTTGCAAATACAAAAAAAATATTTTTCGTTTGCGCGACATCGTCTTTCTGTCTTAAGAAATTACGCTAAACCGAATGTTCGTGCTTCCCGCACAGAACAAATCCAAAGAATCCACTTCGAAGGAAGAAAGCAGCCCCCACTCGCAGCTCATATCTGGTGTGCCAGTCTATGCAGTTGCGAGGCTGTACTAAGACAATTTCTCATTTAGAAAAAATTTAAATGGCACTCACGTTCACAGTCTTAGGTGCTGCGCATTGAAACGCTCCTTGTCCGACCAATTCATGAATCTCACAAACTTTCTTCGCTCCATCATAATTATACGCCTCACACGCTCCGTTTCCATCACATTTTTCCTTACAATCCGATTCGATCGTTTCAGAATGTCTAGAGATCTTGTAAATAGTCGATACTTGTTGAGTGAAATACTCCCACTTTGCCGAAGCAACTGAACAGTTCATGAAGAGTAGAAGGAGAGCTAGGACTATAGCTTTCATCGTGAAATAGAGGCCGAATGGAAGGGAGAATGGTGAATTAAAAGCGTGGAAGAGGGGGAAGAAGTCTCAATCGACGGTTCACCATGGAAATGCCACACAGCCGAGAATCAAATACGCTATGCGAATTGTCCATTTTGAGATTTAGCACGCCCTTCGCATGGTGGTTCCATCTTTCATTGCGTATACGTTTACATAGGGCCCACAACGTCCGCCCACTTCTTGCGATTGCAAAATCGCCATAACGCGGAAAGTACACGTGATTCAATTAGTCGAGAATGACCAATTCTTGGGGTTATCGACGAGCTGTATCGAATAATAATAATAAACATATTTATGCGAGCCAGGAGGAAACGCGGTACAATAAGATAAAAGGCACGAATTATTATTGTGGTACAACAACAAAAACAAGAAGGAATGAGCCTAAATAAGAGTTGGTGAGTAGACGATGAGATGTCGAAAAGCGAAAAATAATTTTAAATATGGTTGAAATAGATTTAACAAGGAAATCACAACTTTCGATAGCCGTGTAATATCACAGGGGAAAAAATCAAAATTTTCGACTTCGAATTGTGCATTTGTTTGCAAAAATAGATCCCTTCACTAACTAGAGACCACTCTTCTCTTTCTGTTCATAACTCTGGAATCGCCGATGGTCGGACTAGTAGCAAGTGGTGGGTGGTCGGCTTGGCAAGTGACGTAGCAAGTGGATATTAGTCAAGGTTATTCGCAGTTGTTATGGCAATGTTGCTAATTTTCCGAATTTGTATCCTTTAAAAGTTCTTTAAATAAAGTTCATAGGGCGCAGATAATGGGTTTACACTTTGTAACTTTACAGTGTTGTAAGTTGCATTTAGTTTTCGTTTTCTTTTTTTTTAGTTTTCGAAAAGTTGATTATTCGACCTTAGTTTTTCAATTTCAACAATATTTTTCGTATTTATATCAATCTTTTATGAAAAACAGTTATGACGAGCGCGAAAATTCGTAGAACGACGCGAATCTGAATGTCTGCCCAATAGACTTCGAGAAATAATGAAGCAACAGGTTGCATAAGAGGCAAATCAATCTCCGCTCTCTTCATTTCTCACAATCTCTCACCGCTGTAGCGGTGCATTTGCCTCTTGTGCAACCCGTTAAGTCGTTATTTATCGAAGTCAACTGCCCAATTCGCGAATAGAATTATTCGAAATAACAACACTACTATAGTGCTGGTCGAATTACTATTACTACTATATAGTGGTATTACTGCTATAGTAATATAGTGCTACTATAGTGCTGGTCGAAGAAATTACGAACAATTAAACATCAATTCTTCAAAGCTGCCTAATATCCAAAGTAAAATCATATAGAAACTACCGAAAAAATACCGAAAAAATAAACAACATCTCTTCAAAGCCTAACCACCGCAGCATAATAACAACCAAAGCAATATTTAAATGTACCTTTTTTACAACAATGAAGCTACTTAACGATACTGATATAATGTTCAAGAAATAAATTACATTTTATTTCGAGAATGTCGTGCTCGTCATTAGAATTCTATGTAAGACAGACTGCGTACATTTGATTCGCACGAAAGAGCATCGTGATTTCCTCAAGTGTGTTAATGACGTTTCTTCCGTTATACGCCCACTCGAAAGTCCATTCGCCTCTCGCCTTGTCGCACTTCGCCGATTCTATCAGCACTTTGTAAAATCTCTGAATAATAAGTGATCTGAATAACACAAAATAGTAGTATAGATAGCCCCCGCAGTCTCCGCCCATTTCTACCGGGCCCTCAATCGCGCATAGTTGAAACGGTTGAAGCACAAGCTGCATTCTAGACGCCTTGAGTTGTTCTTGGGGTTGTTTCGTAGCACTTGAGAAGCTCTATCGATCGCGCCCAGGCGCATGGTGCCACGATAAGTTTGTGGCAAGCCAGACCCAATCAAATAAGAAGCAGTCTAAATGGGAGGCACATGTCGGAGAACAATTCTTATATTCAAGAGACCTAGCGCCCTGTGTATGGTCACGCCGATTACCTTATACATTGCTTGCGTAGTAATTGCTGATGTTCTCCCTCGAATAACGAGGTTGGAAAAAGAATGTAAAAGAATGATGATCGTATTCAGCCGTACCTCTCCCGGAGCGGTGACAACTCTGAGGTTGCCCTTTGAACAGCACAAGCCTGCTGGACATGGGGTAGGAGTGGAGCACTCTTGACTGCCGGTAGCCTGACATTGCGCCGATGTGACCTCCGGCGGCGGCTTGCAGTCTGGTAGAGTTGTGTGTATTGTCTGCTTCTCTAATGTTCGTTCGCCATTATTTCTGTTGGTTATCAACGGGATGTTATATTACTTCGAAAGATGTCTACAATACCTGGATGCGCAGGAATTCCGACCCCATTATCTCCTCTCATGGGAAGGCAGGCTAGCATGAGAGAGGGAAGAAGTAAATGGAGAGTGATTCGATTCAACATTTCCACCTGTAGTATATATGAATCATTGAATGAATAACGATTTTTAAAAAAACACATTCAAGGTGAGCAGACATAAAATAAATATTTTTCAATAAAACATTATGCGTTTATGCGTTCTTTTTTTCAGTCACACGAATTAATGGAGGCGGAAATTTTGAAGAGTTAAATTTAGGGGCCGCAACGTGATCTGTCAATTTCATGCCAAGCGGTAGAAAGTGTGTTCAGATGAACCGCTGAGGTCTCACAAACATCATACTCTTTGCCGTTTGTCGATATCTTGTCTCTAAGCCGCGCTACAGCTTGAAAACCAAAACGGTTGAGGGTCAGAAAGTGGGCACTCTCTAGCGATGGGCGGAGTTTGCGTGCATAATGAGAGAATAAAGAGATCCTATCTGATCGTGGAGCAAATGTCAGAGTGCATCACCATTGTCATCTTGGCTCAGTGGTTGAGTGATTGCATGGCGTGCGGATGTCGCTGGTTCGGTCCCCATCCGTTGCAGTTCTTTTGCTCATCACCCAAAATGTTGCAAGTTGAGCCGCTAAACACCGCAAGTCGTCATGCCAATGAATACTACCGGACTATATTCTTTTAAAAAGAAGCACAATTCAGCGCGTGTACTAAATTTGATACTGATTTCTCTAAATGGAACAGACACACCATCCCCACGAACTGCGAGATGCGCAGCTATGTGCCTTTACTGGAAGTGCATGAATTACCTATTATCGCTAATGTTTATCGATTTTTGGCCCACTTAATCACATCAGAGCATGGTGCGCACGGGATATGTTGTAGCCACTCCCAAGAGCTCTCGAATAAGCCCGAGCACGAGGTTTTTAGTGAAGAATTAAACTTGTGCTACTCATCCGCCGTTTCTCGCCCCTTCCATTAGCGTCTAGGGGGCGGAGCTTACTCCCCCTAGTTAAATTAATATGAAAACAATTAGTCGGCGAACAGCGTTTTGTTTTAAATTGTATGAGGTAAAGGAGAAAATGCCGAACAATTTTTGGAAAATGTATCTTGGGGAAACAGTTGGATAGCAGGGCATATGAGCAACACGAAGGCTTTCTTTCGAAAGGAAATGTACAGAGAGAAATAGGAACGTCTACGACCCCGCCCCCGCCACCCCTTTTATCAAGCGTTAGGGGGGGGGTTCCACTTCAAGCTTGTTCGCACCCATCCACTTGGGTGTTCATCTTTATCCCGTTCGACCATAGGGACAATGAGGCAATGAGTGCTGAAAAAAGAAATAGAGAAGGGGAGCAAGGAGAAAGAGAAAAAAAGAGAGGAGAAGGATTGAAGCGCTACCCACAACTGTTCGAAAGGGAACACAACACAGAGGAAGTGATATAGATAATCTAGTTGAAGTTGTCGCCCTCTTTTATTATTTAAAAAAAGGTTAGAGAAGGAACACGCAATACGGTGCTACTTGATTTTATTATCGTGTAAGGTTTAAAGCTACTTTAAAGATGATACCTCTTGAAGCGTCATAGCGTCATAGAGTTCATAATGGATCAAAGACAAGATGGTGGCTGTAAAAGCCTTCTATTGACATTTTTCCCACTCTCTCTCTCTTTTCCCTTGCAGATTGTCATAGGCAGATATAGACGACAACTATTTTACTGTATGACATAGTTTATCACGCAATTTTCAAATGTTCAACAATCTTGACGGAGTTCAAACAAAAACAAGAACACAACAGAGAACTACACGTTTTGTATTCTAAAAAAAGAAAAAAGAAATCAAGTTTTGTGAATGAACGGGGCACAGGTAATCAACTAAATATTCGAGTTGTAAAACAGCCAGGTATTGACTTTGCACGAAACCTACAATCACCGTCTGACATTACAGAAGCAGGAAAGAGAGACTGAAGTTGAAATATGTCGAAATAGCTTAGTCTCACATACTAAACTCGTTCAATCTCACTCCCTCTGAGGGAATTCTTGCAGCATTCTTGAATGGATATGGAGAGGGGATGGAATTGGGAAGAGAGACGAGATCAGATAGCGTCATCTGAAAGAAGCTATGAATATTATTGTTATTGATTTACAAATATATAAAATAAAGATTATATTTTTTTAAAGTCGGATATCGTCTTGTCCAGAACGTTATTATCGAAGCCATATCCATTGAGAATTTATAACAAACGAGAAACACCAAAGCATGAGTCTGGAAAAAAGTATTTAAAAAATCACACCTTCTTCTTCGTGTAGTCGTACAGGAAGAGACCCGGCACTCTGAAATTATGGACATCCACGTTTTAAGTGATTATACAAGTGATATTGCTAGAAAATCACTGCAACATTGCGCACTCATTTCATCGCCTTCATTTCTCCGAAGCTGATCAGGACTAGGAATGGCTTCGCAAGAAATCGCTCTCTTCATTTCGCACACTCTCTCATCCGTCTGACCGGCGAGATAGTGAGCAGAATGAAGAGGGCATTTCTTGCGAAGCCATCCCTAATCAGGACCGTCCACTTTCTGATAATCCCCGTGCACGAAGGGCACGTGCACGAAGGGCAAGAATTTTCCATTCAATAATATACCAAATCCAGTGATTTTTTTATCCCTCCCTCTCCCACCCTCCAATCCCCCACTCACTCATTGCACTGTCTCTCATATATGCCGGTCAAAAACGATTCAACAAAACAATACAATGTACTTCGCATAGTAGATTAATGTTTCATCGCATTTACTTATCAAAAATGTATCACGATCGTTTAGTGAACCCCATACTAGGATCTTATTCCTGACTCACAACTACTGAGAACACGCTGTTATCGCCTAATATACCGAACCTTGTAATCTTTGATCTCTCCCTCACCTCCCCCCCACTCACTCATTGCACTGTCTCTCATAAACTGCCGCCATCGCTGCAAATTCCTCCACTCCCAGTCGGATCGATGTTGTAGAGGGAGAGACGCGCACCTCACGCAGTATCTGGAAATGACAAGGGGTAACTGTAGAATCATGTCTTATAAAGGTAAACGGTAAAGGCGCGAGGTCTTCTACACTCAAGGCAGCCTCGACCACCCCTATGTCTGAGTAGGAACGAGAGCCTGTCCTACGGTGATCAGCGGTTTGTTGCGAGGCTATTCTCGTGCTGTGTGCACGTGAATTGGGGACCCCTTTCGAGAAATTTTCGGATCGTGATTTCTCACTACCAACATTTAACTCACTTGGTTGGGTGTGGCGAGGGGGGGGGGTGGGAAATTTACGGTAGGAAAATGACCAAGATCGATTCAATTCGAAATTCTCGTTGAACCGTCTCATGTTGTGGGAAAAAAAATTTCAGTCAATGGTCTAAATTTCTCGCTTTTCGAGTCAGCGAGAGGTCATTTCATATTCAGAGTGCAGACTCGTCTTGGCCAGCTAACTGCACTATAAACTACAGTGAATAGATAAATAAAAAAATATGTACAACCTCATGCGCCCTCTCCTCGGCCATATCCTCTGGATAGAGTGTCTTCAGTCCTTTGATGACGTGTTTCTGACGGTAGTGGAACACTTGACGAACCAGCTTCTCGACCACCTGTGAAAGTGAAAAATTATCGATCGGAATTGTTTTTTATGCACTTGCAGATGCCACTTTCAGTGAGGATTCGTGTTTCAACGACTCTAGAAGCTGATCAAACGTTATACTGCGCAATATAAGATGGGCAAAAGCTTTTCTACAGATTGATAAATTGTAAGCATGCACACACAACAAAAACATTGATGGGATTGGGTGTACAACGTGAACTTAGATGCAAGTGCATGGTACTACCACAGCAGAGGTCAAAAGGTAAAGTAGCTTGGAGACCTGGTCGGGCAGGTTTTCGAACTTGACAGTCTAACGGGCAGGTTCCTACATTTCAGGGCTGTTTTCGGCGTCTCTGTCGAGCAGGTTTCGTTTTTAGGGGTCTATTTGATCAGGGATTTATTTTTTTCGCGCCCGCCTTCGGCGGGCAGGTTATGTGGAATTCTACCTACTTTTTAACCTATGTACATACATGTCCAAGCCGGCGGCTCTTTGGTTGTTTACGCTCTGCCTACCTAAGCCTAACTGGTAGGCAGAGCGGTACCATGAAGGGGGGGGGGGTTCATGGTCCAAAATGGGATCGGGGTCGACTTTGTCAAACCCAAAGTGGCCTATGGTAACTTACTCGCCGGGGTCCCGCAACGAAAAAAAAGTACCGTAACCCAAGCTACCGTAATCCGGAAATACGAAATTGAGAATTCGGACCGGCTGTATGTTGCATGAGCTAGGCCTTGAGTAGTAATTAAACGGACGGTATACGGTGGTCTCGGCACGACATTGCCGATACCGTAACCCAGTCTACAGTACACTGAAATTTCAAATTGATCAAATGGACTCGGGATTTGTTGTATGAGCTAGACCTTGACAAGTAATTAAACGGACGGTATACGGTGGTCTCGGCACGACATTGCCGATACCGTAACCAAGTCTACAGTACAATGAAATTTCAAATTGATCAAATGGACTCGGGATTTGTTGTATGAGCTAGACCTTGACAAGTAATTAAACGGACGGTATACGGTGGTCTCGGCACGACATTGCCCATACCGTAACCAAGTCTACAGTACAATGAAATTTCAAATTGATCAAATGGACTCGGGATTTGTTGTATGAGCTAGACCTTGACAAGTAATTAAACGGACGGTATACGGTGGTCTCGGCACGACATTGCCGATACCGTAACCAAGTCTACAGTACAATGAAATTTCAAATTGATCAAATGGACTCGGGATTTGTTGCATGAGCTAGACCTTGACTAGTAATTAAACGGACGGTATACGGTGGTCTCGGCACGACATTGCCGATACCGTAATCAAGTCTACAGTATGCTGAAATTTTAAATTGAACCAATTCGCTCGGGATTTGTTGCATGAGCTAGGCCTCGAGTAGTAATTAATCGGACGGTATATGGCGGTCTCGGCACGACATTGCCGATACCGTAATCAAGTCTACAGTATGCTGAAATTTCAAAATAATCAAATCGGCTCCGGATTTTTACTGGAGGTGGATCCTGAGTAGTTATTGATCGGACGATATACGGGGGTCCCGGCGCGATATCGCCAGTGCCGTAATCCTACCTACCGTAATCTGAAAATATGAAATCGACCAAATCGTTTCGATATTTGTTGCATGAGGTAGGCCTCGAGTATTAATTAATCGGACTGTATACGGTGGTCTCGGCACGACATTGCCGATACCGTAACCAAGTTTACGGTATGCTCAAATTTCAAATTAATCAAATCGACTCCGGATTTGTACAGGAGGTGGACCTCGAATAGCCATTACTTGGTGGATATACCGATTCTCTCCTACCGTACCCATGGTTGCTGTAGCGAGGTTACAGTACACTGAAATTTCAAATTAATCAAATCGACTCCGGATTTTTACAGGAGGTGGACCTCGAATAGCCATTGCTTGGTGGATGTACCGTTTCTCTCCTACCGTACCCAGGGTTACTGTAGCGGGGTTGCGATATGATCAATTTATGAAATTGATCATATCTTCTCGGTATTTTTGTAGGTGGTAGACATCGAGGATTTTTTCAGGAGGCAAAGCAAGCAATATCTTACGGGTATACTGTATTGATTCTACCGTGTCCCGGAGATATTGTAGAGGGTCACGGTATAACATACTTATGAAATCGAATACCTACTTATAAATTTCCGACTCGGGATTTTTGTGCATGGTTAACTTCGAGCAGGCAATGTCGTTGATGTATACCGTATAACTACGACTGTATCCGGGAATACTGTAGTGCATGCACAGCATACCGAATTTTTGAAATAGAGCATACCGTGTCGGAAATTTAGAAGTAGGTAGACCTAGTTCAGTTATTGTCTGCGAGGCTTACCTTTGTGCTTGTGCCGCATCCGAGGTTACCGTAGCGCGCTTACAGTATACCATGGGTATTTATGATAATGGCTATTTGGGGAAAACAATTCGCATCCATTTTAAAGCCTTCCCCATTTCCACGTTGTGAGTATTCCGAAATTATGTCGGATGTTCACAGGAAAGGAAATTCAAAAAAATGACCAAGTGTAAATATTATAAGTTGTTCAAAGTAAAGATACAACAGTTCAAAATTCTACTTTCGGTAACCCCGGTTGCAGCAGAAGCACAAAGATGAGTCTAGCAGATAATTACTGCACTAGGTCTACCAACTCCAACATTTCCGACTCGATATGCTAGATTTTATAAATTCATCATACCGTAACCCGCTATCCCGAGAACACGGTAAAATCAATACAGTATACCCCTCTGTCATTGCCTACTCGTTGTCTACCACCTTTTAAAAATACCGAGAAGATATGATCAATTTCATAAATTGGTCATACTGTAACCCCGATACACTAACCCTGGGTACGGTAGGAGAGAAACGGTATATCCACCTAGTAATGGCTATTCGAGGTCCACCTCCTGTAAAAATCCGGAGTAGATTTAATTGATTTGAAATTTGAAAATACTGTAGACTTGGTTACGGTATCGGCAATGTCGTGCCGAGACCACCGTATACAGTCCGATTAATTAATACTCGAGGCCTACCTCATGCAACAAATATCGAAACGATTTGGTCGATTTCATATTTTCAGATTACGGTAGGTAGGATTACGGCACTGGCGATATCGCGCCGGGACCCCCGTATATCGTCCGATCAATAACTACTCAGGATCCACCTCCAGTAAAAATCCGGAGCCGATTTGATTATTTTGAAATTTCAGCATACTGTAGACTTGATTACGGTATCGGCAATGTCGTGCCGAGACCACCGTATACCGTCCGTTTAATTACTTGTCAAGGTCTAGCTCATACAACAAATCCCGAGTCCATTTGATCAATTTGAAATTTCATTGTACTGTAGACTTGGTTACGGTATCGGCAATGTCGTGCCGAGACCACCGTATACCGTCCGTTTAATTACTTGTCAAGGTCTAGCTCATACAACAAATCCGGAGTCCATTTGATCAATTTGAAATTTCAGTGTACTGTAGACTGGGTTACGGTATCGGCAATGTCGTGCCGAGACCACCGTATACCGTCCGTTTAATTACTACTCAAGGCCTAGCTCATGCAACATACAGCCGGTCCGAATTCTCAATTTCGTATTTCCGGATTACGGTAGCTTGGGTTACGGTACTTTTTTTTCGTTGCGGGACCCCGGCGAGTAAGTTACCATAGGCCACTTTGGGTTTGACAAAGTCGACCCCGATCCCATTTTGGACCATGAACCCCCCCCCCTTCATGGTACCGCTCTGCCTACCAGTTAGGCTTAGGTAGGCAGAGCGTAAACAACCAAAGAGCCGCCGGCTCTGGACACGTATGCCTATGTACCACAGTATCGCAGAAACAGGGGGAACCCGCTGAGACTTGGGAGTAAAATCCTAGAATTGTTATCCCTGCGATTTACGGCCACATCATGTCATTAAAAGTATTTTACGCTCCTCATGTTTCATTATATCACAAATTATACGTGTATCAACAACAATATAACAATACAATAGTATTGTAAATTAAACGTACCTCAAAGGGCGAGGACGCTGCGGGGACGGTACGCGGCACGAATTTGACCACGCCCACGTCCACTTTCGGAGGCGGAACGAAGCACGAACCTGTAAGCGGAGAGTATAGCGATTGCATAAGAATGACGTAATCGGTAGTCCAGGATATACCTTCTGTGACATATTTTTGACAGCTATTCTCAAAAGTATAGCCTTAGGCCTTAGAGTTGGAGAATACTCAATAACACAGACTTCCCAACCCTCAAATTATAATAGCCGGCTGAAGCGAGAGATAGCCTGGTCAGCGAAAAGACCGTAATTTGAAGATGGTGTCGGTGAATTAAAGAAATTAAAGAGAGAAAAAATCGATCGATAACTCTGTAGCGTAACTGTAAGTCTACAACAGAATGATCGCAAACTGACCGGGAATGACGAAAACGAGCTTCGGGTCCGAGTACATCTGGGCCATGATCGATATCCGACTGCGCGCCTCGTTATCGATTGGCGAGCAGAGGCGACGCGCAACTTCCAGCTGGGAGAAGATCATTGGGATTACGGTATCTGGCATTGTGCCAGCAACAAATTATAACCGATTGCATCTCAATATCGACGTTATTTCTTTTACAAAATTAATAACGCAAAAAATCGATAAATACCTGGAACGTGAGGGTCAACGGAACTCGGCCGAACGACCACGGTCCGACGCGATTTGACATCTCGCGAAGGTATCTGGAAGAGATATTTCGGCGATACAATTATTGTTTACATTTTTTTGCAACAAGACCCATTAAATTAATGAGAGCCACCACTATGCAGTGCTGGTGTTTTTTTTAAAACACGGATGCGCAAGGTCTCTATCGTCTATTGCGCATTTTCACGTCGCTATGCCAGGAGGTACAAAATATAAAATATGCCCCCATTTTCGATAGCTGTAAGAATAGTGTGGAGATGTGAGAACGGAGAACCGTCCGTTTCATTTCGCTGAAGCAAAATGAAACAAAAACAATATGTTCCGCACATGAAAGTGCGGGATTGGAAATATAGTGCTAATGAAGACAAGTTGCGTAAATCGTTCTTATTATTACAACAGGGCAATGATCCACTAAACTAATCCGATGCGCCGCAAAGAAATGCCAGTGTTGAAACCCGGATGCACACGGTCGTTATAATTCATTGCGCGCATTTACATCGTCATCTGAGGATCTCGAGAAGAAGAAAAACATTTTAAAAAATATGTCCCAATTCGGATAGCTGCAGTAATCGCCTGGATAGATGCCCCTTTTTCGTATTGGCGGGGTACAGTACTATTTTTTCAACACCGCCGAAAAAATAGAGATTAAGGTAAACTGCGAAAAAGCATATTTGCGGCCCATGTATGGTAGTGCGGGAGACGATTAGACTTGCTTACTTGATAATGAGTGGGGAGGCGATGTTGAAGGGCAGATTGCCGATAACGTGGGCGGGCGGCAGCGTTTCGTCGATCCAGTGAGAGGAGGAACACGCAAAGTCTGAAGTAGGAAAGAGTGATCTTTGAACTTTTACACACTTTGTAAATTATCTAACGTGAAAGCTTTGCTGCATTTGGGTGTATGTTATGTTGCCAAAAAAAGAGATTGAAACATTCGCCAAAACTCGTATTAGTGTTCACAAGCAAGAGCTGAAACCCCAATGCCGCTTCCTTTTTTAAAACAAAACACAGCATGATAACCAAAGCTCGTTTTCGGTCACAGTAAATCTGCATAGTATTCCTCTAAAAATTACGTTGTTAAGTTCATGGCTTTCTTTAGTGTAAAATTAATTAAAATGGTAAATGAAAAATGCTGCGTCGCTACCACGAAACTGCTACAATTCACAATTGCCGGGGAATTAACATAATATTAGCGAATCGTATCATTAGCAAGCCACGACACATTATTAACACGCAAGAGCTGAAACTCCAATGTAACTTCCGCTAGTTCTAGTACCTGTCGTTTCCAATATTCACCAGCGTCGCTACAGCCAATCAACCAACGCAAATATGTTCACCTACCAATTACCGTATCCTCAACTACCACTGACACTACCGTACTCCTTCCACCTACCGTACCTTGCTGTCTCCACACCTCTGCAATGCACAGCTTGAGCACGTCTGCGCGGTGGATGTTCAGTCGGCCCTCGGCAGCCTCCGAGAGGTGCTAAACAAAAATCAATAAGTTAAACAGTGAATTACTGTACCCGTCAAGCTGCAGTCAATCGATACAATGGTCGGACTGCTAATTTGTCTATTCAACTAGCAAGATTCAACTGTACAATTTTGTTAAAAATAAGAATCTGCAGTAGCCCAATCACAGCTACCGTAACTCTCTTTGTTACCATGCTGCGATATTTTATCTATCGTGTTCACATAGTATGCTCATGCATTGTATAATTTCCATTGCAATGCTCATGCATTGTATAATTTCAATCAACGACTTTTAGCACGATACACTTGATTGAACTCTAGCTATAGCCTACTGTAGCCTACAGTATACCTGCAGGGCGGGGATGAAGCGTTGATCGATCTCGATGACGTCAACACGCTCCGCGCCCGCCTCGAGAATGCCGCGCGTGATGCCGCCCGGGCCAGGACCCACCTGCAATTGTCATAATAACAAATATTATTGTACATTATAAAAGTATAATAGAATATTGCAGTGATTATTGCGTATTAGTTCTTTTTTATATACAAAGTGTCCATTATGGAGCGTTTTTACGAGATAATCAATTAAATGCCGTGCGGAATGCTGAACCAGTTGGTTTTCAGTCACAGGAAACCTACATAGCATTGCTTGAATAATGAGGTTGTTTGATTCGCGGTCATCGAGCGTACAATATGTTAGAGTGGTAAATCAATAATAAAGAGCTACCGTACCTCGCACACCCAGTCGCCCTCTCTGACGCCTGCTGCACGCACGATCTGCAACAAATAAAATTTTAAAACCGCATTCTCAGATTTGGGAATCTATACCGTACAGACGATGCCGTAGCGAGCTCTTCTCATCATTCTCATCACGTATACCGAGGACACCATTCCAATTTTACCAGGCATTTTTATTCCTACCGTAATCATTCAACTTGCGGCGGCGAAATGGGTATACATGGGCGGGAGTGTTCCTAGCAACAATTCCCTTTTCTTCCGTTTATTGCTCTGATCCTCCCGCGTTTGCCCGAAATCAGTCGAAATTGGACAAAAAAAATCAAATCTCAGAACATTAAACAGGATGAAAATGGAAAAGACGGTGAACATACGACCCGTACCTTTCTCGTCAGATAGATTCCCTGCCGCACACCTAAAATCAATAATACCGTACCTTCCTCGTCAGATTCATGTCCATGAGGAAGTTCTGCGAGAGGATCTTCTTCGCGCGCAGATTGTAGAGGTGGATGAAGTCGCGCAGTGCCGGCAGCGGAGGTAATCGAGGAGGCATCGATCGGATTACTGTAGACGATGGTTCTGATTACGGTAGCCAACATTTATCGATCGAGGCATCGGACAGATTACCGCATAGGACTGACAGCTCTGATTACGATAGCCAATATTTACGGATCTATACCCTATTCACTAACTCACTGCACCAGCAGATTCCGAATAAATAACGATTCTCGATCACAACGCGTTCCATTACCACGATCAACATCAAGGAATAATAAAATAAATCTTTATCAGACCACTAAAATCTGAATCTAGCATATCATGCAACACCAATATAATTAGCAACAACATTGGGGGGTTGAAGGGGTGAATCAATAGGAATTGGGTCGACGAGCTTACGGCATACGGTAGGTTACGGTAGGTCATGTGACCGCAAATCGGGCTGGATGTAATGGAAGGGTGGGGATGCGAATGGAAAATATTGGGAATGACGTAGAAAATCGATAATTGCGTATATCGAGCATACGGTAACTGTCTCAGAGGCTTGCACACACATCAGTTGGTGAAAGATAAACGGGATGGTATCAACGCGGTGGGAAGGAGGGACACGACAAGAATAATGGTGAAAAGAAAGGTGGAATAGGCGGGAAAAAGAGGAGCCAAAACAACGGTAGAATGCATCACGGTAGATCACAAACGACAATTCGACCGAGCATCAATCGATAATTCATCGATCGATCAGAGTCAATAAATCGATAATCAATAACTCATTGCTTGCTTCGCTGGGCGCTGGTGAGGTCCTCCGAGAGCGCATTTATGAACTGCTTGTAGGCCGAGTCGAGGTCGTCGTTGACAATCTCGTAGTCGAACAGCGACTTGTCCTTTGCGACTGCAAAAAACATTTTAAAAATCAGTTGGCGATTGATACCACTCGACTACCGTATCCAGAGCTTGATCTACTGTGCTAATCTATCTAGAGGAACACAATCAGTTTTCGATTGATGCCTCTCGGCTACCAACCTCACTCAAGAGCAAAAACAAACACCTTACCTGTCTCAAATTGGCACGATAGGCCAATACCAGCACCAATATTTATTAACATCAGTATACGATAGAGGTTTACAGATACAGTACTCCAGTCAATATAGTAATCCACACTCACTCTCCTCCATGTCCTCGCGGGCGTGCTTGAGGCGCTTCTGCAGGGTCTCCTCCGTCTCGGTGCCGCGAGCGCGCAGTCGCTTCTCCTGTAATGATGATAATGTTTTTTTTTAATTTCGGAGATGCAGCAGCCAATATTTTGACGAAATCATGATCGACCAGCCTCTTAGCATACTCTTGAAACTATAGGCTCGCTGGCTTACGCAAACATTCTGGATTCGCAAATTGGACAAACGTAGAAACACATTTATTTGCTAATTTTCTGTCATGACCTCGCATGCAAGTCCATCTAAGATAGCTATTTTTGTGTTGTAAAAAAAATAAAAATGTTACATCTACCTACCACTTCGTCCATCGACGATGTATTAATTCGATAAATAAAAATTTTACACTAGATAAAGACTAACATTGCTTTGGAAACTAGTGCAACAGCTTCGTCCTACACACTTATCATACCCTTGAAACCGCAGATCAAATAGTTTACCCATCGTAGAATATACTACCATTATCCTGTCATTCTACCCCATCACAACACCGTCAATACCTTACCGATTTTAATAATATAAAGAAAATATATTCTGTCGAATTAATTATAAAATAATTAATTTGTTCACCAGTTCGTCTATGGAGCTCGTTTTTACATTAACTAATAAAGGCTAATAATAATAATACTACAGCTTCATGCTAGACACTTGTCATACTCTTGAAACCGCAGATCAACTAGTATATCCTCAGTACAGTAAACCTTTCCTGCCATTAAACCTCGTCACACCACTGTCACCAATTTTCCAGAATTTACTAATCTAACGAAAAAAACATAGTTTATTTAACTAATTATAACATGACTAATTAGTTCACCAGTTCATCCACGGAGGGCGCGCGGATGAAGATGTACTTGGCGTCGCTCAGCGCCGCCTTCAGGTTGCGCACGCCCTGCAACAAAAAATCAATAAACCGTTTTTTTTATTTAAAAAAAATCGCATACCAATTTCTCCTCTGTCTTGATCCCCCCCCCAAGCTATCGGACAGAGGAAATACAAAACCGGTGAACTACGCGTTTCAAGGTGGGCTTATAATTTCAAGCGAAGTCTGTCATACAATGCACCTACGTCATGGAGGATCAGCAATTTACAACAAAAATAACCTGCAGTTCAACGTCGAGGACACAGATGCGGCCCGACGACAGCACGTCGTTTACCGACTTCTTGCTGCAATGGAGAGAAATTACTAGATCATCGCCAATCTCGGAGTTCCAACTCGGTCACGACTTTTGAACCAGGCATATATCGGCTCCAGATTACAATAATCACATAGCAGTTGGCGAAACCGTCAATCAATTGTATCTCAAACATGGCTTCTCACCATAATACTCACACCCTCCCTAAACCTATTAGCTCGCAACATTCGTATCATCTTTACCTTTTTTCGTATCATCCAGGATGCATTTAAATTCGATAACTTTTTTTCTAAATACCGTATCCTCTCAGTCTACCGTAATCCCCTTCTTCACCTCGTTCCGTACGTGTTGCCCCCAAAGGTCGCGTGCTCGAGGAACTCGCCATTCTCGATCATCCTCTCCACTTCCGGCTTCGAACTGCAAAAAAAGGAGTGTGAAATAGTGCTGTTAGATCAATAAATATTATTCGCGAGAACACAGGCCATTCGCGAATAAGAATATTCAGCACGAGTGTGAACGAAATGCAAAACTAAAATTTCAGCCCCGTAGAATGAATTTTTACATGCGCGGAAATTTGTGCATTCTACGGTATTTGCAGACGAGGAAAGAAAAAAACGCGTGGCCAGTTAGTTTAGATCACCGTTGGCGTTGAGCACAATCAAAGCCAGCGTGCAAAGCCAATTTCTCGGTTGCATAGCGTGCTCTTCAAAGAATATAATGATGGCAAATTCAATACGGAGTGGTTGCACGGTAATGGTATTCTCGATAAAAGCGCACGAAAGGATGCGCACTAAACGTGTCTGTAATTCGCATTCAACTCAATAATCGCGCGTTTACGACTTCAAATCATCTTCTTCATAAGAGGGAAACGAAGCCCTCCAATTCGTCGTCCTCATTTGTTCACCCACAATTAACCGATTCAAGCTGTGCATAGAGCAACTCGCGCATTCTCCAATCAGTTGTACTCCCATATTTATCAAATAAAAATATTTTTTAATAATATAAATTAAACGATTAATTAAGCAACCTGAACCAGTAGTGGACGCCGTTCTGCTCGCCTTCCCGCGGATTTCGCGTCGTGTCTGCAATATGAAAACTTCCAGAAGAATTTATTTTTAATTTTATGAGAGTGATGATTTAAAAAATCCTCAAAAAAAAGTTTTCACGTATGCAATTTTTCCCGACAAACCGCAGTTTTGCACACAAAAGGGAATTAAATTCAATTAGCTGAGAGGTTTCACTCCTCAACTACTTCTTGTATTTTAAAATTCGAAGTAAAAAATTACATTTTAGATTTCAAGCTGCAGCAGTCGCGATCCGGTTTCACGAAATCTATATCTACTAAGTGCGTATGCTTTTCTCAATCCCACAGATTCCTTCTATTTAGGAGAAAAAACACAAAAAATAAAGTAGTAAATAAACGCCAACGGAGCACGCAAAGGCCCTCGTCATCCCTGCTTATTTTTTTTTCCGCTACAAGTCATGTGATTCCTAGTTTCAGTATTAAATATATATATATATATATATATATATATATATATATATATATATATATATATTTATGCGATCACAAGAAACGCGGTACACAATTAAGTTAGATTAAAATGAATTCAGTAAATGCCACATCTGCCCGTTTTCCGTTTCATCGTGACCTTTTACACCAAGCGAGTCGCCTTCACTCAATTCTACTTCAACACCTGCTGCGCAACAAAAATCAAAATACACACACCCGGAGAAGGCCGTCATGGTCGTTTTTTTCTCATCTTGACGGTCGTATCTTCCCCAAACCATAAGATCCACGATATCTGTATTCTAAAACAAACACACTAGCTTCTTCCCCGCTTCATCGTGCCCCCTTCAGAGAACCGTGTCTACCTTTTCTCAATTCCACGTCGCCTTTACCGGAAATAATTAATAGGGTGTACACGAACGTAACACGGAGAAGGTAAAGTCCCTTGCCCCTTTTGTTTCCGGTCTATATGCATTCGTCAAACTGAGTGGTCCCCAATTTCAACATTACACCAGCCACTTTCTCTTTTCACTGTGCCCTCTTCATGGAAGAGTTTCATGGGCCTTTCAATTCTTCGTAGAGTGGACTTGCAATAAAGTAAGCACGATATCGACCCGAAAATGCGGAGGCCCTTGCGTTCCATGTTTCTGTTTTTTTTTCAATCTCAAACTGTGTGGTCCCCAATTCAAATTACATCATACATTTTGCCCGGCCCAGATCTCTCATTTTCACACACTCTCTCGCCTAGCATAAACACGTCAGATATTTCATAAACACGTCAGATTTCTATCGGAAGTTCGATAAAACGCGTCAGATAGGGGACAATTCTTACTAAACTCGACATTCTGCGTATTCCTAGATGGGTCTCGAGCCTCTAAACTGCCTAGTTCAAAAAAGTGAAAACCCAGAATCTGGGCCAACGAAAATGTATGAATTACACCAGTCTTTCTCCCGTTTCATCGTGCTCTCTTCAAAAAAAAATTCAGGGATCGATCAATGCCGGGTTGGTACCCAATCGAGAAAATATACTTACGCGATACGGAGAAGGTAAAGGCCCTTCTCCTTGTTTATCGTGTTTTCATCCATAACCTAATCAAACCCTATTTCAAGTTGAGAAAATTACACTTGTCTTTTTCCCGTTTCAAAGTACCCCTTTCAAAGAACCGTTTCGCCTTTTCTCAAGTTGAACTTGACAACTTGACTTGACAAGTTCACATCTGCATCCCCCATAAAATAGAAATTTAATAATAAATCGAGGAAATATACGTACGCGACACGGAGAAGGCGAAGGCGCCTTCGAACTCCTTCATGGCGCGCGTGAGAATCGTGCTCTTGCCGCCGCCCGACGGGCCTGTAATGGAATAATCATAAAAAATATTGTTATAAATAGTAAAAATAATAGTAATATAGTTATTAATAATGTTATATTGTACATCTCTCATGGTAACACAGCTAGATTATCTTCCAACATGAGTTGCTAAAGTTGCTAGAATGCAAATGTAATTAACATGTTCAAAATGCGTCTTCGTTTCAAAGGTCGGTACGTGCGGGCAGAGGCCAACTGCCGTTTTTTTCTCATTTATATGGGCACAATGCATTTTTAATGGGCCATTTCAATCCTAACTGACGATATGACTTTTTGGAGATTGCCAACAAAAATCAAAGCTGTTTGTTGCCTGTGTATGATTCATTTGTACGCAGAAACAAGCCAGAAGAGAGTAAATAGCATTAGCCCAGCACTGTGTCCTAAACGAGAAAGCCAACACTACACGTCACGCTACACACGCAATTGAGCTCATTAGAGCTCTACGATAGTAATTTCGCACTTTCTGGAGTAAATATCCATGTCACGGCATAATCAATGACAGTCTCATTGAGAATAGGTTGTGTTTTCTAATATGTCACTTACATATTTCCAATATTATTTTAGTCAAACTGACCAGATAGAACGACGGGGCGTGCTGACGGCATGGCGGGGATTACTGTAATGAACAAGGTTACCGTAGCCTTCAAGGACGAAAATATCGCCCGGAAGTCGTATTTCGACGCTTTTCGTAGTATTTCGTCAGGCAGTGGGTGCTAAATCATCTAGAGGCGTTCTAACGGGAGTAAATGGTGAGGGATAGAGAGAGAGTAGGAGGGGAGAAATAGAGAAATGGAGAAGTGGGGAAAAGGGAGATACCATTAGCGGCGCGCTCACGTATGCCACGATACATTTGCGCGTCTAGAGGAGGCAGAGTAGGAGAAGAGAGCGGGGAATCTCCTATTCCACTGCGGAAGAGTAGAGATGAATCACTATTAGACTGCCTAATGAAGCCCGCATTCACCACCACCCATTTACCATGGTTTCCAGCAGCGCGTATTGAACGGATTGGACCCAACACAAACACACCCTAATGAAATGCACCTCAAAACAACCCTACTTTTCGCTGAATCGACTGAAAAGGCGAAAATTTTGCACGACAAGCAGGAAAACCAAAGTGTCGACCGAGCAAAATCCGGCCGATATCAGCGTGTTTATCACTTTATCGCTCTCAAATCTACAGAGGCGGAGCGTCTAATCTGCCCCCGCTCTTCTTTAGCTCACTTCGCTGATGGATTCACCACTTTCCCTGTCGGAAAGCACGACTGCGCATTAATCTAGCCGTCAAATCCCCGTGACGCCAGGCACACTTACTCATATTTCCTGTGGGTGTCGACGCGCCGCGCGGGATCGTAAACTATCAATTACGAGGTGTTGGCAGTGATAGGAGGACGTGTGTGAATCTGTGTATCACAGTGTGTATACGATCGGCCCCGTATCAGTGAGTGATCAGTTCTATGTCGCTTGACGTGGCAAAAGGGTCAGGCTGATAGCGGCACTCTGTGATAAACCCCTGGAATGCATAAGCCATAACCACACGAGCACATGAAAGCGCGCACCGTTTTCGAGTGGCGAAATGTCAGATTGCATTCGTATTGTGCAAATTTTTGCGGACTTTACATAAGCGGGTGGGATGAAAAATGAGCGCGAAAATTGCGAGTAGCGCGTAAGGATTGGGCAAAAAAGGCCGAGAAGAAGGAAAAAGAGAGAGAGAAAGCCACGTTGAATCTCTTCTTTAGCGAGCAGACAACAGGACGAGATTCGCGTTATAAACGACTCCAATTTCCCCTGGTAATCTAAGCAGTCCATCTAGTCACGAAATAATGTGTGTGGAGTGTGCCCTACGGACATGCGAACATGCGACGGGTACTAGTCGGAAATATGAAAAAAATATCGAGCTCGGGAGTGGTGGAAGAGAGGGAGGGAGAGATGAGATAACGCGGAGGGAGAGGGAGGGTGACGGGTGTGGGGACAGGGCAACCAGAGGTCAGCTGGGGTCAGATGGTCCCCTGCGATATGAGCCTGCTATTATGTTCCGCTGAGACGGGGGCAACCCAGCGGGGACATCGGACCACGTGATTCCTCACCTATCGGAAAGATGTCGTTGGGTGTGAGCACTCCCTTCTGGCTTTTGTACCAGCTCTGACCACTTTCTGGAGTTTTAACCGAGATGTGGAATCATGTGGCTAACGCTCAGCAGTACACAATGTGGCCATTGTTGATTTTGACTCAGACAAGCAGGAAAAACCTAAGCTCACGAAAGCTCACGAGGGAAAATGCACTCACGTGCACTGAGATGTGACGACTGGAACGTGGCCGAGAGCGAGGCGGGCGGTGCAACGAGCATAGCACGACGGAACTGCAAGCGGACGGACAAAATATCGACCATATTCCACAAAACACAAGCAATTTCCGCGTTAAATTTGAAGAAAAACGAAGACTTGGCCTAATCAAAGAACACCTGCTTCAAAATACGAGAAAATGAACTTCCCGCTATCGAATCGCAAGAAAATAATCGATTGGAACTTACGGCAATATTCATTAAAAGAAAGAATAGGCCACTAATGAAGAAAACTGCTAATTACGAGTGTGGTGTGGGGGATGTCGAGGTTTCACAAAATCCGGAATTTCAGTGCACACTCTGCCATACACCAGGAGTATTTGAAAATTGCAAATGGCGCGAAATCCTATTTCGTTCTAATTATCGATTTTCTCTTTATTCTCGTTCTATATTTTGTACTTTATCACTTATTTATTTGAATTTCGAGGCGTGGAAGCCTATTAGATGTCATTTGAGCGTCTATTTAGCTTAATTATCCTTTTTCAGGATGACGACGGCGCACGACTTTCCCGACATTAGTCTGTCGTCAATCGGCAGTAATGGGTCGTCGCCGAGGCGTCGCTGCGGTCGCCTGAGCACCTTCGAGGACGACGAATTCGTGTGAGCGATGATAGCGGTCTATTTATTTCTAGTTTGTTAGCTTTCTGACGCTTGTTGCGCGCTCAATTGAAGTAGGAATATAATGAATTCATAATTAATTTAATAATAAACTTACATTTTAAGTGTCTTAGCGGAGAAAATCTGTGGATAGCTGCGGATCTATGCTATGGTTGTATTGATAGCCAAAATACTAAATACTCAGTACGCGTAGTACGAGGGGTATTTATACTTGAGGTAGATGACAGAAAGCTCGATAGCTGCGCTACTTCAGCTCTGCTGTGCTATTTTCTTGTAGAAGTTTTAATTCGGTCCGGATTCACAGGGACCGGTTCTGTGGCCTATTAGCGTTAAAACAATTCCGATATCAAGAGTCGAAAATGATTCACTATCCGATAATATCATCTTTTACCACATCATTTCTAAGGTAGTCACGTTATTTAGATTATCAAAACAAGAACTTACAGCTCCAGAGATCATTGTTAACTATTCACCGACCGATCCTCATGAGTTACATAAGCGAAAATTATTTTTTTTCCGTCAGGGATTATGGAAATCACTCACTGATTTATCAGGTATCTGTTAGTGGGCGAGGGAAACTATGATGCCGTTACCAGTTAGAACTAAATATGGGGAAAAAATAAGCGACAGCTCTGCATACTTTTTTTAAATGTCTGTGTAATTCTGCAGCTCAATTGTTATTCTGCAGCTCTGCCAGCAGCCACCTCGATCCGCATGGAGACAGCAACAGCTCGGAGGTGGTGGCCAATTCGACCATCGGAACGAGCGACGTCGTCCCTGACTCGATGAGGGACACGCGATATCGTCAGTTTATTGTTTATTTAAATTAAAATATAAAAAAACTAAGTAGTTCGATTGAGCTCAAGTTTTGTTAACATGGAACTATGCTGTTTCACGGATCCACTATGTTCCTAATCCAGTTTTGCAATGTGCTTCCTCTTCCCCCGCGTCTACCAAATCTATTCCTTTCTCGATGCGTCGATCAGATGAACAAATAATCGATTATATCCGCAATACCGTAACCCGCTGCTCCCTGAGAGTACCCCTTCCAGGTGAGAGCCTGAGTCTGTTCGACGACGACGACGACGAGGGCGGGCTGGACGTGAGCCGCGCGCTGCCCCCGCGACGCACCCGCGGCGCCATCCCCAGTCCCGTGCTGGAGGAGAGAGACAACGAGGAGAATGAGGTACGGTAGATTTTTCAGTAGAGGGGGTACGGTAGATTTGCCGATGCAAGGAATATGGTAGATTCGGCAATAGACGGGTGCAGTATATTTGACAATGTACGTTAAATGTGTCAATAGGTAGGTTACAGTAGTTTTGTTAATCGAATTCGTACGTTAAGTTTGTTAATAAATTGGTATAAGGTAGATTTGTTAATAGACGTAGTACGGTGGATTTTCCAATAGTTGGGGTACGGTAGGTTTTCCAATAATGAGGTACGGTAATTTACCAATAGATGAAGTACGTGAGATTGGCCAATCGAGAGAGTACGGTAGACTTGTCATGATCGAGTAGTATTGATGGAGCACGCACCGTGCCCGGTTCCCAATCGAGCAAAGGTAAACGGTAGCTTGGCAGGAAGATCCGCGCTCGCCCGAGCCGCGCACGCTCCGCTTCTCCCTTGACCCCGACGAGGAGGATGACGGTAATGATGATGCCGGCAACGATGCGGGCAATGATGCCCGCACCCCGACCCGCCTCTACCCCCGCCTGTCCGTGCTGAAGGTATTAGCGACTCGTTTATGAATATAAGTCGATTAATTATCACGATAGATTGCAAACTTTGTCTTCTCTCACTAGCACAGTTCTTTTTCACCTGGCCGTCACATCGGAAATATCATGTTGCTCCATAATTTTGCATTTTTCTGCAATTCAATACAGTTTTGGCATGATAGATTACTGATTAAAGGAGTCGAACCTGCGCCACCTCGACTACACGCACCTCAGTCAGCGCAAGGGCAGCTACCGGAGCCAGCAGGCGGCCAGTCCGGCTAGTCAACAGGTGAGTACGGTAGTGGTGATAGCGGAGTACGGTAGCATTGATTGAGAAGGCTAGGATACCTACCGTAGCCAGCAGGGGAGTATGGTAGTCGTGTCGAAGGGGAACGGTAGTATTGATTTATGATTTATTGAGAGAAGCAGACAGCAAGCACGACACAGGTAGTTCTTGAAACGGAGAGTACTATTTTTAATCGCATTATCTGCTTCTAGTGTGTTACGAATGTACTTGCTAAATATTCACATGTGCAAATAGTATGGTACAGTGAAAAATGAGTTTTTTTTATAAAAAAAAATTCCCCTAAAAACTACTATTGGAGTCGAAATATATACGGAGTATCTTCATACGGCTTTCGCTACTCGCTATGTGCGTTCTTGCCCATGCCCGGTTTTGCGTTTCACTATTACAAGAATGCAATTTTCTCGACGGAGTTTAGCAATTATGCTTTCTTCTGAGTCTCTCATGATATCTCATCCCATTACAGAGCGCGGCATTCGTTAGCGCTGAAAACTCAGCTCGCGAGCCGAAGCAGTGCGAGTGCGGCAGTCAGGCGCACAACGCGTCGTCGGATCAGGTGGGTATCGATTTTTTCCCGAAATAGTACCATACCTTACGGGATTACTGTAGCCGTACTACTGTGCTTATTGATAATTGCATTGATTACCGTTTGGCAACAAACCATTGACACTCTACGGGATGGTCCGATTTTTAGAAAACATTGTAGCCTAGATTCACCATGTGGTTAGATTTTCCTGGCATCGTTTTGGCATTTTTGTTGTTGGTATACATCGTGCCGATTAGAACTGGATACGATGAATACGGATTCAAAGCTGCTACGCTATACTCGTTGATCGTTGACTCGTTGATACAGTCGTTGAACATCAAATTGGTTTAGCATGAGAAGTTCTGATCTTCAATTGTCAAAAAAAAAAAAAAAAAAAAACGGATACTCACCATGCCAACGAAAAATCGTTACTGCACAGGTGTACGGCGGGCTGGAGCGGCACTTTGCGGACGCGCTGCAGGTCAGCGGGCGGCTGCTGCAGCTGCAGCTGGACGAGGAGGAGTCGGCCGACTGCTGCATGGCGGGTGGGTTAATGTTAAGATCGGACAAAATGGCTACAGAATTGTTACCTCGGTAAAGACATGAATACTTGTACACATGCTGAAACAATAAATGGGCAAGGGTTGTTGCTGGTAAGTCAAATGCGGGACTGTCAGTGACAAAACCTGATGAATTGGAGCAAAAAGCGGTAGGGTCTGATCCAAAAGTGTGACGGCTTTTAAGCGGATATCGGGTGGGGGGTTTCGTCTAAAAGCGAGAGGATTCTATTGCTGGCTTCACCCTAGCATATTTATGCTGTAAAATCCAAAATTTACCGAATTTTGCGCGGCGTTTCGCTGCTTATGCATGCTTTGTTCAGAAAAAAATCAAAAAAAAGGTTATACGCCAATGCAATGAGGTGCATCATAGTAATGGTGAAACACGAAATTGACAGGCGGATTTATGGAGGGTGGGATATTTTGTTCACATTACAGTCTATGAGGGCGAAACTGCTACAAAGCTTGGAGATTAGTGCTTGTAGACATAGTAAAACGCAAAGGCGAAAGGAGGGAAGAACGCGCTTTGAAGGTAGTGAAAGTAGTTTGAATGTATATGTTAACGTATGTTTTTGCCTAACCATGACGACACTTGCTTGCGGACAATTCGCGACAATTGGTGGAATTTGGCCGATTAAATAGGAGGGGGTAAAAACAAGTTGAGAGAATGTTTAACACAGGTTAGTTGTTATTGATTCCGGTGGAATCATGCAATTGTCGTTTCACGAGTAGTTGTAGTGAAAAATGAAATTAAACGTTGGCCGGACGACGAAGGCAATCAATAATAAGTGTACGAGATTACGATAATCGCCAATCAATATTCAGGAGTGCTGGCTCTCATCGAGACACGCTGCTGTGACGAGGCGGCTACAGTAGTCAGAAGGCGACTGCGAGAGATGGGCGCTACGGTAGGCGATTATTGATTACTTTAATCGGCAGGTATTTTTTTAGGGAAGAAAAGAAAGTAGTGCGCAACGGTAAGCGTTTATCGATGATGACAGACACACTGTAAGAATTCTGCAAAAAAATCATAGTAATAGTAATAGTAATCATTCGAGTGTCTAGTCGTCTTAGAGAGCGGTCGGTCTCTCCCTCCCTCCCCTAGTCGCCACGTCATCACTCCCTTTCTCGTCTCTTCTCTCAACTTCCGTCGACTTCCTCGTCAATCCGCTAGCTGGCAAGTGGGGTGCCGGCGCCAAGGTGTGGTTTCGTAACCCACCTGACGAGGTGAGTCAGTTTTAAATTCTTCTCGCCCTTCCCCCAATCAATCTGGAAAATGAATGGTACCGGTACTCCCAAGCCTCCCATTCCCTCTCGTACTGCCACTACCTCTCGTTATGCGACACAGGAGTCAGTCGATAAACTGACAATCGAAGTGAAGGAGTGCAAGTCCATGCTGGCAGAACTGCTCTCCATTGCCAAGTCTGCCCCTCCTCCTCCCGCCCCTGCCCCCGCCCCCGTCCCTATCCTGCCCCCGCCCCCGTCCCTATCCCCTCTCTTCTCTCATCTATCGATCGGACCCGAGAGATGTATGAGACATTTTCGAAAGTGATCTCTGACAAGGCCGTCTACAAGGACAAGGCTCGTCGCTCTGTGGTCATCGGACTTCCAGAGGTCAAGAACCCCTCCAAGGGACTCGCCGCCGATGAGAAGACCGTCAAGGACCTCATTACCTACTCTGGATGCCCCGAGGCAATCAAGGCCTTCAACAACAATGAGGTGACCCACCATCGTCACCCGAGAGATCGTTCCCCCGACCACCGTCCCCTCAAGATTGAGTTCCGCGCTGATTCGATAAATGACTCCTTCCTATCCGGAATTCGATCCAAAATTGGCCGCCCTACCCCTCTGGTCGAACATTCCTTTGTTCGCATGGATCTCACCCCGACCCAACTGAAGATGGAAAGAGAGGCTAGAATCGAAGTTCGTCGCAGAAACCTCGCAGCCGGCAAGCTGCAGTTCGGTGTTCGTGATTACTATATCATCGAATACCGTAACCCCCGCCCCCTCCCTGCCAACTATGGAAATCGGGCTCCCAATGCTCGTAACAAGAACAAATCTGCCGATTCTCTCACTGCAGATCTCGCTGCCTCGTCCTCGTCGTCTCTGTGCTCTACTTTCACCGCCCGCTCTGGATCGTTCACTGACGTCATCGACCCCAATGTCACCCGCAGAGTCACTCGCAAGTAGGATCCCGGCAGTAAGGGTATCCCTTCACTTTTGTCTCTTTCCATTTCCTCTCCTGTTTCCTCCTCTCTCTCTTCCTCATCTCTGATTACATCATACCAATGCAATCCCTCTAGCGCACGTAGACAATCGATATCGCGCGTCTCAGTATTCTATGCTAATTGCCGCTCTATTCGATGCAAGCTCCCCCAATTGTCCTTTCTTCTCTCATCTCTTGATTTCCATATCGTCTGTCTCACTGAGACTTGGTTAGACTCCACCGATAGCGACGCTTTTTTGATCTCTGGTCATTCCGACTACATTGCATTTCGTAGTGATCGCGCAATATCAGATGACGTAGGTAGAGGCGGCGGAGTCGCTTGCATTGTTCATCACTCTCTTAGTCCCGTATTTGTATCCTCATTTGCATCAACTCTCCTTGATTCGATTGTGATTGATGTACATTTCACGTACAATAAAGATCTACCGTACCATAAGATCAGATTAGTTAATGTTTATCGATCCCCTTCCTCCCCACCCAATGCATTTATCGACTTCCTTTCTTTCATTACCCCTCTTATCTCTGATACTTTTCCATGTATCCTTATTGGCGACTATAACTACCCTGATATCGACTGGAAAACCCTATCTTCTCCAACTCCTTCCGATCTTCTTGATTTCATATCTGACCACCATTTCTCCCAGTTTGTCTCTTTTCCGACCCGCCTCCAGAATTATCTAGATCTTGTATTCAGTAATAAGGATATCATTCACAACATTTCTCCTTCTCCCCCACTCAGTGATCATCTCAGTGTGGTCTTTGATCTCCGCATCCCTTCCCCTCCCTCTCGTAAACATACCCCGTCTAGAATGTACAGATTGGCCAACTGGCAATCGATTAATGATTCTATTTTTCACCACAATTGGACAATTGCTTTATCCCATCTTGATGTAAATCAGTCTTACGATTACTTTCTCAAATTTATTAATAGCTTGCTTGAAATGTTTGTCCCGCTATCCAAGCCATCACCGTTCTCTAGATATCCCCGTAATGTTAGAATACTTTATGGTAAGAGTAGGACTCTAACCAGGATTGCACCTAATAGTAATGCCTGTATTGTTATGACCAAACGATTTAATTCTGCCCTTCATCGATTTCACTGTCTCTTAGAGAGCAGAGTTGTTGCCTCATCCGATTCCAAAGCATTCTATAAGCTCTGTAGTAGTAGACTTAATGCCCCCAAATCCACGCCTTCTGGAATTATCGATCCTAACGGTAATTTGCTTCTGTCCAATGACGATAAATGTAGGGCATTCTCTGACTTCTTTTCATCCGTGTTTACCAATCCCATGCATTCCCCTCTCCCTCCCCCTTCTTCAATAATCTTTGATCTCCCCACAATCTCTCATTTACATATTATAAGTGCTCTCAGTAATCTCTCACCTAAGATCAATATTACTCCTGACAATATTCCCAGTATTGTTCTCACTAATTGTAAATTATCGATTATCGCCCCACTTCTTATAATCTACAATAAGTCTTTGCTCACTTGCACAGTTCCTTCATTGTGGAGACATGCACTTGTTAAGCCCATCCCTAAGAAAACTAGTAACTATATATCCGATTTCCGCCCCATCTCTTTGACCTCTTCTGTTTGCAAAGTCTTTGAGAAGATTCTTATTAGTGAAATCACGACTTTCCTCGACCAAAATAATCTTTTCGACCCCCATCAAACAGGGTTTAGGTCTTCTAGATCCACTTCCACTAACCTGGCTGCAACGCATGCCCATTATCTCAGAATTTTGCATAAGCATTCCCCTTTCGATACTGTATATATTGATTTCCGTAAGGCATGTGATAGTATCGATCACCGACTCTTGCTCTTTAAAATGTCGCAATTAGGAATATCCTCTCATTTAGTATCCTGGTTCGAAGCATATTTATCCGATCGCACCCAATCTGTTTTCATCGATGACTCATTCTCGCCTTCAACTGTAGTTAGATCCGGTGCCACAGGGCTCTTGCTTAGGTCCACTCTTGTTCATCCTATTTATCACTGACATTTCATCTCAATTCCCGCCATCTATTCGCTATTCCGTTTATGCTGACGATTTAAAGCTTTATGCGGAAGCTCCCCTCTATTCTGATGACTTACAATGTGCCCTCGATGTTATCTCTACCTGGTCAGTACAATGGAATCTCGGCTTATCCGAGACCAAATGCTCTATTATGCACTATGGCCTTCACAACCCTTGTAGACAGTTCCATATCAATAATGTCGCCCTTACACCCAAAAAGACTGTTAAGGACTTAGGAGTCGTTTTCACCCCTTCTCTTTGTTTCTCTGAACATATCAAAGAAATTATTAAGAAATCAAATTCTAAAATGCACTTCCTTTTCAAAGCTTTCCGTAGTAATTGTATCGATATTTATGTGAAATCGTTCACAACATTTATTCTTCCTAGTCTAGAGACCTGTTCCATTATCTGGAACCCCATTAATTCCGTTGAAACTACCAAAAATATTGAACGTGTCCAACGCGACTTCACTAGGAAGCTCTATTTCCGTTGTTCTCTGCCTTCAGTAAGCTACTGTAATCGTTTACGCTCCCTAAATCTAACAACTTTAGAACGCCGTAGATTTGTCACCGATATTGTCTTTCTCCATTCCATTCTTCATAGGAATTATGAACTTGATCACTCTTCCCTCCTCACTCGTTCTCCTCTTACTAGATTTGTCCGTAATTCACATCACTTCCGTATCTCTCTGCCTTTCTTCCCTCCCAATTCCCACACCACCCTTGCCTCCAGAACCATATCAATTTGGAATTCCCTCCCTTTCCCCTCGGTTGATTTATCCCGAGATTCCTTCCGTAAATTCATCCGCACCCAGCCCAACTCCTTTTTCCCTGAATCAATTGTTAAGAATTGGCTCTAACCCTTCTCCCCCATACCCTTGCTGCCATGCACAAAACCGATTCGACTACGTCGACGGACATCCGTTTCTTGCCCCTATTCACAGTTATTTTTCTTGTATGCGATACTCTGACGGAATAAATAATGAATGAATGAATGAATAGGAGACGGTAAGTGGAGTTAGTTGTCGTATGCTTGTATTTGTAGATCAATCGCACACCTTCCTCAGCCATCACGCACATCATCTGGTCGAATGGAGGTACGCTGAAATTTGTTACGGGAATCTATCGTACTCCCATTCTCCAATAGCCTCTAGTCAGCATGCTCTAGTTTGATCCCACTATACCTTTCATACAAGTAGAGCTCTCACTATCAGTGGCATTTAGCTTCTTTCGTGTTATTTAGTAGACATGCAAAAATGTGGCAATCAAGTATGCTGCGATCACATGGCTGAGCTACAGTAATCTCACATCGCACTGTATCCTACCGTATACTCAGGCGATGCGTCGGTGCTGCGCGACGCGCTCGCACGCTGCAGTCAGCGACCGCACGTTCTGCCGCCCGCGTGGGTGCACGAGTGCGTTTATTAATTAATAAGAATTGGTTAATTAAATTATTTTTAAATTCATGTGAAAATAATTATAATAAAATATATGACAGAAATTAGTGTGCATTCGAAACAAATTTGAGTTGGCTTCGTCTTCAACGCACATGCAAAACGGAACTAGATGAATGCCGGGGAGTTCCGGGTTTCACCGAGTGTTCAAAAATTCAAGATCGTGGCTGGTTGCAAATCGTATTTTTTTCTTCTCCGACTAATATCATAACTTTGCTCACTAGCGTGTTTGAGCAATTGAATAAAGCTCTTTTTTTAAAAAAATTCTAAAATCGATAATTGTTTGCAGATCGTACGAGTCGGGAGTCCGACAACCGGAGGACAACTTCTCGCTATGCAACGATCGATATGTGAGAGGCGTGGAAAGGAGGAGGAGCAGTGTCCTCAATCGTGAGATTTTTTTATTATTTATTTTGAATTGTTTCCTCACTTCTCTCTTCGCTTCACTTCCTGTGGCTAACGTGTTTCACGTTACGGCTTTCTCGCTTTCGAATAACCTTACAAGCAATGTCACTGTCGTATTTCTGCTCAAATGAACATTGATGACTACTCGAAAAGTTGAAGATGAAAAGGGTAACACGGTTGAAAAGGACTTTACTTACTGATAGGTGCAGTTATTTGTATTTGTATTTTTTTTCTTTAAAAAATAACATTGACTTTATCAAAAATTATTCAAGATCTGATCTCTTTTATGGGACATACAATATCGCTCTGATCAGTTTCATACGTAATCTAATAAGTTTATCGATTTCGCAATAAGTCATTTTGCCCTGGGACGAAAACGTATGACATGGAGAGTGTTTGACTCTATCTGTGTGACTGTTACAGCAGCTCCGCCAGCTGCAGCTGCAGTCGACACGTCCTCCTCCACCATCGACATCTCCATGGACATTAGTGCGGGCGTCGCGGGTGATCGGACGGAGGTTTGGTGTTTCATCTGTATTCGAATCCAGGCAGTAGAAAAAAACATGTATTAGGAGCTTGCGACATGTTTCGTTTTAGAACTCAACTTATCTATCGCGATTTATATTCTGGTTAAATATTTCATGTGTGCTTCTTTAGATTGTACGCGGGGACTAGCATCTAATATTTTGGCTTTATTTCATTTTTTTTTAAATTGGATGTGAAAACATCGTTCAATATGTGAACACTTAGTCGTACGGAACACATATGAGTCGTCAGTAGTTTTAATTTTTTTTTGGCAGTTCTCCAATCTCACTTTCGATGCGTCTATGACAGCATCTCAGCTGCTGCAGAAGATTGACATAATGGCGAAGCGGCTTGAAAAGGGTATGGTAGGGTTATGTTGAAGTAAAAAGTTTTAGGACGAAGACTCAACTATTATCGATATTATGGTACGGTGCGACTTTTAAATGCTAGCTGAAACATTCAAGCAACGGGTGGAAGTACTAAACTTGTATTGCGTAAATTGTTGTTTTCGCAGTGTCGGACGATCCGGTGCAGCACGCTGTGCGCTGCACGAGCCGTGCAGCAGCTGCAGCTCCTGCAGCACGACAACCCCGACCGCCCTTCGTCCCGCTTGCGCTGCCACGACCACTGAGGAGACGGTCGCATGATGGGTTCATGCTGGCCCATCGACGACCTGATTACGATAGTGAGGAGAGGAGGATACGGTGAGTTACTGTTACTGTATCCGATTGATAATTATGATCTCACTTTAGATAGAATGGGAAAAATGAATCAAAACTCACATTTGCGTTTTGTAGGACGCATCGTGAAAAATCTATGCAGTATTGTGCTTCGCGAAAATCATTAATAGAGACCGGGATCTGATGCTATAATATTCACCTCTTATCTACCTTGATGCAACGTATTTTGCAGTCTGGCCGCTCGAGACGTGCTGGAGGTGCTGCCTACTGCTGCAGCTGCAGCACGTGCTGCACCGGTCGCAGTAGTCGAAGGAGTCGATGATATGAGAAGAACGGTGGAGACGGATCTCAATAGGATCAGGTACGATATCGATCCATACGACGACAGGGTTACTGTACGTTTAAATCTACTTTTTTTGTATTACGGTGGGTTTGTCAATCGTTTTTTCTTCCAGGCAAACCCTGCGGAATAACGCCACGTACAGTCAGAGAGGCGGTAGAGGCAGGGGAGGAGGTGGAGCCTCGCAGAGTGTCTTGAGGAGATCAGGTAGGTCACCGCAAGTTACTATAGATTTCTAAATTACTGTAACTATTCATTTTATCGATTGCAGCGCCCAAAACGAACTTCAACTTATCTGGGTTACTGTTGCTTATTTAATGATCGATTTTATATCCCAAGAAGCATTTTTCTTCTCTGGGTTACTGTATCTATTCAAATTATTGATTGCAGCGCCCAAGACGCACTTCAACTTTGTCCTGCCCACCTCTCCCCGATCTCCTCAGGATGGAGGGAGAAGAAGGGGCCGGCCATCGATTGCTGTAGTGAAGACGCAGTCGAAAATGATCAATAACCTGCAGGTATTTCTTGAATACGAACGTTTAATGTAAACGTAGGAATGCCCAAACGATTACTTGACGCAGTCGAAGATGATCAATAACCTGCAGGTACTTTAGGGGGAATATCGATTATATAATTTGGATTGTACTTCAAATAAGGAAAGACCAGGCAGGATTTGCGAATTGAAATGATCGGCGGAAAAGACGATAGGTTTTAACAAGGACCTGGTGGCCTTGCGTTTCGCTAGTTCTCCAAAGTGAGCAAGGGTCGATGAAGTTCGATTCGCGATAGCCTCGTTCGAGTAACGATAAATTCTCTACAACAACAAAAAATTAAAAGATTTCCGCCCGCAGGTACTTCTTTCATCGAAGGAATTTGGGAAACACCAGATAAAGCTGGTGAATTTGGGTTGGTGTGTTCGCTTTTTGGAAGGAAACGCAATCTGAGCTGATCCATGTGCGAGTCAATACAATCTTTCACGTTTGCGCGCTTCACACTTCGTGTAATATTTTACTTCCAAATTTGGAAATCAAAATTTCTAAGAGAACGCGAAATATAATGTGATCATTCCTTTCATCAATCCTGTTCAGGCAGTCCACTCCTCGGAGGAATTTGCGAAGGGTCGGAAGGAGGTCGTGAACAGGAAAAGAATTGCAATGCTCACGGGATTCGGAGCAAGGTGAGCAGTTTTTTTAATTAGGAAAATCATTTTGTAAGCGCAAACAATGTACAGTATCGACCGAAAGTATTCGCACAAAACTTTGATCTCATGTCATTCTTGTACCAGATGAGATATCGACATGAAATTTTGACACGAAATAGTGCATCCATCCCTGCTTCGATTTTGAATAACATGGCATGATGATATTTTATGGTATTGCATATGGATGATGCAACTGGTGACGTGGTTTTTCAAAGTCGAATATTTGGTCGGAGGAAATTTTTCATGACACCCTAAATTCAGAGATGCAAGAGGACACCCAGAGGCCCCCGAGAAAAATTGTAGCATTATTATCCAATGCAGCAAACAGCCTGCAGCAGGCTGCAAAATTCGCTGTCGCAAAAGTAGAACTCGGCTTCTAGACATGCTCGAACCCTGTCCAAGGGCTCAAAATGATTCTCCCAGTGTGCCCAGGCATCTCTGAAATTTTGGTAAAGATTGCTCATCATTTACCTTCAGGGCACAAAAAATCACTTTTTCGCATACCCCAACTTTGACCATGCGCATCTCCAAGGGCGAATTAGCTAAAAATATGGTTTCTGTGCAGGAACGACCCAAAATCATCCAAGAATCGATGCCCAAGGTTTTGTAGCAGCAGCATTTTTTACCTGTATGCTGCGATCAGATCCCTCACGGCGCCCAGGTTGCGGAAGCAGGAGAAACTAGTGAGAGTGAGGGGTCGGGGCGAGCATATGCAAAGGGAGAGAGGACACATTTCGAAACAAGGGATGCGAGCGCACCGTGTAGGAAAAAAATGTTGCTGCTACAAAAACTTGGGCATCGATTCATGGATGGTTTTGGGTCGTTTCTGCACAGGAACCATATTTTTAGCTAATTCGCCCTTGGAGATGTGCATGGTCAAAGTTGGGGTATGCGAAAAAGTGACTTTTTTGTGCCCTGAAGGTAAATGATGAGCAATCTTTACCAAAATTTCAGAGATGTCTGGGCACACTGGGAGAATCATTTTGAGCCCTTGGACAGGGTTCTAGCATGTCTAGAAGCCGAGTTCTACTTTTGCGACAGCGAATTTTGCAGCCTGCTGCAGGCTGTTTGCTGCATTGGATAATAATGCTACAATTTTTCTCAAGGGCCTCTGTGTGTCCTCTTGCATCTCTGAATTTAGGGTGTCATGAAAAATTTCCTCCGACCAAATAATCGACTTTGAAAAACCACGTCACCAGTTGCATCATCCATATGCAATACCATAAAATATTATCATGCCATGTTATTCAAAATCAAAGCAGGGATGGATGCACTATTTCGTCAAAATATCATGTCGATATCTCATCAGGTACAAGAATGACATGAGATCAAAGTTTTGTGCGAATACTTTCGGTCGATACTGTAGGTCAAAGCGACATTTCAATTACTGAACTATAGATCAGTTTAACGACTTCATATCGAATCAACGTAGAGCATGCTCGCTTTGGGGAAACGGTGAAACATAAATGAACGAGGGGCTCTTCACTTAGTTCTATGGGCCCTGATAACAAATAAAACCTCTTTTTTTTGCAGGGAAGAGCGTCAAATGCTGGCGTTCGCGGACGCAATTCAGCTGAAGATTACGAAGGAAATGAGTGGTGAGCGGTGTTATTACGAAATATCGAGCCATAATATCACCGGGTTACAGTAACAATAAAATCTGATTAACACAGTTGTGTAAAATACAAAGCGGTTATAGTATCCATGGGAACTGTAGAGGAATAATATTGAATAGTTCTGGATGATTTATTTTACAGATTCGCTGCGTGCGGCTGTGTCTTCGGACGGTGCGCGCACGGTGAGCACGCTGCGGGCAGTGGTGCACGGTGTGCCGGTGGTGACGGATGAGTGGGTGAGTATCGCACATTGCCTGCTTCCGTTTCCCCGCAATTAGGAATGTGCACACTACACACGTGCAAATATGGGAACCCCTGACGACCAGTTGTTATCACGATGATTTACTCTCTCCTGTCTGAAATTGGTGTAAATCTACCGATCTCACGGTAGGTGATCTTACTGTAGTGACCGTATCCCACTGTCAACATAATCCTACCGTAATTCGTCTTTGCAGCTACGCGCGTGCAAGCGCGCCAACAGACTTGTGCACACGCTACCGTACGAGTGGCAACAGTGGGCGGAGCTTGCCAAGGTTCGATTCATTTTTGATTATTTATGTAATTTTTAAACGATCATTGTCGGTGGAACGTCAAGCTGGCAGGCTGCAAATGCTTATTTCCGTGCTAGTTTTTTTCCCAGGGTGGAAATTCCATATTGGTGAGAGGCGGACGCTAATTGTTGTATGTGATTGTAGAAACGTGAAACCGCGAGGCGAGGCGTGTTCGCGAGTGTTGGAGGAAAGATCAAGGTGATTTAAATATTTTAACTTAATATTTTCTTTATTCAAATGTTTTTTTTCAAAGACAGGTTGCCCATGTGATGTAGTCGGAATTTTTGAGAGTATCCACGTACAACTGGTAGAACATCCGAATGAGTGAGCAATAAAATATAGTATATTTAATAATATAGTATAATTAATATACACTAGCTGCATCGAGGTTTCACCCTACGAAGATAAGCGCTGTCGAAAACAGGGATTCGTTCCTCTCTCCCTGAGAGTGTAGAAAAACAAACCAGTTGAAAATTTGAATATTTTTTTTCGTTGAATCTGAAAAAAAGTAATTAAATTAGGATCAAATGATTGACATATTTGTATTCGCAGGTGTGTGACCTCTGCACCCCGTCCACTCCAATTCTCAAAGAGCTCGTGATGAAAAGCGGAGGATGGGTGAGTGCTTTAAATCTAGAAATTGTAAGACTTAGTCCTAATTCAAAACAGTTATGTTTTTTTTTAAAGCCGGTGACTCATTGTGAAAATGGGTAGGTGGAAATGGGATTCACATGTAGATGGAAATCTAATGAGTGGAGTATCCTCATTGAGATGCCTGCTGATAATGAATTATTTAAAGGGACCTGGCACTGCAAATGAAGTGAATTTCAGATTAAAGAGAATTTTCTTCCGATTCGAACGCAAAAAACGCATATTTTTACGATTTTTTTGAAATTAGTTATGAATTTTCAAAGATCTCATTTTCGGCTGGAATGCCCCGGCACTACTGTGTTTAGCTGCTAACATGCGATTTTTTTTGCGTTCGAGTCGGAAGAAAATTATCTTTAATCTAAAATTTACTTAATTTGCAGTGCCAGATTCCTTTTAGAAGTTAGTGAATGAATTAAATGTTGAGTTGACGTCGAATGCTTCTGAAGCAGTGTTGATCGTCGCTCCGACGGGTGTTTATCGTAGAAGAGAAGAGGAGAGAGGAGGAGTGAGGATAGTCGATGAAAAGTACATTCTAGGTCAGTTACTTACTTACTTATTTACTTAGTAGATCCATCTTCAGCGGCGAAGCCACACAACAACTTTCAATTGTTTCTGTCTCGAGCGCGCATCATCCAGTGTTGGTAGGGTGCTCGTTGGGAAGACGATCGGGTAGATCGTCCTGTACATCTTGGCATACTCCTCGATCGAGTCCCTCCATCTAGCCTGTGGTCGTAGATTTTTTCAAACAATAAATGTATTTTATGATATATTTATTTTAGCAGTTTCGAAAATGATGAGATTGATGCGATTCAGACGCTCACACTTATTTGTGCACCGTGAAACACGAGAGTGACTGTCAAGGAGATTGAGGGAAAATTAGATAAGCGGTGGAGGAAAAATAGAGAGGTGGAGTGAGGATTGTTGATGAGAAGTACATTCTAGGTCAGGTTTTTGTTTGGGAACATAGACCAAAAAGTTCGTTCTAGGGAACAAAACCAGACAGCTTTTGGACTTTTTGGGGGTGAAATTTCGAAAAATCAGACATCATTTCATGTCATCCAGGCGCGGCAGCGCCTGAAGAATTGAAATATCTGACATCATTTTCGATTTTTCACTCTAAAACCCTAAAACCAGACATCATTTGGGACTTTCGGGAACAAACGTTTTTGGTCTATGTTTGGGAAAAATTACTTTCCCATATCCTGTCTCAAAAAATTGAGGAAATGTGCACACTCCCAATTATTTGTCCTCGTTGAAACGCAATAGTGACTAGTTATGTTAATGAACTTTCCATCAATAATTTGTGTGAATTAGCGTGGTACACTAGAATTTTGGCTGCAAATGCAAGCGCGAACGTTGGTTCCTTATTTATAACGGGCTTCAAGGTGTTTTGTTGCTTTATTCAGGCGGCAGGCCGGGTAGCGCAGTGGTTGTGTGCTAGAATGCGAATCGAATGGTCACAAGTTCGACCCCCCGTGCCTGCAGATCCACCCAACCAAGGGGGTTAAGAAATGTTGGTAGTGATTGGTAAATCACGATCCAAACATGCCTCGAAAGGGGTCCCCGATTCACGTGCACACAACACGAGAATAGCCTCGCAACAGGCCGCTGATCAACTCACTATCAGGACAGGCTCTTGTTGCCCCTCAGGCATAGGGGTGGTCGAGACCGCCTTGCGTGTAGAAGCCTTTACCTTTTAGGTGGCAAGCAACTAGAGATGTGTGAAATCTGTGATGAGATCTTATCGAGCGAATGGAAATTTGTTTTTTTGTAAAATGAAACTAAATATTTATCATGTCCTGCAATAGATGACGAAAGGGAAAAAGGAATGAATGAGAAAATTGAATGAGAAACGTGATAGAGTGTCAATAATGCACATGTATTACAGACTGCATCACTTCTAACAAGATGATACCTCTGCCTGGAGAAACGGAGGAAATCGATGATTCCCTCCTATCGGAAGACTAATAAATTACTACTATCTGATAGTAAAATTTGAATATTGTTTGATGGAAATCGATGTACTTTCTATTAGATGTGTACTACTGTATCATACAAGTTGGTTGTGGTTGAAATAGCCTGTTTTATTGTCAAGTTTTTCTTTTTAAAAGGTTGATAAAGTGATTGTGAATCGAAATGTACTGGACGGTCTGTCGTTTGGAGTGCAGGAATACTCAGGACTAATATTGTTGATCCAGAAAGAAAGTTTTGCGAAATCGTATTCGAAATAAGGAATGGCTTATTAGCATTCATTGTTCCTAGTTATTGTTAACACAATTGCTCCTAGTTATTGTTAGGCAAGACATTTTCACTTACAATATCCGAATTGACAGCAAGCGCTAATTGCGGGCATGACACATGCCGGTTTAAAAGCTAACAAGTAAGCATCGGGATTTGAATACTTGTCAATTCCAGTCTTGTCCATAAGGATCTTGTGTGTTTGTATATTTTATGTAGCACTAAACGTTGTCCACATTTCACCCGTTACAACGGGTGAAATGTGGACAACGTTTATTTAGGAGTCACATTTTTCTTTGTGTTGTATTGTTTCATGCGGAGGATGGGACACGATTCATCGAAGTTTTTGTTTATCGGCAATGTTTACTATGTATAAGTGAGAAAGGAAGAAAGAGAAATGACAAGAATACAGTGATGTGATTATAAGTCACTGGCAAATTTTAGAGGATGCGAAACTATCTATGTTAAGTTTCACAATGTTTGGGATGCGGTAAGGTGGAACAGTTTGAAGATCTTCAAGGTTGGGATAAATGCTAATTATGCAAAGGTACGTTCTCGGCGCTCTTGTGCGCCTCTTCTGCGCCATTTGGCGCCAGTGTGGCGCCGGCACTTGTTTCTTCAGGGACGGTTGCAGTTCTTGCCGATCGAGATAGAATGGCGTTGATTTCTTCCACTTCTTTGATAAAGGGCTCCATTGAAATCTGGAAACGAAATAATGTTTTTTTTGTTAGTTTCAAGCTTCATCGTTATTCGTCGTAATATTATTAGCAGCAAAGTTTAGTGTTTACTTTGATGATCTATAAAACATACCCGAGTAGGGGTGCTCATACTTTCTATAGTAACTGTTTATTTATCAACTCACCACTTTTCGGGCCAATTGATTAACAATTCCATCCTTCCCATCTTGCAACGAAGAGGTAGCCAATCGGGAAATTTCTCTTATCTTTTCTTCTCGATCGAACGCAGTTTCTTGGCCAAATCTAGGTCATGGGCCGAGGGAATCTGCATTGTTTGATATTTCTAATTAAGAGACCGGATAGGTAAGGATCGACCATCCCCGGACAGGATTTGCGATTCAGGTCTCCATATTTTTTTTTGGGGATAGGTCCCGCACAGAGTAGTAACACACCGTTTCTAGAATTTGCCTTTGCCTCAAACCCGGCTCGTGTAAGGCACTCAAATGTGAACAATGACAATTTTTCAACTTTTTTACGCGGAAAGCTAGGATCAAAATTTCTTCAATAATGTATGAAGGGCGCTCTAAAAGTAAAAAATAACCACACAGAACAGAGAACGATCCTTTCTGAATTAGATTTTTCGAGTTCGAAAATGATTTTTCGCGAATATTTTTTCGAATTTTACCGAGTCGTAAGCGAGTCGTAATATTTTTGCGATTTTGGACCATGACCCCCGGGTTCATGGTGATTTTCGAGGAAAATTTTTTTTTCGAATAACTTGGATCAACTTGTCCTTATGTCAGTTGATGCATCTCCGTGAGTGTACTACTACGCTAAGATATTTCATCGTGGAAGCTACTGGTACTTCCAGAAACTTTTTATGAATAGCAATTTTTGGCCATTTCCGAGTCTTTATTTTTTTCCGACATGAACCGATGGATGGAATCGAAGAGTCTCAACAGAACATTTATTTAATATTACAATTCAATCATTTTGAGCCCAAAGTCGAAACTCTATTTCGTCTTAGAACCCAGATCTTTGATAGTTTATTATGATGATTGTATGAATTTTGGAAAAAAATTGAAACTTCTTGTGTTTACATTCGATAATCTAAATTGACCCGGTTTTCATACATTCTGATTATGCTTATCAATTTGACATGGGCAGTTGGTACACACTCGAACCAATTCGAGAGATAAAAATTTTTCGAATAAAAAAAATCGGAGGTCAAAAAATTCAATTTCACTTTTCAAAAATATTCATTTTTTAAAATTCATTTCATAGCGGAAATATATGAAGAATATATTGAAGTATATTTCCCGCCTAGATAGGGCTTACGACTCGGTAAAATTCGAAAAATATTCGCGAAAAATCATTTTCGAACTCGAAAAATCTAATTCAGAAAGGAGCGTTCTCTGTTCTGTGTGGTTATTTTTTACTTTTAGAGCGCCCTTCATACATTATTAAAGAAATTGTGATCCTAGCTTTCCGCGTAAAAAAGTTGAAAAATTGTCATTGTTCACATTTGAGTGCCTTACACGAGCCGGGTTTGAGGCAAAGGCAAATTCTAGAAACGGTATGTTACTACTCTGTGCGGGACCTATCCCCAAAAAAAATACGGAGACCTGAATCGCAAATTCTGGCGGCGATGTCCGGGGATGGTCGATCCTTACCTATCCGGTCTCTTAATTAAACAACGCTAGCGTTCAAAACAAAAAAAACACAAAAAAAATTGCAAAAGAACGCGAAATACTTATGTAAGTTTAAAATATTTTGCTATAGTACGAAAAAAATAGCTTATTGGAGAGTATAAATAGCACCTTTTCGGAAGGTGGCATCCTTGCATTATGGAAGCATCCGAACATCTCCCTCTGAAAGAACGGAATATTCCGTGCCAGAGGGCATGATAATTCTCTGGCGGTATTCAGTACACAGATCCTCTCATTTGTGACGTGATAAAATATGGCAATTCCAATAATTTTAAATTCAAGTTTGCGCTGAGCGACGGAAAAAATGGTTTAATCGTTTGCAGCGGTACGAAGTCTTAGATCCATAGAGAAGTGAGCGACACCGTAGAAAAAGCGCTTGGTGAGTACCCGATGGGGTGAGTGGCATGGGGCCCATGTCTCCAAACAAATTCGATATTTGTATCTTTCAATTTCGGTTCCATTCAGTTTATTTACCTCGCCTGTTACACCCTCTCTATTATGTTGTTACTTGAAAAATATATTAAAGTAGAAACTGTGGTGTCATATTTTGTACTTTATAGTGGAGCCATGGGGAGACCGGCCTCCCACGCCATTTGAGATTAGAAATTCGTCATAATTGCTGAGACTATATTGCAGTGGGTGAAAAGCGTATGAAAGTGCGCGAAAAGAGATGACGATGTTTCTTATCACTGTTGACATGGAGTATTTAAGAGCTATTAAGGATGTGCATTATCAGGCTGAAAATGCGGTTCTGTCTATTCCTTCTGTACTGTGCAAGTGAGGTTTTACTTTTTTTTTTTAAATCATTAAAACACTTAAAGTGTATTTTTATAATGCATAATTACAGCAATTCCTCTCATTGCCGAGTCTGCGTGTCCGGAATGGTATCACTTGCTGGAAGATGGACGGTACGATCTTCATTCACTTATGTCCTGGCATTCCATCAGAATATCTCCAAATAGTTGCGCTGTGCCCTTAGAAAGATGTCTGAATAGGCTCCGCCCCTCCCCCTCTCGTCTCGTCTTCTCTTTCTCAACAACTGTGGAAGCGCCCGCGGTTTAGGAGGTGTTACTAGGCTCAGAGATGAGATATCGACCCAAATCCAAAATATGGGTCTTATTCACACATTTACGGACATATTGGACGCAAATTCGACCCCATCATGCGTATTTCGCCGACTACCTTGTGGCCCCTAGCTAGGACATTATTGATACTCGGGCAATTTACAATGCAGGTGCATACGTGTGCTTGAGTGGTCGTATATGGGACACGTTCGTGACGGAATGACTGAGGCTATCGAAAGGTGCGGGCAAGAGGGCGCTGTGCTACCGATAATCAAGAGCCGCCAGGTGTGTTTTAAAAAAAAACTCATCTCTATTTATTTATATATTAGTAGTCGCCACAAGGGCGCGTGAGCATGTGAAATGGCCGAATAAAAAATAATATCAAGTAAGGGAAAATATATTCGACTTGAGGAAAATATAGGTCAACTTGCAGGATGATTCTATTCTCAATGAGTTCGCATTTGTCGCTGCAAACGATCCTCATTTTTCCCACGACTCCCCAAGTATTATACTAGGTATGTGTTTTCTTCAATTAAAAACGTGATGTGACTTAAAAAATAGTTATCTCGATCAATGTTTTTTTTCGTCACATTTACAATTTTTCTCAGGATCTGTTTGCAATGTTGTAACCCGTCGCTTGGAATGGATGGACGGCTCACCGATCACCTACATCAATGGCGCTTCGTTAAACCTCGATTTTGACTGCGTAAAGGACGACTTTAGCGTGATCTCCAAGCCGGTAAGCGATTTTCCTTGTTTTGAGCGATTTATATTTTTGACCTGCGATTTGTTCAACGGAAACAGCATCGATGTTGGGAGGAGTTCTTTTCTTTATTTGAGAGAGTGTTATCAAATTGTTGAATTCTGTTTCTTCGTAACTTCGTTTGCAGAATTCGGACACATGGGAACTGCAGGGAAGTTCTTATTTGGATCCCCATACTCTAATTTGCGTCACCGAGCAGAACGAGGTTTGCGAACAAAATCTTACATAGAGAAGCGCCTCTCTAGAGAACGCAATTATCTTAGATAACTGGCGAGAGAGCGCATGAATAGAAGAGAGCGGAGAGCGAATTCTCTTGAATATGAAAGAACGAATTCTCCAGAGAGGCTCAAGCTAGAAAGTTCGCGTCCTGAGTAGCGTAGCATTAAAATATTTAAAAAAATAGTACGTTGAAGAAGGAGTTCCAGTATCAAACAGCTGACAGAATTTTTACTGCTAATAAGTAATTCTAATACAAAATGAATGCAAGCGAATGATGGAAATTCAGTAGAATATAATTTTATAGGGGTTTACAAATAATTATTTTCTGATTTGAGCCCGCGTGCGGAGACTACTTTTTGATGAAGAATGGGAGTGACGCTAGCAGACCATGCTTCAAGGTTTGTTGATAATAAATAGTTCACCAAAATTACTTGTTTTATTAATTATACCTGAAAGAGTAGATACAAAGCGGTCTATTTAACGGTGTTGTGATCAAGGAAAGCTAAACAAGTAGTTCAATGCTTAAATAACACAAAAACCATATTACAAGAATATTACATTATTTCCATGAACGATAATTGTTGATGATAATGAGCACATTAATTAGGCGTTTCAAAGTTTTAAGTGATAACGTATGCATCCCCTCATATCATATCCAAAAATCAGACGATTATGTGGTCGCCCCCGGTTTCTACAATAGATCAAAGACGTGACTGCGATCTTTGATCTACTGTAAAATCAGGCGGCGACCGTCAAATTGTCTCATTTTTGGATATGTTGTGAGGGGATACCTACTTTATCACTTACAACTTTCAAAACGAGCGGCCCTCTTCTAGAACGGATTTTGGAGCGCTTCGAATGCGAAACTTGCCCGAATAGTAAGCACTTTTGACCTTCCATGTACTATAACAAGTGACGGCGACTGCAGAATTCTCTATTTTTGATATGAGATACCCATGATAGTGTATTAAATTGTGGTGGAAACATAATACACGGCCTTTCTTTCTTCCCGTTAGTTACAGACCTTTGAATCTTGAACGCATTGCTTTCAAGGGATGGTGGTCTCTATGAAGGGGGAATTGATTAACGACAACTATGTAAGAACAGAAATGACTCCTGTAACAATTATGAAAAAATGGATCTGACCCATCTTCCTTATACACATCGTTCCACCCTCCGGTATGGCATCCAGAAAGGGGTTGATTTCCCAATCGACCATGTTGTGTGCGATACACACCACAAAATCTACAGTAGAAAGGTGATAGACGGCTACACGTTACTCGAGACGGGGTTGACACGGCCTCCCTCCCTTGCTTTTCCCTCCCTCAACCCCGTCTCGTATAAAGTGCGTTTTCCCATCACCACTCTGCCGTCTCACTACGAACCGATGAGTTGGAGGGACGCTCAGAAGAGATGTGAGGACGATTTCGGCTCTAGTCACAATCAACAGTGATGAGGTATATATATACTTTGCTTGATTATCATATAATGAAAGTTTAAAGTTAAATCAAACAACATTTGGGCAACATTGCTGCCAAAGAGAAAAAAAAAATTTGGAAATCTCAAGGTACCGAACTTCAACCCGATTTTTCAAGTACGGGTACCTACCTAAAGTTTTTATTTTTATTTTTTTTCTTACACTTGTTTTCTGGGAGGAGAGGAGGTAGATCACCCGAAATTTTCCCTCGAAAGTTCTCTTTTTTGTGTTCTCCACAAATCCGAGGCGAGAGATAGCACTTTAGGGAAGGGGCGGCGAGAGAGTCGAGACGACGAGAGACCCCCAAATTTTCGAGACGCTCGGGGGGCAACTCGAAAGATTTCACCCCCTCTTTTTCTCTGCGTCTCTGATATACTCTCCCTCTCTCGGTTTGGGCTTTAAAAGAGGAGCATTTCAGGGAATTCCACTAGCCGAAACTGCCTATCCGCGACGCATAAAACGCGGGCGTTGCGCGGCTATGCACTCTCCCTTTAACACACTCTCTCACTTTCTCTAACACAACAGACACAATCTCTCTCTTTTACACGCTTTTTCGCTCTCCCTCGTTGTCTCTCCCCTCCTCTCCTCTCTAACACACTCGTGCTTTATCTCGCTACTCACCACAGAGAGGGAAGTACTCCATCGATTGAGCTATCGATGATTTCATTTTTTGGGGTAGGGTGAAATTTTGAGCTTGGTACGGCGGCTGGGATCTAGATTGAAAAATTTCTCACCTCCACGGTACTCCAGCATAAATGTTTGATCGATTTTAAAAATACTTTTCAAAAGTTTTTCCCGATCTCATGCAATCTCTGGCGATATCCGTCATATATGTTTACATTTTATCGGCGCCCGAGAGTGCAACGAGATACGAAACATATATTAATGTGAAAATTAACAATATTCTCCTTTTAGGGAGTATACAATGTTAACGATGGGGGTGGATAGACTGTAGGAAGAGCAGATGAATTCCTGTTTTCTTGAGTCGGAATCCCTTTTTTTCTTGAGTCGGGATTCCTGTTTTCTTGAGTCGGGATTCCTTTTTTTCTTGAGTCAGGATTCCAGTTTTCTTGAGTCGGGATTCCTTTTTTTCTTGAGTCGGGATTCCAGTTTTCTTGTGTCGGGATTCCAGTATACTTGAGTCGGGATTCCAGTTTACTTGAGTCGGGATTCCAGTTTTATTGGGTCGGGATTCCCGTTCACTAGAGTCGCGATTACAGTTTTATTGAGTCGGGATTCCTCTTTTCTAGAGTATGGTGGAGACGAGGCTTAGTACAGAGCTAAGGGCTGAACTGCGCGAAAGTTCGTCTCTCCATTAGGGTTGTTCGGTGGAATAATTTTATTCGCGAGATAAAAAGGATTATTCGCGAATAAACCATTGTTATTCACGAATAACCTTTATTATTCTACAGTCCTGGTTGTTTCCCCAATGAAAACAATCCGGGGACGCCGGGTCCACCCGGGTCCTGGCGGGTCCTTGCAATTTGTGGCTCGAGTAGAGAGAATTTTGAGACAAATTCTGTGTAGTGAATGAATTTAAGCCGTTGGTCATCGAATATGGTTGAGAGAAAATTAAAACATTTTCTCAAACTAGCCGGGATGTGTTGAGGTTAAATACACTACGCTCTATGCGTACACTACGCTCTATGCACAGTTCTAAGAGAAGGTTCGGTCCAGGGGACCTCGGTAGCCTTTTTCAAGTACGGTTCAGGGGGAGCTCGGTAGCCTTTTTCAGGTACGGTCCAGGGGGACCTCGGTAGCCTTCTTCAGGTACGGTTCAGGGGGACCTCGGTAGCCTTCTTCAGGTACGGTCCAGGGGGACCTCGGTAGCCTTTTTCAGGTACGGTCCAGGGAGACCTCGGTAGCCTTCTTCAGGTACGGTCCAGGGGGAAGTCGGTAGCCTTCTTCAGGCTCGGTCCAGGGGGAGTTCGGTAGCTTGCTGTAGTCTCGGTCCAGGGAGTAGAACTCAGTAGCCGGCTCCAAGATCGGTCCAGGGCGAGCTTACTATGTTGGGGGGAATGTGTTCATCTCTAGAAAGAGTTCTGGCTTATTCCGTTGCAAAAGGCTCGTGAGGCTGAGTGCGATCGAAAAAAGTTGCCACTACGCCACTTCGTGGCTCCGTGGCAACTTTTTTCGATCGCTCTCAGCCTCACGAGTCTTTCTCAACGGAAACGCAGGATACCGTGTGTTGATTTCCCTGGCGTGTTCAGACACGTTTCCGACATCGCAAAACGTTTTTCCTGTGATCCCCCACGCTCTGCGAATCAATTGGCAACTTTTCAAAATTTTCGATTTTATATTTTAAAACGTGTTAGAACACGTTCAGATACGTGGCGTCTTTGAACACGTTTGTGGCATCGCAACACACTTTTCCAATGATTCCCTACGCTCGCCGGATCATTTGGAAACTTTACGAAATTTTTAAATTTTTCATGTTAAAACGTGTTAGAAGACGTCCAGACACGTTTCCGACATAAAAAAACACTTTTCCTGTGATCGCCCACGCTCTGTGATCCAATTGGGAACTTTTCGAAATTTTCGATTTTCCATGTTAAAACTCGGCAAAACAGGTGAAAACGTGTTTCACCTTACTGAAGAACGTGCTAGAAGGGCATTTGACACTTGCGAAAAATGCGGCAAACGTTTTGCCCGCGGCGGGGTTCGAACCTGGGGGTCTCGGATTGTAAGTCAAGCGCGTAACCCACTTGGCTATGGATTTGGTCAATTAAATATTGCAAAATTTTAAAGGGATTTTGGTCTGTTGTCGTATGCAAAAGGATCCGAGAAGATTTCGATTTTGAAGCGATTTATTAGGAAGCTTCCGGATGCATGATTCCGGCCTCCAGAAAGGGGTCAGGGGCGAGAGAGTGTGCCAAAATGAGAGAGTCACTCTCAATTTTCCTTACACTCTCGTTCTAACTCCTTTCCTGCGAGATTGCCGGCATGAGGAATGATTTGGAACGAAATGTGCGAAAATTTCATGAAATCGCGTGAAATCAAGTGAAATCAGTCGATATTTCACTTCAAAAATCGGCAAAAGATGCTCAAATGTGAATCTCGTTACTCAAAAATGGGTTTGGGCCACATTTGACACTTGGAAAAAATGCGGCAAAAGACTATGCACCGGCGGGGATCGAACCTGCGACCCTCGGATTTGAATTCGAGCTCGCTACCGACTTGGCCATGAAATTATCGATTTTTCAAATATAAAAATCGATGTGTTTCGTGAAGGGCTATCATATGCAAAAGGATCTGAGAAGATTGCTCAACTTTGAAGAAAGTTATTCAGAAAAAAGGTCCGTCACGCGGAAGGAAAAAAAAACATACCAACAGACAGACATTTCAATTTCCTAGTATTGGAGGAATAAGGTTAATTTCGTTGAAAAAATCATTGCCAGGAAGGGCGTTTGTTGGAGTTTGGCGCAAAATATTACAGTATCTCTTGGATTCTCGTCTTAACCACGAACTGATTTTTCATAGTATGATATTTTGAAACGAATTTATTATTACTAAAATGAATAATTTAAATGTCTGTTGACACGTACCGATGACCAATGACCTGAACTCATTGACTGCACAGAGTTTGTCTCAAATTTCTCTCTACTCGAGTCACAAATTGCAAGGACCCGCCAGGACCCGGGTGGACCCGGCGCCCCCGGATTGTTTTCATTGGGGAAACAGCCAGGACTGTAGGATAATATTATTCGATCTAATAATACAACTCGTCTCGTGTCGTCTCGTGACAACTCGTGGCAAATTTTAAAAAAAAACCGAGAACAAACATATACATAGGGAAGGGATCTTTTGGGGGAAGGAAAAGAGAGATGTTACAAAATAAAAGAAGCTCGCTTCACAGGAAAACACGTACTTCTGGCACTCAAACTTCTACAAATTCACTAGCCACTACATGCATATCGGTAAGAGTGAAGAGTTTGTCATATCCACATGTACTTATTGTTATTTTTTTAAAATTTTTTAGAAAACAATAAGCGAACAAGGCAAATTAAATAACAATCACACAATTCAGGAGCTCGCCAATCTGAAGAAAATAGAACTATCTGGCAATGAATCGATGGCAACAAGAACATTAGCGGCGCTGCATACATCAATTTCCTGGACGGTAATTGTGCCATAAATATAATAATCGCGCTAAAATTCTCTAGATACCCTCGCAATGTCAAAATTCTTTATGGCAAGAGTAGGAATTTGACTAGAATCGCTCCAAATAGCAACGCGTGCATTGTTATGACTAAGAGATTCAATCGTACCCTCAACAGTTTCCATTGTCGTGTAGAGAATAGAGTCGTAGCTTCTGCCGATTCCAAGGCTTTTTACAAATTATGTAGTAGTAGGTTAAATTCCCCCAAGTCCACTCCTTCTGGAATAATAGATACTAATGGTACTATCCTATTGTCCAATAATGATAAGTGTGTAGCCTTCTCCGATTTCTTTTCATCTGTTTTCACTGATCCCATGCATTCTCCACTCCCTTTCCTTTCCCCTTCAATGATCTTTGATCTCCCATCGATATCCCATTTACATATCATGAATGCCATCAGTAATCTCTCACCTAAGATTAACGTCACTCCTGACAACATTCCAAGTATTGTTCTCACAAATTGTAAATTCTCGATTATTTCTCCTTTACTTATCATTTACAATAAGTCCCTGCTCACTTGTAAAGTGCCTGTTTTGTGGAAACACGCCCTTGTGAAACCTATTCCTAAGAAGACTAGTAACTCCATATCCGACTTCCGTCCCATTTCTTTAACCTCTTCCATTTGTAAAGTATTCGAGAAAATTCTAATTAGTGAAATCACGACTTTCCTTGACCAATATAACCTTTTCGATCCTCATCAAACAGGGTTTAGGTCATCTAGATCCACTTCTACCAATTTCGCTGAAACCCATGCCAACTACCTACGAATCTTGCATAAAAAGTCCCCTTTTGATACCGTCTATATTGACTTTAGAAAAGCCTTCGATAGCATCGACCACCGTCTTTTGCTTCATAAATTATCGCAATTAGGCATTTCCTCGCATTTAGTATCCTGGTTTGAATCTTATCTATCTAATCGTACGCAATCTGTGTTTATCGATAATTCCTTTTCCCCCTCCACTGTAGTCAGATCCGGAGTGCCGCAAGGTTCTTGCCTAGGCCCCCTCCTATTTATCCTGTTCATCACTGATATTTCATCCCAATTCCCAAAATCTATTAGATACTCCGTTTATGCCGACGACCTTAAGCTTTATTCCGAAGCCCCTCTCTTTTCTGATGACTTACAATGTGCCCTCGATATCATTGCCAACTGGTCTACCCAATGGAATCTCGGATTATCTGAGACCAAATGCTCCATCATGCATTACGGCCTCCACAACCCACTTAGGACTTTTTACATAAATAATGTTGCCCTTAAACCTTCCCTGACTGTAAAAGATCTAGGAGTAATTTTCACCCCTTCGCTCTCTTTCTCTAAGCACATAGAGAAGATTATTTCAAAAGCTCGTTCCAAACTGTATCTTCTGTTCAATTCATTCCGTAGTAATACAACTGATGTTTATTTAAAGTCATTTACTACTTATATCCTTCCTGGTCTCGAGACCTGCTCTGTCATTTGGAATCCAGTTCATGCCGTTGAAATAACTATGGAAATAGAATAAGTCCAGCGCGATTTCACTAGAAAGTTGTATTATCGATGTTCCCTTCCCCACACCAACTACCGTAATCGTCTGCTTGCACTGAATCTAGTAACATTAGAAAGGCGTAGAGTTATCACAGATATCGTATTCCTGCATTCAACCCTCCATAGGAAGTATGAACTTGATTATTCCTTTCTTCTTACTCTCTCTCCTCTCACTCGTTTTATACGCAATTCCCATCCTTTCCGCATTTCACTTCCCTTCCTTTCTCACAATTCCCATTCCACATTTGCCTCTAGAACTATCACAATCTGGAACTCCCTCCCTTATAAATCAGTTTTCACCTCACATGATACTTTCCGCAAATTTCTCCGCTCTCAACCCATCTCATTTTTCCCTGAATCCATTATTAAATATTGGCTCTGATCCCCCTCCCCCCCCTCTCCAATACCCTTGCTGCCAAAGCAAAACCACCGATTCGACAACGTCGACGGACATCCGTCTCTTGCCCCCCATTCACAGTTATAATTCTTGTACATGATTCTGACGGAATAAACAATGAATGAATGAATGAAAAAATTAAATGAGTCGCTAAAATTAATCTCCTGTCATATCCACAGTGCTCAATCGGGCTCAATAGTTTTTTTTGTTAATTTTGATTGTTCTTATTCAGAAGGCGATGCCTACAGCAATTTTCTCGACGGTATTTGCGCCAGGAATATGATAATCGGGCTAAAAGTAGTTGGGGCGGAGAAATTACATGTAAAAATCAATTACTTGTAACCCCCTTTTATTTTCCGCAAGCTGCATTGCTACATCCCGCTCCATTATTTATCGTTTGAGTTTGTCTCATTCATGGTTGGCTTACAAAATTGCATCACAAATGTTATTGTTTCTTAATTGTTTGTAACCGCGTTTTTCCATGTAAATTCGCATAAATAAATAAATATATATATATATATCTATATCATTTAGAATTCCCCGTACCTGGCGGGGGCAATTGCTCTACGATGCTCACCGATGAGAAGTCGGCCAAGTGGATCAATGTGGACTGCGACAGTGTGCAGGCGCCATTTGTGTGTCGACGAGGTGAATTCTTGTTCTATTTTTCCTGCATGCCGTTTGTTAAATGCCGGAATAGGCTTTTTGTGTCCCATTCAAAATATTTTCATTCACGAGTACAAGAGCTGCATCGTCTTTTTAGAGTACACTAATACGAGGTTTTTTTGATCTATGATGAGAAAATACAACCCGTCTAAGGCACTATACGCATACGATCCAACTCGCATCATAATGTTGCACTTTTCTCTGATGACAAGCAACAATAAATTCTTTTAATATTAAATAAAACCGTGAGCGTTGAAGAATTTTTTTTTTAAATAATAATTACAGGTCTGCCAAATGCATGTTCAGCAATTCATCTCGAGGAAGGCAAATATGTGAGTGCTTGTTAAATATAGACATACACCAGAACAATACAAAAAGTATTTTTCTATAATTTTTTTTTTAATTTCAAAGGAAGGCAATACTATAATAACATTTGTAGATTCACATTCCCGGGATTCCATGTGATTTCCATCTGATTGTCGCGGAGAATAGTCTCGTGCAGCTTGAGGTAATTCTATTAAATTATAATCGTAAAAATTATCAAAGCATGGTTAATACTACCTCTGAGTTATAGTTAGGAGCCAAATTCTAAAAGTCTGTGTTATGCTGCGCAAATTTCATGAGGTGCAAGGTGCGAAACTGTTTAGTGCACCCTTTCATAACTTTTTTGCTAGTGAAGCTACAACTTCTAAACTTGATCCAGGGATTGCAAGTCACGTTTGGAACATTTTCCTTTTTAATTGAAGAGATTTCGTTCAGTTTGAGCTGAGTTACACGAGTTTTACACCCTCAGAGGGTGGAATTCCACCCATGAAATTTGTGCAGCATAAATTCGATCTGGAGACGAGTCTCTTGTTCTCTCAAAACATTCGACCTCCGATACGTTGTACTGCAGATTTTCGCTTTGGATGCTTCGCCGAATGAGGACTTTCTCGATATCTACGAAGGGGCGAATTTACTGGCAAAGTGAGTTGTATTGCGTTAACAATACAAAAAATCCATTGCTCACCAGGTTTTTTTAGAAGAATAAGTGATACTTTTTTACAGTCTCACTGGTATTTCGACACATCCATCCAAGTACATGACCAGCATCTCAAATGTGATGACAATCAACTGGAAACCGAATGTGACCGATCAAGCTCCCGCATTCCGAGGACTCAGAGTAAGTTTGAAGAAGACATCGAGAAGACTTTAAGCCTCAGCTTATATTGTCCATTGTACGAATTCACGGACACCACACAATTTAATATTACGGACTGGAAATGTTCGAGATATTTCCTAAAAGTGATAGCCCAATCGAAGGGTCAGTCTAAATTGGTATGATTAGGACTAGAGTTGATCACCCTATAGGATGATCGAGGCACACTATTACAAATTTACGAGGACTTGTCCGAAATAATAAAACGTTCCGTTGATAATCCGTGCTAAACAACAGATACGGCTGCGAGAGAGCATGGCAAAGCGAGAGACACGCCGAGGTATAGAAAGAGAGTACACCACCAGTAGTCCACACTCATAAACGTATCATTTTAAAATCGTAATATCAGTTATAGCGAATTTTACCTTTTCGATTTCAGATACAGTATAAGGCCGTTTCCACCGGAAATAACGTAGCTACAGCGATCGTCTCACCGACTACCAGCGACGCCGCCCATCTTGGCGTTCAGTTCTCGATCGCAGTGCTCTGCTACACCATGACCGCACTCTACTGTAATTGATCGTAAATTTCAACGTTCAGATAAACCAATCAGCAAGCTGCGTAGAGACATATCTCATATCTCATGATCATCTTGGCAAACCGTTTCCCCGATAATAGTTCGAGATCTCTGTGCAGAAAAAATAAACACTTGAAACGATCACACGATTTTATAACAGAGGAAACGATCTATTCCACCTCGAAAAATTCAAAAATAGAGCACTTGAAAGAATGAATAACGATAATTTTGGTAAAATACAGATGAAAGGGCTGCGGGAAAAAAAGGCGACTCCTATTAGATTGACACTTCCGATGGATTGAATAGTGTCATTTTTGCGAGTCTGTTGATCCGTTGCTTTCTTTTCACTCTTCTTTTCCTTGTGGGATTCAGAGAAAGGATACCTTTCACTGAATCGATCCAATCCAGTGATATTTCAAGCGTCCTCATCACTCTCTTCGATTGCCTCCAAAGAACAGAATGAACGATTCAAGGTTGGTTGCAATTCAAGAACTTCGTCTTCATGAAGAGTCTCCAGATTTGAATAGAAAGCAGTTGTAGGAGATGAGGGAATGGAAAGACACGTTGGTTCTGAAAGCCCACATTTTAAAATGATATAATACCGCTTTTCTGGGTTTGTATCTCAACACCTGCGTCTCAAATATTGATTTTCAAAAATACGATTTATTAAATAAAGATGGGACATTGAGAACGTATAAAATGCTAACTGACCGTATTCGGATCCCATGCATACGGGTCCAATGGTAAGTCGAGGACGTAAGCAAGCGGACATCTGTAGTTGAATAAGAGAGCGGTAAAGAGAGCGACGGTGTAGGTTATAATCCTTCTTCCCCCGTCTCTTTCATACATGTTTGTGGGAAGAGAGAACGCCGTTTAGTCCTTTGATTTTTGAACGGAGCCCTTTCTGAATGGGGGGATCCCCCATTCGCTCGAGGTACTGCTCGATCTATTAGGGTTTGGCCACATACAACGATCGAGGGATGGAATAAGTGGACACTCTCGGGCACTGGACTGTGAGCGTTCTTTGAAGCAGTGAAAGTTGTATGGATCACATATCAAATATATACGATTATTATATATTTTTAGTGATTAGACTCAATATTCTCGGCGCGGCGACTCTCGGCCTCTTCTGCGCCATTTGGCGCCAGTGTGGCGCCGGCACTTGTTTCTTCAGGGACGGTTGCAGTTCTTGCCGATCGAGATAGAATCGCGTTGATTTTTTTCCACTTCTTTGATAAATGGCTCCATTGAAATCTTTTTGTATTAGCAACAAAATATAGTGGTTACTTTGATGATCTATAAAAATAACCCACGTATAGGTGTGCTCAAACCTTCTATAGTATATGTTTATTAATTAACTGACCACTTTCCGTGCCACCTTAATCATCTGCATCCTTCCCATCTTGCAGCGAAGCGGGAGCCAATCGGGGAATTTCTCCCCTCTTTTATTCTCAATTGAACGAAGTTTCTTGGCCAAATCAAGATCTTGGGCAGAAGGAATCTGGAAATGATACGTTTAGCCACATCGGACTCATTTAGAACTAAAAGTAAACCACACAAAATTGAAAAGGTAGATGAACTTAAATGAATTCCTCCAAACGGAGAGCGTGTTGTGGTGGATCGAGTTACAGCAGCATGGTTGATAGAGAAATGAGGAGAGAAGAGAGATGAGTAAACTTACTTTGAATTCTGGTAGGGATAGGCTGGTGCCAGGGGGTATGATTATCCTCTGGCGGTATTCATGCCGACCAATCTAGTCTAACATGCCGTGAACTCATGAACAACTCGCGTAATCCGAAATGCAGTTGTCGAAAAAAGATTAGATTTAGAGATAATATGCAAAACGAGCGGCTCAAACTACTCGAGAAATTGTAGGCCCAATTCCTCCACTTATAGGAAATGAAAGTGTCTGTATGTTTTTTTGTTGCAGCGTGACAGACATTTTTCCATTTTCGCCATAAATCGCTTCAAATTTGCGATATCTTCTCAGAACCTTATATTGCTCTGAAAACCTTTCAAAATTTTAATATAAAATCCGCTAATTTCATGGCCAAGTGGATAACGCGCCAGACTTTGAATCCGAGACCCCCAGGTTCGACTCCCGCCGCGAGCAAATCGTTTGCCGCATTTTTCGCAGGTGCCAGAAAGTGCCCTGACACTTTTTGAACAACGTGAAACATATCTTCACCTGTTTTGCCGAGTTTTAAAGTGAAAATCGAAAATTTCGAAAAGTTTTTTTTGATGCGCAGAGCGTAGGGGATCACAGGAAAAATGTTTTGCGATCTCAGAAACGTGTCTGAACGTGTTCTAACATGTTGTAACGTGAAAAATCGAAAATCGAAAAGTTGTCAATTGATGCGCAGAGCGTAGGGGATCACAGGAGGGGGAGTCAGAAACGTGTCTGAACGTGTTCTAACACGTTTTAAAGTGAGAAAAATCGAAAATTTCGAAAAGCCCCCAAATGAACCGGGAGCGTGGAGAATCGCGGGAAAAGATTTTTTTGCGTTGTCAGAAACGTGTTCGAACACGCCAGGGAAATCAACATACGGTATCCTGCGTTTCCGTTGAGAAAGGCTCGTGAGGGTGAGAGCGATCGAAAAAAGTTGCCACTACGCCACTTCGTGGCTCCGTGGCAACTTTTTTCGATCGCTCTCAGCCTCACGAGCCTTTTGCAACGGAAATAGCCAGTACTCTTTGTAGCCATTAACATTCCCCAACATCCTAAGCTCTCCCTGGACCGTACTTGGAACCGGTTACCGAGGTCCCCTGGAGTAAACCTGAAGCAAGCTACCGAGCTCCCCCTGGACCGAACATGGAGCAGACTACCGAGCTTCCCCTGGAACGAACCTGAGCTACCGAAATCCCCCTAGACCAAACCTGCACCCAGAACTACGCATAGAGCGTAGTGTACGCATAGAGCGTAGTGTATTTAACTGCTAGTTGAATGTTGTCTGTCAATGTATTTGAGATACTTTTCAACATTGAATGTTACAATTATTGCTCTCTCTATTTCCGCTTCCGCAGTGTCAGTTTCTGTAACTGCAAAAAAGAATAGAATAATTTTCGTGTGACAAAGGGGATGATGGTACTACCTGTCAGACCAGTATCCATCACAATGGTGCACTAAGGTTCACAAATTGTTGTTGGTGGAAATCTTTGGACAGTTTATAGATGATTAGCGAAATAATTTTACGGAGCAAATTAATTGTGTTCAAAATGAAAGTTACGATACTTTCGTAACTTTCATTTTGAGGAAAAGTTTATCGCACCGCAGCATGTCAATCACACCATTTGACGTATTCCGTAGGGCCGTAATGTACACCACTCACCGACTCGTGATTGAACTACCGTGCGAAATGCGGGGTCACGGCTTCCACATTTCGCACACTCTCGAGAAATAAAAACTGCTGTCTCACAATTCGCACTCTTCAATGGAGCCGAAGTTTGGGACGATCAGCTTCCTCCCACACCACGTTTGCATCAGAGATAAGGAATTCATCATAATTGCTCAGTTTATAGTGTATTAGGACTAAACTGTTGGGGAATACGTGGAAAATAGGTGGTTCTTATCACTGTTCAAGTGAAGTATTTAAAAGCGATTAGTGATTTGCATTTTCAGGCTGATAATGCGGCTCTTTCTACTGATTTTCTTCTGTGCACGTGAGTATGACATTCTCCTTAGGTTATAGGTCGTTTATCTATTACATTTATAAAATGATACGATCAAACAAAATGTCGAACGGGGACTTCCTGTGTTTACCGAGACGAGAGAGCACGCAAAAACGAGAGGGTCGCCAATGTTCCTGTATGGTAAACAAAAAGATCGTTATTCGGCTTTTTGGTATGATCGTATCATTTTATAAACGTAATAGAGGTTATTCGGGCTCACGGGGAATCGAATTGGAGCGCTGAGGACGTTGAAAAGATCAGTATCTTCGGTTGATTATTGTCTGACGGGCGAGTCATCTTGAATGGTTTTCGGATGTAGCAAGAGCACTTAATGTGGACAATGATTACAGCGCTTCCTCTCATTGTAGAGGCTACTTGCCCGGAGTGGTATCACTTGCTGGAAGATGGACGGTATGTTTAGGCTTTGTATAAAAAAATTATAAGTTTTATGCATATCTATACTTTGAAAAGTAACTATGCAACTAGTTGCATCAGATAGAAAAGAACCGCTTTTCTCGAGAGTAGAGTGTCGAAAATGACATTTAGAGCAAAATCAAAAAGTCATTTAGAATTCATTTCAAACAGTTATTTTTTTACAAGCGGTTGTGCAGGCCGTTCTCAAAAAGTCGTAATTTGTTAAAAAAACTTAATTATTCGAATCGGTTTGTTCCTCTCTTTGCTACCACTCTCACCCATAGCTAACGCCGGTAGAAATGATTCAGCTTTTTGTTTCAAAATGACTGTCTGATGCTAATCAAAAAGTTGAAACACTTGATTTGTGGAGAGCGACTTTTTAATAAGACACTTTGTCTCAAAGTCATTTACTTTCAACACTCGAGAGTGATAGCACGAATAATAATGTTCGTGGCCCACGATTCGTCGGGGTGTTAAACAACTAGTTGTACTTTTCCAAGTATAACAATGGAAAAGACATTTTTAATAAAACGATAAATTGAAAGCGCAGGTGCATTCGAGTTCTCGAATGGTTTTACGGAGGAGACATACGATACATCACGACAGAGGGCAGAGAAAGGTGCAAGCAAGAAGGCGCTGTGCTTCCGATAATCAAAAGCCGTCAGGTTTGCATTTGTTAATTTATATTTAATTATATGTTTATCGTACCTCAAAGCTTCCTCACGCATGTAAACGCTCGAATAAAGAAAAGTATATCGACGTGGCACAATAAATTCGACTGCACTAAAATATGGGACAATTTGCAGGATAATTCGGTTCTCAATCAGTTCGCATTTGACGCCGAAACCAATCCCCATTTTTCCTACGACAATCCTAGTATCATTCTAGGTAAGTGTTTCACGCCAAGGCTGGGTCTGAAATTCCACCACTCCGCTCTCTGGCAAGTGAATCGAGAACTACCAAATACGTGATAATTTTACCAATCCGTAAAACTTTGGTTCTAAGCCAATCCCGATAGTATTTCTAGCTTTGACGACACTAAAAACCACATTTTTTCAAATCTCTAGTCCTTTAGCTCCAATTGTGGAAATTAAAATCCCTATCTTGCTCAATGATTTTTAACTTCGCAAAAACAATTATTTTCAGGGGCCGTTTGCAATGTGAACACTCGTCGACTGGAATGGATGGACGGCTCACAGATAACCTTCGTCAATGGGTTAAATCTCGATTTTGAATGCATGAATGACGACTTTGTCATCATATCCCAGCCAGTAAGAGCTTTTCCTTACTATGTAGACGTTCTCTCACCACCTAACCACCTAACCTAACCAGGGGCTATCAAAAAAAAAAAAGTTAAAATGGGGTTAAAAATTAATGTGCAAGCAGATCATCGAATCTCCCATGAAACGCGTGATATAGAAAATGGGGAATCGTTGAAACCATATTAGGAAATTGATGATACTTCTCCTTCAATCATTGCTTCTTCCGAATTGAATTTGCAGAAGAATAACACCTGGAAAGTTCTCGAAGCCCCCCACTCTTCGGGTTCCTTAACTCTTTTGTGCGTCGCGGAGCAGCTCGAGGTTTGCATACATGTATAGCTTTGGCAATATAATGTACAAAAATGATTTATGAGAAGAAGTCTCCAGAAACTATGTGTCTTATGACTTTTTAAAAATATATTGGGCGCAAAATATATGAAAAAAAAATGAAAATACAGTGGTTTAAAAATAATTGCTCTCTTATTTGAGCCCGTGTGTGGGGACTACGTCTTTATGAAGAACACGAGTGATGCGACCAGACCATGCTTCAAGGTTTGAATTATACATTCGCAAACACTCTTTCCAAAATAATACACCGTTCCGCTCCTCAACAACAGATGTGGCTACGAGAATGTATGACAAATCGACAGTCATGCCGAAATATTTGAATAGAGTAAACGCAAATCATACGCTCATTTCATGAGCGTATCATTTTTGAATAATAAATAGGTACGAAGAAAATACACTGAAAATCGTGGGAAATGTTGGAGTGTTGCATACAGGTTTTAAAAAATTCATTCGGTTTTTCTCAAAGTTATTTTCTTCATTTGCTTTGCTTTGTGTCGATGTAGTACATGCCTATTTTTAATGTATTCGCTCGTGGATGGGTGCAATGCCGCTCTTTTAGGCGTACCTACTTTAAAATGGCATTACGGTTGCTCTATTATAGCCGTACTACGAACCGTTGACTTGGATAGACGCCCAGAAGATGTGTGAGGCCGAAAACGGCTCTCTAGCCACAATCAACAGTGATGAGGTAAAATAAATGTTGTTTAGCGTCAGAGCAACTATAGTTTATAAGTCGATTATCGATTAACCATCTGACTTGTTGGGAAGTGAAATGGGTGCTCTGAAAACATTCACTGAATATCGAATAGGCTTGGGAGTGGTGACTCCAATTTACCAGTAAATTACTTTAAAAAGAGGGAAATAGGAATTTTCAGGTGAAGGAAAATAATATATATATATTTTTTAAAAAACACGCTTCGCAGGAAAACTACTTCTTCTGGCACTCTGACTTCTTCAAATTTACGAAGCATTACATGCACATCGGTGAGAAGAATTCAAGCTTGACACTCAAAATAAAATAAAAACTTATTGGCATCAGCTCTCTTTATTTCACACATCATCGAATGTCATAGACTGCGAGCGAAATAAAAATATATTGTTTTCCCCGAATTTCAAACCCGCATTTTAGAAAAAAAACTACTATTTATAGAAGGAATTTAAGGAATTTAAAATACATTTGCGAAAATTCGACGATTCAGGAGCTCATCAATCAGAAGAAGATAGAACAATCTGGCAGTGGATCGATGGTGTGAAGAACATCACCTACAGCAATTTCCTCGACGGTAATTGTATTACATTTATAAAATGATACGACCAAACAAAAATGTCGAACTGGGACTTCCTGTGTTTACCGAAACGAGAGAACACGCAAAAGTGAGAGGGTCGTCATTGTTCCTGTATGGTAAACAACGGAAGTTCGTGATTCGGCTTTTTGTTATGATCGTATCATTTTATAAATGTAATACATCTGCATGAAAATTGGACAAACATTTGTTTGGGCGGACACATTAGCGAAATAATAATCAACTATTTGCACCCTCTATGTTCAATTGTTTTTACACTGTGAGCCACTGATTATGCGGTATATTCTTGCATCGCGTGCACACCGAAAAACGCAAGATTCAGCGCATGCAAACCACGCTGAAGACGGGTCTATCTTTACCTTGTACATCTATATTTTCTGTTTTTCAGAATTCCCCATCCCGGGAGCAGGCAATTGCTCCATGATGCTCACCGATGATCAGTCGGCCAAGTGGATCAACGTCAACTGCGACAGTGTCGAGGCGCCCTTTGTGTGCAGGAGAGGTGCATTTTTGCTGTTTTTTTCCAGCATCCGGGAAGGGATTTTTATTGCGAACAATACTCTCCTCTAAGGCTTTCCCGTTCAAAAATATATTTGTTCATGCGTAGTGGAGAGAAAAAGTGGAGCTTAAAGGGACCCGGCAGAGATCTGCAACATGAGCTTCATTTGTGGTGCTTGAACCAGACTTCACGGGAAAATTCGGGAAAAAATATTGGAACTTTCTGTTTCGAGATATGAGCATTTCAATTTTCGTGGTGTGCTAGTTCGATGTTTCCCAATGGCGTCTTAAGCACAGGGAATCAACATGAAACACCAGGAATTTTACTCAACAGCCATCCAGGACATCGTACGCATTCATCCGCCACGAATTGTTAGGACTGGAGCAGTTTTTAGAAATATTAGGAAAAGGCGGCGCCCTTTGAAGCATTGTGGTGTGGTTTGCGGGTAAGACCGTAGCGGCTCTCAAAATGGTCCTAAATTTTTTTCTTTATTTTTCCCGTGATCAGTGGACAAAATACTATTAAATAAGTGTATTTCACTATCTATGCACGGTCCCTTTAAGGAATTACAGTGCACATTGTTACTATATCAAATTGTTGCATTATGATTATATACTTAAAGGGACCTGGCACTGCAAATGAAGGGAATTTCAGATTAAGGAGATTTTTCTTTCGATTCAAACGCAAAAAGTCGTATTTTTACGATTTTTTTTGAAATTAGTGGCTTAACACGTGCCCGGGCATTCCATCCAAAAAAGGGATTTTTGAAAATTCATAACTAATTTTTAAAAAATCGTAAAAATATGCGATTTTTTTGCGTTCGAATCGGAAGAAAATTCTCTTTAATCGGAAATTCACATCATTTGCAGTCCTTTAAAAAGTCCCATTAAAAATATCAGGGTTGACGAAGGATCCCACCACCACCACTACTTTAACTGCAGAAACTACGACCGCAACGGCATCATTTCCCCAGAAATAATTCTCTGAGTGAATGTTCGGATAAATACATCAGCAATTTTCTGAGTTACTTCCATGACAAAATGGTCTCACATCATTCCACGGGCCGGCCAACCTTACAGAAAGGCCTTTGGAGTGAGAGAGTGAGCGAAATCGAGAGGGACTCTCTCACTTTAGCACACTCTCTCGCTCTAACCCTGGTCTGTAGGTTTGGAATCATGTGGTCTTTACAAAATTACTTTAAAAAGGAGAAATGTTTTTTCCTTTACAAAAGAAGGAGGAGTGAATCTTGCACGAGAAAACATTCGTAGTTGGGGAATAGTGTACCGAACGAACTCTTCCCTTTTATAGGAGAGAGCGCTCTTTCCTTCGTCGATTTTCAAACGTATTTTTGATTCTGACAAGGGGATAGCCCATATGGAGAGGCACTGCACGAAATATGACAGGAAATGGAGAGAGATGATAACGACTTGTAGGGGAAAGGAGAGAATACTCTAGGACAGCGAACCACGATCATTCTTTGGAGCGGTAAAATTCAAAACGATCACACGATTATTATTAATCGTTAATGATTCGGCTCCACGAGATTCCCATCCGAAATGACGTCACTATTTACAATTTGAATCATCTCACCGACTAATTGTAAGAGCGACGCCGCCCATCTCGGCGTTCAGTTCTCGATCGCGGTAATCTGCTACATTGTGACCGCATTCTACTGTAATTGAAACGAACTTTCTCAGTTCGGATAAGCATTCAGCAATCTGTATGATTTCTGTGCCAAGATGCCCAAGTCTTTCCTATTTTCGCAATATGCTTTCGAGATTCTGTGCTGGACAATACAGAAGCGACAAAAACACATGATTTTTTTAAATGTTTATTTTAAAATGGGGGTACAGTGACCCATCTCACCACGAATTATACAAGCAACAGAGTGCCGGAAAAATGAATCATGATCATTTTAGTTACATACAGAAGAAAGGTCTGCGGGGAGAAAGAGGCGACTCTTATTCGATTGACAAATTCCGATGGATTGAATAATGCCATTTTTGTTAGAGTCTGTTGATCCGTGACTTTCTCATCTTTCTTCTTCTCCTTGTGGGCTCCTTTTTTATGGATCGACTGATCAATTAGTCCTCCTCATCACTCTCTTCGATTGTCTCCAATGAACCGAATGAGCGCATCAAGGTTGGTTGCAATTCAAGGACTTCATCTTCATAAAGAGTCTCCAGATTTGAGTAGAAAGAAGTTGTAGGAGATGAGGGAATGGAATAACACGTTGGTTCTGAAAGCACAGATTCTAAAATGCAATAATAACGCCATGTATGTTTTCTGGGTATGTACCTGCACTTGCCTCTCAAATATTGATTTTCAAAAATACGATTTATTAAATAAAGATGGGACATTGCAAACGTATAAAGTGCTAACTGACCGTATTCGGATTCCATGCAAACGGGTCCAATGGTAAATCGAGGACGTAAGCAAGCGGACATCTGTAGTTGAATGAGAGAGCGGTGAAGAGAGCGACGGTGTAGGTTATAATCCTTCTTCCCTCGTCCCTTTTATATGTTTGTGGGAGGAGAGTACGCCGTTTGGTCCTTTGATTTTCGAACGGAGCCCTTTCTGAATGGGGGGATCCCTCCTTCGCTCGAGGTACTGTGCGAACTATGAATGGTATGGACGCATAAGGATTGATAGAGGGAAGAAGTGCACACTTTCGGGCACTGGACTGTGAGCGTTCTTTGAGGCCGTCAATTGTCGAATGGACCGCACATCAAATATATCCTATTATGATAAATTTTTGATGATTGGACTCAACATGAAAAGTAATGTTGATCTGTTTTGGTGCATTCAAATTACATTTTTTCAAGTTGATTCCTGGAATTTGAAGATGAAGCAAGTTTCGATGTTGTCCAATGCTCTGATGCTTCGTTTCGGCTTCAATGCGTTGACCGGCATCGAAACCGGAAACTGGGCTCCGGTGTTTTTCATGATGACCAGAAGAGATGAATCAGCTCAGCCCTCTCTTGCTATGTACAAGTTCGAACTCGCAATACACACTACTTCCCAGTATGGCCGAGCAAACAATTCAAAATGATACTTTGACCGGAGTATGAGTGTCGTTGTTTGAGCTTACGAGAGACGGGGAATGCCCCTCTACTCACCAAGGAGTTCTGTTTGAAAATCAAATGACGAGCGGTGTTCTTTAATCCTGCTAGCACCTCTACACTAGCATCCCTTCAGTCCGGGAGCACCCAGTCAAAACGGTACTTCTTTGATCTCGGAGCGGTTTCATTCTGGACACCGTGCATAATTTATCGCCGATTCTCTCGAGTTCGGTTGACTTTCGATCTCGACAATCCGTAATTCGAAAGTTTGAATGTCTGATAAACTAAATCGAATTGTGTTCTCAATTTCCTTCTAGAACTTTATTCCAACTCATGTGATTCAATGCAACTTATTACAGAGTGTTTCCCCCGCTATACAAAGTATTTGTTACCCCATTTAATAGCGAGAACAACAACTGTTCAGCAAGTTCGGCCATCCTGGTACAAATATCGCTGTCGTTTTCAAATTCGTTCTGACTGTTTGAAGGAGCGCCAAATACATTATAATACATTATAATCATGTATGAAGTTTATAATTATAACCAAATACATTATAATGATATATGAAGTGGTCATTTGGACGTAGTTTAATTGAAATCCACATCCGCAAATAAATACATATACTACTGTAGGTGCATTAAGTCTCTCAAATAACACTTACCTAGCACATACCGTAGTCGCAAAGAAATTAGCGCCAGTAGATTATTACACTTTTTAGCAGTTTTTGTTATTTCTATTTGTAACCTGACTCATTTCCATTGTAGGCTCATGAATTCGTATTGTCTGAATGTGAGAATGAATTTGTCGATTTATCGTAAACTACAAGAATGAATTGCGAATGATGCGTGAATGTAGGTGGAATGGATTAAGGGCAAGATGCTACTCGTATTTGACAGACAATGACAATTGTATATGAATGACGAAATATTGATAGCCCGTTATTATCACCAGATCCTTCTATCGATTGGCGTGCTTGATATATTATACGTCCTCATCACTCTCTTCGATTGTCTCCAAAGAACCGAATGAGCGATTCAAAGATGGTCGCAATACAAGGACTGAATTTTCATGAAGAGTCTCCAGTTTTGAATCGAATGAAGCAGTTGGAGATGAAGGAATGGAGCGAGTACACATTGGTTCTGAAAGGAACGATTTAGATGTAATATTGTAATCAGAACGGGTAATTATCAAAATAACGAAGTTCAAATCAACAAGTCTAAAGATGGGGTAGACCTAAGGCAAAGAAGATCTAATTGTAAGTAGAAAACATAAAAATAATGAAGACAAAACAATAAATAAATTAAATTTTTAGTATAAAGATACGAATTAATTGTAAATAAAAACTAACCGAATTCATATTCCATACAGCTTTGTCTCACGGGTGAGGTAGAGGGGGTGCATCTTACATGAGAAGGCATTATTATTTGGGCGACCAGGTTGAGTGACCGATTGGAAAAGAGAACTATGGTGCACCGACAATCCCCCGACTCTTTTATACGTGTAAGTGGGAGGAGAGAAGGCCATTTCGTCTTTTGATTTTCAAACACAGCACATCTCTAACTGGGGATTTTCTGTTTTGCGATGCAAAGCATTTGGGAATTCCATTTATAGATTGATACGACAAAACAAAATGTCAAAAATAGTATTTACAGTGTTTACCGAAGATGAGAGAGCATACTGAAGTGAGAGGACGGCAATGTGTCTGTTTGGTAAACAGCGGAAGTCCGTGTTTGGTCGTATATTTTCATAACTGGAGATAGTACCTACACTGGCACAATTCTATTATGCGTGATTGCGAAAAATGAAAGTGCGACATATTTTCAAATTCTTTTTTTCCCTTCATTTACTCCTAATTCTCTCATTTTTGTCAACCTTTCTTCCAGATTGTGCATCAAACATATCGAAGAAATAGTCCCCTGATTTTTAAAATGGCGCTAGATATTGACTGAGGCGATTTCTGTGATTCTATGCAAAGTAGGGTGGCGAAAACGGTACACGTGTACCGACGATACACGAATGTACCGTCGGTACATCGACCCTCTATTGGCAGGGTAGGGCAAGATGAAACTGTGAAAACGACCGAAAATGCCACTAAATGCTCATTTATTCTATTTTTGATCATTTCTTTATCGATGTACTATTGGAAAACAAATATTCCCTCATTGTGTACCGCGGTACACGTACCGGTACGCGTACCGCCGTTAGCCACCCTAATGCAAAGTAAAAATCATGCGTGAAACGGGGATTGAGGACACATGATTCCAAACCTTCAGACCAGGGTTAGAGCGAGAGAGTGTACAAAAGTGAGAGAGTCCCTCTCGATTTCACACGCTCTCTCACTCCAAAGGCCTTTCTGGATGGTTGACCGGCCTGTGGAATGATGTGAGGAGGATTGGAGGGATGTACGCAACATTCCTCTTCCTTCTTTGAAGATCTCTCTCTCTCTGAATCAATAACCATCGATCGATTGGACAGCACATCACACCTAATCGATTATTAAAGAACTTTTTGAGATTCGTCCATATCGGAGGTCCAACCTGCTCTGTTTTTGAAATGTCCTGTTTGTGAAATAGACGGGTTATCACTATGCAAGAGTAGGTAGATTCCAAGAATATTAAATAGCTTCTGATTCGGTGTGTACAAAAATTAGCTGGATTCTTTGATCGGATAAAACTATTCTTGCCGGTACCTGCGCGATCATTATTTCAGTGCTCATTTTATTCGGTATTTATTTGATCTCTATGAGGTGTCACTTTCACTCGGACACCTTGCATAATTTATCGCCGATTTACAAAGGATCAGTTGACGTCCACAATCTGCCATCCAGAAGTTCAAATATCCTCTTCGAGCACATTTTCGTCCACATCCTCGTGTGGTTGGGTGCAACTTTGATCTTGTAGAGTGTGGTTGTTGTGTTCACTATAGAATTGTTCACTGGGAACCCCATTTCACAACGAAGAAACATGTGTGCACCGTGTTTGGTCCAACATCGTGGGCAAAAAAAACTAAAAATAACAACATTCAGATTTCGCGATCACACACAAAAAAAATCTGTCATTTCTAATTCTGTCACTTTTTTGACAGAATGATTCTGTCAATCCATTCTGTCATATATGACAGATATTTCTGTCGGTGAGGCAGAAATATCTGTCGAAGTGAAATCGGCAGAATGAATCTGTCATTTTTATCAACTCGCCATATCAGAATCGGTATGTTCTTTTCAGTTATGTTTCACTCGAGTCTGTGCATTTGCACAATTCACTTTTGCATGCGGATTATGCATTATCGTCATTTGTGGCTAGTGTGAGGTTCTTTGTTTGTTCTTGGGTTTCACACGTCGTCTTCTTTACCGCGTGGCACTTCCCAGTGAGGCCGCGGGAATCACTCAGCCAATGGTGATCAAGTGTGGAGTGGACAGAGTCAAGCACTACTTGCCGCTCAATGGAAGAGCGATTCCTGTGGACGGAGGATTCTCAAGAGGAATCTTGTCGTCTATTGCTGCCTGCCACCTGTTCGACCTCAGATTTGACCGTGCAGTTTCGGATATTAGTGGTTTCTTCTATTCCTCTATGGGACTCAAATTGCCCCGAACTCCCGTTCCTGTTCTCAATGCTATGTCTATTGTCTCCAATTACACTCAGAAAAAAGTCTCTTACAGGTAAGTGAACACTTCACTAGGATCAGGACACAAAGTGAACGTACACTTACCTGTAAGAGACTTTTGTCTCTTAGTGAACTTTCACTTACAGGCTAGTGAAAGGAGACTTTTCACTTACCGTACCCTGACAGCCGCTCCGATTCAGGCGCCGCCCATTCTGGTTCCACTGGGTTCCTTACGGCACTGGTCCCGCCCATTCTGGTTCCTGGATCCACTGGGTACTACTTTTCTTGGGATGTGACAGAACGAATACATATTACTACGGAAATACTGTTTATCACGACAATGACGCCATATCTATGAAAGCAGTCAATAATACTCATACAAAAATTGAATAAAATATGTTCAACGAAACAAATAAAGTAATAATCAATCGATATTTAGCGCTTGCTTTTGTAGATCTTAAAATTCTTGCGTTTCCAGTTCTGGGTCCTCCCTCATTCGCATCCAATCCACGATGCTTATCATGTGACCGCGAGCGACCTGTAATGAGTAAATGAATGTGGGATCTTCTTCACTCTATACTGATCATGCACCACGGTCGTCTAATACTGGTTCAATTTTGGCCGTAACGAAATTCGAAATTTAGGGTGTTGGCCGTTTGAAAGATCCCAAATTGGTGCAATGGGGTTTCGGTCCCTCTGGAAAGAGTAAATATTCGAAATTTAAATACCTGATGACGATTAATTTGGACACATCTCCGAATCCATCACGATCTTGTATGAGAAGAGCACGTGGTGCGGCAACGCTAGCCATCGTACCCCTGGAATATCAGCCCGTAATAAACTCGGGGTGCAATTAGTATCGAAAATCTCGAATGGTTTACAAGTTCACAATAAAAACGAATAATAAACACGCAGTGATAACGATTAACGACCATTCATCGATCGGGAACATAGTCACAATGAAAGTGGGTTGCAAACTTTGGCGGCGGAGCCATCAAGAGACATTTCACTTACAGGTAAGTGAACTGTCTCTAGTCCGGAGGGGGCGCGCGGCTGCCTAGTGAACGTTCACTAGAAACTAGTGAAAGTCACTAGAAACTAGTGAACTGTCACTAGTTTCTAGTGACTTTCACTAAGAGACTAAGAGACCCACGACTCATGAATAATCAGCAACCAAAAAAATATAAAAGTCATTTCTCGATTATATTCAACCATCGAGTAACTACAGTAACCTCAACCCTAGTTCGAATGACAGAATGAATCTATCACTTTTCCGACCAACCGAAAATTGACAGAATGGATCTGTCAAATACGACAGAATGACGACCGACAGAATGAATCTGTCGGAAAAAGTGACAGATTAATCTGAGAGTGCAGATCTGACAGAATATTCTATCAGTGCAATCTGTCATATATGACAGATTTTTTTTGTGTGCAGAAGGCGTGCTACAGCACATTGTGGTTCGTGCCATCATATTCAAAACGTGACACATATCTCCATACCCATTGTATGCACATTCATCGAATAAATTGAGACCATATATTATTTTATCATTTATCGTTCAGGATAAGAATGAAAGATGATGGCACTTGATATATAGAAAGGATGGCGGGTTAAAGAGCGACTCGTAATAGAGTGGAATGGAAACACATAGGAAAATTGGTCGGTCCATGATTTTCTTCTTCTTCTTTTTCTTGTCTTCAAGTGAACTTCTGTATGGAGATTCAGAAAGAGACTTCCTATCACCGAATAATTCAATTGAGTGCTGTGATGAATCTATTGGACGTCCTCATCACTCTCTTCGATTGTCTCCAAAGAACCGAACGATCGATTCAAGGTTGGTTGCAATTCAAGGACAGAATCTTCATGAAGAGTCTCCAGATTTGACTTGAACGGAGCAGTTTTAGATGACGGAACGGATCGGGTACGTGTCGATTCTGAAAGATACGGTTTTGATAGAATATTGTGATGGGAAGAATATTTGGATGGAACTAATTGGGAAGAATGAAATGTTAAAGGCCTAATAAAGAGGAATAAAGAAAACGAAGAATGACGTAAGAAGCGCGCTGACAAGAGAAACGAATGTAGGACGCATGAAGACATAAAACACTAAACTAAGATAAATAAGAATATTCAATAAAAGAAACTCACTAAATTTGTATTCCATACAGCGTGATTTAACTGGAGATACGCGAGGAGAGGCTTTTACACGAGAAGGCATTGGTAGTTGCGTGAGAGAGCGGAAAAGAGAGCGACGGTGTTCCGACCAATCCCTCGCCCCTTTTATACATGTCAGTGGGAGGAGCGACGGCCTCTTCGTCCTTTGATTTTCGAACGGATCACGTTTCTGACGGGGGAATTCCCTTATTTCTATGCACTGCAAACGCAATGACAGAATTGGAAATGAAGGAGGATCAGTAGAGGGCAGTTGATAATATTTCCGTGCTTTGGTCATTTTGCTGACGCAATAAAGGTCGATTGGACAGCAAATAATGATGTACTGCAAGAGTCGTGAGGAAATGACGATAGAAGAGGATTGATGGGGGAAAGCATTCCTGTACTATCCTTTGAAGATCGTATTATGAAGTAAGAAAGGTGGATTTGATAGCAAATTGAACCTGGGGATTCCCCGTATTGCGAGGCACTGCAAGAGGAAAGGAGAGAACACTCTTGGACACTGGAATACTACCGTTCTTCGGAGCGCTATTACAAATTTACGATCACTCGTCCGAAATAATAAAACGTTCCGCTGATAATGCGTGCTAAACAACAGATACGGCTGCGAGAGAGCATGGCAAAGCGAGAGAAACGCCGAGGTATAGAAAGAGAGTACACCACCAGTAGTCCACAATCATAAACGTATCATTTTAAATTTGTAATAACAGTCGACAGAATTACACGGTAATTATCAATCTTCAACGATTCGACTCCATGCGATCGAAGCTAGAGTATTATATGTATCCAATGGATCGGAAACGAGTAACGTTCGGATTCCACGCATGGAAAGTTAGTTTATCTGATATATATTTACAGTAAAGCGGCGATCTGGCGGACGAAGCAGAGCTCAAAGCGTGCTGAAACCGGCATCTCCCGGTGGCTAACAGTTCGAACTTCTTCGATGTGGTGACTGTTCGATCTCGTAATATTTACCAGTGAGGTCGAGCAAACATTTCGACGTGAAACTTTGGTCGGGCATGACTAAGCGGGTCAGTACAATAACAATACATCTGCCCATTCAAAGCGGTGTTTCTCTGATCTCGATGAGGCGGTATTTTCACTCGTATACCGTGCATAAATTATCGCCGATCCGCAGAGGGTTCAGTCCACTAACTCACGTGGTTTGATGCAACTTTGAACTTGTAAGATGTATTTGTTATATAATGTATAGGACACAACAAACTTTCACGAAAAAATGACTATTCACCGTGTTTGGCTGCGTGGTCCAAAACAATCTTAGTCGAAATAGTACTGTTAGTAGTTGTTTTCTTGTTGTTATTCCATTTGATTCAATGCTAGGAGGAAATTTTATCTGGTGCATTTCTGTATTGTATGCTAACAAATTCTGAGAGAAGTTTATATATATTTATTTATCTATCGTGAATTGCAAGAATATACCACGGATGATGACATATAATATACATAAAAAAGAATTGTGGGAAAGAGGTTTGTGGTAGACTGAAATGACGAAATATAAGAAGGTGGATTGGCCCATGACTTTCTTATCATTCTTCTTGTCCTCATGTGCTCTTCTGATTCCGATTCCAGAAGGAGACTTCCTTTTACCGGATCATACAATCGACTGATACATTAGACGTCCTCATCACTTTCTTCGATTGTCTCCAAAGAATCGAATGAGCGATTCAAGGTTGGTTGCAATTCAAGAACTTCGTCTTCATGAAGAATCTCTAGTTTTGAACAGAATGAAGCAGTTGGCGATGTGAGACGGAAGTGGGTACTGGTTGGCTCTGAAAGATAGAGAATGATTGATAATCATAAACATAACAAAGACCTAAATAGGAAACAAATTAATGAATAGGGCCTAATTGGGAAGAATGATTAGAGGTGACCTAATAAAAAGTGCGTAGAATCAAAAACGAAAGTACTCACCAACATCGTACTCCGTACAACAGGGTCTTAGGGGAGAGGCATGAACAGTAAATCGTACACGAGAAGGCATTTGTAGTTGAATGAGTGAGCGGAAAAGAGAGCGACGGTGTACCGATCAATCCCTCGCCCCTTTCATATATGTTTGGTGGAGGAGAGACGGCCGTTTAGTCCTTTGATTTTCAAACGGAACACCATTCTGACTGAAGAGGGGATTCCCCGGTGTGGTTTGGTATCCAGCAACCTGCGAAGTGTGTGGACACATAGAAGAAAGAATCGAACACTTTCGGACACTGAACTGTGATCTTTTTTTTTTAAGAATTTGAAGTCGAATGGATTGGAAACATAATGGCTCGGTTATTATCTAGCACCAATTATTCGAATTTATGTCCTCGGAGGCCAAATCTGCTCTGTGTTGTCCTGTACCCAAATAGATCTGGTGATAACTTACGAGACAGATTCCAGGAGTATCACGAATGAAATCCTAAATTTTGGAAGGACATGAAATTCACGGACCACATGCAACTGAAACTCTGAGCCTTCTGACAGTTTAAAGATGACCATAATTAAATATATAAGTTCAAAACTTCTTCGATGTTGTGTGTTAGTTTTCGAAATACAATTACAATTACAATTACAATTATAATTATTTATTCCGCCATGGTTAGGGGTTTCGTGTGAGTTCTTTGTAGATTGTCGATAGTGGAGTCGGCAGATGTCCGTCGTCTTCAGACGATTCGGTTGTTTTGGGGGCAGGGTGAAGGGGGATATACACAAACTACTTGCCAGAGTGTGATCGAGTAAATCTTTAATTAGGCCTTTTTCTCGGATAAAACTATGCGAGTCCGTACCAACGCTAGTACCAATTCAGTACGCATCTAGATCGGTATTTATCTGTTCTCGATGAGGTGTCATTTTCACTAGGACACTTTGCATAATTTATTGCCGATTCTCACTGGATCAGTTGACTTCCCGCCACTACAGTCAGCCATTCGGAAGTTCAAATACTCTCTTCCATCACCCATCATATTATGTGGTTGGGTGCGACTTTGATCTTGTATTGAGCGCTTGTTGTGCCCCATGTGGAATATCAACCTGACTCTTATCTTCATTTCCATCACATGCTTTCGTCGGACTCAAATGTGTTTAACATGTGTTTAATTAATATTTTTGCCGTTAAACGCACGAATAAAATTGATGACATAAACACATATAGAAAGGGTCTAGGGCAAGATACGACCCGTATTTGAATGATAATGACAATTGTAAAGGAAGGATGAAGTAGTATTCAGTTATTGACACTTCTGTTTCTGGCATTTCCTATCAGTTGTTCGATTCAGGCAAGTGACATATCAGACATCCTCATCACTCTCCTCTATTCTCTCCAAGGTATGGAACGAGTGTTTAAACTGAAGGACGTTATCTTCATGAAGAGTCTCCTGATTTGAGTCGAATGAATTCGTTGGTAATGAATGAGTAGAACGAGCATACATTGGTTCTGAAAGGAAATAGTTATAAATACTGTTACATAGAGGTTTTTTTGAGGGAATTTTGTTTTATGTTTGCCAAATATTGATTTTCAAAAGAGCCATTTATTAAATATAGATGGGTCATAGCAAACTGAACATCTAATTGGGAAGTATACAGATACGAATAACTTGATAACTGACCAAATTCGGATTCCATACAGAAGGGTTTCACGGGAGAGGCGGGAAGAGGAAATCGCACATATGAGGACATCTGTATTTGAATGAAAGAGCGGAAATTGAGCGATGTTGTTCCCTGTCTCTTTTATACAGGAATGTGGGAGGAGAGAAGGCCGTTCTGTCGTTTGATTTTCCAACGGAACACGTTTCTGACTGGGGATTCGCCGTGTTTCGATGCACTGCAGGAATCATGAGCGAAATGACGATAGAAGAGGATTGATGGAGGAAAGTGTTCATGTACTTTGAAGATCATTCTTTGAAGCAATAAAGGCGGTTGGATCGCAAATCGAACCTGGGCAATCCCCGTGTCGAGAGGCATAGAATTTGATCGAAAAGAGGATGGGAGGTTTAATGGAAACTGTTCAACATTGGACTGTGTGCGCTCTTTGATGCAATAAAGGTCGTCTGAAGCACTTATACCTATCCCAATATTATCGAAATCCAATGATGCGATTTCATGAGGTCCAAGTTCGGGTCTAAGCTCCCAATAGGTCGAGGAACGAGTGACTATTTTGCAAATTTATTCCAGACATTGAACTCTGACCAAACGTTGATCTTGCGGACGGCGTTGGTATCAAATAGCGTTGAAACCGGTATCTTCCGGTTTCAAAAAATTCGGACTTCTCCGATGTTGTGTGTGTTCGATCTCATAATACTTGACAGGGAGAGCGAGCAAACATTCCCACGCGTCGCTATGATGGGTTACTACACAGAGCGCGAAGTCTCCAACTTTCCTTACTCAGGAGATGTTGTTTCTAGATGAGAGAGCGTACAAAATTGAGAGATGGAGACATAAAGTCTCCCATTATTAGGAGATGTGAACACTCCTGAGTAAGGAAAGCTGGAAACTTCGCGCTCTGTGTACTATATCTCCGGCCTACGCTAACACCACTCCAGTCAGTGGGTGCTCATGTAATGTGGTATGCCTTTGATCTAGATGATTCTTGTAATATTGCTGTTTGCATTGAGCTACTAGTTTAGCCCTCTTAGGTCACAACACTGTCAAATACCCCGTTATATATTTGCTCTCTCACATTTAATAATTGAAGGTGTAATTGTGATAAATAATATTATATTATTATGACATTTCGATTTCTCTCGAACGTGCATAATTTATCACCGATCCTTACAGACTTCAGTTGACTTTTACTCTCTACAACAAAAAAACCGGAAGTTCAAACACTCTTTCTCAGCACACACTCTTTCTCGTACACTAATTCATATGGTTTGGCGCAACTTTGATCTTGTAGAGTGTGTTTGTTGTGTCCCGTTTCTGACCTACACCACTCCAGTCGCTGGGTGCTCATGTAAACCGGGGTGACTTTGATCTCGAGGGGGGTTGATTCTCCCTTGGACACTGCATAATTTATCGCCGATTCTCAAGAGTTCAGTTCGATTCCACCATTGTGAATAATTCGGGAGTTCGAATAACCAAAGGTGCCATGAATCCATTTCATTCACACATACCATTTCATTCACACTCATACCCTTCTAGCACCTTTCTGACCACAAAGTAAGACACAACATCAATGGACGAAACGCAAAGACGCCCGCCCGCTGGATCGTTGTTAGGGTGGCGAAAACGGTACACGTGTACCGACGGTACATCGACCCTTTATTAGCAAGGTAGGCTGAGGTGATACTTCGAAAACGACAGAAAACATCATCTGAGGTACAATTCTTCCCTTTTTGAAAAGTTCATCAGCTGTGTTCTATTGGAAAACAGATTTTCCCTGCTCGTGTACCGCGGTACACGTACCGGTACGCGTACCGCCGTTAGCCACCCTAATCGTTGTGTATCAGAGCTGATAAGTAAACATACTTTACACGGCTGGAATCTAAAGAAACCTTCAAACTTTCCCTGTCCTATTCACTTTCACAAAAAATAGACGCGAATTTCTATCACTAGGATTTGAATCTTTGGAGATCGAAAATATTAGGATCAACTTACAACTTGTCGATTTATAATTCGATTTTGATTGCCTCAAAGAACGATCGTCGTTCGATGTTCGAAATTTCATTCCTCTATCAGCCCTCATTTGTATAAATTTCCCAAAAATATCTAGAAGAGCCTCGCAATATGAGGAATCACCAGGTTCGATTTGCGATCCAATCCACCTTTATTGCCTCAAAGTACGATCTTCAAAGTGCCCAGAGTGCTGAAATGCAAAATACTTCCCTCCATCAATCGATAATTCCTTCATGACTTTTGCAGTATCATGGGGAATCCCCAGTCAGAAACGTGCTCCGTTTGAAAATCAAAGGACGAAATGGCCTTCGCCCCTCCCACTAACATGTATAAAAGAGACGGGGGATTGATCGGTACACCATCGCTCTCTTTTCCACTCTCTCATTCAACTACAAATGTCCTCTTGTGTACGATTCACTCGTCCTGCCTCTGGCATGGGACCCGACTGTGATGAATACGAGTTCGGTTAGTTATTACGTAATTATTATTATTAGACTTTCATTGTATTTTGCCGAGAACCTTGATCGATATTATTTACGTTTTTTTTCTTTTTCTTATCTGGTTATTACAATGACTGTATTCCATCTATGTTTGCCTTTTCAGAACAAACGTGTACTCGTTCCCGTCCTTCATCTCCAACTGCTTCATTCTGTTCAAATCTTGAGACTCTTCATGAAGGCGAAGTCCTTGAATTGCAACCAACCTTGAATCGCTCATTCGGTTCTTTGGAGACAATCGAAGAGAGTGATGAGGAGGTGTAACATTTCAATCACATCATTCGATTGAATAATCCGGTGATAGGAAGCCTCTTTCTGAATCCTGAACCAGCAGATTCGATCAGGAGAAGAAGAAGAATATGAAAGCCTCGGAGGCATCCATCCTATACTATGTAATCATTCTGATACAATCGCCAGTGAAATGCGAGTACCCCGAATCGTTTCCACGTATTCAATGTCATGATCCGTTATGTATTCTTAATTTATTCTTTTAAATCATAGTCATACAAATGTTCAAAAATGAAGGTCTCAACCATGCTGTACATTATGCATTCACAAGAATTTCATGTACATGTTGTACCTGTTGTACCCAGGTACAACATGTACACGGCAAGGTACAAAACAAAAAAATATCACAGTTTAGAACCTCATTTACATTAGTGCTAATTGCACTTGACCTTGCACACCTTGAACAATAATGAAATCTTTTAGTTTCTAGCTTACATGGTGATAAAAATAGGTATAGGGGGTGAAAGAGCAAGTACAAGAGATACAAGATACAAGAGGTATACATGAGGTACAAGACCATGTGCAGAAAAATTTGAGTTGGGTTACTTTCACCTTTACTCAAGAATCCGCGGCGCATTTAATAGCTGAAAAAAATGGAATTGGTTACGAATCACGATCGAAATGCCCATTGCAATATGGGAAGCATCGCTTGGTGTTGGTGGGGCGAACAACGCTCGATCAGCGGGTTCTTCATTGTAACTCACCCAGAATCGTCACAATGCGAGGGGGAGAGGGGCACAACAACACACTCTACAAGATCAAAGTTGTAGCAGACCACACGAGTTAGTTGATGAGCCGTAAGAGATTTACACTTCCGAAATACACATTGTAGTGAAATAAACTGCATTCATGACAATAGGTGATTAATGATCCACGGCGTCCGAGTAAAATGGCGTTTCATCGAGATCAAAGAAACATCGCATTGCATGAGTAATCACTGACTGAAGTGGTGTTAGCGTTGTATACACACTCGGATTGTTATATCCGGTCAAAGAATCGCGTTGAAATGTTTGTTCGACCTCTATGGCGAGTTGTTTGCAACTAGAATGCGCACAGAATCAGAGAAGTTGAATCATATGTTTATGGGCATCTTCAAAATGGCCGGATTTCAGCAGTTTTCATGTCCGAAGAGGTTCATGTCCAGCAATAACTTAGGCTTCCATCGAACCGACCGCTATCCGATACTCCTGGAATTATGTTCATCTTGCAAACAATTTCGTGATCAATTTTCTTACAGAAAAGTACAGGAAAGACCACCGACCACACGGAGCCGAATCATTTAATGATAGTAATAATAGGATAGATTTGACTTTTAGGTCCAATCGACCTTCAAAGAACGATCACAGTTCACAGTCCGAAAGTGTTCTCTTCTTTCCTCTATGTGTTCACTCCTTTCACAGATCGTGCGGTACCCAACCACACTTGGGAATCCCCCTCATTCAGAATGGTGTTCCGTTTGAAAATCAAACGACAAAACGGCCTTCTCTCCTCCCTCGAACATGTATAAAAGAGAGGAGGGATTGGAATAGGTACACTATCGCTCTCTTTTCTCTCACTCAACTACAAATGTCTCCTCATGCACGATTCACCTTTTCTACCTCTCCCCTGAGACTCGGTTGCATGGAGTACGAATGTGGTGAGTCTTTTTGTATTGATTGTGCGTACTTCTTATTAGGTCACTCATTATTTTGCTTCCCAATTAGGTCGTACTCAATATGTTTCCTAATTAGGTTTTTGTTATGTGTATGACTATCAATTTTTCAGAGCCAACTTATTAAAAAAAAAACTTATCTCCCACTACTTCATTCTTTTCACATCTAGAGACTCTGTATGAAGACGAAGTCCTTGAATTGCAACCAACCTTGAATCGCTCATTTGATTCGTTGGAAACAATCGAAGAGAGTGATGAGGAGGACTAACATTTCAATCGCATCACTCGATTGAATAATCCAGTGATAGGAAGTCTCCTTTTGAATCTCGAATCAGAAGAGAACATGAAGAGTGGAAGAATGAAAAAAGCACTACCCAATCCACCTTCTTACATTTCGTCATTCAAGTCTACCACGAGTAGGGTTCCCTTATTGGAAGAGAATTCCAATATAAATCCATTGGAATTCCATTGCCCTCTCATTTTACATTCTCTCTCACCACCCTCGCGGTCTGAGTTCCTTTGTTCCCCTTATTGGAACTCCGGAATCAGTTCCAATAAGAGAACCCTAACCACGAGTCTTTCCCCGCCATCCTTTCTACATTTATGAAGTGTCATCATCCGTAGTTAACTTCTGTTGCCATGATAAATAAGTATACAAAATATTTGAAGAGTATGAATAATGTAGTCGAATCATCGCTCCTTTAGTTATTCGAACTTGAGAATTATTCTCAATGGTGGAAGTCGACTGAACTAGAGGTTTTAATTCGGTCCGGGTATTCGGGTAGAGACCGGTTCTTTTGCCAATTAACGCGGAATGAGACAAATCCGATATCCAGAGTCGGAAATGATTCACTATCCGACATCTTTTAGTGCAGATTGTCGAAGGGAGTCAAGCTATTTAGCTCTACGGAAATATCAAAAACAAGGACTTACAGTTCCAGAAATCATTTGAAACCATTCACCAACCAATCCTTATGAGATTCAAAGGCGAAAATGTTATTTCTTCTCAATCAGGGTTATGCAAATCACCAATTGATCTCTGAGATATGAGCCCGTTTGCGTAAGAGTCGGACAAACGTCAACAGGAATCCGTACAGCAAAAAAGTGATTGTCTGAGATAATACCTGTTTTCGAAACACTTCGATGGGTTAGAAAGTCTGGCAGAATTTCATAATATGCAAATTTGATTCGAGATCAATATGGAGCTCTGAAGATTCGACTTATTAGCGGTTTATTGATAATAACTCAATAACCAGTTCTCGAAACCGAAATATCCAAAGAAGGACTCTAGTTGAATTTGTGAGAGGAACATCACTGTGTACTTCAATTTTCGAAAGTGCCTTACATTTTGGAAATTCATTTAATATAAAAATCATAACCAAAAAGAGATAGCTGAAACTTTCACAGTATCTCGAACATACCTTAGGTGATACATGCTATTTTTCTGGTAGCACAAAACCTCCTGCAAAGGGAGTTATGATTTTTTGAATGTCGAAATATGAGGGTGAGAATCCAAATTCGAGAGTAAATTGCCCGATTTGCATGAATTAGCCGCCTCATTTCTCATTTTCAGACACCGCGCGGGCTCGGGGATTAGAAATGAAAGGGTGATTTGATGCAAATCGGGCAATTTACTCTCGAATTTGGATTCTCACCCTCATATTTCGACATTCAAAAAATCATAACTCCCTTTGCAGGAGGTTCTGTGCTACCAGAAAAATAGCATGTATCACCTAAGGTATGTTCGAGATACTGTGAAAGTTTCAGCTATCTCTTTTTGGTTATGATTTTTATATTAAATGAATTTCCGAAATGTAAGGTATTTTCGAAAATTGAAGTACACAGTGATGTTCCTCTCACAAATTCAACTAGAGTCCTTCTTTGGATATTTCGGTTTCGAGAACTGGTTATTGAGTTATTATCAATAAACCGCTAATAAGTCGAATCTTCAGAGCTCCATATTGATCTCGAATCAAATTTGCATATTATGAAATTCTGCCAGACTTTCTAACCCATCGAAGTGTTTCGAAAAAAAGGTATTATCTCAGACAATCACTTTTTTGCTGTACCGATCTTTGTCTGACTCTTACGCAAACGGGCTCATATCGGATAGTGGGTGTGGGAAACAATGAGATGTCGGATTTGGCCTCTCTCTTATTCTGAGAGGCGGGTTTGGAAAGTGCCGGATTGTCTCACTTTCAAAACTCTAGACTGAACTCGGGAGAATCGACGCTAATATATGCAGTGTCCAAGTGAGAATCAACCTCGTCGAGATCAAAGTCACACCGGTTTACATGAGCACCCAGTGAATAGAGTGGTGTTAGTGTAGGTCGGAAGCGGGACACAACAAACACACTCTAAAAGATCAAAGTTGTTTCAAACCACATGAGTTATTTGAACTTCCGAATTAATCCTTGCAATGAGGGGAATAAACTTAGTTCGGGAGAATCGGCAATAAATGATGCATGGTGTGCGAGTAAGAATGACGCCTCATCGATATCATACTAGCACCGAATAACATAAGCACTCACTAACTGGAGTGGCGTTAGTGTTTGATGGAGAAACTGAAACGCATAGCTGTACCCGATCAAAGTGTCGCTGGGAATCTTTGCTCGACCTCATGGTAAATATTATGAACACATAAACATTGAAGAAGTTCGAGCTGATAGGTACCGGGAGATACCGGTTCCAGCCACATCATTCCACAGACCGGTCAACCATCCAGAAAGGCCTTTGGAGTGAGAGAGCGTGTGAAATCGAGAGGGACTCTCTCACTTTTGTACACTCTCTCGCTCTAACCCTGGTCTGTAGGTTTGGAATCATGTGCAGCGCTCGGTGAAGTCTACTCCGTCAGCCTGATAACATCAGATCAGATTAATAAAATGTCCATGTTGGGAATCAAAAAGTTACCCGTTTACCGATCTATTTGCGAACATAAACATAGACCCCAACCCATCGTAAAACATCTAGAATAATCGTGCGATCCATTCCACTTCTGCCGCTCCAAAGAACGATCACATGCCAATTTCCAAAAGTGTTCTCTTTTCTCTGCCAATCCTCATGTATCCCACATTTACCTCAAATCTCGTGCAGTGCCTTGCAATAGGGGCGTTCATCGCTCCAAGAATTTAGTCTGTAATAGTCCTGGAATCATTTTCGTAAAAAGTTACCAGATCTAAAGGTACATAACAACACAGAGCTGATTTAACTTCCGAGAACATGAATTCGATTAATTGGTGCTAGATAATAACCGAGCCATTATGTTTCCAGCCCATTCGCTTTTTAATGCTTCGAAGAACGATTAAAGTCCAGTGTCCGGAAGTGTTCGCTTCTTCCGTCTATGTGTCCACACACTTCGCAGGTTGCGCGGTACGAAACAACGCTGGGAAATCCCCTCCTCGTTCAGAATGGTGCTCCGTTCGAAAATCAAAGGACTAAACGGCCGTCTACCCTCCCACAAACATGTATCTATAAAAGGGGGCGAGGGATTGGTCGGAACACCATCGCTCTCTTTCCGCTCTCCCATTCAACTACAAATGGCCTCTTGTGTACGATCCGTTCTTCCTCCCTCTCCCCTCAGACTCGGCTGTATGGAGTACGCATGTGGTGAGTCCTTTGATATTTGTTGTTACGCACTCCTTATTTTGCTTCCCAATTAGGCATTTGTTTTTTTTCTATTTTTGTTTTTTTTGAGTTTTAATCATTCCTTCTTTCAGAATCAACATGTACCCGCTCCCGTCCCTCATCTCCCACTGCATCATTCGTTTCAAATCTGGAGACTCTTCATGAAGATTCAGTCCTTGAATTGCAACCAACCTTGAATCGCTCATTTGGTTCTTTGGAGAGAATCGAAGAGAGTGATGAGGAGGTCTAATATATCACTCGATTGAATGTTCCGGTGATAGGAAGTCTCCTTCTGAATCCTGAACCAGAAGGGCACACGAAGACAAGAAGAATGATAAGGAAGTCATGGACCAATCCACCTTCTTATATTTTGTCATTCCAGTCTATGACGAGTTGTTTTTTTCAACAATCATTTTGAAATGCCATCATTTGTGATTGCGCTTATTAATTAATACATAACTTCTTAATTTTTCGTTGAATTTGTATGCATACAATGGACATGATCAAATGGGTCCACATGATTCCAAACATACAGACCAGGGTCTGGGCGAGAGAGTGTGCAAAAGTGAGAGAGTCCCTCTCGATATCACACGCTCTCTCACTCCAAAGCCCTTTCTGTAAGGTTGACCGGCCGGTGGAATGATGTGGGTCACGTTGTGATTGCTTGTTCTGAAACTTGTGCTGAAACTTGTGCTAATTGTCACTTTCTTCGGGAATTTAGAAATCTCTGATATTCTCGGTAATGTAGTATTGCTCATGAGATACGTGGGAAAAGTCGATCGTCGGAAGTCAGAGTGAACAAGTGCGCATTCGTTTCAGAATCTTTTTGTGCTTTTTAGAGAAATGCAATTGTGTTATACTTTTGGTACTCGTAGTGCAATATCGTACGCGATTCTCATTACCGCACGAATTTACGAAAAGTACATTTTGCCCAATTTTTTACTTTTTCTGAATTCTGAACCTAGAGGGCTGGCAAGGAGCTCATTCGATTCAGAAAAATAGGTTTAGTAGGGATTGGCACGGAATGTTACGGTGAAAAATGGCTAGAAATCGATAAAATATACTGTAGCGTCCAAATGGAGCGCGTTCATAATTAAATTTCAGTTTGCGATTCGAGAAGCGGGTGAATTTCGCGCTCGTTCACTTTCCCGTTTGTTATCCATTTTAGTCGTGTTTTTATTGTTTATTGTGTGTATTTCTTGTTTTAAATGATGTTCAAGACCATGAAGCGTTGTTTTCAGAGGCGACGATTCGGATTCGTCGCTGCCCAGGCTCGTATAAATGGGGCCGGAGTCACTCAAAGGTTAGTGTTTCTCTTGATTTGCCAGGCTGGAAAGATGTGAAAATGAAGTGATGACATTCTGAGATGGCCGGTAGTTGCGGGCAATACCCGTCGATAACGATTACACACACTTCCAGTCGCTTGTTTCCAGCCAATTTTGAGTTGTTTGTACTTCCAATCAACAATTCCGAGCTAGCGATTGCGGGAATCCGATATTCGGCTCGAATAGTGTGATTATGACTGTCCGGTTTGCTATTTTGACTTCAACTCTGTTATGTTCAGGTTCACCTCTCCTCCCCTCCGTTCCCTGTCAGTGGCCTGCCAGGCCCCACTTCCATTGTTTAGCAGGTGCGAATTAATTTAGCATACTTGAAAAGGGAAAACAATTAATCACTCGTTCATTCAATATACTTCTCTGCCATTCTGCCGGTTCTTTCATAATTTCACTTCGGAATTCTTTTCTGACCTGGTGAACTCATGTCACAACGCCCATAGTAAACGTGTTAGTAGTAAACCCACGTGGTGAACGGGTTGTTCCCTCTTTTTCTGACTGCGGTATTTTTTTTAAATTTGCCATTATATTTAATTATAAAGTATTATACTTTCAGGACGGTGCGCGTCTCTCCGCCCCTCTCCCCACTCGGACTCAGGCTCACTCGCCTCTCTCCTCCTTCGCGTTCTCGCAGTTCTCTCCATCACTGCACAGGTACGACTGATTCAGTTGTGGTAGTCTTGGTTCTGGGTACAATAATGGGTATCGTGGTCCCCCCTCAGGATTCTCGATTTGCTCCGATTCAATTCCGTCCCTCGGTCTCTGATCGACTGCCGGTTGTGAATGAGAAGACGACTGAAGTCAACGTTGAATTCAGAGCGAAGCAAATTCGACCTTGCGAGGTGAGATTAGTGGGGACTGATGTGGTACTGGGTTACATGTTGGGTATTCCGACTGTTTCATCTATATATTCCGTGTGGTCTCCATGGTAGTCGTATCATGGTAGTCACTTGGCTCCACTCTCTTCTTTCAGTGTCTCAATGGAGGTCAGTGTCTCACTCGACTTCGTCGTTGTCATTGTCCACTTGGATTCTCTGGTTCTCTCTGTGAGATCGTCGACTTCCTTTTTCTCTCTGCTACCAACGAATTCCTCGAGGTACGTCGTAGTATCTTACCACCTCGGAACCGTGGTAGTCCTTCGGTGCGAGATCTGGCTCCATTGGTTCCTGTTCCGATTCAATAAATTTCAGTCGGGTTCGGCCACTCCCGGTCAGCAGCAGATGGAAAAGAAGCAAATCTTGATGGTCGCAGTTCGTCCTCCATTCAATCCCACTGATTGTCTATTCTACGGTGAGCATACCCCGCCCACCCAATCAATCAATCAATAATAGCCCCTTTACAGTACCCTTGTTCGTTGCGATCCTTCTGCTGTTCACACTCATTCGAGTCGGCGTCATCCTCTCGGTACGGTAAAGAGGTACGGTAATCGTACGTTTGATTGTATTTTAAAAAATCAATCGATAATTTCGGAATTCCGACGGTATTGATTGGTTTGCACCGGTATTTGGTCACACGCCATTGATTGTGTTCGTTAAATAAATATTGTATTTCTATTTTTTTCATGGCCGTGCCCATCTCTCTCCGCGTGGACAGTTCTCTGAATGGATCTCAACTGATTAGGTACACTTTTTCCTTGGTTTCCATGGGTGGGGAGAGACAGCGGGTGGCTTGTGCTGGAATTCCAGTGTTCGCCCCTGTCTCCGCCGGAGGTCACAAGTGGTCATCGATCGGCGTCGACTACAGTATCCCAGAGGTACGGTAATGATTGCATGTTTAACTAGTGTTCGGTATATAAATTATTTATGTATGGCAAGCAATGTATGGCAATTTGTATAGCAAACATCGGTATTTAAAAAAAACGGATGGAAAAATCAATCGATATTCTACCGTACTCTGGGCTAGACAAAGGATACACAATCAATCGATAACTACCGTAACCTACTCTAGGAGAAACAAAGAATGATTACTTAAACAGGAGTTAAATAAGCGGGTATTTGTTCTAACCGATAGCAATCAATCGATATTCTACCGTAATCTCATAGTGGGTAGTCGAGATCTAGTCATGAACGGGAGCTCCCTCAGCCTCAACAACCTTTCTCATCTGGGACTGAACCCGTCTAATGTATTTTCGACAGGTCTTAATGGTCAGTGTCTCTTTCCACCACTTATGAATACCTTCTTTCAGATGGGAGAGATTCCTCGGCTTCCACGTGGATTGAAGCCATCTCTTGAGATTGGCCCGCACCATCTCGATGGCGTTCAGGTCGGGCGACTCCGCCGGCCAGTCCATGGTCTGAGGAATAATTGTATTGTATCGAGGTTTGAGAGAGAATTGATAAATGGTGTTTTTTATTATTTGTTTACCTTGATCCCTTCCCTTTCGAAGTATTCCTTTGTTCGCTCGGCCTTGTGCGCAGGAGCGTTATCTTGAATCAAGGTAGCGTGATCCCCGAACTTCCTCCTTGAAAAGTAAGTGTAGCCAGTCGAGATTATTGATTTCCCTTCTCTATAGAAGGTTACCGTAGCCAAGCCCTTTTGACCTACCTTGACCATTCTTTGTAGCCGCTCTCGATCATTCCTTGGTAGGTGGAGGAGTTGATCTTGGTCCCGGCATCGAACATAATAAGAGGGGTTGCACCTCTCCAGCTGATCCCGCCCCAAATCATAACCTGCAATCGATAATCGAAACGAATTACAGTATGATCAAAAGAAACATACCCGCACGGGGTTCTTGTGCACACTCTTCACCCGTCTCTCAACGTCGCCTCTCAGACAGAAGACAAATCGATTATTGGCAGACAATTGGACAGAACATTCGTCTGTTAAGACATGATGAATGAACTGATTGTCTGCCTCGATTTGCTCTCTGCAGAAAGAGAGACGGAGAGGACGGTTGACGAGTCGAACAGAGTGCCCGTAACGTGTGTTGTAGCAGCAAAAACCGCATTCCTCCCTTATCCTCCTCAAAACCGTCTCGGATACCTGAACTATTACGGTACACACTTCTGGGATACGGTGTATGATAAAAAGAGATCGATTAAGGTACGGTATACAAGTCAGTGATGGTATCGATTAGAGTACGGTAGATAAGTTATCTGTAAACGAACTTCCTCATTGTACTTCTCCTTAATATCCCCTGCTAAGGATGTCAGTGTCGTCTCAGAGTTGTCGAGATACGACTGGATTACGGTATCTCTGATCGATGCAAACAGATTGTAGTCCTTGACGCTCGTTGGACGGTACTCCCGTGGCTCAAAGGTCTTCTCGAGCACACGGGTTACGGTAGACATCGAAATATCTCGTCCCATCTGCGCGCAAAGGGCGACAATTTCAGCATGGCTCCTTCCCTGGTCTTTCCATGCAATAATAAAATCTAGGGTTACGGATGTGAGGCAGCTCTAATTCGAGGCACCGGTCACTCGAATGTTTCGTTCTCAAAATGCCTCCAGTGAGGCGCCTCACTTTTCGGAGACATTTTGAGAGGCGCCTCCCTTATTTGGATAATTGGATTATCGATGTTATTCGGGCTATCTAGAAAAAACCAGTCTATCGTTGTGTATGAAATTGGGCACATCGAGCCGGGATTTTGTGAAGGACGTAGAGCTCAAGTAATTATTGTCTTCTAGGGTAACTGCATTGCATCTGCCGTATCCGGAGTTACTGTGCATAGTTACAGTATACCGAAAACACGAAATTTTAAAAAAAATCGAGTCGGGATTTTTGCAGGAGGTAGACCTCAAGTAGGTAGTGTTAGTGGGGGTTTCCGTTTCTTGATTACTGAATCAGGGCTACGGTAGACGGGTTACATTATAGCGATAATATGCAGATCGGCCCGGGATTTCATGCATACTGTATACTTAAACCCCCTCATGAGCCTCACAGCAGCCTCAGATACGGTAGTGCCTCAATACGATAGTAGCTCGACCTCAAGTAGGTAGTGTTAGTGGGGTTTTCCGTTTCTTGATTACTGAATCAGGGCTACGGTAGACGGGTTACATTATAGCGATAATATGCAGATCGGCCCGGGATTTCATCCATACTGTATACTTAAACCCCCTCATGAGCCTCACAGCAGCCTCAGATACGGTAGTGCCTCAATACGATAGTAGCTCGACCTCAAGTAGGTAGTGTTAGTGGGGTTTTCCGTTTCTTGATTACTGAATCAGGGCTACGGTAGACGGGTTACATTATAGCGATAATATGCAGATCGGCCCGGGATTTCATGCATACTGTATACTTAAACCCCCTCATGAGCCTCACAGCAGCCTCAGATACGGTAGTGCCTCAATACGATAGTAGCTCGATTTCAGAAATTCAGGTTACTGTATTTTAGCCAGGGAAACGGTAACCGAGAAACTGTACATCCTTCACATTCAGTCAATAACTACTCAAGGTTCGCTTAGTATAAAACCACTGCTCAGTCCGGGATACGGTAGGATGGAATACGATAATTTTCTCTCTTTGTGGGACTACGACGATGAAGTCACCATTGGCCATTTTGGCTTGTTGAACCCGATCTATTTTTGACAATGGCCATATTAATGTATGCGCAGTTCCCACCAATATTGGTGGATACTGTGCAAGGCTGCGGCCGTGGACACGTATGGAGACGCCCGCGTCGATTCACCACTCATAAAGAGGCCAAAAGACGAGAGTGAGGCGCCTCCCATTGTTCGAGGCAAATGAGAGGAGACAAATGAAAATCGTATTAAAATGAAGGGAGGCGCCTCCTGCCTCTCAATCCAAGGAGAGACAAATGAAAATCCTTTGTTCTCTTGCCTCTCCAACTGAGTCAAATCCGTAACCCTAATAAAATCCCTCCAATCTTTCTCAAGTGGTCTGTCATCTGCCAGCTGGAAGAAAATAAAATGATAGATCGAAGTACGGTATAATAGTGATGTTGGTATGGTGTCTGAGTACGGTAGCCGAGAAATCTGATTACTGTAGCCGAGAGATAGCATACTTGAAAACATACCTTATCTCGCGGACGCATCGGAGGAAAGAGTCGGAAGGTGTGTAGTGTCTATCCACGTCCCCCCTAGTCCCTCTCATTTGCAAGTGTGTGTGATTGCGACCCCAAGATGGCCGGCATTTGCATCACCATTGTAGTCCACAAGAGTTTTTCATGGATTGTTACACGTGTATATCGATTCGTACTTCGACTTTTCTCGTAATTATTGATTGCTGTTCACCATCTTTCCATTTTCAGGATGTCATATCTCCTCGTTCAGAAGGGCAAAGAATATCTCATCCTGGACAGAGGGAAATTGAAAGGAGGTGCTGAAAAGCGTGGATTCACAGTCAAGGTGGAGACGAAGAAGGGCAAAGCAGACGAAGTGATCTACCTGGATTGCGGTAAACTATCGGAGATGGAACAACGAAAGGAGGAAATAATTGCTGGGGAGAACGGCAAACGAGGAAGGAAGAGGAAACAAGTCGGGCCAGGAGTGAGTTCATGATCTACCTATCTTATCAGATCAACCAATAGTCTACCGTACCCATCTTATTATTATTTGTTTTTAGTTCTCCGTACATTCGCCACCCGGAGACTCAGATGGCAATGAGGATCTCAATTCGAATGTGGATATTGGAATCGATGAAGATGAAGAGGGAGAAGATGAGAGAATGGATGAGGAAAGGAGACGAAGAGGGGCGAATATTCCATCCAAGAATAAGAAAGAACGAATTGGAGACACACAGGGAGGAATTACAGGTATGGCTTCTTCTCAGGTTACTGTAACTGAGACAGCTTATCTTTAATTATTGATCGTTTCGATGTCTAAAACTGATAATTCAGACACCGTGTCACTGAGGGACTTGATAGAAGAAGGTCTCGCTCCTATTCATCGTGAATTGAGCCGAATCAGTGATAGAATTGGAAGAATGGAAGAACGGAATTTGGATGAGGACAATTCAATTGAATCCATTAGACACAAGGTACGGTATTATTTATCGATTCATTTATTAATAAAAACAAAAAAAATTACAATTTGATAGGTGAAGTCGATGGAGGAGCGGGATTCTACGTGGTGTCAGACTTTATCGATTGCTACGGAGTCCATAAAACGCGCTGTGGACGCGCTTCCGGCATCAGAGCCCGGTGAGTCGAGCTGAAAAGAAATCATAGACATCATTACCATTCATAATATTTTTATTTTTGAAGAATTATTAATAATTATTTTTTTTTTCAGATTTTCTCTACTCTTTTATCCCTGAAGAAGTTGTCGATGTTCACGGCGGATTCAATAATCTTCTCGTGTTTGCTACTAGGATGGATGAAATACTCTTTCCCCACGATCGTCATCGCAAGCTAATGGAAAGAGACCCGGTGAAAGTGAAGTGGCTCTTTGAGGTAAGAGTTTACCAATTGGCTACGGTAGTCATTGATCGATTTTCGGACTATGGTGGTGACACATATTGGTTACGGTAATCAGCAATCGATTTTTTGCCCAGAACGCACACATCAATATCTTGTTATACAATTCTCTTTCCAGAATAAGCTATTACAAGTATTTCCGCTGCTTGCACATCGAAGAAAGATGTCTCTTGGAAAAGACAAGAATGAGCGACTCAAGCAGGTGAAAAATCGGCTAAATAGCAAAGTGTGGGCGTATAATAATAAGAGAAAGTCCGCTGCCCCACCTCGCACCCTTTCTCGCGGTAACTAGGGTAGATTCACGAAATCACATCCCACTCCTTCCAATCCTACCGTATATGCTGTCGATTCTCATTCGATTCCTCCTCTTTACAGTATTAATTCCCATCAGTATGACATTCCCTCTCAGCCACTCCCTCCTAAGACTGAGCCTAATTACACACTGTACGATCTTGACCATCCCGTAAACTCCCAGTCTAGGTACAACCCACATTCGTACATTGAGTATGGCAACTACAGAAACGAGAACAGTGACTATTATGACCCACACGACCAGTATGCGGATTATTGACCACCACTATTTTAATATGAGACTACGGTACAATTTCGATCGATTAAGTTAGCTCATATCCACATAAATATATCCTTTTTAATAGTAAATGATTGTTTGAATAGTCGTGAGTGGCCAAAGTAGGTTACGGAAGTTATCGATTGATTGTGTATCCTTTGTCTAGCCCAGAGTACGGTAGAATATCGATTGATTTTTCCATCCGCTTTTTTTAAATACCGATGTTTGCTATACAAATTGCCATACATTGCTTGCCATACATAAATAATTTATATACCGAACACTAGTTAAACATGCAATCATTACCGTACCTCTGGGATACTGTAGTCGACGCCGATCGATGACCACTTGTGACCTCCGGCGGAGACAGGGGCGAACACTGGAATTCCAGCACAAGCCACCCGCTGTCTCTCCCCACCCATGGAAACCAAGGAAAAAGTGTACCTAATCAGTTGAGGTCCATTCAGAGAACTGTCCACGCGGAGAGAGATGGGCACGGCCATGAAAAAAAATAGAAATACAATATTTATTTAACGAACACAATCAATGGCGTGTGGCCAAATACCGGTGCAAACCAATCAATACCGTCGGAATTCCGAAATTATCGATTGATTTTTTAAAATACAATCAAACGTACGATTACCGTACCTCTTTACCGTACCGAGAGGATGACGCCGACTCGAATGAGTGTGAACAGCAGAAGGATCGCAACGAACAAGGGTACTGTAAAGGGGCTATTATTGATTGATTGATTGGGTGGGCGGGGTATGCTCACCGTAGAATAGACAATCAGTGGGATTGAATGGAGGACGAACTGCGACCGTCAAGATTTGCTTCTTTTCCATCTGCTGCTGACCGGGAGTGGCCGAACCCGACTGAAATTTATTGAATCGGAACAGGAACCAATGGAGCCAGATCTCGCACCGAAGGACTACCACGGTTCCGAGGTGGTAAGATACTACGACGTACCTCGAGGAATTCGTTGGTAGCAGAGAGAAAAAGGAAGTCGACCATCTCACAGAGAGAACCAGAGAATCCAAGTGGACAATGACAACGACGAAGTCGAGTGAGACACTGACCTCCATTGAGACACTGAAAGAAGAGAGTGGAGCCAAGTGACTACCATGATACGACTACCATGGAGACCACACGGAATATATAGATGAAACAGTCGGAATACCCAACATGTAACCCAGTACCACATCAGTCCCCACTAATCTCACCTCGCAAGGTCGAATTTGCTTCGCTCTGAATTCAACGTTGACTTCAGTCGTCTTCTCATTCACAACCGGCAGTCGATCAGAGACCGAGGGACGGAATTGAATCAGAGCAAATCAGCAAATCGAGAATCCTGAGGGGGGACCACGATACCCATTATTGTACCCAGAACCAAGACTACCACAACTGAATCAGTCGTACCTGTGCAGTGATGGAGAGAACTGCGAGAACGCGAAGGAGGAGAGAGGCGAGTGAGCCTGAGTCCGAGTGGGGAGAGGGGCGGAGAGACGCGCACCGTCCTGAAAGTATAATACTTTATAATTAAATATAATGGCAAATTTTAAAAAATACCGCAGTCAGAAAAAGAGGGAACAACCCGTTCACCACGTGGGTTTACTACTAACACGTTTACTATGGGCGTTGTGACATGAGTTCACCAGGTCAGAAAAGAATTCCGAAGTGAAATTATGAAAGAACCGGCAGAATGGCAGAGAAGTATATTGAATGAACGAGTGATTAATTGTTTTCCCTTTTCAAGTATGCTAAATTAATTCGCACCTGCTAAACAATGGAAGTGGGGCCTGGCAAGCCACTGACAGGGAACGGAGGGGAGGAGAGGTGAACCTGAACATAACAGAGTTGAAGTCAAAATAGCAAACCGGACAGTCATAATCACACTATTCGAGCCGAATATCGGATTCCCGCAATCGCTAGCTCGGGAATGTTGATTGGAAGTACAAACAACTCAAAATTGGCTGGAAACAAGCGACTGGCAGTGTGTGTAATCGAGATGGACGGGTATTGCCCGCAACTACCGGCCATCTCAGAATGTCATCACTTCATTTTCACATCTTTCCAGCCTGGCAAATCAAGAGAAACACTAACCTTTGAGTGACTCCGGCCCCATTTATCGGGGATCTGTCCGGCGATGCGTCGCGGACGCGCCTGGGAAGCGACGAATCCGAATCGTCGCCTCTGAAACAACGCTTCATGGTCTTGAACATCATTTGAAACAAGAAATACACACAATAAACAATAAAAACACGACTAAAATGGATAACAAACGGAAAAGTGAACGAGCGCGAAATTCACCCGCTTCTCGAATCGCAAACTGAAATTTAATTATGAACGCGCTCCATTTGGACGCTACAGTATATTTTATCGATTTCTAGCCATTTTTCACCGTAACATTCCGTGCCAATCCCTACTAAACCTATTTTTCTGAATCGAATGAGCTCCTTGCCAGCCCTCTAGGTTCAGAATTCAGAAAAAGTAAAAAATTGGGCAAAATGTACTTTTCGTAAATTCGTGCGGTAATGAGAATCGCGTACGATAATAATTGGGCGTGATCAACTCTATTCTAGGGTTTCCCTTTTTTGTGTTTTAGTTGAGCAACTTTTCATTTTCCCTGTCGAATTAACCTGATCAGGCAAAATCACTTTAAAATTGATTGTCACCTGAAACTCCTATTTTATTCCCCCTACCACCGTGAAGAGCGGTTGAAACTCGACTCATTCTCTCTGAATGCTCTTTGTTAGGGGGTGGGTCAGACCCCTCATCACAATGAAATAGAACACAGAAATGAGGGATTCGGAAAATTGCTATTTTCAGGTGACACAAAACTCTTTCCCCCCTATTCTTGCTTCCACCTATAGGTGGTCTCGGCGCAGGGGAAAAATATACGGGGAGATTTTCAGGTTGAATATTCACCTACCAAAAAGGGAAACCCTACTCTATCGGAACACAACAAACACACTCTACAAGATCAGAGCTGCACGAAACCACACGAGTTCGTAGATGAAAATGTGCGCGAAGTGGGTATTTGAACTTCCGAATTACTTGCAGAGAGAGGAAATCAACTGAATTCGTGAGAAGCGGCGATAAATTATTCACGGTGTCCTAGTGAAAATGACACCTCATCGAGATCAAAGATACACCGATTTGCACGAGTACTCTGACGTTGTGTCCGCGTTGGTACGGACTCCTATACTAATATCCGATCGAAACATCACAGTGAAATGTTAGCTCAATCACACTCTGACAATCGGTGTGTATTGCGAGATCGAACATACACTGAATCGGAGATCAATCTGATTCACATGTTTTTCTGGGCATAGGGAAAACGTCAGAAGCCTCAGAGTTTCAGTTTTTAATGCTCGGTGAAGAAGGTTCCCTCTTAAAATTGTGTTCGCATCTGGCCAGGAGTAATTTAACAATGATGATTGTAATAGCTATGAATGATGTGATACCCTTGGAATGAAATCTTGCAAATTATTGCCTGATATATTCGCATACAGAAACACGGAGCAGAATCGAACCCCGATCACATCGATTCGAATCATAGTTGATTGACAATAATTATGATAATGTGATTTGCGATCCATTCGACCTTTACTGCTTCAAAGAGCCGCCATGTCAAAGTGCTTGAAATGATTCGCTTCGTTCCTCCCCAATCCTCTGAATCTCCACTTGACGCAAATCTCTTGTAGTACCACGAGACACGGGGAATCCCCCACGAGTCGGAGACGCGATCCGTTTGAAAATCAAAGGACGAAGTGGCCTTTTCTCCTCCCACTGACATGTATAAAAGAGACGGGGGATTGATCGGTACACCATCGCTCTCTTTTCCCCTCTCTCATTCAACTACAAATGGCCTCTTGTGTGCAATTCATACTTGCTGCCTCTTCCATGAGACGAGTCTGTAAGGTGTACGATTTCGGTCAGTTATCACATAATTCTTTATACTTTTTTCTTCCAAGTTCCGTACTCGATATTTTAATCGGGGATTTCCCATTTTTCTGGGCCTTGCAATCACAAAATGCAAATTTGTCTTTTCAGAACTAATGTCTCACTCCGTTCCCTCATCTCCCACTACTTCATTCGTGTCAAATCTGGAGACTCTTCACGAAGATTCAGTCCTTGAATTGCAACCAACCTTGAATCGCTCATTTGGCTTTTTGGAGACAATAGAAGAAAGTGATGAGGAGGATTGAAATATCACTGGATGATACGGTGATATGAAGTTTCTTGCTGAAATCAAGAACAGAAGCATACAAAGGATGAAGATGTCACGGACTGGCAGATTCCACTCTCTATTTCCTTGGCGTTATGATGCAATTGACAGTCTCAATGTCCCCTATTGTTTCTGTAATCAGCCAAACATCCGTAATTCATTATTATCGCGTACGATAAATGAGTTAAAACTGTCTTTCTTCTTTTTCGACATTTAAAGCGATAATTCTCAATTTCAAACACTTCCGCGAACGAATAAAGTGAAGAAAGGAAACAAATAGGCAATTCGTGAGATGTGTTACATTCTTTAAAAAGCTCTTTCGTCGACACAACGTGTAAAATTCTTTCCACCTTACCCTCTTATTGGAATGCGTGCACTAACAGTGATTTTTAAAACCACATGTCGAGATCAAACATGGTGATGGCTCAGTTTTTCGTAGTGAAATGGGACTGGTGAGTGAATGGTAATCTGTATGGGAGACAGGACAAACACACTCGCTATAAGATCAAAGTTGCACGAAACCATACGGGGAATGCTGGAAGAGAGAGAGGGAAAGAGATTCATTACACCTTTGGCTTTTCAAACTTCCGAAAGGCTCAATGTTGCGATATGCAGTCAATCGAACTCGAGAGAGTCGGCGATAATTTATGCAGTTTCCAAATCAGAATCAACCGCTATCGCGATCAAAGTAGCACCGGTTTCCATGAGCACTCGCTGAGCGGAGCGATTCTCACGCCATTTCGTGGGCCAGTGGTGTAGGAGTGTATTACAATTTTAAAATGATACGTTCATGAAATGGACTACTGGTGGTGTACTCTCTTTCTATACCTCGACATGTCTCTCATTTTGCCATGCTCTCTCGCAGCCGTATCTGTTGTTTAGCACGCATTATCAACGGAACGTTTTACTATTTCGGACGAGAGCTCGTAAATTTGTAATAGTGCGAAAGAGAGATATTGTATTCCGAATCTGCAACTCGTTTATCGAGAGGGAGGCTATTCGGGCTGACAGGAGGAGAATCGAATGGGAGCTCTGACGTCAGAATGACCAAGTACTTTCACACAGCCAATCATACTATCCTTATCCGGGATGGCTGCAAAGTGGTACAAAGTAAAAAGAAGATCAGTTGCTGATAGTTCTGCAATAGAAGATGAGTGCGCAGACATGCAGACGAACAGTTTACTGTAAACACGAATTGAGACTCTCTCAATTACACACGCTCTTTCGCCATTTCTCATCGTTGGGAGGACATGCTGATTGCATATTTTTCCTCTACTCTATAAACATCCCGTTGCTATATAACCGTTATCCTCTAACAGTTCCTCATCGCTTTTAACAATATATTTTAAAAAAAAATTAATTTTGAATTAAGGATGATTCGATTTCTGTTACTTCTCGGTTTCTTGTCTCTCATTTCTGCTGGCGAAGAGCCGAATGTCGATCGATTAATGACTTTCTTCGAGAAGAATTCTCGATCGTTCAATCGGAGTGAACTTGCTTCGATTTTTGTTAAAGAATCGCGACGAATCGGAGTGAAGACGCAGAGTCATGTGGATTACTGCACGGGTTAGCGGAACTCCCTGTTCATTAGATGGACGATTTTGCCGTACTTGAACAAGGAAAATCGACATTAGTGGTGTGGTTTTTTTCTTCCATCGAATTACTGATTGTATTGATCCCATGTACGAGATTCGATGAAAATAGGGTATTTTTTTCCAGAAGAATTGGAGAAATTCCAGTTGTCAGCTACAGAGAAAGAGTCGCTTATGGAATTATTCAACGGACCATTCGAAAGAATAGTAAAGAACACGTCAGATACTAAACAAGTGTGTTCATTCTTTAAAATGCACTAACTAATTAGATATACGAAAATTACAATTCAGATTCTTGAAATGGTGAAATCTGAAGATCCCCGAGCGTATGCTGTAATAGACAAAATTGATGCCGTTTTGACGAAGTTTATCGATCAGACGAGCAATGACACGCAGAAATTCGCCAACTATGTGAGTATTTTCAAACTAGACTAATATTTTCAGGCATCTAAGGCACGTTACCTTCCGCAATCAAACTTGCTACCAATTTACCGCCCCGGGGTGGATGGAAGCACATGATTCCAAACATACAGACCAGGGTCAGAGCGAGATAGTGTGCAAAAGTGAGAGGGTCTCTCTCGATTTCGCACGCTCTCTCACTCCAAAGGCCTTTCTGTAAGGTTGACTGGGCGGTGGAATGATGTGGAAGGCTTGGTTGGCCTCGGCGGGGGTCGAACTCGAGACCCTTCGAATGACTAGCAGTTGCTTACACCACTCGGCAATTCTTTTTTATAATTTTTTTTTCAGTCGCTTGCATGGTTGAAAACTTAAAACTTGAAAATAATAGTGTGTCAATACTTTCCGGCGATACTGTATGTTGCGTTAATTTGAATAGTTTATTTTCAGATGGTCCTTATATTTGAAAAAGTCCTTATTTCGTGCCAAGGAGATGATCCGTTCCATCACAAGGACTTCCAAAAGGCGTATGTAATTGGCGCCGGTTTTAGTTATGTAAGACTTTTTTTGTTGAAATTCTGCCTGTGTTTATATTCTGGGCACTTCTTTATCTAGTCGGACCCAGCCTGGCACGTGGGGAACCCGATGGAATTGAAGCTGCCACTAACATGTTACAGATGAATTACGAATACGGACAACTCTCGAACGCAACTCTAATCGAACTGGAGCAACTTTTGTGCGCACGATTGTTCGCCCGAATTCTTATGCTGGACGAGATTGGACGTGATACCGTGCAATTGTTGCATCGATACATGGGACCCGCGGGATTCAACGTCTCGTATCTGAGATTCGAAGACTAACTGTAATACGTTGTTTACTGATAAACTGATAAACTAATTACTGATTACTGATTACGATAAACTGATTACTGATAACATTACTGACAAAGAACTGCTGAACCTCCAATAGACGCTAGTCTGAAACAACTTTGCTGCATTGCTGCACGTCACATCATTCCACATGCCTGCCAACCCTTCAGAAAGTGGTTCGCACTGAGAGAGCGTGAAAAAATGCTTAATTTATTGTGTAAATGTGGAGCGTTTGCGAATTTGACAAAAGGATGAAGGAGTGATTGCATGTTAGCGTACGTGGCGCCAATGTGCGCATTTGGTGCGCCTGTTGGCGCACTAATAACGGGCTTCGACGTCCTTGGCGATCGTGAGCGTTGTGAGAATTTCGGCGTGGGCTGAGCTCTCCTCGCTTACGGTCACGCCCTTGTAGCACGCCTGGACGGAATGAAAAAGAAGAATGCGTCAACATTAGAGGAAACAAACTGGAGAAATTCATGTACCGTATATTCCGGTGCCCATCCCCATAATTTTTTTGTGACTTTGTTTTTCCCATAATTCTTTTTGTGACGGCATTTTCAGAACTTTTTTCAATCGTTACATTTAGACAGCAACGTGTGTCACAACATATTTCGACGAGCACCAGCGAACCTCGTATTTATAAATTTTAAGTATTTTATAAATTTTAAGTATTTATTTATAAGTATTTACGAACCTCGTATTTTCCGGCCCAATAGCCCTGCTTGTTCAGCTCTCCGAACACATACACCTGAATGCACTTTAATCATTTCCATTTTGTCACATGTCCAGCAAAAAAAAACCAAAATTGCAACATAATCACACTTGCACACTTGCCCAGATCAAGCGCCAAAGAAATAATTGGAAATCCTCATGTTTTTTCCCCAAAAAAGTAAAATTTAAACCAACTCTTGCTTGAGAATAGGGCGCCTCGACTACGCCTTCCGCTGTTCTGTTGAGTCCGATTCTCTGAATAATATTCAGACTCTCTTCATTCTACCTGATCTCGCATCGATCAGACAGCGCGAGAGAGCAGGGAGAATTGAGAGGGTCAGATGATTACTGAATTTTCTGCAGAAATTACTGTCATTTTATTGATTACGGCAATGCGAAAATGTTGAATCGTAATAAGCATTTCTTCAGAGATCTTATGCGCCACATGATTCCAAACCTACAGACCAGGGTTAGGAAGAGAGAGTGTGCAAAAGTGAGAGAGTCCCTCTCGATTTCACACGCTCTCTCACCCCAAAGGCCTTTCTGGATGGGTGACCGGCCTGTGGAATGATGTGGCGCGCACCTTTAGAAAAGCATCTCGAACGTTGCGATTCACGCGGAGCACAAATCGTCTCGGTGCCTTGGAGGCTACGGCCATCTGAAAGCGTATTTTGTACACAAAAAAACAAAATCTAAAAAAATTGATGCTTACTAGACTTCGAGAAATAACTAAACAACAGGTTACGTAAGAGGCAAATCACTATCCGCTATCTTCATTTCTCGCAATCTCTCACTACTGGAGCGGTGCATTTGCCTCTTATGCAACCTGTTGTTTCGTTATTTCTCGAAGTCTAATGCTTACACACCTAATTGGATTTATTGTGCCATTCGTTCCAGTTGGAATCATTAGGAATATGAAAAGGCATGTGAATATTGTTCCATAGTAATTGTAAAGAGAATATGCAAAATCAAGCCAGGCAGACTGTTGTTTCACGCTCTCTGGAATACCTCGAGCAGGTCGACCAGGGTGTCTTCCCATTTGATGTCCACGGGCACTTTGTAGAGTGAGTGTCCGATTCGAGCGACCTCGCGCACCACTCGGTCTGGCAGGGCGGAGTTTTGCCACTTAACATAATTCATAAAAACACTCCCCCCAAAAATAGAATGCTCCGTTGAACGTTCATCTGTTCATAAAAAGGGCAGGAATGGCGGCGGAATTGTATGTGAAAGCGAGAGAATCAGACAGTAAGAACACATACATTTTAAAATCAATAACACATTCGTTCCAGGATTTTCTCCATAATTTATGCATGCTTATTTTATTACTCATACATTTACAAAAGGTGGTTGGAAAAGACTGACCATATAGTGTAATGGCCTCAAGTTCCCGATGTATCTGCAAAAAAATAATAGGTTTTTCTCTCTTTCATTTTTCTTTTTCTTGTAACATAACTAATAAACTAAACCTTCATGCATTTTCATAGCGTTATTTGGATGACCGTGATCATATTCAGGATACGACGTTTCACTGGAGACTGTTGATATGCAATTCATATCATATCTGATTGAAACCTGAATTCGATGGGTTGCCGGTAATTCAGCATATCCGATCGGCTCATAACATGATGGTGCATGATGATCTGGATCTTCTTTGCGATATCGTAAAGCGCGAGGAACGCTCGAACCCTGAAATAGGCTTGAACAATAAATACAAAAATATTTTCAAATATAAAAAATCTTGTCAAATTTCTCATTGAAGCGCCTCTGACGTACGCCCAGAACGAATACTCGTACTATTGTGTGTTTGTGGACGAGCTTGAGAGTCGATTAAATAAACAAATATCTTCGTTTCGCTCTCACCAATCTACTGGAGTAGAGAGTGTGCGAAATGAAGAGGTTTTAGCACCGCCTCACCTATAGTTGTACTCGGATGGATGAACGTTGTACGTTATGCGATTGAACCTGCAGTTCTCAAGCAGTGATTTCACAGTCAACTCCGTTTCGAAGCCAGGGAATTCCTGTAATTAATAAAATAAATAAATTAAATAAATAATGAATTAATATTGAAATGTTTAGAATAATCTGTAGATTGTTCACTACAGTCCTCAATTTTACACAAAAAGAAACACAAAAAACACAGGGCGATGTAATAGAATATAAATATATTCATATATATAGAATAAACTTGTGAGAATGAAGAGACGTCCGTAAATATTGCAAAAGGAGCCGGGTCAGCCTTACAGAAAGCGTTTTGAGTGAGAGTGGGTGCAAAATAGAGAGGGGCTCTCTCATTTTTGCACACTCTCTCAGTCTGACCGAGATGTGGAATCGTGTGGGAGCTCACAAATCTTAGGGAGACTTTCTCAAAGGTGGCGCGCTTGAAGAGTCGATGACGTAGATGAGTGAATTGGTCGAAAAATGACGCCGCTCCATGCATGTTCAAGCCGCCCACCTTGATAGTGCAGATGTTCGAGGTCTGTAATGGTGGTATCCAAAAACAAATTACAGTGTTCACGCAATCCACGCATATACAGTCAAAATGACATATTATGAGAGGTATCACGAGAGATTGTAGGAAAACACATTTTTCGCGAACTCATGAAGGTTGAATAATCTCAGAAAAATGGATTACACATGATTTTGAAATAACTGATTTCTCGAAATTTTCCGATTTTTACTTTCGACGCCATTTTTCGGGACTGTATGACCCCCTTTTTATTTTTTCTGAAAATTTATTATAATACTACTTGAACTGCTCTTCCATATTCTGCAGAGAAACTACTGAGTTTCACCCACTTTGAAATTGTTATGAATTTTTTCACGCTTATAAAAACACTTTTTTTGCCATAACTTTTACTCTGTCATTCCGCACACTTCATGTTCAACAGAAAATTTATTCGCTATATTTTTCCGCATTTTTTGAGCCCCTGTTGAGCATTGTAGCTTAAAAATGAAGAAAGTTATGATGATTTCGGTTTTGGAGCCGGAAATTTCCTAAAAGCCGGTTTTGGACCTGGGACCAGGATAAATCGAATTATCGTCTGTTGGGTACTCTAATATATAAGTTTGATCGAAATCAAAAATTTTTTTTGAAAATTGTTCCGATCCACCTGCAATCTCTGGTGAGACCTCTCTTATGAACAAAATGCTATAACTTTTTATAAGATATTATAACTTTTTATAACTTTTAATTTCAGTATGTTCCCGTGAGCGAAATTATCTGTTGTTTTGGGAAAAGGTTCCCGTTCAGAATCGAATAACTTCTGTCCAAGGAATTATCGATATATTGATTGTGAAGAAAGTTATCGCCGATAAAAATTATAATTACGAAATAGAGAGTAGAGCCGAGGCCGGAAAATCTGGCCGGGAACCGGAAAAAAAAGTTTTAATTTTCCGAGGAATACTAATTCTTACCGTAATCTTAAAGACCTTTTCCGGTTCACGGCCAGATTTTCCGGCCCCGGCTCTACTCTCTATTTCGCAAATATAATTTTTATCGGCGATAACTTTCTTCACCATAAATATTTCGATAATTCCTTGGACAGAAGTTATTCGATTCTGAACGGGAACCTTTTCCCAAAACAACAGATAATTTCGTTCACGGGAACATACTGAAATGAAAAGTTATAGAAAGTTATAATAACTTATAAAAAGTTATAGCATTTTGTTCATAATATGTCATTTTGACTGTACACACAGAAAAAAAGTCTTATATACGACCCATAAGACCTGGGGGTTCTTAACAAAAAAACTTATATATAAGACATTTTGTTAAGAACCCCCAGTTCGTATGTAAGACATTGCCGTATGTAAGACATTTTTCCTGTGTGTACGGCATAATAAGTCACTCAGTTGCGAGCCGGCGGCCACCGCCCCTTTATACCTGATTTCGACACCAGAACCAACTTGGACCAGACTTAGTAGAGCTGTTTGGCGAAATATGCACCGTAACGTCTAATTTTTCGTCATATTTGTGATTACGCTGAGTCAAGCGCTGATCTTTCAACTATTATAAGTAGATTCACACTAATAGCATTTCCGCGGCATCATGCTTCGATGCATTTCTCTTTCGAGCACATGATTATCGTAATTGCTATCGAGATAGCTCCCATTATGTCATACTCGGTTGATAAAAATATTTATATGTTTTATAATCTGTTTCGCACTCTCTAATGCAATACTTGCAAAGATATCAGGGTCCATTTTGAATTTTAATGAAACAGAAAAGTGACAAGCCTAACTATAGCTGAGAAACAGAGTGTGCACACTGATTGTGAGTCACAAAGAAAACAAGCATTCCCTGATTCTTCCTGCGCGCATTGGTAACAGTGATTGTGCTTTTGAAATGACCTTATCACTTTCATTAACTCCTCATCTGAAGCGGAAACCGCCTCACATGATAAATATTATTATTATTATTATTATTATTATTATTATTATTAACTCGCTTCCCTTCCCGGAGTGCTCGGAATCATGCGCAAAAGCGTACTCACCCTCTCAATAACTCTCCCCGATTTGTATTCGAGAGGCGCAATAGTGCTCATAGCAACTGACTCTTCAATTTACTTCTAGTGATTGGTCTTCCAATCTTCTACTCGGAGAGCGAAGTCTCCAGCTTCCCTTACTCTGGAGTGTTCAGATCTCCTATTATTAGGAGATGTGATGTCTCCATCTCTTGATTTCCCATGCTCTCTTAGCTGGAGACAACATCTCCAGAGTAAGGAAAGTTGGAGACTTCGCGATCAGTGTACTTCATCTTATATTGAAGCATGATGATTATCATGTGTCAGTGCCAAAAGATCGACCAATGCGACGAGTGCGTAAGATATATTATAGAATGAAATAAATAAAGGGGGCGCAATTTTTTTAAATAAACGGCATTTGGCACGGGCGCAAATTTCAATCATACAAGTTCTCACAGGAAAATAAGTCTACGGCAGTAGACTTCTCGGCTACCGAGCTACGAGTTGTCCTTATTGTCAGAGTTAGTGCACGATTCGGCTTCTCAACGCTGATCTATTGTTTCAATGCACCAAATATCGGAATGTTATATTACATTTATAAAATGATACGATCATACCAAAAAGCCGAATCACGAACTTCCGTTGTTTACCATACAGGAACATTGGCGGCCCTCTCGCTTTTGCGTGCTCTCTCGTCTCGGCAAACACAGAAATTATTTTGCATTTTGAAACCGATCAAATTGCCGGTACAATGCGCGCTTACATTTTGCAATCTGATGAAACGCAATATTGACAAGCCCGAGGGAGGGACGCGCCAACGTTTCTGGTGGCTAGACTTTGAAAAGTAACGGTTTTAGCACTGGGCAACTAGTTGCTTTTGTTCTGAAGCAACGGGCCATTCCGTCATTTACCCGTTGCTTTGAGCGGCGTGAGTAACTAGTTGCTTTTCTGAAGCATTTCGGAACAAGCGCTAAAATCACATAGATAGTGAAAGACTTACCAATTAAATATATTCTCACGTAAATATTATTTTCAAGCGCACCTGCAACAACAATATTGAATTTTTTTAAAATCAAAGTTCTGTGGGTGAACAAGCCATTACCTTTTCTACCAATTGACAAGAATTCAGTTATTTATTATCGTCCTACTAATGTAAAACCAATTGGAAATAAATTTTGGACCATCCCTAATATGACAAGTGAAAAGAAAACAAAGATTACTGACATTTTGGCTTGATAGGACGTTTCACTGATTAATCGTTTGAGCGCCGCTTGAACCAACCGATTTCGATGCCGAACATAATGAGAAATGTTCTCACAATCCCCCTCATAAACATATTAATAATTCCCACTATCATCCATGTAAATTATTTCATGTAAATTTGTCAAATCAGAAAGCAACTAGTTACTTCAAAAGCAACTAGTTGCATAGCCCGCTAAAGCAACGGGCGAAATGAGGAATGAAGCAACTAGTTAGTTATCTTTCAAAGTCTACTGGTGGCAAACAACGGGTGTAATTTAACAAAAAAATTAGCCGAGAGAGTGACATCTCTCTCTCTCTCTTTCTCTCTCTCTCTTTCTCTCTCTCTCGATAACACACCTTGACAATAATCATCTCCGCATCATCATCGATTGGAATTACCGTACTCCTAGCCACGGCGTCAGCCAGACGTCGGTTGCACGCACGGAGCGTCAGACGAATTGGAGGCGAACTACTGTATTATTGATTTATTATAAATTTTGATAATTTATAATAACATACGTAAACAATCGTTGTTAACTGAGAACCAACGGAAATTGGGAGCTATACAAGTAGTAGACACCATATTTTTATTTGTAAGCAAGCAAACTGAGGGAAAAGCGTACCTGGCCATCAGCAGGATGTGGTCGAAGATCTCTTGGGGGAGGCTGTCAAGATTGACCTGCAACGCTTAGAGGGAAATAAGTCTACGACTTCATAAGTCTAAACTGGCCCGAATTGTGAGCAAAGAGTGTGCGGAATGTACACTATTCAATCAATAAATTCTTAGCCTCTTTCTCACCATGCTGAGAGACGTGTCGGTCGAGTTGACTCTAAAAATAATCGGTTACATTATACAATTTTCTCGTGCTAAACATACAGTTCATGGGCAAAAAAAATATTGTGTACGCGCATGCGAAAGTCCGCAGGCTATTGTAATGTGTGAGCAAGGAAGTCTCGTGGTACTTATCTGCATGTGAGCTACATATCAAGTGTAGTCCCCTCTACTATTACTTCATAATCTCATGCTGTAGAGAGTCTTAGTATCTAGGCAACGAATGGGGAAGCTTATCGTGAATGTTACACTTGGCTAAGCATATCACATTAAATTAATTAAATTAAAATAAATTAAATGGGCGGGTGTAAAGAAATCGACCGTTTAGATTGAAACGAACTTTCCGATACAAATATATCAAACATAAACAACTTAAACAAAATACTTCGAGATAATAATGGCCATGTCTTCTGAAGGTGGTTAACGTTTAGAGGGACGTATAGGGGAAAGTGAGACCACTAGCTACACAAGCAGAGGAGTGTGAGAAACCCATGCCATCCTACTCTAGAATCGCTGGTGGTCGGTCCCGTAGCATCTTGTGGTCGGACGTGTGGACAGATGGCCGGCCACGTAGCATCTTGTGGTCGGTCCCGTAGCCAAAGATCGAAGCTGTGGTCGGACCAGTGGACGGTTGGTCGGTCCAGTGGACAATGTGGTCGGTCCCGTAGCATCTTGTGGTCGGTCCCGTAGCATCTTGTGGATGGTCCCGTAGCATCTTGTGGATGGTCCCGTAGCATCTTGTGGATGGTCCCGTAGCATGTTGTAGACGGCCGTCGGCCGTCCACAAGATGCTACGGGACCATCCACAGGCGATTCTAGAGTAACAGTCTCACGGCTAATGAACGACCGAATTCGTCGCATCAATTGGCGTGAGAGCGGAGGGAGGAGATACACAAAGTGTTTCACGATGTTTTCCATTTCACGATTTGCATTGGAAACATACGAATGATGAAACCGCATTGCCGCTGGTTTGATTTCTGATGTGTTTATAAAGGCCCCGTAGAAAAGATAGAGCGTTAATTTTTAGAATTCTTGAATTCCGAATTTGAAATATATTAAACGGGCCTTTTGCCAGCACCTTTAGTGTTGCGCTTGTATTCGGTTGGCCGGAAAGTCTTGATAACTTTTTCATTCGTTTATTTCTCGAAGCAAACACAAGTACATTATGGGTTATATGCTCCATCATTATCGACGATATACTGCCAACGTTGTGTTAGCTTGTGGATGCCCTGTCTATAGAACCCTGCTGGGCGTGAGGCGAAATATTGCTTCAGTGCGGCCTCCAGACTTCCTCGTGTTGTGAACGATCTCTCTCGAAGGGAATGGGTCAGGTCCGAGATAACATGGCGGATGTGGATTACACTGGGAATATACATCGTGCGTCAACTTCAGCACGGAGAAAGAGGGGAGAATGGGGAGTTGTTTACTACAAGGGCCCTAGTCTCCTTGTCATTTGTGAGGAACGAGGGGACACCAAAGTTCGAACGCGGTACACAGTAGAAAAACAAAAAGAGTTATCAAGACTTTCCGGCCAACCTGATAATATTAATGTTTAATGTGTGTTAGATAATGCAAAGTAGGCAAGCTTATTTGGCTATAAAACAGTCGTATTCACTATTCATTGAATTTAAATTGAACTACGTATCCGTTTCTTCTCAGCGTATGCTAAATTAATATCCAGCATTTGTAATTGATTATACTTTGGATTTCTCAGTCTCGAAAAACAGCAACACTCCCATGAAGCATTTGAATACTCATCGCCAGAAGGTGCGAATACCCTCTGGCACTATTCTATCCTTCGCGAGATAGATGTGAGAAATGATGCGTCTAGCAGGTTCGGAGGCTACCTTCCGACAATTCCCAATAAATACTCACCAAACGCTAGTTTCCTCGCTCACTTCCCTACTTACATCGCTCTTCTATCCTCACTTATCAATTAACCATGCCCGCCGCTCGACCCACTGCATCTCGCCCTGCGTTCGGCGGAATTCGCGTGAGTGTCTCTTAGTTTAATTTAATTTTTTTTAAAACTTTGTTTCCACATAGTATATTGTGATCTTTATCAATTTATTATATTTAGTGAATGCAAACTGTGTATTCAATTATATATATGCAATATGCAGATTCCCTCGGCTCACGATATAGACATGGCCAAGAAACTGCGGTCGATCGAGAAGAAAAGAGGGGAGAAACTCCCCGATTGGCTCCCTCTTCGTTGCAAGATCGGAAGGATGCAAATGATTAAGGCGGCTAGAAAAGTGGTGAGTTAATCAATAAATGATCCTACTCAAATTTCAGACGTTTAGAATTGGTTGGACTTGATTTTTACAGTCTAATAACACCGATTACATTGATCACGCTCAGGCTAGAATCACGCTGAAACACTTTCGAAAAATAAATGAAATATATAGAAATAAATATAATTCCGTTTCCAGATTGCAATGGAGCCCTTTATCAAAGAAGTAGAGGAGATGAACGCGATTCTGTCTCTATCGGCATCCAGAAGACAACAAGTCCTCCAATCTGATGAGACGCCGACTGGCGCCCAGCAGGCGCCGAATGACGCTGAGAAGACGCGAGCGAGCGCCGAGGAAACGCCTGCGCAAATGGCGCCCCTGCCTTACTCCTGCCCTTGACATTGTGGAGAGGTTACACATTACCTACCCCTTACAAACTGTTGGAACATTCCCAGTGATACTTTTAGACGCATGAAGAAACCGACCATTGAATAGTAATCTTCTAATTCTATTCTTGTCATTTATCCACTAATCCCACTTATGCGCCGCAAGCGTTCTCGATAAAGATTAATTTCAATAGTAATTGTCTCATGCACTATAGCTCAACATCTTGATGACCAGCTCATCCTTCTCGTTTTCCTTTGAAACTTTTTCTCTCGTTTTTTTTGTACAACAAATCTCCTCGTTTCGTTTGTTACAGATTCGTTGTCAGAAATGTTGTAGATTTTTCGTTGTAGAAGGTCAATGAACCATCGAAAGTGGTGAATTCATTCGGCTTTTATACACAAACTGAAACATATTTCCAGTCTACGAATTTCGGTAAGGTCTATTCGTGCCTTGTGGCATATTTTATCTGACTGTCCAATTTATTAGCCAAAAAAAAACTACCCATCAAAATGTGAAATTACCAATCTCGAATCCTTTACTTTTTACACACTGTCTCGGAGTTCAGTTCTCAGCAAAAAAGGGTGTTCAGCAAAGATCAACATCCTTAATTTCTCGCATGCATACTGCCAATTCTCTTCGGAGATAATCGAATCGGAATTCATTTCGCTCTTTTAGCATCTATGCCAGCTCGATTTTTCCCGAATCTTGTGACCGAAGGGAAAATGAAGCTCCCGTTCCTAGGATACCGTTCCCGTCTGTAGACTAGAGCCACCACATCTTGCCTTCTATCCCTTTATTCCTTCTTTCCTTCCCCCCTTTCTCATTCTTTCCTCTCGAAGAAGCTCAGAAGGGTCCGGATTTCGGCCACAGTTGTTCTGCTCTCACGATGCGTATCCTATTGCTTCTGATGAATGCTGGAGCGGTGGCTGCTATAGTAAGGATTTATATTTTTTGAAACTATTACGGAAATATCTGCGTATCGATATGCTAGTCGATAGAATGCAGTAATTGGCAAAACCCGGAACCTTTCGAAAAGTGAATATCGATTGTTTTCATACGTCCTTCATTCGATTCGACACTTCGGGAATTCCTCTCGCCAGCTTCGACGTTGATATAAAGAAGTGCTCAAGACAATGCGAGCAGGTCAGTTTATTTATAGTTCTCGGTATTAATGCCTAGCTTAGAAACATCGGTTTCACATTAGCACTTTTCGTAATTAAATGAGTTTGAAACATAATTGAATCGAATCTTACTTTGTCAATCTTACTCAAAAACAACAGTTGAATTTCATAATAGTTTCCTTAGCCGCAGCTGGTGATATCACTCTCTATCACTCTCTATTTATTTTTAGCAGAGTAGCTGCACCGGCTTCTTTATTACCGACGGTCAATGCTCACTCGTCGAGGATGTGGATGCAGTACCCGACACCCAGACTTCGGTAGTCTTCCGAAAGAGCCAGGCGGACACTTGCCCCGCTGGAACCAAGAGCGTGCCCGAAGCCGAGCTACCACAGGCTCAATCGCCTACCCAGGACGCTGAACTGGCTATCACGAGTACTGCCACGACGGAAAGAGAAGCGACGACTACGGATTCGGTTCCCCCTACCAGCAACGCTACCACAATGACTACCACGGAATCCAAGTCAACGTCGACTACTGGACCAGCTACCACACAGCCAGGAACCAATATACCGACCACGTTCTCCACGGTTACGATTCCCACTACCACACCTACTACCACAGTGCCAACTACCACAACGACACCAACGATGGCACCGACTACCACCAGTCCCATTACTACTCCCACGACTGTGTCCCCGATTACTACTGAACCAACTGCCACTGCGGTACCCACCAGCACGACAACAACGGCTCCAGCGACAACTACAGTAAGCACATCAACAACGGGACCCACGACCACCAAAATGCCCACTACCAAGGCAGTGCCCCTGAATACCACACTACCGACTACCACGACTGTGACTACTACTACTACGGAGCCTACGACAACCACGATGCCAACTACTGCCACAACGTTGGCAACGACTACCACGGAACCGACTACCACGATGGTACCGACTACCACGGAACCGACCACCACGATGGTACCGACTACCACGGAACCCACTACCACGATGGCACCTACTACTACCACGACTTTGACTACCACAATCACGGAACCGCCGACTACGACGATCCTGCTCACAACTACCACGGAACCCACAACCACGACGGAACCAACTACTACCACAACCGAGACTACTACAACCACGGAACCAACTACTACCACAACCGAGACTACCACAACCACGGAACCGCCTACCACGACTACCCTGCTGGGTGAGTGACTTTAGCGTTCGATTATCTAGTGAAAATAATTAATCTTGCCTTTTTTGTACTATTGATGGAAAGAAACGAAATGCAATAACGAATTAATAATTAATTTTTAAAAAACACAATCGGTCGTGCTATTCTTACCATGAAAACAATAGGCTCACTGCCTATGTTTCCGTTATTCATACATTCATTCATTTTTTATTCCGTCAGAGTATCGCATACAACAAAGTTAACTTGAATGAGGGGGGGGATAAGAAACGGATGTATAATAATTATATTTCCAAAAGTATTTCAGCCTGCTCGCTCTGCGCAAGCCGGCCGCGTACAGCTGCACCGGTTGGGGTCAATGCTGCAACGAAGATTTCATCGAGGTGAGGCGTAATTCGGCCAGAATTCGCCCCTTTTGTTGTTGTTTCGTCGCGGAAATATTGAGCAAAACAATACATTTTGACATTGGGCCTATGAGGTTTTTGTTAAACGATTGATTCAGATACTGTAAGCATTTTGGTCGTTTTGAACAGTTTATTACGATCAACTATCTTCAAACTAAAATTGAAACACCCCCGTTGCTCCACAGTGAGAACTCAGTTGACAAGAAATTCGTTGGATGCCTTCTTTAATGCTGTTTGATTATATACAAAAATTTTTAAATTTTTTTTAAATTTAAAAATTTAAATTTTTTTAAATTTCAGGAGACGACGACATTCAGTGGCTGTGTTCAGCTCACCTGCAACTCCAGTAAAATTATCGTACGCTTTCCTTCATTTTTCGCATATTTCCAAAGCCAAAAAGAAATCATCAATTAGAATAATTTTGATCAATAGTCGGAAATAACTACAATATCTTACAGTATCCTTGAACATTCAGGCAGTCGATTCCGACAACATCGAGTCTTCTGTGGACATTTCTTCTCTCGCTTGCAACACCGAATCGAAGTTCACTTTCAAAGATGGAGAGACGGAGAAGATTGTCGACAAAGTCACTTGTCATCTGTAGATTGATCGATAATGTCTACTGTATGGATTGTTCTCTCAGCTTCTCGCTAGTCTCACTGGGCGTAGCAAGGCTTTCCTCTAAATTTCTTCGCTTGTTTGGCTCTTTCGTCTCCCACTAGTGTTATTGGGCGTAGCGTTCTGCTATATTAGTAGTCAGAGTAACGAATAAACGTTTCGACCAGTGATATGTTCCATCAATAATTGATATAATATTTTGGGAGTGTACCAATGTGCACTGCAATTAACTATTTGTTTTAGTATTCAAGCGTAAATAAAATTCGATGCCACTATCTTCTTTCATTTCTCTAAACAGTCTCCTCATCTCAGTCTATCCGATTGTATGCCATCCCGATATCTCCCGAATCTTGACTGAAAATGAGATGGATGTCACCGTTCCTAGGAGACCGCTCCCGTCTCCCGAGGCGATCCACCCCATCTCCCCTCCAACTATCCTCTCCTTCTCTCATCCTTCCTCCTCTCCTATAAAGTGTATAGTCGTCGAATAAGTACCTCTGCTCTTCTCATAATGTACCTGCTGCCTATGCTGATAAGCGTCGAAGTCGTGACCATTCTGGTGAGCATAAGTAATTCCTTTTAGTGTGGTATACGGTATAGGGTATCCCCTCTGACAATCTCTTCGTCTCTGAAAAATATATACCTCAAAGGCGCCGGTTTCCACGACCGCGGAGCTCACTACCCCGTCTCCATTGCTCGGTGAGTGTCAACCGAATCAATTTCTATATTCCCACGAGTTAATAGCCTACAGTACTTTTACGGTTGTAGGAATAAAGTCATTTAGCAATTTACTTTGCTATTTGTCTCACAGTTGTAGTTAGCGAGACGATCGGAATTGTTTTTCTCATTTTATTGTTCCGATGTTTCAGCCTGTTCCTCCTGCACGATGCCGACCGAGTACGAGTGCGAAAGCAATTACTGCTGCCAACGTGCGCTCATCAATGTGCGTTTCACATTCAACTCTCCAAAAATGGACAGGCGAAATAGCGTGCGAAAAGAGAACTCCTCTAATTTAAAAAAAGAGGTATATCTGATATCAGCATAAATCAGTTTTGCTATTGTTTTGATATAAATGTGTAAAATATCCCTTGCGAATTGAAAAGGAGTATTTTTTGCGATTTATAAGCATCGTGAAACACAAGAGCACATGGGACGAACATCACACTTGCACCAAAAACTAATATAACAAAAATATTGTTTGCAGGTAACCATGACTTCCGACGGTTGCATGCAGCTCGCGTGCAGCATTGGCCACATTTTGGCGAGTTTTTCACCATTGATATATCCATTTCGTCAGATTTTTCGTCGGAGCACTAGAAGCGTTCGTGATGAAATCAATTTTCGGCAAGTGAAAATGGGGATTGATGGTTGTAATCAATTGGAAATCAGGATCAGCTAATACAGTAGTCCATTTTGCAGGTAGTCGATAACGACAACACCGAATTCCATCTTGAGGCCACTGCTCCCCTAGTCTGCAACTCAGCTTCGAAGTTCACGTTCAAAGATGAAGAGACGGAGAAGATTGTGGACAAAGTTACCTGCGCACTGTGACCTACTATATCTACTCTTTAAAGCTTATCCCTAGACAAATTGGGCCCTTTCTCAAGATTGTTTAGCTAGTTTTTTTTTCTTTTTCAGTACTATAGAACCGATTGCTGCAGCCGCAGAATTAGACACTTCCTACTCATTATCGATCGTTTTGTTAATAATACAATTTATCTTTTTAGATTTACACATGGATCTACTTTCCCATTACCCTCATCGCTTTTCATAATCTTTCGACTAAACACACTGAATAAATACAATTGATAGAAGGGTGCGGTTTGGACATCTGATTTATAGTACTTTTTCAGACACTTTTATTATCTATGAAATTTGCTCGGTATGTTAATATGCAGAATCGAAATGGGAGATCACAAGCTCATCATTTCGCACGCTCCATCCACCGGTCGATGCACAGATAGAAAACATACTAGGAATACGACATCAAGTTGGCACGCCTACTAATATATAAGTAGGGCCTACTAATCGCCTACTTATATATTAGTATGCCCTACTTGTATATTAGTAGGCGTGCCAACTTGATGTCGTATTCCTAGTATGTTTTCTCTGTGTGTGGATGAGAGAGTGTGTAAGAGGAAGAGACCATGGCCTTACATTTCGCACTCTATTAATACGTACTATCATGCTGCCATGAACAAATGTGGTAGAATGTTCTTAGATAATCCAGTTTATTGCCATAGTTTATTGCCATACTGCGAAATCTGGGAATTGAAATAATGCCGCTTCAACTGGTAAACGTATTTTATCGTTTTATCTCGTTATTGAAAATACAATGAAATCCAAAAAAATACACAAGGGGCATAGATGAATGTGAGATCATATTAGTGACACGTTGTGAAAGATCGTTCTTTTCCATAATTTGCCTATAAATTAGTTTTGACGTAAAAGTGGACGTACACTATTGCATGCTAGATGTGTGGAGCTACCGTGAATTTGACTAAATTTATGGAACCTTTTTGTGCTTATTTTCAATCACATGTCACCTTACAATCGCATTTCTAATCGGCCCGAGTAGGAACTCCCCGACGAGTTGGGTCATGGGCTTCTTCCTCCGCTGCGGGTACTTGGGACACTCAAATCGATCGAAATAGGTCGGGTCACGCTGCATGCCCTTGTGCAGCCGAACCTGAACCGTACTTTTTTAGTTATACCAATTATCAATACAATTAGTTTCCCGTTTATTTTTCAAGCAAACATAGACTAATAATTTGTTTGAGGAAGTGATTTACGGTAGGCAAGTTTTCGTAGATTCCATAGTTCAGAGGGTGATCGTCCTGTAAAAAATAGCATTTTTAAAAATTTTCTGGAAAACTTAGTAATGTTCAGATTCATTTCTAAAAAAAAGATTCAATTTCAATTCTCACCAATCCTTTGTGAGTTCGATTGAACAGCAGTTCGCCGATACACGAAATAGCACCATAGTCGACTGTGGGCATCAACTGTAATATAAATTGTATGATATTTTATAAAACGGTAACTGCCGCATGAACAAAACCTGTGGATGTCCGAACAACCTATGGAAACGTTGAAACATACCTTGTTAACCATCAGGTGATGTACACCCGCCAAGTACGGCAGGTCCTCCACGCCGAAAATGCAGATCATATGTCTGGAAGAGAGTCTCATTGCTATGTATCTATTACGGTCAATACGGCGAGCGATGCCAAACGGGTTTATATGACACACTACTTATTCTATCACCAATTCCAAGGCACTCGTGTCCACTTTCGCTGGCTCAATTCTCGCCCGTGACAGAATTATTGCATAATTTTCCGCTCGATTGCAATACCTGGACTGACGCGTGCCGGAATTTCGAACTACTTGAGAATAGGATGAAACACGTTTTCACCGGCTTTCTTTTCAATCCTCTTTCGGGCTTAAAAAAGGTGAATTACCGTACCTCCAAATATTCGAGCCGCATCCGTACGCCTTCCACCAGTTCCAATGCGTCAATCGAGTGACGAAGAGATGGTTAGAGGGCGCCACCGAGTCATTCTCATGCATACATCTACAATATTAATAAAATTTGCATATATATTATATAATGATAATATCATATTTATTAATATTGTAAGATTTAAACGGCATACTATTATATGTCATTCTCGTGCATGCATCTGTAGTGAAATTAATATAATGAGTCCGAATTCTGATATCATTTTGGAGAATATATTTTGGAGCAACAAATGATCGGATTGCGTTGTTTCGTAGATAGATCGAGGTCAAGATTGGAATCGATGTGCAAATATGTGTGAACGTTCGAACGTGATATGATATGTTCGATATTAGTCATTCCCTCTGGCACTCTCTTTTCCTCCGGCTCTGTTCGTCAGCCATAACATCGCTCTCTCGACTAAAGATATTCCAAAGATATAGGTCCAAAGGTCCAAAGACAAAGATAAGACAAAGATTTGGACCAAAGGGTCGTAATGTGAATACCATCGCTGATAGGCCGTACACATCGTCCCGAAACAGCGTCGGCGAGAACGATTTAGAGAAGGAGAGAGATAGCGAGAGAGCGCGCCAAACGAGAGGGTCAGACAACGAGAGACGTTGTTGGCATGGTGCCAAGTGGATAGTGTACCGTACCTTGCAGGATACATTCCCGGCATTCCCAATGCTCGCGTAGCTGCTAGTGACTGCACGAAGAGTTCGTCCATGCCGTAGTACTGAAACGAATGAATTGATAAAAGAAATAAAAAAAAGAGAAAAAAGTACACATATCATATGAGGTCACATGATTCCAAAACGACAGACAGGGGTCAGGGTGAGAGAGTGTACAAAAGGGAGAGAGTCCCTCTCGATTTCACACGCTCTCTCACTCAAAAGCCCTTTCTGTAAGGTTGACCGGCATGTGGAATGATGTGAGGTGAGCTTGAAAGATCCGGCCTCATAAATTGTGGGCAAAATAAATCGAGATACATTTTAAAAGTTACCATTTTGTGCAACTCCGTGATGAAACGAGTTGTGTTGATCTTGTCCAGCAGGTACTCTACGGTTTCGTGCGTGAGCGAAACCTGCGCAGAGTGAATTGAAATTAATGGTACGTAGCAGTAGATGATTGCGCAACGAAAAACAGATTATTCAGTATTGCCATTGCCGTTATGTGCATTTTAAAGCTCTTCTTGAGTAATTTATGCATGAAAAGACAACAAACCTGCGCCCATCCCTTCGCCATTGTGATCTCCTCCTTCTCGCATTCTTTCATCTTTGCTAAATTAAAGATATGTTAAAGGCGACGAGAACTTCGTAGAAAATAGCAACGCAATGCTTGTTTTTTTCACATGATTCTAGGCTTACGGAAAAAAGTAAAGGTGAGTGAATGTACAAACATGAGGGAGTCATCTTGATTTCACATGTTTTATCTTTTTCGCTGCGCAAATTTCAGGGGTGCATGTGCACCCTCTGAGGGTGGAAAATTCGTGTAACTCAGCTCAAAGTGACCAAAATCTTTGCAATCAAAAAGGAAAATGTTCCACACGTGGCTTGCAATCCCTGTATCAAGTTTGGAAGTTGTAGCTTTTCAAGGAAAAAAGTTATGAAAGGGTGCATACAAATTATGTGCGCCTTGCACCCCATGAAATTTGCGCTGCATTACTCCCAACCCCTTTCAGAATGGGTTGACCGGCCTTTTAGGAAAATGATATTTAAGAAAAAACCTTTGCTGAGTCCTTTCGGGCACAATCCGAGCTTGCCGAGGTTCTTTTCGTGTAGGTCGCATCTGCTGTCCATTGGGCATCTGAATGGGACATGATAAATAGTTGTCATTAGGTTGGAGAATGAATCAACTATGGAACGGATGGAATACTCGCACTAGAGTGCGAAATGAGCTCGCACTAGAGTGCGAAATGTGAGACCACGCTCTCCTCATTTCACGCACTCTCTACCGGTCGGTAGGTGAGAGAGTGTGCGAAATGAAGAGGCCGTGGTCTCACATTTCGCACTCTAGCTCGCACTAACGATCTCAAACGTTGTGGTCACTTCCTCATCCTCCTCAAGAGTAGCGGCGAGAACAAGTTAGAGAAATAGGGAATCATCGAGAGAGAGAGTGCGCGAAACGAGAGAGTGAGACAACGAAAGATGTTCTTGGCATGGTGCCAACTCGATGTTGTGCGAAGCTGAAAAAATGACCTGGACATCTCCATGTCATTGGCTCCGCCCATCGTCTTGAAGATCTCGACAATCTCCGCGTTTGTTTTGATGACAATGTCGTGATTCTGATGAGTATTGGGTATTTAAATATTTACATTTAAATATGTTAAATCATTATGATAATAAAGACGTGACCTGATGGACATTCTTAACCGATCTCGCTAATCAAGAAACAATCAAAACATTCGCGTGTAAATTATCATTCCGCCACGAAACATATCACAAATCAACGCGCGGCAAAGGAATCAAAATGGAGAAAAGTTAATTAGGTTTTTTTTTTAATTCAACAATCCAGTTCAAAGTACCTGCTGAAAGATGACATATTTCCAGTGTCGGCGCCGGATGTTTCTGAGGCAGTCAAAGTGCGCGCTGTTCTGATAGCGACCTGTGAAATTTACAGGGTGGGGCAAAAGTCTTTTGACACACTTCCAATCCTCATAACTGTATTTATGAATGTGCGATCGCTCTCAATTTTATGCCATATATTGCTCATCCCTTCGCAATTATATCATAACCATATGACATTTTGTCAGGAAGGTTCGCTGGAGTTACATAACTTTAATAAAATTAGTTGCTCTGCGATTCTGGTTTACATCTATTTTTGAGGTGCAAGTTCGCTGAACTCGGAGTCTAGCCATGCGCATTATGAGAATAATATAAACCCAGTATTTCTGTGTTAATATGTCTGTAGTATGTACAATACTGCAGTCTTAATGGCAAGCTTCGGTACCCTTTGCTGACTTATTTATAAATATTTTTACAAAAATTCAATTTTCGGCGCGCAAACAAGACATATTTGTGAAAACGGATAATTTTCAAGATGAATAGCGATGTTTGCTATTTTTAGCATGGGGCAAGTACACATAATCCTCAGCTATTAATCAGTGTTATATATTTTGTCATACTCCTACGAAAACGATTTGGCAGTGCATCCGACTTCATGGAACTGGCATTTTCGCGATCAATTATCAAAATGATTTTTGCTTTTGATTATTCTCATTGTATGTATTCCGTCTAATTTTACTGATGGCAAGCATTGGTAATGCCAGATCATTCTAAAAACGACTAGATGAGAGCATTCGACTACTTTGTAAGAAAATCGAAAAAGTCACTTTTCCGGAATTTAATTCTCAGTGCTTAGCGCCACGAGCTGTAAAATTATCAGTTGCTGTACTGAACTGGATCTGGTGTAATGGGTAATAGAGCTATGTTTTGTCTTGTATTTGGTTGGTTGCTCATAGACATTCATCGCCAGATATTGTCTGGAAAAAATAAAGAGAGTCAAAATGAGGAGCGGCGCGGAGGCTAGTTTTAGAATGGCGGGTTTTCGGATGAACCGATCTTCGCATTCAACGAAATTACGTCCAGCCTGGGTGAATATCTGATGGAAGACTGTGTTGGCTCCCTGTCAAATGTAAACTCGTACGGTTCACTGATGGCCGAGTTATGATAGATCAAACTTGTCAAAAGACTTTTGCCCCACCCTGTATAATTGAAACACTTCTTCTTGACTGCCGCTTCTGATCCTACCACATGTAATGTGAGTTGTGAAACTAGAGATAACCGTGCACATTTTTGAGCACTTTTATTCTTTCATATAGAGCATATTTTTGAACAAACAACACCTTCTTCAGTATTTAGGTACTTCCGTCTTGAATATCCCTGTATTCCAGTATTAGAAAGGGAACAAGACTATAATTATTAAGGTTCTTCTCACCTTCCGAGTCTAGTTCGTACTCTTCACTAGCAATGTGCACGTTTCGTAAGCAAATCGAGAGCGTCATAAAGCGCCTCCGGAAATCAATAGGCGCCTGAATTATGTATTAAATATTATTTAGTGTATTCGCCTGACACGTATTTAAAACAAAAATACTCACAAATATAAAAAAAACTCATTCTTGATTTCGAAATGCACTTATGAAGTCTGGGAAATTGTCAGGAAGATATTATTACAATGCACTCTTGACCTATTACAAAACTATAGCACTACGATTCACTTCGAGTACCTGTGGTGTGTTTACTGTCTGATTCTCTCGCTTTCGCGTGCTCTCTTACTCTCGTTTCCAATTTTTCTCTGCTGTTTTAATATTTCGGACGAGTGTTTGTGAATTTGTGATACCTTCCTATCCAGCGCGAAGCAGTACGTGTTCTCCTCCGAATACGTAACCGCGAGTTGCTCCTCGAGGAATTCATAGTCCTGAAATTAATCAATAATCTATTTTTTCCAGAATATTTTACAGAAAAATCGATAAATAAACAACAATTAGGGGTTGATCGTTTATATTTTTTTTGCTAAATAATCTCTACCTTTGCTTCGTATAGTTCGCTGGCAAGTCCAAACCTGCTACACTAGACGCGCAATATTCTGCCCCGCTCTCTTTTGCTAGTGCGCAAAGGCTAGAAATTCTTGCTGGTTCCGTTTTGGATGTGCGATCTTCACGTGGATAAAACGATGGTGAAAGTGAACCGTTTTAGGCATGGAAAATTTCACATCCGCACTCAGAAAAATGATAGTAGTTTTTAACTATCACAATAGTCATGGTGGACACATGATAGTAAAATATTACCGCCCACCACAACTATCATGATAGTTAAAAACTACTATCTTTTTTTCTGAGTGCGCTATTGCGAATGCATGTTTAGCACAGCGAAGATCAGATTCCAAACCTACAGAACAGGGTCAGAGTGAGAGAGTGTACAAAAGTGAGAGACCCCCTCTCGATTTCACATGCTCTCTCACTCCAGAGGCCTTTCTTGAAGGTTCGCCGGTCTGTGGAACGATGTGAACTGAGTTAGTAGACGACTTTCCTACAGCACAATTTCGAAATTGAGCTTTTCAGCGGAGTGTGCATTTAAAAAAAGAATAAAATAAGAAATATTGCTCATATTTTTTTTGAGGCTTCGTCCACCTCATCCCAATAAGTGGCCAATCGTGTTTCCCTGTCTAGTCTGCACACCTTCCTCATCCATATTTAGATATTTCTTTTCCTTCTTTGTTTCTTTAATTGCCGTCACACCTTCGCGGGTCTTCAAATAAATAAATAAATCTTACCGTGTAGACCACTTTGGCGAACGCAATGGGAAAGCCAGTGAGCGGATTTCGTCGAGAGTAGACTCTGTAATTAAAAAAAAAAAATTAAAAAAAAATAAAATAAAAATAATATTTAAATCATTACTTTTCACACTTCTTCTCGATTTCTTGGTAAAAAATGACTATCACACGCTGTTTCTTTTTGGACTGATCAGTAGATAAGTTTGTTTGAAGGGCAGTATAGACAATGAGATGATTATACTTGCCTTTTCCTGACTGCATCGCAGCTCATATCGATTAGATCTGGGCGGGTGGGAATGAGCGACTGACGAGGGAGGCCTTTGGCGTATCTGAAAATCGAAATATTTCAATTTATTTAAGCCATTTTATTTTATTAAAGGTTCAAGCAGAACGTTGAGTGATCAAAATAAGGCATTGCATTTCTGATCAACTAATCAATGAACTATACATTTTTCGATTTCGTACCCTGGAAAGTAGGCAAAAACAATTTGCTCACAGAATATCTCCCTTGAAAATGCGGTCGCACTGGATGTCCGCTACCTCGGGCCTCTTCGTGTAGACCGGATCGAATTGCTTTAATTGAAAATATAATAATTAAAAAAACATTTATCAATAGTGATAACAATTCAAGCATTTTTGTGAAAGACTGATTACGCTCCCAAACATGTATTGCCAGAATAGAAAATTTTTCAGAAATTGAATTTTTCGTGAAGGATACCATTACCATCACTCAATATGATTTGCTATTAAGACTAAGCTGCATCGCGAAAGCAGCAGGTGCGAACGTTGACGAATCTGGATGATACACTGCGTTCTGGCTTGTGTATTCAAATAAAGATAGACAGGCAGAAAGCGAAAATAGTATGTAAATGGGCGATTGTTTCACCACGAATTTAAATTTGGCATTTTGCCCAGAAAGCCGTGGTGAGAAACGCAATGGAGGGAAGCACGTTTTCGGCTCTCACAGATCTCGAAGATTGTTATATAGAAATCAATCGATATAGTAATTTACCAGGGCTAGTTCGGGCGTGAGAAGGTAGATCACTGAGGCGAATGAAGCGGCGCAGAGTAGGAAGAAGACGAGGAGGAGGAGAAATCGATTGAATATAGTACAGCTTAATTAATTAATTTAATAATTAAAACAATCTCATTAATTCGCAGAATAATACTTAATTTGTCTTTTTGCACCAAAGTGGGGAAACCGATTGAATGTAGTGCAGCTTAATTTATTTATTGCGTTAATTAGTCCGCTCAACTATATTTACAGCTATTTTTACTCTTTACCATGAATTTCTTACACCTTAAATTCTCGTAATACTGATAGCACCCACAATCGGCGATGATGTTTCTTTGAAATGAAGCACGAAAGGGGGGGGGAATTGAAGGTTCATGGGAAGAGAAGATTTTGGTGTTTTAAATACCAACATTTAATTTTTTTAAAACTCACTTCCGCGGCGTGTTCACTCGCATTTTTAACGGAGAAAAGATGATCGAAGTCATCTGCAAATTGGCTTTATAAAAAAATATATACTAGTCACGAGTATACGCGGTAGAAAAAAAATTAACGAGAGGTATGAAAAAATTTATGAATAAGAATAACAGTTTTTTTTTAAAAAAAGGTAAACAGAAGCGCATAATGTAGAGGTTAAAATTTAAAATCGAATCCAAGTGAGGAGGAAATGGATGGATGTCTAAAATCAGGAAAGGAACGAAAAAAACATACACAAAGCTTACAAATTACAACTAATGTAATTGTAAAGTTCTAGAAATCAGCACGAGCGAACAACAAGGCTGGCGCACTGCTCAGAGCGGGAAGTCTCTCTCCTGGTAACTGGCGCCCGCGCCGACAATACCGCACAAGCACACAGAGTCTCCAGCTTTCCGTACTCTGGAGATGTTGTCTCCAGCTGAGAGAGCATGCGAAATAAAGAACATCAAATCTCTTAATATTATGAGATTTGAGCACTCCTGAGTAAGGAAAGCTGGAGACTTCGCGCTCTGAGTGCTCACCAGCTCGCTGCCGACCCCACTCTGGAGGCTTTAATGGACCGGGGTCGAGAAACAAGAGGACAATTCAAAAATTGTAGATTTTTTTTGTTTACGCACACCATAAGTGCGCCATAAGATATTAAATGCATTTATTGAATGGGGGGGGGGTAATTCACAGAAAGAGATGCGGGAATGGAGTGATTTTCTCGTTTCTAAACGCTGCGCCAAGTCGTCTTTTCACACAAGAAAACGGGTAAGCCAGGCGTTAAATCTAGATAGGACGCAAGCTTGCCGAGAGAGGCAGAGATTGCAAGGGAGGCGCAACAAGGGAGCGATCCGCACGGCGCGCGCGTTGCGATCGCCACGCACCGAGCGCGCACTCGAATGGCGAGATGCGCGTGTGAGATAGGGTGCGCGCACGGTGCCTGCCAGTTGCGGGAGAAGCCCGATCCATTAGCACTTTCGCTTTTATGGGGCCAATCTAGTGTCTGCATTTTGAATCTTTGAAGATCGGCCGAGCTCGTTTAAAAAGGGTGAGTGAATCTCATACGAGAAAACTCATGAAAGAGTGTATCTCAAGTCGAAAGATTCTATTGAAAGCGTGTATTATCGGAATATTCTTAGACCGCTATCTACAAGACGTTGCATGAGATGTGATTATCGTACTGACAAGGGGGGACCGCATAGTCGTATGGACTTTCCGATTGCGACATAGTGGGATGGATTACTATAATAAAAATAAGAAATAATCGGTGGTTTAAAACTGCTAAATAAGTTTCAAGACTTATTCACCCTTAGTGAGATTGGCGAATTTTCAGGAAAAGCCGCAATTCTAGCCTCTTCCCCACAAAGAGTGCAGATATCGCAAGATCTCTTTATCACTTTTAAACCACCAATTATTTCTTACTTTCATGATAGTATTCGATCCCACTAGGTCTCATTCGGAAATTCCATATCGACTATGCGGTCTCCCCTTGCGAGGCAGCAAATAGAAATACAATGCCGAAGAAGGCCTTGGAAAAATCGATATTCAAGATAAATCGATCATAATTCAAATGAGGTTTTGTTGGAAAATGAGGATTCAGTTATAATTAGGGTTCTCTTATTGGAACTGATTCCGGAGTTCCAATAAGGGGAACAAAGGAACTCAGACCGCGAGGGTGGTGAGAGAGAATGTAAAATGAGAGGGCAATGGAATTCCAATGGATTTCTACTGGAATTCTCTTCCAATAAGAGAACCCTAGTTATAATCTTCGACCACTCGACTTGTTCTAATTCTAAAGCTTTTTAGTTTGAGTTATGTTTCGCAGAGGAATGACATGCCGATTCCCTTACGATATTCGATTTTTTTCTGGATTTCTTTAGGCAAAAAAGACAAAACACTCTCACGAGTCATCTTTGCGCTGATGTCAACGGCTTTTCGCAAGGGACTAGAAAACGGTTGTGTGCGTACCTTGTTTTGTGAAAAAAGCGGAGAAAAAATTGTGGAAATAATGCTGATATGATGGAGAAAAAAATCATGACAATGAATCAATCGCGATGAAGTGAAAAGCGGTGTGAAGAGGATCGAAGTGTTCAAGACTACAATAGTCACATGATTCCAAACCTACAGACCAGGGTTAGGACGAGAGAGTGTGCAAAAGTGAGAGAGTCCCTCTCGATTTCACACGCTCTCTCACTCCAAAGGCTTTTCTGGAAGGTTGACCGGCCTGTGGAATGATGTGATAGTAGAAGCATGTCGCTTAGCCATATCTGTGAAATGGGAAGCGATCAAAATAAATCCATTCGAGGGTAGATGTTTAGGAGATGTTTAGAAGGATATTCCAACTTGAGGAAGAGACAATAATCGATTTCGTCAACATATAATATTGCATAGCGCATGCATACGCTAGCCGCCTCTCAGAGCGCCCACCATCTCCGATTCGATCTCTACCCATTGCTGATTTCACATCCTGGCAGCTTCTCCCTTTCTCATCGGCTAAGCAATGATCTCTTGCTCGCACCAATCCCCCGGACAGTTCGATCGCACGGCGCGATAGGGGGTATACCGAGCAACAATGGACTACCAGGGATCATTGAACAAGATTAATACATATTCTCAGAAACAGCAAAGCACCCGGGCAAGTGATGGTTTCGCGAGATACACTGGAGTAACGATATGAGAACGCATACAAAGAGTCCCGATCATCGGAACATGTAGAAAAAAATGTGGTACAAAAAAACTACAAATAAAACTAAACAGAAATAGCTACGAGTGCGAAAAAAGAGTAGCAGTCGTTTAATACGAGATCGAGAGAATCGACTGCGCAAATGGCTTGTTCGCGCTGTTGGATCGCTTGATCAGAAGGAAAGATAAGCGATGCCGAAAAAGAACCCAGCGAGGAGGGACACTTTCCACTGGATACACAGAGCGGGAAGTCTCCAACTTCCCAAACTCTGGGGATGTTGTCTTCTACTGAGAGAGCATGCGAAATCGAGAGAGCACTCGAGAGATAGTGAGTGATGATCTCTCGATTTCGCATATTCCCTCATCAAGAGACACCATATTTTGATTTAAACGAGCAGTCATCACAACATCGGACTAAAGATCAGACGGGATAAAATGAAAGGCGTCATCGCAGTGCGTGTAAAAAGGCTATGATCGTTCCGCGCTGCATTTACCCCAGCCGCCTAATGAAGCGTGTAAAAAGACGAAAATGGCTATTAGCCCAGCCAGGATCTCTGTCGGCGATGACATAGTAGATCGAGATCGATATCATTACAGACGGGGAACTGCGGAGGCAATGCTGCATTCACATACAGTCCTCCAAAATAATAAGACGTTCCGTTGCTAATCTGTGCTAAACGCAGAAATGATCGGTGAGAGTGCATGGCAAAGCAAGAGACCCTCCGGGTATAGAATGAGAAAAAAAAATGTTGTAACAACGCTGCATTCACTGTAGATGCCGCATCAGTTTGTCAAAACTCTCCTCACTCTTTCAATGTGTTCAAAGTGAGGAAGGAGAGCTTTAATCCCTCAAAATGGTACGCTATCGCCAATGAATACGGTATATTACAGTATGAGCACGACGATTCGTCATTTGAATATTTGTACAATGCGCCAGAGGATAGGGTAGAGTTGACAGTGCGCGCAAATGTTCTCGAAAAACTATTTTCCAAGGTTTCGTTTCATTGAAAACGGGTTTCCACACTTCTCATTACACATTCTCTCTCTCTCTCTCTCGTTTCGGTGAACAAACGAGAGAGTGTGTGGAAGGAGGACGTCGGAGCACCGCTCACCTAGCAAAAGAGGGTGAAACTGTCGCAGCAATCGTGATGTGTGAAAACCAGAGACTCAACTCCGGTCTGAGCATCAGAGAGAGAGAGAGCGTGTGAAAAGAAGAGACCATCGCCACGCATTTCGTTCTCTTGTTGAAAAAAGGGCAGGTAAAAGGGAAAGTATATTTGCTCCTATACGACTCTAGAAACTCAGTGTGTTCCCCGAAAATGAAATCAGCTGCCACGAAAGATTATCTCGGAAAGCAAGATGTCAACGCAAACCAAAATGTAGTTTGCACATTTTACAACAGAAGAAAAACACCGAACAGAAGTAGACCTGTCAGGACCATTTTCGGCTTGAATTATGAGAAAATGCGCACGATTTTTGGAGAGGAGAAAGATTATCGGCACGATTTGTTCTCTCTAAAGAGTAGTGATGTAGCGAAATGAGCGAATTTTGTGAGCGTGTGAAGTCAGAAAGCCAGTAAAGCCAATAGATGTAGAGAGTAGATAGCGGAATTTTGCCAAAATAAGGTAGAATTGAGTGCACTAGCGAGGCGCACGTTGGAGTCTTGGTGCTCTGTGTCAGGGCAAAAATTAGCGGCGCGCTCTTTTGCGCAGAAAGTGTAGTGAATTCGGGACAGTTTGGACGAAAAAGGACGAACGTGCCGAAAGTTCTTCTCGGTATTTTTTTGTGTGAAGTAGACCTCGAGCAGGCAATGTCAGAGGGGTATACCGTATTGCTTCTACCGGATTCGGGGTTACTGTATAGCGGGGTATACCGTAGACCTGATACAGTATTAAAGAAGGTGTCCCACGAATATTTGGTCAACTGAGTTCTCACTGTGGGGCAATCCGGATCGAATACCCGAGGAGAACCTCGAAAATCGCACGATTCAGTTCTTAGTTTGAAGAAAGTTATGTTTAATACACTGTCCAAAACGACCAGAATTCTTACAGTATCTCACATTTAAACTGCAATCTTTTCGCGGTGGGAGTTGGCATTTTGTGGAGAAGAAGTCAGAGAAAGGCAGAGAGATAAGGGGAAACGAGGAGGGTGAGCGAGGGAAACGCGCGCTGCATTTGTGTTTCACCAACTACTGACTACAGAAATGAAACCTCGAACATCCGGTAAAATAAATGGTGCAATCATTCGTGTTACGCCTTCTTTAATTTAAGTTTTTTATCATAAATGTCTATATGTCGATACAATGACACCGGTCAATTTCATACAGTGAAGCACTGGAGCCCGGCTACGGTATCCCCGGAATACGGTAGAAGCAATACGGTGTACCTCTCTGGCATTACCTGCTCGAGGTCTATCTCACACAAAATAATACCGAGTCGAACTGCTCCATTTCATATTTTCCAGTTTCTGTAGAATGGATTACGGTAGCGGCAATAACGTGTCTAAACTACCCAATGCGGTGTAAGTTTTTCGGAAAAGCATTTTGATTTTAATTCCAGCAATATAGTATCTCGGTTCCAGAAAAAAATAATAAAAAAAGTAATCGCAGCTTATTAGTTTGAGTTATGTTTCATAGAGGAATGACATGTCAATTCCATTATGAGATTCAATTTTTTCGTGCCTTGGTCCAAATAAGAAAAAAAACTGTGCTTTCACGAGTCATCGTTCTGCAGATGTTAGAGGAGACAACGAAAGGATTCGTAATATGTTTTGGAAAATGAGCGCGGATGAGAGATACAGGAAATAATTTAACGGGATGCAGAAACATCATGACAACGAATCAATCGCGATGAAGGGAAAAGCGGTGAGTAGAGGAGCTAGGAAAAAAGAAGAGCAGTGCATTAGCATAACGAAGCAAAGGGTTGCATAAGATGCAAATGCACCGCTCCGGCAATGAGAGATTGAGAGAAATGAGGAGAGTGAAGAGTGATTTGCCTCTTACACAACCTATTGTTCCGTTATTTTATTTCTCTTTTTATAAGTCTAGGTCACGTCCACTCCGTTGGGTATGATATGGTTAAAGCAAGAAAACAAAAGAAGAATGCCGCTTTCACATATTACATTTATTAAATCACACGAGCAAACAAAATGTCGAACTGGGACTTCCTGTGTTTGCCGAGGCGAGAGAGCACGCAAAAGCGAGAGGGTCGCCAATGTTCCTGTATGGTAAACAACGGAAGTTCGTTATTCGGCTGTTTGGTATGATCGTATCATTTTATAAATGTAATATCTCAGCAAACTGTGCACTCGCACTAATGGGAAGCGACGATAATAAATACATCTGCGTGGCTTTCAATGAAGGGTTGATGTTTAGGAGGTGATTATATATTATACATATCCAACTCGGGAAAGAAAGAAAAAAACGAATTTCGCCAACCGCCTCTCAGTGCGCTAATGCGCCACATGATATCCGGTTACGGTCTTTCTCTCCCTGTTGATTTCACATTCTGGCAGCTTCTCCCTTCTCGTTTTCTTTGTGTTGATTTCTTGAACGCCCCTCCCAGTGAGAATGATCTTACAGTGCAATAGGGGACCTATGAACCACAGGAACAACCAGGGAATATTGTGCGACATATTTAATATTTCTCAGAGAGATGCTCTCGCACTAATGGGAAGCGATGATAATAAATACAACCCTGGGTTTATTACTCTTACTAAACATTTTGAAATAGCTACGCCAGCAGAAGCTTAGCTGTAACGGGCGGAAGTGTTTTTTAGATCGAGAGAAACGGCTGTACAGTGCTCTGGCACGCCGTGTTCGCTTGATGAACGGTAGAGATAGGGACGCCACGAAAACACCCAACGTTGACTGAAACAATCCCGGATGTGTCGAACCTTGAAGAATCTCAGAACCAGTAAACTGCAGGTTCGCATCATTTCCTCTCCCAGCTAAATGGCCTTTTTGCCCCTACGTCTCTAGAAACTCGAAGTATCTTTCCAAAGGGTTCCGCGAAAATGAATTCAGCTGACACGAAAAATAATCAACAGACGTCATCGGAAACCAAAATGTGGCAATTCGTACTAGAAAAATATTAAAAAAAGGCATTTTTAGACCAATTTTGCCTTCAACGAAGCCTTGTGGGACCAGGGCGCAAGCAGTGAGAAATAGTGCGCGATTTCGGGAGAGCGTAAGAGAGAAAGACATCGGAGAGAAAGATAAAGATAACCAAAGGTATATCGGAGAAAGATAACCGGAAACAACATTTTTCTCTATAAAGAATGGCGCCGTAGTGAAATGAGCGAAGTTTGTGGGTGAGAGTGGAATTAGTAAGTCAAGCGTCACCAGGTAACACTAAATACGCCGAGTGCATTGACGTTACTACTCCCACTTCACTTCAAAATTGCAATCACATTTCGAAAATAGTGATCCATTATATTTTATTGCGCGCGAAATCTTAGGGGAAAATTGCACGATTTCAGATACGTAAGGGGAGAAAATGTGTGAAAAAAATTCGTGGGCGGGTTGGGTACACAGAGAGTGCGAATTCACTTGCATGTGCACACAGAGAAAAATGTATAAATCCAGCCCCATCGTACATGAAAATGTATAACAAATGTATAACATGTAATACATTTTTCATATATTTTCATGTATGATGGGGCTGGATTTATACATTTTTCTCTGTGTGTGCCTGTCTGGTGAACCCAACTCTCTGAGAAAGATAGTTTATGCGTACCGGAGATAATAGAGACTAACTGTGCTCTCCCTGTTCACATCATTCCACAGGCCGGTCAACCTTCCTGAAAGGCCTTTGGAGTGAGAGAGCGTGTGAAATCGAGAGGGACTCTCTCACTTTTGTACACTCTCTCACTCTAACCCTGGTCTGTAGGTAGGTTTGGAAAAAAACGAAGTTCTTTTCAGGTGTCAGTGGATGCCCTCATGGGATCAGTCGGCTCGTTGACCGACCGCCCTATCACGACACATGATTCCAAATGAACAGACAGGGGTGGGGGTGAGAGAGTGTGTAAAAGTGAGAGAGTCCCTCTCGATTTCGCACGCTCTCTCACTCCAAAGGCCTTTCTGTAAGGTTGACCGGCCTGTGGAATGATGTGACGACCGACTGAAACGCAACGGACAACTGCCGCACCCAGAATGAATACACTTACTATTGAGTGTATCATACACTGAGTTAGGGCATCTAGTGTATGATACACTTACAAATCTCTCGTTTTTGCACGCTCTCTCGACGCGCGAATACACTCACTATTGAGTGTATCATACACTAGATGCCCTATCTCAGTGAATTCATTCTCTGTGCGCTTTGAGGACTCACAGCGCGCGAACTCATGTCCATTCCAGTGGTGAAATCAACTTTTGCTGATAGTTGTGGTAAAGGTAAAGGCATCCCCCTATCTAGGCTCCAAGTCGTGAGGGAGGCACTGCTAAGGCCAGCGCATAATAGGCCAGTTCTATCCGGAGGGCCTAATCTCTTCTTCGGATCTAGTTACCTTCGTGGTTACACCACTACCAATCTTTACTCATTCGAGCGCCTTGGTGAGGCGGTGGCGGAATGCACAGCCGGGAATCGAACCCCGGTGTGGAACGGAATGAAACTGGGAGGGCGCCTTAGACCACTACACCACTTCGAGATAGTTAGTTGTGGATAATATATAAAAAAAAGATAATGGAAAGATGGAACAGCGGACTCTTGAATAAAAGAGAATTCAGTGCACTGGAGTGGCACAGCTTTGTGCCAGGGCAGAATAAAAACCCGCTCCTTTCTTATGGGCAAAGTGCACGAAAAAGCGTGCACACTATTGCGCAGAAAATGTAGTGAATTCGGTAGTTGAGATAAAGCCCGCTCGGGACCGACTGGACGAAAGAAGGACGAAAGAAAAGAGTTGAAGGAATTCGTTGATTTAAATCTTGTACAGATTTTGAAAGACGATCTTTCCGAGAGCCTCGAATCGTGAGAAAATTTATGTATAATAGTCGATTTTAAGGTGGCACCAGGAAGACGGGATGAACTGATGTCAGTAGGGTTGCCCGTTCGGCGTCGTAGGAATGCCGAACTTGCAACCCTACTGGTGAGACCATCTTTTTTCTCTCTTTTTCTTACCTCATTTTCGGTATTTGCTCATGCTCACCAAAGGTGAGGAGCTCAATATCGGCTCAATAACACAGGCCGGGTAGCGCAGTGGTTGTGTGCTAGAATGCGAATCGAATGGTCACAAGTTCGACCCCCCGTGCCTGCAGACTCTTGAATAAAAGAGAATTCAGTGCGTCAAGTGGGTTAAGAAATGTTGGTAGTGATTGGTAAATCACGATCCAAACATGCCTCGAAAGGGGTCCCCGATTCACGTGCACACAACACGAGAATAGCCTCGCAACAGGCCGCTGATCATCTCAGGATAGGCTCTCGTTGCCCCTCAGGCATAGGGGTGGTCGAGACCGCCTTGCGTGTAGAAGACCTAACACCTTTACCGTTACCTTTACTAATGGAATCTTGCATAACACCGTGAGTGCGGCTTTCATCCACAATTTAACAGCGATCCGGACACGAAATTGCCAATTCTCTGTCTATGGATTACACAAATTCACATAGCTTTCTCTACCCGAACAAACAAGATCTCCTGGAGAGTCTATAGGAGGGGTGCAACAAAGTCGGATATTAGATGCAGGACTTGCTGGTGGGCTCTACATTCCTTTCTGCATGTATATCACCAGTGATTTTATTGCTTCATCAATTATTCAAAATAGAACCAAAACTAACAATCGCCAGTGTTCGTCCTGTTTCCTGGCCAAACCTTTTAGCAAACGCAAGTTATCAGCGTATCTAAATAGTGTTACAAATTCACAAACACTCATCCAAAATGATAACGCGTTCCGTTGATAATCCGTGCTGAACAACAGACACGGCTGCGAAAGAGCATGAGAAAGCGAGAGACGCGCCGAGGTATAGAGAGAGAGTACACCACCAGTAGTCCATTTCATGAACGTATCATCTTAAAATTGTAATACCAGGGATATGAATCGTCAGAGAGCTATGGGTGCACTTAATGGCGTAAAATAGCGCTGCCTGTAGCAAACGAGCGCCGCACCTCACTTCCCCTCCCTTCCCGTCTACTTGGCGCGCGATAAGCGATCTCACTCGCCAAGGAGCAGAGCACATTGTGCGGACATCCGCGCTCCCCGCTTCATGCATCCTTTTGCGTGGGAGTTTAGTGGGGAAAGGGACAAAGAAGGATATTCATTCATCAATTTCAGAAAGAGAATCATTCTAAAGAAGACCATCGACCTCGTCTGAAACCAATACGAAACCCCATCTTGATCAGCGCCCCTAATGCGATACTGCTAAATGTTGTATTGTATTGTAGGGACAAAGAGAGACGGCGCTTCTGATCGTTGATGAAAGTAAAAGAAAGCGGCGGTTTTCAATTTAAATTTACCAGCAAGGAATTACACTGAAAACAAAATTGCTAGGAAAAGGCTTTGCCTATGTTTCGTTTCTTGGAAAAAAGCCACTCTCCTCACTCCACACACTCTCTCCGCACACGAGAAACAATACGGAGCGGGGAGAGTGGCAAACTTTTTCCAAGAAACGAAACCTTGGCAAAGCGTTTTCCTAGCAAATTTGCCGCTCTGTGGAGACTCGAGTGCGCTGACGAGGCATGTGTCCGCGCTGTGCGTACGTGCAGAAAATGCCGACTCTGTTATCGGGTAAAAAAGGTAAAGGTGTTCCATGTCAAGCGATTTTACAGTAGCAAGCCACCACGATAGATGGGGCAAGCCGGTAAGCCAGCTGCAACGTGGGATTACGTAACCCAAGCTTTCCCAAGGCACCTAGGGCACGTTACCTTTCGCAATCAAAGTTGCTACCAATTTACCGCCCCGGGGTGGATGGAAGGCTTGGTTGGCCTCGGTGGGGATCGAACTCGTGACCCTACGAATGACTCCTGGAACCCGGATCGATGGAATTCTCATCCCCCGTATTTCTCCACATACAATTTTGATCGAAATGAGAAATATATTTTTGAAAGTTGTCCCTCGAGGGGGATGATCTTTTCATGCAATCTCTCATGATATCTGTCTTATACCACATACTGTCTCATCTCGGTGAGCAAACAAATGAAAGTGTGGAGTGAGGAGGATGAAGAACAGATCCCCGCGCAAATCTTATCCTTGCGCATAAAAGAAATCGAGATGCGTTAAGGCGAGAATGCAATTTTTTATTTTCGCTGTCCGGCCTCATGTCACATGTACTGGAGAAGAACGCTCCCAAGAACGTTCTTGGCATAACAGGTTCAGTTCGCCTATTGGACTTAATTTAAAATATCGGTAGTACTGTTTATGAGTGTTCTACAAGTAATATTTATAGCAGTGAAGCGGCTCACTCACAGCGTAGGTTTCCGATTTCGATTTTCGAAGAAGGGTTTCCGATCAGGGAAGCTACATTCACATTTGCGAATGGCATGCATTGACTAAACAACTAATTAGTACTAATTAGCGCTTAGCAATAGAGCGGGCACCACAGTCGGCCGTCCGCTCAGGGCACGATAAGCGATCTCACTCTCGGCATTTGCTTAGCCGCACATTCCGCGGACAGCCGCGCTCCCCGAGCGCTTTGCTTTATCCCCCATGATGGGTACGAGAAGTTGGGCGAACGGGGTGGAAAGGCGGTGCTGCTGATCTTTGGAGCGAATTGGGTAAAATCGGTGGCAGTTTTCGGACGCCCGTGTTTTTTTGTTCCACTGAGGTACTAAACACAGAGAGGAATCATACTACTGTTGAAATTGTACGGCAGAGGAACAAAATGAATGCGAGAAAGTGGCGCGAGTTTTAGGGTATGGCGCGGGATACATTTTATTAGATTTTTATTAGATTTTATTAGGGATAGATTTTAGGGGATACAAATATCTTAATCAAAATAAATTGTGAAAAACTGCTGAACGTCATTTGCAGCTGGCCGCGTGACATAGAAAAATGTACGACAGAATGGGGTAAAAATTACGTTCAAACGCTTTTTGAAATCATTAAACAGACACTGATTGGAGGAGGGAAGAAAAGAGTTCGCGCAATTACCATACAATATAATCTTGCATGCACTGCAGAAATATTACAACCGGCTTTCTCCAGGATATGAATGAGCCTTCAAATATTGACAAGGGAGACCGCGGTAGTACCAATATTTCACATTTTTCAGATAGACGGTGCAAATTGAATGTACATTTAAAGGACACACAGAGACAACACTGGCTCTTGGTTCAGAATACAAAGGGAACGATTAAGTGAAAGACATTAGAAATAGAGTCATTGAACAGGCATGGGTATGCTCGAACCTGATCCTGGTGACTTTTTTTCGGAGCGTACGGAAATTTCACCGATGTCCGTGGGATTTTAAGCTTGGCAGTGGAACGAGTTTGGTTCTGCCGCGTAGGCGCCGATAACAATCTTGCTCTGCGCGAACTGTTTAGCCCGCATCTTGAAAGGAGAGAAGAGTTGCTCCTCCTAGTTTTCTGAAAGATGCGAATGGCGAGGGAACAGGACAATCCGCAAAGATCTGAGAACGGAGGGCAAGCAGTGAAAAAGAATTTAAATTTTGCAAAAAAGTCGGAAAAAAATATTTTTTTAAAATATATTTAAATCGGGTGTTCGAGAAAGCCATCGTCTCTTCTTTTCAAAGTTAAATTGAAATTATGGACATGTCTCGATTACAACGGAAAGTGAACATAGATTTCAAGAACGCAGCCCAATTTGTCGAGACGAATGCTACTTTGTACACAAGTTCTCTCTCCTTTCCGTTCCTATGAAAACGGCTAACGGCGCGACATGAGTTATCATTTTCTTCTATACACAATCCCCGTTGTTTCCTGTTCGTTATGGTTCTGGATGCACCGCATGCGGTGCAAACAGGAGAGTCTTCCCATTGATTGAACTTGTTTTCACTAATACCGTGAATGAAGTGGATATGCGCTCGAAATATAAGATCTTAGATACGCGTTTGCTTACCGCAGTTATGATATGATAGGGTCATTTGAAAAAAGGCAAATAAAGATGGCTTGCGTTGTTTCACGGCGGGTTAGTTCGGTGAACCGGTGGTGTAGTTTGTAGTAGTAATTTTAGTAAAAAACCCACGTGTATCAACGCCTCTAATTAACTATCAATCGACTTGTGGCTATTGTGATCGTGTTCAGTGAATAATTCCGCACAAGTTGACATACATACATTTGGCATTTAACATACAGATTTTCTAATTCGAGCACCTTACAAACGACAGACAGGATAAGGCCAACGCTCGCTTTACACCAACCGAACCGGAGAGGGGTGTTTGACGCGCCGTGTGTTTGCCACCAGGAACGTTCGTGTCGTGGCCTTCTCCTGTTTCTGAATGCATCGTGCATGTACGCACCACGCCCGTGCAGTGCACGTCCATCGCACGTTTAGAATACTGACTCTCACATTACTTCCTTGTCTCGGCTGAGTATCGGTGCGGCGAGAGAGGGAAGAACTGTTAGAGAGAAGTGCGCACACCGTGCATTCGAAAACAGGAGCACTATTGTGAGGTCAGTCGTCTTGGCTAAAAACCATTGGAATGATGAGATAGAAAGCGGAGTTATGTGTTGCAGATTTACCGTTCTAATACTCCAAAATTCGAAGGAAGATACAGGAAGTTTAATTTTAAGCCTTTCGAGTGGGACATCCATAGAATTTGAGAATTCACACATTGAGTTTCCTTTTTTATTTTTTTTTAGCCGATGATTTCCGGACGAACTTTAATTGAATGCACAGCTTCGAATTTTGCGAGTTTTTGTTAAATTGTTTAAATGGGCTAGTTGCATGTGAATTCGCTCACCCTTTCGAGTGGGACATCTATGGAATTTGAGCAGTTCACAAGGAACGCACTCACCCTTTCGAGTGGGACATCCATAGAATTTGAGAATTCACACATTGAGTTTCCTTTTTTATTTTTTTTTAGCCGATGATTTCCGGACGAACTTTAATTGAATGCACAGCTTCGAATTTTGCGAGTTTTTGTTAAATTGTTTAAATGGGCTAGTTGCATGTGAATTCGCTCACCCTTTCGAGTGGGACATCTATGGAATTTGAGCAGTTCACAAGGAACGCACTCACCCTTTCGAGTGGGACATCCATAGAATTTGAGAATTCACACATTGAGTTTCCTTTTTTTATTTTGTTTAGCCGATGATTTCCTGACGAAATTTAATTGAATGCACAGCTTCGAATTTTGCGAGTTTTTGTTAAATTGTTTAAATGGGCTAGTTGCATGTGAATTCGCTCACCCTTTCGAGTGGGACGTCTATGGAATTTGAGCAGTTCACAAGGAACGCACTCACCCTTTCGAGTGGGACATCCATAGAATTTGAGAATTCACACATTGAGTTTCCTTTTTTATTTTTTTTTAGCCGATGATTTCCGGACGAACTTTAATTGAATGCACAGCTTCGAATTTTGCGAGTTTTTGTTAAATTGTTTAAATGGGCTAGTTGCATGTGAATTCGCTCACCCTTTCGAGTGGGACATCTATGGAATTTGAGCAGTTCACAAGGAACGCACTCACCCTTTCGAGTGGGACATCCATAGAATTTGAGAATTCACACATTGAGTTTCCTTTTTTATTTTTTTTTAGCCGATGATTTCCGGACGAACTTTAATTGAATGCACAGCTTCGAATTTTGCGAGTTTTTGTTAAATTGTTTAAATGGGCTAGTTGCATGTGAATTCGCTCACCCTTTCGAGTGGGACATCTATGGAATTTGAGCAGTTCACAAGGAACGCACTCACCCTTTCGAGTGGGACATCCATAGAATTTGAGAATTCACACATTGAGTTTCCTTTTTTATTTTTTTTTAGCCGATGATTTCCGGACGAACTTTAATTGAATGCACAGCTTCGAATTTTGCGAGTTTTTGTTAAATTGTTTAAATGGGCTAGTTGCATGTGAATTCGCTCACCCTTTCGAGTGGGACATCTATGGAATTTGAGCAGTTCACAAGGAACGCACTCACCCTTTCGAGTGGGACATCCATAGAATTTGAGAATTCACACATTGAGTTTCCTTTTTTTATTTTGTTTAGCCGATGATTTCCTGACGAAATTTAATTGAATGCACAGCTTCGAATTTTGCGAGTTTTTGTTAAATTGTTTAAATGGGCTAGTTGCATGTGAATTCGCTCACCCTTTCGAGTGGGACGTCTATGGAATTTGAGCAGTTCACAAGGAACGCACTCACCCTTTCGAGTGGGACATCCATAGAATTTGAGAATTCACACATTGAGTTTCCTTTTTTATTTTTTTTTAGCCGATGATTTCCGGACGAACTTTAATTGAATGCACAGCTTCGAATTTTGCGAGTTTTTGTTAAATTGTTTAAATGGGCTAGTTGCATGTGAATTCGCTCACCCTTTCGAGTGGGACATCTATGGAATTTGAGCAGTTCACAAGGAACGCACTCACCCTTTCGAGTGGGACATCCATAGAATTTGAGAATTCACACATTGAGTTTCCTTTTTTATTTTTTTTAGCCGATGATTTCCGGACGAACTTTAATTGAATGCACAGCTTCGAATTTTGCGAGTTTTTGTTAAATTGTTTAAATGGGCTAGTTGCATGTGAATTCGCTCACCCTTTCGAGTGGGACGTCTATGGAATTTGAGCAGTTCACAAGGAACGCACTCACCCTTTCGAGTGGGACATCCATAGAATTTGAGAATTCACACATTGAGTTTCCTTTTTTATTTTTTTTTAGCCGATGATTTCCGGACGAACTTTAATTGAATGCACAGCTTCGAATTTTGCGAGTTTTTGTTAAATTGTTTAAATGGGCTAGTTGCATGTGAATTCGCTCACCCTTTCGAGTGGGACATCTATGGAATTTGAGCAGTTCACAAGGAACGCACTCACCCTTTCGAGTGGGACATCCATAGAATTTGAGAATTCACACATTGAGTTTCCTTTTTTATTTTGTTTAGCCGATGATTTCCTGACGAAATTTTATTGAATGCACAGCTTCGAATTTTGCGAGTTTTTGTTAAATTGTTTAAATGGGCTAGTTGCATGTGAATTCGCTCACCCTTTCGAGTGGGACATCTATGGAATTTGAGCAGTTCACAAGGAACGCACTCACCCTTTCGAGTGGGACATCTATGGAATTTGAGCAGTTCACAAGGAACGCACTCACCCTTTCGAGTGGGACATCCATAGAATTTGAGAATTCACACATTGAGTTTCCTTTTTTATTTTTTTTAGCCGATGATTTCCGGACGAACTTTAATTGAATGCACAGCTTCGAATTTTGCGAGTTTTTGTTAAATTGTTTAAATGGGCTAGTTGCATGTGAATTCGCTCACCCTTTCGAGTGGGACGTCTATGGAATTTGAGCAGTTCACAAGGAACGCACTCACCCTTTCGAGTGGGACATCCATAGAATTTGAGAATTCACACATTGAGTTTCCTTTTTTATTTTTTTTTAGCCGATGATTTCCGGACGAACTTTAATTGAATGCACAGCTTCGAATTTTGCGAGTTTTTGTTAAATTGTTTAAATGGGCTAGTTGCATGTGAATTCGCTCACCCTTTCGAGTGGGACATCTATGGAATTTGAGCAGTTCACAAGGAACGCACTCACCCTTTCGAGTGGGACATCCATAGAATTTGAGAATTCACACATTGAGTTTCCTTTTTTATTTTGTTTAGCCGATGATTTCCTGACGAAATTTAATTGAATGCACAGCTTCGAATTTTGCGAGTTTTTGTTAAATTGTTTAAATGGGCTAGTTGCATGTGAATTCGCTCACCCTTTCGAGTGGGACATCTATGGAATTTGAGCAGTTCACAAGGAACGCACTCACCCTTTCGAGTGGGACATCTATGGAATTTGAGAATTCACACATTGAGTTTCCTTTTTTATTTTGTTTAGCCGATGATTTCCTGACGAAATTTAATTGAATGCACAGCTTCGAATTTTGCGAGTTTTTGTTAAATTGTTTAAATGGGCTAGTTGCATGTGAATTCGCTCACCCTTTCGAGTGGGACATCTATGGAATTTGAGCAGTTCACAAGGAACGCACTCACCCTTTCGAGTGGGACATCCATAGAATTTGAGAATTCACACATTGAGTTTCCTTTTTTATTTTGTTTAGCCGATGATTTCCTGACGAAATTTAATTGAATGCACAGCTTCGAATTTTGCGAGTTTTTGTTAAATTGTTTAAATGGGCTAGTTGCATGTGAATTCGCTCACCCTTTCGAGTGGGACATCTATGGAATTTGAGCAGTTCACAAGGAACGCACTCACCCTTTCGAGTGGGACATCTATGGAATTTGAGCAGTTCACAAGGAACGCACTCACCCTTTCGAGTGGGACATCCATAGAATTTGAGAATTCACACATTGAGTTTCCTTTTTTATTTTTTTTTAGCCGATGATTTCCGGACGAACTTTAATTGAATGCACAGCTTCGAATTTTGCGAGTTTTTGTTAAATTGTTTAAATGGGCTAGTTGCATGTGAATTCGCTCACCCTTTCGAGTGGGACATCTATGGAATTTGAGCAGTTCACAAGGAACGCACTCACCCTTTCGAGTGGGACATCCATAGAATTTGAGAATTCACACATTGAGTTTCCTTTTGTATTTTTTTTTAGCCGATGATTTCCGGACGAACTTTAATTGAATGCACAGCTTCGAATTTTGCGAGTTTTTGTTAAATTGTTTAAATGGGCTAGTTGCATGTGAATTCGCTCACCCTTTCGAGTGGGACATCTATGGAATTTGAGCAGTTCACAAGGAACGCACTCACCCTTTCGAGTGGGACATCTATGGAATTTGAGCAGTTCACAAGGAACGCACTCACCCTTTCGAGTGGGACATCCATAGAATTTGAGAATTCACACATTGAGTTTCCTTTTTTATTTTTTTTTAGCCGATGATTTCCGGACGAACTTTAATTGAATGCACAGCTTCGAATTTTGCGAGTTTTTGTTAAATTGTTTAAATGGGCTAGTTGCATGTGAATTCGCTCACCCTTTCGAGTGGGACATCTATGGAATTTGAGCAGTTCACAAGGAACGCACTCACCCTTTCGAGTGGGACATCCATAGAATTTGAGAATTCACACATTGAGTTTCCTTTTGTATTTTTTTTTAGCCGATGATTTCCGGACGAACTTTAATTGAATGCACAGCTTCGAATTTTGCGAGTTTTTGTTAAATTGTTTAAATGGGCTAGTTGCATGTGAATTCGCTCACCCTTTCGAGTGGGACATCTATGGAATTTGAGCAGTTCACAAGGAACGCACTCACCCTTTCGAGTGGGACATCTATGGAATTTGAGAATTCACACATTGAGTTTCCTTTTTTATTTTGTTTAGCCGATGATTTCCTGACGAAATTTAATTGAATGCACAGCTTCGAATTTTGCGAGTTTTTGTTAAATTGTTTAAATGGGCTAGTTGCATGTGAATTCGCTCACCCTTTCGAGTGGGACATCTATGGAATTTGAGCAGTTCACAAGGAACGCACTCACCCTTTCGAGTGGGACATCCATAGAATTTGAGAATTCACACATTGAGTTTCCTTTTTTATTTTGTTTAGCCGATGATTTCCTGACGAAATTTAATTGAATGCACAGCTTCGAATTTTGCGAGTTTTTGTTAAATTGTTTAAATGGGCTAGTTGCATGTGAATTCGCTCACCCTTTCGAGTGGGACATCTATGGAATTTGAGCAGTTCACAAGGAACGCACTCACCCTTTCGAGTGGGACATCTATGGAATTTGAGCAGTTCACAAGGAACGCACTCACCCTTTCGAGTGGGACATCCATAGAATTTGAGAATTCACACATTGAGTTTCCTTTTTTATTTTTTTTTAGCCGATGATTTCCGGACGAACTTTAATTGAATGCACAGCTTCGAATTTTGCGAGTTTTTGTTAAATTGTTTAAATGGGCTAGTTGCATGTGAATTCGCTCACCCTTTCGAGTGGGACATCTATGGAATTTGAGCAGTTCACAAGGAACGCACTCACCCTTTCGAGTGGGACATCCATAGAATTTGAGAATTCACACATTGAGTTTCCTTTTGTATTTTTTTTTAGCCGATGATTTCCGGACGAACTTTAATTGAATGCACAGCTTCGAATTTTGCGAGTTTTTGTTAAATTGTTTAAATGGGCTAGTTGCATGTGAATTCGCTCACCCTTTCGAGTGGGACATCTATGGAATTTGAGCAGTTCACAAGGAACGCACTCACCCTTTCGAGTGGGACATCTATGGAATTTGAGCAGTTCACAAGGAACGCACTCACCCTTTCGAGTGGGACATCCATAGAATTTGAGAATTCACACATTGAGTTTCCTTTTTTATTTTTTTTTAGCCGATGATTTCCGGACGAACTTTAATTGAATGCACAGCTTCGAATTTTGCGAGTTTTTGTTAAATTGTTTAAATGGGCTAGTTGCATGTGAATTCGCTCACCCTTTCGAGTGGGACATCTATGGAATTTGAGCAGTTCACAAGGAACGCACTCACCCTTTCGAGTGGGACATCCATAGAATTTGAGAATTCACACATTGAGTTTCCTTTTGTATTTTTTTTTAGCCGATGATTTCCGGACGAACTTTAATTGAATGCACAGCTTCGAATTTTGCGAGTTTTTGTTAAATTGTTTAAATGGGCTAGTTGCATGTGAATTCGCTCACCCTTTCGAGTGGGACATCTATGGAATTTGAGCAGTTCACAAGGAACGCACTCACCCTTTCGAGTGGGACATCCATAGAATTTGAGAATTCACACATTGAGTTTCCTTTTTTATTTTTTTTTAGCCGATGATTTCCGGACGAACTTTAATTGAATGCACAGCTTCGAATTTTGCGAGTTTTTGTTAAATTGTTTAAATGGGCTAGTTGCATGTGAATTCGCTCACCCTTTCGAGTGGGACATCTATGGAATTTGAGCAGTTCACAAGGAACGCACTCACCCTTTCGAGTGGGACATCCATAGAATTTGAGAATTCACACATTGAGTTTCCTTTTTTATTTTGTTTAGCCGATGCTTTCCTGACGAAATTTAATTGAATGCACAGCTTCGAATTTTGCGAGTTTTTGTTAAATTGTTTAAATGGGCTAGTTGCATGTGAATTCGCTCACCCTTTCGAGTGGGACATCTATGGAATTTGAGCAGTTCACAAGGAACGCACTCACCCTTTCGAGTGGGACATCCATAGAATTTGAGAATTCACACATTGAGTTTCCTTTTTTATTTTGTTTAGCCGATGATTTCCTGACGAAATTTAATTGAATGCACAGCTTCGAATTTTGCGAGTTTTTGTTAAATTGTTTAAATGGGCTAGTTGCATGTGAATTCGCTCACCCTTTCGAGTGGGACATCTATGGAATTTGAGCAGTTCACAAGGAACGCACTCACCCTTTCGAGTGGGACATCCATAGAATTTGAGAATTCACACATTGAGTTTCCTTTTGTATTTTTTTTTAGCCGATGATTTCCGGACGAACTTTAATTGAATGCACAGCTTCGAATTTTGCGAGTTTTTGTTAAATTGTTTAAATGGGCTAGTTGCATGTGAATTCGCTCACCCTTTCGAGTGGGACATCTATGGAATTTGAGCAGTTCACAAGGAACGCACTCACCCTTTCGAGTGGGACATCTATGGAATTTGAGCAGTTCACAAGGAACGCACTCACCCTTTCGAGTGGGACATCCATAGAATTTGAGAATTCACACATTGAGTTTCCTTTTTTATTTTTTTTTAGCCGATGATTTCCGGACGAACTTTAATTGAATGCACAGCTTCGAATTTTGCGAGTTTTTGTTAAATTGTTTAAATGGGCTAGTTGCATGTGAATTCGCTCACCCTTTCGAGTGGGACATCTATGGAATTTGAGCAGTTCACAAGGAACGCACTCACCCTTTCGAGTGGGACATCCATAGAATTTGAGAATTCACACATTGAGTTTCCTTTTGTATTTTTTTTTAGCCGATGATTTCCGGACGAACTTTAATTGAATGCACAGCTTCGAATTTTGCGAGTTTTTGTTAAATTGTTTAAATGGGCTAGTTGCATGTGAATTCGCTCACCCTTTCGAGTGGGACATCTATGGAATTTGAGCAGTTCACAAGGAACGCACTCACTCTTTCGAGTGGGACATCCATAGAATTTGAGAATTCACACATTGAGTTTCCTTTTTTATTTTGTTTAGCCGATGCTTTCCTGACGAAATTTAATTGAATGCACAGCTTCGAATTTTGCGAGTTTTTGTTAAATTGTTTAAATGGGCTAGTTGCATGTGAATTCGCTCACCCTTTCGAGTGGGACATCTATGGAATTTGAGCAGTTCACAAGGAACGCACTCACTCTTTCGAGTGGGACATCCATAGAATTTGAGAATTCACACATTGAGTTTCCTTTTTTATTTTGTTTAGCCGATGCTTTCCTGACGAAATTTAATTGAATGCACAGCTTCGAATTTTGCGAGTTTTTGTTAAATTGTTTAAATGGGCTAGTTGCATGTGAATTCGCTCACCCTTTCGAGTGGGACATCTATGGAATTTGAGCAGTTCACAAGGAACGCACTCACCCTTTCGAGTGGGACATCCATAGAATTTGAGAATTCACACATTGAGTTTCCTTTTTTATTTTGTTTAGCCGATGATTTCCTGACGAAATTTAATTGAATGCACAGCTTCGAATTTTGCGAGTTTTTGTTAAATTGTTTAAATGGGCTAGTTGCATGTGAATTCGCTCACCCTTTCGAGTGGGACATCTATGGAATTTGAGCAGTTCACAAGGAACGCACTCACCCTTTCGAGTGGGACATCCATAGAATTTGAGAATTCACACATTGAGTTTCCTTTTGTATTTTTTTTTAGCCGATGATTTCCGGACGAACTTTAATTGAATGCACAGCTTCGAATTTTGCGAGTTTTTGTTAAATTGTTTAAATGGGCTAGTTGCATGTGAATTCGCTCACCCTTTCGAGTGGGACATCTATGGAATTTGAGCAGTTCACAAGGAACGCACTCACCCTTTCGAGTGGGACATCTATGGAATTTGAGCAGTTCACAAGGAACGCACTCACCCTTTCGAGTGGGACATCCATAGAATTTGAGAATTCACACATTGAGTTTCCTTTTTTATTTTTTTTTAGCCGATGATTTCCGGACGAACTTTAATTGAATGCACAGCTTCGAATTTTGCGAGTTTTTGTTAAATTGTTTAAATGGGCTAGTTGCATGTGAATTCGCTCACCCTTTCGAGTGGGACATCTATGGAATTTGAGCAGTTCACAAGGAACGCACTCACCCTTTCGAGTGGGACATCCATAGAATTTGAGAATTCACACATTGAGTTTCCTTTTGTATTTTTTTTTAGCCGATGATTTCCGGACGAACTTTAATTGAATGCACAGCTTCGAATTTTGCGAGTTTTTGTTAAATTGTTTAAATGGGCTAGTTGCATGTGAATTCGCTCACCCTTTCGAGTGGGACATCTATGGAATTTGAGCAGTTCACAAGGAACGCACTCACCCTTTCGAGTGGGACATCCATAGAATTTGAGAATTCACACATTGAGTTTCCTTTTTTATTTTTTTTTAGCCGATGATTTCCGGACGAACTTTAATTGAATGCACAGCTTCGAATTTTGCGAGTTTTTGTTAAATTGTTTAAATGGGCTAGTTGCATGTGAATTCGCTCACCCTTTCGAGTGGGACATCTATGGAATTTGAGCAGTTCACAAGGAACGCACTCACTCTTTCGAGTGGGACATCCATAGAATTTGAGAATTCACACATTGAGTTTCCTTTTTTATTTTGTTTAGCCGATGCTTTCCTGACGAAATTTAATTGAATGCACAGCTTCGAATTTTGCGAGTTTTTGTTAAATTGTTTAAATGGGCTAGTTGCATGTGAATTCGCTCACCCTTTCGAGTGGGACATCTATGGAATTTGAGCAGTTCACAAGGAACGCACTCACCCTTTCGAGTGGGACATCCATAGAATTTGAGAATTCACACATTGAGTTTCCTTTTTTATTTTGTTTAGCCGATGATTTCCTGACGAAATTTAATTGAATGCACAGCTTCGAATTTTGCGAGTTTTTGTTAAATTGTTTAAATGGGCTAGTTGCATGTGAATTCGCTCACCCTTTCGAGTGGGACATCTATGGAATTTGAGCAGTTCACAAGGAACGCACTCACCCTTTCGAGTGGGACATCCATAGAATTTGAGAATTCACACATTGAGTTTCCTTTTTTATTTTTTTTTAGCCGATGATTTCCGGACGAACTTTAATTGAATGCACAGCTTCGAATTTTGCGAGTTTTTGTTAAATTGTTTAAATGGGCTAGTTGCATGTGAATTCGCTCACCCTTTCGAGTGGGACATCTATGGAATTTGAGCAGTTCACAAGGAACGCACTCACCCTTTCGAGTGGGACATCCATAGAATTTGAGAATTCACACATTGAGTTTCCTTTTTTATTTTTTTTTAGCCGATGATTTCCGGACGAACTTTAATTGAATGCACAGCTTCGAATTTTGCGAGTTTTTGTTAAATTGTTTAAATGGGCTAGTTGCATGTGAATTCGCTCACCCTTTCGAGTGGGACATCTATGGAATTTGAGCAGTTCATAAGGAACGCACTCACCCTTTCGAGTGGGACATCCATAGAATTTGAGAATTCACACATTGAGTTTCCTTTTTTATTTTTTTTTAGCCGATGATTTCCGGACGAACTTTCATTGAATGCACAGCTTCGAATTTTGCGAGTTTTTGTTAAATTGTTTAAATGGGCTAGTTGCATGTGAATTCGCTCACCCTTTCGAGTGGGACATCTATGGAATTTGAGCAGTTCACAAGGAACGCACTCACCCTTTCGAGTGGGACATCCATAGAATTTGAGAATTCACACATTGAGTTTCCTTTTTTTATTTTGTTTAGCCGATGATTTCCTGACGAAATTTAATTGAATGCACAGCTTCGAATTTTGCGAGTTTTTGTTAAATTGTTTAAATGGGCTAGTTGCATGTGAATTCGCTCACCCTTTCGAGTGGGACATCTATGGAATTTGAGCAGTTCACAAGGAACGCACTCACCCTTTCGAGTGGGACATCCATAGAATTTGAGAATTCACACATTGAGTTTCCTTTTTTATTTTTTTTTAGCCGATGATTTCCGGACGAACTTTAATTGAATGCACAGCTTCGAATTTTGCGAGTTTTTGTTAAATTGTTTAAATGGGCTAGTTGCATGTGAATTCGCTCACCCTTTCGAGTGGGACATCTATGGAATTTGAGCAGTTCACAAGGAACGCACTCACCCTTTCGAGTGGGACATCCATAGAATTTGAGAATTCACACATTGAGTTTCCTTTTTTATTTTTTTTTAGCCGATGATTTCCGGACGAACTTTAATTGAATGCACAGCTTCGAATTTTGCGAGTTTTTGTTAAATTGTTTAAATGGGCTAGTTGCATGTGAATTCGCTCACCCTTTCGAGTGGGACATCTATGGAATTTGAGCAGTTCATAAGGAACGCACTCACCCTTTCGAGTGGGACATCCATAGAATTTGAGAATTCACACATTGAGTTTCCTTTTTTATTTTTTTTTAGCCGATGATTTCCGGACGAACTTTCATTGAATGCACAGCTTCGAATTTTGCGAGTTTTTGTTAAATTGTTTAAATGGGCTAGTTGCATGTGAATTCGCTCACCCTTTCGAGTGGGACATCTATGGAATTTGAGCAGTTCACAAGGAACGCACTCACCCTTTCGAGTGGGACATCCATAGAATTTGAGAATTCACACATTGAGTTTCCTTTTTTATTTTTTTTTAGCCGATGATTTCCGGACGAACTTTAATTGAATGCACAGCTTCGAATTTTGCGAGTTTTTGTTAAATTGTTTAAATGGGCTAGTTGCATGTGAATTCGCTCACCCTTTCGAGTGGGACATCTATGGAATTTGAGCAGTTCACAAGGAACGCACTCACCCTTTCGAGTGGGACATCCATAGAATTTGAGAATTCACACATTGAGTTTCCTTTTTTATTTTGTTTAGCCGATGATTTCCTGACGAAATTTAATTGAATGCACAGCTTCGAATTTTGCGAGTTTTTGTTAAATTGTTTAAATGGGCTAGTTGCATGTGAATTCGCTCACCCTTTCGAGTGGGACATCTATGGAATTTGAGCAGTTCACAAGGAACGCACTCACCCTTTCGAGTGGGACATCCATAGAATTTGAGAATTCACACATTGAGTTTCCTTTTTTTATTTTGTTTAGCCGATGATTTCCTGACGAAATTTAATTGAATGCACAGCTTCGAATTTTGCGAGTTTTTGTTAAATTGTTTAAATGGGCTAGTTGCATGTGAATTCGCTCACCCTTTCGAGTGGGACATCTATGGAATTTGAGCAGTTCACAAGGAACGCACTCACCCTTTCGAGTGGGACATCCATAGAATTTGAGAATTCACACATTGAGTTTCCTTTTTTATTTTTTTTTAGCCGATGATTTCCGGACGAACTTTAATTGAATGCACAGCTTCGAATTTTGCGAGTTTTTGTTAAATTGTTTAAATGGGCTAGTTGCATGTGAATTCGCTCACCCTTTCGAGTGGGACATCTATGGAATTTGAGCAGTTCACAAGGAACGCACTCACCCTTTCGAGTGGGACATCCATAGAATTTGAGAATTCACACATTGAGTTTCCTTTTTTATTTTGTTTAGCCGATGATTTCCTGACGAAATTTAATTGAATGCACAGCTTCGAATTTTGCGAGTTTTTGTTAAATTGTTTAAATGGGCTAGTTGCATGTGAATTCGCTCACCCTTTCGAGTGGGACATCTATGGAATTTGAGCAGTTCACAAGGAACGCACTCACCCTTTCGAGTGGGACATCCATAGAATTTGAGAATTCACACATTGAGTTTCCTTTTTTATTTTGTTTAGCCGATGATTTCCTGACGAAATTTAATTGAATGCACAGCTTCGAATTTTGCGAGTTTTTGTTAAATTGTTTAAATGGGCTAGTTGCATGTGAATTCGCTCACCCTTTCGAGTGGGACATCTATGGAATTTGAGCAGTTCACAAGGAACGCACTCACCCTTTCGAGTGGGACATCCATAGAATTTGAGAATTCACACATTGAGTTTCCTTTTTTATTTTTTTTTAGCCGATGATTTCCGGACGAACTTTAATTGAATGCACAGCTTCGAATTTTGCGAGTTTTTGTTAAATTGTTTAAATGGGCTAGTTGCATGTGAATTCGCTCACCCTTTCGAGTGGGACATCTATGGAATTTGAGCAGTTCACAAGGAACGCACTCACCCTTTCGAGTGGGACATCCATAGAATTTGAGAATTCACACATTGAGTTTCCTTTTTTATTTTGTTTAGCCGATGATTTCCTGACGAAATTTAATTGAATGCACAGCTTCGAATTTTGCGAGTTTTTGTTAAATTGTTTAAATGGGCTAGTTGCATGTGAATTCGCTCACCCTTTCGAGTGGGACATCTATGGAATTTGAGCAGTTCACAAGGAACGCACTCACCCTTTCGAGTGGGACATCCATAGAATTTGAGAATTCACACATTGAGTTTCCTTTTTTATTTTGTTTAGCCGATGATTTCCTGACGAAATTTAATTGAATGCACAGCTTCGAATTTTGCGAGTTTTTGTTAAATTGTTTAAATGGGCTAGTTGCATGTGAATTCGCTCACCCTTTCGAGTGGGACATCTATGGAATTTGAGCAGTTCACAAGGAACGCACTCACCCTTTCGAGTGGGACATCCATAGAATTTGAGAATTCACCCATTGAGTTTCCTTTTTTATTTTGTTTAGCCGATGATTTCCTGACGAAATTTAATTGAATGCACAGCTTCGAATTTTGCGAGTTTTTGTTAAATTGTTTAAATGGGCTAGTTGCATGTGAATTCGCTCACCCTTTCGAGTGGGACATCTATGGAATTTGAGCAGTTCACAAGGAACGCACTCACCCTTTCGAGTGGGACATCTATGGAATTTGAGCAGTTCACAAGGAACGCACTCACCCTTTCGAGTGGGACATCCATAGAATTTGAGAATTCACACATTGAGTTTCCTTTTTTATTTTTTTTAGCCGATGATTTCCGGACGAACTTTAATTGAATGCACAGCTTCGAATTTTGCGAGTTTTTGTTAAATTGTTTAAATGGGCTAGTTGCATGTGAATTCGCTCACCCTTTCGAGTGGGACATCTATGGAATTTGAGCAGTTCACAAGGAACGCACTCACCCTTTCGAGTGGGACATCCATAGAATTTGAGAATTCACACATTGAGTTTCCTTTTTTATTTTGTTTAGCCGATGATTTCCTGACGAAATTTAATTGAATGCACAGCTTCGAATTTTGCGAGTTTTTGTTAAATTGTTTAAATGGGCTAGTTGCATGTGAATTCGCTCACCCTTTCGAGTGGGACATCTATGGAATTTGAGCAGTTCACAAGGAACGCACTCACCCTTTCGAGTGGGACATCCATAGAATTTGAGAATTCACACATTGAGTTTCCTTTTTTATTTTTTTTTAGCCGATGATTTCCGGACGAACTTTAATTGAATGCACAGCTTCGAATTTTGCGAGTTTTTGTTAAATTGTTTAAATGGGCTAGTTGCATGTGAATTCGCTCACCCTTTCGAGTGGGACATCTATGGAATTTGAGCAGTTCACAAGGAACGCACTCACCCTTTCGAGTGGGACATCCATAGAATTTGAGAATTCACACATTGAGTTTCCTTTTTTATTTTGTTTAGCCGATGATTTCCTGACGAAATTTAATTGAATGCACAGCTTCGAATTTTGCGAGTTTTTGTTAAATTGTTTAAATGGGCTAGTTGCATGTGAATTCGCTCACCCTTTCGAGTGGGACATCTATGGAATTTGAGCAGTTCACAAGGAACGCACTCACCCTTTCGAGTGGGACATCCATAGAATTTGAGAATTCACACATTGAGTTTCCTTTTTTATTTTGTTTAGCCGATGATTTCCTGACGAAATTTAATTGAATGCACAGCTTCGAATTTTGCGAGTTTTTGTTAAATTGTTTAAATGGGCTAGTTGCATGTGAATTCGCTCACCCTTTCGAGTGGGACATCTATGGAATTTGAGCAGTTCACAAGGAACGCACTCACCCTTTCGAGTGGGACATCCATAGAATTTGAGAATTCACACATTGAGTTTCCTTTTTTATTTTGTTTAGCCGATGATTTCCTGACGAAATTTAATTGAATGCACAGCTTCGAATTTTGCGAGTTTTTGTTAAATTGTTTAAATGGGCTAGTTGCATGTGAATTCGCTCACCCTTTCGAGTGGGACATCTATGGAATTTGAGCAGTTCACAAGGAACGCACTCACCCTTTCGAGTGGGACATCCATAGAATTTGAGAATTCACACATTGAGTTTCCTTTTTTATTTTTTTTTAGCCGATGATTTCCGGACGAACTTTAATTGAATGCACAGCTTCGAATTTTGCGAGTTTTTGTTAAATTGTTTAAATGGGCTAGTTGCATGTGAATTCGCTCACCCTTTCGAGTGGGACATCTATGGAATTTGAGCAGTTCACAAGGAACGCACTCACCCTTTCGAGTGGGACATCCATAGAATTTGAGAATTCACACATTGAGTTTCCTTTTTTATTTTGTTTAGCCGATGATTTCCTGACGAAATTTAATTGAATGCACAGCTTCGAATTTTGCGAGTTTTTGTTAAATTGTTTAAATGGGCTAGTTGTATGTGAATTCGCTCACCCTTTCGAGTGGGACATCTATGGAATTTGAGCAGTTCACAAGGAACGCACTCACCCTTTCGAGTGGGACATCCATAGAATTTGAGAATTCACACATTGAGTTTCCTTTTTTATTTTGTTTAGCCGATGATTTCCTGACGAAATTTAATTGAATGCACAGCTTCGAATTTTGCGAGTTTTTGTTAAATTGTTTAAATGGGCTAGTTGCATGTGAATTCGCTCACCCTTTCGAGTGGGACATCTATGGAATTTGAGCAGTTCACAAGGAACGCACTCACCCTTTCGAGTGGGACATCCATAGAATTTGAGAATTCACCCATTGAGTTTCCTTTTTTATTTTGTTTAGCCGATGATTTCCTGACGAAATTTAATTGAATGCACAGCTTCGAATTTTGCGAGTTTTTGTTAAATTGTTTAAATGGGCTAGTTGCATGTGAATTCGCTCACCCTTTCGAGTGGGACATCTATGGAATTTGAGCAGTTCACAAGGAACGCACTCACCCTTTCGAGTGGGACATCTATGGAATTTGAGCAGTTCACAAGGAACGCACTCACCCTTTCGAGTGGGACATCCATAGAATTTGAGAATTCACACATTGAGTTTCCTTTTTTATTTTTTTTAGCCGATGATTTCCGGACGAACTTTAATTGAATGCACAGCTTCGAATTTTGCGAGTTTTTGTTAAATTGTTTAAATGGGCTAGTTGCATGTGAATTCGCTCACCCTTTCGAGTGGGACATCTATGGAATTTGAGCAGTTCACAAGGAACGCACTCACCCTTTCGAGTGGGACATCCATAGAATTTGAGAATTCACACATTGAGTTTCCTTTTTTATTTTGTTTAGCCGATGATTTCCTGACGAAATTTAATTGAATGCACAGCTTCGAATTTTGCGAGTTTTTGTTAAATTGTTTAAATGGGCTAGTTGCATGTGAATTCGCTCACCCTTTCGAGTGGGACATCTATGGAATTTGAGCAGTTCACAAGGAACGCACTCACCCTTTCGAGTGGGACATCCATAGAATTTGAGAATTCACACATTGAGTTTCCTTTTTTATTTTTTTTTAGCCGATGATTTCCGGACGAACTTTAATTGAATGCACAGCTTCGAATTTTGCGAGTTTTTGTTAAATTGTTTAAATGGGCTAGTTGCATGTGAATTCGCTCACCCTTTCGAGTGGGACATCTATGGAATTTGAGCAGTTCACAAGGAACGCACTCACCCTTTCGAGTGGGACATCCATAGAATTTGAGAATTCACACATTGAGTTTCCTTTTTTATTTTGTTTAGCCGATGATTTCCTGACGAAATTTAATTGAATGCACAGCTTCGAATTTTGCGAGTTTTTGTTAAATTGTTTAAATGGGCTAGTTGCATGTGAATTCGCTCACCCTTTCGAGTGGGACATCTATGGAATTTGAGCAGTTCACAAGGAACGCACTCACCCTTTCGAGTGGGACATCCATAGAATTTGAGAATTCACACATTGAGTTTCCTTTTTTATTTTGTTTAGCCGATGATTTCCTGACGAAATTTAATTGAATGCACAGCTTCGAATTTTGCGAGTTTTTGTTAAATTGTTTAAATGGGCTAGTTGCATGTGAATTCGCTCACCCTTTCGAGTGGGACATCTATGGAATTTGAGCAGTTCACAAGGAACGCACTCACCCTTTCGAGTGGGACATCCATAGAATTTGAGAATTCACCCATTGAGTTTCCTTTTTTATTTTGTTTAGCCGATGATTTCCTGACGAAATTTAATTGAATGCACAGCTTCGAATTTTGCGAGTTTTTGTTAAATTGTTTAAATGGGCTAGTTGCATGTGAATTCGCTCACCCTTTCGAGTGGGACATCTATGGAATTTGAGCAGTTCACAAGGAACGCACTCACCCTTTCGAGTGGGACATCTATGGAATTTGAGCAGTTCACAAGGAACGCACTCACCCTTTCGAGTGGGACATCCATAGAATTTGAGAATTCACACATTGAGTTTCCTTTTTTATTTTTTTTAGCCGATGATTTCCGGACGAACTTTAATTGAATGCACAGCTTCGAATTTTGCGAGTTTTTGTTAAATTGTTTAAATGGGCTAGTTGCATGTGAATTCGCTCACCCTTTCGAGTGGGACATCTATGGAATTTGAGCAGTTCACAAGGAACGCACTCACCCTTTCGAGTGGGACATCCATAGAATTTGAGAATTCACACATTGAGTTTCCTTTTTTATTTTGTTTAGCCGATGATTTCCTGACGAAATTTAATTGAATGCACAGCTTCGAATTTTGCGAGTTTTTGTTAAATTGTTTAAATGGGCTAGTTGCATGTGAATTCGCTCACCCTTTCGAGTGGGACATCTATGGAATTTGAGCAGTTCACAAGGAACGCACTCACCCTTTCGAGTGGGACATCCATAGAATTTGAGAATTCACACATTGAGTTTCCTTTTTTATTTTGTTTAGCCGATGATTTCCTGACGAAATTTAATTGAATGCACAGCTTCGAATTTTGCGAGTTTTTGTTAAATTGTTTAAATGGGCTAGTTGCATGTGAATTCGCTCACCCTTTCGAGTGGGACATCTATGGAATTTGAGCAGTTCACAAGGAACGCACTCACCCTTTCGAGTGGGACATCTATGGAATTTGAGCAGTTCACAAGGAACGCACTCACCCTTTCGAGTGGGACATCCATAGAATTTGAGAATTCACACATTGAGTTTCCTTTTTTATTTTGTTTAGCCGATGATTTCCTGACGAAATTTAATTGAATGCACAGCTTCGAATTTTGCGAGTTTTTGTTAAATTGTTTAAATGGGCTAGTTGCATGTGAATTCGCTCACCCTTTCGAGTGGGACATCTATGGAATTTGAGCAGTTCACAAGGAACGCACTCACCCTTTCGAGTGGGACATCTATGGAATTTGAGCAGTTCACAAGGAACGCACTCACCCTTTCGAGTGGGACATCCATAGAATTTGAGAATTCACACATTGAGTTTCCTTTTTTATTTTTTTTAGCCGATGATTTCCGGACGAACTTTAATTGAATGCACAGCTTCGAATTTTGCGAGTTTTTGTTAAATTGTTTAAATGGGCTAGTTGCATGTGAATTCGCTCACCCTTTCGAGTGGGACATCTATGGAATTTGAGCAGTTCACAAGGAACGCACTCACCCTTTCGAGTGGGACATCCATAGAATTTGAGAATTTTCACATTTCTTGGCCTTTTTTTTAAATTTAAATTTAAAAAAAATTTTTTTTTAAGAATCGAATCCGTAGCTTCATATTTTGGGATTTATTTTTAGTTGGCTAGTTTCGAGTGGGACATAAATCAAATATGAGAATTCGCACATTGATTTGCCATATTTGTATGTGTATGACCTACATTTGTATTTAAATTGTGTACAATGCACAATATTATTTGCGGATCTTTCTTTAAACTGCTCTTCCCGTTCGGTATGATTTCAATTATATGCCGACCGGAAAGTGCAGTTTAAGGATATGCATCGCAATTTTAATGTGAGTATTTGAAATGGCGATTGTGAGATGTTATGCAGATCGTATTTTACGATTTAAAAAAATTTTTTTTTTTTGTAAAAATTGTCTATAACTAATAGAAATAAAAAAAACGTACCACACAAACCATTTCATTACTATTTGCTTAGAGCAAGTCTGTTATATCCACATCTCTTATCGTCTCTCTCATTAATGTATCGTCTCTCCCTTTGCATAATCTCGCCCCGCCTCGTTTCCGAACACCAGCGCGCGCCAGGGATGCGATCGCGCCATGCAGGAAAAAAATGCTGATGCTACAAAAAGTTGGGCATCGATTCTTAGATGGTTTTGGGTCGTTCGCACACAGGAACCATATTTTTAGAAAATTCAGCCTTCGAGTTGAGCACCCTCAAAGTTGGGGTATGCAAAAAAGTGACTTTTTTGAGCCCTGAGGGCAAATGATGTGCAATCTTCACCAAACTTTCAGAGATGTCTGGGCTCACCAAATGGATCATTTTGAACACTAGAACGGGTCTCTAGCTTATCTGTGAGCCGAGTTATGAGTTTGCAGCCTCAATTTTGCAGCAAGGTTGCTGCAAAGGAGAAAAATCGCAGCATCTTGAAATTTTTTTTCTGGGTAGTCCATGGCTAGATCTACAACTTCTGTGAAAGTGATATGTGGGAGAATTGTTTTCCTCCGAGATATAATTTTTCGAAAAAGTGATGTTTAGTTGCGTCATCACTATGCAATCCAGGCGATTGGCTCCAAACACCGCAATAGTGGCATCCGATTAGTTAATGGATTGGCTAGCTCCAATAAAATTTTCAGGTCAATTGCTCAACTATTGCGAAAGTTACACAAGAAAAACAAAGTGTACGAATACTTTCCGGCGCGACTGTATTCAGAGAAATTGAAATGTGCAAATTTCATCTTTTGTCTTTTTGTCTGGGTATTTTGTTAATAAAAAAATCAAGAAAGGGCACGCATGCTCTCCTGATAACTCAAACATCAACGATGTCTTATCAAATCTCACGAGAGGGTTAGGAAGGAGGAACGTGTGAAATTGGAGAGAGGCGCTGTCGATGGCATACTTTCTCTCATTTGTGAATCCTTTTTGGAGATTTCACCGGCTGCAAAATGATGTGGTATTGATCTGGAATCGCGTTTGGCGGAGAGTTACACAAGCGCAATCTCACTCACACATTTTTTTGTTCGCTCCTCCAATCCCACAAATTCACTGACGCTGAGAAAAGTGAGAAATCATTTATTAGGAGAGGTACAATACTCGCTGAAATATGAAGACAATACTTTTTTTCTGGTTTTTCTTATTGATTTCTTCAATTTAGCAATAACTTGGACGAACCTCGTTTTTTGGGGTTTATTTCGTCGACAAAATGGTAGTTTGCCAGAGGGGATGCGTTCTGCGAATCGGCGACCTTAATTTTGTTTACGATTTTTAAACAAGAATATAAACAATAGGAAATCTTGTTTATGAAACACTCATCTTCTCTGCATTTAGTAGGTGCGATAATCGGTAACTTCGATGTGGATGATCGATCCGAATCTGCAAATTTAATCAAAAATCATTTTGTCACTTTAAAATATTTTCAATCTTTGTGGTTGTGATTGCGGGCGATCTTGAACAATTGGTGAAGTGTTTCAGATCGAGTAGAGAAAAAAAGAAAACGTACAAAATGCATCCCCATCAATGGAGTTGGCATTGGGTTGCTGCCTCCGGAGGAGTGAGCGTGACGTAGTTTTCAACCGGAAAGGCGCAGTCGTTATTATTGATCGAACTAACATATTATTGATTGAAAGTTTTCTCACCCTGAGAAGAGGATGACAGGCGCACGTCACAGGATCACCCGTCTACGACACCTGAAGAACCAAGACCCTCCTAACCCCCCCCCCTTCAGTAAGCAATAAAGTATAATATTGTCGAAAACTAAAAAAAAGCTAGGAAAAAATCGATTTATCTTGCAGTCAGAGGGTCAAGTGTTTGTCAGTATTTATGTCCAGTCGATTTGATGTTCGAAGCATAATGGATGCGATGCAGTCGGGCATGAAGGAGGTGTAGGTGAAATCAGTACTTATTCTGAAATGAGTTATGCTAATGGATTGCAAATAAAAGAAGGCAACTTACTACGATGATCGACAGGACGTTTCTGTAGTGCTCGAATCTGTCGAAAATCATGCAGAACTTGTTGCAATCTTGAATGGTGGCAAATTCCACCAACAATCCATCCGACTGTAATAGCAAATCATAGCTCAAACGAATGAAAAACCAAAAAAAAACATCAATAATCAGTAAGTAAGTACATCAGTAAGCGGCCATCGCATTTTATATATATATATAGAGTTATTTTTAAAGGTGGTATCTCTTTTTTCACGAGAAACCAAAAGATCACCACTTAAAAACACTCTTCTAACGCGATATGCTGATATCAGTCTATCAGCCTGATAGATAAGAGGGGGGGGGGATAACTCACCGTCCGGCGCTGCATCACAGAATTGAACACGCTTGCAATTGTACCAATGTGGCAATCTGCAAATCGTGTATTACAGTTAAAATGTTGTGCGAAATATTAATACTATTGGAATTTTAGCTTTAGGCTCAACCTACCGCCGAGCATGGGCGCGACGTTGCGCACAGAGCAGATCCTCTTCGTGTACTGTGGAGTATAGGGTTTGCTTGGAATAAACAATTTTAAAATCCCCAATACCCAGCGGCGGCGCATACCGCATTTCGGGAATTCGAAGCGACGAGGAACTCCTTCGACCACGAGACCTTTGTCTCTCAGCTCAGAAGCGGCCTGCAATAGTGTGGCGTTTTGCGGAATCGTAGAATAGTTTCCCCCGTTATTCCTTGTGATATTTTCAAATCCTGATGCGCCTGGGCGTAGATAAATTATTATTAATAGTGGTAACATACAGAGAAATCCTACTAAGAACAGGCACTCAAGTTGACCCGCCTACTAATATGTAAGTATGCGCAGCTTATATATTAGTAGGTCCTACTTACATATTAGTAGGCGGGCCAACTTGAGTGCCTGTTCTTAGTAGGATTTCTCTCTATGAACAGGAAATGCAACGAAAAAAACCCACCAGCACGTCGGACAGCTGGACCGAGAGGCGGAAGCAATTTCCCGGCAACTCCTCCAATCGCTCGCCGGCAAACTCGTCGATCAGCTCAAGCACTGTGTTCGCCAGTCGACGTAGACAGTCGATCCTGAAAAAAAGGAATATCCTAAATACGCCTTCTTGGCGTCCTAAGTTTGCGAGAAACAAACACGCCCACACACCAAATTGATTGGAGCACAACTCGACCGATTTGGTGTGCATGCACGCGCAATGAATGCCACAAGATGTAAGAATTGTTTGGGAAACGCCATTTCGTAAATTGTTGAGCAATGGGCTGGAAATGTTGAACAAAGAATTTGGAAGACCGGGACGTTCAAAAATTTACGAAATAGCGTTCCCGAAAAATTTCTCATGTTGGGGTACTACCCACACGTGAGAACGCACCTTGTACGAATCCAGCAGCATTGACCGTGGCAGTAGATGCTATCTGCTTCCCGGGGAACAGCTGCAATATTTATTGTATGTTAACGTTGGACGACATCTCCAGAAAGGGGTCACGGGAGAGAGAAGAGGCAATTGAAGCTGTACCCACTACCGACCCCTATCTGGGGGGAAGGGACGGCATGAACTCACCAGGCCCAGATAGTGGGTAGCTCCAGTGCAGCAGGCCACCTTTCGCTGATCAACGTCCTGCAAGAAAAAAAAAGAAATATTTTATTGTTAATTATAAAGCAGAGTTTTGGAATTTTGTCAGTCAATCACCTGTAGAGAAGCAGCTGCGACGAGGGCTCGCTCGGCTTCGTTCAGTGCAGGATCCACCTGCAAGAGTGCCAGTGAGTTGGGTCAAGAAAGCTGTGGCAGTGCCAGTGAGTTGGGTCAAGAAAGCTGTGGCAGTGCCAGTGAGTTGGGTCAAGAAAGCTCTGTCCCGTCTACGCGATTTCTGAAATAAAAACATACTCAATTGTTTTGGAAGAGTTGGGGATCACGCCGAGGGATACGGTAGAATACGGTAGGGGTACTGTAAGACGCCGAGCGATATGACAGAGAATGGGAAGGGGTACGGTAGAATACGGAAGGGTACTGTACAACACCGACGGATATGTCAGAAAAGGGAAGGGGCACGGGGGAATAGGTCGGGTACTGTAAGTGACCGGGGGTACGGTAGAATACGGTAGGGTACTGTAGGACACCGAGCGATATGGCAGAGAATGGAAGGGGTACTGTAGAATACGGAAGGGTACTGTAAGACACCGAGCAATATGGCAGAAGGGAAGGAGCACGGGGGAATACGGAAGGGTACTGTAAGTGACCGGGGTACGGTAGAATACGATAGGGTACTGTAAGACGCCGAGGGACATGGCAGAGAAAGGCACGGGGGAGTACGGTCGGGTAGTGTACGTGGCCGAGGGATACGGTGGGGGTGTTGTGGCCGAGGGAGACAGTATCTACATCCAGAGGGTGGGGTACTGTAGCGAGTCAGGGAGTCCGATATGGTCCGAGTCCGATATGGTCAAATTACTGACGGAATTGGATGGACGGTCCGTAGAAGGTTCGAGATTGGCATGGACGACCTGAAATGCGAGAGGTCATGCATTTTCCCGTAAAGCTTAGAAATAATCAGCGATTTAGTGTGAAGCACCTTGAGAGCGGCCTGGGCGTTCGACTGTGAGGGTATGCTTCCAGGATCCGAATTTTTCTTCAGCTGAGTACGGTAAAATGAATGAATAAGTCAAATGGGCGTTTTCTTCTTACTTTTTTTGCCAACCGACGGACAATGCTTCGTGTTCTTGACGCGACGGGCTGAAATGCACAGTTGTGACCTTGCACCAATAGAATAGCGAGGGAAGTCGGTAGGGTCCACGACCGGTTTACTCTATTTACCGACTCCAACAGCGCGGCGGGAGCTGGCCTACACAATAGTCCTTCCGTTGTGTTTCTCTCAGCTCGCTCCCGGTGCGTTGTTGGAGTCGGAAGGGAGCTATCGGTCCGCGCTTCTCCCGCCACAATTTACTCACATCATTTCCGGATGTTGGCGCCATACTTGTTAACTGGACGATACTGAAATTAATAAACGATTATGAACAAAGAGTACCGTACCCCAATTCACCCCAGTGCTACCATAGCGATGCTATAGTACCTCGCCATACTACAGTGCTCTATACTATTGCTACAGTACCCTCACTACACTCCAGTAACGTCCAGATAAAGGCTACAGTTTCCAAACAATGCTACAATACCTACGTACCAACGCTACAGTACCTCCGTACCAAGACTACAGTACGTCCATACCAAGGCTACAGTACCCCACACCAAGGCCACAGTACCCCATACCTAAGCTACAATACCTCCGTACCAAGGCTACAGTACCCCATACCAACGCTACAGTACCTCCGTACCAACGTTACAGTACATCCATACCAAGGCTACAGTACATCCATACCAAGGCTACAGAACCCCATACCAAGGCTACAGTGCCCCATACCAAGGCTACAGTAACCCATACCTAAGCTACAGTACCTCAATACCAAGACTACAGTACCTCAAAACCATGACTACAGTACCTCCGTACCAAGGCTACAGTACATCCGTACCAAGGCTACAGTACCCCATACCAAGGCTACAGTACCCCATACCAAAGCTAAAGTAACCCATACTAAGGCTACAGTAACCCATACCTAAGCTAGAGTACCTCAATACCAAGACTACAGTACCTCCGTACCAAGACTACAGTACGTCCATACCAAGGCTACAGTACCCCACACCAAGGCCACAGTACCCCATACCTAAGCTACAATACCTCCGTACCAAGGCTACAGTACCCCATACCAAGGCTACAGTACCCCATACCTAAGCTATAGTACCCCCATACCAAAGGTACAGTGCACCCATACCAAGGCTACACTACCTCCATGCTAAGGTTACAGTAACCCAAACCTAAGCTACAGTACCTCAATACCAAGGCTACAGTACTTCCATACCAAGGTTAAAGTATCTCCATACCAAGACTACAGTACTCTCACCGTACCGCTATCATACAAGCGAGTGTGTCATGTCCAACCTACAGTACCCCCCACTGCTATAGTATCCAGATGTGCCACTCTCAATCCTACAGTATCCTCCACCACGGTAGATAGCCATGAAGAGATCTTCGAACGGGACGGGCGCCTCCACACCTGACTGTGACGATGAAGCGGGGTGGAGATTCGGGCAGCCCGAGATTGGATGCCTGAATAAACTTGGAATTAGGTCTGTAGGTACACCTCCACCATCCCCATCGGATCCTCAATCATACCTGAGCACGAGCGATGCAAAGCGATGAGGGAGCAATGAGGGACGAATTTACTGAAGAAAAAATTTGGAAATTCTGAAAAATTTGGTGTGGAGGTACACCTCCACTCGCAAGTGAGGATCCTCAGCCATACCTGGACCTCGAAGATGGATGTGAGTAGAGAGGGAAGAGGAGAGGGTGAGTCGCGAGGAGTGAAAAATGGAGAATGAATGGAGAAGGCCGCTCTCCCGCTCTCATTGAAAATAGGAGTGGATTATCGATTTGCCAGTCAAAAGGGCAATTATCGATTGCATTATGCAAAAAATGAGCGGTGTTTGGCGATTTGAGTACATCCAAATGAGGGAGCGCACGTGAATCGATCACGTGCGTTGTTTTGGGTTGTTTCCGCTCGTTTTTTCTAGGAAAAACAACGATAAACTTGACAAGACAAAACAAGAGACTGGCGCGGATATTTAAATCGAACATTTTCGTCAATATGGAAATGCGGTTTGCTGCCTTTCCAAGTGTAAATATGTATATAGGAATCGTAAAATCAATAAATAATGCTCGTTCTCTCCATAAATCACTTTACAGGCAATTTTGCACATAGCTAAAATATATTAAATAGGCCATTTCACTGTCTTCGTCCCCTATTTTTCATTTCTTAAACAAAGGGTCTACACCCTCCTTGTTATACAAGCTCTCTCCACATCATTCCACAGGCCGGTCAACCTTACAGAAACCTTACAGAAAGGGCTTTGGAGTGAGAGAGTGTGTGAAATTGAGAGGGACTCTCTAACTTTCGCACATTCTCTCGCTCTAACCCTGTTCTGTAGGTTTGGAATCATGTGTCTCGTTTGCTAACGGAGATGAGAGAGTGCAAAACGAGGATCGTGTCGAATTGTTTTCCAATAAAGCCCTTTTGGAATCGTTTTCCTTGCAAAATTTGCGTTCACTGAAGTACATTTCCATCGATTACACTCTTGTGTTTTCACGCTGTGGGCTTTTCAACGCTTTTCAACCTGAATTCTCCATTTTTATCTTTCCAAATTGTGCCGAAAGTAAAATTCAGCTAACGTGTTCACCTGCCCATTGATAAGTACTGTGGCGCCGGCGCCGGTGGCGCCAATTCTGGCCTCGGAGCCGTTGACGACGACGCTGGCGCTGAAAAAAAAAAGTTTCCAAATGATTCAGAGAGCGTAGGAGTTCGCAGGAAAAGTGTTTTACGATATTCGAAACGTGACTGAACGTGTTCTAACACATTTTAACGTGAAAAATCGAAAATTTTGAAAAGTTCCAAAAAAGATTCAGAGAGCGTAGGGAATCACAGGAAACATCTCTGAAAGTGTTCTAAAAGTTCTGAACGCACTGTATCCTGCGTTTCCGTTGTGAAAGGCTCGTGAGGCAGAGAGCGATAAAAAAAAGTTGCCACGGAGCCACGAAGTGGCGTAGGGGCTTTAATGTAGCCCGGAGCCGGCTACCGAGCTCCCCCTGGACCGTACCTGGAGCCACCTCCCGAGCTCCCCCTAGACCGTACCTGGAGCCACCTACCGAGCTCCCCCTGGACCGTACCTGAAGCCACCTACCGAGCTCCCCGTGGACCGTACCCACACCCAGAACTATGCATAGAGCGTAGTGTACGCATAGAGCATAGTGCATTTAACCTCAATACCACCCCGCTAGTTGCATTACGAAACGTTGTCCCTTCTATGTCTCATTTCACATTTCCTCATTCCTTAGAGCAATTCCATGCGGCAACACCATTTCGAAAGAGAATATAATTGCAAGTAATTAGAAAATATCAAATACCTATCTACCTCCGCGCCGGCCCCAATAACGATCACGGTGGCGCGGTCGCCGACGACGTTTACCGTGGCGCCGGCGCCAGTGGCTGTCGAGGGCGCCCGCGATAAGTTCCATGAGTATTCTTCTCCTTTTTCTTTGATTCTTCTGAACTTCCTAACAAAATACCTGGAACGGGAAACGTAAAGGTTGGGTGCTGCCGGGAACAATGGGCAATCCACTTATTTTTTATTTATCGTACATCACAAGGGTGCGACAACATGTACATAAATGTGCAACTAAAAGAGAAAGAGAAGGGGGTTCAAAGGGGGCTTACCGGTAAGACCGTTAGCTAACGAGGAATGTGCATTGGAATATGAATACACCTCTATGAAGCAAATTCGGTAAATGATAAAGGAAAAGGGTGAAGAATGCGAAAAATTTGATTGGCTATTACACACACTCGTCCAAAATTTTAAGCCATTCGGTTGCTAATCCTTGTTAAACGCAGAAATGATAGACTATAGTGCATGGCAAAGCAAGAGACAAACCATTGAAAGAGAGTACACACGCCGGTAGTCCATAATATGATTCAAAAATTAATCATTCAAAAAGCAAAAATCAAAAATCATTCAAAAATTGCAATTATCTATACATGACCTCTTCTTATTGCTAAATTATCACTGACATTATCGATCGTTATCTCAGGATATCGCATATTACGACATAAATGAATGTTTATCAAAAAAAAATGTTGTGAAAGCAAACGTGCTGAAAATGCACAAGCACGGGTCTCGTGAGATGGAGGAATGACATTTTTAGGGGCAAACGTGATTTCTTCACGCGTAAAGCCATGAAATATCTCTACACAGAGAGAAAACATACTAGGAATACGACATCAAGTTATAATATATAAGTATTGCCTACTAATATATAAGTAGGGCTTTAGTAGGCCCTACTTATATATTAGTAGGCGTGCCAACTTGATGTCATATTCCTAGTATGTTTTCTCTGTGTGTATTTCTCTTTCCCAACTTGTGTGTATGTTACTCAAACGGCAAACAATGATGCCAAACAGCCGACATCATGCCAAAATACTCTTATCAAACATCCATTTTGACGATAATTATTCGTTTCGATGTGTTTATGCGACTTTTACTGGTCATTATTCGCAAAATTTTGTTAATTTTGATTATTTGGGTGGAAGACAGTTCATAACCGATGCAGGGAAGTTGATATGCCTTGATCATCTTGAATCCACCTCAATCAATCAATCATTTATCATGCCAAAACCTGATTGAATTGTAGTGATATGAAATAGTATGAAGCAACAGAGTCGAAATTACATTACAATACGATATACGACGGGTGCAACTAAAATTTGCACCATAGTTACCTAAAAAGTAGGGTACCATTCCAAGTTTTCGGAAGCTTGGTTCGCACAGCGAAAAGCCATGTTAAAGGAATTTCAACTTACTTATTTGAACTACATACTTGGGAACTACTTACTTTCGTCTACTGTTTGGTTCTATAACATGCGTCACCACTGTTTCCCTCGATTTCCCCTTAAAAACCATACTGGCACATTGTCAAAATGGTTATTCGGAACAACCATTTTGACAATTTGTCAGAATGGTTGGTCGGCCAAACCATTCTGACAAATTGTCCGAATGGCCTGTTAGTTATATTTTTGTGCAACAATCTTTTCTTTTTATTTAGAATTTATATCGACATTGATTGTGGGATATGTGCAACACAGTGAGCTTTTATTTGACGTCAATCATAGATAAATTGAGCCCCAGTCCCCAGTCCGCCCCGGAAGCCTACCGTACCATCACCGCTTTCGCCAAGACCGCGGCTACCAACTGCTGGAGGAAGCGCCAAACCCCGCCCTGGATTTCGCCCACCACTCGTCGCCTACTCGCCTCCCGTCATTCCCTTCGCGCTGACCCTCGAACCACCGTGTCCTACTCCATTTCCTGCAAGACAGCCCGTGCCGCCCTTTGTGACGACATCCGCAGAAGGAAGGAGAATCAAGCGCACCTCGTGGCTGCCAAGGGAAGGAGCATCGTCAAAACGATGAAGGACCTCCACTCGTCTCGGAAACGCCTACTCGTCCCTGACCCAATCTCTGGCGCGCTCTCTCAAGATGCAACCAAGCTTGCCGTCAAACGTTTCTACGAGACTCTCTACACCCCTGCAGTGGCGCTCCCTCTCGCTGCCGCCCCACCCTCTGAGCCCTTTCCACCGTTCCTGGCTGATGAAACCCGACATGCTCTATCCCTCCTCAAGTGTGGTCATTCCCCCGGCTCCGATGGTGTCCTCCCTGATATGCTCCATCTATCAAGGGAGTACCTCGCTCAACCGCTAGCCGATCTACTGAACCACCTTGTTGCCGGTGACCCCGTCCCTGGAGCTCTGGTCGAAGCTGTCGTCTCCCTTCTTCACAAGAAGGGCGATCCCTCCAACATTGGCAACTTCCGCCCCATCTCACTACTGACAGTCACCCTGAAGAGCATTACCCGTGTCATCCTAAAGCGAGTCGAGACGTCTCTCGATGAGTCGGAGTCACTCACCCAGACCGGTTTCAGGAAAGGGTTCAGTACTCTCGACAATCTGCACGCCATTAAGCAGCTCGCTGAAAGGACTCACGAATATGGTATGCCTCTCTACCTCGGATGCGTCGACTTCAAGAAGGCCTTCGACTGCGTGGAATGGAATGCAGTGTGGCAAGCACTCTGCACGTTTGGAGTCCATCCCACCCTCGTCGATCTCTTACGTCGCCTCTACGAGTCCTCTTCCACCCTAATCCGAGTGAACGAGGACCTGGTCCCAGTGTGCGTGAAGAGAGGAGTCCGCCAGGGAGACACACTTTCTCCCCGTCTCTTCAACGCGGTACTGAGAAGCGCGATGGACGACATCGATTGGGAGACCTGCGGAATCCGGATCGACGGACGCCATCTTAGTCATCTGGAGTACGCGGACGACGTCGCCCTTGTCGCCAAGTCTCGACCGGAACTGGAGAAGATGCTGCGAAAGCTCATGGAAGCGTGTGCACGAATCGGTCTCGAAGTCAATGCCTCCAAAACGGTTCTCCTTACATCCTGTAGCACGACTCGCGCACCCATTACCATCGACGGTCAAGTATTCAAGTTCGTTGAGTTTACCACATATCTTGGCGGGAGAATTTCCCTTCCCCTGGACCCCTCCGAAGAAGTGGAATACAGGATTCGTCTGGGTTGGGCTGCCTGGAGCAAACTCCACCACCTGCTGGCGTCACGCATTCTTCCTATGAAGACTAAGAGGAGGCTCTTCGACAGCTGCATCTTGCCTACCGTACTCTATGGTAGCGAGGTGTGGGCTTTGAGATCGAGTGACAAAGAGCGCCTCGATGTCACCCTGAGGAAGATGGAACGTCGGATGATTGGAGTCACCCTTCTGGATCGAATGAGGAATGAACGATTACGAGAAATCACCCAAATTCGAGACTGGAATAAGGAGGCACTTAAACGGAAAGCGAAATGGGCCTTGAAGATAAGGCGAATGGAAATCAACCATTGGACGCGGGCAACTACGATGTGGACCCCCTACAACTGGAAACGCCCCCAAGGCCACCCCAATACCCGATGGAGAGATGACCTGAAACGAGCAATCGGGCCCCAATGGTGGAATGCAACTAACGAAGAATTCCGGCCCATCCTCATCTGAGCACTATTGCCTGACATGATAAATAATTGAATTGAATTGAATTAATAGATAAATTGAGGTAGCGGATATTTATAAAATCTTCTTCCTGATAGCTAAATTCCAGTGAATTTATCGTACTCTAAACATAATAGACTGCGTATCGGTCATCGTCATCCTTGATCCTTTCTGGAAAAGTGGCTAAATATTGACAGAAATAATGATAGTCAATGAGCGTGTAATAAAGTGAAATAAGCACCGACCAACTGCGAAGGGAAGAATCTGTGAGAATGAATTAAAATTAAGCGAAAAACAAAGGGGATGACCAGATTTGACTAAGATTTGAACGAGCGATCTCTCTATCTCACGAGGTTCTCTCTCTTTTTACACATTCTCTTGTTTCTGACCCCTTTCTGGATCTGTGAACTGATGTGGAAATTATCGTTCCGAGCAACTCATAATTAATATACATAATACACAACATAATGACATCAATATAAAAAAGCGGAATAATTAGGCGGTACGCCATTCTGACAAGTTGTCAGAATGGTTCGGCCTCTTCCTAAATGATCAGTCCAAATCGCCATTCTGACAAGTTGTCCGAATGGTTTGCCGGGCGAGCCATTACAAAAGCCTGTCAGAATGGCGATTTAAAACAAACCACCAGCAATGATTAGGGAGATGGAGATTTCCTTATCCGCCGAATATACACATTGCAATATTGGCGAATATTAAGACAGAAATTTCGCAATCTATAGCTCTTGATTTCATCCATTAATGAAAGAAAAAGATGCTTTTTCGAAGTTGTGGTGCAAATTTTAGTTGCACCCGTCATATATGATTTAGGATAGAAGGAACAGAAACCTCAATGTTAGTCACAGTGATTGTTGATTATGTCTAAATAATGGATTATGTCTCTACATCTCAGTTTTTCCAATCACTTGTAGATTCTGCAGTGCCGAGATAACCTGAAAAAAAATATTTTGTAAATTAAAAATAAGGAAATTCATCGGAAATACTTTATTCCGAATATTTAGAAAGCTGCCTGATTCAGTAGAGAATATGCAAAAGTGAGAGGGAATCTCCCACTTTCGCACATTTCTATCGATACATTGTTTCTCGAAGTTTTGCATACTTTCGAATTATTCTTCTCTGATTGGGATAACTTCCATTATGTATTTTTCCCTCTCATATTTTACAATCGCAAAATTATTCACCGCTAAACAATAAGTGCCTGGTCCTTACCGTCATGCATGTGTACCGTGTTCATGGATAATGACGCCGGCGCCAGCTAAGGGAACTGCGTAGGCAGCGCCAGAAACCTCGGCGCTGGCGCCGTCCCCATTTACGACTGTTGTTAAAGTCACTCACGAGGTATGTTCCGCCTTTGCCATTGATAATTTCACTCGCACCGCAGTTCCCATTAGGGTTGCCCGTTCGGTGTCGGTTTCGGTAATACGGCGTCTCTTTTTCTCTGGTTCTCTTCCCTTTATCAGCCGTATTACCGATCTCTCGCTGAGACAGCCGTAATACGAAAACCGAACTTGCATCCCTAGTTCCCATTACATGCGCCGGCGCCATCATGCTCAGAGCGCGAAGTCTCCAGCTTTCCTTACTCTGGAGTGTTCACTTCTCCTAGTAATGGGAGACTTGATGTCTCCATCTCTCAATTTCGCATGCTCTTTCAGCTGGAGACAACATCTCCAGAGTACGGAAAGCTGGAGACTCTGTGTGCTTGTGCGGTATTGTCGGCGCGGGCGCCAGTTACCAGGACCGTTGCGCTCTCTTCTCTGAAGAGCTCACTGCAGTCAGCTGTCGACCGTCGCGTTGCACATCATTCCACAGGCCGGTCAACCCTCCAGAAAGGCCTTTGGAGTGAGAGAGCGTGTGAAATCGAGAGGGACTCTCTCACTTTTGCACACTCTCTCGCCCTGACCCTGATCTGTAGGTTTGGAATCCTGTGGTTGGCGCCGACGCAGTACAGATGGAATTTGGCGCCGGCGCCCACGATTTCCGCGCAGATGGCGACATGCTTGCGGTGATCGCGACGTAGTATTCGTCTATGGCCTCCGTTGTGTGGTTAGCGTGGAATGTACTCACATAGATACACTTGAGCCGGAAAAAAATGCCGTAAAAAGAGTGAAAATCGCCTTCTGACTGTATACATACGGGTGGAGCATACTTTCAGCGAAGCTCGACTTAACGATATCAATGCAAATCCAAATATTTCGGTAACTTGAACAACCAGGGATTGGCTCTGTTCGTTCTGACCACTCTGTGCCCGCAATGCTTGAAGGTTGTTCAATATGGCTCTAAAGAGGAGAGAAATGCTTTCACCACGCTTGGAGAAGGGGGAGGGGAGAGAGGAGTTGCACTCTCGATAATCTCTGACCATCTGCATACACGCATTTGCCTAGGCAGCGTGCTCTATCCCAGACGCCAGACGATTGTTCTTACAGTATTCTAACTTCGGGCGCACAATGCCATCCTGGTGGGATATCCACCTGTTCGTCCGTGATCTAAAATGCATGGTTCTACATGGTTCCAAACGAGAGAAGTCCGAAATGTGCGAAAAGAGTGGATCTGAAATCGTGTTTTTGATGTTAAAAGCAGAAATAAAGGGAAGGTGAGAGTGCCCCGCAACACTCCCAGTGTACACAGACTCACGGAATGTTATACGTGCCTGTCTGTTTCTCCTTTTCAAGCAGAATTTTATTTTGGTAAGTAAGAACGGGGAATATTTAATAAAATATCTAGTAATTCTGTTCCTTGAGATATGTTCATGCAATTTACTGAAGGGTTGAGAAATCTAAATGAGTTTCACGAATCATACGAGAATGCGCAGAAATTATGTGAGATATTGTTACGTCGTGTAGCTCCAACACTCAAAACACACAAAAAAACAATCCATATGTTTTTTTTCAGTTTCGCTCAGCTACAGTGCACCGTTATCGGATATGTATCACGACCTCTTCTTATGATGGAAAGAATCAAAAGTAGAGTTTTGAAATTCTTGTAAATAACTGGATCAGTTCTCTACATTTCGCGCAATCTTCGACCAGTACACCGGCTAGGGATTATTTGAAATGAAGAGATCTAATCCCATCATCTAACTGATCTTCAAACTCTAGTAAAACGCATTAAAAACAATTTTTTTTGAAAATTTTCTGTGATGTGCGTTGTGCGATTTATTCAAATAATACGAACGCAGATAAAGTATTTAGGGGGGAAACCACATTTATTCCGCTGTACGTAAGACAATGCAACATTCGATCGAGTGTCAGTACGCGTGCTACGTAGCCGCCAATATTGTGCCACCTCTACATTTTCGAATACATCTTTTTTTTCAAACTTATCGAATCTTTCTAATTTTTTGAGAGTGATTGGGAATTATGATTGCCGTTGATATAGTTTGAACAAAGATATATTCGAAAAATGTAGAGGTGACACAATATTGGCGGCTACTGTACATGTTAGCCAACTGATAACTCCAATTCGTCAGATCAGCAAGGGAGCGAGACAAGTAAGTTGTAGCCCTGTTTCATACAGAGAGAATGAATATACTGAGATGAGACACCTAGTATATGATTTTTCTGAATATTGAATGTATTCGCGCGTCGAGAGAGCGTGCGAAAACGAGAGATTTGTAAGCATATCATATACTAGGTGTCATATCTCAGTATAGTATACACTCAATACTGCGTATATTAAATCTGGGTGCACTCCTGTTGGTGCACCCAGATGTGCGCACGTCTTTCCTACAGTTCTTCCCTCTCTCGTAGCGCAGATACTGAGTCCAGAATGTAGAGTTTGAAATTCGGGCAAATAATTGGACTAGATTTCTCCATTTCTCTCACAATCTACTCCGACCGATTAGCGAGTTAGTGTGCGAAATGAAGAGTGCTAATCCAATTATTTACCCGAATCTCAAACTCTACCAGAAGGGAAATCAATGTGAGAGTGATAGTGCACTGATGTGGTGTTAGTTTTCGGAAAAAGGGAATGGAAAAAGGCCAAGATTTGAATTCCCGCAATTTCTTATCTCAGTTCTCCGTGGAGCAATCGACTCAAAATTTTGTTTATAGGTGTAAAAGGGTCGAAAAATGTTATATTCGAAGTTTTGAGTCGATTGCTCCACGGAGAACTGAGATATGAAATTGCGGGAATTCAAATCTTGGCCTTTTTCAATTTCCTTTTTCCGAAAACTAACACCACATAAACGAGCCATGGACGTGCACGGCCGTGGTGCGTTTATGCACGATGCATTCAGAAACAGAGTGCACTCAGAGAAAAAGCATGGGAGGTAGCAAATGAATTACTTACTTTTAAGCATGGGAAATGAGGAGAGTGTAAGTAATTCATTTACTAACTCGCATGCATGGCCAAGTAATTTTTCTCTGAGTGTAGTATCTCACTCCTTTGCATATGTCGACGTTGAATAAACTTTATATCTATTACCGATCTGTGCATATTTCAAATGAATATAGTGTAATCTGCATACTTATTTTATCGCCCGATCCCTTTCGCCCCTCCTTTCCCACGGTGTACTGCAGCAGATCGCAGTCCCGTCTCTCTCTCTCTCTCTCGTTCTCTCTCTCTCTCTCTCTCTCTCTCTCCCTCTCGATCGAGCAAAACCCCCGCCTGTCCACCCTCCTCCTCCTTCTTCTCCCGAGTTGTAATACGCCTTGAGAACACTATCCCCGACTTTTATAGGGTTCTATGTTAGGAGATCTTGAGTGTACATGCAGCTATCTTCAATCATTTCCAAAATTTGCCATACTATTTCACATTTAACCATTTAAATGGATCAATTCTCAGCTGAACTAACGTTATGCAAAAATTTCCACCGATGCGAAATGAAAGCAACAAATAAAAACAGTGAGGACCGATTGTGAGTTGCAAGATATGGCGATTTTTCCCACTCTTATCATATTCTGTCGAACCAACCCCCCCCCCCCCCGCCCGCTTGCCCCTCTCCCCTCCTCTTCCCTCCATCTCCCCGCTCTCCTAGTTGTAATATCGACAGAGGTGCCGGCAGACTCGATCTTTCCCATGCTCTCCTCGTTCCGCACACTCTCTAGACGGTCAGAGGGAGCGAGAGAGTGTGTGGATTGAGGAGGGACAGAGCGTTGCTGGTCCTATAGTGGACAGATATTGAATGGAGATTCGATTGACGATTGACCGTCCGATGAGAGAGGGAGAGCCGCGGGGGGGGGGGGGCTGCGAATTTCAGAATGATGTGGTGTTAGTTTTCGGAAAAAGGTCACGGAAAAAGGCCAAGATTTGAATTCCCCGCAATTTCTTATCTCAGTTCTCCGTGGAGCAATCGACTCAAAACTTCGAATATAGCATTTTCGACCCTTTTACACCTATAACCGAAGTTTTGAGTCGATTGCTCTACGGAGAACTGAGATATGAACTTGCGGGAATTCAAATTTTGTTCTTTTTCCATTTCCTTTTTCCGAAAACTAACACCACATGAGAGTCCCAGAACCAATCGGATATATTGAAGCGTTTGAACGCTCAAAACACTCAGAGAATTTACATGGAAATGAGTTGCATAATACACTTATACTTGCTAAAGAAATTGCGAGTGAAGTTGGCAAAGGGTTAAGTGCGCCATTTTTCTGATTTAATATCATTCACACTCTGTAAACACCCACACGATTTCACATTACATCTGCGACGATGGACTAATTGTGTGGAGTAAAGATATCTACAAGCGAACATTGACGAATGAATCCGTAGTATTAATGCGACCCGTGAAACCAGAATATCACGGCTTTAGAATTTGTTGGAAAAAGGCTTGAATGCATGCGGAGAGCGATATGACATATGAGAGACTATCTGAGCGGATCGAAATAGTGTTGGCAGTTGACGAAATTTCCGATTGAAGACTAACAACGTTATGTTGTAGTGCATTTGGTGAGAGTCATGAATTTGCTATTCCGGAAGTTCAAAAATGTTTCTACGCCTCAGGGCAAAAATATTGGTAGTTGTGACGTCACAAAACTTTTTCGTCAGATCGAATGGAATCTTTCCGATTCTTAGTGCGATCGATAGCCCATCGAAATACAAGAGTTTTTTACTCTCGCAACTTTTTTGATCAGAGTTCACGCAGCCCATTTATTCATCAAAAACAGTTTCTCACTTAATTTTCAATTCTACTAGAGGTCCTGCAAAATTTTCCCTCGTCCTACTACATCGCACGGCAGTTGCGCACAATCTGTGAAAAATAAAGAATTTAAAAGTTTCTGGCAGGAAGTCAAAAACGGAAAAGTATAAGAAATTCTTAATAAAATATGAGCCGTCCGCCTCCGGAGAGATAAAGTACTGTAAGTATTTTCGTCAAACTTTTTATTTTTATGGAAATTCCTGAATACTTTCGTGTTTTTTCACTCTTAGTATACACTAATGTTACCAGAAACATTGCAAACGCTAACTAATATGAGAAATATTACAGTTAACACAGAATTTGACCCTTGTTGCTTTAATCGAGAACTGATTTTATTAAGATTTTTCGTATACTTTTCCGTTTTTGACTTCCTGCCAGAAACTTTTAAATTCTCTATTTTTCACAGATTGTGTGCAACTGCCGTGCGATGTAGTAGGACTAGGGAAAATTTTGCAGGACCTCTAGTAGTATTGAAAATTAAGTGAGAAACGGTTTTTGATGAATAACTGGGCTGTGTAAACTCTGATCAAAAAAGTTGCGAGAGTAAAAAACTCTTGTATTTCGATGGGCTATCGATCGCACTAAGAATCGGAAAGATTCCATTCGATCTGACGAAAAAGTTTTGTGACGTCACAACTACCAATATTTTTGCCCTGAGGCGTAGAAACATTTTTGAACTTCCGGAATAGCAAATTCATGACTCTCACCGAATGCACTACAACATAACGTTGTTAGTCTTCAATCGGAAATTTCGTCAACTGCCAGCTTCCTGAAGAAATATGTCGACCCACTCAGATAGTCTCTCATATCTTCTTGCTGCATTACGGAAATTCCGGCAAGAATATGCAAATTATGGTAACTAGTTAGAGAGTGCGAAAACGGGTGATTCTCTGTATTGATATTGTATAATATTTCAATATAGGTATTTTGTCAACAACTCCGTTATCGTGGCACCAACCGTCTCTCTCTCTCACATTCCCATACTCTCTCGTTTTCCACTAGTTGCTCACCTATAGGGTAGACTACTAGTGGAAAGTGAGAGAGCGTGGGAAATTGAGAGGGCCACTGGTACTACTACTGGTGGGCGAAAACCAGAGCGGTGTACTCGAAAGTCGTCGAATTTGGGTACGTCGTGAAACACATCTCACCTTCCACGGCGTGCAGGGCAAAGCGTCAAAAGTGAACTCCTCTGGTATTCTTTTACCAGTAGATTACTAGTAGCCTGTCCACTAGTAGTTTCTACTGGTAAATCTACTAGTGGTCAGGCTACTAGTAATCTACTGGTAAAAAAATACCAGAATCGTGGTCAGACCGTCGGCCACTTACCTCCTATTTTCTCTTAAACTCGCTAAATATCTGCCTGGATTTGGATAGACTCGCAAGAATTCCGTATTGTCTCCTGTAATCAAATCAGTTTCTCTGTATGAGCGACCCCCACACCCCCGACCCTTCATGATCTCACTCTGTTATGCTGTATTCGTTTCTCTTTCTATTTGTAACCGCGTTTCCATTGAACACGCATAAATAAATATATATATGAGAGGAATCGCGATAGGATCGACCATTTGAGGGGTGTAAGTGGCGGTAGAATTTTTTTTCAACCAATTTCGCTCTAAAGAGAATCCAAGGTACTATCAACAGTGCTCTTTCTAATAGCGTTTACCAATTTTCACGAAACTTCTTATTTTTCGAGTACGCGCGTGTCAAAGTGACGGACCTTTGACATTTAACATCGAGTGTACCTCAGTAGAAAAATCATAACTTTATTTAATGTTGAGATATCAAATTCTAGTTTTGTTCATTAGAAAGAAGAATACTTTCCCCTCATTTTAGCGACCACCGCATCATTCCTGGATGAACGGCCGGTCGGGGGCTGTCACTTTTGTGAAAAGTGTCGTAACTTTTCAAATCGGAAAATCTAATAAACGCCTCAATGCGGCTTTTGTAGACCATAGTTATGTTTAATTCCACCGCATGTTTCAGCCTGATCGGTACATGCGAAAAAAAAGAGCGCTGGTTTAAGTGTATCTCGATCAAAACGACTCCTTTGGAAAATACTGTTCTAGCATATTTACCTGTCTCATTTAGGATAAAAATTTATCCAAATACCCAAAAATGATAATTGGTAACTATACATCCCTGAATATCCATGAATTGGACCGAGAAATTGAATTTTTCTGAAAAATCCGCCAAAAACGTATAATTGAATGAAACTAACGTTAAAACAGTGTGCAAGGTGGTGAATCAACTTTTAATGTGAATACATGCTGGGACGAGATCCCCAAACTTGCCAGACAAAAAGAGCGCTACTTTGATTGGAGATATTTCACTTAAAAGATTCGTTAAATTCTTTCAAAACAGGGTGTGATTTCGCTTGTTCGTTCACGACCTACACGCTTCTTACGATGCGACAGTATAGCGCTCGGCATGCTGACCAACTTTGTTTTTGAAATTGAGTTCGTATCTGTTCATAGAAAAGAGATATGGTCTCCATAACTTTGAAATTGCGCGAGGGATGCGCGCGCTCTAGCCCCCACCCGCTCTCTCGCGCTCTCTCACTTTCACACACTCTCTCGTCTAGTTCGGTGTCAGTGAAGAGCAAAACCGTTTACGAGTATTGGCAAACGCATGAATTTCATATTTTACCTCAAATATTACATTCTTGACATCATCGGACATATTCATGCTCTCTACTTACGAGAGAGTGTGTGAAAGTGAGAGAGCGCGAGAGAGCGGGTGGGGGCTAGAACGCGCGCATCCCTCGCGCAATTTCAAAGTTATGGAGACCATATCTCTTTTCTATGAACAGATACGAACTCAATTTCAAAAACAAAGTTGGTCAGCATGCCGAGGGCTATACTGTCGCATCGTAAGAAGCGTGTAGGTCGTTAACGAACAAGCGAAATCACACCCTGTTTTGAAAGAATTTAACGAATCTATTAAGTGAAATATCTCCAATCAAAGTAGCGCTCTTTTTGTCTGGCAAGTTTGAGGATCTCGTCCCAGCATGTACTCACTTTAAAAGTTGATTCACCACCTTGCACACTGTTTTAACGTTAGTTTCATTCAATTATACGTATTTGGCGGATTTTTCAGAAAAATTCAATTTCTCGGTCCAATTCATGGATATTTAGGGATGTATAGTTACCAATTATCATGTTTGGGTATTTGGATAAATTTTTATCCCAAATGAGACAGGTAAACATGCTAGAACAGTATTTTCCAAAGGGGTCGTTTTGATCGAGCAACACTTAAACCAGCGCTCTTTTTTTTCGCATGTACCGATCAGGCTGAAACATGCAGTGGAATTAAACATAACTATGGTCTACAAAAGCCGCATAGGGGCTTTTATTAGATTTTCCGATTTGGAAAGTTATGACACTTTTTACAAAAGTGACCACCTCCGACCGGCCGTTCATCCAGGAATGATGCGGTGGTCGCTAAAATGAGGGGAAAGTATTATTCTTTCTAATGAACAAAACTAGAACTTGATATCTCAACATTAAATAAAGTTATGATTTTTCTACTGAGGTACACTCGATGTTAAATGTCAAAGGACCGTCACTTTGACACGCGCGTACTCGAAAAATAAGAAGTTTCGTGAAAATTGGTAAACGCTTTTAGAAAGAGCACTGTTGATAGTACTTTGGATTCTCTTTAGAGCAAATTTGGTGAAAAAAAATTCTACCGCCGCACAGTGGTCGATTCTCTGGCGATTCCTCTCATATACAGTAGCGGACAAAAGTCTTCGGGCACTTTTTATATCTGATACAACTTTTTAACCCAAAGGGGCTTTGATACGATATGGTAAGACCATATACCAAATCTATTGGAGATTACGATGCAACTATTGGGGCATTGCGAAATCGATCAGTAATTGCGTCGTGATGACGCAATCGATGTACACTTTTTTGAAGTGCCATTATTCTTACATGGATTTTTTCCCGCTCGTCTAACTTTCAGGATGTTGAGACCTGGCCACGACCTACCTAGAAACTTTTTTTCAAGTTGCTGCGGTGCCGCTACTTGGCTGCCGCCAAACTGCAAAATGGAGACCTGAAAATCATATCTCGCCGTTTAGACATCGCCCAGACCCGATCAATGCACCAAAATGATCGCCATCATGACTACCGATGATCCTGGGAATATGGTCGCGGTAGGTCACCAATTGCCCTCAGGGCACGAAAAAATCACTTTTTCGCATTATTGTGGTCTGACGAAGGGGAAGTCTATAGGACGTGCTCGAGAGATCTGGTTTGGGCGTGGATTTGGTTGAGAATCTATGGGAGATCCGATTCCTAGCTGCAATAAGCGTTTCGATTAGATTCCTGCCCGCGACGATCGATTTCCGGAAGGACACTGGTTGGGCCACGCCCATTTTCTGCCCGTTGACAAGGTTCTGACTTTTGAGTGTATCTCGGTACTGAGTTAACGGAGAAGGCTGGCAGACCCATCAATGGAATCAGCATGGCTGGCTCTATAATCTTATTCACAAAATTTTATCATCACTGTGCAATATTGCATCATCCTTAGGCAATAATCCTCAGAATTGTAAAATATTGCATATTAATGACGTAATTTGTGCTCTAGAGTAGCGGAAATATCAAATTTATCTGATTGGAATTTATTCCACTATTATTCCTTGACTAACCGCTAAGAAAACGCAAAAAAATAGGAATATTGCCTAAGGATGATGCAATATTGCATGTGATGATGAAATTTTGTGAATGAGATTATAGAGCCAGCCACGCTGATTCCATTAATGGGTCTGCCAGCCTTCTCCGTTAACTCAGTACCGAGATACACTCAAAAGTCAGAACCTTGTCAACGGGCACAAAATGGGCGTGGCCCAACCAGTGTCCTTCCGGAAATCGATCGTCGCGGGCAGGAATCTAATCGAAACGCTTATTGCAGCTAGGAATCGGATCTCCCATAGATTCTCAACCAAATCCACGCCCAAACCAGATCTCTCGAGCACGTCCTATAGACTTCCCCTTCGTCAGACCACAATAATGCGAAAAAGTGATTTTTTCGTGCCCTAAGGGCAATTTGTGACCTACCGCGACCATATTCCCAGGATCATCGGTAGTCATGATGGCGATCATTTTGGTGCATTGATCGGGTCTGGGCGATGTCTAAACGGCGAGATATGATTTTCAGGTCTCCATTTTGCAGTTTGGCGGCAGCCAAGTAGCGGCACCGCAGCAACTTGAAAAAAAGTTTCTAGGTAGGTCGTGGCCAGGTCTCAACATCCTGAAAGTTAGACGAGCGGGAAAAAATCCATGTAAGAATAATGGCACTTCAAAAAAGTGTACATCGATTGCGTCATCACGACGCAATTACTGATCGATTTCGCAATCCCCCAATAGTTGCATCGTAATCTCCAATAGATTTGGTATATGGTCTTACCATATCGTATCAAAGCCCCTTTGGGTTAAAAAGTTGTATCAGATATAAAAAGTGCCCGAAGACTTTTGTCCGCTACTGTATATATATATATATATATATATATATATATATATATATATATATATATATATATATATACTTGCTCATCGTGAAGGAATGTGAAAAAGCGGCGCACATGAATTAGCGCCTCGAGAAAGCGATCAAGATCGAAAGAAGACAGTGCGAAATGGCAAAGTCACGAACGCTTTCCACTCTTGCCCGTCCCTAGTTGACAAAAAAACTATGTTTCGGGAGTAGTGATGGCCTCGTAAAAAATAGCTCTCTACATTTCTCTCACTCTCACACTTGTCTTACCGACGAGATTGTGCAGAATGATGAGGGCATTTCTTGCGATGCCATCCCTAATCGGGGAGTATCTAAAAAGGATAACCATCCCTGGGCCCTCCTCCATTATCGAGTTACGTCAGATCCAAAAAGATACCTCTCAATTGACTTCTTTTTCGAACATGCCCTGCCTAAGTCTGCCGTATTTTCTTGATTATTTTATATTTAGAAAATTAATTTTCAAAATTACCTGGATTCCTCTCCATTTCTGTGTCCTTTCTTCTTCGACAAACTGAAAGAAAGCGACACGTAAGTAGCCCCTCTTTCTCCCCCTCTCCCACTGTCTTTTGTATGTAGACACACACTAACACGCGTGCGTTGACGGGCGAGAGGAGGGGAGAAGCAGAGAGAGAGAGAGAGAGAGAGAGAGAGAGAGAGAGAGAGAGAGGGAAATGTCAGAAGGTGAAGAAGGGAAGGGATGGTCAGGAGGGAGCAGAGAGGGAGGGGACACTGATGAAATGAGAGCATTCTGGCATTTTTGCTCACTCTTCGATCGCCTTTGAACGACGGTATGGGATATGCACACGGTTTGGAATCAATTGATTCGGATAGGGGATCCTGTGCACGGCATTTTACAGGGGGTGTAGGAGAGAGGTAGATCAAAAGAGAGTCATGGGAAGGGGTCAGCGAGAGAGGAGAGAAAGTGAGAGAGCCTGTGTACTGGCATTTTGCCAATCCCCTGATTCTCTCGAAGAGAATTTACAAGAGCCGTTCAAAATTGTTCCCGCCAAAACGCCGTGCTGTGGTGAATTGATGCAATATTCTTCAACAATTTGATAAAATATTTTCAGCCGATTTTATTCGTCGCCAATGAAATCAATCAATCAATTTATCATATCAGGCGATAATCGCTCAGATGAGGATCGGTAGTCTTCATAAGTTGCATTCCATCAGTTCGCGCCGATTGCTCTCCTTAGGTCATCTCTCCATCTTGCTCTTGGCTGGCCTGGGGGACGAGTTCTGCTGTAAGGGGTCCACACGGTAGTCGCTCTGCACCATTTCTCCGTATTCATACTCCTCACTTTCAATGCCCATTGAGCTTTTCGTTTGAGGCTTTCCTGTACCCAGTCTTTCACTTTGGTGATTTCCCGAAGTCTTTCATTTCTCCAGTGATCTCTCAAAGTCACTCCAATCATTCTTCTCTCCATTGCTCGCTGTGTGACGTTCAGCCGATTTCTCTCATTCCCTCTCAAAGCCCACACTTCACTCCCGTAGAGTACTGTAGACGTGATGCAGCTCTCAAACAGTCTTCTTCTGGTCTTCATAGGTAAAAGACGGGACGAAAGAAGGTGAGACAGTTTGCTCCATGCGAACCATCCGAGTCGAATCCTATGTTCCACTTCTTCAGAGATATTTAGGGGAAGACTAATTGTCCCTCCTAGATAGGTGGCAGATGGAATGAAGTTGAACTTGTTGTTCTCGATCACAATGGGAGCTCGGGTCGTGGTGCATGAGGTGAGCAGATTAGTCTTCGAAGCATTGACTTCGAGATCAACTCGAGAACATGCATCCATAAGTTTCTTCAGCATTCTTTCCAGCTCTGGACGTGACTTTGCAATGAGTGCCACGTCATCTGCGTATTCCAAATGGGTCAGGTTCCTCCCATCGATCCTAAGTCCATCCTTCTCCCAGTCGATGTCGTGAAATAATGGGGATTTTTGTGGCAGATGTAAACTAGGAATATAGCAACGAATTCAACAGCTCCTGATATTACAATTTCAAAATATTATGTTCCACTTCAAGAACTACCTTTGGTGTGTTTACGGTATGATTCTCTCACATTCGCGTGCACTCTCGCCCTCTGTTCTACTGTTTATCAGCGGAACGTTTTAATAATTCGGACGAGTGTTTGTGAATTTGTAATATGTGCTCGCAGAAACGAACCCGAAGCTTAACCCTCTTCCGGACGCTTCTATCTAAATCAGCTAGGCGACTACTCTGGATCCCGGAATTTCAAGCCTGGAAAAAGATTGTCCTACTTGAAAATACAAGAACGGGATCTAATGCTTCCTAACCTACAGGGCCCGGTTGATGCACGCTATAGCACGTCAAAGTAAACCTTCGTTTCCGACAGCTCACGATACCACTGAGAGCGCTCACATTTTTATTCCAGGAAACAGTGTGAGACACGAAGAGAGGGTAATTACCGTTTCTTTTCTGCGCCCTAGAAATGCTATTGTTCGGTTTCTAAAATATCAGGGCAAAAAGAAAGGAAGGTGTCATAAACTCAACATTAACACTTTCGTTCGACTTTTCGTTAAATATCTTGCATCCCAGCACGAGGAAGCTCTAAAATATTTGTAGTAGTAAGGCTATCACATAAGGGTGGGGGGGGGGGGTGGGGGTGATCTCACATTCTCAACATCAACCACATTCCACTCGACTTTCCATTACATACTTCTTTACATTCCATAGCCTTCAACTGACGCGAGTATGGCACTGCAAAGAAGTACGGAACGGAGAACAGCGTCGAATCGGGGAAGGGAGATGGAGAAGGGGGGGGGTTACCCTGGAGTACTGTGGGGTACGGGGGTGCTGGAGTACTGGGCACCAGTGGGTACATGGCGGCCTGTAGGGTTCAGGATCCTAAGGATCTTTGCACTGATAGTTAATTATCTAATTCGGGAATACGAGAATGCCAGTGGACAGAAGAGCTCATATGTGGATATGACTACGTCCCGAAACCCAAACCCTCCAGGTATCTGCTTCTTTCGAAACACTACTCGAAAGGACACTTTTCGGACTACACATCAATGGCTGTCGGGATCGTTAGATGGACTATAGTGAGAGACGGGAAGAGAGGAGAAGAAGGAGAGTGTGTTCTTTCACTACCACGGGAAGAGAGAGAGAGAGAGAGAGAGAGAGAGTGAGATGGAGTCGATCAATCGATGGTGCGACGACTAGTGAGAGAGCGAAGCTCCGCCCATAAGGAGAAGTACGAGTGAGAGAGAGAGAGGGAAAGAAGAGAAGAGAAGCTTCCAGATACCCATTGGGGGGGGGCTGACGCATCTCTGACTATAGGCCGGCCGTATTGATAAACAACTGCTGGAGCAGATCGCATCTATCTTCCTGACCAACTGATCTATTCCTAGATGCATTCTTTCGTTCGCCATCGCTGATCAACAAACGGCTGAAGCAGTTGATTCCACAGACAAAACCAATCCCCATTTCTTCAACTAGAAGGAGTTCCTATCCCATGCTGATCCCAATATGGTGCCTGCTTCTTGCTCGCGTCAGATTCTAATTAGCGAAGGGTGAACGTAAGCTGGGATCACTATACTCTGCTGATCTGCCAAGATGAGAACCCCTGGCAAATACCTGAACCCGCTGATCTGCCCTACCAATATCCCCTAGATGAGTCTCCTCTTCTCTCTCCCACAATTCTCTCACTCTAACAGAGAGAGGGGCGCGGATAAGAAGCTGTGCAAACATTTTTGAACGGAAGGTCGAGGGAGGGAGTCAAGGGCTATCGATCGACCCCTGGCTTCTAGTCAATGACCAGTTGAAGCATTGCTAATGAAGTATATTTAAATCGATAATGTCTACTCCTTCAGGGGGAGCTACTACTAGTGGCCTCCTGCTAAAACACTATCGACCAATTAAAATACCGCTAATAAAGTATCGGTCACCTTCCAATCACTAGCCTATATTCAGGCGCAAGTGAAGATTCTTTGAAAGCAACCTAGCGATCGAGGGAAGGAGCACTTACTGTTGATACAATCTGATGATTGGGTTGGTGCCTGAGGACGGATCAGGGAGGAAGGGACCGGAGCGACTGGGCCCTGGATCGGGGCACGACCGGGTTTCGATCAGGGAAGAGGTTCAGAGACGGGGACTGGCACCACATCACACTGGGCCTTCGCTGCGAGAGGACTGACTGAGTGTAGGAGAGGAAGGTGAACTGGAGAGGGAGGGAGTGATCGGAGGAGAGAAGCTCCTCCCTCTTTTAAGAGGAGGAGGGGGTACCTCCTCCCTCCTCCCCTCTCTCTCCTTCGGGAGGGGAGGTGAGGGAGGAGAGGGGAGAAGAGGGAGGAGAGGGGCCGAGAGAGGGGAGGTGGGAGGAGAAAAGAAAGAGAGAGGGGAGGAGAGAGGGGAGGTGGTGGGAGATGGGGGGAGAGCGACGCCCACTGAAGTCCCCCGTACCTTTGAGTGTAAACCAGGGGAGAAGAGGGTGAGGGAGGGACGGGGCATACTGAGAACGGGAGCGTAGTGAGAGAGGCGATTGATGGCATATTCGAGAAGGAAAGGAGTGGGAAAACGCAGAATTCCGAGGTGTATTTTGATTAAAACTTGATCCGTTCCTAACATTTCAAAGTCTGATCATATCTCCAGCAAGATTCTTCATCGAAATCCCGATGGGCTCTCATGTTCACTAAATTTTTCGAAAGTGTTGGATCGTTTTGTGTTTGCTGAGACTGTCGTTTTGGGGCATTGCCTGCTTGCAAGACTTCGGGTCATTGGCATCTCATTTACGACCGGGGCGTCCGCTGTTACCGCCAGACAATTCCTGAGCGCGTCACGGCAGGTTCGCTGCTGATTTACGGGGCAGAGCCTGCTAGGAGCGAATGATTTCAAGCCTCCAGAAAGGGGTCAGGGACGAGGCACTATTACAAAACGAGTGGGTACCTTCCACACAATCTGATCCCTTTTTGATGAATTGGAGGTATGCGAGTAGTCTGTTGGAATCTTGTATTTATAATCGATTGATTTTTTTTGTTATTATGGTGTCGGCAATGCGCCCAGATTTTGTACCCCCAACTTGGCTTGATTTAGTATTATTAAAGAAACTTATTTGGACCTCTTTGAATGTGCGGTTTAATCATTTTTTTGAAAGAGCCGCACCTTGATTTATTTTAGATTTTATAATAAAACTAAACAATGCGTGTTTATTCTTAACTTTTTTTTTGTTTTGAACATAGAGGGCACACGAGAATCACTTTCTGTCGATTCTGTAAGTTTTTCTTGGATTGATGAAACTCATATCCGCCGTCCTTTCGTGAGATGTGATCGGGCAGCACCATTACTTTTTCGCATGTCCGATATAAATTATACGAGGAATCGATAACGAAATGAATCCACAGATCAATCGATATTCCGCTCTTATTTACAACCTCATCTTCCGTTTGGAAGCAAAAAGCAGTGAGAGACACGTTTTGGCGCCATTTATTTTGAATATTTCCGTGTGGGAACCCGGGTTCTCGCTGTTACGTGTGGCAAAATGCCAGCATGCAAACCCTCTCATTTCCTACCGTCTCGCGATCTATCGATTAGATCAGACGAGAGACGCTCTCTCACTGATCTACCTCTCTTCCTCACTTAGAATGTCGTGCACACACCAATCAGTGCGTATGTGTGCAATGGGTGCGTGTTGCGGGGTGCACACTCTTCCGCATATTTCTTCTATAAAGTTTTTTTCTTTTAAAAAAGCAGCTAATGTTCTCTTCATTTTTCGTCCAAGCTTCGAATTGTGTATGTGTCTTCAAGAGATTCCCTCCTTTTCCGCAGATATATCCCCTTGCCCGCTTCGAACCCATTCCATATCCCGGGCGATTGATCATCACTACTTCAATCAACGACTCTCGCATTATTGGATCGCGCAGCAAACAAATTGATTCCCCTCGGGCCCGCTTCTTTTCCCATCGCCATATCCCCGATCTTCTCCGCTTTCTCTTCCCTCGATCTCTCTCTCTCTCTCGCTCTCTCTCTTCCCCTGTCTCCCTTCTCTTCATAGGACTTATTCGCCAGTTGTCCCCGTATTGCAACTGCGCCGTCGCGCGCGGTGTGATATGAGAGTGGTCAGTTAGAGGGAGAGGAGGGAGAGAGAGAGAGAGAGAGAGGGAAAGGAGGAAAGGACTGTTACAAAGAGAGAGACAGATAGATGGAAGGGAGGGGGCAGCTGTTATTCCATCTCACTACTTCACAACGCGCGCTGAAAGGCACAACCCGCGGGCCGATGGACCAGACGGACCCGAGGGAAGGAGCGAAGGGTACCGTACCCCTATCATGCCAACCCATGGGGAAGGGTACCGTACTCCCTATCAGCCATGGAACCAAACGGAGCCAAGGGGAAAGGGTACCCTATCCCCCAGATCTGGAACCAGACGGGATCGTAAGACAATTTAGCACAGCTCTCTTAGGGTGGAGTCAACGTATTGATGTGTTGGTCACACCCTCTCCCTCTCTACTTTTTTCCTACACTTTAAAATGGCCCGGAAACCTGTGAAGTAGGGTTGCGAATCCGGACGGACAATACGGACACATTCCCGGCAAAATTATCGGTCGATCTCATTTTCATTGTGTCCGGACGTCTTTGTCTGTCCGGACGGACGTCCGTATGTCCGGATTTGTCCGGGAATACTGTAGTTTGTCCGGACAACCTGATCGCAAACTGGTTTTACTTTTAGTTTTTGAAAAACAATATTATTTTTTCAAACTTTTTCTGCTCAGCATTGTCAGTTTACATTATTTTGGCAAATTAAGTTGAATTTCAACCATAAATGACCACGCCTGAGGATAAACCCATGAATATGGGTTGTGGAAACTCCAAGATTTCATTTTGTAATCGGGCATCCACGTATAGGAAGCCATTATCCAAAATGGGAGTACGGTAAGAGGATTACGGTATACCCACATGTGTTACCCACTCGAGGTCTTCCATATGCAATCTACCAAGTGTAATATTCGCACTCTTGTATTTTCGGGTTATGGTAGAATTGACTGCGGTAGATTGTTTTGGTTATAGGACCGGTGGTTAGGTTATAGTATACCACGTTGGGTTTGGTTGACACATTTCCACCCATTGTGGGCCATGACCTCAAATACGTGGATGTCCCATGCCCGAAAGAGATCGTATGGCATACGGTATGGGGCACGGGGCTTCCACGGCCCCTGTTCGTGGGTTTGCCATCAGGCGTGGCCATCTATGGTTGAAACTCAACTCAATGTGGCAAATAACGTAAATTGGCAATGCTAATCAAAAAAGTTTGAAAAAATAATTTTTTTTACAAAAAAAAGAAATACAACCAGTTTGCGATCAGGTTGTCCGGACAGACTACAGTATTCCCGGACAAATCCGGACAGATGGACGTCCGTCCGGACATGGACAAAGACGGACAAGACCCTGTTCATTTTTCACTTTCGCTGTCTGGCGTCCGGCATTGTCCGGATTCACAACCCTACTGTGAAGACTACCCGACTCTGAAACCACAGAGAGTCCGCCCGTCCTCCTCCCATTCTGGATTCCTTCGCAATGTTGTTATGTAAGTGTCGATGGGAACGATGGGATATTGAAGAAGAGGGGAGAAGCAAGATGAGGAGATTTGTACAACAGACACACATTTGCGAATAGAGAGAGAGAGAGAGGGAGAGAGAGAGAGAGGGGGAGAGAGAGAGAGAGAGAGAGCGACAAATAGCCAACTAATACACACGGGGGGAAGTGGGGGCCCGGTAAGTGTCTGTTTAGGAGACGGTGATGAGGAGAAGCGAGAAGAGGATAGAGGTCAACTAGATGCCTCAAGATGATGGGAAACAGATTTCCGCGTTTGTAGTTTGACGCCTCGTGAACTAGCTGAAGAACTGATGCTAAGGTCGTTCAGTGTGTCAGCTGAGTATGCCAGTGGTGAAACTTCGAGAAGAGGGGAGGCTAGAAGTCTGACATCGAGATTGCGACCTGTATGATATCAATAGCGGAGTTGGATAAGGACTTGCACCAAGAAGGGAACTTGTCTTGGCTCGTTCTCGGAAAGTGTGGGAACATGCGGTTTTTAGTAGATGACACACACACACAGAAAAAAGTCTTATATTAGGCCCATGACCTTTTCAAATGTCTTATATATAAGAACTTAAGTCTTAAATATAAGACTTTTTAGAGGGTCATGGGCCTCATATAAGACTTTTTTTCTGTGTGCAAGGGAGATCGAAATGTCTGTTTAGGACGATGATGAGCGGAGTGAGAGAGATCGAGAAAAGACCAAAAAAGATGGGGGAAACACAGTTCTGTGTAGGTGTGTCCGTAGATTGATGCCGCCTGTGGCGAGAGAAGTGCTAATGAGAAGGCCGTTAAGTGTGGTGTGAATTGAGGGGAGAGGGAGATGCTCGATGCACTGAAAAAGAGGGTCAGATGTCGAGATTTGGTTGTGAAGTTTGATGTGGGATTGATGCTGAGCAAGGACTGCCCCCCAAGAAACATGAGCCAGGGAGAAGTTGTGAGAGAATTGTTCCACAACCTCCAGAAAGGGGTCAGATACAGTGCGTGAAAATGGGAGAGTGCTTCTCACCTCTGCCCAATTTTTTGCAGCTCTGAGCTATGGAATCATGTGCGACATTGCCATTCAGATCATTCTATTGAGGGCGAGAGAGTGTGCTTAATCGAATGAGATTTTGGAGAGAGAGAGAGGGAGAGAGAGAGAGAGAGAGAGAGAGGGAGAGAGAGAGAGAGTGATCTGTTTTTGGCTAGCTAACACCCGGCGATGAGAGCAAACTCATTGCGTCGTCGGGGTATTGGCTGATATGCCTGACAGAAAGATTGCGCAGCCTTGGCGAAGAACAAACTATCGATTGCGCCATGCGCGTGAAGTGGAAAAGCCTCAACGACTCCAGAAAGGGGTCAGGGGTGAGAGAGAACTCTAGCTCCTGAACCTTTTCTGGCGGTTTTCCCGAGCTGTGGAAGGCTGTGATCGAGCTATCTGTTGAGTTTCAATTGGTAGCTATAGGAGTTGCGCTCGATGAACGAAGCAATTTCTCATCGCCCTTCCTCCCTCACAATTCCCATTCCACATTTTCTACTAGAACTATCACAATCTCTCTCCCTCCCATATAAATCAGTTTTCACCTCTCATGATACTTTCCACAAATTAATTCGCTCTCAACCCATCTCATTTTACCCTGAATCCATTATTTAAAAAAATGGCTCTGATCCCCTCCGAATTAATGTGATCAGATTTCTTCATTTCGGCTGATCAATCGACTGGCACAGACAGGGCGCGAGATGAAGTGAACTGATTCAATGATTAACTTGCACTTCAAAATCTAGTGAAAAGAGAGGAACAAATAACGAGATACGTCCTGGGCTCGCAACAAAGGGAACGTCGTGAGTTTGCGTTTCACGCGATCGTGATAGGAACAGTGGTCGATGAATATTAGATCCTATTCCCGTAGGCTGGCCTCTCATCGTATTATCTAAATGATTGCGGGAAATCTGAAACTGGAAGAAGTGCGCACGTGGGGAAATTGTTCGATTCATGAAGCCCCGTTTCGCCTGGACATGAGACCATACGGTCCCCGGGAACTTAGATCATTATTTTGAGAGACATACAAGATATTCCCGCGCCGGAGAACATATCATCCCCACATTCTGCAAGTAGGATTAGCGAGATTATGAAAGGCCCTCTCACTCTCGTTTTCGCACACTCTCTCGACGCGCGAATATTGAGTATTCAATATTGAGTGTATACGCTCAATATTGAGTGTATCATACACTGGGTGTCCTAACTCAGTGTATTCATTCTCTGTGTGCTCTATCGCCGCTGGGCCCTTTCTGGAGGTCAAAATCTGTCAGCATTCGTGCCAGCCTCTTCACAACAGCCGGAATGTGCTCTGGCGGCCACCTGTGTTCCCAGCATCGTTTTCCCGTCGCACTTGAACTGATTTTTGAACTTTTTTCTCGTTCCCCTTTCTCTATACAGGCGCAGGCGGAGAGAGTGTGGAGAGTAATGAGAGGCCGGAATGTTATCTCACTTACGCACACCCTCTCGCTCCATGACCCCTTTCTGGAGGCGGATTAATCTAGCTCACGAGACGATCAAAGAGAAATGAGGAGAGAACAACAAACTCTAGGTTATTAGTCTAGTTCAGCATTGTTTCGGCGCGCACACTTTCACTTCATGCAATAAAAAAGTTCTTTACAGAAAAGCATACGTGGCCCTGAACGAGTTTGCATTATTTTTTGAGTTTGAGTCTATTAACCAACCAAGATGTCAACAAAACACTGTTCACTTTTAGCTGAAGCACTTGACCAGTCGACGAAACGCGGAATACCCTGGTTGCTTATATTCTTCTTCTCAGAAATTGAAGTGACAATGGAACTGCCCCCAGACGAACATGCGTACCAAAGAAACAAACTGGAGTAATATTGTACAGAACCACCCATTTGCTCAATTATTGATTAATTTCTTGACTCAAAACTATGAAATGGACCCATTTACTCGGGTGTCTATTCACTCTCACCGCACTGCTCACACATGTGGTACTCTTCGCGCTTTTTTCGACGCTCTCTCTCTTTCTCTCTCTCTCTCTCTATTGAACTCATTTGCTCTCCGTCCCAATGACTTGAGTTATGGGGCTAGGATGGGCAGTGTGGATGGGGTCTTACTACGAGCCACAAGCAAGGAGGGGGATGGGAAACGAGGGATTGACGAGAGTTCGTATTTTGGGAAAGTTATATGTTAGGTATGTTGATGTTTGTTATTCCCTACATCGGCTGATTTCTGAAAGAGGTAGCGACACAAAGAGGGCTTATCGATAGGTTTTCCCGATTAATCACCTCAGTTCCGCACAGTTAGAAACGAAAATATGAAGTGTAAATGATCTCCCACTTCGAATTTGATCTGAAAATAGAACGAGAGGGAGGTCGACGATTATCGAAAAATAGCGCCCCTCTATCTACCCGGAATGAGAGCTAATCAGGAGCAGAGACGCGTGTTTCAACGGATCATCCCGGCATAACCAAAGGGCACCACTGACATTCTGTTAATCATGATGAAATGCATATTGCAAGTTCACCAACACTCGTCCAAAATAATAAAATGTTCCGCGGCTAACCACAAATTCCGCTGGCGAGAGAGCATTGCCAAACAAGAGACACGCCGAGGTATAGGAAGATAGTACACACACACCAGTAGTCCATGTCATGAACGTATAATTTTAAAATTTTAATTGCAGCCGATAACTATCTACACGTTTCAGATTGGTGGTGGAAATGTCGGCTCCTCACTTCATCGGATCATCTCACGAAAACAACCAAATGCGACCTGCCCAAGTTTGCCCGTGACCGACCTTTTCCGCTGCCGAAAGTACTCCTTGGCTAATCTTGCGCAAACAATGTAGAGATGAGGACTCTCTTGAGAAAGATAGTGTATCCACTCTACTAGCCCCTAGAGTCTTCTCATCCCCTTCTTCGAAGTTATTCGGCACACATTCTGACGCAAACTACAGGGGTACAGGGATCTAAAAAAATCAAATTTCTGACCCTTCCATTGTGGATGATGCAGAACGCGATTCCGTCGGAGAGGAGCATGAGATCCTTCAAAATCAGCTCACGACGGCTTGCGAGAAGCATACTAACTGGCGCGGCAGTCGACTAATGTCGAGCAATGAGCAAAGCCGGATCAGCAGCAACTTACTCAGGAATGAGCAAAAGCGAGAGTGGACAAGATCGAGTTTGAGTAGGAGCGTATCAGTAAAAGCGTGTTTTCACCATGCGCTCTCACTCTCGACTTTCACTGAGCAGCCGAGACTAGAGTTTTTTTCCCCGGAGAGAAGTTGAAAGTTGCAGCACACACACAGAAAAATGTATAAATCCAGCCCACATGAAAATGTATAACATGTAATACATTTTTCATATATTTTCATGCATGATGGGGCTGAATTTATTCATTTTTCGCTGTGTGCACATGCACTGCTTTTTGTGTTAGCCACCGTGGGCGAAACAAAATTAGCTGGTGTTTTTTTGCGCATAAAACGAAAAAAGGCAAAATATAGTTTATCCTTGCGGATCATACATAAAGTTGACTGTTTATAATGAATAAGATGCGGAACATGTGATTTTAAATTTAGGAAAGAGGTTTCGCAATAGAATTGAGCAATCAATATTTAAAAGATGTGAAGATGTAAATAAAGACGATGTAAATAAAGAAAGAAAAGATGTAAATAAATAATTTGCAGATGAAAGCGATGCTTAATTTCCTGTTGAAAATTAGCACTCGACGGATGTGAGTTCGTTTCGACAATCACCGGAGGGCTACGGAACAAATATCTTCAAGACAAATTTTCAAGTTAGATTTCGATTGCACCAAGTAGTTTCGTGCTTCTTTACTTGTTAAACTCAAATCAACACGCAGTGTCGACAGTGAGTCGTAGAGTAGGGATGACAAAACGAAAACGGAAAGCGGAATCCGCCATGCAAATCGGCTAGAATCGGCTATTGCCTGCATCAGCGCTAATCTAATCAATTTCCGCTTGCATACGATGAGACGAGAGAGCGGGCTTTCCGCTTTGATTCCGCCTAGGTAATGCGCTCTTGCCGGCAAGGAGGGCGAATCAATTTGCATTCCGCCTTCATTCCGCTTTCCATTTTGTCAACCCTAGTAGATAGCAGTCTGCCAAAGAAAACGAAACATGTGCAAAGCAGGAATACATAAACGATCAGTAAAAAACGGGTAGTTGTAATTGACCATTATGTATTTAATATATAGTTGCACTCACTCGAAATATGAACAGGCAAAAGACAAGGGAGCTGCACAATTGCTCGCATTAAATATGTCTAAGTGCGGAAGATTAAAAAAAAGGTATTGACGGTTTGCCACAAGTATAGTGCGCAACAGTAAGCTGGCATTCCCTGATTCTCTCAGCGCCCTGTCCAGGCAAAAATGATGAACGTTTCCGAGCACTCTTTGGAGGTAAGAAAATGCGCACACATCTTTCGTCTCTTCGTGTCTATTCGAAACGCTTTGCCTAGCTGGATCATGAAACGTTGATTTTCGAATATAGCGGGAACATACAAGCGCTCGCATATTTCCAATCTCGTCATTCTCTTAGTGATCTCCAGTCGCTACTGTTTCCTTCATTAATTCCCCCTCTCGCACCCCTTCATTACTTCCCTTCGTTCCTTCCCGTTCCTCACTTGGCTACATGAAAGCCGACCGGCTCAACCCGCTGACGGGCGAGGCTTACTCCACCAACTACTGACGCCTTCTCGAACAGCGCGCCAAGTTCCAATCCATTTCCTCAAGGGCGCTTTCGTCGAGGCGCTCGCCATTTCTCAATGCGTCGTGGTCGTAAGAGTACCGGACGCCGGTAGTCAGATCCCGCAGTTGGCTGTGGAGTACGTGCGCGAGCAGGAAGGGAAAAGGTTCGTTTTCTGCACCCTGCCCCGTCGAACATCGGGCATTGCCACGGCGAGACGAGTCGCCGAGGCGATGGACGTGCAGTGCAGTCGGGGGCGCAAGTCGGCAACTCCATCACGTTTGACGACTGTCTCAGTGCGCGGACCGTTCTCAAGTTCGCCAGCGGCGGCGCGCTGCTTCGTGAGACGGTGAAGGACCGCCTAATGGACGACTACGGAGTGATCATCATCGACAATGTGGAGGAGCTCAGTGATGCTCAGCTGGCGCTCCTCAAGGATATACTGCACGCGAGACTGGACATCAAGATCGTCGTGTTGAGCGCTTCGATATCACTGGCCAAGTGCGTCCAGAAGTACCTCGACAACTGCGCTCTAGTTGGCCGGAAACCGACCACTCCCGCGATTCTCCGGTCCGATCTTGTTTCGCTCATGCTGCGTCTCAAGAGAGACGGCGTAAGCGACCTGGACAGCTTCAACATCCTCACCAAGCCCGCCGGCGATGATTTAACCGCAGCAAGCGGTCAGCTCCTTAATGTTGACGGGGAGCTATTACAATTATAAAATGATATGATCATACCAAAAAGCCGAATCACGAACTTCCGTTGTTTACCATGCAGGGACACTGGCGACCCTCTCGCTTCTGCGTGCTCTATCGTCTCGGTAAACACAGGAAGTCCCAGTCCGACATTTTGTTTGATCGTATCTTTTTATAAATGTAATAACCGACCTCGGCTCGCTCATGGCCGAGTTCATGGACTAGTGCAGGCGCAGTCCGCAGCAGCTCTCATCTCTTCAGTGGAGCTGAACTGCTGGCATGAAGTATATATATATATATATATATATATATATATATATATATATATATATATATATACTGCACGCGAGACTGAACATCAATATATATATATATATATATATATATATATTATCGACGCCCGAAGGCGCAACGGAATAATGTGTGATTACACGAGCGATGTACAGTAAATAAAGACTCTCTATGGGAAGTATCGTTTGCCAAGTGCTTACCATCGTAGTAGTGCTCGCTGCAGCTCGTCGTCGTCTGTTCTTGCGAGACGCTTCCGAGAAAGTGCGATCCCGCTTGGCCCATCCCAACTCAATTCATTTGTTATCGCAGCAGGCGACAACGCTGTCTGGTGAGACTGTGTTTTCAGGTCACGATCATTCTTCTCAGTATCGACGGATCTTTTCATCTAGGATCGGTATTCTTCCCATTCTCAGACCATCTTCTTGCCCATCCTGCCGGTGACTATAATCTCACTGCACTCAACGTTTACACCGTCTTCCTCCAGTACAAGGAGGACCCCGCAATGGTGTCGCCAGACTCGATCGATCACGAGATACTCAAGAATGCACATCGTTCCACTCCCCGTTATGGCATCCAGAAAGGGGTTGATTTCATTAATGTGGACGCGGTGAGAGGACAACTAGACGAGAATCATGGACGTGCACAAGCTGATGCGCATATCAATAATGAGCCGCCATCATAAACCTGAATACTTGGCCATCTTCAAGAAAATACTTGGCCATCTTCACTTGGAGATGCCACTCCTCTCTAGCCTCCAAGGGTGATCATGTCTCTAGTACCGCTGAATGCCTCATAATTTATACCCCATAATTCATTGGAGGTTTCACTTCCTTTTTCGTTTTGTAGATATGTTCTGGTATCACAAACAACATCGAAGAATTGTCTTTTTATTTTAGTTGTTTGCCACCGTTCCACACTTCGAATAAAGTTTTCAATTAAGGCATGAGATTGCCAACTAAATCAATCTTTATCGTCTCATGCTTTGAGATATGGTCAAGAGACATGCTGATCTCTTCTGATTTTGAATTCCGGAGGCCCTATGGAGAACCTCGTCCGAATGCTAATCAGCAATCCAATCAACTTTAGTCTGCGCGATTTCATAAATCCCAATGTGTTTTCCTTGCTGAATACAACTGAGTATGTTTTAAGCGGGTCAACATGTTCACAACAACAAAACACTTTATTCCTTAATTGTTATCGAGCTTGTCGAAAGCACCCTTCGATGAAGAAGAAAAGGTTGCAGCCTCGTTCAAACGAGAAACCACTGCCGGGACCCGCCGGTAAGTGAAAGTAGTTTGAGATATTGGAAGTGTGTGGTGGGTATCGTGATGAAGTTCGCCATCGTGGAAAGAGATCGTGCAGAAATCTGAAATAAAGCCGTTATCGTAAGCATTGGAAAAGGACGGACAGGTGCAACTAACAGACAACGCGAAATGAATAATTAAAAAGTGTGTACGGACGGTTGCAGCCCCCTGCAAACGATTACTGTCGGGACCCGCCGGTAAGTGAAAGTGACCATGTGTAAGGGAGAGATGAAGAAAGAGGAGGGGGCGTGGGGGGACGTGGCTAATCTACTGATAACGTAGAGCACGACGTATGCCGTTGAAAGCACATCGAAACAATACAAAAGCGTGCGCAACTGCGTGAGATAGTGTGCGGCACAATTTTTCGGCTTCCCTTTTTCAAGGCGTTCTTGATGATTTTACTAACTCCCAAAAATGACGTAGGGGCCAACGAGCCACAATCAGTGCGAACAAAAAAAACTACACCCGGAGTTCCACAGACTCTCTTCCATGGTCGGACGAAATGAGCGTTCAAATGCTGAGATTTACACTCAGATAAAAATTACTTCGCCATGCATGCGAGTTAATGATTGAATTACTTTGTTTTTGCAGAGAGAGCGTGTAAAGTGTGGAGAGCTTAAGTAATTTTATCATTAACTCGCATGCATGGCGAAGTAATTTTTCTCTGTGTGTAGACTGTGCTCCAGACACTTGTTATCAGCGACTACGTGGCGTATTTGCGTGTAACTCAGTGAGAATGGGGCGAGAAAGCACATTTGAGCATATAAATCACGCAGAAAATATCATCGGCTAATGCCGCGTCGCCTCTTAAACACCTAACTGCAGTCATAATTAGTAGTGTCGTTTTCTCTGTAGATGATATCAAACAGTTGTGAATCTGCAAGTCGGAACTAATATTTGTATTGTCATTAAATTTTTTCCTGTAGTCGTTAGAACTGTTGAAGTTGTAATGGTGGGTAGTGGGGTGGTGGTCGGTTCAGTGCTAGTTGTGGGCATTGTCGTGGTCGAACTAGTTTTCTCCGCTGTGGTAGTGGGTACCGGAGTAGTATATGCTGTAGTCGGCACAGTAGTCGTGGAGGTGGATAGAGGCTGGTGAGAGGGATTCCCGAAGTGTCGAATCGGATGAAGGACGTCGGAAAGAAATCGATAATTACTCGTGAAATAATCATTATTTTGCATGTTACCGTACTAGTCCTATGTATTTTTTTACAAATATTTTAATTATAATTCCTTACTATGGCTGCCACCGCTCCTGCGTTCATTAGAAGCAGTAGGAGGCGCATCGTGCGAGCAGAAATACTTGGTTCGAGTCCTGTTACAGCTAAGATCAGCTAAGACATCTTCCAGAAGAAACTGAGAGGAAACCAGGGAAGGGAGAGGAAAGAAGAAGAAAGAAGTGGAAGGTGCGCTGGATTTAGACCGGAGAGAGGGACGGTATCCTAGGAACGGTGGCTTCTTTCTCTTCTAATTTGAGAGAAATCGAGCTGACAGAGAGAAAAAATAATTGAGACGGAAAAAAAGAAATCGTCGAAAAATTTCGAAGATTTACACAGTGCAATAATACCTATAAACCAACAATCATAAAGAATAAATCACTTACCATAAAAATTGCATGATATCTTTGATCTACTCTCTTTATTCTTCACAATGAACGATGCAATGAACAAAATCTGTTTTACTTGAATTATACTATAGATACAACGAAGGAAAAGATATTAGGGATTTCACAAAGAAATTGAATGTGAGTAGCACGTAATGCAGAGTCTCTTAATCTTTGAGTCTCTTAATCTTTGAGATGATACTCCGATGTGAAATCGTGATCGTCATCATATTCTCTATCGTGCTCACTCGACCACCAAAAATGATCGTCTGGTCCCATGTCCTCCGAATCTTCCTGAGATTTAGAAAAATGAATTATATTCGCTTTTCTGAAACTATTTTTTTAAAAACAATAACTCAAAGCGCACCTGAAAGTATCCGGCATGATGAGAAAGATAAATCAGTGACTTAAGTACGTCTTCCTTGAAATAAAATGTGCGAATATTTTGACAGATTGAGTTCTAAAGTAAACATTTGTTTATAGATAGGATTTTTCCCGATGCCTAGTATCTTTAACGGAACAGAATGATACTATTGAATAATTCAATGAAGAATTTAAAGGGTTTACATAAAGGGGCGAAAAAAGATGTTCACTTTCCTAATTTGTGATTAATTAATTTTTTTGATTGGTCTTTCCTCAACAACATCTGAAGGAAAGTGTAATAAGCAATAATTGTGACATGTTTTTACAATTAGATATTTTGATTTTAATTCCAGGAACGGAAAGAAAAGGTCTCCTATTTCAGAAAAAAATATATTCAATTTTGGTGATTCTTCTGGATTCATTAAAAAGCCGTTTCTCTCTGCCTTGTCCTTTTGAAATGTGTCATCTTACTTTCACTTGATCGTTTTCTATGCATTCGAGTAGAGCAGGGAGAATTTCAAGCCGAAAATAGACCATTCCACTTGCAATATGTCTAAAGCAGACTACATTAACGAGAAATTAAAAAAAAACCTCATACCTTCTATACGGGCTGCTTAAAAATTCACCCAGAATTGAATGATCGTAGTTGAACGGAAATGTCGGCAGATGTGAGACAATGATCTAAACGAACAATTGCAAAAAAAGGTAGATACAAATAATGTGTATTTCGAAGAGCAGAGGGACATCTTTGTGACATATTGTAACAAGGAATTAATTGAAATTGAGGATTTTTTTCACTCTTCCGACCTGCTGTTTTAAAGCATTCATGTTTTCTCTGACGATATTATAAGCTTGAGGCCACTTATAATAGAGTTGAAAAATCTCGACGAAGAAATTCAATGCCTGAGTCAATTCGGTAATTACTTTTCGCCAAGAATTGTTACTTAACACAATAATCCTTTAACAAATTATCATTTCATAACATACGGATATTTTCCAAACGTTTCTGAATTACACCCACTAAACACGAAGTAGACTGTAGACAATCTAGGAGACATAGTGATAATTTTACACTATTAAGGCACCGAGATAAATGTACTTACATCTGTTGCTGAAAGTCTCACAGAAAGAATCTTCAAATGATGAAAAATTGAAGGGCGCAGCTTTTCAGGATCCATTTTCAAAAAGTTGAAAATCCTATTTCATATTACATTACTAAATTATCACATTCGATGTAAATACAAATTCGTTAACATATTATACGATCTATGTAAGATTAATTATGAAAGTGAATCTTTTTATCTAGGAAATTTGAGCTAAATAATGAAAAAATGAGTAAAATATAAAACGGGTCAAACTATTTTGGCTTAAAGGTAGAGTCTGTTTGGTCAAACTCGCAATCCTAGGATAGGTGAATCAGTAGTAATATGGACGTTCAGTTGCGTAGTTCAAAGAACGATCAAACTACAAACTACAGAAATCAAAGAACGATCAAACTACAAACTACAGAAATCGACCAAACTACAAACTACAGACTACAAAATTAAATAATCAATAATTTAAAACTGATAATTTCAAAACTAATAAACTGATATTTTGAAAACTGATAAAAATTAACGAAAAGGTAAATTTATCAGCCAATACATTTATCAATAATTTTTTAACATTCAAAATTTTTGGATGCGGGATTTTTCTGCAATATTGATGCGGAATTTTCAGATGCGGGATTTTCTGCAATATTGATAGGGCTTTTCTGATGCGGGCTTTCTGCAATATTGATACGGGCTTTTCTGATGCGGGCTTTCTGCAATATTGATACGGACTTTTCTGATGCGGGCTTTTCTGCAATATTGATGCGGGCTTTTCTGCAATATTGATATGGACTTTTCTGATGCGGGCTTTTCTGCAATATTGAAACGGGCTTTTCTGATGCGGGCTTTTCTGCAATATTGAAACGGGCTTTTCTGATGCGGGCTTTCTGCAATATTGAAGCGGACTTTTCTGAAACATTGTGAATGATGTAAATAAAGGATGCTACCACTCTATACGATAAATCGTCAAGATATTTTAAAGTTTATAGATTTATCGTTTGTCAGGGGAAAATCGTTTCCACGAGCAGATTAAAGGATGATAAGATCTGGGACCGGAACCAAATTCTCTTCCACCATATTCATGCGAGTCGAGCGAAAATAGCGGTAGATACGTATTTTCACATAGTATCCGGCTACCTAAACTCGGGTAAAGAAAAAAATCTGAATAAGTAAAAATCAAAGGTATACCCCAAACAGAATGGTGAATATGCATCCCTTCCCGACATTGACAACAATAATAACAGTATCTGGATCGTAACCAGTTTCCGGTGATTCTGAGCTCGTGAGTTCGGGTTGTTCTACATAGATGAATGATTAGAGAAGATAATCACACACTTACTCGATATGCAGATTTCAGATTGACCTGCTGCGCCCCAGCACTCTTCATCTGTCTTACACTCACATAAGCTTGACGGATATTTGACAAGTTCGGATGTAGTGAGCACAATAAGAGAGAGAACGAAGAAGAGGAACCGCATGGCAGGATAGGATGAACTCGAAATGATTGGAGGAAAGGGTACAATTTGTTTAGGCAAAATTGAAGTTCAAATGATCAACAAAGGAAAAGTATAAAAGTCAGAATAACTTTTCATTATTTGGATATGCTGAAAGAAATAGTCATCATACTAATGGTTGTCCGCACTCGTCAGTCATGTACTCAAGAAGAGCGCATTTCCAAAGACGAAATTTTATATATTCAAAATGATTCCCTCTTCAATATGAATAATCACAATACAATCAAGCTACTCGATAACGTTGAAGGTTTTCTATTCGATAGTTCAAGATCGATAATTTTCTACAAGCGTAATGGCGTCGTGTATTCTTCTGTAGATCATTTACCCGTTAATCATAGAAAAAGCATGAATGTTTTTAATTTATTAGGAATTGTGTTTGTTATTGTGGCATTTGCAATTGCAGTCATTCTGAAAGTGAAATAAATCTTTATGGCATCTTTTTCTCGACGTAATAAACAAGTGAATCATCAAATATGTTTGTACAGAGTCGACGATCTTCTCTACAGGTCGGATGTAGATTAATACATAAATAACCATAATCGTATGAATTTACAGCGTCCAAGTAAGACTCCCAAAAGTAGTTAAATTTTCCTGGAAATATCTGTCGAGCAAAATTTTGTATTTGCAATGCATCACTAGGGGATTTTGTCAAACATACATAGTTACTATTAGATCTTGCCGTCCGTTCTTGGGCAAACAAGCTCTGCACGCAATTTATTATAGACGTCTGACAGTGGTGAGAAACCCGACAGAAAAGGTTGTTCAATTCCTGCTTATTTGAAATGTAGTGTTCCATTAAATCATCCAAAATGAGTAATTTATTTTCCGGTCCTTCAAGCATTGACATATCTGGTGGCCCTTCGTGTAGAATAATTTTTTCGTGAATTGGAAGATTCGAGGTCCTGATACCATAACACCACAGAATTTTGGAAAAGGGCTTATCAAAAATCTTTTCTTGATTCTCCAGCGCACGAAGGATCCACGTCGTCTTCCCTGTCATTGTTGGGCCAGACAGATACAAAAGGCAGGGAGTTTTTATTATAAAACGGTCTTCAGTCATTTTCATTCAATGAAATTTCTTACTGACCAGGCGTCCCTATTTATCCTTTTCCAATTGCTTTCTGTTTCAGTCTGCATAGTAGTTTCGCTGGTAAACGTGACTCTATTTCCAGACAGCAATCAGACGCCTTTCTGGCTTGGTTTACTTAGTTCTTGCCTAGCATTGTTTATTCCTTTTCCTCTAGACTATAATAATGGCAGAGTTTTACGTGACCCTTTCATCCAGCGCAACGGATTTTCCAGAGAACTCCAACTCGTCGTTTCGAGTCCGTCTTCCGGAAGGAATCAGGCTGAAAACAAACAAGTGGAAATGCGGTCTAGCGGAAATGATTAGTGCTAGAGATTTTGCCAACATTACCGAAGAAATGTCATTTACAATCACATCTAAAGTCGGAAATCAAAAGGAATATATGGTACCTGGTCGAAATTTTAGAGACTCTATTGATCTAATCAATTCACTATGGTCTGCATCTACAACTAGAAGAAAGAGAGAAGCTATTACAGCAGAGACGATTGCAGAGAAGAGAGCCAAGGGAGAAGTACGAGATGCTACTCTGGAAGAGATTGAAGAATTGTTGAAAAGGAAAAAAGCTGCTACAGCTACACCAATAATTTCTACCACACCAGCTCCCACAACACCAGCCCCCCCTACCGCACCAATCCTACCTACTACACCAATTCCATCTGCTTCACCTGACCCACCTACCGCATCAGTACCACCTGCTATAGCGCCCCCAATAGTTTCTACTTCACCAACTCCTGTAGTTCCAACTACACCAATTCCTCCCACTACACCCATCCCTACACCGAAAGCATCAAAAACACTACTAGTACCCGATGCAAAATTTACAAGTCTAATAGAAAGTGTAACAAGTAAAATCAACGAACACGCATCGATTCTAAATAATGAGTTGATAAAGGCTGAAAAATCAAACGCCGACATGGTTTCTAAAGAATGTAAAAAACTTTACACGCTAGTTGAAAAGTCACTCAAACAGCTGGACCCGTCTGCTCTACTCGAAGAAACTAAAAAGTTGCAGACTTTAATCGAGGAAACAAATACAATTCAGAAAACTCAGGCATCCGAATCGAAAAAGATGCTTGTTCAATCAAATCCACGAAGCGTTGGAGGTCGATCGCAGGAGCAATGGAACAAGCACGGATTCTGCTTTGATTTTGACCCAATGTTGCAAAGAATCGTCATTCACATTAACCGAAATGTACTCAGCAGCATTGAACTAACCCCTCGTTTAGCAAGTCTCTGTGGTTTCGAAACAGCAGTTCTAACTGAAGGAAAGAACGTTGCAAATTATTCTATAGATGTGAATTGTAGTACCATGTATGTTTATGCCGACTGCATCCAGCCTCGTATTGTAGGCAATAACAAGTCCCAGTTACTTCGAGTCATCCCATTTAATAATCAAATGCATTCATCCAATGTTTCCAACGTCTTCAGCCCTGTCCACTACATGCCAATTTGCAATGAAAATTTGGATTCTATTCTAATCAAAATTCAAGACGAGGCTGGTTTTCCTATAAATTTAGGAACTAGCATTTGCATTCTTCATTTTATCAAAGTATCATGATTCCCCTCGATAGTTCTGTTCCCTTTGACTACGATAAAATTAATTTTACTCTTCTTCTTTCCGAAAAAACGCAAACTGGAAGTGGTTACCAGAGAGGCGGCAGACGATTTTCCTGTATTTTTAGACGATTTCGTCAATCGATTCCCGCATTTGGTAGATCGCCAATTGGACAAGAAATTACATCATCAGTAGGAAATATTGCCAAGGAAATTGTTTCTGGTACGCCACCTGCAGAAGCATTTAAAAAGGCTGGGCGTCAGTCCATTCGTAATCTTACGGGACTTGGGAAGCGCAAGAAACATTATTTGCCTGCTGCATAATGTACAAGTCAATCTCAAGCAAGTCTGCAAAGACTACGCCCCCTGAATTGGACCTTTTTTCTATCCCTGACACTTCTGTAGGTATTGTCGCTAGTAGATATATCGAATGTCCCCTTACCAATACTATCACGTCTGGTTCTGGCCCCCTTGAATGGAGGTAGAGTATGCAAAAGTCTTATCTAAATCTGCAAAAATCATATGTTCAATTTACGATTGGGATTAGAGATGAGGATGGTAAGGTAATACCCGTTGGAGCAAACGAGACCCTTCCTTTGGCATTTACTCAACTAATTGCAAAAACTCTATTCAAACAGTGGCTCGTATACTTGAACGGAGTCTTATGCGAAGAATCTTCTAATCTTTACGCATGGCGCAGTATAATAGAAACTGAACTTTACAGTGATATTATGGAAAAAACGACGAATCTAACTCTTGGTGGATATGGGCTGGACGAAGAATTTGATGATCCTTCTGGTGAAGGGCACGTGGCTCGTCAAAAGATGCTCAATAAGAAGGGAGAGGGACAATTTGCAGCTACGCTTAATCTCAACCTTTTCACCCAAAATAGACTTTTACTCAATTTTATGGATCTAAAGATTGTTGCATATCTCAACGACCCCAAATTTGTTATTGACTCTTTTGAGCTTGATAATGACACGAAGCAATACAAATATGAGCTGCTCGACATCAAACTTCTCCTAAATGAAGTAGAAGTGCACGATTCAGTCTCGAATGCCGTAGAAGGACTTCTCAAGCAGAACAAGATGATTTCATATCCGTTCACATCTGTCGAAATGCACTCATACTACTTAAATCAGGGTCGCTTCGATAGTCCCGAGTGCAGGCTCCTTGGAAATTCCCTGCCCAAGAGAGTAGTGGTCTGTATGACAAGCCCGGACAGATATTTGGGGCATTATAGAAAATCGAGCTTCCGCTTTGATCACTATGACGTCAAGGAGGCATACCTAAACTGTGGAGGTCGACTAATCCCATCTCGGCCACTCAATCTTGATTTTGCAAATGAACGCTACATGCCAGCCTATTTGAACATGCTTGAAGGAACGGGAATGGCTCGCTCACATTTCACCAACGGAATCAGCAGACAAGGCTACAAAGATGGGTACACATTCCTACTTTTTGAAATTTCATCGTCCCTCGATTATAATACATTTGATTTAATAAGCCTTGGGACCACAGGGTTTAATCTAATTTTCAATAAAGCAATACCCAGTGGCGGGGCGTACGTTATTTTACATTGTGAGTATGATTCAATGTTGACTATTGATGATGCACGTGTACCTCATGTAGATGCAATTATGTGAATAAATTTATACTGCTTTTACAAGTTCTTGCTCATACACAATACCAGAAATCTCTTCTCCATTTAAATCGACAAGATGATAAACCGGAGGCGATCCTTCAAATGCGCTAAAAATTTGAAAGGCTTCATTAGAAAATCCAGATCGATATGCCTTCTTGAATATGCGGTCCGATCGACTTATTCTAACGAGTTGACCAATTTTATATTTTGGCTTCTTGATCTTTGAGCGTAGTCCAACGTCTGCAGGTATCTTTTTTCCAGTGAAAGCTTGTTCAGGTGTACATTTTATTATTCGATGATACGATTTATTAATTGCAGTTGCAATTTTTTCCCACTTTCTAACCACTTTACTGTATTAGAATATGTAAAAAATTTATGCAATCTAGTCTGCCAAGTACGATTAAAACGCTCAATAACTGCGCATTTTATCTCGCTTTCAGGATGTATTAATTTAATAAATCGACTCGTCAAATAATCCTTCACTTGAGAATTCCGAAATTCTTTTCCCTTGTCGCACACAAGAAAAGTTGGAAACATGCCAAGTTTTTCAAAAGTTTCACGAAGAGCAGCTGCAACATTTTCACCAGTCTTTCGTTTGATTGGAACGACAAAACAAAATCGGCTAAAGCAATCAATCATTGTCAGACAGCAGTGATAACCCTTGTTTTGCCTAGCAAATGCAGACATTTCAACCAAATCAGCCTGAACATGAGACATTACAAAGTCCCCATAGGTTTTTCGTCGTTGGAACTTGAATCGAATCTGTTTGTGACGCGTATAAACTGGATCATTTTCGAGAAAGTCATTTACAATTTTAAAAGATTTATTACTAGCTTTCTGTAGGGGACCATGTGATGAAAAGGCGGTAGGCTCATTGAGATTATAATACAAGTTTTGCATTTTCAATAAATTTATCAAGGCCAACGTTTTATATACAATCGATCGCTTCCTTTTCCTTGCATTTTGGCTCTAGTCCGTTTAAAAACTGGTGAAGATATACTATCAAAATCATAGCCAAAGGCGTCCTTTGGTCTATATGATGAATCATCTTCATACTTTTTCTTTAATGCCTTCTTCACTTTAGCCCTTTTCATAGGAATAGCGGTGGATGTGGACAAAGGAATTGCTGTAGATGTAGATGACGGATCAGGAATAGAAGGGGATTCGGGAATAGCTGTTTTGGTAGATACAGGGTCAGCTATAGATGAAGGGTCGGCGGCTGGAGCTTCTCTCCTCTTTCTGTGTTCCCTTTTCTTCTTCTTTCGTGCAATAGTTACAGTTGTTTGGCGTAGAATAGGTTCTTCAGTAACATCAGCAGTTAAATTGGAATCATCTTTAAAATTGGCTAAGCGAGCGATTCCATCTTCAAATAGTCGACTTTTCTCGTGGGGATTAAGGTTTTTATTTCTAATAATACTTGAAAGTTTTTGTTCCATTTCGATTGCATCAGCTTCCTTTCTTGTTACAGAAACAAAGGGTTGAATTCGTGTAGAATATTTCATTTCTTTAACGCCGCTTTCAAAATTGTTTTCAAGAAATGAGATGAAAAGGTCATCAACAATTCCCTAGCTTCGTTACCTGATCTTATTTTTCCTAAATATCGAATAATGGGAAGAAATTTTGAAATCTTATTCTTTTCAGACAAACTAAATGGAATCTTGTGAACATTAGTATCTCGACCATAGTATCTCGACCATAGCGCCAATTTGGCTAGACGAAGCAGACTTTAATATATTTTCATTTTTTATCGCATTTTTAAGGAAATTTACATGCGGAACAATACGGGAATTCATTTTAGCTGAACAGACAATTTTCCAGATTTTTGTTCTCTTTATACTGTCAACTGGCAGACGGTATCGAATACGGGAATGTCTGAGGGGACGACGGCGGGAATCGCTGCAGGATCGATGACGGGTTCGGCGACGGGACTCGCTTTATCGGGATTGACGAGACGATGGGTATTTTCATGACGCTTGCGAGAAAATACAGTAGCAAAAGTTCGGGTGCAGATTGGACAAACCAATTTGTCGTTTGAGAGCATATTTAAAAACGACCTTACACGAAAACAAATACTTTACAAATGAAAGTTAAAATTTTGAGCAAGATATTTTTTCACAAACTCATCATCCCTTTTTATACGGTTGAAGACAGAAAGAATAGCTTTGAAAGATTTCCCCTTGTTCATTTCAGAGATTACATATACGCAATAGCCCCCGCAAGTCTTTTCGCTAATGAGTTGATGCTTTTTACTATTAAAATATACAACTGGAAACTGACTGCAAAAACGGTCAATATCTGAAATAGCGGGAGGACCACCAAAGGAATCAAAAAAGTATGCAATGTTATTTTGAACAATAATTGCTTGCCAATGGGTTCCATCTTGGTACGATTTATCCGTATTTACAACAAGTGAAAAATTTGAGGGTGTAAAGAAAGGTAGCATATCACAAGCAAAGGTTCCTAAATAACCTGGTATGTGAGACAATAGGCGCTCAATTTCTAAATTATTCATGACCCTTGTTATTGGGAATTTTGAATATATGCGCTTGTAATAGGGGTATATAAAGCCAAAGAAATGCCGACAATTGTTCCGGCAGCAGTCGAGAACTACATTTTCAAAATCAAGTCCGGAAGACAACTAACGCTTAACAGCAGTGAGGAAGATAATACCATAACGAAAGGAACAGTCTAGACACCTCTAAAGAGAGGGGTGTGCTGTTTAGAACATTTTAATTTGAATCCATTCTTAGAGCTCTACACGCTCTTAATAAATGCTTCTTTAAGAAAAGTATGTAAATTCGGTTGTTATGATTTGTGTGGAGAAAAAATGACGGTTAAGAATTCGTTGTTGAATTTACTGAATAACCTAATTCATTCTCTGTCTGGATTGGGAACGGTTTCAGTTCAGGGGCCTCAGGCATTCGATGTCTCCAATTGGATTGGGTACAAAAATCACACAAAAGTAAAGTAATATTTGGATTTCCTGTGAGAGAAGTGAAATATTCGAAACATTTACGGCAAAGCAGAAAAGTCAGGGAATAGCGAATTGGGAGACTCCACATCTTTGTTGACTTCTTTAATTGTTTAGAAGGATCGGGGACAAAGTAGCGCTTCTCCGTAGAAAGTTTTTTAATATCAGTCGTCTTTTCCTCGATAGTATCCATGCGTTTCTTTTTGATAGGAGGCGACATGTCTATTGAATATATTATGTTCCGATCCCCTTTTATAGCAACTCTACGCACTAGAAAAGAAGGAATGTCTTGGTTCTACCCGTCACTTTCTCTCGTTATGACCTTGACCATTGATGACACATTCTCTCCTTTCACTTTCCTGACTCTATCTTTATCTCTCTCATCTCACTCTTTCTCTTTCCCTCTCTCTCCATACCTCCCTCCCTACTTTCCTTTCTCTCTCCCTCCCTCCATCTGTCCCTCTGCCCATCTTCTCTATCACTTCCATTGCTACTGTTCAGTCTTCCATTCGTTCTCATTCACACTCCATTCTTCTTCTACCTCTTCTCTTCATCCTCCTGCATACCTTATCCAAATAAGTCCCCAGTATCGAAAGAATCAATTGATCATGCAGCTTTCTCTTCATCTCCTATCGACAGTTACCAAGTGAGTCCTTCCCCATCGTCTACAGCTGACAGCTTTTTTTCTATCGACAATTTTTTTGCCTTGAATTATTGACGAATCTTATTTCATGAATGCTTCATACTCGGAATGGAACAACGAAGACTTGTGTGTATATCGATTATTGTTACAAAGTAAATAAAGTATATTCCGGTGGAGTAAACTTGTTCGATCCAAGCATTTCATTCGGTATAAAGAAAAAACAATGTATTACAATACAAATCTGAATATTGAAAATATGAAATCATTAAAAAAATTCTAGAAAATATATTGCGTTTTCATTTCAGGGTCAGTAACTTTCTTGAAGAAGGGGCCAATGAAAATACCTTTCAGTAAAAACGTAAATACCTTTCCTTCAGAAAAAGAAGGGGCCCAACGTAAATAACTTTCAGTAATAAAGTAAATACTTTTCTTTCAGAAAAAAAGAAGGGGCCCAACGAAAATACCTTTCTTTCAGAGGCAAATGACTTCTTTGAAGGTCATCAGACAATGCCGTGAAAAATCTGCAGAAAGCCCGCATCAGAAAAGCCCGCGGTAAATATTTTGCAGAAAAGCCCACATCAGAAAAGCCCTCATCAATATTGCAGAAAAGCCCGCATCAGAAAATCCCGCTTCAAAATTGCAGAAAAGCCCGCGGAAAATATTTGCAGAAAATCCCGCATCAGAAATTTAAACGCGAAAAATTCCCGCTAAAAATATTTAATAATTATTGATTTTTAAATTATCGATTTTTTTAAATTATCGATTTTCAAATTACTGTATTAGTCTTTATCGATTTTTCTATCCTTGATTTTGTAGTTTGATCGTTCTTTGATTTTGTAGTTTGATCGTTCTTTGATTTTGTAGTTTGTAGTTTGATCGTTCTTTGATTTTGTAGTTTGTAGTTTGATCGTTCTTTGATTTCTGTAGTTTGTAGTTTGATCGTTCTTTGAACTACGCAACTGAACGTCCATATTACTACTACTTGAATCTTCTGGTTTACAGGTGTTTACTTCGAATCGGCATGTTCTCGAAGACAAGTAATTTTCTCACAATAATAGTTACAGTTTTTTTCTCATATTTAACGTTTTATGTTTATTTGTTTTAAATTCACTTTAATTGTACGACATGATCGGATACTTTTTCAATAAAACGATAGTTTATCAGACAAGGAAAGGTTGGGCGACGTTTTCTGATTGTAGATCTCCTTCTTCTGGATTCGTGATTCCAGCTTGTCGCCATCGTATCTGAAGTTATCAAAGTCAAATATTTACAGGTTTTCGCAGTCAGAAAACCTGTAATCCTGATCATTCTGCGGGAGGGGAGGGAGGGGGTTCGGCTGTTTTTACAGGTTTTCGCAGTCAGAAAACCTGTAATCCTGATCATTCTGCGGGAGGGGAGGGAGGGGGTTCGGCTGTTTTTTTACAGGTTTTCGCAGTCAGAAAACCTGTAATCCTGATCATTCTGAGGGAGGGGAGGGAGGGGGTTCGGCTGTTTTTACAGGTTTTCGCAGTCAGAAAACCTGTAATCCTGATCATTCTGAGGTTGGATAAGGACGGGATTTCGCTGTCAGGATTACAGTAATTGATGGGTTGAGCAAGCTATCAAAATGAAAAAAAATGCTTACTGTTGTTTTTTTTGAGAATGTGATCCAATCCTCTTGTTGCCGATGTTATTCTTGCTGAAGTCTGAAAAATGGATGCTTTCAAACTCTGGGCTATTTACTATGGACATGGATGGGCCATGATGAAAACGTACCTAGTTGTATCATAGTTGTTGCCGTCGTGAACAAGTCGAAATGCGAGTAGACCGATGAGCACGCGGCACAATAGATTGTGAAGTGATTGTGAAGTAAACAATTTGAATTTCATTTTCAAATGAGATCTTGAGATATGTCTCATTACCATTTCATTTCATCCTCATTTCGTCTTTGAAGCCGGTCGATTCCGAATGGTGAGCGCGTGTAGCATATATTATACATTTTTTATCGTGTTTTATTCAGAATGAATTACGAGAACATTTGAAATCATCCATTTTTCAAAGTTCATCAATAACAACATCAGCCACAAGAAGATAGGATCACATTCTCAAAAAAAATACAGTAAGCTTGTTTCCTTTCGATAAGTATATCGCCAGAAAGTATTTGCCTTTTCATTCATGACACAATAAATCACTTATTTTGGTTACGTCGTTACTACGCAAATTTGCGGATCCATCACACATCACATAATCATCCATTTTTCAGACTTCAGCAAGAATAACATCGGCAACAAGAGGATTGGATCACATTCTCAAAAAAAACAACAGTAAGCATTTTTTTAATTTTGATAGCTTGCTCAACCCATCAATTACTGTAATCCTGACAGCGAAATCCCCTCCCTCCCCTCCCTCAGAATGATCAGGATTACAGGTTTTCTGACTGCGAAAACCTGTAAAAACAGCCGAACCCCCTCCCTCCCCTCCCGCAGAATGATCAGGATTACAGGTTTTCTGACTGCGAAAACCTGTAAATATTTGACTTTGATAACTTCAGATACGATGGCGACAAGCTGGAATCACGAATCCAGAAGAAGGAGATCTACAATCAGAAAACGTCGCCCAACCTTTCCTTGTCTGATAAACTATCGTTTTATTGAAAAAATATCCGATCATGTCGTACAATTAAAGTGAATTTAAAACAAATAAACATAAAAAGTACATCGTTAAACATGAGAAAAAACTGTAGACAATAAATCTCTATAAATATTAGTCTTGAAAATATGTAAAATGATTAAGAAGAGACTGAAACTGAGAACAACTGAAAATGCAATAAAAACCGCGAATTAGTTGCTTGGGAAAAGATGAACCATCCATGAGCTCTTCAAAATTAATTTTCCCCACAAAACCATAACTCTCAAACGGCAAATTTGGGCAAACAGGCTCTACCTTTAAGCCAAAATAGTTTGACCCGTTTTATATGATCAATGAAAGACAGAAAAGATTAGTCGTACAATGAATGATGATGTTCGTTGAGTCTACTCGACAATGAATGAAGTTGACGCAGAAACAAGCTGATAGGGTAGAACATTTATAAAATGATACGATCATACCAAAAAGCCGAATAACGAACTTCCGTTGTTTACCATACAGGAACATTGGCGACCCTTTCGCTTTTGCGTGCTCTCCCGTCTCGGTAAACACAGGAAGTTCCAGTTCGACATTTTGTTTGATCCTATCATTTTATAAATGTAATAGAACACATTGATGAATCGAAGTGCAACTCTAAGAACAAAAGAGAGTCTGAGAATGCTAATCCCCAGTAACCACACGATAAGATAAGATTATACCAATAGGAGAGAAGCGTTAGGCATGCTATCTGCATCGCGTCTCTATCTCTCTTCTATTAGCGTTCGAGACCCGAATAATATGATATTTTCCTTAAAAATAGAAAGAAGAAACAAGCGTTGACACTGTTCTTGTTAGGAGGTTGAGAGAGAAAATACGAAGTCGCATGGAAATAAAGAGAAAATGAAAATTCGCATGAAAATGCACACAGAAAAATGTATGCTGTTTGGTATGACAGGCGTGTATGTTATTGTCCCCATGACACAATTAATTCAATTCAATTATTTATCATGTCAGGCAATAGTGCTCAGATGAGGATGGGCCGGAATTCTTCGTTAGTTGCATTCCACCATTGGGGCCCGATTGCTCGTTTCAGGTCATCTCTCCATCGGGTATTGGGGTGGCCTTGGGGGGCGTTTCCAGTTGTAGGGGGTCCACATCGTAGTTGCCAGCGTCCAATCGTTGATTTCCATTCGCCTTATCTTCAAGGCCCATTTCGCTTTCCGTTTAAGTGCCTCCTTATTCCAGTCTCGAATTTGGGTGATTTCTCGTAATCGTTCATTCCTCATTCGATCCAGAAGGGTGACTCCAATCATCCGACGTTCCATCTTCCTCAGGGTGACATCGAGGCGCTCTTTGTCACTCGATCTCAAAGCCCACACCTCGCTACCATAGAGTACGGTAGGCAAGATGCAGCTGTCGAAGAGCCTCCTCTTAGTCTTCATGGGAAGAATGCGTGACGCCAGCAGGTGGTGGAGTTTGCTCCAGGCAGCCCAACCCAGACGAATCCTGTATTCCACTTCTTCGGAGGGGTCCAGGGGAAGGGAAATTCTCCCGCCAAGATATGTGGTAAACTCAACGAACTTGAATACTTGACCGTCGATGGTAATGGGTGCGCGAGTCGTGCTACAGGATGTAAGGAGAACCGTTTTGGAGGCATTGACTTCGAGACCGACTCGTGCACACGCTTCCATGAGCTTTCGCAGCATCTTCTCCAGTTCCGGTCGAGACTTGGCGACAAGGGCGACGTCGTCCGCGTACTCCAGATGACTAAGATGGCGTCCGTCGATCCGGATTCCGCAGGTCTCCCAATCGATGTCGTCCATCGCGCTTCTCAGTACCGCGTTGAAGAGACGGGGAGAAAGTGTGTCTCCCTGGCGGACTCCTCTCTTCACGCACACTGGGACCAGGTCCTCGTTCACTCGGATTAGGGTGGAAGAGGACTCGTAGAGGCGACGTAAGAGATCGACGAGGGTGGGATGGACTCCAAACGTGCAGAGTGCTTGCCACACTGCATTCCATTCCACGCAGTCGAAGGCCTTCTTGAAGTCGACGCATCCGAGGTAGAGAGGCATACCATATTCGTGAGTCCTTTCAGCGAGCTGCTTAATGGCGTGCAGATTGTCGAGAGTACTGAAGACACACGTGTATGTGTCTGACACACGTGTATGTCAACTGTTGACACGTATGTATGTAATCTGAAGACAAGCAAATGCATGCTAAAAACAACATACAAAGTATGTCATCGAAAGACACTCAGTGTGTGTTATTTCAACACTTTTCAATTTTTGATTTGTATTTTCATTTTTCACTTGTTTTCTATCGTAAATGACTAATAAAGGTACAAATATGATGTGTTTCAGCATGTTATCATGCCCAGATCAATCCTGTTCCGCATCGCTCATCAATGAAAAAGCGATCGCCGTTCATTTTCGCTGTCTCCATCTCGACTCTACCAAGATTGTGTGCAAGAAATGCAGCAATAAACCGGATTTCGTCAGCTACGGACGCTGGAAGGCTCACCTACTGAAGTTCCATTGCAATTCACAAGTTCCAGGTATTTATTAATTATATCTTTACATCTTTATGCGAACAAGCATTGACAAATTATGTTGATCATGGATTATCTCTTATTAATAATTTATTTATAATGTCTCGTCTTTCTTCCCTTTTCCATTTCCTCTCTTTACTTCTTTCTCTCTCAATCTCGACGGCCGAGTGTCGCGCCCTGAATGACAAACTCTTTAGACTATCTCAAGGGGAATATCGGAATATTGATTGAAATAGACGGAATTTGCCGATTACGGTAGTTTGATGCACACTACAGCACCCCAGAGCTATTCGATTCACTACGAATCGCCAATTGGTTCCCGAACCGAACTCACCATTCACTTCCCGCCATCTCTTCTCCTCCTCTTCTATCTCTCTATTTCCTTCTTCTCCCTCTCGAGGGCCGAGTGTCGCGCCTTGAATGACAAACTCTTTAGACTATCTCAAGGGGAAACATAGATATCATTCAGCTGTCGCTCCTCCAATTGTGAATATGGCTCTTTCGGATGAAGATAATGATGATGATGAAGAAGATGAAGATGGCCACGGCTTACCAGGAACTTCGCCGCCACCGCTCCCATCCTTCTCTCTTCTCTCAACGTCTCCCCATCAGCCGTCAGTTGAGCAGCGCCAGTTGGAGTCACTCGATGGATTGGATGAGATGATGAAGACGATGATTCTGAAAAGATCGGTTGGTGTTATTGAAACTGATATCGATATGGTTATGGGCATTATGAGAGATGCCTTTCAAATTGTCAAAGATACCATAATCGAGATTGGTATCGATAACATCGATCGATTCTTTGAAAGAGTCGATTCTGTCATGCACATGTACTCCAACACTTACCAACGGCAGAAACAGATGAGGTAATTGCTTCTCTCATATACAGTGAAGAAAAATATTAATTTACGAAATATTCATAATTATTTTGTTCAGGGCAAATCCATTTTATGTAGCTGCTAATTCATGTCAAATGGGGACAATGACTGCTTACCAAAGACAGGTGAAATCTGATCGCTATGACAAAATGTGCTAATTATTTCTTTAAGATGGGGTGCGAAAGGAAGTTGATCGCCCTTTGTTATTCTACGGTTTCCCTCTAAAGGAGACACTTGAAGTTGCATTAAATCTTGATGAGGTTTGTTAGCTTAGAATTTATTGCCTAATATTTTATTGAAGATCAAAGATTACCTCGTCTCTTCCACTCCTTCATCGACTGCCTACCGTACTCTCCGAGATGGCGAGGCATTCCGAGATGCAGAGAAACATCTGAATGAAAGTATTATTATGTGGACTTGATAAAATATGATTCTTTTTTCAGCCCGGCGAGAAGTTGCTTCCAGTGCACATCTATTTCGACGATGCTACGCCTGCCTCATCTCTTGGATTTAAAAGCACCAACTACCAGATGGGGTATTTTCATCTCTCGATCGCTGCTCTCCCATCCCATCTCACCTCGCCATTACGGTGAGTTGATTTTTTTTTTCAATTAGCGTCCTAAGAGTCTTATTCAGATTCAAGCATCCACTCGTCATTGCCCATTCCAAAGATGTTGGATCATTCAACTTTGCTCCCATCTATGACTACATTGTATCTGAATTTAAGCTTCTAGATACGATTACAATGGAGTGGAAAGGGACGAACTATACAATGAAGGTAGGCGCAATTTAATTATAAAATTATTAATAAATGAAGAAAATTATTCTAGGTCGTCTTGATATCGATACTAGGCGACAATAAGGGCATGCACGAGATGTCGGGGATTGCAACTACATTCTCTTCCGGTTCTATTTGTAGGCGAGTAAAAAATTGCAAATTTGAATATCCTGCTAAACCGTGGTACTTCAGATGGTGCTGTGCTGTCTACAGCGACATGCATTTTTGTTTGAGAGCGGCTACCCTGACCCTGCGTACAGAAGAGGATCACGATAAAGCAGTTGAAAGTGGAAATGAACTGATGATGGCGAATCTAGGAATCAAGTACGGATCCACTGTATACATTTTCTGGCACAAGTTTATAACCCTTCAATTTCAGATATTCGTGTACATTGAACGAGTTACCTGGATTCCACGTTACGTCATCCTCTCCTCCCGACATATTTCATGATATCCTCGAAGGTGTCGCCCGCAAGGAGATACACCGTCTGCAGCAGCATCTCAGCCGACGGGGATTGACTCGTGAGTTGCTGAACATCAGAATTGACAGTTACGACTATGGAAGGATCGATAATGGAAACAAACCGAGTGCACTATCTGCCCCTACTGGTTACTCGATTGGAAATAAAGCGAACCAAACGTGGATACTTGTGCGGTAAGTCACTGTTTAGTTACAATAATTCGATATTCATTTTATGATTATTTATTAATTTGTATTTTCTATAATTTATTATGTATTTTCCAGATACCTGTTGGTGGTCGCAGAGGACTTTGGTGACGTGAATTCCCCCGAATGGACGCACTTCCGACTCTTCGCGCTTCTCCTCGAGAGACTTACGAAGCCGGATTACGATAGGCAGGAGATCGACAAGCTAGAAGAGGAGATTGAGGAGTGGACCGGAAGTTACGTTACAATCTACGGTGAAGACGAAATGGAATCTGGTAGTGGACGTTTCAAGTCGTCCATCACTCCTAAGCATCATTATCTATTGCATTATCCCCGTCACATACGTAGATTTGGCCCTATTATACATCTCTCCACTTTCACGTTCGAGCAGATGCATCTCACTGGAAAAGTTCGATCCTATATTACAAAATGTTATAGGAACCTTCCTCTCACTCTCTCTAATACCTACGCTCTAGTTGTTGCTGAGAGAAGGTCTAGGCCATATGTTGAATTGACCCCTATCCAACCTGGTGTGATCTCCCTTTTTTTCCGAATTCGATTCGTTGCATATATTGAATATGATTCAGCCAGAATCACATAAGCGGCAGATGCGACACAAATGCACCGACTCGGTTTCACTAATGGTAGGTAGGAACTAGTCTGGTGCTAATGAACCATTTTGCGAGCGCTCGGGTTCGCGACCAGTCGTCTGTAATGAACCCGGTCTTAATGAGCGCTCGTTTGGGAGGTGTAAACGAGCGCTCATTTTCCTAAAATGAGGCAAGCGCTCGTTTATAAACGAACTAGTTCGGGTTCGTTTACTTCACTGTGGACGACAGTAACCTCGCGCGTTTTTGAGAGTTTTCAGAGATTTAACTATCGTACTAGGGATTACTTTGTATGCTCATTCTAGTGGTGTGATCCGTTTTCATTTTCGGTGCCATTTTGGACATTACGTATCTGAAATAGCTATGCCTTCTTGCTTCTTCCTAGCTGATTTCGGTCTTCTAGCTGAAGCAGGTATGACCCCTGCCTGCCGTAGCTATACCCCGCTAGCATTGAGTGCTCAAATGGTGTACGACAATAATACGGCGTGTTCCAGACGCATCCACTCTATTTACATTGTTCACCTTCGCTACAGTTGCAAAGGGTGCGGCATAAACAATTATTACTCTTTCATGGCTACATGACGTCTCTATAACGAGACGAATATGGGGGAGGGTTCTTTGAGAATAAATTTGCATCTCTCTCACCTCTATGCATGCTCAACTTCATCCTTTGCATGACTCGCTTCCTCGCGACCCGCTCCCACTTGCGGCGCGTCGCCCACGGCAAAGAATTCCACTGCGAATATAATCGATTGTTAAAATTATCCTTATGTCATTACTCTTTCCTTCTGTTTCCACCCAAATCTTCACGTCTACATTACATCAGGCCACACATAAATGATCTACTGGTAATATAAATATTATAAATATTAACTAATCTAATAACTTACACAGAAGCGGACAGCTTGTGCCTTGGTGATGGCCGCGTCCATTCCAGGCGCCCACTCGTACAACTCGATTATGACGAGGCTGAACCTTGTTACAGTAATCCCTTGACCGTCGACTTGCTATAGCAATCCCGAAATACCGTAATCCCCCTGTCTCTCTCATTTGCTCCGTAACGTTCATACAAGGAGCTATAGATCAAATAGACACCCTACATCTGATAGTGAAAATAGTAATTTGCGAAAATAGTAAACTCAGCAAATAGCTCTCATTTCGACTGGTCTTCACGCCAGAAATAAATCATCGTCTGGGATTAGTTTCACAATTTTCACCACCATGATAATGGGGCATTCCCACCAGTCTGACACGCTGTGGTGTATAAGCTGCCGCAATTGAATCTCTAAGTTCAGTGTTTGCAAAATTTGCGCAGGTCTCTCTCCCCTCACTCACCGGTTCAACGTTGTCCCTCCAGTTGTTCACGAGAGGTCCTCTTCCTCTCTTCGAGTGGAATTGAGAGGACGACGTCTCTGGCTTGACGTCGGCCGACGCGAGGAACTCCTTGTCGTTGGCGATGTCAATGTGCACAACTTCCCGCTTCGCCAGCTCCTCCCGAGACAGATTGTGCGCCTGCACGCAGACAATTACTGCCATTCGTTCAGTTTTAAATCAAAATACTCTGCAGGAGCTTAAATGACGAAACTCCAGATTACATTTTTTTTGAAGCTATAACACTTCCAAAACCAGCGCAAATGATATATCACAAAATGAAAAAGCTCAAAGACAATTCAGTATGTCCTCTCACTCACATTCTCAGTCGTTCCTCGATCGGGCAGATGCTACGTCTCGACCCCTCATCCTTCTCATTTCTAGTCTACTCACTCATTCGAGATTGGCTGGTCCCAAACACTGCAGGAGTGCCGTAGCGTTCACGTAATTGAAATTGAAAACAAACCTCGACTCCTTCTCCTCCGCCGGTCTCTGCCTTGCTAGCCTCTGCCACAGAATACAGCTGTCCGACTTGGTACTCATCCACGGTCAGTGGCAGAACTATGCGGCTGAAAAGAGATAGATCAGTTGGAAGTATGCCTTTTCTCCGAGGAACACGGCGAGGAGTGAAAAACTCACTATTCCTTGACGATCATTATCTCTTCCTCTACAACTCTACGCCGCTGCGGACGGACGGCCGATCGTAAGCGCCTGCAATGGGCGAGAATGAATGGAGTACCGATAATAATAAATTGCCAGACAGAGGAAAAAAAAGGGAAACGAGAACAGTGAAAGAGAATGGGGTGTTATTGAAATCGGAATGGTGAAGAAACAGTGAACAAAGCTGTGAGTTATCATACGGCCAACACACGCGCAAACGCGAACGAGGATAAAGATAAGAACCCAAAAGTGGACTTTATTCAGCGCTTTTCACACGGCACGCAGCCGAATTTCGCCCTAGTGCTTCCTTTCTCTCTCCTTCCTTCCCGCTCTTTCCCCTCCTTCTCCTTACACGGCAGAGATATTGATCAGCACAGGAATGTGGAGAGAGGAATGGAGTGGAGTGGAATTATTTGAAATAGAGCCAAATCTATTACATAAGTTAAAATATCGTTTGCAGTACGGGTTCGCGACAAAATTGATTCGATTCGAATTAAAAGAACACCAAATCAAGAAGGCAATCGTTCAACTACATTATTAACCAACAAACATAATCAACACAATGAAGGAAGCCATGTAAAACGGATGTGCACGCAGCTCCAAAAAATTTCGCAATCATATGCCGGCCGTGACCAGTTTTTAGCTTTTTTACATAACACAGCTACCGTATAATACACACTTTAATTATTTCATTTTTTTTATTTTCGAAAATACTTTTAGCTTTATATTTCGCGCTGTCTCTCACTACCACAAACTACACTTGGCTATCTGCCAGCCCATGGCGTTGGCTTTGCTATGTTTACCTCTCTTTCTCTCTCTCCCTCTCTCTATGACTTAGCTTCTTTTCCTTTTACCGCTCTTCTAAGCGCATTTATGTGAACACTGATGTTGGCCACTCGCAGAATAGTCACCAGATGCCTACCTAATTAACTATACTATCATTTTCTAATTTCTTTGATGCCTTTTCACCACTATGGTGCCCACATTTTCCACTATTACGCGGTTTTTCTGTTCCAGGATGTCGCTCAGCTTGATCGACGACTCAATGGGCGAGGTTGAGAAGACCTATAGAGCAGCTTTTCCTCACTCGGAGGATGGAATTCGGCAGTTTCTCTCCAGGAATGGACACGAGCACGTTCTGAGCATCTTCCACGTGTGCTTTAGGAAGGAAGTTAGAATCAGCGGGCATGTTGATAGGCCTGCTCACTACGTCGCGTATATCGGTGCGCCCGATGTGAGTTCCTTTCAATACATATTCCTAACTCTTTTCCCATATTCTATTATTGAAATCACTAAACAAAGACCTCCTAGGACTACCAGCCGCACTACGACTTCAAGCCGTTCAAGCCCAAGCAGGAGTTCAGAGATGCTGCTAATTCCGAGGAGGTACAAATGGGAATATTTGAATAATATTTTCCCCAGCTCACGTTTATCGTTTCATTAATCTCGTGCGATCACACGTTCAGCCTCGCGTTTGCGCATTGTGAATACAATTTCTTTGCAGATCTACACGGAAGCAGTAGAGGAGTTGAGCCTTAAGAAGAGTGAAAAGTTGAGAGAGAAGCCTAAACCTTCACTGTCATCAATCGATAACCTCGTGAGTCAAGTCTACTCTATTCTACGTTCATTTTTACTTTAGCTCTCTTCTGATCCTTCGTCGATCGATGAGGAAGCATTCACTCGCGAAGATGATGAAGATGATGAAGAGCCGGATGAACAGGTGATATTGTGTGTGGGAGGGGGAAGCAATTTGAAACTCTCTTTAGGTTGCTGCTGTGCCCAATCCGGAGTTCGATTCTTCCCCGTACTACACTGCTATCAATCTGTCTAAGGTTTCATTTCTTGCCTTGCCTAAGTACCACTCACTCTCATCAAGGTCTCGTCGGAACTACAAAGTACGGACTTCCCTACCATGTTTCGTTCGTGTAAAGCGGGAATGAAGTTGATTGATTTGATCGATGAGGGTGTGGATGTGTCCATGTGCTCAAAGCACAGATGTTTCCTGGTCCGATTTCTCTGCGCGATATTAATGAGAATGTCGAAAAAGTAAGTTTCCTTTTTTTTAAATTTAATTATTTAATAATAAATCAATTAATTTGAATCAATTTTTTTTTAATTTCCTTATTTTTAATTTTCAACATATTTCCACCTATTTTTTCTCAGGAGATATTATCCATCATCGGATGAGATGCAATTCATTTTGCTGAAATTCATGGAAATATCGAAGACGGAATTGAATATGGTATGTAATCGTTTTTCTAAACTGTTCATCTTCTAATTGCAGCCGGCATTCACTTCGAGAGGAAAATTCATGCCAACTCGCTGCACAAACGTCAGGAGAAAACTATCCGCAATTGCAGAACTGACTGCACCTGAGAAAGTTAGTTTATTTTTTTAAAATCTCTACATTTTCAAATATGATCAGCGATATTTCAAGGTTGTGAAGAACGTGGCAAACGCGAGCGACGACGCCGCACTTCTCAATCAAAGGCTGCAGGTCAAAGTGGACGGGACAACAGAATCAAATGAGTTGATTGAATTGACCAGGTACATTTTTTAAAAATATTTATTAATAGTGCTGTTCACCAATCCAGGAGGTGGCGTTTGGAATATGCGCGAACTCACAATGTGGAAGAAACTATTTGCACGATACGCCAAGTGGTCACTCACCCAAAGATGGTATTGCTTAGTGACACCTATTCTTCCGGTAATGAGAGCATTCCAGATTCGTGATGATCTTCTACTCAAAGGTACTGTCAGCTGGAATAGTGCCCATGCGTCTGACGTAGAAGCAGGAGTTCTCTATGCTGCCCAGAAGATACTCGGGTCTCAAACTATGGACGGAATTGTGGCATGTGGTGAGTTTACAAGTAGTTCCGGAGCAATATTTTGCTACTCAGGCATTGGGGCACAGGAGTGTAAAAGATCTCGCACTTTATATAAATAGTTAGATATTTATTAATACATTATCAGATGATGAGTCACGAGTGGCCGCCCTGCTCGTACATTCAATGAACAAAGTGTCTGGAAACAAGAGATCCCGTCGCGATCGTCTGAGCCACTTCCTGTGCCAGTTCCCTGTTAGTTTACTATAATTGGAATTAATTTCAACATGAATAATGTTCAGGATGGTACGACGAGCGACGACGCTCTCCGCTCCATCTCGACCTCCGGTCTTACTCAACCCACCCTATTCCGGTTAGTTCGCATTTCTAATTTATATCTCTTTGCAAATCGACTTATTATTTCCTTGTCACTTTATTACAACATACCATATGATCAATTGCAGAATCGGAACCGCTGACTTCTGTTTATCTCTCAATGGCAGACAAGTTCGACTTTCTTCCAAGTTCATCGGTGCAGCCTTCTACTCAGTATGCTACCACTATTTCTTTCATGTAAAATATTCTGCTATCGTTAGTGATCTGTACCAGTTGCTGGGAAAGCTCTTCGGAGTGAAACGCTCATGTTCGTGATGTTGTTTAGTCCAGATTCCCATATTATTAATATTTACCTACTAGAACATTAGACACATAGTACGACTATATAATCTAGTTGGTTGTTTAAATACTTGCATACCGTTTGATATTTAACAATCGATTATTCTACCTGTAAATTATGTCACCGTCCTGTGTATTGTTTCTTTTTGACCTTGTCATAGTACATCTACATGATAACCTGTGAATTATTCTGTCATAAATGTCATCTCAGAGATCAAATTCCGCTTTCGCGTTGATAAATATTGTATTCACTTGATGTAACACTGGATATTCACATAACATCGAGTAAGAAGCATTGCCTTTGAAGTAGAGGATTCGTGCTATCAGTAAAAACCGCGCGCTGCAAATCCAATCCAAAAAACGACACACACGTGTGTCATAAAATGGCACACATGTATGTTAATTTTTTGTGTGTGTTACGTGATAACATACACCGGCTTTCACCTCTCTCCTGTGAGCCGCAGGTGTATGTTATATTTGACATACATTTTTCTGTGTCCATCAACAAAAAATCGTGATAAAAAAAGTACGTCAACGTCCTACCTAAGAAATCATGATGCAGTCATGGAGATCATGAAGAGATTGCAAGTCGCCTCGAATTGGCCGACATTATCGTGCTTATGGCGGCAGAAGAACTTGTGATTCATTGTTGACAGTCTAATGGGAAAATGATGAACGATTACTCTAAGCTAATATTAAACTGCTCGGAAATATGAAAAAAGTTCTTCATTCCGAAATAAATCACAGGTTGGTTTCGAAGACTCACAGTTTTCACATTTCTGATGTGTATTTGTTCAATGCAACAGCAATTTCATCGATATTTAATACATCCATCAAGAAAAAAGGTTGAAAATTCAAAGCGAACTAGGAAAGCGTTCAATTAATAATATTGGAGATGGGTCCTCTTATTTTTCACCTTTCAATTTTCAAGGGACCAGAACAGAGCTCAAGCGTTCTTCTTACTTTTGCGCACTCTTTATGTTTGCTGTCTAGTAGTAGTAGTAAGTAAATACGAAAATTAAGTTGCAAATTCGCAAGAACAATTAGAACAATTACGAATACAATGATCGGTTTATTTCATTTTGTTTGGTCTTTGTGTGTCGGAACGAACCTATGATTCGTTTGAGAATTTGAAATCAATCCTCATTTTGAGCGCGAAGTTCTGGACATTTTCTTGAACCACTATCTTCGTGATTCCCTACATCTCTCGGTTTGTTTGGCAAAAGTTTGTGATTGTCCTTCAAACACGATAGAGACTAACACTTTTTTGAGGCCGAGAAACGTATTTCCAAAATTCTTTGTTTACAACTTTAAAGCACAAAAGTACATACAGTCCTGGTTGTTTCCGCCGTGAACATGGACCGTCCCGGCCGGCCCGGGACGGCCCCTGGCAATTTGTGGCTCGAGCAGAGAGAAATTCAACACACTCTGTGCAGTTTGATAGTTCAGGTAGCTGGTCATCGATTAACGTCGATGAAAAATAAAATTATTTTCTTAAATACGCTTAATTCCTTTGAAAAAATCATTTCAACAAAATGACTTTTGTTAGAGTTTTGACGCAAAATATTACAGTATCTCTTGGATTTTCGCCTTAACCACAAACTGATTTTTCATAGAATGATATTTTCTAACGAATTTAAAATTAATAAAACAAGTAAATTAAATTTCTGTTGACACCTTCTGATGACAAGCCACCTGAACTATCAGACTGCACAGAGTTTGTCTCGAATTTCTCTCTGCTCGAGCCACAAATTGGCAGGGACCGCTAGGGGCCGGCCCGGGCCGGCCGGGACGGTCCATGTTCACGGGGGAAACAACCAGGACTGTATAATAGCTCGAGGGGGATATGTGCTTACACCTTTTGTGTTTAATGGCTTACAATGGGGCAAACACATGTCTATACCTTCCCGATGTTTTATGGCTCGAAAACTACATCTGCTAAGAAGTCGATATCTAATGTAGTTTTCGAATTTTGAAAGCAATTTTCGTGATATAGTGGAGAGGGAAAACACCCAAACACATATTAGAACACGTTATATCATGTTGACTACACTTGGTAAAGACGTTTGACGGTACAGAGCAATCGGAAACATAGAAGCGATGACATGAAAAAGGTCAAAGATGAAAGAAAAATTGCATAGGGGCTGAACCTTCTATTCGTCCACTATAAGTTTGTGCGACATTGACAAAGATGCAACACATAGGTGAATTGAATATTCGCCCCATTAAAGGAACAAATTCAGTTGCCGGCAAATGCCAGAGATGGAATACAATCGACAAAAAAAACTAACTTTTCGCATTCTATCAATGCATCTTTCAGTTTCGTCCACGGAATTAATGAGCGTGATCCAGCGGATGCGACATGCCGAATAATTACATGAGAACTGCAAAAGTGTTTTTGGTTATCTGCAACTCCGTATCGACATGCACAAAATGAGTACGAGCGAAGGTTAATATGCAGAAGCGGAAATGCGTTGGAAATTTGAACGCTCATCTTGGTTTATTCGACATTTCTGCAGTTTTAAAAAATACCATTATCAACTTTATTTTGAGAATGTTGCAAGGACTTTTGAAAATTCATTCTTTTCATTATTCATTCTGTGGCTAGTGGCGGGCGGTCGACTTCATCCAAGTTGTGAGGAATCTTAACCTATTATCTCAAAATTTTAATGATTTGCTCAGTTACTAGCATGTTTCCACTCAGGTACTTTTATCAAAATCTCTCTTTTTCTTTTATCTGAATTATGTTTTCTCTAGATGTGCGCACTCTACTGTTGATTTTCAGATGGAACAATTCCGGCCGCATTTCAAAAGACTGTGCTACGATGAACAGAATGCAATTCTCGGCGAACTTGCGATGATTGCGAAGGAGACCAAAGTTTGTAAATTCTCTCATTGCATTCAATTTTCCAACAACATCCTCGCCGACCGCTCCACCTCCCTAAGCCACGGCGAGAATGAGGGGAAGGAAAAGTGAGAGACGAAACGGAACAAATAAGAAAGGAATACGTTTCAGAAAGTTTTGATAGGAGCGAGACCAACTTATATGGGTGGGAGGGTCACCATTAGTACTCTATTTATTTATTTTTTTTATCATACACCACAAGGTTGCGACAATATGTAAAAATGAACGAGTAACAATGATATTTAATAATGTGTAAATTCACAGGCACATTGTTGGGGGAAGGGAGTGATCGGAACAACCGTACTGGAATTAGGAGTGATTTCAACCACGGTCTCTCTTACAGAGAGCAGAGGAGCAAGCTGCTGCTGCTGCACGCGAAGCCGCCTTAGCTCTCCGTCCTGTCGGAAGGTATTCCTTCCTTATATATATATTAGCACGATCTCTATCTCTCTCTGTCTTTACCTTCCCTCTTTTTTTCATCGGATCGTTCGGAAGGCATTGGTAGGAACAATGCGTTTGTAGGGTCTTTCACAGTTCTCCGAGCTGCGAATTGTGCTAGTCAAAAACACGATTAAACATTTAGGTATTACGTATGACAATAAGCTCAGTTTCACTAAACATTTTAACAATATTATCAGTAAAGCGTCCGCACGCTGTTCTTATATCCATGGATCGTTCATTTCTAAAAGCCCGGAACTCTACGCCACTCTCTCTGTTTTCTGCCTAGCACGATAACTAACATTTTTCCGTCTTGAAAACGTATTACAGCGCTTTTCTCGAATCGTATCCCGCCTTCCCCCGACCTCATACACAAACAGACTGGAGTCTCTCAAGATGTCACATCTCTATGATCGCCGCACCCGTATTGATCTCATTGTTTGTTACAAAAATATTTTCGGATATTACTCCTATGTACTGCAAACACGAAATACGATGTCGCATAGAACGACAAAGAGCTTTACAGGAATAGTGAAAAGTCAATCGATTCAATATAGTTTGATACAACGGCGATACTTCTATTACTAATTATATCATCATCTAGGCGATTCCAAAGAAAGACAATTCTGTTAGCGAGAAAACGATTTTTTTTCTTTCGGACTAGGAAATTTACAAAATTTGAGCCTATGCCCACGGGTTACGCTAATGCGATTTGAAAAAACTTTTTAAAAAACATCTACAGTCAAAATGACATATTATGAACAAAATGCTATAACTTTTTATAAGTTATTATAACTTTTTATAACTTTTCATTTCAGTATGTTCCCGTGAACGAAATTATCTGTTGTTTTGGGAAAAGGTTCCCGTTCGGAATCGAATAACTTCTGTCCAAGGAATTATCGAAATATTTATCGTGAAGAAAGTTATCGCCGATAAAAATTATAATTACGAAATAGAGAGTAGAGCTGGGGCCGGAAAATCTGGCCGGGAATCCGTCTTCTCCTGAACAAAATATTCAATATTTCTCAAATTTTATGACAATTCCTGAGCATGAAAAGACCCAGACAAATGTTTGTCGTTGTTTGGATATATGTGATATTAAAAACAACAAGTTGCAAAAAATAAAATAGATAAATCACCGCAGAATTCTTCTTTGGTTCCAATGTGAGGAAGAACTCGAACATTTTCGCATTTGCTTCCATCACATATCGATTGTCTGGCGATTCGGAGAATAATTTATCCTGTAAATTATGGTAAATATTTGTTTGAATATTCGGGGGAGGGGTGACAAAACAGCAACGAGGTTTATAACTGCTCTAAACCTAACTACGTAACTCAATCAAAGTCTTTGATTCAAAGAGTTAACATGATCAGAATCGCGAGGGCTTTCAAATCCACAAATTAACTAATCAGCTAACTAAAATTTCGCTAATTAGTCGAAAATACAAAATGGTCAGAAAAAACCCAGTAACAAGCCGAATCGATGCAGTTTACCAAATAACCAACAAGGAGAAAAATTCTTACAGATTCGTCAAGTTTGATCAAAGTTATGCCCCGTTGCTGTTTTGTCACCCCCCAGAATATTCAACAAAAAATAAATTAGCGGATTGAAATTAAGCCTACTATTCCTCCACTACTAGGAAATTGAAATGTCTGTCTGTTGGTATGTTTTTTTTTGTTTTTTTTTCCTTCCGCGTGACCGACCTTTTTTCTGAATAACTTTCTTCAAACTTGAGCAATCTTCTCAGATCCTTTTGCATATGATAGCCCATCACGAAACACATCAATTTTTATATTTGAAAAATCGATAATTTCATGGCCAAGTCGGTAGCGAGCTCGAATTCAAATCCGAGGGTCGCAGGTTCGATCCCCGCCGGTGCATAGTCTTTTGCCGCATTTTTTGCAAGTGTCAAATGTGGCCCAAACCCATTTTTGAGTAACGAGATTCACATTTGAGCATCTTTTGCCGATTTTTGAAGTGAAATATCGATTGATTTCACTTGATTTCACGCGATTTCATGATATTTTCGCACATTTCGCTCCGAATCATTCAACATGCCGGCAAACCTCGCAGGAAGGGGTTTGAAACGAGAGAGCAAGGGAAATCGAGAGGGACTCTCTCACCCTGGCACACTCTCTCGCCCCTGACCCCTTTCTGGAGGGTCGGAATCATGTATCCGGAAGATTCCTAATAAATCGCTTCAAAATCGCTCTATCTTCTCGGATCCTTTTGCATACGACAACAGACCAAAATACATTTTTTTTAAAAAATACCTTCGTGAAAAATTGAAAATTTCATAGTTTCCAAATGATCCGGCAAGCGTAGGGAATCATTGGAAAAGTGTTTTGCGATGCCACAAACGTATCCTGCGTTTCCGTTGAGAAAGGCTCGTGAGGCTGAGAGCGATCGAAAAAAGTTGCCACGGAGCCACGAAGTGGCGCAGTGGCAACTTTTTTTTCGATCGCACTTAGCCTCACGAGCCTTTTGCAACGGAATAAGCCAGTACTCTTTCTAGAGATGAACACATTCCCCCCAACATACTAAGCTCCCCCTGGACCGATCTTGGAGCCGGCTACTGAGTTCTCCTCCCTGGACCGAGACTACAGCAAGCTACCGAACTCCCCCTGGACCGAGCCTGAAGAAGGCTACCAAGGTTCCCCTGAACCGTACCTGAAGAAGGCTACCGAGGTCCCCCTGGACCGTACCTGAAGAAGGCTACCGAGGTCCCCCTGGACCGTACCTGGAGAAGGCTACCGAGGTCCCCCTGGACCGTACCTGAAGAAGGCTACCGAGGTCCCCCTGAACCGTACCTGAAGAAGGCTACCGAGATCCCCCTGGACCATACCTGAAGAAGGCTACCGAGCTCCCCCTGAACCGTACCTGAAAAAGGCTACCGAGGTCCCCTGGACCGAACTTTCACCCAGAACTGTGCATAGAGCGTAGTGTACGCATAGAGCGTAGTGTACGCATAGAGCGTAGTGTACGCATAGAGCGTAGTGTATTTAACCTCAACACATCCCGGCTAGTTAATGAAAGATGAAACACAAATGAACGAAGTTTTTAATGGGAATGGTAATTGCCGCGATTTAAAAATGGTTTGCCTACTTTCAATGCTATTTAAAATTATAAAAATCTTACAATCAGTACTTACAATTATGTACTCCTTAATGCGCGGTGTGATGGGTGTCTCGAATGGAAGATGCTGTCCTGTCATAATGAAGTGATGAACCTGAAATGATTATCGATTTATTGTACTGAACCGAAATTAGATTAGCCCTACGCAATTAAGTTTTTCAATGCATAGTGGAAATCAATTGTGGATTTTGAATTGCGTCATGACTATGCAATAACTTCTCTCACATCTCCTCCAGTCATATTTGCCAGTGGCGTTCGCCCATTGTGGTAGATCTCCCAGCACATCACGCCTGAGAGAAAGAAATAAAAAATATTATTGTTAGCACGGAATCTGCAATTATGACTAGATTTTCGGGGGGGGGGGTGACAATTCCGCAACCGACATTTCGGCAACGGGTCATAACTCGATCAGGAGTGAGCCTAGCGGTATGGGAGTGGTACCATTGCGATCAGCATCAGTTAATTAAGATTTCATTAATTAACTAATACTTTAACATTATTAATGAGGTTTGCCTACTTTCAGTTGTCGGTTGCGGAAATGTCGGTTGTAGAATTGTCACCCCCCCCCCCAGATTTTCGTCCGAAATGCCACTATTCAGTGAATGGTGAAACACAATTGTCCCTATCCTATTCGATATGGCAGCGAATAATATTTGAGTTCCAGAATTATGCAACATGATACCATCTTGAATAATGGGTGTTAAATATGAGAGGAATCGCGAGAGACTCGACCACTTCGGCCGTGGCCAGGACGTAGAAATTTTTATTTTTTGATTTGACAGAATTTTGATAAAAAATTTCGCAACCGCGTGAAACATATCCAAACCTGGAGTCTTCGAATTTTTCCGCCGAGAGGTCAAAGTTTGCAAAATCATAACTTGGTTCAAAATAAAGATAGAAAATTGCGGTTATGTTTGTTAGATAGAGAATATTGTTGGCTACAATTAGAACCATGCCAACTCATTCCTGGATGGTGCGTTGGCGCGAAGCGGTTGGTTTCGTGAAAAATGTTATAAGTCACGTTAAAATTAAAAGTGGTCTTAGGTTCTTTGTTAGTTCTGATGAGCACCGCAGTTACTCACTATAACCGAGAAATGGGCCAAAACGGCCCATGCATGGGAATTGCGCTAAGGTGAACTTTTTTTTGTTAAAAAATTTGTTTTTCTTTCTGCGACAATAAGTGCTATTTTCGTTTAAAATATTCGTAAATATTATAAAAAACACTATTAAAGTTGTTTTAGGGAACTTTTTGAAATAAAAAAAATTGAAAAATTTCAAGGCTGAATTCAACTTTTGACGAAATTGTACTTTTGCAGCGTCCTATTGTGTACTAATGTTCCCATAATTATTAGATGGGTCAAGAATTGTGCATCTAACCATATACACTAAATGCCTATTACATTTCAGCACTCGTTATGCGATGATCGGCTTCATATTTTACAGCGGTCACATATCCACCAAACTTCATAGAAATGCACTCAACATGAGAAGAGAAATTAGTTAATTGAAAATGAGTTCCTATCTCTACATTATGGTCAGATACAACAACTACATTTTTCAATATTTGTCTGAAAGAGCAAATATCGCATTTTGCGAAAATACTTCCTCTTTTTCACACATATCTCAGAAATCTGGAACTCTACCGAATCCTGGCGTAGGTCAAATTGTTCGGAGAGTTTCATTGAATCATTTTGTTGTTGATAGTATACAAATCTATGAATGATTTGATCAGATAAAAAATCGAATACTCAAAAGTGCTCAAATTTCCCAAGAAAAAAAATATTTCTGAGGATTTCTGAAACGGTTCCAGTGAAATATTGCGCAAATTAATTTTCATCTACCAAAAGAAGAACTATGAAACTCATAACTTATACTTATGAAAAAATTTTTTTTTGAAAAATACCATGAACATGGTCATGTTCATGGTGAAAAATTATTTTTGGACCATGAACCGGGTTCATGGTATTTTTCAAAAAAAATTTTTTCATAAGTTTAAGTTATGAGTTTCATAGTTCTTCTTTAGGTATAAGAAAATGAATGTGAGCAATATTTCGCTCGAAACGTTTCAAATTCATTTAGAATTAATTTTTTTTCTTGGGAAATTTGAGCACTTTTGAGTATTCGATTTTTTATCTGATCAAATCATTCATAGATTTGTATACTATCAACAACAAAATGATTCAATGAAACTCTCCGAACAATTTGACCTACGCCAGGATTCGGTAGAGATCCAGATTTCTGAGATATGTGTGAAAAAGAGGAAGTATTTTCGCAAAATGCGATATTTGCTCTTTCAGACAAATATTGAAAAATGTAGTTGTTGTATCTGACCATAATGTAGAGATAGGAACTCACTTTCAATTAACTAATTTCTCTTCTCATGTTGAGTGCATTTCTAATGAAGTTTGGTGGATATGAGACCGCTGTAAAATATGAAGCCGATCATCGCATAACGAGTGCTGAAATGTAATAGGCATTCAGTGCATATGGTTAGATGCACAATTCTCGACCCATTAATCATATCTAATAATTATAGGAACATTAGTACACAATAGGACGCTGCAAAAGTACAATTTCGTCAAAAGTTGAATTCAGCCTTGAAATTTTTCAATTTTTTTTATTTCAAAAAGTTAGCGTTAAAAGTTCCCTAAAACAACTTTAATAGTGTTTTTAGAATATTTACGAATATTTTAAACGAAAATAGCACTTATTGTCGCAGAAAGAAAAAAAAATTTTAACAAAAAAAAGTTCACCTTAGCGCAATTCCCATGCATGGGCCGATTTGGCCCATTTCTCGGTTATAGTGAGTAACTGCGGTGCTCATCAGAACTAACAAAGAACCTAAGACCACTTTTAATTTTAACGTGACTTATATCATTTTTCACGAAACCAACCGCTTCGCCCAACGCACCATCCAGGAATGAGTTGGCACGGTTCTAATTGTAGCCAACAATATTCTCTGTCTAACAAACATAACCGCAATTTTCTATCTTTATTTTTAACCAAGTTATGATTTTGCAAACTTTGACCTCTCGGCGGAAAAATCCGAAGACTCCAGGTTTGGATATGTTTCACGCGGTTGCGAAATTTTTTATCAAAATTCTGTCAACGCCAATCGATAGTGGAAGTGTTGAAATACCTTAGGTAAAATTTTCAGCCAAATCAAAAAATAAAAATTTCTACGTCCTGGCTATGGTCGAGTTTCTCGCGATTCCTCTCATATATGGGTAACCAGCACTTACCGTATGCCCACACATCGGATTTCTGTGAATACAGTCCGTATATGAGACACTCGGGGGCACGCCATCGAATGGGAAGAGCGACAGACCACATATCACGGAAGGAAGTCTGGAAGGGAATAGTGTCTTGTTAGCGAGATATATTGCGTCATCCCTACGAAACACCTATTATAAGAAATCGGAACAATGAATAATCGATATCCGATAAATTATCATGCTTATGATTATGAAAATCCTGCTAATTTCACACCTTTTCAGTCTTTGATATCAATCGGGCGCTGGCTGAGCAGCTTGGCGTCACTGATTTCGTTTCCGATTTAGTGGGAGATCGACCCGATTTCTCGATTTGAACTGACGAAACATCGGAAGTCGAGAGAGGTTGAATATCGGGTTTGAGACGGCGGGCAATAGAGAAATCACCGAATTTCAGCTGAAATTGAAATAAATTTTCACAAAGTTATACTCAATAAAATGATAAAATTATGCGAAGAGGAAATGGTGCTTATTATGATCTGCGTGAAACGTAAATTCACCTTTCCACTGCAGTAGAAGAAGTTGCGGGTCGCAATGTAGAAGTTGCGGGTCGCAACGACAAAATCTAGAGAATGGAGGTAGGCAACGGCGAGGGCGGCCTGGAATAGAACAGAGATCAAAGATCAAATAGCTGATCAAAGATCAAAGCTCTCATTTACCGAAATAATATTTCATACAAGTGAAATATTAATAAAAATACCTGATAGCAGAAGTCAAGTTTGGTCAATTCTGTCAGATTTCCACGTGTCTCCAGGTAAGTCGAGAAGATCAACGAGGCCTGGCAAGAGATCAAAGATCAGGATAAAATTGAAGTTGTAAGATCAAAGATTAAAGATCAACTCACTGGTTCCAACACCATCAGGCACGGTTCTGACAAAACGACGGCTCCGAAGAGACGAACGATAAAAGGAGAAGAACACAAACGGAGACATCGAACGGTTCTGACAAAACGACGGCTCCGAAGAGACGAACGATAAAAGGAGAAGAACACAAACGGAGACATCGAACCTGATGAGAAGTTGATCATTGATCTTCAATCTTTGATGTTTGGCATTTGGTTTCTGAATGCGATATTCATTGAACTTCGTTGATCGGTGGGACTTCCCCTTTGGAATTTTCAGTGAATTGTACAGACAAGCTCAAATTTGCAAGAACAGTTGGTCTCCCACCAGTTTATTGTTTCACATGGCCCTTGTGAATTCGGAAAATGGAGGAAACAACACTGCTTCTTCTATTTACCAATGGCCGCTTATATTCAAGAAACATGTAAACTACTTGATCTTTGATCTTCCCCTTCCCCTCACCTCATACATCATTTCTTTCACAGTCTCTTTCCTCATCAATTCTTGCTTGATAACCTTCACAATCACATCCATTTCAGGCGATCGAGAGTGTGGATGAAGGAGACCGTGGTGGATCTGAGACCAGGGTTACGGTAGTTAGCAGAAGGGATACTAAAGTGGTGTGGTGGAGCATATTCATATTGTTGTTCCAATCACACATGATAAAAATTTTCTTTGCCAAGAAGTTTCGCCGAACAAAATCTGGGGGAATTTATGTTGCTCTTCCAATTACTTCGCTGCTTCATATATTCTACTAGGTCGTGCGTTATCGATAAGATAGCACTGACATCCTTGCTCCAGATTTTGATAGATCCCAAGTTCCCTCACCTCACCTCTCTCGTTTTCCCCGATCTCATCAATCCCGCCATTGTCACTTCATCTTTTTCCAATTCCCACGATTGACGAGAAATTGGAGTGAGAAAAAGAGGATGGATGTGGATCTGAAAGAAGGGGGATTACGGTTAATGATGGTGGATTACTGTAAGAGTATATGGACTGAATTGGGTTACGGTAGATATGGATACAGTCAGGGTTACGGTAAGAAAGCATGTGGATGTGAGATGGAGGATGACGGCAAGGGTGTGTGATGGTTCAACTAAGGATACGGTAGACACGAGTATGAGTATGGGTATGGTAAAGTGGATGGGGGCAAGGAAGGATGCATGAATATGGATGCGGTGAAGGATACGGTAAGTACGAAGGTTTGCGGTAGGGGAGTTGGATCTTGATAGGCTGATAGTTGAACTTTTTTGATAAACTTTTCTCACATTCATCTTGACGATGGGGCTGACCATGTAGTGAGCGACGAGAATCTACAAAGATCAAAGATCAAAGATCAAAGCTGATTACAAGCTATTTCTATCAAATCGAAATAGCTGCATCCAGAATATCTCCATACCGTTTAACAATAATATCTACAGTATCCAACGTGTACTACCGTATACCTGAATGGTATCGTAGTGACTGTGTCCGATGGAATATCGTCCCTCTCCATCTCGATAGATCAAAACGTGTTTGACGATCTTCGGCAGTGGCTCGAATCCCGGTCGACGCCATTGAACTTCTGACTGGAATTGGTTATTTATTGATTGATACCAGAATAAATATGTTGTCCCTATCGGTATCTGACCGATCTTACAGTAAGCTTCTCGCCAATCACCAACTGACCGATCTCACAGTAACCTTCTCGTCAATCACCAACTGACCGGTCTTACTGTAGCCATCCCCAATTACCGACTACCCGGTCTTACTGTAGCAACTACCAATCACTAACTAACCGGTCTTAATGTGGCCACTATCAATCACCAAATGGTCGGTTTTACTGTATTCACCCCTAATCACGAACTGACAGGCCCTACTGTAGTTACTGCCTATCATCAATTGACCAAACCTAATACACCTTCTCCCAATCGTCAACTGACAGGTTTTAATTTCTCGATAAATAGAGGATTACGGTAGTCAATCGTAAACTGACCGATCCGGGTTCGACGCAGATACTGAGTATGTAATGCTTCTCTGCCACTCGAATAGACGATGAGTTGTGAGAGAGACGAACGAGACAATCGCCCGTGTGAATGAGGAGATCCTGAGATGAGAGGGAATGAGGAAGGAGGGAGAGATCAAAGATCAATAATCAAAGACCAGATCCAAAAGAAAATAAGAGAAAAGGAAGCCTAACGATCAAAATCTACCGTAATCTGATTCATCATTCTACCGTAATCCCACCGTACCTCAGCGTCCTCTCTCGGTAGCAGTCCGTGATAGTAATCCTCCTTCCGGATATCAGAAGGCATGAAGAAAATGAGAAGGAAAAGAGGAGGGAAAAGGGTGAAGAACCGATCAAGGCGAGTGAAAAGAGTGGAAATGAAGAGAGAATGAGGGTGAAAAGAAGGAGAGAAAGGGCATGCAAAGTGGGGAAATTTGCACAGTGTTTTGTTTCAGAATTCAGTGGATTCAATGTGTGTCGGTAATTAATCGATTTGCAAGAGTGTTGAACTAATTTCTCAGTGCACGTCTCCATGTTGGGGTCCCTTTGGGCAAGAAGATTGGAAAGTGAAATAGGTTTCAAAAAGTGAACGAAATGCGCGCCGGCGATTGTGGACAGTAAAATTCTTCGCAAATGCTATAACAAAAAGATACTTTCCCTTTTGTCAGCAACAACAGCAAATCCTTTATCATTATAACACGGCACAGGATAAGCTCACTACGCCCAAGGAAATTGGCTGTGAAAGAAATCAATTACGGTATTCATTATGGCATAACCATAAACATTCTACGCCCAAATGCGACTATCCTCAGAAGATAAATATAGAATACTTTCACGCTTGTATAAAATTGGTCTACAGTAGGCCTTATCGATTGAGCTACAGTGCACAAGTAACTTTGTCCACAATCTTCTCCGTCTCTCCATCTTTGAATGTGAACTTTCCTTCGGTGTTGCATACGAGTGACGAAATGTCCTCGGATGATTCGGAGTTGGCTGCGTCTACGGCCTGAAAGAAGCAAGGGTACTGTATTCACATATCCTGGATATCGATTAATGTCATGTTACAGTAAACAGTAAATTACTACTTTGAACGATGTGTTTGTTCAAGTTTACAAGCGAGAATATCTAGTTAAATAAATTAATAAAGTTTAATAAAGTGAAAGAAAAATCGCACCATAATTTTGCCCAAGCCGCACGTGAGCTGAACGCATCCCCCAGCCGTCACGGTCTCCTGTGAAAGGTTGTTTAGTTTACGATATCACTACAGTAATTTAGTTATACTTACTTAGACTATCTAACACTAACCATTTGCTCAACGAGGTTTTTGGGATGTTAATAGAGAAAAAAATCGTTCACCGATTTTTCATGTTTCACATTGTCTGATTGTATTGCTTCACTGACAATCTCGAATCAAATTCCTGTCACAATATTAATTAGCAAACTCACATTTATGTACTGCTGGTTGCAACATTTGTTGAAGGGGGAGCAATTGTACTCCGCTGGTTTATCACAGAGCGAACAGGCTGAAATAGATTATTTTAAATAATATCTTAATGTTTTTCAGATATATTGGCACCGTGCCAATACATTTGGACGTAAAAAAAGAATCTGATCTTCTTTGCAAAATCCACGCATGCAGTTTCACTTCCTCATCCCATTTTGACAGGTCCTATCATTATTTGATGTGTTTTCGTTTCCCTTCACTACGGTAGCAACAATGAAACAAACGCACGTCATAGCTACCAATTCGAAAGAAGAAGTCACGTACCCAGCAAGGTAGTCGTGGTAGGCAGTTCCGTGGTAGCTGTAGTCGTGGTCGTTGTAGTAGTTGGTACCGTCGTGGTAGTCGGTTCCGTGGTAGTTGTAGTCATGGTCGTTGTAGTAGTTGGTACCGTCGTGGTAGTCGGTTCCATGGTAGTCATTGTCATGGTGGTCGTAGTAGGTTCCGTTGAAGTTGCAGCCATGGTCGTGGTAGGCGGTTCCGTGGTTGTGGTAGTCTCGGTCGTGGTAGTAGTTGGTACCGTAGTGGTGGGCGGCTCCGTCGTAGTTGTAGTCGGTTTCGTGGTAGTTGTAGTCGATTCCATGGTAGTCGTAGGCACCGTCGTCGTAGTCGTTGGAACTGTTGAAGTGGTGGGTAGTGTGGTGGTGGTCGGTTCAGTGCTAGTTGTGGGCACTGCCGTGGTCGAACTAGTTTTCTCCGCTGTGGTAGTGGGTACCAGAGTAGTATATGTTGTAGTCGGCACAGTAGTCGTGGAGGTGGATAGGGGCCCTGTGGTTGTGGTGGTGGTCGGTACCGTGGTTCCAGGCTCCGTGGTAGTGGGTCCAGTAGTCGTCGTTGATTTGGGTGCCGAAGTAGTAACTGTGGTAGGCTGGGTTGCTGTGGGTGCTGCTACCGTAGACGTCGCTTCTGCGACGCTAGTCATTTCGGGGGCCGAAGACACTGGTTGAGCTTGTGGTAGCTCGGCCTCTAGCACGCTCCTGGTTCCGGCGGGACAAGTGTCGGCTTGGCTCTTGCGGAATACTACCGTAGTCTGGGTATCGGTTACTGTATCCACATCCTCGACGAGTGAGCATTGACCGTGAGCGATGCTGAAGCCGGTGCAGCTACCCTGCTACAAATATAAAGCATGAGAAACAAGAAGCAGCAGCTACCGCAAGGTGAACAAACATTAGATGAACATCTAATGATGGATTTACAAATGTAAAATGACATTTAATTGTGTTTCAGCATCGTGCAATATTATAGGTTCAGATGTTGAAACCGATGATCCGTTCTCTTTTTGGTTAATTTAAAAATCAGAAGAAGTTATCTAATTAGTTAATTTAAAAATCAGAAGGGATTAATTTAAAAATCTGGCCTGTTCGCATTGTCTGGAGCACTTTTTGATGTCGACATCGAGGCTGGTGAGAGGGATTCCCGAAGTGTCGAATCGGATGAAGGACGTCGGAAAGAAATCGATAATTACTCATTGAAACAATCAATATTTTACATGTAACCATACTAGTTCTATGTAATTTTTTTACAAATATTGTAATTATAATTCCTTACTATGGCTGCCACCGCTCCTGCGTTCATTAAAAGCAGTAGAAAGCGCATCGTGAGAGTAGAACTACTTGGTTCTACTCGGGTTACTGTTGAGATTACTGTTTCTTCGAGAAGAAACTAAGAGGAAACCAGTGAAAGGAGAGGAAAGAAGAAGAAAGAAGAAGAAGAAAGAAGTGGAAGATGCGCTGGATTCAGTCCGGGGGAAGGAATGGTTTCCTAGGAACGGTCCCTTCTTTCTCTTCTAATTTGGATTTGAGAGAAATCGAACTGACAGAGAGACAAGACAAGTAACAAGAGATTAGCGAAAATATTTTGTGACTTTTCACACTAATAATCATGCTCTAGTGGGATAAACCAGGACCTGGTCATCGATTCCGTGCGACAATGTAACTTCGTAACATATCATGCAATAGTTTGGACTATCAACATACCAACTAGATTCTACCATTGAGGATTTTTCTTTAGATCTTTTTTTCTAATTGTGCCACTTCCCCCCTATGTTACCTTGTTGTGACATAGTAATAAGTCATGCCTCGTTTAGCTACCGATTATGCGATAACCTAACCTTACATTCATGATAAACATTATTATTATTATTATTATATCATTCCCGTTTCTGTAAGTCGTCGTGAGCGGTCCCTCTCCAATTTCCTCTGATGGAGAAGGGACTTCCCTAGTTCCCTCCGGACCCCTCGTCTATCTACCAACGACTCGACAAGATCGGAATCCCCGTCCTAGGCGGCCTGGTCACCGTGGATGGGTATGACCGTTTGATGTTGGCTACTCAGATACCAATTTCGCTAATTCTCAATTTGATTGATGTTTCGAGCTTGGGGGAATCAAGTGGAAGAAAGATGCGCCATCAGTTCGTCAGGACTGCCTTCAGCCTCACGTAACCTCCCCTTTCCTCCTACGTCCATGGTCCTAAGAGAGATCTCGTCTATTCCTTCAGCAACTTCAAAAAAAGATAGTCTGTGAAAGGGAAGAAGACCGATCCTCTACCCCGACCCCAGCCGAAATGATCCGTGAATACTGAGAAGAATGATCCTGACCCCTGAAACCACATCCTCACCTGACGTTACCGTCTGACGTGATAAACATTGTATCTTTACAATAGCGTATGTTGCCGTTGTGGAGTTGCAACTTTGAAACATAGCAATAATGAATCGTAGGGAGGGTGAGAAATTCCGCAACCGACATTTCGGCAACCAGGTTCATATCTACTCTAAACCTTCCTACATTACTCCACCAAAGTGTTATCACGATCGGGATCACGAGGGCTTCACAAACCAACAAATTAACTAACTAGATATTTAAAATTTCGCTAGTTAGTCGAAAATTCAAAATGGTCAGAAAAATAGGCAACAAGCCGAATCGATGCAAATATCCAAGAGGAAAAGCAAAGTTATAACCCGTTGCCGGAATTGTCACCCTCCCGAATCGTATAGTTGTTTTCTCCATCTCTTCGAATTATTATATTTACCCTGCACGAAAAAAACATTTTATTATCACTATATCTTTTTCACTTGAATTTAACAAAGAACATTAGCCATATTAGACTATTAGTCAGCTAATATCAATCACAAATTTGGTTAAAAACAGATTCAAACAATGGGAAATGTGAAATTAGTCTTTGAGATGCCCCCTTTCCATACAAGACCAACTCATGCGGTGAATTAATTATGTACAATGAGGCATTATTTTCATGAATATCTGAGTATGTACATTATTTGCAGACTCTGTTAATGTTCAAATAGATTGCGACAAATATTCTCACCTCCTCTTGTGATTATTTAACAGATAGAAGTTTAAAATTATGGAAAATAGAAGACCGCAATTTCTCTGGATGCATAAATCTGAAATGGAAATTTATAACATTATCCGTAAATGATTATTCGATTTGCAAAAAGTGACAAGATGAGTATTTCACAGATTCTGGTAGCTATTGGTGTGGTAAACCAAATTCCGTTTCACTAATGACTTCACACGTCAAATTTACGTAATTACAGGTAGGGGCCGCAACGTGATCTTCCAATTTCATGCTAATTGAAAGAAAATGTGGTCAAATGAACCGCTAAGGTCTCAATAACATCATACTTTTTGCCGTTTGTCGATATCTTGTCTCTGAGCCGCGCTGCGCCTCAAAAACCATGCGCGTCATTTGACAGAAAGTGGTGAAAGAGAGAAGTGGGCGGAGCTAATCTACATCTCTAAATCCTGACTGATTTTGAGAGTGAAAGAGCACTTAACCGTATTCCACCATGGCTCAGGCGGTTGAGCACATGTTTTATAAACAGGAGTACGCTGGTTCAAATCCAGCGGTTTGCAAAATTTTTTGCTGATTTTGCAAATATCTTTAAAATCAAATGACAATTATGCGAATTAATAAAATTTTATTTTTTTTGTTTGTATAGATTCAGCATGCTATTCCACCTATACTGAGACTTGCGCAGCTGTGTCGGTGAATTGGAAGTGTTCTAAACACCTATTCTTGAGACTTTCAGTCAATTTTTGATCTACTAAATGTTGTCAGAACAAGGTGCGCAACGCCTCATTCGTAGAGTAGATCAGGAGCTCTCGAATAAGCTTTTGAACGCGGGATTTGGTTGAAAATTAAGCTTGTCATCCGATTGGGACAATTGTTCCCTCTCGTCGAGAAAGGTAGGGGGCGGAGCTTGCGCCCCCTAATTACAGGAGGTCAAAGTTATGATGCATTCATAGATTTTCGAGCGTACCTTTTCAGAGAGCTTTTCAGGGACGACTTTAGTCAAATGACAAAGAAAAAAACCTGGCGCATATTTCTGTGTCATTTGTTTATTCAAATTTTTATATTATATTTTTTTCGGAAAATAACTACATGATGTATCGAGGGCGGTATAAGGTTTTTTTAACGAAATTATCTGTAAATACACGAAAGCGCCTCATTTCACCCTCATTCCCCTCATTCGACGCGAACTGCGCACTGTAAAATGAGAATTGTGATAATTTTATACAGCTCACTTCGCGTAGAACAAGTGAAATCGTGTCAGGTTATTAATGAAACGGAATTTGGTTTACCACACCAATAGCTACCAGAATCCGTGAAAAAACTCACTTAGTCACTTTTTGCTGTACGGATTTGAGGACAATTTATGTGGTGCTTACGCGAACGCACTGATATACACTTCGCGCTAGCAAGCGGATAATTGAGGAGAGGAAGCTAAATACAAATGGAAATTTGAGACGCAATAAATATTGTTGAGAATCGAGTAACATTAGTAGAAAAATTTGTCTGATTATGCGAAACGACAAAGATAAGATAAGATACGACGGAATGATAATATGACAGACGCGTTAGGAAAGAGAAAGAGTACAAAAACATGAGTTCTTCATGGCTTGTGGACGAAGATCGTACCCACGTCAGTCCGCAGTAGAGTGGCCTAAACCGGGAATATCCCCGGAACGGGTACATAACATGAACAGTACCCGTTTATACCCGGTACCCGCGGGTACTTTCGTACTCGCGGGAAGCGTGTGAAATCGAGAGGGACTCTCTCACTTCTACACACTATCTCTCGCCCTGGCCCCTTTCTGCAGATTTGGAATGAAGTGTACCAACAAAAATTAAATGCATCGGTGAAAAGACGAATGTGCACAGGAATGGTGCTTTGTGGTTTCAACCAATCTTCATGCGAATATGAAACCGGAAATCGCCGCTATGTTTTCTCCCTTCCAGCAAAAACTTGTGTATGAAAAGAATACCATAGACAAGTCCCAGCTTTCAATTTGCAAGGGAACATGACATCACGAACATTTTCTAGCAAATGAATATCGCTCTAGGAGGTGTTTGGAAGGGATGCTACCACACTGTTTTCAATCCTCAAGAGCCACTGTTCGTCGACTATTCGACAAAGAACAACGCAGAATTCTATTGAGGCGTAAAACATGGTCTTTCCGACTGTCACAACTACATGATGTATCGAGGGCGGTATAAGGACGGGATTTTCATTATAAAATTATCTGAAACGCACGAAAACCGCTCATTTCATCCTTATTTCACTTGTTCTACGCGAAGTGAGCTGTAGTATATGGATGCCGGTTCGGTGTTGTGTAGACCCTCTGAATGTTTTTTTTTTAAATGATTCTCTGCCTCTTGTCAGCCGTATCACTGAAATCTCGACAAACTTCAGAGTACGATCACCGAACCGGCATCCCTTCACAGCCTCCGAAATAAAGTCAGCGAGAACGAGTTAGAGAAAGAGAGAGATGGCGAGAGAGCGCGCAAAACAAGAGGGTCAGACAACGAGAGACGTTCTTGGCATGGTGCCAACTGGATGCTGTGCCCTTGTCCAGGATACCCGCCTATCACATCATCATCGATAGTGCGAGCAAAATCGCCGACTAAACGGATTGGTAACAATAGTATAAATATAATTTGATGGGGCGCGCGGATCGACATTGGCAAATATAACAGAAGTTGGCTTTAACTACAGTGTGAAACTCATTCCCCGCTAGTCTCTAGTAAAAAAAACGGGGCAAAGTTTATCATAATGTGGAAATGGAACCATGCTAATTTATTCATAGGAAATTCGAAGAATAATGTGATAGATGTGCTTGTTTCCACTGTAAGCAGGATCAAGCCGTAGTAATTCAACCTACTTATCATTTCCCGCCGAGACCTTAAAATATCTGTTTTTTAATCTCTGGCCATCTTCACCTTTTTCTGAGTTTGTTTATATTTTTGGCTTGTTTTACCCTTTAAAGTAAGCATGAATTCACTCAAAAACCACGCAAGCGGTGCTGTTCCTAAGAGACACACACAGAGAAATCCTACTAAGAACAGGCACTCAAGTTGACCCGCCTACTAATATGTAAGTAGGGCCTACTAATATATAAGCTGCGCAAACTTACATATTAGTAGGCGGGCCAACTTGAGTGCCTGTTCTTAGTAGGATTTCTCTCTGTGCAGCTATCTTTTCCCACGGGTCCATCTTCCTTTCCCATCCTCATTTTCCCCAAACTTTAACATAACTTCTTTTTCTTTCCCTCAAACAAACAGTACATTCCAAAATACTTCTATGTTAAGTCTTCGGAGAGTGCCTCCAAAGATAAAGGCACATTATTCGTTCCGATAGACCACGATGTTCATGCGGCTACTGATAACGGGCGCTTTAGGTGTTGCCAGTCTGGTAAAGATCTTTTATTATTTTACGGTAGTTCCGTATATATTGATCAAACATTCATTAAGTCTAGTATGCTGCTGATAACGGGAATTCAGGCTTACTTTCAAACCTCGTTCATTTGATGTCTGAAAGTAATTCTCCTATCCAGTCTCAAAGCCGACATCAAAAAAACCTCCAGACAATGTGACCAGGTCACTTTTCTACTTATCGATGATGTATGATAAGGAATATTGATCTCTATTTTATTTTGATTATCGATGCCTACTTTGAATTATAGTTACTGTCGAAATCGGAATAAAAAGCGACTGCTGAAACATATTTGAATAACATTTAACAGCACCTGCAAAAATGATGTGCTGATCGGAAAACAGATATTTTTTACTGTCTTTTTTTGCAGCTCATAAACACATACTCTCCATTTACAGCAAGGTAGCTGCACCGGATTCCGTATCTCGGAAGGACTGTGTTCACTTCTCGATAACAACGATCGAGTGTCCGATTTCAAGAATACGGTAGTCTTCCGCAAGAGCCAGGAGGACACTTGCCGGCCGAAACCAAGAGTGTGACATGCAGAGAGATTTGTGAAGTCAGAATTCTCTTGCCCGTGAGGCAATAAGATGTTCAGCTTTCTGCTTTTATTCCGGCTTGAAAGGGGAGAAAGGCTCCTGCAACTTACTATTTCCGCGCCAAGTTCCATCCCCTCTGCACCTCCCCCTCTCCCGCCCCTTGCCGCTCCTCCGTCCTTTCCTCACATAATTTGCAGACGCATATAACGAATTTGAATACAGACTTGAAACATAATGAGCATTCGAGAGACTGGAAAGACATTTATATTCCTCAGTATTTCCTATGCAATTTCAAAATGATTACGATATTTGTGTCATTCACGCAAAGAAACGCATAAAACAGAATTAAATGTTGGTAATGCAACGGCTACTTCACTCCACCATGAAACCTCGAACGGACGGTATCACCGAAACAATCGGAAGGAAGACGAAAGATTGCTGAGATAAAGAATTATCAGCCAGACTACTCTCCAGAAAGAGGTCGGGAGTGAGACGTTTAGTAGATTGGAGAGCCTCGTCTCTTCCCCGTCTTTCTTGAGGCTTTTTTTGTGGGTGTGCCCCCCTATGCCAGCTCGATTTCCCCATCAAACCATTGAAGCGTGCATTCAATCGCTATGGAAGCCACATCATTCCACAGGCCGGTCAACCTTCCAGAAAGGCCTTTGGAGTGAGAGAGCGTGTGAAATCGAGAGGGACTCTCTCACTTTAGCATACTCTCTCGCTCTAACCCTGGTCTGTAGGTTTGGAATCATTCAATCGCTATGGAAGCGGTGTCGTTCCTAAGAAACGGCGCTCCTTTCCCGATGAAATATGGTCCATCTTCCTCCCCATTCTTATTCTTTCCCAATACATCCCTGGCTTCTTCTCCCTTCTCTCAATGAAACAATATTTATCTACATTTTTAACATACAATATATTGAATACTTGTTTATTTCTTTACATTTCAGACAAGTTATTTACCTCGAAGACACATCCCTCTCACAATGCGCAACCTTTTACTGCTGCTAACGGGCGCAGTAGGAGTCGCCAGTATGGTGAGCATCTTACACTAGTGTTGCAGAAAAATCGAGTAATTATCGATTATTTAAGTTTGCTGGAAGTTTCTTAAAAAATAATTAGTTATCGATGTCTTTCAGACCTCGTTCATTCGTTACGATACATCGGGAATCCTTCTTTCTAGCCTCGATGTGGACATCAAAAGGTGCTCCAGACAATGTGAACAGGTCAGTTTTTCTGCTTTCCGATATTGTGCCTAAGTACCACATCCCATGAAAACGCTGGAAATTGGTGTTGGTGCATAATTAAGAGAAGGAATACGGTCAAAAGTGAGTACAAATCAGCATCTTCTACATTTGAAGCGCACCAGGAAAGGCTCTTGTATAAGGCCGCTAGGATTTATTCGATAAAGTATCGTAGATTCACTCGAGCAAATCGCAAGAGCTAATTGAGTGGCTTAACCGCTTCAAATCGATTGGCGCCTTGAAGGCGGCATTTGTTTACAATTTTTCTTTCTTTTCATTATTTATTATACGTTGTGCGCTATACTTTGAAAAAAATAAGTGAGCAAAATCTGTTGATACAAATAAAATGAAATCGATTCGTTCCCGCTGACTCTGCTCATCCCTTACTACGGTATAGCCCCAGACTTGGCACTGTGCCAAGTCTCGTCGCCATTTGAATCTTTTGTATTACGAACACACTCGACTACTTTTTATTAATCGATTTTTATTAGTTTTTTTTTCATTATTTAATCCTGCTCGTACCACGGACTTTTTAAAAATTATTCCTCCCTGGTCATTATGTCGCGGTTCGAGTCATTGCTATCTTTTGTGACAATGACTCATGAGTGGCTCTTGGCCGAATGAAAATTGAGTGTACGATTGTATTGCTGAAAACATGCGATAAGATGTGATATAAAATATAACATGTGATATACTTTTCGGGATTATGGAAAATCGTAATTTTCACAACAAAAACATCTTCTTAATTTATATAGTTATCGGAAGAATTATTAATGTTCTTGCCGCAATTAATAAACTCAATTCGATATTTACAGCTAGGTAGCTGCACCGGCTTCAACATCTCGATGGGACTTTGTTCACTTATCGATAAGGACAACGTATCGGATCTCAAGAATACGGTAGTCTTCCGCAAAAGCCTGGCGGACACTTGTCCCGCCGGAACCAAGAGTGTGCCTGAGCACGAGCTGACCAGGGCCCCTACTGTGGAAGAGGATCCCAAACTGGAAACTATGGACACCACCACGACACTCGAAGAGCCGACGACTACCACAACAATGCCCGCAACCAGTCACACTACCACAACGACTACCACAGTACCCGAGGTAACGTCGACGACTGGATCCACTACTATGGAGTCCGAAACTACGGTACCAAGCAGCACTTCGACGAGTACTGTACCCACTACCCCGTCTACTGCAACAGTACCAACCACGACATCGAATACCGCAATTCCCACTTTTTCTAAGACCCCAACTGTTCCCACGACAATAACAACTACCACAAGAGTACCTACAACGACTACCCAACCCACTACTACGACCGTGGCTACGACTACCACAAAACCAACTACCACAACGACTTCAGCGACTACCACACAACGAACTATCACGACCACCTCTGTACCCACTACAACCACTATGCCCACTACCACCTCAGAGCCCACAACTTGGATTACAACTACAACGGAACCTACTACCACGAAGCTCACTTCAACATCATTACCTACTACTACCACCACCATTACTACCACTACCACGGAACCCTCTGCATCTCCCACTGAACCCACTTCCACGAAAGTGACTACCACTACGACGGAACCCACTACAACTACCATTAAACCGACTACCACGACCGTGCCTACTACTACTACCACTGTGACTACCATTATAACGGAACCCACTACAACTACCGTCAAAACGACTACCACGATCATACCTACTACGACCACTACAATTACTACTACTACTACGGAGCCCACTACCACTACCGTCGAGCCGACAACTACCATGGAACCGACTACCACGGAACCTCCTACCACTACTACACTGCTGGGTATGCAATTTCCTCTCTTGAATTCATAGACGTGTCGTGGCATTGCCACCTGCCTACCGCTGTGAGGGAAAGTGAAAACAAAACGATGAATTCGTAGGGAAAACTTGAAGTTTCGGTGATTCGGAGGGATTTTTTGCAATTTAATTCATAAACCCTTGTAAGACTTGCAGCAACAGCTATATATGTTTGCAACACTAATTTTGATTGAACGTTCAATAGAGAAAACAATTTTGGCAAATATTATTAGTCAATTAGTGTAATTCAGGCTGTTCCCTCTGTTCGATGCCTGAGGAATTCAAATGTAGCACCGACTTTTGCTGCAACCACGACTTAGTCAATGTTGGTTTGCTGACTGTAACCTACACAATACACAGAGAGAAAACATACTAGGAATACGACATCAAGTTGGCACTCCTACTAATATATAAGTAGGGCCTACTACCTACTAAGGCCCTACTTATATATTAGTAGGCGTGCCAACTTGATGTCGTATTCCTAGTATGTTTTCTCTGTGTGTATTGAAAATGGGCATAGTTTTTTCACAAGCTTTCCAATCACAATTTTCGGACAAAATCAATCATACACAATGTCTTTCACTGTCAAATTTCAATAAAAAAAGTATCAGTAGTGCTGAGGGAAGACTTTCGATTTTGTCATCTTTAAAATACAATTTCCTTTATAATTTATCAATTTTTACAGGAAACCCTGACTTCCGGAGGGTGCGTGCAGCTATCATGCAACGGGGGCGACATCGTGGTGCGTTTTATTTGATTAGGCATATTTTACCGTAATCTTAGTCAATCAAAAACTGTATGAAAACCCCATCCGTTTGCACGTTCACGATACCGAAAGCAAGCAATAATTCAGAGAACCTACGGTAGTAACTCTGCACTTCTTACAGTACCCTTCCATTTTCAGGCCGCAGATTCGGCCAGCATCTCGACAACTTTTCCTTCTCTTGTCTGTAACTCGGAATCGAAGTTCAGCTTCATGGAAGGAGAGACGGAAAAGATTGTGGATAAGGTGTCGTGTGGCTTTTTCGATCCTAAAAAGCCGTTGACCAGAACCGCTCGATAATTTGTATTGTAGATCGATTGATAATGTCTACCGTAGACCGCTTGGTATTTCGTACAGTAGATAGATCGAATTCATACTGTAGAATAAATGCCGTATGTCGACGCATAGGCTTCTCCTAACCCTTTATTTTTGTTGTGTTCGTACGCCCAACCTCATCTATTTTTATACACATTTAAATAAATACGCTTTTGTGATGTTTAAAAAATCATATTATCATATCCTGAAGGATACTGTTAGCTACACATCAGAAAAAGAGTTACAGAGCTCCACAAGTTCGCAAAAATAAGTCTCATCTTAAAAATCACAGTTCCAGTTCAACGCTCCTCAATTTTGAAAATTAATGAGACAGTAATCAATTTTCCCGTTAAAAGCTGCCAATCCCGTGTTTCATGCGCAATTGAATAATCCGCAGAGTTGAAGCGAAACAGTTCTATCTTCGTTCATGGGCCACCAACATCTCATATTTCAAAAGAATCCATGTTCCTCCATGAGTCTGGAGTATTCCGTTCACCCCGGGACTTTCTAACCTCGCCGAGGTCACTTCCCCCTTTTTATGTGACAGTTTTTCGCCCTCAGCTCATACCATCATTTCATTTGCCCCCCTTTTTCGAGTCATAAATCAACAGTCAAAAAAGTGGCAGTTATACATACGAGTCGCATAGGGATTGACTCGATGACCTTTACAGTTTTTTTCCTCCTATTCATTCATTCTTCAGGATTGCGTTTAGGTTAGATTTACTCTTCCGGCGAATAGAATATGTATTTTGTTGAGATCAATTCAACGCCCGTACCACGAATAGTTATTGCTGATTCTTTTTAATTATATTTATTAAAATTCCTGGAATGTGACATTTTCATTCTTATTTATTAGGAAATATCATATTTATCCCTAGTAATTCTTCCGGCGTTTAGTTTTCCCCTCTAAATCTGCACTCTCTCCCGCACATCAGCTGGAAACAACTAATAATTTATTTTTTTAGTTATTTATTTGTATAGAAATGTTATTTTTCTGCCTATTTTTTGGAATATAACGTGAGGCGTTAGCCCATTTTATAGTTGGATATTCTCCGAGAAATCTGTTCTTTCTCCCTCATCAGCTGGAAACAACAACGGTTCCTTGCCAAGCGCTCAGATTACACAACAAGATATGCAAATCTGTGGGAACAAGAGAGCTCATTCTCGCGAAACGCGTGGATCCTGATGGGGCTATGAGGTTGCAGCTTGCCCTCCTCCCCCTCTGGGACCACCAATCGGGGGCCGGTCAATGATGCATCCCATTTGCCGGCTCCCTCCAGCGTTCTCAAGATCCTGTAATATCATCCTTTCAAGTGGGGGGGGCGAATCTCTCCTCTCATTTTCGGATAATTATTTCCCCTCCTTCCTGCCTCCACTCTCGGAACATCTGTTCGGAGTCTCCCCAACCCGTCTCAAGGGTATGTTGCGCGGTATTGTCAGTGCTCTGAAGACCCGGGTTGACGCTTTCCCTCCACAAGTTTTTCTGCCTCCTAATGAGATATCAGTAGCAATAGGCTTGACGAGCCGTTCACATATTGGCGTAACCCAAATGCACCTTATGGTGCGTTTATTGTCGCTGAGGGGTCAGAAATGGTCTCGTCATTCTCCACACTCTCTCGACCGGTCGGTAGGTGAGAGAGTGTACAGAATGACGAGACCATTTCTGACCGCTCAGCGACAATAAACGCAGCATTATCCACCTCGAGACATGTTGGGAGTGATATAACGTGGAAAAGGAGAGATACTTTGACGTTTTCGCACACTGTATATTACAAATTTATGAGGACTCGTCCGAAATAATAAAACGTTCCGTTGATAATCCGTTCTAAACAACAGATACGGCTGCGAGAGAGCATGGCAAAGTGAGAGACACGTCGAGGTATAGAAAGAGAGTACACCACCAGTAGTCCATTTCATGAACGTATCATTTTAAAATTGTAATACCCCGGATCCCTTTCTGTAGATTAGGAATCATCTGCCCCACGTGTCCCAAGATTATGTTGCACATTATTGTCAGTTCTGTTTGGTTCCAGAGCCCGTGTTTCATACCGGGGCTAATTTGCTAGGAGAACGGTTCTGCGAGAAATCTTTTCTTTTTCTGAGTTTCCTTTCTTTCCTTACTCGCACACTTTTCCGTTACTGCATGCAAACAAAAAAAAACATAGTAGAAAACGGAGATTTGAGGACCGTCTGCTAACCATCGAAACCATGGAAAACTTTTCTCTGGCAAATTTGCGCCCGTTTCATTTCTTTCACAATCTCACATCCCTAAACTCCTCAATCATTTGCACTCGCGCTTTGGTTTGCAAACTGGCCGCTCACAATATGAATAGCAGGGGAGAATTACTATTGCCAATCTCGCGTGGCGAGATATTAATTACTTTCGCGCACCGGAAGTTCCACTCTCATCCAACTGCTCTCCTCATTTCACACACTACCTCGCCTACCGTTTTGACCTCTCTCGTTCAAGTGCGAACTCTCTCATCCGGGGTTCATTATTGCCTCGCATATCTGCGACGGGCAAAACGACATACATTGATATATTCCTCATACGGGTGCTATTTCGTTTTTTTGTTTATTCACAGAATAACTCGTCTCATGGAATCGTCGCATTCAGAATTCATTTGCCTATGAAGGGTTCGTGAAACTTGAACGAACCACTCCTTGGCAGCCCGCCTTTCCGCTTTCGCGAACAATCTCTGGTTTCTGTGAGCAAACATGAGAGTTTGTGGAATGTTGAGGTTAAAAACCGTGCAGATTTAATTATCTCCTTATTGTCCTACTGCTCTTTCTGCTAGCTTTTTTCTATATCTGCATTTGACTGCAAAAATAGTTTTGGTATATTTTTGTGCATGTTTTTTCTTGCACGGAATTCGCAGAGTATCAGATTGTTACCACTGTCAGTGAGTAAAACATACTTCTGAAACACAACCATTACATTCGTGGATGAACTTGCAGATCTCTCTATAATTTCATCCAAGTTCGAATCCTCCCCACGGGTGTGTTGCTCTCTTACTTCTCTGCCAACTCTCTCCAAACTCAGAACTCTTTCTCATAGGTTCAATCTCCCCTCTCAATCTCAATAGGCGACCTTTCATGCGGCTAAGCGCCTGAAAAGAGTCCCCTCGAAAAAGGGAGTGCAATCTCTCGCTAGAACCCGGGATTTTAAGTTTCATCTCTCCTTCTTCACCCCCTCCCATATTTTTAAATTTAGTATGTATTCTTGACAGTCCCTTTCCATATTTATCCGGTTCTCATCATCTCTCAGTAAGTGTTAATAACAGGGGACGCACTTGAGCCCCCACTTCATTTCAACAAATAGTTGCCCCCTCCTCTTTCTGAGACCACTTATCTATCTGTGTATACGTGAATGTGTTGTGCTGGTGGCAACTTGCCTACAATACCCCCTGTGTCATAGGTGGCTGGCTGACCCTGGGGGTGGGTCAGAAAATCCGCGCTAGAGAGTGTGCAAAACGGAGAGAGCGCAGAGAAAGAAATATCGCTGTCTCTCGAAGAAAAGGATTAGGCTGAGCAAATACTGTTGAGAGAGTTGATGATGATAGCCCCCTCCTGTCTCTTAGAGCACTGACAGATTTGTCGCCCCACCACTAATGGATGATTGATCAGTTTGCGATTGACCCCCATCACATCATTTAACTGTCATATCTCCAGAAAGGGGTCGGAAGCGATATTGTTTTACTACTTCGCTCCTTATCCCGTTCTGGAGAATTGGAATCGCATGTAAACAGTTTCCGATTGACGCCCCCTATCAGTCCGCGATACTCATCATACTGTAGGTCTGGGGCCAGATTCACGCTGCAGATACTCTGAGATTGCGTGTGTGTCGTGCTTCTCTCTCTAGGGACAACTTGCCGCTCTCTTGTTTTCGCGTGATCTCTCGCCTCGCTGCCATGTCTGCGCTCTCTCACTTCCTCTTAGTCCCTCGCCGCTTGTCTCTTTCATAGAAACATTGTTCTAGTGGGATAGGGCAGTCTGGGAATGAGTGACATGCCATGCGGGATATGCTAAGGAGTGATGGGATTATACTAGTACGAGCTATATGGATTCTCTGCTGGTATTTAGCCGATTTCGGTTTAAATTACACTAAAAAGTTACAGGCATGTTGATTTATCGCTTTGCGCTTTCCACATATTTTAGTATAATTTCTTGCTATTTAATGTATGCCTTTTATCCAGAATTTAGTTGTCACTTCATTTTTTTTCAATTTCACTTCATTTCTTGATGTTTCTGCCAACTGGCAACAAAACTCCGCTTTTTCACCTCTACTCGCTCTCAGTGCAGCTAATTTTCCGGGTCCGTGAATTTTCGGCACTTTTGCTCCCTTTCCATTCGCCGCTAGAGCACTTACCTCTCATTCCTCCCCATGCCTTGAATCTCTCTCTCTCTCTCTCTCTCTCTCTCTCTCTCTCTTTCTCTCTCTCTCTCCAGCGTTGCTCTGATCTTTCCTCCTCATATTTCTGACTTGAGAGAGATGGTTGCCGGAGCGAATGATTCGCATGTGCGAAATGCTGAGTCCTAGCCGATATTTGTTGAATGCCCTGTTGATTTTGAGTTTCCTTATGTCTACTTCAAGCTGTTTCTGATTTGCAAATGATTGATCTGGAATATCATTGAACAAGAGATCGAAATGCCATGTAAAGCTTCCATCCTTGCTTATATTTTCAAAGGCTAACCAGTGTTTCAACTAGACTTTGAAAAGTAACGATGCAACTAGTTGCTTTTCTCCACACACTCCTCATTTCTCGCACTCTTTTTCACAAATTCGGTCGATTTCCCTATTATGCAACTAGTTGAATCGTTACTTTTCAAAGTCTAGTTTCAACTGGGACATTTAGTTGATGAAGATTGCTCGATTTATGGAAACAGTGTTGCTCCTTCCTCTCCTCCCCCTCCCCTTCTCCAATGTCTCGCGAGGTGTGAAATATTATTACAGCTGTCGCTAGTGTATGACGGATCTATCACAACATTGACAATCTCCTCTAGAACTCTCTCTCTCTCTCTCTGGAACTCTTTCAGTTAGCTGCGACGGTGCGATCCATTAGAAACATAAAGTTTTTCATTTTCTGATTATGTTATCATTTTATTAGCACCAGACGCAAACGTTTCTTCTCTGAATCACAGAAAACGAGCAATCCCTCCCTGATTTGAGAGCATTTCGCGTGAAGAACACTTCAAATCCCCCTCTTTCTACCACTCGCCGCGTTTGCACACAAGCACTGAACAAATCTAAGAAGTGCTGCAGTTTGTCTGCTCTCTCATTTCCGCACACTCTCTCGTCATCACTCCCTATTCACATCATTCCATCCCCAAGTCAACCCTCCACAAGAGTCGCTCTCTCGATTTCCCTCTATCTCTCGCTCTTGACCCCCTTCTGGAGAATTGTATTCTGTTGCGCGCGAGCGAAATATTATTATTGGCCCAATAATCGCACTTGAAGAGAGCTCAAAGCTTCCCCCCACTTGAATACTATTTCCGTATCGCGTTTTCATTTGTAGCAAGCACGCGATGCGAATTCGCAACTCTATGCAATTCGCACACATTTCCGGTGCGCGCATTATCACGCGGATGACATGATTCCAAACCCACAGACCAGGGTTAGAGCGAGAGAGTGTGCTAAAGTGAGAGAGTCCCTCTCGATTTCACATGCTCTCTCACTCCAAAGGCCTTTCTGGAAGGTTGACCGGCCTGTGGAATGATGTGGGATGGCTCCAATGATGTCATTCCTCTCTTTTTGTCGTTTCTCTGTAGTGAAATATCGAGAAGCGCGAAAAAAAGATGAAAAATGCATTTTTGGTAGTATTCGATGTTTTCCTTCCGATTCTAATAATGCCAACCACTTTCGTGGAGATTTGAAGCAATGTGTGGCCGGCGGATGATGAATGGCGCTAGTCACACAAAATATGCCCATTTCATGCAACAAATCGCCCGCTGACTGTTTGCGCCCTCTCCATTTCCCGTGCTCTCTATCGTTTCTCTGACAGAGCAGAGATTGACCCCACCTGCTCCCTTCTCTTTTGATGATTTCGGCTCGTGCCGGCTGTTCATTTCCATCTTGACTGAATTATTTTTCGAATAATTTGTTATCGTGCAACAACTAGGGTTCTCTTATTGGAACTGATTCCGGAATTCCAATAAGAGGAACAAAGGAACTCAGACCGCCAAGGTGGTGAGAGAGAATGGAAAATGAGAGGGCAATGGAATTCCAATGGATTTCTAATGGAATTCTTTTCCAATAAGAGAACCATACTACTGATGCATTGCAATAGTCGCAATGACCGCGATGATAAAGTGCACCTGAAACATAAACCGTCCATGTCGTCTCTCACACCATTCCCGGCTCCTGTGCTATGCTACCTAGTCGCAGGTTTTCAGGCAATTTGAGAACTTTGTCATAGCATAATAGACTTCGAGAAATATCGATCCAAGTGGTTGCGTAACAATAAGATGCAAATCATTGTCCGATCACTTCCTGTCGACGGCCCGTATCATAATACCAATCACTTTTGCGGATAATTTTAGGCTCTGTGTGGCCGGCGAGTGATGAATGGCGCAAGTCACGCAAAATATACTCATTTCCATGCAACAAATCGCCGCTGACTGTCTGCGCTCTCTCCTTTTCCCTCGCTCTCTCGTCGCTTCTCTGACTGACAGGATACACCTGCTCGTATGTTTTGGACACTTTCGGCACGTGCCGAGAGTTGATTTCGCATTCGCACTGATTGAAATTACTGTTTGCATTAGACTGCGGTTTCGATGTCAGGAATTGTCATACCGAGAATTCTCAAGGTAAAGAGGTGCGGCTGAAACGCGAACCTGCCTAGCCCCTGTATTATTATGCCGCAGAGCTTATTTAGCATATTTCATGATCGACAGCGCGGATCAGTCGATGTACGTCATTTCTTTCAACAAGGTTGTTGTCTGCGCTCTCTCCATTTCACTTGATCTCTCGTCGCTTCTCTGACTGACATTTCGGAGATTGACCCCGCCCGTTCCCTTCTCTTTGAACACTTTCGGCTCGTGTCGAGCGCTCATTACGCATTCTGAATCATCGCAATTATTATTCGAATTATTTGTTATCACAAGAGCTGAAAGATGGAAATGCACTGAAATCGAGACAGCTCCCACGGCCAAGAGGTGAGGCTGAAACGTGAACAACCCTAGCAGTTTGATCGGCAGTTGGGAAGCTGGACAGCGACCACAAAAAATCACCGCTTTCTGTCTGCACTCTCTCCATTTCCAGCGCTTCCTCGTCGCTTCTCTTATTGACAGAATACACCTGTTCTTTTCTCTATTCACTTTCGGCTCGTATCGGGCGCTCATTTATAGGGTTCGCTTATTGGAAGAGAATTCCATTAGAAATCCAGTGGAATTCCATTGCCCTCTCATTCTCCGTTATCTCTCTCCATCCTCGCGGTCTGAGTTCCTTTGTTCTCCTTATTGGAATTCCGGAATCAGTTCCAATAAGAGAACCCTACTCATTTAACATTTTGACTAAAATTACCGTTCCAATAATAGGTATTTTATGAAGATTTTAGCAATTGTTTCCCATGCCAAGAGCCACTGGAGAAGAACAGTCACATGGCAAAGAGGTGGGGCTGAAACGCGAACCTGCCTGTCCCCCTGCATTATTATGCCGCAGTGCTTATTTAGCATATTCCATGACCGATAGCGCTTATCACTCAAGGTGTGTCATTTCTTCCAACAAGTCATCTCTCACGGCATAGAGTTCAGGGGTGTGCGGCAAGCAATTTCGGCAAGTACCGCTAATCAATTGCAACTTTATCAAATAAGCTTTTTTATTCTCCATTTTATTTTTTATAAATTGCAGCACAGTTTTTTTTGAATCGTTTGATACCCTACTGTTCTGTTTTCCAGCGAAGACCTTCGAGATATGCTTATTTTTCGTCGTTGTCACTTGCCGAAAACGGAAATCGGCAAGTTTCGGCAATTTTCGGCAAGTGGGAGCACAACACAAATTAATATCTAGACACGCATTGGAGGAAACATGACTTTAGTGATGTCAAACGATTCGTATAACTGTGCTCCAACTCATCAAACATATTGCGAGGTGAAAATAGTTCATTTGATAAAGTTATAATTGATTTACTACACTTGCCGAAATTGCTTGCCACACACCCCTGATCGAGTTGGCGCCATGCCAAGGACAACTCTCGTCGTCTGTCTCTCTCGTTTCGCGCACTCTATCAATGATTCCCTCTTTCTCAACCTTTATCTCGCCGTCACTTATTCGGATGGTGTGTCTCTGGCTGTCTGCGCCATCTCTTCGTTTCCCGTAATCTCTCGTCACTACTCTGACTTACAGAATACACCTGCTCTTCCTTATTTTGACACTCTCCACATCATTCCACCGCCCGGCCAACCTTACAGAAAGGCCTTTGGAGTGAGAGAGAGTGCGAAATCGAGAGAGACCCTCTCACTTTTGCACACTATCTCGCTCTGACCCTGGTCTGTAGGTTTGGTCATGTGTCTCGGCACGTTCGATGGCTCATTTTCCCCCATTTTTTAAATAAACTGTTCTTACATTAGGTGATATTAGCTATCGTTTTCCGCGCATCAAGCACTGCATTGGAGAACAATTACATGGCTAAGAGATTAGGCTGAAACACGAACCACCCAGCTGATCGGCACCCATTTAGGGAGAATAAAGCCTACGACTGGATACAGATCAGCTACGCCCATTCTGATTGATTGAAATTTTTCTTCAAACGATTCCATTTCTCTGCCAAAAATTGCCATGTAGACCGTTAACGCAGCAATGACGCATTTTGCTCGTGGACGTACGAGTCCAAACTTCCTGAAGGGGGAAACGTAAAATGTATTTTTCGTCTCGATTTTGCGATTTCTCTGTATCACTCGTGGCCCCTTTCCGTAGATTGCAAGTACCTGTGGAGTGATGCTATAATTTCGCTGATGCGAGAGGGCTCATTATATATTTTTTTTTGAAAAATTGGAGGATATCTGATTGATCACCATACAAGTTGTATGTAGATAACAAGCGGCTGAGACATAGATCAACCTTGTCCCAAGTTCTCATGATCAGGCTATCGATGGCCATTGATATTTTTTGCCAGAAGAATCGTTGCATTCCACAAGCAAGCCAATATTACAGAAAGGGGGAGAGATCAGTGAGAGAGTGTTTTATTTTAGAGGGACTCTCTCATCTTTGCTATCTCTCTCTCTCTCACTCTCTTACTCTCTCTAAAAAAACCGCCGTTTCGTGTGGCGGTTCTCAAAAATTTCTTACGTTCCGGGATACTATTGATGCGCACGGTCGGGGCTCACTTGCCCGTTTTTTGCAAAAGTTATAGGAGAGACAGTAATAGGAGTTCCACACTGGGAACACCTCGTCTTTTGATCGCTGGTATATTTATAAATGCCATAGCGTTCAAAAGCGTCGTGGCTATTTGCAATAGCCGATTGCGCGAGGCAATGTGGATAGGTTGAGACGCAAATCATCCTTGTTATCAAATAAGCAACACATATATACACTGAAAAATGAGATACATACGTCTTTTATTTAATATCTATTTTTTATTTATATTTTTGTATTCTAACTCGATTATTTGTTAGCAACACTTTGATTTTTTATGTGGAACTCACGAGTGACAATTGTCGTCCAATCATGGACGATTTGAATGTAATGCCGTTGAAACCTATTCGCATGATTCTACAGGCCATCCAACCTGAAATGGATTTGGCGTGTGAGAGCGTGCAACGTCGTGAAAAGAGCAAGTGTCTGGCTCTCTCCATGTCACATGATCTCTCTCACTGTCTGACCGATGAGAGAGCGTGTCGAATGGGGAGGGTCTGATCATTACTCCGTGAAAAAGTCAGCTCATTGTCGCACTCTCTCACCCTGACCCCTTTCTGTTGTTTTGGAATAGAGTGCATTCGGTCACCCTCATTTTTATTTTATCTCCAAGGCACGATTCGATAATTCTATCAGCCAAAGAATTGCAACTGTTTTGAGCAGAATCTGCACTTGCAATCTGCTTTGAATTGAGGGTTGGGGAATTTGTTTTTTTGTTGTTTAAAAGTCATTTATCAAGAGGCTATTAGTGCTAACGGGGAATCGAATGGGAGCTCTGGCGACGTTGAAAAGGCTAAGTTTCTTCGGATGATTTTCGTCTTGATAGCGAGATCACAATCTATTTCTTTCGCCCGATCACCGTCTCCTATATTTGCCCGGTCATGTGTTGGGCCCATTGTATCGTGACACTACACCAGCGGGGAGTGTATTGGATCTTGGGGCACCGGAAGCGAGAGAGTGGGGCGATCGGGGAGAGTGGCAGAGAAAGAAATAGCGATTTCTCGCGATTTTTCTGCATACAGAAGCGCGTTGCGTGACGACCGAGGGACAATAGTTGACACCTTGTAGACAGGGTAGTGGAGGTCACTAGCTCTTTGATATTTTCATTCAAAGCTATTTTTCACTCAAGGCGCAATATTATGTGCGAATATTTAGTTTTAATATTATTTTCTACTTTGCGAAGCACGTCGTAATTCTACTCATCGTAGGAGAACGTATCCAAGCGCACATAGTCGCTGTAACTCAGATTCTCCAGATTTTCCTCCAACACATCCGAATTTGGTAAATTTTATAACTCGTTGCGTTGCCGATTTGCAAATTATTTTCTTACTTTAGTACACGAAGAAGCGATTTCGAAAGCCGTTGATCGCTTGCTGCAGTAAAAAATAATGCAACGACTCTAGAATCGCCGGTGGTCCGTCCTGTGGACGGATGGCCGGTCTAGTAGTATATAGTGGCCGAATCAATAGCATATCGTGGTCGGTCCTGTAGCCAATTCACCGGGGCATTTTTTTCGTGGTCGGACCACTGGTCGAATGGTCGGTCCCGTAGCATCTAGCAGCCGGCCGTCGGCCGCCCGACGGCCGGCCAAAAGATGCTACGGGACCGACCACCGGCGATTCTAGAGGAGGATGCCTTTTTTTGTATAAAATGAGATTTTGCCTTTTAACATTAAGACTCCGATGCGCAATTCTAATAAGTTCGTTTTGACAACCATTCATCACAATATCGACAGTAACAAGAATCCCAAGGCAATGACGTTTTGCTGAAACCTAACCGCACTCCGTTCCCTCTTCAATCTTTGTAGAACACATCATTCCTCAGGCCGGTCACCCATCCAGAAAGGCCTTTGGAGTGAGAGAGCGTGTGAAACCGAGAGGGACTCTCTCACTTGTGCATACTCTCTCTTCCTAACCCTGGTCTGTAGGTTTGGAATCATGTGAGAAGAGACGGGGGGATCTGCATGACCGATTTCGTTGGGTATTTTTTTCTTGAAAATCCGAGGTCGGTATGATTCCACGCGTATAACATTACTTCTCTGATAACGAAAAAACCAGATGTTTAGTGCGAATAAGGCGCTGCTAAAACATAAATCCACCTCCGTTCCTTCATTTAAACCTTGAGAGGGGCAGAGAATTTCTTTTTTTTTAATTTGGGTACTTTCATATTCCAGCAGTAATATTGTCGCTATTGGAGTCATTATGAAAGTTTGCGTAGTTTATTGCAAGCATTTTTGAAATAACACAAGAGGAGGATTTATTGAAACATTCAGATGTTCAGATCGAATGAAGCGTTGCTGACACCCAAACCCTCCGTTCCCTACTTCAATCCTCGTGTGTTCGGTGTTATTTAAGGACTGCGCGCTAGTCGCTGATTATGCGTATTGTTGGAAATTATTTAAAGCATATTCATGGGAATATTACATTTTGGGGAAAATATAAAGATTTGTTGAACCGCATTACGCAAATTTATTGAATAAAACCAACTGTTACCAGCCTTTGAAGTGTTCCTAATCGTTCTCCATTCCCTCCATCAAACTTTATAACTCGAATATTAATTTCACGAATTTCCTGATTGATGGCTTTTTCAAATGTCTATATTATCATCATTGCGATACAAACTTCGCCAATGGTAGTGCATTTGGTATTTTGGTATTTTCGGTGAAGATTGCATGGCATCGATAAGACCATCTGTACCGCGCCTATCAAATGTTGCTGAAACCCAAACCCTCCTCCGTTCCCTCCTTCAATCCTTGAGAGAGGCCTAAACGCAAACTGTCGTCTCATTAGTGTTGCATGGAGGATTGGATAACACACGAGTGCTAGAACATCTTTCTCTCTCTCTCTCTCTCTCTCTCTCTCTCGAAACCATCTGTGTCTCTCTTCCCAAGTCCTTGAAATTACCAGCTGGTTAAAGACCAACGTTTCGCAAAGTTTACCAGTTCACATTTCTTTTTCGTGTCATATTCCAGATGAGCATCTTTATTTTGTATCATTTTTTCTTCATTTCTATCAGCATTTTCTCAATTTTGTTTTTTTTTTTTTTTTTTATTTTTTTTTTTTTAGATTTTTTATTTTTTTTAGTTTTAGTTTGAACATGAGCGTACGCCCGATCAAAGCACTAAACCAACATACACTAAAGAATAAAACTTGAAACATATTTGAGTATCCCAACTTTTGAATGTGGTCTCTCCATTCTACGCAATCTCTCACACCTCCCCTCTTTCTCTGCACTCTCATTATTTCGCGTACTCTCTTGCGCACACATCCGGACGCCGTTCTGCGTATGGTGCTAATGTGATTGCAATCGTTTCCTGGCGTCTGCGCTCTCTCCTTTCCATACACTCTTTCATCGCCTTTCTTTCTCTACCGTCTCTGTGATCCGCGCACTATCTCCTATGCTTTTTCTCTAATTCTCCTCGATCACCACGCTCTCTCGTCTCTCTTCTTCTCCAAAACTCGTTGTCACTGTCCCATTCCCGGTCATTTTTACCCAATAGATGCGCTGGCGGGACGAGCAAAGGCTATGGAGGAGATGTATTGGTTATTGAGATTGATGGATCTACTCTCTCTCTCTCTCTCTCTCTCTCCATCCCATACCCCACCCCATGTTGAAAGTGTGTAGCAATCTAGATACATAGGTGCACGGCGCAAGGTGGGCTACGGCTAGTTTCACTCTGATCTTCCGCTACACATGATAAGAATCCTCCAGAAAGGGACCAGGAACGAGAGAGCGTGCGCAATTGTGAGAGCGCTTTCCAAATGCGCTCAGCTCCGGTGTAAAATATGTTCTTTTTTCCTCAATTTGATCTATTTGCGGGCCTCATTTCAGGATTTCAAATCGCAATTCCCACTAATTCCCGGTTTTATGAGCGTTCCATAAAACCGGGAATTAAAAACGTTGATCGCATCATCTGTCGCCTGCCTGTCTAAGGAGGTCACTAATTATTGTCCTCTAATGATTTTACTGTCATTCGAAAATACACTCTAGTCCTTGATCTCTCACAAAATTTCTGCAATCACACTATTTTCCGGCCTCATTTCCGGATTTCAAATCGCAATACCCACTAATTCCCGGTTTTATGTCTGATCGCATCATCTGTCACCTGCCTGCTCTCTTCTAAGGAGGTCACTAATTATGATTGTCCCTCTCTAACTTTACGACGCGCCTTTTCCATTGTTCCCGTCACTATTATAGTTCTAGGACAGATCAATGTCTGATGCGCACATGCGTATTAGTCTCCTTTCACGTGATTCAAAATCTCCAGAAAGGGGTCAGGACAGAGAAATTGTGCAAAAGTGAAAGAAGTCTCCCTTTATTTCACACACATTCTCGCTCTCTTTTTGGACGGGTGCAACTGTGTGGCTCCAGCGGGGTTTAAAAATTCTTCAAATCCATTACGCTTATCCCGACTGGAGTGTTCAATATTGTTAAATGGATAATTCTTCGGAATATTAATAGTGGCTGCAACACGAACCATCTGCGATCGGCGGGGCGCAGTTTAGAGTTCTGTCCTGCGCGTATCCTTTCCATATCCGATTGATTCGAGTTATTTCAATTTTCGTTTAGTTTAATGATTCGAGAGAAGAATTCAATGTATAGATCATCCAATGAATCTTGCGCATTTCATATCGAGTATTACATTTATAAAATGATACGATCAAACAAAATGTCGAACTGGGGACTTCCTGTGTTTACCGAGACGAGAGAGCACGCAAAAGCGAGAGGGTCCTGTATGGTAAACAACGGAAGTTCGTTATTCGGCTTTTGGTATGTTCGTATCATTTTATAAATGTAATAGTGTGAGAGCACTTGCCAATCTCCATTCTTGATGTCTCCATCTCTTAACTTCACACGCTCTCTCATCTGGAGACAACATCTCCGGAGTAAGGAAAGTTGGAGACTTCGCGCTCTGTGTATCATATCCGATTGATTCGAGAGCTGGATCCAATACATAGATCATTCAATGAATCGAGCAAGAGTGCGAGAGCACTTATCCCCTCCCCAGTCCCTCTTTACGATGTTTTCACAGGCCATTTTATTGCCATTTCGCGCCGCTCACACATGTGTGATCTATCCCGTTATTATTATTGCAGCGCTCGCACGTCTTCCTGTATTGCGTCATTCATAGGCAATACTAGAGAAGAAGACAATTGTGTAACGCAATGCCACGGGAACTGTTGTTTCACGGTTGCTTAAATCCGCAGTTTGAAATTCATGATAATTTGAAATTCATGCAGTCGCGCTGGCACAAACCTGTGTGATCTATCCCGTTATTATTATTGCAGTAGAGCGCGTTTCTTCCGAAATTACGTCATTCATAAGCAATACTTGGAGGATGGGCCCGATATGTCGCCCGAATTCCAGGGGAACTGGTGTTTCACTGTTCCCCCACCTTTCTACAGAATCGTGCCAACAGTTACCACCTTGCTGAATAAGAATTAAATCACGAAATCAAATCTATCTTGTTATTATTGCAAAGCTCCTTCTTCCGGGAGAAATGCGTCACCCTTAGGCAACACTCAGAGGAAAATAACCGACTCTAGACTGGACAGCGACGTCTTTCCAGGACTAACGCATCTATTAGACACTGAAGTCGTCGCTGGCCAGCTTAGAATTATGGAGTCGTAGACTTATTTCCCCGTGAGCACTTTCCAGGCACTGCTTGCCAGACGAAGGGTCACGAGTTCGACCCCCGCCCAGGTTCACCAAGCCCTCCATCGCCTCGTTGTCGGTAAAATCGGTAGCAACTTTGGTTGCGAAAGGTAACGTGCCCCAGAAGCCTGATCAGCAGGGGATACGTAGATCTGTGCAGCAACCGGCCTTACCGGTCAGTCCCGGCAGAGTAGTCGCTTGTCAACGTAAAGTCCTCTTGATTCCGGTAGCAACTTTACCTTTACCTTTACCTTTACTTTCCAGGGGAACTGGAGTTTTACCGTTGCCTCATCTCTGCGCTGTCTCATTCCAACGCAATGCAGAAGTCATATGACCCATCTAGAACGGAATTCAAAAGTGTGTTATCATTGCCCTTTAAGAAATCTTTCCCGGGGCATTGCGTCATCCTTAGCCAATTCTCTCACAATATCAATTGCGCGGCGCAAGCGGAACTGGCGTTTCACGGCAGCGATATTTCTGCGAGCTATCGCTCCTCCCTATTCCATCTCGACTCATGATTCCAAACATACAGGCCACACGAGATAGTGTGCAAAAGTGAGAGGGTCTCTCTCGATTTCGCACGCTCTCTCACTCCAAAGGCCTTTCTGTAAGGTTGACCGGGCGGTGGAATCATGTGTCGAGCAACGTTAAACAAATTCCCAATTTATTGAAACCACTAAAGGAACGGAGCCATCCGCTCATAATGTCGCACATTATCTGTGTTTCCCCTTCCTTTTATATTTTCAGTCCATTTTCTTGCGTGCAGTGTTAGATGTCCGGTAAAAGTGAGCGGAAAACTAGCACTTCGCTTATGCAGTAGTATTTACGGAAAACTAACGCCGCATTATGAATGGATGGATATTACGTCATTCCTACGTAATCTTTCGTATAATCACAGTGAGTGCGCAGTTATCCATGTAACAGCCGCGGTCCCATCACTCAATCTCTGATCAAACCGGCCCCATTTTGTTGTGCCATTACACGTTTCTCTCTCTCTCCCTCTCTCTCTCTCTCTCTCTCTCTCTCTCTCTCTTTTTCATCTCTAATGGCACCACAACACATTGTTTCCAATCACGATTTCCTTATAGAAGCCGAATCAGCGAGAGTTCACGCTAGTTTGGGAGAGACAGAGAGGCACAGAAACCGCGAGAGAGTGCGCAAATCGGAGAGAGTCTCAGTCATGTCCTAGATTTCCTATTAGGGAAGACCTTGTCACATACTGCCGACAGGTATGTCGGGGCACATTTGAGACAACCCCCTTTGCGGCCAGAGGTCTTTGATTTACCCGGCTATGGTTGATGGGTTCTGTCTCATTTTCTTCCTTAATCGTGTTTCACTCTAAAATACTGCATTTTACAGGGGATGTAGGAGAGAAGTAAAAAAAGCTGCGAGATAGAAGAGAAAGTGAGAGAGCCTGCGTACTGGCAATTTGTCAATCCCCTGATTCCCCAGTGGATCTCGAATGGAATTTTTCGAGAGCAGTTCGAAATGGTTCCCGGCAAAATTCCGTGAATCACTAAGGAATGGTTCCGAAATCAGGAGAAATTGGTCGGAGTTTGCCTTTCGAGATTCTACTTTAATGGTCCCAATGGGATCCTGGATCTGGGTACTGGGGCCTTGGCACCAGCCCTCAATAAGCCGCTAATCATCGCTAATGAACAAGCTGTCAGCTAGTGAGACCCTTCCACTATCTCTCGTGTCCCCTCGGCCCCTCCCAATGTATTTGCATAATCTGCGTGTGTTTATTGTCCCTTGTAGTAGAGAGAGATGAAAGGGAGGAACAACGAGAGAGAGAGGGAGAGAGAGAGAGAACATAGTGATCGGGTCCCTTATATGTTGTCGTTGGCACACCCGTCAGAGCAAAAACGAGCATTTTGCGCCATCATTTCTTTCAGATGAGAAAACATATTTGAGCTCGTTCCACCGGATGAGCTGGTGGTTCTACGTTTCATAAGCGATATATCAAACATGTATTCTCTGAGCGACCAATAAGTCATGGTGTCGTTAATAAAAACAATTAATGCATTCTATATTTTTTTAAAAATATCCCCGCCTGATTGCCGAATACATCACAGCTTCCTTATATTTTTTTCATTTGAATTTATGGAGTTTGAATATTTTTTAGATTATTTTATATTATCTCTTCTGATATCGGGATAATTTTGTTCGAAACTCGGCAAACTCCCAATTGCATCATCCCTACCTAATCTGTCCTTACTGCGCACTCTCACTCATGCGTTAAAGTGCATCAGTGTGCAAGTTTTACTGCCGCGAGTCATGGGAGTCTTTCCCCCCCCCTCCTCCTTCCGTTCCTCTGCTAATTTTGCCTAGTAAAATAGACTTTCCCTCTCTCTCTCTCTCTCTCTCTCTCTCTCTCTCTCTCTCTTCTATCGCTCTTTTGCAGAGCCCTTTTCTTTGTGTATCCCACTCTTCCGAATAGTTTACGAATTAAAGATTCTAGAACTGTCTTGCGCATGACTACATAAAATGTGTCTGATAAAACTTCGAGACTGGGATCGGAAGCGATTGGTTATGAAAAAGTGCGAGCGTCTCTCTCTCTCACTTTTTTGTACGGCCTGCGTTGATTGGAGACGATTCTTCTATGCAAAACGCTCTCTGTCCCTTCCCTCCTTCCGTTCCCCCCCCTAATTTTATCGCCCTTTCTCTCTCTCTCTCTCTCTCTCTTTCATCAGGCCATGTTGCGTGTCTCGTTCCAACTTCTCATTCTGTTCTTTTCTTTTTCCATCTTCTTTTCGTCATAAAATAGAAGCCTGCAGCCGCTTCAGCGACTAAATTTAGCTAATTGCAGAAAAACAAACTAAATCGCTATCGCTGCTAATAGTCACAGTTAGGCAGTCTCGCAAATGTTTTCCTTGTAGCTAACTGGGTGTTCTTTCTGTGTATTTTTCGTAACCAATTTGATTTTTTTAGCTCAGTTTTGAAACATCCGAAATCAATTTGATCCGAATTCGAATACGTTTCAACAGTGTTATGAATGAGGAGCGCTAGTGAAGTTTGACGATGCGTCTGTGAAGATTTTCCGCAACTATTACTAATTCGCGAACACTCTTACGCAATGAGAAAACTTTGCGGTGATATTCAAAAGATACTGCGGTCAGAGAGCACACGAAAATGAGAGAATCAGACACTCAGAGAAAAATTACTTCGTCGCATGCATGAAGTAATTAATTACTTCATGCATGTGACGAAGTCATTTTTTTCTGAGTGGACAATGAACACACGCAAAGTAGCCCATTTTGTGTGAGTTCTTTTTGTGAAATATTGATATCTCAAAGCGCCATTCTAAGTTTCCTCCATTCTAAGCCCCATTTGCTTTGAACATTACATACTGTTCCCTAAATTGTTTGAAAAATTATCCTTTGAATTTTCGCCGTGAATTCGCGCTTCAACAACATCTGATGTGAAGTACAGAATTCCAAACCTCGATATTTCCGACTCAAATGATAAATATTGTATTTCCGACTCCAGAAGAGGTTATCTCACTCACATTATATTCCGCGAACTCCGTGCGCAAGTCTCTATTCTCTACTCCCTCTCTTTTCGCAGACATTTTTCTCATCCCTTGCGGTCGTGAATTCACTTTCCATCGCTTTCTGATAGATTCGACAGCTTTGCAAAGGTCGATTACTTTTTTTTCAATTGCTGCTATCTAATATTATTTCAATTCCATTGTTTTCAGAATACTGCCAACGGAGGCGCAAACCATTGTCCATTGTCTTTCATCGCGGTGAATTCGCGTATCACCAATATGTAAAATGTCCGTCGCATTTCCAAAGCTCGATGGACGGTCATTTGCCCTGTTTCAAGGTACTATTTCACGCCCATTATTCTTCCGAACGCTAGCTGCGCGGCGCATTTCCCTCCCCCATCTTCATCAATCATCAGTGTTGCCGTTCATCAGTCGCCACACATCATTCCACAGGCCGGTCAACCCTACAGAAAGGCCTTTTGAGTGAGAGAGCGTGTGAAATCGAGAGGGACTCTCTCACTTTTGCACACTCTCTCACCCTGACCCCTGTCTGTCGGTTTGGAATCATGTGGTCAGGGTTTCTCTAGCTTTCGACATAGCCTGGGCCTCAGCCCTCACGCGGTGAAGTCGTGTTGCACCAACGACTGATAGGTCCAATCTTTTTCTAAAGCTCGATTCCTGTTGCTCGAAGCTGAGATATACTAGACACTATTTCACGCCCATTATTCTCCGAATGCTGACTTCGCAAGTTAAAAATTCCCCCACTGTCCTTCATTCTCCCTTCTCTTTCTCTTTTTGCTGCTTAATTTAACAGCCCTCTCAGCCGCGAATCCGTGTTTCAACAATATCTGATAGCTCCAACAGATTTTCATGGTGTGATACCTTCGAGGATTTCACGCCCATTACATTTCGCGAACTCCGAATGGCGCAAGTCTCAATATCGCCCAATACCCCTCATCCCTCTCTTCTCTCTTCTTTTCGTTGCCTAATTCCTCATCCCCCTTTCGGCCGTGATTTCGCGTTTCAAGAACATACGATAGGTCCAACTGATTTCCATAGTTCGATGAATTTCTGATCACTTGATATTATTTCACGCCCATTACATTTCGCGAACTCTGAATGGCGCAAGTGCCGCAAGTTTCAATACCCCTCCTCCCATCTTTCATCCCTCTCTTCCCTCCCCTTTTCGTTGCCTAATTCCTCATCCCCCTTTTGGCTCCTCGTTTCGGATAAAGACGAAAAAGAGGGTGGGAGAGAGAGAAAAGGGCAGTCAAAGTTCGGTCCCTCCACTTTACTTCGCGCCGAGACCCTTTTATGGTTTCGGCCTCTTTCTCATATTTTATTGCATCATCATTACGCAATCTGCTCTCACATCACTTTTTAACGGTTGTTTTCTGTGCTCCAGGAATTTGAGCATGTGCTATTGATCTACTCATGCAAAATCAGTTAGAAGATCAAACGATTTTGACATTTTACTTCTTGACATCTGACATTTGACCTCTGCGAATTCAATCTCGTCGTTATTTTCCACCTCGCATTGATTAGATCTCAGTTCAGTTCAATCTTTCCTCCAATTCTCACCCTCTCTCTTGCGATTCGCAAATGCTAATTACTGCGCAGTATCGCGACTCATTTCGCATTCGGTTAGAGCGCGACGAGAGAGCGTGCGAATCGGAGAGACGCAGACACGAAAAACTCAAGGTTACGTCCGAATTCACATGAAAAAGAAGCGCAGGGAACAAATCGAATTGCTGCAGCTCCCGACCGTCTCCTTTGATCCGCCCGAGCAGCGAATAATTAGTACGCGATGAATTCATTTCTTCAGTCGGCGATTGCCTAGTGATGACGCAATCGTGGACTATTCCATACTGAGACAGGGGCGTAATCCACTGTTTCCTCATTTTTCTATCCGTTATTGTATACATGTAGGTCATCTGTAGTGTCTCATGCGGCTATAGGTGAGCGGAATCCGGATAAAGCGGAGTGGGAAATAGTCACACTTAGATGGACCAAGGGGGAAACTAAATCCGTAGATTTGGGTGGGGAGGCGAGCGGGGAGAGAGAGAGAGAGAGAGAGAATCTTCATATCAAATGTCCGTCTGCTGTGAGAGAGTGTGAACAAATCGTCTCTTGCTAGTCCAGCCCCGCCGCTTTTAGGCGTCGAGAGAGCGTGCAACAAGGCGGTCTTCGGTTACGCCGAATCTAGTTGTATAGCATTGTTTCCAGCGTGCGCTTGTTTCAGTCGTTGTGTCTCCAATCAACATCACTGCTAAATTGCTTCAACTATTGTAAATGGCTTTTCACTTTTTGTATTATAATTTTAAAGTTATCCGTTCATTAAATGGGCAACTGGTGCGTGTACTCTCTTTCTATACCTCGGCATATCTCTCTCTTTGTCACCCATTTTCGCAGCCATTTCTGTTGTTTAGGAGCGGAACGTAATATTATGTTGGACGAATGTTTGTGACCCTTTCTGTGGATTCGGAATCATGTGGGTATATTGCATTTTTTTCGCCTTTCTTCTGCAGTAGTGGTCAATCATCATCCATTACATATTGTAACTACAGGGTGCTCCTAAATATATTACGGTAATGATACCCATTATCAACTTTACCAATTCCTGGCGATCGGTTACGCGTTGTTTTATGCTGCGCAAAAATCAGGGGGTGCAAAGTGCAAGAAAAAAATTGGGGGTGCAAAAATCAAGGGGTGCAAACAAAAAAATTGAATTCCCGCAATTATCGATTTTTGCTTATATCTCGGCTTCCGGTGAACCTAGCGGTACAAAATTTCGTTTGCAAGTTCGAAATGTGTAAAGTAGTTTACATCCGAAGTTTTGTACCCCTAGCTTCAACGGGAGCCGAGATATAAGCAAAAATCGATAATTGCGGGAATTCAAATTTTTCGTTTGCACCCCCCGAGATTTTTGCACCTAGGTGCAATTGCACCCATGATTTTTGCGCAGCATTAGACATGTTTTGAGAGCAACTAAGTTTGTATTCGGTTACTCCGAATCTAGTTGTTAGATACCGTTGACAACATGCCGGGTTTGGGTTATACCATCGCCTCAATTTCAGAGGATTGTTTCGACGATCAATTATGTCTGGAAAATGGCTGCAATTGCAATGAGTTCTTTTGTGTTTTTGTAGTTTTCTCTACAAGCTGTCAATATAGAATCAATGTTTGAGCCCATGCACACCGACTTATTGCCTCGGTGAAACTCATCCGAACGCAGTCAAACAATAACAGTGCGAGGCAATTTTTACCATTTTTTAAAATTTTTTTCTTTTGCCATTAATTATTTTTTCTTTGTTCACTTATCCTATTTTAGCATTTTCTTATTTTATTTTCATACAATAGGCTAAGGTTTTATGCAGCTTCAACACAACTCTTTTTCACACAAAAAGAGTAAAAGTGAAAGTGCGTTAAAGCATGGGATCAACTTACGCCGCCGGAAAGATACCTCCAAACCGCCCCTATCTTTTGAATCTCTTGCAATCAGCGCGTTCAAGCGTTCAAAATGTTTCCTTCCCTACACCGCATTCCAAGGTCTCTCTCTCTCTCTCTCTCTCTCTTTCGTGTTCCTATCCGACCATGATCTGGCGCTAATTATCAATGCAACAGGCGGCAGAAGGCGCGTAAATCATGGGCGCTTCATTATTCATGTCGGAAAACAAACAATCAAATTTGGTTTTTGATTCGTTGATAATTGATAAGTTCATTTTGGCATGCCACAGTATCATGGCTACTGCATTTGAAGGAAATTCACTCCATGCACGCGTGGTGTGCCTATCTACCGTATGCGCGAAAGAATGATTGAAACAAAGGCAGTGTCCCCAAAAATCAGCAAGAGAAGGTGCATGGGGCGGGGATCGAACCCCCGTCCCCTAGATTGATACTGTAGAAACTTACCTCTGAGCCAAGTAGGCCGATATGAAACTGATCAACTTAGCTCGCCCCATTCTCGCGGAATCGCCGCTCAGTGGGATCCTCTAGACACGGGGGGAATAACAGCTACAGTACGCTAAAATTCTGTGTGGGAGAAAATTCACCACGATTTTCAGCAATTCAATTGAGTGGGCGGAGTTTTAGTACTATTTCTCAAATGCTGCTTTTATTGCACTCCCGTGAGACTGTGATGCGCATCATCATTGATCTACCATCCGCCCGTGACGTTGAATTGGCTATGAAGCGTAAATCTACCTACTTTTAAGAAATACTGCATCTCTGTTAGGCCGATTCTTTAAAAAAATTCATCGGATATGAAAACATTTCCGTCCTCTGCCACCGCTCCCTTCCACCTGCTTGTAATGCTTCCGAAATACTTTGGAACGAGATTGTGAAAAGGACTCTCTCAATTTTGCACGCTCTCTCACTCCCGACCCACTCTCTGGTGGTTGTCACCTCACTTCCACCTGTCGCTCCCTCCCTCTCTCTCTCTTCTCTCTCTCTCTCTCACTCACTCACTCCTTGAGGACCCGAGAATCTTTGCACAAGATGCGATGTGGAGATTAGGCAGAGAAAAGACAAGGCCAGATCACTCTACTGTTTCACTCTCCTCCTCCCACCTCCCCTCGTCCCACCTCCGCTGACCCCTCCCTCCTCCCATCTCACCTCCTAAATCTACCGGCCCAGCTTCAAGCGTAAACTGCGCGCCACCACAGATGCGACGCGCTGATAGTGAAATGGAGTGGATTTGGACGATTTACCCGATTTTCCTTTCTCATATTCTTGCATGTTTAGTTAATTTCTGCTTGATCCACATTGCGTTCGTCCTTTTTTTGATCGAGTAGCTTTTTTTATTCAATTTTTTTTCCTTAAACGCTCATTTCCGCCCGATTGTAACATGCCCGAATGATTCCAACGAGCGTGCAAAAGTGAGAGAGAGAGAGAGAGAGGATGTCCCGATATAGCATGCTCCCTCACTCGCAACCCCTTTCTGGACAGTTGACCAGTCAATGATGTGATCCGATCGGTGGGAATTGCGCGGAGAACGAAGAGAACTCGGAAGACTCCTCCAGTTTTCCTTTCGCAGGGACTTCAAAATTCGGTTTAAATTGCTTTTCCGACTCTCTCTCTCTCTATTTCCCCAAATCACTACTCACTTACTCGTTCACTCCTTTACTGCTCCCCCACTAGTTTTTATCGAGATCGCCCGTGAGTGTTCCACTTAGCACGAGAGTCAATCGCGCGCTCTATCGCATTTGCAGGGTTTTTTGTGTATTTGTTTATCCAACTTGGTTTAGTTTATTTTATTTTTTTTTCTCATTAGCGACAGGCGCAATTGTGCCGTAAGGGAAACCAAAAACCCGCTGGAAATTATAATAATTCGCTGTCTTACAATAGAGCACACGAAAGTGAACCGCATTTTATCTCGTTTGCAGGATTTTTGTCCTCGTTATCTTATTTGTTTGAACAGTTCTTTTATTTTCGGTGTGAAACAAAAATCACCCGAGCCAAAACGGGGGGGGGAGGAATCCTAGGCAGTCCACGCGTGTTCTCCTCACACAGCATTCGAAAAAGAGTCGGCGAGAACGAGTTAGAGAAAGAGAGAGACGGCGAGAGAGCGCGCCAAACGAGAGGGTAAGACAACGAGAGAACTTCTTGGCATGGTGCCAACTGGATGCTGTGCCTCAACTGTTCACTCTCACTTGAGTGAGTGGATGATCCACAATTTCCAATCTTTCGAAGAAGTATAATTCATAATTTATACACGCTTAAAACCATAAAAGCCTGCTGCTAGACTAGGCTGTTCTGTGATTTTTGTCATTTTAGTTGCGAAAAGCAGATCGACGAAGATTCAGCAACTTGAAGGGGAGATTAAATAATTTGTTTGTTGCTTGAAACTCAACTGAATCAAATATTTATTCCCCCCAAGATCTCTCACTCGTTTACTCCTTTTCTCACATCAATACACTGACCGGTAAACCCGACAGAATGGGGTTTGAAATGAGAGAGCGTGTGAAAGCAAGAGGGACTCTCCCACTCTTGCACACTCTCTCGCCCTTACCTCTTTCTGGAGACTTGGAATAATGCGGTTTATCCCTTCACTGTCCACGCACACTTCACGCGAGAGTGAGTGAGAGAGAGAGAGAGAGAGAGATGAGGTGTTCCACTTAGCACACTCGGCATCTATACCGCCTTTTTTATCTGGCGCTAGAATAATTTTCTTTACCTTTTTTATTAACCCTCATCAGGCATAATTGTTGGCTGCAGTGATCAAAGTAGTTCTTTGTAACTTGAAACACAACCGAATCTTTTCATGGCCCAAAATATGAAATAATTTTGCGAGGGAGTGGCTTGCGAAACGCGTTAACTTTTTGCGTGTTCTGAAATGTCTGTTTTTGCATAGCGAATTTTGTAAACTGCAAGAAATTATTTTAGGTATGTGTATTATTATGCGCGGGACGGAGCATGCAACGAAATTATCAGGCACAAAGTCATTTATCCCTTGCTTGAAACTCAATCAATTCACCTCAAGATCGATCAATCGCGTGTGCACTGAAGAAAAAGATCCCACGGCGCGATACAATACCTGTACTTGAGTTCTCTCTCTCTCTCTCCCTCTCTCTCTCACCGATCCACTACCTCTTTCCGTTTCTCTACTTTTTCTGATTCTCCAACTACTCATTCCATCCAGTCTGTTTGCCAAGATATCTCGCGTTTGCTACGCCGCATCATCGATATACACAGTTTATTTTGATTTTCCGATCTATTTTTTTCGCGATTTCCCCCCAAATTTTAAGTCGTTTCCTTTCTTTCCAAAAGTTGCAGTGCTTCTAATGCGTTTTAGTGTTGCTCCTTATTATCGAACTTTTTCATATTTTTTACGTCTTGTATCTGCATTGGTCCCCTTCCACCATCGAACAGGAGCACATAATTCCAAACCTACAGACCAGGGTTAGGACGAGAGAGTGTGCAAAAGTGAGAGAGTCCCTTACGATTTCACACGCTCTCTCACTTCAAAGGCCTTTCTGGAAGGTCGACCGCCCTGTGGAATGATGTGGGAGTAGTCCTAGTAGAACCGAGTAGGCCTCAGCCATGCCAGAACACCCCCCCCCCCCCCCGCTCAAGTACCCTCGCCCCCCTATTGTCCAAAGTGTGTATCTTTATTGTTAGCATAACCCTTTATTGGTATCCTGCCGAACCTCCGCACATACTCACTCAATATTTGACCAGGCGCGCGGCTCCCTGTTCCATCCTGAACCTTTTCCAAACATTGCCTAGTGATGACGCAATTCCTCGCGACTCGCGTGATAAACTGTCGCGGATTTGCATGCTGGCCTCTTTCTTGAGCTCTCTCACTTTCATGCATTCTCTCAAGCCCTCTGACTGTCTGGACCTCTCGATATCACACGATCTCTCGGCCTACAGGCTCGGCTCGGCTGAATTGTAAATCAAAGGGAGTCACGGAAATGACAGCACCAGGGTGGTCCCGCCCGCCCTTTGAGCGCCACTTTGTAAGCCAAACAGCGCGCGCAACATTTCCCGCAATTTCTGCGTTTCACCACTTTTACATATTCGTAAAGTGTATTCCTGAGCTAATCGTCGCCATGCCAACAACAGAAAGATAAAATTATTGACTTATGAGGTAGTCCACGTGTTTTTATTTGCGGAATTTTTTTCCCACCGACCACTCATTGTTACTCATTCCGAATGAGTTACTGTGGCTTTAAATTTCCCTTCAGCTCTGGAGAAAGCAGAAAGGATCTGCGCTTTGTTATTTTCTAAATCTGTTCTTTCTTGCACTGATCTTCTAATCATCTTGGTTGGGTAGTGAAATCCAACTGACCATGAGTATTAGACTTCGGGGGGGTGACATTTGAGCAACGGACATTTGAGCAACCGACATTTGAGCAACCGACATTTGAGCAACCGACATTTGAGCAACGGGTAATAACTCAGCTAGGAGTGAGCGTAGAGCTATGGGAGTGGTACCATTGTGATCAGCATCAGGTAATTGAGATTTAATAATTAATTAATTAATTAATTAATATCTCATTAATTATGCTAATTAATTAATTAATTACGAAATCTATTTTTTTCTGATGCTGGTCACAATGGTACCACTCCCATAGCGCTAGGCTCACTCCTTGGTGAGTTATGGCTCGTTGCTCAAATGTCGGTTGCTCAAGTGTCGGTTGCTCAAATGTCGGTTGCTCAAATGTCGGTTGCTCAAATGTCACCCCCCCTAGACTTCACAGGCCATGCCATACGGTTTGTGCCTAGGGTTGGCTTCGTGAGAAAAATGACCCCTATTATTCTCGAAAATCGTGAAATGATCTCGAATGAGAATTAATTGTTTTCGAGATTCTCGGAAAAGATTCTAGAAAACACAAATTGTGCCATACTCCTACACTGGACAGGAAGGGTTTGGTCGCTTCAAAATTAGCCGTAAAGAAGGTTCTTCGAGGGTACACACTCACAATCCAATTATTCACATTAGTCCAAGTAGGCATCCATTCTTTCCTCCCCTATCTTCCCTCTTTCTCTCATGCATACTGCAACCTGCCATTTCCTTGTTTCACAGCTTTATTTTCATGAAAGAGGTCAGCGACGAGATTATGAAGGAGAGATTTTATAGCTGCCGCATCATCTTTAATTTGAGAGGGAAATACTTGGAAGCATTCGCCCATTTTGCAAGTGATTTATGCTCTATTGGTTTCATTTCGCTCGTATTTTGCTCCTTTTTACGTTTTCGAGCTTTTTTTCTCTCAAACGAACACAAAATCATCACGCGCGATCGCTTTAGATACTGACCCCATCCCACTTCGATCTATCTATACCAGTCAATGCCGCATCGATCTTCATTAGGCTCACTCATGCACAATCATTTTCCCCGATCATTCGTGGAACACACAATCTGTCAGTTGAAGAGAGAGAAAGAGAGAGAGAGAGAGAGAGAGAGAGAGAGAGAGAGATTACTGTCTCAATCAGATCCATCATACTTGCCTCGATTGAGACTCGACCAATTAGAGTGACAGCAATCGACAGAGAACCGCAGATTGCGAGGATAAGACCGCATTTAGGATCCCATTCAAATGTATCTATAATTTTTGGCTTCGTATTTTTCACCACATTTGTGTACTGCTGTGCTTTACATATTTTCTACAAAGCGTAGAGTAGCCTGGCGAATCCGTGCTGCTGACGGTTCTTATGGGTCTTCTCTCTTTGCCGCTCTTATTGGTCACCCTTCAATCGTTGCTATTCACATGATTCCAAACCTACAGATCAGGGTTAGAGCTAGAGAGTGTGAAAAAGTGAGAGAGTCCCTTTCGATTTCACACGCTCTCTCACTCCAAAGGCCTTTCTGTAAAAATGACAGGCCTGTGGAATGATGTGTATTGTATCATATTGATCATGATCACTAGACAGTCGTGCGTGTGGCGCTTATTGATTTAAATCCGATTATTGATTTATTGATCTGACTATTGATTTAGAAATTTAAAACTGCGCGACAGTGTGACTCCTGCCTATGTGATTTCGTGTCTCCGCCAAGCCTCATTCACCCTATCCGTTGATTAACCACTAATAATCCATCTTCAGCCAAACTCACGGGGAAATAAGTCTACGACTTCATAAGTCTAAGCTGGCCAGCGACGACTTCAAAGTCTAATAAAGGCAGGGGAGCAAGGCGCACCCAGAGAAAAATGACTTCGTCGCATGCATGAAGTAATTAATTACTTCTGTGGAAATACGCTATAACTGTGTTTGAAGTAATCAATTACTTCGATTGCTGTTCTAGCGTATTTCCACAGAAGTAATTAATTACTTCATGCATGCGACGAAGTCATTTTTCTCTGAGTGCGGTTAGACTTGAAAGTCGTCGCTGTCCAGCCCATAAGTCTAGATTCTTAGACTTTTTTCCCTCTGAGAAAGTAGAACCACAATTATTTACCGCTCGAGTCAAGCGCAACTTCTCGCTATTCCCTCATCCGCATTTCCCACATCATTCCACAGGCCGGTCAACCTTACAGAAAGGCCTTTGGAGTGAGAGAGCGTGCGAAATCGAGAGGGACTCTCTCACTTTTGCACACTCTCTCGCGCTAACCCTGGTCTGTAGGTTTCGAATCATGTGTTCCCCTGCATAGAACTTCCGACGGACGAGTGAAATATGTCTAGTGTCCATGATCCTCACACACACAGCATTTGATGACCGCGATAACTCCCGCTGATCTCTCTCTCTCTCTCTCTCTCTCTCTCTCTCTCTCTCTTCTTAGTCTCCCCTGCAGGACATGAATCGCCAACCCGCCTTTGATCCCACATACTGAGCGTTGCATGTGCTATTGACACCCGCCGCATAATCCCCCTCCCGTCTTATTCCCAAATTCTTAGAACCGTGAGGCGAATCCGGGAATTCGCAGAACCGTTGTTTAGGCTCTCCCGGCTACAAATTGTAAATCTCCAACTTTCTTTCCATAATCAGAGTATGTTGCGTGAACGAATTCTAGTACTTTCCTCATAGTGCGAAGTTTCCAACTTCCCTTACTCTAGAAACATTGTCTCTCTTTCTCGCTGAGAGATTATGAAAAATCGTGAGAGCGGCCGAGTGATCAGTCAGAGATGATCTCTTTATTTTGCATAATCCACTCACAGCAAGAGGCAAGTACGAGTTGTTACATATTTTCATGGGAAGATTGATTCCCTTGGAAAAGCGATTGCTTTTCTATCGCAACAGCTACTTTTTTCTACTGGTCAACGACCCAATTCGAGCTCTCGCAAGGGAATGAAATAGGGGTAAAATGCGATAATCGAAGATCTGATGATTGCTTGCGCGCGCGCACTTTTTGCAAGGTCAACGCCTCAATCGAACGCCGTGTCCGAAAAGCCGGCTCTCCCTGACTCCCCGGCTCCGGTTATTCTCCGGATATGACGAGCGCTATCACAGACACGGCTGTCAGATCGCATAAAATTCAAATAGTACCCCTCACTTTTTCGCTTGAGCCAATCATTGTCCTTGTTCATAGCCACATCATTGGGCCGGTCAACCCTCGAGAAAGGGGTTTGAAGTGAGAGAGCGTGCAAAATCGAGAGGGCTCTCTCACTTTTGCACGCTCTCTCGCCCTGGCCCCTTTCTGTAGGTCAGGAATTGTGTTAGGGTGAACGCACTGTGTGGAAATCCATAAATCATCGTCTCGCGAAATTCGCACCTCCTGAATTGCCTAATTTGCACTTTTCATGTGCTCGTGCGAATTGCCTTTGAAATATTGCCCTTCCGTCTCTCGATTCCGCGTGCTCTCTAATAATTCGCTCTCTTTCTCTGTCGCCCTCTCGTATCCGCGTTGTCTCTAGTTTGCCCAGTATGGTTTGAGAGATAATGCAATTCATTACAGGACCTTGGCCTCGAGTTCGCTCTCAGCAGCACTGTGAAACGCATGACAGGCGTGGGAAGCGCGTGAGCAAACCATTAGAGTGACGGAGAGAGACCCTGAGGTTCATTTTTTTTCTTATCCATTTGAATCGACCCCCTATTTCTCTAAAATCTTAGCGTTACTTTTTGCTCTACATCATTTTGCGCAAACCTTTTACGTGAGATTCTACGCATCGCCATCTCAGCTATTTCGGAATCATCGCATTAGAAGGATTCACAGAGATTTCGTCAGAATTATAACTGCATCCACTTTTCCACTTCTGTACGCTCCCTTATTTCGTCACAACGATTCTGTAGCCGCGGCGAAATTCTAAATTCCCGATCAACAAAAACACATGTGGTGCTCATTTTGAATTAGCTAGTCAACAATCCCTTTACTATTGAATTCGCTGGAGACGAATGTTTTTTTGGCCGATATCTTGTCTGAGACACCCAGAACTGACAACTTTGACGTGGTCATCGGATAGTTGTTGCTGTTGCTTACAACTTTACTGCTTACTACTTTACTACTTAGACGAGAGTTGTTTGAAACCCGATCGTGCTAGTTTACCGCGGCGGTCAGTTGCTTTCTGACAGCTTCTCTGACCCCTAACTACTTTACACCCGCAACGCCGCTCTAGCAACTCTCTAACGTGAGTGTTTTCCGCCACCCCCAGGGCAAAGTTGGTTGCATGCCAAGATCAGCTCTGTCTGACTGTCTGATTCTCTCATTTCGCCCGCTCTCTCGCCTCCTCTCTCGTTGACTACCGCGTTCTTGTCTAGACTACTCACTGTTCCAAGCTCGCTCCAGAAAGGGGTCGAGCGCTATAGACTGTGTATAAGTGAGTGAGGTTCTCTCACTTTCACGCACACTCTCTCTCCGCTGGCCCTTTCCGGTGGGCCAGGCTGTGAATGCTGTGATGTTGTGTGTGCTTGTGTGTGGGGGAGCAGGGGTCGGTCTTATCTCTCAACGCCTCCCCGCTCTCTCACCCCCCTGTGATGAATGGCTTTTTCGCACCTCTGTTGCATTTCTCCTTTGATGCGCTCTTTTTTACACACACGCCATTCCCCGGCTCCCAGGCGAGCCTCCAGAAAGGGGTCAGGCTTTTGATCGCCTCTCGTCTCATTAATCTAGGTGACAGGCTGGCAGTGAATGTTGAACAATGGATTTTCCGAGTCACCAAAAAGCGCTGGTCAAACACAGAGCGTGAAGTCTCCAACTTTCCTTACTCTGGAGATTTTGTCTCTAGGTGAGAGAGCATGAGAAATCGAGAGATGGAGACATCACATCTCCTAATAACTGGAGATGTGAACACTCCAGAGTAAGGAAAGCTGGAGACTTCGCTCTCTGAGAAGCTATTACCGACCCCTTCCTGGAGACTTGGAAGAGTAAGCCGGCTTTTTATCCTTCTTCCCCTCACAATCCAGCCTTATCGCCACGCACTTTCGCGCCTTTCTTCAAGAGCCCTTCTTCCTTTCTTTCTTTCTCTCGTTTTCACACTTTTGTTCTCGTGTTTATGTACAATGTTGTACGCTTAGTATTCCGAAAGAGGAATATTGTGTAAACTCACACGCTTTTAAGGAATTAGCGTGAGAACCACCTCAAAAACTGAGGAAATTGGGGGAATTTCACGCGCCTTTCGTGAACTTTCCCAGGCGCCACGATTTTTCGCCCCTTGTTCTGTTGCGATTAGGCTGACTCACTGTGTCTGCGCTAGAAATCAGCTATGCCCCATAAAATCAGAGGTTTTGGGCGCGCGCGCTAGCCCCTCTTTCTTGAAATTTTAGCGTACTTTACCCGTTCGTCTCCTGGGATGTTTTGGGTTTCTACGAGAAAAAATAGGAGCTGTGAGATGATTCCGGGCAATACATTGTCCGTTGTTGTGGAAGGAAAAATGTGGGCAAAATGCTGTTGCAACCTTAAATGCCGGTCAATATTCCGAATTTCGTCGCAGATTGTTCATGGACTTCTCGCCGCGCGTCTCGCTTATGTTCATTTTTGTTTATAGCCTCGGTCTGTCCGGGGAAGAGAAAGGGAGAGAGAGAGAGAGAGAGCGACGGGAGGAATCAAATGAGCACAAGCAACGATGCAAAGCCCTAGAAGCGTTCCTCCCCCCTATTACTACTCTACTCTAAACGGGGCTTCTGCAGCGCCGGGATAGTCTTCGCATGATGCCCAACCTCTAGAAAGAGGCACATCATTCCAAACCTACAGACCAGGGTTAGAGTGAGAGAGTGTGCAAAGTGAGAGAATCCCTCTCGATTTCACACGCTCTCTCACTCCAAAGGCCTTTCTGGATGGTTGACCGGCCTGTGGAATGATGTGGCGGCTGTTGATACCATGATGAAAGTCCGTATCCATGGGGAATAATGATCTGACCCTCTCAATTCTGCATGCTCTCTCGCGCTGTCTGATCGATGAGAAACTTTTAGAATGATGAGAGTCTGATCATTACTCTCAATGGGTCAACCGTTTTTCAACCGATGTGGAGGGGTCCTGGAGAGGCCCTCTCGCTTTTATGCATTCTCTCGCATCTGACCCCTCTTTGGAGAGTTTGATGGGATTGAAATGGCAAATATATTGTAAGTATATTCAAAATCAGGAACGAACTTCGTATTCCACCTTGTCGATCAAGGGCTAAATTTGAATTTTATTTTTTGTTTGTTTTGTCTTCTAAGCACTAATATATTATACGCCATGTCTGTACATCACTGGAGCTTAGGTGAAATCCGGATATCTTAACGATGCGCTGAAACACTAAACCGATGGTTTTCCAAATCAAGAATAGATTCTTCTGCCCTACTCCTGCAAGTCATCTCACCCACTATAGGTCACCACCATATTTGACCAACCCAATCTTTTCTCCTCCTCCTCTCTCTCTCTCCCCATCTTCAGGTCCTTCTTAGTACCTGTGTATAAGAGTGTCATCTTTCCCTCCCTCTACATTTCCTCCTCCCCTCCAACCTCAACCTCCTATCTGTTGTACCCTTTCACCTATTTCCTCCCCACTTCTCTCTCTCTCTCTCTCTCTCTCTCTCTCTCTCTTCCTCCACCCTCAACCCGACATCTTTATTTGATCAAACACACACAATTCAGCCTTGTACGTTTGAACGATCGCATGCAAGGCAAGAAATTGTACTTACAGGCTGGCGTGAATTGTACTTTTGACTATTTCACGGCTCGACGTCGCATACCTTTGGGCTAATTTTATGATCTGCTGCGAAATATACGGGAAAAGCTACCCGTTTCTCAAATATGTTTCGTAGATCGCCTATCTTAGCGGGTACTGCATAATTAACAGTTTTTAAAGTTGCACCTAGGTTAAAATCACATTCTTTTCACTGTCGCAGAGGACATGAAACTTTTTTTTCTGACTCTGAAATTTTTGCGGTCGTTCTCATTTTTCTGATTCGAGTTTTGTCACAATTTGTTTTATGCGCGAAAAAAGCGATAAAACTATTCAGATTTCACAAATGTGTGTTTCACAAATCGCTTTTACTTATAAGTTATGAAAGGTTTTCCACTATCAAAACACCAATATTTCTCGCTACGTTGTCCTGTATCACTAGTGATGTTAGATGTAATAATTCTATTCGCGAGTAACCCTTGTTCTTCGCGAATTGGACTATATTACGATCTAGCAACACTAATCGTCACTTACTGTTTCTGGCGCCACCTCGCTTCTCTTGCCACTTTTACACCACTTTCCGAACACTCGAAATCCCATTTTCACTGACCCCTCGCACATTTAGTCATGCTGCGGAATTTGGGTTTCACAAATCACAATTATTTTCGGATCTAACGTAAATCGTCAATGATTCTTCACTCGGCTGGTCTACAAAGTCTAACTGGTATTCCCTCAGTGTACTATCACTCTCAACGCAGTTAACACCTGCTCTGTTATCATGCAAATATGTGTACTATCACTCTCTCTCTCTCTCTCTCTCTCTCTCTCTCTCTCTCTCTTTCTCTCTCTCTCTCCCTCACTACAACCTGACGCGCGTTTCTGGCGCCAGTTCTCCATCCTTGCATTTTTTTCTCACCTTACGAAATCCCATTTTCACTGACCCCTCGCACATTTTGCTGCGGAATTTGAGTTTCACAAATCACAATTATTTTCGGATCTAACGTAAACACACAATATTCCGCTGCACGCTCTGTGCTTACAAAGCCTTACTAATATTTCGTCGGTGTTCCCCACTCTCTTATGCAGCTAACACTGACTCTGTTGGAATTCGCGTTTCACAAATGGCGTATATTATGGGTTATAGCGCAATAGCTGATTTCTTGCTGAGTGTACCACTATTTCCTAAATGTCCGAAAGAATACGCCAAGCTCCTCTGCCGGTTGACCCATTGAGAGTAATGTGATCAGACTCTCATCATTCTAAAAGTTTCTCATCCATCAGACAGCGCGAGAGAGCATGCAGAATTGAGAGGGTCAGATCATTACTCCCCATGGACATCGACTGTTATCATGGTAAAAAACAATTTCTTTCGCCACTTGTCTAGTACGTCATCAGTAGTGTTGCTAGATGGAATAATCCTATTCACGAGTAACCCTTGTTATTCGCGAATTGGACTATATTACGATCTAGCAACACTGCTCGTCACTATACGCGCGGGTGCTATCAACAGCCGCCACATCATTCCGCAGGCCGATCAACCTTCCAGAAAGGCCTTTGGAGTGAGAGAGCGTGTGAAATCGAGAGGGACTCTCTCACTTTTGCACACTCTCTCGCTCTAACCCTGGTCTGTAGGTTTGGAATCATGTGCCGCCCTCCAATCTTGCTGACTCGTCCACTCTGTTTAGTGGCCACCATAATTTTTGCAAATTCTTGCAAGTTTCCGAATATTCGAAATCCCCATTTTCACTGACCCCTCGCATATTGTGTTTGTATGCTGCGGAATTCGCGTTTCACAAATAACATTTCTTTCGGATCTAGCGTAAATCGTTAATAGTATTCTAGCTAATTGTTCGAAAGAATGCGTGAACCTCCCTGCCGGCTGACACATGGACACCGACTGTTATTATCATTCAAATGTGTGCAGGTGCTATCACCCCCTTCCCTCCCACATGATTCCAAACCTACAGATCAGGGTTAGAGCGAGAGAGTGTGCAAAAGTGTTAGAGTCCCTCTCGATTTCACACGCTCTCTCACTCCAAAGGCCTTTCTGGAATGTTGACCGGTCTGTGGATTGATGTGCTCCCTACCTATCTATATTGCTGACTCGTCCACTTTGACGCGTGTGTTTCTGGCGCCACCGAGCCCCCCATTCAACTCTTATTTCATCAATCGATTTCGGGCGCACGCATTTTACCTTTGAGTAAATACAACGCCGGTCATTACTGAATATGTTTCCTGGCACGTAGGTCATTATTATCTCCGTTTATTGCAATGTCTCTCGCTACGCCATATCTGTTGTTTCGTTTTATCGTTTTCACGAGCCTTTGTGAATCCAATAATGTTGCCAGTAGACTATGGGTCATTGTTGAGCCTCTCACCCCATTTGTCGAGTATATACGATTTCGCCTCAATCTTTCACTCCTCTATCGCACCCCGACGCAAACAGTTCTTTTTGTATGCCCACTGAGTGATACGGCCGGGCCGTAGTATTATCGGATTAGAGGGAAATAGGCGATTTCTCGATTGCGAGGGTTTCTCTATGAGAGAGAGGGGTGAGAGAGTGCATGTTTCAAAGAGACGGTCAGGCGCGCAGAAACAATGGACAAACCCATCCCGAGCGAGAGAGAGACGAGTTTTGCCCCAAGCCTTCAGCGATAGCTGATGATCTCCATAAAGGGGTTTGGCACGAATGCGCCCGTTTCTCGCTGCGCCTCCTTGCTAGAGGTCTAACTGGGCCGTGACGGGGGGGGTGAAACGAAAAATTCAGAATTTCAAATTTTCTAAAGCACCTGGAGCTTGGCAACCATGTGTAGAGAAAGGTAGAGGGAGTTTTCTATTCTTTCCACTTTGCCCTGTTGGCAGGCCGGCTGGACTGCGGCTTCATAGTCTTGCTAAATGCCCATTTTGCCGGAGCTACAATATTCTCTTCCTTTTTTTCCTTTCCCCGCTCCATAAAATGAGAACATTGACGCGTTTTGAATGACAAATCTCCGCATTGAGAGGTCACTGCGCACTCCTGTTTCCCCTTTTATTTTCGTCCAGAAGTAGATCCAGAAGGAGAATTTCGTTTAATTGTAACACCATCACAACGTTTTAAAGACTTTAGCCTAACGTAGAAATTCCTATATATCACACTCCAGAAAGGTGTCAAAGCGGAAATCTCTCTCCCCGACCCCTTTCTGGTGGGTTTAAAATGATGTGGCAACGCTTCTCCCCTCTCCCCACCATTCTAACACCACATCTCAGTGCGCTGATTCATCCACCGATGCGCTGTGGCCTTTTGTTTCGACTGTGAAGAATGTTGAATCACCCCCCCCCCCCCTCCCTCCTGATTCTGTCACCTCCTAAACCTCCCTGCCACTCCCTCTCTCTCTCTCTCTCTCTCTCTCTCTCTCTCTCTCTCCTCTAAACCTCTGTTTTGTCCCCTCTTCTATCTTCCATAACAGTAGCGATGACGCATCATGTACGGTTCAAAGGGAGGAGCAGAACCTCAGCATGTCCCCAAGATTGCCTATCATTTCCTCATCATTCTATCCTTGTTGCACTCTGTTTCTCGCGTGGGGCCAGCCGAAGCTCCTAAAAGGGGTCAGTGAGAGAGCATGTACAATCGAGAGGGTCTCACTATCTCGCTACTGACCCCTTTCTGGTGGATAGGAATCATGTGGTAGATTGCCTAACATTTCTCTCCTCCTCCTCTTGTCGCACCCTGTCTCTCGCCATCTCTCCCCAAAACTGTACGCAAATGCCGCGCGCCTTTGAAGTTGCCCGATGCGGTTATTGAATGTTTTCTTGCCAAGTGACTTCTTGTTTCATCATGTTTACTTATCTGTGAGGTATCTTTCATTGCGATCCCTCTTTATTTGTTACTTGCACTTTTTGCATAACCTATTCATATAATATTCCTTTTATCCTATCCATCTCGGCTGGTTTTACTCTCGCGCTGTGGAACCTTTTTTTGACTCGGGTTGGTTTACCCATGCGCCATTTCTTAATTCGTCGTGAAACCGTCACTCTCATGTTCCACGCCTCGGCTATAGTCCTTCTGGAACTCAAAGAGTAGTGAGGGGCAGTAGCGGCCACTTAATGAATTCTCGAGATGTCCATACACACTGTGCTGCAAGTGAAAAGAAGAAGAGATAGGAGAGAGAGGGAGAGAGAGAGAGAGAGGTTGAAGAGCTGTCAAGAATAGGGGCAGAGGGGAGGAGAGAGGCTAGGGGAGGTGGGATGAGAGAGAGGGGAGGTGAATCCAGGCTTGTGAATACTTTGAATGCTTGAGAGGCGCGGAGACAAAAGAGTGGGGTGGTCTGGGAGTTGCCTCAGGGGGGCTGGGGGGTGAGTAATAATGAGTTGGGTGACCTGCGTCGAACATTCCCTCCACCTTGTTGTGGTTTCGCTTCATTTCCGGTTCGAACTTCCGGTTCGGTTCGGTCTACACGTGCTCTAATTCTATTTTATTTATTGTATCTATTTGGATTCTTTGGTGTATTCAATCATGCCTTTGCAATTGCCAGGGATATCTAAGTAAAGCGGCTAAAATAGGAAAATCAACTCGCGTTGCGCTAGGAGGAACTTTCCCACTAATATTTTCGCCTTTTTACTCCCGAACGCCTCCTTTATTGGGCACCGCCAATAACCTACTGATAACTTATGGACGGCGGGTGGACGGCAAAACATGTTTGGGTCCCACGCTGATTTTGGCCTCTGCCCGTTTCCAGGAGAAAGATATGATTGTTGTTTTGCACGTCGTTGACTACTGGGGGAAAATGAGGTGGAGATGGTACGGCGCTGGACGTTCGTTCCTTCTGACCCTCCAAAGACTCCTCCCGCGTGATTTCTCCCCACCAGAAAGGGGTCAGGGCGAGACTTATTCAAAAGTGAGAGGAGCTCTCTCAATTTCACACGCTCTATAACCTGGGGTGGGGTGGCATCAGTCCCTGCTAGTGATAATTGCATGATCTATAGTCAATTTTAATTATACGATATCGCATTTTCGCAAAAGTACGTTTCATACTTGTTTGCGCGGCCATTCAATAGTCCGCTACTTTGTATCCCCTAATTACTACTACTCTATTGCTTTCAATGATGACTTTCCTCATGAATAGACGCTCTCTAGCTGCATTTCGACTCGAAATTTAAGTGTACTTGCGGGTTTTGCGTTTCACTGGTACCATAAATTGCGTCATCACTAGTGGTGCAATCTTATTTGGTTTGTTCACGCCGCACACCTCACACTTTTCACACCTCGGATCGAACTTTCAATGTTTGCTCAATAGTCGCATCCATTTCGCACGCGTTTTATCGCATCTTTGCGATTCAAGTTGGAGCGAAAAGCGTCGGCGCACTTTTCTCTACTATATCGTTACCTTTTGTGAATATTGATTTAACTTAACTTTGTCTAGAAACTAAACTATGGAGAACCAGAAGAATTGTTGAGGAGCGATTTTTAGAGAGCAAGCGTTTTATTATTATTTTTGAGATAATGTTCGCAAAGTTTTTTTTTCTGGCAGTTTTTTCGAAGTACTTACAGATTTTCCAAATGCTCTCGCGTATCTGACCCCTTTCTGGAGATATTTTGCATATCCTTTCGATCAACAATCCAATCTTCTCCTTCTTTTCTTGACTTCTTCCACATACGTTCTCTCCTTTTCTCGCACCTCATTCGGTCCGGGCCATTGCCGAGCCCCCCCCCTCGTCCGTCCCCTATTCATTCCCCACAGGATCATCAATTCGAAAGGGCCTCTTTTTCCTCTTTTTTTTCCTCTGCGTCTCCTCGTTTCTCACGCTCTCTCGTCCCCCTCTAAATCGCCCATTCTCCCAAACTCGTGCGCGAATCAACAATGAGCTACTGTTTTTGTGCCATCCCGACAATCCCAGCATTGTGTCCAAGCGCTTTCTGGGTCATCAAACAGCTTTTTGCGTACCACGGAGCCGGGGAATGGTAGGACCGGGTTTTGGGGTCCGGAACCGGGAACGGCCTCGTGCATGCGCGCTAATTCGGGGGTAACACTCGCGAACATGCCATTTCACGGTTCGCTTACAGCGGGCGCTATGGCACCTGTTGAATGCTCTTTCGATTTCGCCCGCTCTCTCTCTGATTGTCTGGTTCTCTCGATAATGCACAGTCTCTCTCGCTGCCAGGTGAGAACCGGCGGGTGATGAACTCGGGTGTTTTTGTAGGAGTGAGAGGGGAGACCCCTAATCAGCGCATGGCGACCGTGACCGTTGTAGAGTAGCAGAAGTAGAGCCGGGGAGTAGCATATGAGAATGAATTCAGAAAAAAAGTATCTTAGATCAGGACAGATGTCTCTGATATTTCTACTAACTTTCACTCACGTATTGGGCTTTTTTCTCAAATAAATACTTTGCACAGCCCACTCCAAATGGAATTGAAATATTGAGGTTCTCAAGGAATAAAATTGCGACTATGAAACACAAATGAATCGGGTGCATTTTACGCCAACTTCTCTAATCAAACACGGGCATCATAGTGCGCATCTAATCGGCCCGGCATTTATAAATTTATTTTTGGTGTAGTCCAATCAGTGTTGGGCGTGAGAATAGGACGGCGGGATGCCACTTTCTACCACTCTTAACGAACCATGCCCCTTTTTGCTGTACCTCAATGCGATTTGGAGAAATGTTTCGCTCTGCCGAGCGTTCCGCCAAAAAATGCGTAACTTTCACAACATTTCTCTAAAGCCACATCATTCCACAGGCCGGTCAACCATCCAGAAAGGCCTTTGGAGTGAGAGAGCGTGTGAAATCGAGAGGGACTCTCTCACTTTTGCACACTCTATCGCTCTTACCCTGGTCTGTAAGTTTGGAATCATGTGAAGCAGGCTTTTTGTTGTTGATCGAATCACTGTTCGAACTCAACTTTCTCTCTCTCCTTTCATACCAGCAATGTTCCCTCCCTACTTCTCTTTCTGGGCAACCGAAAATACGTTTTCGTTCTAGATTTATTCGCCTACTCTAACAATATGTTTCAATTTGCATAAATTCGCTCGCCAATCCATTGTGCAAGTGTTCACTACAGCTCCCTCCTTCTCCCTATTTGACTCATCATTTTGGCTCGCTCCCTCATTTTTCTCAGGCTGAATCACGGAAATAGTGAGAGAGAGCAGCTCACATTTCCCTCACTTACAGATATCGTACAGTAGCTATATGATGATATAAGACGGGTTCATCTAATTTATTAACCATTTTTGTCTTGCCATGTTTTTTCCCGAATTTCACTGAGGTAGAGTAGGCTGTAGTGTCTGGCAATATTAAACGTACTATCTAGCTAGAAAACTCTAAAATCACAGGATGTTTCGTTGAAGTTCATGATTGCAATGCGCAACTCATGGCACTCCTTCGAGCTCCTTGCCGCATATACTTTCCACAGTGAGCTGTTGGTGTTTTACGCAAAAACACAGATTGCCAAGTTTCCACTTTCGCAAAAATGAAATCTCTACTTAACTGTTCCGTGCTTGGATTCGCCATTCTTTAACCGTGAGAAATTGTCTGTGTCCAATCTGCCAATTTTTCACCGTGGAAATTGGTTGTTTCAAATCTGCCAACTTTTCACCGTGGAAATTGGTCGTTTCTGTCTTCATCAAACGCGGCAAAAGAAGGCGTACTTCGCCAGAGTTCGAACCAACGACACATGGATTTGTAGTAAACCGCTCTACCGACTGCGCTACAGAAGACAATGTCCGAGAGAACCAAGGAGAGACTCAGAACACATTTTCTCTGCCGAATGGTGAGGGTGCCTATCCGCTTTATCGAGTTCTATAACGTGCTTAAGTATGAGTTTCAATAGTATACCTCGCAGAATGTGTTAGGAGTGTGCTATGCTATCTAATAAGTAATGAAAATTTCTGTAGCAAAAGACTCGTAACTTCGACAAATCGGAAGAAATTGTTATACCAAAAAACAAATAAGAGCCCGCGTTCGTAATAGTTGGACAAATCTCAGTACAGCAAAAAAGTGAAGACCTGAGATAACAATGGTTTTCGATGCACTTCGGGGAGCTGAGACAACTGGCCAAATCTCATTGTATGCAAATTTGTTAGGTCACCATGGAGCTTCAAAGATCGTTGCAATTGACAGTTTTTTTTCGATTTGCATGGGGAATCTCACTGTAGTGTTAGAAATTTAAACTTACAATTGTCAAAAAATTGAAAAATAAAATTACAGCCAAAAAAAATGGAAGCAAAAGAACTTCGCCAAACGAAGTTCAACCGACGAGACTCGATGATCTGTTCTTTTGTTTCCAATTTTTTTGTGGGTCAATGAGAGTATGATCCTGACCGTAGTGTGGCTGTCCACAGTTTCTTAGTTCTTGAGCAATTTTATTTTTCAATTTTTTGACAATTTTAAGTTTAAATTTCTAACACTACAGTGAGATTCCCCAGCAAATCGAAAAAAACTGTCAATTGCAACGATCTTTCAAGCTCCATGGTGACCTAAACTCAAATTAGCATACAATGAGATTTGGCCAGTTTTATCAGCTCCCCGAAGTGCATCGAAAACCATTGTTATCTCAGGTCTTCACTTTTTTGCTGTACTGAGATTTGTCCAACTATTACGAACGCGGGCTCTTATTTGTTTTTTGGTATAACAATTTCTTCCGATTTGTCGAAGTTACGAGTCTTTTGCTACAGAAATTTTCATTACTTATTAGATAGCATAGCACACTCCTAACACATTCTGCGAGGTATACTATTGAAACTCATACTTAAGCACGTTATAGAACTCGATAAAGCGGATAGGCACCCTCACCATTCGGCAGAGAAAATGTGTTCTGAGTCTCTCCTTGGTTCTCTCGGACATTGTCTTCTGTAGCGCAGTCGGTAGAGCGGTTTACTACAAATCCATGTGTCGTTGGTTCGAACTCTGGCGAAGTACGCCTTCTTTTGCCGCGTTTGATGAAGACAGAAACGACCAATTTCCACGGTGAAAAGTTGGCAGATTTGAAACAACCAATTTCCACGGTGAAAAATTGGCAGATTGGACACAGACAATTTCTCACGGTTAAAGAATGGCGAATCCAAGCACGGAACAGTTAAGTAGAGATTTCATTTTTGCGAAAGTGGAAACTTGGCAATCTGTGCTTTTGCGTAAAACACCAACAGCTCACTGTGGAAAGTATATGGGGCAAGGAGCTCGAAGGAGTGCCATGAGTTGCGCATTGCAATCATGAACTTCCACGAAACATCCTGTGATTTTAGAGAATTGTAGAAAAGCCAGTTCCTACACAATGAAAGGACATGGCAAAGCAATAATGGTTAAAAAATTAGATGAACCCGTCTTATATCAATCGATGCTACCCCTCTATTTTCCATGCGAATCGCGATTTTTTTGCTCGAATCAAGGTGAATCGCTGTTTCAAAACGCCGCTTTCTTCGCTTTCCGGAAATAGGCGGTTGAATACAATCAATTTGCTGAATCACCTTTCTCCTTTCTTCACAATTGTGTCTATTCCACCGCTCTATTTCTCCGCAATTTCTCCTTTTTTGGCATTTGTCAAGCGCAGTTTTCTAACGGAATGATGTGTTAGAATTTGATTAGATAGGAGGCGGCTCCTAATTGCTAATCTACAAGCGTTCTTGATTCCTCGTTACAGTACTCGCTTGTGTAGCGATTTTCAAGCCCCGAAAAATCAGTAATAAGAAAATCGATTCAATTCAAATCAATCCATTTATCTCCGCAACACATAATAGGAACTTTGTGGGAGTGCATAGGTAGATGGTTGTTTACTGTGTAATGAGGTAAGGGAGCTAATCGTGTAGCTCGATGTTCAAATACTAGCAAGTGTGGAGGGGGGGGAGTCATGAGATGTCAAGAGTGGTAAGTTATATATGACGAGAAACTTTTAACTATTGGTATTGTATGTTTTTCTTTGCGTTGTCGCGTATTTCCGCTCACGGACTGAGTAATATCATGTTTCTCGCAGTACCAATTCCACCCCATGTTTGCTATTGCGATGACCTTCCACATGTGTTCGAATGACCACTTTGTTCACCTTCCCCTCCTAAGACCCTCGATCCCTTCCCCCCTTCCGAGTGACCATTTCCTGTCCAAATAAACACGTGTTGTCACACGCTCAGCAACTAGGTACAACTTACAGTATGCCCAGTTACAGTATTCCGTTTCACACTCGTGATTCGCGTTGTTGTGCTCGCGTCGATCGATATGTATTACCGTAATCTCATGCAGCTCGCGTCGGGAGCCCGCACGATACAAAACGAGATCATCCGCGCGATGCGCGACCCATTGTTACTACTCCTGCTGCTCGCGGGCACCGTAGCAGCCACGCGACATGGTAAGAGGATCGGTCGACAATCAGTACTTACAGTATGCTCGATTACAGTACCCCCTCGACGCTCGTGTCGAGACCACTACTTGTCAGGACATGACGATACCGGCGTCTACCCGATCAAGGTACTGTAACAATTCTACCCTATTGATTTTTCGTTTTTGTAATATCGATTTTAAGGTCCACAAATCACACACCGCAAACGTCGCCTGCCGAATGCCTCCGTCAGGTACGGTAGTTTTCCAATTAATCAATAATTTAAATTTTCATTCTAAAACCACTCAAAAATTGCAGTTTTCTGTCTAAATTCAATCAATAATTTTACTTCAGAAATCAATCGATAATCTCAGGCTCCCCTCAAGCCATCGTCACTACCGTAGTCCGGTCGGCGCTGGAGCGCGGCGTGAAAGTGAAGGAGGCGCGCACCGTGCAGTGGCAGTGCGTTCTCGAATTGATTATTTTTCCCTATTTTCTCAGATGACCATCCGGCACTGCCCTGAGCACATATGGCGCACTTATACATGGTCCTTGAAACAGATCAAAAAATGAGACAACAAGAAAAAAATTATGAAAATTTTATATGCGTGTAGCGGGTATACGATATGTCTAACTTTCCCAAATGGCAGACTGGACGACTTCACCATTCTGCGGGACACTCTCGAGCGATCGACGAGTTGCAAGCAGACGATTTATGTGAACAGGACGGAGAGAATGCCCGGAGAGGAGAAGAGTCCGCTGCCTGAGTGAGGGAGATTATTTATTGACTTTTTCGTAATTATGCTCGGGTCAGCATTATTCCTTTCAAAAACACTAAAACCAACGGGTTGCATTTGTTCAAATAGCGAAATGTTTCGCTCTTCACCAATATCACGACAGTTACATTTTCGAATACATGGTGAGTCGGTATCGCGAATCCACCGGGCGAATATAAATCACCAGACATTAGAGCACACAATGTTCTAGTGCCTCAAGGAATGTAAGGCAAACGAGCAACGAGTGTCTTTCCCTAATTGGGAAAAGGCGCCCAAGATCCGCTGTTCGGCGCCTTTTCCCAATTAGGGAAACACACTACGTGGCCGCTTCCTTGACAATCCGAACATTGTGAGAACTTACATAGTGTTGAATCCTGCAGACCTGGAGTGATGCTGCACTCAATTCTTGGAGAGCAGACGTACATCGCTGGCGAACAAGGTTTATTTTACTGTTTAACTTTTATTTGCTTAAAAATACAAATAATAAATCGTAAAAACTGATCTGTGAATTTCGAGTTTCAAGTACTCGTCTTTAGAACGATACGAATTACTAGTGCGATAGGGTGAAGATGAATTTCCATTAAAAATAAACGTAATCACACGTTCAACTTTAATCAAAGTTGCAGCTACATCATAATACTAATTGAGCTAGATCTATGTTTTCCCCAAAGCAATACACGTTAACCAGAATGAAATCGATCAGAGCCTGTATCAAATGCAACTATGAGGAGGGAGACCTCATAGATAGTTGCTTCAAGACTTTTCTAAAATCATTTCTATCATTCAGAATCTGGCTCTATCGAGCTGCATGGTCGTGCTGCGGGTGTTCTGCACATCGTGCCTGACGAACTCGAGTCGCCACTCAACCCATACATCAGCGTGAGTCTAAAGATCAAAGATCAACGACTTAAAGTAGGGCAAGCCTAATCGTTTTTTCCTTAATCTCCTATATCGTCGGAAGATGGATTGAGCAAAGTTCAGTCATCTTGCTTTCAGGCGAGCGAGCTCGTGTGCGACGAATTCGTGCGCAAGCATGACGAGTGTCTCATCGACGGCGGTGTGCTGGTGAGTGCAATACACTACGAACGACTTTTACTAAAAGGCGCTTGTCCAAACTTCCATTACAGATTGACACTGCGGGTTCGGCTCATGCACATTTCCGATTCGCTTTTCGTACCGACGCTTCGAATCAACCACTGCTCACTGCACATCATGAGGGTGGAGCGAGGACGGTCGCCGAGCTGACCAATGGTGAGGGGAAGATCTTTGATCTCTGCAATTGATTTGTAATCAATATCCATGAAAGAGCTGCTTTAAGTACTTCGAGGGAACTATAGTTATCGATCTTTATTCAGCGGTAATCTTTTTCCCGATCATTGTTGTTGATTATTTCGGGAACTCTTATCATCATATTCCTGAAACATATGCGCAATATTATCTGCAAAAATTCGATCGACATTAGACTTCGAGAAATAACTAAACAACAGGTTGCATAAGAGGGAAATGCACCGCTCCAGTAGTGAGAGATTGCGAGAAATGAAGAGAGCGGATAGTGATTTGCCTCGTACGCAACCCGTTGTTTAGTTATTTCTCGAAGTCTAATCGACATTAAAAATCCCATGTTTCATTCAGATTTCTTCCTCTCGCTGGGCGACGGCGCGGAACCTCTTCTCGTAGGCCACATCTCGGACGGAAAGTGAGGCATACTGTAACCTACTAGGATGTCAATCGAGATCCAGAATCGAGAACTGAATAGCCGGTATCAATCGATAATCACTACCGTATCCAGATGGCACACGGCACAGATCGCGCTGGACGGCACGCATCTCAGCGTTGACGGCAGAGGAAAGATTGCGCTACCGTAAGCATCACTTGTTTGTTTAAATAATTATCGATTCGACAGGCTACAAAGTGAATGCAATACTAGTACGCGATATGGTTGAACGCTTTTCACAATTGTTTGAAACATACCCGCACTTCGAAATGGCATATTGTCGAACAACGGTGACTCACCCCTAGGTGAAGCATCCAGAACCAGAGTTTAAAACAACTCTCCGCACCGCTGTGGTGTACGGTAGACAGAGAAGAAAGTAAATATTGTAAGAAATTTGCAGTGCGCACGGAGCAGTCAAGCAAGTTGCCATCCGCATCAATGGATGGATCATGTTGACTGATCCTGTGGACGAGGCCGAAGGATGCCTGGACAGCAAGAGAATCAACAAAGACCCGTGAGTTCATCTTTTTATCGATTGTTTTGCATCATTTTCGTTTGCTGGCTACTACCATCCCTACCATCCCTGTCTACTGAAGGACTTCTCTATATGCGACTGCTTTATCGATAACGCGTAAAAGCGCAGTTATAGCCAAATTTTGCGATTCCACACTTGCATCTCGAATGGTCTTTGACCTTTGCCCTTTCTCGGTGATCTTTGATCTCTGATTCCCTATTGAGTGGACCTGAACATGCTCCTTTTGCAGTGTTCCATGCGCGATTATCGACGAAGTGTCCGGGTATTAATATTTTCAAAATATAACTAATCCCTTTCCCCAATATCGTGTCGTGCCCTGAGTTTGCTCAATCCTGTCCAAAAGTGCATTGCGTGTGCGTCGGCGACGTTTCCCACTTTGCAGACAGCCGTCACACACGCGCCCCTTCTGCGCCGGCGCCGCGCCCTGCGAGTGCACGATGTTGGACGAGCAGTTCCACTTGCTGCCCGCGACAACTTGTGCACATGAAGAGTCGGGAGCGGGCAACAATGGTTGGTATGACGTCATCACTAAGCTAATGGCACAAACGGTTTAGACCGCTTTTGACTAGATGAATTGGGCACAGCAAAACATATTCTCACAAAAGGCATATATCCGCTCCGTGAAACACTAATTTTACGAGTTTTTTCGGTCCTCAACACAATGTCTCTCGAAACCGGAAACTTGCGGTTTCATTTTTGAAATATAGATTCGCAATTGCAAATTGCAGAATTCACTCTGCTCCGGCATCCCGATCTGCTCTCCTTCCTCATGCTTCCCGACACTCTCTCCTCCTCGGATTCACTGCGACTTTCGCTTGCGTTCAAATCCGACTCGGACTCGGGACTTTTGCTGTTTGGAGAGTGGAGAAACACGACATGGGGAAGGGTACAGGTGAGTACAGTAGCCGGATACGGTAGCTATCGAATACTTGAATCGAGGAAGTCCAAATGAAACTAATCGATGATTGCAATTAAGGTGCACTACCATGGCCAGAAGTTGTCCGCTGTACACTGCACGCAGCAGGATGAGAACTCGATAGAGATCTGCCGAGGATGTACGATCGAACGGGCGGCAGGTTTGAATTGTTTTGAATTCCCGCTCGAATAATTTAAAAAAAGAAAACTGGACTTTTTCGCGTTGCGCTTCTAATTGTGAAGATATCTGGCGGGAGTGAATATAATTTGAATGTTTGTAGGGTACGGCACGGACACGTGGACGCGCGTGACGACCTTTGCTGATAGGGATGGACAGGTGAGATCAATCGATAATTGGATGTATAATTAGAGACCCTATGACTCGAAATGACAAATTCACAAATTAAACTGTAATTTAAAAAAAATATTAAATCACATTTCAGCTCTTCCTAACTGTCGATTCGGAGATCTGCTTGTTGGCGGTTGACGCTGAGTACGATACTGCCGGTGAGAGTTATCGATTTATCTATAATAGGACTTTTTGATTGCCAACTTGCTCCTCTCACAAAGTATCAAATTCAATTAGTTTACGAAGAAATACACCTATACTACAGTCGTTTGTTTGCCAGAAAGTGTCTTTGTTAGGAGCCTTTCTCACTCCCTTAGCGCTAGAAATGAGCATTAAACAGCATTCAATAATTCAGAAATAGGGTTCTCTTATTGGAAGAGAATTCCAATAGAAATCAATTGGAATTCCATTGCCCTCTCATTTTACATTCTCTCTCACCATCCTCGCGGTCTGAGTTCCTTTGTTCCCCTTATTAGAACTCCGGAATCAGTTCCAATAAGAGAACCCTATTCAGAAATGTACAAGACCGTGTTGACGCGCGGCTCCGTCCTCTTCGTCGGTGGAATGTTCAACAAGAAGGTATTTATTATTATATTAAAATGGTACGTTCATGACGTGGACTACTGTTGGTGTACTATCTTTCTATACGTCGGCGTGTCTCTCACTCTAGCATGTTCTCTCGCAGCCGTGTCTGTTATTTAGGAGCGGAACGTATTTTTTTTGGACGAGTGTTTGTGAATTCATAATATTTATATTAAGATTTCTCAAAATTGTTTACCCACTCGGTTTCCATTGCCTAGCATTTAGAAATTAGCATTTGCTAATTCTGATCGGCGCATGGTCATGACCGGTTGAATTTGCGTTTCACAAGTATAGTTTCAATCGTGTGAGCAGTTCGGATCAATTACTCTTCCATAATCTATAAGACACAAATTTAAACTAAAATACATTTCATTATAATATATGTGTAGGTTCATCCGGGTATCTACCAAGAAGAATTCAAGGCCAAGTTCTTCGAAAATACGCGAGAGAAACTGCCCAGTCTTCGGGTGAGTTTTTTGTTGTCTTTTTTGTTGTTTTTTTACTATTTCTAAAAAGATTTGTAGATACCAAAATATTTTACAGGGCTATGAATACGACGAGTACCACGCATATTATCAGAAAATAAAACAATGCAAATCCAGGGTTGCGTCAAGGACGTGTTCTCTCGCGGAGAACGAGTGGACATCCTTCGAGCCTTCGAATCCCAGTGGAAATCGACCCTGATCAAGCCCGAACCGGAGAAATACGCAGTATCGGTGAGTTCGCAGTTCAGAACATTTCTTTATTTTCATTTCTTTGAAACGTTATTTTCACTTAGTCTCAAATTTATATTACAATTTGCTATGTAAATTTTAAATTAAAAATTATATTACAATTTGCTATGTAAATTTATAAATATTATTATTATTATTATTATTATTACTAATTTTTAATTATTATTATTATTAATAAGTCGTTGAACTTTGTGGGAGGGAAAGCAGTTCCTGCTGGGTGCAGCATTGTCTGTGACGTCATTGCTGCAATTCCAGATGGGTTGCGGCAGCTGCAGTTCCTCTTGTCCCCTCCACTCTCGATGTCGCCCTTCTTCTCCCTCACTTTATCCCGATTACAAATGCGACTGTGCGGATGTGGAACAGTACGACAAGGGAGGAACGTGCGCCAAACAGAGTAGTCAGTTATCGATTGATTCTTTACGATTTCGAAGATCGATAAAAATCGAGATTGATCAAGATGAATCGATAAAACAGTGCTCTCTGAGATTTGAAACTACTGCGCAACGAAAATCTGAGAACCTATTGTAATGGTGTCAGTTGTGTATACCAGACCGTACTATGATATGCTCTTTCGGCATGTGAAAGGTCATTTCATTCAGAGAGGACCATATATGGCCCAGACCAGTGCCACTAAATGCACCGTAATTTTGATCGTAACAAAACAAATTTCAGTCCCACCTCTGTCCCTGAATCGCAATTCCCCCACTGCCTACAGAGGAGAGTTTGCAGTGAACAGAAAGGGAGTCCTGAGCAAGATTTGGATTAAGGTGAGAAGAGGGAATCTTTAAATTATGGAAAAATTAATACATCTAAATAATTGTTAATCAAAAAAACGTTTTTGTATAATTTATAGAAAACAAGTTCGCATTCCATCAATTGACAACACGTAATCATTCTCAAATGTCCTCGTTGAAACGCAATTGTGATGGGGTGGAAATTATGAATGCGGAATAAACATTTGAAATGTATCACTAAGCAGTATTGAATTTCACCCAAACCTTGCTTTTTTCACCTGATTTCGCTCATTAGAACGTATATTACAGTTGAAACTTCCATCTGAGCCCGTCTCTGAAGACACTCCGATTCTCCATTTCTTCTCTCACGGCAAGACTGTTCTCTTCCGATTTTACCTCACTCCCGATGGACGATTGGCCGTGCAGGTATTTACTTTTGTGTTATTATTTGGATAACTTGAGAGGCAATCAGAAGAAGAAAGGATTCTTTAAAGATAAGTATAATTATTAATAAATAGATAGTGAACGGACGTGCGATAAGATTCATTTATTATTAATTCCAGGTGAATCCGGAGAATCGCGAAATTTACGCGCCCAGTGCGTCGAGTGAGTTTTTTTTTGGTATCTAAACACACTCAGAAAAAAGTCACTAGGATCAGGACACAAAGTGAAAATGTTCACTTATCGGTAAGTGAAATGTCTCTTATTTCTAGTGACTTTCACTTACAGGTAAGTGAACATTTTCACTTTGTGTCCTCATCTACTTTTTTCTCAGAGCAGGGAAGAGAATGAGCACACTCCGGAAAGCTGATTCGTTCAAAAAACACACTTAAAACTTAAGATCACCAGCTCGTCACAAATACTTTTGGCGACATAGTAACATGCCACACAAGGATCAAATTGAACGTAAAATTAAATTTTCAGAGTTCCTCGACCCGAGCGACGATCGAATTCATCTCCTTACGATTGAGAAGAGAACGCCACTGGGAACACATCCAAGTCGACGATTCTACGATCTCTACGTGAGAAATATTTCGATATACCTACTATAGTCTTAACCACATTTCACTTGTAGTACACTAGACGTAGCAACCGATATTGTAATAAATTCAATTAGCCGTCGATGATTCATCAAAATAACGTTAGAAAAAAAAATTAAAACAATAATGGGGGAAATCAATTAAAGTTAAACTAAATATGTTTTATATCATCAGATTGACGGAGAGCGTTATTCAATCCCCGATCCAAGCATGACTCTCACAACGATCGAGTTCAATCTAATCGATAGTGAGGAGGACAAGGGAGGATGTGTCAGTGGTGAGTACCTTTGACATATCGCAAAATATTCCTCGTCCTCATTTAGAAATTTTATCAAAATTTATAGACAATTGTTTGACACGTGTTCTTATGCGTGCTGGTGATTCCAAAAACGATGAAAGGATGTTAGCTTATAGTTTAAAAAAAAAGTTAAATTTTTTCTACAGATCTCGGCCTGAGTTTTGACTACGACGAGCATCGATCTATTGATGACGCTTCCAATAAAATCGAGACGGCCAACGTTCTCGAGCACATGGCATTCGAGATGGGAACCATGCCTGGTGAGACACACGTGACAACAACTCTAATGTCGTGTTAGTTTTCGAAAAAAGGAAACGGAAAAAGGCCAAGATTTGAATTCCCGCAATATCCTATCTCAGTTCTCCGTGGAGCAATCGACTCAAAACTTCGGATATAGCATTTTTCAACCCTTTTACACCTATAAACGAAATTTTGAGTCGATTGCTCCACGGAGAACTGAGATAAGAAATTGCGGGAATTCAAATCTTAGCCTTTTTCCATTCCCTTTTTCCGAAAACTAACACCACATGAGGTGTTATAAGAGAGAGTGTGTGTGCGCAAGTGAGAGAGTCCCTCTCGGTTGAACACGCTCTCTCACTCCTCATCCCTTCATTTCTAACCATTTCAGATAGCTTTTATAAATACAGCAGCAGCATGTTGCTCAACAGTAACACCTAGTCAGAAGCCTAATATATGAACTAGAATTGAAACATATTTTCAAAACCTTTTGCTCAGAATAGAATTATGAAATGTTTTGTTGCGTGTAAGAACAAGGAATTATTCCAGCGCACGAGTCAACCTGCGGTGTTCTCGATCCCCTTCTATGGACCCGGGGTGGAGTTCCACTCGGTCCACTAGGACATCTAATCGACCACAAACCAGATGGATACGAGGGACAACATGGAGGCAATTGTGAGTTTCACAAATTATAGAAAACTTTTTTTTGATGTTGATTACTCAATAACTTGAGCTGATTCAATGAAAATATGTCACACATTTCAATAGGCACGATGTATTTTGTTTAGAAACACATCACATTCGAGTTCCATGGGTACATGACATTTTTCAATCGGTGCTTTCGCCGATACGATTCCTATTCTCGATTGAACTACTTTCTCAAACTCTCTTTTTCAGTGTCATCAGCCTGGATTCTCTACTCTGTCATTCTCACAACTCTCCTCGCTCTTCTCCTTCTTCTTTGCATTGTTGTCTATCTCTGTTGTATGAGAAAGAAGAAGAGGAAGGACAGCTATGATGATGGTATGCCCTGTTTAAAATATGTAAATATATATATTTTTTAAATTAATAATTGGCTTGCTCCTGTTTCACACTTGTTCAGTATTTACAGAACATTTTTATTTTCAACTTGTATTTTGGAAAGATTAAAATATCCAACGACGAGTTTAATTAGTATTGCTACAAAAAGGAAAATTAGACCAAGATTATCATTCGCCAATTTTAAAATAACTTTTTTTTCCAGATCAAGAGCGAATGCTCCGAGACAGTCCTCACTCCACTGATTATCCTCCGATTCAGTACAGACGACCAGTTGGAGGTGAGCAAAAGGAAGAGCAGTGCAGCAACAAACTTGTTGCCAATTAACACATTTCGGGATGAGGGTGCGCGAGGGAAACGCGCGCTGCATTTGTGTTTCACCAACTTCTGATAACAGAAATGTTTTATGTTGTCCAGTATCGGTTCCGCTTCTTGAAATGTCTATTGGACAACTATGCGATCTTATCACAGAGAATATGATCATTACAAGAAGAAAAAAATCACTTCCTTTTATTCTACTAGGCAATGAATTGAGTTTACTCAGAAACTAGTTGATTATAACGACATTGACTGTTCATAATGAACTCTTTTTCCTTCAGACGACGCTTCTTTGGTCTCGGATTCAATCGATCGAACCGATTTCTCCATGTATGACGAGCCCAAACTTCATCGAAGCAAGGTCGACAGAGAATCGGTCAGAATTTTTACATCGTACACCTGAAACGCATTTCAGTCTGTTCGTGAACATGAGACTAACACATACAATTGGTCAAAGAAATTTTCAGAATTAATAAATTGATGTACTTGACGATCTAAAATCGCTAATTGAAATTAAAATTCAGATGATTTCATTCGTCGAAGCTACCGCAGATCGACCAGTTCAAGAAGCAACGATCGTTGTACGAAGTGCGACTCCCAACTACGCCCCGCTAGTCAGAGATGATCAAAGTGATCTTTGATCTCTCCTTCTCCCCCTTTTAACAATTGATCAGAGTGATCTTTGATCTCCCCCAACAGTCATTTTCCGCGCAACTTGTGTGAGTGTGTGTTGTATCGTAGCTAGGAAAGTCTGATTCTCTCCTGATCGCACACTATCTCGTTTCATCTAACCTGCTAGAAAGCGTGTGAACTTGAGAGAGTTTTGACCTTCCTATCCAGTAGTGCGTGCACTTTGTCTAGGTACTCGTTTCTCTTGTAGGTTGCAAAATTTGCATGATTATTTCTTGACTGGACACTTTTGAAAGTACAGTAAAACTGTGAACATAGTTTGTCCACTGAAGAAATGATCATCCGAATTTAGCAATCTATTTACCCTGTTCATCGCAATTTTCTTCCTTCTTTACTTATCCCATACGGGTCTTCCTCTGATCGAGCTTACCGGTGTCCAAACTCAGCAACTGAATCATTGTACTCTATTACACCTTCCGTCCTATGCTTTCCAATACCGTATACCACCGTGATTCACAGACCGTAATACCGTAAGCCCGCTCATCAAATTCAAATCCGGTTTATCTCACGCTTGCATCGTATTATTATTGATTGATTGTTAGGTCTTATCGGATTGTTTTGTTCAAATTTGAATTTCACAAAATGCGAATTTGCCTGGCGCTTTCACAATTCCGTGCTACACTTCACTTGCAAGAAGCATTCGCGCATAATCACTTATGTTTGTAATTTCTCTCCTGTTTTGAAAATAAAAAAAATTACAGTACGTCTGAACAGAAGTTTTGAAACGGACAATAGATGTAAATAATGATAGTGTTCATTTGTTTTTTCTTCAAAACATTCAATGACATAGTGGTAGAGAGAAACTGTAGAGGTCATCGAGTCACAATCTCTATGCGACTCGTATGTATAACTGCCACTTTTTCGATTGTTGATTTATAGCTTGAAAATAGGGCAAACAAAGTAATGGTATTAGCTGAGAGCGAAAAACTGCCAGGTAAACAGCGGTAAGTGACCTCGGTGAGGTTGCAACTTCCCCGCGGTGAATAGTGACACAAATTTTACCGAAAACCAATGTTTCTTCTGGGGAATGATTTTTTTTATCCTCTTGCAATACGCCGAATGAATTGTCTCGATTTACTTTCGAGGATTATTGAATTACGCATGAAACGCTAAACATGTAGCATACGACCCTTTTTTTGCGAAAACAATTTACGTATTGAATTCTTTTCTAAAATGAGCAACACTAGAGAATTAAACAAAATGTTCACAACATTTGACTTTTCCGGTAGTGTGGTACCACTTTAAAAAATAGTAATAGACTTTATATATTAACATTCATTACATTGTAGAACAGAGTAAACATTACAAAATGAAAATGTGCCGATAGTGATCTAGGGAATTCATTCTACAGTAGGACAGCAATCGATGTACATTACGAATGATCAATTTATCTTCACAATGAATTTCAAGGAATTTTCAGATTTAAATAAGCACACGACACCTTGTCCACAAATATATCCGTCTCTCCATCTTTTTAGGTAATTTTTGATTCAGCATTTCGGAGAAGGGAAGAAATAGCCCCGTCTGAAGAGGTGTCGTAGGAGACAGGTGTGAAAAAAGCTAGAATATTGTAATCAAGTTGTGTGACGGTAAAGATTGTTCCTAAATGATCAATTTTGGGATAATGCTGGTTAGAACGATCGTAGAGAAGCCAGCTATTCTTTCAATATATGAAAAACAACATTAGATTAAGGTTGACTTTTTCACTGATGAAAAAATGGTTGATGTTAGTGAAACTCACAATTTTGTCCCTCGTATCCATCTGTTTGTGGTCGATTAGATGTCTCATAGTCAGTGGACCGAGTGGAATCCCACCTCGGTTCTATATGTATTACATTTATATAATGATACGATCATACCAAAAAGCCGAATGACGAACTTCCGTTGTTTACCATACAGGAACATTGGCGACCCTCTCGCTTTTGCGTGCTCTCTCGTCTCGGTAAATACAGGAAGTCCCATTTCGACATTTTGTTTGATCGTATCATTTTATAAACGTAATAGTTTCTACGATGAACAATGGGCACATGAGCACATCTGAAATTGATATGTTCAAATTGATACGAACATTAAGAATGGCGAGAATCTCCCACGGAAACAATGGAAATGTTGCATCGTACAGTTGGACGGACGGACAATAATAATTTGTGACTTACTTAGAAAAAGGTGTAGGCAGGACACACGCATAAAACTGGAAATTAGTGCGTTTGGCGAGTTTGAAACCCGGAAATGACGCCGGGTAATAGCCGATGCACTAGAGAAATCAGTGTAAATTATCATATGACAGGAGCCGGCCTCTCAGTCTCAATAATCAATAAATCTCTGCGCTCGCTCTCCTATAGTCTTTGGAGTCTATCGATTGCTGCTAAAAATAACCGGGAATGGCACAGTGAAAACGAGATTTAGAGAAAGAGAGGGAGACGAGAGAGCGTGGAAATGGATGAGAGTCAGAGAGTCATCAAACGAGAAGGGAGCAGGTGTATTCTGTCAGACAGAGCGGCGACAAGAGAACATGGTAAATGGAGAGAGCGCAGACAAAAAGTGGCGATTTGTTGCATGAAAATTAGCATGTTTTAGTGACTTGCGCCATTCGTGTCGTCAGTGGCAACACCGCCAGAAATATACCACAAAATAACGAATTGGAAGGTTGCACAAAAGGCTAATGAACCGCGCCCGCCGCGAATGACTACTACATATGAAAGATGGGAGGGTGACTTTCGAAGACTTCCAATATTTCTTGAAGTTTCTGACAATTGGTTACCTCGGGAACTCTCTAAATAACAGTTCCTCGAAGCCACAAATTTCAACACAACGCAAAATATTGTAACAAAGCGCACACTCGGGGCGCGGAATTTGAAGTGAATCAAGACATTGGACAATAATAAGAAATTCATTTTAAGAAGGGGTACCCTTCGTCTAAACGAACTGAGGGTATGTATTAAAAAAGAAGGGGACAGGGGAGCGCTGACTTGCGGACGACCGGACATTTGACGACACCGTGCTGCCGCGAACCACCGTGGCAGGGTAAGGCGAGCAATAGAAATGAGAGAGCCAGAAAGAATGAGAGGTTGTGGGGCAACACGCTAAATCTGGAAAGTGTCGACCCTTCGAAACTCCTTCTACCTCTCTCTGGCGCATGGTTGTTAGCATCCAGGTGCTTTAGAAATCTAGAAATGTTGACTTCTTTGCACTGCCCGTTCAAACTGCCAGAAAGCGGTCAGGAGTGAGAGGTTCGCAAACCCTTTCTGGAGGCTATGGCAGAGGGCTTATGGCGAAACTTCTCTCTCTCTCTCTCTCGGGATGAGTTTGTCCATTGTTTCTGCGCATCTGACCGTCTCTTCTAAACAAGCGCACTCTCCCATAGAGAAACGCTCTCCGAATAGCACTGTTTGCCTCGGGATGCGATCGACGAGTGAGAGTGGGTTGAAATCGTAAAGTCAAAGAGGGGCTTGATGCTCAGCGATGGCAAATTGAATGGGAAAAGCATAAATAAGATGGCTTAGAAGGAAAAAGGACTGGAATTCAGAGTTATAGTGAATTTGAACTCGCATACTCGAGAATGAGGTGAGAGGCTGAGAACAAAATTGGGGTCTACTCGCTAATGCTGTGCTAATTTCTTCGGGGAAATTCCCCATCAAACTGTGGAAAACTCATCTCAAACTTAACGAAATTCCTCCAATCATAAAGGGAAATGTTCCAAACGTTTTTTTTGTTTTACCATTCCTGCATCAAGTTTGGAAGCTGTAGCTTGACTAGGAAAAAGGTATGCGAAGGTGGACAAAACGGTTTTCCACTTTCCACCCATGAAATTTGGGCAGCATAAGAAAAAAAAATACCGCGATGACCGTTATAGTGAGCGGGGTTGCACTCGAAAGAGCAACCGTCACAGTAACTGTTCAAAGACAAATTTCGTGCGCCGGAAATGAATGGATGAAATTAGAGGGGAAAGGGCGGTGCACATCATTCCACAGACCGGTCAACCTTACAGAAATGGCTTTGGAGTGAGAGAGCGTGTGAAATCGAGAGAAACCCTCTCACTTTGCTACTATGCAATTGGCGAAATCGAAGAGGTAGTTGCTCTCTCGACTTTTAAAAGCGGGGTTGCACTCGAAAGAGCAACCGAGAATCAGAAATTGGCACTTTTGAGTTTCACTAAGGCAATATGTCATTTGGAATTTATGACAATTCGATTCGAGGTGTGGAATGATGGCTATTCATATTCGAGCAATACGAAGATTGGCCAATACAAATCGTGTGTGCACGCCAGGAAGAATGTTATACAACTAGATTCGGCGTAATCGAAGAGCGCCTTGTTCTAAAAGCGCAGTCTCATGGCCAATGCATTTCGAAAGCTGCACACGAAGCACCCGTGGTGCGATTTGTGGTGTTCTGGGGAAATTTGTCGACCGAAAAGAAAAGCGCCTCCGAAAACTGCGGCAATAATTTTTGCATGGGGTGGGAGAACACAACCGCTCCTTCTGTCTCAGTGGGCGGAGTTTCAAGGCTGTTTTGTTCTTGCATTGCGCTATGCCTTTTCATGAGACTGTGAGCGGGGCTGGACTAGCAAGACGATTTGTTCACACTCTCTCACAACAGACGGACATTTGATATGAAGATTCCCCTCCGCTCTCTCTCTCTAAATGCAAAATAAACAAGAACATTCTATTTCGGAGAAAACTGAAAGGAAATATTCAAAACAAAGTTACCGAAAACATACAAATAGAAGGCGAGTTTTGCGATTGCATCATCACTAGGCAACCGCGGATCGCAGAAATGAATTCATCGCGTACTAATTATTCGCTAATTGGAAGAAACGGAACTGAACTGAGATCTAATCAATGGCCGGGTGGAAAATAACGCTGAGATTGAATTCGCCGAGAATCAGGGATGTCAAATGTCAAAATGTCAGATGTCAAGAAGTAACAAGTCAAAACGCTTGATATTCTAACTCATTTTGCATGATCTGATCGATTACACATTTCGTGGGCATAATAATACGGCTCCACAAAGGAGAGTGAGACAGTGAGGGTAGATTGCGTAATGATGATGCAATAATATAAGCGAACAGAGAACGGCTGAAATAGTACAAGAGTCCCAATAAAGAGACCGAACTTTGACTGCCTTTTTCTCTCTCTCCCCCCTCTCTTTTTCGTCTTTATCCGAAAAGGGAGCCGAAAGAGGGGATGAGGAATTAGGAAACGAAAAGAGGGGAAGAGACGGATGAAAGATGGGGGGAGGGAGAATCGAGACTTGATATCGGAGTTCGCGGAAAATAATGTGCTTGAAATAGTCGCAAGACGAGCAGTATCGGGCGTTGGAAATCCACAAGACTTATCAGACGTTAGTGAAACGCGAAGTCACGGCCGACAGGGCTGAGGAGTCAGGTAACGAAAAGATGGGGGAGGAGAGAGATGGGAAAGAAGGATGGGGAGGGCAGAATTGAGACTAGTGCTCAGATAACAAACGAGTTCGCAACATCCTCAATTTGAGATACACACAGAAAAAAAAGTCTTATATTAGGCCCATGACCCTCTAAAAAGTCTTATATTTAAGACTTAAGTTCTTATATAAGACTTTTGAAAAGGTCATGGGGTAATATAAGACTTTTTTTCTGTGTGTAGAGATTGAGCGCGCGATTCTCTCTCGTGCTCAGTGGAACACTCACAGGCTCGATTAAAACTAGTGGTAAAGGAGTAAGTGAGTGCACACAGAAAAAAGTCTTATATGATGCCCATGTCCCTCTAAAAAGTTTTATATAAAAGACTTTTGAAAGGGACATGGGCCTCATATAAGACTTTTTTTTCTGTGTGTGAGTGATCTGGGCGAAATTGTATTGTAGATAGAGTCGGAAGAAGAACAATTCAAATCGCGCAGAACTGGGCTGAATATTTTTTTTCAGTTTCTGAGAAAGGGAAACATTAGGATTTTTTAAATGCCTCAATATAGGCAAAAGTATTCTCTTTGATATAAATAAAACTCTATCATTGACTACCTACAATAGGTTGCACGAATGAGTAGGCGGTTTTAGGTTATGCGGTTACTTCCAGTTCTCGGAAAATATCAGAGGTCAGTTCCGGAGTGATCGGCCTATCTGATACTTAAACTTTTAAAATATATGTGATGGCGACAGTTACTCCGTTCTAGAGCTTCTGGCATAATTGCCAATGGACTAATGTTTCCGTCATGGCGGTGGCCACGCAATAATTCCCATGCATGTGTTGTCAGTCTCGCTTAAAACGCGTTCTCCGTAAGAGCGCAGTGAAGTGTCGGGTAAAGTTGCACAACTCGGTCAAAATGATCGCCCGGGGCTAAAACTTTGGTAACATGACCCCTAAGGGTAAGGTATGCCACAACCATAATATTGACCCGAAATCTCAAGTTTTGACCTACCAAATCGATTTTTTCAAACTTTTGATTTTGATGTAGTGTTGTATATCATTCGAAAGAGCATGAACAGTTATGCCAGAATCTATGTTTATACTAGATTTGAACGAAGGAGAAGGCAGAAATGTTGAAAAATCAGAATTTTTCGGTTGTTTTAGTGAAACATCGATCTGGCAGGTAGGGTCAAAATGCCGGCCAGGTAACCATTTTATTACACACAATGTCCCATCTATGTGCAATCAAATTTCTGTACTTTAATTGCCATATTTTCGGTTTGGTCGTGGTGAGATACACTGCTGAATAAGGCTCACATGTTTTGCCTACTTTGACACACAGTTTTATATTTAGTGAACAATACGAGATAGGTCCAATTTTCTTTCAGTAATATCTTAGGCATGTATGATGTGCAAGAAAACTCTAATTACCCATACCTCTATTGAATCGATCAAGCGACTAAAGATGATTTCTTAAAAACATCTCTGAATCCAAAATGTAATGCCATAAATCTCAATTATACGAGAAGGTAGTGGTTTGCAAATAGTTTGCAAATTTTTAGATGAAGTTTATGAAGAAGTTTGCTGTTCATTAGATTTTGATCGATCCACAATTTCATGTCGGAAAAAATTGAAAACTTCAAAATTTTAAATTTTTTTACAATAAATGTTTTTTTCTGTGGGACTCCGTAATCAGTATTCCGCCATATTTTGCATTTACAATACGCTTGTGGTACTACATCATTTGCCTGAAGAATAGCCACTTTGAGAAGAAATTTTTTTTCTGAAAAAAAACATGAACCCGGGGTCATGGTCTAAAACTGAAAACCGAAGTTCTATTGATTTTTGGTCTCATTAGGCCACAAGCACGCTTTATGGTCCAATGTTACATTAAATACCCCTGGGCCACTTTTACGTCCAGAATTCTCTCAAATTTAGGAAAAAAATATTTTCAGTTTTGGACCATGACCCCGGGTTCATAGTTTTTTTCAGAAAAAGAATTTCTTCTCAAAGTGGCTATTCTTCAGGCAGATGATGTAGTACCACAAGTCTAATGTAAAAGCAAAATATGGCGGAATACTGATTACGGAGTCCCACAGAAAAAAACATTTATTGTAAAAAAATTTAGTATTTTGAAGTTTTCAATTTTTTCCGACATGAAATTGTGGATCGATCAAAATCTGATGAACAACAAACTTCTTCATAAACTTCATCTTAAAATTTGCAAACTATTTGCAAACCACTACCTTCTCGTATAATTGAGATTTATGGCATTACATTTTGGATTCAGAGATGTTTTTAAGAAATCATCTTTAATCGCTTGATCGATTCAATAGAGGTATGGGTAATTAGAGTTTTCTTGCACATCATACATGCCTAAGATATTACTGAAAGAAAATTGGACCTATCTCGTATTGTTCACTAAATACAAAACTGTGTGTGAAAGTAGGCAAAACATGTGAGCCTTATTCAGCAGTGTATCTCACCACGACCAAACCGAAAATATGACAATTAAAGTACAGAAATTTGATCGCACATAGATGGGAAATTGTGTTTAATAAAATGGTTACCTGGCCGGCATTTTGACCCTACCTGCCAGATCGATGTTTCACTAAAACGACCGAAAAATTCTGATTTTACAACATTTCTGCCTTCTCCTTCGTTCAAATCTAGTATAAACATAGATTCTGGCATAACTTTTCATGCTCTTTCGAATGATATACAACACTACATCAAAATCAAAAGTTTGAAAAAATCGATTTGGTAGGTCAAAACTTGAGATTTCGGGTCAAGATTATGGTTGTGGCATACCTTACCCTTAGGGGTCATGTTACCAAAGTTTTAGCCCCGGGCGATCATTTTGACCGAGTTGTGCAACTTTACCCGACACTTCACTGCGCTCTTACGGAGAACGCGTTTTAAGCGAGACTGACAACACATGCATGGGAATTATTGCGTGGCCACCGCCATGACGGAAACATTAGTCCATTGGCAATTATGCCAGAAGCTCTAGAACGGAGTAACTGTCGCCATCACATATATTTTAAAAGTTTAAGTATCAGATAGGCCGATCACTCCGGAACTGACCTCTGATATTTTCCGAGAACTGGAAGTAACCGCATAACCTAAAACCGCCTACTCATTCGTGCAACCTATTGTAGGTAGTCAATGATAGAGTTTTATTTATATCAAAGAGAATACTTTTGCCTATATTGAGGCATTTAAAAAATCCTAATGTTTCCCTTTCTCAGAAACTGAAAAAAAATATTCAGCCCAGTTCTGCGCGATTTGAATTGTTCTTCTTCCGACTCTATCTACAATACAATTTCGCCCAGATCACTCACACACAGAAAAAAAAGTCTTATATGAGGCCCATGTCCCTTTCAAAAGTCTTTTATATAAAACTTTTTAGAGGGACATGGGCATCATATAAGACTTTTTTCTGTGTGCACTCACTTACTCCTTTACCACTAGTTTTAATCGAGCCTGTGAGTGTTCCACTGAGCACGAGAGAGAATCGCGCGCTCAATCTCTACACACAGAAAAAAAGTCTTATATTACCCCATGACCTTTTCAAAAGTCTTATATAAGAACTTAAGTCTTAAATATAAGACTTTTTAGAGGGTCATGGGCCTAATATAAGACTTTTTTTTCTGTGTGTATCTCAAATTGAGGATGTTGCGAACTCGTTTGTTATCTGAGCACTAGTCTCAATTCTGCCCTCCCCATCCTTCTTTCCCATCTCTCTCCTCCCCCATCTTTTCGTTACCTGACTCCTCAGCCCTGTCGGCCGTGACTTCGCGTTTCACTAACGTCTGATAAGTCTTGTGGATTTCCAACGCCCGATACTGCTCGTCTTGCGACTATTTCAAGCACATTATTTTCCGCGAACTCCGATATCAAGTCTCGATTCTCCCTCCCCCCATCTTTCATCCGTCTCTTCCCCTCTTTTCGTTTCCTAATTCCTCATCCCCTCTTTCGGCTCCCTTTTCGGATAAAGACGAAAAAGAGAGGGGGGAGAGAGAGAAAAAGGCAGTCAAAGTTCGGTCTCTTTATTGGGACTCTTGTACTATTTCAGCCGTTCTCTGTTCGCTTATATTATTGCATCATCATTACGCAATCTACCCTCACTGTCTCACTCTCCTTTGTGGAGCCGTATTATTATGCCCACGAAATGTGTAATCGATCAGATCATGCAAAATGAGTTAGAATATCAAGCGTTTTGACTTGTTACTTCTTGACATCTGACATTTTGACATTTGACATCCCTGATTCTCGGCGAATTCAATCTCAGCGTTATTTTCCACCCGGCCATTGATTAGATCTCAGTTCAGTTCCGTTTCTTCCAATTAGCGAATAATTAGTACGCGATGAATTCATTTCTGCGATCCGCGGTTGCCTAGTGATGATGCAATCGCAAAACTCGCCTTCTATTTGTATGTTTTCGGTAACTTTGTTTTGAATATTTCCTTTCAGTTTTCTCCGAAATAGAATGTTCTTGTTTATTTTGCATTTAGAGAGAGAGAGCGGAGGGGAATCTTCATATCAAATGTCCGTCTGTTGTGAGAGAGTGTGAACAAATCGTCTTGCTAGTCCAGCCCCGCTCACAGTCTCATGAAAAGGCATAGCGCAATGCAAGAACAAAACAGCCTTGAAACTCCGCCCACTGAGACAGAAGGAGCGGTTGTGTTCTCCCACCCCATGCAAAAATTATTGCCGCAGTTTTCGGAGGCGCTTTTCTTTTCGGTCGACAAATTTCCCCAGAACACCACAAATCGCACCACGGGTGCTTCGTGTGCAGCTTTCGAAATGCATTGGCCATGAGACTGCGCTTTTAGAACAAGGCGCTCTTCGATTACGCCGAATCTAGTTGTATAACATTCTTCCTGGCGTGCACACACGATTTGTATTGGCCAATCTTCGTATTGCTCGAATATGAATAGCCATCATTCCACACCTCGAATCGAATTGTCATAAATTCCAAATGACATATTGCCTTAGTGAAACTCAAAAGTGCCAATTTCTGATTCTCGGTTGCTCTTTCGAGTGCAACCCCGCTTTTAAAAGTCGAGAGAGCAACTACCTCTTCGATTTCGCCAATTGCATAGTAGCAAAGTGAGAGGGTTTCTCTCGATTTCACACGCTCTCTCACTCCAAAGCCATTTCTGTAAGGTTGACCGGTCTGTGGAATGATGTGCACCGCCCTTTCCCCTCTAATTTCATCCATTCATTTCCGGCGCACGAAATTTGTCTTTGAACAGTTACTGTGACGGGCGCTTTAGGCACGTTCCGGTCGTATCAGAATTTTTTGAAACTCAAATTCACAGCCGAATGGGATTAGGAGCGAAAAGAGGCGGGAAGAGAGGGGAGAACGAAAGATGGATGGGAAATTGACACTTGCGCGGTCGGCGTTCGAAAAAGAGTGTGATATAGAATTGCGGTTTCCAAACCTGGACGAGATCGAGATTTGACTGTTCTTCGATCCTATCTGACGTGGTTATAACACTAATTTTCCGCGTAAAGGCTGATGCGCCTTCTAATTTCAAACTACCGATCCTAGATGACTCATGAAAGGAACAAGTCTGATGATTGAAAGATGGCAGAGGAGAATTGATACTTGCCCCGCGCAGTCAGCGTTCTTTGAATATTGGGTGTGAAATAGTATTGGGTTCTTGTAGATATCGAAATGTCATTGAGCTTTGGAAATGCGACGGCTATATCGGAGGTTGTTCCAACGCGAATTCACCGAGTAAGGAGTGATGCTCCATAAATATTTTTCCGAAACTGCAGAAGAAATCCGGACGACTTATGAAAGACACTTATGACTTATGTCTTATGAACTTATGACTTATGAAAGACTTATGACATAGTTCGCGGGTGACGATGAAAGGTGGGGAGGCGGAATTGAGACTTTCGCTAGGAGTTCGCGGGATATAATGGGCGTGATAGACTCAGGGGGTGCGTCACAAGTTGTAAACAAGCGTGAAAAAACCGTTACAAGTTGTAAACAGGGTTGTTTTAACCTTGTTTTCCCACTTGTTTACAACTTGTAACGCTTCAATAACGGGTCTCCCTTTACACTACTTCCGAGTCATACGCGAGACGGGTTAGACACGAACTTTACAAGTTGTAAACAAGTGAGATTACAAGTTGTAAACAAGCGCACAATTACAAGTTGTAAACAAGCGAGATTACAAGTTGTAAACAAGTGGCCGTTCCAAACCCGTCTCGTGTAATGCGCGCGCTCTATTCATAAGAAATTCGCTCGTAGACACCATTACAAGTTGTAAACAAATCAGATTACAACTTGTAAACAAATGATGAAAAACAAGGTTAAAACAACCCTGTTTACAACTTGTAACGGCTTTTTCGCGTTTGTTTACAACTTGTGACGCACCCCCTGAGGAGTATGTAGTAGTTGTGGCAATTGGTTATCCATCGAGTTTCGGAAAAGCGTCGGACCTATTAGAGATAGTTGAAACGCGAATTCGTCGCAATGAAAGATACATCGTTCGCGTCTAATGCCGCGCTAATTTCATGGGGTGCAAGGTGCACATCAGTTTTATGCACCCTTTCATGACTTTTTTCCTAGTGAAGCTACAACTTCCAAACTTGATGCAGGGCCCAATTAAAAAAAAGGAAAAGGAAAATGTTCCAAACGTGGCTTGCAATCCCTGTATCAAGTTTGGAAGTCGTAGCTTAACTAGGAAAAATGTTATGAAAGGGTGCACAAAACTGATGTGCACCAAATGAAATTAGCGCGGCATGATAATGGAAGACGGGGGGATGAGAGTTGAGACTGGCGCCGCTAGTGTTTTGAAAGTGACGGAAATGAAATATTATTTTGCACAATTGAATAAGAGAACGAGCTTTATGAAGCTGCCGGTCCTATCAGGGAGCATTGAAACGCGAATTCACGGCCGAAAGAGATGAGGAATAACTGTGGTATTTATTTCCAGGCAGACAGGGATTCAGCTAGGAAAAATACCAGAGAAGTCAACGAAAAGAGGGGGAATGGAGAATTGAGACTTGAGCTCCAAATTTGCGAGATATAATGGGGATGAGATATATAACCAGTACGATACCTTTGGAAATTGGTCTGAGCTATCAGATGCTGCTGAAACATGGATTCACGTCCGAAAGCGGGGTGATGAAATAGGTATCGAAAAAAGGGAAAAGTGGGAATGAAAGATCGGAAGAGGAGAAACAATTCAGACTTGCGCCGCGCAGTCAGCGTTCGATGAATATTGGGTGTAAAATAGTATTTAAAAACTGCAACAGACGACAAACCGAGCTCTGGAAATGTGACGGGATTATCAGAGTATTTGAGGCGCCGTCTAATTCCAAAACTACAAAAACTCTGCCGACTGACGAAAGGCACAAATCTGATGATTGAATTAGGTAACGAAAAGAAGGGAGAAAAGAAGATGGGATGAAATATGGGGAGGGGAGAAAGAAATCATACTTGCGCCGCGCAGTCAGCTTTCATTGAATATCGGGTGTGAAATAGTATTTGGAAAAGTCATTGATCTTTGGAAATGCGACGGCCTTATCAGAGATTGTTGCAACACGAATTCACAGCGTAACGGCTGAGGCGCCATATTATTCCAAAACGTCAGAAGAAACCCTAACGACTGGTGGCACAAAGTTTGGGTCTGACGATGGAAAGATTAAGGATGTGGAGGGAATTGAGACTTGCGTAGCCAGCGAATAATAGGCGTGAAATGATCTTGGAAATTAGATATGAGGAGCAAGGAATCGAGTTTTGGAAATTTTTCAGACCTATGAGACATTGTTGAAACAAGGATGCACGGACGAAAGAGGGATGACGAATTAGGTAATGAAAGGAAGAAAGTAAAGAATGAAAGAAGGGGAGGGAGTATTACATTTATAAAATGATACGATCACACCAAAAAGTCAAATGACGGACTTCCGTTGTTTACCACACAGGCACGTACGCGACCCTCTCATTTTTGCCCGCTCTCTCGCTTTGGTAAACACAGGAAGTGCCATTTTGACTTTTTGTGTGTTCGTATCATTTTATAAATGTAATATTGAGACTTGCGCCGGGTAGTCATCGTTCGCAGAATCAAATAAAAATAGTCGATATCGAGAAAATTATTTTTCAAAAATACGGGACACAATGAATCGAGCCTTGGTATTCTGTTGGAACTATCTAACTTTGTTGAAACACGTATTCACCGAATGAGGAGTGAGGCACCTTATAATGCCAAAAAAGCGCAGAAACACTTTCGATCGACTGATAAAAAATAATAAAGTTTGCGCGTGATTATTGGAAGATGGGGAAGGAGAAGAGAATTGAGAGTTGTGTCGCGCCGTCAGCGTTCGCGTTCAGCAATCCATTGAGCTTTGATAATGCGACGGCCTTATCAGTGATTGTTGTAACACGAATTCACCGCGTAAGATGTGACGCGCCATATAATTACGAAACTTTACACAAAAAAACGGACGACTGATGAAAGACGCAACGTTCTCTTCTTTTGATGGAAGATGGGGTTGATGAGGATTGCGACTGGTGCAGCCAGTGTTCTGAAAGCATTGAAAGTAAAACAGTATATATTTGGCAACAGTAACAATGGAAAAAAAGACATCGCGCGCCGGTCCAATCAGGGAGCGTTGAAACACGAAAGGAACGACGAATAAGGCAACGCGAAGAGGGGAAGGGATTGAGAATTGCGGTCGGAGTTCGCGGAATATAGTGGGAGTGAAATAGCAGTTAACAACTCTACCTACTGTGGGCGGATGGTCTAGTGGTGTAAGGCACTACTTGCCAGACGAAGGGTCGCGAGTTCGATCCCCGCCCAGGTTCACCAAGCCTTCCATCCCCCATGTTGGCGGTAAAATTGGTAGCAACGTTGATCGCGAAAGGTAACGTGCCCCAGAAGCCTGATCAGGAGTAGGGTGGCCTATTTCAGTGTGCACCGGTGTCAGCACAAGCCGGTGCTACCTGTTCCCGGGAATAGTTCAAAAAGTGAGAGTGAGGTCCCGTTCAGCACCGAACACCGCCGGTATTCCAAGCACCGGCGGGAAATGGGTGGAAATGGAGAGTAGGTAACAAGCATTTCGAGATTTCGCCGAGACATGATAAATACGTTGGATTACTAAGTTTTAATACAGCTTGAGGCGCTTGCATAAAAATGGTACAACACTCACATTCTGCTCTCAATTACGTGAAGGACGCAATAAGATCTAATGATATTTTCGCAGTGCGCATTGCGATACACGATTCTACAAAGTTGCTCAAGACCAGCGGGAATGAGTTTCGCCCTAATTTTAAAGCAAACTTCAATTACATTATTTGTTGTTTTCGTGGACGATGATTCAACATATTTAAAGATAAAATGATATTATTTGGCAGTGATGTGCACTATTAAAATTCGGCTCCCTTTATTGTTGGTTCCTTCCCGTAGACCACTTCCAGTCTCATGCTAATGAGTCCTATCATCCCCTCTGGCAACTCGTCACTCCGCCAAATGAACACTTCTCGAGGTCGGATGCGCCTCCTAAGCATGGATTCCACCTTCCGACTAGGCGCTACATAAACTCGTCAGAACACCAATATGCTCACTCACTTCATTATTTATTTACTCTCCATCTCTATTATTCCCTACTATGCCCTCCGTCTCTCGCCCCACTTCGACTCGTTCTCAATTCGGAGGCATTCGTGTAAGTGTTTCTCCATACTTTAATTAGTAATACTCATTAATGATTGTAAAATTTAATTAATTAAATTTAAATTTTGCAGATCCCGTCGGCCGAAGATCTAGATTTGGCCAAGAAACTTCGATCGATCGAGAAGAAAAGAGGGTAGGAATTCCCGAAATGGCTTCCTCTTCGTTTCAAGACCGGAAGAATGCAAATGATCAAGGCTGCAAGAAAAGTTGTGAGTCAATGTATTCATTTTATCCTAACTCTCATATGACGCGGCTTGTATTTTATCGGCTATAATAAAACTCAATTTCGACTAATTCACAATTTCGTTTTCACAGATTTCGATGGAACCATTCATCAAAGAAGCCGAGGAAATAAACGCGATCTTGTCCCGTTCTACCGCTTTCGTAGCTGCTGTTGCCCCCGACATGGTAGATACGTCATCTGGCGCGAATATGACGCCAAATGGCGCCCCGGCGACGCCTGAGCCCGCCAGAACGCTTTAACAGTCGGAAGTGCACCTGCTTTCAAAGTTACCAAGAATGAAATTTGGCGCCAACAAAATCGGTCTCAATAATTATATTCCCTGTTTTTAATTTCTTCCGCCTTTCTGTCATTGAATTGTACAATATTCCTTCCATGTTGTGCTTGATTATTGTATTTTCTCGATTATGCTCGATAAATAACCTTAAATTCTATTTTCCGCCATGTATTTTTAATTTAGCTTTATAATCGATTGTTTTAAACAGAACATGAAGTAATTGCCGCTTTACTCCGTAAAAAGTACTTCGTGGTTTCATTGTTCGATGAATAGCGGACCGCAGACCCATTACATTCAAATCCTCACACTCGCATCACTATTTTCTTGATTACGGAACGAAAATAACAATAAGACTCTATATCTTGCAATCTTGAACGCGCTTAAGAATTAAAGAAGAACGCCACTTTTTACGATAAATCTAGCGTACATAGCGCGTCTGTTAAGACAGCTTGAAAGCGTACGTATTATCTTATCTTATCAAACTTTTGTCTTACTAATAATAATATTTATTAACTTATTGTTATTTTTTTGTGGAAAATTGCGTAAACGACTGATACTTCTTCCCGAAATCAGTGAAAAAGGATTTTATTTGTAGATTCACTCATTGCTTAATCTGAATTTTCAGAAGAACATGGATGTAAGTAAGCTGCGCTATTCGATTTTCCACCATTTGAAGATTCTCGCTCAGAGGTTTTCCAAAACCGATGTAAGGAACGCACGTGTTTAGTAGAAGAAATAATAATTTGAAACGGCTGCTTTTTATACTCTCCTTTATTTAAATGTTTGATGACTACTTGTATCTATGGCTTCAGATATTTATGACAATCCCTTGACACGTGTATAGTCACGGAATGCAGAAATAACAACCTGTTTGGAAGTGGTCGAAAAAATGTTAATTCTCTCAGTTTCCGAATTGATTCAGGCACAAAAATTCTTCCTCGACAATTTTCAACTCTATTACAAGTGGCCGCGAGTCTATCCACATGATTCCAAACATACAGGCCAGGGTCAGAGCGAGATAGTGTGCAAAAGTGAGAGGGTCCCTCTCGATTTCACGCGCTCTCTCACTCCAAAGGCCTTTCTGGATGGTTGACTGGCCTGTGGAACGATGTGTATCATATCAACAGGGAGAACATGACTTCCTTCGAGTTACAGGTCATTCAAAAGTAAACGATAATAGATATATTTATGTTTGGGCATTTTCCGAATTCAAAGTTGGTTCAGCCGTCAATATCATTTCGTTTTATCTCATGTCAGATCGCATTCACTCGTATCTTGCCGAATTGGTGACACTATTAAACATAAATCGTAATTTTTGCTCTCTAAGTTCATTTCAGATCGTGACCTCATACCTTGCAAGATTCCCTTTGAGTTATGACCACGAAACATTGGATTCATTTTTTGGAAGTCTGTATCGAAGGTATGAGAAAAGAGGACCAACCGCATTGTTCCTAGCCTCCAGAAAGGGGCTAGTAGCGAGAGAGAGAGAGAGAGAGAGAGAGAGAGAGAGTGTGAAATGAGAGAATCCTTTTTCCAATATTCACACTCCATTCGCCTCCACTAATAGTATATGAAATTTTGGCAGGACGGTGAAATGATTGCAATTTACATTCAGGCACATTGTAAGTGGAATGACCTATTTTCGACTGGAACTGTTGCCCGCCCTTCTCGATTGCATCGAAAACGACAGAGAAAAGGTACGCAGAAAAAGTTTTTTTCTTGAATTTTATACGTATTCATGCTTGTTTAATCTTCGCTATTAACGCATTATGCCAGACACACTAGTTTTGTAATGTGGCCACTGTTTGGAAGAAAGGAGAGAAATAATGCAGACCCAACATATTTTGGCTATGACAAACAGAGAATCGCTGTTATGTTTAAAAGTAAATATACAAGAAAATGTGGTATACTGTATTTTCACTGGACGTTGAGCAACTTTAATATACATACAGTGTTCGATCACTCGCAATATTCACGTATTTTCTCACCAAGAAGGGGTAGTGAAGACGCTAACCTATTTTGAGCACCTCACCGGACACCCTCAGGTATTTTTACAATCACAATTATTCATTCCGCCTGGGTTAGCTCTTTCGTGTGAATATTGACCTTCCCATTATTGAATTCTAGAAGAGCTATAGGCCGCAGTAAAATACCAGCATTCAATGCCGTTTGATACTATGTTTAGCACTCAGTTGGACCTCATTCCAAACCGACAGATAGGGGTCACGGTGAGGGAGTGTGGAAAAGTGAGAGAGTCCCTCTCTATTTCACACGCTCTCTCACTCCAAAGCCCTTTCTGTAAGGTTGACCGGCCTGTGGAATGATGTGACCTAGATTGTTTGCAGGAAGATGCGCATGGCTTGGGCCCGGAAGATCACTACTGGTGGTCAAACCAACACGATAGAGATTATTATTACAATCACGATTTCACGTCGGAGTATCATCTCGAAGACTAATTGTATCTTGTATCTTAATCGCACCTGCCTTTTACGTTGATGTGAGGATAAATATGTACATGTATCGTGATCAGTAGAGAGAACACCAGAGGTAAATAAACTAGAATATACTTCATTTTAAAAATACCACTTCAAGGAAACGTAGAGCTCTCTAGAACAATACAGATGTGCGAATGATCGCAAGTACATTCTACAATAAAACAATAGAAAGACCTCATGCAGATATATTGAGTCATTTAAAACGTAAATTCAAAATAAAGACGATAGCAGAATCGGATCTTTCATGTGTAATCTACGAAAAGGAAAGACGTGTTCATAATAAACGATGAGTTGTAGTCAGCAAGCCTCCGATCTTACCTGAATTTACACGCTTTCAGTGTTTTCGTCTATTAACGTATCCTCGTGTTCTATCGAATCTAAATTAAAAGAAATCGAAACTAATTTGCCGTTGCCTTCCACACTAAAACCAATCTCGAGGGCACTGACGCAAAATCATGCTCGTTTTCATGAGTCATTATCCATTTTTTTCATACTTCCTTCATTCGATTCGACATTTCGGGATTTCCTCTCACCAACCTCGACGTCGACATCAAAAAATACTCGATAATGCGAGCAGATTTGTTCTATCTTCAGATTTTTTTATTAAAAAGGAAGGAGCGTAGAGAATCAGTTTTAGTGGCTGAACCTCAAATGTTAAGTGACGTTGGAGCACAATTGAATAGCTTTTTAGTTTTGTAAATTTATCGCATAGATCTTCATGTAATGTTTGTTCACCTTGCGGTAGCTGCTGCTACTTGTTTATCATGTTTTCCATTTGCAGCAGGACAACTCCACCGGATTCAGCGTTGCCCACGGCCAATGTTCACTCGTCGACGATGAGGATACAGTAACCGACACTCAGACTACGGTAGTCTTCCGCAAGAGCCAGGCCGACACTTGTCCCGTCGGAACCAGGAGCGTGCCAGAGGCCAAGCTACCACAGGCTCAACCAATGTCTTCGGCCCCCCGAAATGGCTATCGTCGAAGAAGCGACAACCACGGTAACAGCACCCACAACGACCCAGCCTACCACAGTTACTACTTTGGTACCCAAATCAAATATAGAAAAATAGAATGTGTACGGAATGAACTCGTTAAAATCATGAGAAATTGTTTGCAAAGTGCGAAGCGCGAAATCAGCGAGGGGGTGCACTAAAATATTCAAACACACATCGCGCAGTTTCATGGAGTATAGCGAAATTGCAACTGAAAACATTGATAAATTCTGGAAAACTTTCGCCGATACTGAAATACTCTCGTCAAAAATATACGAAAGACGCAAAACGCGAAATCAACAGGGCGCTAGTTTCACGAAAAACTTGTTGATTATACGAATTTTCAAATAGATAGAATAACAAAAAAAGTTCAAAAAAATGAGTTTTATAGTTTAAAACTAAAATCTGTGAAAAGCCATGTAGCTCTCACAATACACTTTCCAGAAATGAATCAGAATTGATGTACAGTAGCGGACAAAAGTCTTCGGGCACTTTTTATATCTGACACAACTTTTTAACCCAAAGAGGCTTTGATATGATATGGTAAGACCATATACCAAATCTATTGGAGATTACGATGCAACTATTGGGGGATTGCGAAATCGTTCAGTAATTGCGCCGTGATGACGCAATCGATGCACACTTTTTTGAAGTGCCATTATTCTTACATGGATTTTTTCCCGCTTGTCTAACTTTCAGGATGTTGAGACCTGGCCACGACCTACCTAGAAATTTTTTTTCTAGTTGCTGCGGTGCCGCTACTTGGCTGCAGCCAAGCTGCAAAATGGAGACCTGAAAATCATATCTCGCCGGTTAGACATCGCCCAGACCCGATCAATGCACCAAAATTATCGCCATCATGACTACCGTTGATCCTGAGAATACGGTCGTGGTAGGTCACCAATTGCCCTCAGGGCACGAAAAAATCACTTTTTCGCATTATTGTGGTCTGACGAAGGGGAAGTTTTTGGGACGTGCTCGAGAGATCTGGTTTGGGCGTGGATTCGGTTGAGAATCTATGAGAGAACCGATTCCTAGCTGCAATAAGCGTTTCGATTGGACTCCTGCCCGCGACGATCGATTTCCGAAAGGACACTGGTTTGGCCACGCCCATTTTCTGCCCGTTGACAAGGTTCTGACTTTTGAGTGTATCTCGGTACTGAGTTAACGGAGAAGGCTGGCAGACCCATCAATGGAATCAGCGTGGCTGGCTCTATATTCTCATTCACAAAATTTCATCATCACTATGCAATATTGCGTCATCCTTAGGCAATAATCCTCAGAATTATAAAATATTGCATATTAATGACGTAATGTGTGCTCCAGAGTGGCGGAAATATCAAATTTATTTGATTGAAATTTATTCCACCATTATTCCTTGACTAACCGCAAAGAAAACGCAAAAAATAGGAATATTGCATAAGGATGATGTACTATTGCATAGTGATGATGAAATTTTGTGAATGAGAATATAGAGCCAGCCACGCTGGTTCCATTGATGGGTCTGCCAGCCTTCTCCGTTAACTCAGTACCGAGATACACTCAAAAGTCAGAACCTTGTCAACGGGTAGAAAATGGGTGTGGCCAAACCAGTGTCCTTTCGGAAATCGATCGTCGCGGGCAGGAGTCCAATCGAAACGCTTATTGCAGCTAGGAATCGGTTCTCTCATAGATTCTCAACCGAATCCAAGCCCAAACCAGATCTCTCGAGCACGTCCTATAGACTTCCCCTTCGTCAGACCACAATAATGCGAAAAAGTGATTTTTTCGTGCCCTGAGGGCAATTGGTGACCTACCGCGACCATATTCTCAGGATCATCTGTAGTCATGATGTCGATCATTTTGGTGCATTGATCGGGTCTGGGCGATGTCTAAACGGCGAAATATGATTTTCAGGTCTCCATTTTGCAGCTTGGCTGCAGCCAAGTAGCGGCACCGCAGCAACTTGAAAAAAAGTTTCTAGGTAGGTCGTGGCCAGGTCTCAACATCCTGAAAGTTAGACGAGCGGGAAAAAATCCATGTAAGAATGATGGCACTTCAAATGTGTGCATCGATTGCGTCATCACGACGCAATTACTGAACGATTTCGCAATCCCCCAATAGTTGCATCGTAATCTCCAATAGATTTGGTATATGGTCTTACCATATCATATCAAAGCCTCTTTGGGTTAAAAAGTTGTATCAGATATAAAAAGTGCCCGAAGACTTTTGTCCGCTACTGTAGATAGTGGCAAAGTTATGAATTTTGAGAGATTATTCGAATGGCATCATTAGCTAGAAATTGTGTGGAAATATGTGGAAAGCGCAAAGCGAGAAATCAGCAGGTCAGTAACTTTTTTCAATGGAATTTAAACACACGATCTGCGAAGTGCTGCCAAATCTTCATAGAATAAAAAAGTAGTTGCCAAACGCGCAAAAATGTATCGCCGGGAGAATATAAAATTAAAATTCATAGCGGCACTATTATAATTCCACCACTCCTTAGCATATCCCGTATGTCTCTCATTCCCAGCCTGCCCCACCCCCAATAGAACAATGTTTGTTGTTGTAAGAGACAAGCGGCATGCGGATCATCATCGAATCTGAGGGATGGTGTCACATCAAGAAAGGAACCCGCGAGATTCCGATGAAACGCGAGTTTCAAAAGCATTTTATTGCCTGATGAACACTGGTCATGATAATTTAGAAGATTTATCACCTCAATATTAATATATTGAGTTATAATTAGGGGTCACAACGTGATCTGCGGAATTCGCTTAGGAGGGCCGAGCTGGTGTCCTCTAGAACGATCAATAATTCCCACTGTAGAATGGATACCAGCCACTGAAAATGTGCTCATTTTCTGCAACAAATCAGCCTTGTCTGTCCGCACTCTATCCATTTCCCGTGCTCTCTTGTCGCTTCTCTTACAGACATATTAGAGATCCACTCCACGTGCTTCCCTCCAATTTCGGCATTTTCGGCATGTGTCGGGCGCACATTTCGCATTCTTATGGAATGTAATTAATATTAGAATACTTTTGAAATTGTGCAGGGTCTCTTTGATAAACTGGTGTCCAGATAATTCTTGACGTAATGAAGCGCAGATGAAACATATCCTAGCCGTGTCTCGCATCATATCCTCGTGCGATGTTATAAAAATTAGTAATTCTACCACACAAAAAACAGGAAACTAAAATTCGAGAAACAACGTGTTGCGTAACAGGCAAATCACTCTCTGATCTCATCTTATCTAGCAGTCTTTGGCCGCAAACGTGATTCATTATGCCTTTTACGCCTTACGTTTCGTTAATTAGATAAATTTACCGTAGTCGAGCGGAGTTAGCTTCTTTACATTGCGGTTATTGATTAATTGCATGATCCTAAATGATAAAATGGAAAACACTCCAAGATGTTTCATTCCGTTCCACACCGGAGTTCGATTTCCGGCTGTGCATACCGCCACCGCCTCACCAAGGCGCTCGAATGAGTAAAGATTGGTAGTGGTGTAACCACGAAGAAAACTAGATCCGAAGAAGAGATTGGGCCCTCCGGATTGAACTGGCCTATTATGCGCTGGCCTTAGCAGTGACTCCCTCAGAACTTGGAGCCTATATCTATAGATAAGGGGATGTCTTTACCTTTTACCAGGATTTCTCCAAGGTCGCACACTCCGAAAAAAGTCACTGGGATGAAAGGACACAAAGTGAAAATGTTCACTTACCGGCAAGTGAAATGTGTCTTATTTCTAGTGACTTTCACTTACAGGCAAGTGAACGTTTTCACTTTGTGTCCTGATCCTAATGACCTTTTCTCTTAGAGCATGTTAGCTGCACGCATCCTCCCGCAGTCTTGCATGGTGTGTACTAACTGTTCCCGAATGAAAGAGTCAGTTGGTTTGTGGTGTTCGGTGTAAGGCGAATTAATCATTAATAATTCATTAATCAATGCCAATTACAAGAGAAATGGTGGAGGGAAGAAGGTAAAATGCGGGTTGAAAAGGGGGTGAATGGGTGAAGTGGGCAACGTAATGGGAAACGTGTACCTGGAGTGCTGAGTGAAGAGCTACGTGACAGTAGTGCTTCAGTGAGTCGAAGCTACGTCGCGGGCAATGGGTGGAGAACGAGTTGGGCTGAGCCAATCAACTGGTGAGAGGACGTGGTAATCAGCCACTTCCTGATGATGAAAAGAACGGGAAAAAGCGACGTAAAACGGGCGAGAACTTGGTGAGAACTGAAGAGAAAGCGAACTGGGAAAGGAAAGGGAAACATGGACGGTGCGGTTTCAGAAAGCTACCGTAACCGTGTATTTCGTGGTGAAAGTCAGGGGCGCTTCGGACGCCTCGGAGCTACAGTATATTTGAGTTGGCACGTTGCCAAGTATGATCGTGAAGTGGTCATATTTGGTAAATTGATTATTTAATTGATTAAATATTGTATTTGGGTATCAATTACATGGATAATTGGTACATGGTGTAATCTCAAATAGTGCAAACAAAAGTTTAAGCTAAACTATGTTTCATGGTATTAGAAGCGAGATACATTGTACAATATTGGACAAGGAATCTTGGAAGAAGTTTTTATCGACAACAGTGCTCTGCTTGTTAACATAGAGCTTAAATAGGAAGCACTATTTAAGTTTGTGATTGTATGAGACAGTGAAAAAAAAGAAGAATAATGATTAAAAACATTGTTTTTAGAGTTCCTTTCCGCAGTCAAGACGGAATCGTAGCAGGAAAGCTAAAGATGTGGCATTTACATGCGCTATCGGTGGCCGGCAAGAGGACACTCTCCCGATTTACATCGAGTATTCCGCTTTGCGTTTTCGTTTTGCCAACCTTAGTTGTCAAGTCGAGTTCAAAGTCTTCAATAGAAACTTTGAGCAACTCGGCCTCGGGCACACTCTTGGTTCCGACCGGGCAAGTTTCCTCCTGGCTCTTGCGGAAGACTACCGAATTCTTGAGATCGGATACAGCATCGGTATCGAAAAGGGAGCACAGCCCCTCCGAGATATAAAAGCCGGTGCACCTACCTTGCTGCAAGTAGCAAGTTCAGTTTATTATCTGAAGCAACTACAGCAATAATTCAACCGTTATGTAGATTAGTACAAATATTTATTAGACGGAAGTAGCGACTATTGTCCGAAGGCATCGATTGAAATTTTAAAAAATAGCAGAAATCAATAATTGTCATTCAGTATCGAAAAGTAGGAAACTGACCTGTTCACATTGTCTGGAGCACTTTTTGATGTCCACATCGAGGCTATAGAGAGAAATTCCCGATGTATCATGACGAATGAACGACAGAAAACAATCGATAATTATTTGTATCTTTCGAAATCTACAGTAACCGTTATCGTTCTTAAATAATCGATCATTCATCGATCTTTATAAACTACATGTGTGAGATGCTCACCATACTGGCAACTCCTACCGCGCCCGTTAGTAGCAGTAGAAGGTTGCGCATTGTGAGTAGTGAAGTATATGATGAGGTGAATAACTTGTCTGAACTATGAAGAAAGAAACAATAATGTAATATATTGCGTATACTTTTACAAAGTTAAATAATATATCATTGAGAAAAAGGCGAAGGAGCCAGGGAAAGTATTGGGAAAGAAAGAGTATGGAGAGGAAGATGGACCATCTTTCATGGGGAAGGGAACGCGGTTTCTTAGGAACGGCGCCGCTATTTACCATGGCTTTTGAGATTGAATTCATGACTCAATGGTTTCATGGGGAACGCGAGCTGGCATAGGGGAGAGCACATCCCAAAATATATCCCAAGATGGGGGGAGTGAAATTGAAAGACCCCCTCTTTCTAATTTTCTCATTTTCCGACTCCCGACACCTTTCTGGACTGACTGACTGACTGTGCATTATTCTTGTCTCTTTTTCGATTGTTTTGGAAAACCGTCCATGCGAGGCTTCAGGGCGAAATGAAGTAGCTGTTTCATTACCATGATTTGATTCGTCTTCACCCTCTTCATCGTCAACTATGACAGAAATAATAATGGTAAACGTCCTATGATTACATATGAATGACGAAATAACGATAGAATCTATCTTTTCAGTCGCTCAAACGCTCACAATTTTGCCATCCCACTGAGCAGAAGGAGAAAATCGCCAAAGTTTAGGAAACAGGCATTTCGACGTTTCGGTGGTAAATGATAATAGACTTCGGGATTACTGCGATTCGAAACAGCTTGAAGTGTTAGCAGAAAAAAATTATGACAATCGTAATACTCTCCTAATGACCTATGCATGATGCTATACGGTCTAATGATGACGCACCCGCAGATGCGTTATTCTAGATTGTTACTTGCGACCCGCGGAAAATAAGTTTCACAATATCGTTAAAGCTAACTTCCGATATCATTGCCAATATGAGTTCTATCTCGCGCTCACCATGTTTTAAAATACACAAAATTCGAGTAGACAATCAGTTAGATCGACTCCTTTCCCCCAATCGATGTTAATTAAAAACCCCAAGATCACACTGAACATATTCTGGCTAATTTGATTATTGGCGCTTCAATACAATTCAGCTGTGTTTCGCTTATTATCTTGTAGACTACAAGTGGCTCTTGAGCTGGAAATACACTCTCATCACTACGATTCCTACACTCAGAAAAAAGCATGGGAGTTAGCAAATGGAAATGAGGAGAGCGTAAGTAATTCATTTACTAACTCGCATGCATGGCGAAGTAATTTTTCTCTCAGTGTATCTTTCCCCCCTTGGCTACTCTTCTCGCCTCGCAATGAGTACCTGTCGAGTTCGGATGCGACCACCAAGTGTGATTCCACCTTCCGACTAGGCGCTATATAAACTTCTCAGAACCATAATGATCTCACTCATTCCCTTATTCATTCACCCACTATCTCTTCTAATTCAACCATGCCTGCCGTCTCTCGCCCCAGGTCATCTCGCTCTCAATTTGGAGGCATTCATGTAAGTGTTTCTACATACTTTAATTAGTAATACTCATTAATTATTGTGGATATATTTGATTAAAATTAAAATTTTGCAGATCCCCTCGGCCCATGACCTCGATTTGGCCAAGAAACTTCGATCGATCGAGAAGAAAAGAGGGGAGGAATTCCCGAAATGGCTTCCTCTTCGTCTGAAGACCGGAAGGATGCAAATGATCAAGGCTGCAAGGAAAGTGGTGAGTTAAGCAATAAAATAATTTGTTAGGCCAATCATTTGTCGGCCAAATTTGCCATCCCCGAGAAAAAAATACATAGTCTTTTATTCAAGTTTCGTTTCCAGATTTCGATGGAGCCCTTCATCAAAGAAGTGGAGGAGATCAACGCGATCTTGTGCCGATCTGCTACGGCCGGACCTTCCGCTGTCCCTGTAGAGGCAGACACAACTGACGCTCATCTGACATCAAATGACACCATGACGACGCCTGCCGGACACCATAACGACGCCTGCCAGACACCATAACGACGCATGCCGGCGCTCACTAACGACTTAAAGAAGCGAATAGTCTCTTATTGACGCAACTAGGCCACCTGATCCATCCGAGAAAATGCTTGGATGAAACATCCCTCACTGCTTTCCACGCTTCCATCGATGATCCCATCTGATTTACATTTTTAATTAATTACTTACATGATTTTTTAAACATATTACATTAATTACTTTATTTTTTTACATTAATTACATGATTTTTTTCGAAATGATGCATCTTATATGATTGCCACTCCCGCCCGTTGTACTATCAGCTCATTAAGTTCAATTGTATCTCCATTCTTGTCTAAATAAGTTGAGAACAATGCGATAAACATAACATCAAATTAATTTGTTTTTGTTTGACGGTTTCGGAATTTAAGAAGGTTTCCCACGAATATTTAGAGTTGTGGGAAAATATAAATCGTTTTCTAGGTAGATGAGTGATATGCGCCTGCTCCCATTTTTGGTTTCAAGAAAGTTATGAGTCACAAACTGTCAGATAAGGCCAGATTCCGTTATTTCACATTGAGAAGCTTCACCGTGGTAGTTGGAATGGGGGAAGAAAGATATAGAAATAAAGAAACAGAGAGAAAAGTGAAGGAGGGAGAAAACGCGCGGTACATCATTGTTCCATACGTAAGTTACTCGTAATAAACTAAAAGCTATTTCATTGGTTTCCATCCCTACTCTACTAGATTCAATTCAAAGTCGAAAAATTTTCCTACATGCAAAAGATATTGCATGAGAAAAAAGAGACGCGTACCTGACGCGTCTCTCCTCCATTTCGTTTTGTCGCATTTTATCATAGAAATGTACTCTCGGGTGAAAGCAGCTGAATACAGAAATTATCTTTACCTTTATTACAACCGCATTCCATTTCTCCCAGTTTACAGCAGCTTTTCCCGTTTTTCTTCCGCAATCTATTGTTCTCCTTTTTCTTTCCATTTTACCTATTATAAACGATTCTCGTTTCAGTCTCATATTTATTCGGAAATTTTTAAAAAAAATTGTCTTGACAAAAAGGAGCTTAAATATCGATTTAAAATAAACTGCAGCCTGCTCGCTCTGCCCCACGCCAGTCGAGTACGAATGCACCAAAAAGAATACAGAAAATCCTAACTTTACAGACAGGGAGAAACACGAATAACCCATTTAGCCGAAACATTTTCATGTGAGACCGATGACCGTAAATATAGTTCATCTAAAATAAACCCATAAAAACTCAATAAATAATGACAACATTTTTGTAAAGGAGACTTTTGCCTTTATATCGTTTACCTTTTTAAAAGGAGACTCTGACTGCCGGAGGATGTGTGCAGCTAACGTGCGACAAGGGGAGCATTATGGTGCGAATTTCTAATTTCTATTTTCTCGTGCATCATCAATGCGAACAGATAAGAATCTTCGATGGACATTCTTTATAGCCTAATATTGATATACTCTAATAACATAATATTGATATACTCTAATAGCAGATCGATTCCTAAAGACTATTATTTCAGAACGTCTGTCTGTCTGTCTGTCTGTCTGTCTGTCTGTCTGTCGGTCCGTCCGTCACGCTAAATATCTCGCCAACGGATAGAGCTATCGACTCAGTTCCTTCGCCATCACATGCACCTCCACGAGAGTAACTTGCTCAATAAAAAAATTTAAACAAAATCCATGGCCAAGTGGGTTACGCGCTTGACTAGCGATCTGAGCGACGCAGGTTCGACCCCCGCCGCGGGCAAACCTTTTGCCGCATTTTTCGCAAGTGCCAGAAACTGTTCTAACACGGTTTTGAGTACCGTGAAACACGTTTTCACCTGTTTTGCCGAGTTTTAACATGAAAAATCGAAAATTTCGAAAAGTTTCCAATTGGTTCGCAGAGCGTAGGGGATCACAGGAAATGTGTTTTGCGATGTCAGAAACGTGTCTGAACGTGTTCTAACACGTCACATCATTCCACAGGCCGGTCAACCTTACCTTTGTAGTGAGAGAGCGTGTGAAATCGAGAAGGACTCTCTCACTTTTACACACTCTCTCGCTCTAACCCTGCTCTGTAAGTTTGGAATCATGTGCGATGTCTCTGCACTCGTCTATCACGCTTCACTCCTTTTCGCCAATGATCATAGTGATCTTTGATCTCCCCAAGAATCATTTCCCACGCATTTTGCGTGAGTGTTTGTTGTATCTACCTAGGAGTGCCAGATTCTCTCTAGTTCGTCTAACCGGCGAAAGAGCATGTGTACTTGAGAGAGTTTGGGCAATCTAATGAGTAGTGCGCGGTTTTGATTGGGCAATTTTGAAAGTAGAACGGTGAACACGTTTTGCCCACTGATCTTTTTATCCTCTACTGGTAGCCCTCTACTGGTAGCCCTCTGAACCTGTGCCCAAACTCAGCAACTAAATCATTGCAGTCCTCTACAATGATGTTTTAAAAAAAAGTGGATTCTAGAAGTTTAAAAAAAATTGATGAGCTTTCACAGAATTTTTTTGAAGTGAAATGAATTTTGGATACCCGTGATGTACGCAATGACATCTTTACTCACGCTGTACTTTGGGATGGGCGTGAAACATATCACAAACAGGGACGATTTTAGCCTAACGAAGCCCCACAATATATGCGCGCCATTTTCCAGTCTATATCAGACCCATCCTAGAATACGGTTGCGAAATTTTGTCTCACCAACCATAAAGAAGCGATCTCTCTTTTAGAATGAGACGAAGTTGTTGTAGAATTTTGCAGTCTTTGCGGGACAGGACATCAAATCGCACTGTGAGGCAGGAGTCACATCACATCACATCATATCACATCACATCATTTATCCAGGTCGAGCAGTACTACAATTAGGGTCTTACAAGAAAACACAAAGTAAAATGAGGGGTCAAATTATTCGTATATTTCCGTTCGTAGTATTCTTTTCTCCACGCTAAGCGGGGTCTGGATGTGCTGTCCTTGATCTCCATAAGTCACGGTTGAGAGTAGTCGGGAATTTTGCAGCTACCAAGCGCTTCAGCATGATCAGGTAAGTATATAGCTGAAATGGAAATTTGTTGTTCGTGATTGTTTAATTCGTATTTCACCCTCAGAGGGAGATATCTCACACGCTTGAAATTTCTCCTGAATCACGCCAGATATCTGGAAGTGACAACCGTCTCCCTCCGAGAGTATTTACGCGAAGAGAATGCGAGTAGGAGCTTCTCCCCCTTTCTTTTCCTCAAATTTTAGAATTTCTCATACTCTTCTTAAATTATTTTGCTTATTTATCGCAATGTTTAGATTTTTCCGTCCGATCTGAAATTGGCAAATCGTCACGCATAAACCCGTATTTCTTCCTATTCTTCTCCTGAGCTTACAAATTTACACCTATAAAAATTAAAAGAAAAGCAATTACCTTATGCCGCGCTAATTTCATGGGGTGCACATCAGTTTTATGCACCCTTTCATAACATTTTTCCTAGTGAAGCTACGACTTCCAAACTTGATACAGGGATTGCAAGCCACGTTTGGAACATTTTCCGTTTTATTGGGCCCTGTATCAAGTTTGGAAGTTGTAGGTTCACTAGGAAAAAAAGTTATGAAAGGGTGCATAAAACTGATGTGCACCTTGCACCCCATCAAATTTGCGCAGCATAAAATACATTCAGAATGGAAACGCAGTCAAAAATCCTCGTTGGGGCTCTCATTTTTCTTCCTGCTTTTCTCTACTTTCTCATCGCAATGAACAACTCGCCGGTCGTGCCGAAGAAGTATATTGTGAGATTACTATTTTTTTAAAATTTAATATATACTATTTTTAGACCCTATATATAATACTTTTTTAATTCATATTTTATTCGCAAGGAGTTGTTGAGTGTAAATAAATCGGAACAACGAATGAACAAGGTGCTTCTTGGTTTCACAGCAAGTGCTTATTGTGTGAAACATTTCAGCGGCACTATGTAGATCTTTCGCACTAACATTAAAATGATGTATATGTGCATGTAAAACCAAATGCCCACGCTGACTGGGCAACCGGTAAGAAAACTACCATTTTTTTTCAGCGTCATATCGACCCGATCGACTTCGTTTTCGTCACTCCTCCAAAGCGCACCAAGAAAGCACGGACAATAGCCAGAGTCGCCACAGAACTCAACCAGAATGTTATAGCTGACGAGTATTACGGGTGCGTTTACAATTGTTTATCTCTCATTACAAACAAGATCCTTTCATATTCCCCAGTTTGTACAAATTGTTTTCACATAATGAAGCTATTGCGAATGAGGAGGAATGCGTTTTGAATTGTTGCTCCAACAATCAGCAACAACAACAAGAGGAAATGAAAAAAATAAGTTATTTTTGGATGAAAGAAAATCCTGTTCCCGGAAGAATGCTAAAAACCGCATATTTTTGCGATTTTTTTGGAATTAGTTATGAATTTTCAAAGTTTCACCTTTTCTCCACATCAGATTACGGTAGCGACTACACCACAATTCATTTCTCTAAAACCAGACATTTTCATGAACTTTGGTTGTGCGCATTGATTCCGGAAGTGGTCAAAACCATTGCATTCCTCTTCTTGTTGCATTATCTAATCATCCGACCAATTTAAATAGCTTTCTGTGCTTTCGGAAATAGGCGACGCACCGTTCCTGAGGCTAATTTCAAATTAAAATAACTAATTGTAAAAAAATGCTAAAAATGTAGTTTTTCTCAATTTTTCAGTAGATAATAGCGAGTAAAGGTCATTAAAAATTAGAAAAATTTAAAAAAATCTGTTTTTGCACGCTACCTGGTCCCTTTAAGTTGATATCATTCGTGACTTCTAGGAAAAAAACATTTTTTTATCGTGAAGAGTACAATGTTGCAGGTGAAGAAATGATCTCTAGAATGAAACATCTTCATGTGTTTTGCACCTCCATATTCATACATGACTATAGTGAATAGATCGAATATTTCTTTCCCTCATTTTCTGCACGTAGAGTTAACATACTCTGATCGAAAATCTTTTTTTACTTTACTCATTATCAAGACAAGTCCTTTCCGGGTACATCAAGCACTAATAGATAGCGATATTTCAAATCATGCGCTTCACCAAAATCTCATCACGCAAACAACACGACTTCTGTGCAGAATGCGGCTCGCTCGTGAGACTTCCCCGTGACGCCACGAGCTTAGTACCCTCTCCCGAAGTCCAACAACAACCTTTCCTATCTCCTCGTCTTCACAATCTTTGTTATTTTCCAAAATCAATCAATATTTTTAACGAAAAAAGTAGATAGCTCATAAATTTTGATAGTTCATGGCTTGTATTTTGATGAGTATCGTTCAGATACTAATAAAGTATTTTAACTAAAGAAAGTATGAGTTTGTTTACAACCTGCACTTCATTTTGACGAGAAAACTGCTTCATTCTGACACTGAGTGCATCTAGAGTCTCTACTAATAGTAACAACTAATGTGCAGAATTCGCTCCGCTCGTAAGACTTCCTCGTGACGTCACGCAAGCCCTTGTTGTAGTCGTGCTTTAGTGCATTATCCAAATATCAATGAACCCTCTCTCTCTCTCTCTCTCTCTTGCCAAACGCAACAACAAGGCACGTATTGATTGGATTTTTCTCGAAAAGTCGAAACGAAAAAGAACAAAGAGTTTCGACTCCGTTCCGGAACAGTTCTTTGTTTCGTTGTTAATCTTCCTTTGTTCTCGAACAAAGGTTATTTCGACTGGTCAACTCTAGTATTGATAGTAGAAGTTTGGAGCCACTTTACAAAGTTCTTGCGCAACTGATTTTTGCTAAATGGATTTGAAAGAAGAGTCGCCTTTTTACTATTTTATGCATTGCCCTTCCTCCTAGCTCCTTGGCATATTTTTTTTTGAATTTATTGAAGACAAAAAGAATAAAGTGCATGGAACGATACGTTCATGTCATTATCTAGAGACAACAACCTTAGTCGTATCCTCCTAATTCATAATTTTCATAATCTAAAAAAATCATTTTTCGATATTTTTATCCACCCCACAAATCTCTGCCCACTCATCCTCTAATCCAAGATAGCGCATACGCGTAAAGGGGGGAGGACGGGGGCTGAATGCGTCGATCGCATGTTCCGTGCTGTAGCTGACCGGCTTTTACGCGATTTATCGTTGTAAACCGTCCAAATCCACTCTCAGACTGATGAAACCCACGAGATACATGTGCTGCCGCCGCACAGAGTCAGGTGGGATTCCTGACTCACCCCCTACTTATGATGCCCCAACATCGCTGGCTTTGGTTCCGAATTAGCCTTGGTCTTCGTTCATGGATTGTCTACGGAATGGGATATACATAGAATAACACGCGGTTCGTGTACGTTTTAACTTCACGCTTTCAATTGGACTTGTAGAGCAGAGCATTCCCTGTGAGTACTCAGAAAGAAAGAAAAACACTAGGAGTTTCAAACTCAAAATGCGAGAGCGAGGGTTTGAAACTCTAATCTTTCAGAGAGTTCTCGAAATCGAGAGACGCGCTCTCGCATTTTCGCATGCTCTCTAACATTAGATTTTCAAACCCTCGCTCTGGGCATATCAAGATTAGTGTTTTTTCTTTGTGATTAAGTATGAGAGAGGCTACCCATCCTCTCTAGCAAATCACTACGAAGATCGTCTTTGATGCGTTGTATTTCGCTTATATCTTGTTTTAACGGAGAGGTGCTGGGATGAGTTCAGCAGAGAAGCAGCTGTATAGATTTTACCGCTGAATGGGATAGAAAAGAGTTTGATCTTTGGTTCGACGTCAATGACATGAGAACTCATCACATAATCATGGGTTGACAGATTGACATTCAATTCGTTTAACGAAGTGCGATGAGAACATTAAAATGAGAGAATACATGCCCAAAATTCGTAAAGATGGCGACACACTGAGAATCGAAAAAAAACTAAAATCACGTTCTACAACAGAATGAGGGATCCTGACAAAGTGTTGGAGCGCTGGAAGAGAGATATGATATCTCCCTTGATCTACCTCTTCATGAGAAATGACGAAAAAACATTGCAATTATAAAGGTCATGACCTATATAATTGTATTGTTTTTGTTTTCTCTTGAGCCCTTTTGCCTATCAGGAATAGGAGTTGCCTTTGTATTCTCAATCGATTCTTCCAATTTTTGGCATCCAAAAACTGTGGAATGAGTTCCGATTTCATTCGTTATTGACGTCAAAACGTGAATAAAACTCTTTTCTATATCAGGCAACGTAAAGTTTCTGAAGCTTCTATGTTGAACTGCTTCCAGCACCTCTCCCTTGAAGCGAGATAAAAGCGAAATACAACGCATCAAAGACGATCTTCGTAGTTATTTGCTAGAGAGAAGGGAAATCTATCGTCTTTACTTCCGGAGAAGTTCTGCCATCAAACCTAGAAGAGGTGTGTTACAAAATGGATGCCAATGCGTGTGTGATATATATGAATTCGTAGTTGAAACGAAGCATATTTCAAAGCTCATTATCTATGCAAATTTGATAAGAAAATATATTTTAAAAGGCGATTCGGTAGGAGGACCACCTAAGATCCATGCCAAAATCAGACCAAATAAAAATTGTATGTGCTGATTATTCCTAATGTAGAACTATATTTACGCGAACGCACGGATATATTTTCTTATTACTTAGCTCATTGTTGATGGTACCGGACATATGCTGTTCAAGGAGAAGCTCTACTTTTGCGATTTCATCTAAAAAAGTAGTCGTCCCCCGGTGAACTTTGTACTTCTTACGCCTTCAGCCGTTCCGGATTTGAAGTGCATCTCTTGTCGGCCGCGAATCCATCAGACGTAAGTTATACTGCGAGAACCAGGCTCCGGATATGCGCCCAAGTCTTGCATCATCCAAGTCGGTTTACAGCGTATCGGTTGATTCACTAAAGATTTCCTGGAAACTTTAAATCCCTCGTATCCTTGCGATATGCGAGAATTCCTCGTTCTTGTTGTCTTCATCTGAGATGATAGTAGAATGGAGTATGGAGGGAGCGAATAGACTAACATGTCCCACTGCATGATGAATTCCATCGCGTGGGCATCACACATTATCACATCATATCACAGAGTATCCACAAGTAAGATCAAAATCAAGAAGTTCTATCGAAGATAGGCAACGCAGTGCGCCAATAGATGGAACATAGTGATGTTGTTTCATCTCGCCGATGAGAGTACATGTGCGCACGTTTGGCTTCAACATGCATGTTTCCACTGTAAATTCAGAAGATCATCCCGGATTTGTCCCATCTTTTCGCCCATCTGAAAGTGTTTACTTCAACGAGAGCATGAGCAGCAAGCAGCGTGATCGGAAGTGAAGCCCGCATCCGCGAAAAAGGAAGCTAATCCCGGCCAAGACACAAACAATCTTTTCTTTTTCGCTAAGGATGGGATATTTTGATATGATTGAAGGGTTACCAGAAGCGCAGAACAGGATTTCCACGAATGCCGCTTTTTTCGAGTTGTCTTAGCGATGACGCCGCGGGCTTTATCCCAATCATCGCATCAGTGATACGCGGGATTTGTTCTGACTGTTATTTCAGGAAACGGAGCAGGAGTAGGCTTCCGGTGTTCCGATCAAATTCTGCTGATTCCATGATCTGGCCAATGAGCATTATTCCATGAGCTGGAAAAGACACAGGAAATTCTCACATCATAAAATGATCTGTAGAACTTCGCGGGGCAGCATGCATATATTTTCTAATATAAACAAGTGTGGTACCACTTCGAGAAGAGGACCCGGATCGCCTACATCTAATTCAAGTCGCGAACTTTCTCAGGACGTTAGTGGTTGATGGAAAATCTACTTTTACGCTCAATGTCAATCGTCCAAGATCGACACTTCAATTGACCAAAGAAGTCAAGCAAGATCCATTCCCTTGACCCAGTTGCCTCGAATTCGAAGATCCCGACCACCTTTGCCCCGAATGATACCTCCTGCAGGCCCTTGCCTCGATGTCAGGATAAATATGTATGCATGTAAACAAGTGTGGAATGGTGCGAGACGTCTGTACGGCACAGCGATTCAGGTGTACAGCGAGACGGCCACACACTTTTGGCAAACATCGCATTTTCTCGTGTCCCTAGTAATGTTGTTGATCACATCCCCGAACAGTCCGCCAGTCTGTCTTCTCATCTATCCATTAGGTATATCATCGTGATGATGTATCATGCATCCGTTGCGCCATGCTCCTGCTCCGATTCAGATGCTGTCAGACGGCCTTTGATACCGTAGCTAACATCTGTCTTCCGTAGGCACGAATATACCTATCCAGAATGTAGAATGTCGCTGAAAGCAGCGGCATAATTGCGCGTCATGCTAATTGCCTGCCTATTCTGACCTACCGTAGGCTGAGAGGATCGCGCGGCATTTGCGGGGTAATAACATTAACAACTTCCGAACGCATACAGCGACTGTCATATGGTCGATTGTCATTTCGCCGATCATCGCCTCACTACGAATAGCCGACATTTACAAATAGTCGACATTCAATGTGCGCGGCGCACAAAGTTTGGTCGTTGAAATGGGCGATGACCAAAACTTCCTGGTTGATTCCCAATTCCAATATCCCCCCACTCTTCTTTTCCGGAGTCGTCGCCATGCGAGAGATTCAGAGTATTGGCGTTTCTTGCATTTCACACAAACTTTTCCACAATATCTTCTCGAGGACATCATTAGCCGTCGAGTGGCTGGAGCTTGTGGATTTCAAGGAAAATAACACTGCAAAATCTATAACTTCTTCACACGTCTGGCAACTTTTTGAGCCGTGTTATTGTTGTTGTGAAAATCCATTCCTTGTTTTCATGCCGCCAGCCCCCGCTAAGAACAGAGGGGAAATGAGGTGCATCCTCTCTCTCTCCCTCTCCCGTCGTCAGCTTTCTCGTTCTCATTAGTTTCGACGCGCATCGTGTGATATGATATGATAAGCAAGAGGTGTGAAGGGGGAGGGGGAAGATGGAGAAGAAGAGGAGGAGGGGGGAAGAGACGGGACGAGATTCGAGAATGATACGAGTCTTCCTCACGACGACGGATTCACCCTCTTCACGATTTCGCTCTAAAAATTGATGCAGATCATCGTTTTGATCCGCAGTCTTTCCACAGTTCTTCAGTAGCCAATTAGATCTAATGATATCTGCCGTCTATGTCGCATCCAGGGTTGACAACCACGCATTGCTTGTCTCACGCATTCTGTAACGCAAAGCTCACTTTCCAAGACGACCACTCCCTAGGCAATAATATGCCCAAAGTTCTCGTTTGCCGATAACAGCAGATGACTGTTAATCAGTCTGCATACTCCACCATACCATCTCTTATCCTGCTCGCTGTAGCACCAAACTCCGCCTAAGATAGACGTTACGCCTCTTGCCTCCCATTAGTATGCTGTATCCACAGATCTTTGGGCGTCAATCATTAAGATAACTGCTCACGAATTCAGTTCCAAGACCGATATTTTGCTCAATTTAATGTATTCTCTATTATCCGCGTCTTCATGAGACTCCTAATCCGTCTCGTTTGGTACTCTCCACGACGCCTCCTAGGTGGTTATTATATCATTTGTTCATGGTGCGACAAGCATGGATGTCACTTCCCAATAGATTAAACGGCTGATAACTTATTTTGTCCGTTTGCCAAGCCACTTGCTCTGTGCTGTTCCTTGTCGAGCTATATCCACAGTTCTTCGAGTCCATCTACAAAGGTCACTATATCCGAAGAAGAGATTGGACTCTCCGGATTTAACTGGCCTAGCATTATCAGTTATTCTCTCAGAATATGAAACCCAGATAAGGAGACGTCTTTACATTTTTCGGGCTCCGACACTCGTGATGATTGCTGTCCCCTCAACCGGCTTTAAGACTGTGATAACGACTCATCCGTTATGATCTTTTCCTTATCTGTCGTTCTCTATCTCGCTAGACGCCGCCTAAGCCGCATATTCTACCTCTTCCCCCCGCATCCCCAAACTGAGGTATATCGGGGAGAACTTGGATCCCCTCTTGGTGATAAGTGTCGACGACATCTACTTCGTCTCATCTGATATCCGTAATATCTCTACTGTCGTTGTCTGCATTGTCAGACAGTGTCTTAGCCAACGGCGCTACTCCTTCTCCTCATCGCCTCCACTGAGCCAGAGCAGTTTAGCATCTTGATAACTATCAGCTGCAGCCAGGACTGTGAACTTCCCCATCCGCATCTCTTATCTCTATATTTCGCCTAAGCCATATGCTCTGCTTCCATCTCCCCGCGTCTCGCGGATTCCAAATGCCAGCCATCGATCCACGTAGAGAAAGCATAGCACCCCACTCTTTTCTTAGCCTGTCGTAGCGTCCGGTGCGTAGTCGGCTAGGTGTCGTGCATGCCCTCAGGTAGTCTCTTTTTACCTGGCTCTCTGCCTCTTATCAGCCGTATTATCGGTTTCCCGCATTGAACCGGCATCCCTAGTGCACTGGACGCGAATTGCCCCGATGTCCGCATTTAGAGGGCCATTCTTTCGACGATGTAGTATCTTAACTGGCGTGGAGAGTGACCTCCCTTGAATTTGTCAGAATTAGACCTTCTTATCCAATAGAGTTAATTGTCGCTGTGCTGAACAAGTGAACTCTTTGCTCGTGATGCCTTGCTTTCGCAGATGACCAATTCATTTTGAGTGTTTTATTGGTACTTAATTTTTTTTAAATGAATAAATAATTTTATCAGTTAAAAACAACTAACTTCGCATGGCCGACACTACCTGGCATCAGCCACCCTTTTACCAGCCGGACCCCACGACTCAGCTGCATATGATGGGAAGTCCGGGCAACGTCATGACCCCGCCGGGAATGGTACCCGGCCTGATACCGAGCACGTCAACAGGTTAATTTATTTCTGCATTCATAGTCTCGTTAGGACTAAGCAAGGTAATCTCTATTTGCTTAGTGCCTCTTTTGAGTAAATGACGAAATTCAGGACTACCGTATGCCGAGCCGATGTGGCAACAACAACACCCTGACCCGGCAATCGCAACTGGTGGAGGCATTTTTCCGCAGCAGATACCCCCGGTACGTGGTTGTTGACGTTCAAAAGGGCGTTTATGTGAAATTCCTTCCTCTTTCTCACTCCTCTTTAGAAATTTCGCTGGGTTGTGCAACGGTGTGTGCTATAATTGCGAAAATCTACGACACTGTATCGAATGTGGTGTTAGTTTTCGGAAAAAGGGAATGGAAAAAGGATAAGATTTGAATTCCCGCAATTTCCTATCTCAGTTCTCCGTGGAGCAATCGACTCAAAATTTCGTTTATAGGTGTAAAAGGGTCGAAAAATGTTATATTCGAAGTTTTGAGTCGATTGCTCCACGGAGAACCGAGATATGAAATTGCGGGAATTCAAATCTTGGCCTTTTTCCGTTTCCTTTTTCCCAAAACTAACACCGCAGAAAAGATGTCGTCGAATGACTACGTTGCAAATGTATATATATATATATATTTTTTTATGGCTCTTGAAAGTAGCTTGTTTGCTAAATTCGGTCCTTTTTAGCACACATTAATGACGTAACCACGTACAGGAGCAATATACACCAGGCATTTTTCTGTGTGCACAGCGTCATAAAACATTGCCACAATCCAGCGTCAATATTCACAAGAATCACAAAAAACTAGCGAGTTGCTGCAAATCGAAAATCAAAGAAAATAAGTGAGCAGAACGACAAGCACTAGGCTAGATTTATAAATGTAAAAATTCCAGTAGAATTGCTCGCGCCTGTTGAATCAGAATTACATTGAACATTGAAACATATTTTATTTTAAAAAAATATCACATCAAGATGTGTACTGTTACAGTGTATTTTCAGAACCGTACGACACTAAAAAAAAGTTAATTTAGGAAATGCGCGCCTTCCGCCACATCATGCCTCTCGAGCATCGGCAAGCGTCTTTCGAGTCACATCGCAGTCTGGATGGAGGAGGGTATGACCCACAGCATTTCGAGAGCGGCCACATGCCAGACGACGAGAGAAAAAGCGAGAGACAAGAACGCTGTGAAGAGACTCGTGCGTTGCGGACGCGTTGCGTGCACCTATCTCCACAGTTCAAATTCAAAATTCTGGAGTTTTGCCAAAAGTGTGTCGCTGTACACCTGAATCGCTGTGTGATCCGAACCCACTCAGAGAAATGCATGCCATATATGGCCGCTGAACTGCATTTGTATGTTATATATGACGTCCTGTAGGTTATATAACATACAAAGGAGCCATAAATGTATGGCATAGGCATAGGGGTGGTCGAGACCTAACACCGTGTATAAGACCTAACACCTTTACCTTTACCTTTCCCTATACAGTTTTCTCTGTGCTCTGTCAGGATGAGTGAGTGTGCGAAAATGATAGAGAGCGCCTTTTGACATAACACGCTCTCTCATTCCAAAGTCCTTCCTGTAGCACTGACCATCCTCTGTAATAGTTCCAATGCCTGTCGCCAGTGTTCAGGGTGAGTGAGTATGCAAAAGTGAGAGAACCCCTTTCGATATTCACACACAAAACCTCTCTGTACGGTTGAGCTGTTACATGGTGTGTGTCAACGGCTCCTGAAATAGCTCATCTCCAAAATCTCCAAAGTTGCAAGATGGTTTGTCACCCTCCCCCGTTAGCGGAACTGCTCCAACACATGACTGGGATCATCGGCTTCGCCAGCAACAGTTTATCCCTTGATACACCCACGAAAATCTGAAACCGCTATACAGGCAAGAGCCAAATTAGAATTACTCATACATTTTTTCAACTTGTGAACATGGGAAAAGTAATTGGTCGAATTCAAAGGGCGCTAGTCTCCCACGTGCGACTTATCGAATGGGGTGGATTCCGTTTCCGTGATCAAAGTCGAAGTCTCCACCTTTCCTTACTCTGGAGACATTTTCTCCAGCTGAGAGAGCATGCAAAATAAAAAATGGGGAGAGCTGGCTAGAGATTGTGAGAGGCGATCTCTCGATTTTGCATGCTCTCTCAGCTGGAGACAATGTCTCCAGAGTAAGGGAAGTTGGAGATTTCCCGCTCTGTGTGGAGTGCTCACATCTCCAATTATTAGGAAATGCGATGTCTCCATCTCTCGATTTCTCGTGCGTTCTCAGCAGAAAATGACATCTTCAGCGTGATGTACACAGAGAATGAATACACTGAGTTAGGGCATCTAGTGTATGATACATTTACAAATCTCTCGTTTTCGCGCGCTCTCTCGACGCGCGAATACACTCACTATTTTATTTACAAATCTCCCTTTTTTGCGCGCTCTCTCGACTCTCGAATACACTCACTATTGAGTGTATCATACACTAGATGCCCTAACTCAGTGTAGTGAATAGTGAGTGTATTCATTCTGGGTGTAGGAGACTTGGCGCTCTGTGTATGCTTCTGAACGAAGCAGCTCGGTGAACACAGACATTCGGAGAATGCCCGTCCCAGCATTTCAAGAGCGCTATGAAGAGACTCGTGCGTTGCGGTCGCGTAGCGTGCCCTTCTCTATCCAAAGTTCAAATTCAAAATTCTGGAGTTTGGCCAAAAGTGAGCGGCCGTCTCACTGTACACCCGAATTACCTGTGAATATTCCGCTCCGCCAAAGCCGCGGAATGATGCACAAGTCTTCCTAGTCCCCCAGTCCCCCTTCCTAGTGTCGTGAATCCAATCAACATTTTCATCTCATCTTCTTCCTCCAAAGCATGATAGCACCGCCACGTGCCTCCGTCCCTCTGCTTCCTAATGAACTTGATTCTCGTAGAGATTCATATAATCCAAACTTTGAGGAAAATAATGACTCGGATTCATAGAAACCCAGCAGCAAGTCATATTTGTTTCCTCGCATCAAAGAGTATTCTCTTGCTCCTAGATACTATTGACTCTAGTGGAGTGAGAGAACATCCACGCTCATCCGTTGCCCGGGGAGAATACGAAGATTCCTCCTCGCCACACATCATTCCACAGACCGGTCAACCTTACAGAAAGACCTTTGGAGTGAGAGAGCGTGTGAAATCGAGAGAGACTCTCTCACTTTTGCACACTCTCTCACCCTGACCCCTGTCTGTCGGTTTGGAATCATGTGGCCACCTCTCTCTCACGTATTCATGTTTTCGACGCAAGAACAAGCCAAAACATGCGCCCAGGATTATGTGGAGATGGGATGAGGGGCGCCTCTTTATTTTTCTCTTCCCCCGGATACACTTGAGACTAGATACTAACGCATCCAGGGATTGGACTAGGATTGAAGTAGAAAAAAGAAGTTCCATGTATATCTGGAAACGGGCTCACTTGACTGATAGTGAGCTAATATAGCAATTTCCGGAATATTTTTTTCTTGAGAGCATGAATACGTGGATTCCAAAGCGCAGGGAATTTGGCAACATGCGGTGACACAACAATGAACTCACAGGGCACGATCGATAACATAATATTTTCCCAATCAATAGTGGAAATTACAGTATGCACCATCGAATGGTGGGACGGCGGACGCTCTCCGAGGCGGGATTTGCACCGCATCGACTGGAGGAGCTGGAGAGTCCGTGGAAACGCGCTTCTCGTCAGTTTTTATTTAAATCACTGGTTTAATTACCCAAGTTAGAGGTAACATGTATATCTACATTTTGACCCCGACTCCCACGCGTTTTGCTTTTTGGAGAGAAGATTAAATTTGTTTTGCTTCCTTTGATATTCCTCCATCGAGATCAATATCCGTGTCCCAGAAGAATGTTAGCTACATATCGACTGAATAATAAAAAGCAGACGACATTTTGCGAGTGTTGATAGGATCTACCTATGTAATTTCTGCTCGCTGAATATCTTACATGATAAGCGACTTTTAGGATTGTTTTTGATGTGTCACGAAGCTATTCTAGGCAGCGGAGCTTGATTGAGCAGTCAGAAAAGGGACACATTAAGTGAAAACGCATTTGGTTAGGGAGTAAAACAGGTATAGCGTGTGTCGAACACTATGACGCATAGTAATAGATGTTCGCATACTATTTCAATTAAGGTTTTAGAAATGTTAATTAACTAATTTAATTTAGTATCATTCGACGACTGCCCGGCAGGCGATTTGAGCAAGCAAACCCTTGTAAAGCAAGCTACCAGCATTCTCGAGGAGAAGAAGAGACGGTTTGTTAGCTATTTTCGTGAATAAATTAACTATTGGATTTGAAAATCGTTAAAATCGTTCTGTTGCCTGCTAGATTACTGCAGAATGGTCAATGATTGAGAGTGCCTAACAATTACCGAAATTGCTTCCATTTTGCGCGGTCGACGTAGTCGTATTCGATCCAATCCGTGGAAGAAGACCAGAAATAAGTCGGTAATCCTCAACTTTTGAGTAGTGATCAGACTCTCCGCATTCTGCATGTTCTCTCATCGGTCAGACAGTGCGAGAGACCAGGCAGAATTGAGAGGGTCAGACCATTACTCCAACTTTATCTTGCCTCTCATCGCCCCATGTGTTCGCGGAATCCGAAAGGTGTAGCAAATGTAGGGCTTCATCGAAAGCGTCGGTAACTTTCGCTCAAGGATTCCTGATCCGTATAAATGTCCACTCATCCTTTCTTTCCTCCTTCGCAAAGCCTTCGTTTCCTGGGAATGGAGACATATTGGGAGTCATGCCTAGACGCTATTTCAATGATCTGCGACAGTGACATCTGAGATTGTTGGATGAAAAGCAGTAGCAATACTTGGGTTTATTCCTGTTATTTGTTCGAGCACATCTGTGAGAAATATAATTGAGTTTCATACATTCATTTTAAAATCGAGCAATGCATAGCCTAACTGGTGGACAAGCTTGTTGCAAGTGTAACGAATCTAATTGAATATGATTACAATATCGATTGCTAATTCAAGTGTACTACAAGTTGAATAAGTTAAAACTATAGTAGGTATGACTGTTTCGCTCCCTTAGCGTCAGACAGTCATACCTAATATTGATTATGAGTACTAAATCGCTACAAGAAAGGAAAAAAATTATTTACAGGAACCGCACCACCTTCACGTCAGACCAGATACGGTGCCTCGAAGAGGTGAGCTAAATTACTGCACTAAAATAATGCACAAATACTAAAAATTAGAATTTCAAATATGGAAAGAACTATACGTCATATCTTCATTTCGTTTTTTTCCCACACCCGCTTCATTTTTTCGACTAGTAAAAGATTGGACATCTTCTTCGGTTATTTATTGGTCACACATCATTCCACCACCCGGTCAACCTTACAGAAAGGCCTTTGGAGTGAGAGAGCGTGCGAAATCGAGAGAGACCCTCTCACTTTTGCACACTGTCTCGCTCTGACCCTGGTCTGTATGTTTGGAATCATGTGGTCATTCAGTAATATCTATTCCAGTCCTTCAATAACTGCCAGTACCCCGATGTGTACACCCGCGAAGGGCTCGCGAACAAGTGTGACCTACCGGAAGTTCGTGTACAGGTGACTATTTTTTTAAAAATTCAATTTCCAATGTTCCCCATCCCCACCTCGGTGTATCCTCGGTGGTAAGACCTTAGGCGCAGGGACCGTATCTCTTTGTTAACTCTCGCGGACCTAATAGCGCATGTTCTCACGAAATTCGTCCTCGTCCCCCTCGTGTGACTGTTGTTGTTGCTGTCTAATCGCCTTGTCCTCACCCTCTGTCCTCACCGCAACTGATCGAGAAAGATAAGATCTGCGCATGTCCCTCGCGCAAGAGATTAGTGAGATTGTTAGAGTCTGTCTCTAACTGCTCACAGGGAAATAAGTCTACGACTGTTGACTTCTCGGCTACCGAGCGACGACTTCATAAGTCTACTCGCTTCGATTAGAGGCACGGGAGCTGCACTTTCTAGACTTTAAAGTCGTCGCTCAGTAGCAAAGACTTCTGAAGTCGTAGACTTATTTCCCTCTGAGTGAGGGGGAACGGAATGAACGTCTTGAAATATAAACCATCAACGCATTTGGTGGTCACTTTCCAGCAATGGCTAACGTGGATGTACTGACTTTATCAGGTAGTTTTTTAAAGTTTTTTTTCTTTGATACCAGCTATTGTCCACGGCTATTAATAAAAAGGGATATCCTTTATTTTCACTTTCCCTAAAGTCCCAACCAAATATGTTTCAACGTTCTAAGTAATTCCACATTTGAAACATGTCCTAATTTGGTCGCAATATTGGACTTATATAGAAACAAAGCGAGTAGAACAGTTGGGAAGGCGTCAGTCTGGCTAATTGCCGGCTAAGCCGTGACGCGACCAACACTTACATTGCCTGGTTGTAACCTGAGAAGCGACGAACGCGCCACATGACTCCAACCCTACAGACCAGGGTTAGAGCTAGATAGTGTGCAAAAGTGAGAGAGTCCCTTTCTATTTCACACGCTCTCTCACTCCAAAGGCCTTTCTGTAAAGTTGACCGGCCTGTGGAATGATGTGGCGCGCCATGGGGCGAGAAGGCAATCACAGTTGAGCCATCCATATTCTCATCACATGGGGGCCAGGGTGAGAGAATGTGCGAAAGTGAGACAGTCAATATAGATTTTACTCGCCCTCTCATTTTAAACCACTTTCTGTGGGATTGCACGACATGTGGAATGATGTGCCCGTAACTTAACTAGCCGGGATGTGTTGAGGTTAAATACACTACGCTCTATGCGTACACTACGCTCTATGCACAGTTCTGAGTGCAGGTTCGGTCCAGGCGAACGGAAGAAAAAACAGACAGACAGACAGACAGACACAATGATTTCCTATAAGTGGAGGAATTCCTCGCGAAGATGTACAATTGCCCGATAATTTTTGCGAGTTGTAAAAGCAGTATAGCGGTCTGTTGATCCGAATAGACATGCTAAAACATCACTCGTCAATTAACCTCATCGACTGCGCGCTGTAACCTGAGATGCGTGAACCGCGCGCCGTGGGGTCAAGCGATCGGATTGACGAGAGTGCGGAAACTGCCAATTTATCGAGGCTTCCGGGTACCAGTGGCTAATGACGGGCGAAATCTGGTGCCAATGGGTTCCCCATTTGCAGGTATGGTTCCAAAATCGTCGGGCCAAGTTTCGACGGATGGAGCGGCACCACACGAGCCCGGGCGAGCTGGTGACGGGGCCGAAGAGCTGCTTCAACCCGCAGCAGCAGTTAGTTTTAGTTTTTTTTGAAACCACGTAGCCTTAGGTTTAAAATAAAAGAAGATAGAAGAACGAACTTGGTACCTGATCGAAACTGAGACAAATGTTTTTTGATTAACTCAAAATATCTTGTTCTTTTCATTTTTGACTTTTTAAATGATCTTTAATAGCGATTTTTTACATTACCCGAATGAGATGAGTGTAATTTTAAGTTTTAGAGACAGCTTATTCTTGATTGATTTGCGAAACATAGAATTGCCGGCCAGTTCTATGAAAATTCACGAATGAATTCAGGCGATTCAGGCGTGAATTATGAACATGATCGACGAGAATCTCTGTTAAAAATGCATTTAGAAACGTTCCAGTGATCAGCTGAGCTTGAAGCCTTTGGATGAGCATATAATGAAAAAAATTGTTCAAAACCGTACCAGAACCATATCCTGAATCTGTCTCAACTGTGGTCGATTTCTTAGAAAAAAGACACTTCCTTATCTATCGAAATCCATCGATGATCCAAGCAATCAAAGACCTTGTCTTTCAAAGATTACGGCTAAAAGCTATACACCGGAGATCCGTATGGAAATGACGAATTTTAAGATGGATACCTCAACACGAGAGAATGCGGAGAATAAAAACAAAAATAAATATTTCTCTATCGAGGTTGCAAAGCTCGTAATTAGAAAATGACAAATTCTCACTTCTAGCCTAACGATCTTTGATATTAACAGGACACACAATGTTCGGATTGTCAGAGAAGCGGCCACATAGTGTGTTTCCCTAATTGGGAAAATGCGCCGAACAGCGGCTCTTGGACGCCTTTTCCCAATTAGGGAAAGACACTCGTTGCTCGTTTGCCTTACATTCCTTGAGGCACTAGAACATTGTGGACATGTTTCAGGCAGTGGCAGCCTGGCTCTGGGCCGGGCACGGGCCCAGTAGGCACTCCCACCGGTCTGATACCGAACATTCCGCATGATCCCTTCGCACCCGCTTCTCAGGTTGGTTCCCAGCACGGACTTCCGACGTTTAGCAGAATGTTGCGAAAACGAAAATTTTCTACAGGAAATGCTCATGTCTCCGTGCTCTCCGATGATCAAGCCGGAGCCGTTCTTGCACAGGTGAAACGAAAAAATAGTTTTACAAAAGCAAATTAAATATTTTAGTCCGCTTACTCGCCACGTTTCTGCGCCCGTCGTCAATTTTCCGATGACCGACTTCAAAGACGTAAAAACTGAGATGGACGGTCAGTTAGTATTGAGAATAACCACCTGAGAATAGCTTAAAATTGTTTTTTAAAGGGACAGTAAAGACACCGTTGAATTCCCGCAAATTTCAAGATCTCACCACGACTTTCGGCCCGCTGGATGAAACAAAAGCATAGGGTGGGTATCGAACCCGCGACCTCACGATTGCTAGACAAGCGTTTTACCGCTGCTCCACTTGGGCTGATAACGGATAGAGCGCACACCATCTCTATCCCTACGTCGCTTATGGAAATTGGATCAAATGAACAAGAATTTGTGTGTTTACTGTCCCTTTAAGAAGTGAACTTTTCAAAATTCAATTTGTAAAAATATAAGGCATCACCCGAATTTTCCACGTTTTTTTCGAATCGATAACAAAGTGCGATTCTTTTCCTAGGTGTCTTCAACAATTGCCCTTATTATCAAGCTTCACGGTGCGATCGAAATTCGTATTAAACAAGGAAATATTATTTGCAGACATCAAGACGCAGTTCAAGTCGTTTGACGTTGATGAGATGATCGACGTCGTTGAGCCATTCAATCCGGGATTGGAAGGTAAGCAATCGATTGCGTAGCTATGATGAAATGTCACGCACATTTTCCCGATCAAAGAACTGTGCGGAATTTGTATTACGAATTATACAAATAGTGTACAAATAAAGAACAAAGTCCAGTTGAATCATGCTTCTGTGGAACAGAGGCATCATTCAACAGGCGCATGACCAAACGATTGAATAAATTATCTGATTTTGATTTGAAAGTCATTCATATATATCAGTTTTTGTTGCGATTACATAGTGATGACGTAATCTTATTATTTACATGTTCAGGCTGCTCGCAGTCCTTCCCCGACGTATCACTGGGCGCACTCAGCACGAATTACGTCACTGGTAAGATTGCGTAGTGATGACGAAATTCATCTTTCCCTTACTTTGTGGGAAACTCTTCGCTACATTGTTATCGGAAACGAGGCGTGGGAAATGGGGCAACACTTCCCAGGCGAACCTAATGTACTGTCCGCGCACTTGATGCTGTTCCTAGAGTACGGGACCAACTTTGAAAAAAAACATTCTTGCAATGTTTCTCCCCGTACCCCTTTCTGGAGATGTTACTGTCCCATTTCCAGGCACGTTTGATGACCTTTCTGCGGCGTTCGGTGTTCTATCGTCCATCAGTGAAGAGAGGACAACGCCGCTCATGCACTGATCAACTGTATTTGAGTCAAAATGAGGGGCAAAAATCGATAGGTCGAGTGAGTATTTCGCATACTCCCTCGACCGGTAAACTCTTGACAAAGTGTGCGTGAGACTGACCCCTTCAACTTTTTTCAACACTTATTACTGCATAAAATACAATTTCATTTAATCATTGACAATATTTCCTTCTCGTACTATACACCTCTTCAATATCTTCACACAGAGTTAGAAACATCAATTGGTCTCGAAATATCTCCCTATTCCAATCGATAATTGTTTTGACTTCTATTCATAGCAGAAATATTATTCTCCTATCTATGTATTTTCGAAAATTATACTCGTACTGATTCACCTTTCTGATCTCATCAATTTTACACTCTATCTAATGATGTCATCGAGGAATTATTTCATGATGCTTTGTGATTATCAGCTATCAATATCGATAAAATATAAATATATTTTACGTTGTTGGAAACTCACGCCATAGTGCAAGCCCCGCCCCTCACTTCCTGACAATGCTCTCTGTGGCACATACGAGGAGACGGGGGACTCCGCCCCCTCTGGTATGTAGGCTCCGCCCCTCCGCCCTAACTGGCTCCTTCCGGTCCATTGTCTTTCGATTGACTCTATTCAAGCCATCAATCATGGAGCTACAGCCCCTGCACGATCCCATTGGATGTACGTTGAATTTTTGATAATCACCTGATTGTGACAACTTATTGCTCCTAAAAGGCGTCACCTCTGTTACGCTATCAGTGGAACACAAACCAGTCGTGCTCAGATGTCAAATATTGAGATCATACTCTGGTTTCTCTTTCATGATTTTTTTCGCGCATCAATGACGATGGACGATTAGTTGCCATTGGTACTGGATCCATTATTACAAATTCACAAACACTCATCCAAAATAATAAAACGTTCCGTTGATAATCCGTGCTGAACAACAGATACGGCTGCGAGAGAGCATGAGAAAGCGAGAGACGCTCCGAGGTATAGAAAGAGAGTACACCACCAGTAGTCCATTTCATAAACGTATCGTTTTAAAATTGTAATACGATCACGATGACACGCAATTGATTCTTATTATATTACGCGTTTGTCAGTGCATAAGTTCTGAGTATCTGCCAATGAACTAAATTTCGAGCATTCTGAGAGAGGCAAGCACGTTAACGCCGTCATAAGAACCTTAAAATGTAGGTTAAAAACACAACACATGCCAAAAAGACCCCTTTCTCACTGCATTCGAAACAGAGTCGGCGAGAACGAGTTAGAGAAGGAGAGAGATGACGAGAGAGCGTGCCAAATGAGAGGGTCAGACAACGAGATATGCTCTTGGCATGGTGCCAACTCGATGCTGTGTTCTGGAGGCTTGAAAGGTCTAAGGAATAGCACATTTGCAGTCACTACCTACCCCGACTACGTCCTCGCCCATCCCATCCAGCACATTCCCTCGATGACACTGCTACCGCTCGGCTCGGACGGGTCGCAGGTGAAAAATTATCATTTTTAATTTTAAAAAAAATATGCCTCTTCAACTCACGTACTCCCTACACCGGCTAGTTCACAAGAACTATAGATAACTAACTAAGTTTATCAATAATTGATTTTTCACTAATTCCATCTCAAATCTGGCAGAATCAATTGTTGATAAAAAAATTCTGTTCTGATAAACTCAACTCTGGTAAACCCTTCTGACACAGGGCTCGCGCGGATCTGTGGAGAATGCGGGACCAGAAACAGATGCGGGAGGAGCAGCAGGCACGAAGAGAGGCGAGTGGTATCAAGTATCGAGTAGTAGAGATGGTGTGTGAGCGTGAAAGGGTAGCAATCGTAGTGCAAACGCTCTCGCTGCAGACCCCTTCCTGAGGCTAGGGTCTGATTTTGTAGTTATCAGGGTAATCATAAGATAACTCTAGAATTTTGTAAAATCAAAAAGCGCCTACAATATTGTGGTTTCACAAGTCAATGAAGTGTCTAGCAAATCACCTCTAGCCAATGTCATGTCCTTCTATTCCTCCACTTATAGGAAATCGTTGTGTCTGTCTGTCTGTCTGTCTGTCTGTCTGTTTGTCTGTCTGTTTTTTTTCCGTTCGCGTGGCAGACATTACTACTTAACCTAAAAAAAAAACACGAAAATCAATAAATCAAAAATCAATAAATTAATCAACACTACCGTAACCTACAGTACCCCTCAAAAAGTTCGCTGGGGCAACCACACTTCCTTGGGTCAGATACATGATTTTTGTCAAAACACGAAAATCAATAAATCAATCAATACTACCGTAATCTACAGTAACCTCAAAAAAGTTCGTTGGGGCAACCACACTTCCTTGGGTCAGATACATGATTTTTGTCAAAACACGAAAATCAATAAATCAATAAGTGCTACCGTAACCTACAGTAAAAAGTTCGCTGGGGCAACCAAAGTTCCTTGGGTCAGATACATGATTTTTGTCAAAAACACAAAAATCAATAAACCAATAAGTGCTACCGTAACCTACAGTAAAAAGTTCGCTGGGGCAACCAAAGTTCCTTGGGTCAGATACATGATTTTTGTCAAAAACACGAAAATCAATAAATCAATAAGTGCTACCGTAACTTACAGTAAAAAGTTCGCTGGGGCAACCAAAGTTCCTTGGGTCAGATACATGATTTTTGTCAAAAACACGAAAATCGATAAATCAATAAGTGCTACCGTAACCTACAGTAAAAAGTTCGATGGGGCAACCAAACTTCCTTGGGTCAGATACATGATTTTTGTCAAAAACACGAAAATCAATAAATCAATAAGTGCTACCGTAACCTACAGTAAAAAGTTCGCTGGGGTAACCAAACTTCCTTGGGTCAGGTAAAGAGTTGCCACTACGCCACTTCGTAGCATAGTGGCAACTTTTTTCGATGGCCCTCCTGGACCGAACTGTACCCGGCGACTGAAGTACCCCTGGACCGAACTATTCCCGGCGAATGAAGTCCCCCTGGACCATACTTTGAAAACGTAGTGCGCTTAACCTCCACGCACCCCGCTAGTTTTTTTTCGCATTTTCCTTATAAATCGCTTCAAAATCGCGATATCTTCCCAGATCCTTTTGCATATGATAACTGACCAGAATAGCTTTCAAATTTTACTAAATTAATTTAACCAAATCCATAGCCAAGTGGGTTACGCGCCAGACTTTGAATCCGAGACCCCGAGGTTCGAACCCCGCCGCGGGCAAATCTTTTGCCGCATTATTCCCAAGTGCCACTGAAGCAGGCTGCCGAGCTTCCCCCTGGTCCGAGCCTGAAGTAGGCTGCCGAGCTCCCCCCTGGACCGAACATGGAGCAGGCTACTGAGCTTCCCCTTGACCGAACCTGGAGCAGGCTACCGAGCTCCTCCTGGACCGAACCTGCACCCAGAACTATGCATAGAGCGTAGTGTACGCATAGAGCGTAGTGTACGCATAGAGCGTAGTGTACTTAACCTCAACACATCCCGGCTAGTTCTAGCAAAGATACATTTCTTCGAAAATTGAATGCATTCAGATCGCAAGCGCAATCGAGACGAGTCGAACAAGAAGCGGCGTAATCGCACCACCTTCACTACCTTCCAGCTGCACGAACTGGAAAAGGCGAGTTGGCTATGCTACTTTGTAAAGTAATTTGACATACTGATAAAACCGAAAACTCCCGAAGTGTTTATTGATAGCTTTCTAGTGGAGAATAGAACCAAAATTGCCATAATCAGTACCGTATGACTACCGTATTCAGTCGTTCGAGAAGTGTCACTACCCGGATGTCTACGCGCGAGAGAAGCTGGCGGGTACGGTCAAGCTGGCGGAAGTCAGGGTGCAGGTACGGTAACATATCGATCAAAACGTACGATTTACACAAACGCATATTATCTTATAAACAGTTCTGCAACCCATTCTTTGAATAGAGTTGTGGTCTGTTTTTAAAACTTTTCTGGCATTCGACTATCACCTACTATTCTGCACAATCAATTGAGTTTCACCGAAAGATAATGAAGGAGTAGACAGGTCGCGGATTCAGCAATGTAGTAGCAGTTGGATCCAGATATAAAAAAAATCACAAAAGATTCACCTTACTTTTGCCATATTTTCTTCCTTAATACGACGCTTCCTTCGCTTTTTTGGTCGTACCGCCACTTAGCGCCTCACTAGAGCTGTCAAGCAGGCCCAAGTGTGTGACAAATGCAATTAGTCGACAAGCGACGCACGAAAATGGAGCGTCGAATCTGAAGTCGCCCCGAGGCGCCTAATGGATGAGCAATCATTGTGTCGCTACCAATTAGGGCAAGTTGTCAGGCGCCGCTGTCGCGACGAACGAAAATGAGGGGGGGGAGGGGATTGACAGGGTACGGTAGTGCTGAATGATTGTGCCCCTTCCCAAACGATACTTCCCATAGAGTCTTTATTTACTGTACATCGTTCGTGTAATCACACATTATTCCGTTGCGCCTTCGGACGTCGATAAAATATATCACGGTACAGTTGACGGGGAGGGGTGGTCGCTTTCTACTCGTTATTTGAAAATCAAAAACAGTACTTCGAATTTCAAAAAAATAAATATTATTCGACTGTTAGTTGCATACGAAATTCGCATTAATTCACTGATTCAGACTGCCTGCATAATGGCCACCAGGTTAAACATATTTAATTCCATCTGGATGGCTAAAATTGTCACTCATTGTTGTTCCTGCAACGTTCTTCTTTTAAAGGAATAACGTGCACCCCGTGGGGCGCCTCTGACTACCGTAATCCTCCTCCTCCCGTTAATCCGTGTGAGAGTCGATCTAATGAATGGGCGCATTTGTCTCAACCGCGCGCCTCTCTGTTAGAGACAGTCGATTTGCGGATAATCCCTCTATTCCCACCTCTATCGTTCTAGAGAGAGAGAAACAAGGAGAGTGTCGGGTTTCCTAGGTTGACTCTTTGTTCTTGAGGGGGAGATTGCCTGCTGGATACAATAGGGACTCTGATTTTTTTTTGTCCGCGCCGTGAAAAGCAACTCATTGTGCAATGCAAATAACTAGTTTATTTTATGAGCTGTGCCCTAGCTATCACATCATTCCACAGGCCGGTCAACCTTACAGAAAGGCCTTTGGAGTGAGAGAGCGTGTGAAATCGAGAGAGACTCTCTCACTTTTGCACACTCTCGCTCTAACCCTGATATGTAGGTTTGGAATCATGTGTATGACTTCTGATGCACACATTATTGTGGATTCCTCGTTCAAAACGTGTAAAATTACAATGCTAAGTGTGACGAAAATTAGCCTTGTCATTGAAATGATCAATTGATATCGTGCACACGTACTAAATGTTAATCATTAAATTTATTTAATTAATTTCAGGTCTGGTTCCAGAACCGGCGGGCCAAGTGGCGTCGCCAGGAGAAGCAGGAGGCCATGGGCCAGATGGACCTGCCGCCAGTCAGACAGTCGACGGGAACCGCTCCATCATGGTGAGAATATAATAGAATTATTTCGAGAGGTTGATTCCCAAATCAAATGTGCTTCAAGCAGTTTAAAATAAGCAAATTGCGTGAAACGGGAATGCGCTGAGGGAATGAATAAAATATTTCGAAACGGAGCATTATCAACTGTCCATCCAACGGTTTGAAATAAGGAATTGGCCCGAAACATGAATGCGCAAAATGTACACAATGAAATAACTTTTTTCTTCTTATTTTTGAAAATGCATCCTTCGCGAAAATCGTATTTGCACAAACTTGCTTCTTTTTAGTAATATAAGTGAAACACAAAGATGCTGGGCGATACTTTTACCATTGGTTACTATAATATGACTGGGTCACAGTTCAAATGACAATTTCTATGTTTGCGATTCGGTTTTTTATCGACAATACATATTTATAAACCCATTAATCAGGTCGTGGATGGCACATCATCCCTCCTCCATCGCGCCAATTCCACCAGTACCCCATGGACTCATCGTACGTTTTTTTTGTTTTGTTTCTCTTAAAGTATGAATACCTACAGTATCCCTTGCTTGCTGCCTGGCAGTTTGATTGCACGATAGAATGAACGCTTTTTTATTTATCGCATTTGGACTGGTTCTGAAAGGAAGTTGTACATACTCTGTGAACAAAGTCACTAGGATCAGGAAAAAAATGTGGAAATTCTCTGGTGTCCTGGTTCTAGTGACTTCTTCCTGAGTGTGCTTTGCCCCGATTATTGTGTGATGGAAATATGGCGTTGTTTTGAGTGGTAGATCACACCCAGAGCCCTCCATTCTACTCCTCCAACTACGGCGCCTACCAACCATCTCTGCAAATTCTTCCCGTCAAAGTGAAACTCGAGTTCGACAGCCGTCCAACCTGCGCAGACAGCCGCACACGACTAAGGAGCACGAACGAAGGAATTGAATGGATCCCGGACATGGAGGGAGAGACTTGCGATTGTTGCTGAGAGGTGACTTCGATATCGTTATTTAGACGACGTTTGGAATGATCAGACCCCCATTTGCTAGGAAGAACATAGCCTGTGTTGCATGATATCACGCCTCTCACGAGAGAATCGGGCTGAAACACATCTTTTGCGGATTTGGCCAAAAAAGTGAAATTGAGTTATCTGTGGGGTTATTCCTCCTTAGGGATGCCTAACAACCTCCCAAAAGCTTAAACCACCAATATCATTTTGGAGGTCTTTACACCGAGTTGGATCTCGGGGTATCCATCTTTGAGCTCGATTTTCTCGGTTGTGGGTTGTTTTTGTGAAAATTTTTGTTTTAACGACCCCGGCTAATTTCTGGAGCTCTATCGATCCATGTACTTCATTTATCGAGAAATTGAATTTCTAATGCGCTACACTCAGGCCAATATTTCTCAAAAATGTAGGAAAAGCGGGAGCTCTAATCTCTTGAGCATGTAGATCTCATCAAGATCTTTCGAATGAGTAGCTTATGGTGAAAATAGCCGGGGATATGGGAGAGTTGTATACTTTTGAAAGCCCGAGATGATTTGAAGTAAATTTTCTTCACCATTGACCGCGCGGTCTCTGACACGAGAAATGAAATGATCTTGTAATTCTTCCATTTCTTCCCTCTTTCCTGCATAAGACCGGTTATCGCTTAACAAAATTTACTTCAAATCATCTCGGGCTTTCGAAAGTACACAACTCTCATATCCCCGGCTATTTTCACCATAAGCTACTCATTCGAAAGATCTTGATGAGATCTACATGATCAAGAGATTAGAGCTCCCGCTTTTCCTACATTTTTGAGAAATATTGGCCTGAGTGTAGCGCATTAGAAATTCAATTTCTCGATAAATGAAGTACATGGATCGATAGAGCTCTAAAAATTAGCCGGGGTCGTTCAGACAAACATTTTCACAAAAACAACCCACAACCGAGAAAATCGAGCTCAAAGATGGATACGCAGGGTACCTACCCAGCGTACCTACGGATCCCCATGATCCTGGATGTCCAAAACTTTGGGAGGATGTCCGCCATCCCCAGGCATGATTTAATCCATGTAAATCTCATTTTCACTTTTTTGGTCCATTGCATCCGCCAGCTCGATTCTCTCGTGAGAGGCGTGATATGTGAGAGAACTTGCGAATACGGCTTCAAATATTTTGCCTAATTTAAAAAAAAAACTGACTACAAATTCAGAGTCACGAGGACATCTTCGCCGGTGGCTTTCCTTTCGGCGACAAATCGCAAGCGACCGGACTCTTTCCTGATACCAAAAGTGAGTTTTGTAGCATTGCCCTGAAAAACTAAATAAAACTAAACAAAATGATCAAATACGAAATCCCAGAAATTCAGGATATGTTCGCTTCTAACCGAAATCACTTAAATCGAATATCGATTTTTTAACCGTTTCCAAAGGTTAATTTGCAGCCCCCATCTGCATCTCCTACATACCCACAGCCGGCTATTCAAATGGTGATTTTTTTCCTCTTTTTTTCCACTACGGATGTGACAGGAACTACCGAATTAGCATTGAACAACTGATTGCCTCCTCTTGAAGCATAACCAAAAACTGTGTCCCTTTTGCACATAAACTTGGAAGAATTTAATCTAATTATTTTGTTAATAATCCAATTTCCAGGTGCCCTTCCCTCCCCATCAACCGGCTTTTCCACCCTCTTCACTCCCCTCCCAACCTCGATCCATTCGGAGCTGATTCAACAACAAAATGCACTGCGCAACGACTCCAGCGGAGATTATAATGAGAACAAGAACTTTGTGCTAGCTTAACCCATTCCTCTCACAGGGAAATAAGTCTACGACTGTAGACTTCCCGGCTACCGAGCGACGACTTCATAAGTCTACTCGCTTCAATTAGAGGCAGGGGAGCGACCTTTTGTCGACTTTAAAGCCGTCGCTCAGTAGCCAAGACTTCTAAAGTCGTAGACTTATTTCCCTCTGAGCTGTCACTTACATAAACTTGTGTCGTGATCTCTCGTATGTTAGTCCATTAAGATCGCATACCTCATATTGCTTTACTGGGCCATATAAATTTATTTGCAAATGTAACAATGCATTCATATCCATTCAAATTTAATCAGGCCCAGGCACATTTCTGAAGCAGCAAAAAATGCAAAAGTGAGCGGTCGTGGATGAATCTCGATGAGGGATGAGTTCAGAATGATAACCCAAAGAGGTCCGGACCAACTCGATGCTCTCTGCGCTACTTTGCGCTTATATAAGACGTAGATAGCCATGGGCATTCGCGAGACGGGTTTGAGCGTAGTAAGAAAAGCGAGACGGCTAGAGAGAACGGGTGAGTCAGTGCAGAGGGACACTCTTTTATAGAGACGACTGTGTGAGCTAGAGAGAGAGTACTCGAAATACTCTTTCCATCAAGAAACTTCGTATTTTGCGTTCTCGTTTATTCTACAATCATACAAAAACAATAAGCGATATTTAGTTGCACTCGAGATTCGAAGCAATTGCTTGTCCGTACTGAGAGAATCCATTCTCGCAAGGAAGATTGTCGATGTTGATTCTAGCTCTGGTACCGTACTGAAAGTATTCGATAAAGGAGCCATTCCATCTAGACTTAAAGTACCTTCTGGAAAGAGAGCTGCTTGTTGTTCTCACAGTACAGCCAGCAGGTTCCGAAGCGGCAGTGACCGGTTATTCCGGCAGGAGAACCTCCTTGAACGACGCAAGTATCGATCTCATTGGGCTTGGCTGGAAGAGATGATTATTGATTAATTTATTGAAATTCAACTCACATTTGCACGAAACGGAGGTGATGGTCTTGGGTCCGCCGTTTCCTCCAGAAAGAACACAGGTGTTCTTGTTCAAGAACAGACGGCCGTTGTATTCGGCTGTGGTGTTGTCGGAGTACTGTAGAGTATTGATTGATACTATCGAGTTCAGAACAATTACCGTGTACTGGAGAACTCCGGACTCGCAGAGCACTTGGAATCTGGTAGAATCGTAGTCGAAATAATTGACTTTGGAGGAATCGCATCCGGCACAGGCGAAAAAAAGGAACGTTGCAAGCATTCGAAGACGAGAGAACTGATATCGATTGATTGATAAATGATTTTACATTTAATCAAATTTAAAAATTATCCCACTATGGAATCGTTATGGGAAGATGATATTTGATCATTAAATCAAATTACCATTGGAAGGAGTGGAATAAGCGCAAAGAGGGGCTCCGTAGTTGTCAGAGTCGAAGAAAGATCCAGTACAGTTGAGGCTACCGTAGGTGTTGGAAACATCGGCGTCATCATAGGGCTGAATGTATACTGTAAAATCCATAAATATTGTCATGCTCTACCGAGGAGTGGAAGGATCCCGATGTATGGCAAACTTTTTCACAAGCTGAGGAAACAAGCGAGTCACTACAGAAATTGTCGAGGGGACAATTGAAGTACTGATCGGTGAATTGGGTGTTAGAAGTGTCGCATGAGCAGCTCTGAGCCGAAGCGACAGCCAGAGAAGAGAGGAGAATCACCAGAAGAGCCATTTCTGAAAGAGGAGATTTGATAGAACTGAACAGGAAAAGAGAAGCAAGGAACAGTAGAGTGGTCTAGACGTCACGACTGGCCGCTTTTATATGAATCTGGAATATTAATATCGCGTCTGTCTCTCTCTCTCTCTGTTCTCTGTTGTATCTCGTTACGAATTGCCTACCTCGATCATTTTAATATTCAAACAGTTTTTTATGTGTGTCCCGCCGTTTTTGATATGGGAGACCAGATTAAATTTATTGAATGGGCAAAGTTATGAGATTTTTGTGCGGCAAACGGAATCGTGCTCTAGACATTGATCAGCAGTGAGAAATGAAGATACATTTCAAAATTTGGCCCGTCGCATTAAAAATTGAATTGCGAGGAAGATTATTTAAAATTCATATTAAGTCGGCGCTCCTATGTGAATTATAATGGAAACATAATTTTTTATGCAAATTGAGCAACTCGTGGAAGATAGATGGGGCAAGATCGACTGGCTGGTCATCGTGAAATCGAGATAAGCCTACGTTACATCTTGTTACACACAAGTACGTCACACAAGTGAAGTGATATCATTAGGATTAAATTGTCTCCCCCCTAGATGCAGAACACATCTATCTGTAATAGATGCTTGAAAAATCACCTTCTCGAAACGTTCATTTCAACTCTACCTAATGAGCACTGAAAAGTATCATCCATTGTCTGATGGCCGTCACATACGCCTTCCAAGCATTCGACCAGTTTTTATAGAGCAGACTGATGAAAAAAAAACAAGAGGGAAACAGCAAAAAGTCTGCCAGCCCGATGCGGGGCTCGAACCCGCGACAGCCAGATTAAGAGTCTGGTGCTCTACCGACTGAGCTAACCGGGCAGTGGTGACATTCTCGCTGGCGCACATGATGTCTTCCCAGCTAGCGCGACATCACTAGCCGGTTTAGCTAGTTTCGTCGGCGAACGGCGGCATTTGTGTCGAAAGTTCGATGATTTCGAGTTGATTAGAGGGAGCGACACTTTTCTCCCAATCAGTTCTCACTCATTTTCGCAATAGTTACCATGATAGTCACACTTCTCCTCTCGCTCATCGCTATTTCCACTGTAATCGCGGAAGGTTCAGGTAGTTTATTCTTTAAAAAAAATATTACCCGTTTCCGCTTATGGCAAGAGCACATGTAGAGCCTAAGATATTGCGGAAGAATCAGGTTTTTTTAAAAGAAAATTCAATTATTCTTTCTGCTTCTTTTACCGGTACAATAAGATCACAGTTATCACCCAAAACATAGCTCAGCAACATTCAATGATATGGGCAAAGCCAATTACTTACTATAATAGTGATATATTTTAATCCAGTCTTCGACTTTCTCAACTATGTCGAAATCGAGACTGAGCGGCCCATTCCCGTTTCCTTAAATCCTCGTGAGTTTTGAATATTTCAACAACTTCATTGACTAACCGCATTGAGTCAACGAAGAGATGGTGGTGTGACCGTTATCAGTACGTTATCGGCAAAGTTGCCAATCAAACTCGTTTTATCGGCTATTCAGAGCGGGACTTTCCTTACTCTGGAGACACTGTCTCTAGTTGAGAGACCATGCAAAATCGAGAGATCACCTCTCACTATCTATAGCCCGCTCTCCCCATTTTACGTGCTCTGTCAGCTGGAGACAATGTCTCCAGAGTAAGGAAAGTTGGAGACTTCCCGCTCTGAGTACAAACTGTCATAATAGTGCCGCCCACGCAACAACGTTTAAATTGCCTTGCACCAGTTCTGTATTTCAGCGAAAATCTATAACTATACATCCGCTTTTTAACACATCTAATTCTCATTTCGCAGTGCCCTGCTCCTCCTTTACAACAGTGCCTGGCGCACCAACGGAGTGTTATTGCGAGGCAAGTTATGGAATGGCTTCGTAGAACATCTACATTTCGCAATTGTCTACTGATTTGTTAGGAACGGTCTATCCCTTTACATCAAACATACAACAAGAGAATTTTAAAAAAATTACAATATTTTCAATAGTTGTTTACACTAGTCCATAACTTTGATGGTGGAAATATTTTTTCTCTCGAGAGACCACCATAATAGTGGTACCCCGCAGCATAAACTCAAATGATAACGGTGAAACTTATTTGTCAGGAGCGATCGCTCTACCGCATCACCACCAATGGACTCTGTGTGATGACAGGTATATTCATACGTAATACTTAATACTTAATACTTTATTCTCCATCTGGAATGAGGCTGAGGACAGTTATCTTGACGTGATGATGGATTCTTCGGCTCAGGATTGAGCTGTTTTGTGTGGAGAATCATTCAGTTTTCGTGTCACAATCACAACTTACGGATTCGGCGAATCTTTTAATGCGAATCTTTTTATATTAAAGAAGATGCCATGCTAAATGAGACAGTGCCTTTTCATTTTCCCATGTTCCCCGTTCGTTTAATTCTTCCTTTGTTTTCACGTCGCTCAGAATCGCAGTAGAGTGCGAAATATGAGACCACGGTCTCTTCATTTCGCACACTCTCTCGTCTGTCGACCGGTCTAGAGAGTGTGTGAAATGAAGAGACCGTGGTCTCACATTTCGCACTCGGAATCACAGGCTTCGACCCGTGCCCGCCCGGACTGATCAATGTTTACGGCGCGTGTGCTGGAACAGGCGCAATTTTGGTAAGTGCTGAAGATAAAAAACAAGCTTGCAATTCAAATGGGATATGATTTAACAATTTCAGAAAGTGCTCAAAACCGAGTGCGTTACGAGCATGCGATTTCATTATGGCGACTGCGTGCCGTATGTGAGTTGTTGATTTACTTACTTTAAATAATTTATTGTTTTGTAAACGTGTGCCGCGGTGGAATCAATACGTAAATATGATATCAGATTCGGCAATCGCTCTCTCTCTCATTCCTGGGCTAATTTTGGTGAAGAGACGCGTCTGTAGGATGATGTAATGTTGCACACTTCAGGAAGCCATCTTCGAAAACAGTCGTCCTCCCTACGCCTTCGGTGATGTGGGTGCAGAGCAGTGAGTTGTATTCAGTAAAAAAAATTCTAGTTTCTATATATAATCCGGTAATGCTAGTTCTTCTGTAAAAGATTCATAGAAACTAGATCTTCTGTAAAAGGTTCCCGACATGTTTATACCTAGTCCACACCACAATCAATATCCGGCTAGATGATGCATCGGGCTGCGAAGTAGAACTTGCAGCAAGTGCTACTCTCACCTGAAGAAGGGCGGCAGATGCATCACTAACGAACTGAAAGTGGACATTCGAGTCGGATCGGTGACCTCACAAGTGGGTAGTCTATTTGTCATTACCTTCCATGTGTCTCTTTTTATTTGACTCTATTGGACTATTGGACACACATCATGCGCCGTTTTCATTTATAAAAAAGCCTGTGTTCAAAGTTCAGCTCAGATCTGTACACGGTGTGTTTAATACTTTCGCTTCATGCATTTATCCGTACAACAATTGATCTCTCTATTACCGAGCCTAACAAGTACCGTACACCCAGAATGAATACACTTACTATTGAGTGTATCATACACTGAGATAGGGCATCTAGTGTATGATACACTTACAAATCTCTCGTTTTTGCACGCCTCGACGCGCGAATACACTCAATATTGAGTGTATCATACACTAGATGCCCTATCTCAGTGTATTTATTATCTGTGTATTGCAAGGTGCTCTCCTTCAACAGCGCCGACCAACCGATCTTCCTCGGCGACTGCAACTTCCAGAATGGAATCGTAAATATTTGACTAGCTTAATTATTTAAAAAAGGGTACGTATGTGTATATATGTATATTCAGTAAATAATAAACAACACATTTAAAAATTGAGTCAAACAGTCATTGTTCAACGCTAGCATCTCATTGGAAAATGACGGAAATTGTGAACGTAATCAAGAGAGTTTGAAACATTTACGAAACGAAACTAGCTAACTTTGGCTCTTATTCTGACCATTTTTCGGGAGATTATCTCACACTTTCCACATTCTTTGTCACGTATATTTTCATTTCAGACCCGTCAGCCAACCTTCTGCCCGACCAAACCCGACTGGGCCGGGGCAAGAAACTGCAAGCACAGTGAAGGTAATATAAAATTGTAAAATGTATTCTAAATAAATATTTAAATATAAATGTACATATAAAAAATGCAGGCAACATTGGCTGGACTAAGACATTCGACTACGAGGGATGTCTCGGGCACACGTTCTTCCATGAGAGGTGATACAAAAAATTTTTGCAATATTACAGCGCTCCTTTCAGTAGATAATAAGTTCGGCACTCCATTACTCGAAACCAGAGTTCTTTTAGTGGGGTAGGCTCAATCGTAGTATCGATTAGATCTTAAATACTCGAGTACCCAAACGCAAGATGATTCAGAACGTTGTGCAATTATCACGGTGTGCGGGTGTTCGGTTCGGGCGGGGAGCGCTGCTTTGGATACGTGCCCGGATCGGTGATCCCAAAAGCGCCCAAGTGAGTTTCACAAAGTATTTGTAAGAAGATAGCAAAAAGTTAGAAAATAAGGGGTTGAAATGGATTGCTAAATGATAGTATCCGATGAAATAATATTGTATAGCTAATACAACCCCGTATTCTGAACATTTAAATTTGCAGCAATTGGATGGTTTGGGCCGGCGGTCTCGAAACGATGGGCCGTCAGCTAACTGAGATGGAAGTAATGGCACTCCCGCGAGTTGTGATTATCCCAATAAGAAATGCCGTTGAACAGCCCGTTTTCTAATTACGTTTTTTTTTGTTGTTGACCCAATATAAGTTATTATTGCATACGGTATTCCAAAGACGATTATGTAATGTGCTTAAGATAAATTAAATATAAGATAACGGACGAGCTTCCCCTCTGGCAGTATTCCGCGTCGCTTTATTACATAACACCGTTCTGCTTAACAATCGGGCGTTCATTTCAGTCTCTTTTTAAATGCAAGCGCACATATTTACTGCCTCTTTAACTGCATTTCAATTAATTGTTATCTTCTCCTTTTGGAAATTGCAATGTTTTCTTTTTAAATAAGTAAATTCAGATGTCAGACTTCTGGAGTGTTACCTTCCCAGTATTCGGCCTGCTCTTCATATTAGTTATGTGGGCAATTGCTAGTTTTTTCCTCAAGGTGAGATTCACTAAATTTCGAAACAAAGGATCAATAGTTCTCTATAATATATGAAAAGTTTTCTATAATATATTTCGAAAGTGTTTGAATTTTTTGTATTTTTGAAAGTCTTATTTCAGGAAGATGCGCTGTTAGATGACTTTGAGCGCATCAAAACACTCGGTACTGGTAGCTATGGGCGAGTGATGCTTGCGAGAGGAAGGTACACAGGCACTTACTGAAAGAGTGATGCTTGCGAGAGGAAGGAAGGTACACAGGCACTTACCATGAAGATACTCAGCAAGGAAAAGGTATGGAAGTCGGATTATACTACCTATGCCAAGAAATTCGACTGTCACTTTAACCACTTGAAAAAAGAAATTGCAGATCGTTGAGCGTAAGCAAGTGGATCACACACTAAACGAGAAGAAACTGCTCCAAGAAGTCGACTTTCCATTCCTGATCAAAATGAGATTCGCATTCAAAGTGAGCACAGAAAGTTTGCAATTAAATTTAACTCGCTGTCACATTATATCTTGCTAATTCAGTATCTTGTACAATGTTTTCTTATATACTATCTATATGACGCTGTCCACGTAAGGATCAACAAGGGCTCAACAGAGGCCGCGAACAGGTCAAAAATCGAAATGGCTCAAAACTTGCTCCTAGGGGTAACTTTCGACGCTGAACACGCTGGTACCATCGATTTCGCAATAGGACGCCTGTGGGCGCCGATACGGCGCCGCACCTTTTTGGCGCAAAACGTGTTTTTCGAGTAAAACTCGCTTCGGAGGGCTCGTACAGGGACAAAACCTAAACTTCTACAGCAGAATTTGACGCTCTATCATCTGGTGATAACCACATTACATGATTCTACCTGGTTTTCGAGAAAAAGTGAATTTTTGACCCCGAACATATCTCGAGCGAACCCGTTACCAGATTATAGAGAATTTTTTTCTGATCATTTTGATACATTTGTTACCTCATTGTACCCCCGGGAAAGTTATTTTATATTGATTCAAAGGATTTTCGCGCGCGCGGAACGCGTGTGCTGACGCGGCATCCGCGTGGCCGAAGTGGTAGTGGTCCAGATCTTCCACCCGAAGGTCATTGGTTCGATTCCAGTCGGTTGCGAAAGTTTTTTGCCGAATTTTTTTTCATCAAAAAATTGACTTTTTCAACATTTCAGAAAAAGTGCCAATATTGTCAGGGGGTGAAAAATCGATGATAAAATAACTTTCCCGGGGGTACAATGAGGTAACAAATGTATAAAAATGATCAGAAAAAAATTCTCTATAATCTGGTAACGGATTCGCTCGAGATATGTTCGGGGTCAAAAATTCACTTTTTCTCGAAAACCAGGTAGAATCGTGTAATGTGGTTATAACCAGATGATAGAGCGTCAAATTCTGTTATAGAAATTTAGGTTTTGCCCCTGTACGAGCACTCCGAAGCGAGTTTTACTCGAAAAACACGTTTTGCGCAAAAAAGGCGCGGCGCCGTATCGGCGCCCACAGGCGTCCTATTGCGAAATCGATGGCACCAGCGTGTTCAGCGTCGAAAGTTACCCCTAGGAGCAAGTTTTGAGCCATTTCGATTTTTGACCTGTTCCAGACCCTTGTTGATCCTAACGCAAACAGCGTCATATAACATATTGAGTTATTTGACTTGTGTGATGTGACTGATTGCGAAAGGTAACGTGCCCTAGATGCCTTGGGAAAGCTTGGGTTACGTAATCCCACGTTGCAGCTGGCTTACCGGCTTGCCCCATCTAGCGTGGTAGCTTGCTACTGTAAAATCGCTTGGAACACCTTTACCTTTTTATGTGCCGCAGTGGTATTACAAATTTACGAGGACTCGTCCGAAATAATAAAACGTTCCGTTGATAATCCGGGCTAAACAACAGATACGGCTGCGAGAGAGCATGGCAAAGTGAGAGACAGGTCGAGGTATAGAAAGAGAGTACACCACCAGTAGTCCATTTCATGAACGTATCATTTTAAAATGGAAATATCTCAATCGTTTAAATTCACGTTACAGGACAACGCCAACTTGTACATGGTGCTCGAGTATGCCAGCGGTGGAGAGTTATTCAATCGTCTGCGTAATGTCAAACGATTAGCCGAGTCGGAAACCCGCTTCTACGCCGCACAGCTGGTTCTTAATTAATTAATTCATTATAAACAATTTTGAGATGGTATAGTCAGTCCTCTCACAAAATACTTGGCATAATTCATTATATAAAATGTATGCTCGAAATCAACTCTAAATTCCTAGGTACTGGCCCTCGAGTACCTCCATTCTCTCGACATTATTCATCGCGATGTCAAGCCGGAGAACATCCTTATCGACGCTAGAGGATATCTGAAGCTGGCCGACTTTGGCATAGCGAAGAGGGTCAAGGTGATCACGCATGAAAAATACAATTGAGCTGATTGTTCACTTTTTCACCTCATTTCGTAGCTAATTACAATGCCCTTAAAATTTTTTACACATTTTTAAAGAAAAAAATAAGAGTAATATTGAGGACTGCACCTGGACGCTCTGTGGAACGACAGAGTACATGGCACCAGAGACGTTTCAGTCCAAGGTTTGTCTTTTTGATGGGATGTATGATTGGATTTCGGATACACACGCCGCGATTTACGGAGTATGTTAGGTAATGTCACAAGCGTAACGAAATTCTCGGTCATTCTAATATGGATCGCACGAAAGTGTGTATTTACAATAAACAGATTCTTTTTTTATTAAAAAATATTTTGAGGGTTCTACAAAGGCGGTTGATATGTGGGCACTGGGCGTACTCATGCACGATTATTCGAACAAAGTAATGAGCAAGAAACTGTCCCAAATGCCAGTTTACCTCCAGTATCACACATTGACACTTCATAATATCGTGGATTGTCTCATTCTCTTGTGCATTTACTTTTTTGAGGGATACACTAAGGCTGTCGACTGGTGGGCACTGGGCGTGCTCATGTACGAGATGACTGCTAACAAGCACCCTTTCTGGATCCCCAATAATTGCACTCAGATGATGACCAATATCGTCTCCGGCAAGGTGTTACTGCATTTTTATCACAATTTTCAAAACCAATTTTCACAAAAACCAAACCGTGCCATATGTTTTTTTGCTAATTCCAGAATTTTTATAAGGCCAAAGAAGGCATGACCGTCTCGCATAATCCTATTATTCAGGTACAATTTCAGCCGTTCTTCTCGAGCAAACTCGAGGACTTGCTGGAGCATCTGATCGAGGTATGGGGAAACTTCATTAAGAGAGGGGATCGGTAAGATTCGACCATATTCGACCCTTCCCGGACGTGGCCCCCCAAAATGAGAGCTGGGGGCCCATACTCGGTTGGTTGGAAGGTGTCCACACCGGATTGCACAAAACACCATTTATTTCTATTTGCCGGCTCTGGACTTGGAGAAATATGGTTTTGAGTGAAAAATGGTCGAAAAATAAAAATTTCTCAAACTGAAAATATGAACTTTATTTATTATTTGCGTTATGTTTAGGGTGCCCAAACACTGTAACACGCATGTTCAGATCGAATTTCGATTGATTCCGATACCACTTTTTGGACTCGAAATTTTTGGATTTTCGAGAAAAGTTGGCCATTTTTCGAGCCGAAGCCAATAGTTTTTATGCATACGTTGTAGCCTGGCACCATATGCAACAATATTGACCATAGCCAGGCCCACCCTGATTGACGAAGATTCCGAAATTTTCACTCGAATATCCGTTATCGACGAAGTCGGTGTCGACCTTTCTTATTCCTCCACTTATAGGAAATCAAAATGTCTGTCTGTTTGTCTGTGTGTTGGTTTTTTTTTCCGTCGCGTGACGGACATTTTTTTCGCATTTTCCTTATAAATCGCTTCAAAATCGCGCTATCTTCCCAGATCCTTTTGCATATGATAGCCCATCACGAAACACATCGAACTTTATATTTGAAAAATCGATAATTTCATGGCCAAGTCGGTAGAGAGCTCGAATTCAAATCCGAGGGTCTCAGGTTCGACCCCCGCCGGTGCATAGTCTTTTGCCGCATTTTTTGCAAGTGTAACAAGTGGTCCAAACCCATTTTTGAGTAACGAGAAACATATTTGAGCATCTTTTGCCGAGTTTCAAAGTGAATTATCGATTGATTTCACTTGATTTCACGCGATTTCATGAAATTTTCGCACATATCGTTCCAAATCATTCCTCATGCCGGCAATCTCGCAGGAATGGAGTTAGAACGAGAGTGTAAGGGAAATAGAGAGTGACTCTCTCACTTTGGCACACTCTCTCGCCCCTGACCCTTTTCTGGAGGCCGGAATCATGCATCCGGAAGCTTCCTAATAAATCGCCTCAAAATCGCTATATCTTCTCGGATCCTTTTGCATACGACAACAGACCAAAATCCCTTTAAAATTTTGCAATATTTAATTGACCAAATCCATAGCCAAGTGGGTTACGCGCTTGAATTACAATCCGAGACCCCCAGGTTCGAACCCTGCCGCGGGCAAAACGTTTGCCACATTTTTCGCAAGTGTCAAATGCCCTTCTAGCACGTTCTTCAGTAAGGTGAAACACGTTTTCACCTGTTTTGCAGAGTTTTAACATGGAAAATCGAAAATTTCGAAAAGTTCCCAATTTGTTCGCAGGGCGTGGGATCACAGTAAAAGTGTTTTACGATGTCGGAAACGTGCCTGGACGTGTTCTAACACGTTTTAACGTGAAAAATTGAAAATTTCGTAATGTTTCCAATTGATCCGGCGAGCGTAGGGAATCATTGGAAAAGTGCTTTGCGATGCCACAAACGTGTTCGAACACGCCATGGAAATCAACACACGGTATCCTGCGTTTCCGTTGAGAAAGGCTCGTGAGGCTGAGAGCGATCGAAAAAAGTTGCCACGGAGCCACGAAGTGGCGTAGTGGCAACTTTTTTCGATCGCTCTCAGCCTCACGAGCTTTTTGCAACGGAATAAGCCAGTACTCTTTCTAGAGATTATCATTCCCCAAGATACTAAACTCCCCCTGGACCGTACTTGGAGCCGGCTACCGAGTCCTCCTCCCTGGACTGAGCCTCAAGCAAGCTACCGAGTTCCCCCTGAACCGTACCTGAAGAAGGCTACTGAGGCCCCCCTGGACCGAACCTGGAGCCAGCTACCGATCTCCCGCTAGACCGAACCTGGAGCAAGCTACCGATTTCCCCCTGGATCGAACCTGGAGCCAGCTACCGATCTCTCATGGACCCAACCTGCACCCAGAACTGTGCATAGAGCGTAGTGTACGCATAGAGCGTAGTGTATTTAACCTCAACACATCCCGGCTAGTTTCCTTCCAATAAATATTCTGGTACATGCAATATTTACTTGTAATATTATTACAATATCATCAACATGATTGAAAGACCATTTTAAAGAGTCAATATGACGCTGTTTGCGTTAGGATCAACAAGGGCTCAACAGAGGTCTGGAACAAGTCAAAAATCGAATTCGCTGAAAACATGTTCCTAGGGGTAACTTTCGATGCTGAACACGCTGGCTTCATCGATTTCGCAATAGGACGCCGTTGGACGCCGGTATGGCGCCGCGCCCTTTGGGCGGAAAACGCGTTTTTCGATAATAACTTCTCAGAAACTCGTCAGAATGGCGGGAAAACTAAATGTTTAGATCAGAATTTCGCGCTCTATCAAATGGCGTTAATGCCACATCATAAAGAAAAAGTCGATTTTTGACTCAACCCCTATCGCGGCCGATCCGGGTACGAGTTTATAGAGCACAATTTTCTGATCATTTTGGTATATAGCATGAGGTAGTTGACCCCGTGGAAAGTTGTTTTATAATCATTAACAAGATTTTCACGCGCGCGGAACGCGTGTACACACGCGGCACCCGCATGGTCGATGCGGTAGTGGTCTAGAACTTCAATCCGAAGGTCACTGGTTCGATTCCCATCGGTTGCAAAAAGTTTTTTGCCGAATTTTTTTTCATCGAATTTTCACCCCCTGCCAATTGACGCATTTTCAGAAATCTCAAAAAAGTGATTTTTTTCAATGAAAAAAAATTCGACAAAAAACTTTGGCAACCGATGGGAATCGAACCAGTGACCTTCGGATTGAAGTTCTAGACCACTACCGCATCGACCATGCGGGTGCCGCGTGTATACACGCGTTCCGCGCGCGTGAAAATCTTGTTAATGCTTATAAAACAACTTTCCACGGGGTCAACTACCTCATGCTATATACCAAAATGATCAGAAAATTGTGCTCTATAAACTCGTAGCCGGATCGGCCGCGATAGGGGTTGAGTCAAAAATCGACTTTTTCTCCGTAACTAAAAATCTTCATGATGTGGCATTAGCGCCATTTGATAGAGCGCAAAATTCTGATATAAACATTTTGTTTTCCCGCCATTCTGACGAGTTTCTGAGAAGTTATTATCGAAAAACGCGTTTTCCGCCCAAAAGGCCCGGCGCCATACCGGCGTCCAACGGCGTCCTATTGCGAAATCGATGACGCCAGCGTGTTCAGCATCGAAAGTTACCTCTAGGAGCATGTTTTCAGCGAATTCGATTTTTGACCTGTTCCTGACCTCTGTTGATCCTAACGCAAACGGCGTCATATACTATTTGGCGATCGTGGTTTTTGATTTTTTTTCAGAAAACGTTGTTTTTGAAAATACGCCCAATTTTATCACACATATCTCAGAAATGTGGATCTCTACCAAATCCTGGTGCAGGACAAATTGTTTGGAGTGTTTTACTGACTAATTTTGTTGTTGATAGTTTTTAAATCCATGAGAGATTTCACCTCGAAAAAAATCGAAGACTCAAAAGTGCTCAAATTTCTAAACAAAAAAATTAATTCTGGGAATATTTGAAACGGTTCTTCCAAAATATTCCCCACATTCATGTTCATATACCATAAGAACAACTATGAAACTAATAACTTAAACAAAAAAATTTTTTTTTTGAAAAATACCATGAACACGAGGTCATGGTGAAAAATTATTTTTGGACAATGACCCCGGGTTCATGGTATTTAAAAAGAAAAACAATTTTTTTCATAAGTTCAAGTTATGAGTTTCATAGTTCTTTTTAGGTGTATGAAAATGAATGTGGGCAATATTTCACTAGAACCGTTTCAAATATCGTCAGAATTAATGCATTTGTTGAGAAATTTGAGCACTTTTGAGACTTCGATTTTTTTCGAGGTCAAATCAATCATGGATTTGATAACTATCAACAACAAAATTAGTCAGTAAAACTCTCCAAACAATTTGACCTGCACCAGGATTTGGTAGAGATCCAAATTTCTGAGATATGTGTGATAAAATTGGGCGTATTTTCAAAAACCACGTTTTCTGAAAAAAAATTCAAAAACCACGATCGCCAAATAGTATATTGACTCTTTCAAATGGTCTTTCAATCATGTTGATGATATTGTAATAATATTACAAGTAAATATTGCATGTACCAGAATATTTATTGGAAGGAAATAAGAAAGGTCGACACCGACTTCGTCGATAACGGATATTCGAGTGAAAATTTCGGAATCTTCGTCAATCAGGGTGGGCCTGGCTATGGTCAATATTGTTGCATATGGTGCCAGGCTACAACGTATGCATAAAAACTATTGGCTTCGGCTCGAAAAATGGCCAACTTTTCTCGAAAATCCAAAAATTTCGAGTCCAAAAAGTGGTATCGGAATCAATCGAAATTCGATCTGAACATGCGTGTTACAGTGTTTGGGCACCCTAAACATAACGCAAATAATAAATAAAGTTCATATTTTCAGTTTGAGAAATTTTTATTTTTCGACCATTTTTCACTCAAAACCATATTTCTCCAAGTCCAGAGCCGGCAAATAGAAATAAATGGTGTTTTGTGCAATCCGGTGTGGACACCTTCCAACCAACCGAGTATGGGCCCCCAGCTCTCATTTTGGGGGGAGTCCAAAAAGTGGTATCGGAATCAATCGAAATTCGATCTGAACATGCGTGTTACAGTGTTTGTGTATTCTAAACATAACGCAAATAATAAATATAATCTACTTTTTTCAGTTTGAGAAATTTTGATTTGTCGACCATTTTTCACTCAAATTCATATTTCTCCACGTCCAGAGCCGGCAAATAGAAATAAGTAGTGTTTTGTGCAATCCGGGGTGGGGACCCTCTACCCACCCGAGTATGGGCCCCCGGCTCTCATTTTGGGTGGCCACGTCCGGGGCGTGGTCGAGTTTTACCGATCCCGGCTCTTAAAGTAGGTCAAAAAATAATTTTAGGTCGATTACACACAGCGCTTTGGCAATTTGAGAAAAAGCAAATTATAAAAATAAAATATTTAGGTCGATTACACAAAGCGATTTGGCAACGGGAGAAAAGGAGCTGCTGAAGTAAAGAACCACGCTTGGTTCGAATTGACAATCTGGACGTCTATTTACAAAAGGATTTACAGAAGGATTTACACACAAAAGGATTTACTATTTACAAGAGGTTATGTTAATGCTGTTATTTTTACAGTGCATCTTAATTACACTAATTAATAAAAGAAAAGTCATTTGCAGGTTCAGCCTCCCTTCGTTCCCAAAATGAGCGGTCCCGGTGACTCTTCCAATTTTGAGTTTTATGAAGAAGAAGAATTCCAAGTTTCTGAAACTGAAAAATATTCCAAGGAATTCGCTGATTTCTGAGGCAGCAATGTTTTAGAAAAATACATTTTCTTTTTTTTTAAATAACGCAATAAGCGAAATATAGGATATCCTATCTTTACTCAATTTGTCTTTACTCAATTTCTATGTAATTGAGTTTGAGTTTTGATAAAATTTTATTGACGACAGTTTGTTTGTTCCGCCTCTATTATTACAAAACAACTCGTTTCCAATTCATGCCCGCCAATATTTTTACAAATATTTACTCCTTTCTCTACAGACATGATGAACTTCGGTCAGTTCAGACCACTTAGATTAGTGAACGGCGGAATTCCCAATTGTTCAAGCACTTTCACTTGTTTGCTTGTCTGACCGAGTGCTAATCAGCCGATCGAAACCTTTGAAACAAGCTGGAAAGGGAAAGGAGGGGTGGGACTTACTGGAAAAAGGGTTCAGGGCAAGGAACCAACGAACTGAGTGTCTCAAGTAACATCATTCCACGGGTCGATTAACCTTACAGAAAGAGGATTGTAGAGAGAGAGCGGGTAAAATCGAGAGAGCTTTTCGTAGGCTCTCATCCTGACCCCTTTATGTGGAGTTGTAATTATGTGAAGCGCTCTGCTTTTCTTCGATTGGTAACTTTTGGGGTGGCCACAAACCAATTGGAGAATTGTGTTGACTTTTATTGTGCATTAATCCTTTAAAATAAAAATGTGTCGTAGGATTGTTGAGTGCTCCCGAACTTAATGTAATATCTCTAGGCAAACACCCCCGATAATTCCAGCAACTAGTGACTAGCAGTACTTTTTGCGCATCTTCTCGGCTGTTTCGCACGTTCTTGCCATTGCTAATTGAGAATCCACCGCTTTTCCTCACTCTGTCCCGCCGTTTGGCCGCGATTGCTTATCAGTCCATTTTAATCCACATACGCGTATTAAATGTTGACGGCAATAATAATATCCGATGGGTCGAAATAGAGAGAAAATCGAGATAAAAAACAATATATCCCATTGCTGCAACACTCTATGACAATTTCTTGGCACTGTGCCAGTTAAGAAAGCCGCAGTAAAGAGCGGGCGCGTCACCGTTGCAATTGGCAGCTCGTTTGTCTTTCCCCCGGATCGAAGAGAGAAAGAAAGATTGCGGTTAGTGGGGGTAAGAGAAGAACAAGCGAAAGCAACCATAGAACATATAATCAGAGGATAAGGCCGGCTATCCACGTGTGTTGCTTTGTTCTAAAAATATTTTTCACATCAGTGGAATTCTCTTAATATATTCTAGCGTTATCCGAGAACATGTCGAAATATTATTGAACCATGGATGCTCTCTGCGCATTTTCTCTGACACTGATCTGGGTTCAATAGCAACGCTTTTAGGAAACATAGAGAAAGGAGGCTTGTAACCAAATTCAATTGTAACTTCCTTTATATCTTTGCACCTCTATATTGTTCCTTCTTCCAACTCAATGCCTACTGTCTATCCTATCTGCCAATGTATCCTTTTGCCCTCTATCTCTCTCACTTTTCTTTCCTCTTTTAGCCGGTTTCATTGCCGGCGCGCGCTCCGCAATCCCCCTTATTTGCTACTTACTCGCAATGTTCTGATATTATCTATTATGTATTCAGTCGTCCGCCGATGAGAATTTGTGTACCTCCATTACCACCAACCTCGGATTAGTGCAACATTTGAGCTACGCGACTATTTATATCCGAAGAGAGCACTAGATGCACCTAGCCCACCACAATCAATATTCTGCTTCTTACTCGAATTATTACGTTGTTATTTATTGTGTAATTGGTTATTTTGTTGATCAGAATTAGTATGTTCGAGTTATCAGGGGCTTTGTTACAAAATTGTCAAAAAAATCGCAATGTTCCGATGGTATTTGTAATTTATTCGGCCGATTGAAATACAATCAAAAAAAGTTTATTCGACAATAGCACGGGAGCAGTGACAAATAGAGTTATCCGATAATGTATAACCGAAGTGAAACCTAGATGCATCTTGCCTGCATCACAACCCACTCTTTTTTACGCGAACGATAAATTAATTAATAATTGGTAGCACCAAAAAGGTTTTAGCTACTGGATGATTTATTCCAAAAACGAAAAAATCTTTAGTGCCTTATTTTGCAGTTGAATTAAAAAAATTGGCAGAGCGCTGTAAGCAAAGATAGACGTCGCGGCATGGTAAGAATGCACACCACATGATTCCAAACCTACAGATCAGGGTTAGAGCGAGAGAGTGTGCAAAAGTGAGAGAGTCCCTCTCGATTTCGCACGCTCTCTCACTCCAAAGGCATTTCTGTAAGGTTGACCGGCCTGTGGAATGATGTGACACATAGGTGCATTCTTCTGCTACGAAGTTTTTCTTTTTAGTTGTCCGTGTTGTGTGCGTCATATTTAAAAGTTGTATTAAATATTATTGACTGGCTGATAAATATATTGTTTTATGAATGCATATAACCACTGATGCGTTATTAATATTTTGAAGCGATGATGAATATTTATGCAAAACGTGAAACGTATTTTGTCTGACCTGCTTGTCATCTGCTTATTTTTCGTAATTATTTTCTCGTCTAGTTGAATTATGTAGAATTGGCTTAAAACCCCCATCAACATAAAAGTACTTGGTAAGTGCGGCTATTCGTATGAGAAGTGAAACCTAAAAGTACACGGAAACCCACTTTTTTTAAAAATTTGCATTCCTGTAAACTTCAAAAAGAAATGTTTTTTTCTGTAGCTGTACAACATGGAGCGAAATCTCCAACAACTTGGCACTTATCCTGTCCACCTATCCTTAATTCAATCATTATCTAATCTCTATCTTTCACACAAATATCTAGCCGAACTCTATTTTCCATTCTATCCAAACGAATAGGGAACAATTGTTCAGTGATCATTGCACGATTCCAAGGAGCCTTTCCAGCGTATTTCGTGTATTTCTCTCTTGACCTCGGGTGTGGTCGCGATCTTATACGAATAAGCGCCGATTCACAAACCCTTTCCGGTTGTAATAACAACATGTTAGCGGCTCGGGCTAGCGCGTGCTCAGTCTTTCCATCTACAAGCATTACTCTTATGCCCATGAAAGGCTTTTGTTTGAGGCCTTTGGTGTTATTAGTAAAACTTTTAGCTTCTTGTGCGCTTGATTAAGGCTTTTTCAGTGTGTGAGGAGCACCAAACAGTCCTTTCACTTTCTTCTTTCAATTCTAATGCTTTAGCACTCGAGAATGGCTAGCAACGACCGAAACAACGATTTTTTAAAACATTTATGCCAAAACAAGTAAACTTTAAAATACAAATGACGAAAAGGATATATATTAATAGACATTTTTCTGAGAGTGCATTTGTTATTGCGAGGCTTTATGAGGAACAGGCCACATCCCTTTCTCTTGCGACTCTTGATTCAATAGCTTTTAGCACTCGAGAACGGCTAGGAACTAATGAAACAGCGCCGATTCTTCCTCATAAATCCCCAATGCGCATTGATATTCGATAGCTTCTCATAAATTTACCGAAATTTCACTCTCGAACTCTTGCGGAGAACCTGAATTATTGATATCTGATTGCTGTTTTCACACAAATTCCACACCTTCTTTTCGTCGCGATAAAATTGAGAGTAGAACAAAGAGCCACGAAATACGTTGAGAAAACCTCTGCCCTTTCACTATCGCTTTTTCACTTTCTTCTTTTCTTCTACTTTTAAACTATTTTTTTTGAGATTGTGTGTTTTGTAAACTATTTCCATGATCGAAAACTAAAAAAGGAGCTGTCACCAATAGACTTTGAAAAGTAACGGTTCAGCTAGTTGCATAATAGGGAAATCGACCGATTTTGTGAAAAAAGAGTGCGAGAAATGAGGAGTGTGTGGAGAAAAGCAACTAGTTGCATCGTTACTTTTGAAAGTCTAGTCACCAATAATTCATTTCTATTTTGTGCGCCGGCGTCCTGAGAACGAGTTCCATCTTGAAAAAAGGCGATAAAATCGCGTGCAGATCCCTCGATCGTCCGTTCCTTATTGGATCTCGAAAAGGCCATCGCCTTGCGTTGTTGTGCGCTGGTCCTGCGTTGTCCATTGAACCATCGGAATTCAAATTAAGACAAGATCAGCATGCCCCTTGACGTCAAAGCATGAGTCTGATAAAGATTGTGATTGTGATTATTATTATGCGTTGTTATGCGCTGATTGACTTCTTCCTGCTCTTATCATGTTGAATCACTTTATCATGTGAGCCGATATTGGCTGAGGAAGGGAAGGAGTCTTCATAGGTAACATTCCACAAATTTGCTGCTACAGCTGCTACTTTTAGTTATATGCTAATGAAACGTTTCTATCGTGATTTAACTTTAAAACAATAAATATCACCGAAGCTTTAACCCTACAAGTACAACCATCGCTCCTTCTCACCCCACCAGTTCGCATAATCTTCCCAGACTTCGCCCTGTTCGCTTTCAAATTGCGCCCTCTTCTCTGCACAGTACAGATTGACAAGGTCGGCAGTAGCCCACAGGTTTTCTGCCCTCAGGGCACATCCTTACTTTCTCCCGCCTCCGAAATGTGTCTGGAGATGCGTGCTCATTATCTTGTCACTCTCTCTAGTCACCCCCGTTTCGAGGGCGGGCCCCCTTTGATGTCTACCGCGACCGAAATCCCACCCTAGTTTCCGCACTTACCGTCTCTCGGTTTCGTATGCTCTCTAAGTGACTCAGAGAGGTTCAGAGACGGTTCTGACAGGCCGGAACGGATGTGAAAAGTGTGATGAGTCCCAAGAAGAAGATGGACAAAAGTGACGGAAGGGGACAGTTTCGGTGCTTGGCTACTGGTGGACCGCACCATTTCCGCATTTATGTACGCCGCCTCCCAGTCCTACTAGGAATATTGGTAGTCACGAAGTTCCGAACCTCTAGACAATGAAATAGATTTTTAAATGCTCGCCGAAAGCTGTTCCGTGAGTTTAACGGGGCCTTGGAACTTGGAAGAAGTGAGAGGCGCGAAAGGAATGAGGAAAAGTTGGGGTCGAAACTGCAACCTATCACTGTTGTACGCGTGTTCCTTTGTTCAAACAATCGGTGGTATCTCAAATCTATATCCTATCACTTCTTTTCTTTGGGCGCTGCCGATAGGATCCCGTTTTTGTGACCATTTCCTAGCGGATATTCCCTCCTCCTCCCTCTCCTCCCTCTCTGCCTCTCTTCCCTCTTCCTCCTCCTCAATACCCCCATCATCATCCCACTATCAGCGAATGCGCATTTATCGATTGGCAGAAAGCGAATTTACCTACTTTTCACTCGGCACTTTCACTTTCGTTGTGCAAAGTTTAGGTGGGCGAGACTTGTTCTTAGAGTTGGTAGTACTATGCAAATAATTTGTTCCTGGGTGTAAGCATGCGCTCTTGAACCCGGCGAGCCACTCAACAGGGCAACGGGAGAAGATTGTTACTATGCTAAGGTTCCTTGCTTGCACAGCACCGCAATTTTGTGTTTCACCTTGTCGTTAAATGCGCGTTAGCTTCTAATTTGCAATCTCAGAGAGTTAGGGGTTTCGCAAACAATTCATTGCAAGTCATGTCCTGATCCGGCGCTTCTCTGGATAGCTCACAGGGTCACAGGTGAATTTCGAGCCATTTATTATGTAATATCAAGCTTCATCTAATGCAAAGTGAATGTGCATCTTTCCTTTTTACTAATCTATTATAAATACTCACAAGCTGATGGCACAGACTTTTCCTAATATTAGTTGTCGGTGAACTTTTAAATTTGTTTCAACGTAGCCCTAGCAACTTCTTCGTGAAAGCTATATGATAAATTTGCTCTTTGCTCTCCTCTCCTCGCATTTCTATCAACATTATCGTCACTTTCCTTTTTATCATCTATTAGCTAAGCCGCACTGCTCATCCTTTTCCCCCTCCCCAATCATAAGTGGCACATAGAGAGCGTGAGACAAGCGGGTTTGACATGCCGAGTATACCATTTAGCCACCCCCCCCCTTACCGCTTTTCTACTTTTCTAATGTCGAGTTGCACCATCCATTTTTCGTATTTTAGTGCATCATATTACGTATTAACCACGCTTTACAATCATCCTTGTCGTGAAGATTCCAAACATGCGTGTCAAGCATTTGTTAGTCCATGGCATACCAAACAGTTGAGCCGCTGTGCAACTCTTTATTGTGCTCACCGCATGCTGTACTTCTGCATGTCGTATACGGCTTACTTTCAATAGAGTTATCTGGAAGGATTTATGTTTACATTACTCTATTTCGCAAGCCACTGTTCTCATTGATCTATCACACCTTTCCTTTTGTCTATCTTCCGCATTGTTTTTCCAACGCGCTTCATCAATGCCCTTGACAGGTCATCCTACTGCTGCGTTGTGGACTCTTGTGCATGAGGTGAAACACGTATCCACCACCTTCCTCCCATCTCCCGACAAGCACGACCCGCCAAAAAGTGTATTGTAAAAAGGTAAGGGGATCGAGTGGCAGGAAAAGTGTAAGTAAGCCGTGTTTTTGGCCGCGACCTTTGCGACTATCACCCTGAGGCGTGTTTAATTAGTTCACCTCGAGAGTCAATTACCCCCGCCAATTGGTGATAGCCCCTCTCATTTGTGTGTTAAGCGGTGGCGCTAATTTGGGGTGAGTGGTAGGAACCAACTCACTCAATTCCTGGTACCATTCCCGATTGTGACGTAGGAATATGGCCGCGGGGCACGCGTAGGCAAAAGGCGGGGTAACTACCAGTGCCGCTCGCAGTAGGGCACCCTCCAGGGCAGATGTTGTGCGTGGGTTGCGAACCGTTTCCCTTTGCCCCATACCCCTTGCCTACATGGTTGCACATCACAGCCCACCTTCATCTAAGATGTCTTGCGTTCTCGATCTTCTCATTACTTGAAATCCCAGTTTGCTATCCATATATTTCCTAGTTATCCCGTTGCCTTTTTAAAAGCGAAATTACTACACTGTTACATTCCGTGTTGGCGCGAGTTTCCTGCAAAATCGCTCCGTAAAAAGGCTTCATGCCCGCTTTTTTATCACATTGTTCTTGAGCGGCGCGCGCGCCAACGCACGCTTGACAAGGCCACTGCTTACGTAGGCAAATTGGCCAAGGAAAGGGAAAGGGCGGCATTTAGCCACCGTCTCTCTTCTCTCTCTCTCTCTCTCTCTCTTCTCTCTCTCTCTCTGCCTCTCTCTCTCTCTCTTTTCTCTCCCTCTCTGCCTCTCTCTCTCCCCTAAGCCGTTTGACTCACTGCCATGTTTTAGAAGGGGGTCAGAAGATGGTTATCGGCACACTGTCTCTTTAATTCGATGATGAGGGCTCATAACTCCATTCCTAGGTAGAGATGGAAGCGCCGGATTAGACTTTAGGGATATGTCGATATTGCATGTTAAACATTTTCCCAGAACCAAAAAAAAATCAGCGTTATTTTCTGTTTCTTTAATTTCATCCTGACAACCCAATTACATTTTATTTCCCAAGAAGCGCAGCATGTAAACCCGTCTTGATTGCATTGTAGAACGTAACGCTTTTGCTTTATTTATCATAAATAACGGTGTATAAAATATATTAGCAAATGACAATATTTGCAGGAGCAATGGTCTCTCGGTTAGCCACCGCGGCAGCGTGGCTCTGCTTCTTGATAGCTCCCAGGTTGGTGGAATTCCATTTTTTTGTTTATTATCATATCTTTGGCGCCACCTATAAAAGGTAAGGTAAAGGTGTTCCATGTCAAGCGATTTTACAGTAGCAAGCTACCACGCTAGATGGGGCAAGCCGGTAACCAGCTGCAACGTGGGATTACGTAACCCAAGCTTTCCCAAGGCATCTAGGTCACGTTACCTTTCGCAATCAAAGTTGCTACCAATTTACCGCCCCGAGGTGGATGGAGGGCTTGGTTGGCCTGGGCGGGGATCGAACTCGTGACCCTTCGAATGACTAGCAGTTGCTTACACCACTCGGCCATCCCGCCCCTTCATCATCGGCGCCACCTATATCCCATCGTCGGCGCCACCTATATCCCATCGTTTCTTTTTAATTCTTTGTTCCTGTAAGTTACCTCTGTACATCGGATAATACCTGAAATAACCCTTACGTACTCAGTAATAACTAGTAACTAATCAATAATTTCAGCGAAGCCTCATCCGATCGATACACAGTTTATCGCGTCTCGCCAACGACGCAGAAGGGGCTGACGGCACTGAGAGCACTGGAGAACATTGACCACGCGATTGAAGTTGGTTTATTCAGATGTATTCTTCAAACTGACGTTTTATTGAATGGTAAGAGATATGTTCGCCGATATGTTTCCCGGTTGTTAGGAAAGGGTGGTCCTAGAGCCATTCGCAATAGGACGGGCGTAGGTTTTCCAAAAATAACAATTAGAAAAAATTATGATATGGCACTTCGTGATAATTCAATTCTCGTGCTTATTTAGAGAAGGTATGTATGTCGAATGCGAAGACATGTATAAAAAGGGTTCTAAAATCGAAACAACAAAAATCGGTGAAAAAAGGAACATTCACAAATGTTTATTGATTAAATATATTTACAGATTGACTTCTGGAAGGAAGCGCACAAGTTGGGCGACCATGCCGATATTATGATTAGCGGCAAGTTCAAGTGAGTGCATAAAAAACAGCAGCCATTTCATTCTTTCGCCGTAGAAACAACTTTTGCACTGAACGAAGGACACATCAATAACCAATTTCTGAAAATGTCCTGAAATACACATGATCGTGATTTATGGAATATTCTCATAGGCTCCTGTGAAACCTTTTTTGCGCTACATCTTATTGAGTCGGAATGGATAACTGTATTTATACATGAGGCATGTATTTATACATGATCTTCATGAGGCTGATTGCGTAAAAGTCGAACAAACAGCAACAGCGCTCGGTACAGACGAAAAGTCAATGTCTGAGAAAACAGTGGTTTTCTTTACTATTTGATGTGCTTATCAACTTGGTGTAATGACATGGTATGCAAATTCATGTGGAGCTCAATCTGGTGCTCCAAAGATCCGCCTATTTTATTGTTTTCTTGCTGTATCTGGATACCCGTTGCCTCCATCGAAAAATTCTGAACACAAACTATGGCTCATTTTCGAAAAGAAAAATAATGGAAATACTTATAGGGCGCTACCTGACCTTGAGTTCCAAGCGCATTCTGGTTCTATCGTATAAGGGAAAAGAGCATGTTCTTACTTGTACAGAAGGTGCACTGAACCTTTGGTAGTCTGCATTTTAAATTGGGGGTCATATGGGTGACGGAAAACAAAGTTATGATTTTTCTACTGAAGCAACTTGAGGCAAAAACAGCTGTCTGAGGAGAGAAATGTGCGATTTACATGTAATTCCCCCTCTCATTCTCGACCGCCCGGCTAAGCGCGGTGTCTAGAAGTGAGAAATGAGAGAGCGATTGCATGCAAATCGCACAATTCTCTCCTTCTCCGTCTGTTTTTGTCTCAAGTTGCTTCAGTAGAAAAATCATAACTTTGTTTGCCGTCACCCATATGGCCCCCAATTTAAAATGCAGACTACCAAAGGTTCAGTGCATCTTCTGTACAAGTAAGAACATGCTCTTTTTCCTTATTCGCCGGAACCATAATGCGCTTTGAGCACATGGTCAGGTATTTCCATTATTTTTCTTTTCGAAAATGACGCATAGTTTGTGTTCAGAATTTTTCGATGGAGGCAACGGGTATCCAGATACAGCACGAAAATAGTAAAATAGTGGGATCTTTGAAGCTCCAGATTGAGCTCCACATGAATTTGCATACCATGTCATTATACCAAGTTGATAAGCACATCAAATAGTACCGAAAACCGCTGTTTCCTCAGACATTGACTTTTCGTCTGTACCGAGGCTTGTTCGACAATTACGCAATCGGCCTCATAAATTTTCAGAAATTTTCTCGAGAAGAAGCTTCACGACTTTGACATCGCTTATAATATCTCCGTTCCCGACGTAGAGAAGTGAGCCTTGTTACGAAATTATTTAGTTGTTCCAAATTCCTATTCACCATAGTATTCTTTACAAAGTACTGCCACTTCGGTGATGTTGCGTGGGACCCGTTTATCTAATTTTATCCTCAAAGTCGAGCGCGCGAGGGAATAGGGCGTTCGTTGAAATGTAGCTATATTTTCTTCATAGTTTCTTTAATTGCCGTCACACCCATCGCGGGTGTATCAAATAAGTAAATAAATAAATAAATAAAAAAGTTCCTGTCTTTTGGAAGTTTTCTTATCCTTCTCCAGTTCTCCAGTTCTCATACTGTCCACTGTGTAATTTGATGCCGAGACTGATTATCGATCTTTGTCACTCGCCTAATCCGCTAAACTAAGCAGTAATCATCTGTGCGTGTTGATCCGCACGCGCCGTTCAATCAAGTGAAAACCCGTTTGATATAGTCTACTTTCACTTACTTCCTCGCTCTTTTTCTCCTTCATGACGATTGAAACGAAGCGAACGCGTTTGATGCGTGATGATCCTTTGATTTGACTTATCAGGACTGATGATTATCACCAGATTTTCTTGATGGAAATAGTGATACTATGAGATTTATTACGCCTTGAAATGGTTGCTTTTAAGCATTATAATGTAGGGCGGATATGTCGAATCGTAGATTTGCATAAACGATTTGATTTGCATAAACGCAGTAAATGGTGCAGTGAATGTATCATGACACTTGTATATACCTTTTTTTTAAATGGTACAAAAAAGAGATCATAAATACAGGTTGATCGTTCGCAACGAGCGCAAGTTCTCCATTCCCTACAGCAGCTTCGCCGGCAAGCGACTCAACGACGAGCCTGCCGATTGTGGGTTTCACAACTTTCTCCTTATGATTACCGCAGAAGCGTTCTGTTCACGTTGTCGAAAAGTATATAATAAAACGATTTTAAGCAGACCCTTGGTTACATCTAGCCCGACAAAATCAGTGATTTTATAAAAATTATAAGATTAAAAATCAAAATAAAACTAATTTGGCAGCCGCTCGAGCGTCCGATCTCGTCGCAAATCTGAAGCGAGCCAAGTATCCCTTCGGAGACTACGCGTCGTATTCTGAAATGGTATTGTTACTTGAAACAGCTCCTTTTTTAAATGTTATCTTTCTACGCAATCGATTAGAAAGTATGGTGATTGTGAGTAACGCCTCGAAAAATCACTCATTGATCGCATCGTTAAAAGAAGTAGTGACAATGAAACATCGATGCCGCTGTCAAAGAAGCAATCGGAGTGTTGCCTAGTGATGACGTTATTTTTCAGGTCCGTTACATGCGCTCCATCGAGTTCTACTACCCGTCGTTCACGAAAATCGTCAGGCTCGGAGTGACTCATGAAGGAAGACCCATTGAGGGACTCAAGGTTGGTTCTTAGTAAGCCGCATTCTAACTGCACATTGCAAAACAGAGGGATTTTTAGCTTCCTCGGAATACGTAGAGTACTCGAATGATGTTGCGCAGATGACCGAGTTGTGTTTCAAATCAGCAATTTAGATTGCTGCAATTCGTCATTATTTGATTAGTGGTACTTTGCATAGAGTATTTATAACACGAAATACATTATTGTAACAATTAGCATTTCTGTCAATTGGTCCATTTTTAACATTGATGGTCCAGTTAGATAAGTGAATTCAACTTCCAAAGAACATATCCTTTGACCCCACGTCAGAGCAATAAACTGAAAACGATTGATTACAGAAGGACAAGACAAGTGCAGATTGGGTTTGAAGTTGTGAAAACCCCCATTATCAGTCTCGTTTTCTTCATATTTACCCAACTTTTAGTCGGCAGCCATGAGCCGACAAAGGTGCTGGTATTTAAAATCAAAATTCAGATCGGATTCCCGATCGCGGACATTGAGAAGCCGGCTGTCTTCATCGACGGTAACATCCACGCGAGAGAGTGGGCAAGCAGTCACACAGCGCTGTTTATCATCAACGAAGTGAGTAAACTATTCAAAACTAAGAAAACTCTCAATCCTATCATGTGCTTTTAGAGATGTATCTGCTGTTTTAAGTATACAATTTCAGTAAGTAACGAATACTTTTAACAGTAGACATTACATTTATTTGCAGCTCGTTGCCAACTACGGTATTGACCCCGAGATTACGAGACAGGTACCTTTTCTATACTTTGATATCAAAATACGCCTAAGGGATGTTCATTGATGATCTTTCTCATCAACGTATCTATTTCCTGTCTGAAACATAAAAGCGCGTGCACATTAAATCGAGAATGTATCGTACGCCAATAACACTCTGTACAAAGGTGTGGCACTATGTGGCACAGTGTGGCACTTTTTGGCACTTTTTAGCACTATCTGATTTTCGCCTCGAAAGAAGCGAATTTTGTGGCATATCTTGTTATAAACCGTTTCCTATCTAACTTTCCTCTAACATAGCACAAAAAAATTAAATTTAAAGAATTAAAATAATTAATTTAGAATGGTTCAACTGACAAGGTCGAAAAATAAAATCAGTTGTCAATCGCACCTGCTTCAAGCGCTGATTACGGTGTTTGACGCGATTGAGCGTGATTGACAACTGATTTTATTTTTGGACCTTGGCAGCTGAACCATTCTAAATTAATTATTTTTATTCATTAATTTTAATTTTGTGTGCTATGTTAGAGGAAAGTTAGATAGGAAACGGTTTAAAACAAAGTGCTAAAAAGTGCCAAAAAGTGCCACACTGTGCCACACAGTGCCACACCTTTGTACAGAGTGTTATTGGCGTACGATAAATTCGTGCACATTAAATCGAGAAAAAAATATTTAGCACTCTGTAAAATAACATGCGCATGTAAGTGGATCTGCAGGAACCTCATACTTTGTAATCTCCAGATTATACTGAAGGCTACAACATTACAATTAATTGTAGGTCAACGAAGCTAATATCTTCGTCGTCCCTTGCTTGAATCCGGACGGGTACGAGTTTACGCGCAGCTCGCCCGCTCCTGCAGTTAGTTGATCTTTGATCTTTGATCTAGTGTTGACTAAACAGCGTCGCAAGGGCTCACATCTACCAAAGTGTTTAATACTTCTTGAAATGTTCCATCTTTTAATGTAGCGGTGATTTTTCATTTGAACCTTTAATCAGCTAGTTATCATAATCATAAAATCTTCAGGTCCGACTTTGGCGCAAGAACCGCTCTCCTGAAAAGTGCACCCGCTCTCTATGGGGAGGAGAAAGATGTTGTGGAGGAGTTGATCTGAACAGGAATTTCGAATTCCACTGGGCTGGTAAGTCAGGGAACATCTACACTTAAAAAATGAATAAAAAAATAACAACATCGGCATAACAACCAAAGAATAGCATGTTCCGCCAATCAGAGATCGAAGACGTTATATCTCCTGTTTTCACAACGGAATCTGCCCGGTCAAATAGGAAAAATGACGAATTTTGAAATTAAAGATCAACAGAGATTCAGTATTAACGGTAAATACAGTTTTATAAAGTAGCACATTTACAGAAACTGGATCCTCTGTCGAACCGTGCTCCAACATCTACGCTGGTTCCTCTTCGTTCTCAGAGCCGGAGAGCCAGTGAGTAGAATTATTGACTGAAAACGGAATATTTATTATTTCCCTCGAATTCCGTCTTTTTTTCTTTCCGTATTACTCTTCAATTTTCAATTTATTTTTCGTATTCAATTCCGCATTGCCTCTCCCATCAAAACCCTCAGAAGAAATGATGGAAGGATGATTTGTGTTTCACCGTATTTATTTAGGACAGTTATCATCTGGTAGAACGTTGTACAGTTCTTATTTGGATGAACATCTCAAAAAAAATGAAATATAATATATTTACTATAAAATGTTTCAGGGCCGTGGAGAATTTCTTCCGATCACAGGACATGCGCGGCAAGATCGGCGCTTACTTGACGCTGCATACCTACGGCCAACTCTTCATCCATCCCTACTCACACGCAACTAATACTGTGCCTGAGGACATTGCGGATCTGGTGAGTGAAATAAAATCATGCCTTGATCAGCGTGCTGTCGATTTCTGAATGATTTTGAGGCGAAAATATGCAATTCTCTTTCCTCAATCGGAATGTGATTTCAGAGGATGGTCATCCCAAACAATTAACCGCATTATTAATATTGAGCATTATTCTGAGAAGGACGCACAGATTCACGGTATTTTGGCAATTACTGAAATATTCCCATTTACGATTTACTGATTATTTCAGCGTCTCACAGCGATGAAGGCAACTGGCCGGCTCGCGGCCAAGTTCGGCACCAAATACCAAGTGGGCACGGGCGCGGATATCATGTGTCAGTTTTCATTTTATTTTGAAACTTTGAGCTTGAAAACCTGCATACACTACCACTCAATGTAGAAGGAATTGTCCATTCGAGCCAAAGGGTGGCTAGGTGATCTTGTGTTTCATCAACTGTTCATGATTAGATAGGTGGAAATTCTTCGATACTCCCTTGATCACCATTCCGACATAATAATATTTGCAGCTCCGGCGTCGGGTGGTTCCGATGATTGGGCGAAGGATCAGATGAAGATCAAGTATGTCTTTCTCATGGAACTGCGACCGGAGGACGACGGTATGAGACTAAAGAAAAACAACAAAAATAATCCCTAAACACAGTTTCGCCTCCATGTTGAACCAAGGTTGCAGTATGTACTCAGAGAGCGAAGTCTCCAGCTTTCCTTACTCTGGAGTGTTCATGTCTCCAGTTAATAGGAGAAGTGATGTCTCCATCTCTCGATTTCGCATGCTCTCTCAGCTGGAGACAACATCTCCAGAGTAAGGAAAGCTGGAGACTTCGCGCTCTGTGTAGACAGAATCTCCGTGTTGCAACCATAGTTCAATACTCTGCTGCATGTTGTCAATTCGTGGTGCACCAAGAAACATGATAGATTTTAGTTTCGCACGGCTTCATTCTCAACCGGCGCGAGTTGATTCCTCTCGGAGTGGAAACTGTGGAGGCTGTTAAGGAGGTTCGCATTTCCTTCTTCTTACATCGAAATATCGGTTGCCAAAATCTCATCATATTGCTTTCGTCAATCGTCTCTTTACAGGAAGCATAAATTTCTGAGAAAAATGATGGCCGACTATTTCCAGGTCACCAATGCGATGCTCGCTCATCGCTCAAATGGCAACGCAATGCACGCAGTCGCTCGCCAAAAAGCCATTTGTACTTTTCATTTGTCGATTGATAGTGTGCGGATACCGTACCTAACGGTTTTGCCCCTTGCTGAATCACGCCGGTATTGCAGATCGCGAGCAGCAAGCCGCCAGGGCACGTGCACGCACTGCGGCCCCGACGACGAGGTTTACCAACCCAACCACACCACTGCAGACGACGACTACTACCGTAGCTCAGTCGACCGCACCACACACGACGACCAGTGTGAGTACAACTACAAGTACTACGACCACGACTGTTCGACCACCTACGACCACTACTACCGTAACCACCGAGAGACCTACTACCACAACTACTACCGTAACCCCGCTGCCATCGACAACTGCCGTAACCCGGAGTGCGGCTACAGTAACCGTGCCAAGCCGACCGCAGACGACGCGAATGCCAGTCGTGCCGACTAGAAGACGGCCCTGGCTCACCTACAAGCCCAAGCTGCGCCCCCGCCCCACTACGGTAACCAATCGATAATGCGTAGAGTGACTGATTGCGATAACCAACCCTTAACGTTTACAGTGCACATTGATAGTGTGGTAGACATTCGCCGAACCTACATCAACCAAACTATGCTACTTGATAATTCATACGCTCTGTGAAACATAACAGAAAGCAGTTATTGCGCTTTATCATTAATTGTTCATTAGGCTATCGTTGTTGCCCTGTAATATATGACGACCGTGAGAAGTAGTGCACTAACCATTACATCTAGCTTCACCTTTGTCTCACTAGAGTAGGCCAGCAGTAGAACAGTGACAGTCACTATCAGCGTAAATAGTAGTAGCTCTCGTGCTCGTAGACGCTCCTAGCGCATCAGTGTTCAGACTCCGGCTGCCCCAACCACAACCATATCTCAAGTGGAAGAGGACGAGGACGAAGAGGAAGCTGCCGAAGATGCTGCTGACGATGATGACGTCATCATCACCGAAATCAGCACTCCCGCCTCAGCCTTCTTCGATGAATGGTGGTCGATGAAGCGGCATACGAAGAGGCCGCCCCAGGCACCGCCCGTGTACTCGACCATCTTCACGGTAGGAGCAATGGAGTGTGCTTGATCTATGCTTCTCGGCTTCAGCTTAAGACCAGCTTCCGCGGTATAGAGGAACGATTGTGCGTGTGTGGTGTATGGCTTGCTGCTTCCCGGCTCTGTTTTATGGCTGCAGGACAGTTCCTGTCCCATGGTAGAATCACAGCTGCTTTCCTGCTGCAGAATCGATGCATGGTTCCAAGTTATTTATTTTATTTTATTTTTTAATAAAATAAAATAAAAATAAATGCTATGGTTCCAAGTTGGTACTTCTACTTCCAAACTTCCAATACTTCCAATCGTATCTTGTTGGAGTGGAGAATTCACAGTGCTTATAATTTAGTTAGCATGGCTTCACGATTCGCTTGATCATTGACCTCATACTGTGTGGGTTTAGCTACCGTAATCGTTCAGAGTCACCCCGAACTACGGTCGACTCTCGCTGACCTCGCTTACTACCGTACTCACAACCGAGTGTCAACCCTGCACATAGAGCGGAAAACAGACGAGGTGAGCACACTGTCGAGACTAGACTCTAGTCTCGAGTTTGGAGTGTGACCCCCACAATAATAATTTTGAAGAATAATAGCTGCTGAATGAGGTGATACCGCTACTTATCAACTCGAAATTGAGAAATTTGTATTTGTTTTAGTTTTTGAAGAAAACGCTCTAACATCAGATAATGAAGCGATCCTTCCTATTTGACGGATATGTGAAGCATATCACAACCTTATGGTTGTGAATATTCCAGAATAGGAGACAGTGGGCTCGCCCTCTTCAAATTAGTAATTGAAAGTTATGTTATTCTTATTACAGGTCCCTCCTCCCCTTCCGGCGCCTGTGAAAATGAAGTCAATGGAGAGTGCAATTCCATTCGAAGCTGATTGCAAGTTAGTGTTATCATTGATTGTTTCTTTAGTATACTTCATTAACGGGTATTTCAGGCAGAGTTGTGCATAATAATGATGATGCATTCTTACCCAGGGACATGCGTATTTCCTGCGCATTCTGGATCGATAACGCTCCAAATGTCTGTGCCGAGCAGTCAGTGTTCATGCAAATGCAGTGCGCTCTGACCTGCAAGTGAGTCGATTATTGATTGATTTTTTGAGACATTTTAGCTATTTGAAAATAACTGGAGAATCGACTATTGATCAGCCCCAAATGAACATTTATTAACTATTTGAAACATAATCGACATTGATTCCAGATTCTGCACTAACATCGCTCCAATGCCAATGGCCGACGAGGTCGGCGATTTTAGGACGATGAGACAGTGAAATCAATAGAGATCAAAGATCAAAGATCACTCCCACGTATCGTAACAGTGTGTCAAGATATAGTCAATAACCGCGTTAGTTACCGTATTCCCTGATGCGTGTCATGAGCTTTACACACATTTTAACCCCATATTTCCCAATAATCCTTCGATTCTCTTTCTCAGTCTGAAGCGGGCCTCTCAAAATACCCAGTCGATTCAGTATTTTCCAAATTTCTGTAAATTAGGTTTCTCAATTTGTCCAAACTTTGTATGCACGCACGTCGGTCTTTCGTTTCCCGTGACATTTTTCTTGTTTTATTTAAAATGTATATTTATTTGCATAATAAATTATTTTTCTAGAAAGTCCAGTTGTTTAAAGGGACCTGGCACTGCAAAATAAGTTATTTTTATTTTAAAGAAAATTATTTTCTGATTAGAATTCAAAAAATCGCATATTTTTACGAATTTTTTGAACGGAATTATGATTTTTTAAAGGTTCTTGCGTACCGGGCATTACTGTGTTTAGCGCGCTAAACACCGTAACGCCCGGTACATCAGCGCAAATTCCCAACTTTGAAAAATCATAACTCCTTTAAAAAAAAATCGTTAAAATATGCGATTTTTTGCATTCAAATCAGAAAAGAATTTTCTTTCAAATAAAAATAACTTATTTTGCAGTGCCAGGTCCCTTTAAGAGTGAAATGTAATTTATTTTAAAAATTTAGGTACACACATACAGTCGCGCCGGAAAGTATTCGTACATTTTGCTTTTCTTGTGTAACTTTCGCAATAGTTGAGCCAATTGACCTGAAAATTTTATTGGAGCTAGCCAATCCATTAACTAATCGGATGATACTATTGCGGTGCTTGGAGCCAATCGTCTGGATTGCATAGTGATGACACAACTAAACATCACTTTTTCGAAAAATTATATCTCGGAGGAAAACAATTCTCCCACATATCAGTTTCACAGAAGTTGTAGATCTGCCCATGGACTACCCAGAAAAAAAAATTTCAAGATGCTGCGATTTTTCTCCTTTGCAGCAGCCTTGCTGCAAAATTGAGGCTGCAAACTCATAACTCGGCTCCCAGATAAGCTAGAGACCCGTTCTAGTGTTCAAAATGATCCATTTGGTGAGCCCAGACATCTCTGAAAGTTTGGTGAAGATTGCACATCATTTTCCCTCAGGGCTAAAAAAAGTCACTTTTTTGCATACCCCAACTTCAACTCGAAGGCTGAATTTTCTAAAAATACGGTTCCTATGTAAGAACGACCCAAAACCATCCAAGAATCGATGCCCAACTTTTTGTAGCATCAGCGTTTTTTTCCTGTATGGCGCGATCGCATCCCTGGCGCGCGCTGGTGTTCGGAAACGAGGCGGGGCGAGATTATGCAAAGGGAGAGACGATACATTTCGAAACCAGCGCGCGCCAGGAATGCGATCGCGCCATGCAGGAAAAAAATGCTGATGCTACAAAAAGTTGGGCATCGATTCTTAGATGGTTTTGGGTCGTTCTTACACAGGAACCGTATTTTTAGAAAATTCAGTCTTCGAGTTGAGCACCCTCAAAGTTGGGGTATGCAAAAAAGTGACTTTTTTGAGCCCTGAGGGTAAATGATGTGCAATCTTCACCAAACTTTCAGAGATGTCTGGGCTCACCAAATCGATCATCTTGAATACTAGAACGGGTCTCTAGCTTATCTGGGAGCCGAGTTATGAGTTTGCAGCCTCAATTTTGCAGCAAGGCTGCTGCAAAGGAGAAAAATCGCAGAATCTTGAAAAATTTTTTCTGGGTAGTCCATAAAATTTCTGAAAAGTACATTCCATCGGTTTAGAATCTCTAGTTAGCGAAAAGATACCTTCAATGTTCCATAACTCCTTGTGATATTTGTGCCATACTACTAAGATTTACCATAATGATGTAGCCATGATCAATCGATCCATTATAATTCGCAGAATTATATTAATATTATCGTTTTCAATGCGGGCTGGACAATTAAGCATCCTGTTTGATTCGGATTATTATTAATTGTAAATATTCACAATATTCGATTCAGATTCTCTTCTCTAGGCCAAGTCAATGTAGATATCTGTCCTGAAATAGTAGTAGCGAATATTAGTACTGGTGCATGTTTTGAAATTTATACAAATTAAAAAGTTTTAAAAGTGAATAATATTAACGATGATTGTTTCGAAATAGGGTGGCGAAATCGGTGCAGTACCGATGCACGCCCCTCCCCGCGCGCTCTCTAGTACACCGACGATGCACTACTCTCGATTTTGTCGTGCACCGGTGCACGCACCGCCTATCTTGAACTAAAATAAGCGATCCCTTCCGAAAGGCGCTGTCTCGACCCGTATCTAAGCAACTAATGCGAATCACGATTCGCTTCATAAATCGACGGAAGGTTTGGGGGATGCCAGCTCCCAGAATCACTTCTATCCCTTCACAATCCCATCGAGAATGTTCCTTCGTGTTTTCATCTGCACCGCAATCTTCGCATTGGTGAGAAGTCATTGCCATATGCTCTCTTCTATACGTAAATAGGTTTCACCCAAACTTTATGTTGGAGATGTTTCCATAGCTATTAGTTCATCTTTCAAAGAAAATAAATACAACAATAAGGCACGCGTGCAGCGGTGGTAAAAACTTGAGAGAAAAAACTTCAATTCCCATAATCTCTCGCCGCGGACTGACTGTGTTTCCAACCAGGTCATCGCTCAGTACTGCGATAAGCGAAAGGAAGATGATACAGCTCGCGACATTCTTGGCGAGCTCAGAAACACGACGAGAAAGGACTGCGAGAAACAGTGCGATCTCACAAGCAATTGTACCGCGTACAAGAGCTACAATGACCGGTGCTCGCTGCTCGGAGATCTGTTGACGCGTGAGACAGTTGATGACTAGACTTTGAAAAGTAACGGTTCAACTAGTTGCATAATAGGGAAATCGACCGATTTTGTGAAAAAGAGTGCGAGAAATGAGGAGAGTGTGGAGAAAAGCAACTAGTTGCATCGTTACTTTGAAAGTCTATTGATGACTGAAACCTCCAGAAAGGGGTCACGAGAGTGAGGGAAAGAGGGAGGATCATATAAAATGCGTAAATTTGGGCTCATATTGCAGACGTTGTGAGAAAGTACGAGAAAAAATCTTTGTGAAGGTGGAGTCAAAAGCCTTTATTAATATAGTGTTTTCAGATTTCATGTGCATAGTCAGGCCCACGGTGTTCGTCAAGAAACTCTGCACTGACCTAAGTAATTGTATTACAAATTTATAAACACTCGTCCAAAATAGTAAAACGTTCCGCTGATAAACAGCAGAAAATAGAGCGAGAGAGCATCCGTAAACGAGATAAGCAGACAGTAAGCACACCACAGGTAGTACTGAGAGTGGAACGTAGTATTTTAAATTTGTAATATACGTAATATGTTTATGCGATCATTTCGTTCAGTTTCGCCACACATGAACATAACGATGGACTATAAGCAATACGCGATGGTCGTAAGCGGAGTGCGGCTCAAAGTGGAAGCTTCGGATGAAGTTTACAGCATCTGCAGAGCCAAGGGATATGCGGTCCCTTCCATTCATTCGCGTGCGTTGCCTGTTCTTCTATACAAACTGTTAAGCCAACGATATGGTGAACTGAACAGACACTATAGCCCCTCTATATAAAAAATTACTTCTTAAGTTGACGATGAGACGTTTTGGATAGAATTTGTAAAGATCCAAAAGAAAGGATGCTTGTCGCTGGACGTTTCGTGCAGAATTGAGGGAAATGATGGAACTCCTACGAATTATATCGACAATGCGAAAGGTCTTACCCATTACCCCAATTTTTGTCTGTCTGTGGCGTATTCACGTGCCATAGTCATTGCTTCGGGAATGGCAAAATCCCTGTTTACCTTCTTCTTCATCGCTTAAACTTGACATATCAAACGAAAAGTGGCATTTTAATTATGATACAATTTAAGCTCTTTCAAACTGCACGAATCTCTTCAATATTCACGTGCATCCAGATATACTGGTAAAAATGGGAATAAGGACGTCTACTGGAAGAGCCGTCTGCATCAAGACATACAACTAATCTCGATTCTTACTCAATCTGGCATTCCGATCAGCTGTATACTTGATTGTCTCCCCCCCCCTCCTCATGTAATAAATCTTCTTGAATCGCCTTGATATTGCACGAGCAAAGAAAACAAAATATGATATTTTTTGCAAAAAATTGAGTCCAAGCGGACGTTGGTCTATTCATCACGCGGCAAGATACATGCTGACATACAAGATATTATTACATCGTAAATAGGTGCATGCTATGAGTACTCGTATCTGAAGCGAGCCAAGGATCCCTTCGGAGACTACGCGTCGTATTCTGAAATGGTGATATTTCAATAGATTTTAAAAGTCGTTGTAAGGGTTTGGCCTGTGCGATGCAAGAGGAGTGGAACTGTCTTACCTGAAGCAGATGAAACTATTCCGTAAACTCCTTTTTTCACTTGCATTATTCGAACAAACGATGAACAGTTTGTTCGTTATAGAAATATATGTGTGTAAAGTTCACGAAGTCTCCAATAATGATCTATTGAGCGAGCTGCAAAGTGAAGTGGTGACAATGAAACATCGATGTTGCTGTCAAAGGCAAAACATGAGCGCAATTGGATGAATCTAAAGGAGCGATACACTCATACCAATCTAACTTTTTACCAATAATAATTGTCAATAATCCTGACCAATATCTCATATACAGGTCTGACGGTATTGTAAAATAATTTTATTGCATGATAGTGACATCGCAATCTTTCAGGTCCGCTACATGCGTTCCATCGAGTTCTACTACCCGTCGTTCACGAAGATCGTCAGGCTCGGAGTGACTCATGAAGGAAGACCCATTGAGGGACTAAAGGTTAGTTCAAAGAAAGACTATTTGCTGCAAAAAAAAATAATTTTTTTCTCTTTCTCAGACTATTTAGAAATGTGTTCGGTTAAGTTTCGCATCATCCTACTGGCCATTCACAGCTTCTATAAAACCTTACCGAACATGCATTCCATTGACATATTACCATATTCTTAAACATGATAACGTTCAAATGCATTCACAATTTAGATCGGATTCCCGATCGCGGATATTGAGAAGCCGGCTGTTTTCATCGACGGTAATATACACGCGAGGGAATGGGCGAGCAGCCACACTGCACTGTTTATTATCAATGAAGTAAGTTGAAGAATGAAAAAAGTAATTACAGACAGAAACAGTAAACTGCTGTGTATAATCAAGTAATACGTAGAAAATGCGATTCGATATATATATACAGATTACGATAATTATATTGCAATTTGCAGCTAGTGGCGAACTACGGCATCGACCCGGAGATTACGAGACAGGTACCTTTTATTTTTTTGATATCTTACAATGAAAATAAGACTACGGGATGTTCATCGATGCTCCTTCTCATCAACTTATCTATTTCCTTTCTGAAACATAAAAGCGCTTGCAAAGTGAATCAGAAATGTAAATATGAAGAGGGTGGCCGATGGAAATATTTAGCACACTATAAAATAACATACGTATGTGAATGGATTTGCAGGAAACTCATACTTTGTAATCTCCAGATTATGTTTAAGATTAAAACATTACAACTAATTGTAGGTCAACGAAGCTAATATCTTCGTCGTCCCTTGCTTGAATCCGGACGGGTACGAGTTTACGCGCAGCTCGCCCGCTCCTGCAGTTAGTTGATCTTTGATCTTTGATCTAGTGTTGACTAAACAGCGTTGCAAGGGCTCACATCTATCAAAGTGTTTAAGAGACCGTCCACGAGAGAACGTAACGAGTGATGAGAAATCGACAACGTACCCTCAAACTTTTTTCGCGGAATGAGCATCACGAATGCTGATCGCGACGGCATATGGTTAAGGTTGAAAAACATTTTGACATTTTTTCGTCAAAAAATAAAGTTTCGAAATCATTAGCGAAAAATATTCTACGATACGTATATTTACGCGCTGGTTCCGAATTTCATAGTTAGAACTGTTGAAACTCAATTTCAAAAAAGTTATGATCGAAAAATCAGATTTTTTTCTCAAAAATCGAAAATATCTTTTTTCCGACCCCACTTTTACATCCTAACGACTCCAGTTTCAGAATCTACGACACAAATTACATCGGGAACCGAGATTTTATAATTTTAAAAATACGGATTTTTGAGAAATTTCTTTTTGAATTTTAAAAATTAATTTTTCCAAAAATAATTGTTTTCATAACTCACGATTTTTCTCGTAAACATACCCAATTTGGGACCAAAAATGTTCCTTATATTCATAATGCTATAATACATCGCCGATCTCAAATATCAAACCACCCTACCAGAATTTAAAACTAATATTGATAGGATGGCCAATATACTACTTATCATTGAAACAACTTTGTTTTCCGATGAGGTACAACTTGGAATGCAGGTTTAAAATATTTGAAGCATAATTGGGATCATTTTTGTTGTTGAGCAATTTCGAATCCATCGAAGATGAAAGGCAGAAAAAATTTAAAAAGTAAAACTGCTTCCAAAAATGTGTAATTTTCAGACTAAAAATTTATTTTCTCAAACACCATCGACTCTTACAGGGAAATATTGCAGCGTGTTTGTGCACTCATAATAACATATCTTCTGTACAAATATGAGATTGATCCCGCAACTTTGAAAAAAATCTTTTTCTGAAAAAAATCCATGACCCGGGTTCATTTTCAGGTCTTTCAAATCTTCAGGTCCGACTTTGGCGCAAGAACCGCTCTCCTGAAAAGTGCACCCGCTCTCTTTGGGGAGGAGAAAGATGTTGTGGAGGAGTGGATCTGAACAGGAATTTCGAATTCCACTGGGCTGGTAAGTCAGGGAATATCAACACATTTTAAAAAATAAAAAAATGACAACATCGGCATAACAACCAAAGATGTTCGGCCAATCAGAAATCGACGGCGGAAATATCTAATCCCTTTTCACATCGAAATCTGCCCGGTCAAATAGGAGAAATAAGGAAATTTGAAATTAAAGATCAACAGAGATTCAGTATTAACGGCAAATGCAGTTATATAAAGTAGCACATTTACAGAAACTGGGTCCTCTGTCGAGCCTTGCTCCAACATCTACGCTGGTTCCTCTTCGTTCTCAGAGCCGGAGAGCCAGTGAGTATAAAGAACACGGAACATTCATTAGTACATTTACTTGTGTTGTCGGAATCTTCTTGTAAATAGATGGAAGGATGGTTTGCGCTTCACAGAAATCATTTATGATTGTTGTCATCAGGATCAACATTTCACCGTTTATAACATTTTAATCTTCAAAAATACCTTTCTGAATGAAGTCTAAAATACAATTTTACAGGGCCGTGGAGAATTTCTTCCGATCACAGGACATGCGCGGCAAGATCGGCGCTTACTTGACGCTGCATACCTACGGCCAACTCTTCATCCATCCCTACTCACACGCAACTAATACTGTGCCTGAGGACATTGCGGATCTGGTGAGTGAAATAAAATCATGCCTTGATCAGCGTGCTGTCGATTTCTGAATGATTTTGAGGCGAAAATATGCAATTCTCTTTCCTCAATCGGAATGTGATTTCAGAGGATGGTCATCCCAAACAATTAACCGCATTATTAATATTGAGCATTATTCTGAGAAGGACGCACAGATTCACGGTATTTTGGCAATTACTGAAATATTCCCATTTACGATTTACTGATTATTTCAGCGTCTCACAGCGATGAAGGCAACTGGCCGGCTCGCGGCCAAGTTCGGCACCAAATACCAAGTGGGCACGGGCGCGGATATCATGTGTCAGTTTTCATTTTATTTTGAAACTTTGAGCTTGAAAACCTGCATACACTACCACTCAATGTAGAAGGAATTGTCCATTCGAGCCAAAGGGTGGCTAGGTGATCTTGTGTTTCATCAACTGTTCATGATTAGATAGGTGGAAATTCTTCGATACTCCCCTGATCACCAATCCGACATAATAATATTTGCAGCTCCGGCGTCGGGTGGTTCCGATGATTGGGCGAAGGATCAGATGAAGATCAAGTATGTCTTTCTCATGGAACTGCGACCGGAGGACGACGGTATGAGACTAAAGAAAAACAACAAAAATAATCCCTAAACACAGTTTCGTCTCCATGTTGAACCAAGGTTGCAGTATGTACTCAGAGAGCGAAGTCTCCAGCTTTCCTTACTCTGGAGTGTTCATGTCTCCAGTTATTAGGAGAAGTGATGTCTCCATCTCTCGATTTCGCATGCTCTCTCAGCTGGAGACAACATCTCCAGAGTAAGGAAAGCTGGAGACTTCGCGCTCTGTGTAGACAGAATCTCCGTGTTGCAACCATAGTTCAATACTCTGCTGCATGTTGTCAATTCGTTTTCCCTTTGTTTTCCCTCAATTCATTTTCCCTTCCAGAAACGAGATTGTCAACACTAGTTTGTGCTAATCGTGAACATTGTCTGATGCAAGTCCTCCTTGTGTTTCATAATTATGCGCGGTGCACCAAGAAACATGATAGATTTTAGTTTCGCACGGCTTCATTCTGAACCGGCGCGAGTTGATTCCTCTCGGAGTGGAAACTGTGGAGGCTGTTAAGGAGGTTCGCATTTCCTTCTTCTTACATCGAAATATCGGTTGCCAAAATCTCATCATATTGCTTTCGTCAATCGTCTCTTTACAGGAAGCATAAATTTCTGAGAAAAATGATGGCCGACTATTTCCAGGTCACCAATGCGATGCTCGCTCATCGCTCAAATGGCAACGCAATGCACGCAGTCGCTCGCCAAAAAGCCATTTGTACTTTTCATTTGTCGATTGATAGTGTGCGGATACCGTACCTAACGGTTTTGCCCCTTGCTGAATCACGCCGGTATTGCAGATCGCGAGCAGCAAGCCGCCAGGGCACGTGCACGCACTGCGGCCCCGACGACGAGGTTTACCAACCCAACCACACCACTGCAGACGACGACTACTACCGTAGCTCAGTCGACCGCACCACACACGACGACCAGTGTGAGTACAACTACAACTACTACAACCACGACTGCTCGACCATCTACGACCACTACTACCGTAACCACCGAGAGACCTACTACCACAACTACTACCGTAACCCCGCTGCCATCGACAACTGCCGTAACCCGGAGTGCGGCTACAGTAACCGTGCCAAGCCGACCGCAGACGACGCGAATGCCAGTCGTGCCGACTAGAAGACGGCCCTGGCTCACCTACAAGCCCAAGCTGCGCCCCCGCCCCACTACGGTAACCAATCGATAACGCATAGAGTGACTGAGTACCGTAACCAACCCTTAACGTTTTCAGTGGATATTGATAGTGTGGTAGACATTCGCCGAACCTACATCAACCAAACTATGCTACTTGACAATGCATTCGCTCTGTGAAACATAACAGAAAGCAGTTATTGCGCTTTATCATTAAATGTTCATTAGGCTATCATTGCTGCCCTGTAATATATGACGACTTTGAGAAGTAGTGCACTAACCATTACATCTAGCTTTACCTTTGTCTCACTAGAGTATGCCAGCAGTAGAACAGTGCCAGTCAATCTCAGCGTAAATAGTAGTAGCTGCTCGTGCTCGTAAACGCTCCTAGCGCATCAGTGTTCAGACTCCGGCTGCCCCAACCACAACTATATCTGAAGTGGAAGAGGAGGAGGACGAAGAGGAAGCTGCCGAAGATGCCGCTGACGACGATGACGTCATCATCACCGAAATCAGCACACCCGCCTCGGCCTTCTTCGATGAGTGGTGGTCGATGAAGAGACATACGAAGAGGCCGCCCCAGGCACCGCCCGTATACTCGATCATCTTCACGGTATGAGCAATGGAGTGTGCTTGATCTATGCTTCACGGCTTCAGCTTAAGACCAGCTTCCGCGGTATAGAGGAGCGATTGTGCGTGTGTTGTGTATGGCTTGCTGCTTCCCGGCTCTGTTTTATGGCTGCAGGACAATTCCTGTCCCATGGTAGAATCACAGCTGCTTTCCTGCTGCAGAATCGATGAGTGGGCTCGCCCTCTTCAAATTAGTAATTGAAAGTTATGTTACTCTTATTACAGGTCCCTCCTCCCCTTCCGGCGCCTGTGAAAATGAAGTCAATGGAGAGTGCAATTCCATTCGAAGCTGATTGCAAGTTAGTGTTATCATTGATTGTTTCTTTAGTATACTTCATTAACGGGTATTTCAGGCAGAGTTGTGCATAATAATGATGATGCATTCTTACCCAGGGACATGCGTATTTCCTGCGCATTCTGGATCGATAACGCTCCAAATGTCTGTGCCGAGCAGTCAGTGTTCATGCAAATGCAGTGCGCTCTGACCTGCAAGTGAGTCGATTATTGATTGATTTTTTGAGACATTTTAGCTATTTGAAAATAACTGGAGAATCGACTATTGATCAGCCCCAAATGAGCATTTATTAACTATTTGAAGCATAACCGTAATAAATTCCAGATTCTGCACCAACATCGCTCCAATGCCAATGGCCGACGAGGTCGGCGATTTCAGGACGATGAGACAGTGAAATCACTAGAGATCAAAGATCAAAGATCGCTTCCACTTTTGCCGTATCGTCACAGTGTGTCAAGATATAGTCAATAACCGCGTTAGTTACCGTATTCCCTGATGCGTGTCATGAGCTTTACACACATTTTAACCCCATATTTCCCAATAATCCTTCGATTCTCTTTCTCAGTCTGAAGCGGGCCTCTCAAATACCCAGTCGATTCAGTATATTTCTCAAATTTTCTGTAAATTAGGTTTCTCAATTTGTTCAAACTACTTTGTACGCACGCACGTCGGTCTTTCGTTTCCCGTGACATTTTTCGTGTTTTTAATGTATTTTTATTTGCCTAATAAATTATTGTCCAGTATTTGAAGAGTGAAATGTAATTGTAAAAAAATCTGGATATAATTATACAATCTCTTCCCTTGATCTAAAATTTCTGAAAAGTACATAATCATCCCTTCTCTCGGTTTAGAATATCCAGTGAGCGAAACGGGCGAGAGCGATCTACAAAGATTTGTTACACACTACTAAAATTTACCACAACGATGTAGTCATAATCAATCGACCCATTATTGCTCACAGAATTCCTCCACTTATAGGAAATGATTGTGTCTGTCTGTCTGTCTGTATGTTTTTTTTTGTTGCAGCGTGACGGACATTTTTCCATTTTCGCCATAAATCGCTTCAAATTTGCGAAATCTTCTCAGAACCTTTTGCATATGATAACTGCTCAGAAAACCTTTCAAAATTTTAATATAAAAATCCGCTAATTTCATAGCCAAGTGGATAACGCGTCAGACTTTGAATCCGAGACCCCCAGGTTCGACCCCCGCCGCGGGCAAACCTTTTGCCGCATTTTTCGCAAGTGCCAGAATGCGCCCTGACACGTTTTTGAGTATCGTGAAACACGTTTTCACCTGTTTTGCCGAGTTTTAACGTGAAAAATCGAAAATTTCGAAAAGTGTCCAATTGATGCGCAGAGCGTAGGGGATCACAGGAAAAGTGTTTTGCGATGTCAGAAACGTGTCTGAACGTGTTCTAACATGTTTTAACGTGAAAATTTGAAAATTTCAAAAAGTTCCAAAATGAACCGGGGAGAGTGGAGAATCGCGGGAAAAGTGTTTTGCGAAGTCAGAAACGTGTTCGAAAGGAAATCCACATCCTGCGTTTCCGTTGAGAAAGGCTCGTCAGGCTGAGAGCGATCGAAAAAAGTTGCCACGGAGCCACGAAGTGGTGGCAATTTTTTTTCGATCGCTCTCAGCCTGACGAGCCTTTTGCAACGGAATAAGCCAGTACTCTTTCTAGCGATTATGATTCCCCAACATCCTAAGCTCTCCCTGGACCGTACTTGGAGCCGGCTACCGAGGTCCCCCTGGACCGTACCTGAAGCAAGCTACCGAGGTCCCCCTGGACCGAACCTGCAGAACTATGCATAGAGCGTAGTGTACGCATAGAGCGTAGTGTATTTACAAATATTTATTCCGCCAGGGTTAGGGGTTTCGTGTGAGTTCTTTGTAGATTGTCGATAGTGGAGTCGGCAGATGTCCGTCGTCTTCAGACGATTCGGTTGTTTTGGGGGCAGGGTGAAGGGGGTGCAGCAGGGTGGGTTAAATCAGAGTCGTAAGAGAGACTCTGATGTGAAAGAAATAGACGGCAATTCGTTAATAAGAGATCGGAAGACGATAGGAGAGCTTTTCACAGTTTCTCGACTTAGAGCGTTCCATCTTTGCACTGACCTTGATACAAAAGTGGAGTGAGACTTAGGCACAATGAAAGGTACAGCAATGCGAAGCTCGTGAGTATTGCGCAAATCGCGTGCAAGAGGGGAAATATTTAGAAGAAAGTTGCGATTGAACGAGTAGAAATTGTGAACGGTCTTGTGGAGGAAAAGAAGGTCGATTACAAGACGTCTATGCTCTAGAATTGATAAATGGAGAATATTGAGCCTATCTGGGTATGAGGAATATGGAATAGAGTATCTGAAAAACAGTCTGCGAGTGAAGTTTCGCTGAACATTCTCAACATAGTTGGCAAGTTTAACGGCGCGCGGGGACCAGACAACTGTACAATATTCTAGTATTGGTCTTATAAAAGCATTAAATGCCTGCACATATAAAAGAGGCTCCCGCTAGTAAAAACATTTGAACATAATGTTAACTTTAGATCTTGCTTTCGCTGTTATTTTCGAAATATGGTCATTGAATTTAAGGGAGGGTTTCAGACACCAAGATCTTTCATGAACGGAGATGGAATTAGATTTGTGCCATTAATTTTGTACTGTGTGCGGAGTTTTAGCGGCCCATAATTAACAACAGTGCATTTGGATTCATTGAGAGCGAGATTCCACGCGAGTGACCAAGAGAAAACGCAATCAATCGCTGACTGGAGTGAATGCGCGTGGTGAGGAACATCAGCATAGATCTTTAGATCATCTGCGTAAATACCGTATTTAACATCTGGAGGAAGTTCTTTCGAGATATCATTTACGAAAAGAATAAAAAGGAGAGGACCAATGCACGATCCTTGAGGAACCCCAGAAGAAACAGTGGTAGGCGCAGAGAGAGTATCACCAATCAGTACAGATTGAGTTCTGTTTGAAAGATAACTCTCTAACCAGCAAAGAATGTGATTTGAGAACCCCAGGTGTGAAAGTTTATGGAGGAGGAGTCTATAGTCAATGCTATCAAAAGCTTTCCGGAAATCAAAGTATACTGTATCGAAAGATGATTTCTGAGATTTGAGTTTAACGTACTCTGAGTGAGTCTCTACAAGCTGAGTGCAAGTAGAGCGTTTTAGTCGGAAACCGGCCTGTCTGGGATCAAACAAATTGTTCCGATCCAGAAACTTTGTAATCTCATGTATGAGAATTTTCTCGAAAATTTTGGTGACTGAGCAAATGAGGCTGATAGGGCGGAACATGTTGATTGAATTGGAGGAAGCTTTAGGGATGGGTTTGACTATAGCTTTTTTCCAGATATCACACACACAGAAAGAAGTCTTATATATAAGATGAAAAAAGTCTTACATGCGGCCCACTATCCCTGGGGGGTCTTAGATGTAAGATGTTTGTAATGTCTTACTTCTCAGTCTTCAAAGGGTCTTGAATGTAAGACAAGAGGTTCTTAAATTATGGAGCTTGCCCCCCCCCGCCTCCACCCAGCGGGATTACGGTAGCCGCCCCCCCCCTTCATCCTGATCCTGTTCGTTGGGGGTGAAAAAACAACATGCGATCACATTGCAAAGAATACAAATTTATCCACACTAATCCAAACAATGCAGAGAAAAAAACAATATCGATCGATATTCTTCTCCTTTGGTAGAGCAGATTTACACTTCTTCCTTCTCACTTCCTTTAGTGGGCCGGTATAGATCACGGGGAGAAGCGAGAGATCCATCTACAATTCATCGATTAATATAGGATATTCGCTATCGTACCATATCCCAACCAACTTATTTTGCGCTATTTGAACTACGGTATTTACAATTTTGGATAAGCGAGACACTATTGAACTTTTCATACTTCTCGAGAAATCCAAGTTAAATACCTTAAATCTCGATATGCTTGCTTTTTGCAAACGACCAATACCAGCTACCGTATATCTCTGCGATCGCCAAGTGGCTACCGTAACCTACCGAGTACTTGCTGACCTGCGAGAGGAGCGAGAAGCGGCTGGGAACGGAGCGGAAGACGTCGTCGTCGGACGCACGGCGAATGCCCGAGATCACACCTAAATAGGACAGATATTGCAACATCACCACGCAATCACATAAAAGGTGTTCCATCACAAGCGATTTTAAAGAAGGAAGCCATCACGCTAGATGGAGTAAGCGGGTAAGCCAGCTTCAACGTGTGATTATGCAACGCAACCTATCCCAAGGATTCTAAGTCTTATTCGAATGCACCATTATTATGCAATGCGCAGGCCCACCACTTTGCGAGACCAGATCGGATGATTATCAGACACCGATGAATTTCATTGAACTCCCGCTGTCCGATAATACCCACAAGTACTATTGAACGTGGACCATGTAATCTACTGATACTGTATTAATGGATCGACAAGCTACCGTACCTTGTTGATTTTGATGGCGAGTGGCTTGGTGAGTCCGCACGAAGGGAGAACTGCCTCCAGCGGAGACTTGGATGACGAACGAGACTTGGTCTCTGAAAGGCACAAACGGATCATTCCGTCAACACTAGGAAATCGAAAACCTATCATAGATCAGCTCATTCACACACGTATTGCAAACTTGAATTAAAATTATTTTTTTCCGACGACCGAAAAATCGATATGGTCACCCGATGGATCTACCATATACACATGAGCTGCAGCTGCAGCACCCTTGCTCATGAGTGCTCATTGCAGAGGTGCTCATGAGTAAACGTTATATCCGTCCGGTGAGCAATTAATTATTCAGATCTCGATGTTGGGCCCATGAGCGACTACACATGCGCCCAACATCGAGATCTGAATAATTTATTCTCAGTCATAACGTAATCGATAATTATACAGACTGCAACCGATACCATGAGCGCTAATATTTTCCTCTTCTAATTAACTACCGTTTGATATTGATGATGCCGTAATCCCCGAAGTATTGGACTCACGTCAAAATGGGGATGGAAGTCTCGGGTTGTAGTGCGACAGCATGTACTCCTGCAACGAGCAAGAGATATTACTTTGGCTGTTCATTACCGTATACCTGTTCCATTCCGGATGGTTGTGCGCAATCTGCTTCATGACGACGGAGGCCTTGGCGTGGTTATTAGTGGATGCAAGTACGCAAATGACTTAGGGTAATAGAGATAACCGATTGATAAGTGGACACAACACCATCACTAACTTTACGAATACGGTAGCGAATCGATGGTTCGATTACCCATTAACCAGGGTTGGGCGAAAAATGTTTTTCCGTTTCCGAATTTTTCGACCCTCTGACGGAAAATTTTTCGTCGGAAAAATTTTCCGCGTATGCTCGGAAAATTTTTCGACATTTACACTAGATATTTCATAAATTTCAAATAACTAGCCGGGATATGTTGAGGTTAAATACACTACGCTCTATGCATAGTTCTGGATGCAGATTCGGTCCAGGGGGAGCACGGATGCCTGCTCCATGTTCGGTCCAGGAGGAGCTCGGTAGCCTGCTCAAGGTTCGGTCCAGGGGGAACTCGGCAACCTGCTCCAGGTTCGGTCCAGGAGGAGCTCGGTAGCCTGCTCAAGGTTCGGTCCAGGGGAGCTCGGTAGCTGGTTCTAAGTACGGTCCAGGGAGAGCTTAGGAGGTTGGTGAATGCTCATCGCTAGATAGAGTACTCGCTTAATCCGTCGCCATGTCGTGGCTCGTGGCAACTTTTTTCGATCGCACTCAGCCTCACGAGTCTTACCCAAAGGAAACGCAGGATACCGTGTGTTGATTTCCCTGGCGTGTTCGAACACGTTTGTGACATCACAAAACACTTTCCCGGGATAAAATAATTACGATTGAGGTTTGAAATTGAGCAAAAAAAAAGAAATTCATTATTTTTTTTCCGAATTTTCCGACTTTTTTAGACGGAAATTTTTCGTTTCCGAATCCTTTTCCGTCAAACCTTTTTCGCCCAACCCTGCCATTAACCAGTTGGGGTCAATTTGCTAAATTTCTACATGCGGGTTACGGAAGGATGGATAAAATTTGTTTTGGTTCCGGAACCACACTGATGTATCCCGGCTGTCCCAAATAAATTTCCTATTGCAAATATAAACAGCCAAAAAAATAGAGTATAAGTCCCCTGTGATCACGAACATAAATAGGAGCGTGGGACCGTATAAACAAAGAACTATCAGCTCACCAGAATTAATTATTATTAATGAAACAAGCATGCTCACCCTTTCTCTTCTCCACTCTTCAATTCCATATGCTCCCAGCTTCTCTTCATTCGTAGTCGGTCGATCGCTCCTGAATTGACACGTTCGTAACTCGATTTAATGTAGCTCGTAACGCCGTTTGTGATGACGAACGCCCAGAACCACTCCAACCAGTTTACCACGTTTAATTATTAGAGATAGAGCAAGTATGTTCACCATTACCTCTTCCTTCTCCTCTCATATCTTCTATCGAAATCGCTCTATCCTCCTGAATGAATTCGTTCGTAATTTAATTTTGCCAAGCTCGTAAAACCTATTATAAGCATAGACCAAAAGGTATGTTCCAGGGAACAAACCCTGACATCATTTCGGATTTGCGCCTGGTTTAATATCTCTGCTGCAGATTTTTACCAAGCGTCTGCAGATTTTTCTGATGTAATCGGACATGGGCTTTCAGCTAAAAACAAAATTGAGAAAAAATATTTTCGAAAATATTTTTGAAAATATAAAATTTTGAAAAAAAATTTTTTTTTCCACATTTTGAGCGCAAGATGGGTTTGCAAGCACCAAAGTGTGATAATTGATCCGTTTCAAGAGTGACAGACTAAAAATAAAACATTCTAAATTATTCGTGGAACATACGATTTTGGTCTATGATTATAAGCACGAAATAAATAGAACAAGTAAGAGGGACCACATAAATGGTCCTGGGCACGCCAAGCAATTAACCCAATTCTATTATTATTAATAAAGCAACTGTACTCACCTTCCTCTTCTTCTCTTCTCCCTTCAACTCCTTCTCCTCTCATCTTTTCTTCTCTCCTCTCCAATCTGTCGCCCCTAAATGGATTGGTTCGTAACTTGATTTTGTCAAGCTCGTAGAACCTATTGCAAGCACGAAAATAAATAGAGTGGGACCGTATGAATGATCAGAACTACACCAATAAGTACACACGACTGGCACTACTGCTGAAGCGCGGAACAGGCCAATAAATAGACTAGGCACTCTTGAAATAATCATTTTGAATGACATTGTTCTAACATGCCAGTTTTGATGATTCCAGGCAGTAGCAGTAGTGCCCACATGACTTACTTATTGTAAATATAAAAACTGACACATGGTTACGATTTATGCGCCAGTTTTGGCCGATTCAGCCTCCATGTAGTTGATCGGCGCGCTCACCAGTCTTCTTCAATCCAGCGAACACCATCTTGGCTCCGGGAATGTACTTCTTCGAGTTCTCAAGGTACTCGAAGAGGGTTTCCCTGGTCCAGGTGACTCCCTTAGCCTTATTGGCAGCAGAGTAGTCGAATCCATCAACGTGAACGTCCTCCTGAATGGACACGTTCGTAACTCGATTTAATCTAGCTCGCAAAACAAGAGGTAACATACAAATTAATAGAGCAAGAGAGTGGAACCGTATGACTGGCCATTAGGACATCAAGCCGTTCACCCGATTTAAATATTATAAAAAATAACAACTGACACAATGATGTGATTAATGCGGCAGGTTTGGCCGATTCGATCTCCATGTACTTGACGAGATCGGCTAGCCTTCGTCAATCCAGCGTGCGCGACAACGTCGTAAGATGACCTGCATATTTGACGGTAATTACGGCGAAATTGACAAAGACATAACTGGGGGAGCGTTTCGGAGTCATACACAATCAAACTAACATGGCTTAGGATGGATACATTTGAAGAAGAACACAACATATCGTGAAAATCGTAACAAAATTCAGCAGCCGTCAATATTCCTGTTATAATTCCTACTTCGGTCATCAAGAGCACTCACAAGAAGGGGAAGGCTATGGACACGTTTTCAACATAGAAATCACAAGCAATTCAAATGAAACGCATACGAAATCGATAAAAAAACTAAAATATGTAAAATGTTCTTGAGGCGAGGTATACGGTATGCCACCGCACCACGCGCACACCACCTAATTTATCGTTTACTGATTTTATTAAAAGTCTTATATACAAGACGTCAAGGTCTTATTTTTTAAGACTAGAAAAAGTTTTATATTTCAGAAATTGACTTCTTATATATAAGACCAGCTTGTCTCAGATTGGGAGGGAGGTGGAAAAAGTAAGACCTTTTTCTGTGTGTGCAGGGATAGTACTAGTGCAGAGAGTTTTATTAAATAAAATCATAAGTGGGACACAAGAGAAATTTTGCATTTTTTATAAAATATATTAGGTAGACCATCCGGGGAAAAGTTAACTTTTGGGGCAAGAGATTGAATGGAGATGAGAATTTGTGAAGTTATGGAAGAAAGGTCAAAGGGTTGGGTTTGAGAGGGGGGAGGTGGGGGGAGAGGCGGGTTATGGAAGAAAGGTCAAAGGGTTGGGTTTGAGAGGGGGGAGGTGGGGGGAGAGGCGCATGAAGGGGTAGCGTGGAAACGGAAGCAAAGTACTGCGAGAAGGCATGTGCCTTGTCTCGATCAGTTACTAAACTATTTCCATTGAGATCAATTATTCCCGGAGGAGCATTGCTTGTTGCCTTTAGGCGAGTTTTACAGAGACTAAAGAAAGCTTTGGGATTGTTTGAATTAACTACTTTATTTTCAACTCTCTCGTTATGCATTCTTAACGCTCTCTCAAAACGTTTATAACAGGTCTGCGCAAGGGTGCTGTTTGAAGCAATAGATGAAATCAGGCATGACTTTTTGTAAAGAGACCGAAGATGGGGAGGGTATGATGAAGAGGAGGACGGAGTAGAATTTGGAATGTAAGAATCCAAAAGGTAGTTTACAAAGCGACAGAAATATTCGTAAGAATCATTCATATCTAAATGTGCAAGAGCAATAGTCCAATTATGATTAGAGATCATACTGTTAATTGAAACCCAATCAGCAAGATGATATAAACGGTGAGGGACGAATTTTCGATTAGGTGGGGATGGGACTGATAAGGAGAACGAAATGCACGTATGGTCAGAGAGTGGGATAGAGGGCCTTACGTTACGGACAATATTTGAGTTACAAAGCACTAAATCAAAAATATTTTGAGCGCGTGTTTTGAAATGTGCATATTGAGAGAAACGTAAATCTGAGACAAAAGAGATAAAATCGTTTTGAACGGGTGAAGTTAGAATATCCCAGTCTACATCGGGAAAATTAAGATCTCCAGTAATGAGGAAAGGAGTACTTGGTACTAGCGCTGTTAAATATGCAAGAAGAGAGTCTAATGATGCATTAGAGCAAGAGGGAGCACGGTAGATCAGACATACTCTAATGGATGAGAATGAGGCAGACTTACAGTAAGACGAGACATGAATGTCAATTGTGAGTGCTTCAATATCATCACTTGAAAAAGTGGAGATGAGGATCGGATTGAGTTGGGGAGAACAGAGTATTGCGACTCCGCCGCCACGCGATTTAGCTGCATTTGGGGGGCGATCTTTTCTAAACGAGACGTAATTTGCATTCGAACCCAAAAGATAAGCATCACTGTCATCTACATTAAGCCAAGTCTCACTGATCATTATCATATTATAATTTAGCGTTTTAAGGAAGGAAAGAATGTGCGATTTCTTTTTGATGGAACGCGCATTAGTTAAGAAAACTGAGATTGTGTCGTTAGAGACAGAAGATGAGTGAGATGAAAGAGCATGAGGAGAAGGAGAATTGGGAGAGACCAAAGAAGGAGAGACAGACGAAAGAGAGAGGAGAGACGGGATCGGTACCTGCCTGCTGCACCCGACCTAGAGCCCGTTGCTGCTGACGGAGGAGTTGGCGGAGGCTGCGGCGGCACCAGAAGTCTGAGAACGAGTGATTCGAGCAGAGGAAGGAGGGGGAGGGGCAGGAGGGAGAACAGGATTGATGAGGGAGTTGTTCAGCATCGAAGTGTCCAGATTGTCGTCGACGGTGGACTCATTTCCCAGAATTCCGGTTTCTTAGGGCTCGTGTTCAACTCCTGGCTGTTCTTCATTCGGAGGAGGATCTTCATCGGTTTTCTTCTTGTTCCAGTTCTTGCGGGATGGGTCTCGATTTCCGTAGTTTGCAGGGAGAGGTCGGTATGGCTGTCTGAATTGAATAAGGCGCTCGTCACAGACACCGTATGCGAGGCAGTTCATCTTGATGTTCAGTTTGTATGCTTCTTTCCGTGCCGCCCTTTCCAGTTCCAGTTCGAATGGACAGAGGTCTCTTCTGATGAAGCTACCCTTGATCTCAGTCACGGCCTTGGGATGGATTTTGCGAACTTCGTAGAGGAACATGTCACGGATTTTCTGGTTCGTGAATGCGTACTTGACAATAGTGCTGTTACCGGGTTTGTCCTTGGGGTGACGATGGTGAGTGATCTCACCAGATTGAAGGGCGTCGGTGATCACATTGTTGTTCAGTTCGAACACAATCTTCTCGAGATCGGTTTGGTCACTTTCCAGAGTTTCCTCAACGGTCTTTCCTTGGGGTTTGCCTACCCAGACTGCACGTAGCTGCTTGTCCGCATACTTGTTGGCATCACCAAGTGCACGTTTGACGAGAGAGTATGTGGTCGGCTCGATAGGAGATGGAGGAGAGGAAGGAGTGGAGAGAAGATCGACCACTTCTTTAATCTGAGAGATCTCATGTCGTAGAGAGAGACACTCTCACGGTTGCTGGGCGTCGAACTTTTCATGGAGACTGAGAATAAGCGCCTTGATTTCGGAAAAGAATTCGGTCGAGGTAGAGGGAATCTTGTCCGGATCGTGGGGTTCCACATTTGTCATTGTGGAAGAGCGAGGGTACTAGCGACCGCTCGTCGCGAAGGGAAAACACTCGAATGATTAAACCTCAACACATACCTGCTAGTTATATTAATAGTATTGTTTCAATGGCGACTGGTCAATTAGTCATCCTGCTCGACTCTCATTAGAAATAGTACATATTTGCATTATTTAATTAGGTACATCTCTACGAGATGTCGACTTATCCTAAAATGTTATTAGCGAATACTGGTAATTATGCATGTTTTGAATTTTATACAAATTTTTAAAAAAATTAAACAGCGAATAATATTTATGATGATTGTTTTGAACTAGGGTGGCGAAAACGGTGCGATGCAGGGTACATTCGCGGTGCACCCGAGGAGAGAGTGCACCGGTGCACGCATCGCCTTTTCTGAACTAAAATTAGCGATCCCTTCCGAAAGGCGCTGTCTCGACCCGTATCTAAGCAACAAATGCGAATCACGATTCGCTTCATAAATCGACGGAAGGTTTGGGGGAGGCCAGCTCCCAGAATCGCTTCTATCCCTTCACAATCCCATCGAGAATGCTCTTTCGTGTTTTCATCTGCACCGCAATCTTCGCATTGGTGACAAGCTTTTTCCATATGCAATCTATATGCGCAAATATGTTTCACCCAAACTTTATGTTGGAGATGAGCTATTAGTATTTTCTTTATCCAAATCGAAAACATCCAACAATAAGGCACGCGTGCAGCGGTGGTAAAAACTTGAGAGAAACAACTTCAATTCCCATAATCTCTCGTCCCGGACTGACTGTATTTCCTACCAGGTCATCGCTCAGTACTGCTATGAGCGAAAGGAAGATGATACAGCTCGCAACATTCTTGGCGAGCTCATAAACACGACGAGAAAAGACTGCGAGAAACTGTGCGATCTCACAAGCAATTGTACCGCGTACAAGAGCTACAACGATCGGTGCTCGCTGCTCGGAGATCTGTTGACGCGTGAGATATAACAATAATAATAATAATAATAATAATAATATTTATCAGTATCGCTTTAGGGGCGCTGATTCAGGAAAGTTTTATGTTCCATTCTTCATTATTCATTCTACGCGTGAGACAGTTGATGACTAAAACCTCCACAAAGGGGTCACGAGAGTGAGGGAAAGAGGGAGGATCATATAAAATGCGTAAATTTGGGCTCATATTGTAGACTACGTGAGAACTATGAGAAAATATCTTTCTGAAGGCCTTTATTAATATAGTGTTTTCAGATTTCATGTGCATAGCCAGGCCCACCGTGTTTGTCAAGAAACTCTGCACTGACATATGTAATTTTCCAACTAAACTATTATTTATCCTATTATTTTGTTCAGTATCGCCGCACATGAACATCACAATGGACTATCAGCAATACGCGATTGTCGTCAGCGGAGCGCTGCTCAACGCCACGAATATGGAAGCAACTTACGGCATCTGTAGAGCGAAGGGATACGCAGTCCCCACAATTCATTCATGTACGTCCTCTAGTGACATTCGAAAAAAAATTACTTTTAAAAATTAAAATAGACAAAACAAAGTAATCGCAACGGAAGTGCGCACAGATAAACACTAAACTCTGCATACATTGTCAGTAATACTATTTTCAGTTGCCGACGAGTCGTTTTGGCTTGGGTTTGTTACAACCCAGAATGTTACGTGTCTGGTGCTGGATGTTTCGTGCACTTCCGCCGGTCAGAACTACACTTGGAACGATGGAACGCCCACCACTTACATCGACAGTGCGAACGGTAATAGTAAACTGAGCGGTCACAGGGGAAATTAGTCTACTACTGTAGACTTCTCGGCTACCGAACGACGGTTTTTAAGTCCATTGGCATCGATCAGAAGCGGGGAGCGGCATTTTGTTGTCATTAAAGTAGTCACTCTGCCAAAACTTCTGGGGTCGTAAACTTATTCCCCTCTGAGCTGAGCGGTATGTCTCCAACTTCCCTTACTGAGGAGTTGAACGACCATGTAATATCGAGAGAGCGGTCGAGAGATAGTGAGAGATGATCTCTCGCAGAGACAGGATCTCCAGAGTAAGGTAAGTTGGAGACTTCCCGCTCAGCAACTATGAGGAAGCCAAACTCAAAATCACCTAATTACAATAACATTCAGCGCTCTCAATCTGCTCCATTACTAACAACGTGCACGTGCATAAAGATAAAGTCACCCAAATTGGTAAGACAACGCCTGTCACAGTTATCTGCATTAAAACCTACGATTAACTTCGACGTGTATCTTCTACCCTGCAAATAATGCATTTCATACCCTTGAAAGATCCCAGATATCTTCTCCTCTCACAACTCTCCCTATTACGTGCGCCCCTTCGTTTTTACTATTTGTCCATTTTTGCTAATTCGCCTAATAAAGTATTTTCCCAATCTCCGATTGCCTCTCCGATATCCATAAAAGTGGTCGAATTGCAACATAAAACACACGGCGACCATTCGATACAGTGAGAGAGAGGCACAACGAGCATCTTTCTTTCCCCTCCCTCTTCTCCCGCGGCTCAAAACAATTCACCCCTCTCTCCTCTACTGTCACAAGTTGTTTCCACCTCCCCTCGTCCTACTCACCGGCTCTCCCCAATCACCGCGCTCTCTCGCTCCCTCTAACTACTTATAGACAACGGCGGAGGAGAGTGCGCGGCGGAGCGTGCGCGGCGCCGCGCAGATCCCCAAAAAGGGGGCGGAGTCGCCCCCTCTCTGCCCATTGATGCACCTCCCTCTCGCCTACCCATTCTCGTTTGCGTCTCGTCCACCTTGACACCTATTGTTAAGAGGGGGAGGATATCATATCACCTCCACTTGTCTCATTTCACTAAACCCGACTTCTCATATATCACCTCTCGGGTCACCACTCATTGACCTCGCGCAGAAGAAGCCAGTTCATTTGTGTTTCACACCTCTTCCAAATGTTATATCTTTCTTATTCTCTGATGGTCTGCTCCCCTCGTCTCAGATCCACACTGCACACTCATTTCTTCTTAGAGTAGTTCTTGATTGATTCCTGGACATCCTATCCCCTCCCGAATACCGCATTCCAAGGCTACCTTATCAGATGCTTGCCTACCTCTTCGTCGCCGCAGCAGCTGCAGCCCTTGCAGCAGCGCAGGACGCGCCGGCTGCAGCCGGCACGCAGCCCGTCTGCGCCGCCAACCAGCTCTTCAACGGCCAGATCTGCACCTGCGCGCCCGGGTATTCAAATTTTTCAAATTCCCGCCAGTTATCAGCCAAAATCGCACCCGCGTCCAAATTTTAACAAGAGTTCGGTCGAATGACAATTAGGCCAAGAACCCCAGTAAAATAAAGAAAAAGCGCAAGGTCAAGCGTCTGCTTTTTGCTATTTGAGCGATTTCCGATGGATGCCGCGGGATTTATGGGTCTGCGCTGTTTTCTTTGATCTTTCTTGGACCACGATTTTCTCAGAGAGCAGAGAGAAATCAATCGATTAGTTCCTTTCTTGCTAATCTCTGTAACCATGTGAGTATGAATCAATGTTATGATTGTAATCTTTGTGTGTACATTACTTTACTATGTTCTTCTTCCTTCGGGGGTGAAGGGGAAGTGTCTGGCTCTCCTCACTTTGCCTGTTCTCTCATCCTTCTCTAACTCCTTCCGCCGCTCGAGTCAAAGTCTTTTGCTGCTCGAACTTGTTTTCATTGCTTACCTCCTCTTCTCCTCATCGTATCAAATGTTTCGAGAGCGGAGGAGCAGAGAGAGAGAGAGAGAGAGAGAGAGAGAGAGAGGAGCGAAAAAGAGTAGTAGTAAGAAGTTTTGTTCTCCATCTCGTTAGCGAGTCGAAAGACAGTTCAACCGTTTACCGAATTGACGCGAGTTGAACAGAAAAGTCTGAAAGAAGATTAGCGGAAACGACGTGTGAGAAAAGAATGAAGCATTTTTACGTGTGAGAAAAGAATGAAGCATCCACGAGAAGCGGCTTGCCATTTCTTGGCCGAACGTAGCGGAGATTCACCTAGTTTATCGCTTTTGTGCAAAAACTAGCGGATTTCCGACGCGCTGCGGTATCGCCGGATTATCGACAGCTTATCGCAGAGTGTACCACATACAGCCATAACTACTGCGCGATATTGGGCAGAGAGACGTGGGGAAACGTCATGCACAAGCAAAAAAGAAAGTAGCAGTGCTATCATGTACTGCTGTATTATGAGCGGCGCCCATAGTGTAAGTATCATTATCATTTGTTTTATGAGTGTTTGTGCTGATGCGCAGCGAGAGTGGAGAAAGTCAGTTGGCGATTGGGGCAACGCCCCAGAGACTTTTTTGCTCCCTCCCCTCTTGATTAGTTGATTACTGTGTGGCGCTGATTAGGGAAGTGATAGATGGTGATAACAGCGGGCGATGAGTGTTTTGGAATGTTTTACTTGACCGGAATCACTCAAAAATGTGGTCGTACTATGGATACATGCGAACTCGGAAAGGGGTTGTATCAAGAACCACCAAAAGATGTCCAGTGCACACAGAGTCTATTGGGTACTCAGAGGGAAATAAGTCTACGACTCTAGACTTATGGGCTGGACAGCGACGACTTTCAAAGTCTAACCACCCCGCTCCCCTGCGCCTATTAGACTTTGAAGTCGTCGCTGTCCAGCTTAGACTTGAGAAGTCGTAGACTTATTTCCCCGTGAGTAACATCATTTCACAGACCGGTCAACCCCCCCCCCCCGCTCTCTGTATCAACGGGTTGCGATACAGAGAGCGTGTACAATCCAAGGGGTGTCTCCCCAACACTTTTTGTGAAATTGAAGGCATGTGCGTTGTAGAAGGCGAGAAACACTCTTGACGAGGTTTCATATGAACTTGGGAGAGAGCGGCCTGTGTAGGAAGAACCCTTGGCGCACCCCTCCCTCCAATGACCTCTGAGCCGAACCCGCAGGGACTTCTTTGATCCTCGCAAACCACCGCCGGCTATCGACCGGTGCAATCTTGATGGTATCTCCAGGCATATACACTGAGGTGTTCCCGGGAATCGATCGGTACTCTTTCAGTTTTAGGGAATCGATTGTTCCAGACAGATTTAGGGGTCCATATGTTCAATAGTTGTATACTTCGAAAGATAAGGAGCACTGGGTGTAGAACAATGAGATTTCCTCTTTTGCTGTGGAATTCCAAAGCCAGCTGAAACAGGGGATGGATGTGTACCCGTTAAAATAGCAGCTGCTTAGTCAACCGACTGTTTTCAACGGTCAAAAGAGATCGAAAACACGCGCTGAGTCACGTTTGCAGCGGACTGATAGGGCAATCGCCGAGAAAAAACAGCGTAAGAGATCGATAGTATATAAAAGGTGAACAAGTTCGTTCAAAAATCTTCAAAAATGGTTGAAAAACGAAGTGGTTGAAAAAGTGTCCCAGCGGTCACCTTTTATATACTACTAATACTCTATCAACATCTTCAATGTTCTTGCATGTCTCTGCCTAATTTTTCATTTGCCCATGCCAAAAAAGGGATGGTAGAAAGAGTGATCGAAAACTGTTGAACGGTGGGGAATGCGGGTGAAAATGGGCTCGAAATTGGAGAATGTTTTCGCCAAAACGCGAAGTGACTCACTGCACATTCCACAGACAGATTTGCACTAGTCCCCCAACGCCCTGAACATATTTCACAATTGACAAAACAGTTGTGTGTGCTTGTACCGATTATCTGGTGACTTATGTGTGTGTGCATGATGTGATACGGTGGGGCATATCATGTCTTGGCCAGATATGTTTCACCTACTGGTTATGAGCGTCTAGGTTCTTGCATATGCGATGGACGTACATTGTCTAATATGAAAACATTACCTGAAAGACACTCCTGGGTGGATTTCGAGAAATACAGAAACAACGGCGGCATAAGAGACAAATACCCTCTTTCCTCATCCCTCGGAATCGTTTACTGCTGAACTGCTGATCTCATGAAATATTGTGCGATATCTCATGAACACTGGTCAGCAGTTAATTTTCCGGGCTCAGTGGGGGTCGCAACCTCTCTACTCCATTTATCTGGTGCCCCGGTGTGACCTTGCCAACCTGGGTTCCTAAACCGCCTTCATATCTCTCTCTCTTCTCCTCCTTTTCGCGCTCTAACCAAGTGAGAGGAGAGACGGATCATCTCCCCCATTCAACATGGGAAGGCAATGAAGCATGGAGGGAGTGAGGCGAGAGAGAGAGAGAGAGAGAGAGAGAGAGAGAGAGATAGATAGAGAGAGAGAACAGATTGGTTCCTGATCGAGAGAAGGAACACAGGCCAAAGAAGGAGTATGAACAAGCAGAAAAAGTAAGGGGGAGATGAGGGAGAAGAAGGACACTTCACACGAGTCGATGACTCTTTCTCCAGCGATCTGAGGGATGCGATGGGGGAGATATTTCAGATAAGATAATATTAGAGGTCGGAATGACGATAGCCGTACCAATAGGCCTCTTTTTTTCTTACTGGGCTACATTTAAAGTTTGTTTGCACAAGTTTGCGAGAGGAAATGACATTTTCCATGTTTAAAATCTCCTCATTGAGATGGGTCAATTCTAGTTGTTATTTTTAGAAGAACAAAACTTTCACGCACTGTTTTCTGCTGCTTTGCTGGTCAAAAACGCTGCGAGGAAACATTGATCTGCCGGCCACCGTTTCCTCGAGATAATGCACGATTATTGTCTAGTGCATTGTTCCCGACTTTCAAGAAGTTGGTTTTTTTCTCGGAACAGTCGATATTCGTGTTGTTTTTTTGGTCAAAAAGCACAGGTTGGAACGATCTGCCAAAAACCCGCCGATAATTGGATTAGATGATTGCTCAGTGCGTTGCAACTTTGAATAAATTAGTAAATATTTATTTCGACATTGTCTATATTTTCGTTGTTTTGATGGTCAAAAAAACAACGTGAAATTTTCCAGCCGCCGTAACACAGCGATAATTGGATACGATTATTGCCCAGTGCGCCCGTACTGTGCCATTGATCCGCATCGAGACAACATCTGCTATTGATATCTCTCGTTTGTAACGAGTCTCATAACGGTAGGGAACGCGCATGGAGAATGTGGACAAGTCTGTTCTGATAGTGTTCGCATGCCGAGGATTTGGAATTTTAGGATTCGATGATCGTGCAAAGGCAGAAATTAGGAAAATAATGGTCTATCCACTCAGGAAATGATTAGCTTCCTTTGTGTGTTTTTTCTCCGTTGTAACTTTGCGAGCGGTCACTGCCCGGGACTTTTTGTTGCGGGTTACATACAAAGGGGGAGCTATTCATGGCATACACAAGACGTTGCGGGGACCATTCTCGCGTGTAAGTGTTCTCGATGCACAACACAAGGGCACCAGCAACGGTTTTTTTTGTTGCCCCGCTATTTCGGGACCTATTCAAGAGCCGCGGAGCTCTCGAGTCGGTTCCTCCTATTAGGCACGCAGTGTGCGAAATCGGAGAGTAATACTCTCCACTTTTCGCACACTCTCTAATCTTCTTGTTGAGCTAGAGAGCGCGTACAATGAAGAGACACAATCACTTTTCTTGCTTGTGAATCAACCATTCGCCGTGATACTTGAATGTTTCGCAAGCGATTTTCAGTTTTTCCGCACCCAATCAAAGTCGAGCAACACACGCCCAGCATTTGATATTGAATCATAGTGTTTCGCCTACACACACCCTAGAAAACCGGTAATCCTCGTGTGTGGATCAAAATTCGGAGGGACACATTCTGTGGGAGGGAGAGAGGAAGGGATAATCGACCCTCGCAAGGGTGCTGACCCGGAACAATATGTGACGTAATGCAAAAATCGACAAGAGTCGAAGAAAAGCAGAGCCCGCGGCGGGAATTCAAAATTTGAATTTGGCTATTTCCAGATACTTCTCATCGTCGAGCGACGAGTCCAAGGAGCGATGCGAGGACGAGTGCGAGGAGGTACGGTAGCCGCCTGATTCCAGGATATTCCGGCTTTGAGAAAACATTTTCCGGCTCAGATAAAATAAATCCCGGCTTTCAGGTCTACTTCTCCTTCTTCACCTACGGCAAGTGCGTCGACGACATCTTCGGCAAGGTCCGGCTTCTATTTCGCACACACAGAGAAAACATACTAGGAATACGACATCAAGTTGGCACGCCTACTAATATATAAGTAGGGCCTACTAATGCCCTACTTATATATTAGTAGGCCCTACTTATATATTAGTAGGCGTGCCAACTTGATGTCGTATTCCTAGTATGTTTTCTCTCTGTGCAGTTTCTCAATCCTTGTCGATTTTTGGACAGAGCAGCAAACTTCGTGATTTTCCGGCGCGAAATTCAGATATTCGAATGCTTGATTCAGATTGTCCGCGAGCAGCAGCCGGCGTGCAACATGCGGTGCGGCATGCGCCTGCGACTGTGGGCCTCCATCGGTAAGTCTATCTTCCGGTTTCATATCCGGCTCGACTTCCGGTTAATTTCCAATGCAAAATCGCGTCGTTTAAAGCCTCCAGGAACGTTTCAGGAAAGAGAAAGTTCAAACTCATTTCACTTTTATCAACTCTCGCTTTCCGCCATTCTCTATTACGCTCCCTAGGATGTGCAAAGATGCGAACTGAATTAAAAAGTGAAATTAAAATCGATAAACAACCAGGGGAAAATCGATAATCCTCAGCCACGTTCTGCATCATGGCCGCGTCCATCGCGACGCTCGTCTTCACCATCCCCATGTGCATCGCCACCTGCTGCTCGTGCCTCCAGGCGAAGAAGGTTTGAAAATTCGAATTTCCCGCGCGAATCCGCCGAAAATAGCGATCCTGTCAAATTTTGCATTATGCCGCTTGCAATCACTGTTTGGCTGGAATGTAGGATAGAGATCAAGTATGGAGTTATTTGTCACGTCTTATCAGTTCGTGCCGTAACTTACTACTCTTGTTCGTCTCTTGATTTTGCGTTATCTCTCGGTTATCAAATATGGAGTGATAGAGTGCGGAAAGAGAGGAGAGCGAGAGAAGGGGGAAGTCACAATTCATTCGTGTATCTCTCTTCAATTTCCCCTCCTGCCAACATTCCAATGGCTCCCTATTGATAGTTCGCGCACATACAAGGGAGGAGTGAAACATGAAATTCCATTGAGGGGAGCGTGTATCATAAACATATTATTACGACAAGATCTTCGACGCTAGTGAAAGGAGTTGACTGGCGCCCAAATAAGAACTGTAGAATAAAAAAGTAGAATAAAAAAGTAGAATAAAGACCACAAGCGCAATCAAACTAGCAAGGCGCACTTTCATAGTGATGACGCAACTACAACAGCTTTTTTTCCATTTTCTTACTTCTTTCTGGAAGTTTGGAGCTGCGGAACGGGGGTAAAGAGACGATCTGATAAGAGAAGCAACACATGATCCCCTCTCAATGTCTTCTCGACTATTGCAACTCGCCATAATTGGCAAAGCGTTATGGCATTGAATGTGTTTCACGAATATCTTGAAAGCGTTTCGCGGCACAATTCTATCGGTACGCAGTCATGTTCTTCCTCAAAATATTTTCTTAAAGTATCGGGTGACCTACCATCCTGTGTGATACCTTACTTCCACTCTGCTTGGTACTGCATTGAGAAAAACTGCATTGTTGCAATCCTCAGAGCAGTAAATGTTGAGAAAATTTTGGTATATATTGTCGAACGTTTTAGTTATGTTTCAAGGACAATTTGAAGCCCGCTCTCAATGCAGTCATACCGATATTTGGTGCCCATAGATGACTTATATTATAATCCGTACATAATAGATGCCTGAGGAAAACGCGATTACGTAGTAGTGATGCAACATTTCTCAGGCTAACAAGAACGCCAAGCGCGTTTACGTTGAGTCGCAGCAGCAGCAGGCCAACGGCATGAACGGAAAGGTGGGTGGATTTTCCGCCTCTCGTATTTACCGGCTCTAGAATTTGCCGGCAATGGAATTAGACTTTCGAGAAAAAAAAACTGTCCCGCCATTGCAGGACTCTTCCGCCGTCATGGGCTACAACCCGTACGCGTACTGGCCCTACTACGGACGCGCCTAAACAGCGGCTCGCGCGTCGCCGGCGATCTAATTGCCGGCTCCGGCTCTCTCTCTCCCATCTCAACACTTGGATTCTCAACCGCCACACATCTTTCCTTGACACACAAAAAGCGAAAACACACACTCCATCGAATCAGCACACATCACATTTTTTTAAAAAATTCCCGCCAGTTTTCCCCGCTAGATTATTCTCCTTAGAAATTTCGCGATCCGACGAAATCTAGGAATTTGCCCGCATCATTCCCCACCCCACATCTTTGGCAGTTTACCGGTTCCTTCCCGCATTTTTGACCGCGGAACTGTCTGAAAAACAGCAGCCGCCGAAAAATTCTTGCCCGTTGTGCCAAAGTATTTGAAATAATTTCCCACACTATCAGACTACTTCTCAGAATGCTATTGCTGTATTGCTCAAAGTTATATCTTTTGAAAATAAAAGTTTATATTTCTATTCACATATTCATCGACATCTGGAAACGGAATAATCGCATTCCGATCTCTCATCATATGAGAGTGAAACATATGAGAAAATATCAACCAAGTTTGAATTTTGTTGTCAATTTCTTTACACTTAACAATATTTTACCTAAGGGAAAGACAGAATCACACAGATTACTCACCATTTTTTTAATCAGGCACGAGTGAAACATAAGCGTCGATAATTGGAGTTAGACCAGCCCCCGTCGAAATGCGTTTACTCTTTCGCATCTCGCTTGTCAAACAAAGTGAAAGACACGGTGCGGAATTGAGTAGTGCGGCCAATGCTTTTCACGAGTCTTCTTCTCTCACTATTACTGGTTACTGGAACCGAAGGAAATGAAACGACGTCGGCGATTGATCAGCAAATCGTTTTAAGTCCGTTCTAACAATAAATCATAAGGTGCCCTAAGGAATAAGTGAGTGCTAAGTTGTTAGCTTGTATTTCTCGTCATCAGTGGTGCAGGTAGTCACCTCATCAGTTATTCTTTATTAAACGCCCATGCTATCTCCGGTTTTGAGATGGTTCTTACGCATTTTTTAGCAACTCGAAATAACTGTTCAGAAGGTGCGACAACACTGAGCAACCATCTTTTCAAGAACTACGACCCGCTTCTGAGTCCCTACAACAGTAAGCATTTTTTTGTATTTCGTGACACGATCATTGGTTCCGATTTAAAGTTCGATGTTGATTACAATCCGCAGAAACACAATTTTCCTCGCGTTCTAATTTATTTGAGAAATTTCAGGCCGCTCCGATCTCAACGGTTCCTCTATTAGATTATCGCTAATGCGGGCAAGATTAACCGGAGTTGTATGTTTTCTACGAACGTTTACTGTTTGATTTTCTAAAAAACCTTCATTCATTTTGTATTGATTATATTTTTCAGAACGACAGGCAGATGGAATTTCGCAGCATCGTTGGGCTGATTCAGGTCTGCATTTTTTTAGAGTTTATAAAATAAATTTTATAAAATATAAATTGAATAACATTGAATTGCAGATCTGGGACGATCCGCGCCTGAGTTGGTCTCCAGCCAACTACAGCGGCGTACAGTACATTTACGTGAAGAGAAGTCGGGTCTGGTTCCCCGAGGTCTATCCGTGCGAAGCGTAAGTAATTTTTATAATGTTTTTATTGCATAATGATTTTATTGCATCTTTATCGCAAATCAAGCTGGCGAGATTTCAATACACATCATTCCACAGGCCGGTCAACCTTCCAGAAAGGCCTTTGGAGTGAGAGAGCGTGTGAAATCGAGAGGGACTCTCTCGCTTTTGCATACTCTCTCGCCCTAACCCTGGTCTGTAGGTTTGGAATCATGTGAATAGGTGTAGGAAGCAACTATAGATGGAGAAGTACAGTCAAAATGACATATTATGAACAAAATGCTAACTTTTTATGAGTTATTATAACTTTTTATAACTTTTCATTTCAGTATGTTCCCGTGAACGAAATTATCTGTTGTTTTGGGAAAAGGTTCCCGTTCAGAATCGAATAACTTCTGTCCAAGGAATTATCGAAATATTTATTGTGAAGAAAGTTATCGCCGATAAAAATTATAATTACGAAATAGAAAGTAGAGCCGGGGCCGGAAAATCAGTCTTAATTGTCCGAGGAATACTAATTCTTACCGCTCCGGAGTTTCAACGCACGATGTGCGCGCGATTCCGGTAAAACATCGTGCGCGCGATTTTCACATGATGCGCCGCGAGATTTCCACACGTCGCGCGCGGGCCTGATCCTGAAACCGTAATTTCTGTTCAAGACCTTCAACAGAGCACACGATTTTCACACGACGCGCGCGACATTTCCGCTACTCGTTTTGCATGACGCGAAACTAGTAGTGGAAATCGCGCGCGCATCGTGCGTTGAAATCCCGGAGCGTAATCTTAAAGACCTTTTCCGGTTCCCGGCCAGATTTTCCGGTCCCGGCTCTACTCTCTATTTCGTAATTATAATTTTTATCGGCGATAACTTTCTTCACAATAAATATTTCGATAATTCCTTGGACAGAAGTTATTCGATTCTTAACGGGAACCTTTTCCCAAAATAACAGATCATTTCGTTCACGGGAACATACTGGAATGAAAAGTTATAAAAAGTTATAATAACTTATAAAAAGTTATAGCATTTTGTTCATAATATGTCATTTTGACTGTACTGCCTCATGAGTATCGCCCATGCAAACGTAAACCGCGTGAAACATTAATTTTGATGTTAGAGAAACCAATTTGTTGTAACTGTCGATTCAAATAAGCAATCAAGCATGTGCATAAAGGTAAAAAGGTATAGGTGCTAGGTCTTCTACATGCAAGGCTGTCTCGACCACCCCCCTATGCCTGAGTAGCAACGAGATTGTAATTACATGATTTTAGCTCCACCGTTGACGACATCCAAAAGGACAGCACTTCGAACGTGAAGATTCTCGCCAATGGCACTGTGCTGTCCACCGTTTACTACTCGGCAACTTTCATGTGCGAAATGGACGTAAGTGAGCTTGAAACTACACAGAGCGCAAATATGCTAGGAGAACGGTTCTCCAACGTTTCGTTTGTCAGACAACTGTTTTCCACCCTTCTCGTTCTGCATACTCTCTCGCCTTGGGCACCAAACGAGAGAGTGTGCGGAACGAATGGAGAATCGTTCTCTGACAAACGAAACCTTGGAGAACCGTTCTCCTAGCAAATTTGCTTTCAGTGTAGCATGCAATCGATATTCAACAACCATCCCTTCCACCTCTCCTCGCTGGCCTCTCAAATTTCCGCCGCGATGTTAGTTGGTTTAGTTGGTTGAAGCGAGCGGAGGCCAAATGTGTGGTGAACAAGAAATTAATGATGTTTTCTGGTGCATCAAACAATAGCGAACCAATGAAGAATACTAGCCCCTCATCTGACTAATATTTCCTGGCATTTATATTTTTATAAATTCAGTCAGTCGTCCGAAATGGCAAAACGTTCCGATCGAGTGCAGGGTACACATACCAAGAGTTCATACAATGAATATATCAATATAAAATTGTATTGATGAATTGTGTTCGTTAAAGAAGGTGTCCCACGAATATATAGTCAACTGAGTTCTCACTGTGGGGCAATGGAGATCGAAAACCCGATGAGAGCCTCGATTATCGAAAGTTCCAATTTTTAGTTTAAAGGGACCAGGCAGTCAAAAAATAAGTTATTTTTAAATAAAAGAAAATCCTGTTCCCGGAAGAATGCTAAAAACCGCATATTTTTGCGATTTTTTTGAAATTAATTATGATTTTTCAAAGTTTCGCTTTTTCAGTACAGCGGGTTACGGTAGCGACTACACCACAATTAATATCTCCAAAACCAGCTATTTTGATGGAATGTGATTGTGTTCATTCAGTCCGGGAGTGGTCAAAATCTCTTCAATCCTGTTTTTGCAAAAATATGAAGTCATCAGAGCAAATTAAACAGCTTTCTGTCTTTTCGGAAATAGGCGACGCACCGTTCCAGAGTCTAATTTCAAATTAAAATAACTAATTGTAAAAAAATGCAAAAAATTTAATTTTTTCTGCATTCTCCATTAGATGATAGTGAGAAAAGTTGAATAAAAAATTATGAAAATGAAAAATCTATTTTTGGAGGCTGCCCTGTCCCTTTAAAGAAAGTTATGTCTAATAAACTGTCCAAAACGACTAGAATTCTTACAGCACCTCACATTGAGACTGCAATCTTTTCGCGGTGGGAGTTGGCATTTTGTGGAGAAGAAGTCAGAGAAAGGCAGAGAGATAAGGGGAAACGAGGAGGGTGCGCGAGAGAAAAGCACGCTGCATTTGTGTTTCACCAAATACTTATAACAGAAATGAAGCCTCAAACATCTGGGAAAATAAACGGTTTCAAGCATTCGTGTTACGCCTTCTTTAAGCTGGTCCCGTTCCCTCGCGATTCACACGATTGCAACTACTGCTTTGCCCTTTCTGGTTACGATCCCGACGAACTGACACTCACTCCCGTCGCTCCTGATGGATTGAGCGTTCAGGTGGGTATTTTCTTTTTTCATGGTTGGGTGTTTGAAATGGGGAAGAATGGTTTAATCGATAGTTTGCTGATGAGATGCTTTCGGGAGTTTAAACGGCATCAGTAATAATAATGAATGACCTTTAAACGGACATTAAAAAATCAAATATTTTGCTCATGTGACCATGACCGCGAGCTCTTTGGGATCTTTGCTTGGGAATGTGCTGGGTACATCTATATTCAACGGTACATTTACTATCCATTTAAAAAATCTGTAATATTCTAGAGCAACAGTGAGTGGGACATGACTTTATCTGATTCAACGTCGGTTATGAAGTCGACCGACAGCGAATGGAAACAGGGCAACACACTCGGAATGAGCTTTGTGAGTAAGTTTTTCCTTAAAAACGAAAGGATAACACTTTTAGAGACCCTACACGATGCGAATGAGCTTTGTGAGCGTGTTGCGGAATAACAATTATCATATTAACCTTTTCGTTCATGTTTCTTTAAAACAACAAGATGTTAAATTTGGCAACCCTACACGATGGGAATGAGCTTTGCAAGTGAATATGTTTCACGGAAGATTTTAAATGCTCAAATTAAAAATGAAGTCAATGCCACATGCCCATTTTCCGGAATCGCATTATTTAAAAATGATGTGTTCATGCTCTAATTTTACGTGTTCGTTGCAAATATTTTCTCATTTATGATACGGCACATCAATTAAATTTTCAAGTTTTCAGTAGATTGTGCGAATGCAAAATTATGGGGGGGAAATAAAGTTAAATACTAGTCCGACCAACAGTCTACTAGCCCGACCACAACTTACTACTAGTCCGACCAATAGTCCAATAGCCGGCTAGAAGACACTACTAGTCCGACCACAACTCACTACTAGTCGGGCTGTTCGCGGTTCTAGAGTTTCATTTTACATTCTATATCGCAGGTCAATTTCGGTGTTCGGCTCACTCGTCAACCCGTTTTCTGGATTAGTCTCGTTGTTATGCCCACTTTCTTGCTCGGAACACTAGTTATGATCGGGGTTTTCTACGGAGCGACACCCGAAAATGTCGTCAACAATGCTGTGAGTTTTTGCTCGCCTTCATCAAAGTATTCATTAAGTTTCCAAATAAAGGTAAAGGTGTTCCATGTCAAGCGATTTTACAGTAGCAAGCTACCACGCTAGATGGGGCAAGCCGGTAAGCCAGCTGCAACGTGGGATTACGTAACCCAAGCTTTCCCAAGGCATCTAGGGCACGTTACCATTCGCAATCAAAGTTGCTACCAATTTACCGCCCCGGGGTGGATTGGCCTGGGCGGGGATCGAACTCGTGACCCTTCGAATGACTAGCAGTTGCTTACACCACTCGGCCATTCCGCCCATTCCGGCTATTCCAAGTTTCCAAGTATTCTCATTTTAATTCCGTTTCACAACGGCTTTGATTCCCAGCAGGACATATTTAAATGGTAAGTGTTTCACTATTTATGTGATTTTAATGCTTATTTCGAAATGATTCAGAAAAGCAACTAGTTACACACGCCGCTCAAAGCAACGAGTAAATGACGGATTGGCCCGTTGCTTCAGAATAAAAGCAACTAGTTGCCCAGTTCCAAAACCGTTACTTTTCAAAGTCTTGCGACCGCCTCACCAATGCACCTGAATGAGAAAAAAAAGAAAGATTGGCAGTGGGTTTTCCCACGAATTCCACAACAATTAGTGCAGACCTGGCATGCATGTGATCCGTCATTAAAAGGAGCAACTTTTTTTTAATATTTTAATATTGTGATTTAAAAATATTGTGAATTTTAGGTACAACTCGGTCTGACGACGATGATGTCCATGATGGTTGTTGTGGGAATTCTCAACGATTCATTGGCCAAAAGCAAGGGAATCACGACGCTTGGTGTGTATTTATCAAATAGAATGTATTTCAGTAGGAAAATATGTTTCAAACGTTACTAAAAATGAGTTAGTATTTTCTTAAAGAAGGTGTCCCTCGAATATTTGGTCAACTGAGTTCTCACTGTGGGGCAATCGGGATCGATTACCCGACGAGCGCCTCAAAACCGCATGTTTCAGTTTTTAGTTTGAAGAAAGTTATGTTTAATAAACTGTCAAAACGACCAGAATTCTTACAGTATCTCACATTGAACCTGCAATCTCTTCGCGGTGGGAGTTGGCATTTTGTGGAGAAGAAGTCAGAGAAACGCAGAGAGATAAGGGGAAACGAGGAGGGTGCGCGAGGGAAACGAGCGCTGAATTTGTGTTTCACCAACTAGTGATAACAGAACTGAAACCTCGAAAATCGGGAAAATAAAATGTTTCAATCATTCGTGTTACGCCTTCTTTAAGCACTGAACAATCGACCACCATACACGGACATAAGGCTAAATCATGACCGTGAAACATAAACCACCCAAGCAGAAAAAAATTACTTGAATTATCCCGTAATTTCATCTCGCTAAAACAGGTCGAGAATGCGTCAAATGCTTATGAATCTGTGAAATTGCGGTGAAAATAAAACAACATTTAATAATATTTAAATTCTCAGGCTACTTCGTCCTGGCGCAGATCGGCATCGTCTCTCTTGCCGTAGTCGTCATTATTCTCTCCGAACGCGCCCAGTCATATCTACGCGATCGGGTCGTGGACCAGAAGTGAGCGTTGTTTACATCTTGGAAGGGACCCAAATAATTCTAGGACATATTTTACATGTCTTTAGCTAAGTTGGAGAAATGATGGTAATTATCTGAAACCAATTCTACATCGTTGCCATATTTTGACAATTCGGTGAACAAACATATTTTTAAACGAAAATCAGCCAAAACTCTTTCTCATCTCGTTTCAGATCATGTGGTTCCTGGCATTCCTTCGTTACCGTTCTCTCTCAGCCTCTTCTTGCGAGAAATGCGTTGTTCCTCATCTTTCTCATTCTTCACGTCCTCAATCTCTACTTTATAGTGCGATCATGAGACAGTGTTTTCGTTTTGGGGATAAAGACATGGCGTGTCCTAAACCATATATAATTTAACATTCCCTGTGAGTAAGATACAATGAAAAGCAAGAAAATATCGAACGTCAACTTATCGCGCACAATAGTAATAATTGAAAAGTGGAGGAATATAGGAAATGGAAGATCGCGATAATAATTGCGCAGTACCTCCACCTTTAGCGTTTCACACGGTCATTATCACTTTCAGTGGAATTGGTAAAGGCAATCTTAGGGACATATTGACTTTGGTTTTTAAAATGTCAAACTAAATAAATTCAATGTTGTAGAATTATCATATTCGCACTACGCACTCCACTATGCAGTTGGACACAATCCATTTCGTCGCTTCCACACATTTCGTCGCTTGCACCCTTCCAAAATTATATTTATAAATTCAATTACCATGTTTTCACAAATATATTGTACAGGTGTTAGATGCATTTGCGATTGAATGTAATCATTGCAATTGTATCGATGATGAAATCATCCAAGAAATTAACTGTCCCACAATTTTAGCCTTCCCGTAACGTATTTCACACGGTCATTCTAACTTTAAGATAGACATGAAAAAAGCAATTATTTCCATATACAGTGAATGCAATAAACATCATGTGCTACAGTATGCAGTAATCATTTTTATTTCTTATCAAGGAAACATTTCACACTCTGGTGACGTCATACTCTACAATCTGCGCGTCTTCCGTAACAGTTAACAGTCCATCCCTTCCCTTGACAGCTATTGAGAGCAGAGGAGTTGTGGCCTCAATCTGGATTGTGACTTTTAAAAAATAAATTAAACGTTTAAAGGGACAGTTAAGGCACCGTTGAATTCCCGCAAATGCCCTCTTGGTCCCGCCACGATTGTCATTTGGTTTGGGAAACATAGGAAATAAAGCAAAAGAACCAGGCGTCGGCGGGAATTGAACCAACGTGAGACGGGTGAGATGACCATCACACTGGCAGTACACTACGAAGTCACATAGCGGAGAACTAGTAGGGATCGCCTATCAATTCACAGTCGGCAGAATTGTTCGCAAAGCAGATCAAGGACTCCTTGACGTCGATTATCTGCCGACTGGAATCTGCCGACTACTATTATCATATCAGTTACTCATTAAAAGTTTCGTGTATACCGTATTGTATCCCCTCTAACACACCTACTCCACCTCTTCTCGCATCTACCGTACCTCCCCTTTCCGAACTACCGTATCTCCTCTACATCTCACTTCTACAGTAACTTCGTTCCTCACGCTGTAGACATAACTCTAATGCCAAACAGCTCGGGCAACATAATCTCCACCCACCAGATGTTCCTCTTCAAACATGTTCCAAAATAACCATAATTTATTTGATAAGACGAGCTAACGACATTGTATAACAATTGGTCAATTAAATCATGAGCTACGGCTCAAATCTCTTGGCCTTTCTTCTCTGCAAGCGGGCGTCCACTTCCGACGAGCGACTTGAGGGAGAAGTCGATGTGCTTCTGTAAGTCAAGAAATTAGTAAAGATATAAAAGCAACGCGCACTTTCCGCCTCGCCGCTTCCTGATCTCTGATTTCTCTGACTTTCTCTCTCACCAATTCCACTCCCACTTCGAAAGAATGAGTTTGTAAAGCTAGACGCTGTAGATTTGGGGGGTTTTTTGTACGAAGACCGAGACTACCCACAAACCTGGGCCTGAAGACGACGCTCGAGACTATACACGTTATCGAGCTTCATGTGGTCCTCTGCAAGCACCGCAATGCGGGGAAGAAGCCTGAATGATATTAATAAACATGAAAAGATGAGAGGAATCGATGAGGAGCATGGGCACAAAGATAGGGGCATGATCTAGACAGGTACTCAGAAGCAACATCCGTCTAGAAATTCACAGGTCCTATCAGTACGCATGCACGAACAACCACTTATCTCGTGAAATTAAACTTCTATAGGTTTAAATTCAATATGGAAAGTGAAAGCTAAAGTACTCGCCTTAACATCCTCTTCTCTCCTCTATACTCATCAGCCACGGATCGCTGCCATCGTCCACTTATCACAGAAGAGTACCATGAGGTACTACGCGCGTCTGGAGTGAAAAATTAAAACGTGAACGCAACAAATAAAACCTAAAACAAGAAGAAAACGGGGAAAAAAGAGAAATGGGTGAGACTTGGCAAAGTGCCAGGAACACGCGCCGCACCGCGCGTGAGGCCGCGAATTCCTACCGTATGCTAGCAATCGTGGTGAGACATAAGCCCACTTCAAATTTCTTTTTCTCTGGGTTACTGTATTTTTGAATTTTATTTTTGTCTTAACTGTCCCTTTAATCAATTCTGATTTTGAAAAAAAAAGTTTTTTTTCAGTTCGAATATGTTTATGCGCTTCAACATCATTGCTTACAATTAGCACGCTGAACGTTGATGGTCAAGTATGCAACGTCAAAAAAATATAGTTTGTCGGTGTGTTATGTCTCTTGTATGTAATACGCGAAGGCAAAGGCAATGAGAGATAAAACAACCTTTTATCGTGCGAGTATAGTTCAAGTGTGAAGATATCTTGAGGGTGGGGAGAGGGAGAGAATAGGGTGGAGCCAAAAGGTTGAGAGAAAGGTCACATACGAGGGGGCTCTACTATCGAAGATGTATCGGGCGATACATATAGTTCGGCTCACATAATATAAAGTGTACTAAGACTATGCGTGATCAAAATGGCAAAAGAACTTCATCTTTAGTGCCATCTCAATTTCATGATTTCCCTCACTGCTTGCACGTTTTGTGTTTCACTGTTTGCAGATATCTCGGCAATATTGGTGGTACATCAATATTCGTTACTTGCTACATTGATAATCAACCTCGATGATCATCCTCCTCTTGATTAGATCATAAAATGCGATAGAGGGCGTGACAGAAGTGGCTGAGAGAGCGATTCACAGCATCCGAAAGAGTATTAGCGAGATCAAGTTAGTGAAATAGGGAATGATCGAAAGAGTGAACGAAAAAGTGTTAATGTAATGGTGTAAATGAAAGTACACTGAATTGGGCTGAGTGATGGAAATTTTGTCGCCCACAAGATCGGCGAATTGGAGTTTCACTAAGACATCAGGTGCTACAGTAATCACTCTTGGATAAGAAATCAATATATACAAATCACTTCTTTCCATTGTCTAATTGTCTTACATAATTAATATTGTACTTAATCAATCAATTAAAGTGTAACCAACTTTCTTGCTCTATTCGGTCGAACTCGACTGTCGTCCTTGTGAAGAATCAGGTGAGGAGGGCGGAAATTGACCTAGAAAAAATCAAAACATTTACCGATTTCCAAACCAAACAGTTTGTGCTTTACCCGTATTCATTTGGACTGATTTGGAGTATTTCTAACTCACCAAGGACGGAGGCTGTGGATGTGCCGGGAGATATTGTAGAGTGAGAGTAGTCAAATCAGATACCGCTCGTATCAGAGACGATACGCATCTGATATCGCGAATAGCGACCATTTACTTATCATTTCGTTATAATAGTTCCATTCACTATAATTTCAAACTATCAGTGTTCATTGGAAGTATTTAGACATCTATATACAATGAAACTCACCCGTATTTGACAGGTCTGCATAAGAGAAAGAAGATACATTATGTGATTGGAAAGAACCAGACTGCTTCCTTTCAAACACTCAGCTCCTTGTCAGTTCTTGAAACAGACACAAGGCCAATGCACGCTTCAGATTCCGTGATTGGCCTGGATCGAATCGATCGAGGAAAAACGGAAACGGTATCTTCGAGGGACTGAAAACAGTATAAAAATTGCTGCAGCGATTACTGCGAACATTTTTTTTGTGGAATTTTGGATAAACCAAGAGCAAGGAAATTACGACGCTGAGTATAAACTCCTATAAGGTGGTGTCCCACGAACTTTTGGTCATCTGAGTTCTCACTGTGGGGTCGATTACACGGTAAGAGCCCCACAACCCGCACGTTCAGCCGATAAGTTTGAACAGAGTTATCTGAGCTTGGCTCTGTGCCAAGCTGAGTGAATTTTCCTCCAATATTTCTCGGACTAAACCAGTATCGAGAATTCATGAAAAGAACATGCATCTGTGAAATTAAAGGTAATCATTTTTAAAATATTATAATTATATTTTAAAAAATTGGATGCTTCGGCATCGTTTCTATTGCCGTAGTCGTTATTATTCTCTCCGAACGCGCCCAGTCATACCTACGAGATCGAGTAGTCGACCGGAAGTAGGGTGTTTTTTTCATCTTGGAAGGGAAGTAATAATTCAAGGATATATTTTACATCTTTTTAGATAAATCGGGAGAAATTGTGTTAATTGTCCTAAACAAATTCTTAACCTACTGCATGTACCTACTTTTTTTGGCATTTTTGTGGGTGAATAAACATCGATTTTATAGAAAATTAGCCTAAAATGTTCCTTACTTCAATTCAAATCCTGTGGTTCCTGGCACTCCTTCATCACCTTACTCGCTCATCCTCTTCTTGCACACGGGGGCTCAAAGGCGGATAAAAAAACGGTCAGAGAATAAGCTGCACTTACTATGGTATAATGCTTGATCCACACTTTTCATTGCAATACCGTAGTAAGCAATGCACATTTTACGCATTGCGCTCGTGACCATTCTCTGTTCATTTCTCTTGTAGAGGATCTGAATTTTTGAGCCCCCGTGTTGCGAGAAATGCGCTATTTATATCCTTTCTTGTCCTTCACTTAATTTCATTTTTTTCTATTGTGCACTCCTGAGACGATGTTATTCGCTGAAGAATAAATGCATGGATATCATGAACTGATTGAAATAATTACTTAAAACTCAACTAGCATGCACAATGGCGAAGTACCTTCAACTTTCAGGTTGCACATATTTATTATCACAGTCAGTGGAACAGACATACAATCTGCTGCCATTGGAGATTTCGAAAAGGAAATAAACAAACAAGCCACAACTATATGATACATCGAATTTTCACACGCTGGTGATCGCAATCAATGGAACATCCGAAGGAGAACTTGAAACTCTGCCAATCTCGAAATCTCGAATGAAACGACATAAGGGACTGGCAACCTCAACCTGTGAAGTACATACGGTCAGCTTCTCTTGCTTTCGCTTGCTCTCTCGCCCCATTTCTGCTGTTTTTCAGCGGAACTTTTATCTTCTCGTAAGATTGTTCATAATATGGTAATTTGCGTGTAATGCAGACCAGAAAGCATTTTCGCGATCGCTATTTCATGAATACTTCCTTCCCGCTTCCTGCTTTTTTATGTTTCACCGTTTCCAGATATCATGAACGATTGGTGGTACATCAATGTGTATCTGATCGTGACCTTATAGCGTTAATAACAAACCTCCATGATCATCCTTCTCTTTATTAGATCTGAGATTGGGGCGATTGAGGGAGAGGAAAAAGTGAGAGCGATAAGGCAATAGGGAGAGAATGTCATTCTTAAATATATATTTTATAGTTATCGGATACTCAGACAATGTAGGCATAATCGCAATTCAAGTAAGACTGATCTATAAAACTTCTCAATAGGGCTTGTTTACTAATCCTATAGAAGCGGTTGGCGAGAACCAATATAGCCAATAAATTCAATCACATGAATTCGCTTAATCGTTTATAGATTGCAACATCATCATGCAATAAAAGTTCTAACAATGAGTACAGACAAAAACGTGAAATAATCCGCAGTTTTCGGATCCCGGCACACGCTCGCTGCAGCTGAGAATTATAAAAAATATTGATTTCGTGAGGTGTAAAGTATCTAGAGAATGCAGCACGTCCGGCCGTCCACTTTTGATGCGGCTTCAGTAGACAGTTTCTGCTGCTCGGGAAAGAAACCGTTGTAGACCACCTGCAAATTTTTACTTTTTTTGTGTTTTCACTTTTACAAATTGTTAAATATGCTAAACATTGATTCAACTCCATGCTTCGATGAGCGGCATAAATGACAAGAATCGCAAAAATATCAAATTAATATTATGTAAAAATATGGAGGATGACAATTCGACAAAAAAACCGGCATTACGGCAACGGGTTATAAGTTTGCTCAAACTTGACGGATCTGTATGAAAGGTTTTCCCAGTTGGTTATTTGCTAACCTGCATCGATTCGACTTGTAGCTGTATTTTAAAGACCATTTTGCATTTTTGGCTATTTAGCGAAATTCAAATTAGCTAATTAGTTAATTTGTGGGTTTGAAAGCCCTCGCGATTCTGATCATAAAACATTTTCGTTGAGTAATGCAGGAGGTAGGTTTAGGGAAGTTATAATCCTCGTTGCCGAAATGTCGGTTGTCGAATTGTCACCCCCCCCGCCCATAAAAATAGCGTTGCATGAAATCTCGCCTTGGGAGTGGATGGAAGCGTGTATTCCGGAGGCGGTGAGCTGTTCACTCCAGAGCGTCGTAAGAAAGACTGCCTGGCTTGCAACTCGCCCAGTTTACTCTGTAAGATAAACGGAAGTTACCAACTTGGCAATATTTAATAATTTTCTACAAAATCGCATATTAAATTTTCCAAAAAAAACGCACGCAGTGAACAGCCGACTACCGCAATAATCGGCGCAATTATATTGTTTAACTTATCCCCGTGAGATAGACACTGCACAAATCGTTAGATGCTTTTATGCATAACTGGCGAATCACAAATCTGACCTGCATCGCGCTCATCTGCCCCGCGTGTCCCTTACTACGGTAGCTTTGTTCCTGCATTTCCTTCTTCAGAGCCTCGATTTCGACGTGTAACTTCTTGGACTCGTTCAGTGTCCTGGAAGAATTGACTGCATCAATAGCTTTTACGTTTTTTATAGTAGGTGACAACCGCTCTTTATTATTTCTTGACGTGTCTAACTATTGAAAAAATTAATTAAAATATTTTTGTCTAACTTACAGTGTATTCTGAGACTCGCGCAGGTTCGCTGTAGACTTTGCGAGATACTGTAATTCATAATTAGATTCATATATCTATTTTTTATATTAGTACGTATTTAAATAAGTTTAAATTTGTTTTTAAATTTCAAAATAGAACTGCGCACGCTGGGTATGGGAATCCGCTCTCCCTGATCCAGTTCTCTCCTCAACCATGTTTGCATCGCTTCCGAATCCTCAGTCAAATTGGGCGCTGAGTATTGCCGTTGTATCCTCTTCGTCCGTGGAATTGTGCTGGAGCTGTAAATATTTGTTCATAATCGACCACGATGCCAACAATTACCAAGCAATTTCAAGTAATACGTTCATGAAATAGGGTTGTTCACATATTTGCAAATGTTAATTAATCGATTAAAAAAACTCAGTTCTCACTCGATCTTCATGGGCACCGTAGTGTCGATGGTCACGTATACTCTATTGCCTGATGACGCGAGATGCGCGAGACGAATGGAATTGGAAGGGTCCGCAGAGTTGTCTAGTCTGTGGATATTAGAATTTGTTATAAAACATCAGGGATGAAAATGAAATCGCATTTTAAACCGTTCATTCAGCTTTTACCACTCAACGGATCAATATCAATAAACATGTGAGTTTCCCGGCCCTTTGTAGAAACGGTGAAACATATACGAAATCATGACTCGAGCAGAAATTTCTTGAATTATCACATCACGCAAGTTGCTGTCCCTGTTTCCTTTCCGCCAGTCTTCCGTTTTTCTTTGAATCTTGCATATTTTGCTTTTGTTTTAGATGAAAATGACTTACAATTTATCAATCTGTCTATAAATCTCTCTCTGAACGATGGAATTGGTATGTTTTCGCTCATTTGCTGTTCCTGTTTCAACTAACTTTTCACTGACCTAAGAACCATCGACGGGATCGGTATTATCTGCTCCACAACATCCACAGATTCCGCATCGGATTTGCGCTTAAGCGCACTCCACTTGAACTTTGCAGTGGGTGGACTGAACTCGCTTTAATTATATTTTTATTTTATCACTATCTCTCTTGCACTGACTGAAAATGAAAACAATGTTAGTTGAAATTAATTTATTTGGTCATCACTCGATGACTAATGGCAAGAAATCTTCTGACCGTACAAATTTTGTCTCAAATATCGATTCACAAATTTCAAGTACCTGCTAGGACGCGGGGACCTGGCTGGCCCGACTTGTTTTCACTGGGGAAACAACCAGGATCGTATTCCATATTCCAAAGAATTCAACCGTTTGATTTACTTTTCTAATCCATCGTTCAAGAGTATAAATTCGCGATAAAAATTAAATATTTCTTACGGTTTTAGCTTGACTACTCGGGTGTTTGTGTAGCTCGCTGTAAGGTCGATGTCTTCCAGTGTGATGGCGGGACGTATCGGAAGAATTCCCTGAATGAGAAATACTGAGAAAATGAAAAGACAGCATTTTCATCTAGCGCAGGGTGCGAACTGTTTCTAGTTTTTGACATCTGCACAGAACTCACTCATGTTCGATAGATACAACCATCTATTCTCACAAGTTCATGCATTCGCCAAGAAACTGAGTATCTAGATGTCTATGAGAATTCGCGCTCTGAATATGAAAAACAATAACTACAGCATTCTTCGTGTGCGATAATTATTTGCTGCGAATCGGATGGTTGAAATGACATGGCATTTAGTTTGATCCTAATATGTTTCAGCGTTCCTAAGCATTCGTCAGTCGCGCAATTACCGGCATTACGAAGAAGGTGGGTGGTAGATCAAAACAATAAATATAGCTATATATTTAAATTTGTATAACTAATAGATTTAAATAACTAATAGAAAATGTCAATAATGAAAAATGCAGAAACAAATACCTTTGATGCCCAGAAGAACAGCTCATTCTCCACAGTGGCAGCGAGCGTGAAGCCATCCCCGCATGTGAGCATCTGAAGAAAATTGAGCTGCGACAGATTCTGCCAATCAAAAATGACTCTGACCCTACAACATATGAAAATACGATCTTCAGGGTCAAGAACTGTTGAATCTTGTATTGTTTTCATGCGTTGAATGTCAACCTTGACGACAAAATGAGTTTGTAAAAGGGAAGATATTTTGTTTCTAAAACTGTTGATTGGGTGACGTTATCGGATTCCACATCGGTTATGAAATCGACAGATAGCGAATGGAAACAAGGAAACACACTGGGAATGAGCTTTGTGAGTCATTTTTCCTTAACAAAAGAAAAGATAAAATTTTAAAAAAACCCTTGTGACGATTATGCGAGATAACAATTATCATATGTATTAACCTTTTCGTTTATGTTCCTTAAAACATGAGATAAATTCTGGTAACACTATGCGATGGGAGTGAGCTTGGTGAGTGAATATGTTTCACAGAAGATGTAAAAGCTCAAGTTAAAAAATAAAGCCAATAGTCCTCTGTTCATGCTCTAATTTCACATGTTCGTTGCAATGCAAACATGTTTTCTCATGAAACGGCACAATGCCACATTAAGGTTTCAAATTGTCAGTATATTCTGCGATTGCGTGGGGGAGATAAAGTTAAATACATTTCATTTTACATTCTATTTCGCAGGTGAATTTCGGTGTTCGTCTTACTCGTCAGCCTGTCTTCTGGATCAGTCTCGTCGTTATGCCCACTTTCTTACTTGGAACACTCGTAATGATCGGGGTTTTCTACGGAGCGACACCCGAAAATGTCGTCAATAACGCTGTGAGATCACCCTTGTACTTGACCTGAAAAAACCTCGCAATTACTTATTTTGTGGTTCAAGATTTCCTGCTCTGTCATAATAAAAAAAGCGTGCTTCATGTGTACATCATGCTGGATATGCGCACTCCATTTCAACCTCAAATATTTAATTATCATTACATAATTATAACATATTTAAAATATTTTAGGTGCAACTCGGTCTGACGACGATGATGGTTGTTGTTGGAATTCGCTAGCGATGACGCGAGATGCGCGGAAAAACAACGACTCGCTAGCGAAGAGCAAGGGAATCACGACACTGGGTGAGATAACGAAAATTCAACGAATACCAATACAAAAATATGTTTACAAAAAATCTCAGGACGCATGTTTTGTGTGTTCTGTGAGACAAGATAACATTGAATATTATACGGGCAAGGGTTAAATGTTGACCGTGAAACATAAACCAACCGGCATAGACACGTGTTGTTGCACAATTTCTTTCAGAGGGAAAGTAGATTGAGAATGCATGAAATTATCACAGATTAGTGAAATTACGGAGTTACCACTAAAATAAAATAATTATGAAATTTCAAGCTACTTCGTCCTGGCGCAGATCGGCATCGTTCCTCTTGCCGTTGTCGTTATTATTCTGTCCGAAAGGGCTCAATCATACCTAAGAGATAGGGTCGTCGACCAGAAGTGAGCGATTTTTTTCATCATATCATTTCAGATATGCAGTAGCGGACAAAAGTCTTCGGGCACTTTTTATATCTGATACAACTTTTTAACCCAAGGGGGCTTTGATACGATATGGTAAGACCATATACCAAATCTATTGGAGATTACGATGCAACTATTGGGGGATTGCGAAATCGTTCAGTAATTGCGTCGTGATGACGCAATCGATGCACACTTTTTTGAAGTGCCATTATTCTTACATGGATTTTTTCCCGCTCGTCTAACTTTCAGGATGTTGAGACCTGGCCACGACCTACCTAGAAACTTTTTTTCAAGTTGCTGCGGTGCCGCTACTTGGCTGCAGCCAAGCTGCAAATTGGAGACCTGAAAATCATATCTCGCCGTTTAGACATCGCCCAGACCCGATCAATGCACCAAAATGATCGCCTTCATGACTACCGATGATCCTGAGAATATGGTCGCGATAGGTCACCAATTGTCCTCAGGACACGAAAAAATCACTTTTTCGCATTATTGTGGTCTGACGAAGGGGAAGTCTATAGGACGTGCTCGAGAGATCTGATTTGGGCGTGGATTTGGTTGAGAATCTATGAGAGAACCGATTCCTAGCTGCAATAAGCGTTTTGATTGGACTCCTGCCCGCGACGATCGATTTCCGGAAGGACACTGGTTTGGCCACGCCCATTTTCTGCCCGTTGACAAGGTTCTGACTTTTGAGTGTATCTCGGTACTGAGTTAACGGAGAAGGCTGGCAGACCCATCAATGGAATCAGCGTGGCTGGCTCTATATTCTCATTCACAAAATTTCATCATCACTATGCAATATTGCATCATCCTTATGCAATATTCCTATTTTTTGCGTTTTCTTAGCGGTTAGTCAAGGAATAATGGTGGAATAAATTCCAATCAAATAAATTTGATATTTCCGCCACTCTAGAGCACAAATTACGTCATTAATATGCAATATTATATAATTCTGAGGATTATTGCCTAAGGATGATGCAATATTGCATAGTGATGATGAAATTTTGTGAATGATAATATAGAGCCAGCCACGCTGATTCCATTGATGGGTCTGCCAGCCTTCTCCGTTAACTCAGTACCGAGATACACTCAAAAGTCAGAACCTTGTCAACGGGCAGAAAATGGGCGTGGCCAAACCAGTGTCCTTCCGGAAATCGATCGTCGCGGGCAGGAGTCCAATCAAAACGCTTATTGCAGCTAGGAATCGGTTCTCTCATAGATTCTCAACCAAATCCACGCCCAAACCAGATCTGTCGAGCACGTCCTATAGACTTCCCCTTCGTCAGACCACAATAATGCGAAAAAGTGATTTTTTCGTGTCCTGAGGACAATTGGTGACCTACCGCGACCATATCCTCAGGATCATCGGTAGTCATGATGGCGATCATTTTGGTGCATTGATCGGGTCTGGGCGATGTCTAAACGGCGAGATATGATTTTCAGGTCTCCAATTTGCAGCTTGGCTGCAGCCAAGTAGCGGCACCGCAGCAACTTGAAAAAAAGTTTCTAGGTAGGTCGTTGCCAGGTCTCAACATCCTGAAAGTTAGACGAGCGGGAAAAAATCCATGTAAGAATAATGGCACTTCAAAAAAGTGTGCATCGATTGCGTCATCACGACGCAATTACTGAACGATTTCGCAATCCCCCAATAGTTGCATCGTAATCTCCAATAGATTTGGTATATGGTCTTACCATATCGTATCAAAGCCCCCTTAGGTTAAAAAGTTGTATCAGATATAAAAAGTGCCCGAAGACTTTTGTCCGCTACTGTATGTTTCATGTCTTACATCTAAGTTGGGAGAAATAGAGTAAAAGTAATAATGTGGAATGCACTGTTCGATTTCGAATTCCAAAAGCACTTAATTCTTAGCCAACTGCGTTGCTCTCATTGGACATTTTGTCTGCAAAAATGAAGAAATAAGTAGTGCAAATAACAAAAATATGTTTCAGATCCTGTGGTTCCTGGCATTCCTTCGTTACCGTACTCTCTCAGCCTCTTCTAGCGAGAAATGCGCTCTTCCTCATTTTTCTCATCCTTCACGTCCTTAATCTCTACTTTATCGTGCGGTCGTGACGTAATTATAAACTGTGAATAAAGATTTCTCTGTTAAATAGGTGCTTTGAAAAGCAGGTAAATCTAGAGTATGGAAGAGCCCGTGAACAATTGCGCCATCCTCCAACTTTGACGTTTCACATGGTAATTATCGCTCTCATTGGAGCAGGTGAAGACGATTAGTCTTTGGTACAATCAATCGACACTAATGAATTGAACGGAGTTCAACCCGCACTTTTTCTGCTTTATCGCGAATCTCTACTTTTTCTACAAGAACTTCGAATTTCACACTCTGGTGACGTCATACTCAACAATCTGCGCGTCTTCCGCAACTGTCAACAGTCCATCTCTGCCCTTGACAGCGATTGAGAGCAGAGGAGTTGTGGTCTCAATCTGGAATGGGACGTTAAAATACAGACATTAGCTCAATTATGGTTAAATAGAGGCTGATTTGGTCAGTTCGGATAGGTTTCATGGTATCAACACCATTTGGAAGAGCGCCGTATGTTGATGGTCGGATGTTAGCAAAGTCAAAAACTAGCAGGGTTTGTTGAGGTTAAACTACGTTATGGTAGGTGCGCACTACGTTTTCAAAGTATGGTTCAGGGGGGCGTTCAGTTGCAGGGCACAGTTCGGTCCAGGGGGAGCATTGCAGCCGACTCCAGGCTCGGTCCAGGGGGGAGCTCTGTAGCCGGCTCAAATTCGGTCCAGGGGGAGCTCGGTAGCCGGCTCCAAGATCGGACCAGGGGGAGCTTTGCAGCCAACTCCAGGCTCGGTCCAGGGGGGAGCTCTGTAGCCGGCTCCAAATTCGGTCCAGGGGGAGCTCGGTAGCCGGCTCCAAGATCGGTCCAGGGGGAGCTTTGCAGCCGGCCGAAATTTTCGCCTTTTCACTTTAAAACGTGTTAGAACACGTTCAAACACGTTTCTGACATAGCAAAATACTTTTCCTATGATCCCCGACACTCCCTTCACCATTTGGGAAAATATCGAAAATTTCGATTTTTCACTTTAAAACTCGGCAAAACAGGTGAAAACGTGTTTCACGGTACTCAAAACCGTGTTAGAGCAGTTTCTGGCACTTGCGAAAAATGCGGCAAAAGGTTTGCCCGCGGCGGGAACCTGGGGGTCTCGGATTCAAAGTTTGGCTCGTAACCCACTTGGCTATGGATTTCGTTAATTAAATTTTGTAAAATTTGAAAGGTATTCTGGTCGGGAATCATATGCAAAAGGAATTGGGAAGATAGCGCGATTTTGAAGCGAAATATAAGGAAAATGCGAAAAACGTGACCGCCGGACACACAGACACACAGACAGACAGACAGACAGACAGACAGACGTTCTGAAATAATAGTCTTTAGTAATTGAGCTTGGTTCACATAATATGAAGTGAACTAAGACTATGTGTGTTAAAAATGCCTTCCTCTATAGCACATGCCCAATTTTCCCAACATTTTCCCCACTGCGTGCACGTTTAACGTTTCACCGTGTCCAGATATCTCTGCAACAGCAGTGATACGCCAATTTGTTATAAATTACTATTCATGTAATTTTAATATCTAACCTCAATGATCATCCTTCTCTTGATCAGATCATGGAATGCTATTGAAGGAGTGGCAGAAGTGGCTGAGAGAGCGATGAGAAGACCGTCGGGAGAGACGACGACTCTGGAATTGAATGTCATTGTTTTAGTTTATGAACACTGCCAAGAACACGTCTGACCTTCTTGTTTGGCGCGCTCTCTCGCCATCTCTCTCTCTTTCTCAAACTTGTTCTCGCCGACTCTGTTTCGAATGCTGTCATGTGGGTATGGCATTCGTCGGTTTCTGGTATATTTCAACAATGGAGATTTCAAATGGTATAGTGCACTGTTCGAGTCCTTCATAGTGGAACTTCAGAACTGTCGTCTTGCAGAAACATGGTGAAGTGTAGTTTCGCAAAGGTGTCATGTGCCCTATACATTCATTTTCATTACTATCTCAGATCTGTCAAGTTCAACGTCTCCAAAAATTTTTAAATCTATCTACTTCTTTGGATTTTCACTGACTTGATTAATATACTTGATATTTTATTATGATCAATTTCTCTAACATTCTCGCTTCATACCGTCTTTTTCTAACTGGAATTTTTTCTCTCTCCTCCTCCGATTGGTAAACATAATTATTCTTAAAGAAGGAGTGAAGGGAAAGGTTCCCGGCTGGAAGTCCCTGTAAATGCAATGAGCAGTACTGTAAGAGCTCGGCAAACACAGAAAGTGTAAATTCAGAGACTCGAACATGTCCAGGGAGGACTGGCAAGGATTACCCTCCCACCAAGGAGACAATGGATAAGCGCAGGCGCATGTAAAATAAGGAGGGCGCTGATTACACGAGACGGGGTTGAGACAGGGGGAGAAAAGAGTTGAAGAGTGCATGCAAATCGTAAACGCAGGGGTAACGAGCGAGAGTCGAGGGATTATGCAGCTCAGTTAGAGATTTTGCAGCCCGTTGGCTGACACACATACGGAATCCCTGATCATCACGTAAACTTTGCGCGCGCAGATCTCCGTCAGTTTTCGAGCTAGAGATTTGAAACTTCGGGGATCTCTTATCGTTGAGGGAAGCAATCGACGTGTGTTGCCACTTTACCCACGAAAATATTCCCTTCACTCCTTCTTTAAGCAATTGCATCTCTTCCTATAAAAAAAAACCTAACGAATCGACCCAGCACCATCCATACATAGTCATATTATTTTTTCAAGATCAATGCAAATAAATCAAATGAGCTTTAACTAACTTCCTCGCCCTATTCGGCAAACTGTCGACCCTCTCTCCGCTGATTGTGCACACGTGAACTCGACCATCGTCTCCGTGAAGAATGAGATGAGGAGGGCGAAAAATTACCTGCCAATTTCCAATGTTCGCTTGTCTAAAAGTTGACTTACAGAAATTGTAAAATTGTTACACGGCTTGTGCACTTTTAGCTTGTCTTTCACTTTGTCTTAAATGTTCAAGGCATTTACTGATTTCAGAACAAGTTAATGATGCACTTTTCATTTATGATGAAATGCCGTGCTCACATTCCTATTGATTACTATCCATATCACTAAAATAGCTTAATTTAAACAAAATTTAGATTTTTTTTCTTCACTTTATCACCCTGTTGTGACATTGTACATATCTAGTTACCCTACTCTCGCTCACATATTATATATTTTCAATCAACGACTTTTGGCGTGATAAACGATTGATTTGATCTGCAAGCAATGAATTCGATAATTCCATTCTCACCGATGCCAGTGGCCGGTCAACCTTCCAGAAAGGCCTTTGGAGTGAGAGAGCGTGTGAAATCGAGAGGGACTCTCTCACTTTTGCACACTCTCTCACCCTGACCCTGTCTGTCGGTTTGGAATCATGTGCATTCTCACCGATGCCAGTGGCTGTGGATATGCAGGGATTGATTGGAGACTGAGCGTAGTCAAAGAAGTCGTCCAAATCCCGCCCGTTTCCGAGACGATACACATCTGAAATCGATCATTTCCAGAGAGACCATTTTTTGACCATTTTACTGCAATATTTTTGTTCTTGCGAATTTTTTTTTCTTGCGAATTTTTTACTGGTTTGCAGTCGAATCAGAAAGCTAGACTAAGTGAAGGAGAGAGCCAGTTTTTTTTTGAAACAATCAGCGAGCGTCATTCCACAGGTCGGCGAACCTTACAGAAAGGGATTTGGAGTGAGAGAGCGTGTGAAATCGAGAGGGACTCTCTCACTTTGGAACACTCTATCGCCGTGACCCTTGCCTGTGAATTTGTAATCATGTATCACCTCCTTGTCTGTTCCTGACACTGAGACTAGTCCGATACGAGCCTCAGATTCCGTGCTTCGCGTGGCGCGAATCGATCGAGGAAGAGCGGATACGGTCACTTCGAGCGACTGCAAATACAGTTTAAAAATTAATAAACAAAACTAAAAAGGAATAAATGGTTACTGTCCGGCACAGAATTGTTTTTCAACCATGGATACAACCGTCATTTGGGACTAGCATTACGATTTGATAATCACACAATGTCTAAATAATTATTCGGAGAGCCCAGCACATGATTCCAAACCTACAGATCAGGGTTGGGACAAGAGAGCACGCAAAAGTGAGAGAGTCCCTCTCGATTTCACACGCTCTCTCACTCCAAAGGCCTTTCTGGATGGGTAACCGGTCTGTGGAATGATGTGCCAGAAGAGGAGGATCATATTTGAAGGAAAACGTCTGTCATTGTAATCACGCTGAAGCATATCCAATACTCAACCCGGAAGAGGATTTTTCCTCTCGAAAATCCGTCCGATTGTAGAACTCTACACAGAGCGGGAAGTCCCCAACTTTCCTTACTCCGGAGACATTGTCTCCAGCTGAGAGAGCATGCAAAATCGAGAGATCACCTCTCACTATCTCTAGCCCGCTCTCCCCATTTTGCATGCTCTCTCAGCTGGAGAAAGGAGAAAAGAGTAAGGAAAGTTGGAGACTTCCAGCTCTGTATACAGCAGTATTTCTCTACAATATTCACTATTGCAATACGTTTCAACGATTGGATATTTCAAAATGAGCACACACAATGCATTAGTTCTTCTTTCAGGTTGGCAACACATAATTTCACAAAAATAGGTATGTCCAATTATTAGTGTTGTTCGATTGAATAATTCTATTCGCGAGTAACGAAGCTTTTTGTCGAATAATGCATTGTTATTCGCGAATAGAATTATTCGATCTTACAACCCTAATATGTATTGGTGTTCGTGTTCACCTTAGTCACCGCCAGCTCGGCTCCCTTGAGGGCGCAGAGTCGAATGTGCCCATCAATTGAGACGGCGACGAGGGAACCAGAGGAGGGGACGTAGAGGGAGGAAACGGGCGCGGAGAAGAGCTGATTAGAGACTTTGTCAAAACATAATGCGTTGTATATATTTTAAAATATTATCCTTCCATTTAGAGAACAAAAGGAAAGCATTATTATTTTGCTGAAATATGCTGGGAAAACGCACCCTTGCCGTGGACATAATCTGGTCGCCGGCGATGAGAAGAATCTAAAAGAAAGATATTTTATGTGATCAACCCGAAAACCATTAAAGATGACTCGCTCTTCAGATGAAAATCGACCGAAGATAATGAGCCTTTTCAACGTCGTCAGAGGTCCCATTCGATTCCCCTGCGAACCCGAACCCCCTCTTGATAAACGACTATTAAACAAACTATAAACAAAACTTATTCCATCTGCATAGAAAGGAGAGAATGAGATTGAGTTGTGAACTCGACACACGCATATGATGCAATTATTTAGACGAATTTTGAAAACAAATCTAGCCCTCACCTCTCCGCCCACTGTTCCCACCGCAATAAGATCTCGCTCGAGGAAACCCGCACTTGTGGGACATGTGGGAAGGAGGACGGACGATATCTGCAGCAATCGATATTTACTGTTTTCGCATTTATCGGCATCGACTATGTTTCAAAACTGCATCTAGTAATGACTAAGGTTGCTGTTTATAGAACATCACATCGATTAGCTTCCCATTCTTACAAGCACCAACATTTTGACTTACCGTTCTCCGATTGATCACACGCAGTCCGCACTCGTGCGCGCACCATGTCTCGTGCATTACTTCACCTGAAGAACCACGCCTTGTAGATCCATTTTCGATATCTACGACAAAAAAAACAAAGAAATACGAGGCGTAAGCTAAAAATTTGAATGCAATCTTTACCCAAGAGAATAACGGCACGGTCGGCGGATCCCGCCACGATGTCGATGATGGAGGCAGTGGGAGGCGGCTGAGCAAGAGATTACGGTAGATGGGATACGGTAACACATGATTCCAAACCTACAGACCAGGGTTAGAGCGAGAGAGTGTGCAAAAGTGAGAGAGTCCCTCTCGATTTCACACGCTCTCTCACTCCAAAAGCCTTTCTGGATGGTTGACCGGTTTGTGGAATGATGTGGTAATTAAGTGATTATTGGTGTTTTCAAAACAATATGAAGGACGAGAACGAGAAACCTTGATTCAATATGCTCAAGACGTATTAGTGAAACATGGTTCTTGCGGCTCGCGTATTTGGAAGGCAGATATTCATATATTATATTTATTTTTCGTAACGCTCTAGAATCAGTTGTGAAACCGATTCGAAATCAAGCCTCTCCTTTCTCTATTCTCAAAACGAATCAATGCTAGGAAGGTCTAGTTTGCTCATTAACGTTAATTAACATACAATAGTTGTTAATTATTACCATGATCGGAATTGTTCTCATTGTTGTCAGATGCACTCTCGTCGTGTCGTGAAGTGTGTTGAGTCGCTCGTAAATCTTGCGAGATCGGCCGGATTCGGAAAGAGCTTCGAGCATCCGGACAATTACCTTAATTTATTAAGAAAAATGAATGTTTAATATAATGAAATACGCGGCATCTTAGTGACATTTTAGTATTTTCTACAAATTTATTCATTGATCCAGCGTGCGGACAATAACCTCTTATAAATACTTTGCCACTGCCTTTATTATAATTATTTTTAATGTAAGGCATGCCTACAATGACATGTGGTATTAGATTAAAATTTTTATTATAAATATTATTTTGGCGTGTCAGATAGATCAAGTACTTGTTGTGAACTCGCCAGACATTTCAATAAAAACATAAATAGACATTTTAAAAAAAGACATAAAAAAAGTTTGGTCCCGATCGGAGACAAAAACCGACAAAATGTCCGGCCTATTCTCGATACTTACCGAGCCAGTGTCTTAATGCGCGGGTGAAACATATCTGAACCATGCTGTCTCACTACATCTTTTTAAAATTAGTTTTGGTATCATCCAATATCCCGTTTCTATAATAAGACAGTATTTCCTAACCTCCTCCGATATCATCACGTCGTAACATTTTGTAACGATTTAACATTTTGAAAAATTCGGCGCGATATTTTGGCGTGATTATGTATTTTTGTTACTAATTGCCAATTAAGCACATGTTGAATATAACAATTCTAAAATGATACGTTCATGAAATGGGCTGCTGTGTGTCTCTTTCTATTTCTCGGCGTGTCCCTCGCTTTGTCATGATCTCTCGTTAGCGGAAAATGCGATTAGTCGCGGAATGTTTTATTATTTTGGACGTTTGTTTGTGAATTTGTTATCAGAGACTATCTGAGAGGATCGAGCTTTTATCAACAGTGGCCGTACAAGGACACCTAACCTATGCTGGAAAAATTACCCTAGGGTAAACTTTTGGCGTAGAAACCGAAAATCGACCTTAGAAGTGCTGATTCTCAAACCCGGCTGAGATATGCAACTAGGTATGAAAAAAACGACCAAAAATTATTTCGAGAACGAAGCGTCAAAACCCCCTAAATAGCTATATATTATGAAAGTTCGTCAGAAAAGAAGCATTTCAGCTGTTGAACATATCATTCTAACTATCATTTGAAAAAAGTTAGAATTTTTTTAAAGTTTGAAAAAAATTTAAAAAATTTTAATGATTGCTATTGCATTTCTCTTGTTGCTCATTCGATTCTACGCAAAAAGTTGTGTTAGGGCAATTTTTTGTGCCCGATTTCACTTACAGGTACTATTTTTAAAAATTCGACGAAAAAGCCCAGTAGCGTATATAAACGAAAAATGAATATCCAAATCCAACCATTTATCACTGTATCGCTGTCATTCGTGCTTAAAAATTTATTTTTATCTATTCAAATATTTTTCCATTTGATAATTGGTATTTGCAACGTTTTACAGGCATCTGGAAATATAAATGCAATATAGAACCCGAAAATGAATATTTCGTATATAGGAAATTCGATTGACGGTCTTTACTACAGATTGGTCACACATAGTGAATCAATGGGTCAAATAATATTTTTTCAAAGTTTTCGCATCTTTATTGACCAAAATTCGGTTAAGGAGGACTATTGTTAAAATGATAAAATATCAACAAAAAAAATTATTTTTTTTACATTTTCGAAATTTGCAATTTCGTGATATCTTTTGCCTCTAAAACTGTGAAATGAGAAAAAATTCAAATGGAGGACAAGTAATTTATTCAATAGTGGATATTCAAGATCAGGGCAGATATAGTTAAAGAATCAGTCAAGAACATTTTGCTGATTAACAATTACTAAAACACGAGAGAAATTTCTTCTCACAAGGGGTTCCGGTCTTGAATATTTAATTAAAGTAGTCTTTCTATTTCAACGCACCTTTCCCTCGTGTACCGTCCTCATTCCCCCTTATCTCTCTGTCTTTCTCTGAATTCTCATCCACCAAAAAACAATAAAAATTGAAACATCCGGATTTATTACTAAAACACGAGGGATATTGCTTCTCACGAGGGGTTCCGATTTTGAATATTGTTATTAATGTTTCCTTTCTATTCTCATTCAAGTTTCTTCGAAGCAAATGTGATAAATTAAATGTGAATTTAAAAAAGTGTTTCAAAGGTACTGTAGCTCCTGCATCCACACCACTTACGCTGTTCAGTGAAAATAAGTGCTTTTTTGCAATTGATTCGACTTTGGCGAGTATAAATGAGGACGAATCAAAAGAAAGAAACGCAAAAATATCACGGCATCATCCCTTTTGAGATTCTACAGCCGCTAAACAGCGTATGTCTGCGGATGCGAGAGCTACCGTATTCCTACATTTTTAAATCTTAGAAAATACATATTTTTTCAAATCTTAAAAAAATGCTGTTATTCTTAGAATTTTCTGAACTTAAAAATAAAAATAACTTATTTTTCGATGCCAGATCCCTTAAAGAAGGCCTCCCACGAATATTTGGTCACATAAACTGCCAACGCAGTGCTATGGGGGACACTCACCCGATCACATTTCAACGCATCCGAAAATCTACCGTAATCTCTAAATCGATATATTGACGCTCAAATGGCTACAAAAGAACCAATAATCGACAGGCAACGCGTGTTAGCACCAAAAATACATGCAATCGACGAAAAATGAAGTTTTCGTTAATATAATAATGTTTTCCCCTGTGGATAATATCGGTTTTCATCAAAAATATAATAGTTTTCGTAATGGAAAGCATATAAATTGCCCCTAACACGAGTGTGCGCGCTCCATTTTTGTGTCCGGTATACTGTAGTGGCTTATTGAAAATCAGGCAATGGTGATTCGTGGTACTCCTTCTATAAAGAGAGGTAAAAAAATCGTCATTAATTTGCATAAAATTGAGTAGGAAAGCTGAAGTCAAGGTCAAATTCGCGGAAAAGAGCGAGGAAAGGGAAAACTTTGCAGATGAAAAGACGCTTCGAAGAAACTTGAATGAGAATAGAAAGAAAACATTAATAACAATATTCAAAACCGGAACCCCTCGTGAGAAGCAATCTCCCTCGTGTTTTAGTAATAAATCCGGATGTTTCAATTTTTATTGTTTTTTTTGTGGATGAGAATTCAGAGAAAGACAGAGAGATAAGGGGAAATGAGGACGGTACACGAGGGAAAGGTGCGTTGAAATAGAAAGACTACTTTAATTAAATATTCAAGACCGGAACCCCTTGTGAGAAGCAATTTCTCTCGTGTTTTAGTAATTGTTAATCAGCAAAATGTTCTTGACTGATTCTTTAACTATATCTGCCCTGATCTTGAATATCCACTATTGAATAAATTACTTGTCCTCCATTTGATTTTTTTCTAATTTCACATTTTTAGAGGCAAAAGATATCATGAAATTGCAAATTTCGAAAATGTAAAAAAAATAATTTTTTTTTGTTGATATTTGATCATTTTAACAATACTCCTCCTTAACCGAATTGTGGTCAATAAAGATGCGAAAACTTTGAAAAAATATTATTTGACCCATTGATTCACTATGTGTGACCAATCTGTTAGTAAAGACCGTCAATCGAATTTCCTATATACGAAATATTCATTTTCGGGTTCTAGATTGCATTTATATTTCCAGATGCCTGTAGAACGTTGCAAATACCAATTATCTAATGGAAAAATATTTGAATAGATAAAAATAAATTTTTAAGCACGAATGACAGCGATACAGTGATAAATGGTTGGATTTGGATTTTCACTTTTCGTTTAAATACGCTACTGGGGCTTTTTCGTCGAATTTTTAAAAATAGTACCTGTAAGTGAAATCGGGCACAAAAAATTGCCCTAACACAACTTTTTGCGTAGAATCGAATGAGCAACAAGAGAAATGCAATGGCAACCATTAAAAATATTTTAAATTTTTTTCAAACTTTAAAAAATTCTAACTTTTTTCAAATGATAGTTAGAATGATATGTTCAACAGCTGAAATGCTTCTTTTCTGACGAACTTTCATAATATATAGCTATTTAGGGGGTTTTGACGCTTCGTTCTCGAAATAATTTTTGGTCGTTTTTTCATACCTAGTTGCATATCTCAGCCGGGTTTGAGAATCAGCACTTCTAAGGTCGATTTTCGGTTTCTACGCAAAAAGTTTACCCTAGGGTAATTTTTCCAGCATAGGTTAGATGTCCTTGTACGGCTGAATCTCGTGCCTCTCAGATAGTGTCTGTTATACCTCCTCCGATATTCTCACTCCACTCCTCTCCTCCTCTCCCAATTGCTCGCTCGCTTCAGTCTGAGTGCCCGTCTCGCCCCGCTCCATTGAGTCACAGGGAGCATCGAGCATCAGAATCTGATGAGAAATTGGTTGATAGAAAAATAGTTTGAAATTAAGAAAGGTGGTGGCTGGTGCTAGATTTATGGACAGTCCATTGCATTTCGAATTAAACGATTGAGCATTATAATCTGAAGATCAATTGGTTGATATGCAGAAGAAAGCTAAAAAAGCGATGAATGGCAACTTTTGAATTTGCGGCATTCCTTATTCTCGACTATATAAGACGGGCAAAACTATTTTGTCCAAGAGCAAATGACAGTTTGTACGAAACTGACATATGTACTACAAATTTTTGACGTGAATTGTATGGCGCCCAATAATTTTCTGTGAATTCGCCATTTTTCGTAATTTAACTACGGAATTACTAACTACTAGCAGAAGATTTTCAACGAACTGTCATTTGCTCTTGGACAAAATAGTTTAGCCCGTCTTATATTACGAATATAACCACCCGGAGGGCCCTTAATTATACTTATTCAATTTCTTGAAAACATAATTGCAAGCGATTGGAACGGGCTTGCGAATTAATTATTAATGTCTACCTCATCAGGAGTTCACGATCACAAAGTTATTACGCATCAAAGCGATAAGGTCACTGTGAAACGAGTATTTTCCGGGTACATATTTTCAAAGAACCATGTGTACGTAAAGAAGCACAAGTGTGTGTGTGTTTGGTAAAAAGTAAAAAAAAGATGTGAAGATCGTGTGTTATTTTTGAAGGATTCCTGCCGGAGTTCAGGCAGTTGATGTAGAATGTACCGGGAATCCTGCCAACAAAGAATAAAAAGAACCCACCGGATCCGTCTGGCAGGCGCCCTCTTTCGGCGCGCCCTTAGTCACGTTTACGGTGGCATTTTCGATTGTAAGAGAAGAGATGGCGGAATCCTCGAGCTTGACGCTCATTTATCTGAAAAATTGAATATTATTTCGAAACAAAATAAATTTGTTAGCAGTATAACAAATGTAAAGGGAATTAAGGCATTGATGGCAGATGACGAAGGAAATGACAATCAGATGGAACAAATAGGATTGCATATAAAAATTATATAGAGTTGATAAGTTCCAAGAGCCAATTAAATCACCCAATTATCATTGCATTTGCCGAAAAAGTGAAAAATAACTAATCGATTGAACTATTTGAAGCCCAGTTAATAGAAACCCGCCAAAAGATTGTTGTAGCAAACGGAAAGAAAATAGTTATCCTTTCACAGAATTTCGAGTGAGCAGCCAGCAATATACCTCGTAACATTGAAATAGCTAATACTGAGACTACAACACTATGCTAATGCAGTACGGGTCGCATCCGGAGTGACGTAGATGTTTAGGCGGTTATGGTGATAGCAATAGCCGAAGAGCTCGTTAGTGGCGAATGAAAGAACTCATCGCTTTCATGAAAAGAATGAAACATAATTGGAATGCCTAGTGAGAAGTGTACGAATTGCACCCGGTTGCGGGAATAGTAAAAATGCATCAAGAATACAATAAACATAGTCCCGAGAGGGTGAAGTCCGCCTCTGTCCGCGCTTTCCGTCTCCTTGGCAACGCTTTGTGGTGCCCACGACGAGGCCGAGAGGGAGTGGGCACGGATAATTAGGGAGGAGGAGAGCGGCAAGATAAATAATAGCACACGGAATATTCGAACCAGCTGCTGTTTCTTTTTCTCTTTTTTCCATTTGTTTCTCACTTTCACAGGGTTCCTCGACCCTGGTCAATTCCTTGCGGGTTTCTCGCTCTGTGGAAAATTGTGATTGGCGTAGTTCGAGTGAAACCCTCGGCCTGTGGCCACTATGTCTCCCTAGGTAACATCGCACTCTACCCCTATCTTTCTCCTCCTCTCCCTTCTTCACCCTCCCTCACCTCCCTCGTAGTATCTCACCATCCTGCGCCGTCTCATTAGTACTAAAGACCGGCAATCGCGACCAAAATGTTGTCGAAATATAGCTATAAAATGCTTCAAAGTTCGTGTACGCTATTTGCCGAGTTACAATTGTCATTTCCCACTACTTCCTGCCTGTTTTTGCATCGTTTTCTCCTTTTCTTTCTCTGTCTCTCTCTTCAATTTCCGCTACGCGAATTATAGGGCTCGATTTGAGCTGAAGGGGAAAGGGGAAGAGCGCTTAGTAACCGTCCCTCCACTCCCTGCACATATACACACACACCACAAATCCACGTAGTCGCCGACATTTCGGAAACGTCTCCCGCGGCGCACCACCGACCGCATCACCATGCCATCTTCCAGACTCGCGCCGCCGTCTCGCTACAATACGGGTCATGGCCGGCTGAAGACGCGCGATCGCAAGCGTGACCCGCTGGACCGAATGGCTACCGTACTCTTGACGCACAATGACTGTCGAGACCTGCGGTCGTCCTGTCGATCGACCACTATTGTTGTACGATATCAGTTCGGCTCGGCCACGGTGGATACTGTACAGGGTGAGTTAATTCGTCTTTTCAGGGGTTTTTCTTGATTTCTTTTCATTCACATTGACGAGACGAAACAGTGACACTTATTGAAGTTTTCAACATGGATCAATTTGTAGTCATGCAAGGGTAATTTCATTCCCGCGTCATACTCTCAGTCAAACACGCAATAGGTGATACGACATCTATCATCGTCATCGTTGATAAGGTTTCCTCCTTTAGATGAGCTACGAAAGGTGGCGGGCGCGGGAGGAATCAAGAATCTCGCGTGCCACGTGCAGACAAAGGATAGGAAGATCACTTTCGGACAAAACATGGTCGGTTTTCTAATCCTCCTCGTGATGTCCACTGTTTTGATAATATTTAGTTGTATGATAGTTTGAGTGCATTACATTGTAATGAAAGTTTATTTCAACATTGTTTGATTTCGAGAAGGTTGTTTTCCCAGAATTCCAGGGATCTCTTGAAAACGAATCCGAGGGGTTTCTTGCAAAATCTTGATTGTCACACTTGACATTATCAATTAACCAATTTCGGATATTACGAGTGTTTCTGAGTAGGAGCAATGAACCACTAATTGCTTTTCCATTTTCGTCCAAAATCGTGAGAAACCGCGCAAAATCAGCTGCGAACGTGACTCATTCAGTCAATGCCTGAATTTGTCTAGTAACACTTTAATTTGGCGAAAAATATCAGTGACTAATCATCAACGTGAAGATTTCCGTTTGAATGTATCGTGTTTTTTGCCAATTGCACTTTCGCACGAGTGCAAAAAGCATACCAATATTGTAGTGTGCGCGATGTTTCGGCGGAGTAGTTGCTAGGTGAGAAAAGCTCAGACACTAAATCAGGAAAAGCAAATAAGTCAAATGACATTTAGTTTTCGATAATATTTTTTTATAATTCCACTACCGGCAGAACAAGCAGAATCTAGGTTTCATCTCTTTCCCCGAGTTATGAAACAACTGAAACCTATCCAACCTGAACAAAAAAATAGGATCAAAAGAGAATTGGAAGAAAATATTAATGTTTCAAATCAAACGAGGGTGTTAAAGTAACATTTTCCAACACTCATAAAATGATAGTAGTTTTTAACTATCATGATAGTCATAGTGGGCACATGATAGTCAAATATTACTAGCAATGTGCCCACCATAACTATCGTGATAGTTAAAAACAACTATAACTTTTCTGAGTGAATTTAGAGCATCGACCGGGCGACAATTCGTGCCGATGGCTCGCAGATGAGAAAGTTCTTCAAATGGCTGCTATCGGAGCGGTGAGTTAACCATTTTGATCTCTTGAAGTACACCCGCAGCTTTTCTTTTTTAGACAGTGTTTGCAACAATATTTTCAATACAAGTGTAATTTTGCAGTAAAGTAGAGCATCTTGACGAGATCAGCATGCTACAATACTTTTATAAGAAAGTATTGAATTATTTATATTTCCAGGATGGCGGATGGTGCGTTCGTCGACTTTCTCCTCACACAGCCGATCGCGGGCGATTCGAGTCCGGGAGACATCGTTTCCGTCCTTCTTGGACTCACTAAAAAGAAGGTAAATGCATTTATATTCTTCTCATTTATTATCAATATATATATATAAGTATATTTATTCACTCGTCAGGTCTATATATAATTGTCTTGAGATAAACTTTTGCAAATTGTGCTGCGCGGATCTTGCCATAAATACTCTCGCAAACGGCAATGTTTTTACATCATTTACGTCATTGATACGCAGATGCACACAAACAAGGGAGTATAATGTTTCAAGCTTTTATCAAATTTGGTGCAGATTCAACGAAACGTTTCGAATGCCATCGTGAAACATTTTGTAGTATAACCGGCCCCATCTGATATATTCGTCTTCGAGATGTATTTCTGCGCTTGATAAGATAGATACAACGAACCTCGATACGCGAAAGCTTGTTATTTCGGTCTGTCCGCATGTTCTATGACGCTTACATGTTAAAGCCGGCGGGTGAAGCGATAATAACGAGTAATTTGTGTGCGCGACTAGGTGCGGTAAATACACAAATATGGCACATACAACAAACTTGGCATATTGAGTGCGATATGCGGGCAATACTTTCCACATTTACTCACTCTGGCATACGATTTCATTTTTTTCAGTTTTTACATTGCTTTTCGGGTAACTACTATGGGAAACAAGGCTCCGACCCCATGGAGAGAGCCTAGTCTTTTTAAAATTCCTCATACTCCTCCATTCATTTCAGGGATATTTGATCTCGTGCACTCTTTAGTATTCGAGCTTGAGGTGTGGTGTTAGGAAAGATTAGCTTGTAGCTCGTTATTTTGCGCGAAGCACTTTTGAGTGGTGTGCTTTATGTGCTCGGCCAAGTAGAGAAAGCACACGTATGAGACACAGTAGTTTGGAATTTCATTCGATTCTCTGTCTAAATTTCTCACTGAAGTGTTTCTTGCACCAGTGAAACAAGTTTGTGGATTGCACCCGGGGAAATTTCACAATCTGCCGTCTCCATTACTCATTTGCCGAGCATTTTGTAGCCTGCTACCTGGCTTCGAACTCGTTAACAAATTTGTTTCAGATCTCAATTCGCTTCGTGAACCGCTTCCTCTCGTCGGATTTACCACCGCACAACTGCAGGTTTATCACTTATTTTCTTGTTTTCCCGCATTGCCAACATAATCCGTCTCAGGTTGTTTTTGCCCCAATTGGATCGCAAACTGCCTCCCAATGGGGCAAACGTCAGAGGCGCCGCTGCGATCCCATTGGGAAAATTGTTGGGATCCCAATGTGGAAAATAGGCCCCCAATGAGATACCACCGTTTTTCCCAATGGGATCCCAGCGGCGCCTTTTTGCTCCCTTGGGAGGCAGATTCCTATTGGGGCAAAAAAAAACAGAGGTGTGTGCTTCTAGAGAAATAAAAATATACAGAAAGAGAAAGAGAAACCCCACTTCAGGATAGTTGAGTTGTACCTGGACCCGGCCAAGATGAGAATGCGAACTGCCAAGCCGGATACGAGGTTTTACTATGTTTTACTCGGAAGAATATTGACCAGCAAACCAAAATCCCGTTTGATATTCTTTTCTTATTTAAAAATACTATAAAACAGTGGACGCGGCAGTATCCCGTGTATTGTTGTTTCACGTGCATCATGTAAGCACAGAAACGTGTTTCGTCCGATTATTTGCGGTTTCGCGTTGGAAACATCATAAAAGGTTATGTACAAGATACTGACATACAGCTCGCTCGAAAAACAAAAGAGAAGTGTATCTTTCTATCATAGATATTATTTTTTTATTCACAATAAGAAATATTTCAGATCATTCACGGGCTCCACATCTTCAATGGCTTCATCTGAGAGGCCATCAACGAACGCAACTGCCGGATATGAACGAATACGGGTTGTAGGCAAAGGTAATTCGCCTAACCCATTTATTATTAATGTAATTTATAGTTTCTTTTTTTAATTTAAAGATGGAATAGGTATGACCTCGACAACGGATAAGCGATTGATCCGGACAGGAACTTTACCCTTATTACCTTTTAGATAGAATGCGGAATTGATGCTTTTTTAAGGTATTGATTAGCCAATTCAATTCAATTCATTTATCTCAGCAAAACATAATAAGAACTTTGTGGGAGTGCATAGGTAGATGGTTGTTTACTGTGTAATGAGGTAAGGGAGCTAATCGTGTAGCTCGATGTTCAAATACTAGCAAGTGTGGAGGGGGGGGCGGGGGGGGGGGGGGGTCATGAGATGTCAAGAGTGGTAAGTTATATATGACGAGAAACTTTTAACGGAAAGGTCGAATACTCTATCGGGAAGTCTGTTCCAGTCAGATATGATGCGATAACCTAGCGATGATTCAAAATGGGACAAATGAACGCGAGGGTTCTGCATACGGTATCGATGACCTCTTAGAATACGAATGTTGGGTGCGAAGTAAAAAATAGATGATGGTGGGATGTTTACAAGGCCGGTACATATCTTAAAGCAAGATACAAGATGTTTTCTACGATTAGAAAGTGAACACAGGTTCATCATCAAAAGTCGCATTCGAAATGGAAACAAACAGATTTTAGAGATAAACTATTGATAACGGAGTGAAGCGTATGTGATTCGCTGATCACAGATGACTGTTCTTCTCTAACTTTCAAATTGTACGAAATATTTGTAGGTGTGGTTTGTTTCACGGGAAACTATTATTATAATACTATTGTTATTATTGAATTTATTGTAAAAATTTTATATTTATTCGTTCTTGAAATAGACTACCGGTGCACTCTCATTCCGCGGCTCTCTCGCAACGATATTTGTTGTTTATTGTTAGTAGCGGAACGTTTTCTTATTTTTGACGAGTAATTATGAATTTATAATAATTCTAGGCGCCTTCGGCTCGGCCATTCTCTATCGTCGGAAGGATGACGACTCGCTCGTCATAATAAAAGAGATCAACATGCACGATTTGGCCGCCAACGAGAGGCAACTGGCGCTCAATGAGGTCGGTTTGCATTTTCACTAGTGATCAAGAACTTTTTGTTCCTAAAAATTTTCATTTTGTTCGTGGGAACTATCCGCCGAGCGTTACTAGGAACAAGAGAAAAATGGGGACAACAGGAACATTAGGGGGAACAGCACGAACAACAGGAACACAATTAAGAACAAAACGTTCTTGAGTGTATTTGTAACTCCGGCTTCCCCCACTGGGGGACTAGTGGGGGAAGCCGTCGGAACCTTTGATGTTCCCCCACTGGGAGGGGAGCCTGGGGACCAGTGGGAGAAAAATACCAGAGAACTGCGTTCCTGGGAGCTGGTATTATTCGCCCAGGGAAGTGGGTCGTGTGCGTTTGCAGTGAACGAAACGCTGAAAGCCATTATGTAGGCTATCACATGATTCCAAACCTACAGAGCAGGGTTAGAGCGAGAGAGTGTGCAAAAGTGAGAGAGTCCCTCACGATTTCACACGCTCTCTCACTCCAAAGGCCTTTCCGTAAGGTTGACCGGCCTGTGGAATGATGTGCTATGCTAATTAATGTTCTCATCCAGTCTATTGACTTCTTACCACAGTATCAACCGCGGCAATTTCGCTCATTATTTTGTATCAGGCCACTAAAAGCAAATTCATCGCGCTTTACATTGCAAATGCATGTTTCAAGACCACCTCTTCATTGAGACTCCGCGAATGGCGATAGTCGCTTCTGTGGAAAATACCTATGTGAATAAATTATATAAGAGTGCTTTCTGGAAATTTGAAAACATTAAATCTATTCAGATACTATTCAGGTGAATCTGCTGTCTCGCCTCGACCATCCCTGCATTGTCTCCTACTTTGACTCATTTGAAGAGGACGGAATACTCATGATCGAGATGGAATACGCCGATGGAGGGTGGGTTGTTTAGTATTTCTCTTCTTTTTCATGTCCAAGAAGCATGTCAACTAGCGACCACCCCAGATAGGAGGGAGGGATAACATAGATAGGAGAGATAACACTAATCGCCACATTTTTAGGCTTTCCTACATCTCCAAACTTTTGTTGACTAGTAACTATAGACTCCATCAAAAGTTCCACATAATATTTGATCCGTATATTTGATACTGATGTCTATTGAACGTCATGATATTGTATCAGTTGCTCTAGCTAGTGCAAAATAGGCATGTGTTGAAGTGTAGAAAGGCCTGAAGGATCACGTTTATTTTAATCTTTGCTGTTTGATCATTGATCTTTCTCCTTATCCAGCACATTGGCGCAGCATCTCTCCCGCTGTGACAGTTTCTTACCAGAACAGGAGATTCACGAGTTAATGCGACAAATGCTTTCAGCTGTCGCTTACCTACACAGAAACAGCGTTCTGCACAGGTTATTTTATTTATTTATTTATCGTACACCACAAGGGTGCCACAACATGTACATAAATGTGCGAGTAAAAGAGAACATTATTATGAAGGGGGTTCAAGGAGGGCGGGGAGGGAGTGATATTGTCAACCGCACGGGAATGATAAGTGAGAGGAGGAACCTCGGGAGCGGTGGAGGGGCCGCTTATCCAATGTATGTAGGTAATATAACTAACGGCAACTTACTACTTTCTGGTTACATAATCACTGCGCAAACATATAATATTAATACTGAGTTTTTGCTGCCTTACATAAATTGAAACAAACTTTTAAAAGGATAAGACACGACTGTAGAGAATGATTACATCGGGAATTCCCTTCTGCATTATGGCACATTTTCTTCTTTTCCAGAGACCTCAAGACTGCTAACATCTTTCTCACACGAGAGAACAATGTCAAGATTGGCGATTTTGGCATCAGTCGAATTATGGGCACGGATACAATTCAGAAGGTGAGAAATCTACTTTTTTTAATATCTATATTCAATTTTGAGGGAGCTGAAACGGTCGTGGGTACGCCCTACTACATCAGTCCGGAGATGGTTCGTTACCAGGTTGCATCAGCACTAGGAAATCAATGTGATAGTGTGTTCGATAACAATCTTACCATCGTGATGCATATGCTATAGAATCGTTGATAGGTTTCAATAATGAAATGATGATTCGTTGCATCATCACTGGTCCATAATTTGCAGTGCGAAGGCAAGTCGTACAACGACAAATCGGATATCTGGGCACTCGGTTGCATACTGTACGAGATGACTTGTCTACAGAAGGCATTTGAGGGAGAGAACCTGCCCGCACTCGTCAACAGGATCATGAAGGTATTGTCTTCTGATTTGACAAGATAGTTATTGGTTAAATCAGTCGTTGTTAACCAGCTAACTACTCTGATACTGATGTTGCATCTACCAACTGTTATTGTCGTATTAATTGTGAAACACATCCAAAACCGAGTAGTTGCTGCATATACTATTCATCATTCCCGTCACAATTCGTGAATCGAGAGAGAAAAACTAATGATCTTTGATTCTGTGGCAATAAACTAAATAGAAGAGTGTCGAAAATGCCATTTTGAGCAAAGTCAAAGAGTCATATAGAATTCATTTCAACCAGTCATTTTTAAACATGAGGTTGTCCAGGCCGTTCTCACAAAAGGTCATAATTTGTTAAAAACTCAACTATTCGAATCGGTCTGTTTCTAATCCCCTTGCTACCACTCTTCTGGTCGAAGTGAAGTGACTTTTTGTTTCAAAATGACTGTTTGATGCTAATCAAAAAGTAGAAACATCCATTGTTAAAAAGTCATCAATCACTTGATTGGTGGAAAGCGACTTTTCGAGGAATGAATTTGTCAAAAAGCCATTTACTTTCAAAAATCTATTCAATGTTAAATCGCGAAATCACGGTCTCTTCATTTCACAAACTCTTTTCAGTTGAGAATGCGAGAAGTGCAGAGGCCGTAATCTCACATTTCGCATTCTACTCAATAGTATTATCAAACATCAACCATTTATAAAGTATTTTCTTCAGCTTTCTGAAGTACAACCGAGTCTCATATCGAAACGGCTATGTTGCACACTCTTTAAAAGCAATAGTGAAGCACAAATGCGAATGGATCGTGTCCTGTACAAACCACCCCTAATGCAACAACTACTGTACACACGCATCGAGCTACATCAATGTCCACTTCATTCTTCAAAAAAATCTTTTCATTCTTTGTTAAATAGTTACTTGATCAACATCGAGGCACCCGTTTTCTCAGTTATTCTCAAGTTTTTCAAAAAAAACAAACTTCAGTGCGAATACGATCCGGTCAAAGGTCCGTACACCTCCAATCTCAAGATGCTCATAAGGGAGATGCTACAGCTCAAGCCGGAAGCACGACCAAGTGCAGAGAAAGCGATGGAGGTACGATTGCGTAGTTATGATGCAATATGCAAAACTCTTCCAAATCTAGATGAGAATTGTTATACAGCGAATATCGGAATGCGTATACTTGCCAGATGTTAATATCTTACCGTAGTGGTTTTTAAGATGAAAATTGAAGAGTTACAGTACTCCAAAATGCAACTTCCAGATGCTGGTCTCTATCCGTGGTGGTTCCTTCTTCACTCGTCGTCCTCCTCCATCCGATCTCTCCTCCTCCTCTTCCTCTTCCTCCTCTATTCGATCCGTGCTCTACTCATTCAACCCAGCATTAGTTTCGTTATCGACGGTGGATGGAGTCGCGCCGAAGATATGGGTGTCGCAGGTAAGGGATACCAGGGAATCCAAATAAGTATTAGAACCGAAGCATGATACAGTAACTTGGTACAAAAAAAAATAAAATGTGGACAGTCACAAGGAACACGTCAGGTTGACATGCACACAGAGCGCAAACTCCAAACGTGTTGACATCTAGAGAATTCAACATAAGATACTTGGAGTCTCTAGATGTCGTCAAGTTAGAGAGTTCTGCGCACACACATAAAAAAGGTCTTACATACGGCCCATAAGACCTGGGGGTTCTTAACAAAATGTCTTATATATATGACCTTTTGTTAAGAACCCCCATATCGTATGGGCCGTATGTAAGACCTTTTTTTCTGTGTGCATGCAGTATTCATGACGGCTCTCATAATTTCCACACACTTTTGGTTGATAGTCGAGTGCTCGCAAAGACGCATCCGGATTAGCTTTTTAATAAAAACTCGCCAAAATCATGTGAAAAAATGATTCCACGAAATAGTTTTTTTCTAATTATTAATGTAAATGCTCGTCAGATATCGATTGGAGCCCGTCACTCCGTTCTCATAATCTCGCCCGACCACTCGGTTTACTCGTGGGGAGCCAACCAGCAGGGGCAATTGGGGTTGGGAGACAAAACTGATCGGTGAGAGGAATTAATACATGACTCTAGAATCGCCGATGGACGGTCTAGTAGCAAATGGTGGTCGGTTAGTAGCAAGTGCTGACCGGCTAGTGGGCGCCCACTAGCCGGTCAGCACTTGCTACTATTTGCTACTAGTCCGTCCACCATTTGCTACTGGACCGTTCATCGGCGATTCTAGAGGAATACAATAAACGTTATGCTTTGATGTTGAATATATTGATGTACAATCGCCGTTTAGCACAATGAAATTTGCACAACTGAATATCACTAATCGTTGAAACATATTGAAACAATTGTTCCAAATGGATGAACAGACATGGAAGTACAATGCACAGTTCTTTGATTGTCCTAAATGTTTGATGAAAGCCTCATGAAATTTCTAATGGAAGCAGAGTGTTGCTGCCTGCTCTATAAATGTGTTCAATAATCGACCAAACAACGATTGTTTACAGTAATCGTCCAACTCGCGTTCGCGCCCTCGATGGAAAAGTAGTGAAGAAAGCAGCACTTGGAGCGAATTTCTCGTTGGTTTTCCTTTATATCATCACAATTTTCGCTTGTTGCATTCCACGTGCTAGTCAGCACAAGAAAACTGGTTTGGAATGGGAAGGAATCTAAAATGAATAAGTTGTGATGTGCACAGTGCACGGAATTAGCCGTCAATAAACGCTTTGTGTTGTTCCTTAATCGAACACTATAAAATTGTGAAAAACACGAAACTTTCTTTATTTTTGCGTGAACAGCTGAGAAGAATAGATAGAGAGTAATATTTTTCCACCGGGGGCATAGAGTCAATGATTAATCAGTTGCAAATGCCCTTGAAGATACGGCATCTGTGAAACAGTAAACACGTAGGCATTTCGGAAAAGAGCTCAATTTGGCCTACGCAAGCTTCTCTTTGTTCATCACACTAAAACCCATTTCGCACTTCATATTTCCAAAAAAAAATGTTAATCAATATATAATTTTTCAGAGTATTCCTTGCTGACCGGGGCACTCTCCTCGTCTGCGGTTGCAGGAAAATGTCGGGAAATGGGAAGGAGGTGGAAGATCAACTCGAACCGCAACTGGTCACCTCAATTCTGCGGTAAGTACTTTTTTAAATAAATTTCAATAACAACATAATAAATTTCAATAACAACATAAAATGCTCGCGATCGAGTCTCGGTTGCATATGCGTTAATCAATTGTTAAATTCGAACTGTGACAGAATCAGGGCTTTAGCATGCGATTGGCCCGAGCACCACAAAACAATTTTCAGGTTGGGTGAAATGTGATAAAAAATTTCGGGAACTCAAAGTTAACCTACTGCTCTATTATCCTTTTGTAATAATTTTCCGACCAAAAATTTCACTGTATCATAAAAATGAAATTATTGGCAGGATGGACATTGTGGACGTTTCTGCTGGCGACGAGCACGTCGTTGCCGTGGCCAGTGACGGGGCGGTGTATGTGTGGGGAGTTGGTGAGCAATTAACAAATTAAATAAATAATTAATTAGTAAATTAAACTTAGTAAAAACCAAGGAGTCAGCAATGGCCGAGTTCAAACTTTCATTTTTTTCATTCAGGCACCAACGGTCGCATGGGCACCGGCAACCAGGAGGGATTGTATATTGCGACACAGGTATGCATTATTGCATTGCTGTTTCAAAATTAGAAAAAGGAAAAGAGCGAAATTCGTTGAAGAATCTATGAAAAGGTGGAGGAAGACATCATTTCTGCATTACAGCTCCGTTTACCCCCGAAACCTCTCGTAATCGGCGCACGATGCGGTCCCAATGCGAGCGCGCTCATCACGGACGACGGTGAGCTCAATCGATGAGGATTTTTTCCCAATTTTAACGAACCAACTTTTGAACTCAGTAGAAATACTAAGTACCTAACAATAAGCCGTATCTTATCCGGCTGAAACAGTAAACAGAAGCTGTAATTCGATATTGGTGTAATTAGCAAACAGCGGCTGTAATTCGATTGGTACTGCGTTAGACCAAATACAGTAAAATTTATGTGGTCCTGAGCGACGTCTTCGTATCACACAGAGAAAAAAAGTCTTATATTAGGCCCATGACCCTTTCAAAAGTCTTATATATAAGACTTAAGTTCTTATATATAAGACATTTGAAAGGGTCATGGGCCTAATATTAGACTTTTTTTCTGTGTGCAGGTAGTATCATGGCCTGTGGCTCGAACCGCTACAACAAGCTGAATCTCGCGCAGCGTCTTGGTTTCTTCGGGCACCATCGATCGGTAAGATTCTTCGCTCCTTCAAAAAATACCGTGCTATTTATTAAACATATTTTTGGATGCTGCCTCAACTCACATTTCAATTGACCCTGTTCAGCAAGCCAACTCGAAGGACATTCTCTCCCCGACTCCGGTGCCGTGCTTTCCCGAACGAGTAGTGGACGTGTCTCTGGGGCAGAACCACACTGGAGGTAAACGAAACCTCATTTGCTAATCACGAATCTGACCAAATACTACATTTATTCATATAACTTACTGTATACATCTTATTCGACTGTCGTTGCCATGCTGTACTCATTCCTTCCTTATTTGAGTCGTGCTCGAGTATTATGCTGTACATTTACCTTATTCAATGGCTTCATATAATAATCACATTTACCGTACTTCAGTGGTGCTCGAGTCCGGGCTGGTGTACATGTTCGGCATGAACCTCCACGGCGAACTGGGAAATGGCGGCCTTCTGCCTCCACCAGTGGGATCGAATGTGCCAGTGAAGGCGCTGTTCAATAAGGGAGTCGTGGTGAGTTGTTTCTCTAATATGTGAAAAAACACGGTGAATCCGGGCTTCGAACACAATTGATAACTACATTTTAAAGGTGTCATTTGATTGTCAAGTGTGATACGATTTCCATGAACACATTATCTTCCTGTTGTACTAGTGTTAGCAAGGTTCTTTTATTGCAATAGAGTTTCACTAGAAATTCATTGGAATTCATTCTTCTCCGTTGTAGACCTTTTTCCCATTATTAAAATTCCGGAATCAGCTAAAATGGCAGACAATTTCGATTTATCTGATTGTGTAAGTTCCTCTCTCTCAATCCCGTCATCATCCCCGACTCCCGTTTAGATTATTAAAGTTTTAAAATTATGCGTTCATGAAATGGACTACTGGTGGTGGGTGCACTCTCTTTCTATACCTCGACGTGTCTTTCACTTTGCCATGCTCTCTCGCAGCCGTATCTGTTGTTTAGGAGCGGAACGTTTTATTGTTTTGGACGAGTTTTATAATTTATAATAAGATCCCTTTCAGATGCTCACATGCGGGGATGGCTTCACGCTCGCTGCAACCGTTGAGAATGAGCTGTTTTTCTGGGGATCAAAGGTCGCTTTTTAATGTTTCGGCATTACTGAATTTTTATTAACTTAAAGTGAGAGACAACAATAATTTTAATCAAGATTGACTACAAATGATCAACATTGCATGCGATACGAAGGATCGTATACCACAATGTTCTGGTGCCTCAAGGAATGTAAGGCAAACGAGCAAGGAGTGTCTTTCCCTAATTGGGAAAAGGCGCCCAAGAGGCGCTGTTCGGCGCCGTTTCCCAATTAGGGAAACACACTACGTGGACGCTTCCCTGACAATCCGAACATTGTGATACGAACGTTGAAACATATCCGCGGGTGAAACCTAAAGCCAGGACGTTGGTCACATTCGCAGCGAAACTTTTACTGTGCACTAATAGTGCTGCAAGTCGTGTCAGCTGATAATATAAATTTATTTTATAATATTAATTTATTTTACTTCATCCAGGGTACTCTTCCGATCCGTCCCGCCATCACATTGGAAGATATTGATCTCACCGCGAGCTACACAAACACCCGAGTCGTGAAACTCAAACCGTAAGTAATATTTTTTACGCCTAGCCTTATAAACTATATCAAAGGGTGTGAAAAGGAGATCAAACTTTTAAAAAAAATATATTTGTTGTGGAATAGTTGTCCTCTCTTTAAACTGCGCATCATGTAACGGCGAAAGAACAGAGAATTTTGAGTCCTCCAACAGCAAAGTCAAAGTGGAGTGCGCTCAAGCGCAAATCCGATGCGGAAGCAATTGATGTCGTGGAGCAGATAATACCCATTCCATCGATGGTTCTGAGGTGAGGTGGCGTGATAGAAACCTTTATGTTTTGTAAATCAAAAATTGTAAATCATTCAAATTTCAATAGTAAACTATTTTAATGCAAATCAAACGTAAAATACACATCATATTAAATAAGCAAAATTTATTTTTAAAAAAGGGACAACAAATATTCAAATAATCTCTGCTCGAAGCAAGATTTCGGATATGTTTCACCGTCCTTACATAGGCCCTGGAAACTCGCAATCCCAATCATTCTGTCCCTTCCCATGGTGAAAGCCAAACCAGTAGTTACTATATATTAGAAAATGCTAACGTCTGTCTGTCTGTCTGTCTGTCTGTCTGTTTTTTTAGTGATTCCTTCCGTTCGCAAAATTTTCGTCTTTTCGCTATAAATCGCTTCAAAATCACGCAATCTTCTCACAAGTCAGAACCTTTTGCATATGATAATAGACCAGAATTGCTTTTAAATTTTCAAAATTTAAATCATCAAATCCATGGCCAAGTGGGTTACGCGCTGGACTAGCAATCGGACCGACGCAGGGTTCGACCCCCGCCGCGGGCAAACCTTTTGCCGCATTTTTCGCGAGTGTCAGAAACCGTTCTAACATGTTTTTGAGTTCCGTGAAACACGTTTTCACCTGTTTTGCCGAGTTTTAACGTGAAAAATCGAAAAATTCGAAAAGTTCCAAAATGATTCAGAAAGCGTAGGGATCACTACAAAAGTGTTTTGCGATGTCGGAAACGTGTCTGAACGTGTTCTAACGCGTTTTAACGTGAAAAATCGAAAAATTCGAAAAGTTCCAAAATGATTCAGAAAGCGTAGGGGATCACTACAAAAGTGTTTTGAGATGTCGGAAACGTGTCTGAACGTGTTCTAACGCGTTTTAACATAAAAAATCGAAAATTTCAAAAAGTTCCCAAATGATTCAGAGAGCATAGGGGTTCGCAGGAAAAGTATTTTGCGATGTCGGAAACGTGTCTGAACGTGTTCTAACGCGTTTTAACGTGAAAAATCGAAAAATTCGAAAAGTTCCAAAATGATTCAGAAAGCGTAGGGATCACTACAAAAGTGTTTTGCGATGTCGGAAACGTGTCTGAACGTGTTCTAACGCGTTTTAACGTGAAAAATCGAAAAATTCGAAAAGTTCCAAAATGATTCCGAAAGCGTAGGGGATCACTACAAAAGTGTTTTGAGATGTCGGAAACGTGTCTGAACGTGTTCTAACGCGTTTTAACATAAAAAATCGAAAATTTCAAAAAGTTCCCAAATGATTCAGAGAGCATAGGGGTTCGCAGGAAAAGTATTTTGCGATGTCGGAAACGTGTCTGAACGTGTTCTAACGCGTTTTAACGTGAAAAATCGAAAAATTCGAAAAGTTCAAAAATGATTCAGAAAGCGTAGGGGATCACTACAAAAGTGTTTTGAGATGTCGGAAACGTGTCTGAACGTGTTCTAACGCGTTTTAACATAAAAAATCGCAAATTTCAAAAAGTTTCCAAATGATTCAGAGAGCATAGGGGTTCGCAGGAAAAGTGTTTTGCGTTGTCGGAAACGTGTCCGGACATATTCTAACATGTTTTAACGTGAAAAATCAAAAATTTTGAAAAGTTCCAAAAAGATTCAGAGGGCGTAGGGAATGACAGGAAACATCTCTGAAAATGTTCTAAAAGTTCTGAACGCACTGTATCTTGCGTTTCCGTTGTGAAAAGCTCGTGCGGCAGAGAGCGATCGAAAAAAGTTGCCACGGCGCCACAAAGTGGCGTACTGGCAACTTTTTTCGATCGCTCTCTGCCTCACGAGCCTTTTCCACCGGAATAAGCCAGTACTCTTGGTAGCGATTAACATTCCCCAGCATACAGCGAGATTTAATGTAGCCCGGTGCCGGCTACCGAGCTCCCCTGGACCGAACCTGGAGCCACCTATCGAGCTCCCCCTGGACCGAACCTGGAGCCGGCTACAGGGCGCTCCCTGGACCGTACCTGGAGCCACCTAACGCGCTCCCCCTGGACCGAACCTGGAGCCGGCTACAGGGCGCTCCCTGGACCGTACCTGGAGCCACCTAACGCGCTCCCCCTGGACCGAACCTGGAGCCGGCTACAGGGCGCTCCCTGGACCGTACCTGGATCCACCTATCGAGCTCCCCCTGGACCGAACCCGCACCCAGAACTATGCATAGAGCGTAGTGTACGCATAGAGCGTAGTGCATTTAACCTCAATACAACCCCGGTAGTTAATCCATTATATTTTAATTACGTAATCATTTTATAATTACTCGCAATATCCACAGACTGGACAACTCTGCCGACCCGTCCAATTCCATTCGCCTCGCTCACTTGGCTTCTTCAGGCAAACGAGTCTACGTGAGCATCGACACTACCGTACCCATGAAGATCGAGTGAGAACTGATTGTTTATTAATTTCCGAAAATTTACATTCGAGAGCCCATCGCATTGTTTCATTGAAGGCTTACATAGAATAAAAAATATTCATCCAAAGGCCAGTAGTCAATGCTCGATAATTTTTGACATCAAGACTGAGTCAGGACAAATATGGTTTCAGTTCCAGCACAATTCCGAGGACGAAGAGGTTTCAACGGCAACATTCGGCGCCCAATTTGACTGAAGATTCAGCGCAAATGCAGACGTGGTTGAGGAGAGAATTAGATCAGGGAGAGCGGATTCCGATACCGGGCGTGAGTACTTAAATTTTAGAATAATAAAAACATTGTTTGACAAAAACGATTTTTAAAAAATAAATAAGCAAAAATGTGCATTACAGTATCTCGCCAAGTCCACAGCGAACCTGCGTGAGACGCAGAATACATTGTAAGTGTCTCACTTTTTATATTTCTTTAATTTATTCTGAGTGCAATTTATTCTTCCTCACTCCAGCAGAAGGAAAATATATAATAAACAATGAATGAATGAATAATGAGTGAAACACATATCATATTATTTCAGAACACTAAACGAGTCGAAGAAGCTCCACGCCGAGATAGAGGCCCTGAAGAAGCAAATGCAGGAGCAGAGCTATCGTAGTCAAGGACACGCGGAGCAGATGAGCGCGATGCAGGTCAGATTTGTGATTCACCAGCTTTGCAAAAACATACTCCAAAATTTGAGACAATTCGTTGTCGTTCTCGTTCTATAAAATAAAATAAAAACACATCGATTATAAGTTTAAAAGTCGGCAATTTGCACAATTTAAAAAGTGCTTTCGTAGTATGAAAACGGATATTCACAGCTCTTTGCTTTCATGAATTTCATGGAATTTGCATTAGTTTCAGAGTAAACTGGGCGAGTTACAAGCCCGCCAGTCGTTCCTGCGACGCACTGGAGTGAACAGCTCCCCGCCCCCGGAATACACACTACCCTCCACTCCAAAGGCGAGTTTCAAGCAACTTTCTTTTTTATGTTTACAAAAATATAAGGTATTTACGATCATTACCGCGTGCAAACGTTCAACAGTAGCTGCGATATTAAATTTGATAATTTTTAAAATAAAACAAATTCAGGTGGTCTACAACGGTTTCTTCCCCGAGCAGCAGAAACTTTCTACTGACGCTGCAGCAAAAGTGGAGAGCCGGGCGTGCTGCATTTTGTGATTAAGAAAGACTTCAACGATAACATATTTGAATACAGAGCCCGTCTCTCATAATTTTGTATATAGTCTATCTCGCTTTCGTCTACCGTCTGGTGAAGGATGATATCCGGGATCGATTATCTCCACTAAATATGAACAGATATTGATCCATCTCAGTTGTTTTCTTATATTTCAGTCGGGTGTAAATATGCGCGGCTTACTTTCTCTTGTTTGTGATTTCGAATTTTGCATGATAATATTGTTGGCGTCAGAGATGTATGCATGACTATTGTGTAAAGTTTCTTTGCATTTGAAAAATGCCGTTAAGTGTAGTTCAGACTGTAATACAACACTGCATAGTAAGCTAGAGACAACGTGAACACGGCTGCTCACATTCTTTTGAGATTCATTTTAGTACCCATGGCGCACACAAATCAGCCGATTGTGAAAAAAATTGAGTCCAGAGTCAGGAAAATTGGAGACTCCCCGCTCTGAGTATCGTTATTTTTGCGTGTAAAATACGCTTTTCACCAACATGCTCTGCGACTTATCATGTGATCACTCTTCTGGTCCGTAAGATAACAGGAAAAACGTCCGTATAGCAATTTCCTTCGCCGGAGAGTGCTGTGCGCTTCTCTCTTTTTATCTCTATTACAAACGCGCGCACATTGCCCTTTCCCCATATTCTCTTGTGTTTAAGTAGTTCCAAAATTAATATTGAATTTTCCAGAGCAATGTTCACCGGCTCAAACAATCGCCGAAATAAAAGCCGACAAGAAATTATGCTAGAGACGAAGGTGAGTTGCACTCGATTTTTTCAAATAAGATTTTTTTTTTCTTTTTTCTAATACGATTTTTTTTAATAAGGTTGAGAAAATACAACCACGTCCAATACGAAACCTTTTGATGTCTTCATTTATTTCTTTTTTTTTATGCTACCCTGCAAACTTTGAAAAGTTTTCAAGCCTATGGTTGAAACAATATGAAGTTGAATGCTTTCGCGAAATTAGAGTATATTCACTTTGACTATGAGAAAGTGTAAATAACTAAATTTTGCCATGCTTTAAAACGGATTTTCCATAACAGCGGGTTCCTCAAAGCTCAATTTTCGGCTACAATCCTTTTTTCAATGACGAGAAAATTGGTGAACACTACTAAACTACATTACAGTAACTTTTCGAAAAGTTGCAGTATGAAGGAATCAATTTTTGAAGCAATTTTTTGTTCAACCTTCCAGCCCATTGTTCAAAAGTATACAGAATGGCGTTTCCCAAAAATGTCTTACATCTTGGGGTACTACCCTCTACTCGATTCACCTCACTTTCGCTCTGGATGTCCTGCAGCGATCACACGACGCCCATGCTCTCTCATTTATGTTTTATTTCTCTTCCCTCTGCAACCTCTTCCCTCTATATTTCTGGACGATAACTGTCTCAGTTCTGTCAATACGCATGTACTGATAGCGAGCTGTCTCTTACATGCACACAGTCTATCGTCCATTATCTGTCACAATCCTCTTATCTCTGTCGTCCAGTCTTCTGAGAAGATAAAATAATGATGCCAACGAAGAGATCAACGCGATTGCTCATCTATTTGACAGGACGTGAGAGAGGGATGGTTCGGACTGCAAAGAATGAATAATACAAAATCCAATGAGCTAATATGAAAATTATGCTCAAAACATTCTGATATTTGCAAAACGGATATTTTCATTATATTTTCCGTTTATTATATTATATTTTATTATATTATTATTTTTATTGTTTATTATATTATATTCATTACATTATATAATATTTTCCGTGGTCTTGATTCGTTACCACCGTCAATCGGGTAGATATAGAATTGTCAGCAAAACATGAAAATTAAAAAAAATTGCTATTGAAAGATGAAACCTGAAGCGTCTTGACGAGCGGAATTCATGTCTGAAATAAATATGCTGTTTCATTACTTCATACTATAACTTTTCGAAAACTAATTTAGCGTTTTCCGATTTTCTCATGACAGAAAAGAGAAGACAAGGCGAAAATTGATCATTGGGAATGAGGTTTCATGCTCTATCAATTGATGTATATAGATGGCTCAATATGAGATTCATTTTAAAAGATCTAAGGATCCCAAAGTTAGAGATCCGAGTCCAATATTTGGCCGAAGTCTGTACCATGCATAGGCAACAACCTGAAAGTTAGAGATCAAAACGACTATTTTGAAAAGCTGTGCCATACCCCTTCACTCCCGCCGAATTAAGAACTCGTTTAAATAATCTTTTTTAAAAATTCAATTAATTATACTATTAGTTGGATACAAATTCCAGGAGTTGGACGAAAAGGCCAAGCAGCTGTTCGACCAATTCCAACTCTCGAATGCGCATTGCGGCGAATACGCACGGCGGATTGCATGTTGCGCATCCATGCAGTACAGGAAATTGGTGGACCATAATCTCAAGGTAATATGATTATAAAACGATACGCTCATACTCGACTTCCGTTATTTACCCACTAACATTCCATCATTTTTTCTAATAGTGTCAATTGAAAAAAATGCATTTCCAATACTGGATATGGCAACTTACAACATTCAATTTTCGGACTCGGTTAATTATCAGAGCGGGTCGGCCGATTGCCAAGTCATCCAAGACATCGTGCACAGATATATCGTGGATGAAATAACATATCTCAAGATGACTACAAGTGAACTGTACACGAATACACTGTGCGTATATTATTTGTTTAAGATTTACGATTGATTATTACGTCATTACACTGCAAATATGTAAAAAATCTCTAATAAAATTCAGGAACGAATTCAACTTCGTCATGATAGATTACGATGATCAACTTGAGATCCGTGAAAGACTTGTCCGAGGAATGAATATGCAAACCAAAAGGTACAATTTTTTTAATGAATCTAATATGAGTTTTCACAGTTTTTGAGTTGAAGCTAATCGAAGAGCAAACGCGTAAATTAAACGAAGAGCTGATGTAGATATTAAAGTTGACTTCTTTGCCTATAGATTTTAATTCAAATTTTTAAAAAAAATCAGGCTTTTGTTCGCACGATATAAAAATTGGCGTATCCAAATTTTTCTATATGACGTTGTTTAGTATCATGGAGGAAATCGAATCCATGTTCGCATCTCTGGTGCAGCTGGTTCGAGATTACAGGATGCCCGAAATTAATGAAGTGAGGAGTCCTTTTCCTTACCATCTTTCTTGCCTTTTCGCTTCAGGCATGAATGAATTATTCTTATCATACGAAATAATTAATAAAATATAATAACTGACCTCCATGATACTAAACAACGTCATATAGAAAAATTTGGATACGCCAATTTTTATATCGTGCGAACAAAAGCCTGATTTTTTTTAAAAATTTGAATTAAAATCTATAGGCAAAGAAGTCAACTTTAATATCTACATCAGCTCTTCGTTTAATTTACGCGTTTGCTCTTCGATTAGCTTCAACTCAAAAACTGTGAAAACTCATATTAGATTCATTAAAAAAAGATCCGTGAAAGACTTGTCCGAGGAATGAATATGCAAACCAAAAGGTACAATTTTTTTAATGAATCTAATATGAGTTTTCACAGTTTTTGAGTTGAAGCTAATCGAAGAGCAAACGCGTAAATTAAACGAAGAGCTGATGTAGATATTAAAGTTGACTTCTTTGCCTATAGATTTTAATTCAAATTTTTAAAAAAAATCAGGCTTTTGTTCGCACGATATAAAAATTGGCGTATCCAAATTTTTCTATATGACGTTGTTTAGTATCATGGAGGAAATCGAATCCATGTTCGCATCTCTGGTGCAGCTGGTTCGAGATTACAGGATGCCCGAAATTAATGAAGTGAGGAGTCCTTTTCCTTACCATCTTTCTTGCCTTTTCGCTTCAGGCATGAATGAATTATTCTTATCATACGAAATAATTAATAAAATATAATAACTGACAAGTGATCACAGGCAAGTTGTCGCTTCGTGCAACAGAAACGAATCGTCGATGAAAATCTCATGAAAGGTGTGATTACAGTTTTTAATGATTATTTGAAACCCTTATAAAATTGATGAAATGTCCATTTCGAGGATCGTTTCAGGAACCCCCTCGTCAATGTTTAGTGAGGTTAAAGACCACATGGCGCGAAATAAATACGAGGTACGAATCTTTTTTTCAATATTGAGTGCAGTGTAGCAACTCTTCGGCTAAATATTGCTGATACATTGAAGTGAAATGTGCAAGTCCTTTCTGAGGAAATTGTATCAGGATCTAGACGATTTGGCGGAGCGGCACAATGAATTCGAACACGTGACTACTGAGTGCCTGCAGCACGCGCAGTCAATAGCCAAGCAAGCGATCGACCACTATAAGAAATGCGTCGACCTGAACATTGAGGTAGCCGGTTTTAGAATTCCAAGACGGACTCGGCTGGTGAGGCACTATTCTGTAGTCCACACGCAGATATGGATTCGAAATCGGATGATCTTTACATGGAAATTAATTTCTTAGCTCGACCAGAAAGATAATGGAAGAAGACGTTCCATGTTTGACAGATTGCTTGCTCATTGTTGCATATTGGGGGCAAAACGACGCATTTTAATCATCGCGTATTATGTAGGCACAGTGTCGGTAAGGGGGGGGGGGGTGACAATTCCGCAACCGACATTTCCGCAACGGCTTATAACTTTTCTCAAACTCGAGGAATCTGTATGAAATTTTTTTCCCTGTTAGTTATTTGCTCACCTCCATCGATTCGGCTTCTTGCTGAATTTTTCTGACCATTTTGAATTTTCTGCTAATTAGCCAAATTTTAATTAGCTAATTTGATTTGTGGGTTTGAAAGCCCTCGTGATTCTGATCATGATAACACTTTGGTGGAAATATGCAGATAGGTTTAGAGCAGATATAAACCTCGTTGCGGAAATGTCGCGTTGCGGAATTGTCACCACCCCGTCGGTAAGGGGTCAGTCTCCTCACTGTCTCTCACAGATCGGCCTGTTGAGGGAGATAGAGTAAGTATGGGCATTACTATATATTAGAAAATGCTAACGTCTGTCTGTCTGTCTGTCTGTCTGTTTTTTTGTTATTCCTTCCGTTGCAAATTTTTTCGTTTTTTCGCTATAAATCGCTTCAAAATCACGCAATCTTCTCAGAACCTTTTGCATATGATAACTGACCAGAAATGCTTTAAAATTTTACAAAATTTAAATCACCAAATCCATGGCCAAGTGGTTAAAGCGCGCAACATTCAAATCCGACAGACGCAGGTTCGAACCCCGCCGCGGGCAAACCTTTTGTCGCATTTTTCGCAAGTGCCGCAAGTGCTCCTGGCACGTTTCTAAGTACCGTGAAACACGTTTTCACCTGTTTTGCCGAGTTTTAACGTGAAAAATCGAAATTTTCGAAAAGTTTCCAATTGATGTCCAGAGCGTGGGGGATCACAGGATAAAGTGTTTTGCGATGTCGGAAACGTGTCTGAACGTGTTCTAACTCGTTTTATCGTGAAAAATCGGAAATTTCGAAAAGTTTCCAATTGATGCGCAGAGCCTGGGGCATCACGGGAAAAGTATTTTTCGATGTCACAAACATGTTCGAACACGCCAGGGAAATCAACATCCTGCGTTTCCGTTTATCCTGCGTTTCCGTTGAGAAAGGCTCGTGAGGCTGAGAGCGATCGAAAAAAGATGCCACGAAGTGGCGTAGTGGCAACTTTTTTCGATCGCTTTTTTTTTTCGCTCTCATTTTTTCGCTTTTTTTTCGATCGCTCTCAGCCTCACGAGCCTTTTGCAATGGAATAAGCCAGTACTCTTTCTAGCGATTAACATTCCCGAACATCCTGCTCCCCCTGGACCGAACCTGGAGCTGGTCCCGAGCTCCCTCTGGACCGAACCTCAAGCCAGCTCCCGAATTCCCCCTGAACCAAACCTGAAGCCGGCTACCGAGCTCCCCCTGAACCGCACCTGGAGCCATTTACCGAGCTCCCCCTGGACCGAGCCCGCACCCAGAACTATACATAGAGCGTAGTGTACGCATAGAGCGTAGTGCATTTAACCTCAATACAACCCCGCTAGTTCAAGTAATACTAATCAAAATAAACATCAATTATGAAAAAAAATTGTTAAGAATGGATCAGCGTTGTGCAAGGTCATCGAGGACGTTATGCGCAAAACAATTGCTGATGCCGGAAATTATCTCAAGAAAACAGTGAACGAACTGTACGATAACGATAGGTGAGCAATGAGCGCAAATTTTCAAGGATAACGGTTTTCCAAGGTTAGACAACGATTTGCCTGCCACCCCATTTCACACACAGCAATTGAGATTGCGTTCTGAAGAGGTTGACAAATTGTTCTCTGCGAAACGAAAACTTGCAGAACCGTTCCCCTAACTAATTTGCGTCTTCTATTTTCTCATTGCGATTGTGCCTAATGGCATTGCAGACTCGCGCTCGAATACGAAATGATCAAGCATCCTAATCAAAAAGAGATTCTAGAGAGTCATCTTTCCGAACTAAACCTTCACAAGAACAGGTATTAGATTGAATTTGGTTTGACTTAAGCTAAATTAAGCTAAATTGAAACAGAATTCAAACTCAGTCTAAAAAAATTGAAGTCAAACTTACTCCTTCTCTATTATATTTTGTAACAGTGATCATCGGACACCTCCTACACATGTTCACTCCAGAACTAAACTTATAAAAATTAACTATGCGATTTAACTCTTTTTACCTTAGAAAATTAAATTTACTCAAGTTTTGAAAATAAATATCTGAAAATTGCAGCTTTAAAAAACATGTTGTTTATTCTTCAGGTTGATGGACAAATTCGAGTCAACAATCAAAATTGAAGATATCACTAGTTACAGAACGGCTGAGATAGATACAGTAAGTCGAACATTATGAGTCGAATCCATCCAAAATTAAAGGTGAAAGATTCATTTCTGCGACATCGTAATGTCGTAACTGAGCTGTGTACAAAAGGTTTGACTTAAAGAATTACTTTTTAAAATATTGATCCTTCTGCTCTGATTAGACATGGCACTCACGAAAAAGTATGGAGCATTATCAGGCGGGATTATTGTTAAAAAATTCCAGGTAATATATGCTTGCCAACGTATGAATTCGACAGAATTGGACGTGAAGAAAAGATTGAAGTAAATTTTAACTTATCCTTGCATTTATATTTGTCCTAGCCAAGCTCTAGTGAGCCACGTATATTTCACCACTTTGCTGTAGAGTGCGAAATGTGAGACCACTGCCTCTTCATTTTGCACACTCTCTAGACTGGTCGATAGACGAGAGAGTGTGTGAAATGAAGAGACCATGGTCTCACTTTTCGCACTCTACTTTGCTGTTCAGAGTATGAAGACCATTACTCACGAAGAGTATCAAAAAGAAGTTGAGTCTACTTTGGAAAGCTACGAGCGAGTGGTCAACAAGATGATCACTCATTTTGAGTCAATCACGGAAATCAGTAAACGGTATTTAGTTATAAATAGTATAACAACCTTAACTCGATTCACTTCATGATGTCTTTCTTTGAATATTGAAGCAAACAGCCAGAGAGTATGGGAATTTAATGTAAACGGTGATCTTACCGCGGAACCAATTTTTTTGTGCTGTGCTCAAAGCACCGTGTGACTTTAATGGGATAAAAACACTCAGAGAAAAATTACTTCGCCATGCATGCGAGTTAATGATTAAATTACTTAAGCTCTCCACACTTCCCACGCTCTCTCTGCAAAAACTAAGTAATTTAATCACTAACTCGCATGCATGGCGAAGTAATTTTTCACTGTGTGAATGAATGAATAAACTTTTATATTTCAAAAAAAGAAAAGAACGTTGAATAATTTCGATATATGATTTGCCACATAGATTTCAATACTTGCGTGTAGAAATAAAATTATAATTGATATCTATTGTAATGCGTTTTGTAGGTACAGCGAAGAGGCAATTGACGAGAATCTTCTAAATGGATGTGCAGGTATGTGTATATGACGCTGTTTCCGTTAGGATCAACAAGGGTCCGGAACAGGTCAAAAATCGAAATGGCTCAAAACTTGCTGCTAGGGGTAACTTTTGACGCTGAACACGCTGGTGCCATCGATTTCGCAATAGGACGCCTGTGGGCATACGGCGCCGCGCCTTTTTGGCGGAAAACGTGTTTTTCGAGTAAAACTCGCTTCGGAGTGCTCGCACGGGGCAAAACCTAAATTTCTAGAACAGAATTTGACGCTCTCTCTTCATATCTGTTTTATCATTCAACACCACAAGCGCCACTCTTGGCATGTCACGCAATCACGCCGTAGTTTGTGGTGTTTATCGTGGCATTCAAAAACTCAGCAACGGTTTTACTCCTTGTTCAATCGCATTTGTCCTTCTCTATGATTAGGGTCCACAACGTCCGCCCACTTCTCGCGCACCCGGATTTGACTAAAAATGAGAATTCGAGAGCACAAGCGTAATTCGAAACGATATGAGCTATATTATTGCTTGTTTTGAATCTCTTGGAGAGCGCAATCGATTGCGCCTATATCAGGGATGATCAGAGAACGTTGAGGTGTCGAAAAAGTGAAAATTAATTTCGAAATCGTCGAAATTGGGCTTAATAATGAACTCACAACTCCTGATATACCCGCATTCTATTCTATTGAATTTTCTAGGAATACTACACGAGAAAAAGAAATCAAAATCGGCGACTCCGAATTGTGCTTTCGTTTGCAAAAATATTGCGTTGAAATAGGGGTTTTAAGAGTACGAGAGTATTAACATTACGGTTTACTGCTCCTCCACTCCCTCCGTGCTTTGACATGTTCAATCCTCCAAATTGAGACGCCATTGTAATATCCATACCTTCCTGAACTATTTATCTTCTGACACAACATCTTTTATTATTGTTTCTAATTTGTATCCGCGTTTTTCCTTGTGAATTCGCATAAATATATATATATATATAACATCAAAATATCTCCAATTAAGCGCGCTATGCCCCTGAAAAGAAGAGCGAATAGGCTCCGCCCCTCCCCCCTCTCGTCGCGTCTTTCCTCCCTCTCACAACAGTCGAAGCGCTCGTGGTTTCGGAGCTGTAACTCGGCTCAAAGATTAGATATCGACCTAAATCCAAAAGATTCATCTTAATAAGACATGTAGAGACATGTTGACACTAAATTTCACCCCGGTCAGTCACTTCCGCTGACCACGTTGTGGCGCCTATCTATGATATTACTATATATTAGAAAATGCTAACGTCTGTCTGTCTGTCTGTCTGTTTTTTTTGTTATTCCTTCCGTTGCAATTTTTTTCGTTTTTTCGCTATAAATCGCTTCAAAATCACGCAATCTTCTCAGAACCTTTTGCATATGATAACTGACCAGAATTGCTTTAAAATTTTACAAAATTTAAATCACCAAATCCATGGCCAAGTGGTTAAAGCGCGCGACATTTAAATCCGACCGACGCAGGTTCGACTCCCGCCGCGGGCTTTTTCGCAAGTGTCAGAAGGTGTCCTAACACGTTTTTAAATAACGTGAAACACGTTTTCACCTGTTTTGCCGAGTTTTAACTTGAAAAATCGAAAATTTCGAAAAGTTTCCAATTGATGCGCAGAGCGTGGGGATCACAGGAAAAGTCTTTTGCGATGTCGGAAACGTGTCTGAACGTGTTCTAACACGTTTTATCGTTAAAAATCGGAAATTTCGAAAAGTTTCCAATTGATGCGCAGAGCCTGGGGAATCACGGGAAAAGGCATTTTTCGATGTCACAAACATGTTCGAACACGCCAGGGAAATCAGCACAGTATCCTGCGTTTCCGTTGAGAAAGGCTCGTGAGGCTGAGAGCGATCGAAAAAAGTTGCCACGGAGCCACGAAGTGGCGTATACCGAACTTCAAGCCAGCTCCCGAATTCCCCCTGAACCGAACCTCAAGCCGGCTACCGAGCTCCCCCTGAACCGAACCTGGAGCCATCTACCGAGCTCCCCCTGGACCGAGCCCGCACCTAGAACTATACATAGAGCGTAGTGTACGCATACAGCGTAGTGCATCTAACCTCAATACAACCCCGCTAGTTTTGGGCTAGTATGTTAGGTGATTCTCTTTCACTGTAGTGCTTTATTCTCGTAAATGTGGTTGAATTCAGATCACGCATGTCGATTATCCGTGTGCCGCATACTCATAGAGGAAGTATAACAAGTTCACAAACACTCGTCCAAAATAATAAAACGATCCGCTGATAATCAGCAGAAACGAAGGCGAGAGAGCATGTGAAAACGAGAGAAGCAGATAGTAACCACAGGCAGTACTGGAAGTGGAACGTAGTATTATAAATATGTAATATTTGATCTACCTTTGGTGGTGTAGAGGCAGAGCGCTTGCCTCACTCTCGTCCTCACCATATGCATGTCTTATGCGTAGTATCTTCCCAATGAACACAATTCGGCGGTGAAACCTTTGCAGTATGCGGGAATTCAACGGTGTCTTTAGTGTCCTTTTAGTTAAATAAAGTTACAATCAAAGAATCATTGTCGAAGTAATTCATAAATCACCGTTTTTGTTTTTTTTCTTCGATGTAATACAATTTTTGCAGTGTTTGATCCGTTCGTTGACACTGCGGTAAACGCGCAGAAGGAAATATTGAAGGCGCTGCTCAAAACCGTCGAAGCAGTCAGCAACAATATGACGTATATATTTGATAATTATAAATTTCATTCTTTCCCATTTTCCAAATTGCGGCAATTACTGGTTCAGTTCGTACAATAATTAACGCGGCAGTCCGATGTTGAAATGTGTTCCAGGAAGTCGAAAAGCAACTGTTTGTGAATAAAATCTCTGTTTTATGCCTCACAGAGCTCGACTCGACTACATGTTGGCGCATTGCAAAGACCGTCTTTCGAACGGTCATAATTTCCGTGATGCGGGCAACGAATTTCTGCGCACACGTTGCGCGCCCGAAATGCACAGGTGCTGAATATTCTTAAACAAGACAATTGATATAATACAACGAATATAATAAGATAAAGGAGTGGATGCATCACTCAAATCTTATCCGGGCACATTTAAGATGGGATGTCGATGCACGCACCTCCGGAGTTGCGTAGAATGAAATTGAGAGGGCACCTTAGGCCACTACAACACTTTGGCCATGCAAACAAATATAATGTATTTTTTTCAAAACATATGTTTCAGACGTTATACATATAAACATTTTCGCAGGAACATAAATTCGCTCGAAAGAGATCTGAAAGCATACAGAACGGAGGAGAGGCAAAAGGTGATTTTTACTGGACGTGTTCGCCTTCATATTTTCAATGATCATACTAAATAAAATGGGAAGATGGTGAGCGGAGGAATTGTTACCCTGCACTTCCAAGATTTCACTCAACCATAGGTTGGATGGTGGCAACTTTGATTGTGCAATGTAACGTATCTACCCATGAACCCGTAGGTAACACCTTGTCCTCGTAAGCAACCGGCCTTACAGGCGGGGCTCGGATTAGTGTAAAGTCTTTTTGACTCCTGTAGTACTTTTCCCGTGTCTTTAGCTTAAAAGAATCGTGAATTCAGGCACAAGATGAATTCAAATCGCTCGCTCTGCAGAGCGCTAGTGCGAAAATCGATAACGCCCTACAAATTCTACGTAAGATTAATTTCTGAAAGCCTAAGAGCCAGGAATATTTTCAGCATCTGAACGAATTGATCTCTCACAATTTCATCTAGAAAAAATTGGCGAAGGAGCACAGGTGTGTTTGCAGTTTTACTCACTGTTCAATTATTGTATGACTGCTAAATATGTTAATCTTCAAATTTGAAACGATTTTTGAGTAGTGTATTATTTTCGCACACTGGAACGACACCAATTTACAGGCAGAAGTGTTTGCGTTTACTCTGAATGAGGGCGGAGCTGAAAGGAAGCTAGTCGCTAAGCGATGGACGCCTGGATCAAATGCTGAGATTGCATTGTGTGGAATGGGCAACGAAAACATAGCCACAGTCATGTACGTCTTATTTTATGCGTATTTAAAAAAAACACGGTTTCAAATAGAAAGAGGCAAACGATAAAATCAGAGGAGAATATAGCATAGCGGGTATGTGTAGGTAGGAAGAAAAGTATTTACAGAAATCGTGGCACTCTCAACAACGAAGTGTATCTCATCTACAAATTCTACCCTTCTACTTTGGAAAAAGAGCTGGAAATTCGACCCACCGGACTGGGTCAGCAACAATTTTAGATTATTTACCTCTATAAGATCGTTTTTAAAAATTTTGGAAGTAAAGCCAAATTGCGTGTATTCAAGAATATTTTAACGGCCCCTCGAAAACGTAGGATGAAATGGACCATTTCAGAGAAACTCGAATTTGCTAGCTGGATAAAAGGACTGGCCGGCGGCATGGCATTCTCCCGATTCCACACAATTTATCATGGAGATCTGAAACCAGCCAAGTAGGAATTTGTAACCGTCCAGAGAAGAAACGCTTTTCTTCTTCAGCATACTGATCAGTGCCGAAAGGATAGTGAAATTGGCCGATTTCGGAGTGTCAATAACGAGAGATGAAGTGACAAACACTGAAAGAACATCAAACTGGAAGGTATTCGAGTGATAGATACACAAGTTATGTTGTATGTCGTAGTGTTTTATAACCGCTTTATAACCGCTCGGATTCGATGATCGGTGGTGCGTACCAGCAGGGATGTGTTGAGGTTAAATAAACTACGCTCTATGAATAGTTCTGGGTGCAGGTTTGGTCCAGGTCGAGCTCGGGGCAGGCACCAGGTTCAGTCCAGGGGGAGCTCGGTTGCCGGCATCAGGTTGGGTCCTGGGGGAGCTCGGTTGCCGGCTCCAGGTTGGGTCCAGGGGAAGCTCGGGGCAGGCACCAGGTTCGGTCCAGGGGAGCTCGGTAGCCGACTCTAGGTTCTTTCCAGAGGAAGCCCGGGATCTGCTCCAGCCTCGGTCCAGGGGGAGCTCGGGAGTCAACTCCAGTTTAACACGTTATTGCACGTTTCCGTGTGCGGGAAACGTGTTTCCGGTATGCTGTTGTGCGACACTAAATGGTGCAAAGGTATAGCTCAAGGGAGGAACTTGCGTCTTTTTTTATTCAAAGGCGGACGCTTTACCCACTTGGCCATGATATTTACGAAATAAATATATTTTGCGAGAATGCTCTCAAGCGTATGTATCATGTAGCGAAAGAAGTAGGTCGATAGCTCCAGTGGTTTTCGAGTTTTAAAGTGAACAATTTTAAATTTTGAAGCAAAATATGGCGAAAATGCGAAAATCTTGGGTGCGAACGGAACAACAACAAAAAAATCCACAAACAAACGCACAGACAGACACTTCGATATCCTAATATATAGTAACCACCATATCACTAAATCGGGGCTTCCACTGAAACACATTAAGGACGGGATTGTTCACGATTTTTCCCAAAAGAAATTAATTGCAATAGGAAAAAGAAAACGAATCGAAAACCATTGTACGCATAACGATCAACATTAACCAAGTTAAGTAAATTTGATTTTTTTATAAGAAAAATATGATAAACTTTTATGAGAAAACATAATTTTGAACTGGAGGCCCGTGATCTACCGTCTAGCTACAAAAATAACGCATGTAATTTATATGGTTTTGTATAGGAGTCTATACACTGTAGTCCTACTCATTGTAATATCGTACGGGCGTGCCATTATTTATTCTGTCTGTCGCCACCCCATTATCATGTATGTAAATAGGTTGCTTACAGTACAGTTACAGTTAGTAGGGACGGGCTAGCCAGTCGTCCCTTGTCCTGTCTCGTGGAGTGTGACTCCTCTTTACTCTGTAGATAAACTCGGTAACCCAGATACCTCTGAGTTAGTGACGTGACAGAGAGCTGAACTGCCGGGATAGGGACAGTGTCCAAGAAAGTATTTATGTATCAAAAAGCGGAATCAAAATTAGATTCAAGTGTATGCAGTTTCGTAATCCCCTTCACTGTATATATATATATATATATATATATATATATATAATTCAGGGTACTCCCGAGTACATGCCACCCGAATTGCATCGTGGGGTACACGAAAACAAGGATTCGCTCGAACAGTGCGACGTGTGGGCGTATGGCATCGTGGTGTGGCAGATGATGACAGGGCGGCGACCTTTCGAAAACGTCGACAGAGCGCAATTGATCATCCTGATCGGATCGAAGTAAGTGTCAAGACAACAGCGTAACATAGGCCTGCAAGCCTTAGAGGAAGGGATTTAGAGTGAAAACTAACAAGATCTGTCATATACGATAACTAGCACTTCTATATTTCAGGAATGAGTATATCGATCTGGGCTGAATGTTTTCTCTATTTTTTCATTCTCCCCTCACTTCCTCCCATAATTAATTTTTTTTTCTTCATAATTTCTTTAAAGGTGTTGTCCCAGGAACTTTTGGTCAGCTGAGTTCTCACTGTGGGGCTATCACGCTCTGTTCCCCGGTAAGAGCCCGCAAACCGAGTTATTCGAGTTTGGCTCTGTGCCAAACTGACCCTGACATTCAGGGATTCAAAAAATGAGAGGGAGAGATATTGGGAAAAGAGGAGAGAGCGGCCGCGCCATTGGAAAATAGGAGATGAGGAATGAGGGAGCGCAAGATCGTAATACTCCTTCTTTAATTGCCATCACACTAGGGATGTCCGTACCGTATTGATATCGGTATTTCGGCCCCTCAAAGTGCTCTCTCTCACTCTCCTCCCTTATTATGGAAGGGGAGGTCAACTGGGAGAGATAACACGCCGTACTACGGCATTTGACCCGGATCCGGCTTGGGAAGAGACTCTTTCTCTCTCTCGCTTGCTTGTTTTTATTCACATGGGGCCTCACGGAAAGAGAACTGAAAATGTTGCTAAAAATATGGAAAGAGGAGGCCAGGGAGCAACCCCAAACAACTTTCAAAAAAGTAAAACTGATTCCTAAGGAATATTTATCCGTCAGTTGCAAGACTCAAGTCAATCCACTCATTTGCATACCTCTAGCAGAGATGAATGGGAGTGTGCCCCAATGGCTCAGGCGGTAGCGCGCCAGTGCCGTCAATTTTGCTCCGCGGGTTCAACTCCTCGCCATCGTCCAACTTTTTGCTATATTTTTTGGAAAATTGTGCAGCATTATCCTAAAGATTATCCTAAAGATAATGCAGCAGCCAAGTTTCCCCCTTCCAATTCTTGTGATAATGAAAAGGAAGCCACTAAGTAAACAAATTATGCAATGTCCGTAGATGTAATTTGTTTGAGAAGCTGGGACAGAAGCACGGAAGACTTTTCAAAAATTTAAAATTTTTTTGATTTCTTTGGTCCCATTCTGATATTACTCATTACTCTTATATTATAGAATTAAATTAACCAGAATCATTACTTATAGAATTACTCAGATTCGCATTGTTTGAATGTTAGAAATTGGAATTTTCTATTGTTGTTGTTTTTCTAAATTCGCAAAAGCATTGAAAATACTCCCTTAGTACGGATAAAAAGCCGTAGTACGGCTTTGAACCCGCCTCTCTCCTTACTCAGGCGAGAGCGAGAGAGTTGACCTCGCGAGAGGCCGAAGTAAGGGTGAGTGATAAGAGAGAGGGCAGAGGGAACCGTACTATCAATACCGAACGAGCAACCCTACATCACACCCTTCGCGAGTGTATCAATTTTCAAAAAAATCTCAGGAACGAACATCCTGTCTTGCCATCTGCATGCGCGCTGGAATCGCTGGTGATCCTACTGCAGCGCTGCTGGAATCGTGAGAATCAGCAACGACCGACTTTCATGGAAATCAAAAGGCATCTCAAGGATGTGGAGGAGGAACTCAGCGAGTTGAACGAGGCAAGACACTTATAATACCGAGAATGTTACTTGATTAACATGTCCGTTATTAGTATGTTGAAACACAAATGCAACACGTGCTATTTCTCTATTGCACTCTTTTCTATTACATTGTTCATTATGGAGAGCATGGTCGGGAGGAGTGAACATTAATCCGTTATATTTTAGGAAGAATGGAATGAGGAATGCAAGAGATGGCGGGCGGCTGAGTGAGATCTACAGTATGTAATATTAGTTTAAATTGTATTTTATACCCACTGTCAACATATCCATTTATTGTATCCTAGCGTGACCCCTTCTCACAGACAGGGTTTCGTTTCGACTGTGCGTCGAGTCCAGTTTGATCGCACTCGGTGTACCATGTCTAGCTGTCTAGCGGGAGGGAGCTACACAGAGAATGAATACACTGAGTTAGGGCATCCAGTGTATGATACACTCAATATTGAGTGTATTCGAGCGTCGAGAGAGCGTGCGAAAACGAGAGATTTGTAAGGTATCATACACTCGATGCCCTAACTCAGTGTATGATACACTCAACAGTGAGTGTATTCATTCTGGGTATACCTCTCGCGCCTACTCATGCCTTTTTTTGCTTGCACTCTCCTCTCCCCTTTCGTCTCCCGGTAAGATAGTGGGTGGCGATTGCTTTTTTTTGATTTTCCTTTTTTATTACAGTCGTGGATAAACCAATACCAAGCAGCTGTCTGACTTCGGGTACAAGATAAGGACACACCAAGTGTTACACCTGAGAGATACTTTTCCTATGCTTATCATGAATCCTAGAGAGAGGACAGGTACAACGATATCATCGGGACTATGACAAAACACTAGAGTTTGAAATTAATTGGATTAGATGTCTAAATTTATCTCATCGATCGGCCGTCGTAGAAGGAATCTAATCTAATTATATACAAAATCTAGGAAATACTAACAGGCACGATTGATTTCCGATAACAAACAACGCATTATACATGCAAGAACACTCACACACTTTCTTCCAGCGTTTATTCTCTAATTTACACACTGATACGTCGAAATTGATGAGAATAGAAGTAATAATCGGTGATCGATAATATCAAAAGCCTTACGGAAATCAATATGCAAAAACATGAAAAAAGCAACTCTAATTCATTACAAATCATCTCCATCTGGACAGGGAAATTGTGGCCTTGTTAGTGGCTAAGTAAGTACCCCTCGAGACCATGGCTCGAGCGTCGCTGTGTATGTAAGAAATGAATTTGTTGCCATAAGAGTCTGAACCAACGATGAAATTGCGATCGGCTTCGCATCCCTCTATGAAGTCTTTGAGCGCCTGGTCTTTCCAGACGTGGAGTTTAGCAACTCGAACGCCCGATTTCTCGCAAAAAGCCTTCAATGATCTTTAGTGAAAGAATATCATTAATTGCTCAAAAATATAGGAATTGGTGCAAATAAAGTTCTACCTTTTAACTAATTGTATAAACAGTATTCAGAACGAGAAAGTCCCGCTACTCCTAATTAGCAGTTATCTCTACTTGCCAGATGCATTCTTCCAATTAATTGTGCGGATTCGTCACTATTTATTTCCCGAGTATAGCAAGTATTCAAGTACACCGTCCCAGGAGTACACAGGCAAATGAAAGGAACTTCCATCCTTGAATATGTTCAGAATCGCCTGGCCAGACATCAACTCATCGATCTCGATTTTTGACTGTATCGATTGAAGTTGTCGAAATGTTGTAATATCCATGATTTCATTTCGACCCTGAACGATTAATTGACGAATCGCTACTTAACTTTGATTTTTAACATTAGAATTAGGGATGGCGAATGAAGAGCTCTGGAAATTGGTTTCTTATCCACAAAACTGATATACTCCGAGTAATTCTCCAACTTAGTGTTTTAATCTTTTCTAGGCATCAATACGAAACTTTTGAAACTAAATATACGATGATTATACATGTTTATTGATTTAAATAACTGGTAGACACAAAAACCGCGAAAAATAAAAAATCGCAGACTCTTCATGAAGAATCGTTTATAAACATGAAGAACGTAGCTCTTTTCCCAAGTTCAACAGCGAAGCATCTTCCTAATAAGATTCTTAAATGATTGGAATCAACTCTTCACATGTTTACATATCTCATTGGCATACTACAGCGATTTTGCGCGAGACAAAATTTGGGAAATTGCTCTTCATTCGCCATCCCTAATTAGAATATATAATAATAGAAAGTATTTTTACTTGCCTCATTCCATGCGCTGAGCTTGACACTTGCAGCTTTTTGAAGCGTTGCTAGCAAATTTCTTGCACGGTTGACATGCATTTTGTAGTCAATACATTCGAGGGAGAAATTAACATACTCCATATTTGGCCGATTTGTGACTGACCCCAGAAATCTAGAAAGGATTTGAATAAAATTCAACAGACGGAAAATTTTATAATAAATGTTGTTTTGTTTATATGCATTCCCTTTCGTTTTGCGCACAAATTACGAGTATACAAAATATTAGATTTTCAGTTGCCAACAACCATTCACAACTGGTGGTTTCTAAAACCAGTGCATGGACCAAGATTGACTGGTCTGATGTTATAGTCTGATAGTTTGCAAAGTCGCAGTGTGCAGATTGCGGCGCTCAAGTCAGTTGGGCGCGCTACCGATTGAGCAATGACCACGTCAATCCCTACCCGGGGATCTCTCATAACATGTATTAACATATTCAAAGAAGAAAGTAAAAACATTTCTGAACAGAAGCTATTCCTTGCGCAAGTTATGTGCAGATGACGGTATCTTGATGTTTGGAATAGAGTTGCAACACGTTGTTCGAGTTCAGGAACTTCTCCTGGGGTAATATACTGAAATTGAGAGATTTTCTGTGGTGAAAAAATTGTATAAATCAATATTTTTTGGTATACAGTCGCGCCGGAAAGTATTCGTACACTTTGTTTTTCTTGTGTAACTTTCGCAATAGTTGAGCCAATTGACCTGAAAATTTTATTGGAGCTAGCCAATCCATTAACTAATCGGATGCCACTATTGCGGTGTTTGGAGCCAATCGTCTGGATTGCATAGTGATGACGCAACTAAACATCACTTTTTCGAAAAATTATATCTCGGAGGAAAACAATTCTCCCACATATCAGTTTCATAGAAGTTCTAGATCTACCCATGGCCTACCCAGAAAATTTTTTTTCAAGATGCTGCGATTTTTCTCCCTTGCAGCAGCCTTGCTGCAAAATTGAGGCTGCAAACTCATAACTCGGCTCCCAGATAAGCTAGAGACCCGTTCTAGTGTTCAAAATGATCCATTTGGTGAGCCCAGGCATCTCTGAAAGTTTGATACAGATTGGTCAATATTTGCCTTTAGGGCACTAAAAAGTCACTTTTTTGAATACCCCAACTTTGAGGGTGCTCAACTCGAAGGCTGAATTTTCTAAAAATATGGTTCCTGTGTAGGAACGACCCAAACCCATCCAAGAATCGACGCCCAACTTTTTGTAGCATCAGCATTTTTTTCCTGCATGGCGCGATCGCATCCCTGGCGCGCGCTGGTGTTCGGAAACGAGGCGCAGCGAGATTATGCAAAGGGAGAGACGATACATGGTTTTGGGTCGTTCCTACACAGGAACCATATTTTTAGAAAATTCAGCCTTCGAGCTGAGCACCCTCAAAGTTGGGGTATTCAAAAAAGTGACTTTTTTGAGCCCTGAGGGAAAATGATGTGCAATCTTCACCAAACTTTCAGAGATGTCTGGGCTCACCAAATGGATCATTTTGAACACTAGAACGGGTCTCTAGCTTATCTGGGAGCCGAGTTATGAGTTTGCAGCCCCAATTTTGCAGCAAGGCTGCTGCATGCAAAGGAGAAAAATCGCAGCATCTTGAAAAAAATTTTCTGGGTAGGCCATGGGTAGAGCTACAACTTCTATGAAACTGATATGTGGGAGAATTGTTTTCCTCCGAGATATAATTTTTCGAAAAAGTTATGTTTAGTTGCGTCATCACTATGCAAACCAGACGATTGGCTCCAAACACCGCAATAGTGGCATCCGATTAGTTAATGGATTGGCTAGCTCCAATAAAATTTTCAGGTCAATTGCTCAACTATTGCGAAAGTTACACAAGAAAAACAAAGTGTACGAATACTTTCCGGCGCGACTGTATATTAGCATCTTTTTAGTGCATTTTCTGCAATCGAAGGATGCGCAATGTCGTGAAGTATTACCTGAAAAATAAGACGATCGATTGCAGCTCCCTTGAACAGTTTCAAAAATTGTTCGAAATAATTAAGGTCGCAGCCACTGATCGCAGTTCTGAACGGATTTCGGTAAACAGGGTATAGCTGAATGGCGATCTTCTGATCCAATTCATTCTAAAATATTTAGATCAAATTCTCACTGTACGAAACATAATTAATGTAGATACGTTGCACATCGCTATATACCAACCATGTGTACAGTTATGTTTCCAAACTTCGTTCGTCCCGCGTCCCTTTGGAGTACATTGAGTAGATTCCCAGACCGTCATTTCCAGACCGCGAATTCGGTCTAAATACGGAATGAGAGAGATAATCTCACAGATTAGTTCTTGCGGCAGCAGCAAGAGCATCGGGAGATGTCTGCAATTTTCAATTTCAAAAAAGAAAAATTAATTTGTCAAATTTGTTAAAAAGAAATTCTCAAACTTAAACAGCAACAAGGGATTTGATGTATAGTCCAAATATTCTGATATCTTGTTCATATCCTCTACAATCAAAAATATGCTACATGATGAACTGCTGCCTAGTTTTAGAGAAATTCGAATTTCATTAAAAATTTGAAATTTCATTAAAAAATTAGAATTTAAAGTCAAGGCGACAAACAAATATTGAACTTTGCATTAAAGGCTCAATCTCTACTCCCTGACGAGTTACAGTCGGAAAGCAATGAAAAAAGCCAAACTTTTACATCATTAAATTATGTGTAATTTCAAATGCCAAACAGAAATCGATGAAGCACACCAAGAATATGTGAAATCAGGAGTGGTACGGTGTTTTTGCGGTGCTTACGCCAACGCACTGATATACAAAACTTCGATATAGTAATAAAATTCGAGCTAAAAAAATAAATAAATGGTAATAAGGCTAATAAACAACAATATTGTTGCGCAATTAGCATAGCAACCGTAATCTATGAAACGCATCGATGGAACGACGCCGGAAAGCGACGCGTGTAGAAAATGCAAAACTCCTAGAGAATGCAAAACTGAGATCTCATATTCTAGCTCTTCAAAGACACGCCATTTCTCTACTGTGTAGCGTTCAATGCACTGTTGCATGTGGTCTATGAATGATTATGGCGCCTCTCACGTATGGTGCGGGACAATTAGAATTATTCGAGACAAAATAACAAAACTCGTTTCACTGTTCTCCGTTGCGTCTCGATATAGTATGTACTAGGGATGACAAAACGAAAACGGAATGCCGGCATCAATGCGGAAAATAATTATTTAACTACCATTTGCTTGCACAATTCTTTTATCGTATGATTGTTTTCACTTCTAAGGATTTTAAGTAACTAATAAATGCCATCATCAAATTAGTAACAGTTATATTTGCATAATTTTATATTGCGCCCTTGCCGGCAAGAACGCCGTTTTGTCATCCCTAGTATGTACATCTATCGAAAAATTTATTAATTATAATTTCTGTTATTTACACTCACACCTTTCCTTACAGCGTTTATTCTCTAATTTACACACTGATACGTCGAAATTGATGAGTATAGAAAGTTTAGGGTCTTTGAAAGAGTGGTATGGTCGGGGGAATTATCGTTTGGTTCCTGGGTTTGGGGAATTATTGATTGTATCTTCCGCCTCCTTCGAATGCACAATCGAGAGGAAGTGTAGAGACAGTGAAGGAAACGGGCAGATTCAGCAGGAAACCGCACACCTCAAATACGAAATTGATTTTTTTTAATTAAAAAAATCAATAATCGATCGACTGTTAGCCTACCGTACCTGCTTGAAGGCGACGTGCAGCTTACGGGACGCGAGTTCGACCGTGAACGACAGTACCTCGTCCGAGCGCGCCTCCGGACGGAACTCGGTCGCCTGCAATCGATTATTGATTATTCACTGTATACCCAGGATACGATAATTGATTATCGATTAACAAAAAAGTATACGGTATTCGACCTGAAGCTGGCTGCTCATAATGGCGAGGATGGTCTGCTTGTCGGCGCCCTCTCTAAGAGCGACGCGAACGAACAGTTGAGTGAGGTATCTGCAATCGAACAGGATTATGGTACTCGGGTACTGTAGTATCATGATATCGATTTTCGGGAACTGGCATTGGAATGAAGAAGAAATCAGGTTACGGTACCACTCGGTTGCTGTAGTAGGGTGGTATTGATTGGCGGTCCCCGGTCTTTGTAACGGTAGAAATTCCCCAACTATTAGATCAATGCAAACGCGCCTTTTCTAATGTGTGCGATGAAACACAATTCCCACTGGAAGCAAAATTTCACCCGACTTCGCTTTTCACATTTTCCAACAATTCGCTTGTATAGTTTCGGAGCAATTCGACCAACTAAATTTCGCGCTTCGCCTAGTCAAATAAATATATATAAGGGTGTCCGGAAAGTTTTCGCACTCTGACACTCGCGACGTCATAAAAATCGCTTTAGTAGACAATTAACATAATGACATAATATATTAAGTGGGCAATGCAGAAAGGGGTTATCCAATTGTGCCATCATTAACGCTGACCTCTGTACTTCCGAACTGTGAGAGGTTTCCATCAGAGTTCTGTCTGGTCTCATAATAGAAGGAAAAATCCAAACTGTGGTGGGCAATGTAAGACCATATTTTTCGAAATTGGCCCAGAAAAAGTTGGAGAAAGGACGGTGTTGGGACTGCTTCATGCCCAACCTTCACACAATATCAGCCCTTGATATTATCACTGTTTCAAATTCCTGACTTCTTCCAGTGTCGAAAAAGAATTCCCCAATGGGACCTATCTCAAACCCGACTTCGAGGTATGAATTGACTTGCAACCCCTGTATTTCTAAAGAAGAGGAATCCTCACTATATCCATTCTATGGGAGGAGGTCGTGAGTAGGAAGAGAGCATACAATAATTACTTGCCGCTGTGAGGTGTTGGAGATATTCAATGAAAAGGTGTTTCTTCGAAATAGTGCGAAAACTTTCCGGACACCCTTATAAATAAATATAAACCTCTGCTTGATGTCGAAAGGATGGTGGACGTCGCTAATCACACGCGGCTGCGTGAGCAGAATGTGAGAAGCAAGCATCTCAATTGTGCTAATTAGTTATTTTACTTAATTAAGTTAAGTAATATGCTAATTAATGGCAAGTTAATGAACCTCGACTTCCATGGGCGAGCTCGTCATCGTCATTACCACCGTTCCCCACAGATTGCGGATGATCGAGAGGGTGTACCTGCGGGATTGGGGATTCGGAGAGGTTCTATAAACTTGAATTATCGAAATCTTGAATTATCTCTCACACATTCCCGAGTCTGTCAGTCGTCGCGAGCGGTCCCTCTCCATTTCTCTCTGATGGAGAGGGGGAGTTTCCCTCAATTTCCCTCGCCTATGCCATCGACAACAAGATCGGAATCCCCATCCAAGCCGGACTGGTCACCGTGTGATGGGTATGACTACGTAAGATGGTTGGTCTCTCAGTTTCTAGACTCGATGAATCTCCTTCTGAGATTGATGATTTGAGTTTGGTAGACGCAGATTCAAGAAAGCAGGCTCCATCTTTCTTTCTTCGAACGCAAAATCTTCAACGTCAAGCTCGCGAGATCGCTATTCTTTCTCCAGCCAATAATTCTGGGTCTGTGATATGGAAAGAAGACCGATCCCGACGCTTAATACTGGACAAAATGAATCATTCTAAAGAAGACCATCGACCACGTCTGAAACCTATATGAAACCCCCATCTTGATCAGCGCCCCTAAAGCGACACTGATAAATTTGTATTTGTATTTGTATTTGTTAATCTCTCATTCAGCATTTTCTGCATTGTATAATGCCAATATTACGGATTTACGAGAAACGGGTTTCACTGTGATTACAATACCACGAAATCCAGCTTACCACAAAGTGAGAGAAGAAGTTGGACAAAGAGCTGAGATTGGTTCATCGAGAACTATCAAATGGGGACGATTCATGAGAGCAGTGCAGAGAGCGACGAGAAGACGATCTGGCATCCTGAGGGGAAAAGATAATTTATTGATTTATCGATTAGTCATTGATTATCAGTCGACAATTGTAAATGAATGAAGAGAATTAAAGAAAATATTTCGAACGAGATAAGCAAGATCGAAAAGCTGTGAATGTACTACTGAGCCACAGATGTTACAAATCGGGCACAAAAATGATGCACAAAAAACTCCACGTAATAATTTTTTTTCTATTTCCCCCCTCTATTTTGTATTTTCTAATTAAAACATACTGCAGATCCTTGATTGTCCACTGTTCTTTGTCCGTGATTCCGACCAATTCGAGCAGTCGATCGACGATTGTCATGTAGCGAATTCCTAAATTTAAAAAAATCAATTCCTGATTCAAGATACCGTAGCTGTCCTGATGACTTACCGTAACTAGTAGCCGTGAGCTCGAGGTGCTCGCGCACCGTGAGGAAGTCGGGCAGCGACGTGTGATCACGGATGGAAGCAATGCGCTTCAAAATTGAAAATCGCGTTGCGAAGTATTGCATTCGATGAAATCGATAATTACGGAGTAAAATCTAAATTCGAAGAAAATTTGATAATTTCAATTCGAACACAATTATTTCAGTTTTACTTCCAAAACAATGAGTGCGTGCCTTGCAACGAGTAATAATAGAGCAGTAGGGTTGCTCGTTCGGTATTGATAGTACGGTTCCCTCTGCCCTCTCTCTTATCACTCACCCTTACTTCGGCCTCTCGCGAGGTCAACTCTCTCGCTCTCGCCTAAGTAAGGAGAGAGGCGGGTTCAAAGCCGTACTACGGCTTTTTCTCCGTACTAAGGGAGTATTTTCAATGCTTTTGCGAATTTAGAAAAAAAACAATAGAAAATTCCAATTTCTAACATTCAAACAATGCGAATCTGAGTAATTCTATAAGTAATGATTCTGGTTAATTTAATTCTATAATATAAGAGTAATGAGTAATATCAGAATGGGACCAAAGAAATCAAAAAAAATTTAAATTTTTGAAAAGTCTTCCGTGCTTCTGTCCCAGCTTCTCAAACAAATTACATCTACGGACATTGCATAATTTGTTTACTTAGTGGCTTCCTTTTCATTATCACAAGAATTGGAAGGGGGAAACTTGGCTGCTGCATTATCTTTAGGATAATCTTTAGGATAATGCTGCACAATTTTCCAAAAAATATTGCAAAAAGTTGGACGATGGCGAGGAGTTGAACCCGCGGAGCAAAATTGACGGCACTGGCGCGCTACCGCCTGAGCCATTGGGGCACACTCCCATTCATCTCTGCTAGAGGTATGCAAATGAGTGGATTGACTTGAGTCTTGCAACTGACGGATAAATATTCCTTAGGAATCAGTTTTACTTTTTTGAAAGTTGTTTGGGGTTGCTCCCTGGCCTCCTCTTTCCATATTTTTAGCAACATTTTCAGTTCTCTTTCCGTGAGGCCCCATGTGAATAAAAACAAGCAAGCGAGAGAGAGAAAGAGTCTCTTCCCAAGCCGGATCCGGGTCAAATGCCGTAGTACGGCGTGTTATCTCTCCCAGTTGACCTCCCCTTCCATAATAAGGGAGGAGAGTGAGAGAGAGCACTTTGAGGGGCCGAAATACCGATATCAATACGGTACGGACATCCCTATAGAGCAGGAGAAGTTAACTCAAGGATGAAACTTCTTTTCACCGTGTTCAAAAACCGAAAAGTTAAATAGATGTGAATTTCCATCAATAAATTCCAAAAACGTACAAATTTTTATTTAAAAAAATCAATAAATTGCCGCCCTCACCGCATCCGAGTGGTACTTCTCAGCTACGGTAAGCGCTCCTCTCGTAGGGAAAACGTCGCCCGCAAGCACGTCCAAGAGAGCCTTCGAAGTGGAAGCGTCACCTGAGCAATTATTGCTAATTAATTAATTGATAATTACCGTAAGTATATCGCAAGCACCCTGTGATTCATTGGCTTCCAGCGCAAATAAAAAGCGTAAATAAGAGGCGTGAAACGCGAATTGAGCGCGTGAGTGGAATATTTTCGAAATAATTGAATCAACATATATCAAATTAGTTAATTAGTTATTTTAATGGTAAATAACAAAAATCAAACCGAAAACGACGACAGAGGCGCTCTTCTGAATGTTGACCGTCGCTCCTTCAAGTCGGAATTGCTGTGGACTGCGAGGATGATTGACATAGACGTCGTAGATCGACACTCCTGATAATTATGCCAATTAATTAATCAATTAATAATGTTAATGCGAACATCCACATCGCAATCATAGCTTAGTCAAAGAATTTGTCACACCATGAGGACTATTTTACAGCACTCATGGGGTACTTCGATGACTACCGTAATCCGTGGACTACAGTATCCTAGTTCTACCGTACCATCATCCTCGCAGGGTTCGGTGGGCGCATCCAACTTGACCATGCGCCGCTGCTTGCTCGCCTCGTTCGGTTTGTGGAGAGAGAGGGTGAGACGAGATCTAGGTGCAATTAATAAATTAATTAATCACTTAATTAATTACATCAAAGTTCAACCACCGCTAACAAGCAATCCCTACAAATTTATAATTTTAAAAGTATTCCAACCTGGCCATCATGGTGAGTCCGTCCCCTCCCGGTAGTCCTCCCTTCTGTGGAGTGTTCGACTTGATGGGATTAGTTGCCACGGCGTCTTTCGTATTCTTCTTGTCTTTCTTGTCGTCCGCCTTCGGAGGAAGAAGTTTCTTCTGAAATTAATTAGCATAATTAATGTTTAAATTATTTTTAAAAAGATTTGAAACGTGTTTTCAACGTGATTTATTACGTTAGCAGACCAGGTCAAACCGGCAAGTCAGAGCTAGCATACAAAGTAAGACTAGACCAGTTCATTTCGCGTTTCACTGTTGCTACTTCCCTCAGTCAACTTTTCCACACGTGATTGATTACTCGCACTGATTGGGCGACCAAAGAAAAGAAAAGAGGGACTATTGAATATTTGAGAACTTATTAATTAATTAAGTAGTTAATCAATCAATAAACGCACGGCGTCCTCGGCAGTCTTGGTATCAGCTCCGGCGCCGCTTCTCCCTCCAACCCTCGATAGACCACAGCAGAAGGGAGAGACGACAACGACGTCCTCCGGATCGGAATCGTCACTGCTAATTTGCGTTAATTGGTTAATTTGCTAATTAACTAATTAATAGTAACCTGTCATCTCTGCCGGCGCCCTGTCGTTTCTTCGAGGCGTTCTTGGGCGTGGGTGCGGGCGTGGCTGGAAATATAGAAAAACTTAATTTATAAATTTAAAAAAATCGTCAAACCATCCGGCGTTAGAGGGCGTCGGGTGAAATAGAGAGAGCCCACCGCTCCCGACCCCTTTCTGGAGATTTGGTCTCACCTCCCTGCGTGTCTTTGGTGCCGTCCTTAGGCGTCTTGCCATCCGGGGTAGTCGCTGCCAGAGCAGGAGGTTTCGCAGCCTTTAATCAACATTTAAAATTTTAAAAAATATCCACTTCGACATTTTTTCCAGTGGAAAACGCCCGTTCGTCCGCTCTCCTAGAAGATTGATCACCACTACACTTTGAAAGGTAATACAACTACCCGCATAACAGGGAAATTGACCTTTTTTAAAGAGAGAGTGCGGGGAATGAAGAGGGTGAGGGTGTAATTTCCCTCTTATGCATGTATCGTACGTACTGAAAATATCGGAACGTTTACCGCAATGTGATCAAAATGTTCAATTTTTGTAACTTTGCGAAGAAAATTATTTGCGACTCGTGAGTAGGTTCATATTTTTTGTCCACCTCGATTTGCCGGAAACTACCCGGACATGCCCGGTGAAATGTCTAAAAGAAAGGAGAAAATTCGATGCGATAACCGACCAAGTTAGCGAATTGTCATCATTACCGTATACAGCCGGGAAATTCCAGTAATTGCCGGTTCTGTCCCTTTTTTGCAATCGAATTTGTCGCTTTCTGTTACACATTTCACCGGGCATCACCGGGTAGATTCCGGCAAATCGATGCGGATTAATCGAATTAGCATAAACACAAGTCATGATAATGTGTACTCGCAAAGATGCAAATTCTGAACATTTTGATCACATTGCGGTAAACGTTCCGATATTTTCAGTACGTACGATAGTTGTATAGTTACCTTTCAAAGTCTAATCACCATGGTGAATTACTGATTTACTCGCTCCATATCTCTCAAACGTATTCGAATATTTGTTCAGTCACTGCAACCTAATACTAGCAAAAAAATACTTATTATCTTTCCCTACAATTTTGTTTTCCCTTAAGAGTGATCTTCAGGTCGAAAAAAAGATCAAACAATCACCTTATCATCGACCACTTTCTTCATCGTGCCTTCAATCTGCTGCTTGGTCGTGACCGGATTTGCTGCAGGCGCTGCAGCTGCTGCAGCAGCCGGGGCGGGTTTCTTGTCCTGAGACTGCAATTTACAAAATCTTGTTTCTTTGATCTCTGACAACCGTATCCCTTCATTTCACACATGATCCCTCAGCAGAAAGTGCGCGAAATCAAGGGATTCTTCTCAGTGTATACCTGCGGGTCGGTCTTGGGCGGTACTACTGCAGCTGCTGCAGCAGCAGGCTTGGCCGGGTCGGCCTTCTTCTCCGACGGCTGGTTTTTCTTGTCAGAATCTTTATTCTTCTTTTCGGAAGGCTGATTTTTCTTCTCCGACGGCTGTAAAAGGTCATGTATCTAACTACTAATTGCGTTACTATTCAGGATCTATAGCCTTACTGCGCGCAAATTGATATCAAATCTGCTATTGATTCATTAACCATAACACGACCAGTATGTAACTGCCGTTTTGACCTCGATTTAGTCGCAATGTTGTCTACATCGCACAATTTCGGCCAGTTTCTGTACCTTATCAGCGGGTTTGACGGGCGACAGAACATCCGCCTTGGGCGGCTCCTTCTTTTCTCCCTTCTTGGAAGCAGAGGGAGTGGTTGCTGCAGGAACGTTTGCTGCTGCAGCAGGGGGCGGAGTCAGTGCTGCGGCTGCAGCGGCCTTTTCCGCAGCCATCTTAGCCAGCTCCTTCACGTCCTGCAATCCAATTGCTAAAGGGCGACGTCATCAGTATGCAATAAGCAATAACTAATTTTGTATTACGTCATAACTATGCAAATGATATTAAAAATATAATTTCGAAAGCTGAGTATTCCAGAATTGATATTGCGTCATCATTATGCAATAATTAATACCTTCTTCTCACTCTTCTTCGGATTGGGATCAGTCTTGGGCGGGTCCGTCGTCTTCGCCGCAGCTTTTACGACCTGACATTAATTAATTAGATTATTATTTTAATTAATTAAATCATTAATTATTCCCTACCTTCTTTGACTCGGCGACGGCAGCGATACGCGCGGGCAGTTGTGCCTGAGTGAACAAATTAGTATAGTATCTGTCTTTTTAAAAAAATTTTCGAAAGATGATTGAATACTGTCCGAAATTACTCATTAGCGAAATTACTCGATAGCGATGTTTCATGTGATAAACCCACTGTGAAACATTCAAGCGCCAGCTCAAATGTATCTCAACAGTCAAGTGTGACTTTCTGAATTGTCTAATGTGGAGAGGTTCCTTAAGGACGCCACTCATGTCCCTTACAATGTTTTGTCTACAGTAATCAAACGTATCACCTACAGGAATCTATCGTTTCCTACAGTATCATTCACCGTACTACCTCATGATTGGCCGTCTTGGCGGAGTCCTTGAGTGGTTCCTTCGACAAATCCTTCTTATCGTCCTTGCCCGTCTCCTCCTTTTTATCCTTGCTTGTCTAAAATATCGGAATGTTGTATTTTGCGACCCATGCAGCAACTGCTGCAACTATACTTCCTGCTGCAGCTGCCACGACACATCTTTCGAAAACCAGATTGAATCAGGTGTTTAACGAAGGTGGTCTTCGAAAGTAGTATCGCTGCAGCAGCTGCAGCATCTCCTGCAAGTCGCCGAAACGTACATCTCCTTTGGCAGTGACGGCAGTCTGATTCTTGCGCTTGGAGAACGAGTTCTTTCCAGTCTGAAAGATCAAAGATCAAATATATTATTATTATTTAACGCGCAGCGCATGCCTTTTAGTGTTTCAGGACTAGCACAAATTGCAGAACGTCAGTGTGTTATCAATACGTCGATGATGACAAAGAAAGTTGCCAATGCATTATTTTGCAGCAACCTACGTCGGTGGTCTTGGGCGTGGCTGCGACAAGTGGGGGCGTCGCTGCAGCACCTGCAGCAGGTGGAGGAAGTGGTACGGCTGCAGCAATAGGCTCTTTCGACGGATCAACCGACACTTCCTCCGTTTTCTTTTCATTCTTGTGCGGCGCCTTCATGATCGAGCGCATTACCGATTTCTCTGCAAGATCAAAGACCATGTAATATGTGGAGGATACCAAAGATCAAAGTCCAAAGATCAAAACTTACGAGGCCCGCGTTTTATCGATCGCATAATCGACTTCTGCGGAGTGGGGACGACGTTGTCATCCTTGAGGTTGTCGTACACCGTGTTGTTGGCTGCGATTATTGTTTTATTCCAGAAAAAATGAACGATGCAACGAATGTCGCAAACAATGTCGAGCAAATTATTAAGCAGGTGAAACACAAATACGCAGTGATAACTCTTGGTGAAAAACTGTGTATTGCAAAGCCATGCACCCCCCAAGATCAGAGTCACTGGCAATTAATTCTCCTCCTCTCAATTGTGTGTTCCAGAACGATTACGTCACAACTATGCAATCTCACTCACCGACTCTCTCCATGTCCTTCTTCGCCACAATAATGTCCCTGTTCTTCAGTCCCGGCAACTGATCGTAGCCCTTGTCCTCGCCCGTCTTGAGCGTCTTGTTCACACGGCCCATTTTCGTCTGGCAAGATCAAATATGGAGATCAAACTACATTTTCGCAGTCCTGCCTTGGCGATATTCAATATCAAAGGTAAAAGAGATTGTGTGTAGATCAAAGATCAAAGATCATCCTCTCACATTATTGTTTCCTTCTCCCGATTCCTCCTGGTCATCTCCGCCATTAGCAATCGCCATTTGTTTGGGCAGATTGAACTCGGGCGGCTCGTTGAACTGTAAAGTTTATACATTTTCTTTTGCGAAATCCAATGTCGATTCATCAATCACCGTTAAAGGGACCAGGCAGCCTCCAAAAACAGATTTTTCATTTTCATAATTTTTTATTCAACTTTTCTCACTATCATCTAATGGAAAATGCAGAAAAAATTAAATTTTTAGCATTTTTTTTTTACAATTAGTTATTTTAATTCGAAATTAGGCTCTGGAACGGTGCGTCGCCTATTTCCGAAAAGACAGAAAGCTGTTTAATTTGCTCTGATGACTTCATATTTTTGCAAAAATAGGATTGAAGAGATTTTGACCACTCCCGGACTGAATGAACACAATCACATCCCATCAAAATAGCTGGTTTTGGAGATATTAATTGTGGTGTAGTCGCTACCGTAACCCGCTGTACTGAAAAAGCGAAACTTTGAAAAATCATAACTAATTTCAAAAAAATCGCAAAAATATGCGGGTTTTAGCATTCTTCCGGGAACAGGATTTTCTTTTATTTAAAAATAACTTATTTTTTGACTGCCTGGTCACTTTAAGCATTCTACTTATGAAAGATGCTTGCAACGCGCATTCACCGAGGTTCGATTTTAACTTCTGAACCAGTAACCAATTTCGAATTGATCAATCACGTTTAGGCATTCAAAATATGAAGGATGCTTGCGAGTGCAGCGAGTATATGATTATTTTACACTTTTCTAACGTGCAAACGAAATTTGATGTGGGCCGAGATATAAGGAAAAATCGATAATTGCGGGAATTCATTTTTTTCTTTCCCCCTTTTCCACCCCCAGGCTTGGGGAAATTTCCCCGATGATTTTTGCGCAGCATAAGTGTATCGTACTTGCTGAAAATATCGGAACGTTTACCGGAAAACGTGAAAAATATTCACTTTTTGCATATTTGCGAGTACACATTATCATGATTTGTATTTATTCTAATTCGATTAATCCGCATCGATTTGCCGGGATCCACCCGGACATGCCCGGTGAAATGTGTAAAATAAAGCGACAAATTCAATTGCAAGAAAAGGATAGAACCGGCAATTACTGGCATTTCCCGGCTGTATACGGTAATGATGACAATTCGCTAACTTGGTCGGGTTTCGCATCGAATTTTCTCCTTTGTTTTAGACATTTCACCGGGCATGTCCGGTAGGGATGTCCGTACCGTATTGATATCGGTATTTCGGCCCCTCAAAGTGCTCTCTCTCACTCTCCTCCCTTATTATGGAAGGGGAGGTCAACTGGGAGAGATAACACGCCGTACTACGGCATTTGACCCGGATCCGGCTTGGGAAGAGACTCTTTCTCTCTCTCGCTTGCTTGTTTTTATTCACATGGGGCCTCACGGAAAGAGAACTGAAAATGTTGCTAAAAATATGGAAAGAGGAGGCCAGGGAGCAACCCCAAACAACTTTCAAAAAAGTAAAACTGATTCCTAAGGAATATTTATCCGTCAGTTGCAAGACTCAAGTCAATCCACTCATTTGCATACCTCTAGCAGAGATGAATGGGAGTGTGCCCCAATGGCTCAGGCGGTAGCGCGCCAGTGCCGTCAATTTTGCTCCGCGGGTTCAACTCCTCGCCATCGTCCAACTTTTTGCAATATTTTTTGGAAAATTGGGCAGCATTATCCTAAAGATTATCCTAAAGATAATGCAGCAGCCAAGTTTCCCCCTTCCAATTCTTGTGATAATGAAAAGGAAGCCACTAAGTAAACAAATTATGCAATGTCCGTAGATGTAATTTGTTTGAGAAGCTGGGACAGAAGCACGGAAGACTTTTCAAAAATTTAAAATTTTTTTGATTTCTTTGGTCCCATTCTGATATTACTCATTACTCTTATATTATAGAATTAAATTAACCAGAATCATTACTTATAGAATTACTCAGATTCGCATTGTTTGAATGTTAGAAATTGGAATTTTCTATTGTTGTTGTTTTTCTAAATTCGCAAAAGCATTGAAAATACTCCCTTAGTACGGATAAAAAGCCGTAGTACGGCTTTAAACCCGCCTCTCTCCTTACTCAGGCGAGAGCGAGAGAGTTGACCTCGCGAGAGGCTGAAGTAAGGGTGAGTGATAAGAGAGAGGGCAGAGGGAACCGTACTATCAATACCGAACGAGCAACCCTAATGTCCGGGTAGTTTCCGGTAAATCGAAGTGGACAAAAAATATGATCCTACTCACGAGTTGTAAATAATTTTCTTCGCAAAGTTACAAAAAGTGAATATTTTTCACGTTTTCCGGTAAATGTTCCGATATTCTCAACAAGTACGATATTTCCGGTATATTACCGCTAAATCGTAAATAATAAGCTCAGTGATACTGGTTCTCCCCCAATACAATCTCTTTGAATTTCACGGTCCCCACCTCCGTAATGACGATCTTGTAGTACATCATGGTGAGCAGCTTGCTCAGACTCTTGGACGTCACGAAAAACATGATGAGCCAGGCGGGAACGTGCGCCCAGCAGTAAGTGAACAGCATCTGCACCGTGTCTGCAAGGAGGGCGACTTGAAGACGACGGGGAGTTTAATCGAGCCGGGTTTGACAGCCTCTTGAAGCGTCACAGGGGCGGAGCTTCTAAGGGGCGGGGCTTCTAAGTGGACGTGTCCTTACCGAATAACTGCTTGGTCTTGTCCTCGTACCGCGCCTGACCCGTCAGACCGGAGATGAAGGTGGCGAGCAGGGCGGAGGCGTGTACGGGGGAGAACTGTAATGATTATTGAGTAATGATGATGAAATATTTTGAAAAACGGATAATTGTAACACAAAGTGGTTTATGTAGGAAGTTATCAGTGATCAGCGCTGGGAGAGCGGTTGGCTAATAATCCATTCGTGAAACCGCAAACTCACCAGGAGCAGCGTCATCACCGCGCTGTCGTCGTTGAGCTGAAGAGAACAGGATTAGAGATCAAAGATCAAACTACGAAAAACTTACCGCAAACTGCTTGACAACGATGGATATGTTGGAGAAGTAGTGGGAGGCGACGACGCAGAAGGGCACCCAGAGGAAGTAGAGAATCACGATAGAGAAGACCTGAGAGGGGATTGCGTCACGATTAGGTAGTTCCTACAATTGTGCCATGACTGGCTAATCAATTCAATTCAATTTTTTTCAATTGAGATGTCAAGAGTGGTAAGTTATATATGACGAGAAACTTTTAACGGAAAGGTCGAATACTCTATCGGGATTTTTTTCGTTTTCTCGACGACTAGGCAATCTGAGCTACAAATCTATTGGAATCGTATTTGTCTCCTCTTCATATCAAACAATCCCTCTATTTCGCATCGAATATTCCGATGGAGGCATTGATTGCTTAAGTATGACGCAACACCCTAACCTTGACAGGATTCGCAAAGTAGCAGGCGACCATGTAGACGACGGGTATGGCGGAGAAATAAGCGCCGATCCAGCCAAAGAAGATGAGCGTGAATCTGCAAGGCGCGTTTGTGGTGAGTGGTTTGTTGACGCCGATGAGGTGCCCACATGAAATGACTTCATCTTCGTCCTCTATCAAATGCTGGCGCATGCGCGGTGCGGTACCGTACCCCAGAGGCGACGGCGGTCCCGCGTGGTAGATCAGGCCGAAGACGAAGATGGTCAGCAGCACCAGATGAATGAACAAATCGATAATCGCCACCGTGGCCCAGTAGATTATGGTAGGCGTGCCGTCCGACGGAATGCGCATCTGGAAAGTGGTGTGTGGTGTGCGTTCCGGCGCCTTTTCCGAAAAGTCGTCATTCAAAAGTTTACCTTGCGCAGCACTCCACAAGACGTTTCGTAGGCGGGAAAGAGAGAAGCGATTGAGAGTGAGAAAGCGAGTATGAAGCACGAGAAGAGCCAGATGTACCACAGCGAGGACCTGAAATGATGTCATCAATAAGGAACTCCGACGTCTAATGCCATCTCAAAGAAGACTATTCAATTGCATCATCACTAGGAACGCATGACGTCGTCACTATGAAATCGAAAGGTTGACTTCATCATTAGGTAATTGCTCACACAATCGAAATCTCCTCAATGGCTGTGATGTTGTTCACCATATGAGAGCTGCGCGACGGTACGAGTCCTGAAAGAAAAGTATGAAATTGTTTTCTTTTTTAAATGACGTCATCACTATGCAACACACCATAAAAATGTTTAACGGCCGCGTACTGCGACTCCAGAAGTAGCGAGACAATCTTGAACTTGATCTCTCCTGGAAAGCGCGGCAAAAGATGAAAGCCCACGGCCGGGATCGAACCGACAATCTTCTGATTAGAAGTCAGACGCCTTATCCATTAGGCCACGCGGGCTGATAATTGTTTCAGATGAAAACGCACTTTTGCTCTTCTTGCTCAGTCGGTAGTTGTCGGCCAGCGTCGTCGCAAACAGCTTGCCCATACGGAAGCTGGACATGCACATCGTGTTCACAACGCCCTTATCCGACTCGAAGATTCCTGAAAACAGAAAAAAATATCAATATTTTATGATTAAATCCACAATTTTCCATCACATTTGTTGAGAATATTTCAATTATCACTTTCTATTTTTTATTTAAAGGGACCCGGCACCGGAAAATAATTAAGGTTCAGAAAACGCAGGTGTGTTGTGCGATCACAAAACTGTAAAAATAATAATTTTAAAAGCTTTCCATGAATTTTCCGCAATTTTCAAAGTTCAGGACCGGAGCCGGCTTATATACACCGGTACGTGGGAAAACACACCACCGGGACACACCACATGTACCGGTCGTTTTTTTACAGCCATTTTTATTGATTTCCTACTGTATTTTATATATGTTTTATACATATTCCGCATCAGAATATTTATTTGCGATTGTTCCGACACGCATGCTTGGAATACACACTAGAGTAACCTGGAGAATGAATGTAAACACATGACGAGAGAAATGCTTCATTTTCGGAGAGTTTGCGATCAGACGAAGACTTTTCCGAAACATAGACGACACTCCGCACAACTGGAGCGGCTGCTCTGAGAGTATCGCTGCATCATTAGGACTTGCCGTGAGCTGCAGCGCCATCAAATACCGAAGATGGCGCCTGCGGTTTTCCCAACTACGCTCTTCCGATGCGTGCCAGTAATCTTCCCAATTCAATGCAAATGAATGTTCTGATACGAAATATGTACAAAACGTATATAAAATACCGTAGGAAATCAATAATGGCTGTAAAAAAAACTACCGGTACATGTGGTGTGCCCCGGTGGTGTGCTTTCCCACGTACCGGTGTATATAAGCCGGCCCCGGTCCTGAACTTTGAAAATTGCGGAAAATTCAGGAAAAAATTTTAAAATTATTTTTTTAGCATTTTTGAGATCGCACAACACATCTGCGTTTTCTGAACCTTAATTATTTTCCGGTGCCGGGTCCCTTTAATAATAATAATAATAATAATAATGCACCAATGAGGGGCGCGGGATACTTGTAGAGCCAGTCTGAGGTTCGATTCGCGCTCATCTCTAGATTCGATTCCTCCAACACTTCCGCTCTCAGGTCGCGAGATTGGGCCTGGGAAATGCACAAATTAAACTAATACTATTGATTAATTTGTAATTTTATACAATAAACAAACAATAAACTTACAAATTTGACGGCATCCTTCGTGCCGACCACTCGTAGGCGGGGCATCGCCGCCGAGTTGATGTCCATTTCGGCTGGAAAAATATTGCCTAATGATGATGACATTCATCCAATCTATCACGAACACATAGCATCGGAGCGCCAATTCGGCAGGGAAAGGATGATTGCCTAGTGATGACGCAATACTTGTCAATCAACTCACGCGTGAGCTTGTACTGCGAGAAGAGCGCGAGCAGGAAAAGAGCGAGGAAGAAGATGACGGCGAAAGAGGCTGGAATAAAAATTTTTTTAAATAAATAAATAATAAATAAATAAAATAAATTTTTTTTTTAAATCGAAAGTCTTCGATATAAAAAAATCCAAAAACAGTTACTGCAGTGTGGCCGCTAGTATGGGTTGATTGTTTGTGTTGCATTTCTAATCAAGATGAGGACCGTTTGTTGTTCTTTTTTTCTAATTGTGCCACTTCCTCCCTATGTTGCCTTGTTGTGGCATAGTAATAAGTCATGCCTCGTTTAGCTACCGATTATGCGATATCCTAACCTTACATTCATGATAAACATTATTATTAAAAGTTACGTAATCACTACGCAACAACTCACTCATTTGGGCGAAGAGATTGAGCATGAAGCGAATCGTGAACACCATCTTGCGTTTGGCGACAACGTTGATTTGAGCACCGACCAGAGCAAACATTGAGTGACGAGGGGCTGAAAAGAGAGTTCAAAGATCAACGATCAAACGACACACATCAAACACCAAACTACAAATATCAAAGATCAAACTCCGCCCACAGGTCAAAATGCGGTCGATGTCCTGTACATAAGCGCGGTCCGTCTTGAGCGAGTCCTCGGTGGCTTCCGAGTGATCAAGCCTGGAGGTTTCGTCATTATTATGAAATCACAGTGCTGCATTATCACAATGCATTCGCCGACTACATTTGTCATTACTAAGAAATCGCCACGCACATCAAGTACGTTTTCTTCACAATCATTCGCTACATCTTTCCACTTTCAGTACCGGGCACTACTGCTGTGTTTGGGACCAGCCACTCATTCTACGTGTAGAATCACTCATTTCCCATCCTTTTCAATGTCCTATCCTTCTCATTTCTGGTCTATTCACTCATCGAAGGGTCGCTGGTCCCAAACACAGCAGTAGTGCCCAGTACCGTAGTCTAATAGTGTAGTACATACGGCAACCCTTTCAACATCCCTATGCTACGAGTAATCACTATACCACAATTACGTCATCCCTAAGTAACTCACATGGAGTACATTCTCTCAACCGTCAGTCGCTGCACCTCTGCGTACGCCATGCCCCACTTGTCCATGTTCCTGTCGAGCGTTGCCAGAATCTCGCCGATTCTGCAGCAATGTAGATTAATTTTAAAACTATTGCATCATCACTATGCTATCGCGTGATAATTCAGTTATAAAGCTTTATTTGGCAGTCGGTCCTCTATTTGACCATGAAATAACATCACAGCGCGCAAATTTCCAGGAGAACGGTTCTCTTCAAACCCTCAGTCCACTCGTTTGCTCACCAGCCGAAAGAGTGTGCGGAATAAGTAGGAAACCATGGAGAACCGTTCTCATGGCAATTATGAGCAAAGTGATGAATTACACCATTCCTATTCAATTTCTTTCTCTCTCTCTTTTCTTTCTCCATCTCCACTCACTGCTCCGTCATCTCATTTTTGACCAGCACGGTGAAGTTGTGGCCCACGTCCACGACGATGTTGGCGTCCGGCAGTTTGTCGGTGAAGAACGACTGCAGATCAAAGACCACACTACGGACTACATAGATCAGACTACAACAATTAAAAATCAAATACCAGACAACAGAGGTCAAAGTACATCCTGTAGAGTTCACAGACCAGACAAAAAATATATTGCTCACAGAGTGTGCCATAAGGGAGTAAGTATAGAGATCAAACTACACACTACAAAATTCAAAGATCAATCTATACTTTGAGGGCGGTGCGTTGATCCTCTGTGAAGTAGTTGGCGTGGGGGTAGATGGTGAGCACCGAGGTGAAACCGCCGAATCTGAAAATGCTTTGTGATGACGTTATTAGCAGGATTACTAGTGATGATGCAACTACTCACGTGTCAATCATCCAGTCGAGTGAACCGCACGATAGCACGTAGCCGCGAGCGATGAGGGCGATGCTGAAAGGGGGAGGGAGTGATTGCATAGTGATGACGCAATATTTTTATAAGGACTCCGTTTCGGTGTTCGTATTCCGTCAAAATGCAATCGAAACTTCCATTTCACGCAAACCTATGAAGATATACAATGAAGAAGTGAGTCAAAACTCTTTGTTTCTGTTGATTTTCGAATGTTCTAGTTGCCTTCCAATATTTCAGGTGTTGTATAATCATGACGCAATCTTCCACTTACCGATCGCACAGCGCGTCCGTTTCCGATGCCGAGGAGAAGATGCCGATGACGGTTCTGAATGAAAATACAATTAGGCTCCGCCCCTTTCCAGACTCCGCCCACCTGCCAGTCTTGTTGGCGGCGATAAAGTCTCGGATCATGATGCGCGTGTACGAGTCGCATCCTTCGGTGGGCTGGTCGAGAATCACGAGTTTGGTGCCTGCAACAACAGCGTTGAAATGAAAAAGACATCAATAATTAAATTTTTAAAACTAGCGGGGTTGTATTGAGGTTAAATGCACTACGTTCTATGCGTACACTACGCTCTATGCGTACACTACGCTCTATGCATAGTTCTGGGTGCGGGTTCGGTCCAGAGGGAGCTCGATAGGTGGCTCCAGGTACGGTCCAGGGGGTGCCCTGTAGCCGGCTCCAGGTTCGGTCCAGGGAAGCCGGCTCCGGGCTACATTAAAGCTCGCAGTATGCTAGGGAATGTTAATCGCTACGAAGAGTACTGGCTTATTCCGTTGCAAACGGCTCGTGAGGCAGAGAGCGATCGAAAAAAATTGCTACTACGCCACTTCGTGGCTCCGTGGCAACTTTTTTCGATCGCTCTCAGCCTCATGAGCCTTTCACAACGGAAACGCAGGATACAGTGCGTTCAGAACTTTTAGAACACTTTCAGAGACGTTTCCTGTGATCCCTACGCTCTCTGAATAATTTTAAACTTTTTGAAATTTTCGATTTTTCACGTTAAAACGCGTTAGAACACGTTCAGACACGTTTCCGACATCGCAAAACACTTTTGTAGTGATCCCCTACGCTTTCTGAATCATTTTGGTACTTTTCGAAATTTTCGATTTTTCACGTTAAAACGCGTTAGAACATGTTCAGACACGTTTCCGACATCGCAACACAATTTTTGTAGTGATCCCCTACGCTTTCTGAATCATTTTGGAACTTTTCGAAATTTTCGATTTTTCACGTTAAAACGTGTTAGAACACGTTCTGACACGTTTCTGACATCGCAAAACACTTTTCCTGTGATCCCCGACACTCACCGGTGCGTTTGGAGAAGGTTCGAAAATTTCGATTTTTCACGGTAAAACTCGGCAAAACAGGTGAAAACGTGTTTCACGGTACTCAAAAACGGGTTAGGACGGTTTCTGGCACTTGCGAAAAATGCGGCAAAAGGTTTGCACTTGCGAAAAATGCGGCAAAAGGTTTGCCCGCGGGGGTCGAACCTGGGGGCCTCGGATTCAAAGTTTGGCTCGTAACCCACTTGGCTATGGATTTGGTTAATTATATTTTGTAAAATTTGAAAGGTATTCTGGTCGGATATCATATGCAAAAGGAACTGAGAATATTGATTGAGTTTGAAGCGATTTATAGCGAAAACTTCCGTCACGCAGTTAAAACTCGGCAAAACAGGTGAAAACTTGTTTCACGGTACTTAGAAACGTGCCATGAGCACTTGCGGCACTTGCGAAAAATGCGGAAAAAGGTTTGCCCGCGGCGGGGGTCGAACCTGCGTCGGTCGGATTTGAATGTCAGGCGCTTTAACCACTTGGCCATGGATTTGGTGATTTAAATTTTGTAAAATTTTAAAGCAAATTTGGTCTATTATCATATGCAAAAGGTTCTGAGAAGATAGAGCGAATTTGAAGCGAAATATAAGGAAAATGAGAAAAATCTGGACGGACACCTGGACAAAAAAAACAGACAGACAAACAAACAGACAGACAGACAGACAGACAGACGTTAGCATTTTCTAATATATAGTAATAGTATCAAGCATTGATTAAAAATTGTGTAACGCAGATCCGTCAGGGGCATGCACAATTTCTTTGACAAAAAAATTAAACAACTTTTGCTCGGCGGATCTGTGTTACTGCAGCACTATCAGGGTGTCCCAAAAGTTCTGTCACAAAGCCTATTTTCATTGTTGTATAGAACATGTTATCGATCAATAGGGATGATGAAGTAATACCTTTGGTACATTGTCCACTCAGTAATCAAACACGCCTCAGTGCTAGTCAACTGCTTCACTGGCCTAGTTTTTACATCAATTCTACCGAAGTGCACATCAACCGACTTTTGATCGATTTTGATCTAGTAATTTCTCAATGGCAAGAAACACATGGAAACCAATGAATAACTGGCGCTATCGAAACTAGAGGCGGCCCCTAATATACGACTCTGTTAGTGTTGGCATTTGGCGTTCGCTTTCGGAAGCCACAACCTCGAAAACAGACCCCACTTTGCCAGTCCCCACTCCGAAATCGACTCTCCGCTCTCATTGCGTAGGCAAGTAATCTCAAAACCAATGCCCTTCTGGTGGAGGCAGTCACTCATACTCCCATATCCACTCTGCATAAAATCGCCTAACAGAACTGGAAGAGCCCGAAGTTACAAAATGCAGTAAATCGTGACATTTCGGCCACCACGGAAAAGAAACGTGTTATTATTCGTCAGGGATTTTTCGACTGTCGCGACAACTAAAGATGGGCCAGAAAGGAAATCGATATGGATATGAAGTGGATCATGTACAACAACACTAACATAGGATTGGATCGATTGCGTGCAGGAGAGAAGTCATAGCCCGTACCAAAGAAAAAAGTTCAGAAAAATCATGAATTGATTAGTTTCTTCTCCTCCGTTCCGGGCCCAATCTACGTGGAGCTCCTTCTTCATAGCACCAACATCACCGACGACCTCTTATCTACCCAACTGCAAGAGGTCGTCGTCGGAGTCCTTCTTGGTCTCATAAGATAGCAAGAAATTGAAATTATGATCGACACGCAAAGACCTCGTTTTTTCGAAATCGAATCAGAAAAAGAAGGGCAATCCAAAGCAGGAGTGACTAACTATACCGCTGTATACTCTCGATACCAGTGCCATCAACTATCACTGTTTCGAAACCATTGTGGCCATCTGCTCCGGAAAAGAGTTATCTAATCGGACCTATCTTAACGCTGACTGTCAATTTTGGTTTGACTCCACAACCAGTCTTTCTAAAGTGTGAGTTTCATGGTTCCGCGCGATCGATAGGAGGAGGTGACTAGTATAAACGGTGACTACTTCGGTCACTGATCGTTTACTCCTCTTCAAGTTATAACGAAAAATCTCCCTTTTGAGATTTTGTGACAGAACTTTTGGGACACCCAAATACATATCAACTTCACAAATGAGATTTCTCAATGACACTGGGCAAATGGAGATCAACCATTTTCATACATGCACGATATTACATAAGTGTGATGCAATACCTCCAGTGTACGCGAGGCCGAGCTGCAGTCGTCGCTTCATCGATGCGTTCAGTGTGCCGACACACTGAAGAATATCGATTACTCCGGAGCCGATACAGTATTCCTTCCATAAATCAAAGAACAACTGCGACATACCGCGGGTTCCTCGAGTTCCAGGCATGATAGAATAGCGCCAATGCTATCGTACTCGTCGTAGTTCAGTCTGCAATTACAGTATTACAGTAACCAATAGTAGCAGGTAAATTTGCACCCAAACCACCCTAACAGAAATACCACATCTGAAGGGCAGGCTAGTTGTAGACTTCACGAAGAGCTCATGCTCCGGTTATCTTACTCTCAGTTTGTACCACCAGGCATTCTACGATAGGCTACAGTATCCCTTCCTGTAGTATCCCAAACTTGAGCCCACCCTATCCCTTGTTGGACAGCCCCCGCTACCATGTCCTCGTTACCTATACAAATAATACGGGTTACCGTACCCTACAATACCCTTCCCCTACCGTACCTCAGTTGGGCGAAGAGGATCATGTGTTCCTTGCACGTCAGATGGTCGAAGAGCGGCGCCGTCGTCGAGTCCATGAAGCCGACAATGTTGAGCTGCCAATTATCGATTAGTGGGCGGGGCTTGCGAGGGGCGGAGCTTTATTTGTTCTAAATGGAGAGACGGAGCTACAAAGTGGGCGGAACCTTACGTGGTCCATGCTGACCATGTCTTCCTCCATCACAAAGACCGAACCGGCGTCAGGTTTCTGCAAACTACGGTAGTGAGAACCTAATTGCCGGCCGCAGGACAAAGCTAAAAGCCGGTTTCCCAATTCCCGGACCTGAATCATGGCGGCGAGTCGCAGCAGTGTCGAGCGGCCCGAGTTCTTGTGGCCGTAGATGCCGAGCACCTGAAACCGGGAAATGTGCAGAGCCGGAAAATGCAGAATCTAGAGCCGGCAAATCATTACCTGGTCCGTGTAGGCCTCAAAGGCAACCGCCTCCAGCCGGCTCTCCACGTCGACGCCGTCATAGATGACGCATCGTTTTCGGGTCGACTCCACTTGCCGGGTCCAATTGGTCTATAAGACGGATATGATTGAGAAGATTCCCGGTTCCGGTTGTCTTACGTCTTCCATGACATTTCGCGGTCGCGGCTCTCCTTTCCAGTGAGCTTTGGTGAAGAGGAAGTACCAGGGCGCGCCGCGCTCCTGCCCGCCCGGGTAGACGTAAGAGAGGTACCTAGCAAAGAAAAAGTCAGCAAAAGGTGAAAGCCCACGGCCGGGATCGAACCGACAATCTTCTGATTAGAAGTCAGACGCCTTATCCATTAGGCCACGCGGGCTCGATGCACTCTTACCATAGCATTGCCATGAGGAGCAGAGAGTCTATGATCATCATTATGAACGCGAGAATGCCGAACATGCGATCGTCAATGTCAGAGAGTAGCGGGAGTGTGGGTAGACCTGAAACTTCTGGGTAAGAGATTCAGGCATACACCGCATCATTGGAATCCGGTTCCGGTTATGGTTCCGGCTCTGGCCCCGGTCCCTAATATCCGGTTCCCGGCTCTCACCGAGCACTGCCGCGTGCGTGATGCTGCTCATGTAGTAGTGGAAGGCGGAGGCGAAGTTGAGCGACGTCAGCATGCCTCTGCAATATCGTCGTGGTGTGTGGTGTGTCTTCGTGGTGCAGCGCGTGCGAGATGGGCGATCGACGTTTCCCACACCCACCTTCCGAGCGTGAACGACGGCGACGCCAGGTACGTCTCCAAGTGCAACACGATGCCAATGGTGAAGATCACTGCGTGCGTCAGGTGGTTGGCGTACTTTGCGTGTCGCCTACCTCTTCCAATGCAGTATCGAGCCGCGAACAGCGTCGACATCATCAGTCCGAACATGACCATGCACAGGTTGTACGCCAGCAGCCCGAGCAGCACCGATCCGAAGTAGTAGAACTTAACAGGCGATGTTTAGGAAAAGTCATTGAGCGTAGTGCACTCGGCGCACGCACTCACTCTGATCATAAAGCAGATCGGGACGTAGAGCACGAGGGAGTTAACGGTGAGGATGGCGTAGGACACTACAGCGTGCGTGACGTAGTACTCCACCGAGGAGATGCCCATGGTACGAAGCAGCGTCTGGAATGGGGTACGGTAAGTACCATGGGATACTGTAGATTCAGGGTCAGATGAGAGGGTACGGTATTCGAGGTAGTGTAAATACCTTCAATCCAGTTTCCTTCTCCTCCACAATGTAGCCGACCATGCGAATGACGTGTACAATCTAAAGATAGAAAAATCAATTCTCGGTAACTGTTCTCTGCATAGCTACCGTATACCTGCAGAGTTGCGTGTATGTAGTGTACGACGTTCATGACGCGATGCACGGGGTAGTTGAACATGGGCGAGATGGCGGTGTGCGTGCGCTCCGGCAGACGCTCGGTGGGCTGCAATTTACAACTCTAAGTCTAATTCAAATTGCGACGTGGTGCGTCAGTTTCTGTAGTTTCCCAATCCCAAACAATCCTGTCGAAATTGCGACGTGGTGCGCCCATTCTGTCGTTTACCAACCAGCGGCACGCCCTCGACGACTTGCTTGTAGGCCTCGTTGAGCAGCATCGCCACCTCCGCAATGTAGCCGTCTCTGGAAAATAGTGATGACGCTATCCCAGATTGCATAGTGATGACGCAATGTCGTACCTCAGCGGAATCGCGTCGTGGCTATTCGGGTAGGCGAAGGGTCCTGCAACAGTTGGTAGGTCATACTCGGAACCGTCGGATTTCACTGTTCTAAGTGTAAGGTCAAAGATCTTTTTTTAAGTATCAAAGATCAATCGCATGCCCAAAGATCAAAGAACAAAAGTTCAAAGATCACTCTCAAGGCAAAATATCAAAGATCAATCTCTCATGTCCGATACCTTGTGCTGGCAGCAAGTCGCCGTGCAGCACCCAATCGGGCGTCAGCAGCTGGTACTCAAACGACTTGTCGGACGCCTCAGTGACGTGCAGCAGAACTATAAGATTATCGATTGATTTAACCAATCAATCAATTATCGGTTAATCCAGGCAAACAACAAAGTCAGTTATCGATAACTCACAGCTCATTTTCCGGCTAGCGAAAATGTTGAGAACGCGCTCGTGTTCAGTCTGTAATAAGTAGGGCATCATCACTATGTAATTTGAGCGATTGCGTCATCACTAGGTAATTTATATCAACGCACCTTGTTCAGCACATTGTTTGTAACGAGAAACGCGTAGCCGTTAGCTTTGCCGAGATTGATGAACCGTTGCTTGACCTCCCGAACTTTGCCCTTTCTGTAAATTTGCAAATTTTTATTTTAAATTTACATTAAAATGTCATGATGAATTCAGGTTTGGGAATAAACGCACTCCTCATCAAAGTAAACGCGCACGTCGAGTGATTTCTGACCATTGAGCGGGAACTCCTGAAAAGGCAAAGATCAAAGATCAAATATCAAAAGATCAAAGATCCGTATGAAGATCAACAGTCAATCGATAGAACAATATCACTCGAAAGATATAAATAAGAATAGTCAGATCAAATATTGATTGAAAGATCAAAGACTACATACCTCAAACGCCGCAATGTGCTGCGCCTTGTGCTCGAGTACGTTGGGATTGTTTAACTGAAAGACGGAGTTAAGCTTCTGGCAGCTAGCCAGCTTTTGGCATGGTGCCAAGTCCGCCTGGCACGGTGCCAAATAGCCAAACTCACGTTCAGAAAGTGGACCACGCCCCACACGCACAGCACGGCGAGAATGGGCAAGCTGTGGATGGTGATCGACCTGCAATTATCGATTGGTGCCACAGTAATCTACAGTAATCTATTCTACCTAATGTAACCATCCCTAATCTACAGTATGCATACAGTAACCATTCCTAATCTACGGTATGCCTACAGTAATCATCCGTAATCCACCGTACACCTACAGGAACCTTCCCTAATCTACCGTATGCCTACAGTACCGCTACCGTAACCCCTTACATGATCACGTTCTTGCGGTAGCGCTTGAGCTCCGTCCACGAGAGCAGCATGATGCGCTTGAACCAGCTCTTCTCCTGCAATTAGCAATTTATTCCACGGCCCTGTTACAAATTCCCGGTCCTGGTATTTCCCGGAGCCGGATCCGAATACCTGATCGCGCGTGATGTAGCCATCGTTGGGCGGCGGCGCTACTTCGGCTGAAATTACGTCATTACTAGGTAATAATTGAGATTTACGTCATCTAAATGCAATATCCCGGAATTACGTCATCACTACGCAATCCTTACATTTTGCTGCTGTGGATGGCGCCTGCGTAGTCTGCAGCGTGTCCTTGGAGGGCGGCAAGGCGGCTGGAAAGATCGAAGATCAAAGTATAAAGTTCAAAGATCAAAGTACAAAGATCAGGCGGTATCTTACTCTTCTCAATCTTGGAACTCGTCTTGGGCGTCTTCGGGTCGGTCTTGGGGGCCGGCGGTTTCGCCTGAAAACTTTTAATGTAGAACCGGAGATTAGTAGTCGATGGGGCTACAGTAGAGCCGGAGAACAGAGGCCATTTGGGGTTACGATGGAGCCAGAGATCTGTGGGGCCGTATGGGTTACAGTAGAGCCGGAGATTAGTGGGGCAGTAGGGTTTAAGATAGAGCCGTAGATTATGCTGGAGTATAGTGGCCGTCAGAACAGCACCAATGCATGATCCATTCTCTTCTTCATTCTTCATTCTTCATTCTGTGCCTCGTGACGGGCGGTCGACAGTCTCCCCGCTCCTCTCCCACCTCAGTTTGGAGAATCCTTGCCAGTCAGCTTGGGCAACCCGGCAAGTATTTCGCCCACCCGGTACCACTTCGAGCAGAGAACTCGGATCGACTACATATAATTCAAGTCGTCAACTTTCAAGAAAGGCCCCAGTCGACAAGACTACGACGTGAGTTCCCACTTTGGTTGATACACGCTAGTCAGGACGTCACTGGAAGCTGGAAGATCTACTTCTACGCTCAATGTCTATCGTCCAAGATCGGCACTACAATTGACCAAGGAAGCCAAGCATGATCCATTCCCTTGACCCAGTTGCCTCGAATTCGAAGATCCCGACCAGCTCTGTCCCCGAATGATACCTCCTGCAGGCCCTTGCCTTGATGTCAGGATAAATATGTATATGTAATAGTGGCCGTAGATTACGGTAGAGCCAGGAACTACTTACCGGTTCCTCCTTCTTCTTCTCTGGCATGGCTGCGAGGAGCCCGTATGGGAGAGGGCAGGAGGCGACCTGGTGAGACGAGCGAAGGCGGCAGAAATGGAAAGATTGAACTCGCGAATCGATCGATAATTTGATAATTTGAATTGTGAAACTTGTAAATTCAGGGATTATCGCTGAGAGATCGCACGTCTCGTGATAATTGAACCATTTTCCATACCGATTAATGCATTTCCCTACTCATTTCCAAGTATAAAACCGCAGCGAAGCGGTCTCTCACCACTACCAAGTCTCGTCGACATGGCCCAGTCCGTTCCTCCCGGAGACATCGCCACCCAGCCCGGCACTAAGATCGTCTTCAACGCGCCCTACGATGACAAGCACACCTACCACATCAAGGTACGAGACCCTCCGCCCTCTCTAGGATCCTTAGGATCCTCAGATCCCAAGATCTATCTACCGTACTAACCTCCCCCCTTGCAGGTGACCAATTCCTCGGCTCGCCGTATCGGATGGGCCTTCAAGACCACCAACATGAAGAGACTCGGCGTCGACCCCGGATCCGGAGTGCTCGACCCCAAGGAGGCCGCCCTCATCGCCGTCTCTTGCGACGCCTTCGCCTATGGACAGGAGGTACGGTATCATAGCCCTACTTCCCTCTACCCTCTATCGTACGATACTTGCTCATTTCTACCGTATCCAATGCCGTTCTTTGCAGGACACCAACAACGACCGTGTCACGATCGAGTGGACCAACACTCCAGACGGTGCAGCCAAGCAGTTCCGCCGCGAGTGGTTCCAGGGCGACGGCATGGTCCGCAGGAAGAACCTCCCCATCGAGTACAACCCTTAAAGGTGCACTCGCATGCGCTTGATTCCCACTCGACTTCCCCTCTGCCTCGGGCTAATTGGCTCGGCCCGAGGCCCTCCCTACCACTGTAATAAAGTAACCAGGGTGCATCATTCTTGTTGTTGGCACAGTATGAGGGTGGCGCAGTAGACAAGAGTAGTACCGAGATCAAGAAAGAGAGTGAATCAAATATGGTGCCTTGGCATGGTGCCAACTCGATTAGGTGGACTGGCTACTGTAACACTGTACTGTAGTGGTTACTGACCACTGGAGCACCCATTCCCCCGCCGACCGCTCTACCCCCACGGCCACATCGAGAGTGGCACTTGGTGCTGTAACTTGTTGAGATGATCGATTTTCTCTTATTGATTTGTACTATTTTCTTCTTTGAATTCAGTTTTCTCTTCCGTTTCTCGTCCACCTCTGGAATAAGTACCCTTTTACAATAATCATTAATCTTCGTCACTGTGAGAGTCGCCGATCCTTCGTGCTGATGTCGGCCGGGTCGGTCGCGAGGCAATCGCCTGCTGCTGCTGCAGCTGTCGCATCTCTCCCTTCTCCCCTCTCCTTCCCCACCACTAGACTTTGAAAGGTTATACAACTACCCGTGTAACAGGAAAATCTACCTCTTTTCTGAAGTGAGAGCGCGGAGAATGAGGAGTGTGGGGTCGTCATTTCCCTCGTACACGGGTAATTGTATTGCAGCAGCAGCTGCCCCCGCTGGTCACAGCCACGCCCAAGACACAAAGCCAATGCTGAGAAGGATTTCAAATATTGCCTTCCATCCGGACTTCATTCTTCATTCTTCATTCTTCATTCTGTGCCTCGTGACGGGCGGTTGACAGTCTCCCCGCTCCTCTCCCACCTCAGTTTGGAGAATCCTTGCCAGTCTGCTTAGGCAACCCGGCAAGTATATCGCCCACCTGGTACCACTTCGAGCAGAGTACCCAGATCGACTACATCTAACTCAAGTCGCCAACTATCAAGAAAAGCCCCAGTCGACAAGACTACGACGTGAGTTTTCACTTCTGTTAATACGCGCTAGTCAGGAAGTCACTGGAAGCTGGAAGATCTACTTCTACGCTCAATGTCTATCGTCCAAGATCGACACAATAATTGGCTCTGTTCCGGAATAGAGGTTCTTAGGAAATAGAAAAGTCCCAAAAAAATAGAAAGGTCCCATGGAAATAGAAAGGTCCCTATAAAATAGAAAGGTCCCATGGAAATAGAAAGGTCCCTAAAAAATAGAAAGGTCCCTTAGAAATAGAAAGGTCCCTATAAAATAGAAAGGTCCCTTGAAAATAGAAAGGTCCCAAGTTCGGGAAAGTGATCTCTCAAAAAATTGAAAAGTCCCATAAAATAGAAAGGTCCCAAGAAAGTCTAAAAGTTGTGCTGCAAAATAGAAAGGTCCCAAGATTGCTCAAAAATGATCCGAAAAAAATAGAGAGGTCCCAAGAAAAACCAGACTTAAAAAATAGAAAAGTCCCATCAAATAGAAAGGTCCCAATAAATAGAAAGGTCCCATTACATGGTGAAATGGAATTCAAAAAATAGAAATGTCCCAAGAAAATTTTAAAAAATAATATAAATAAAGTTCACAATACCGTTTAAAAATGTTCGCCAAAAGTAGAAAGGTCTCAATGAAAACCGAATGGCCACATAAATTTGAAAGGGTTCAAAATATACTTAAATATTTTTTAATAATAATAAATAATAATTTGGCACGGTGACTGAGGGAGGAGGGATTGCGGGCACTACTGTTTTGTCGGGGTCAACTGAAGAACGAGCAATCGGTTGAACTGGCACAACAGGAGGAACGGGGATAATAGATTGAGCTGGTGCCACTGAAATGGCCGATTCACGAGTAACTGATTGTGAGTCTCGGAGATAAATATTCATGTCATAGATAAGATGATTCAGACTTTTTCGGATAAATTCTCCAATGAAACAGATATATATTCTGAAAGGGGTGACTGCATTAGTTTTGGTCAAAAAACATCGAAAAAAATTGTCTTAACCTGGGGAAATTGAGGTTATCCATCATTGGCGTTATCTCAGACTTTGTCAAAGGACTAGTAAGATCGCATTTTTAGCTGTTTATTAATAGATTTTTATGCATATTTCGATGAAAATGCATCCTTTTGTAATGTTTGCCATAGATGTCTAACAACACAGTGCACCTCAATAGATTACGCGACCAAATCGCTTATATTCGGGATGTATTAGAGATAAAGTTTCTTGAGAACTTTTCAAACTTCCGTGTTGTTTTCAGGTTACTTCAGAAAATCGGAATCATTTGCTATTTTTGCCAATAATTTTTCCAGAACAGTATTGCCCGCAATCCCTCCTCCGTGCAAAATAATTATTTATTATTGGTAAAAAATTATATTTTGAACCCTTTCAAATTTATGTGGCCATTCGGTTTTCATTGAGACCTTTCTACTTTTGGCGAACATTTTTAAACGGTATTGTGATCTTTACTTATATTATTTTTAAAAACTTTCTTGGGACATTTCTATTTTTCGAAATCCAATTCACCATGTATTTCTTGGTACCTTTCTATTTCTTGGGTCCTTTCTATTTGATGGGACCTTTCTATTTTTTAAGTCTGGTTTTTCTTGGGACCTTTCTATTTTTTCGGATCATTTTTGAGCAATCTTGGGACCTTTCTATTTTGCAGCACAATTTTTAGACTTTCTTGGGACCTTTCTATTTTATGGGACCTGTCTATTTTTTGAGAGATCACTTTCCCGAACTTGGGACCTTTCTATTTCCAAGGGACCTTTCTATTTTATAGGGACCTTTCTATTTCCAAGGGACCTTTCTATTTTTAGGGACCTTTCTATTTCCATGGGACCTTTCTATTTTATAGGGACCTTTCTATTTCCATGGGACCTTTCTATTTTTTTGGGACCTTTCTATTTCCTAAGAACCTCTATTCCGGAACAGAGCCCAATAATTGACCAAGGAAGCCAAGCAAGATCCATTCCCTTGACCCAGTTGCCTCGAGTTCGAAGATCCTGACCACCTCTGCCCCCGAATTATTCCTCCTGCAGGCCTTTGCCTTGATGTCAGGATAAATAATGTCTAATGTCTAATGTCCGTACTTCCACCCATAGCAAGATACGCAGTGTCGATTTGTATTCATTGAGGAGCGAAACACGAGTTTGCCAAGTTCACACTGTGATTCCTACTAAATGGCCACTTTCTCGACATTCGAATAGTATTCGTGAATCTATTAAAACTGGAAAAGTGAAAACATGTAAGAAGGAACTACCCCTCCCCCACCCCTCCCCTCTGACCCCTTTCGGGAGTATTGAATGGGAGTTCGTACCGCTTCTAATCTTTCGCTGATTGTTCAAATTACTCGAAGTCGACGTTGATGGTAGAGACCTCCAAAACTATATCCTAGAGTTTGAAATTCGGGTAAATAATTGAATTAGCACTCCTCATTTCACACACTCTCTCACCGGTCGATTGATGAGAGAGTGTGCGAAATGAAGAGTGCTAATTCAATTATTTACCCGAATTTCAAACTCTACTATATCCGTTGTAAATTGTTGATTGCCGTCCTCTGGCCCTGAGGCTAATGAACTTCGCGTGGAAACAAGATGGACCCTTAGTAGGCACCACTAACCACTAACCTTCCGTTCACAAAAAAGAGACCGCTCAATTTGCTCCCAAAATGATGTAAATGACTGATATATGATTGGCCAATCCAATATTGAAATGAGCCCAATCCTATATCTATACGTATATTTATACACACAGAGAAAACATACTAGGAATACGAATACGAATAAATAATACTAGGAATACTAGGAGAAAATAGAAAGAAATACTAGGAATACGAATAGGAATACGAAGGAATAGGATCAAGTTGGTATGCCTACTAATATATAAGTAGGGCCTACTAATATATAAGTAGGCGATTAGTAAATAGGCCCTACTCGTTGCTCGTTTGCCTTACATTCCTTGAAGCACCAGAACATTGTGGGATGTGATTCCTCCTCACGGCCGGTTTACGGTAGCGATCATGAATCTGACACAGCACGCGTTCGCGTGAGCGTTTTTGAGCCTTCCCGCGCATTTAGGCATTCAAACGTTAGCAAGCTTCCTTAACGAGGATGCTTTCGAGCGATTATCGATCGTTTTCTATGATTTCATTTCGATTCTAGTTATGAATTGTCATGCCAAGATAGCTATTAACACCGCGCACTCGCTCGAGTTGCCTAGAAGTTGCCTTGTATTGAAGGCGTTCTCGCCAGATATTTAGAGAGCTAAAAGGCGGCCGCGGCCCGCGGCCCGTGAAGTGACTAAAAGGCGGCCAGTGTCGGCGGCCCGCGGCCCGCAGCGATATTTTTTCATTATTATTTATATTTGTTATTTATTATGTTTTTAATATATTTATTAGTTTTTAAAAGATTAATTGACACATACATAATTAGAAAAAACCTCATTGCAAGTGAAATGTAGTGCACTTTTATGACGAAAAATAGTATTTATTTTATCTATTTGTTGCTGCTTTAAGGTGCAATAACTATTGTGGATGATCATTTCAAAGGTCAAAGAGTGTACGAAAGAAACAAAGATGAACGCTCCCATAGCTATATAAATAACATAAATACGCATAGAATGAGAGCCTAATATTTACATACATACATAGGTGCAAATATGGCGAGAATGGAGTAGGCACTATTACATACATTTATAAAATGATACGATCAAACAAAATGTCGAACTGGGACTTCCTGTGTTTACCGAGATGAGAGAGCACGCAAAAGCAAGAGAGTCGCCAATGTTCCTGTATGGTAAAAAACGGAAGTTCGTTATTCGGCTTTTTGGTATGATCGTATCATTTTATAAATGTAATACTTATAAGCGATTTCATCTGCCCCGTGGCATCCACCCTTGATCTCCATCCAGCTGGAAGGACTCTATCACTTGCTTTCCCTTTCTCTAGCTCTAAGAGAGAGTGTTTGAACGAGATACTCTCTTGATTTCGCACGCTCTTTCTCGTTCAGAACCTCATTCTCTAGTTCGTAGAGAGAGAGAGAGATCCAAAAAATCGCGCGGTTCCCCCGTGGCGGTGTTTTGGGGCAATTTTTTTGCATGTTCCCCATCGTTGAGCAGACTTACTTATATTTGCCTGAAAAAGCAATTGTTAACCCCTATCCATCTCTATTTTCGCTTAGGAGTTGCTAGTGATAACTATTGTGCAATCAGTCTGTTCATCTCTATTATCAGATGACTTCCGTGGTGTTAGTTTTCGGAAAAAGGAAATGGAAAAAGGCCAAGATTTGAATTCCCGCAATTTCATATCTCAGTTCTCCGTGGAGCAATCGACTCGAAATTCCGTTTATAGGTGGAAAAGGGTCGAAAAATATTATATTCGAAGTTTTAAGTCGATTGCTCCACGGAGAACTGAGATAGGAAATTGCGGGAATTCAAATCTTTGCCTTTTTCCGTTTCCTTTTTCCGAAAACTAACACCACATTCCATCGGGCGGTCTTTAGCCTTTCTTTTTTGCCCCTCATACTTTCGATTGCATGTTGAATACTACATGTGCACGTTCTTACATTTATTGTCTAGTCGGCCAGATTCGCAATTGATGAGTATACAGTTAAAGGGAGAAATACCCCTAGAAAAGACCTAGCGAAGTCATCAGATAAGAGAGATTGGGGGAATCGTGGAGGGGCGAGGGATGCGAGAGGAGAAGAAAGATGTCCACGATGGCGTGCAGATCGCCATTTCCGTCTCTCAGGAGGGGGAGGGACTTGTCACGGTGGTGACCATGCTCATTATAGAAATGAGCGTCGACCGAGAGGCTCACCTGCAATGGATTAAATAATGTTTTTTTATTGAATCAATCACTATTTCTTCCCACCATTATCATAACTTGAACATTAAGTTTACCTTCACTCCACTGGAGTTCTTCCTGAGAACCATTGTAGAGGTCAAGGCGGTGGCCACTGTCACCGGCAGGGGGAGATTCTGTATGCATATTCCACCGCCCTGCTTCTGGCTCACTTCTCTGGTAGCTCCGAATCTGAAGATACCACGCTGGTGCTGCTGTAAACATAGTGTATTATGAAGTTATGGCTAAGTAAGCGGGAAAATCGAAGGGAAAAGAGACTAATTTGAATTTAGACCGTATGGTTCTGTAGATACACCTGAGGGTCGCTCATAGGGTTGGTCAAATCGGTTCCTGCTCTCTTCATTTCACACACTCTCTGCGCTAGGCGGCGGGCGAGAGAGTGTGTGAAATGAAGAGAGCAGGAACCGATTTGACCAACCCTAGTTGCGCATACAAGTTTTCAAACGTTCCCCGATTGACATTCCAAGACCCTAAAATTATCACCGAATTCAGCTTGGTTTCGCACATGCGAGTCTCCGCGCGGTAATCACTGAGAAGGATTTCTTCTAGTGTTACCCACTCGGAACGTCGAAACGAAAAAGAACAAAGCGTTTCGACTCCGTTTAGGAAAACTTCTTTGTTTCGTTGCTAATCTTCCTTTGTTCTCGAACAAAGGTTATTTCGAGTGGTCAACACTAAATTCTTCCATCCCAAGTGGTCGTGTGGTGTAGGGGATAGTGGTACAGGTTTGTAAACGTGGTGCCGTTGGTTCGGCCCCAGTTTATTGCAAATTTTTAAACATTTTTTAGTCACCATTGTATATTTTATCTGCGGTTTTACCACTGTTATGTCTATTTGTTGTCAAGTTTCTATTTCCTCATGTTTCTCCTTTAAAATGTATAGAAGTGAAGCTAACGATGATGTTGTGATTTTTTTTAATGTAGCAAAAGTTTTGCAGAGAGCTGGGGCTGAACCAAAGGCGTCACGTCTACATCTCTGTTCTACTACCCACTACAGCACACTTAGGGTTGAGCATATCCTTTCTCAGTGACTGCCGCGCGGAGAGCCGCAATTATTCCGCACGCTAACTTCACTGATGGTTTTAGGGTCTTAGAATCTCTTAGAATAATCTGGTCTTAGAAGGTATCTCGGGACTTTTGAAGATTGGTATGAGTCCTCAGGGGTGCCTACAAGCCTATACATTCAAATTTATTTCCGATGACTTTTGCATTTCCCAAGTAAGCCGAAATACTCACGGTGACTGCGGCGGCAAGGGAGACGCGAAGGTGGAGATGATGGGGACGGGACCGGCTCTCAGCATGGATCACTTGAATAGGATGGAGATATTGAGAGAGAGAGAGAGAGAGAGAGAGAGAGAGAGAGAGAGAGAGAGAGAGAGAGAGAGAGAGAGAGAGAGAGAGTTCGCATTCTTCTCAATATTCTCAAGTTCTCAATATTCGCGTCACCACATTGTGCGATGTTTTCACTGCCGATCATGTAGAGACCTGCAATGTTGAAACATTCGCAAAAAAAAGAGAGTATCAACGGTCAAAATAGAAATGGGGGGATAGGAAAAGAATAGAGAGAACAGGTAAGCACAGGTAAGGGGACATTGCTTTTCAGGGGCGTGGGGGGTGAAGCAAACGAAAGTCACATCATTCCACAGACCGGTCAACCTTCCACAAAGGCCTTTGGAGTGAGAGAGCGTGTGAAATCGAGGGGACTCTCTCACTTTTGCATACTCTCTCGTCCTAACCCTGGTCTGTAGGTTTGGAATCATGTGGAAAGTCTACCGGTCGCTCCAGGAGACGGCACCGATACGAGCAGATGGGGCGAATTGGGGAATAACTAGCGATAGTTGGCCTAGCCGAATGTGAATCTAGGGGACGGGATGGGGCTTATGTATCCGTATGCTAGAGTGCCACGCCCACTTTGTGGTAGCGTGTTAGTGCAACCGCGCCAGAGAGTAGAGGCCCAGTGGCAGTGACTAACTGGAGAGGCGCCGAGAGAGAGAGAGAGAGAGCGTGAAACGAGAGGGACAGAGAGTTAGAGATTTTTGGCGTCCAAAGAACGCTGTATCCTCTACGAGTAGAGGGTAAGTGTGAAGAGAACGATGAAGTGATCGAATATGCCTTCAAGCACGGTAGTGACCTCACACTTCTCAGAGTTGTTCACGCAACTTTGATCCACTACGTTTATCGATTTAAAAAATCTTGCCTAACTTCCAGCTGTCCTCTTGGAATTTTTTTCACTAGAAAATGAGACAATTTGATGTGTATCTATCTATCTGAGTGGGTCGACATATTTCTTCAGGAAGCTGGCAGTTGACGAAATTTCCAATTGAAGACTGACAACGTTATGTTGTAGTGCATTTGGTGAGAGTTGCGAATTTGCCATTACGGAAGTTCAAAAATGCTTCTACGCCTCAGGGAAAAAATATTGGTAGTAGTGACGTCACAAAACTTTTTCGTCAGATCGAATGGAATCTTTCCGATTCTTAGTGCGATCGATAGCCCATCGAAATACAAGAGTTTTTTACTCTCGCAACTTTTTTGATCAGAGTTCACGCAGCCCAGTTATTCATCAAAAACAGTTTCTCACTTAATTTTCAATACTACTAGAGGTCCTGCAAAATTTTCCCTCGTCCTACTACATCGCACGGCAGTTGCACACAATCTGTGAAAAACAGAGAATTTAAAAGTTTCTGGCAGGAAGTCAAAAACGGAAAAGTATACTCTGAATAAAATAAGTTCTCGATTAAAGCAATAAGGGTCAAATTCTGTGTTAACTGTAATATTTCTCATATTAGTTAGCGTTTGCAATGTTTCTGGTTACATTAGTGTATTCTAAGAGTGAAAAAACGCGAAAGTATTCAGGAATTTCCATAAAATTAAAAAGTTTGACGAAAATACTTACAGTACTTTCTCTCTCCGGAGGCGGACGGCTCATATTTTATTAAGAATTTCTTATACTTTTCCGTTTTTGACTTCCTGCCAGAAACTTTTACATTCTCTATTTTTCACAGATTGTGTGCAACTGCCGTGCGATGTAGTAGGACGAGGGAAAATTTTGCAGGACCTCTGGTAGAATTGAAAATTAAGTGAGAAACTGTTTTTGATGAATAACTGGGCTACGTGAACTCTGATCAAAAAAGTTGCGAGAGTAAAAAACTCTTGTATTTCGATGGGCTATCGATCGCACTAAGAATCGGAAAGATTCCATTCGATCTGGCGAAAAAGTTTGTGACGTCACAAGTACCAATATTTTTGCCCTGAGGCGTAGAAACATTTTTGAACTTCCGGAATAGCAAATTCATAACTCTCACCAAATGCACTACAACATAACGTTGTTAGTCTTTAATCGGAAATTTCGTCAACTGCCAACACTATTTCGATCCGCTCAGATAGTCTCTCATATGTATCAAGGTTGAAATGAAATTCAGACTGAAACTTCCGAACTAATATCCTTAGTCCACCGCGTCTTGGTGAAAAATAGGTAAATTTAAAAAAAAAATGTAGCAATATGTTTACGAACATCTCCCGTAGCCCGATTGATAATCATCGCCAACCTCTCAAGTAAACGACTACTTGTAACCACAGATCGTCTGGTTATGACAAAAAGAAAAAATCCAATATTTTGTTAATTATATTATATTAGTTCCTTATTAACTATTGACAACGAAGTAATAACTTATCCAATCGCGTTTGTAGTTATTTCTGATTTGCCCTCTACGTAATCTGACTCTCTATTTGATCGTTATACTCGCGTGTCCTTCAGGTGTACTACACAGAGAATGAATATACTAAGATGAGACACCGAGTATATGATATACTCAATATTGAGTATATTCACGAGTCGAGAGAGCGTGCGAAAACGAGAGAATATGCTCAATATTGAGTATATCATATACTCGGTGTCTCATCTTAGTATAGAATATACTCAACAGTAAGCATATATGAGGCTGTTCGCGAAAGGATCAATGAAATGGACGTACACTGAAATTTAAAAGTGGTACCAAAATGTACACACAGTGGTTATTGAAGGTGCTGATCATCATGGTGACATTGATTTTGCATTTCTCTTATCGGTTGGGGAGTACTGTAACTACCGTTTTTGAGGCTGATGTGTCATATCTCTTGAACCTTTCAACCGATTTCCAAGAAAATTTTTTTCTGCGGGTATTTTATGATGCTGATAACAATTGCATACTTTAGTAAGAAATATAAATAATTTCTCAAGTTTCAAAAAATTGTTCCAGAACACCTTTAATAAGAATCGCTGATTTCATATAACAGAAGATGCGCCGTTTTCTCAGCTTTCATATTCTTATGCGACATGTATACTTTAGACCTACCATAACAGTCGATAATGTCCTTTTTATTCCCAATTTTGTGTTTCAATGACCGCGCAGGAGAGTGCGAAATGAGAATGACAAATGAAAAATGATAACAAATGGTGATCTAATGGCCATTTCCGTAAAGAAATTGGGAATAAAAAGGGCATTTTCGATTCTTATGGTAGGTCTAAAGTATACATGTCGCATAAGAATATGAAAGCTGAGAAAACGGCGCATCTTCTGTTATATGAAATTAGCGATTCTTATTAATGGTGTTCTGAAACACTTTTTTGAAACTTGAGAAATTATTTATATTTCTTGCTAAAGCATCCAATTGTTATCAGCATCTTAAAGTACCCACAGAAAAAAATTTTCTTGGAAATCGGCTGAGAGGTTCAAGAGATATGACACATCAGCCTCAAAAACGGTAGTTACAGTACTCCCCAACCGATAAGTGAAATGCAAAATGAATGTCACCATGATGATCAGCACCTTCGATAACGTCAATCAAGAGATTTCCAGAAAATCGATGTACGAGGTCCTTCACAAAAGTTATTGATCCTCTCACAAACAGCCTCATATTCATTCTGGGTGTAGTAATGACGCTATCGTCAATTGTCGTATACCGCAATTCGCAGTCCGCAATCCCAATCCGCGAATTCGAAAAACGCAATCCGTAAATTCCTACTGACAATAATTTCCTAGCGAAGACTCAATTTCTCTCATTTTCAAGTCTTCCTACCCGGCTTTCTCCCTTGTGCCATATATTGTCTACTGATAAGACTTATGTTGATTTACTTGGATGACTCATTTCGAGTTACCTAATGATGACGCAATTTTAGAAATTTCTTTCCTATGTTTCAATAGAAAGAATTAATTAATGATGACGCAATTCTCTCTCAGGTCTTCTCCATCGTCATCCTCTACTTCCTGTGGATTCCTTTCTGCATGGTAGCATATCCATCGTAGTGAATCAGTACTTTTATCTGTGAACTCTTATCGCTGATCTCTGCATCTCAATGGCGACAGCGCGTGCGGTGAAGACGCTGCTTCTGGTGAGTTTGCGGTTTCACGACTGCACCATTAGACAATTGCTCTCTTCCATTCGTTCCAGTAGTGCGATTGCAATAGACTAAAATAGACAGAAATATAATAGATTGGGCCGTCATTTGGCAATAATGAACACTCAACGAAAGTCTGCTTATAGATTGCCTAGTTATGATGCAATTCCTGTTTTATGCCATTTCTCGCCGGTGTACGCCCTCCGTAGTATTGCACCATTTTTTAACGCGTATAGATTACCTAGTGATGGCAACATTGAGAAAATACGCCGGAAAGAGACGTTACATCGTTACATAGCAGTTTGATCTTTGGTCTCTGGTCTTTTACTTTTCGAATAATACTCCGAAATGACTCAGAAACTGCAGTTGTATTTCTAAATATGCTTTTTGATCTTTGCGCAGACACGAAAATGAACAAGACGGTGAAAATCGCTTGATAATTTTGGTTCTGCAATAAATAATTTCACAGCTAACAATTCAATCTCGGATTTTCCTTTCACCTACTAAATAATATGCGCGAAACTGTTAACAAGCCGTTAACGCCAAGGAAAACATACACAGAGAGAAAACATACTAGGAATACGACATCAAGTTGGCACGCCTACTAATATATAAGTAGGGCCTTAGTAGGCCCTACTTATATATTAGTAGGCGTGCCAACTTGATGTCGTATTCCTAGTATGTTTTCTCTGTGTGTAAAGTCACAGCAGGGTAAAGAATAAATATTCAACGAGTATTCAGAGTAACAAATAGAATCTGCGATTTAAAGTTTCACAACTAGTTCCACTGCGAATTTGTGTTTCAGCTACTTCATAACATGCTCGATATTGTAAGCACACCGCTTACGAAGACAACCATCAACACGGTGTACGACAACCTGAAGGGCGACAATCGTACCTACTCCGAAGAAATCGTTTATGTGATCGAGAAATCGCGCGCCTCGTGAGTTTCGATCTTCAATCTTTGACACTAGAACCTTTCATGGAAATCGGTTATGTACTGCATAAAGATAGCGCCACGCGAGTCGGAGAGTTGGAGAAGAAGACTAAGGTTCCGCAAGTGAGAAGTCTCCAAAAAGAGACATTGATTGAAATATTGTCTCATATAAAGTGGTCGAACTTTGGGGGGGGGGAGATTATCACAGCTCTTGACTGGGGCAGAAGAGAAAAGTGGACTGACACGTCTCCCATTATTCGCATCTCAATTAAATGATACACCAATTTTCGTATGCAAAATCATCCTTCTCCGTCGCATTGCCATCTTATTGAGAGAATTATGATATATTTAGAATCATCTTGAGAGAATGTGCTTCTTGAGAGAAATATACAGACGGAATGTATGACGTGTGCACACTCAGCTACCGGGTTTCGTACTGTATCGAATCATTGGCTGATTGTTCAAATTATTCGCAGAAGACGTAGTCGTCGTCGATTTCGGTTGATAATTTTGATTCAGCCAGAGTAAAAGGAGATGCGCCTGAAGTATTGGAATAGTTTAAGAAGTGAGAGAGCATGCGAAATCGAGAGGGACTCTCTCACTTTAGCATACTCTCTCGCTCTAACCCTGGACTGTAGAATTGGAATCATGTGGGGAAGGGGGTTGAAATTCCGACGTGGAAGTATTGTACTCGCCGACTTCCCTCTCCATTTCACACAATCTCTCACACACAACGCGGCCTGCGTTCCTTTGTTCTCCACATTTGCAATTTACAATACATTCCAAGAACACAACCCTACACATGATTCCAAACCTAAAGAGCAGGGTTAGAGCGAGAGAGTGTGTAAAAGTGAGAGAGTCCCTCTCAATTTTACACGCTCTCTCACTCCAAAGGCCTTTCTGTAAGGTTGATCGCCCTGTGGAATGATGTGCCTACCCCCGTATCCATGACGGGATAAACAAAGAATCACTGAATGATTGTGTGGTTGAATTGGACCCTAATTTTATTTTCAATGTTTTATTTTAGATCAACGAAGAATGGAACATTTGCGAGTATATTTTGCCATATTTGAATGTCGCGTGAAACCTAATACCTGCGAGTGTGCGCACAAAAGTGCGCGACAAACAGAAATTTGCCGTCACATTCTACACTTTGAGGATGATTCGATATTTTAGTTTCTGATCTTGCTTATACTACATGTAAAATGCATGCTCATCTTTCACCTGTGCTCTAGGCACAGAACGTTCCTTGATCACATTGAAAAAGCACATTACTTTTCCCATTCAATATTCAATCTGTTCTCTCCAATGAAAACGATACGCCCATAAGAAACTGTTTGAATATTGAAATGATCGAGGTAGGCAATTCGTAACGAGATACAACAGAGAACAGAGAGAGAGAGAGACAGACGCGATATTAATATTTGGGATCCATATAAAAGCGACCAGTCAGACGTCTAGACCATTCTACGGTTCATTCCTACTCTTTTCCATCTCCTTTATCAGAAATGGCTCTTCTGGTGATTCTCCTCTCTTCTCTGGCTGTTGCTTCGGCTCAGAGCTGCTCATGCGAGACTTCTAACACCCAATTCACCGATCAGTACTTCAATTGTCCCCTCGACAATTTCTGTAGTGACTCGCTTGTTTCCTCAGCTTGTGGAAAAGTTTGCCATACATCGGGATCCTTCCACTCCTCGGTAGAGCATGACAATATTTATGGATTTTACAGTATACATTCAGCCCTATGATGACGCCGATGTTTCCAACACCTACGGTAGCCTCAACTGTGCTGGATCGCTTTTCGACTCTGATAACTACGGAGCTCCTCTTTGTGCCTATTCCACTCCTTCCAATGGTTGGATTAATTAAATAATCAATAATTAAACTACTATTCTCAGTTCTCTCGTCTTCGAATGCATGCAACGTCCCTTCTTTCGCCTGTGCCGGATGTGATTCCTCCAAAGTCAAGTATTTCGACTACGATTCCACTAAATTCCAAGTGCTCTGCGAGTCCGGAGTTCTCCAGTACACGGTAATTGTTCTAAACTCGATAGTATCAATCAATACTCCACAGTACTCCGACAACACTACTGCTGAATTCAACGGTCGTCTCTTCCTGAACAAGAACACTTGCGTTTTCACTGGAGGAAACGATGGATCCAAGACCATTACTTTCGTTTCGTGCAAATGTGAGTTGTCTTTCAATAAACAAATCAATAATCCTCTCTTTCAGCCAAGCCCAATGAGATCGATGCTTGCGTCGTTCAAGGAGGTTCTCCTGCCGGAATCACCGGTCACTGCCACTTCGGAACTTGCTGGCTGTACTGTGAAAACAACAAGCAGCTCTCTTTCCAGAAGGTACAACATCTGTCGATTTATTAGTATGATTAATGATTCATTTCAGTACGGGACCGGAGCCAGAATCAACATCGACAATCTTCCTTGCGAGAATGGATTCTCCCAGTACGGACAAGTAATTGCTTCAAACCTTGAGTGCAACTGAACCATTTATCTCGTCGTACAATAAAAGAAGAATCGAGAAACATTAATTTAGTTGCTACACATAATATGAACAATAACTTTATCCATCATACAGATACATGTCATGGGAATGAGATTACTCGTCGGGTCAACTGAACTGAACTTGAACTCAGTTCTCATTGAACCAAGCCTTCTTAAGAAGTCGGAGGTATTGGGCTTCCTCGGCTGCAATTTTTTTTGTTTATTGAAAGGATGATTAATTGTCTCTATTAAAATATTGGAGCAATTCGTACTGCCTAGTTGATTTTGCGTTGCCACTCTTTTACATGTACAAGAAATTCCATGGAGAATAATGACGGCGCTGCATAAGTCTTTTTACTTCAATCACTCACAAAGTGCGGGTTTCTCGCAGCTGCGACCGTTCCTGCTGCAGACGTAGTTATTCGGGCAGCAACCGTGGCTGCAGCAAGTCGCCTGCAGCATTGATTGTTCACCGTCTTTAGTCAAATCTATGCATTTTTTGACTAAATAATAGCCCACGATATTCCGCAGCAGTAGAGAACTATACAATCATTGCTGCATTACTAACAACAAAGATGGTAATAATAATCCAATAAAGAAAACTCGCACATCAGCGATCGGACAGCAAGCGGGCTCGGCGAAAGGTCCTTCTTCATCATCGAGCTGAAATCACGCTTATCACGATAGTTCATTCAGATACAACTGGTTATAAGGCTGGTGGGATGATAATCAACGGACTATTCAAAGTAAGCAAACTCAAGAACGTTGTGTGTCGGGTGTTGTGCAGATTGTGTCCGGGGACGTGTGTCCCGACGTCCGCAGACACAACACAGACACAAGAACAGACACGCCAAATTCTCGAGAAAGGTTTGACTCTCCGTGGCGCAATTCAAAACGTACCATCTGACAACAAGTGTGTCCCTTCGAGCATCCAGTAGTCTTGCCGCATTCAATGGGGCGTTTCTGCTTCTGAGTATTGATTTAAAATATTAGTTTTCGTTTGAATGTACACGAATATACGATGCGATTACACTTTACTGACCTTTTCTGAATTAAAAATAATAGTGAAACACAAATCTCACCTCAGAGACGCTAAATCTAGGCTTGACATCTCTGTAGTTGATTGTCTGTTTCACGACATTCGGAGTTGAGGGGAACTTGCGTAGGGAAGGAATGACCCGTCTGGTGGTGAAAATGTCCTGATAATGCGAAACTGATTGAGAGCGCGCTGTCGAATCGGTTGATTAAGAAATTCAGTTTGTTAAAAATCATGCCAGACATTCGCATGAGTCTTAATCACAAATAGCGAGAAAGCCCCAAAAAAGTACCCGTTAACCATTCAACAATTTTAATATTATATATATTTGCAGAAATTCGAATTGCTTTCTCACCTTGCCTGCTTGTTGTCTGCATCTCTCACTGGAAGCGTCGCATCTGATGAAAAGCAAATTCTTCAAAATTTAAGGTCGAATCCAACTGAGTTTCACGCTACTTCCATATCACCAATTTTCTCTCGAACACTGATGGTATCCACGTGTTTCATTCTTGAAAATGTAATATTTTGTTATATAATATAATATTGGTCATGAATAAACAATATAGCGGAGAGCTATTTACCTGTATCCATCAGGACAGCAATGCATGTGATCCTGGCAGCAGACTGCGTGAGGCGAAGGACAGCAACCAAACGCGCCCGTTTCGAGCTCGCAGCAGGTCGTGACTTCAAAAGTGAAGAATCGATGTTTTTTATCACGACGACGCATGTAGCAGAGATATATTCTGCTTCAATAATAGTTTCAGAAAACATTCCGTTCCTACACTCCAATCGAAGGTTAAAGCGACTGATTGATATGATGACACTATGAAACGGCAAACTCACTGGGCGGGCATCTGTCCTTTCCTCCAGGGCAGACGATGTCTTCATTGACGGAGACATCGATGACAGGATCAGTCTGAAAATTCAATTATCGATACCTTACTTAGTACAGTAATCTAATATGAAGTACTGTAACCAATCGATACCTCTTCCTCTTCACTGCTCTCTTCCATTCCCTTGTTGGTCTTGCGCGCGCGGTACTTGCGCATCATTCGAGTCACCTCGCCCTGTAATTGCATAGAGATGATGCAATTCTTTAGTGGTATCAATGAAAATGTGTAATACAGAAGAGCTGAAATAAGATTTTTATTTTTAAAAAAAGTCTGTTCGTCTTACATTCCAGAATGTTTTTATATGTTTCATGAAATCATGAATTCCTAGGGCTCACATTATAAATTAATATATCTCCCTTTTCTTCATTGTCAATGCGCAATAGATAAATAATAAATGTGCTCATTCTGCGATGCAGGAGTTCTGAAATCTTGCCTCATTGATAGGGTTCTCTTATTGGAAATTATTGGAATTGAATTCATCGCTCCTCTCTCGGTTTCACACACTCTCTCGCACGCCTTGCGGCCTGCGTTCCTTTGTTCTCCAAATTTCACAATTCCATTTGATTCCAATAAGGGAACCCTACTCATTGACCAACGATCGCTTCACCACCATTTCCTTAACCAAAAGAATTCCATTCAATATCTCTTCACTCTTGCATCTAAAGAAATATATTTTAAATGGCTCTCATTTCCTACGTAAAACTAATCTAAAGTTATCAGAACTCATCCTCACATTTGCTCCCGAGCACGTGCCCTGTTCCGTGTCGCACTGCTGTCCCCCAGGGCAGCAATGCAGATGGTCCTCGCAGCACGTCGCCTCGGGCATCGGACAGCAACCGTACTCGCCTGGCGGTACGTCTGATTATGATTACGTATGGATGACGCAATTGTCGCTATTATAAAGTCACAAACACTCGTTCAAAATAATAAAACGTTCCGCTCCTAAACAACAGATACGGCTGTGAGAGAGCATGCAAAAACAAGAGACACGCCGAGGTATAGAAAGAGAGTACACCACCAGTAGTCCATTTCATGAACGTATCATTTTAAAATTGTAATATCTAATCACTAGACTTGGTGAAATCTTCCCGCTCTTCTCATTCATCGCACTCTTTAAATAATTCGCCAATTTTCTCGTTCTCTAAATGTACTATTCCCACATTACTATTATTCCCGATCAAAACACTTCTTGTTAGCTACTCAAGGATGGTGTTAGAGATGATGAAATTGCCACCTCATTTGAATTCCTCCATCTGTAAGATATTGAAACGCATACCATCTGCGAGGAGGCAGCAAGTGGCCGATTCAGGACACGAATACTCGGGATTCGGGCACAGCTTCCCGATCTGTGATTTTTTTCATTTAGTTAACCCTAGCATCAACGAATGTCGCTCTGTATCTCTGATTTATTGAAGCATTGTTTGAAACTTTCATCTGCCTTGAACAACAGAACTACTGGTTACTTTTTTTCATTTCGTGAGTTTAGATACGACTATACTAGTTTGGAAAGACATCCACACACTTGAGTATTGGCCGGGAAACACATCCCTGATTACGGGCACTACGAGAGGGAAAGAGACAATATACATTACTGATCTAATTTTATTTTCATTACTGAAGACTGTCCCGTTTCGTTGAGGGGCTCTTTTCGCCTTTCATGGTTCTTTGCAATAATTTAAATATATTGTGTTGGTTATTTTTCGAGTGGAAATAAGATGTGTGATCGAAAGTGGTATGGTCAGGCGGTTGAACACTTGAGTAGCTTCTCACATCATTCCACAGACCGGTCAACTTTACAGAAAGGCCTTTGGAATGAGAGAGCGTGTGAAATCGAGAGGGACTCTCTTACTTTTGCACACTCTCTCGCTCTAACCCTGGTCTGCAGGTTTGGAATCATGTGTTCTGAAACTCACCGTGATCGCGACGAGCGCGCACAAGACGAGCGAGCGGCGCAGCATCTGAAACAAAACATTGGAAAGTTCATTCGTGTGACACGCTTGAACAACGTAAAGTGAGATCGAGGTTGACAACGCCCGCTCGTATTTTAAAAGGCGCTCATTTTTTTCACGGAAGATGACGAGTAACGGGATTAATTAAAACTGAAATCTCCCTTCTTTCGGGGAAAACCAGATTAGTGGGAAAAGAAAGATAGAGTGATAAAGATGATTTAAAAAATCGATAATCGAAAGGTGATGGGCAATGAATGACACGCGCCCGACGGAGTGAGATGATTGACCTGTTACCATCCCCCCTTTTGACTGTTATCGTCGCTCATTTGGTTCCTATCAATAACCGTTATCACTCGTGGCGAGTGACCGCTTGCACTAGCAGGCACAGGGATAGTGATAAGAAAGACTGGACGATTCTTGGAAATTTAAAAATTGACGAACGCGATCTAGTGATTCATCAGAGCACGGTCTTGTGAGTAAGTAATACAGACGAAACACCAAGGTCATAGGTGAATTCAAGCCGGCCCGAAGTAATGTTTTTCGTCTAATTCTAAACGTAATTTAAGAAAGTAATTTGTTTTAACAGGCACAGCGCGAGTGATAAGAGGGTGGGGGATTGGACGATTCTAAGAAATTCAAAATTGTTGGACGCGAACTGAGCTGCGATTCATCAGAGCACGGTTTTGTGAGTAACTAATACAGACGAAACGCCAAGCTCATAAGTGAAATCAAACTTTTCTCTTCTTGTAGTTCTAATTTCATATTTTTTAATAAAACGACAGACCGCTTGCACTAGTAGGCACAGCGCGAGTGATAAGAGAGAGAGATACATTGGACGATTCTAGGAAATTAAAAATTACTGGACGCGATCTATGCAAGAGTGATTCGTCAACGATGCATAACTAATACAGACGAAACACCAAGCACAGCGAGTGACCGCTTGTACTAGCAGGCACAGGGATAGTGATAAGAGAGATTGGACGATTCTTGGAAATTCAAATTTGCTAGACGCGATCTGCACGAGTAATTCGTCAAGGCATGGCCTTATGCGTAACTAATACAGAGGAAACACCAAGGTCACAGGTGAAATCAAACTTTTTTCTTATTCTAGTTCTAATTTAATAATTTTTAAAGGAAATGACTAACCGCTTGCACTAGCAAGCACAGCGCAAGTGATAAGAAGAGTGATTGGTCGATTGTAGGATATTGAAAATTGTTCGACGCGATCTAACGAAGACCGAAAATATTTGTAATTGAAAAGGGGGTGAAATCAGGAGATTCTATTGGATTGAGCGCTACAGATACTGGCCATAACATTTCTGGGGAACGGGCAAGACAAGAAACACTGATCTAACGGGATAACTCCGTGTGTAGCTAACACATGCGAAGCGCCAATCTTACAGGCCAATGGAGATTGGTCGAAAAACAAGCATCGGAAACATTGAAATAAGGAGTTGTATCATTGAAAACGGTGGAAGTGAGTAATCACTTGCACTATCAGACACAACGAGATTCTAGGATTAGATGATTTCATTTTTTTCTATTCAAAATTGACATGATCTAACGAAAAAAGTCAGTTTTTGTCGCAAACGGATGAATACGAAACGGGAATGTTAAGGGCTAATGCAGCAACGTATTTGAGGAGAACAGTACCGATACAGATGTGACAATTACAATTCGTAAATAACATATTAGGGTGTCCCAAAAGTTTTGCGACTTTTAGTTTTTCAATGATATCATGCGAACTACAACCTGTACTTCCGAACCTTCTCCCACGATGATATAACACACCATTGGTCTATCTAACAAAATGTTAATTTCGAGTAAAGATGGCATAGTAATGACGCAATATTAGCAAATGCTCAATGATGCCAATTTTTAGACCCCATTTTCGAGAAGTAAAATCTAGATGAATATGAGAGCCAAAAATTCCCAATAATGTTGCAACGTAGAGCATACGTTCAGCAATAATTTCATACCCTAAACAGTGGAATTCATAAACTTGCAAAGGAAATAAAAAATCACTTTCAAAACTCCTGAAGCTGCAAGGTTCAATGTTTTCAACATATTTAATTATCTGATGTCTTGTTGGAGTTTGTTCAATATGACATGGCTTATAATTCATTATTAATGGCTACAATAATTTACATATCGATTGCGAAGTGATTTTCTAAAATTTTCTGAGATTTACGTGGAAAACCTAAAATTGCGTAGGGATGACGAAATTTGCTGTTACTTCGCACAGCTATGTATTTCCTTCTCTGAAGCTATTTGCAACTAAAATGGGAATTTTCGTGTCATTCCTAATGGTAAAACTCGAATGAGTTGAGTGCTTTACAGTAATCGCGATTGCTCAACTTAAGATCTATAGTTCAAGTAACAATATAAAATTGATGGTGAGATGTTGGTCTCATTATAGAACTATACTAAGTTCCCTTCGGGATAAGCAGCGGAGAAAAAATCGAGCAGTCGCAAAACTTTTGGGACACCCTAATATTTTGATAAAAATTTTGTTTTAAAGTCGCGTGAACAAGTGCGAGTGATAAAGGAAGACTATTCGATGATTATCGAAGATATACAGTGACGGAACGCAAACCACATGATTACAAACCAGGGTTAGAGCGAGAGAGTGTACAAAAGTGAGAGAGTCCCTCTCGATTTCACACGCTCTCTCACTCCAAAGGCCTTTCTGGAAGGTTGACCGGCCTGTGGAATGATGTGAAACGGATGCAACACGCCATGATACAATGGATGCGAAACAGCGATCTTACAGGGCAATCTCACATGCCACAAGTCGTCGGATAGAAGAGGTATGATGCAACGTTGTAGAAATGGTTATTGAAATGTCGCTTAATTACGGCCATTTTGGCAACGAAATCAGCGAGTATCTGCTTCGAGTGATAAGAGGGTTAAATCGGGCGATTCTAGGAAACTGTTGATAGAAGGCGACAATAACTGGCCATAGAAATACTGGAATCAATCAAGTAGTTGTATAAAATAAACACTAAAATCTAACGGGGAGCTCGAGATTCTTGAAGAACGGTATGGTAAGCGATAGTCTTGCTCTAGATTGGTTTGGAAATTTCAGCGGGTGAACGTTTCATAATCCCTCCAGGAAGGGGTCGTGAACGAGAAAGTGCAGAAAACGGTGAGAGATCCTCACACTTTTGTACTCATCGAACGATTCAACGCACGTGAATAAAAGATTTATTTTCAATAAAAATACCATAGTATTTCAGGACACGTAATTACAAAGTAGGATACTCGCAAAGGCCAATGATCTTGGACTGGTGGGCATAGAAATTTTGTCTCTTCGACAATTGTGAGTATTACAGGGCACTATTCAAAGAGCTATCCAATGAAGCTTGCCTCGCTGAATAAGTGCTGCTCGCGAAACTGATAAAAAATCAGGAAAAATCGGACGATTCCCATTAGCGGAGAGGTAGGAGATAGCATCTGATTAGGAGATGCTAAATTCAGGAAATACCTTGAACATGACAAAAAAATCGAAAGCATCTAAAATAGCATGGAAAAAAAACTTTTAAAATGAGCCCTTGTTGCACGATTTGTAGGTGGCCAATGTTAAAGCCTCGTGCGTGATACGTCAGAATTTTCCTCTTTCGTTTTTGGTCACACAAGCGAAGCTTACAACAATTAATTCTGAACCATCGCACATTATCACATGGATGGAACGCGGATCTGCCGGAGCTCAACAGTCTGCGCGGAACACGAAACATTTCGGCGCGCGTTACAGATAATTAAATAGAGGTAATTAACGCATTGGTTCTGACAAATGGTGGTGGTCGTTTGATGATGAAATGATCGTAGTGACCTGTGATCACTCAAGAATTTTGGAGGTTAAACCTCCCTGTCGCAGTAACACTCACAATCAGCTGAGAAAGGTGCTAAAGGTTTGAAAGTGAGACAGTCACAAAGGCGGGAAAGTTGCTACATCGAGGTGTTATGCAACATTAGGAACGTGAGAATGCAATAGAAATATGTGAAGATTACCCGATTTCCCTCAGGATCAACATTACAATATTTATACTACTGAGTGATTGGATGGAATGTGGAATGTTATGAGGTCGCAGTAACAACTACGTGATAAAATTCGAGCTGGTGAGAGAAAACCTTCATTAGACACGTGAGAACGCTCATACACAGCATTCGAAACAGAGTCGGCGAGAATGAGTTAGAGAAAGAGAGAGATGTCGAGAGAGTGCGCGAAACGAGAGAGGCAGACAACGAGAGAGGTTCTTGGCATGTTGCCAACACGATGCCGTGTCATAATGGTGCTTAGTCGGTGCCGGTTTGCTCGGGTGAAAGGGAATGACAATTGGGAGAAAAAGCTGTTCCAAGGAAGAATGACCGGATGATATAATCACGCGTTCTAATGCCAAAGAAAAGTAACTGCGTAAATTGTAAAGATTATATAGATGTAAATACGTAGATTTCAAAGATACTCATCTCGAGCATGGAACACTTGGAGAAGCTGTTCCAAGGAAGAACGGCAGCATACCATTTGATGATTTTCCGAAGCACGACGAATGCGCGGAAATGAATATGTGACTTAAGATTACTGAAATAAGGGATGTGGATGTTTTCGGAGGTTGTAGTTCTTACGATAAAGGTAGGATGAGTACACACAGAAAAAAAAACATACTAGGGATACGACATCAAGTTGGCACGCCTACTAATATATAAGTAGGGCCTACTAATATATAAGTAGGCGATTAGTAGGCCCTACTTATATATTAGTAGGCGTGCTAACTTGATGTCGTATTCCTAGTATGTTTTCTCTCTGTGTAGGTCTACGTGACCAACGAGAACTGTCTGGCCACTTTGGTGCTTCTCTTAGTTTTGTAGAGAGCTGAGACGAATTCCTCAAGTCTGACTCACTTCCCTGATTGTCGCAGTTCGGTAACTAGAGTGCGGCAAAAAGGTCTCGTCATTACACAAACTCTCTCGCTCACCGACCGGCGTAGAGAGAGCGCGCAATGAAGAGAGCATTGCCCGTTTGCCGCAGTCTACTTGCGAAAGTATCTAACTTGTGCGAAATGATCATGCAACAGTATGCACGTACATTTCAGCGTGATGAGTCAGTAGGGTAAAGTTCGATCTATTTTATTACAGAACTCTAGTTTTCTCAGTATTTCACGCGATTCTAAAGCCTAACCAACGCTCTGCATAAGAAGAATGGTTGGGTGTGTGAAAAAGAAAAGAAGATTATATTTTTTGTCTATCTCACTTTCTAACATTTTATGTGCAGCGTTTGATCTCACCCTGGAGCTTCGGAACAATCCGATCGATGATATCATGATGAAACGGACAACGTTCGACCTTTACTATTGCAGAAGTGTACTTCTCACAGATTTGCACATCCTTCCTTCATCCCCGCAATTGCTCTTCAGAAGGGCAGATGTCGAATGCGGACATCTTTTGAAATATTCTTGGAATATTTTTCTCTCTCGTATCCGGACCATGGAGATTTCGTTTGTGTAATCACACAATGAATTTGAGAGTTTGGTACTTAAAGTTCCATTATTTCCTGAATTCGCTTAATTTATAAAACAAAAAGAATAACAATATTATGAATACGGTAGAACTGTATTTTAGAAATAATTTCCGGTGACCATTCCGGAGCCGGGTCCGTAGTTTAGGGGAAGCAATACCGTATATGACGCGGGCGACGCTTTACTATCGCCGACTGAGCGCAACTGTTGACCATGGTTCTACTCCGAATTTTCTCGACTCGCACTTGTTTTCACAATGCATTGTAGTTCGCACCGCGTCACTGCGCTCTTTCGTCATGAGAATTTGAAAGTTCCAACTCGATTTCATCGAAATTCGAGCTAAAACAGTTAAAAGAATTGTTTTCTCGCTATTTTCCCTCTTTCCTCCGTGCAGTTCGCGATGTTTATCTTGCTTGTTGTTGCGCTATACGAATCGCCCGGCATAGGACGAGAGTAATTGTGCATTATTGCATTTCGAAACATGTTTCAGAGCCCACTTTGACCTTTCCCATACCTTAGAACAACCGAAAGTTCATTTATCATCGAGTGACCGTGCCCGTCATCTTGTTTTCTCTTCCTTTTTTCTCGAGTATCCATTGATTTTTCAGTAATCTAGCGATGACCACTCGCCGGAAAACGTCCGAGGCGGCGGGCGGCGACGCGCGCCCCTCCGCTCTGCCAAAAGCCGGCGGCAACCAGCCCGGAACCGTCGTGGGCTTGCTGCTCGGGGTGCGTTTCACACTTTCATTCTACTAAATGATCGTGGGGTATAGCTACTTCAGACTTAAGGCAGAAATCAGCTAGAAAACAGAGCTAATTCGGTTGATAGAGCTGAAGTCGCGCCGCTTTTCAGCTACATTTACAGCGTCTTTATGTCTTCTAACTGAAGTAGCTATGCTTTCCGCCAAAAGTAGCTTTACCCTACGAGCGCTGAATAGTAAAATACTATTTTATTACATTAGAATATATTCTATGTGGTGGAATAATTTGGTTTGTGCACTTTACCTTTGACTTGTTCCTAAATCGCAGATGGTACAGGGTTTCAGCCTGATAATGGTGCGCTTTGCACTGCTCTTTAATTAGAAGTTGCGTTAGTTGTGTTATAGTGCTCTAGAAATATTATTTTAAGTGAAACGAGGTTGTAGCACGTGATTTTTTCACCAGGCCAGTATATGGAAGGTTTTGACAACACTGTTTAGCCCTGCACTTGTATCGAATTTATTATGTATTATCAAGCATATTGCTCTTCCTATATCTAATTTATTATCTCTTCCCAGGTGGCCTCCGTCTATCTCTCGATTCCCGCCCGCAAGAAGGCCATGTTCTACCTCATGTGGGTGGCCATCCTCTCTCTCGTCTCCGCCCTCTACGACTTCGATACCGCCCACTCATACTGGACCCAGGTACGGTAGTTTTGGGCCGAGTTACGGCAGTTTTGGACTGGATTATGGTAGTTTTAGACTTTGTTACGGTAGTTTTGGGCTTGGTTATGGTAGTTTTATACAGATACGGTAATAATAATGTGTGGTTACGGTAGTATCGATTGCTCATCATTCTGGGTCGCAGATACGGAAGTTCCTTCGATAATAAAAGTAGTACCACTCCTACTGGACACGGTAGTTTTGGGCTGGGTTACGGTATTATCGATTTTCTGCCACTCCTAGCAGAGATAAGCAGTCGATAGTGATGTACTCGTCTCAGCCTTCTATGCATTAGACTAGTCCAATTACGCGAAATATATTTCCTGTACATGTCGCAAAACTGCCTGGTCGCTGTTGAGCAGTTATTTGTGCTGTTGTTCTGTCCTCTTCACCCTAAGATAGCAATAATCGATTGGGAGTGGTGTTAAGATGCACTTATAGCTGTTTTCGATAGTAGCTTATGCGGTGTTAGTTTTTTTCTTCGGATAATCTATTGAATAATGTTTGATTTGAAGTTTGATTTGAATTCGCGCAATTTGCTAGAAGAACAATCGACGCGAAACGTAGTTTTTTGTATGATGCATCTCTAGCTCTTATGGAAAGCGAGATAAGAAAATTCCAGGATTTAAAATCAAGCTCTATTTCATCGTTTTCCCTCCGAATAGAAAACGGTCACTGTTTTAGTTGCGTATTGCATGAATATTTTTGAACTTCAAAAAAAGGACTGAGACCGACTGACTGAGTGGTCACGGAGTATTATGCATTTCATTTATGTAGCGTGAAAGCACCATGTTGCACCAATGATCGAAGTAAAATAAAGTCATAATAAATTAAGTAACGAATTTATAACTCCGATTTACGGTAATATGATGTAGAAGCGAAATTTATATGTACAGTAATATTTACGGAATTCCTGCATAGATATTTAAGTAACTTGTATTATATTGTGCAGAAGCACAACGTCTTCAACCAGTACGGCGTCAAGATCGGGTGGTTCTGGACGGTCGCCTGCGTCGGTCCCTTCATCTGGTTCGCCAGCAAGGCCGCCAGTCCGGAACGGTGAGGGTAATTATCGATTAATTGAAGTGGTCGGGTTATGATACTTGTATTTGCAAGTCATTACTATTCAATAATTTTAAATAGTTGATTTTGTGGAATTAGTGAATTTTGGAACTTCGAATTATCAGTTTCAATCGGCTTGTACCCTTCACGTTTCAGCCTCGCTCTACAATTTTCTGCTAGTGCTCCTGTTCAATCGTACATCGTTTAACGCGTGCTATTAAATATCACATCTCTCCATTGAAACCAGTGTTTCTTTTGGCCCCTCAAATAAATGACATCCCTCTCCCACGATCGCAGTTTGAGGCCAATTCGCTCGTGAAATTTTAGGGAAAAATATAATAGTTTGCTGGAGCGTGTGCATCGCTGACCTCGTGACGCCTCGGTCTCACCCTTTTTCAAAATCTTAAATTGACCCTCACAGATGAATAATCAATAATTGAACATTCGAAACTTACTAGTTAATATAATAATCAATGATTCTTTCAGTGATCGGACGCTGCTCGACACCCTCCGCCTGGTGACCGCGACCGGGTTATGGTATTTCACCGTCCAAGTGTACGTTTTATTTATTGGAGTTACGATACAATTTCTATAGCTATTTCAAGTGTACTAAAAGTATGGTCAAAACTATAATAGGTATGACTGTGTCGCTCCTTTAGCATACTTATTAATGATATTGTTTAAATGTATACCTATCTATTTACTTTCCCTATCTGTTTACTATCAACGTGTGTTTTCAAATTCAAAACAGTAGAGCGGTCGGATTGCGTATATTCTCCATTTGGTAGACAAAGGTTGGCAGAAAAAAAAATATAATGCTTCCTTTCTCCAGATTCCACCGTATCCTACACGCGACCTCGCGCTGCGATGTCGGCGGGATTACGGTGGGCAGGAGCGAGTGCTCCGTCAAAGGAGGTGAGTGGGGGTACTGTACCGGGGAATACTGTAGTTATCGATTTGGTGTTGATTATAGGTCTTTAACCTCTAACTGTTTTCTGTTCTGACCGTATCAGACGCACTGGTTTGTATCTCTCTTCTCACAGGGTCACTTTTGCGCTTCACGAGATTGTATTCTAGCTTAGGTGGCTAAACTCGTGATCTTCGCATCAGTGGTGTTGGATAAACCTAGAGAATAATTCAAGACCAAATTTAAGAGGTGCACTATTTGCCGCTCAGCAGTGTAGTTTTTTAATACCTAAGTAATTTAATAGTAATATAATTATTTTATGTTCGATGGCAGGTCACTGGCTGCTCGGAATAGACATCTCCGGCCACTGCTTCCTCATGCTCTTCTCCATACTCATCATCAGCGAGGAGGTACGGTTGCAAATTCTGGTTTGGATTACGGTAACGACTACCGGTTCGACCGGGTTACGGTAGCAGTAGGGTAGAGTAGCGTAGATGGCATAGGACGCAGAGAGTTTGGCTTGCGAGATGGTACAATACCGCTTGCCGCGTCTATTGGGAACTGCTTAGTCAATGGGTTTCATCAGCTATTGCAATTAGGGTGTATTGAATAGGTCAAATGGGTTTTTCGCAAGTTCGCAATTAGCATAGGGCGGAGGATGTAGACAGAGGCCTTCATGTGTCTGTCCTGCACTCTCTCGCTACGTTAATCCGGTTTATATGCAAAGTGCAGAAGTGCCTATCTTCGTACGCGAAGACCTATTTGACATATGGTGTATTGTGTTTCATTCATAATTGAATGCGGACGGGCAAAGAGATTACTGGAATGGAAATGCCTTTATTTTTCTATCGTAGTTGAAGCGCAAATGTGTATGGTGGTCAAACTTGTTTAAAGTCGCTTAACATTCCAGGAAAAACATATATCCATTCTTAATTCTATTCAGAATAGACAATGAGTGATTTCCGATTGCATTTGGATTACGATAAAGTAGGGACAGTCATACTGAATAAATGCTACTAAATTCTAAAACTACTTAATGCGTTGGACATGTTGATGATATCGATGGAACGGTTTCATCCAGTGCTCGAATGAAACAACTTTAGTTATAATCACAATTTGAAACACGCATTTGCCATGTCGTCGAATGGTTCTCGACGGTAGGCACTTGGAGAAATATAATTTATTTGCACCTAGTTTATTCTAGTCACAATCGCTACTCATATGTCAAATATGTTCTCGCTAGCGACAATAATCACTTCTGCACTCCGATCCATGTCGGCAAACCGACATTTTATAAAATTTGAACCATTATTTCAGCAAATTTATCGAAAATAGTGTGATATGCACTAGAAATTTTTGTCATTTGCACCGGAATTTCTGCGAGAGCCACATTTTATCTTGTTTTTTCCTCAACCACGCGTAATGGGTGCTCTATCACGTCGGCGTTACGCAGCAAGAAGATCACTATCGGCGATCTTTCCAGAGCCACGAGCGCATTGATTAGGTATCATCACTACCATTACCTGCAAATGAAACTACATTGCATTTGTGTGGCTACTGAAGCGCAAAACTAGCTTGCGAGTGGTTGAAAGGGTAAACCGATTCCTCGTGATCGACCCCTCCAGCAACGTTTTCCAGGGGAAAGAGTATGCACGAGACAGGTTTTCGTTTTCACAAACGCTCTCGTCCCTGACGCCCTTCTGGAGAGTCTACTGTCAGTTGGGATAATGTGTGTTGGGGGCTGATTCAGGGTGAAAGATTGTGTGCATGCCGCACGATGGCGTATTCAGTTGAATGATGCTAAAAGTATTGATGTGTCTCTACTATTTCCATCACTGGCAGGCCGTATTGTTATTTTGTTGGAAGAGCATTTCAATTATCCATTATTCTAATGAATCCAGTTGTTCTTGTGTATCAACGTTGAAACACTGAAGTTACTGTTCGAAATTCGCAAGCGGGCAATACATTTATGCATGCTGCTTTCGATCATTACGCATCTGTCTCATGCGAGATGATCTGGTGGATTTAAATACAATCATTAATATTTGTCTTTGCAGGCGCCGGCGCTGCGCGCTTTCCTGCGGGCGGCGCGCGACCGTCCCGAGCACGCGCGCCAGTACACGCAAACGGTGAACGGCGCCTTCATCGCCATGTTCCTGCTGCACCTCTTCTGGGTACGGTAGCTTTGACTGGTATATATTTTGGGTACGATACCTTACCCTAGATAGGACTACACCTATCTAGGGTAAGGTAGCTTATCGCTTGATTATGGATTGCATTACGGTAGGGCTACAGTAGGATACGTATATCGGATCTTCTGGGAATGATATATCATATCGATAGCGTGTATTGAAAATTTGAGTCCGGTTCGCTTGATGCTATATCATGATGATACTATCATTTTTACATTGTAAGGGACAGGAGTACGATGCTTTTTGTTTAAGTATCGGGTTGCTTACGGTAGGGTTACAGTAGGAAGTAGCTGGAAGATACCGCTAGGCGTATCTTGTTGATATTGCTTATTATACGGGAGGGGTATATTTTCGTTCAGCCCATAACAGGTTTCTCAATTATAGCGTCTTTGATGTTTTAAGTAGTAAATATCTTTCAGTGAGTGTCTACGAACCCAATCTTGATTCAGTGAGACATCGCATTTACTATAGACGTTAAACGCTGCGCATACTTCTAGATCTAAAAGCTCCGTTTCATATAAATTGGTTGTGAACGTGTTGATTTCTTTCGTTTTTAATGCGATTTTTTTATGTTTTAATTTAATACACCCGCGAAGGGTGTGACGGGAATCAAAGAAATGGGGAAAGATAAAATGTATTCTAAATGTGGGTGCGTCCTGCATTGTCACCGGAGCCCGCGAGTTTAGGGTTACGCGAGTAATGTATTTATTGATATTGCGCCTCGACAACGATAGTTATGCTGCGGTGATTGCAATTAACTTATCACATTGCAGGACTTCCAACTGATCATCTCCTGCCTCTACTACCACATCATGTTCGACAAGGTACGGTAGCCTGTGGATTACTGTAGCCCATTGTTTGTCCAAAGCACTCTTGCTGGCAATACGATTAGGAGAAACAATTGATCGATATTGCTCATCCTCATAATTACTCTGGTTTAGTTACAGAATGTGGCTAAACTTTTCACTTTTAAATCGATAGTCTGAGTGGGAGAATCTGACATCAAGTGGTTATCAAGCGATAATGCTGCTTTGCAGGTCGCGGGCGCCGCCACAGCGGTCGGCTGCTGGGCGCTCATCTACCGTATCCTGGCGAAGCACCGCATCCTGCCCGCTCCGCTCGGGACCGAGAAGAAGAATACGGTAACTTCCGCTGCTGCAGCCACCGGCGCTGCGAACAAGCGTCACTAGAGCACTACGGTAGTATTTATTCTTATCGATTTTCACCGGTGCGGTACAGTATCCGAAGGCAATTTTCGCTTGCTACCTCGCTCGTTTTTTGTGTGTTGCAACTTTACTCCATTATTGGATTAGGAAAATGTATAGTGTATGACATTACAAAATTATAAGGCTGAATGTAAGTTGTACAAATGTGATATATTTACTTTGTTTCAATACTCTGGTAATAAACGAGAATAAATATATTACTTTCTTTTTTCATTGGTTGTATTTGAAGTAAAATTCGAAAGATAAAATACGCATTCTAGTAACATTTTTAGAAATCTACCGAATAGGGACGGTTCCCTACGGAAATGACACATTATCATTAAATAGGCAGCCAATTTTTTGCCGTTTTTTTAGAAGTCACTAACGGAATTTTGAATATTATTTAACGGACACATCGAAAGACCCATTCCAGGGCGATCGAAAGCAATTATGAAACTTGTTCTATTGAATTCTATTCGGTGAGGACAAAAAAGAAATTGCTCAGAGCAGGAAGTTTAAATTTTTTAAACTCGTTGAAAGTCAAATCTGCCACGTCTTAACTTGTGTAAAAAAATGATAAGTGCTCATTTGATGTTTAATTGTAATATAATGTAATTGATAGGGTGTCTTGCTACGGTCTACATTGGTATTGCACTAGCGCATCTTTGTTCTAAAGGGAGGAAATAAAAAAAATTCTGGAGGAAATAAAAAAATGGGTGAGGGAGATGCGTATGTGCAAGAGTCACTTCTCGACTATTTACATCTCCAGAAGTTGGAGAGACTCTCTTGAACGCTGTCTCGCCTGATCCCTCTCTGGATGTCTGGGCGGGACATGCAATGGAAGCGTGCACAAGACTCGGGAGAAACATTGCAACATTGCGTGTGACGACATGCAGGCTCCGCTGAGGAGTAATGCGAAATTGTTAGCAGATCTACCCTTCCTTATACTACACTCCCTTTCTTTAGATACTTTCATGCTTATAGTTTGCTGTGTTCATTTTATCTGTACCGAGACACTCATAAAATATACATGATCCTGAACTATTTCATAGACAATATGAAAATCAAATTTGCCTAGATTGGAATCTTTAAAGAATTTATCAAGAACCTGGTCAAATAATAATGACCAATTCCATCTCGATCAATATTCTGAGCTGATTAGCGGATAAAATTGATTTTTTTCATTACCGTTGATGGACCATTCAAGAACTATTTTTGCATGATTTTACAAATACCAAATGACACCGGCGCCGAACATTTTCTTTAGTGGACAATCCGAAACGCAAATCTGCCTAGATTTTCACGTCTGATTTCACGCGTCTACAATCTAAAGCACATGAACACAAAATCTCTCAGTCTGACCCCTTTCTGGAGGGACTTGGCTTGGAAATGGAATGATTCTTCTGCGATGCTCTTCTCTATCCCCTTCCCCTTTCCCACAGCTATTCTTCAAACGAAGCAAGGGATGGATAGCCCATACTTTTCCCATCGCAAAGCCGCGGACTCTAGCATTATTCATTCGCTTTTTGATTCCTGATGACGCTCGAAACAGATTTTGCTACCCACATCAGTTATATTTCTCACTCATTCAATCATTCATTCATAGTTTATTCCATCAGAGCCAAATACAATCACATGATTCCAAATCTACAGACCAGGGTTAGAGCGAGAGAGTGTGCAAAAGTGAGAGAGTCCCTCTCGATTTCACACGCTCTCTCACTCCAAAGGCCTTTCTGGATGGGTGACCGGCCTGTCGAATGATGTGCAATAACTGCAACTGTGATGGGGGGTCACTCAGAAGGTCTCTGCTCCGTATGTTTTCGTATATTCATATATTTTACAGAAGATTAGTTGCATAGGTTCCTCCCCTCACTTATCATTCCCGTGTGGTTGACAATATCACTCCCTTCCCGCCCCCTTTGAACCCCCTTCTTATTAATTTTCTCTTTTACTCGCACATTTATGTACATATTGTCGTACCCTTGTGGTGTACGATAAATAAATAAATAAAATAGCACACTGAGGAAGGGATGTAATAATGTTATCCATAGCATTCAATATACAGCAATAGCTATTACAAATTTAATATACTACGTTCCACTTCCAGTACTACCTGTGGTGTGCTTACTGTCTGCTTCTCTCGTTTACGGATGCTCTCTCTCGCTCTATTTTCTGCTGGTTATCAGCGGAACGTTTTATTATTTCGGACGAGTGTTTGTGAATTTGTAATATGCAAGTATGTATTCATTTCGAATGCGGAAGATATGACATTTTCTGAAGGGCTTCTGATTGTTTCCAGACCGCAAATAGACGGTACTTGGCTGTTTTTTCCTCCCTGTTTCCTCTTTTTCCTAGTCAGAAAGCGCGTTTCGGAGGAAATTGGTGCGTGTCTAACGTCCATCTAACACACACAAATCTTTCCCCTTTCTTTCCCCTTTTCTTCCCCCCACAATTCAACTTGAACTAACACTGTTCTTTTCCATGGTAGCACCTCCTACTAGGGATTATGATTGAAAAAAGAGAGCTGTAGCTACTTGCTTTTTCGGTGTTGCGCCCATCCTCTAGAAGTCTCTCGAACGGTAAACCTGTCCCCCTCTCGCCCGTTCCACCAATCTATCACTGATTCCGTAAAATGCTCACCGAACCTGCATCCCTAGTAGCTCCTTCCACATCTCCAGAATGAAAAGAGGCGTTCTCGCTTTCCGGAAATATCGAATAACTTGCAATGTCCGGGAATCCACATTCACTTTGCGTTCTAGTTTTGCATTTATCAATGTCTTTCACTGTAGTTTACGTTTATTGAATTTTCAAAAGTTCAAAAAATTCGCATACAATTAGGTCAAAAGCGCGGCTTGGGCTGAGGAAGTTTTCTTCGCCTATTGTTCCCCTCGTAACTGGGGACAAAACACTCTTCAGATGGGTCTTCTGGCATCTCTGCACTCTCTTCATTTTCCCCGCTCTCTCGTTTTGTCGAGTAACTAGAGAGTAGGGGAAATGAAGAGAGCTTTCGGGTCGGCCAGAGACGACGAGAGAGCGGAGGAAATGAAGAGAGTGCACAGAATCGAGCAGATCCCATTCATCTTCCCCTAATTGAACCAAGTAGTTCATCACAATGTTCGGATTGTCATGGAAGCGGCCACAAAGTGTGTTTCCCTAATTGGGAAAAGGCGCCGAACAGCGCTTCTTGGGCGCCTTTTCCCAATTGGGAAAAGACACTCGTTGCTCGTTTGCCTTACATTCTCTGAGGCACCAGAACATTGTGTCATACATCTTCCTTGTTTTATTGGCTCGTGAGCGTTCTCTTTATGTAACATTTTGTCTACTTCTTGCGGTCAGTGAATAATGACATCATCACTTGCCAATTTCGTGACAAATTTTTCTACATCCCTACGAAGCCTCTAGAAAGGGGTCAGGAAGTAGCGTTTTCTGACGAGCTCCCGCAGTCTCCTCCCTTCGCCCCTTTCTGGAGGTTGGAAAGCTCACCTGATGGTATGCGAACAGTCTATTGCATCAGCTATTTTCAAACCAAATGTTGCTAACTCTCCTGACGCGGATCAGGAGTCCTGCCCCCTAACCCCTTCATGGAGGTTTACAGAACGTCGCGCGCGCTAACATTGACAGTTTGTAATGGAGCGCGCGTCTGGGGCTGACAGATGCGGAGGAGCAGAACTCTCTGGGCGTCTCTTACCGGGCTTGAAAGACGGAAATTCTTCTACCCGCTCCCCTATTACTAGCTTGTTACCTTGCTCAAGTTTGAATGATACGTCAGAATAGTTAGCAAACAAAACTGAAACTGTTATTTATTTTTTTGATTATGGTAAGCAGGCCTATCTTTTGGTTTAGAAAATATAACTCTTAATTTTGATTCTTATAATTATTTTTCATTCGGGATCTCCGTGTCCTTAGCTCAATTATTTCCATAGTTTTTTTTCATACCGTAGATCGCACAGGATAGCGATGCCCGTGCGAGATTTGAATATGTTGCGGCGCTGAAACGCGTTTATGACGGGCCCAGTAGCATTTTGGCACAAGAAATATGGGATCTCTAGTAGAGTGCGTAATTCGGGTCGGGTAATCGGGTAATTGAGCGGTCCCTGTCGAAATGACTCGGCAAATGAGACGGCCCGAGAATGACCTCTCAAAATGAACAATTACCCGATGACAAGCTCTCATACTGACAATTTTTTAACGGAAATACTTAATAGAATACGTGTTTCTTGTTAATTTACGTGCACACTTTGTCTGTGACACTCTGGCATATGATAATTTCCCATTGTTGTCTCATATTGACCGTTTCTTCAATTCGGTCTCTCCTCTCTGAAACACGTGAAATTTGTTTTCAGTCATGTCGAGGTTGGCGTTTTTTTGATATTATATTGTACTAGAACGTACAAAATATTAATTTATCTTGTAGATCTAGTTTGGTAGAAATTCCCGTCTCAATGTGAACACTGTGTTGTTTCTTCAGACATTCGTGAATCAATCAATGGTGAAAAGTGGTTCCGATATTCACCGAATGGACGTCAAAATCAACATCAACTTCAATTGCATTTCCATTAGTCGTTTTTAAGCAAAATATGAGTTATCTTGATTGTCCAAAATATTTCAACGCATATTCTTGAGCGACAATTGAAACGAATCTATGGATTGTACCAAGCAGTTTCTTTTCGTTCGACCTTCTCTCTATCGTGACATCCTCTGGTATTTTTGCTCAAATAGATCCCCAGTTGGAAGACCAATAGTGTGAAGATCAAAGGTGCCCGACGATTTCCCAGTGGAGGAGATGGTGGTATCCCGTTGAGGGAGGATTCTCCCATTGGGAAACCGTCGTCACTTTTAATGTTCCCCCATTGGTCTGTCAACTGGGGATCCATAGGAGTAAAAATACCGGAGTCGTAAATCTGAATCGTTTTCCTAAATCAGACTCCATAGATTCAAACTTGATTGTCACTCTAGCACACGCGTTAAACAATTTGGACATACAAGAGAACTTACATTTAATATTCAGAACGACTAATGCAATTGGAATTGAAGTTGGCGGCAATTTTGACGTGAGTTCGTTGGATATGGGAACCATCTTTCGCCATTTATATACGAGTATCTGTAGAAAAAAACACAGTGTCCAAGATCACAGTGTGACCACCATTTCCACCAGCAAGGTCTACACACTTAATCTACTCTAAATATATGTTCAGTAAGTTTCAGCACAAAATTATATCAAGAAACACCGACCTGGGCATTACTGAAGACAGACTTCACGAGTTTCAGAGAGGAGAGACCGTCCGGGAAGTGAAGAAGAGGTCGAAATGAGAGAATAATGACTAATTATCATATGCGATAGTGTCACAGACAAAGTGCGTATGGAAATTCACAAGAAACACGCATTTTATAACCTATTTTCAGAGATAAGTTATCGGGTAATGGATCATTTTCGAGGGTGTGTTATCGGGCAGTTCTCCCAATCATTCCGCGCAGGCGGGTACCCGTGGCATCGGGTTATCTCACTTTTCGCACTCTAATCTCTAGAGAATGAATTATATTTTTTCTCAATTTTTAAAGTCTGTAGATAGTGATGTTGGGTCTCTAATATTCCCATTACCGTGCCCATTCTCACAATCAGACCATTTCTCCATTATCTCAGTGGCGCCCATTCGCCTCCCCCTTATTAGCTCATTTCCGTATTATGTTAGCCATCTCATCTCCACTCTCTTTCGCCGTTTCCTACTCATATTCATGCGAGGGTGGAGAGTAGGAGAGAGAGAGAGAGATGGGCTTTCTTTTTGTGTGCGTAGGTTTCCGAGCGACGACCAATGAGGACGTATTCAAAGGTATTTAGGGAGGAAACATAAACATGGGCCGAGGGAAATGTCATCGTTATAACTCTATTGTTAATTTTGGCACATCAAACAATTACTTGCTAGAATGAGCTCAAACATATGAGCCCAAATCTCCAGAAAGGTTCTAGTCTCTCGCCTCTGACTCTTTTCTTGCGGTTTTGCGTCCCCTTTTCTTTCTCATCTCCCAATATCGAAAATGTGTGCGGTATTTTTCGGCGGGCCGTCGAATTTTGATGGGAAAACAGTGTGGGAGAAGATTAGCACGAAGATCACGCGGAAATGAGAGAATATCTCTTGAGAAAAAAAGAGAGAAAAGGAAGAGAAAAAGATGAATCATAGATTAGCGCGCGCTTTTTTCAGTGCGCCACTTCCTGAATTTAGTTTGGAAGCAGATTTCAAGTGGGCAAAATCAAAGAAGTATCTCGAAACTGCTAATTGAGCGCCTTTTCTGGCTTGTGTAGCGCGAAAAACCAATAACTTACTGCGCCAGAACAACCCGAACTCCGGTGGTGCACATGTTAACCAGAAAATATCTCCTTTGCGCCTATCAATTTCGCCCCTTGAAAACGGATCTTTTCGTGGTCGGGAAACTAGAGGAGACGAGGAGCCGTGTCTTGATCTGTGCTGTGTAACCAACCTCGTCTCCAGTTCGCCCCCTGCGAAACGGTGGGCGGAGCCCTCGGGCCCCAACTCAGGTTATCACACTTCAAAATGAGTCAATCCTCTTTAATATTTGTCAAGGCCCGATTTAGAACCGAGAAATTGGTCATGAACACCTAAGAGCCCCTTGAAATAGCCATAGACGTTATAAAGATAAATTGGCCCACGTTTTCCGCCTTCTCAAACGTGAATTTCGCGCGATTTCTTTTTAAAAATTCACCTTTCGTGCTCCAGGGCTCAGTTTACCTCCAAAGTGCTTGCATTTCCAATTGGTCTCGGAAATCATTCCAGACAAGACGCCGACTTTTAAAAAAAAAGCGGAAATCTCCCCGTTATAGGTGTATCTAGTGTCGTTTTTCCTTCATGTGTGAATGAACTTCCGAGTTTCTTTGTTAGAAATTCACACGGATTCCGGCTAACTCGTGCGCAGACTCCATGCGCACTATTCGTCTTTTTTCGCACTAATTATCACTCCCGACTAGTTGCTGCGACTTCCAAAGTGTTTGTTTTCTAGAGAATATTTTTCATATTTTCTTCGAAAATGCCCACATTCCGTCTTGGTGCCCTGCTCAGTGAACGATGTGACCTTTATTTTACTGAATTCAGAAACCATTTTCTCGAAAGTTCGGTACGGCTTTAAAGTGTTCTTGCTCCTCTTTCTCCTCCGGACTTGCACTAATCCACATACTGTCACTTCCCTCTTGTTGTTTTTTCGCATCAAAATCCCTCCCTTTCGCTCATTTTGCTCCTGAATTTTCTTGAAATTTTCTGAAATTCGCAAATTTTCCACTGTAACCCCCATAGCAGTGCCTCACATGTGCCTTGTCCATTTCTGTTGCGTCTCGGGCGTAAACAAATTGTTATTTTAAATATTTATGTAAATTCTCAGAAATGCTGCCGCGCTTCGCCCGCTTCATTCTGCAGATTTTCCTGCTGCATCGAGGTAATTTTTTTATATTTTTATTAATTTTATTAAAATATTTTCGAAATTGGGTGAGAAAAGAGTGAGTAAAAAGACACCGGAAATGAGTGTGCGGGGACTTGCGAAGACGGATCTCGGGTCTAGGGTCGAGAAGAGTAGGATATCGTATTTCGCGCCCTTGCCCTCTTTCTAATTGCGCGGAGAAACTTGCAGTCATCAAACATCCTCCCAGATGTCTACGTGACCTTTGTGTAGTACTGCGAAAGGAGACTAAGAATACCGACTGGCAGTGCAAATAGAGAAATTGTGTCCCGCCCTTTTCTGCAGCTGCTGCAGTTTTCAGAGATGAGCTTGCTGCTGCAGCACATTTTCATAGAACACTTAGAGAAAAGTTAGCAGGTTCAGGACACCAAGGGAACACTTACTTGAAGGGAATATGATTAGAAACGAGAGATACTTCACTTACAGATAAGTGAGCATGTTCCCTTTGTGTCCTGATCCTAGTGACTTTTTTCTGAGTTTTTGAGAAATTTTGCTCTCTTTTCTAAAGTACGATGTGAAGACTTAAATTCTCCTGTCAATTGTTGCTTTAATTTGTAGGACGAAAGGAATATGATGAACATTGCACTTCCATGCTCTCGTCCTTCTCTTATTGTGTGGTCGAAGCGCGTATCCCCCTGTCAGCGCGCGTCATTGTCAAAACCAGCGCTTTTTCCATACGAGAGAGAGAGAGAGAGCGAGAGAGAGAGAAAGAGAGAGAGAGATTTGAACGACCATGTTTCGTCTTTCTGTGTGGAGTGCAACCGCACTTTAGCGTTCGCAAAGACCTTGTACGAGCAAATCAATTTATTTGCTTAATCATTTATTTCATTAAAATCATTTCATGATTAGATTTCTTCAGCGGCCAAACTTGAGAAAAAAGGCCTAGATAATTCTTTACAATATTTGATGGCGCATTTTATTCACTGATTGTGATATTGTTTTCCAGATCGACACTCAAAATACATTAGACGGGTCTGCGCGAATTTGTAACGTGGCTGAAACTTCTTTCTCCCATGCACTATGAAAATCGCACTCCCCCTCCGCCGAGAATAATCAAAGTTGCCGAGTAATGGTCTGACCCTCTCAATTTTGCATGCTCTCTCGCGCGGTCTTACCTATGAGAGAACAGGCAGAGTCGGATGATTGCTCAAGGTGCCGCACTGCCACTAGTTGCTTATACATTGACGATCATTCCTTGCATCTTCTCCAGAAAAGCGGCATGAGCAAAATACTGCGTGATAATGAGAGAGTCCTTCTTATAAGAAAGTATACTTTTTACATACTCTCTCAATCCTGACCAGACTTTGAAAAGTAACGCTTCAACTAGTTGCATAATATGTAAATCGACCGATTTCGTGAAAAATAGTGTGAGAAATGAGGAGTGCGGAGAGAAAAGCAACTAGTTGCATCATTACTTTTCAAAGTCTACTCCTGACCCCTTTCTGGAAGCCAGACTGGGCTGTGGAACTTGCACGTTACCGAAACGGCCCTTTTCCCTCTTACGTAACAGCCACTTTTCAAAGTCTCTTCTCCTCCACTTCCTTTTTCACTTTTTACCTTTCTAACCTTTTACCCTTTTCTCCGTTTCCCTTTTTGTTTCCAGGATACCCATCCATAGATCAGACCCTCACTCTATCCTCACTAGAGTGCGAAATGCGAGACTACGGTCTCTTCATCTCGCACACTCTCTCATCCACACCGACCGGAGAAGAGAGCGTGCAAAATGAGGAGATTACGGACACGCTTGCCACGCCCCACTCCTATGCTCCTCACGAATAAAACGTACCACCAGATATGTATCAATCTTATGGTACATTTTATTTGTTGGTTGTTTTTACGAAACGACTGGAATAATGATAATAAATTACACGAATCTGCGTGAATTAGTAACGTTGTTGAAACCCATTTCTACCATGCACTATCAAAAACGCACGCCCCCTTGCGCCGAGAACAATCCCTGTAATCTGATCGAAAACCTTTTATTTGTATTTACAAAATAGTGTCCGTCGTTCTCAATTCTTCTTGTCGCTTACTGCTATTAGCAAAATTCGCATTCTGTATACAGTAAGAAATACGGCGCTTTCATTACCACAGAGCTCAAATAGGCGAGGAAAACGCTTCTCCAACGTTCCGTTTCTTAGACACGGCGTTTTGGCGGGAACAATTTTGAACGGCTCTCTTAAATTCCCTTCGAGAGAATCAGGGGATTGGCAAAATGCCAGTACACAGGCTCTCTCACTTTCTCTCCTCTCTCGCTGACCCCTTCCCATGACACATCATTCCACCGCCCGGTCAACCATCCAGAAAGGCCTTTAGAGTGAGAGCGTGTAAAATCGAGAGAGACCCTCTCACTTTCGCACACTATCTCGCTCTAACCCTGGTCTGTAGGTTTGGAATCATGTGACCCCCTGTAAAATGCCGGGAGAGAGCTATCCGTCTTGGTCCGCACGTTCTCTCGTTTAGATGAGCGAACGTGAAATTCTGTGAAACCCTTTCTCTAAAAATCTTGGAGAACCGTCGTCCCGGCAAACTTGCGCTCTGTACACAACTCAATCGGCGCGAAATATAGAGATCATTGAATTGCTATTGAAACTCTAATTGGCAATGCACGCAGATTCCGTTCATTGAGCCTTTCTCTAATGAAATCTCGCGCGAGAACGGGCGTGAGTCCTTACTTACTAGATTAGCATTTCTTTATGTGGGTCGCGATAATGCTTATTCCTATTTATCTCGCCATCTTGTCACATTATCCCGACTTCCCATTGCTTTCTTTGAGAGAGAAAGACCTATCTTGATTGATCGAAACCCGGTTATGACAGGTATCTTCGTTGTATAGCATTAGTGTGGCGCGCGAATGAGTCGCTCTATAATTGCGAGGGGAATGTGGAATCTAATGTTTCCACTATCTCAATAGTTCTCGATACTGATCACAAGTATAAAAGTGAATATTTTGTTCAAACTACCATCAGAGAGAAATAATGAACCTTGGTCGAACATTACGAATATCACATACATCTGAAACTTACTTGAAATAATAAATAAATCCCACCATGCATTCTTTACATCAGAATTCGGCATGGCTATCTCTGAAATGGGCTGACCACACGAGTGATTGAAATTGAAATACTATAACTATTGAATATTATTGAAAAAATACTATTAAAAATTATTATTGAAAAGTCGACAAAAGGAAAACCTGTAGAATTTCGGTTCAGTTTCGGAATAATTCTCTATATTTTTGTTAATGTTCTTCTTTGTTCATGTTAAAGCGCATTATTGAACTGGCAACAAAATGCGACATGTAAAATTGAGCGGATTTTTGTCTGCTTTTCAGCTATTTTCTGGCCCTTGATTCCTACTCTAGAATCGCCGGTGGTCCCGTAGCATCTTGTGGTCAGACGTGTGGACAGATAGCCGACCACGTAGCATATTGCATATTGGCCGGCCACAAGATGCTACGGGACCGACCACAGGCGATTCTAGAGTACGTAGATGTTTGCAATGATGTACATTCATAGAAACAAAGGGAATGAAGACATTAATGGTAGGCGTATTACTATAAATATGTTAATAGCATGAAACCGAAAAGCTACTACCCTTTTTCTGAGTATTTCTGAGTGTGGGGAATTCTAGATTCTACCGTATACCTAAGTTTCGTCCATTAGTTCTCAACTCTATCCAACATAGAATGAATCCCTCCGTTCCATCTACATCAGTCTGGCGAGTCAGGGGTATCTTCTCCCTTTTTTTGGTCTCGCGCAAGACATTTTCCTTCCACACTCTCATTTCGCCACACTCTCTAGTCCATTCTCTAATCGTCCGCGCGTCTCTCTCTTCCGTCCCGCTCTCTCGTCGCCTCCGCCCCACCTCCCAGATCCCCCCCCGGCTTAAATCCCTCCTACTACCGACTCGCGGACCCGTATCCGGCTAATGGCTACTGCCCGCATGCGCCCTCAGTCATGTACAAATTTCGAAGCGCGCTCCGCATCCAGAGAATAGTTGCCGGCTGCGGGGCGCCGATCCGAATCCCCGGCTCCCCGGCTCCCACGGGCTATCAGATATCTTGCTCCATTATTCTCTCCCCCGCTCCCGATTTTCACGTAGATTAGAGTTGGAATTCGGAAGTTTTCCAGCTCGGATTTTGCATTTTGCACGAAATCCTCGCAAATTTAGACTTGGTTCATTGGCTATTCTTCCTAGTCGAAAGTGTAGTCCCTTCCTCTCTTCCTCTAGCAGCAACTTTTGAGTAATGATCTGTCTCTGCGCCCTCTCGCTTTCGCACGCTCTCTTGCAGAGTCTAACCGGCGAGAGAGCGAGCGAAATTGAGAGAGTTGTTTGTGCGCCGCAACTTTTCGCCGTTGCAAGAGTCCCACCTGGGTCAGGCGACCGGCAAATCCGAAATCCGCGTTGAAGGGGATAACCGGGGATTAGGCGGGAGAAGTGGCCGGCTCCACCCTCGCATGAGTGTCTCTTCATTCAGCGAGCTTGAGATGCTTGCGAGGGCGGCTGGGTACGGTAGATTTGAGCGTTTGGCAGAACATTACTGCATAGTCTCTACCGTTTGTTGTTAACTATTGCATGTGAAACATCGATCAGCTGGGATGCGACGCCACGTTCATCCCATATTTAAAAAGAAAGTTGACTTTTAAAAATTTTCCTGTTTCTCTTTTACCGATTATCTCAGTCAGAGAGTGTGAATTCCTCGCGTTTTGTCGTGCAAGTTCAGCCTCACATCATTCCACAGACCGGCAAACCCCTTCAGAAAGAGGCTTGGAGTTAGATAGGGTTAAAATCCAGAAGCTCTCTCACTTTTGCGCACTCTCTCACCCTAACCCCTTTCTGGAGGTTTGGAATCTCGTGGTCTGCGCGAGAGATGAGGAAGTGGAGTGAGAAAGAAGAGGGCACTGGGAGACGATAAATCAAGCCACCCCGGACTCGCGCGTTCCGTTTTCTCTCACTTTTTCTCACGCAAGCAGTGATTTTGCAGCGCATTTTAAAGATTATGCAGCTCTTTAGTAGCTTCTTCGTTTCCCCCCCTGAACCGATTGTCTTTTTGGCGCGCGGAACTGCCGATTTTGCAGCGCTCATCGGGGAGATTTTGCAGCGCTGTTCCCCTAGGGAAGGTAGTGGTTCCTTCTCTCTCTCTCCTGCAAAAAGGCGGGGATGATCCATCATGAGATGAGTGTCCCCTTCTCCAACGCCGCGTGGTTGGTCAGGCGGTTGTTCGCTTAGATGCGGTGGACATGATTCCCAATCTCCAGTGAGGGGTTAAGCGCAAAAGAGCGTGTGAAAGTGAGAGACAAACTTTGCACGCTTTGTCATTCCAAACGCAATTCTGTTGTGCTGTCAAGCGAGTATTCGTCGCGGAAAGCACATCCACCGGTGTGCAACCACAAGTTGATATCAAGCTCATTCACAAGTTGGCATCAAGCTTGAAGGCAGCTTGTGAATGAGCTTGATATCAACTTGTGGAATCTCTGTGGGCCCCGCGCTCCCGTACCCTTGTTTATACTCGTGTTCTTTCATGTTTTTCAGGCAAGCAAACAGTTTATCCTGCACAAATCTTTCACATGGCGATAGGGCATACAAAATATGATTCACTTCTTCTAACTGGTGGTTCTTCGTATAGGAAGGACGCTGAAGTTGAAACAACGGCCCGATATTCAAATTTGAAATTTCGGCTGCTTCCTGAAAGGAATATTGTAGGAAACGCTTCACTTACCTTGAATATCGACTAAATCTCCAACTTGATGATTAGAAATAGCGCAAATGGTCACGCCAATCGAAAAACATTGTATTAGAAAATATATACAATGGATCTGAAAAGAAGATTATTCTTCACTTACGAACCTTTTTGAGACGAAAACTGCATTACGATCAGATGCCTTCATTTATGGATGAGAACGTGTAGAAAAAGTATTCCACCAAATATCAATTTCGGACATCTTCACATTCTGAAAAGAGGAGAGTTTCATAGGAACTCAGCAGTAAATAATACCTCAATGTGAATGTTCTCCACGATTCCCGTAGTAGTTTTAGATAGAAAATACGATGAAATTCGATAAATAACAGTAGAAAATCGATAAATTGATTTGAAAATGAGACGCGGTGAACGCGCCCGTGCTTTGAGTGCACTGTCTGGAGTTGTTTACGAGTATTTTCCCCGGTTACGGCAACTTGATATCAACTTGTGAAACTGCTTGATATCAACTTGTGAAATCGGGAGCTTGATATCAAGTTGATATTCGCTCTAGGCTTGATATCAACTTGTGGTTGCACACCGGTGCACGGCACTTTTTTCTCCGACAGCCCGTTATAGATCTATGGTAAGGATTTGTCAAGAATACTGCAGCCCTTGAGCCAAATATTACAGCCGCTAACCATAGGAATTTCAAGTTTACGATGTTTAGCGACGACGTTCGTGGCGCTTTTTACCGGATTGTGTTATGGCTTTCTTGACCTCTTTTTGTGTTTCTATTCAATTTTCGTTCTCTATTTATTTAGCGTTGTTTTTATTACTTAGTTTTCTTTAAATATATTTGTCAAACCCTTTTCTATCCTCCCATATAGATTTCTTGTCGTAATGACTCTCTAATAGCCAATATTTTTATTAAAAGTTCCTAAAAGTGTTTTTTTTCCGAAGCAGTTCACCTCTACACTAGAGGTATAGTATGAATTGAACCATTGTTTTGTCACAGTAGCAAATGAAGTTTCATTGGAGTGTATTTTAAATCAACTCTACAAATAAATGCCATGTACATTGTGGAGCACAAATAAAGAGAGAACGTATAAAATAAATAAAGAAAAATATAAAAAATCGTCATCAAAAAAATTAAAATAGTAAGATAAAATCGATAAAATTGGACGAAAACCGTAATTTTTTTCAAAAACAACAAAGGCGTATACCGTACTCAGGCAAATCAAGCACATGGGCGGCGTAAATTTAGCATGTGTCGCGGACCATTTATTTCCATGTGGTGTTGGAAAAAGAATTGCCGTGCCGGTGTCATTCCACAGGCCGGTCAACCTTCCAGAAAGGGCTTTGGAGTGAGAGAGCGTGTGAAATCGAGAGAGACTCTCTCACTTTTGTACACTCTCTCGCTGTAACCCTGATCTGTGGGTTTGGAATCATGTGAAAGGTATCCTCATCGGGGTTTCTGTGTTTAGCAGGCCGATTAAATAGACGCAATGACGGTATAAAAATATAAATGCAATAGCTTCAAATATGTTTCGTGACTGGTTGATATGCGGTGAAGGTTTGAGCGCAGACAATATTGCACTCGCAAAAGTTAGTTTCTACAAAATCAGAATAACCCGACTAAAAGCGGCTCCTCCATGATGAGACCTCATCACCTTGACGCTCGCATACTCACAAAGAACAAAACTCTTAGAGTTTGAAACTCTAACTTTCGAGAGAGTGCACGAAAACGAGAGACGTGCTCTCTCATTTGCACGCGCTCTCTAACATTAGAGTTTCAAACTCTCCGTCTCGACATACATATTAAGATTAGAGTTTTTTCTTTGCGAATAGATGTGGTGAGAGAGTGTGCAAAAGTGAGAGAGTCCCTCTCGAATTCACTCGCTCTCTCACTCAAAAGCGCTTTCTGTAAGGTTGACCGGCCTGTGGAATGATGTGTGGCGATGTCGTTTTGAAGTAGTTAGACAATTGTAGTGTATTAATGGCTACTTTCTAAAATGTTTATACAATATTATAGCTTATTGTTATATTGTTATAATTTTGCACCAGTCTTATCTACTATTCTTCGAATGTCTTTTGGCTTCGTCGAGCGATCATAAAATTATTTACTTGATACGCTTTTGAAGGAGAAAAGTCGCTCAGTTGGCCGCACTTTAATTTTTTGCACTATTAAAACATAAGAGGTTTTCGCGTCTAAATATTAAAGTATGCGAACAACGAAGAATGATACATCATCGGTCACCCTATGCTATTACCCGTTGGAGAGCGTCGGTTGCCCGTTGCGTGTTCGTTGCAAATCGTATAGTAGTGCGTTGCACGAGCAGCCAGTTTCATGTTTCGCGAATAATTCAAGTGGTTGGGAGACCGGTCGCTTTCGATACCGCATATTCATGCTTATAAACCAATTTAATAATCTCACTTATCTAGCCTATTTTTACTCGGTAAAGCTTAAAAAATTATAAACAATATGCACAACTCTTTCCAACCCGACTTCCTTGTTTAGCGCCGGAAGTTGTATTTCCCATTTCGAAAATACAATTCGAACTGTGCTGACCCACTCTCTCGACCAAGTTTGACACGCGATTTCAACCATTCTAACCCACTATTGTTCCCCTCTTTTTCGTCTTTGCCCACGCTCTTCTCCACAATTTAAGTAGTTGCTTTTGCTTTTTGCAAAAGTTACGGTAAGCAGGCCGGTGTAGTATTAGATAAACATTATATGTCTATTACTATCGTTTCTTGTTGAGTGACCCCCTCACGTTCCTCCATTCATTTCCTTAAAGCACTATGATTTGCGCCCGCAGACGCGCATTATTTTCCAGTATTGCTGCATTCATTGTCGATACCCTACCATTTTGAGGGGTCAATCTCTCTCGTTTCCCATGCTCTCTCGAACGGTTTCTTCGAGAAAGAGAGAGAGAGAGAGAGAGAGAGTGCCAAGTGAAGAGTCTGGCCCCTCATCTTTTCGACAATAAATCCAGCATAAAGTGCAACAGCAGCGAACGAGAGTTTGCTCAGCGCAATCTCCAGAAAGGGGTCAGAACAGTGAGATTGCGTTAAGCTCACGGCGCTGACCCCTTTCTGGACACACACAGGGAGAAATGTATTGTATACAATACACTACTAAGTATCAGGGGAGGATCACAATACACATGGGGTATTGGATCCAATACACCCCCGATGTATGAAAACTAAGTATGGAAAATGTATTGAAAGTAATACATTTTTATGTATGAAACTTGATCAGATCGGGCTAGCCCCTCCCCGCTCCCCCGCCACTGCTGGTTCGCATAATTACTCGTTGACGATCGATATTAATTGTGATCACAGTGTGGAATGAGATAATAGGCAAATCAGGGTAATATTGACAATTTTATTGCTTTCAACTGGAGGCAACAGGAACAACTCGAAAGAACATAACAGCAAGAAAAACTAACATAAACAGTAATATAAAACAATATAACTATCGATGGGGGGACATGGTTCCAACCTACAGGAATGGGAAAGGGTTAGAGTGTGGGAAAATGAGAGTCTCCCTCTCATTTTCGCACGCTCTCTCACTCTTGACCTCGTCATGGAGCCCGTGGATGTGGGACAATCGTACTTCCCTTCGCCGTGATACCGTCTGTAGTCAGATATCCGTCTGGTCTGGGAGAGGCGATCTGAAAAAAAACATTTGGAGATGAAAGGTATTATAAATAGGTTACACCAGCGGTTATACTGTCATACGACAGCCCCAGGCGACTACAGTAGTTAGACTACCATAAGCTATTATAGGCCGAATACTGTGTACGGGCTACAACCCTTTGACTTTGGTGGGACCAACTCAAAACCCATTTTGGACCATGACCCCTACATGCTTGCACGATGCCCCAAAGACTGCCTCCACGTCTGGTGAGGTATGGCCATGACCGGAAACGACATCGGTACCGTTTTTGGTACCGGTCCCGGACAGGTCTGGTTTAGGCTACTCTAAAGCACACAGTTGCCTTATTAGGTTTGGGATCGAAAGAAAACTACCGCAATGTATTGACACTCATCTTAAAATCACCAAACGATGGCAGTGATTACAATGAATTTCAATCATTTCAATGTCCAAAGATCAACTACGTACCTTGAACATGGCGGGCATGCCCTTGTTCTTGATGATCCTGATAGCGCAGCTGTTCTTGTACAGGAGCTTCTGAAATTGGTGAAATTATGAAACGATATTTTTTTTAAATCTTGGAGCCGTGTCAATACCGAACAAGCTACCGTACCTTGCGGTCAGATTGCATCATCAAGCGTCTTCTGACGGTGTCCCAGGGGTATGAGAGGACTCCAGATTCAACGGTAACAACCTGCAAAGAGAATATGATATGGTACCATACAGTGACCAGGGCCGGAACCATTTTTACCGGTGAGAGCGACGATCGTACCTGGGCGATTCCCCAAGATGCGAAGAAGTTCAGCTTCTTTCCGTCCTTGGCGAACACGTACTTGGCAGTGTCGTACATTCCGAAGCAGGCAGCGCGGTAGATGATGATACCTAAAGAATTACAGTTGCATAAAAGAGTACGGTATTCAGTGAGACAAGCAATAAATAGCATTATCGTACCCTGGACGGAGACGATGAATTCTCTGTAGAGTCCGATGGGTCCATCGGCCGTGGTGATCTTGACGAGGTAGTCAACAAGTCCCAGCAATATTGATTTTTATTAGTATTAATCAGAGGTCAAAAAGTGAAGTAGCATGGAAAATTGTTCGGGCAGGTTTTCGATTTTTTGATGGTCAACCGGGCAGGCGTCTACTTTTCGGGGGTGCTTAAGGAGATCCTGTTTTGTCGAAATCTACCCACATTTGACCTATGGTATTAATAATCAAGACTACAGGCCAATGTTCGGTACTGTACCTTTAATCCCCGGAACACCCCTTTCCGACGTCAGCAGCGAGACGGGTACGCGCGACGTCACGGGGATAGACGAAGCAGAGAGAGATGGCTCCTGAAATAGATTACAGTAACCCAAGATGTCATCGTATTGCAGACAGCACCCAATCTATATTACCATAAACCAATCAACTCACCGGCAATTGTGATGATACTGTGGCCGAGAAACAGTACACCCCTCAGACATTGCCAATTCGAGATCTACCTCATACGAAACCCCCAATCAATTTGATGAAATAGGTATGCCGAGAGTACTGTGGATGAAATACGGTACATCCCTCAGGTAATTACTACTCGAGGTCTACTAAAAAGTGTCCAAAACAGTCATTGCATATTCAGGCGCAGGTATACGGTAAATTGCACCTAAAGTGTCGCAGGTAGTAGCGCGAAAAAAGTACTCAAATATTCAAAGCTCAACGGTATCTTTCTACAGTACTCGTGCGATGGTATTGCTACTATAGGCCACTTGATTTTTATCCCAACCGCATTTTGGGTAATGACCTTGCGATCACCTTTGCCTTTTATTTGCATTATCTTAACATTTGCAAGATACATTTTTCATCATTCATTTTCAGTATTCTGAATCAGTATTCATAACAATTAATCTTTCATCAATAGTCGCTGAATAAATAGCATGCACTGAATAACGCCATATCCCAATACTCGAAGTGATCATCCCAGTTATAACCCCTCACACTCAGATAAAAGGTCTATATTGATTCCTATGAACCCTTCCTTTCTACTCACCGCATGTCGTCCATAATCCATCTCCATCGGTCTTCCACATGCATCTCGTGGCGGTGAATGACCTCCTCGAGGTTCGTCGAAGAATCTGAAAAAAAATTTACCCTTTACTTTCAGTTTTTCACTAGAAGGCCGTTTTTTCCTCTGGTATAACAAATCGATATTCAGTTGGGATCATAGGTCAAATAGGTTCTCGCTGGCGAAGATAGGCACTTCTGCATGGCGTCCAGACCATGTCGGCAGACGAAATATTTGAATGTTTCATGCATTGTTGACCTCTTTGTTGACAGATTTATCGAAAATATGGCAATATGCACTTCGGCGCGTGATTTTAGGCATTTCTGCACGAAATACCTGCGAGAAACCCATTTGACCTATGGTTGGGATCGTGGTGCACCTTGATTGCCTGACATTCTGAACGCATGTGATTGCATATATTGTGCCAGTGCACTGTGCCTACTCCTAATATAAACTATGTATGTCAATTCACATGGGCGTTTAAAATAGTTATCTTCCTAACCTCATTCTGGCGTCGTCAAAGTTGGATCCCTTCAAGTGGCCGTTACTTTCCTCCTTGGCCACGTTCGCGCGCTCAATCTCGTACGGAGCCAACTTGAGCAAAGGATCCGCGCCGACAGTCTAAAAACTTTTTAAAGACATATTTTATTAATTTAATCGGAGAACTTCATCATAAGCTCAACGGATGATGCCACTGCTAAACCGGGCCAGCTGGGAACGAAACCTGTACCTGTCCCGTTTTCGGTATCGGTGCCGGACCCGAAGATCCATTTCGGAACAGTTTAGTCACGCTGGTTCGGAAACACCAAAAATAAAAGACATTTGAGGAATGACCTATTCATTTAAATTTTTACTAATGCAGAGAATCTGATTTGATTACCGGGTTTTGAGAAAAGCCGAGCCGCTCAGGGAAAGAAACTACACAATGTTCTGGTGCCTCAAGGAATGTAAGGCAAACGAGCAACGAGTGTCTTTCCCTAATTGGGAAAAGGCGCCCAAGAGCCGCTGTTCGGCGCCTTTTCCCAATTAGGGAAACACACTACGTGGCCGCTTCCCTGACAATCCGAACATTGTGCTATGGTGTCTATAGTTGGCACGAGAGCCAGCAGTTGCGAAATTTATACAAGAGCCAGCACTTGCGAAATTTATACAATTTATCTTTTTTCAATTAGATTTTTAGTTGTGCCGGACCCGCGTGATCAAACCGGTCTCTTGTTTTTTTCACGGGACCGACTCGAAAAATACTCTTTTTTTTCGAGTCTGGTTATGATTGTTTCACATCGTTAACAGATCAAATATATAGTAAATACCCACTCTTCTTACATATTAAATGAAAGCGCTTCTCGAGCGGAATTGAGAAAGTGCGCTTGGACAACACACAGTGAGAAATGAAAATGTGAACTTTACTAGGGTTATAATAGCTTACCTCGGGGAGTCCCTCGACGCCGGTGAAGAGCGCGAGGAGCACGCTCGGATGGAAGGCGTGGTTGGCGTCGTTGAGGGCGAATGCCGACTCGAGGCATTGCACGGCAACTGAAAAGGAGCGTCGATACCAAAGTACGAGCTTCGATACCAAAGTAGCCGTACTCTAGGCTGATTGTAGCCTATAGCAAAGGCATATAAGAAGGGAAACAGGTCAAAACGGGGTCGAACTAAAGGAGACACTAGAGGCAAGTTCGTACCTCGCGCGTTCTATCCTCCTCCTCGCCGGCGTCCTTCATCCGTTTGTGCTGATCCTCTCTGCGATGGTTTGCCGTGACACTGAGCAACAAACAAAAGTAAAATAACAACAATAACACAATGTAATTAACGAATAATTTAAATAATTTCGAAAAAGCTCAATAGAATGAGTGTGGTGCGCCTCGGCGCGTTATCAAACAAAGTTCTCGCAATTTGGCCGGCTCTGGTTCTACCGTATACCACATTTTAATACATCCCATGTATGTGTTTCAATACATTTTCCGCTCATAGAGTAATACATTAAAATGTATTATTTTGCGGCCCCCCATGTATTACTTTGAATACATCACATGTATGACTTTGATGTGCTCGCGGGAAGAGTCATACATTTTTTTCTGTGTGCAGTTGGTATCGTCCCTCTGACTATGAGTTTTCTTTCCATTTTGATGCGTGTGTGCGTAGTATTGTTTCACGGCTGTGCATTTTTCGCACGCTTCGCACCCACTGATTCCCGGCCCACTTTCCCCCTCCTTCCAGCCTCCCCCTTTCCAAGTATCCTCCTCCTTATCTACTGCTTCTAACCAGCAACCGGAAATCCCCAGGGCACAATCTGACCTCTCTCCCTCTCTCTCTGTCTCTCTCTTCTCCATTCCTTCGCGCTCCATTATATTGCAATATTATGCTCTCTCAATTTCGCACACTATCTCGTCGAGTGTGCATTGTGCGTTCTGCCGTTTCCTAAAGGTCGCCGGGTCAAATTCTAGCATGTTCTTGCTGCTGTCGATGCTGTGTGTGCGAATAGCGACCGCGAGAGATCCAGAACTCAACTCTGAAAGTGGGTAAAGACAAAATTAGAGTGCCAAATGTGAGACGCAATCGTGGTCTCACATTTTGCAGTTTACTTAAAATATAAAAGAAAGTGCGAAAATCGTGTATTCCCAGCGTAAAATTTGTTTGAAAAGCATTCGAATCTTTCACAGCTGATGTCTTGCGAAATTTCATTTGTCGAATATCTCGGCCACCTTGAATTATGTCCTTCGTATAAGGCCGTCCAATACGCGTCACATGATTCCAAACCTACAGATCAGGGTTAGAGCGAGAGAGTGTGCAAAAGTGAGAGAGTCCCTCTCTATTTCGCACGCTCTCTCACTCCAAAGGCCTTTCTGTAAAGTTGACCGGCCTGTGGAATGATGTGGCGTCCTAGATTTCTGCTAGCCACTCCCAGTCAACCACAAATTTCGCCTTTAGTCGCGCTCAAAAATCAGATAGACTACGGATTCCCACGAATTTAGAGCGTAGAATTGGCACACTGGCTGTGTCGGAAAACAACCACAAGACCGAAATCGCGATAAGATTAACACTACGCCCCGAAGCGCCTGATCTCGTCTTGACCTGATAACATTACCCGCTTTGGTGATAACCATGTTAGAGGTGCAACCGGAAACGAATCGGAGGTTCATTTGGTTTGAAATTTGCACCGTCAAATTACGTTTGTCGGGCACGAAAGAGCGCGAAATCAAGCAGAAAATGCATTAGAAGGCGTTGGAAAGCGCCTAGTTTCGTCAGATTTAAGATATTGAATATGATTACAATATGGATTGCTAATTCAAGTGTACTACAAGTTGAATAAGTTAAAAAAGTTAAAAATATAGTTAAAAAAGTTAAAAATATCGAATTTTGATGACAGCTGTGATTTGAGAGATTTGTATGTTTATTGAAATTCTGAGCCAATGGAGGAGACTATATCATCATCCATTCTCCCTCCGCAAATGACAATAAAGTAAGCGCGAAACATGGATGTGCCCGGCATTTCTGAAACATTTTTTAAAGAGTTAAATGCAATGAAAGGAAAGTAGCTGATTTTCTGTCCAGCATCGAAAAAGCGTCCATGAAAAGTTGCATTTTAATTATTTATTCAATAAATTATTTGAATAATTTAATAATTATTAATTTCAGAAGTGTGGGCGGGCGACTACGAGCGGCTGCTCTACGACAAGCTGGCCAGAGGGTACAACCGACTGGCGCGGCCTGTTAAGGTAACGTAACTTAATAACTCACACTAAGTCATAAGTCGCAAAGAACAAATTTCCATTTACACCAATTAAGGAGCCAATAACCAATGTGTACGAGTGTAGTCATTTCCCGATTCCTTTCGGTATTGTTGAATCGCGTCGAAAGCAGTAGCATTCTTGATTTAGCGCGTGATTATTCAGTTGTGCTGGAAACAGGAATCCACATGTCATAGAACTCCTATGCACTATTTATTTGTACAATATTTTAAAAATAATAATTTCAGAATGAATCACAGCCAGTCCTGGTTCTGCTGGGACTCGACTTCCAGCAGATTATCGATATTGTAAGCATTTTTTTGAAAACAATTAACAATATTTATTATACTAAAATGCGGTTCTTCTGTTTTACGTAGCCGGCTCTCGAACTCCCGGTCGTCGATCCACCCCCTCCTTCTAGCAAGCACTGTTTTAGCGCTATTTCAATACCTACTCTCACAGTATCACACACTCCCTCTCGCTTTCTCTGACTGTCTGACCCTCTCGTTCTCCCATTGTCTCTAGTCCGCTCCTTCTAAAGATGTAAATCGGCGTGGGAGCCGTGGGGGATGATGTCTCCGCAGCTTAGCCACTGCGAGGGAGCCGGGCTCAAGTTCACAGGGGGAGAAGGAGGGGGGGGGGGCTTTGAAGCGAGACTGAAACGCAAGGCTGCCAGGGAGGGGATCAGAAACCTCTCACGATTCCGGATACTTTCGATGGGGGGGGGGTACAGTTGTGCTTCACAACTTGATCAAATGCGATAAGAAGGGGGAATACTCAGTGCTCAGTCAGTGCAAAGAAGGAAAGAAAAAAAGTTTGAATTTGTAAAATATTAAATTAATATCCATTTAACAACATTCCTTGGACGAGAAGACCCAGATCTGAATCCGAGTTCTCTGCCTTTTCTAGACCCGAAGGGTTGGAATTTGGAATTCGGGTAAATATTTGAATTAGATCTCTTCATTTCGCACATTCTCTACGCTGGTCAAAATTTAAGATCGAGTGCTATCCGGAGAGATCAATTTCCATAATTTAACCGAATTGCAAACTCTTCGGTCGAACCAGATCATTCTTTGTTCACGTAGTAATAATTTTTAATTATTTAACAAATTTGTATTCGCGAAGAGTCAAATAAATGTGACTAATAAATGGGAATGCGAAAAGCAATTAAATTTAAAATAATTTTAAAAGAATATTTAAAAGCAATTATCAGGAGGATTTGGGTTTCGCACTCTGATGAATTTCCTTAGGAATGATAAATTCCCAGTATGGTACTGGCACGTACTTCAAAGAAAAAGAAGATAAAAATAATGGAGAAACGACATCCAGTATGTGGTTTTGAAATTGAGTTAAAATATATTTTACAATTATTTAAAAAGTTATATTTCAGGACGAGAAAAGCCAGATCATGATGTCTAATGTGTGGTTGCGCATGTCGTGGATCGACCATTATTTAACATGGGACCCGGCGGAATTCGGCAACATCCAGGAGGTAAAGGGGATCTGCAAATGAGCTCACTAATATTTCAAAGGCCTGTTGTTTGGACTTTGCGCAAAACTTGTGTATTTTGTGTTGTACCTGTTTTTTTTCGGGGACGTCTGGACGCTCGTCTCCGGACACAACAGACACAGCACAAGACAAAAAACACAGCATCCGAAAGAGTATCGGCGAGATTAAGTCAGAGAAAGAGATAACCATTGAGAGAGTGCGCGAAAGGAGAGAGTCAGACAACGAAAGACGTTATTGGCATGGTGCCAACTCGATGCTGTGAAAAAGACTTCCTGAAATCATGTGCACCAAAATACATTTCTGGTGTGCCGAAAATTCACATATATTGGAATAAAAATAATTGGGACTATGTTGGACGTAATTGAATAAATACCGTACAACCAGGTTCGCCTTCCAATCAATAATATTTGGCGGCCAGACGTCCTACTGTACAATTCGATTGATCAACAGTTCGACACGACGTGGCCCGTGAACGCCGTCGTCTACCAGTGAGTCGACTACCGTAACCGAAAAACTCCGCTCAAGACTCGTTCCTAAATTAAAATACTGATTTACAGCACGGGAAACGTTACGTGGATACCGCCCGCGATCATCAGGAGCTCGTGCACGATCGATATTTCGTGGTACGGTATCTCGAAGTATACAGTATTCAACGAGTAGTTATCAGCTTTCGGTCCGTTGAAAGCAGATCGAGAACTGAACTGGGTGACTAAGATTAGACTAATTAAGTTATTTTGTTAATTACCAAATAAATTTAAGGTTCCCTTTTGATGACCAGCACTGCTCGATGAAGTTCGGATCGTGGACTTACTCGGGATTCTTCACTGATTTGAGGTTACCACTAATAATAATAATGCGAGTCGCGAGGAAACGCGGCACAATAAGATAACTTAAAAGAAAGGCACGAATTATTATTGGGCAACAACAACAACAAAGACAAGAAGGTCACTCATTGTCAGGGAAACTGCTCAATTTTTCGGGTTTTGGTTTAACATGCAATTGATTTGAAACTGATGAAAAAAATGAAAATGATGTTTAGCTAGATACATTGATTTATTTTCTGTGAGGAGGCTCATCTGATCGAATTGGATCAGTCAAATCTCAATCTGCTTTGATGAGCGTCTGAAACATTTCTTGCAACTTGTTCACTATCGTATGCCTCCTTTGCCAGGAACAACACGCTCTCACTCGCGACCTACCAGCCAAACGGCGAGTGGCAACTGCTCGGTGAATTTTACTAATTAACCTAATTAATTTTAATTTAAACATGCAAAGTTTAATACATATTATTTCCAGGTCTCTCCGCCAAGCGCTCCATCTTCTACTACGAGTGTTGCCCGGAACCGTATTATGACGTCACCTTCACGGTCTCAATGCGACGGTTAGTTAGATGTATTTTACAGTTTCCAGAAAGGGGTCAGGATCGAGAGATTGTAAATTGTCATTTGAGCATATCTCGTACTGTGAACTTTACAGTACAGTGAAATGAAGTGATAGAACATAGCTTGGTGTGTGAAACTTTTACTACTACCATCCCAATTATTTACATCACACTTTCCCCTGTTTCCTTAGTGTTTCACACAGTAATGAAATCCTAGACGAGAGGGGGATGCTCACTACAGTTTCCCTATAAACAGAGGGGCGAAAATTGTGATAATAAATAGCCTTGAACTTGGAGTATTTCAAAGATGGAAAATTGGCCAGGAGCAAGAGAGTGTGTGAAAATGAGCGACTCTCCATAATTTAAATACGCTGTCTCACTCTTCACTCGTTTCTGGAGGTTTGAGCGCGCTGAGAATATATTTGAACCGCATCTGCAGCGCTGCAAATGATGCAAAATAATACAAGATCATTTTACAAGAAGAATTTCCATTCCACAAATTTATAAATTGTCTCTTTCCCGTGCTAGCTTAGACTAAGCTGCACTTAGAGAAATGTATGTCATATATGGCTCCTGAACTGCGTTTGTATGTTATATGTGACATACAGTATGTTATATATAACAGACAAGCGCAGTTCAGGAACCAAATATGACATACATTTTTCTCTGTGCGCTCAGTGTTTCGCATGTCCGTTAATTAATGTGGTGTTAGTTTTGGGAAAAAGGAAACGGAAAAAGGCCAAGATTTGAATTCCCGCAATTTCCTATCTCAGTTCTCCGTGGAGCAATCGACTCAAAACTTCGAATATAACATTTTTCGACCCTTTTCCACCTACAAACGAAATTTTGAGTCGATTGATCCACGGAGAACTGAGATAAGAAATTGCGGGAATTCAAATCTTGGCCTTTTTCCGTTTCCTTTTTCCCAAAACTAACACCACATTAGATAAGATTGAGGTATAATCAGTGCATTCGGGCTGCAGTGCTAAAAAAAACATAATTTATATACCTGATTAAAATATTATAGTTTAAAAGATCAAAGATCAACTTTCCTTTCAGTCGCACCCTCTACTACGGTTTCAACCTCGTCCTTCCCTCTATGCTCATCTCCGCTCTCGCTCTTCTCGGCTTCACCCTTCCACCAGACTCGGGAGAGAAGCTCAATCTATGTAAGGATATTTGAATTTTCATACCTCCCGCCGATATATAGCCAAATTTGAAAGTCTCTACAAGAATCCATCGAAAATTTTGAACATGGGACACGAGTGAGAATTTATTTTAAAGGTTGGTTCATTTTTGTTTCACGGTCTTGTGAAATGTCGTAGGACAGAGCAATGTGCAGTACTGTTTTATTTAGGCTCTCACAAACAGGTCAAAAACTCACTTTATTTTACAAAAAAAGAGCGGGAAATTCAAATTAAATTGTAATTTCGCAGGTGTGACCATCTTCATGTCACTGTGCGTCTTCATGTTGATGGTGGCGGAGGCGATGCCACAAACTTCGGATGCGCTACCATTGATTGGTGAGACATTGAATGGAAGACTGCCGATTGATCTTTGATCTCTCCTATCCCTCGAGAGATCAAATTTTAATCTGTGAATAGAGGATCTAGAGATGATCAGTGAAGAACAACATTCTAATGATGGAGAAGTTAATTGTAACACAAATGCATCCGGTTATTTATGAGTTGCTAGGCACTCCATGAATACATTTCATTGTTGTCGTTGTTGTCTAAACTGTTGGAAAAGTTTCTTTGAAACGCGGAAAACACGTGATTCCAAACCTACAGACCAGGGTTGGAGCGAGAGAGTGTGCAAAAGTGAGAGGGTCTCTCTCGATTTCACACACTCTCTCACTCCAAAGGCCTTTCTGTAAGGTTGACCGGTCGGTGGAATGATGTGAAAAGATTACTGATCAGATAATTAAAATTGCAGAGGTGTACTTCTCTTGTGTTATGTTCGAAGTCGGCGCAAGTGTGATCTGCACCGTGCTCGCACTCAATTTCCACCACCGCAGCCCCGAAGCATACCATCCGATGAGCCCGCTGGTACGGTAGAGTGGGGTACTGTAGGCTAAGGTATTCGAAAGGAAAAGGAAACTTTTTGAAAAGAAAATAACGACGATGAGCCCGCTGGTACGGTACAGTTGGGATACTGTAGTCTACGGTAATGACCAGGATATGGTAATATTTATACAAACACTGTATCGCGCGGTGAGCCATCTAGTACGGTAGCATAACTTTATAGTGAGTGCTTTTCTGGTCGAACCGGTGCTGCGTATTGGGCCCAAATCAAATATGATAGCCGATCTCCAAAGTCTCGTTTCTGGTAGAACTCCTCCTTTGAAAAAATCTCTCGAATACTAATGCCGCGCTAATTTCATGGGGTGCACATCAGTTTTATGCACCCTTTCATAACATTTTTCTTAGTGAATCTACGACTTCCAAACTTGATACAGGGATTGCAAGCCACGTTTGGAACATTTTCCTTTTAATTGGGCCCTGTATCAAGTTTGGAAGTTGTAGCTTCACTAGGAAAAAAGTTATGAAAGGGTGCATAAAACTGATGTGCACCTTGCACACCATGAAATTAGCGCGGCATAAGAGAAAATAGAAAGCGTTTGGAATGAGGGGATCGAAGAACCGTTCTCCGATCGAATTTGCGTTCAAAACTCATGACCTGACGACTCTACAAAGGAGTACTAGTATTTTGATCAAATAAGAAAGCCATCCTTTCAGTGCCGCAAGATCCTTCTGCACTGGCTGCCGTATCTCATCTGCATTCAGGTAGGTTACGTGTTTCACGATCTTCTTGTAAACCCGAGTATGACCAAGCAATTCACTGAAGTGATCAGATAACAATAACAAATGAAATTACAATCTCCGTAAAACATTTGGAAGGACTAATTAATCGTTCAATCGTTTGAATTTCGGGTGTATGACACTAGTTGAACAGATTAATCTTCAATAAATTCAACAACAATTTCCATTGAATTGTGCTTCACTCTATTCATTTACAAGAAAAGAATGCTAGTCGTGTCGACATTGTGAGACCAAGAAAAGATGCTTGCTATAATAAATACATAAATATTTTTTTAAAATTTAATTTGAACTTATTTTTGTAGCGCCCAGAGGAGCTGGGAGGCCGCATGTTCAGTAGCGAGGCGAACGGCCACGTGGAAAGCGGAGGTGGATTGTGAGTTTTGAGTTTAACTTAAAATTTCGAAAACCGGAAGTGCCATTTTTAAACCGGAAGTGAAATTTCGCAGGAAGCATCGGAAGCACAGCTACTACCACTCGCAGATTACGGACGGCAGTGAGCGGCGAACGATTAGGAGGGTGAGTTCCCCCAAAAAATCAGTTTGCAATCTGGAGAGGGGGGTTACTGTAGATGTTGATACTCGTATAGTTCCATGTGAAAATGTCAAAGAATTAGTATTTTTATAAGAAAATGGACGAATTTCAGGGCCGCTCGCCGGAGAAAAATCGGACGATCGAAATCTCCGAGAAGCACCAGAAGGCGAAGGATGTGCATCTCGACTTCTGCAAAGGTTTGTGTCGATTAGTTACTAGAAACTTGCAAATTGTGTTAATTCGTGCGTCTAATTAGTTTAAAATATTTAAATTATATTAGAAAAATCGATATTTTCAGGTGGCACCGGCTTCAGATGGTCACGACTGCACAAATCTCGAAGGCCGAATTCAACTGAACGCGCGAGCTACCCCCTGATGGGACCGCAGGTTAATAAGTTAATTAGATTTTACTTTTATAATTAATATATGCTAAAGAAAGTGTCCCAAGTGATGAGAGCATGCAAAATGTAGCCACTAGCTGAATGCCGGTTTCACAAATTCTATGCAACTGCCAGTGAATATCGATGAGTAGTTCTCCCCAGTTAGAACAAATTATTCTAATCTTTACATAGCTCGAACATTGAAACCATTTCGACACAGTAGCCTTTCCCCGAAACTCTCGGTATTTTAGATGTGCTTCATTACGCCTATGATGCACTTCTCGTATCGGGATAATGTATTGCGAGGCGCTCTTGTGTTCAAAAAAATACAATTGATTAACAATTAAGCTAACCAATGTGGAGAGATTAGCATCCGACGGTCCCACCAGTCCACTCGAGCCACCAGGAACAAAGGAAGAGAGGAATATGGAGGTGGGTCGCTACAATTTTGTTATGTGAACATTATTTTGATAATAGACATGGTTTACAGTATCTATATCCATTTCAATGTGCATGACCAGAACTGCAGTAGGTATTTCATTATAAAACCGCATTGAATCCCGATATTCAATGATCATAAATAAAATAGATGCAAAATATACAAAGAAAAAAAAACCTTTTTCAGCAGAACAACTTGGGTCACAAATCCCCTGAGAACAATAACGTGAACAACAAGACAATTACTACTTTGGTACCGACCACTCAGGTAAATATATACCACATGATTCTAAACCTACATTACAGGGTTAGAGTGAGAGAGTGTACAAAAGTGAGAGAGTCCCTCTCGATTTCACACGCTCTCTCACTCAAAAGGCCTTTCTGGAAGGTTGGCCGGTCTGTGGAATGATGTGATACGTACATATGAATCAATTATTAATAAGCAAATTAATTATTAAATAGTTTATTAGTAAATATTATAATTCAGTTGCTCACTCGTACAACAATGGACGACTGGCAGTTCAATACGATGATGAATGAATTGAAAGTTATATCGAACAAGATAAGAAAAGAGGTCAGTTGGTGATAGTAAACGGCGCTCTTAAGACGGTTGCGGCGCTACCGCAATCGTAATCCAATCGATATCTGCTTGATTGTGAAATAAGACAGTTCGTGATTGGAATGTTACCGTAATCATATAAAACCGAATGTATTGCAGGAATTCATTCACTCCGTGCGCGCCGATTGGATGTTCGCTGCAATGGTGAGTCGTTGGATAATATTCCACGTATGACGAAGAATGGCGGAATGCCCTTCTGATGTTTCAAGAAAAAACACCTTTTCTTTCGCCTCATAACAATTAGCAAAAAAATACATTTTTTTTGTTCTCTAGACTGGGAAATCTTTTAAAAAATAATTTTAAATGTCATTTGCAGGTAATCGATCGAGTCTGTTTCATCACTTTTTCCACTTTCCTCATCATTTGCATTCTCGTCCTCTCACACAGTGCGCCGCATCTATTCGCCTGATCTTTGATCTTTGAACTCTCATTTTTTGTCTTTAACCCTTTCTCCCCGGTGACCTCCATGACTATTGTTAGATACAGTACTCCCAAGATTTCACTGTGATCTCCCTACCTCTCTAATCTTCACAAAACGCACAAAGAAATGTGTGGTTCATCTTTTGTATTAACCTGCGATTCGGGTCGTGAAATATTCAAATATTGAATAATATTTCCACTATCAATCATTTATTTAAGAGTGCTCAAAAAAATTTCCTTTATTTGTTCTAGTCCATTTTCATTTCTTCTATGGGTTGTAAAATGTATGGAAAATCGATAAAGCGTATCGAAATATGTGATTGTTTTGAGATAAAGGTAAAGTTACTACCGGAATCAAGAGATGTTAACGTCGACAAGCGACTACTCTGCCGGGGCTCACCGGTAAGGCCGGTTCGCTAACTAGGTCTACGTATCCCCTGCTGACCGCGCTTCTGGGGCACGTTACCTTCCGCAATCAAAGTTGCTACCAATTTTACCGCCACCGAATAGGATGGAAGGCTTGGTGAACCTGGGCGGGGTTCGAACTCGTGATCATTCGTATGACAAGCGGCGCCTTACACCACTCGGCCATCTCATTGTTTCGAGAGTGTATTTAATTCTCCCCAAAAAAAATAAAAGAACTGAGAAAAGCAAATAATCTTGGTAAGCGCAGAACAAATACAGAAAATTTGTAAAAAAAAATACCTCCTTACCGCAAAAATAAATGCTTGGAATATTTTTTTGGAATATTTCACGCAATTGCTGTCAGTGGAAGCTAGGCGGATCGCAGTTACATGATCGGCTTGTAAACACAAACTCAATGAATCCAACAATTTGATGTCAGTGAGTCCAACAATTTGATGTAAACAGCCAGTGCCTAATGTGCAATAAAAATATTCAATCCGTTTTTTTTTCGAGCGGATATTTTTCCCTGTTTCGTGGACAAAAAGAAACATCTCTGCCGTGATGAGAAATCGAAATTGGATATCTTCCGTTTTGAGACAACGCATCAAGTTCAAGAAAAAAGTTCAAGAAAATTCAATTGACGAACAAGGAAACATTGGCAGCTCACGAAGACACCATAATGGACAATCGTTGAGAATTCAATGGAGGCTGGAATCAGACGGTAAGAGCTTGGGGAAATAAATGTTCAAGAATGCCGATCATTGATTGAGAACACATCATTCCACCGCCCGGTCAACCTTTCAGAAAGGCCTTTGGAGTGAGAGAGCGTGTGAAATCGAGAGGGACTCTCTCACTTTTGTACACTATCTCGCTCTGACCCTGGCCTGTATGTTTGGAATCAGGTGAGAAGTTGTGAACCTTTTCAAGCCGGCAACTCTAGTTTTTGTTTTTAGTTTTAGTTTATGAGTCGTTTAGCAAGAGGCTAATCGGGTTCACGGGGAATCGAATAGGAGCTCTGACGACGTTGAAAAGGCTCAGTATCTTCGGTTGATTTTCGCCTGAAGAGCGAGTAATGGTCTCCGGAGTGAGGATCGGTTTCTCGTCGGTGAATGAGTGGAAATTAGAGATGATCCCGACATCGAATAGGCAAGTTGAATTGATCATCAGTATTAGTATACTCGTTGATTCTCTCTAAGATCGATGACTCGAGTTTGGAGGACTCTGGCTCAAGCCCCAATCCAAGACCCCTGTTTCGCACGAGATTCTAACGGATGGACCCTTCTGCAACTCTATTCAATGAAAATTATTTCTCAAATAGGCACTCTCAGGAGCACTCCGTTCTTATCAATTTACTTGTGCAGTTATTACACATCGAACAAGTGTTGAATGAATAAAGTGCCTTTATTCTACGTCAACAGAATGATTCAGTTGCACTCGACGTTCGACGCAATTGCTTGTCCGTACTGGGAGAATCCATTTTCGCAAGAAAGATTGTCGATGTTGATTCTGGCTCCGGTACCGTACTGAAAGAGATAAATTCAAAACTGAACCATCAATAGCAAACTTGCCTTCTGGAAAGAGAGTTGCTTGTTGTTCTCACAGTACAGCCAGCAGGTTCCGAAGTGGCAGTGACCGGTAATTCCGGCAGGAGAACCGCCTTGAACGACGCAAGCATCGATCTCATTGGGCTTGGCTGGAAGAATGGATTATCGATTGATTGAGTGATTTGCTACTAACATTTACACGAAACGGAAGTGATGGTCTTGGGTCCGCCGTTTCCTCCAGAAAGAACACAGGTGTTCTTGTTCAAGAACAGACGGCCGTTGAACTCGGCAGTGGTGTTGTCGGAGTACTGTAGAGTATTGATTGATACTATCGAGTTTAGAACAATTACCGTGTACTGGAGAACTCCGGAATCGCAGAGCACTTGGAATCTCGTTGAATCGTAGTCGAAATACTTGACTTTGGAGGAATCACATCCGGCACAGGCGAAAGAAGGGACGTTGCAAGCATTCGAAGATGAGAGAACTGAGAATAGTAGATTAATTATTGATTATTTAATTAATCCAACCATTGGAAGGAGTGGAATAGGCACAGAGAGGAGCTCCGTAGTTATCAGAGTCGAAGACCGATCCAGCACAGTTGAGGCTACCGTAGGTGTTGGAAACATCGGCGTCATCAGGAAATAAAAATGTATGAGGAAATATTGGATAATGTGGATTCATATTTACCGAGGAATGGAAGGATCCCGATGCATGGCACACTTTTCCACAAGCAGAGGAAACGAGTGAGTCACTACAGAAATTGTCGAGGGGACAATTGAAGTACTGATCGGTGAATTGGGTGTTAGAAGTCTCGCATGAGCAGCTTAGAGCCGAAGCGACAGCCAGAGAAGAGAGGAGAATCACCAGAAGTGCCATTTCTGAAAGAGGATATAAATGCGTAATAGAAGAGAGGGGTTGGAAAGTGAAGTGATCTACACTGTCTGGTGGGTCGCTTTTATACGATTCCAAGATATTAATAACGAGTCTGTGCCTCTCGTTCTATTGTATTTCTTTTGGAATTGCCTACCTCGATCATTTCAATTTTCAAACAGTTTTTTGGGCGTCTCGTTTTGATAGAGGGGAACAGATTGAATTCATTGAATGGGCAAAAGTTATGAGTTTTATTTATTGATCGTGTTTTAACCTTCTTTGACTGGGGCTCTCGCATAAAAGTGTGCACACTGACGATGAAAAAACCAAACACGATGCAAACAAAGATCCAGTAAATGAGTTGTGCTCTGAAATCCGAATGAAGTCGAATATCATTATATGCTTTTAAAACGAATTTAAATGTTTTATTTATATAAATATTACTTAAAATCACTGTTATTGTACTTTCTTCCGAAACAGCATTGATAGATAAGGGCTCGGAACAAAGGCCACATCATTCCACAGGCCGGTCAACCATCCAGAAAGGCCTTTTGAGTGAGAGAGCGTGTAAAATCGAGAGGGACTCTCTCACTTTTGTATACTCTCTCGCTCTAACCCTAGTCTGTAGGTATGGAATCATATGAGGCGGTCAATGATAATTGTTTTCTTTGACGAAGCCAACGAGACATTTTCCATTAGAAAGAACACTCTGAGCGGTGGCCGGATGTTACGCGCAAACTTTGAAGGATCTGTGCACCTGCGCTGAATTCAATCTTCTATGGTATACCACAGTATCCCTAGTACCTTGAGGCTAACCTGAACTGCCTTGAACCAGAAGATAGATGGAGAGAAGACATTGCCGTTCGACGACCCCATCAGCTCGCGTGTGTCTGAAATAGTAACAATATCTTCATCGACAATCACCTCGTGTCATTGCACTGCAAGTCATTCATTGCCTTTGCCATACCAGTGAAACCAGAAACCTAACGGTGAAACAATAGTGACAGAGTGTTTTCGTTCTCATATTGAAAGCGAAAAGATAAAACTCATAAAATTTAATTTTACTTTTAATTTTCAAATCACTCACCACAATTTGTGCGGCGTTGCTTGAACTGCTTTGCAAAGTTCTTGAGGTCGACGGAATTCGTGTTCTGCAAATCACTTTGTCCACTCAAACATACGATCTGAACAAGCATCGGTGATTCAGAGGTAGAATGCTCGCCTGCCACGCGGGCGGCCCGGGTTCGATTCCCGGCCGATGCAAGTCTTTTGCCGCTGCTCAACTCATCCGGTATATCAAACTTGACTTCATCGATCTTGTGAGAAATCTGGTTTAATTTATTATCGAACTTCTATTGACTGCGCGACTTTGAGTGAATTCCAAAGTTAATTAGCATATTGTAGTTTCTCTTTTCCATGAGATACATGTTTCACGGATATCTCATAGGAAGTTCGAAATTTACCTTGCAATTTTTCCTTCCCACACGTACATAAAATAAAGAAACTGCTGCAGGGATGCAGTTGTGGCTGCAGCAGGTGCAGCAGCCTGCTGCTGTTGCTGTGTCAGCCGTGGCTGCGGGATAAACGTCGGATAGTGCGCCCAATGGGCGAAAAAAACCTATTAGTTCTAGCAGAATTTAAATATTGTATAATTTGTGATGAGCACCTCAACAATGTAGGAGGGGTATTGTCTCGTATTCTGATCTGCCCTCATACATGAAGTGTGCGGCATGGAACTGCTGGGGCGTGAGAGCATAGTAAAAAAAGTGAAGGAACCCGCGTGTTTCGTGTTTTTCATTGACGAATGCGTGCTTCACATTGTTTTTATGTGACATCGACATACATCGATGACCAATGTTTGGTGCCTGGTTTATGTTGGTGAACACTCTAAGTGATTACAATTAGATCAATGCGCACGCGGCAGTAGTACTATTGCGTATGGTTGATGCAAACTAAAAAGGAAAAGAATCCTCGTGCCTCAATTTCATTGAGGGAATGCATCAAGATCCGCGTGTTACATTCAGTAGGTGCTGCGAAAGAGATGGAGATCAATGATTGATCATGTTTCATTCTTCGATTACATCAAGACGATTGTTCGTGAATTGATAATTTCCAAAAAAAAATTGGGCTTGCAAAGCTCTCCTTTGCTAAGTATAAGAGGCAGTGGAGCGCATTGTATGATAGAAGCATCTCTCAACTGATGAACATTGCTGATGATTTCCGAATGAGAACTTGTCGCTCACAAACTATGAACCTACGTCATCGTAGGTGAACATATACGACATCTGTAAATATGTATATGCCGTATTCCAGTCGAAAATTGCCCATTATTCAGTAGTAGATACGGTAGGGTCACTAGAGCGTACTTTTCGATTACAGTAAAGCTAAAAGTGTTCCACGTCAAGCGATTTTGCAATAGCAAGCTACCACGCTAGATGAACCAGCTGCAAAGTGGGATTACGTGACCCAAGCTTTCCTAAGGCATCTAGGGCACGTTACCTTTTGCAGGCCTCGGCGGGGAATGGCTAGCTTTTCTTACACCACTCGGTCATTCCTCTACGCACGCAGTGTGCGAAGCGGATTGCTTTCGGCAGATTATGCAAATATATAGTTGTTTCTCACAATCATAATCAGCAACAACAGTGTGAGAGTGTGCGCAATGAGGAGAGAGTGATTGCTTGTGAAGCCATCCCTAAGCCAAAGCGGATAAGAAGTAGGAGGTTGCAGAGAGATTAGTGGCATCGGCATCAATCATATGCTACCAACAGGCGAACACTGTGCACGTGTACCGCCGCACATTAGAGAAAGATAGAGAGAGAGAGAGAGAGTGAGCAAAAGTGAGAGAGTCCCTCTCGACTTTACACGACATCTCATAACAAAGCCCTCTCTGTGAGGTTGGCTGGTAAGCCGGTAGAAGAATGTACCGTCGGTACATCGACTCTTTGTTAGTAAGTTACAGCGATATATGCTACGAAGAGGACTGAAAACGTCGATGCTTTTTTCACTTTTCAAAAAGTTTATTATATGTGTTCCATTGGAAAATTGATTTTCCCGACCCGTGTGCATTCTAAGGAAGAACATCGACCACGTCTGAAACCAATACGAAACCACATCAGTGCCCCTAAAGCGATACTGATAAATATTGTATTGTATTGTTAGCACGCCCGGTTACGCGTGCCGTCATTAGCATATCAACTAGTGGTGATTCGGAGATCAGCGGAAATGCTGATTGATTCTCAAGTTTCGCTACAGTGCGACTCGTGGTTGGTTGACTAGTCGATTTTCTTATATTCAAGGGAGTTCACTCTCCGCTCTCTTCAATTAATACACTATCTCGCCCAACTTTCTTGTAAGAGACTTGTAAGATAGTTCGTTCTCTAGAGAGGCACATGTTAGAGAGTTCGCGTTCTGTGTGTTTTTAAACTTATGTGGTGTTAGTTTTCGGAAAAAGGAAATGGAAAAAGGCCAAGATTTGAATTCCCGCAATTTCTTATCACAGTTCTCCGTGGAGCAATCGACTCAAAACTTCGTTTATAGGTGTAAAAGGGTCGAACAATGACATATTCGAAGTTTTGAGTCGATTGCTCCACGGAGAACTGAGATATGAAATTGCGGGAATTCAAATCTTGGCCTTTTTCCATTTCCTTTTTCCGAAAACTAACACCACATTAAAAAGAAGTATGAGAAGCTGCTCACCCGCCTTCAGCTCAGATTTATAGGCTCTCTTCCTAATGAAATATGCGATTATCGAACGAGGAAAGGCTACGGAAAAAATGGTAATACATGATATTACATTTATAAAATGATACGAATACACAAAAAGCCAAAATGGTCCTCATTCGTCTCATTCGTTAAAACAACTTAATGCATTGAAAATTTTTTTAAAAAATATGTCTTTAATCGGATTAGGATTCGAGAGCGATGTCCAGCGCACTCACCGCGAATTTACTAAGGAACGTGTTTACTAACTCATTTGCTTAGATTTAGCAAATTGGTTGCTTACTTTTGATGGGTAGCGCCTCTCAAATTCTCTCTCGTGAACCCCAATTACCATCCTCGTCGCATCAGCGGCATGGCTCAGTCGGTAGCGATCTCGAAAGGCAAAACGAGGGTGCCAAGTTCATTCCACCTCGAAGCATGATTTTGCTGGACTTCACCCGTCTATCATCATTTTTCGTGAGCAATCCAATTTGCTTACATTTAAAGAAGGTGTATCACAAATCTCCTGCTCCATTATTTCTCATTTCCTATGTTTTAATGGCGTGGTCGCTTTCTCCTCGTCCACCCTTATCCCTCCCTATCATTTTTGAATCCCTGCATTCAGGGTCAGTTTGGCACACGGCCAAACGCGAATAACTTTGTTCAAACTTATCGGCTGAACATGCGATTTGCGGGGCTCTTGTCTGGAAACCGATTACCATATTCCGACAGTGAGAACTCAGTTGACCAAAAGTTCGTTATTTCGTTATTTAGTTATTTAGTAAACGTTTGCTAATATTCAATCAAGTTCGGTGTGAGAGCGGGGACAGAACGATAATTAGGAAGTAATTAATGCTGTGCAAATTTCAGGGGTGCATGTGCACCCTCTGAAGTTCCAAACGTGCCTTGCAATCCCTGTATCAAGTTTGAGAGTTATAGCTTTGCTAGGAAAAAAGTTATGAAAGGGTGCATAAAACTGATGTGCACCTTGCACCCCCTGAAATATGCGCAGCATAAGATATTGAATAACTCAGTTGCTCACTCGGACAACAATGGACGACTGGCAGTTCAATACGATGATGAATGAACTGAAAGTGATATCGAACAAGATAAGAAAAGAAGTCAGTTGGTGATAGTTAACGATTTTTGAATTACGGTATTTCTGATTCCGTAAGTTCTATGGTGGGCATCACAAGGACACACACCAATCGATGTAAAAAATTGAGGAGATATCGATTTTGCTACTCGTTTTTTTTCGAAAGAACTTACGAAGTTCGTGAAAAGAATAATATGGTGCTGTAATAATATGAGCATTGCAAAGCTATAGAGAGGCAAAAATTTGAATGTGCACACACCTAGAAATTCTGGAATGTGGTAACGAAAAACATCGTCTCGATGAGCTAAATCTTTAGAGCCTTATTACAAGATGCTTATTGAAGTCAAGTATCACATAAATAGATAAGAGCATGATGTGAAAACAATGTCACGTGTGACGAAAAGAGAAGTGTGAAAGTCTCCCGTTTTCTGATTCTTATGCAACCAGCCACATATAAAATCGACTATTGTTCGTTAAAAAAATATTTCACCCAAAGAATTCCGTTTCGCCAAAAAGTGTGCGGCTATGACGAAGTTGTTGAGCAAAGACGCCAAATTGCGGCTATGCCAAATTACGGTAGATGTCGATACTAGCACAGACTTCAAAAGTTGAGTTGGCCCATGGCCCGACGCGAGTTATGGTCTGACCCTCTCCATTATGCATGCTCTCTCCCGCTGTCTGATCGATGAGAGATCATGTATAATAAGGAGAGTCTGATAGTTACTCCCGGCGCGTTTACTCGAGACGGCTTTGATAACGCATACTTCGTCCTTTCTCTCTCCCGCTCACGCAAATCTGACTCCCGTAGAATATATATATTATATCTAATACGTTATTCTACATCGGGAATGAGGGTGATTGGGGTGATCTTGACATGATTACGCATTCTTCGGCTCATGATCGAGCAGTTTGTTTGAGTGTGAAGGTGTTTCCGTAGCGTCCAATTTGCGCGTCGTGATGTAAGCAACTTTCGTTGGGAATAGCCCAATTCCGGTATTACAAATTTACAAACACTCGTCCGAAATATTAAAACGTTCCGCTGATAAACAGCAGAAACGAAAGCGAGAGATCGTGCAAAAGCGAGAGAAGCAGACAATGACCACACCACAGGTAGTACTGGAAGTGGAACGTAGTATTTTAAATTTGTAATATTGACCGTGGACTTATTCTCTGATACCCAGAGGATCGGCTACACAGAGAATGAATACACTGAGATGAGACACCCAGAGTATGATACACTCAATATTGAGTGTATTCGCGCGTCGAGAGAGCATGCGGAAACGAGCGATTTGTAAGTGTATCATACACTAGGTGTCATAACTCTAGATACACCTAATAGTCAGTGCATTCATTATGGGTGTAATAGGGACTTTTGCTGATGAACTTTTAAATGAGATCATAAATTGCAGGAAAAAATAAGTTAGTTCATGATGGTGATTGTGCCGTAATCATTTCAAATCGATTAAATTGCAGGAACTGTGACTGGATGTTTGCAACGATGGTGAGTGATTAAATGATTTTTGATCTTTAATTTCTCGTATCTTATGAATATTAAAATTCACAACATTGAATCGTTAATCCATTAATCCCCTGGTGTTTACGAATAAAAAAACTTCCCCCCTCGACTCAATGGAAATAATTATATGTTGTGTTCTTTGAACTCTGCACCATTGTCTTGAATTTGATTTTTGATCTCTCTCTCATTTCAGGTAATCGATCGTGTCTGTTTCATCACTTTCTCCACCATCCTCATGATCTGCGTTCTCGTCCTTTCACGCAGCACAACTCCCAAATCACCTGATTTATTCGCCTGATCTTTGATCTTTGATCTCTGATCTTTCAAGTCATACCTCAAAACCTCCCCGCTGCCCCGTCCATAACTGTTGTAAGACACAATACACGCAAAGAAATATGCGGTTCATCTTTTTCGCTTAACGGTGCGATTCGGGTAGAACATTGTTAAAATGTTGGATAATACGATCCATTATCAATAGTGTATGTATTTAAGAGTGCGCAACACAATTTCCTTTAGTCCACATTCCACTTCTTATACGGCTTGTGAAGTGTTGGGAAAATGAATAAAGCAATTTGTGATAGTTATTTTTTTATTGTCACAGGGGAATTTTGGGAGTTATTATTCGAAAAGTGTGTCGCGTAATGGCACATTACAGATGCACAGCATCCAGTTGGCACCATGCCAAGAACGTCTCTCGTTGTCTGACCCTCTCGTTTGGCGCGCTCTCTCGTCTTCTCTCTCTTTCTCCAACTCGTTCTCGCCGACACTGTTTCGAATGCTATGAGTTGCGCATCATTCGAAAAAAATAATTTTGAAATGAGCTATCGATCCATGTTAAAATCAGAAAGACTCAAATTTTGATGTAAGGATTATGCAGTTTTCCCGTGCATTTTTTTTTCTCGAACGCACTATAGTGGTAGGTAGATATCTATCCGGTTTAGCATATTTTTTATTGATAATTTGAAATCCTTTCCCGCCTCTTTCTCAGATTTTCCTCTGCCAAAGAACACGCAGATCCCCCGGAAGACCGGAAATTAGATGCGGTAATTCCCGGCCTTTCCTCTTTTTGGGATGAAAAGAGTGCGAAAGGGGATGAATCTCCCCCTCTTTTCTCTCCGGTCATTTAGCTGCCCTCCCAGTCCATTTTCTCTCCGTTAGATGAGCAGTACTTTATGCCCGATTGCGGCGCCTTTGAACCTTACGTTCGTGGTGAATTAAATTCGCGCCCTGCTCCCAATTAATTTAAGTTTTCTTTGCATATTACGGCGAAATTTAGTTCACCAAACATAGTATTTGGTCATTCTCAGTTAATTTTTCCCCTTTTATATGAATGGAGGTGATGAGCTCTTGTATGTTTTTTCTTTGCATTCCGGATCCCAATGCACAAAATAATGGCAAAATGCGCCAACTTGTAGCTTCCCTCCCCTCTCTCCGCGGGGGTCCCTGTAAATCTTCGCGCTTCAATTGACAGACGCCTCTAATGAAGTGTTGTTTCAACCTCCCTCCACTCTCTCCATTTTACACACTCTCTCTTCCTTCTCCCTAAATGAGTATTAGATAATAGACAGTGTCTCGCTCAGTGAGTGTGGGAGCATGCCAGACGGCCGGGGGCCGGGGAGTTCGGGACAACCGCCGTTTAGTGAAACCGCCAATTAGGCAGTGATTTAACCGTTGCTCAGTGTTGACAGACTGTCGTAGCGGGAGGAAGATCCTCTGTTTCGCCTAGACCAAAAGCCAAAATACAATATGTTTTTTTTCACTTGCGGTATGTTTCACGGTCAATAGCACATGATTCCAAATCCACAGACCAGGGTTAGGGCGAGAGCTCTGGTTTTCGCCCACAAGTAGTAGTACCAGTGGCCCTTTCAATTTCCCACGCTCTCTCACTTTCCACTAGTAGTCTACCCTATAGGTGAGCAACTAGTGGAAAACGAGAGAGTATGGGAATGTGAGAGAGCCACTGGTAGTACTACTGGTGGGCGAAAACCAGAGAGAGTGTGCAAAAGTGAGAGAGTCACTCTCGATTTCACACGCTCTCTCACTCCAAAGGCCTTTCTGGATGGTTGACCGGTCTGTGGAATGATGTGCTACTGTTTGATGGTAGATTGGAAGATAATATGCATTAGTCTGTAAAGAGAGATTGCCAGGAAACGGTTTCGCAAACTGATTCAATCGATAGATTTCGGAAACTACAGGACTCGATTACAGTATCCCCGTCCCGCGAAATCTTCCATTAAATTCCATGGGAGAGCTCTCAGCAAGTAATCCATTCATCTCCCTCAACATCCTCGAGTCTCTCCATTCCACACACATACTCTCTCGCCGTTTAGGGAGGGTAAGAGAGCTCGTGAAATGGAGAGATGCAGAGAAAGAGCGCGAAATTCTCTCCGCTAATTCTTTCACACGAACCATCTGCCTGTCAACTTTTGGACTGTCTCTCTGTCTGTCTGTTACTCCTCCCTCAATCCTTCAGTTCGCGTGTGTATTCCTTGAATTCAATCATTTCTGAAAACAGAAGAAGAGATTATCTTTCATGTTTCAGTGCTAGCAGAAATGTCCCCATTATTGTTTCTTTCTTCAGTTCGAAGTGATTTGGACCACGCTTTTGGGAACCAGATGGAGAGGTGATTTCATGTTTCAGCGCTATCCAAATAGCACCCGGTATTTCGGTGGATGCTCATCCAACGTCAATTTAGAAAGAATTCCACAAATGCACAGCCCTCTGAGATCCTTCTTCCACTCTTGCATTTTTCCATCTCTTCATTCTGGGTACTTCGCAGTAAAAAAATTCATGTTTCAAAGGTGATTTATAAGCTCCCGACATTTTTGGAGAATAATTTGCATCTCGAAAAGTCCAATAATGCAACACAATAATAAATATTGTTGTATGGCTAATTTCGATGTTCAGAGTGAACAGAAAAATCCCTGCGTCATCAGGGGGTGAAATCTTTGAAACGAAAGACACAAAGAAAGCGGTGAGCAGATCTCATAACATTCGAGACACACATCGAAACGACTTGAAGGGCGAGTGGGGAAATGAGTGGCTGGGGAGTTACAGAAGGATTGAATGAAAACTTCAGTGAATTGCTAGAAATTATGATTTGGCGCTTACATGAAGAGCGCGTGGCACTGACTCGCCTGGTGATTGTGAAACTGATAATGGTTATAGTAGTTACTCGGCGGACTAACATTTATTACATTTATAAAATGATACGATCATACCAAAAAGCCGAATAACGAACTTCCGTTGTTTACCATAGCGACCCTCTCGCTTTTGCGTTCTCTCTCTAGTCTCGGTAAACACAGGAAGTCCCCAGTTTGACATTTTGTTTGATCGTATCATTTTATAAATGTAATAGTGGCTAAATATAACATTTGGTTACAAAGGGATTGAAGGCGTTCTTCACAGTGCGGAGCATGATTTTTTCGCTTACATTCCGGGAGCTGAATGTGATCCGCCTAGATTGAATTTATTAAAAGAATAAAATTTTTGAAGCGCAAAAAATCGCGAAAACTGGCCAAAGCAACTTATCAAATCGAAAAGTTGTGGATAATCAAGCGGTAAAACCACGCAAGTTAGCGTTTCAATCCCATATTGAATCCGGCTTCCATCAACAATTTCCATGAATCATTTGTATCAAGTACTGAAATAAATGAAACTATCCGAAAACGTTCTCAATCGCTTCAGCTATTCTCGCACAAAAGTTGCGCCGACACTCTCCCAGCCCTCCGCAACTACTTTTACTACAAGTGTTTCCGGTCTGTCGCCTTCCCCACTCAAACACACGAACTAAATCCCGCCATGGGAATCGTTTAGCGGCATGCCCAAATTCCCAGGACCCAGGACCCAAAGTGTGGGTCCCGAAACCGTACCACACGTCACTTGAAACCGCGATCCGTCGGGGCATTTACAGAGGTCAATGACCATCACACCTTTACGACTACACCGGCGCCCACTCGAACCCCTAATCCCCCTATTCCCCTGACAGCCCCATGGTCCCGCCGCGGTACCTGCCTACCGTAACCCCTACGGTATCGATCGATTGGCGACAAGACAACATGCGGTGAGTAAGAGAGGGAAAAGTGTGACTTCACACAAACAGGGGGGGAAACGAGGGGCGGGGCTTGGCGGCGAGGGAGAGCCAATGGCGGAGCGAGCGCGCACCGGTTGCTCACTTCGCTGGCCCCGCCCACTTCCCTCCTCTCCCTCCTCCAGCCTAGCCTGCCTGCCCCCTATCCCCACCCATCCATCCCGACTACCAACTACTCATATCTGGATTCATCCTGATACTACTCCTACTATGCTGTCGTCAGGAGCGCCAGATGACCTGCAAACCTACGCCCAGGTACGGTTGTCGGTTCCGCGGTGGTAGTCTGGTACCGCCCCGCCCCCTCCTGAATGGGTTCCGATGCTAATCGGGTCCTACCGCGGGGACCCTAATGTTTATTCATTGCCTTGCGGTTGTTGAATACAAATGTGTCGATTCTGATTTGGCAAGTAGGGGGCCGAGGAGGAAGAGGAGGAGGGGGAGTCTGAATAAAAAGACACATTATGTGGGAGAGCCGCCGCAGTGGTATTCTGTTCGCATTTATGCAGCAGCACGGGCTAGTTATCGGGGCCCAGTAAAGGGGGAGACGGTTTACCGAGAGGTGGTTGCGGTGCCGGGTGCCGGGAAGGCGATTTGCTGTGATCTTGCGGGGATAAAGAAGTTTTGTTATCGATTATCCCTAGATTATGTTCACGCAAATTTACTTACAATTTAGATGTACTCGTGTTTTCCCAGTTTAGCCTGCTTCGGAGTCGGATGCAATGACTACCCATCGTTATGTTTTATGCTTGCGAACTTGCATTTTCGTTACCAGCCATGGACCCGACGGCTCCGGCGTTGCGTAGTGGTCATTGTTGCCGTATCTTTCTTTTTTATTGGTCGATTGCTTTTTGGATAATTGTTTTGTTTCAATCAAAAATGTGACATAGTCATCGGCGCTTCCAAATCAACTAGACGCACCGACGTTTCACCTAGTCTCTATGGCCCAGTGGGCTCCAATTTTGCAATCGGTCTTGCGTTACTCTCTCAATGTATAACCCTGCATCAGATGTACCTTCGCATGAAAAAAACTGTACTTTACACTGCAACTAATTAAATTTGATTTAATTATGTTTTATAAAGTAATGTTTTTACAACATTTAGGTGATCAAGCCGACGTGCGATGCCTCCTCCTTCAACGACTGGACGACGCCAATCAGCTATGCTCCCTCCCATCAGGGATTCCCGGTGGGTAGATCAATCAACATTGAAACCCGAATTCGGCAAGTTTGTTGCCCAAAACTAATGATACTATTACGGCTCTTTGTATCAATGTGAGTCCCCGCCCGCAGAATTTCATTGGCCAATCACTTCGTTTTGCATTTCACAAAATCATTGGAAAAGCGCACGTAATCTGATAGAGTGATTGCTGATTCAGAGGTTTTCTTTTTTGTCTTTATTCGGCCATGAGTCACATTCAGATTGAATTCGCGCAGCATCTCCGACCCATAAGTGGGCGGCGAAACGCCATTCCGCCATGGCCGCTGACAAAACATAGTTTCAATCAAATAAAGGGGCCTGAGCATCTATTGGAATGAGGAAAATAGCAGAAATACCTCCACTTTTTCACAACTAATTATGTTTTCTATGTTTTCTACGCCAAAACCATCACTTCACTTGCTGGTCTCAACCAATAACAGAGTTGTGAAACACATTTAGTCACTACTGATGAAACACACATCTGATATTGTAATACTCGCATGACAGTTGTAAATTACTTTATTCTAATGTTTATAGTCTTATTTATTTACTAATAAAATTGTTATTGCTGCAGTTCCTGTTCAACCCGCAACCCGACTGGTCGACGGCCTATGGGACGACGCCGCACCAGCTGCACCAGCTGACTGCCGGAGGTACTGTAGGAGAGGTTACTGTAGGTTACTGTAGTTAGCGGTTACTGTAGCATTCCCTCGATATCTCACAAGTTTGGCATAAGGAAATGTCGCAAACCATTCATTTCAATCGAATTTGATCGTTATTTACTAAATGATTGGGAGTGGAGGGGGGGTGGACGATTTGAAGTTTTGATTTTCGAAAATCAATAATTTTTAGGATTGCAACCGCCCATGATCCTCCATCCGCACCTCCAGTCGAATGACCTCAAAGTGAGTTTCACATTGCATTGTCACTTCAATTTCGCTTTTTTTATTCTGTAATGTCACATATCACTTTGCGCCAATTATATATCCTTCTTTCTCTCTCCTTCTTTCTCTACCCATTGTTCGTGTTTCAAGTGTATGTTTTCTTTAGAGATTACATCATTTGAGCACATGAGAAGGCATTTGAGTTAGTAACTCACCTCAGCGGCGCAACATCATAAGCATCACCTGCGAAACTCAAAACCAGCTCTCGAATTGTGCACTTGCTTTCTTTCCTTACCCCGCTTTCCCCAACAGCTCTGCATATTTTGAGTCTTTTCTTACTGATATTATTAGTGTCGTTTCGTAAGATCGCCGCATGCTATTCCAGTTGTGAAGCACCAAATTTCCTGTATTCACGCCAGTTCTCCCCACACTTTCCGCAACACACAACTCTTGTCAGAGCGTGTCTCAACCGTAGCACAGCCCCATTCCGCCGCTCAGTGGGGAGCTCCTCAAGATCGTAAAATTCACCCCCACCAAGGCGCGCGCTCCAAGTACCTTTTCCTCTCCTCCTCTTCTCTTCCTCCAGCCTGAATGAATAGAAATGGGGCTGACCCCAAGAATGCGAGAGTGTCTCTTACTGCACCCAGTATATTCTGGGTCGAGAAGGGAAGAATGAAACATTATAGTTTATGTTTTTTTGTAAACCACAAAGGTGCGATAACCAGCACATTAATGGCAACCAATAATGTACAATCTGACGTAGTGTTGATGGTGTTTCCTGTCTTGTACACTGAACGCAAATTTGCCAGGAGAACGGTTCTCCAAGGTTTCATTTCTTACAATTAGAGAACGGTTCTCCACCCTCCTCGTTCCGCACACTGTCTCTTCTCGGTGAGCAAACGATAGAGTATGCGGAACGAGGAGGGTGGAGAACCGTTCTCTAACAAATGAAACCTTGGAGAACTATTCTCCTAGCAAATTTGCGCTCTGTGTAGGTTGGATAACTAAACAATTAGTATGCAGTAGTGCAGAAATGAAGCAGGGAATGAGAAGGTTGGCAGATTCTGAATGTTCAATAAATTCACTGTGCGCTATCATGATTCACATCTGAACGTTCCCTCCTCTCTCTCAATTTCTAATGCTCTCTCGTCCTCCCTCACCCTCTCTAACCCTCTCCCTTTCCCACGGTCTCTCGTCCGCTTTGTTAGCTTCCTACTCTCTCTAATGGATGAGTGATGGCAGTCAGAGACAATGGCGCGTTTTTGCTGATGGCACCGAGTCCTGATGATTTGGGTCCCGTGGGGATACGGTAATACCGTGGGTTACGGTAGTCTATGGGTTACGATGGGCGCCCAGACATGAGCCTGCGCACCTAGGCTACCGTAACCAAGCGGATTCGCGTTTCCATCTCCCCTTTTCTTCCTCCCACCTTCCCCCCTCCCCTAGTCACGTCAATCAACACTTCTAGGGGATGAAGTGGTGGTTGGGGGGAAGGAAGGAAAGCGAAATACGATTATTTTTCGCCTCGGCGTTCTCCGCTTTTCACGCGATCTCTCGCCTCTCTAACCGTCTTCCACTCTCTTCATCCTCCACTGTCTCTCCCCTCACCACCGACTAGCGGAATCCTCTCTCTCTACGTCAAACGCTACAACACCTAGAAAAGAGGAGAGGGATTGAGAGGGGTACGGTAGCCGAGGGTAGGGGGATTACTTACTGACACCTGCACTCGCTAGAATCAAAGCTCGCTGGGGCGAGAATAATCTTTCGAATATCGGTAGGTCATTGTTCTAGACTGCTTTCGCAGTCATAGTCCTAATGGAGAGTGACACTTTAGCGGGTTTGAGAGCAGGTGGACTTCCCCCTCCCCGAGCAAGTGTCTGGCTCTCTCCATTTCACATGCTCCCTCGCGCTGTCTGATCGATGAGAGAGCATGTAGAATGAGGAGAGTCTGATCATTACTCCCCCCCTTGGTGTCATCTCATTTCGCGCGATCTTCCTTGACTGTTGTGTGTGTTGAAATAATGGGAGGGGGATTGATAGCTCGCCAGTCTAGAACCCCGCTGAGTTTATTGGAAGACTGGGGAAGAGGCGGAGAAATATGGTTATGGGTGTGGTGACCTCTCAGGAACCCGGGGTAAAGGAAGAATTAAATACCGGAAAAGGAGACTGAAATAACTACTGGCAATAAACTACTAGCATAACGAAAACTTGGGGATGTTTTATGCCTGCATTACCCGAACTGAGATTCAGTTGTTCCCTTTAGAGTTGGGTGAGATCCAGTCTCATCATGTTGCGATAGCTCTCAGTGAATGGAGAGCGTGGGAGGAGGGAGAGAATTCTTACAAAAGGAGGGAGGAAAGACCTTTCGTCTCGGTTGAGAAATCACTGTGTTCACTACGTGTAGTCTTTTCCCAGGCTGAGAGGGGGGAAATGAAAGTGGGAAGGGAGATGTTCCCCCCCTGCGATCCAATCACAAATCACAAATCAGATTGAAACACGGGGACCTTTAATTTCTTATTTTGCATCATCCATAAGCAAAACATTAGTAATCAATGTTCACAATGGCAAGAAAGTTACTAGTGAATAGACGTGACGGTTCCTAGTATATTTACTTCCTGAAACGCGTAATCAGCATTCGGTAATGCTCGGAACGATGGAAAAGTAAGAAGGGGAAGATGTTCCCCTGCGATCCAATCAGTATCAGATTGAAACACGGGGATCCTTTTCCCTATTACATCATCACTACTTAATCGGCATTCGGGAACATTCGGTATTTTTGTTGACTGCTATTTGAACGGCATCTAGTGAATAAAAGTTGCCGTTCTGGATACATTTACTCCCTGAAACGCGTGATCAGCCTGAAACATAATGTGCACAGCGAAAGTGAGATAGGGAGATGTGACCTGCGATCCAATGACTCTTTGCCATTTTTAGATTGCATCATCCATGCGCAATAGTACTACTACCGCATTGATCTAATTGCAATCATTTTTCGCTTAAAAAAACCTAGTCACCGACCATTAGTCATTTATGTGTGTGGATTTCATATATTAACAGAGTGAAACACACATTCAGCAGCAATGAACACGAAACATGCATCCCCTCACTTTTGATGCTATGCAATGTCACGCCCGGCAGTTCCATGCCACACACTCCATTCATAAGGGCAGATCAGCGATGCACGACAATACCACCCGAAGATGGTTAAGATACTCGTAAAAGGCATTATCTTATAAAATGTGCAATGTTTATTTTCCGTTAAAGGACAAAAATGCCGCTGGCGGCCTGATAATAGATGCGTGAGACAGTCGCCTAATGTGCGCGCGAGATCAAAGAAATTGCGCACGTTACCAGAAAAAAGTGGCGATTTCATGAGTCACAAAGAGTCGCGATTTTCTCCCGTCACTTATAAGCGAGAAAGGCGATAGATTTGCCGCCAAGCATGTCCCACCAAAGCTTTTCAGCGCCTTTCCTTCCTAACATGGACTCGTTTTGGGCGTACTGGGTAATTAATAATTAATTTTAATGCTGATCTTGATTTTTCGAAATAACAGTAGACTTACTCACTATAGCTATTCAAGCAATCATCAATTGTATACAGTCGCTCTAGTTTTCAATCCTACGCGTAAAACAGCAGAAAACATCACTTGCTGCAGCTGCTGCAGCCTCCTAACCTGCAGCACTTGCAGCAACTTGAGACGCTCGAGAGGCCAGATGTCATCCAGCGACTGCCGTCGACCGCCTCGACTGCAGCAGCTGCGACCTCTGCAGCAGCTTTTGCGACAGCGACGACCGCCAATTTCGCCCACTGGACGCACTATCCGACGTTCATCCCTCAGCCACAGTTGACACAGCAACAGCAGCAGCAAGCTGCTGCACCTGCTGCAGCCGCAACTGCCTCCCTGCAGCAGGTACTATTTTATTATATTTGTTATTGGTCTCGGGAACACGGAAGAATTGCACATGAAATTTCGAGCTCACTTTGAGATAGCCGTGAAACATGAATCTTCGGCGGGAAACAGAACCATATTTATTTATTTTAGAATTCGCTCACCGTCGCGCAGTCAATGGATAAGTTCGATAACAAGTTTGATGTGAACCAGATGTCCCACAAGTTCGATGAAGTCAAGTTTGATCTTCCGGACGGAGATGAGGTGAGCGGCGGCAAAAGGCTTGCATCGGCCGGGAATCGAACCCGGGCCGCCCGCGTGGCAGGCGAGCATTCTACCACTGAACCACCGATGCTTGTGTGTTTGCTTTGTTTGAGAGGACAAAGTGATTTACAGAACACGAACTCGGACGACCTCGAGAACTTTGCGAAGCAGTTCAAGCAACGACGCATTAAATTGGGGTACGTAATCTGGAATGAACAAAATACAATAATTTCACTATTATAATCTTTTCGTCCTATATAGTAGAAATAATACACGAAATCACCCTTGTCAGTATTTTTCACGAGTAGTGTTCGGGTTTCACTGGTATGACAAAGGTAGCCAGTGCTCTGCATGCACGTTATTGCTACGGAAATTGCTTTTCTGAAGAAAAAAAAGTAAATCGCTGCTGTTTTCAGATACACGCAAGCGGATGTCGGGCTCGCACTGGGGTCGTTGTATGGCAACGTCTTCTCACAAACGACCATTTGTCGATTCGAGGCACTCCAACTCAGCTTCAAGGTACTGTAGGGATACTGTAGGCTGTAAAATTAATTTATTGAGTAAAAAGATGCGATGTTAAAAATGGAAAGTAATCGATAATTATAGAACATGTGCAAGCTTAAGCCGCTGCTGTTCAAATGGCTGGAGGAGGCAGATTCGACTACTTGCTCACCAGGTTTGTGAATAGTTTGTTTTTTTACATATTTAAAATATTAAAAAGAAGTAAGCACTAATCGTATTTCTGGATCGTGAGAATATGAAACAGGGAAAGTACCGTTTTTATTTTATTAACGCACCGCTTTGAAGAATTCACTGTAAACTTTAGTCTCCATCGCCTTTGTAACATTCTTGAAACGTAAATTTTCCAACTATTTCATTAATCAATAGTTCTAATTAATGTTAATTATAGGTTAATTATGTTAACTAATTAATTAATGTTAATTAATGTTAATTGTTAATTAATTATAGGTTCGACCTACGAGAAGTTGGCTGGACAGGGAGGGCGAAAGAGAAAGAAGCGAACTTCAATTGATGTGAGTCTATTTTTTTAATATTTCTATTTGTTTTCCCTCAACGAAGGAGTACACATCATTATATTCCATAACATAGATGCCCTATCAGCCACTTGTGAAACATATTTCACTGAATCACTTGTTGCCAAATATTATTTCGCCTCAGAAAATTGAAAGAAGACATAATAATATGAAAACCACCCAGCAGATTTCCCGTTTCAGTCCAACATCAAGGGCCGACTGGAAGGGTTCTTCTGCAAGAATCCGAAGCCGAACGCGCAGGAGATCACCGCCGTCGCCGTCGAACTCAATCTGGAGAAGGAGGTAGGACGACGTTTACTACTCGCTCACGCAGTGCAATTTTTGACAAGAATTCCGAATCCACGGTGTGCCAAATGGGAAACGTCGCATGTCGAAATTAGGACTATTTCTTGGGCAGTGGTAATCGTCGGCCTGCAGGTGGTGCGCGTGTGGTTCTGCAATCGTCGACAGAAGGAGAAGCGAATGACGGGCCAGTATCCGGACGGCCTCCTCGTCCACGACCCCTACAACGCGGAGATACAGTTCTATGCGGCGCAAGGCGAGTTTTGGGAAACGTCGCACCACTGCACCACCAAGTACACCGCGACTTACAGTATCTTTTCCAGGCATGGCTCCGCCGCTTTGCGACCCGGCCCAGTGGGCGGCGCTGCATGGTCTGCCCAAGATTGAGGAACATCCGAACGAGTTGGACGGTGGTGGTGTGCTCGTGCGTGCGCCTCCGCAAGCCGACCTTTCCTAAACCTCGCCCTGTACAAGATTCGATGCAAAACCACTCCCGGTCGTCAACTGCCTCTCAGCTCGGGTGCTATTGGGTGTGTGTACTGTAGAAATCAGGAGCTTGCCCCAAATTATCGATTTTTTTATATTCAAAATTCGGAACTACCGTATTCCCGCCATTGTCAACACTAGTCCAAGAGGTGCCGTATGTAATTTATTAATAATCATTTGTTTTCTGAAAATAGTTCACGTAATTTCAAATCCCCCGAAACTCAGGTGTGAAAAAATGACCGTCCGAGAGTATTTCATTGAGATTTTCGATATTTCTTCCCTCCATCTTTCGAAGACATTTCCCTTTTTGTATGATGTTGTTATCGTTTTCCGTGTTGTGATTTACAGTGATAAACCGTTGCAAACTATCTCCCAAATAAGAAAAAGACGGAAGTCTACCGGAAACAAAGTTTCGCATTCAGAAATCGATTTGCACCCTCTTCGTACCTCACTTTGCAACACAGTTCTCACCTCATTAGCATACTAATGATACCTCTTCCTTTCTTTCTCCCATCTTCTCTCTCCCTCTGTCTCAATAGAACCTATCAAAAGTGTGGCCCACGCTGCGCTCTCCTCTCTTTCCACACTCTCTTGCCCGCTTATACGGCGAGAGATCATGTGAAATGAAGAGGGTGGAGAGAAATGAAGATCAAGCTGTCACGACTTTGCCAAAGTGTCACCTCACTCCATGTCACAAACACAATTTCCTGCTTCTCATTGAGAAAACTGCGAAATTGGTGTAGAAATAGACAGGAAATTATGCACTCCTCTTAGAATGAACGGGTGAATTAGTGCGTTTTCCCAGAACAGGGAGAAAAGGTTTTCAAAAGGCACATATGTGTTTCACCTCACAGCATTCGAAACAGAGTCGGCGAGAACGATTTAGAGAAAGAGAGAAATGACGAGAGAGCGTGTAAAACGAGAGGGTCAGACAACGAGAGACGTTCTTGGCATGGTGCCAACTGGATGCTGTGCACCTCTCTTTTATGTTAACTCAATAAGGCGATTTCGCTAATCTGACATCCCTCAAGTCTTCGAATGAACAATAATTTTGTTCATGATTGGTAAACCATGACAGCACCAATCTTTAGCCTCACATCATTCCATATATCTTTATCGCAACAATAAAATTTGCGAATACACTTTTGCCGGTAGCTCGGAACCGACAGGGACAATACACGTATGACAATTTTAAAATGATACGTTCATGAAATGGACTACTGGTGGTGTACTCTCTTTCTATACCTCGACCTGTCTCTCACTTTGCCATGCTCTCTCGCAGCCGTATCTGTTGTTTAGCACGGATTATCAACGGAACGTTTTATTATTTCGGACAAATGCTCGTAAATTGGTAATAGACAACGGGAGATTTTCGAAGTTGTAGATGTGGCGCCTGATTGGCGTTCCATATGCAGGTTGAGCATTCATAACGGGGTTTGAAGTGAGAGAGCGTGTCAGATCAAGAGGGAGCTTCTTTTCTATTTTAACAATCTATCTCGCCATGACCCCTTTCTTCATGTTTTTTGTAACAAATCCGAATAATTTTCATTATACATTTCGCTACATACATCTATTCCTGATTAGGCTCGCTTGAGTCCCAGTGAAAGTTTCATTCCAAAAAATCTGTTCACTTGAAAAAAAAGTTAAACTAGCGTGAAAAAAAATTTGAGAACGCCACTCCATTTCGCATGCTTTCTACCGCATGGCCCCTTTCTGGAGGATTTCGCGGTCTTGTGGAATTTGTCTCCGAGAGGAATCTCCAGTATCAAGCTCACCCCATTTTCACTCTGCTAATCTATGGTCTGACTCCTTTCTGGAGGTTGTATTGGGTCATGAAATGATGGAGTTACCTCCTCATCCCACCGCCCCATCGCCACTCTCCGGCAGTAAACGGGAGCATCCACGGGAACTCATTTCGCATGCAAATCCTATTGCCCAACACCTCCGCTTACTCATGGCGCTCTTCTCCTTTGCTCTTTCTCTGCTCCTCTCACTTCAGCACGATCTCTCGCCGAAGCGAACAGCGAGAGAGCGTGCAAAATCGAGAGAGTCTCGATAGGAAAGATTCGATCAACTACTGTAGTCTCTCTCTCAACTCAAGTGTGCGCTGCCCCCAACACGACTCTCCCTCTCCCACCTTTGCGGAACTCGCGGGGGATTTACAGGGAGAAAATCCACAAGTGGCTGGGATCGAAAGTTGTTACTGTAGATGGGAATATTGATTGCGCAAGTAGTACGGTAATATAAGGTGGAGTGTGCTCTTCTGTTACACTGGCTGATTGCATTCAGAAGATATGTACTCTACACGATCACCAGTTGAAACGGTACTGTAGATGGGAATATTGATTGCGCAATTTGCGCAGTACGGTAAGATAAGGTGGACTGTGGTCTCAGAGAACTTCAAAGTGCAAAACAAAGACAGTTGTGTTCTACACTGAAAGTTGCGTTCTACAAAAAAGACAAAACAGATTAACAATACATATCGAAAATGTTTGTGTGAGGTGAGAGATGAGTGTTGCGACGCATCGCATGCTAAATATTTGAACTCTATGTTACTACCGGATGAAACGTCGCACCACCTGGAAAGATTATAGTTTATGTCTAAAACGATGCCCGTTGACATTTTATCGGAAATAAAACAGAGAAAGAGCTACCAATAGATCAGGTCGTATCGTCTTAGTTTCTGTAAAACGGATACTGAAACGGGTGGAAATATTGATTGCACAAGGAGTACTGTATCGAAAATGTGAAACGATATTAGATGAACATTAAGCATGAATAGAAACAAATAATTGCGTTCAAATTATCTTTGTTACTTACTACCACTCGATGAAACGCGAACTCACCCAGAGACACGGTATTTAAACTGAAAAATAAAAGCTAACGGGGGTTCTATAGATTCATAAAGACCTATGGAAAAAGCAACAATACATAGGACAGGTCAAGAGGGATCATCTTAGGCCGACGAAGAAAATAATAGGCTTGATAGTCTTCAGTCCCCGGATTAGGAGCCACAGGTTGGCTAATAGCCTTTCAAGAGACCGAAAAGTATAAGGACATATTTTTTTTAAATCTTTCCTCTTTGAAATTAAGACTATTACTCACTTTATCTGACTCAATATGTCAGTGACATAACCAATCATTATCACCTTACAAGTTTACGAAAACAAAAAAAAACTAACTAACTGGCTAACTGGCAATATCACTGTCACCAGCTGATTTCCAGTTTTGTCGCTTCTTCATCTACTCTGTCACTCCCGAGAAGGTGATTACTTACTCTTGGAGCCAGCCACCTGCAACCTCCCTCTGACTCTCTCGTCTTCCCCCCACTATCTCCTCTTCTCTACCCGATTAGAGATCATGGCATTCGAGGAGTGTTCCATCCCTAAAAGGGAGAGGAGAGAGAGAGAGAGATCTGGGATGAGGCTGATCCCCCACTCGACCTTGTCTATGTCTCCATTGTCTCACTGTCGCATTGTCAGAAGCGGGCCGTCAATCATTTTCATGCCTGGGGATCCGAGGAATGAATGGAGGGAGAGAAGAGACAGGATGTTGATTCAAATGGAGATGCGGCCAGCGGGGGTTCGGGAAACTAACGATATTTTTATTGTTGTTATTAGAGACAAGTGAAGTCTTATCGATGTTGATTCAAATATCAGCCACTATACAATAAGTGTGAATCCACGAAACGACGGGGATAAGCAAAAAAAAGTGAACTTTTGAAAAACCTAGTTAGCGAACCGGCCTTACTGGTAAGCCCCGGCAGTGTAGTCGCTTGTCAGTGTAAATTACTCTTGATTCCGGTAGTTACTTTACTTTACTTTTCTCAGCAACACATAATACTATGAATTGTGTGGGAGTTCGGAATCATTTCTTCTAAAATGTGTGGCAATATTCGAAGGCGAATCGAAGCTGTTTCAGATACTGAACACTTTGATGCAATGACGGAACAACAAAAAGACGAAACTGTGACTGTCATTAAAATAGAACCATTGTGTTGATTCAAAAGGAGAGTGGATCAGCGGGGATTCGCGAACAGAGCAAAACAGTCATGCCTATATTATTTTTGCCATATTCACCAGATAGATCGGGGTTTCCTGCTGGACTTAGTAGCGGCGACCGAGGCGTTCCGGCAATAAACAATCGACTTTAAATAATCCTTGAGTGCATTCAATTCAATTCAATTTATCTCATTGACACTGTCAACTATTACATGTGGATCAGATGGACATCGGGTTGTTTCACAGTGTTGTGAGTCAGAATGCTACGAACCTATTTTGATTTTTGAAATTGAAATTGTAAATAAAATTGACGCTTCTTCCAAATGCTCATTCTTCAGAGATGTACGAAGAATGAGCATTTCTCTTTTTCTGATTCACATCATCCACTTTTATCTCAGCAACACATACTACGAACTTTGTGGGAATGCACAGATAAATAGGTGTTTACTGAGTAATGAGGCAAGGGAGCTAATCATGTAGCTCGATATTAATAATTGCATGGGAAGGGGGATCGTCATGGTGCGTCTTGTGATGCAGTCCACATGTCGGTCAACCTTTTAAAAATAACGGGCGTTGAAATGACAAAAGCGTGCAAATAGAGACGGACTCTCTCACTTTTGCACACTTTCTCGCCATGACCCTTTTCTGTAGGTGTGGAATAAATTGTAATAATCGACTTCACATCGTTCATTTTTTTCCACAATAGTGTTTCACTGTTTGATCATCTCTCTCAAAATAAAATGTATTTTGTGTTTCTGTGGATAGAATACTACAACATCCTATTGATACTTTTGAGCTCGATCATCTTTTGTGTGTCACATCATTCCACAGGCCGGTCAACCATCCAGAAAGTCCTTTGGAGTGAGAGAGCGTGTGAAATCGAGAGGGACTCTCTCACTTCTGCACACTCTCTCGCTCTAACCCTGGTCTGTAGGTTTGGAATCATGTGGTGTGTGTGTGTTCGTAGAACGAGTTATGTTTCGGTGTAGACTGAAAATGGAATCAGATATTCTCTCATGAAGCGCATAAAAGAGATGCAAGTGTACCAAGCATCGCATGTAAAGAAATACAAAAATTACGCTTCGTCGTTCTTTTGGTATTACAAATTTATAATACTACGTTCCACTTCAAGTACTACCTGTGGTGTACATTACTGTCTGCTTCTCTCGCTTTCGCATACTCTCTCGCCCTCGTTTCTGCCGTTTATCAGCGCAACGTTTTAATATTTTGGACGAGTGTTTGTAAATTTGTAATAGAGACTCGCACTTTACGTAATCCTTGAATCTGGTTTATCCGACACAGATAGGCAGATAATACGCGAGTTCGGATCGATTCAAAGACAGAGAGAAAGGCTGAGAGTGGGTCTTGTAAAGATTATGACGTCATGTGTCTTCATTTCTTTGCCTCTTCTGGAGCCGCAGCCTCCTTCTCGGAAGAATCCTGAAATGAAAAAATATAGATTATTCTAAGTTTTGAATAATGGATTACTACAATTTTGAGGGGTTTTTTATAGGCTTATTTTGTATTGTTATGATTTATCGAACACCTTCTCATTCGATTCCGGCTTAGCAACATCGTTTTCGTGAACGCCGTGCACCTGAATGACTGTCATGTTTCGAAAAGAAGCTTACGGTATTCGGGTTAAAAGTTTTTAAAAAGCTAAACATTGCAGGGAGATATCATTCACGCAAAGAAGCTACAGAATTCAGGGAAATCAGGTTCAAGTGCAGCGCGCGCGTGCGCGGCTAAACAAATCTCTCAGTCAACTTAATTTGTGAAAAAATGTGAGCGGTGATTTCACGTTTCAATGCTAGAGAAAGAGCAATCGAGATTGTCGGTGGCCGATTCTGGTAGAACAAATTCTTGTAGAACAGTATGTATTAGATCCATAAACAGAGTCGTAGCTACTTTTTTTTCCTTCGGTTCCCTATTTCCTCATTATCTATGTCTATACAGTTCCTTTTGGGAATTTCCAGGAGCTTTTACACGTTCTCTACCTCCTGACCCCTGTCTGGAGATTTCATCGGCTGTCGAATGACATGCTATATTTTCGTTTGAATGACGGCATAATTTATCGCTTTTACTGGCGTATACATTTATTCCAACCAGGCGAATCAGTGTCACGCTCTTGACATGTGATCACAGAGTAGTCGTATCCAGCAATATCTTAGAGTCTTTTTCCATTTCCATTTAATCCTTCTGTAACTCTGATACACCCTCCATTCTGCTATGAATCCGTATTTTTGCGTGTCTCGAAGTCACACTCGCTCTCTTACTCGAGTAGTTGATGAGGGCTGAAGCGCAATTTTCAATTAACACTAATTAAGAAAATTGGGAAGGTTTTCGAATGTGGTACTTTTCTTCTGATCTCAATCGTAATTTAATAATTGTCTTTGGTGGAAAAGTATTCAGTGTGAGTTTGAAACGCTCAGTTTAGTTTATAAGTCGTTTAACAAGAGGCTATTATGGTTAACGGGGAATCGAATGGGAACTCTGACGACGTTAAAAAGGCTCAGCATCTTCGGTTGATTTTCGTCTGAAGAGCGAGTCATCTTCAATGGTTTTCGGAGCGAGGTCTCTTGAAGGTGAATGTGTGGAAATCAGAGATGATGATAATAGTCTAATAGCGTGGTATCATCATTTATCTCAACTTCAGAAGTGATATTCGCGAACTGTGAGTTATGAAGTTACCATTGCTTCACTTCCTGACGCAGTTTCGTTTCGAACGAATACTTTCACTGTGGTTGAGTTCATTTAGAGAAAATGAAATCTTCCTAATATTTGCTCTGATCTTTTCACACTTCTATTTTGTATGCGTGTGGCCACAACAAACGTTGTTTTTGGCGGTTTTATTAAATATCTTTATTTATACCAACTAGGCGAATCAGTGTCACGCGCCCGTCATGTAAATGCAAACGAGTCAGGCCCGTCAATGAAGTTTCCGTGATTTTTTTCTTCAATAACTTCGGTAGCCTGTAATTGATACAATATTTGTCAAGTCACTTTCTATTCGACAGACTTATAACCATTGTCGCGCATCGACAAATGAAACTTGGATTGGATTGAAATTTCTTTACTTTTCAAATTTAATATGCATAACCGTTTAAAATTTTTCGTAGAAACCAGGCGGGTCCGCGACACACACCCGGCACATAATCATGAAATTATAGAGCCTAGCAATTGCAAATCGTTCTATAACTCCAGGCACTCATTCCTTTCCTCGCCCTTAAAGTCTTTTCTTCTTTTTCTCTCGAATGTTATGAGATTTTCACTCTGATCGAAAACATGAGAAAGGGATGAAAGGAGCTAGATAAATTTGATAATGCCGAGTCATTCACAGTGAATGAGGCGAATGAACTGGTGAAGAACAAACAAAATTGACCTTCTTTCTGTCTTTCGCGTCAAAGATTTCGCCCCCTGATGACGCCGAGATTTTGAGTCAACTCTGGACCTATCCCTCAATCATTATTACCAAGCATATCATTATTCGTCGTCTACCGCGATTCCCATTGGAATTGGAACATTTTCGGTACTTTTAAGATATCTCCGAAACTCAAAAAAAAATTCCCATTCTCCTGGAAATTCCCAAAAGGAACTGTATAGACATAGATAATGAGGAAATAGGGAACCGAAGGAAAAAAAAGTACCTCTGTTTATGGATCTAATACATACTGTTCTACGAGAATTTGTTCTACCAGAATCGGCCACCGACAATCTCGATTGCTCTTTCTCTAGCATTGAAACGTGAAATGACCGCTCACATTGTTTTCACAAATTTTCGAATTCAATGAATGTATATCACATGAAAAGAGAAGGACAGTGAGGGAACAGGCGTAGAGACAGTCATTCCGTGTGTGAAAACAATACCTCAAAAGAATAAGTGCCCTCTCCATCAGAGCAAAATGTAGAGGGACCGCTCATGACGACTGAAAGAAACGAGAATTGCATGTTTAATTATAGCTCAAGATATGTGAGGCATCCAATGCAACATTATCCACCTAAAATATGCTTCACTTTTCTGATATCATTGAAACATGCAATCACTTCTCACCTGGAATCATGTATACTTGATATCAAGGAATACATAATCACATGTGAATTGATCGAGGGAATAGACAGAGAGACAGTCGAAAAGTTGACAGGCAGATGGTTCGTGTGGAAGAATTAGAGAGAATTTACCGCTCCTTCTCTGCTTCTCTCCATTTCACGCATTCTCTCGTCCTCTCTAACCGGTGAAAGTGTGTGGAATCGAGAGAATCGAAGAGAGAAACGAATGGATGAATGTGTTGAAATCTCATGGAATTTGGTGGGAGATTTCAGGGCGGAGATTTCACGGGGAGGGTACTGTACTAGAGTAATGTAGTTTCAGGAAAAATATGTGATGCGATGCAAAACAAAAAATGGAAATGGCAGAGACTCGCCAGAAGATATTGCTGTATAATAATTGTTTGTGATTACATGCCGAGTGTGTGACGCTGATTCGCCGGGTGGGCTAGCTGCAAGATAAGAGAAACAGAGCGGTAGAAAAGGAAGAGAACGCGAACGCATTATCCGAGCAACTGATCAGCAAGTATCATCTGGAGAATTAATGAAGGGTATATTTATTGGAAGCACTAAAAGTATGGATTACTCCGTATAAATTGTTTCCGTTTACATGATTACACGGTGACGTTGATCCTCCTGTTCGGTGCAACAGTTCCTTGCTGTTGACAAGCTATCGATGTGCACACAGAGAAAAATGTTTAGTTTTGATTCTCCCTCTGAGTAAGTTAAACATCTTTGTTTTAAATATAAAACATAAATGTTTCATATTAAAAACCAAAATGCGTTTAAAATATAAAACATAAAAATGTTTTATATTGATAAAAACTCATTTCATGATTTCTACCGTATGCGATGCCGATCGCAAACTGATCATTTCTGGCACGTTGCCAAGTCGTTTCGTTTTTAAAAAGTCATTTCGCCAAGTCATTTCGTTTTTTTTCGCTGTATTTCCGTTATTTTGTTTATTATTATGTTTATAGGTGTATTCTGTTATTGTTTCTTGTCGTTATAGATCGGCCTCGGCCCGCGCAACATCACGCCCATGTTTGTCTCCGAGGGCGTGGTGAAGCGGCGCGGTGAAGCCCGGGACTGCGTCGGCGCCCAGCCGACATCAACAGAGTGAGCAACAATGGACCGAGAGTAGAGGGTGAGTAGTTTACACGTAGTTGGATGAAGGGTTTAATGTGAGAGATCATTCTCGGTCGTTATGTGTGGAGGCTGAAACGTAAATAATAAATCGGTTCGCTTTTCGAACACGGAAAAGATAGCGCAAATTTGCCGCAAAAACCAGGATCTCGTTCAAGAAAGTCTAGTCGTTTATTCTTTACATCTTGTGATATGCGCAACCTATCTGTCCTTAATCCAAAGCGAATGCCATTCGCAATGTTATTATCAATTTTGTTATCGAATCTGTTCAAATAATGCAATCAGGCAGTGAATTTCAAAAACAATTTCCCCAAGTAATTATGAAACTTTGCCTCGTTACAGGAAGACGTCCGATCTTCGTGAACGACTACAATGGAGAGGGGATGTGAGGAAAAATTTGAAGAAGATCAATCTTCAAGAACACGCATAGTGGAAACCGGAGAAGGTATCGTAGTGCATTTCGTAAGATATTAGCACATAACACTGAACTGTACTTTATCGTAAATTGATCCGATGTACCGCATTTTCACTGTAGGACATAGATGCTAGAAATATAGTTTATTTCTTGACCAAAATTATTCGTTGTACAGTTAGTAATACTCGTAATGGTGCTTGTTGATTGTTATAGTTGACATAGCTACTTTCTGTAATTACCATTGTTCTGTACAGTACGAGTCCGGTGAGAGCGTGCAGAATGGCTAGAGGTTCGCTTTAATTGATAATCTCATTTGAACTGGAATTGTATGTGATCGTTCGCTCTTAGTTTGTATACGTTGAAGAATGACCGATAAATAACATGATCAAATCTGTATTCGCCACTATTACGCATGTTATTAGAAGGAATATAATAGAACGCAACAGAAGCGGGGGGAGGGGGGGGGGGAGGGAGCGGGCGCGGGCCAGCCTCCGCCATTTTAAAACACAAATGTTTTATATTTGAGACATTCGGTGATCTCAAAAATAAAACATTTGCAATGTTATAAATGTAATAACCCCTATGTATTAGAGGACGTATGTAATACATACATATGTTTTAAAAACTAAACATTTTTCTCTGTGTGTGGCGTGAAGGAAGACGCCTTGAGAAATAGTAAAAATGGAAAGAAATTGTAAAAGCGTTTTCCTTCTGTTCCCTCTGGGAACGTCGTGGAGCCCGGGTAAATTCACGTTTCAAAGGTTTGCAAAAAACACAGAATATTCTCGGAAGATAATTTCGAAGTGTATCGATTGCAGAAATAAATGTAATCAGATTATCTCAATGTATGTTTGTTAGTCTCGCAGTTCACAACTCCTCGAAATCTCGACATCATAAGGGAGGTATCGCCTACTCAAGGTCTAATCTCCGCCCTACTCCCTCCGATTACCGTAACCTACATACTACGGCATTAAAAAAAACCTCGGCGTCATCAGGGGAGTGAAAACTTTGATGCGAAAGACACATAGAAAATCGTGAGCAGATCTCATAACATAGAGACACTAAAAATAAGTACAAAAAGGGGGGGCATTTTTCCATAACATTGGAGGCATAAAAAATAAACGACTTGAAGGGCGAGGAGAATGAGTGTCTGGAGAGTTACAGAATGATTCGTTACAGTCGCTGGACATAACAATTGTCAGGCACTATGAGTTCATGGTGATGTACTGGGCGTGTGGCACAGATTCGCCTGGCTGGAAAGCGCTATCTCATTCCAACCCCTTTTTGGACACTAGATCGGGCTGTGAAAAGATGTGCACAAAGTGGTTGTGAGGCGGTTTCTAGTTTGGTTATTTATGGCATTTAGTTTGCCGTTTTCTCAAATTCGGAGTAATTTTGCATCAGTGAATTCATCTCCCGTTGTTATAGAGCACAGTATTCAAAACGGCCAGAGAAAGTTGTGTGGTGTGCCAAAGCACATTGCAGCTCTCACAAATTGAAGGTTTCTGATCCATATCTAGGACAGTTACAGGCAGAGAAATTATTGTTGATATGACCGGCGCTGAAATATCATGAATAGCTACAACACGGAAGTACCTTGGCAACTCCTTCTCTCCCTCTGATCTGCGCAAAAGATGCTGGTTCACTGAGCGCAAAGTTGCTAGGAGAACATTTTTCAAGGTTTCGTTTCTGGGTTCTCCATCCTCCTCATTCTTCGTGCTCTCTCTTTGGTGTCGACGCGTACTTTTGGATCATGACCCATCCTCATCAGAACGATTATACTTAACTGCTCAATCAATCACAATGGCTATGCTCGGTCAGAGCTCCCATAAACGTCTGAGAAAGCGAAAGCTGAAGAGAAAAAGAGAAAGCTGAGAAAGCGAGCATAGCCATTGTGATTGATTTCGCAGTAAAACATAATAAATATTATACGTCAACAAACTTCGTTTGTCTAGCATAATATAACATTATAGCTTGAAGTGATAAATTGATTGATTGATTGACAGTAACCATCACTCAAACTGAAAAAAATAAGTGCAAAGTCGGAAAAACACACTGTGAAACATAAGTAAAACTTAAAATATATCGATCTTTCTGAAATTTTGAGAGGGTACTTCATTTGTGAATGAAGCATGATGTCATCTAGTTCCTATCACTCATTCTTAAAAGCAATATTACGACCACTTGCTCCAAAGACGTTATACTGATGCAAACTCATTTCCATCCTTTGCTTACGGCTACATTCGGCATGGCTATATGCAACAAATAAAATTTTCCTGCGATGAAACTGAACTCAAGGGCTATCTAATTGGGGGCTATCTAACTCCAGGGCCAAACAAAAAGTAAACGGTGATTAGACCAGCAGATCTCATAACATTGCATACACACGAATCTAGATGGCAGAGTGAACTGAGCGTCTGGAGAGTTGTAGACAGAATTAGTACAAATTACAAACATTGATGGCACTCACTCATGATGTGGATACAAAAGGTGGTCCGGCAAGACTTGCCCTTATTACTGTATTAGGGCCAAATTCAAATACGAATAGTGCTACACGCAACAGGCAGCACGTTTTGTAGTACTATCTAAGTACGTAATACAACCAACTATTGTCCACTTCCCGTGACGAAGTGGAGGTCAAACGTGGATGGAACGCGCAATCACGGTGAAATTACAACAAGAACGTTGGAGGAGGATGCGAAATGGCTAGCGTAAAAAACCTTATCGTCACGGAGCTCAATGTGTTGCGATCATCGTAGACTGACAAACCTCCAGAAAGGGGTCGGGAGCGAGTGAGTGTTAGAAAGTGGAAATGATTATGTCGATTTCACACATCCTCACACTCCTTTCAGGAGAGCTGCGAAGATAGTTCCAATGGGATCTATCCCTCTGAATATGTTATTTTTCGCTTTTGCAGAAATAAATGTTCTATATTAATAATTAAGGGCGATGAACAACCATTCGAAATATTAATCAAGAAAAAACTTATTTTGTCTCATGAAAAACATCGAAATGTAAACTGACTGGACGAAATATAAAGCTGCCACTGACGCTGAAAAAAAATGAAATTAAAATAGTTAAATACACGCAACAGTCGCTTTCAGGGGAAAGGTACTAACCACTTTGTCATGCAATTCTCTCCCAGTGCTTATTGAAAATACAATTATGGCCTCATCGGGTATCATCACAATTCGAACATTAAGAGAGGTATCACGAGAGATTGCAAAAAAATTTTCGAAAAAGTATTTTTGATTTCGATTACACTTTTATGTGGAAGTACCTTGGAGTTGGGAATTCGAAATATCCCGGTCTCAGGTCTCGGAGCCGGTTTTAGGAATTTCGTCATACCTTCCTTTAAGGGACCGGCTCGGTAAGACTCGAGCATTTCCGGACATTCGCGCCAGGACTTTCGATTTGGCCCATCATACTCATACCATGGGAGCACCTTGGGCCCTATTTACAAAAGTATTCGAATTTGTGCCCTGAGGCTCAAACCCGTCTCAAGTAGCACTCAAACACGAAAAAAAATATTTTTCATATTTTTCCAATCAATGCAGCTAAACATACAATTACCTGTGCATTATGTCTAAGTGCGTTGGTAAGCATAGAAACACTTTTTTATTTGAATTAAGGTGACTTCCTAATATCGAAAATCGTGATCGTGAAATGGTTTTTCAGAGAACGAGATGCCGCTAACACTAGCTTTCAAGTACATATTGTAGCCCATTTAATTCTGCATATATGTATTATAGAGAAATCGAAGGATACTCAATACAAGAAAAAAATTCCCAACGTTTAAAAAATCATTGTGAAAGTAGAAATAGCGTGCACCTACTATAATGCATGTATTATGAAGAGAACATGAAAATACATCAACCTTCTCTCTTTTTTTGGCTGCAATGCCTCGGCACTACTGTGATTAGCGGCTAAACACAGTATTGCCGGGGCATCCTAGCCGATAATGAGATCTTTGAAAATTCATAACTAATTTTAAAAAAATCGTAAAAATATGCGATTTTTGCGTTCGAATCGGAAGAAAATTCTCTTTAATCTGAAATTCACTTCATTTGCAGTGCCAGGTCCCTTTAAAGAAAGTAAGTAGATTTGCACTGCAAAATTTTGGGAAGGAACAGGCAGATACAGGCAGGAATTGCAGATGTAAATATAACTCGAGGAAATAAGTGTTTGAATCATTATCCGCCTAAAATATCTTGCACTTTTCCAATATTTCTGAAACACGAATTCACCCCCCCCCCCAGACCCATTTTTCACGAATACTCGAAAGGGTTACCGATCAAATGAGATCTGAGAGAGAGGGAGAGGGAACAAGCAGACAAGGACAGTCGAAAATATGACAGGCAGATGGCTCGTGAGAAAGAATAAGCGGTGAAAAGTTCGCGCTCTTTCTCTGCTTCTCTCCATTTCACGCGCTCTCCCGTCTGCTCTAACCGGCGAGAGATTGTGTGGAATGGAGAGAGTCAAGAAGGGGTGGTTGAGTGAGATGGATGGACGAATGTGTTGAGACTGATCTCATGTAATTTGGAGGAGGAGGAGATTTTAGGGAGAATGAGGGTACTGTAAGTGATATTTCTTCATTTCACAATCAGGAATCAGCCAATTTGATTAATACCGTGGCTTTTCTGAAATTGAATATCATCATCAATGGTTTCAAAATTTACTTCTGTATGTAAAAAAAAGATTCATCCTTCGCAGTAGTACATTCTTCTTGTGATCCCCATAAATATACTCTTCTATAATGCGTTTTAGTGTTGATCAATTGAGTGGATAATAGATGCTCACTTGGGTTTTGGCAACTTTCTTTCTTTTTCTTAACTTCCAGGTTGCCCACCCGGCGGATCAGTGTCACGCACACGGCATGTAATCACAAACTAGTCGTACCCAGCAATACTGATACATTTCCTGTGCATCCTTCAGTAACTCAAACACTCATTCTGTACCGAATATCTGGCTATTCGATACCCAAATGCAATAATTACCCAATAATCATAATAATTACCATAATAATAATTATTAATAGTAATAATAATAATTAAATATATTTATTTCCCACAGTAAAATCAGCAGCCAATGGCACCTGGGTTACTGTAATGCGTTCCGAGTGCCGCCAACTCTCACCACGATTTCCCTGTTTCGCAGGCTACTGTACTTTGGCGCGTGCGTTTCCCGCTATTTTCCCAGGAGTTTTCGTTTTTCTTCTTGATGTTCCCGTGATAGTAGCGCGCAGTGAATCTCTTTTCCCTCGCTATTTATCCGTCCATCAGTTGAGTGACAACTCGGTTCAGTTTCCCATCGCTTTGGCAACTCGGACGCCCATTTTCCATTCCTCTGGCAGCTTGATCGTCCTCGATTCACTGAGGGTTCGTCGACTGGCAGTTCTCCATTTTCACGAGGTACCCCTTTTCCAAGCGGCTTTATCCATTCCCTTCTCTTCACACTCCAAACCTTTCTTCTCTACACCGTTCTTTGTTGTATTTGGCAATTAAATTAATGAATATTTATTATTGATCTTTGATCTTTGGTCTTTGTTCACACCGTACACCACACTAACTGTCTCTTTCACTCTGAAAGATTCAGTACACATTCTGCTACCTAATCGTTCCTTTGTGTCTCGAATTATTCGACACACACGAAGCTCCGCCCCCTCGTTTCCCTCGTGTCTACAAAGGCACACTCGCTCTCTCACCCACAACTTTCATAGTAACTTCACGATTCTGGCAGTGATTATTCAAAAAAAAATTCGCGCGCTTATCTTATAGCTCTGAAACATAAAATAACCCTTCCTCAATGTTTTCAAAAATTATCAACTTCAAGAAATGCAGATCACATACAAACTGAATCAGAATTAAGGAACTAACAGAGAGAAAGTCGAAGAGTTGAAAGGCTGATGGTTCGTGCGAATGAATTATAGGAGAGAATTTCGCGCTATTTCTCTTCTTCTCTACATTTCGTTCACTCTCTCGCCCTCTCTAACCTACGAGAGAGTGTGTGGAATGGAGAGAGTCGAAGAGGGGGAGATGGTTGGATGAACATGTTGAGCTCATTTCATCTATGGAATTCATTGTTGAACATCTCATGGAATTCGATGGAGATTTGCAGGACTGGTGGCACTGTGAACTTCTAAAGCGCGGCACTTACCAACTTGGCAAATCAGTGTGACACGCATATCATGTTAGCTCAAAATCATGCTGCCTGGCAATCTTGCGTCGCCGCTTTAATAATATTTATGCGAGTCACGAGGAAGCGGTACAATAAGATAAATTAAAAGAAAGGCACGAATCATTATTGGACAACCACAATAAAAGCAAGAAGGTCACTCAGGGAAACTGCTGAATTTTCCGGATTTTGAGTATAGCCTTGCCGCTCTGAGAAAGAAACTAGTATGCCTGTAGTTAGAGGTTGAAGAGGCTTTGACAATTGAATCCTTCTCTAACTCTCAAGACGCTCATTCTCCTCACCCTTCAAGTCGTTTATTTTTTATGCCTCCAATGTTATGGAAAAATGCCCCCCCTTTTTGTGTCTTTCGCATAACAGATTTCACTCCCCGATATTGTTGAGTCTACTCTGAACTGCGAAATCAAGATTCCTTTAGCTACAACGACACTGCATTGCATTGCGAGGCCACTCATCGCTTATGAGACTCTCGTGAAACTTTAATCCTGCTGTTGCACTCAAAAACACGCAAAAACGTCTTAGTTTAAAATCCGAATTGTTCAGGTAGTTTCCGTCTCATGAGAAGTAAATCATTATCATTCGAGTCGAAACTCGAGGATAGTGATTTAGGGAGCAGGGGAGGGAGTGTGAAACAAAAAGAGAGAGATAGTGTGAAACGGACAACAATAACCAGTCAGTTCGTTATCAGTAATTCGTCTTCTCGTGATATTTATAAGGTTGTTAAGAAAGTTTCGCTCGATTTTGGGTGTGACATTGGAGTCAATGTATCTCAGCGTGTGTCAATGCAAACGGCCCCTGTTCACAGTATTTTATGGGGCAATAGTTGTTTTCTATATTCATACATTGGATGAACTATTCGCAATTTCTAGCTCCGGAAAATATACTAAAGAAGAAAAGACCAATTTACTGTAAACCCGCGATAATATTCACAGAGGTTAGATTTGAGAACGGAAATTTATCTATCATCGGTCCTAATAAAAATGAGTAGCCCCATAACACACCTCTCAACCACTATACTTCATTCGGTAGTCAGCTTCCAGAATATAGAGATATGCTTAGTCGAGTATAGTAATCTCATAAACCACGTGCCCCGATTGGGATCACACAACTCAGTGGGCGAGCTCACAGATAATGTCTAATCAGGGGCGCTGTATTCGTGTAATAGTCATACAAATATTCATCACAATAGATTAGTATATTGAACCTCCTGTTCCAAGAGAATTGAAAATCGACAAAATCACCAAAATCTCGAAATTTTTCGAAAAATCTGTCTTTTGGTGGTTTCGTAGGAATTTTCTGGCATCGGAACAAGGAGAGTTCGAGACATGTTTCTAATAGAAACTTTTTGACTATGGTTACTCTCCAGAATAATCAAGAGATATTTGAATTTCATTGTGAAAGAACGTAGAAATATTCGCCAACATGTCAATTTCGATATCTAAAAAAGGGGTGGTATAATTTATAGCAATATTTTTCTGCTTCGAATGATGCAATGAAATTGATTTTAATATCAATTGAAAGTAGTGTACGTGCACTATATTTGAACATAATACCAGCTCATCTCATTTTCGAATCCCTGAGTAACATCGGGAATCGAGTTTTTGATCGTACGCGGTTACACTCAATGCAAATTTTCGGTCCCTGCCAGGCTTTGCACGAAGTGGTGTGAATGTGACATAGGGCGTAGTAGATATTCCTATCAATATACTTTGTAATACTACATAGCTAGTAGATCTCTCTACCCTACTTTTGTAATAGCAGCTCAAAATCTAGGCACCGTTCAATACCCACAATGCGTAATTAAGAGACCATTAGACTTGATGTTATTAATCGATGGCTACTACAAAGTGGGTGAAAATAGAGGAATGATGAACCTTAAAAAAGCGCCTAAGCATGAACTAATCCGAGCTCCGCGTCCAGAGATTTTAATCAAAATATGCTGGCTGGAAAAACGAGCGAAACTTTCTTAACAGCCTTATACATAACCATACCTATTTCGTTACTTGATAGGTTTCCGACAATTATTGCGCGTAAACGTACGAAAATTTGGATTCAATCGAAAATTCTATTTCATTACATCCTATCCGCTAAACTCGTCTGTAGCGTAGCGCCATACAAGCAGGCGAATCCTTATCACACGCCCTGCACATAATCATGAAGCCATAGTTCCTAGCAATGCAGTGTACGGCCTTGAATGCTATCCTTATGTAACTCTCCAGACGCTCATTTTCCTCTGCTCACCCCTTTCTTTGTGTCTTTCGCATCACAGATTCCCCCCCCCCTGATGACGCCGATATTTCGGGTAAGCTCTGAGCCACGAAAATATACATCTGTCTCCGCCACACAGCATATAATTGGCACCATGCCAAGAAAGTCTCTCGTTGTCTGACTCTCTCACTTTGCGCACTCTCTCGGCGATTCTCTCTTTCTCTAACTCGATCTCGCTGTTACTCTTTCGGAGGTTGTGCGCCACTCGGGTCAGTGTCCACAAATGTTTGGTACTTTGCCAAAAAAAAATGCCTGTGGAACACGAATTTACCCGGGATCGGCGACATTCGGTGAAGTATGAAACGCGGTGAGCACAGGTCACAAGCGCAAAGGGAAACTGAATTAGCAAATAGAGAGAAATGGGAAACATTATTAATTATAGACATCGACCAGCATTCACCGAATCATCATCTACCTAAAATATTTTGCACTTTTCGCAAGTGTCCGAATTCAAGAAATCTGAATGTACATTCAAGGATCACATGAAGGAGAGAAGGAACAGACAGAAAAGGACAGTCGAAAAGTTGACAGGCAGATGGGTCGTGTGAAAGAATTAGAGAAGATTTCGCGCTCTTTCTCACACTCTCTTCGTCTGACGTGCTCTCTCCTATGCTCTAACCGGCGAGAGAGTGTGCGGAATAGAGAGAAAGTTTACGAGGGGCGGTTGAGTGAGGTGGATGGATGAATGTGCTGAGATCTCTCTCATGGAATTCTTTTTTGTGGGAAGGAGTACTGTAGGTGAGTACTGTAAGTTAGATATTTGTTTCAGGACTATGTCTGCTGGATAAATTCACAACGACTCCATGGGATTAATTCGTGAAACTAAATGCAAACAAAGTATCTGATAATACAGACGTGTTGAAAGTACTATGAAGCGTGAAACATCTCTCCCCCTCTGTGTTAAGGCTTTCGATCTTGGCGAAACAGGGGATCTTCCTCCCACTACGACAGTCTGTCACCAATGAGCAACGGTTGAATCACTGCCTAATTGGCGGTTTTACTAAACGGCGGTTGTCGAGCTCCCCGACCCGCCTGGCATGCTCCTACACACACTTTCTATTATCTAATACTCATTTAGCGAGGAGGGGTAAGAGAGAATGTGTAAAATGGAGAGAGTGGGATGAGGGAGAGAGTGTGAGGTTGAAACAACACTTCATTAGAGGCGTCTGTTAATTGGAGCGTGGAGATTTAGGCCTCATGGAGAGAGGGGAGGGAAGCTACAAGTTGGCGCACTTTTGCTATTTTCTTCCACTTTTGTATCCGGAAAATCAAAATAAACACCGCATCATCTCTAGGTAATATTCTAAAATCTCTACTAAAATCAGCCGAAATTTGTTCTAATTGAAATTTGGGGGGTGACAATTCCGCAACCGACATTTCCGCAACGGCTTATAACTTTTCTCAAACTCGAGGAATCTGTATGAAATTTTTCCCCTGTTAGTTATTTCTCACCTCCATCGATTCGGCTTGTTGTTGTATTTTTCTGACCATTTTGAATTTTCTGCTAATTAGTCAAATTTTAATTAGCTAATTAGTTAATTTGTGGGTTTGAAAGCCCTAGTGATTCTGATCACGATAACACTTTGGTGGAGATATGCAGATAGGTTTTGAGCAGTTAAAAACCTCGTTGCGGAATTGTCACCCCCCCCCCCCGCAATTTGCTGCTGCTGTACGAGGAATTTCGCCGTAATAAGCAAAGAAAATAGTCGGACTAAAATTAATTCGGAGTAGGGTGCAAATAAAAAAATAAAAAAATGAATTCACACCGCAAATGCTAGATTTAAAAGCGTCAAAGGCACCGCGATAAGGCCACATGATTCCAAACCTACAGACCAGGGTTAGAGCGAGAGAGTGTACAAAACTAAGAGAGTCCCTTTCGATTTCACACGCTCTCTCACTCCAAAGGCCTTTCTGGAAGGTTGACGGGCCTGTGGAATGATGTGAGGCATAAAGTACTGCACGACTAACGGAGAGAAAATGGACAGGGAGGGCAGTTGAATGACCGAAGAGAAAAGAGGGGGAGATTCATCCCTTTCGCACTCTTTTCATCCCAAAAGAGGAACGGCCTGGAATTACCGCATCTAATTTCCGGTCTTCCGGGGAGCTGCGTGTTCTTTGGCAGAGGAAAATCTGAGAAAGATGCGGAAAGAATTTCAACTTATCTTAAAATTCACAAACTGGAAAGACGAAATAGGTACTAGTTGCTGTGAGAGAATAGGACTGGAACGGCAAATTGAAATGTTCAGCGTCAAATCAAAGTTGAATTAGACATGAAGCTCAAATGTTCCTGTGTTTATGTATTTGTACAACGAGTGGTACTAAACACATGATTCCAAACCTACAGACCAGGGTTAGGACGAGAGAGTATGCGAAAGTTAGAGAGTCCCTCTCGATTTCACACGCTCTCTCACTCCAAAGGTCTTTCTGTATGGTTGACCGGCCTGTGGAATGATGTGTAAAGTGAGAGAGTCCTGTGCACACTCTTTCGCCCATGTAGCATCAACATTTAAGATACGTTTTGTTTATTCGTTTGTCTGCATTGTCATGTATCTGGGCATTGTTTTTTTTCCTGTTTTTTTCCTAAGTGCTTTGCACCTTGGCGAAATTCCATATCATAAAACCCGACAAATCGACGTCGCTTGCCCGGGATCTCCGGTTTTTCAGCGCAGCTTGTGCGCGCGATTTGTGTAGGGTAAAACGCGGCATGCGCCGCACCTTACACCAATCGGGCGCACATCGCGCGTTCTGTTGAAAGGTCCCGAAGGGAAAAGCCAGGTCCGGCAAAAAGTCCGGCGCGCGTCTTGTAGAATCCCGCGCGCAGCTTGTGGAATTGGAATCGCGCGCACAAGCTGCGCTGAAAAACCAGAGATGTAGATACAAATTCGTCGTGCGAATTAATGTCGCGTGTGTGTCCTTGGGTTACCTGATTGGAAGTATTGGAAACACAGAAAAACGAGGGGGGAATCTTCTCTCTCCAGTAAACTGCCCGCTCCTTCTGATAATCTATCGGATTTTTGCATCCATCTATTGGATCTCATGTATAGGCTATACATGAGATCCAATAGATAGATGCAAAAATCAACAGTGTAGCCAGTATAGTAAAAACAGTATAGCCTCGTACATTAAGCGCAAATTCATGAGGCATCTAGACTCCTTCTCTCTTGCGACATGGAAACAGAAACAATAACAACAAACCTCATTGCTTACATAATGCTCGTGAGACCGGAATGATCCTTTTGTGCAAACATTTTTAACCGTTTTTAAATGGCTTCACATGACAAGCAACTATTTAATCAAAGAGTAATTACGAATTTAATCCAGTTATCATTGTAGATATTATCTATTGTGACATGTTGTTCCATTTGACTTTCCTACTTCACTACTTTTTCCAATAGCTTCACAGGCGGTCCAATTACATGCTCAAGTAAGTACTTTGGGCTTATTTCAAATTTTATTATCTTTTCGCTATCCGTGTTTTCAAAAATCGATCAATAATACGACCCGTTCATCGTGTTATTACTATAAATTGTACTGCATCACACTTCACATCGTCTCACAGTTTCGTTCTCCGCTTTATTCTACGTGACCTTCTAAGGCAACTTGCGGGGCAAATAACGCGCTTGTGATGATTGTTGGCGCGTGCGCGGTGTGCTGGCGCACTCATGGCGCCTGTCCGGCGGCCGGCTCGGACGGCGGAGGAGGAGGGGGCGGCGGGGGCGGAGCAGTGATCGCCTTCATCTCGGCTGGAAAGAAAGGGTACGGTAGGTATACGGTAGAATTACGGTACCTGTGAATTGCTGGTACTTGGCGTTCGCGTCGGCGCTGGAGCTGTCGAGTGTGACGAGCAAACGGAGAATCGCCTGCGATTATCGATTTATTTTTAAGTCAGTTATCGATTATCAACAAAAGAGATCAAAGATCGGCGATTACAGTACCTGCACTATGTAGGCGTATTGCGGGGCGGTCTGGATGGCGTGCGCGCGCTGGTCTGAAGAGCGAACAGGAGTTGTGGTACCATAGTTGGTACCTGATCGGGACCAGGATGGAACCAGGTCGGTACCGGGAACCCACTTCTCAGCGTCTTCACCATCTCCCGCATGTCGTAGGGCCCGTCCCCATTGATGATCGTCTGCAGCATGTACTCAATGGCTACCAGAGTGCCCGTGCGACCTGAGTGAGTGTGGTATGAGCACGGTATAGGATTGTGTACGCTAGTGATAGCAAGCAGTGGATACGGTTTTACGGTAAATTAAGTACGGTGGGAGTACGGTATATGTGTGATCGGATACGGTAATGGTTTCGATAGATAGCAGAAGCACTCTCCTACTACTCTAACTGGCCGTATATGGTAAGTATAGTGGAATACGGTAGGGTACGGTAGGTTGGGGTACGGTAGATCAGGCTCACCAACGCCCGCCGAGCAGTGGATGATGGTGGGACACTTGGTGAGACGGGCGTGGCGGAGCACGCGAAGACCGGCCAGAGCTGTGAGGGGAACGCCGCGATCGGGCCTGAATCAGGGTTCTGTTGGGTACTGTAGCAGTACGGTAGGTCACTGTAGATACGGAAGTCCAACTATATGACAGTATGAAAAAGGTTACTGAAATACAGTCCTACAAGTAGATTGTGAGTTCGGTGGCGCAGATGCATGATTCTGCTCGCTCTCACCAGTTTCTCCACTGGTGGTGGTACACGATGCGCGACTGCTTGCCGGGAATGTCGATGGTAAGGATCGAGTTGGTGAAGTGGCCGTCAACGTGGCCGTTGAGAAGCGTCACTTTGTAGTCTGCAAGGAGTACTGTAATACGAAATGTACAATTCGTTGGGTCACATATATGATTGGCTATCTCGATTATGTTTGATTTTGAGCCCATCGCACGATACGTTTATCACAGGGTTGGTTAAATGGGTAATATGAGCAATGGATGAAACACCAAATTGCCATGATAAAGTTCGATATGAGAAAGAGGAGAGATAATTCACAAGTGAGCAAAAAAATGGAACAAAAAAATGAAATGACTGAGAATTTTCAGAATTGAGATAGCAATTATAAGATCAAAGATCGGAGATAAAATAATTATTGATCTGAGATCAGATTTGCGTGCAAAGTTGAGCTACAGTACCTCCGTACATGTGAGACTCCCCTGCCGTCTCGGGAATGTATCTGAAAGAAGAGTAATTGCTTGGATACTGTAGAATACAGTAGGGAATTAGTCTCAATTTTTAAAATAAACAACACAAAAAACCAACTGTCTTGTACTTTCGATAGCTTAAGGAAGTGATGAAACACGTTTTCAGAGGGTGCCCCATGAAAAGTTCAAGCTCGCTAATTATTTGAAGAGAAAAAATATTACGGTGGATTACGGTAGGTTTTTTCGGAGGGGCAGACTGATGACTCTCGATTATCGATCGAAGCTACCGTACTTCTCGCACTTCCGCTTGCCCAGCTCGATGATGTCGCACAGCATCACAATGTAGCCCACGTTCTCCTGCGTAATCAATAGATAATTATGGGAATACGGTAGGAGTACGGTAATCGAGAAGGATGCGGTACCTGCACGACCATGCGCCAGAAGTCGTTGATGGTGCCCTCGAGCGGACCCTGAACGTACGGTAGATTTATAGACAAACTATAGATCTACCCATATTATTGTTGGCTACGTTCAAATCGAATTCATCAAATCGATAAAAGCAATTACAGTATGCAAAACATCTATCGATTATTACGGTATCTCAATCGATAACTACCGTATACCTGTGTACAAATGAAGTCGTTCAGGAAGGGCGCGCCCTTGACCCAGTTCGCGTTGATGTAGTCGCCCTCCTTGCCGTCCTTGAGAATGACGCGCGTGCCCTCGATGCAGAAGATATCTGAGAGGATACGGTAGAGGGGTACTGTAGGTGACGGACGAGTACGGTAAGGCACGTTTCCATACGGTGGAGGGCTGCGGTAGGGTGAGGTGGAGTACTATAAGGATACGGTGGGATACAGTAGCGCAGTACAGTAGGGTAGAGAAGAGTACGGTAAGGCACGTTTCCATAGGGTGGAGGGCTACAGTAGGGTTTGGAAGATTATGGCGAGGATCGGTAGGGTATTGTGGAGGGGTACTGCGGTAGGGTATTGTGGAGGGGTACTGCTATCACAGGGTACGGTAGGGCGCAATTGGATAAGGAATGAAGACACTATTCGATTGGCCTACCGTACCCTTGTATCGATTCTTGGTAGGATTCGCCACGTGAGTGGCCGTGTTGGCGGGCAGATCCACGTTGTACGCCTTGACGGCGTCAAATTGTTCCAGGAGAGCGGCCGCCCCGAGAGCAGAGCATTGCTGGAATACGGTAGGTTAGGGTATGGTAAGATAGGGGTACGGTAGGATTCGGTAGGTTGTAAGGAATAGGAGTGCAAGCGGAGATGTAGTGGTGCAATGCAGTAGGTGAGTAGTACGGTAGGAAATAGCCAATGAAAAATACGGTAGCGTTTGAAGGGGGTACGATTCTGCGGTGTACGGTAGGACATTCCGTGGAGAGGTACGGTAGGGTTACGGTATACCGTGACGAAGTTCTGGATGCGCTTGAGCTGCTCGGGCGTCGGCTTCTCTGGATCGGAGCCCTTGATCGAACGCTCGTCTGAAAGATCAAGGATCAGTACTTGATTACGGTAGAATTGGGTAGGGTAAATACGGTACCTTTCTCGGGGTCGTACAGCTTGCCCTTGAGTGCGTCGGGCACCGTCAGGCCGTGCGTCAGACCCTCCTTCTCCGCCACAACTGCAACTGATTGGGGGTTATGGTAGGGTACGGTAGATAGTGCACTACCGTATACCTGGCAGTGGCGCCTGGATTACGGTCGGCGTCTTCTGATCGGCAGCCGCTGCTGCTGCGGCTGCTGCAGCCGCCAAACTGCAATCGATTGGTGTGGGTTACTGTAATTTGTAGTTGATGTTTACACATTATTCTTTGAAGTCTGTAGTTTGTATTTTGAACTCACGCCTCCTTATCGGGCGACTTGGTCGGCAGCTCCTTGGGCGCCTGCACGACGCGCTTCGTCGTGCCCTTCTTGACGCTGGTCGGTTTGCTGCAAGTTGTTAGAGTTTGTAGTTTGATCTTTAGTCGAAACTATAGTCTAGTAGTCTGTAGTTTGATCCTCATCTTCATCAAAAATGGATCCCGTTAGAGATCAATGATCAAAATTGAAGTCTGTAGTCTGATCTTTGCACTATAGTTTGTAGCCTGTAGTCTGACCTCCTCGCGACGATGGGCTCATCCACCGTCTTCTCTCCCACTGCTTTCTCCTTGTTCTCGTCCGCCGCCTGGTTCTTGCTCAGCTTCTTCGTCGTGCGCTTGCGGATCGACCGCTGACTGCCCTCTTCTGTAGAGATCAAAGATCAAACTACAAAGATCGAAGATCAGGTTACACCTAGACTAGAGGAAGCAAAGCACTCCGCTACTGTAAAATGATAGCTGCAAAAGGCTACGAGAGCTCAGGCCACAAAGATCAAAGATCACACTACAAATATGAACAACTCACGGGTCTTGCCACTCGCTTTGTTCGCTTTGGCCGCCTCGTCGGTGATGGTGCCGCCGCGCTTGGCGCGCTTTCTGCGCGTACTCTTGTCACTGTAATGGATTACGGCATTACGGTAGGATTACGGTAAGTGCGGTTACGGTAACTTTAGGGATACGGTAGATCAAGAGGATGTGAATGTGTAAAGGGTGAGTACGGCAGTTACGAACGAGGTTTGGGATACGGTACATCGAGGGTGGTTGCGGTAGATCTCGGGATACGGTAGGTCAAGGGTCACGTCGAGAGCACGAGGATGCGGAACGTGCTGGAGGGGGTGCAGTGGAATGGTGGGAATCAAGATGATACTTTAGGCTAGTAAGTGGGTACGGTAGTGGTTGTGGGATACGGTAGGCCAGCGGAATTGGGGGTAGGGTACCCTTCAGGTCTTGAATCCCCAGATGGATGGGTACTCACTCCTTGCCCATGGGTGAGAGGCGACCGGCGCGCGCGACGACGAGTGGAGAGAGTGAGTGGAAGAGAGAAGAGGGGGAGGGGGAATAGAAGGATTGGAGAACCTTCCCTTTGTTATACTTTTTTGCTGCAAATGCACGTTCAATTGTCAAGGCAATTTTGCACGATTCCTGAATGGACTTGCGAGTTGCAGCATTTCTCCTATGTCTGGTGAAACCTCCAGAATGGGCCGAGCCCGGGAAGATGTAAACAAGAGGCACTGTCTCTCTCTCTCTCAATTGCAAACACACACACTTACTCTGAAGCAACGTGTAGCTGCAGAGTTATTAACGCAGATTACTTGTTTTGTGATGGTACCAAAAAAGAAACTTTCCGCAGTTTTCGACGGAATGTTATCGCTATGGTGCGTCAGAGGATACTTCAAATTCATATTGTATTTATCTGAGAATTTGTATTCCTTCGCGCAATAGAAAATAACAGTCGTCCAGATGTACAAATTCGGCACATGACCACGCGGATGCAAAACAATTGCATCGGCCGGGAATCGAACCCGGGCCGCCCGCGTGGCAGGCGAGCATTCTACCACTGAACCACCGATGCCTGTTCGGAAGGATTGCAAGAGTGGTGAACAATGTTTGGATCGCAACAGAAACCAAGGGTTGGCAAGGTCTACACAGCTATTCAGAGAGCTCCAAATCGACTTGGAGATGGTGAACTGACTCCAACATTAGAACATTTAGCCGAGTTCTACAAAGAAACTGGACGCGTTACTTTTCACTGAAATCACGGTACTGTTATTCGTGTTTTATGCCGCGCTAATTTCATGGGGTGCAAGGTGCACATCAGTTTTATGCACCCTTTCATAACTTTTTTCCTAGTGAAGCTACAACTTCCAAACTTGATACAGGGCCCAATTAAAAGGAAAATGTTCCAAACGTGGCTTGCAATCCCTGTATCAAGTTTGGAAGTCGTAGCTTCACTAGGAAAAATGTTATGAAAGGGTGCATAAAACTGATGTGCACCACATGAAATTTGCGCGGCATTAGACGGCGCGTAGCGCGTTTATCAAACACTGATATTTATTCAAGTCACTCCTGTCCACCTTGAAAGATGAATTAACTAGAGTTAACTATTTTTTTTAAAACTATTTTTTTTAAACCACGAAAGAATACAAAGGAGCAGAGGAATTATTATTATCTGTGCACAGTGACCGATTTCAAAACACATTCTGATGTTCACATTAGAAGAAATCTACTGAATTACGAAAATAAGAAAAATAAGCATTTATGGTTGCAGACTCGCACTTCCACTTATCCAACGACCACCTAACGTGGACATTGCAGCGTGTTTAGTCAGTTTTTTTTTATAAATTATTGAATCATCATTCAAAATTTTCGAAATCAGCGGCAGACTTTTTGGTGGTCGAGTTGAGTGGTTGTTTTGGCACAGGCAATGTGTGGATGGGAAAAAGAGCCCTCATTTTCTTCCCCACCAAATACTCGACGAAAACGAAGCCTCGTTTTTGCGCAAACACTCATTTTCGGAGCTCTAACCACTTTTGCTGCGAAATCAGCAGCAGTATTTCACATTGTCCCATACCTACACAAAGTTGAGAGAGTGTGCAAAAGTGAGCGAGTTCTTCTCGATTTCACACGCTCTCTCACTCTTACCGTTGACCGCACAACATTCGAAACCGAGTCAGCGAGAACGAGTTAGAGAAAGAGAGACATGGCTAGAGAGCGCGCCAAACGAGAGAGTCAGACAAGGAGAGACACTCTTGGCATGGTGCCAACTCGATGCTGTGTTGATCGGTCATGGTTTGTTTTGCGACAGCGGCGGCCGCTAGTTTCGCGATCTCTTACGCTCATTTTAGGGTTGTCTAAACGGATTTCATACCGGTTTGCCGTTATGATTTCCCCTCTCATTCCATGTTTAGCGCTACTCACATCCACTGGACAGTTGCTAGGTTTCACCTCTCGTGCGTGATAAATCACTGATAATCAGAAATGAAAGGGTGAGGAATCAGATAACTGACCGCTAAGAGGAGAGCGAGAGCGGTGGAATGAGGATTAGGGAGTTCCGTATTCCGTTTAGACAACCCTAGATCATTTTCTTAGACACGAACAACACAGAAACGTTTTTAGGGGTAAATGAGGGTCTCGAATTATAAAAGCTATGCTCGTGGAGACTTTCATGTAATCGTGAAACACATATCTCCCTGAGAGATGAAATCTTGATTATGAAAACGCAATCAGCATTCGATTTTCGCTTTCGGCTCTTTCTGCAATTATGTGACGTGAATCAATACGGTGGGTTTTTAACATGAAAAGGAAAAAATTGTTAGAATATTATCAAATCTATTCGTTGGCACGTCGATCGAATTGCTTCCCTATCACACTCTATGTATAGCGAGCGCGAAACACAAAAAATATGGTCTTCGTTTAAGATTATCGCATATCGCAAAAGTTGGAACCGAATCTACAGCGCCCACGGCAATCAGGCGAGACTAACAAATTTGAGTCAGACAATGGGAAAGAGTGCGAAAATTACTCAAATAGGTCCTCGCTAGCGAAACTTCCTAGACTATGTCGGCAAACGAAAATGTTGATTTTTTTCATATACTTCTGACCACATTTTTTGACAAATTTATCGAAAATCGCTTCTGCAAATGATTTTAGGCATGTCTGCACGAAATACCTGCGAGAAACCCATTTGACCTATGGCAATTGTATTTCATTAGCGAAAAACGGTGCGAAGAATTGAAAAGCAATGTTCCTCTAGACTTTGAGGGAAATGAGAAACGCGCAAGTCAAGGGAGCGGACTGAGTTTCCTTCTCCGCTGAAAACATGACCAAAAAATTGTTTAATGTAGTGTTAGTTTTCGTAAAAAGGGAAATGGAAAAATGGCAATATTTGAATTCCCGCAATTTTTTATCTCTGTTCCAGTATAAAACTTCGAATACGAAATCGTTCGACCCTTGTACACCTATAAACGAAGTTTTGAGTCGATTGCTCCACTGAGAACTGAGATAACAAAATTCCGTTTTTCAAATCTTGGCCGTTTTCAATTTACTTTTTTTCCGAAAACTAACACCGTCACTCAGTCAAACGGCTAAATCTACAGCATAGTTTTAATTTCCTCAAAAATTCGACAAAACATTTTTACCACAAAATTGAAAAACGATTGCATCGGCCGGGAATCGAACCCGGGCCGCCCGCGTGGCAGGCGAGCATTCTACCACTGAACCACCGATGCTTGTTCAGCGACCTTGCTGGATAGATAAACATCGTTCGCATCGCTGAATAAGCTATTTGACGATGAAGACAAAATCTTCTCAGCTGTTCAGAGAGTGAAATGGAGCTGGTGGACGTATTCCAAAATTATAATTCGTAACCCTGGAAATTTGCGCAAAAAGAAATACTCGTGTTTTTTTCAGCCAAATATCGCCATTGTACGCAGCTACTGGTTTCAGGTTTCACGGATGCTATATCTAATCTGGACGCTCTACAGTTCAATACAAGTACGACATGCTCATAGTTTGTTCTCAGAGGGAAATAAGTCTACGACTTTCTGGTCAGCGAAGACTTCAAAGTCTAAAAGGCGCAGGGGAGCGAGGCGTGTAGACTTTGAAAGTCGTCGCTGGCCAGCCCATAAGTCTTATTGTTAGATTCGTAGACTTATTTCCCTGTGAGTTATTGTTATAGTTTAAAAATACGAAAGTGTCGTACACAGAGAATGAATACACTGAGTTAGGGCATCGAGTGTATGATACACTCAATATTGAGTGCATTCGCGCGTCGAGAGAGCGTGCGAAAACGAGAGATTTGTAAGTGTATCATACACTAGATGCCCTAACTCAGTGTATGATACACTCAATACTAAGTGTATTCATTCTCTGTGTATTAAAAATACGACACTTTCGAACTGCTCACCCGAACTTTACCCGCCTTCACTTCCACCTAACCATCAGTACAGACTAGGGTGGCTAATAGCAGTGCAGTATTGCAGTGCATTTGAATCCCATATACACCGCAGTACTTGATTTTGAATTTAAAAAAAAATTATCGATACACTGGGAAAAGCGAGTGATGTACACGCGTTGTGTACTAGCAGTACACCGTGCATTGGAAGCGCACGGGGCCCATGTACTGCAGTGCACAGTGCATTTCAGTACATCAGTCTCGCTTTTTCCAGTGTATCGATACACCCGTGCACTACCCAGTGCACGTACTGAAAATGCACTCTGTATCGATACTGCGCTGATTTCGCCACCCTAGTACAGACCCATATTTCAATGATATTACAGTGTTTTGCCAATTATAGATATGCTACAAAACGATTTATCATACAAAATTCTCGACTCCGTGCAAAAACATCCAATAACCTTCAGTACAACCGACAGTGGGATCTCCTTATTCTAAACATCAAAACGAAACAGATCAAACTGAAAAAAACTGTGTGTGCGGAATCGAAATAAGGTTTGTAAATAGAATGGAAAACACAACGAAACAGCTTCAATAAATCAATAATTAGTTTGCATGGGATGAATTCAGAAGATCTGGAGGGGTGGGTAGGTTCAAACTACAGACAGAAATCAGAGATCAAAGATCACTGATCGTAGACTAGAGTATACTCTAGTGATCCCCATTCTCGTAGGTGACAGCATCCGCAGAGATCGTGGCCGTGGCGCGACGGGCGTGCTGGTCCAGCTTCCACGCCACCTCCTGAACATGATAAAATATTATTACGCAAATAATATGTTAATAACGAGCTGCATATGCTACGCTATCTCACTACCAGGGCTGCACAAGGTTCGTTCATCTTGTGTTCGTCTTGAAACCCGAATATATAGGGATTTTACCAAATCATATATCTTGGTCTAAAAAAACTAATAAAAACTGCCTGTTCTGTTCCCAAATTGCGATTAGAGATCAAAGATAAATCGGATTGATCGAGTCAATCTCCCCCCATTCTCCTCACCTTGAGTCCATCGTATCTCTTCTGCAGCTCGGCCTCTCGATGCTCCTGGGCGCCAACCTGAAAACATCGAGTTAGCGGATGGGAAAAGCGAGAAATATACCATACCGTCAACGTAGCCCCTCAGTACGTTGAGTAATAATTAACTTAATAGTTAATTAGTTAGTAAGGTAACAAACCTCCTCCATCAGATGGCCGACGCGCTTCTTGATCGACATCGACTCGTGTGTGGCCAGACGACTGAAAGGAGAAAGATTTGATAGATCTTAGATTGATAAAAGGTCAAACTACAAACTCCACTACCGCGCCCCTTTCTACATTTCCTCCTTCCCACTCACTCAAAGGTATTCTTCTCCACCTCCATCAACTCGCTCTCGTTGCGCACCTCGGTGATCTTGGTGGACAGGTTGCCGGCGATGGACTGCAATAGTCGACGAATGTGAAACGGCGCCCACTAGGATGCACCCTATGCACCACTCAGCTACACAACACCACGTACCTGGTATCCGCCCAGCTTCACTTTGAGCCGCTTCTCCATTTTGGCAGTGCGCTTCGCGCGCACGTTCATCCATTCACGGTACAGCTGCAAGAGGGGAAATATTAGGCGAATATGAAAAATCGACACACTAGTTGCACGAGCAGCACCATCGAGTGCACCACGATTATCAAAATTGATGCGTAAACCAACCTGGAACTGCGCGGTGAGCGCCTCGATCTGCTCGACGCGAGGAAGCACGCCGAGACGCGTGAACTTGCCTGTACAATATTTTTGAACAAAATGCTGACCAATGAACTATCGAGGACGCATGAAACATCTCTCTTAAGAATGCCTATGTAACCACAATGAGATGGGGTAAGTGTATTTTTTACCTCGAGTTTGAACACCGCCTCCTAGTTCCAACAGTAGTGGGTTAGTGCGACGTTTCTAACTAATTACATAGTATTAGTTCAATTTCCAATTATGGTGTTCTCGGTCGACGTTTCCCACTCACCCTTGGAGAGGACGAGCTCGGCGCGGCACTGCTCGATGGCCGACCACATGGAGGCGTCGAGGGGCGGACCCGCCTCCAGCTCCGCTCTGTAGAAAGATTTTTTTTAAATCAGCTATTAAAGACGCAGCAATCACCCTAGGGAGCAGATCAGGAGATATAGTTTAGTATTTTATAAAAGTAATTGAAAATAGAACCGAAGCAATCATCATACAATGCCTCTTACTACTTATTAAATCATCCACGTGGAACCCCGATCTACCTAGTTCGTGAAAATGAAACCTTGATGCGCCAAATGGTTTTTTCTTAATTTTAAATAATACCAAGCAAATCAATAACTCACTTGACCAACTCCTTGGCGGCGTCCAGCTCCGGCTTCGAGTAGTACTCCGCGCTGGCCGGGTGCTTGCCAACCTTAATCATAAGTATAAGTCTAGCACTAATAGCGTAAGATTTTAGAGTCTTTACAAAAAATTGATATAATATTAATTATAAGTATAATTACCGTGTCCCACTCGAGCAGCACGCCCATCTGCGCCTTGATGTTGTCGTCCGCCTGCACAAAATATAATGTTGTATCGAAATTGTTAGGGCACAATTTCCAAAATTTAAGCACATCCTGAAAGCACACCCCCCTATTTAAGTTGCAGAATAGTATCATAAAGGGAGAATAGTGCTGAAAAACAATTGCTCGACAGTTCCCTAGTAATATCTAGATCGATATTGTCATCTACCGTAACCTGCATAAGTTCTACCGTATACCTTGCTCGTCTCCGTCTTGGTGGCGGACGGCTTGAGCGAGAGCTCGCTCGGCTGCTTGGGAATGGGCAGCGAGCGCTGCACCGTCTGAAATTTAAAACCATTTTTATGTTGCTGTGTTGATAATGCACTAAACTTCATTTTCTTTTTTCTTTTTCTTCCTGCAGCTCAGCTTCACCAGGAGGAATTATTACAGCAACCCATATGTGCAGATAGACTCCGGTCAGGAAATATAATACATATTCCAACTATTGTAATCATTTATCAACCCACCGCCTATGTTATCGCCTAAAACACTTGAGCGAAACCCAATCTCGCCGGGTCAAAAACTATTCTGCCTCCTTTACAAAATTGACACCCAAAAGCATCATTTCCGAGTTCAATCATCAAGCATTACAGAGTGTCTCATAATCCTACTGTATAAAATACAGTAATTCTCTCCTCCCCTCCCTTCTACCGTACCTGACTCCTCTCGGCCAGCTCCTTCTTCCTCCTCAGCGCCCTCATCTTCGCGCGCTCCTCCTCCTCGTCCGCCGCGTCTTCCACCTGTCATTCGATTCTCGATTAAGAAAACTACTAAATTCAAATAAAATTATAAAACATTTTTGTTATTGCTACCGTTGATATCGGTAGAACTAAAAGACTGACGAGACCAGTGATTTGTTTCGCGATTTAAAAAAAATTCATTAATGGTTTTAATACTATTCATTATTTACGCTCGTATTGAAGGTGATGCAAACATGCTGGCTACTGAGAATAATGATTATTTAGCATTTATTTTAATATTATTTAAATCATTTATCGATCAAAACATTTCTCACCCATCCCTCCGGTCGATCCGTCTCCTCCTCCGTGTACTCCTCGTCGTCGGGCGCAACTGCAATCGAATCACATTTTATTAAATAAAATTAATAATGAAAAAGACCTGCGAAATTCACGTCACAATGAAATCTTTATTAGCAGCGAGATTTTAATGCAGTAACTGTCGCGTCGCGGTGTGTTGATTTTCACGGATTTTCACGATTCCCGAAATTTTCCGATACCCGTAATATTGACCCCCTCGCATCGACTAGGCATGTGGTGGGATCCTTAATACAGGGAACGGGAACATCAGTCATCATATTGTTTTAAATGGAATGTATCGAAAAAAAAATTTTCACCTCCGACCTAACGCGACCCCCTCGCGCGCGAGGGGGTTCCCGAATTTCGGCAATGTGAAAAACACTGTGTGTTCTTATTATGCAAATCAATAAAACCCGATTTTCATTACATAATTAAGGGAAATACAACTCTGTGCTACTATAACAATTTTACAAATTAGCCGTCCGCCTTACTCTCATTTCAACTGTGACACTTTCTCTTTGTCCAATCTCAGGAAACGGTTCTAGTGAATAGAGATTAATAATATTTCCCATTCGCACGTTCGAGTTTACCCGCGTTACTACCGTTTCGCAATCGCCCTATCAATCGGGTGCCAGCAAGAAGTCAGTCATTCTGGGAACAGAATTATCCAAAATCAAAGAATAATACTCCCGCCCAATTCCCGCTTCACGCGCGCCCTATAAACTGGATAAAAACAGAGAGGTAGTAAAAAGAGTGCAACCGCCGAAAAACAACTGCTCACCAATCTCGTAGTCGTTCTTGGGCGCGGGCAGGCTGCCGAGTGCGCGCTTCAGCTCGTGGCGCGCCGAGTTCGTCAGCTCGCCGTCGTTGATGCCCATCTGCAATCCATGATCGATCGATATATTGATACTGTAGATCACTATTATCGACAGGGTGACATATAATCGATCGATATCGACACGGGGGGAGGGATTACTGCAGATCACCAACATCGATAAAAATAAATATTATTGTACAGTACAATTATCGATTGGCTACCTTACCACCGGTAAATTATGGATAGCGATATCGCCATACCTGATCTCTGAAGGGCGTCGCCGACGGGCCTCCTGGAGTCGCCGAGTAGGCGGTGCCGGGCGTGCCTGAACAGAATATCGATCGTATCGATTCTTACAGTAATCATACTGCGTTATACAAGATCTACCGTAACCAGACTACGGTAACTGCATTACAGTAACCTCATATACCGTACTCACGTCCGATGGCCGAGGGCGTGGCGGCGACCATGCCGAGCACCGTGTTGGGCGTCGCCAGCGTCGAGGGCGTGGGCAGCACACCTGTATGGGAATAGAGCTCAAACAATAAACTACAGCGAGGGCTATTACGAAGCAACATAGCTGCTTTTTACAATTCTTAATAGTTCTTTAAGGAAATAGCAGTTTATCATGATCAAACTACAGTCTACAGATTCATAGGAGCACAAACTACGAACCGGAAAAGTCCGAGTTCATCAGCGGCGTGTTCATGCCTCCAATCAGCGGCGTCTGCACGTTCTGCAGCGCGAGGATCGTCTGCGCCTCCTGTAATGGAAGAATATTGATCGATTTATTGTATTTTTTAAAAATTAGGGGACAATCCAGGAGCGTTCGGGTTTCACGTTTGCATGGTAAATTGTGAGCATTATAATGGATGATTATGCTGACGTAGACAATACAAAAAAACACATTTTCCTCATGAGCATATTCGCAATCACAGGCTTTCGTACCTGCATGATAGTATCAGGCGCGGCGGGGGTGCGCGCGGTGCGCGCAGCGACCGCGTGGGCTCGCGCGTCCGCCGCATAGTCCGTGAGCAGGCCCGAGGTGGCGGTGCCGTCGGCGAACTGGTGCACGCTGTCCGACGCCTGGCCAATCTTGATGATCGACTCCATCTCCTGCAATCGATAATTTAGATTTCACAGTAATATGCAATCGTCCAGTGGCTACAGTAACTATGACTACGGTAACCAGCGTAAAATAAATCAATCGATACCGTACCTGGTCCGTGATCTGGGGCGCGGGCAGGACGAGTTTGGAGCGCTTCTTCTCGTTCTTGGCGAAGATCGCATCCGGCTCCGCCTCCGCACTGAACAAGATAGTAAAGGTATTTTTTTGTTTAAAAAAACTAAAGTAGGGAAAATTCGAGCATATGAACATTCAGGTTTCAAGCGTTAGTAATTATCGGCGCGAAAAAGCAAAGTACGATTTGTCGTTTCTACCCTTATAAAAACAAACACAAAATAACATAATAGGACTGTAGCATGTGTCTCACAACGCGGGGAGGGAATATTATTCGGTTGGTCAATAAGTTTTGCCCGATTTGATGTTTGAACTTTTTCTACTTAGCAAGCCTTGTGCTCATAATATGATGTAGGAGGACTGTTAAGTAACAACTTCTATCTTTGGTCTCTTTTCGCACTCTCTCGGGCTCCTTGATATAACATTGTGTAAATTTTGTGAGATCCGCTGAAAATTCGAGAAAAAATGTTTATGGATTCCTTGGCGTCAAGAATTTTTCCCAGAGCCTCAGCTTAGAACCAATTATATTATCAACAGTCATCTTCAATTTTATGGTAAGAATGAGCCGCTGCTTTATTTCTTTTATAAGTTATGGTTCTCAATATTAGATAAGTCCGGAAAAAAGTAATATCGCTTCGATTTCAAATCACGATGTCGAATGCAAAGCTATCCAGGTGTAGTAGTGCACGATTTACTCACTGACAATATAACTTACTTTTCCAATTGAGACTTCAAACTGTGCCCTCCTGAACTTTTCGAGAAACAAAAAAATCATAAATTTCGAAACTTGCAAATTTTCAGAAAAATTCCAATTTTTGGTGTCTGATTTGATAAAGTGTCCTGTCGAAGTGAATATGAATCGACCAAAGCCCCACTGAACAGCAATACTATAGGACTTTTGCTGCAGAATGGGCGGCATAACCTATCGATAAATGCTTCCCTAAAATTAAGACACTTTGTGAAAGCACGTTTTCGTGCTCTGATTTCAGGAATAATCGCAATTCTCAGATAGTTCACCGATGGTAGCCCCTAGTTCAAAGTGAGTAGTACTATTGTAATGATAGTAGGTGCCCTTCTAAATCAGATCGGAATGGGAATTCAATTCGGTTCAGCGACATTAAAAATCGGAAAACGAGTGACATCTTGAAATTTCGCGCGCAGCTTTTATATTTGTGACATCGATCCTGGCTAACTCGATGTTGAAGGTTCCTTCCATGAACCTTCCTGCATTCAGGACAGATCACTCTTTCAATAAATAGGTTGCATGGAATCATCTCTCGATCCCTCATGAAACGGCAACTCGACAAAAATGCCGAGTCGAAACCGACCCGACCTACTGTCTCAACTCTCACTTCTCGACTAAATGAATGGGCAGCATCGAAGTAGTGGGCGATGAAAAGGGGAAGACTCACTTTGTATAGTGAGCGTACATGGAATTTGATTGCAGACTTACAAATGAAGCGCGATAGAATTTTGAAAAATTACAAAATCGGGCAAAACTTATTGACCAACCTGATATTATTACCAATCCCAGGTTTGTGATATTTCAGAACTCATAATTTTGATTGTCAGCAATTATCAATGTCGATATTGCTCTCAACAAAAACCGAAGTAGGCGCACACCCGGCAGTTCCACGCACCACAGCACAGCCTTAACGCGAGTGCAACTTCTCAATCTAATATTCTTCAGAAAAGGATCATATAGAAACCCAATCAATAACCCCTCCCCCCTCATCGCTTCCTCTTTATCTTCCATGGGGCACTAGTACATTTATAAAATGCTCGCACCCTGCAATTCCATGCACCACTACCGAGTCATGAGCGCAACTCCCCAACATAATCAATTCGCGAGCGCAATTGCCCGAAAAAAATCAATCAATCAATCAGCTCACCGCTTCCTCTTCATCTTGTCCTTGTCGCCCTGACGCAGCTCGCGCTCCACCTGCTGCCCGCGCGGCTTCTCGTAGTCAGCGATCGCCTGCGATTAATTTAACGTTGTTAATTTAATTAGTTGTACTGGTAGTACAAAGAGATGTTAGACATTTGGCATAATCGAGTAAAAAAAACCCCCGTCAAATTATGTTTTCGATGAGAAATAAAAGAAAAGTGATCGGCTCACGCCCTAGTTGTTTTACAATAACGGTTAGATAGCGAAAATTAGATAGTGCCTTCCAAATTAGTTTTGACGAGGACTGTTATGCAACGGTATCCACTCAGTCTTTTTTCTTGTTCATCGTATTGTTAAAAAGACACGCACTGCTATCACTCCCCCCCCAATCGTCTTTCATATATAACTATTTGTCGGTCTCCGCCACTCACCTTCTTGTGGTTGTCCTCCTTGCTGAACGAGTCCTCGTTTGGGTCGTGGAAGCCGGCGGGCACGTGCTTTTGGAACGGAATCTGCAAATATTTATCTTAGTTTTTATCCATAAACTCTTTCCCCACATTTGCATAAATTTACGCTTCACAATTCTCAATGAAATTGAGCTACTTACCCATTTTAAACCATTAATTAATTAATGTCAATTCAAACCGCGCCTCAGCCGAGTAGTCCAGCACGTTTCTCCTCTTCTTGTGGAATCTGCTTCCCGAGAGGCCGGCCGCGCGCATCTCGCGCCGCTTCTGTAGCGACGCCAGCCGGCGCGCCTCCGACAGCTGACGCTCGCGCGCCTGTAACGAGTGGGATACCGTAATCTTCCTTCTATAGTAATCGTAACCGGATATCGATTAATCCGATGAGACATGCATTACAGTACACGACGATTTAAATTGGATATATCGATTAATTTGATGAAGTTCAATCATTTCTTGTATTCATTTATTGCATACATATATATTTTGGTGTTTCAACTTTAACTTTTCGATTGATTAGCTCAACATGAAACGACTGCAGTACCCCTCCTCTCTACCGTACCTTTCTCTTGGCCTTCTTTCCCTGCGTGTTCGCCAGTCTGGCTCGCGCCTCCGAGAGCATCTCCAGCTCGTCGTCGTCCATGTCGATCGGGTCGGGTCTTCAAACGAAATACCGTAATCAATATCAGGGTTACTGTAATCTAGTCTTCGTCCAATAAAATCGATACTACCGTATACCTGGCGGGCTTCGTCTCGGGAGTGGGATCGATATCGCCCGGCTTGAGCTTGCGCGCGTCCGTGGCCGCCTCATCGTCCAGGCCCTCCGCCTTGCGCTGCGCCTCGTCCAGCAGCTGCTCGTATCTGCATATTTTATTGATTAGTTTAAAATATATAAATATTGCAAATTATTGATCGTATGTAAAAATTATTTTTTTGTCCGCCAAGCAACTATGATATCTTACACCCTTTGTCGTCAGGATTGCGCCTGCCTTCAAAAATATGATTCAAGTCAAACAAGATAATGTGATTTTTTCATGTAAGTTTCAAGTAGAGCTTTTTAAATTGATATTATAAAATTATGCAAAATGATGTATTCCAATTTAGGGATTCAGCGAAAGGACACCTAAATTCAAGATTGGGAAAGACCTTCAAATTGTTTTGAAAAAATCACCGTTCAAGACACTGTGCAGCCGTGCGACCAACGATGGGTGCGATGGTTCGCCACTGAGTGGGCATGAGCTTGGCGAGATGAAGCAGCTTCTCATCTTCCTCGCGCGACCACTCCGTCTTCTTGATTCCCGGGTCAAGCCACTCGAACCAGCGAGCCTGCAGTTTCATTGATATATTTTAGTTTTTTTTTGTTGATATATTTCTAGTGTGCTCTGATTAGCAAGCAAAGATAATCAATTGTATGGAAAAGCTAAAGGCGTTTCTTAAGGCGAGACAGAAATCAGCCAATGGCAATGATCATGGACTCAATTTAAACGGAGGAAGAGCAATGGTAACATAATGTCAAAGATATAAATGCATCATCGTAATCGCTATTCAGATAAGCACATTCAGTTCCTCTTGCAAAACGGAGAGGAATCGAAAGAGAACGGCGATAAACATAGGCAAATAGAAAAGTGACAAGCAATCGTTCGAACCTTGCATTGCTTGGCGGATTTTCTGTGCAGGAGCGATGCGATACGACTCCACTGGTTCTTACCATACTTCATGATGGCGGCTTTGAGGATTTCATCCTGCAATACAAATGAATTAACGAAAATTAACATACAATATGTAAATGTCTTTTAAACTGCTACAACTGACCTCGGTGTTGCGCCAAACACCTCCCTTGATGATAACGCGCACCATAACTGATTCCGGCTGTTACCTGAACAAGAATTGAGTGAAATAACACAATACGACGATAGAAACAAGGAATAAAGTGAAATGGTGCGCAATTTTTCGAAAACAAAGATGTCGGTGCCGCGAGTGTGAGGCGCGGTCGAGATTTCACGAAGGCAAGAAAAATAGGCACACAATAATCTTCGATCGCAAACTGAAAAAGTTTGAATTTTCAAATTTTTGAATTTTTGATCGATTTTAGTCTATTTTCACATTTTAAGGTGTTCAAATCCCTTCCTTTCAGCAATGTTCGCCTCGGGGGATTCGTCGAAGCCGTCCTATTTCCCGCCAAAATGGCAGGACGACGAATTCATGTCCGGCATCATGACCATGCTCAAGGTTTGCTCGTATATCATTGAGTTCCACGTTGTAAGTCGTATAAGCGAGGTGATAATGAGTATTAATGAAATTTTGGAACAGACAAAACCTCGGAAAATATTTTCGTGTCATTGAAGTCCACGAATTACCTGGCGTTTTCGGACAATTTTGTCGCTTTTTGGAACGGTAAACTCAGGATCGCGATGTGAATCCACTGGATTACGACAAGAAGATGACGTTCTGGAGCTCGATCATCGGCGCTTCCTGCTTGGGCGAGCGCGCCGCCAACTGCTCAGTCGACATGCTCAAGAGGAGGTGAGCGCACGCAGCATCCCGGCATGAGTTTACAAATTCTCAGTTCTCGCGGGGTATAACTACTACTGACAGGGGACATAAATCGCTTCTTTGTCAGAGGACATAAATCAGCTAGAAGATACCTCTGAAGTAGCTCAGCTTTCTAGCTGATTTCTGTCTTCTAGCTGTTGAGACAGAGTTGAGACAGACTGTTAGAGAGCGCAAATCATGTGCAGCTCGGACTAGGCACTTTTTTGTTGGCTATGAACGATCTGGTCTCGCGAGAAAAGCAGTGCGCGTTGAGTACGGTACCAGGTTCATCGATCGCTTTCAGATTCACTCGTGGCTCCAGACTGCCGGCCTGCATGGGCCAGGTCGTGGAGAACCTTGTCAAGTGAGTTGCTGACCTACCTCGCACTACTTATCATTCGTCCTTTCAAAACATTCACAGCTAATTGATTTTGAACCCGCACACTACTACGATTGGAACCTGTTTCTCCAATGCCGAATTGTTTGTCAGTGACCAACCAGTATGTAAAAGTTCGTAAAAAAAAGCAAAGGGAGTTTTGGCATTTTGACAACCTGGTTTTGTTATGTAGTGTCATCAAAGCATCAGGCTCTGGTTATGTCTTGTTGTTGTGGATGCGTATATGAGATGCTATGAGTCCTATTGGTTATGCAAGAGACTCGGGAGGGGTATTATGGGATTCCATAAAACGTTTGAACAATCACTCGCCTTGGGCAGACAGTTTGTTTCCGGACGCAGTGAACTGGTGATATTGTGTTCCACCGCCGGTCCTAAAATCATCCCTCAATGCATAATTACTCCCGTCCCGCTATGCATCTCAATATAACATACATTATCTGTTTAAAATAGCATTTAAAATAATAACATTTTTATTTTATTATATTTCAGATCCGGCGAGATGGTGACGTTGAGCACGTGGAAGTCGAAGCACGCAGGGTGGCTGGACTGGGGCGTGTCCCAGATCGGTGCGTTAATTGGTACTGCACTTATCGATTGGCTTGCTCCCGCACGATTGTCCGTCCCATATGTGGTGCCTATTTAATTTCTGGACGAATATTGTTATAGATACTTTTATGAAACCTTTTTGAGGCGTGAAATCACCGAGCGATCATGATAGTTCGTGCTCAATCCCCTTTGTGTACTGTATTGGTACTGCGCTTATCGATTGGCTTGCGATCACACGGTTGTCCGTCCCATATGTGGTGCCTATTTAATTTCTGGACGAATATTGTTATAGATACTTTTATGAAACCTTTTTGAGGCGTGAAATCACCGAGCGATCATGATAGTTCGTGCTCAATCCCCTTTGTGTACTGTATTGGTACTGCGCTTATCGATTGGCTTGCGATCACACGGTTGTCCGTCCCACATGTCTTCGCCTTGTTTTTATTTCGGGAGCCAATATTGCCGTAGACATCTTTAGACATAGTCTACTGCGACAAAGAGTATTCAAAATTGTGATACAATCATAAGCCTCTGCGCCTGGATACCCATGTATGCTTGGACATTGCTTCACCATTTTGTAAGATCATCGTAGTTTGTGCTCAATCCCCTTTGTGTACTGTACCAAATGGCTGATATCGTATCCTTTCATACTGTAGTTCTCTCCAGGTCTGACGTCCAGCTGGCTGTGGGGCGGATCAAAGTCGCTCGTGGCTCCTGACGAGACGATCGTCCATGTCCCGACGCTGAAGGTACGGTAGCATTTATCGATTGATCGGTCTGGCATGCGGTAGTATTTTCGCATTTTACCGTACCTTTCGTTTGCAGAAGCAAGCGGATCGCGTCGTCGAGCTGATGAGGAAGGAGTTGGAGGCAGACGTTGACGGCACCGGAGAGGTACGGTATTATAAATATACTTGGTGTTGTTCTGAGTGTTGTTTGTTCCGATGATAACACAATTACGAATATTCCTTTCATTAATCGATTAAAATTTCAAAATTAGTTTCATTCGATAGAGCATGATCACACGAATTCATTGCGGTTAAAAACAAGAAACCAATCAATTTGTGCGATGTGTAAATCCAAATTATCATGTTGGGCATTCCTATGTTTAGCAGGTAGTCGTACTGTTCCATGTTCGTATAAAAATATAACTGTAATAGTTGGGCCGGTATTCCAGGCAGAACCCACACCTTTTTCAAATTGGAAAATTGACTGTTCCAGAGCGGAAAACTTGCTTTTACAAGGATTTAGGACCTCGTTTGAAAAAAATGGGAGTCCAAATTAACTCACCGTTGAGTTTCGTGCTTCAAGGTACAGTGAAGTAAAGTTTGTAAATGCTTGTGTTTGATGACATTACAGTACACTTTACGTGTACACAATTATATGTACGCCCATTGTGAAAATACATTATTAATAAAAAAATATAATGCGGATCACAATGAATTCAAGACATTGAGCAAATTTCAGATTGTTTCCTACGCCGAGATGTATGACAAGTGCTCCAGCATCATTGCAAGCACGGTGCGTTTCCAATGTACAATCTTTTCAAATCGAAATGATCATGTAATCATGTCGTCTACCGGACTTACGTTCATAATCACTGTTAGTTGCGTTGACAAACATTGGTGCCTTTGGATACGAAAAGTTACGTGCAGGTCTGATGTGAATGCCCCCTTAGATATAGATATTGCCTAGTGATGATGCAATCTCTTCCCTCCTTCCAGACCAACTTCGACCTGGTACTGGACGAGTTGACAGAGCGGGGAGAGGTCTCAGTTGGCATGTCCAAGGGAGAGAAGATAATCAAATTCAGAGTGAGCAATTCGTAATATTCTCATTTTAACGTCCAGTCTTTTAATAGTTTATTTCGTGTTTCACTATATAGAGATGGTTTGTTAATATCTTTATTCTATGATGGAACTTCACCTCTGTCTCTACAAATACACAAGTAATAAATAGTCAAAATAATGCCGAAGCCAAATTAACGGAGAACAATCGGCATTGTCATTGAATATTATTTCTCTTCTTATTGCGCTCTTTCGATGTAGGGTTCTAAAACTGTATTAGAACTCACGAAAAACGAACACTGAATTCACAATAATATAGCAGGCGCTTCCGTGTGTCAGCGTTTGGTGATATTTTGTTGATCAATTTTCTCCGTCAATACTTCAAATGAATTAATTTCATATTACAATTATTAAGTAATCGTTACCAAAAATTCGGAAGAATTATAAATAAGGTCTGATTGTGAGTGATCCTTTGAGAGATTTATTTTGGGCCTTTTGAGACTCTTTTTTAGCCCGCCTCTTCCATGTTCCATTAGTGGGATATAGGATCTCTTTATATATTTCCATTCAATACGCAAAGATCGAGTGTTCGTGAAAAAGTAAGCCTATTTATCATAATTGTTCATCAAAAGAACTCGAAATTGATTTTCGATAATGCTGCAATTATGTTGTTTTTCATTTTTGGTTTTTTTTCCTCTACAAATATAATTGTTGTGTACCCGTCAGGTCACTACTCAGAGGTATCTGGGTTACCGAGTTTATCTACATAATATAGAGTACCGAAGAGTCACTCTCCACGAGACAGGACAAGGGACGACTGGATAAATCGTCTCTACTAAGCAACCTATTTACATACATGATAATGGGATGGCGACAGACAGACTAGGGAATGGCACGTCCGTACGATATTACAATGAGTAGGACTACAGTGTATACACCTATACAACAATAATAAACATCCACCTCGGCGAACGTGGGGATAGCGAAATTCACATGTCCCCAACCACACATGTCGATAAAAAAAAGCAAGTACGGCGTACTCGAAAGCAGCGTCTTACTCGTTTCGAAGTCGAATGATAGGTTGCAGATAGATGCGTATGTTCAATGAGGGAGCCGTTATTTATTGTTTTAAAATATAAATTATTCATCTGTCTAACACGACACCGCAACTCATGCCCCCTAATATACTGCCGTACTTCATATCCATATGTTTAATCGATACTACCGTATCCCATATATATCGTTGCAGGACTCGGGATCGCAGGGTCCGGCGGCATTCTCGGAGTCGGACGCATCGGTGCACGACATCCGCAAGACGATGGGCGTGCTGGAGAAGAAGATTAAGACCCTCGAGGTGTCCATCCAGAAGTGAGTGGTTACGGTAGAGAGAGGATTACGGTAGGTGTACTGTGAATAAAAAAATCGGTATCTGTCATTGCGATTAATATAAATGTAAAGTGGATCAAGACGCTCGAGGTGTCGATTCAGAAGTGAGTTACGGTAGACGGCGGGTTACGGTAGGGAGACTGGCATGCACTGTAAAGTACATTGAAGCGAGTAGAGAACTCTAGAATCAAAAATGTCAAGATGCTAGACATGCCCGTCGAGGAGTGAGGTCGGGTAGGATACATTGTGATCGCGTTTCAGAAGGCTTATTCGTGTTTCAACGTGCATTTAAGAGAAATACGTAGGAATCTCTATGTGAGACAGTGTCCTGTGAAGGAAAATTAATCTGCGGTGAAAATCGGCAATGATGTCGTACTGAGAGATGTGTATTCACCTGATTTATTATTATAAAGTAATTATTGGTAAACGTAATTAACTGCAGGCTCGACACGGATTTGCGCGCGTGTCTGCGAGGCGGCGACAAGACGCGAGCCGCGCTGCTGTTGAGGAGGAAGAAGGTACGGAAGGGTTACGGTAGAGATTAGATGGTGGGAGGGGTTACGGTAGATTTGGGAGGAGCTACGGTAGATGTATTGTCTATCTACTGTATCCCTATTTATTACTATAGATAGTAATGCAGATACAGTGGATTATAAATTAAATGGGAGACATAACGGGGTTTTATTACGAAGAAGAATAGACCAGGGGTGTGCGGCAAGGGCTTTTTTCGGCAATCTGCAATTGCCGGCAATTTCGGCAAGTTTCGGCAATGCTCAAAGTGGTGCAAAAACGACTATTTGACGTCGTTTTTAATAATTTCTGCCTCGAATTTTAACAACAAAGTGCAATAAAATTAAATGGGGGTTACAGGAGTTGCATTATTTTTTCGAAACCTTCGAAACTTTAAATTCAGATAACGAATAATTTTTTTTATCTTGAATTTTGAAATTTTTCTTCATTTTATATATTTTATTTCAAAATATTTGATTGCCATTGCCGTCCAATATCAGTTGCCGTTGCCGGCAAGAAATTTCGGCAATGAAAGTACGGCAATTTCGGCAACTTCGGCAATCGGCAAGAGCCTTGCCGCACAGCCCTGGAATAGACCAAGATCGCGATACTTCTTGGACGATACTGAAATAACCTTGCCGGCGCATTCGTATTTCAGCACTATCTAAAGTGATGAAACAGGCTGTAGCGACACTGATCACGTGGCTCTTTGGATGATAAATGTTCCGATAGCAAAACCTTTTTCTTCTGGCGTTCGTTACTGTCTCCCTTGTAAGCGAGATTGTCATAGGTCAAATGGGTTTTTTGTAGGTTCGCAATTAGCATATGGCGGGGGATGTAGACAGAGGCCTTCATGTGTCTGTCCTGCACTCGCTCTCTACGTTAATCTGATTTATATGCAAAGTGCAGAAGTGCCTATCTTCGCACGCGAAGACCTATTTGACCCATGGAGATTGTTGTAATTAGTTAAATATGATCAGGCGGCGGAGAAGGAGTTGGGCGAAAAGGATGGCCAGATCCAGCGACTGCTCTCGATGCTACACCAGATCGGATCGACCAAGGTGAACTGTGATAACTATGTTTTTTTTGTACTTCACAAAATTACTCTGATGTGTGGGAACATTTGCTTCGATTTTTCATAACTAAAGGGCAAAAAGTACGTGGATTATTTGAAAGTTTCTGTGTAGAATTGTGAAATAGCGAACCGTGTATAATAATAATATTTATGCGAGTCACGAGGAAACGCGGTACAATAACATAAATTAAAAGAAAGGCACGAATCATTATTGGACAACAACAACAAAAGTAAGAGGGTCACTCAGGAAAACTGCTCAATTTTCCGGATTTTGAGTATAGCCTTGCCGCTCTGAGAAAGAAACTATTATGCCTGTAGTTAGAGGTTGATGAGGCGTTTATGAAATTGATTCCATTCCTAGTAAAGTAATAGCAAAAGTGATGCGGTTTCTTTTTAGATATTTTGTATTTGCCTATGAGAAGATTTCTGGCCGACTTCAAATCAATTTCCTCCCTGCGCTTCTCTAAGGAGAGAAGCCCTAGCTTCTTGTTCCTAGTGGTTGAGCTAGGCATTGTTTGCCAGCTTGAATTATAGCATCGTATGAACAGCCTTCTGGTGAAATAATTCTGAACCTTTTCAAGAACTTCCTTATCGCGTTTAAGTAAGGATTAAAAACCATGGATGCGCTTTCTAGAATGGGTCGAATGTAAATAGAGTAAGCTTTGATGAGAATTTCTACGTTATTTGTACGAAGAGCTCTAAGAATTATATGGCACGCGGTTGTGCCTTTCAGAGCTATTGCCTTACAATGTTTGGAGAATGTTAGAGACTTTTCAATTATGAAGCCAAGATCTTTGACAAGCTCTTTTTGCTCTAGTGTTGTGGATCCTATTTTGTATTTCTTCTTCAGGTTGGCCCTGCCTAGGTGTAACGAGTTACATTTATGTGCAGCTAATGGTAGCTGCCACTCTTCAGACCAACTAGCAATGGTATCAATAGCGCTCTGTAATGATAGTAGTGTCAGATCTTTTGAAAGGGCGATAGATTTTGATGTCATCTGCGTACATTCGTGCGATGACTCCATCATTCTGGACAAGGGAAGGGATTTCAGAGGTGTAAATCAAAAATAAAAGTGGTCCTAATACTGATCCTTGTGGGACGCCGCTTGTAACATGAAGCGAAAATGAAAGTTGTTCTCGTACTCTTACTTGGAAGGTCCTATTAGACAGGTAATTTCCTATCCACCCAATTGTCTTTGCAGATAGGCCAATGGTTCCTAGTTTGTGATTCAGCTTGGGGTGCGATACTCTATCAAATGCTTTCGCAAAGTCGAAATAAATTACATCTATAGGTTGGCCTTCGCTAATGGAAGATGTCCAATGTTCAAGGGCGTCTAGCATTTGGAGCTCACGCGAACGTTTCTTGCGGAATCCATATTGCTCGTCTGGGAAAATGTCTAGATTTTCGCAATGTGTAATTATGGGTTTACATAGTAGTCTTTCGAAAACTCGGCAAAACAATGATGTAATGGATATGGGTCTGTAGTTGAGTGGGTCCGAAAAGGGAGGGGATTTCTTTACCGGTGTTACGATAGAGTGTCGCCAGAGAGATGGGACTGTAGAATTTTCGTAGGACTGACGAAATATAATTTCAAGAGGTTCAGAGATAGGTACTGCTATTTCCTTGATGTAGGCTAAATTGATGTTTTCGGGGGTTCTACAACCTGATTTCTTCCACCGTTCGATGAGTGCACAGATTTCATGTCTCATGAATGATGGTTCTAGGAAATTCCCAGTATTCGGGAGGGGAGACAGGGATTTGGCCATTATCATTTGTAAAAACACTCGCAAATGTTTCCGCAAGTAAATTAGCTTTACCATGGTCATTCATAACTAGGGTTCCGTCGCTCTTTTTCAGGCCTTCTACTCCCTTAGATTTGCTTGTGCACTTCTTCATGAAACGAAAGAATTTATTGCTATCTTCACTATCAATAACTTTTCTTTCTATCGTTTTGTGATAGCGGGTAAGTTCTTTTCTGAATTGCCTATTTAATCGCTCAAATTCGCTAGTAAATGCGGGGTCATTTCCAGAAATCGATTGCTGCCATGCTACGAAGCGCTTGCTAATAAGCCTATCAATATGGGGAGGTACTTTACCATGAGTGACGCTCACTCTTATCCATGGGACGTGAATATCAATGGTTTTCTGTATCAATTTCATGAGGAGATCATACATATCATCGACACTCTTTATAGTCGAGAATGCAAGGATCCAATCAACATTGGCTAGTTGGCAATTGATCAGAGCATAATCAGCTTTCTTGTAGTCCCTTCTTAGAGTGAATGCTGGTACTGAATGAGAGAGGGAGAGTTGGAATTGTACTGTTTGGTGATCAGAGATATCAAATGGAGGGCCTACCTCTGTATTACTTATTAATCCTGGACTATTACAGAGCACTAGATCGAGAATATTCCCTTTTCGAGTGGGGTCTTTGACTAGTTGCGCGAGTTTTATGGACTGGCACAGATCAACGAGTAACTGTGATGCGGGGGTGACATTTTCTTTTTGGGGGGAGGGAAACAATGACCAATCGATATCGGGAAGATTGAAGTCACCAGTGACTACAGTAGGTTGGGGACATGAGCAAAGATCAATTATTGATTTAATCATGGATTCAGTCCATACATTTTCGTTGGCCGAGATTCTCGGTTTACACTTTTTTGAACTAGGCAGTTTAGAGACTCGAGACCCATCTAGGAATGCGCAGAATGTCGAGTTTAGTAAGAATTGTCCCCTATCTGACGTGTTTTATCGAACTTCCGATAGAAATCTGACGTGTTTATGAAATATCTGACGTGTTTATGCTAGGCGAGAGAGTGTGTGAAAATGAGAGATCTCGGCCGGGCGAAAATGTATGATTCAGTCTGAAGAGCAGTGGCTTTGGGGTTACGATAGACGCAAATGAATCTGAGTAGGTCACCATTGATGTCTAAGTCTACTGCTAAAAGTTCATGCGAGCCTTTCACTGTTTCGTCAATGAAAGAAGTAGTGTAGTCTCCGGTTTCAGCATTACTATGATGTATCTTCGGACTGTGCCTCGGCACTAGTCTACAGTAGAAACAATACTAAATTTAGTAAATTCTTCCTTTATTCATTGTGGTAGTGTTGGGTTACTGTGGGGCCACCTTATCGATTACTCGAATCATTGATTTTGCAGCACAACAAGGAGGTCATCGACGCGTACAAGTCCGGTTCGCTGGCGTTCAAGGCGACGCTGGAGAGACACGGACTCAGCCCGGAGAAGGTGAGAGCAGGGATTGCATAGGGATGACGAAATAAAAAGCATCTACCCAACATCTAATCATTGTCTTACATCGCGGTTGCACATTACTTTGGAATGATTTTATGAACAATTTTTTTTCCGCCAATTAGGCGTGGTATTTTTGCGTTGCATCGCCATCACAAATGCGTGTTTGGTCTGGATTTGCCAATTAGACTTCTGGTGGTTATTCAAAAATAATGCGCATAGACATGGCGTGATTTTTTTATTTAAAGCACTTTTTATAGATAGACGAGACGATGGACGACGTGATGAATGCGACGGAGGAGTACAGAGACATCGAGGTATGGGGTTTGAGTCATGCATAGGTCAAATAGGTACTCGCTAGCGAAGATAGGCACTTCTGCAAAGCGTTGAGACCATGTCGGCAAAGGAAAAGTTTGAATGTTTCATGCATTTCTGACCACTTTTTTGACAAATTTATTGAAAATTGGGCAATATGCACTTCTGCGCACGATTTTAGGCATTTCTGCACGAGAAGTCTGCGAAAAACCCATTTGACCTATGGAGTCATACATTTTCGTTGGCCCAGATTCTGGGTTTACACTTTTTTGAACTAGGCAGTTTAGAGACTCGAGACCCATCTAGGTATGCGCAGAATGTCGAGTTTAGTAAGAATTGTCCCCTATCTGACCTGTTTTATCGAACTTCCGATAGAAATCTGGCCTGTTTATGAAATATCTGACGTGTTTATGCTAGGCGAGAGAGTGTGTGAAGATGAGAGATCTCGGCCGGGCGAAAATGTATGGTTTGAGTTGCGTAGGGATAACGCAATTCGCTAGTAATGTTCTTGTTCTTATCGCATTGTCCGTCTTTACCCTGGTATAATAGGCTGAAGAGGAAGGAAGAAACGCCTCCACCTGACAATTCGTTGTTTCAATGAAAGTGTTTCTGGCCAATGGAATGTTTTAAAGTTAATAACTCTGTAGTTCTTCTTATTGAAAAAAATCGTGATTACTGCTGAATTAATATGTATATTGCATGGTGATGACATGATTTAATAATGACGAAGTGTGCGTATTGCAGGAGGCGCTCGCTCAGCCGATCAACGGCATCCACGACGCGACGAGAGACGCGGATCTCGAAGGTACGGTAAATTGATGGAAGACAGATTACAGTAGTTAGAGCTTACAAGTAGATATTACTGTTGTGCTACCAGAAACCGTCTTAAACGAAACCTCCGTTAGTATAATTTTGAGGAGACATTTCTTGTTGTTTAAAATTCACCGGTAGGAAAGGTAAAGTCGGAAGTTCCGACTCCGACTCGGAACAGGCTAGACAGGGCAGTGTCGAGTTTCCAACCCAGCACAAGTTTGTTACTCGATGTGCGCAGCCAATGTCTCAAGTTTGCTTACTATTAGCAGAGAAAATTATTAAAAGTATCCTATTTGCACCATGGAAAGTATATTTGCAGTTACTGATTTCTGTAGTTTGAAAATTATCGATTATTCCTCCCCTTTCAGGCGAACTCGAGGCGCTGCTCGCGGCCGACAAGAAGGAGAAGGCGCCGGCGAGTCCCGCCAGACGACCCGCCACCTTTGACCTACCCGCCGTGCCCAGTGGTGAGTGGATACGGTACCCATTGATGAGGGGGAGAATACAGTAGCACAGGTTACGGTAGATCAAGTAATTAGAGGAGACTGGATTGTGGATGGTTCCTTTGACCTACCCGCCAGGGCTGTGCATTTTCCGTTTTCCGATTTTCCTATTTTCCGACTTTTTTCGGAAAAAAATCACGTCGGAAAATTTTCCGATTTTGAAAGTCGGAAAACTTTTTCCGAATATTTTCCGAAATTGCTTGTAATTCAGAAAAAAATATTAATTTATCATAAAATTTCTAAATTATTATAGATAATATTTTAAAAAAATATTTAGAAAAATAATTAAATTAGTGAAAATCGGGGGATTGTTGGAAATCGGAAAATCGATATGTGAAAAAACTAAAAATATTGAGAAAAAATCGTAAATTATTTTTTCCGAAGTTACCGATTTTTCCGAAAATTAAATTCGGAAAATTTCCGTTTTCCGAAATTTTCCGAAAATCATTTTCCGCACAGCCCTGCTACCCGCCGTGCCCAGTGGTAAGGGGATACGGTATCGACGAGGGAGAGATTACGGTAGCATGGATAGATAGACTAGTACGGCACTAGGGCGGTACACACGACTAATCGATTATGTGGTGATGCCAATTTTTGTGCTTGGGTTACAGTATCATACATTCCAGGAACGCTCGGAATCTCGCAAGCAGAGTCGGAGATTGACTATCAGTCGCTGGAGAGACGACTGAAGAGACTGCAGCAGGCTGACTGAGATTGCATAGTGATGATGCAATCTCCTGCCATTCCCGAATGAAGTTTTTTTTCGAATTTTCTTCCTATTTTAGTGTAGATCTCTCCCTTGTGTTCGTAAGAATCTTGTGCTATCACGTGTACGTTCATATTACTAATCTTTCGCAATCTGAATTCGTTGATTCGTTTAGTAAAATCTTTCCCTAATTTTTGTAAGCTATGAAGTTCAAAAGCGTATTCGAGGCCACATGAATTGTGTTGTGATGATGGGGATAAAGTATTTAGCGAGACGTCAAGACATGAGAGACATCAATAATCTAATTCCTTCCTTTGATTCAATAATGATTTAAACAATGGGCTAAACATTTTCACGTTCCAAACCTTTTCACATGGTTCCAAACCAGGGGTAATGGAGAGAGAAGGCAAAAGTGAGAGAATCCTTCTCGATTTTACATTGTCTCCCACTCGAAAGCCTTTTCTGAGAGGGTGATGGACCTGTGGAATGATGTGTGTTTTGGTGTTGAGTTCGCTTGGGGTTTCGGCCTGCCTTCGGTACAACAATTATATCTTCTAGTACGTGATTTTAGTTCGACGACGAACGGTGAAAACGAGAGGAAACGGACGGAAAATCTCTGAATATTGACAGATTGCTCCGGGTGCGCTACGGTTTTTTACCAGAATCTGCAACTCCAAAAGGCCGTGATGCAGCAGGAGCAATTACTTTGTTGTTGCATTAGTTGTTTTTTTCACGTTTTACACAACTTAAAATTATTTTTGCTGACTATTCACTGTCATGCAATCACACATTCCATTATTCGCGTTTAATATGCAAGACATGAAACACGAAAGTTCAGTCAATGAATTGCGGAGTTCTAAAACTAGCCGGGATATGTTGAGGTTAAATACACTACGCTCTATGCGTACACTACGCTCTATGCGTACACTACGCTCTATGCACAGTTATGGGTGCGGGTTCGGTCCAGGGGGAGATCGGTACCTGGCTCCAGGTTCGGTCCAGGGGGAGATCGGTAGCTGGCTCCAGGTTCGGTCCAGGGGGAGCTAAATAAACGGCTTAAGATTGGGTCCAGGGGGATCTCGTTAGCCTTCTCCAGGTACGGTCCAGGGGGATCTCGTTAGCCTTCTCCAGGTACGGTCCAGGGGGATCTCGGTAGCCTTCTCCAGGTACGGTCAGAGGGACCTCGGCAGCCTTCTTCAGGTACGGTTCAGGGGGACCTCGGTAGCCTTCTTTAGGTACGGTTCAGGGGGAACTCGGTAGCTTGCTTGAGGTTCGGTCCAGGGAGGAGGACTCGGTAGCCGGCTCCAAGTACGGTCCAGGGGGAGTTTAGTATGTTGGGGAATGGTAATCTCTAGAAAGAGTACTGGCTTATTCCGTTGCAAAAGTCTCGTGAGGCTGAGAGCGATCGAAAACAGTTGCCACTACTCCACTTCGTGGCTCCGTGGCAACTTTTTTCAATCGCTCTCAGCCTCACGAGCCTTTCTCAACGAAAACGCAGGATACCGTGTGTTGATTTCCCCGGCGTGTTCGAACACGTTTCCGACATCGCAAAACACTTTTCCTGTGTTTCCTCACGTTCTGCGAATCAATTGGCAACTTTTCGAAATTTTCGATTTTTCATGTTAAAACTCCGTAAAACAGGTGAACGTTACTCAAGAACGTGCTGAAAGGGCTTCTGACACTTGCGAAAAATGTGGCAAACGTTTTGCCCGCGGCGGGGTTCGAACCTGGGGGTCTCGGTTTGAAAGCGCGTAACCCACTTGGCTATGGATTTGAGCAATAAATTTTATAAAATTTAATTGTTTTCAAATGGGTTATCATATGCAAAAGTATCCGAGAAGATAGAGCGATTTTGAAGCAATTTAGAAAGCTTCCCGATACACGATTCGGAGCCTCCAGAAAGGGGTCAGGGGCGAGAGAGTGTGCCAAAGTGAGAGAGTCACTCTCAATTTCCCTTACAATCTCGTTCTAACTCCATTCCTGCGAGATTACCGGCATGAGGAATGATTTGGAACGAAATGTGCGAAAATTTCCTGAAATCGCGTGAAATCAAGTGAAATCAATCGATATTTCACTTCAAAAATCGGCAAAAGATGCTCAAATGTGAATCTCGTTACTCAAAAATGGGTTTGGGCCACATTTGACACTTGCAAAAAATGCGGCAAAAGACTATGCACCGGCGGGGATTGAACCTGAGACCCTCGGATTTCTAATCGAGCTCGCTACCGACTTGGCCATGAAATTATCGATTTTTCAAATATTAATTTCGATGTGTTTCGTCGTTGCCTATCACATGCAAAAGGATGTGAGAAGATTGCTAAACTTTGAAAGAAGATTGCTAAACTTTATAACGGAAAAACGGAAAAACGTCCGTCACGAGGAAGGAAAAAAAAACCAACACACAAACAGACAGACATTTCGATTCCCTAGTAGTGGAGGAATTTTCTCTAAACTATTTGGATGACTGCCCTGGATCTAGCAATCGATTTTCAAATCGCATATGCTCGAATTATTGGCACGATGCTAAACATTCGGCAATAGTATTCATTTGTCAAACATGTCAAACACCTCGCAAAAACCAGAAGTCGATCAGGAAACATAGATCACATGTGCTGAAGAACAGCCAGCGCGACATGAATGATCCGGGTGAGTGAAAAAGAACAGCATGATCCCAAGCCTACAGAAAAAGGTCAGGAGGCCCTCTCGAATTTACATAATCTTTCTTTCCATAACCCTTTAAAAAATGTAGGATTGCCCAATCTTTGGAAAGATGTGATTCCATTCTATTTAAACCACTCGACTTGCTTTTGAAAGAAAAAATACTTTCTTGAGTCCCAATAATGTGGGTAGACCGCAATTGTTAGATTTCGGGTTTTTTCTCTCGTGTTCTCGATCGTGCGAGGGGGATATGCTAAAATATGTTGGTTTCGTTACCCCAGATCGTAACGGGTAAGAAAGTTGGCAAATGCAGAACAGCTACCGATGCAGCACGAATGAGCCGGGTGAGTAAGAGATTTCCGTGTGCGTCATTATGTGGCTCTAAAGTCCGCCAACACATCATTCCACAGGCCGGTCAACCTTCCAGAAAGGCCTTTGGAGTGAGAGTGCGTGTGAAATCGAGAGAGACCCTCTCACTTTTGCACACTATCTCGCTCTGACCCTGGTCTGTATGTTTGGAATCATGTGCCCGCTCTCTGCCACTCATCCGAGACAAGGCTGATTTCATCAACTCTTTTCTTTCCCTCCGTTGATCTCTACTGCCTATAACTTGACTCGCTGGAATCATGGCGTCGAGGAAAAAGAAACAAGCAGCGACGTCTGCCACGAACTGACTGACCAGTGGTCACATTAGTGGAGCAGTGGGAGGTGACCACATTAAAGGTGGTGTCCCACGAACTTTTGGTCAACTGAGTTCTCACTGTCGGGTTATGGTAATCGGTTTCCAGATAAGAGCAGATAAGAAACATATGAGATGAGGAATGAGGGAGCTGGAGATTCGTGATACTCCTTCTTTAACCGGTCGAAGCATCGATGTACGTACTCCGACGAGACGACGGCCGATGGTGCACACGAATCCTGATCCCGATTTCGAGAGACCTCTGGGTGCGACATTATCGCCATGGAGAGATCGATCGAGGATGCCCTATAAAAGCGAACGATGTACATACGAGGTCTTCGTCCGTGAACCCAACCGCCATTGGATGGAGCCAGAGGCCTCTCACTAATGTTGGACGAACATATTTTTTCCGCTCGACTATTGATGCTCTATCACACACGTTGTTGTTCGCGTTTAATAAGCAAAACATGGAACACGAAAGTGCCGGGGTCAATGGATTTTGGTGTTGGACTTTCACGGCTCGATTAACCTATTAATTAAAGAACGCCTTATGTTTACTTTTTACACTCGCACCACTTATCTCATTATCCGTATTCATCCACTTGTTCAATGCACATCTTCTCCCCTTTCACAAAGCCCCTCCTCTGAGCTCTCTCTCTCTCTCTCTCTCTCTCTCCCCTTTCTTTCTCCTCCCTCCCTCTTTCTGTCCATCAACTCCTCATTACTCTCCTCTTCCCTGCCCATTCTTTCTCTCCATACATTCATCACTCGTAAAATATTAATTGGATTTTCGCGCTTTTCGTTCCTATTTCACTCTTTTCAACGTAGCGAACGGGCCCACCCTACGCTGGAAAAGAATTCACTTCCTCGCTGCTTGCATAGTGTAGCTAATTACTCCATACATAATTAATTATTTCATGTAGACAAGGAAGTAATTTTTTAGCAGAGCGTAAGTAACTGCAAGTTTAAGTGGTCCCTCCACAATGTCCCACACCGACATTGCTTCCCTGTCTTTCTATCCAATTTCTCATAATTAGTGTTCTCTCATCGGAAGTTGCGGAAATGTACTCGCCACTCCTCTTTCTCTATTTATCTCAATCCCTCGTATACGTTTCTTTGTTCTCCGAATTTTCCATCTCAATAGGATCCCAACGAACCCTATACTCTTCTCCCCTAGGCGTGAACCAGGCAACTCTCTTACCTCTGCGGCTCACTTGTTATGACTCTCTCGCAGTCATCTCTGTTGTTTATCAGCTGAACAATTATTTCGCACGAGTCTTTCTCAATTTGTAATAGTTGCAGAGGGAGTTTCTATCCTATGTCGTTTCTATCCTATTCTTCCCCGTGATCTTCCCATTCTTTCTCCGTGCATTTTTCACTCTCCACGTATCAACTTATTGTTCCCTCTTTTCTTCCTTTGCCACTTTCGGCGTAAAAAATGTCTGCTCCATCGCACCGTCCAATCGTTCATAATTACAGATGGAAGAGTCGTTTCTCTCTTCCTCGTCTCCCCTCGATTCCGCCCTGCTCTTCGTCGTTGTGGCCTTCACACTCAATGTCATCGTGGTGGTGCTCGCTTTCTGCTACTTCGACCCGTCCGCGACGACTCCCCTGTCGTCCCGTCTCTCCTCGACCATACGGAACAAGCTCTCTGCGTCCAGCCATAACGGCGATGCGCAAGTGTTCTTCGTATAACAAGTCCGTTACAACACGGATTTTATCTTATCGAGTGAGCTAGATGCATCTAACCACATCGTTGATATCCCTTGCCCCAATATTTCCTGTTCCGTGAACGAACACTAAGCATTACACGCTATTTTAGTATCTGTCTACCATCTGCCTCGGTGATTACTAGGTAATATTGCTCAGAAACCATATCTTTGCTTGCTACGGCTCATCATGCAATAATTTAATATTCCGGATACGTTACAGTTACACTATTGTTCTAGGTATTGTGTCAAATTATATTTTATTAGTAGAACAAGTAAAGTGTCTATAGAGACATAGATGTATAAAGACTCTTCTTGACATTAGCGACGAAGACAGAAAAGCAGCGAAAGAAACGACCACATATTAGCTGAAACAAACACATGGATGTAGATTAGGAGTGGACTGAGAAGCGAGTGAAGAGGGAAGGGGAAGAAATCCGAGACACGGGACCTGAGAAACAACGACTAGCTGCAATTAGAGAAATTTAAAACTACCGTTTTCCCACACAACGCGTGGTCTCTCATTGCTTGATGTAGACATTTAGGGACTCGAACTATTTCATATTCACGAGAATTCACCCTCTACTCTCTCATTGTCGGACACCATGTCGTCTAGATTCCGATTATCATCTAATAGGTGTTGCGCTCAGTGCACATCAATCGCTTCTCAAAATTCCGTATTTTTCAGGGAGGGAAATGGGACGGAAGATCTCATCCCTCTCCCACATATATTCTCTTCTTCTCTTCGCCATGGAAATGCGAATAACATCCGTTCCCTATGGATGAATGGAGTCCCTATTATAGAGGGAAGAGAGAGAAGACCTAATGGATAAAGTAATCCTTCTTCGTGTTCCTAATTCGATAAAACGCGATGAATGAATGAGAAGGGCAGTGATAGCTAATTCCTTTAAACTTTAAGATGCGAACGCTCTTTTTCGCCCAGGTGTGTAGATACATTAGGTAGATACATTAGTGAAGCTAAAGGGATGGCCTTTGATGCGATACTAAACGGAGAAATACTCATTGATTCATACCACAATGCCTTTTCTGCCCACTCCTTTCTTCACAGCATCCAGTTGGCACCATGCCAAGAACGTCTCTCGTTGTCTGACCCTCTCGTTTTGCGCGCTCTCTCGCCATTTCTCTCTTTCTCTAACTCGTTCTCGCTGACCCGGAGGCTGTGTTCTTCACTCTCCATTTTCGACTGTCTGAATACAACGTCGTTGTCAAGTCCATCATTGGTTATTTGCCTCTGCTACCACTTCCGCTGACCATCCATCAAAAATATGCCTATTTTCTGTGATCGTAGCGAGATAGCTAAAACACAGGTCGGGAATTTGACGATAAGTCGTTCAGTAGGGAAATGCACAAAATGGGCACTGGATTACTCTGAACTGCTATAACGATTGGATACATACTTAGAAAGAAGAAGATGATCCTTTCATGCATAAATGGAGTGGTACAAAGAGAAAGAAAAATGGAAGTACGAGAGTCTTCAGCATGGTTCCAAGTGCGGAAAATAGATGGAGGACTCCAGATCATTTTAATTGCAATATTTCAGGTCAGCCTTATTGCTTACTTCTTTGTTAGACATCTGTTATGCTAGGCATCTGTAACGAGATAATTATCCATGAATAGGATAGTTTCCGTCTCCTCATTCTCACAACTCTCTTTCCCATTTTATCGCTGAAGCAGGTTTGCAAGGCAAGTCAATTTGTGAGTCCACCCACTTCACTACCTCTCCTTCCATTTCAAATGAATTTCCAAGAAAGGGGAGGGAAATGTAATGAGGAGCCTCTGTTTCAGGCTCGGTTGCACTAAAGACATGTTGAATGTTCTTAGACGAAGAGTGAAAGGACGAAGGGCAAGTGTCGTGTTTCCTTCCCGACTTCTTGCTCATTGACATGATTTAAACCCGACTGAAAAGGGTTTAGGGCAAAATAAAGCAAATGAGAAAGTCTCTCTCGATTTTACGCGCTCTCTCACTACCAAGTCCTTTCTGGGGGTTAGTAATCATGTGGTCCGACTTTCAGACCTCGACTTCTTGCCCATCTTGCTCATATGAGACAGTATGGATAGAGTAATTCTTCCCCTTTTTTGGGACTCTCATTCGGTTGACGATTTCAAGTGATAATTTAAAAAAAAAGAGATGCCGAGTGTATCGCCGCAGATCCGCAACTCGATCAAATGAGTTCTCCATGAAACGTGAATCGCCCGGGAGAACGGCATCCCGGCAAGACTGTGCAAATTGCGACAAACAGTTAGGAAGTGGGTGGAGGGGCTAAATGGACGATGATATCATTATCAATTCATTTTTTTCCAGACCACAGTGTAGATTATCGCTATCTCATAGAATTGATTAAAAGTACGAATGATACAATTAATATTTATCTATCCCTGTGTCAATCCGTGGAGTAAAGACAAATGGAGTAAAGACAAATACATTTCTATGGTAACATTGCCAGTCGATCACACGCCGACGCCCTCTTCCTATCGACACGAATACACCTCCAGTGAAATCTTTCGGGAGAGAGTAACGAACGTCGCCGTGCGTGTTTGCGGTTTCAGAAGACTGCCAAATATGAGGGTTGAGGTCTTGAGGGTTGAGGTGACAACTTGAGGAGCGTCCTCGATTCCTTGAAGCTACTTGACTCACATACAACAAATTACACCAAAATCTGTGAGTGGCTTCCTCCCATCAGCAAAAAGAGTTGGAGTATAGACTAATACCGGCGTTTTGGCGGGAACAATTTTGAACGTTTCTCCTAATTTCCCTTCGAGAGAATCAAGGGATTCGCAAAATGCCAGTACACAGGCTCTCTCACTTTCTTTCTTCTCTCACTGACCCCTTCCCATTATTCCTTTTTTTAAATATCACTAATTGGAAAATTGACGAGGTACATATCTGAGTCGAAGAGATTTTAAAAAAAAGAATGAAATGAACGAATGCCGTCTGACTCCGGTTTCATGATTGCATGAAAGTGATGAATTTGCAAAGTGTAATCAATGCGATCTCCGCTGGTGCCTGCTAGGAAAAATATTGTTACGTTTGAAAAAAATATGTCCGCTTGTTAAAAGGAGAAGACGAATAGTGCAACTAACAACTAAACTGCAACATGCACTCGATTAGCTAATGCTGCGCAAAAATCATCGGGGAAATTTCCTCAAGGCTTGGGGTGGAAAAAGGGGGAAAGAAAACATTTGAATTCCCGCAACTATCGATTTCTGCTGATATCTCGGCCCCCGGTAAACCTAGCCACCTAAAATTGCGTTTGCAAGTTTGAAACGTATAAAATAATCTTAATCCAAAGTTGTGTGCCTGTAGCTTCAACGGAAGTCGAAATATAAGCAAAAATCGATAATTACGGGAATTCAAATTTAAAAGTTCCACCCTACGATTTTTGCACCCCAATTTTTTCTTCCACATTTCGTGTTGATAGATTTCCGAACGGCCGATTGGTAACGGGGCGCATTCATATTTTTTTTTGGAATCATGTCTCCTATCTACCTATTTTTCTTCCTTAATTGAAAGAACGTAATTATTTTATAGAGAGAACGCGTATTTTTGAAAATAATGCACATTGGATTTGTGAATGTCTGAACAGCGATGACATGCATTGGATGTGTGCTAGAACATTGAAGTCGACCATGTTGCTTGTAGGGTGTTTTGTGCTTCAAAGTTGACTCAAATTACGTAGATGCGGACATGACATCAGTATAGAAGCTGCTTTTGTGTTTGAAAATAACTAGCGGGGTTGTATTGAGGTTAAATGCACTACGCTCTATGCGTACACTACGCTCTATGCATAGTTCTGGGTGCGGGTACGGTCCAGGGGGCGCCCGGTAGCCGGCTCCAGGTTCGGTCCAGGGGGAGATCAGTAGCTGGCTCCGGATTTCGTCTAGGGGACCTCGGTATCCGGCTCCGGGCCACATTAAAGCTCGCAGTATGCTGGGGAATGTTAATCGCTACCAAGAGTTCTGGCTTATTCCGGTGGAAAAGGTTCGTGAGGCAGAGAGCGGTCGAAAAAAGTTGCCACTACGCCACTTCGTGGCTCCGTGGCAATTTTTTTCGATCGCTCTCAGCCTCACGAGCCTTTCTCAACGGAAACGCATGATACCGTGTGTTGATTTCCCTGGCGTGTTCGAACACCTTTCCAACATCGCAAAACACTTTTCCTGTGATTCCCCACGCTCTGCTAATCAATTGGAAACTTTTCGAAATTTTCAATTTTTCATTTTAATTCATGTTAAAAACGTGTTAGAACACGTTTCTGACATCGCAAAATACTTTTCCTGTGATCCCCCGCACTCACCGGTGCGTTTGGAGAAAGTTCGAAAATTTCGATTTTTCAAGTTAAAACTCGGAAAAACAGATGAAAACGTGTTTAACAGAACTCAAAAACGTTCCAGGACCACTTCTGGCACTTGCGAAAAATGCGGCAAAAGGTTTGCCCGCTGCGGGAGTCGAACCTGCGTCGGTCGGATTTGAATGTCGCGCGCTTTAGCCACTCGGCCATGGATTTGGTGATTTAAATTTTGTAAAATTTCAAAGCAATTCCGGACACCTATCATATGCAAAAGGTTCTGAGAAGATAGCGCAATTTTGAAGCGATTTATAGCGAAAAGACGAAAATTTTGCGAACGGAAGGAATCACAAACAAAAAAAACAGACAGACAGACAGACAGACGTTAGCATTTTCTAATATATAGTAACAATCTAGAACCGTTTGGCCGGGATGTCAGATCTATAAGAATTTAATAATTCGCGGTGATTCTTTGTCCCACACGGCACTTCAGAGAAACATGAAACTCGTAGTTTCAGATTGAGCAGACAATGATCGCTATCTTCAAGGATTCATTCGCACCATTTTTAAAAAAAAACACAGAAAGGGGTTAGTGTGCGAAAGTGAGACAGTCTCGCTAAGTATCACATCCTCGCCTTTTTTCGTATATTTTAGTGACACTCGTGATTGGTGAGAAACACTCGCCAGCTCTTGACCCCTTCATCTGTGGGTTCGGAATCCTATGCCTTGCACACACGGCACTTTCGCGATTCATGAAATTAATTATAACAATGTTTAGAGATAGTGTCCGCCATCAAGAGAATTCTTCACCAGATTGCTAATCAAATTCGAAAAATGCAAGGAAACGACGGCTTATGTGTTCTGGGTTATCTGTTACAGATCAATTTCGTGGGCAGACCAAACCACATCGTTCCATGCCCGAGAAGGGATTTAGAGCGAAGGTGTGTGAAGTGATAGAATCCCTACCAAATTTCCGCTCTCTCTCTAAATTCTTTTCGGGAAGTTTGACCGGCAGCGGAATGATGCACAGTGAAATAACGGAGGAAGGGGAGTAATTTATTTTCGAGACTCTCATTGGGTCGCCACACCATGCCAGAGGGCGGTCAACCTTACAGAAAGGCCTTTGGAGTGAGAGAGCGTATGAGATCGAGAGGTATTCTCTCACGTTCGCACACTCTCCCGCTCTAACCTTGGTGTGTAGGTTTGGAATCATGTGTTGCGGAGTGCAAATTTTTGAAGCTTCATAATATGATTGTGATTCTTACGCACTTTTTTCCCCGGCAAAATAACACATGTCACTTTACCATTTTCACACGCACTTTTTCATGCGTACAGATAAAGCATTCCCTCATCTCGACCAACATGTTCCGTACACAATTTACACACACATCTGCGAATTTCTTACGGGGGCAAAAAAATGGCGTTTCGCCTACAGTTATCAGAACCCCTTCTTATATCAAGTTTGCCAGGAGAACATTCTCCAAGGTTTCGATTTTTGGAGCACGATTCTCCATCCCTCCTCCTCCCACACGCTTTCTCGTCTCGGTGAACAAACGAGAGAGCGCGTGGAATGAGGAGGTTCTCTAAGAACGGAATCCCAGAAAAAATGGTTCTCCTAGCAAATTTGCGCTCTGTGTATGTATGTTTGTTCTTTCATCCTTGTCCTATTGATCTCTCAGATTGTCCTCGAAAATTAGATGATGGCACCAACAACGCTCTAAATGTAAAAGCAATTCATTACGAGATCGCGCACAGAACTGAAAAGTTATCCCTACACGTTCGAAAAAAAAAGAGAGAATAGACTGAATCTTATAGCAGCACAACGGAATTCTCTCGATTTTATACGTACACTCGCTACCACCCCTCTCTGGAGATTTTAAATTATAAGTGAATTTCTGCTTCTTCAAAATTATTTCGATGTGAAAATTAATATCTGGAGCATTATTCCATACAATCGATAAACCGGAAAATAATGAGACCAGGCAAATACCGTATACCCGGCCAGTGGGCTTGGCGTTATCATCTTGACGGGCATCTGATCCTGGCGCAAGGTCGTCGATGGTTATTTTCCTTGTCTCCCACGTCGTATTGACCTTCAATCGGTTGAATTCAGAAAAAATGCGGCTGAAAGACACGCAATTACTGTTGAGATTAAAATTGGAGTTAACTAGCGATGCAGCACTGTGATTATACACCAAAAACGGGGATTTTTTGCACGGGTTTCTGTTATAGCGACAGTAGGCTTGTAAAATAATATTGATTTTCATTAAAATAAAGTGAAATGTTAATTATTTAAAAAAAAAACTAAAAAAAACACTTCGTGGTTGTCTAGGCGTTCTGTAAACATTTGCGTCAAATGTGTTTATTTCCCGGCTCTCAAGTACGGCTCGCGGAATATTTTCGAATTTTTAGTTTTTGCATTTTCGTAAACAACTCTCGTTTTTCTGCGCGTTTTCTTGTTCTTCTGTTCTTGTTCGATCCGATAAATCGTCTTTCAGAGCTATGAGCTATCGTCAGGACAGGAGACGCCCTGCGGAAGGTTTGTTTTGTCATCTTTTTTTTCAATCTTCTTTCAACTTTTGCTATTTTCTATCCAAGCTATTTCAAAAGTCGTATGATTGTTCTCCTACTCTATCTGGGACTTTAGATGATTTTCAAACCGGAAAATAGATAAAACTCTTAGTCAGTTGAAGGAATTTTGAATTTGCTTATTTACTTATGCTGTTTAGATGACTCGGAAGTAGACGCCAAGCGGCGCCGCGCTCCCGAATCGCAGTCGGAGCTGGAGAAGCGCGTCGTCGACTTGATCATGCACATCGGCGACAAGGTAAGGCGTTTACGATTCCAGCAGTGTTCACTGCGCAAGGGTTTCTGGCCGGGCAACAACCACTTTCGCCTAGTCGTATACTTAGGTTCAGGATATTGCTAGACAACGCAAACAGTTGGGAACTAACATATCGGGGAATACCCTTACTTAACTGAAACCTATAATTCTCCCAGGTTTATATTGAATATATTATTTATCTAATTCCTTCAGCCGGGCGCAACTTCGCTTGAGTCGAATCTGGAGAAGCTCGTGACGCTGCTGGAAGGAGAGCTGGAGAAGATCGGAGGAAGGATTATTGACGTAAGAATTGTGTTATTTGAGTAGCGAGTGCAGTGTGAACAGTGCTAGATCGTCGTGTACCTGGTTTTGTGTTGGCACTGAAACAGAAATCGAACGGATTGGTTCATGTGGTTTTTAAGATGCATTATTGAGACGAGAATTGTTATTTTGACATTAATTAAAAGAGAGAACATTGCTGAATCGGTCTGAACTATGCTTTGTGTTATATATATATATATATATATATATATATATATATTTATGCGATCACAAGAAACGCGGTACAAAATTAAGTTAGATTAAAAACGAATTCAGTAGGAAGACAATGACAATCTAATAACGAGTCACTCAGAGAAACTGATCAATTCTCTGGACTTCACTAATAGCCTTGCCGCTCTGGGGAAGAAACTATGATGTTGTCGGTAGTTTGAAGTGGAACTAGCGTTAGGAAATTTATCCCATGTCGGGTGAAGTAATAGCTAGTGATGTGGTGTCTTTTTAGATATTTTGTATTAGCCTCTCAGGAGATTACTGGTGAAAGATTAATCTAGGAGGTTGTTTTAATGATGGTATTCAAGGCTATTTTTGTTTATTTAACCTATTCTGCAGATAGGATAGGCCAGCTATTGCTAGGTTGTCATGTTCCTTCCTTTGCGCTAGCGCTGGAACAAGAATCTAACACATTGTGTGAATTATTTGAACACGATATTTGGGGGCATCTCACTTGTCAGGAGCGAGACTACAGCACCAATGAACCTTTATCACTATGTCATACATTTTCGTCCCAAGCACAATGCGGCTTATTGAGATAGATATAAACTGGCCAAAAATCGCTATAAACTGGCCAGATCTATAGTGCAAGTCCCATAAAACTGCCCAGATTTGAATTTATTCTTACTAAACTCATCCTTCCGCGTATTTATAGATTGGTTTCGAGGGTCAAAACTGCCTCCTTCAAAAATTTTTTCACACACTTTGTGCGTGTTATAAAATGTATGCACTATGTGCGCCAGATTTTTTTTGAGTTAATGGTGTAACACACTGATTACAAATCACTGAAATGCGAGTTAGATTATCGATAACAGCACATCTATTGACAAATCAGAGACGTTTGGTTTATTCTTGCGCACTGAAGCAAGAACTTAGCTGGGTGATTACGTAAATGATGAAATACATTTTTGGGGAAAAAATCGTTCGCTTTGGATGTTCCGCACCGTGAATTCGACTGTAGAGTGTAGAAAATGGGGGAAAATGAAAGGGAAGAGACGCCTTTATTATTTTAAATTTAATAAAAAAATGTATATATTAAAATTATTTTTAACGTAAATTATTTGGTAGACCATAATGGAGTGTGCGAAGGGCATCCATCAACCATTGTTAGATCTAGGTACGAATGGTTTTGGCTTTGTTCTGAAGCATCACCATAGGTCAAAAAGTCAAATCGACGGATTTAAATTATTTTTACTAGAATTTTTCCAGGAAGAAAAACGTGCCGGTCTTTAGCTTTTTCGATTCCTCTGATGGTCCTCTTTCTAACAAAAATATCGCTTACTGGGTCCCTGCACGGGAGGGCACGTTTTTTTCGCGAAATAAATTTGCACTAGGAAATGCATTTTTTTGCAGTCGGGCAGGTTTATTTCCAAGTGCCGCAGATTTCCACAATTCGCCTCAGGTTTTTAATTGATTGGGGCAATGGTGGCTACAAAACAGTGTGGGTATCTCGGCTCTAGGTAATCGCCTTATACCCGAACCTGTCAGGTCGAATTCAATCCACTTTTAGAGCTATGAGCATCACTTTAACGACCGCTCTTACGTTCGCTTACGAAAGGCCTATTTTTCTTATAATAATTATAAGAAAAATAATTATACGATAATAGAATCCTCATCTGAAGCATAAATCGCCGAAATAAGAAATTATATTATTATTATAATTATTATTATATCAGACTATCATGGAATGCGCGAAGAACCTTCCCGACAAGCTTACCATCTACTCGACGCTCGTCGGTCTGCTCAACGCAAAGAACTACAACTTTGGCGGGGAGGTACGGTAGTCCTATTTTATTGTTTATTGATTTTTTTATTTATTTATCGTAAACCACAAGGGTGCGTTTAGATAAATTGGGGAATAAATGAAAAAAAATATTATTATAGACAAAGAGGGGGAGATATTATGGTGAATGGGTGTGCACGGTATGAACAACCTTGGCGGAGAGGTACGGTAATCCTGGAACATACTACGGCAACGACAATACGACTTAAGCGTTGCGACTCCTAATAGCGTAAAGAGAGAGAAAATTGCCAAGAAGAGCATTTTGTTCATTGTATTTCACAATATTCCATTGTGTGTCAACGATATTACAATTCGACGGAGCGTTGGGGGAAAGGCAACTTGACGGTAGCTTATGATAAGTGAAAGAGCATTCTCTCAGAAGGCATATAATCTTGTTTATGAAATCAAAATTTAGTATGATTACTATTATTTTTATACATTATGCAGATCGTGGAGAAGCTGGTGGCGGAGCTGCAAGAGACGCTGGAGAAGGAGGGACACCGGCATGCCGTCAATCTGGTGTGTTTTTATTATTTAAATATTTTTATTTATATAAATACATAAATGTAATAAAGTGACTTTATGGAGCCAAAAAAGTGCACGTTTATGACGGGTGAATTCTAATGTTTAAATCATGCTACTTGGAGGTATAATGGTCCATTAAAATAAACCGTTTTTTGATGCACTCTTGAGACGTCAGATCACCTTGTTTTGTGTAATTGTGCAGTATTAACCCAGGACAAGCCAACCCGTTTGAATTTATCATGCTCTTGTTCAAGTTTGAAACGCCAGGTCAACTGGGAAATCTCAGTAGGAAACGTCCATCCACTGCGTTTGATTTATTTTTTACGAAATACATTGAATCATTTTGAGGGCGTTTCCTTTGAGCCTTGCCGTCGATCTAACAATCCAGTAGAATGCACTCGATTCCCATGCGGACTCTGATTGCCTGCTGAAGACGCATTCTCAAATTTTTGATTGCCTAATGATGACGTAATCCCTCCTCCTCTCTCCAGGTCACCTTCATCTGCGACCTGGCCAACTGCCGCGTGCTGTCGCTCACGTCCGTCGTCGAGTTTCTCGAGGGATTGCTGGAGGCGGCGAGCGAAGATGACATCCCGCAGGTATACGATACATATGGGACTACGGTAGTTGGTATATCTAGGATTACGGTAGCCGTATGGATACTGTTTATGGGAGGCTAGTTGCGCTGGGGACTGCTGGAGGTAGGGAATGAAGATGACGTCCCGCAGGTAGACGGTAGAAGAGGTTACGGAAGTCATTATATCTTGGGTTACTGTAGATAGGGTTGGGCATGATAAGAACGGGCATATCGATTGAGAGTACGGTAGCAGGTGGGGCTGATGGGAGGCTAGTTCCGCGAAGGACTGTTGCAGCGGGCGAAGATGACGTGCCGCAGGTATGCGGTAGACATTGGGCTACTGTAGACGAGGTTTGAGGGCTAAGATACTGTACGGGTTTTAGTATTTGCCGAGGTTTGTGGTATGCAGAAATACTGGCTGTGTAAGAAGACAGTGTACTGTGGGAGGGGAACTCATTGTAGCCGATAAAAAGGACGGTGACGTGTTGGTTGGGCGAACGGTAATAGCAGGCCCCTTTGAAATATTACTGTAACGAGCTTGCGAGGATACTTCCATGTAGTTGCCAACTTTCGAGGGTTATGATAGCTCATAGAAGTCGGTTGTCCATTTGTAATAGAGAACGGTATCAGTCCGGCCACAGTTATTCTGTTTATCACACACGCCTGAGACCACGTTCCACCTGGTAATCGCGACGCGAACATCGGTAGGAAATGATGTGACGCTATATTTCATTCCGTTGCAGCTATCAAAAGTGTCAATATGGATCTCATTTATGTACATAACTGTGTTGTTAACGCACATTGTGGTGGTTTAAATCAACCAAACCACTACATAAATAATAACTGTTTTGATGCGCAGGTTCGCTCCGACTGGTTCATCTACGCTGTGCTGCGCTCGCTGCCGTGGATCGCTGCCGAGCTGAAGGAGAAGAAGGTGAGAAGGGAATCGGAGATGTGACCCGATTGGACTACAGTATCCCGATATATACTTATATCTAATTCATCGATTTGCTTCGTATCTCAAAATGTTCTTGTTCGAAAAACATTTAGGCAGAAATGTACACTAATATTAGTAGTCTTTGACGACATCTTTCGGATACTAGCGATGGTACTATGATTGCGTTTACATGATTCCCTATTGTATCCCGAAACCGCATAGGTGACATGAAAACTGAACAACGTCGAATTGAATTCGACCATTTTTATGATAAGAGTTTTTTTACAATCACTTTTTTCCCAGGTGCATTTAATATTCAAACTTAACAATATGACAGAATATAATTTTCAAATTGCCAGGCCGAGGAGCTGGAGAACGTGCTGGGCGGCATCGAGCAGTACATGCAGCAGCGCAACCGCACGCACATTCGGGTGAGTGCCGGTCAGGGATCTGACCCACATGAACTAACGTAATCTTTTTTTGGAAGCTACAGTAACTCCAATCCTTCAGATGCTGCAAGTGTGGACGGGCTCGACGCACGAGCAGGAGGAGTACCTGGACTGCCTGCACGAGCAGATTAAGCTGCTCAGTGGCGCCAATTGGCAGGTTTGAATTATTTGAATTTCGCGCCAATAAGCACGAGAGAATCCTGTCAACTCTGTCAACGTTTGCACAGGTCTGCACTTTTGTTGAATGCATCGGCGGGAATTTGAAAATTTGAATTGCTCTGTAGGAGAAGCACATCGCGCGGATGTACATTGCGTTCGATGCGGTGCTGGGAGACGCCCTGCAGCACAATCTGCCGACGTATGTTGCATGTTTGATTATTATTAATTTTATTTATGTAAATGTTGATTGCATTTTTTTTGTTAGTTGCTTTCGAAAGCTTGGAAGGGTCTCGGTCCGTGATTTGAAATTATCAACAGTTTCTGAGTATTAAACACGCTCGATTCATGCTTCACGCATTTCTCATTAGACTTTAGAATGGTGCTTCTTTGATCAGTATTTGAATTGTAACTTTTCGGAGAATAGACCATGCCAGCTTAAATATCAACACTGTACGATGACACAACCACCTAATTGCAGTCTGGCCCCTCCCGTGCACAAGCCGGACGTCTCCGCCTATCCGCTGCCGCACGTTGTCTTCCGCCTCTTCGACTACGCCGACTGTCCCGAAGATGTGAGTAGATCAGTTATCGATTGGTTGCTACTGTAGGGCAAGGACTTGTGTACGGTAGACACCTTCCCTGAAGGTGGAGTTACTGTATTGTAAAGGCATGGGCCACGCTACTTATCGGATTACCCTATTCACAATCCGCCGTCTGCGTGTTTTAATTCCGTCAGTGCTCAAAAATCACCACGTCGTGTCAATTTAATAATTCACAATCTCTGTGCACCCGTGGTCCACAATAGTCGAGAAAGCTTTTCTGGCGTCCGAGTGTATGGGACTCTGGTTGATTGTTGCCTAGTCAGGTTCTCATGATTGTCATTCGGGGGGGGGGGTTACGGTACTCGTTGATTATCGATTGTTTTGCAGGGTCCGGTGCTGCCGGGCGCGCACTCGATCGAGCGCCATTTGATCGACGAGGAGCTCGGGTGGATTATCGATCTGAACGAGATGAACAGGAAGGATTGGTGAGATACGCAAATTCCAGAGTGGCATGAGCACGGTGATGGGGTTATGTGTGAAAACAAGTCGTTCAAGAAAGTATGGGCACAGTTGTGTTTTGCCCTATTTCTCCGGCGCCCGCGCGATTCAGCGTTTCAATATGTTATCAAGGTGGTCTCGTTTGAGCAATGTGTCTACAGCATACGCGATATTTGTTGAACGAAATCAATAATTACAGCGCCGAAGCGCTGCTCGCGTACACTCACCGCACCGCCGTGCCGCTACCGTACGTTGTACTGGAGACGATATTCGGTCAGTTGATGATCTTTACTTGGGTGTTCTTCACAGCAATAACTGTGGATTGCTTTAGGGGTTAAGAAATACGGTATAGGAATTTACTGTAGGAGATTCGATTGTTGTTGGAAGCACAACATGCTTATACCGTACTCTCTCAGGTCGCGTCTTCGCCCTTCCCGACAGCCCTCAGCCGCGCATCTTCTACGGCGCACTGCTGATCGAGCTGTGCCGACTGCAGCCCAATACCTTCCCCCAGGTATGGTAAATGAGCCGGTATAGATGTACGGTGGACGATTATTTGATTACGGTAGCTTCGGTGGAATTATTGTGGAGAGTGGATTCAAGGAAATTAGTGCCCGCGAATATTGTGGATATTTGAAGAAGGTATTGTGTATAAAATCAACTGGTCGCGTATTTCATCGGGACTGTTAGAGTGCATGTACATACAGAGGGGAGACAGTAAACTAAGAGGCGAGTATTATGGCAGGGGATATTGGAAAATTATGAGAAGAATGCGTGGTGCATCAAACCACGCGGTTTGTTCGCCAAGGGCTTACTAAAAAGATAACGGCGTTGTGCAGTGTGTAGTTGTGGAATAACTATGGGGTTTGCTCTGTTTTCTTCGCTACTGGCTTACCGGCTTGCCTCATCTAGAGTAGTACCATGCTACTGTTTAAACGCTTTACCTGTTCTCTTTGAATCACTGGATGTGCTCATTTATGTTCTTAGGACAAGTATCACGAGAGATTGCATGAAAACACCACCTTCAGGGAACAACTTTCAAAAAAGTATTTTTGATTTCGATCGAACTTTTATGTAGAAGTACTCTGGGGACGAGAATTCCATCAATCCTGGTCGCAGAACCGCATTTTAGGAATTTCCCGGTTCTGATGCCGGAATCGATGTAACTTTGTTCAAAATGTAGTTACAATGCCGTGAAAGGGCTCAAAATGTTCGTAAAAATATGCTGAACATTTCTTCTGTTAGTACATTCACTTCAAAGAGTGAACTGCGAACGGTAAAATTTAAAATCCAATAAAAATTTTGAAATTAAAAAAAAATCATTTTTCGATGAGAGCTTACGCAGAATTTGAAAGCAGAATATTAAAGACCAAGTCAATATTAGTCATGCAAAAATATAAAATTGATAAGAAAGGTGGGTTCACAGACCCGAAAAATCGCGTTGAATCTGAGAATATTGCGATTTTTCGGAACAAAGATTTCGAAAATCTCGAATTTCGATACCAAAAATACTGAAATGGATCCTAAATTGATGAAAACCATGAAACAATGTATCCTGATTAGTTTTAGCCGTATATCACAAAATCTGCGAAATTTTTTAAAAAATCGATTTTTTTCGTTGAAGAAATATTAATATTTGAAAACATTTTTACAATTTGTTCAGAAAACGATTGTAACAGTCAAATAAATTTACTCCGATGTAAAATTAACATTTTCAGAAGGAATACTTACTTCTCCTTATACAAATCTTCGTTCGTGATGTGTTTTCACACAATTTGATAGATTTTTTTATCAATTTTTTCCCTAAAATACTGGAGGGTACAAATCGACTATAAACAACAAATTAAATCGACTTAAATACTTTTCCCGAATCAGCTACGCACCTTTTTTTCCAAATTGTGCCACTCGTTTTACATTTATTAATAAAATAATTATTTTTCGTCAAAAAAAAATTCGCAGATTGTGTTATATACGGCTAAAACTTTTTAGGATACATTACTTCATGGTTTTCACCTATTTAGGGTCCATTTCAGTATTTTTGGTTTCGAAATTCGAGATTTTCGAAATCTTTGTTCCGAAAAATCGCAATATTCTCAGATTCAACGCGATTTTTCGGGTCTGTGAACCCACCTTTCTTATCAATTTTATATTTTTGCATGACTAATATTGACTTGGTCTTTAATATTCTGCTTTCAAATTCTGCGTAAGCTCTCATCGAAAAATGATTTTTTTTTAAATTTCAACATTTTTATTGGATTTTAAATTTTACCGTTCGCATTTCACTCTTTGAAGTGAATGCACTAACAGAAGAAATGTTCAGCATATTTTTACGAACATTTTGAGCCCTTTCACGGCATTGTAACTACATTTTGTACAAAGTTACATCGATTCCGGCATCAGAACCGGGAAATTCCTAAAATTCGGTTCTGCGACCTGGGACCAGGATTGATGGAATTCTCGTCCCCAGAGTACTTCTACCTAAAAGTTTGATCGAAATCAAAAATACTTTTTTGAAAGTTGTTCTCGACCTCATGCAATCTCTCGTGATACCTGTCTTAGAAGAACTCGCGGTGCATAAACTCACCCAGTCGCACTTTTGAATTTCTAAGGGTCCACGAACACTCAAAACTGTTTTTTAACTGGAATATGCTGTATCACTAATTACACACGAATGGGATATTGTTTGTTGCGCCGAGGAAATATTGAACCACCAGGTTGTTAAACCTATAGCGATTGTCGAATTTTAGAGGCCTCTGATATTAACTATCGATTACAGGTGCTCGCGCAGGCTGCCGAGTTGCTGTACGATCGCTCGCACGAGATGCAGCCGGTCTGCCTCGATCGGTACGGGACCAAACGCCATTCAAATCGATCAGGCAACGGCGGAAAATTCAAATAAATTCAAACGGATTACAGTTTCGTCGACTGGTTCTCCTACCATCTCTCCAACTTCCAGTATAGATGGTCGTGGACCGACTGGAACGACTGCTTAGAGGTACGGTAGCTCGATTATAGTTATTGATTTTCGCAAACGGATGACTGTAATTATTGATTTATTGATCGACTCAGTGCTGTAGTTAGTGGAGAATATTCGACGGAATGATGCAGCATTAATTGTTTTTAAAGGCTACTGTAGTTATTGATTGTGTGTGCAAGTATAATCAATCACATTTCAGGCCGACGTCCTCGACAACAAGTTCATTCTCGCGCGCGAGGTGCTCGAGAAGTGCATGAGGTGAGTCTTAATTGATTAAATACAAATTATTGATTAAATACAAATTGTCATTATGCGTGAAGCGGAAACCCAGACTGTATTGACCAGTCGAATGCGCAGGTGTTGATGAACTGCGGGCGTAGCACGAATAGGGCGGGTTTGGGGGGGTGCGAAATTGCGCATTGACTACTGCTGGATGAGGGGGGGGGTCTTGTGCGCATCAAGATATCCTTTTATGGCTATTCATTAGGTTCGAAGCGAGGGAGCATTGCGGTGTGGCGGAAGTGTGCAGAGCGCGGTAGTGTCAATAGTTGTTTGAAAGAAGCTATCTTGGAAACACTAATCACAATGTTCTGGTGCCTCAAGGAATGTAAGGCAAACGAGCAACGAGTGTCTTTCCCTAACTGGGAAAAGGCGCCCAAGAGCCGCTGTTCGGCGCCTTTTCCCAATTAGGGAAACAAACTACGTGGCTGCTTCCCTGACAATCCGAACATTGTGTAATAGGAGTTGCCTAAATGGGGAAAAAGTAGCAGACGCAGCGCCAATGGGCCGGGCAAGGCGAGATTGCTTCTTTCGTTCAAAGACTTTGCGCCGTCTAATAGTGGAATCAGATCATAACTTGAATAATTATAATTGTGCATGCTTTCATCGGCCGTAGTGACATGATTAGTGCAGGAGATTGGAGAATCCTTAGCAGCCTTTCGTAGGACGAGAATGTGCCGGGATATACGAGAATGTTCTTTTTTTTGGAAACATACGAAGTACAATAGATGTAGCTCAAATGGTCGGGTTAGCGGGGAAACATGTTAGGCGTCTGTGACAGGGGCATGTGGTAGTCAGATTATTACTTATTACTTTCTGTTTAGCCAAAGCACCACGATGATAAAAATCGATTCCCACGTATTAAATAAAAATATTTATCGCGAGAATGTTCCGGGATACACGAATTTATTCTGAATATTCTCTATTATAAATTCATAAACACTCATTCATATATATTACAACATTCCGCTCCTAAACAACAGATACGGCTGCGAGAGAGCATGACAACGCGAGAGACGCGCCGAGGCATAGAAAGAAAGTACACCACCAGTAGTCCATTTCATGAACGTATCATTTTAAATTTGTAATACAGAATCACCGATACCAGCGAATAGTATTCTTCACTATGCTAAAGAACTGCAAATGTATCATGAATAAGACTGGTGTGAATACTTGTACAAGATCTTTTTTCGCTTCATTGTGTTTGTTGAAACAGGATTTTTGTTTTACCATCAGCGCATTGCATTCTTCGTTGCCAATGTGTAAAGCATGTGGCAAAGATGGTCCGGGGGCTCCGTCAATGTCTCACCTCATAACTCTCTGAAATTGGCGACATGCCGACATAACAACTCAATCTATTTGAATTAGTATGCTAATGTCTATAGTTGGGTTTATATGTACTATAGATAATAACGTTTTTGATTTTAGTAGGTATGACTGTTATGTCGATCAAAATAATGTGATATTTCATTTCCTAGTGATTATCTCTCTTTCTCCCCATATCCTTCTTCTCTTGCAGATTCTCGTACTACGAGCGCATCTGCGAGATTCTGCCGGAGACGCATGAGCGCGTGCGCCCCGCCAAGCCTGACATCATCTTCCCCATGGACGACGGTGCGTTATTTTGAAGGGTTTTTTTTAATATTTGAAGTTCGCGCCGGAGATACGGCAGAAAATGCGATCCTGTCGAATTTTCGACAAGGCTGTATTACCTGGTGTGCGCGCGCTTCACAAAATTTATGAAGTTGTGTTTCTTACCTCTATTAATGATCTTCTTCTCCACGTCCCAAATAATTCGAAGTCTGCCATAGCTGATTTTAAGGGTATTGTCTAATCGTAATGATTACTTAAGTTCTTTTATAGTATTATTATTACTGTTATTATTACTGTGTTGCAGAGGAGCATCCGGAGCGGGCGCGCTCTCGCCACTTCCACGCCCTCTTCCAGGAGAAGCTGAGTGCAGAGGCGATGACAGAGGAACTGAGAGTGGTGGGTTACAGTAGTCGTTGGGAGAGGGGTACGGTAGAATGTGTGATTGAATGCTAAACATGGAGGTTTCTTTTCGATATGTGAAAGGAAATTCGATAGATGGAGGGTGGTAGGGGGCAGCATAGGTCAAATGGGTTTTTCGCAGGTGTTTCGCGCAGAACTGCCTAAAATGGCGTGCAGAAGTGCATTTTGCCCAAGTTTCGATACATTTGTCAAAACAAGAGGTCAGAAAGGCGTAAAACATTAAAAAATTTCGTTTGCCGACATGGTCTGGACGCCATGCAGAAGTGCCTATCCTCGCTAGCGAGAACCCATTTGACCAATGGGGGGCAGGCTAAATGCAGAGATGTAATTTTGATCTAGGCAAATGGTTACGGTGGCATTCTTGTAATCTCGGTTTGCAGCAAGATGAGAAGGGCGAGGGCTATCCTTTATAATCTGCCTCACTTTTAATGTTTGTCTGTAGCCGGAATGGCGGAGAGTACTGTAGCTGTATATTGATTTATCGTTTGTTTACAGCAAGATGAGAAGGGCGAGGGGGCGGAGTTTGATGCGGAGGCGTTCGCCGTCTTCTTTGCCGTGCTGCTCAAGCTGGCGGCCAAGTCGTTCTCGCACAATTTCGCCGCCCTGACGAGGTACGGTAGCCAAGACCGTATCGATTGATCTGCGCAATATTCGAGTGGATTGCGGTAGATGGCGTTAGTATGGTAGAACTTACATTGATGGACCTACACACTAGACGGATGGAGATTATAGTTTGACGCGCTTTTGATTATCGTATACTGAGTATCTTTTGGACTGCATTGGTCGTGTAGAGCACGCTGTATACAGAGATTGTTTGATTTTTCTACCGAAAGCCTTCTCGAAGCGTAGACGCAAATGTAGTAGTGTCACATGGAACTCGTGAATCCCCGATTCACCGCGCGCTCAGAATGTATGACATGAGCACCGCTATTACGAGCCATCGCACACTAATCAATTTTTGAATGTGGAAATTTACATAAAACGCCTTTTTTAATGTTCTAATTTCGAAGATCGAAGCTGATGATCATTCTCTGTAATTGTTTTTTTGGGATCAGTTTCAATTGGCTGTATCACTGTGCATGTTGTCTCATTTTTCGGTAACCAAAATCACTTTCTGGTTTCAACCTGCTCCTAAATAGGTGGTAGTCAACCGACAACTGATAATTTCGGCATCATCAAATGCAGCATTTACAGAGTAGGGATGGCTTCGCAAGAAAATGACCGGTACAATTCTTGCGAAAGTGGAGAATGATCTTGCTTATTCTTGGATAGAAAGGGAAATGACTTGGGAGTATTATTGGGAAGAATGAGAAGCAAGATTCTTGAAACTGGCAAGAATCTTGCTTGAAAAATGACCACGTTTGGTGGCCAACGAAAATTCATTCAAGTCGAAATCGCATTATCTGTGTCTACAATAACTAATTGGCGTAGTTTTGATGTATTGGACCCCTCAGTTGAGCCGCCAAATTTAAAATGACTGGGAAGCAAGATTCTTGCTAGGATTGGGAATCTTGCTTCACCGACAAAGTTCTCGGGAAATGATGTAAATGAGCAATTTCCCAACAAGATCTTGCTATCTTGCTTGACTAGCCATCCCTATTACAGAGACAAAAAATGCATGACAAAACATTCCTAGGCAGCTCCTTCCTTTACTAATGCGGGGTTTGATTATTGTAAAAAGGGGCTGCATTTTGCCTGGTCTCTTATTATTAGCATGACATATTGCAGATGTCAATTTCTGGTTTCATCACTCGCTGATTAATCGTTTGATTTATTAATCACGCTTTTCCCAGATACCACCGCACGCTCAAGGTGGTGGTCGCCAACTCGCCGCTGATGCAGCAGACGCTGCTCAACACGCTGTACGGCTGCTGGAGGAACAATGCGCAGGTGAGGGGAGGTCAACGATTTACTAGGTATCCGGTTGATTGTTCCAGGAATTATCGATTAATTGGACTCGTGATCACTGATTGGCTAGAGAGGAAATGATTGATTGATTAAGCGTAGAGCAGGTTGTGTCCATTCTCAACTAGAGCCCCCGTGCACTATCAAGTTTCAATCCCATTCTAAATGCGGATATGTCGCCTGACAAAAACTACCTTCTGTCTGGTTGAAAATTGCTTAAAATAAGATATAAATGTTCGGCTAGCTGAGCCACTTGACCCACCATGTCGATCCGCCCAGTCGCTTTCCTGTAATAGAAATGGCATGAAATTCTGTCCGGATCTTGGTTTACAAAGTGAACACATCGGGGCTCGTTTTCCAGGCAATTCTGGTATTTTCGCTAACTAGGTGAATCGTGGTGGCATAGGGCTGGCTTATGACGCAAGAAGAGTGCGCGATTGTCAGTTGCTATCCAAATTCAAACACTTCGAGTTTGTCTTTGGTACGCAATTGACGAAATCTGTAGACCTAAAATCAGTGCATTTTCTATTGGCGAAAGTCTAAAGTATCACGCATCATTCCTCCTCTCGATCAGGCATCCATAAAGGGATCAGGAGCAAGATTGTGTGAATGCCACACGGGGTCTCCCTTTTTTCTACACTCTTACGCTCCTCAATTCTTTACTGGAATCATGTAGTTTTGTATCGTGTTCAACGTGTAACAAAAAACAAACAAACAAAAAAGAAAACTGAGAGAAAAAGTGAAAAAAGTATTTATGATGCATTGCTTTATTCTACTCTAATTTTATGGAGCTCTTGTTTTCGGCAGATTTCAATTGGCGGATGGAGTGTCTTTACTAGTTTGACAGAAGGTGGTTAAATGAGATCGGTATAAGAAAGCGAGAGAACGCGCGAGGCCGCGGCACTTGGGTGCATCCCGGCGCTTTCGCTATCGGCCCATGTAGTATAGTGGTTAGTACTCCACGTTGTGGCCGTGGCGACGGTGGTTCGATTCCACCCATGGGCAACTCTTTTGCCGCATTTTTATCTACTGGTAAATCGGTTTGTCGCCTTGACTGCATGCGATTTTTGTCATTATTTGAAATATTTTAATTATTCAAATGATATTTTAATTTCAGATGATCCTCATTCTCGTCGACAAGCTGCTCAAGATGCAGGTGCTCGACTGTGGCGTGGTTATCGATTGGATGTTCGGAGACGGCAAAGACGAACACTCGCGGTTAGTTGATCTTTGGCCCTTGATCTTTGATCTCTTTGATTACCGTGCTGCTATAGTATCCTAGTTTTGGGTTTGAGGTGAACTAGTTTTGATAATTTAATTCTCTGAACCGTGAAATGCAGTCTCTCATAATGCGATGCTCTCAGGATCATCATTATCAGGATTGTTATAAATAGCGCTCGTGTCGGTTTGAGCTTTTGAGTGATTAGTGGAATTTCATTTTTGATCTCTGATCTTTCCCCTCATTGCAGCCAGTGGCTGTGGGAGCTGCTCAACAACTCGCTGGAGAAGCTGGGCAAGCACGTCGCCAAGTCCAAGCTCGATCTGGTAAGTTTTACAATTTCCTGCCACTTACGGTAAAAAATACCATTTTTTCTCGTTTTCCAGGCTGCACTCAGGGACGCGAAAGAGAAGCGCGTCAAGAAGGAGGCGGAGGTGAAGAAGGATGAGGATGGCGAGGAGATGAAGGAGGAGGAGGATCAGGAGGTACGGTAGAGTAATGGATATCGGAAACTGAGCGATACGGTAGACTACCAAACTGGAGCACCTTGTCGATGAATAACATGGGGGACATCTGAAAATAAAATGAGGGTACATACTTTCGAACGATTTTGAGCAGCCCAAACTACCTTGGTCGTAGTTCAGTTGATCTACAGTAATAGTGCGCCAGATGGTGCTGTACCGTAATCCGATACGGCATATCGTAATCCCTCTCTCTGTTCCAGATGGACGACGCTACGGCGGACGCGGACATGGAGCTGATGACGAAGGAGGCGGAGGTGGCGGCGCTGGCCGAGCGTCTCAAGCGGATATTCATTGACGTCTTCATGGTGAGTGGTTGTTGACGCGGCGCGCGTGTAGAAAATGAACCAGAATCTTGGCGCATTTGTGGTTCAAAAGAATACGAATCGTTGCAGAAATTCGCCTCGGTTCTGACCGAGCGCGTGCTGGCGCAGGGCGATGGTGCCGAGAAGACGCTGTGGTTCACGTTCATGCAGGGTCGCATGCGACAGATCTTCCTTACCGTGAGTTGATTGAGTTGCATTTGGGGTGTTCTATTGCTGACGCATTTACGTGTCATTAAAATATGGGGGCACAAAAACTCGTAAACATTTTGCAGCACGAATCCCTCGTGAGAGAGTACGTGCCGACGCTGGAGCAGGAGCTGTTCTCGAGACCCGAGGTGGACAAGAGGGCGGTCGAGGTGAGACGATTGGCGCATTTCGAGTGTGGTCTTCTAACCTTTCTACCGGTAAAGCCATCAATCGGAAAAGTTTCCTTAGGCTAAGATGAACAAGCTATGACAGTTACCTTATTGATTTTATTCCAGGTGTTCAAGGAGTTTGTCGCGCTGAGAGCCTAAACGGTACTGTGGTCGAGATACGATACGGGCTGTAATAATCATCGATCGCTAATCCACACTCATGTTACGTTACGTTCCAAGCGTTATTTTTGTTTCACTGTAATATTGATCTCCGATTCACCGTTGTTTCCATAATTTATTTATAACAAGTTTTTTTTGTCAGTTTCAGAAGAACTCTCAACTCCATTTTTGTGCAGAATTGTAACATGGAAATCACAATTACGCGGATGATAAATGTAATGCAGATGTATCGACGAATAAGGTAAGACACGGTTGGCTGTTTGATTCCTACCTCACCGGTTGAGAGTGGGAATCGCACAATGACTAATAAAACTGGGATTCCAAACAAGATGAGACAGATCCGAGTGGATCCGAACTATTTGAGCCCATATCTCTATTTATTGAAGAAATTAATAATTCCGAAAGGTACAATCTGCTCAGAATCGGATGGGGAACATTTTCATTTTCAACTGAAAAAGGGATTTTTCATTATTAAAAAAAATGTTCCCTATTAAATTTCGAGTCGATCTGTACCTTTATGGCTTCTCCAGACCATCGTTGAAGGGAGATGGCAGTGGGATCCCTTTGGATCCGAACAAGAATGGCTCAGATCTCAGACCGATTCCCACAGCCACAGCTAGGAATGAAAGCGATGAGAATCAACTTGGAAAATTGGCAAGGAGAAGAATCCGAATGGCACAGCTCCACATTTCTGTTGGTATCCATCAGATACGGAGCCGGAGCCGTGGATGAGGTTGTATAGACTCCGCTTTATCTCGGTGTAGAATAGTGCAGTGGGCGGGAGCGGATTTACCGTGATGTAGAGTTCCACCAATACCGTAATCAATGGGAACTACACCACGCACGACTACAAACTACACCTCCCAAAATCGGCGATGCCCGCGTGTTTTGACCCTAAATCCCACCCCATAGGGGGTGGGGGTCTTGCGACCAAATGGCGTTTATTCGGAACCAGAGAAGACTCCGGCAGAACGACTTTACGCCAAGCGGTTGAAATGGTCAGTTGACCCATCGAACTAGCCGATGGTTACTCTAGAAGGCCGACGACCAGCGTTCAACCATCCGAGCTCTGACCACTCCCCACTCTGCGAGTACTGAAGCGGGGCTACTGTACTCTCTGGGCCAATCCATTCACGAGAAGAGGGCATCGGAGGTCTGAATTAGCATGTTATCGTATGAGAAATGGTAATCGATTATTGGAACCACACTTACCGTAAGTGACGACTACAGAACTCTCGGGAACCGTGAGATGGGGCAGGTAGAAGAGGAGGGAAGACACGAGTAGGCGGGGAAGGAAGGGGCGCCCTCTCTTCTCCTCCCTCCACTCGGAGGCAGCGGAGTAGAGCAGAGTCGATCGGGCATCTGCAATGACATGATTTGTAAGAGAAGGACTGCAAATTTAAATGTGAAAGACCACCATACCCACCAATTATTACTCGACCGTAGGAAAAGCGAGAAAACGCCAATTTCAGTACAGAGCCGGGGCACCGCTGTATTCAATAAACTCAACAATTTTAGTGCAGAATCACTTACTCACAGATGCATGAAGTCGTCGCAGTCCGTGCCTCAGCCTTCCTTCCACAATTGGTGTCCTTGATGGGTGGAGAGAAGAATCGAACAATTGCAATTGGACATGCTAGATGTGCATTTCTTGAAACACGAAACCAACTGGTTGATAACCACTAGCTAACGTCATTCATTTGCTCAGTGAGCAGAAATGCGAGATGAATCGTCACTTCTTCCATAGCTAATATGGTCTTGCAAAGACACCGACTCACCGATGGATGAAGACTGCTCGACCTCCACACTCGGTCACTTTATGGCGAGCGTAGAGAAGAGTCGATCGGGAATCTGCAACAGAGAAAATTTCAGAAGTGTTTAAGGCGAAACTCCAAAGATCATGGACATAAAATCAAATGTCAGTCATCGCCACTCGACGCCGGTAAAAGAGCGAGATGATACACAGCCGATGGCAAAAAGGAGACCGTTTACGAAAGAGTCAGACCATTCTTAAAAGTTATCGGTAAAGTAAAAAAAGAGATGTTTCGAGAAACCAACGCGTGTCTAACTCTTATGCAAACCAGTCCGACTCTGTCCCTCTGGTATTCGAAGTGTTCTAGCTCACCGAGGGATGACGGTGATGCGAGCCGTGACTCAGTCCTCTTTCCGCCCTCGATGGAAGACATTGAGAAGGAGTTGATCGGCCGTCTGCAATCAAGAGTCTAATAGAGAAACAAGAGTTCAGGAGGGTTCCACATAGCATGAAACCCTACTTTTCACTACTACTTGCACATTGACTCACCGAGTAATGAAGGTCCTGCGGGCCGCGACTCGCCCGGTGGAGGAGTGAGGAAGGGGCAAGGCCGGGCGTGGGCTCGGTGCAGATTCAGCGCGGACTCGAGGGGGTCTGCGATGGGACTGCATGAGGCGTGGCATATAGGCAAGGTAACAACGAAATGCGAGCAAGATCGAGATCTAGAAACAAGGAGCGGTCAAGTAATGCCATAAAACTGACGATGTTTACTGTCAACGGGAAGGGAAAAAAAACGAAAATAGAGAGGGAATGGGGAAGGAGCGCAGAACGAAGGAAGAGAAGAGCGTGAATGGAGGGGGAACTGCGAGCGACTGACTGGGGGGGGGGGCGGGAGGGTAGATCACCACTGTCTCTCGCACTTCCCCGGTAGATCAGGGCGAGAGACTGCACGAAAAGAGGAGAGTAGTGATCTACCGCCTCAAAACGAAAAGAGAATGTAGTTTGATCCGCAAATTTGAATTTAGGCCACATCCGGAAACTAGCTACACAATGTTCGGATTGTCATGGAAGCGGTCACAAAGTGTGTTTCCCTAATTGGGAAAAGGCGCCGAACAGCGCTCCGGCTTTTCAGCGCAGCTTGCGCGCGCGATTTGTGTAGGGTAAGACGCGGCATGCGCCGCACCTTACACAAATCGCGCGTTCCCTTTGAAGGTCTCGAACGGAACAAGCCAGGTCCGGCAAAAAGTCCGGCACGCGTCTTGTACAATCCCGCGCGCAGCTTGTGCAATTGGAATCGCGCGCACAAGCTGCGCTGAAAAACCGGAGCGCTTCTTGGGCGCCCTTTCCCAATTGGGAAAAGACACTCGTTGCTCGCTCGGACTTTTCAGCGCGCGATGTGCGCCGCCACACGATGTGCGCCCGATTTCACAAGCTGCGCGCCGGATTCTGCAAGCTGCGCGCCTTTTCATGCTTTTCCGTTCGGGACCTTTCAACAGAACGCGCGATGTGCGCCCGATTTCACAAGACGCGCGACGGATGGGTGTATGGTTCGGCGCATCGCGCGTCGAACCATACACCCATCCGGCGCACATCGCGCGTTGAAAAGTCCGAGCGTTTGCCTTACATTCTCTGGGCAAATTGCTTCGTACACGCACACGCACACCCACACCCACACCCACACCCACACACACACGCACATCCAATTAAGAAAACTCAGATTTCAAATGCACTCTGCACTTCGAAAAAGTACGGTATCCATTTACGGATACGTTTTTTTGAATTACTAATAATCGATTTTTTAATTTTTTTTTGGCATTTCAAATTGATTTCTTGATGGCAAATTATTATAGTATGACGGACGAAGAAGAGTTATCAACTTCTGATGAGGTTGATTCCACATTCACGACAAGTGAATCTGATACTGAGGAGGGATTCACTATGAAAGTTAGTTTTACCAGCAATAACTATTCGAGAAATGGCAAAAGGATTGACTCTTTTTGTGCGACATCGCTACTAGAATTTATTCATGATCTTATTTCTGATCCCTTTCTGAATCTGAATGGGTCTGGAAATAACTTTAAAGTAATACTAACTGTGTCACAATCTCACTCCTCGTCACTTTTAGACGAGTTTGGAACTAGGTTTGGAAATGTGGAACCTAGATTTCTTCATTTTATTCACGATTCGAGAACAGGGTGTGCGAAATGAAGACTACTTGGTCGCATACTATTTGGATTCAAACTGTATAGTGTCAATATCCAGATCGATGATAATGGATTGGTCTACCTATTATCTCATGAAATTTCCCCTGAAGCATTCCGTGAATTGCTCAATCGGTTGGTTATCTATCATATCACGTGTTCCCCCAATATTCTATTAGTAGTACTTCATCTCTAGATAAGAACAAATCAATAGTCCGGAACCCGTGCTTGATTTCGAATTGCCTTCTTATATAGAGTGGACAAAGACTGCATAAATCGATCTTCCCCCAAGTTTCCATTCGTCTCGAGAAGAGGAAACATATCAATTTCGTATGTGATAGATGTCGAGTCTCTTCTTTCACTCTCAGATCTATCTCTCGATTTGCTGAGACCTTGGACTGCCCAAGGGAGTGAGCTTTTTATTAACGTATACCATTGTTTCGTTGAAAATCTACCCAGGAAATGCTCACACAAGATCGTATCCGTGCGTAGTGAATGACGACAAATCAATTTCACTTTGTAAAGAACAGCCAGGATGTTTCTACCTCAGATCCACCCGTTACATCCACCCTTGTAATAGTTCTCTGGTCAAAATAGTGAGCTAGATAAGTGTATCTTTGTTTGATTCCTGATTTTCTAGATCACCAAAATTGTCACTGCTAATGTTCCTGTCGGTTTATGCGTAATCAGCTACATCTCACTAGCTGATGATATCGATATCGATCGATTAATCGAGGATTCACAGAAATTCAGAAAGGTTGTTCTCAAAATCATACTCTGAAATAGTTGCTTGTTCAGACTATTTCATCAAAATCCCGAGCGCGAATCGCAGAATCGTACATGCAAGGCAAATGTGCACGTAGAATTATCGCAGAATTGCCTGAAGCCGAGGTTAAGGCTCAACACGTTAGTTTTAGTCCAAAACGGCATGCGAAAATTATCTAAATTGCGGTTTTAGATCTATAATGTTGGTCGGTCTCTAGACAGGAGGAAATCAAATAGAGGAGTTGTTGCAAATATAAATTATGGTCGAATTATTAACTTGAAGAATGAGGGAGACTATCTTATGTGTGAGAGAACTTGGCATGGATCTGAACATTACTTTCTGTCTTCTAATTGTAGAAGACAGAAAGTAAATGGAAAGAGGTGCGAAATCGCGTCAATATCGATGTATTCTGAATGTTCAGATACTTCGGTCCAGTCTGGTCAAGCATTCGGACAACTCTGACTCTGATCACGGCATCGCCCAATTAGATGTCACCTTCTCCCTTGCGCAGGGATACTACGTTTCTGTCTTTGGAATGGAATCAAGAGATATTAGGTGAGCTTAATTAAACCACAACTTTCGATTGCCGTTGTAGGTATCGGTGCAGCGGTAAGCATGTGCTAGCCCCTGTGGCAATTATGGTAAGCACGCATCATAATGGACGAGCTATGAGATACTTTGGAGAGGCAAGGTTGAGCTCGTAAAATAAATGACGGTGCCGCCATTTTTAGTTTCTTGATGAGGTGATCGATGATAAGTCTCTCAGACTTCGATCGTTGACTTGTGATGGAGAAAGTTCATTCAATCAATTTTTGAAGGTTTACTATCGTTCGTTCACATCAGCTTTAACGAAATTTTTTCAGGCTGAATTCTGTTCCGGAGCCAAGCGTATCGATTGCAGCCTCCACATCAAGGAAAATATGTTGCAAGGTGGTCTTACTCGGAAAGAAGCCGCCCAAGCAATGCAAGTTAGTAAATAACGTAAAAATTATGAAAAAATATAACAGTTTTTGATAATGTGGTTAGCACACAAAAAAAATTACTGTAAGTACAAATTATCGATTGCAAATAAAAAAAATCTAATCATTTTGCGATTATTTAATCGGCCTCACTAAGGCACTGTTCGGTTCGATTGACGAGTACGGACTACTGTGTGGAGGAGCGTTGAATAAAAGTGAAGAAGAAGATATTCGGAAGTCGCTTGATGATGCGACCATTACCGATAAAGCATTCGATTGGTGAGAAGTTTAGATCTAATGCTGCGTGCTGGCACTTGAAGCTTCACATTCGCTTGCAGGGTTATGGAACGACTTCCACGATTAATTTGTAGACTCGGAATGTCGGCTCGAATCGATGCTGGCCTTGGAATATCGATTCCCACTTCTAATAGAATCGAGAATGTGAACTCTCAACTAAAGAGTTTTCGAGAAAGAAGAAGGCGCACATTAGATGATTGCATTTTACTTTTGATTGAGCAATTGAAAGGTTAGTTAGTGTCATTTGATAAATGATGTGCATTGTCATTCAGTATTCGAAATCAATCTTACAAAGGCGGAAAGCGGTGGAGGTTATTATCAAGTATCGAACAATTTTGATGTGAGATTTCGTCTCCTCTTGCTGGCGTCCCAAGTCAAATCCTACCTCTTGTAGATCGCCCCTTATCGCATCTCACCGTTACTCACTCATGATCTACCAGAGGAGCTATGGCCGGGTTCGATTTGAGCCTTTCCGCGCATATAATTATTATTACGCAGTGCCAGCTGGAGAACATAGGAGGGAAGTGGATCGGCGGATGGGGTTATGGAGGACGAAGCAAGTGAAAGGAGGATTTCATCTAACTCATCAGAATTTCGAAATGCAAGTATTTCCTTGTGTTATTGGAGGAAGACGTTATTCGTAGGTGCGGTGTCTCATTGTTGCAATCTGGGGAGCTACGATGCACGTCGTTCAAATGTAAACAATGGGAAGATCAGTTATGTGAGCACAAGTGAGTTCACGGCTGGTAAATAGATAATTCATGGCTCACTTGTTATATTTCAGATTGGTAGTTTGTTGCCATGCGGAGGGAAGAAGGAGGGAAGATTGAAGAAGATTGCATCCCTGAAGAAAAAATGTTCAAGGGTTGGTGGGTTGAAGCCCGGGCATAAGCCGAAGACCCGTAGAAAGGGTAGAGAACGCCCTACGATCAAGGGAATACGGTGAGAAAGAGTACGCTCATTGTCTGTAATAACTACCTAAACTTCAGAACTGTGAGTAGTCAGTCCATTGATGAGGCTGCGCGCGTCCCGACCCGAAAGAGATTAGCGAGTTCATGTATGATGTTCTTCCCTCCCGGTTTATATCTCATTATTGAAAAAAAATAATTTGGTCATGACAAATGTTAATTGGCAGCTTTGGACTTGCGTGAGAATGCATGTGATGGATGGACGGGAGAAAAGAGGACATATATTTGTGGAAGAAAGCAGTCGGAGGAGGACAATGAAGGAGGAAATGAGAAAGAGGACGACGACAATCAAGTAGAAAATGTTCATAGTAAGTTGCCTCTGATCTACCAGTGAGGAGAAAGAAGTCTCGAAAAAAAAGAGAGTGCGGAGAGAGGAGAGAGGAAGAGAGACCATGAGAAAGTTTGGGGCTAGTTCCTTTACGGAGGCTATGATATACAGGAAAATCTCTCAGGCGATGCTGAAGTTGTTGTTGACGAAAGAGGAGGCCTCGATTTGCCAATCCTCGATGATTCCTCTTTGATTATTCCATCCCCAGGTACTCTTATTGCGCCAAATTGAAGAGATACAAGCACAAAAAATAGTCAAACATAGCACACAAAAAAGCTATTTTTTCAGTTGACGATTGGCGCGCGCGCTTCAAGGAAAGCGCTGCCAAGTTTCAAATCGAACGGAAGGAGAAAGAGGAGGTGAGAAAGAGGGGCCAGTGTTCTTATGTTACCGGCCCGCAACCTCCGAAATGTTTATTGAAGGTGTTAAATTGCAGGAGGAGTTGAAGCGGATTCGTGAAATGGGAGGAGTAGATGAATTGAATGGGAGAATTGAGGAGGAAGAGGAGATACAGCAATCAAATGACCCATCCAAGGTAACTGGGCATACTATCAGGGGAAAATACCCTAACAGAATACATGAAATACTTACTTTCACTCCATTTTCATGCTATTTTCGCAACACTGTCACACTGTCAGATCCTTTTCGATCATTCGTACCAACGGGGTGATGTCACTGGAGGAGATATGCCCCGTTTCTGCTTCTCCCTGCCCGATGAGAAATGGAGGAAAGATGCGTTGAATGGATTGAAATTGAGCAAGTGGGTAAATTTTATATCCGGTTGGTAGTACTCCAGAGATCTCCCACACGCTTTGCTACCTACCGTACCCATTCATTCGTTCGACCTCAATGAGACTCCTCAATATGTGTTAGAAAGTCAGGTATTATACCTTATTTTGTGACGAAAATACACCAAATTTAAGATCGGGTCAATCTTTGGCGCGTTGTCATTTTGGGTGTCGGGCAATGAGGATAATCATGGAGAAATCGAAGAGAAGGTTTTGTCGTCGGTTTATACTGAAACGCGTATGCCTTTTTAGATTAACGAATTCTGGTCGGAGAAAGGAGAATCGATAGATATTCCCTCTGAGGAGTGAGTAGTTTTGTAGATCACCCATTTTCATTGAGAAGAACTTAGGTCTAATCATCGTCAAATCATTCGATTGTTTGGACACGCGACAAATTGTGACGCGTACTTATTCGAAGATGGCAACTGGATTCACCTAAAGGCTGGATCGAAAGAAGGTAGGAAAGGTTTATGTTCGTCAACACATTTTGAGATTACAGCAAACGACTATTGCTCATTATACTTCATTTTGGACGAAGAAGGTTATATTCATCCAGTTCTGTCGGTACGGGAAGAACCAGAAATTTTTCTAGACGAAGATTATGAGGAGGAGAGATACGAGAAACCGAAGGTGATAGATTTATATCACGGCCCTATTAATTTTGTTTCGAATATTTGAAGATGGTCGGAGTAGATGCCCTCTTGCGAGCAGGCACGAGTAGCGCCAGTGGGCAGATTGACTCTATGATAGTCGACAGTATTGAAGCTGAGGAGAATGGACTTTTTTTTATCAGAGGTAGTTCACCACTCTTTTTGACGGGGAGAGCACAATGTTTTGAAACACCCAGCGTGATTTCACTTTTCCAGACTTCTTGTATTCTGATCGTAAAAGAGTTTGTCACGGGCAATGTGGAAGAGAAATTGGCTGGGAGCAAGGAAGTGTCGTTGTGCGCACTAAACAAGGGAACAGAGGAAGTGAGGGGAGACGATTTGCTCAAACTCGCATAATTTGTCTCAGATTCATCCATCTCGAGTGCTTACGCCCACGGTCGGAGTCAGTACAGAATCTGAAAATTATAAGGCCGGTCTACAATCGATTGACGCCAGCGCACATTGAGAAATTAACGAGAATTCTGTGAGTTTATTTTGTTGAAGAGCTATTCGTGTTATGGTACTGTTTGGAGTACTTATTTCTGTCCTTTGAAATTAGTTTTTTTACTCTTTCTGGCTTTCCAGAAGGAGTAAAAAACTCGTGCTGTGATTTCGATACGGTAGCGAAATCGATTGGTATAGTTGCGTAAGATTGACTCAAAAAGAGGGTTGATCTACCGTCCTTGAGTTGACGCGTCCATTTCTCCTTGATTCCAACTCTCATTGCAGAATGAATGAGTGATATAGAAGATGGACGGAGCAGAACCAGTGTCTTTATAGTGAGTTTTTAAATGAGAATCGGTCAGTTTGGAAAGTTAGTAATTTGACTCTGTTCTGGCTTTTCAAAAAAAAAAGTTAGTATGGTAAGGAGTACGGTAGCGATCGGTCAATGACAGAGATTGTGAGTATTTGGATACGGTAGGCCATACTGCCGATAGCGATTTTGATTTCATACGGTATAGTTGCATAAGAATGACGCGAAAGGAAGGTTGCTCATCCGTCGCTCAGTTGACGCGTCCATTTCCGCTTCATTCCCACTCTTATTGCAGAATCAACGAGTGTTGTAGAAGGTTGGGAGAAGCGAGTTCATTTTTGCGTGTTTATGGAGATTCGATTATTTGAGGTTAGTTTTTAGCTCCTTTTTTTCTTTTTTACGGATGTATACGAATTTTTTTTTAAAAATTGGATACGGTAGCGATCATGATTCGACATCCAATAATTGCATAGGGATAACGCGAAAGGAAAGGTGACGTACGAGAATAGATTTGATTTACCTCAGGTTCTCAGACGATGTCAATCTTGTGTGTCTCTTCTATTTTCTGCCGTGACCAAACCTATCGATGTATTGACTTTTCCATCTACTTCTCTTCTAAATGATTCATTACATATATTTATAAGAACACTTAATAGATTGCCTTTGTTTCGGTTGTGCAATTAGTGTCGATATGTTACGATGTGCCCGGTTATAGAGATTTCATGCAGACTCGGTTAATTGTTTTCCATTCCCGGTACTATCTCATTTTTTGTTGTGTGGTTATGAAAAAAAAACGCATAAAACATTTTTTTCTTCAAAACATGCAAATAAATTGGGACAGTCTATACAGACGGCATCTAAGATTAATGAAACATTCAGCAAAATAAGATAAGGTCTATTCCGCTATTCAACTTGGTCTGCTTATTGATTTGAGGAAACTCATTTTATTGGCTTCTTTGCTAAGTTACAGGTACAAGCGAACATAACAAAAAAGTGCGAATACATTGTTGAGAATCTCAATCTTTGTAACTACTTCCTTGATTAATTCCGGCGAGTACTTAGTTTCGGTCCCAGCCAAAAGAGACCAACTCAACGAGACGGGAGGATCGAAGCGATCCCCATAACCTGAGCGATGTCATTTGTACAATAAAATAATTGAACGAGTGAACCTTATCGACGAATCCTTCAGGTTCTTGTAGGGAGAGGCACGAGTACAGCGACCATCCCACGCCAATCGAGACACACAATGGCACGAGGCCTCCCATCCACGTAGAATGAAGAAATACCTGAGAGTAGAATATATTTTACATAACACAGCATTTCAATAAATAAATAAACATAGTAATATAAGCCTACCTGAATCACAGTTTACCCCGAAGTTTTGGGGAGTACGTGGACTAACCAGAGTCAATAAATAAAGGCAAGTCACAACTACATATCGATTAGAGGATATCGAGCAATTGGTATATACCACCGTGAGGTAAATACCAATCATAGACCAAAAGGTATGTTCCAGGGAACAAACCCAGGCATCATTTCGGGTTTGCGCCTGGTTTAATATGCCTGCTGCAGATTTTTACCAAGCTTCTACAGATTTTTCTGATGTAATCGGACAGGGGCTTTCAGCTAAGCACAAAATTGAGAAAAAATATTTTCTAAAATATTTTTGAAAATATAAAATTTTGAAAAAAAAAATTTTTTTTCCAACTTTTTGAGCGCAAAATATGTTTTTCAATCACCAAAATGTGATGATTGATCCGTTTCAAGCGTGACAGACTATAAATAAAACATTTTAAATCCTTCATGGAACATACGATTTTGTTCTATGATACCAATTCTCATATCACCTTATGTTTTGAAAAGCACTGTAAACCGCTACCAGGCCGAATAGAGAAAACCGTTTACCTGGTATTTAGAGAGAGACATAGACATGGATGCAGTAGATCATATGCGAATCCCTTGTTGAGATGATCGATCTTCGTCACTATCTCCTCGATTAATTCTGGCGAGCACTACATCAGGGCCGGTTTCGGTCCCAGCAACAAGATACGTATTCGAGGAGACGGATAGATCGAAGCCATTCCCATAACCTGAGTCATAGTCACTTGTAAAAGAAAATATTTGAATGAGTGAACCTGATCAACGCATCCTTCAGGATTTGGCTTCACGATAGTTCCACCATCAAAATTGAAATAGTCCGATACTTAGGCAGCTCCTCGCAGAAGTGACAACCGAAAGTGTCTACCGCGGCGAGAAATAGGAAAGCAAGGAGTACAGCGACCATCCCACGCCAATCGAGACACACAATGGCACGAGGCCTCCCATCCACGTAGAATGAAGAAATACCTGAGAGTAGAATATATTTTACATAACACAGCATTTCAATAAATAAATGAACATAGTAATATAAGCCTACCTGATTCACAGTTTACCCCGAAGTTTTGGGGGAAGTACGTGGACTAACCAGAGTCAATAAATAAAGGCAAGTCACAACTACATATCGATTAGAGGATATCGAGCAATTGGTATATACCACCGTGAGGTAAATACCAATTCTCATATCACCTTATGTTTTGAAAAGCACTGTAAACCGCTACCAAGCCTAATAGAGAAAACCGTTTACCTGGTATTTAGAGAGAGACATAGACATGGATGAAGTAGATCATATGCGAATCCCTTGTTGAGATGATCGATCTTCGTCACTATCTCCACGACTAATTCCGGCGAGCACTACATCAGGGCCGGTTTCGGTCCCAGCAACAAGATACGTATTCGAGGAGACGGATAGATCGAAGCCATTCCCATAACCTGAGTCATAGTCACTTGTAAAAGAAAATATTTGAATGAGTGAACCTGATCGACAAATCCTATCTGGCTTCATGGAATAGGAGAGCAAGAAGTACAACAACCATCCCACGCCAATAGAACCACACAACACCACGAGAGCACATTTGGCGAGTGAAATATAATATAAATACTAGGCTTCGTGGATAAAGTAGCAACAATTTTGGGTACGCAAAAAACTTTGAACACTTGCGCTAAACATAGGAAGTTTTTAAATATTTAAATTCATGGATGTGCGTGTGGGTGTGGGTGTGGGTGTGCGTGTGCGTGTGCGTGTGCGTGTACGAAGCAATTCGCCCATTCTCTGAGGCACCAGAACATTGTGGCTAGTCAAAATCAGGGTAATCGTGGTGGGAGTAGTGTACTTTTTCAAAAATGTTACGGTATATATGCGTATCGATCGCATCTCCTTCGTTTTTCGTTTTCGTTTTTCGGCGTTTTCAGTGTTCCTTGTGCACTTTCTCGGTTGATCGTTCTCACGATCGTTAGCTGATGTCTGACTGCACTGGCTTCGTCGATTGTACTCCCCTTGCGACATGTGGCGATCGCCATTTTTGCGTTTTGCTTCCATAATTTTGAATTAAATCGTTTCACCTCTTTATTCCACTCCGGTTACTCGTCCAGATTGTACTCCGGAACGAGTTAATGTGCAAAAATGAGATGCTCTCTCACAATTTCACACACCCTTAATCCGTTTCTGGAACCTTTGAATGAAAGATGGGCTTTCCAGATGGGCGGCAGTGATCCCGAGCCGCGGCGTAGCGTGTCGCAGTTCCGCAAGCGCTCCTTCGACAGCAGCATCGACAACTCGGCCACTTCCACCGAGGTTCGGGACCCGAAATCGTCCAGTTTTTGACCCAACTGCGAAACGGCAGCTCACATGCACGCTCCATTCTTTGCTCGTTTTGCACATAGATTTTATCCTTGAATTGGCGTGCGTATAACTCTTTGCGCCTTTTTCCTAAGCGCGCATCGTTCCCGAATATTCGAATTCTTTCCAGGTCACGTTCGACGACGTGGTGACGGACTCGCAGCCGGCAACGCAGCCCGCGCTCTCCAGTCAGGAGGTAGAGGAGGCGTCATCGCCGAGGAGAGAACTGGCCAGTCAGATTGCATCATGGCTGCAGCCACTCGATGACGCACTGACGAGAATCGGTAAGCTCTCTTTTTATGAACTATCGTCATAATCTCTAGAATCGCCGGTGGTCGGACACATGCTACTCGTTAGACCACCAAACGCTACTAGTCCGGCCCATCGACCACTAGTCCGGTTACTGGCAGATACATGGGCAACAATTGTAGTCGGAAGGTTGTAAAGTCAGAAGCAAAAAAGAGCCCCCCATGTTCAATGCACGAAACTGCCGGGAATAGACTAAAATATATTAAAATTTGTAATAAGAACTGCGTCTTCATTAGGCGCTGTTCTTACAATTTCTTTCGTATCCCCATCTTGATCGTGTGGCGCGAAGCTAGTGGGTTTGTGTTTTCTTCAGCAATTTGTATTCTGGAAATCCCATTCGGTCGCGGGACTAGCACTAGCAGCTCTCATTCGCCTCAAAAACTCGTGTCGCCTCGGGAATAGTTTCCGGTGATTTCCTCGAGATAAAAAATAAAATATAATAATCATTCGTAATATTTATTGTCTGAAATTTGATCAAACTGCAGTTGCGACAATCGAATGTTTCGAATTTCCTTTCCCTATAGCGAATGAATGGAGCAATTAACCATCGGGGCACCTTTTTGTCATATTTTGTATTAAAAAAACCGGTGCACTCATAAACGGGCTATGATTAAGCCAGCACCAGTACCCTCCCGCCTTGTGCAGCCAACTTACACCATTTCTGGTCAAGCCGTCACGGTGTTGGAACAGACCCTCCTTTTTGCTCAAATTCACGAGATTTTATCTCCGACTCTCCCGCTTTTGACCTGCCAGCAACAACCCTCGCACATTTATGCCACTACTTTACACGATCCGATCGGTTCTGAATGGCATGGAAATACGACCGGTATAGGGGGGGGGTTCTGTATTCGTCCTCTCTTATCTTGTAAAGTAGTGACGTCATCGTGCTCTTTACAGACTTCTGCCAGTCGTCGATCGTCATTGGCCGCAGTGACGACGACCCCGCCGTCGACTACAACGTCAAGTGAGGGAGATTCACTGTCCATCAGCTCCGCCACCCGGCATTTCTTCTCAAAATATTGCTGAAATCCAGAAAAAAATCTCAAGTTCATTGGATGTTTTCCGTGATCCTTATATTTATTGCGTTATTTTGGGACACATTTTATGCACTGCAGCCGCCTACGCGAGACCAAGCTGGCCATCTGGAGCACGCTGAGCCGACGACACTTCTCGATTGAGAAGGTTTGTAGTTTGATCATGCAGGTCGTTATTCGACTATAGTTTGATCAACATCTCTTCTCAAAATGCGTTTTGGAAGGTCACCATGAATTAAACACTATCAGCAATCATGATTTAATTTATTTTCCCTATTTTGCAAACCCGGCGCATTCATGTTTGTCGAAGTTGTTATCATCTGGCTTCAATGCGCTACATCAGTCGAGTCACATACTTCATCTTCATGGAATACAAGTTTACAAAAAAAAAACAAATATTCAAATGCATACATGTTCGTTGGCCGAGATTCTCGGTTTACACTTTTTTGAACTAGGCAGTTTAGAGACTCGAGACCCATCTAGGAATACACAGAATGTCGAGTTTAGTAAGAATTGTCCCCTATCTGACCTGTTTTATCGAACTTCCGATAGAAATCTGACCTGTTTATGAAATATCTGACGTGTTTATGCTAGGCGAGAGAGTGTGTGAAAATGAGAGATCTGGGCCGGGCGAAAATGTATGTTCAAACGTGAAGTTATTTTCAGATGTTCGACGGGTCGGTGATGCTGACTGACCTGAGCCGCAACGGCACGTTCGTCAACCGTGAGCTAGTGGGAAATGGCAAGAGCGTGCCGGTGAGTGGTCATATCTTTTTTTTTCTTGTACATGTATATTCTTTTGAAACTGGATACTGCATATAGCGTCGCATAAATTGAACCGTTGAAGCTCCAATCATGCTGCTTCATAAGAACCTACCATTCAATCAAGTTTAAAGCGCTTGATGAAAACCTCGTCTTCCTCTTTTTTTCAATTAATTTTCCGCAGATTGTTCATCGCGACGTCATCTCGATGGGCCACGTCGCTTTCTACTGTAATTGTTATTTATTATTTATTTATGTGTGTATTTTCTAAATAATTCTTGCTATTTCGCAGCATACATGTACGAGGAGAGTCGGGTGGAGCGCGAGCTGCCGCCAGCCCTTGTCGAGAAGTACCTCATCACGGGCAGCGTCCTCGGCACGGGCGGATACGGAAAGGTATGGTGGTCGAGTGGGCACGGTTAAAGGGAAGGGAATACTGTAACTCGAGGATCTACTCTTTATGAAGATAGCAGATGTTAATAACCCGCGAATTCTAGATTTGGGTTGTCTTAACGTGTGTAGAACGACCATATGTGGAACCGCTGCAAAGCAGATAATCTGGTCCCGATTCGATTATGCACATGACTACCGTACTAGCTTTCAGGTGGTGCTCGCCAAGGCGCGCGACAGCAAGGCCAAGTGGGTGGCGATCAAGGTTGGTAGTCTACTCATCTCTGCTTGAGAGTGCCGTTGGCATTCCTCTGATTCGGCGTTTCACCGAACCTTTTTTTGTTGCTGCTTTTCTTTCTTTAATTGCTTTTGCCTCGCACGTGTAGTTGAAATCAATCTAATTTTGAAAAGAAAGAGATTTTATATTTGACACCCCCTGAATCGGCGTTTCGCCGAATCGTTTTTCCTTTGGCTTTTGCTTCTTTTCTTTGATAAGTGGAATCCTTCGAATACGCTTTTATTTACATTTTTTACGTTTATAAAATTAAATTAAACTATATTTGCTTTGCAGTCTATAGCGAAGACGAAGCTGGCGGCGTCGGCGTCCCGTTCCGCGGCCGACCCGAACGACATCAACAACGAGGTCGCCTGCATGAAGGACATTATGCATGTAAGTGTTTGGATGTTATCAAAATTACTTTTAGTTCAGATTGATTTCAGACGTTTTTTTTCATTGATGAGCACTTGATTCTGTGTTGCATGTTGATGTTAGAGCTCTTCGAAAATGCATTACTCCATTCTCATCACTGTGGGTCGTGCAGTTCAAAATAATCAAAGGTTTAAAAACGCGCAGTTGCAATCGCGCAGCGGTTGATTCTCTGGTTCATGCAGATTTGAAATCTCTATCGACCATAGGTCAAAAGGGTGCGTTAGGGAAAGTCGAAAATGTGGGTTGGGTTTTTCAAAAATGGGCATGAGACACTAAAAATGTGGGCTGGTTTTTCAATTTTTTTTTTGTAAAATCCAAAAATGTGGGTTGGGTTTTTCAAAAATTGGCTTTGAAAATGTCAAAATGTGGGTTGGCTTCGTTGTTTTTTACGTACCTTTTGACCTATGCTATCGACACATTTTGTTACATTACAGCCTCATTGTCGAGTGCATCCGAATCGAGGAGCTGATGGAAACAGTGCATTATTATCTTTTCTTTTATCTCGTATCATTAAAAAAATTCAGACAATTCCATTGCTCACTTGGGAGTGCTCATAGGTCGAAAGGGTGCGTTGCGGCAAGTCTAAAATGCGAGGTGGGTTTACCAAAAATAGGCATGAAACCCCGAAAACGAGGGTTGGGTTTGTCAAAAATGGACATGAAAAACCGAAAATGCGGGTTGGTTTTTCGTTTTTCTCACCAAAAATTCTCAAAAAGCGTGTTGGCTTCGTCGTTTTTACGTACCTTTCGACCTATGGGAGTGCTCGAGCAGTCGATTTTGTGTTACAGAAAGAAATGAAAGATCTAGAGTAGTTTTGCATATCGATATCTTTGAGAATAACGCTGCTATCTCATTCAGACCACATAATTTATCCATGCCGACTCGGTACAACTACAATAGGTTTCTTTCAAGAAAAGACAAAGTAAATGAGGAGGGAGCCGCATTATTCCTACTATGATGCATGCTGAATTGTTGATTGCAGCCCAACTGCACTATTATTGCTTGTCGCACGTATAATATAAAATGATCGCGCTTGATTGTGCGTTTCACTTGGAATTGAAAGTTCTAGAAAAATAAATTACTCCGATAAGTTTTTGAAGTTGTCCAATTTTAAACCAATTGCATTGCAGCCCAACTGCATCCGGATAGAGGACGTGATGGAGTCGGCGCACCACGCATTCATCGTCCTCGAGTTTGTCGATGGAGGTGAGTGATACGGTACATTTTGGATTACGGTAGTGCAATCGTAAACTGACTATTTATTAAATATTCAGGCGAGTTCTATGATCGCATCGTGGAGGAGAAACGGGGCAGCAACGGGCTGGGCGAGAAGCTGACCAAGTTCTACGCCCTCCAGCTGTTTGACGCCCTCGAGGTATACGGTAGGATGGTGTGGGGATATGGTAGGCCAATAGTGAGTTACGGTAGGTCACTAAAGGTGTTGTAGCGAGAACACGGTTACTAGTTGTTGGTATCTTAATATGTCGTTGGAGGGAGAATACGGTTGATTCGGGTACTTGCATATGTGATTTGTTGTTGTTACAGTACCTGCACAGCGTGGGCGTGTGCCATCGTGACATCAAACCGGAGAACATTCTGCTCGCCGACCGGGAGGAGTATACGGTAGCCAAGGTCGGCGGCGATATGGTTGATTATTGATTTTTGTATTTGCTATATTGCAGCTCACTGACTTTGGCCTCTCGAAGCAGATGAAGGCTGGTGAGTCGTGCCGAGCTGATACAGTAGTTGTCACTTACCGTAACCCAACTAATCAATCAATAAACCGCTTTCCTCCGTAGGTATCGAGATGAAGACGTACTGCGGGACGCCGACCTACATCGCGCCCGAGATGCTGAACAACGACGACGAAGTGTACACGCCGGCCGTTGACGTGTACGGTATTTAATGAAATAAATAGTGTAGATCGATCGAGGACTGACTTTCAATTGATTGATAATTGAAGTTTTACCGCTGGCAGTTCTATGTTTCTGATAGGAAATAAAAGCGAGTAGAGTAAGGGCTTCTTAATACACCAGACCCATTGGTGGTAAATTACTCCTTAGACAGCTCATTGTGTTTATTATTTGGTCGCTAGGAGGTACGATAATCCAGTTGGCGATCGATGAGTGACTATTATAATTATTGATCATCGCCAGATGGTCGCTGGGCGTGGTGCTGTTCACGGCGATCGTCGGCTACCCGCCCTTCTCGGAGGGCTACGAGGACGGCATGGAATTGACGGAGCAGATTAAGAAGGGTCGGTGGAATGAGGGTTACGGTAGGGATACTGTAGAATAGGTAATGATGTGGGTCACTGTATGTTGATGTATGATACGGTGTAATATGTTGCATTGGACTGAAGATTTGGATAGAAGAATATCTAATTATACCCTGAGGGCGTAGATAAATTATTATAATATTATAATCAAATATGGTATCGCGTTTGACGGAGAAGTTAAAAAAAGGGCGCGAGGGCCTATGGTAGAGAGACGGTAGTACGAATTTTTACTTTGGTTACTGTAGGATGAGGTTGAGAATTTTCTTTAGTAAGGGAGGTGAGTGTGGTATTGTGAACTGTTTAGAGACTGCACTCTTGTGAGTGTACTTCCTACTAATCGCGCGCTGATAATTTTGCCGTTTCATGGTTCGGTCGGTTAAGTTGAACATCAAATGGTGATGTTATTATCTCTCTACCGAATTCAGGAATCAACAATTATTGGTTTCCGGCAATTTATTTCATGTACTGCGTATTTCTTGGTTGGATTACTCCTTCCAGGTCGTCTCATCTTCTCTCGCTCGTGGAAGACGATCTCGCTCACCGCCCAGCAGTTCATCCAGCAGACGCTCAAAGTCAATCCGAGAGACAGGGTACGGTAGTAGTGCGGTAGCAGTTATCGATGATTGACCTTTATGCTAAATAGGAAATGAACTACTGTAGGAGTAATGCGAAGGGATTCTGTATTGGGATATGGTAATCGATCGATACTGTTGCAGCTGCGACCGATGAGCGCCGTGCACCACAAGTGGTTCGACAAGGGGACGCGCGACCACGTCGCGGCTGTGATCAAGGCACATCTGGTACGGTAGTCGTTGGATTACGGTATATGAAAATATCGATATCTATAAATATTCACTCCCTACAATTTATTTAGTCACCTAAGTAATAGATAGAACAGTCTTAAAGTGCAAAATGTATGTAAAAGAGTATGACCATAAGGTGCCGACGATAATGACGTGCCGATAGTATCTGGATGTAAGTTTATTATCATATTAATTTTTAACATTTCAGGCTCGACGCTTCTAAGCGCTCTGATGCATCCACTCATCTCAACTGTACCTGTGAGAATCTGTGAAATACTGCTAATACTCGACACACCCCTACCCTAACTTCCCATTCATTCTACTGTGAATTTTCCCACTTGTTGTTTCACTTCTGTGCAATGATTACGTTTTTTGTATGTTTCAATGTTTTGGTTGTAAACCTGTATCATTTTGACTAGATTTCAACATATCACATTTTCCCAATTGTTAGCCTGTACTATAGATCCAATCTCTAATAGTTTCTCACTAGTGCCAAACTGAGAAAATTCCCCTGTGAATCAAATTCTGTGCCATTTCATGTCGTTCCACCGTTGTCATACTGCATTTCGTTGTAGTATAAAATGCATTTGACAAACATTGCGTGGGTGTATAGCCGAAACACGTTTACCCAACGTTGAACGATATCTTGGCCGCGATACTTACGCTGTTTAGTGGGCGCTGGCGTTTTGCCAAGTACCGCCCACTTGTGAGCCCTTCTCTTTCTCCCCGTTTGCGCGATACTTCCGCATCCCGCTTCTCTCCAAGCCCCCTTTCTCTCTCCCCGCCTCTCGCGGCCTCCTTAATTCAACTCATTATCGAGTAGTGCACGATGTTGTTTGCGCGTCTCATGATTCTAAACCTACAGAAAGGGATCGGCGTGAGGGAGCGTGCAAGAGTGTGAGAGTCCCTCTCGATTGTACAAGCAGCTCTCGCACCCGAAAATCCCTCTCTGTAAGGTTGACCGACCTGTGGAATGATGTGGCGTGAATCTTTCGTGCGGTTGTTGTTTTGGTGTGATGTGTCGTCGGGATGAGAGGTAGTTAGAGAGTACTAGTCTTCGCGGTTTACGCTATGTATTGATCCCGCTTTGCGAGCGTGTGTGTGCGTGAGCTAATGGGCGGTTCTGGCGCCGCCCCGCTTCTTTCAATAGGAAGCGCTAGATTGAAATCCAAGCCGTGGGCTATGCTGGACTCTGGCGGCGCCCAGAGTCGAAAATCGATGTTTTGGCAGGTTGTCAGGGCGCAATTTGGGCTAGATGAAGGCTCTAGCCGAGTCAGAATCCGCGTATAACTCGAGCGCACGCTTTAGTGTCAGGTGGGGGTGAGTAACAGCGGACCGCGCCGCGCCCAATCCCATTGCTCGTTTAGTTTTCGTGTAGATTTGTGTTGCGGAGAGAGGGAGAGGGAGGGTCAGTTTACCCACTCTCTAGTCGATCCAGTTTGCGAACTCTTGCAACGAAACCGCTGAATCTCTCGTGGGGTAATGAAGCGAAAAGCGAGAGCTTTCCGACCCCCGAAATCGTGTTGCTAACGCTAAGATGTTTCTGTGCACTGAAAACGATCCCAAATTATCGATTCAATCATTTTGCATGCCATGCGATAGTGCTATGATGAGAATGGGTCGATATTCTTCATTAGTTGCATTGAAACATCGATAGTGCAGACTTTTTGCGACGCTTGAAAGGGTGACTTATCAATGGGGGTATCCAAGTTTACGATGCTGTGACGATCTATTATTGAATCGTGCCCTTTTCACACACTTTTCTGTGTCAGGTACCTCTGATTTCGCGAAATCTCCTAGATGGTTCTTCTCCGCAACGAAACTTTTTTAATTTTAAAACCTCCAGAAAGGGGCCAGAGATGAGAGAATGCATGGAAACGAGATTCACTCATTTCTGATCACTTTCTCGCCACTGTCCCCTTTCTGGATGTTAGGCAGCCTAACTTAGGCTGTACTTGTAATTGCTCTATTACGCCGTATTTTGCACTGCTCATTGTACTTTGTTGTTTTACTTCCGGTTTCGGCGTGAAAAGTCGTTACAACAAAAATAGGTAATATTATTTTGATCCAGGGTCGCTCGGGGTCTGTGCTATGTCGAAGCGGCGCAACCCACTCGGGCTCAGCCTGCCGCCGACCGTGAACGAGAACGAGAAGGATGACAAGGTACGGTGGGTTACTGTAGCAAATGTTTGTCGCATACTGTATTTAAAATATATCGTTTATGGTCAACGTGTAGGTAAAATCGGCTTGTTAGTGGTGGAGAAGGATGACAAGGTACGGTAGATTTGTTGGGTTACTGTATTCCAAAAATTGAATGAGCGGTTCGAAAATATCAATTATATTGGCCTGTTACGGTGCTTTTTTGACATCAGTAAATACTTCTAAAAATATCGATTGATGCGAAAATATCGATAGAACTGGCCAATTGTGGAGAAGAAGGATGACAACGTAGGTAGTTTTTTTGGGTTACTGTAGCCCATTATCGATGTGAAAATACCGATAGGATTGGCCTGTTTGTAGAGAAGGATGAGAAGGCACGGTTGTTTTGGGTTACTGTAGCCCATTATTTCGTGCACTGTATTCCCAAATTCAATAGGAAGTTGAAAAGAGCAGCATAAAATTTGCCTGTCTATACATGGTACACTAGGAGTAAACAATATTCATACGACCCAGGTTGGTCTAAATATTGCGCTGTTGATGCAGATTCAATAGAATGTTACGTAGTGATAATGTAACATGATGGGGGGGGGGTGGTGGGGGCGGCGATATGTATCGAATATTGGCAGTGATTTTTACGGCTCACTAAATTTCCCAATTTCACAATGGTTCCCTTGTGATTTTGCAACCCCCTAACGACCCCATCATTTTCCTTCAAATTTAGTGAACGTGAGAAACACTGGATATTGTTTGTTAGTGTCTCTTAGCTCGCTAGCTCGCTCTGTTGCTCTCGTTCACGCGGCCCATGTGACGAACAGCTGTTTTGCGCTTGCCTCGGCACACTTTTTTTTCTTCAACCGAGATGAAGAAGGGAGAGAGAGAGAGACGGCAAAACGAGACCGAGACAGTTATGCATGGCGAATGAAGCACCGCGAAGGCGGTTATTTTGAATAATACAGAAGCCCCGACCATCCAACCATTATAGCGACCAACGAGCAAGCAAAATGTTATTGCAAAATGCCCTGTAAAATTATAGTAAAAAGGAAAGAACGAAAGTAAAAAAAAATTGTTATATGAATGAATAGATCGATAAGTAGTACTGTATCTCCCTGCTGGTGACCATCCAAGCATTATGCGACCAACGAGTAGGAAAGACTAGTTAAAATATCTGAAAATATAGGAAAATCGGTAAACTGGTCAATGAATACTACAGTAGCAGGATAAACTCAGTAAAAGATTTAGGTAAATCGATAAATGTTACCGTATCTTCGGATGTATAAATCGATAAATCATTCGATAACTGCTACCGTATCCCTTTCTCCCTGCAGGTAGAGGAAATGTAAAATCAATCGGCGGATGACCGATAAGTGCTACCGTATTCCAACCAATTAATCAATAATTGCTACCGTACCATCTGCAGGTGGAGGAGATGTCGGCGGCGGAGTCGATCCGCGAGCACCTCAAGCGGCTGCAGATCACGGACACGCAGCGCGACCGGCTGACGGAGTGGCTCGCGATCAAGGAGTTGCTTGGGGTACGGTATATTATTGATTTTATTACAATGTATTGTGATGTCCATAGGTGGGAACGAGGTACCAGAGGCACCGTGCAATTGGGTGGCCGTTTTGTGCTGCAAAAAGACCCGGGCCGGGCTGGGCAGCATGCGGCGGGACTCCCGGCGCATGCTGCCCAGCTATGGTGATGTCTCTAGAGCGAAGGTTGCACGGTAGTAGCTTCGCGCGTTATGGGTGTATACGATTTCGAATGGATATGCATAAAGGAGTAGTGCTGTGGGCGAGAAAGGAGCTTCATCGATGAATTAGCATGGAGAGGGTTCACAAATTTTGATTCGATTCTTCGTTGACTAACGAAATTATTATTACTGCAGACAGTTGCAATCGAAACCACGCATACTGACGGTATAGTTCATTTAGGCGCGTGGGGAGCGTGCTTACTGTATTCACAAAGAGCTAACTCTAATCTTGATGTGCCCAGAGCGAGGATTTGAAAAACTCTAACGTTAGAGAACGTGCGAAAATGAGAGAGCTGATCTCTTGTTTTCGTGAATTCTCTCGCAAATTAGAGGTTCACACCTTGTCTCTGGGCATATGGAGTTGAAAACTTTCCTTTGTGAGTACGTCGTCGATTTCTGTATGAACAGCGTGCAAACAACACGCCCGCACGTTGCGTGGGTGTGAGGTGGGTGGACGGGGACCGTGTGGGTCAGTTGCCTGCATCGAGCGGACAGTGATGGGCAGAGGAAGTGCGGGGGTGAGAAATTTAAAATTATTTCCTTTTTTTTTAAAACATGGCGCTAAGTACGGGATTGCGGAGCGCTATTACTCGGAAATATTTATTCCTCGATCGCATGCCGATTCGGAGCTTCATCGATGAATTAGCATGGAGAGGGTTCACAAATTTTGATTAATGTCATTCCGGTTATCATATTTTACCTGATAGTGTGTGTGGTCGTTTCTTTGTGCCTACGACGTGAGCCTATCACAAAACCGACCACTGTGTGTGGGTGTCTAGTGCACTATTTGGTGAGATGAACGCGTATTACAAATTTACGAGCACTCGTCCGAAATAATAAAACGTTCCGTTGATAATCCGTGCTAAACAACAGATACGGCCGCGAGAGAGCAAGGCAAAGTGAGAGACACGTCGAGGTATAGAAAGAGAGTACACCACCAGTAGTCCATTTCATGAACGTATCATTTTAAAATTGTAATAGTGGGATGATCCTATTTCGGGTGAAGGACTACGATGGCTACTTTTTGTGCGATGAGTAGTAGTAGTAGTTCGGTGGGTCAAGAACCGTGATGGCGATATTACAATTTTAAAACGATACGTTCATGTAAATGGACTACTGGTGGTGCACTCTCTTTCTATACCTCGGCGCGTCTCTCGCTTTGTCACGCTCTCTTGCAGCCGTATCTGTTGTTTAGAAGCGGAACGTTTTATTATTTTGGATGAGTTTTTGTGAATTTACAATAAATAATCGTCGTTTTGCCAAGGCATGCGAGCTCACCACGAATTCAATTTTGTAATTTCGCACAGAACTAAAGAGCCCCCCCCCCACTCGAAACCTAGGAATAGAAAGGGAGAGAGGGAATCAGACATGCTAATTGGAGAGAGGCCTTGGCATTTCTCTTCTACTCTAACTTTGCTAAACGGCGGTTAGAGAGATCACGATCTCTCTAACCATTCTGCTAGGCGGGATTGATTGCTCATTGGCCTTGATCCCATTGCGTAGCAGTTAGTTTGAATTTCGGTAAATAATAGGATCAGACCTCTTCATTTCATTCACACTCTCTACATCGGTCGGTTGATCATAGAGCATGTGAAATGCGAAGAGTTCCGACCCAATTGCTTACCCATATTTCCAACTCCAACTAGCAGTTCAACGTTTGGGGGTTCGATGTCATCCTCACCTTCAAACAAATCGTCATCAGAGGATGATGAGGTTGGTTCACACTAAACTTCGAGAAATGGCGAAACAAAGAGTTTCGCTAGATGCAAATGGACCTCTCTGTGCGTGGAATGATGAGATCGAAGATTGATTTGCCTCTTACACAATTCTTTGCTTCTTTGACTCCATTGTTCACGCATAGTAGTTCATATGTATAGTTGTAATCCTATCAGGGGCGCTATTTCGGACGGTGTGTCACATCTGGAATAGACGCGGAATCCGCTTAATTGACGAGAAAATTGGATGATTAGTGTAAGGCGGATTAGCTATTTTTAAAAATGCCGTAATAATACTATTAAGTGGGCATAGTATGCGCGCATGTTGTTGATCGTACTATGTTGGGGGATGTTGAGTATGAGCAGTAGTAGAATATTATCATAAAGTTGGCGTTAGCGCGGTTGCTATTCGAGTTTTTGCGTGTCTCTGAGAGATGTGCGCGACCATGTGGCTGTCCCAGCGATCCCTGAGCACGTCCCAGGTTACTACGGTATTCTTTAGGAAACGGAGGTGGCTTTGCCTTTATTGATTTATCTTGATAGTCTTGTGTCTAGTCTACTCCAGAAACAAGGTTATGTAAGTGAGAGTTTATTATTCTGATTATTATTATTATTAATATTTACATATTATTAAAATCGATAATTGCAGCAATCGGAGATCTCGGACGATTGCCTGGAGCACCAGGGCGACCTCGGCCACGGCAATGGAGGCGTCGTCACCAAGGTTTTATTTTATTAAAACAATATTATTTGTAATTGCTCAAACAGTGAATGGTGATCAAACTTCCGCAATGAACTGTAACTGGTACATAACGTTTTGGTGAAACTCGAACAAACCATTTTTGGGAAACATGTCCCTTCATGGGTCAAATAGGTCTTCGCGTGCGAAGATGGGCACTTCTGCACTTTGCATATAAACCGGATTAACGTAGCGAGAGAGTGCAGGACAGACACATGAAGGCCTCTGTCGACATCCCCCGTCCTATGCTAATTGCGAACTTGCGAAAAACCCATTTGACCTATGTGTCCTTTGTTTCTCCACAATATTTCCCCTTATGTGCGCGAAATCAACAAATTATAAACACTATCCAAGTTTTAAAAAAAAGATGGTTCACACCGTTCCCTAACTTTTCCGATTTCGCAACACTTCCCTTGTGATTTCGTAGTCATTCTCCATCACAACCAATATAGTGAACCCTTGAAAGAAATATATCATTACATGGTGAACCACAAATACGCCAGTGTGTAACTACAAAATTGATATCAGGGGAACACCAACTTGCCTTCAAGCTTGATATCAACTAGTGGTTGCACACAGGAATACCATTTGCAGAAATTGTAACGTTTATGTAACGTGTTAAATTTCTGTGTTGTCCTTGGCGTGAATTAAATAGAGGACGTGAGCGTGTGTGTGTTGTGAAGACGATTAAGGCAGTTTGATTGAGAAACGAAAGAGTTTACTGAAGAAATCCGTCAATAAATGACAAAGATTCGGCCGTAGCCCATGAAAAACAAGAGAAATTCAACGAAAAACAACAAAATCGTGGCCTAAAAATTATCCGTCGTGTGCTGCGTAGTGCCGCGCGTGCGGTTCCCTTAGTACTGTTCTTGATAACTCGGGTCACTACCGTAATCACACACCACGATAGACTATTGTTAACTGATTATATACAACGATAGTACAGAAAATCTATTGTTACGAGAGAATATCAATGGGGTTGGGGCTTATTGCTGTTTCGCTCTCTTGAAGGTGTGTCCACCCTTCTCTTCAGAATTCAATATTTTATCTTGTATTCAAATTGCAGGTACAACACAAGGAGAAGGGAGTGGTGATGGCGCGCAAGCTGGTGCACCTCGAGATCAAGCCGTCGATGCGCGCCCAGATCATCAAAGGTGAGTGGTACGGTAGTGGTGTGCAGTTGGCTGGTGCGCCGAGTGCAGTCACCAGTGCGACGTTTACATTTTTGAGTGCAAGCTATGCAAGTAGCAATGATTTTACAAGGCTATTTTGATATCTGAATGTCATTTTATAAGAAAAGCTATGTTAGTGCGCCTCGGAGGTGCGGCGAGTGCACCCTATCCGGCCGACTTTTCCCATCTTGCAGAACTGTCCGTGCTGCACAAGTGCTCCTCGCCCTACATCGTCGGCTTCTACGGCGCATTCGTCGACAACAACGACATCTCGATCTGCATGGAGTACATGGACGGACGGAGTCTGGATCTCGTGTTGAAGCAGGTATACGGTATGGAGAATGATCGATACCTGATTGGGATGAGAGTGGTGTACGGTAGAAGCGGAGATGGTGGGCACAAAGGAAAATAAGATAGGAAAATAATGGATCTCGTTTTGAAGCATGTAGGTGAGAGGGAGAGGGAATCGATAACTGACTTAAATGAGATTGATATACGGTAAAAGCGGCAATTACGGATTGATAAATGAGAGTGCTATCATACATTTTCGTCCCACCCACAATACGGCTTATTGCGCAATATATAAACTGGGCAGAAATCACATAAAATTGGTCAGAACTATAGTGCAAGTTCCATAAAACAGGTCAGATTTGAATTGATTCTTACTAAACTCATCCTCCCGCTTCTTATAGATAGGTTTTGAGGGTCAAAACTACCTCCTTAAAAAAATCACCCACATTGTGTGTGTTTTAAAATGTGAGTGCGATGGAGGGTTATTACGAAAAGCGATAGTTCACGAAACATTGTGAATGACCAGAGTCTTAGAAATACTACAGTCGAAACAACGTTCAATCGGGTCAATTCACGTGGTTATCTATTTTCTAGTTCTAATTAAGTGCTAAATAATTAATTAATGCTAATTGCAGGTGACCCGGTTGCCGGAGAATTTCATCGGCAAGATCTCGGTGGCGGTGGTGAAGGGACTGACCTACCTGAAGGAGGAGGTCAAGATACTCCACAGAGGTACGGGGGCCATATCGGATCACGATGTTCGGATTGTCAGGGAAGCGTCCACGTAGTGTGTTTCCCTAATTGGGAAAAGGCGCCGAACAGCGGCTCTTGGGCGCCTTTTCCCAATTAGGGAAACACACTCGTTGCTCGTTTGCCTTACATTCCTTGAGGCACCAGAACATTGTGGGATATGAATATTTCTGCATTAGGATGCTGCTCGAATTTCAGAGTTGCCTCAACTGAGCTATTGATTTTAATTCTGCCTCTGGAGATTCTCGGGCTCTCAAAAAAGTTCTAAATACACTCACTAGTCAAGTTGTTAAGGATTTTTTATAGACTGCACTTATTGGTGTAGTAGAGAAGCGCATTCAGTTGGAATATACCAGCATGCTGTTATTGCCAATTGAAATATTCTATGTTTTGCAGACGTCAAGCCCTCGAATATACTGGTCAACTCGAATGGAGAGATAAAGCTGTGCGATTTCGGTCAGTATAATTACTCATTCGATTCCTCCAATTTCGATTCACAATCATAATTCTTTTCCGGACCGCCGAAATATTAGAATTGTATGTAACGCCAATCACCAGAGAAATTATCGTTCACTATTTTTCTTCCACTTTTGAATGCATTTCCACAGTTATACTGTAGGCAGGGATAGGTTACGGTAAATTCAGTAATTATCGATTGGTGCATTGCAGGCGTCTCGGGCATGCTCATCGACAGCATGGCCAACTCGTTCGTCGGCACGCGCTCGTACATGGCGGTCAGTTTTACTGTTTTTTGTTGAATAGAGCCGTCCAAAATTCTGTTGACCAGAGAGCCGGCGCTTACATGAAACCGGTGAAGCGTGAGAGTGCGGGGAGTTGGCGAACTACGGTGTTGCTTTGGACTCGAGTGGGATTCATTAGTTTTTTTTCTTTCTCGATACGGTGAATCACAGTTACCAACGCTGCCGGTTAATGCCCGTTACACGAATCCAGTGAAGCGCGAATTTCTTGGGTGTTGTCAAGTGAAAAGTAGAAATTTTTCTATTATTATATCACTGTGTTTATAAAAGATGCTGCATCGCCGATCATTTGTGTAGTGACGCTGCTGTTGTTATCAACCTGATGAGACATGACCCTACCGGGTTGTCTGTCTAACCAATGCGCTATTTTTCTTTAACAGGCAGAAGATTAATAAAAAAATAGGAGTCATCCTAGGGATCTTTAATGAAAGTAGACAAGATTCAGCTTTCAAATTTTAATTCGGTGCTGCCTGTATCCATAAACACGCAGCGTGCCTGTTCAAGGATATATCGAACTTCGAGGTGGAACGGGACTGATTCGCAATTTCAATTTATTGTTTTCTTTGTGTGGGCAACAAACAATATTGTTTGAGAATCAGTTAGCATAGCGTACATGGACAAAGACTTTGTCACAAAGTGCAACGCGATTGCGCCCCGATTGCTGACAAGTTTTGATATTTATTAATTGAATATTTTTAATGCAAAAACTCCTCCTTGCTAAAGACTGGTTCTATTCTAAGAACGATGCTATGTATAATTAAGGAAATAAAAAAAAACAGAAGTAAATGTTTCTATCTCACTCACTTTGATAATTGTGTTGCGAACTCGTTACACTCGTGTTTCAACTGGTTTATGAGAGTAATGGTGTCATTGTGAAAGCGATCGGCACGCAAGTTTGGTGTTAAAATAATAATTTATTCTCGCTAATCATCACTGCCCAATTGCAGCCGGAGCGTCTCACCGGCTCGCACTACTCGATCCAGTCGGACATTTGGTCGTTCGGCCTCACGCTAATCGAGCTGGCGGTTGGCAGGTATTTGAATTTCCGCACTTCCCGCCAATAGATTGCTCGAAATTCCGCCCTAATGCAAAAATTACCTATTTTTCAATTTTTTTGAGATGCGGGAAATTCAAAAATTTATAATTTTTCAGGTATCCCGTGCCGACGATCACGAAGGCGGACTACGCGCAGATCTTCAACAAGCCCATCGAGGAGATCATCTTGGCCGACGAGACTGCCGAGGTATGTGGTAGCTTTTTGAATTTTCGTCTTTGGTGCCCTTTCTTTGCAATAAATAGTGGCGTAATGCAAAAATGTCGCAGTTTTCATTTTATTAATTATTGTGGCGGGAAGAGACGAAATTCGAATATTCAGGCAACGTCAAATGCTGGCGGCGCTGACGTGCAGCCGCCTGCGAACATGGCCATTTTCGAGATGCTCGAGTACATCGTCAACCAGGTACGGTAGAGTAAATATCGATCCGTAGAGGAATATCGATAATTGATTTTATTTATGAAAATAATGATTAAAATCGAGTATCGATTTGCAGCCCGCTCCTTCACTACCCAAGCACATCTTCTCCGAAGAGCTGTGCACGTTCGTCGGAAAGTGAGCGTTTGTTCAATGCTATTTATGCAGTTTTAAAAAAAGTTTTATGTGATTTTTGTTGCAATAATCAGAAAAATCAGATTGCATTGGCCGCAACTATTTCCTCATTAATGAAATGGGAATACTGAAACTGGAATCTTCCGGGAAACAAGAATATTACAGGTTTAATCGGAAACTGACTATTGCTTTCATTTCAGATGCATGAAGAAGCTGCCGGGAGAGCGCGCGACGCTCGCATCGCTGTCCAAGGAGACCTTCTACACAAAGGTACCGTAACCTGCACCGTCTGGGATACTGTAACCGTCATTATTGATTTTTTTCTTCACAAACTTTCGGACTTCTGCAGTAACACATAATTCTTTAGTAAAAGATGCTAAAATTAAGAAAATTATGTCGAATTTATTCTTGAAACGAAATTTGATCGTAGATTACTGTAGGCCAGTGTGATATCGATTGCTTACAGTATGCCGACGTGGACGACAAGGGCGAGTTCGCAGAGTTCGTTAAGAAGGTGATCGCGATGCCTGAGGCGTCATGATGAGGTGGACTCCCGCACGGAAGACTACCGTATGCCCTGACTCGCCTTATCGATCGACACTCGCCGACGCGCCATAGCCTTCTGTAGTCTCTTTCTCACACTGATTGATCCATACATTAGTCCTCTCTCTACCCTTCCCCCTCGCTCTCTCTTCTCCCTGTGATATCTTCTCTATATATTGCACTATGCTGTTGCTAGGATGTTAGGAAACGGCGGCGGCCAGTCGCACCCGTCACACACACACTCACCACACACCACACCATGCTACGGTAGTCGCATCACCATCTCTCGACCCGAATTAGCCATTACTGTAGCTGAGCCCCCTCTCTATGCACAAGGATACGTATCTCGTTGTACCCTAGAAACTCGCGTCAACGTTTTGAGCTTTTCTCTATCGCGTTAAAACATGTTCTATAAGCACGAATGTAAGCATTTTTTGCGTGGATTTTCTTTATTTTCCAGATTATTATCATATTTTTTTCTCGGATGCTGCTTGCTTGATATTGATTTGTCCCGAATGTTTTTTCCTGATGTTTTACTGTTGGCTCTATACTCGCTTGTCAACCCTTCCCCTTGTGTTCATGTTTATCGATTTTGCGTACTTGACTACCGTAACCCTCCCCCAATTGATTGGTCATTTCTTGTAAATTAGACCCTCCTGTAAGCTAATAGTTTGTCAAATTTCCTTCCCCACTTTTTCAATCTGATATCGACCACCCCTATCCGAGCTAATAACCTGTCCCCCATGTTCCGCTCCTATTATTTTTGTTATTTTCCTTTGTACAACGATTACTTTCGACCACCCCCTTACTTATATCGAATCTAGTCGGAATACCATTGCATAAGTATATGAAAACAAGAAAATAATGCCGAATAGAGTATGATTTGACTGTTTTTGTTTCGAATTTAGGATCCTCGAAATGCAATCCCATTATTCTTAGAGTTTGAAAGTAGGGTGAATAATTGGTATTTGGATGGCCGATGAAAGAGTAGACATAATGGAGAGACCTGAACCAATTACTTACGCCAATTTTAATATTCTAATTACCTTATTTCCCCTTAAACTCAATGCTTACAATCAGATATCCCGGCAACGATTGTGTTCATATAACTACTCGATATCTAGAGTGAAGATCGGTGTTATTTCATCATTGTAATTTGTGGATTTATCTAGAAAATATTTATTCAGTAAAAAATGCACAATTTGTGAGCAAGCATGCAATGGAATGAGCAGTTACATGACACATCTGTGGAAATATCTAAATTAGTTGCTAGTTTACGGATCTGATCTTTGATCTCTATCGCTAATCCTCTTTCCGCAAGATGGTTTCGAGCTCTTGTTTCATGGCTGAAAGAGCGAAATGTGATTTTTTTTGTGGGAAAAGTGTGAATTTCACCAACCTTCAGTCATTTCCGGTTTCTCATCCGCGGTTGCATTTAAATATACGGCGATAACCAGCACGATTATCGCAATGACGGGCACAAAAATGTAGATGGCTGCAATTTTGAATTTTAAAAATGGCGAAAAAGTGGGCGGAGTCAAGGAAAAATACCTTCCATCGCGTCATAGACGTTGTCCATACTACTCGTTTAGGTGTTGTAAAGTAAGGAGGGGGGAAGGCGGGGGGGAGTAGAATAAGGAAGGAGTCTAGGACCTCAGAAGCTGCTAGAGAAAATACAAGGGACCCGTTACCCTCTCATTTTTGCGCACTCTCTCGCTGGCCCTTTGACGTCGAGCGCTCTCTCACTTTTGCCCGCACCCTCGTCGACATCTCGTCGGCTGCGCTCTCTCACTCGCGCCCGCTCTCTAATCGAGCGCGAATCGAAAGGAAGGCAGACAGATGCGTGTGTCTCTCTCTATCTCACGAAATTACGCTGTCTCTAACCGCCCCCGGTGTCTCTGCGCCCTCTCGTTTTCGCGCGCTCTCTCGCCTAACATTTTTCTATCCGCTTGAAAACGCCGGCGAATTCGCACACATAAAATCTACTGGGGCGAGAAAATCCGCCGCTATGCTCTATTCCCATCGTGTTTTTTGTGAGGGTTTACGACCAAAAAGGTGTATTGTGGAGGGTTTGTTCATGGACAAACAAACCATTCGCTGTACGGTTTCCGGTAGATTGGCGGGTAAATGGGAGGGACGTGTGGTTTCCCCCGTGCTTAGAGTAGTGATGACGTCAGACGGCACTCTCTGGAGAGAGAATGAGAGTTAGTTCTCTATTCTTCTTCTCTTTCCTCTCTTCCCACATAATTGAGAGATGCGCTCACACATGATTCCGTACCTCCAGAAAGGGGTCGGGAGCGAAACATCCTTTCGATTGTATACTCCCCCTGTACGACCGCTTTCTGGAGATTATTCCTTGGGTTCTAATTTACCTTTGCATCCCGGGATTCATTTCCCCCCTTCCTCAGCCTGCGAAAAACCCATTTGACCTATGGCTTCTCTCATTCATGGTTTTCTTCAATACCGATTATGCACGAGTATTATTCACAGCTTCATTTCCCCCCTTCCTCAGCCTGCGAAAAACCCATTTGACCTATGGCTTCTCTCATTCATGGTTTTCTTCAATACCGATTATGCACGAGTATTATTCACAGCTTCTGAAACTTGCGTCTTCTCTATTTTCCTTTTTTTTCTGTTGCTATGAATGAAATCATCTGACGTTGCTTTTTTCTCGGTGCTTTTTTCAATGAATAATTTTTCCCCGACGGAATTTGTTCATTGAAAACCCCCGCTCATTCGCCATTTTGAAATGCCAGATCTTTGATTCATCGTGGGTGTTCCCTTTTCCTCCTCGTAATCGCATTCGCGCCAGGTCACACGATGGCGCCGAGTGGCGCCCTGCAGACGCCCAGCGCCACCGAGATCCGGCTGGCGGTGCGCCGCGCCCTCGCCGCGCTCCGGAAAGCGCCGCGAAAGACGGCTGAACGCGCGTTCGGAGGGAACGATGGGTGAGTGAAATGGCTACCGTAATGATATCTATTGATTATGTGCCACAGTATCTGTTGCAGTCTACTGTAATCTGAGTTTGTCTGAATACCGTAAACAGAGATATATTTTACTACCGTACTTTAAATTCAAAATGAACCCTGTTATTCATCTCTGATGCGCAGAGAGTCCAGCCTTGATTATTTGTAATGCAGGCAGCGCAAAGCGAACTTTATGCTATTGACACAGGGTACATTTGGGTTACAGCGGTAGTAGTGAGGAACTATCAAATTCGATCTTCGTTGTTGGTTTGGCATGATCCTAAAATACTAAACTAAATACTTTCAGAGAAGATGAGAACTCGCCCGCCCTGGAGCAGCTCGCACTCTACCACATACGGCAGATTGCTGCAGATTTGGAGGTGAGCAAGCGGCAAAAGTAATGGGCTGAGCCGGGGATTGAACCCGGGACCTCTCGCACCCTAAGCGAGAATCATACCACTAGACCACTCAGCCATGTTAGGTGAAGCTCTGGACCGCTCCTTTGAGAGAACTTGTTCGGAATGATCGGCAAAAGAGAAGCAAAAATGATGGGCTGAGTCGGGGATTGAACCCGGGACCTCTCGCACCCTAAGCGAGAATCATAACACTAGACCACTCAGCCATGTTAGGGGAAGCTCTGGACCGCACCTTTGAGAGAACTTGTTCGGAATGATCGGCAAAAGAGAAGCAAAAATAATGGGCTGAGCCGGGGATTGAACCCGGGACCTCTCGCACCCTAAGCGAGAATCATACCACTAAACCACTCAGCCATGTTAGGGGAAGCTCTGGACCGCTCCTTTGAGAGAACTTGTTCGGAATGATCGGCAAAAGAGAAGCAAAAATGATGGGCTGAGCCGGGGATTGAACCCGGGACCTCTCGCACCCTAAGCGAGAATCATACCACTAGACCACTCAGCCATGTTAGGTGAAGCTCTGGGCCGCACCTTTGAGAGAGCTTGTTCGGAATGATCGGCAAAAGAGAAGCAAAAATGATGGGCTGAGCCGGGGATTGAACCCGGGACCTCTCGCACCCTAAGCGAGAATCATACCACTAGACCACTCAGCCATGTTAGGTGAAGCTTTGGACCGCTCCTTTGAGAGAACTTGTTCGGAATGATCGGCAAAAGAGAAGCAAAAATGATGGGCTGAGCCGGGGATTGAACCCGGGACCTCTCGCACCCTAAGCGAGAATCATACCACTAGACCACTCAGCCATGTGTAGCGAGTGCTCGGGGCTAGTCCAAGTATCAGCGCGCTCTGGGTGGGAAGGAGAAGCTCAAAGCTTGTTTCACTCCTGTTTCGGGGGAGTGAGAAGAGGGGGGGGGGGGCAAAAACGGTCACTTGGTCGATGGTGAGATTGCGTGAAAAGAGAAAGGAGCGGGCGATTGAGGGGGATGAGAGAGTGCGTCGAGAGGAGAGAGCGGGGCAGACGACGAGACAGGGGTGTTTGGAATGGTCAGAGAGAGTGGAGGGGAACCTTCCCAATTGCCGAGTCACTCACCTTCGTTAGGCCGTTCACGTGCATTTCACTTGTTTTCTTTGAAATTGGCGTTTATTACCTAGTGATGACACGTTTACATCCGTTTTGTTCATCCATTCACAGTTATATCAGTTGCATGCGAACCTTTTGACGGAATGAATAACTAATGCACGAATTATTACGGAGTTATAAATGGTCGTTGCTCACGCTGATCGGGTTACTCTAATTTCTCCCAAGTGAAGTACTACCTGCCACTCTTCTTTCTTTTTTCACTTGATTATTGAGGTCGCGCTAATGATGATGCAATGAGGCCTCCCTTCGTTCCACGAGACTTTGTTTGCTCTAGTGATAATGAAATTGCTGTATGAAGTCTCAATGCCTAGGCATCGTGAAATATTTAATAGCATTACATAGGGATGACGTAATAATGACGCTGTAATTGGTATTACATAGTAATGATGCAACAACATTTGTAGGATGAGGTGCGCGAGTATCTCGAGACCGGAAGTACGCGTGCCTCAGGGCTCGTGTCCATGCTGGTCCCGGGCGGAGGATCGATCGAGGAGCTGACGACGCTGCTCGAGAATGAAAGTGAGTACGTTCGGGTTACGGTAGTCATTATCGATCATATCGGTCCTGTGAGCTAAAATGAGTACGGAAGGGTTACGGGATTTATATCGATCGCATTGAACGTCCTATGAGCGAAAGGGAGCACGGTAGGGGGTTACGGTACTTTGCTGTTAGTACGGTGGAAATTATGGTGGAAATTTACCTGATAAAGATGCCGGTATTACGGAAGCGAATAAGTATTTTTAAAAAAAGTATTTGTTTTGAGTAACTTGTATGATCGCGGATTGAGTTAAGAATAGGTGATCGCACGTTTCGGTAAATGCATCTGAACAGAGATGCGATTTGTTGCGAATGGAGTGTCGTCAATCAATAATCAAACTATTAACATTTCCTAGAAATGAATATCCGTTGATGTAGATCTTTGACATTATGATGCAAGGCGGATGTTAGGTTGTCGCGTGTTTCAAACTATTAGTAAAACTCCGTTTTCTTTGATTTATTGATTATCTCCAGGAGTGGCGGCGGAGCAACGGTCGGGCGCGCTGCGCGCACTCGACGACAACAATGACCGACGATCGATCGATAAGCCGCAGCCGCGATACCGTACCCTCAACGAGACGTTTACGGTAGCGGGAGGAGGAGGCATGCGTGACGGGACCCAGCTGCAGCCCGTGCAGCAACAACAGCCGGCTGCAGCTCCTGCAATTCCGCGAATCTCCGGATTCGACGGCGTCCGAGACTTCTCCGATAGCATCTCGGCCAGGTTTGAGATCTTTGATGTTTGATCTCTGAACTTTGAATGACTACTTCTTCACGTATGATACAATATCACGGATCCATTTTTTTGTGAAAATGTTTTGGAAATAGAGAAATAGACTGGCTAGTGATGAGGCAATATTGTTTATTATTTAATAATTGATTGCCTAATCATAACGTATAGGTACTGCAGTTTTTACAGGGTACCGGGGTTTTTACAAGCGATCTTATATTTTGTTTTGTCTAGCCATAACGTAATCGGTTGTTTTTCAGGGACCGTCTATTCGATCCGGCTCTGGGTCATGTGCGTCCGCCGCCGATTCCTGCAGCGCGCACAACTACGGTAGCGCCGATCAATAACCGAACGACTACTGTAGCCCCAAACAATAAACGGGTGGTGATCATCGAGGACGAGAAGGGATGGCACTCGAGGTGGGGTGGGGGAGTACTGTAGATGTCACAAGGAAAAAAGTCTACGGTTGTAGACTTCTCGGCTACCGAGCGACGACTTTATAAGTGTACTCGCTTCTATCAGAAGCAGGGGAGCTGGATTTGAAGACTTTAAAGTTATCGCTCGATAGCCAAGACTTGAGTCGTATACTTATTTCCCTCTGAAAGGAATAATTTATTGATGGGTTGCTAAACGTAGGGTGGACTGTATCATAGTTTCAGGGAGAGAAGAGTAGATACAGAAGCTGTGAAGCGGGAAGCGCGCGGGTGCGGATTCTATTGGAGCGCGATGCTCCCAGGCGAATAGAGGGGAATTTAAAAAAAAAGAACTCATTCGCGCAACAAGGGACTTTAATTTTTTTTGTCCTGGAGTATGAATCAATCTCTCAGGCAAGCCTAGGAAAGAAAAGCTTACTGGATGATTTTTCCTATTGAAGTAGTAAAGCGATTCGGAACGATGTGCCCTGCCATACCAAAATGGATAAGATGAGCATGAGGCGGGAATCACGCGGGTAGTTTCATTGTAGCACAATAATTCTAGATAAATAATATCAGTATGCAATTATGTTATCTGGGTGAATTAAAATATGTATTTGAGTGTCGCCGTCACGCACAATCAGCGTTCCATCCCACATGATTCCAAACCTACAGAACAGGGTTAGAGTGAGAGAGTGTACAAAAATGAGAGAGTCCCTCTCGATTTCACACGCTCTCTCACTCCAAAGGCCTTTCTGGAAGGTTGACCGGCCTGTGGAACGATGTGATCCCCGAGGTGTAGTAGGTAAAACGCGCGTGAAGCGGGTTGAGAACGCAGTTTTAATTCTGTAAGAGTATACTTGGTTGATTTTTTATAAATATATTGAAGACCCAACTCGTACGTAACGCCGTATCGCATTGTGAGGGACTTGTTAGTGCCGGTGAAACCAGAGTAGTGCGGGCGCTCGCAAACACCTCAATCAAGAATTCCAGTGCATTTTGCCAACTCGAGGGTTATTATTAGAAACAATTCGTATCGCTATGTCGATCTTGCCATTCGCCCAAAGCTCCGCATCTCACTCCGCACGTTTCCCAACCCCTAGAAAGTCATGGTGAGAGAGCGTGCAAAAGTGAGTCCCTTTATTAATTTTACACGCTCCAATTCCAAAACACTTTCTGTAAGATTGAATGATCTGACCTCTTACGAATCCGTGCCTCCAGAATGGGGTTTTCCCTCGTGCACACTCTCTCACGCCTGACCCCTTTCTGGAGGTCTTGAAATGAAGCGACTGAGCACCCTATGCTAATTGGAGATTGATCTCGCTGATCTTGCTCGCAATTAGCATGGGAGACTAGCACGTCCCAGCTGATTATCATGTGAGATTGGGGGGGGGAGGGAGGGACATGCTAATGCTAACTCAGACATGTATTTCGCTTACTATTAGTTGCAACCGCCACGTGCCTCCTGTGTCACAGCTCTTGGGCTACTGTGCTCGCTTACAGGGTTTGACGATTATTGATTGCCCATCTATCGAGTTATCGATTGCTTCCCTGGTGTTTATTATGCGCTGTATTTAACGATTGCATGCCCGAGGTTACGGTATTCGCCATATTATTGATTGATTATCAATTTATCTATTGCAGGTCGCGTCGGAATGACGACAGCGACGACGAGCCGGTGCTGTGCGTGTCGGGGCGGAGCGACGACGACGAGAAACGTGTCGCGCGGATAGTGCACCAGGTCAGATTCATAATTCGTGAAACGCATGTAAATTGTTAAAAAGTTTCGAGGCTGAGTTAGCATTAGTGCGCCCGGTCAGACTTGTGACTCGGCTATCCTTTTCCGTGCATTACCAGTACAATCCTCCTTTCGCCCATTTCTTCAACCTGCTTGAGAAATTTGTTTCTGTGCGATTGACCGCAACACTTCCCCGAATCTTACGCGTCGCGGCTACCGTAACCCTGCGAATTCCAGTTGAAAGCCGAGCTGGCGGCGGATCGATCGTTCGTCGCGACGTTTCGCAGCGGCGACATTGAGGCAACGGAGAGGGAGATTGAGAGGAGGCTGAGAGAGCGGAGAGAGAGGGAGAAGAAGGAGAGGAAGGAGGAGGAGGAGGGTGAGGGTGAGTTGATCTTTAACATATTATTGATTTTTTTTATGATAAAAGCGATAACGGGAATCATAGCATGGAAACATTGGTGGAATCTTGTCGGAAAGAGATAGAGGGGGGGGGGGCAGAGTGAGAGGGAGGTGTGCTGATCTTTGATCTTTTAAAGTTTCCGCTTACTGTTTTTCCCGTTTTTGGCCGGTTGTGGACTACTATTGTTGTCGAATATGAGGCAAGTCAAATGTGAGAGCGGCGCTACCGTATACCGCCTTGTTTTGCGAACTCATGGGTTAAAACAAAAGGGTGCGTTGGGGAAAGTCGAAAATGTGCGTTGGGTTTTTAAAGTATGGAGATGGAAAACTGAAAATGTGGGTTGGTTTTTCAATTTTTATCTAAAAATCCAAAAATGTGGGTAGGATTTTTAAAAATTGGCCTTGAAAACGCCAAAATGTTGCGAGACGAGCCACTCGCTCGGTCAAGAGCAGGGGCGGGGAGGAAAGAAGAGAAGACATGATTCCAAACCTTCAGAATCGATTTAGGGCGTTTGAATTTGCGAAAGTGAGAGAGTTCCTGTTGATTCACTCGATTTGTTACACAGCAAATAGCACCTCCATTGCTTTGGAAACAATAAAACGCTATACATGATCCCGGCGCAACCTTGATCCGCCTAGATCCCCTCCCACCGAATAATAATCGCTATCTTCGTAAGTTTAGAAGAAAAAAAAACTGATGATCAAAATAAAAATAAATAAGTTGAAAATCATCATTTCCTCTGCAGTCTCGTTTGATATCTCCGACTCGCCGCCGAGCAGAGAAGGGAAAGATCAAAGATCAGCGAGCTTTGGTCTCCGGTCGGGTGGAGGTGGAGGGGAGAGAGGGGAGGAAGGAAGAAGAAACGGGGGAGAGGAGAGAAGGGAGGAAGGAGAAGGAGAGAGAAGGGAGGAGAGAAGGGACAGGAGCAAGTACCCCGTACTACCGCTACTCGAGTCGACCCCGCTCAAGGCGAGAGGTGAGCTAGAGTGATCTTTGATCTCTGATCAATCGATAGTGTTGGGATTATTTTAATAATGGACTCTTGTTACCGTAGTGTACGTTTGTGTTCGGCGAAGTTGAATCCGTTGATTTTATGAATAATCAATACCGCAAATCAATATACAGTACTCCTACAGTAGTCTCAATATCTCAGGCACTGCTGGACGAGCGCGGGAGGACGCCGGCGGCTCGCCGCGTCGTCGCCACCTCTTTGCCGACCGGGAGACACAGCCTGCGGATGTGCAGGTATACCGTAGATTAGAGTACGGTAGTTGGGCAATCGATTACTGAATTTGTCAAGATGAGATACTGTAAATCGATAATTACCGTACCTCTCTGGCAGGTCGTATCGATCGGCGTCGGGACGAGCGCGCGTGACCTACCGCAGCAGCGGTCGACGACCGGCGTGCAGTGCGATACGGTGGAGGTACGGTAGACTGGGGGGGTACTGTAGCTCGTGAACTTTGAATTACGACAAGGATTACTGTAGCCTAGTGATATCTGTGGGACGTTGTGCGTACGGTTATCTGGGTTTTGTGTGTGACATATGATACGGTACGAACTACTGTACTCAGTCCTGACGCGAGGTAGTGGTTTTGTACTAGGGTTGACAAAACGGCGTCGGAACTCGGCGAGTTGCCTTGAGAGACGCGCTAATTGGCCCAAGCCGGCTTGGAGAGACATGCAAATTGATCCAAGCCGGCTTCGACGCTCTCTCCATTAGCATGCCGGGTTGAAGCCGGCATGCAGTCGCCGGCTTGAAGCCGGCGAGGAAGGAGGGGATGAAAGACCGGCGCGTTTTATACAGAATCTGATAGTTGTTTGCGAGTAAAATGTGATATATGGTTGCCTTATTATGTGCTCTTAGAATTGCACGGTCATCAGATTGCGTAGCGCCTAGTAGGGACCACCATCCACATGAACGAAATTGAAAACTATGGCATACAAACCGTAATATAATGTCAATCTGGTGTGCTGAATCACGATTCTGAAGAGAAAAAGTTACAAAAATGGTTACTTTTATGTAAATTATGATTTTCGAAAATCATGCCCTCCCAAAAAGTGAAACTGTCACACTATATGCGCCCTGGCGTCCTTTTTAGAAGAGGGCCGCTCGTTTTCAAAGTTTTCAGTGGTGAAGTATGTATATCCCCTCACATCATATCCAAAAATCAGACTATTCTGTGGTCGCCCCCTGTTTCTACAATATATCAAAGATCAAATGTGAGCATTGATCTACTGTAAAATCCGGCGGCTACCGTCGAATCGTCTAATTTTGGGATATGTTGTGAGGGATACCTACTTTAACACTTACAACTGTCAAAACGTGCGGCCCTCTTCTAGAACGGATTCTGGAGCGCTTCAATGTGAGACTAGCACGATTAGTGAGCACTTTTGACCTTCCACGTACTATAGCAAGTGACGGCGACCGCAGAATTCTCTAATTTTTTTGGATATGAGATACCCATGATAGTGTATTACATTATGGTGTAAACAGAACATGCGGCGATCTTTCTTCCCGTGAGTTACAATGTACCGTATGATCTACAGTAATCCAAAATCGACATTCTGGGAAACTGTGCTTTTCGCTGCGAGACCACTACATCACGAACTAGCGCCAAACCAGCCGAAATTGCGACTTTGTAAAATAGTGTTCCCGCAGCGAAAGGTGCAGCAACCCGGATAATCGATATTGGATTACTGAAGATCATTCGGCAACATCCCACTAAAGCTTGGGCTGCCCAATCGATAATCGAAAAAATCCATTTCGACCATTATTACGGGGTCATGGTTACGAAGTGCCTGTCATAACAAGTGGATAGACACTTCGCATGGATCGACTAATGCAATGCTATGTATGTGCTTCTTAGTGCTGAATGTTATAATATATGCAACAAGAGTGCTGTGCAATGCACTGTGCATTCTATACAAGAAAGTAGTGTTCGATAAACAAAATATTATAACTGAAATCAACATGAAGTGAACTCGAATACGGTAAATACAGTATTTTTAACGGGGATCAACATGAGGCGAACTCGAATACGGTATTTCTCATGTTTACCACTATGGTCAGTTGAATTGATCACCCCTTACACATATTTCCGCATCAAATGAAGACAAAACAACTATTACAAAATTTCAATGTAGAAAATACCGCGCCGGACTCTCAAGCCGGCGGCCTCTCACGCCGGCGAGCCGGCTTCAACCCGGCGCGCCGGGTTGAATTAGTCGATTTGCATGCGAAGCCGGCTTGATAGGGGGAGAGAGGGGGGCGAAGCCGGCTTCGACCCTCCCCTCTCCCCTCTCAAGCCGGCTTCGCATGCATTTTTGCCGGCTTGACGCCGTTTTCCGTTTTGCCATCCCTATTTTGTACCATTGAAGAGTACGATAGGATTACGGTATTCTTCCGTTACAGGACCCGCATTCGCGGCACGGAATATCGACTGAGGAGACGTCGAGCAGCTTTGGGCAGGTGCCGGAGCGGTTGCGGGGAGAAGCAGGAGCGGAGGTGAGGGTGGTGGAGGCGCCGACGCCGCGTCCGCGCCAAACGGCGCCAGCGTCGTTTCGCGTCCACGACAGGACGCTGTCGACGTCGCCGTCTGACAGCGTGCCCCTGCCGCGACTCTCGATCTCCTCGCCTGACTCGATGATGCGCGAGCTGCTGGAGGGGGTGACGCTGACGGAGGCACCTGCCGGCGCCGCCGTGGCGCCAGTTCCCACTCCGCGCCAACGGACGCGCATGTACGCGGCGGCCAGTTCTGAGGAGGAGGAAGTGGAAGAGGCGGAGAACACGCTGGAGAACCTGGAGTCGATTAGGGAACACTAACAGGTATTTTAGATTACGTTGCTATTTATCGATTTTGTAGGATTACGGTACTTGCGCACTTTGTGATACTCTACTATGCTGTTGTGATCTCAATCTAGGTCACCCCTCGTGTACTATTATTATGAGGGGACTATGCACCGGGCGATAAAGTTATTGATCTCTGATTATTTTTGTGTGTATTGGATTGACGTCTGTCAATGGTTCACTGATATGACCAGCCAATGCTATCTCTCTTTCTGATTATTTGCCCATCGTTTGCTATCACCAATCCGCCTCCATTTTGGCGGTGTTTCTAATGCATGATTTACAGACTCGCCTCTCTCCACCCCCTCCCCCCACCTTCCCTCTACCGTTCCCTCCCCACCCCATCTACCGTAATCAGCACCCAGGTTACGGTAGCTTCCTACCTACTCGTCGCTGTCACTGCACCAATTATTGATTGAAAAATGACCCCATCGTTAACCACGATTACGACCACCGACCCGATGGCGAATACGGTAGAGGGAAGGCTGCAGCAGCTGCAGCCGTTGATTGACGAGGATGATGACGTCACGACGACCGGAAGTGCCCCAGGCGATGGAATTAGCAGGACCGACTCGTGGACACTGTTGGACGTCCCGCCGACGTGGTGAGCTACAGTATCTAGTTACCGAAATCAGGGTGATGGTTACGGTTGGGGATTACTGTAGCTTTTCTATCGTTTTTTCTCGATCATCGACTGTCGCGTATCACGACTAGAATCTAGCGCGTTGGAATGCTGATCGTATCAGTGATGCGGTGATCAATCACAGGGGCCGTGGTGTGTGTGGAGAAGGGTCGACCAGCTGGCTGCACTCGGCGCACCATGGCGTACACTATGATTTTGGTACTAATTGCAGGTCGTGCTGTATGGGCGCGCGCGCCTGCCCCGGCAAGGCCTACAACCCCACGCCGATCGAGCACGTGGCGAACACGCTGAGTCATGGGGTGAGTGGAAGGGTTACGGTTGGAGAGAGTTACGGTGATTAGTGGGGTACGGTACGAGGAGTTACGGAAGTAAGATAGGGAAGGCGGACGAAGAGTTACGGTTATTTACTGTATAAGCAGGAGCACGATAGGGTTACGGTAGATGGAGTTGGTAGGGGTGCGATAGTAAAACTAAGCACGACGATTAGTGGGAGCAAACAACACGACCATCAATTTCAAAAACAATACATAACTAGATGTGATGCAGTTGAAACTCGACACTGCCTGGAGTTGGTCACTATTTTCACAATTGTGTTGAGCATCTCTTTACCGTATCTATGAGCAGCTCTCGATCCATTTTTCCATCGATAATCATCATTGGTCTACCGTAGGTGGGCATCTTCGTCTCGCTGTTCTATTTCAACGCGATGCTGGCAGCCTCGCACCGCTCGCTGCAGTTCTACATCGCGCTCGTGTACGGCGCGTGCACCACGGTGAGGCCGACGATTACTAGGGAATTATCTCATCTGTCGAAATTGTGACAAGAATGAGTTACTGGTGGTGTGGTAGGGCGACCTTTACGGGAAAATTGCTCGCAAGTCGAAAAGTGAGAATGAGATGATAGTGGTGGTGTGGCGACGTTTCCGAAAATTCGTCCTGTCGATATTTTTACTATTCTTGCAGTTGCTCTTCCTGATGTCGACCGTCTACCACTACTACGAGATGCTGTACCGCGACGCGAAGCTGTGAGTTTTCGGTGGCGGTGGCGGTACAGTAGGGTTCTGCAATTTTGGGAAAGGTCGCCGTGGTGCACCACACACCATTATGGATTGCAGGCGGCCGACGCTACGGTACTACCTGCACATCACCGACCGGACGGCCATCTACCTGTTCATCGCCGCCTCGTACACGCCATGGCTGACGCTACGGTAGGTGGAATCTGGATTAAAGTCCAGGGGGACCTCGGTAGCCTTCTTCAGGTACGGTTCAGGGGGACCTCGGTAGCCTTCTTCAGGTACGGTCCAGGGGGACCTCGGTAGCCTTCTCCAGGTGCGGTCCAGGGGGAACTCGGTAGCCTTCTTCAGGTACGGTCCAGGGGGACCTCGGTAGCCTTCTTCAGGTACGGTTCAGGGGAACCTTGGTAGCCTTCTTCAGGCTCGGTCCAGGGGGAGTTCGGTAGCTTGCTGTAGTCTCGGTCCAGGGAGGAGAACTCAGTAGCCGGCTCCAAGATCGGTCCAGGGGGAGCTTAGTATGTTGGGGGAATGTGTTCATCTCTAGAAAGAGTACTGGCTTATTCCGTTGCAAAAGGCTCGTGAGGCTAAGTGCGATCGAAAAAAAGTTGCCACTACGCCACTTCGTGGCTCCGTGGCAACTTTTTTCGATCGCTCTCAGCCTCACGAGTCTTTCTCAACGGAAACGCAGGATACGTTTGTGGCATCGCAAAACACTTTTCCAATGATTCCCTACGCTTGCCGGATCATTTGGAAACTATGAAATTTTCGATTTTCCATTATAAAACACGGCAAAACAGGTGAAAACGTGTTTCACGTTACTCAAAAACGTGTCAGGGCGCTTTCTGACACTTGCGAAAAATGCGGCAAACGTTTTGCCCGCGGCGGGGTTCGAACCTGGGAGTCTCGGATTGTAAGTCAAGCTCGTAACCCACTTGGCTATGGATTTGGTCAATTAAATTTTGTAAAATTTGAAAGGTATTTTGGTCTGTTGTCGTATGCAAAAGGATCCGAGAAGATAGAGCGATTTTGAAGCGATTTATTAGGAATCTTCCGGATACATGATTCCGACCCTCCAGAAAGGGGTCAGGGGCGAGAGAGTGTGCCAGGGTGAGAGAGTGCCTCTCGATTTCCCTTGCTCTCTCGTTTCAAACCCCTTCCTGCGAGGTTTGCCGGCATGTTGAATGATTCGGAGCGAAATGTGCGAAAATATCATGAAATCGCGTGAAATCAAGTGAAATCAATCGATATTTCACTTCAAAAATCGGCAAAAGATGCTCAAATGTGAATCTCGTTACTCAAAAATGGGTTTGGGCCACATTTCACACTTGCAAAAAATGCGGCAAAAGACTATGCACCGGCGGGGATCGAACCTGCGACCCTCGGATTTGAATTCGAGCTCGCTACCGACTTGGCCATGAAATTATCGATTTTTCAAATATAAAAATCGATGTGAGAGACACAAAAGGATCTGAGAAGATTGCTCAAGTTTGAAGAAAGTTATTCAGAAAAAAGGTCGGTCACGCGGAAGGAAAAAAAACATACCAACAGACAGACATTTCAATTTCCTAGTAGTGGAGGAATAGGGATACTTTCGGTAAAATATTATATTTGCCCTTATTACAAGATAAATCAATCAACCAATTAATCAATCGATAATTTTCCAGACACTGCGGTCTGCTCGGCCTCAACGCCAAGTGGGTGACGTGGGCGGCGGCGCTCGGCGGCATGGCCTACCAGTGGAGCTTCCACGAGAGGTACGGTAGTGCATGAGAGGTACGGTAACACAGTATACGGTAGGAGTACGGTAGTGAATGAGAAGTGTGGGATTGACAATGGGGGAAGATATGATTACGGGAAACGAGGGGGAAATCGTACCATTACGGTGGAGTTGCAATACGGTAAGTGGAGATCGTTTTTAGAAGTCAGTAATTAGGTCGGTTAAAATTCGGCAAAGCAGTTTCACTAGATGTAGTTTTGCAGAGAACATGGTAGTTCAGGGATACGCTGCACGCTTCAGTTGGTAAATGCATACATGGTACATGGAAACGGGGCTACGGTAGTCGGGAGATGATGGGGTACGGTTGAAAGAAAGTATAGTATCGATTGATTTGCAGATTCAAGCGCGTCGAGCTGGTCATCTACATTGTCGTCGCGACGTCGCCTGCACTCGCCATTGTGACCATGGTGAGGGGATTGATCGTTAATCTTTGAACTTTGATCTCTTGCACATCTCATCTTCGTTGGTCCCTTTTCGAATTGAATTAATTGCTGAGCTACAACGACAAGTTTCACAAAATCGCCTCATAATCTTTTATTTCAAATTTATATCCTGCGGCGTTGGTGTTTCGTAGCTTGCATATTCCATTTGATCTCGATCTCATATTTGATAGTCCCTTTTGATCCTCGATATCTCGATAGTGATAAGGAGATGATATGTGATCTTTATACGATCCCCGCCCAGGTTCCCCAAGCCTTCCATCCAACTCGGTGGCGGTAAAATTAGTAGCAACATTGATTGCGAAAAGTAACGTGCCCGAGAAGCCTGATCAGCAGAGTATTCGTAGATCTGTGTAGCAACCGGCCTTACCGGTTGGCCCCGGCAGAGTAGTCGCTTGTCGGCGTAAAGTCCTCTTGATTCCGGTAGCAACTTTACCTTTACCTTTACCCCCTTTTGTAATATTACTTTTCCCCATACACGTGTCGCTGTTTTTTTGTTGTTTTCTACTGACGAGGCCCTCCCCCGGGGAATTGGTCAGTGTCTAGACCGGGTGACGCAACACTGATTTCCAATTCCTTAGGCTGATTTTTGATCTCTTCTTAATTGATGACTAGTAATTGTAGTCTTTCAAAACAGTTTGACCTATTATTTCAATTCTATTTTTCAGAACGACTGGACGGGCTTGGATCGAATGGCGATGGGCGGCGTCATCTACCTGGTGGGCGTGGTCTTCTTCAAACTGGACGGCGTCGTACCCTTCGCGCACGCCATCTGGCACCTCCACGTCCTAGCAGGTACGTGTTGACTTTTTCGGGAAAAGTGCGCAGCGCGCGCGACAATCGCGCACCCTCGTGAAATTCTTTTTTTTTTGCAGCGGCCGCCCTCCACTCGCACACCGTGCTCACGACGCTGCTCGGTCCCGACGCGAACAACCCCGTCCCGCTCGTCGATTGAGCCAGCTACTGTAGCCTTCCTTCCCTGATATTGATTGATTGAGATACAGTACCCCTCGATTATTGATTACCGTTCTGACTTACTAGATGCCACCCCACTGTGATTCGAATTGTTTTAAAATTGATTGTGCATACTTGTATTAGGATATTATAGAGTAGTGGCTTTTCGTATTAGATTTTCAGATATTTTACCACTTTATTTGCTCAGATCTGAAATTTGTAGCGCTGACTTTGATCTATTTGATGAGATTTGCATAATTAGGCCCACTTTGAACCCGATCATCCTTCAAATTCCCGCATAATAATAATGAGCTGTCGCTACGGGAGCCAGAGTGACCATAGTACGGCAGAGTCCCAGAGAAATTAATCAAATGAAACACACGATTGCTATAGACTACTGATTGGTGCTGAATCAAATACTGTACTGGCTTGTATCACACATAAAGACTGACTCAAATGTACATGCGATAAAGCGTTTATACTTGTATGTTTTGACTCGAGAGATCACAGGCAAGGCGCGAAATGTGAAAAGTAGATCAATATGTGGTGAAAAACTAGCGGAGAATACTACACAAGTAAAGAAAAATGTGGCAAAAGAAGGAGCCCACGGCCGGGATCGAACCGACAATCTTCTGATTAGAAGTCAGACGCCTTATCCATTAGGCCACGCAGGCTGACGAGAGCCACCTCGAGGAAAGTGCACATGCGCGTCACACCTCTCTCAGTCGTGGTGGCAGAACTCTCAGGAGTGGGATAACTATGCTTTCGGGTGCATTTTGTTCCAGAACTTAAATTGCACGAGTGAAATCGTACCAGAAACTTGTTCCCTATCATTTTGATGCATCAAAACTCTCTTCCTGACTTCGCACACTCTCTCGATCGGCCGATTCACCAGAGGAGAGTGTTGACAACTCAAAACGATAGGGCATCGACAATCAATGCAGCAAAAGGAAATACAGTAATCTATATCTATTTCAGCACTAAGGCCACACCGTACGTAACGTGTAAGCGAAACAACTGTATGCGTCTTCTCTAATTCCTGTAGGGCTCCCTTCCAAAGTAGTGCAGCAACTGGGCGGTGTTAGTAATATCCGCTTCAAGCATATCGAAGCGAAACTCCCTGTGAATGAACACACATGATTAACGACCTCCAGAAAGGGGTCATGAGCGAGAGAATGTGGGAAATTGAGTGATGCCGTCCCAGTTTCCAACACTGTCTTTCTCCTGACCCATTCCTGTGAATCCTTTTAATCTCTAGTGTTTTGCAAATATTTTTCGATATTTTTTCGTGTCCGAATCACACTCCGGAAATGAAATGAAACAAATCAGATGAATTTAAAATTTTCTTACTGTGTGTAGTAATACAAAAAATTTCACCTGTCAATGCATCCAAGCACGCGGTATGACGCCAGCTCCTCGAGTCGGAGCACCCCTAGGATTGCGTCATTACAAGGCAATCAAATAAATGAGAACACGGTTGTCTACCACTCGCAGAACGGTCCATTAATCTTCACTTAAAGAAGGCCTCCCACGAATATTTGGTCACATAGACTGCCAACGTAGTGTTGTTGGGGGCGCTCACCCGAGCACATTGCAACGGATCCGAAATTCTACCGTAATCTATAAATCGGTATATTGGCGCTCAAATGGCCGCAAAGGTACCAAGAATCGACAGGCAACGCGTGCTAGGACCAGAAGATAGGAAAATAAACGTTTTCATAAAAAATATAATAATTTTCGCAAGGGAATGCTTAGAAAATTGCCCCTAATGCTAGTGTGCGCGCTCCATTTTCGGTCGCATTTTTCAGGTGTACTGTATATGGCTTATCGAAAAAAATATGGAGCGCTCACACTAGCATTAGGGGCAATTTTCTAATCATTCCCTTGCGAAAATTATTATATTTTTTATGAAAACCGATATTATCCATAGGGGGGAACATTATTATATCGTTGGCAGCTTCATTTTCCTCCGTTTATTTTCCTATCTTCTGGTCCTAGCACGCGTTGCCTGTCGATTCTTGGTACCTTTGCGGCCATTTGAGCGCCAATATATCGATTTATAGATTACGGTAAAATTTCGGATCCGTTGCAATGTGCTCGGGTGAGCGCTCCCAACAACACTACGTTGGCAGTCTATGTGACCAAATATTCGTGGGAGGCCTTCTTTAAATCCGTTTCACTTTAGACGATCAGCGTCAGGCAACGCTAGCTCGCGGCGTACTGTATACAATACACCACTCTCAGGTATACGATATACCGTATACCTGAGAGTGGTGCGACGATGACGTGGTCCTTTCGGGGCGTGTCAATGGGTCGTCGTAGACCGCGACGCGCGTGCGGCCCGCGACCGCCGGCCGGGCTGCCTCGTTCGGTGGAGCAGTACCTGCGATCAAGAATCTGACTCGTGAAACAAGATTTCCATTTTATATCAGGTGGTCTCTTTGAAAATCAAGGCTTTCTACAGTTTTCAATTGGATTTTTCATTTTTTTGAATTTATTTTTCTTTAAAAAGATATTTAGAGAGTTTTCGCATGCGTGCACTCCACCACACAGAAATGGGAAGAGATTTTCGAAATTTATTTCTCCAAAAACACCGTGATAACGCGTTTCATCGCTTTGCCAAGTATGCAAATCTGTGTACCGGATTCGATTATGTGCGTACAGTGTCGGAAAAAAAAACCTTGTCTATCAAGCCGGGTCATCGTAAATTAAGTTTTCTGTATAAAAATGATCTAAAATATATTTTTCGAAATTTCACGATTTCGTATTACTCAAATGAATAAATACATGAATTATGTATGTTCACTCACACGGGTACTTCCCCTTTCGCCATTTTCTAAAAGACTATGAGGATCATCTCTCATTTCCACTCATCCACCAACGAGAGACCGATCCTCACTTCGAAAACCATTCAGGATGACTCGCTCTTCTGAAGACAATCAACCGAAGATACTAAGCCTTTTCAGCGTCGTCAGAGCTCCCATTCGATTCCCTGTGAACCCGAATAGCCTCTTGGTAAACGACTTCTAAACTAAGCTAACTAAAACTCACACGAACAATCGTCCATCGGCAGTGATCGAGTGGCACATGGCGAAGAGAGGATAGGAGTGAGGCAACCAGTACGATTTGATCTGAAAGAAGGGAAGAGGGATAATCAGACTAGAATTAGACTTCCCCTTATTATTGTTCCGCTTCGAGAAAGGTTTATTTTCTAATTTTGAGCATCGCCTGCTTTATTAACTATGTCACTATGCAACCTAGTGGGAACTGTTTTCACGATATTGCGTCACTATGCGATCGCCAACTGACCACCAATCTTCGCACAACCATAGTTCCTACATCCAGCAGCCAAACATTATCGATTGATCCTCGCACGCGGATTACGGTACTTTTGAAGGTGCGATACTCCTGGAATTACGATTATAATATTGCAATTAATATCATAAGTGATGTCCATGCAAATTCAGAACGAAAAAAGAGATCCAATATGTGTGAATCAGCCAGGATATTTGATTAGATAGCCATGCTTCTTTACGTTTCACGCCTCCCATTTAGCGGGGGTACTTTCGTTCCGGTCAATAACTTGTTCGGTGAGATAGAAATTACGCACAATTTAAAACATTGATTCATTTCTGAAATAACGGCGATGAACTGTAACTAAATGTCTCAATCCCAGCGCCCAGTCAAACTTCCAGAAAGAGATCGGGGTAGTTAGAGTTCGTGTTCAAATGGGAGAGCCTCTCTCGCCTTCACGCACTCTCTCGTCCGACCCCTTTCTGGTTGTTTGGAATCCGTTTCTACCCACCGCTTTCATCTCGTCCCGGGTGAGTGCCCTCAGGGGATTAGACGAGCTCCAAAACGACGTAGGACCCTGTAAAACAATAAGGATTATGCAATAAATAATCAAGTAAAATACTGACTTTGAATGATTCTTACTGTGACAAAAACATGTACTGTCGTTAATAGTAGCACAATTGCTGTCTATTGAATAAATTCAGTGATTTTAGAATTTATGAAATAAATAAGAAAAGTCGAACCTTGAAAGTACTTGTCTCCACATCCGACAGTCGCATGTAGCTAGTGTCGAAGAACTGCTGCTGCAGCTGGTCTTGCTGCAAATTCACGATAACTTGCTGCAAATGTAGTAATACGTTGCTGCGCATTCAAGGGTGCAGCTGCTAATTTAAATCTGACTAAACTGTTCACGTCGTTTGGGCAAGGTACACAACGTTTCACGCGAGGACTTTCGCGGGCAAGAGAGCGGAGAGCGGCAGAGAACCTAGTAAACACGAGAGAGCGTGTGAAAGCGAGAGAGCGCTAGACAGCAGTCTTCGCCCCTTTGTTGTTGTTTACTGTTCGGCCGCCCCCGGATTTGAAAACCCTGCACATCAAAACCCTTCAAACGCAGGAGTCCCTATTTAGGGGGTGATGAAACGCTGTGAGGTACTAAATTAAATTGATCGCGGAAGCATCGCCCATAAAACACCTCTTCTGCTTCTAGAATGCATTGGAAAATCGTGTACCGGGCCGGTTATTAGGCTGGGCGCCGTCCAAAGCGGCTTCATCATCCGAATGCCGTTGCCGTCGTGCCACGCCAGCACGGTGTGCCACTTGTCCAGCGCATCCCCGTTGTCCAATGACCGTCTCGTCACACACGGCCACTCTGCAAACGGCGTAGCCTTATCACATGATTCCAAACCTACAGAACAGGGTTAGAGTGAGAGAGTGTGCAAAAGTGAGTGAGTCCTTCTCGATTTCACACGCTCTCTCACTCTAAAGGCCTTTCTGGAAGGTTGGCCGGTATGTGGAACGATGTGTTATTGCTAACGTTTGTCATATTTTTAACCCTAGTCCCCCGTAGTCTCACAAATTTCGTGAATCTCACAAATTCGGCGAATCTTATGCACTGGATTGGTCTCACAAATGGAGGTAAAGTTTTCGAACCTTAAAATTAACCAAGAAAGAATCTGCTTTTCTCCGGAAATAGTGCGCGACGCGAGCGCGACAATCGCGCACCATCGGCAAGTTCTATTTACCGGATTCCGGAGACCGTGTGGGGGCGGCACTCATCGTCCAGATTCGCACGATTGATCGCCTTTTGTAATGCGCATCTTCAATAGAGAATATTACAAATATTTTAGCACAAATAATAAAAAAATACAGAAAAATGCACAAGAATTACGCATTCATTATAATTATGTATGTATCCCCTATAAAACCCCTTCCAAAATCGCGATTAGCGAAAAACCCAGTTGAAGCGGGGTTTCATTGCGATAATATCTTGGTAGTGCATGATCCGCCCCGGTGGTTTCTCCCTAGGGAGTGATTAAATTACGATTGAAAATAGTATTTTCAATCGCGCCGGAAAGATATTTCACAACGTTTCACGCGAGGACTTTCGCGGGCAAGAGAGCGGAGAGCGGCAGAGAAACTAGTAAACACGAGAGAGCGTGTGAAAGCGAGAGAGCGCTAGACAGCAGTCTCCGCCCCTTAGTTGCCCCGGATTTGAAAACCCTGCACATCAAAACCGTTCAAACGCAGGAGTCCCTATTTAGGGGGTGATGAAACGCAGTGTATTTTAGGAATTTTCCCCCATTTTCTCTCATTTTATTATTCTCACCGATCTCAGTTCGGTACACTGCGAATGGCGCATTTCGTGAGGGTGGCAACGGCACATTCGCTCCTCAAAGTTTACGTTTACTACACTCTTAAGTAGTAGTTTATAAACTACATTACCATACTTCCAATTATCAGATTACACTTCTTTTGATTGAGAAATTTTTCTAGCACTTTTTACCCGTCGGCCGAACTTGCTTGACTTCCTGGCCGCCAAAGTAGACAAATTGATCATCGTGAACCACCCAGTAGATCTAAATAGGAAATATTTAAATACTACTATAATAAAGTAAATATTATTCACAAATACAACATTATCGTCACATAAGTACATTATTTTGAAAGGTTATACATTTCCCGTAAAAATATCAGGCGAAAATAGTTGATCCGTTGTAGATAACGGTCTTGATTATGCTCGATATGGTAAAGATTACCGCCAAATCGATTTCGTATGCTGTAACGGCGGAGGTAGAGAAGTAGCGTCCCGGTGTGTGAGCGAAAGCGAACTGAACCAATTGTACTATATTTTCATAAAATAAATTAAATACACAAAAAAATTTCTGCCATGAATAAATCCTGGCAGATTCATTATGTCATTCCATCGTGCCATCTGAAGCAGATTTTTTCTCTGTGTACGTTAGTATTATAGCTACCATGAACCACTTTGAAAGGCTTCGTTTTCAATAAAAAAAACTTCGACTTAACGGAAAGTAATGTGAACTTGAATTAAACAGTGCTGGTGAAACTCAAATATGCTGAGCAAAAAAATAAATGAGTTGTGGGATGACGATTCAAGTGCTACTGGTACGCATGCAAAAGTTATTATTTTCCCTAGTTCTATTGTCCATATAGCGGAAATTTAACGAGTGAGAAAGTGTGTTAAATCGAGAGGACCTCTCTCTCGCCCGACCCCTTTCTGGAGGTTTGGAATCATGTGTACCTTCTACGTCAGCGAATTCCTGCACATTCTCGGCGTTTTACTCCACATGATAGATATTCATTAGTGGTTTTTCCGCGAATCTCCGGCATTTACGATTTGCGACAACATCTCATGGAAGCCCTACACTCGACTCACGCACAGATCAATTTTTAAGAGAATTTTTTAAAGCCACGAGGCACACATGTTGACAGACCACATTGAAGAGGCTAGCAGATTTATACTTTCATTAAAAAATAATACGGCTACGTAGTTTCACAGTGTTACGGACGACGGTGAAAATAAAATTTCAGTTATACGAGATTGATCTGCACACTGATTTATCCCTATTACACCCCTCAAAACACTTCTCTATAGATTCGTAATGTATTGTACATCATTTCGTGTAACCACACATGATACCGTTGCGCCTTCGGGCGTCGATAAAAATAATGTATATATATTTTTAAAAATGTGCAAAAATCGCCTCACCCGTCCTTCTCCACGCCGCCACAACAGCATGTTCCGATCGTCCAAAAGTTCCGAATCAGCGAAATCAAACCATTTCTGAAACGTGAAAACCTATAAATATGTAAATTATAAAATTTTCAAACCCCCATATTCCAAGTCTCGTAAGTGGCGAGGAAGGCCAGCGCGCCGAAGTGGAAGATCTACAAATACGATAATTTTGAAAAAAAAACTTTTGCTTCACCTACATCTCCCTCACAAAAAATGAATGAACACTCTCTTTCAAGTCCTTCTTTTCCAACGATGTATTGCTTCTTCATTTATTTCTCTCATCTCGCACGTTTTCCTCATTCGCTAATGGCCTCTCAGATTGGGTGCATCCTAAGTGTGTCGCAAACATGCACTAATCCAGAGCGCTATTCTGAGCCTCATCACTAGGCTTCTCAAACAACTTTTTGCCCTGTCTAGCTGAGCGGAAACGATTCCGTCTCCTCTCCCCCACAGAAAGATGAAGATCTTTGTGAAATGATGAAACACCGACTCGTATTTATAACTATTATCTAGCCAGATAGAATCCTCGAAACGCGCACACTGACATGGGCTTCCTTGTTTGTGATTTCTTTATTGGAAACAGGAGTTTGCGCCCCTCCATTTCGCACAATTTCTCGTCAGAAAACTTTCAGCTCTGATGTTTTCGACCATTGCCTCAGATCTACACTAGCATCATATTACCATCCCTTACGTAAGCTCAAACGTCGCTAATGGCGATGCGAATATGTGAATACGTATTTAAATATATAAAATTTACAATATCTTGAAATAAAAATAGTACTAACATGCCATTTGGTGTCGTCATTTCGCTCCGCGATGTAAACCAGTTGATTCCCTGCACTGGCGTGCACAAAGTCCGGCCTGAATCAGGACTTCCGGTCGAATTTCAAAACCAGAACCGCATTTTATCTCTGAAAAACGGACCTCTTCTGAACTTCGATGGTGTCCACTAGGTGGGCGTAAGTGTATTGGGATGGTCCTGAAATTTTATTTCTAAAAAAAATATTTAAAAAACCCCTCCTTTTTGCACACATGGTGCTATCGGTTCTGCGTAAATTTTAGAGCAATTTTACTTTTGAAGCCATAAGTTGCCGGAATGCGCCGAAATATTTTCCCAATCATTTCCAATCTTTGATACGCTCAAAGGTGACGTGCAAAAACCACTTGATTTTCACTCCTCATCAAAAAGTGAGAGGAAATCTCTCTCTTTTGAAGGGATTCCTTCAAGAGAAGCAATTAGCAGCGAGAAAGAAACTGCTAAGGAAACGCTTCACTTTTGAAAAACCACTTCGACGTCCTAATTGAGGATCAGATAACATATTCTTTCTTACAGCTATTTTCCATATTTCGAAGAGATGCATTTGTTGGGTTTTCAACGAAAAAAACAGTAATAAACGTAATTTAAGTAACAGAAACCAACCCGGCTCTTGCCAATTCTCCTCTTCTTCTTTAACATTTGTCCGACTGCTTTTGGGATCATTCTTTACAATCGCCTAAATGAAATTGCAACTCTCGATCTCTCGCCACCACCGTCATTGACTATTGAGCCACCCGATTAGCTCCCTTAGCTCATTACGCAGAACGCTACTTTCTTTTTGATCCACTCCCACACAGTGTATACAATAAAATGGGTGTTTTGTTCAAACCTTTCTCCAATTTTGCATTAAACATAGCCCTTATTTTTCATTTCATATTTATATTTAGCTCAGCAAAATTAGCTAAACACTCACTCGCATCTCCGCAACTGTCGGTAGATTATGGCGATTTAGAGGCCTCACGTAGTCGAACTCCACTTCCCGTCTCGGTTCCAGGCCGGTAGTCATCTGGAAAACAGCATGATTATCTGCAAGAAAGACTTCCGTGGTCTGGGCAAAACATATTTCCTGGTCCACCTAGACTGTGAAGCCCACTAGCACAGGTTCCACGCCTACAAGCTGTTATGCGTTACGTCCGTTTATACGCCAATACAGTCCGCATGCGCACAACCGTAATTTCTTTCGAGTTTACTTACTAGTTATACAGGAACATAGGTGAGAGTGGCAAAATATATTTCAAAGAAGTGACGTAATCTGCTACATTGGGATGATTTCAAATTAGTAGGAAGAGCATGATAAAAGAGGGGGAAAATGCCGCAAACTGACGCTAAGTGCCATGCATTCGTCTGGAAATTTGCCCAGTCGATTGAGCTTCCGCCGAACTCGCGATTGCAATTTCCGATGAGATCGCGCGGTATCGGGCATCTCGTCTTCCTGATTAATTACTAATTAATAAAGTATTTCGCCCGTAAGTTACCTGATCGCGCTCGGAAGACGGTTGGACAGCGATGCTCAACGCTTGATAGCCCGTAGGATGCACCTGTTTCTGAAGAAAAGTAGTTTAAAAAATAACCAAAAAATATCCATGAAGAAAAGCAAGAGATTCGAGTGATACCCTCTTCTTTTTGCATTCTCTCTCGCCTTCATGTCGTTTGTTTATTCACGGAACGTTTTTAATATTGAATATGCGTTCATAAATTTAGAAAATCATATAAATTACGAACTTGCTTGAAGATCCGCCTCGCTTCATACATCGGATTCGTTATCAACTCATCATTGTCGGGTAATAAAGTTGCGATTATCTCAAAATTAAATTTTTAATAAATTAAAATAAATATAAATTAAACCAATCGATAGTCACCTTTTCCCTCAGGACGACTTTCGAGTAGGTGAAGGCGTTAGCGAGGAAGGTCGCTGCGTAGTTTCCGTCCTCTGCAGGCCGACGTTTCGGAACCGTCGGCCACAGCAGCGCACCCCGGTGCACCACGGTGGTGGGCATCGCAGGGAACGGCGACGTTTTGGAATCGTCGTCGACGACGTCGACTGACACTATACTAGAAGACACACGGCCCCGCCCCCTTCGCTGTTGCCTTGGTGAGAAGATGAGGGGGAAGATGCGCTGTGTTTGCTTTGGCGAAGATTATAGAGGGAAGCGGCAAGAGAAAACACACATCACACCACTGTCGAACGCATAGTTTATATAAGTTTTTTTATTAATTAGAGTCATTCTGGCAACATGTTTGGAGCTACGAAGCGAAGTAGTTTTGCGGAAGACATCCATGGATGCATTTTTTTGGATATTTTTTTGGTGTGACGTCATCTGCTTCGTTAAATATATTAAAACAACGACTCTCTTGCCACTCACAGGTCAAGAACTCCTCCAAAGATGCTAGAAGAAAGTTCCGCCACAACATTCTCCGAAATTGCAGTATTCGTAGTTAAAGGTGGTGCCCCACGAACTTTTGGTCAGCTGAGTTCTCACTGTGGGGTTATCACGCTCGGTTCCCCGGTAAGAGCACCGAAAACCGCGCATTCAGCCGATAAGTTTGAACAGAGTTATTCGAGTTTGGCTCTGTGCCAAACTGACCCTGACGCGCAGGGATTCAAAAATGAGAGGGAGGGATAATGCGAAAAGAGGAGAGAGCGACCGCGCCATTGGCACATTGGAGATGGGGAATGAGAGAGCGCGAGATCGTAATACTCCTTCTTTAAATGAATTTGAGGTAAGCTTCACTCGTCTCATGAAAGATGTTCATCATTTTTCAGTCATTGATTTCCTTTTCCTGATCACTTCTTTAAATATTAACAATTAAAAAATAATGATATGGAATGCTGTTTTTTGATGATTGTTTTCGAACATTATATGTCTATACGTAAGTTTGCTAGGTAGCTAAGACAACACTGAAATGTCATGGGGCGCGATCTCTGAGACATGCGAGCTACGTGAGGATTCAGAGTATGCGAAGCACGAGATGTAACTAGAAAGCGAGTAAAGGAAGGTCGTAATTAGACTCGTTTTTTTCGTAATTAGACTTGTTGTAGCGAAATGTTAGAAGCGGCGAAGCCAAGTAGTTTGCGCGAAGACATCCCACACCGTTCCTATCGGATAAATTTAAGTGTTTCGTCGTCAGAGTAGTTGTCAAAACAAATTGTAGACAGAACGACTCGAACACCTTTCTGCTAGGTAGTGCCACTGATTTTACTGGTTTTATTTTTAGGTATTACCGCTGAACCTCACCTCTATCATTTCTTTTTGGGAGCAATCTTTGCCTTCGCTTGCAAGAAGTGGCGAAGCCAAGTAGTTTGCATGAAGACACTTCGTTCCACCGGATGAAAGCAAATCGGAAACGAATTGCGAATATGAATTTGCTTATCGAGCTGTCACATTCCTATGGGCCCTCTAAACAACGTAGCGACGGTAATGAGAGATTTTCCCTGATTGTGCACGCATATCTGTAGGAATAGGGAAATACGTCGCCCGCCGAATGCACTCAATGGTTATTTCCTTCCTACTATTGAGCCGGATGCATGGCGAGGCACTGGCGATGTTGTGGTTACGGGAACAGTATCTTCCTAAAATAGGTCAGTATGCTCGCATTCAATTCCGATAATTTCTTTGCAGGACCAAGACCGCCGATTAGCGTGTAAAATGTGCCCACTATCTTTGAGTGACTTTTATATTTGATTCTTGATGTGTTGTTAAAAGCTTTGACGGCGAATAATCATTAAAAAGGATTCTCGATTTCTGCGGCTGTACACGGTATTTTCACTGCTCCATAAATGGGATGCTGTATTTCGGCCATTTTTGAACCTTGTCTCATTTTTTGATGTCAAAATAGTGATGGCGGATAGCATAAATGATTTCCTAAAAGATCTGCTGAACTTGGGTAGCAGTACTAAATTGGTCTCTGAAGAGCATAACGGAGGCAATAACAGTGAAAATAATGATCATTAGATGTCAGAAAAATGCCGAGCTATCTATAGTTTGTGCCGCTCGTCTCATAATATCACACAACACAGCTATATTTTATGGTGGATAAAGAACGTAAAAAAGCTAGGCACAAGAAGAACAAAGTTAAAATAACTAAAATCGGTTTTAGAGTGCCGAAAATAAATCAATAGTCCTATTGGCCAAGTTGAATAAGTGAGAAACTCAAGCGGGGTTCGAAGTTTAGCACACAAAATTTGTGTTCGGTTTCAGTGAAAGCTACTTTCTTATAGTTCAAACTCTGCTGGGCATCTCGGATGATTGCCAACGATTAGTCTGAAAATGTAATGGTGAAGCCCTATCCTCCGTCATTAATAATTCAATCATGCGAGTTGCCAAATTTCCGACTTTTTTCTCACTTCACTTCTGCCCTTTCCACTTCTCTCATTTCTGGAAAGAAGTTATTATTTATAAGATACACAGCGCTATTCCTGGCGTCGATCGTCATCGCCCGTAGCAATACAAGACAATACAATATTTATCAGTGTCGCATTAGGGGCGCTGATCAGGATGGGGTTTCGTATTGGCTAAGATGATTGGACCGTTGCTACTCTGGCCTAATTGCAATCGTTAATATAACAACTGCCGGATGGCCCACGCAAAAACTCCGGGTTCGTGAATTTATTTAGGAAACCTGATGGAACCGAAAACCGCGACTCTTATCAGCCGATGCAGCTTTTGCCCGATGGAGAAGTACCACATCATTCCACAGACCGGTCAACCTTCCAGAAAGGCCTTTCGAGTGAGAGAGTGTGTGAAATCGAGAGAGACCCTCTCACTTTTCCACACTATCTCGCTGTAACCCTGGTCTGTATGTTTGGAATCATGTGGTACTGTTTCAAAGTGCATTCTTCGTATTTCAGTTTTTGAGTATGCTTCATCATTGCTACTAATTAGGGTCTTATTGGAATAAAATGGAATTGTGAAATTTGGAGAACAAAGGAACGCAGACCGCAACGCATGCGAGAGAGTGTGTAAAATAGAGAGAGTAGTGATGAGTTCAATTCCAATAAGTTCTAATAAGGGAACCCTACTACTAATATTTTACACGTTTGGAATAGTTGATGACCACAATGTAGTGATTTCTGATCAAAACTATAAAACACATTTATTCAATCTCGTCATTGTTCGAGCACAAATCTACATTCGGATTATAATGCTACATCACGTTAACGCGAGATATGAAACGCATCCAAGCATATGTGGATTATTGAAATTATCTCCTAGTCGCTGACATTTTCGAAATCTCTGAGCATTACAGTAATTGGATGCTAACAATTATCTCTCTAATCTTCTCCATTCTCTTCATTTCACACACTCTCTAGAACAACTTGAGGTCTGCTCCCGGAAAGGGATCTCTGAAACATCTTTGTGAGACGCAATTTTTTCGAAATTTCAAAATGCAAGGGGTATAATTTCTTCAGTGGATGGACGAGTTCAAAAGTAGTCCGAAGTTTAGCGTTTTCCTCACTCTAAACATAACCGAGGGGAACGTAAGAAAAGAATGCTAATTGCGACTTTTGCCTTCTTGCGCATTTGATGCGAGCAAATATTTTTTTATTTATTTTTATTTTTAAACATTGTTACCGTGAAAATAATAATTGTTTGAGAGAGATAAAGAGAGAGGGAACGATAATACCAAAGCAATAACGAGCGTTCCCACGCAGGGATGATATCAAGAGACAATTATTGCGAGGGGATTTGTCGTGCCATTTAGAAAATGTGTGAATGCAAACAACAATTGATTGAGGAAGTTTGCGAATCATCACATTGTGACGATTATGCTGCCACTAGTCTCAGACTATCATGAGGTTGCATACTCCGTTTTTGAACGGAAAGGAATTTTGAGTATAAGTGCACAATACTAAACGATATCGATTCCACTTAGATCGATGCATGTTTTGAGTAGGGAATGAAACTTACTTCGATTGGGAGACCAGGATGGAACCCTTCAATCAGTTTTGTTGGTTGAATTCAGATTCTCAATTTTAATGAAAAATTAATTAATTAATTACCCCCGCCGACATCCGACGTCTTCCTCGTTACGGTAGTTCGAACCCGTAAAATCCGTTACCTTTCTTCCTCTCTAAACTCGGGATCAGGTTGAACAGTGTTTCTCCACTTGTACTTCTCTCTCAACCAATAACCCAATCGATAACTTCAGCCACTCTACTTTAGCAGAAAATTTTTACAATCTTTGAAATCGAACCACAGGGGTTGTTTGCATGAAAACAGTATATCGATTGTTGTTGACACATTAACGATAATATAGACGATGTTTTTTAAACTGTTGATTCATGACATCAATCCACCTGGCAAATCGCGTATCTTTGCCAGCAAAGGTAAGAAAAATGTATTTATCACAAAGATCGAGCGGAAACCGGCGACGGGTCTATGTTTCTTCCGAATTTAATTTACAATACATCTCACTTTGAATAAATATATAAATGATTGCACTGGATTATACGACGAACTTTGGCGCACGAAAATGGTACGAAATTACTTGAAAGTCACATGACAGATGCTGCAGATAAAATTTTGTGGAAAAATCACTGTAGTCAAGAGGAAAACGCGCCGACTTCTAATCATCGCGATTCTTCTCCTCGAGGGGCACGTTCATGCGGCTGGGATGAGAGAAGAATTCCTGGCAAAATTATTATATTATCTCCACCCTGGCGGCCAGTGTCTAGACCAAGCGCCGAATCTTTGATTGGTGTTTCCTTTGAGTTCATCTCATTGGTTGACATGAAATTGCATTTTTTAAAAAAAAAGTTCACAAAATATTTTATCTTTAACCTATAGAAAGTTGCTATGTCTCATCACTCTCTTATCATTGGCTCATCTACTTGTTTTTAGTAGTTTGACAATTGCTGTTTTCCAGAATCATCTGTGATCTTTGATCTCTCACCTTGTCGAGAAGGTAGTCGTAGGCGCCGACGGAGAGAATACGGATCCTTAAAATATATATTGTTTCCTGCATTTAGCAAGCAGGAATTCGCGGGAGGAATCGAAACGGTAAAATATCCGTACCAAACGCAGAGGGCGGCCGCCATGAAAGCGAGGATGATAATGTTGAAGGGCCAGATCGGGCCGAAGTCCTGCTCCATTAGTTTCACACTGAAATAAGAGTATGATTTTTAAAATTATTATATAAATACAACTTTACAACCGAATTGAGAGAAATTCGTTTATTTAAATGTTCTTCATGCTTTCCATTTATTTTCAAATAGGAATGATCGACCAAATATAAAATTTTATTTTGTTTATGGCGACGTTGGTCGAAAAAACCAAAATCTTCAATTGACTACGAACCCAACATTTTATTTTGTATATTTATATACTTGCTTAAATATTTTAATTATTCTTACTTTACTACGAATGCGGACACGTAGTTGGTCGCCTCGAGACCGATGCTCATTGCGATGACGGCGAAGGAAGCGAAAGCCATGAGACCCGCGATCTGCGAATTTTTTTTTGAAATATTTACAATTGCATTAAGTAAACAAATAAGGTTTTGCTGTTTTTTGTTGTCTAAATGGGACAGGAAATGACATTGCGTCATTGACAATTATAGACGATTAGAAAAGTTTGTGAAACGCAGAACAGGTGGTATGTATTGAAAATATTCGTTTGTTCAGTTATTTTTTGCAATGAAAATGGCACCTGAATTTGCTGCAGGACGATCTTGGGCATGAGCAGCGCCGCGTTCTCGGAGAAGATACCGTAGAACTTTAATTATAATTATTGATTGGATACTGAATAAGAATATTGTTTTGAATGTATATTATGATGTTGCCTTTTGCGATGTGTTTCTTCACAATTATCATCATGAACGGGTTCCTTTAAACTAGACTTCGCGAAATAACTAAACAACAGGTTACGTAAGAGGCAAATCACTATCCGCTCTCTTCATTTCTCGCAATCTCTCACTACTGGAGTGGTGCATTTGCCTCTTATGCAACCTGTTGTTTCGTTATTTCTCGAAGTCTACTTTAAACCATACGCACTAGCTCATTTCAATTATGTTTCGCCTTTTCCTTATCTTCAAAAATTGATGCGCTGTTTAATTCGTCGCCGATTATCACTTCACCATTATTATGTATAAAATTCGGGTGATATTATTTTCGAAAATTAGAAGTTGAAAAACTCACCATAAAAAGGGAGAGGAGCGTCGAAATTGTGAAGAATGCAGCCATGAAGAAGAAGACGAAATACTCCAGGGATTCCAGGTGGTGGTAGAGATCTGAGAAGAATGGTAAATGTGTTATCGTGCGGTTCAAACTACATAGGAACAGACCCGTATTTATATCAAACTCCAACAGGCTCATCCATGTTTCAACGTTTCCATTCCTATCGCCTTGTAGCATTTGATTGTTACTGCGTGTCCTTGCCCCACAAACAAAAGTAAAGCAAACATACTTATTTTAAAAATAAATCAAATGCATAAAAGTCGCCCATAGAAAATATAAGGTAAAAGATAAATAAGAATAGTTTAATTACAGTAGAAGAGGAGGGTGGAGCCGCCTTGAAGTGCGAACTCGATCACGGCACCCAGAACGGCGGCCGTCCTGCAATTTATATTATAAGTTCACGAACACTCGTCCAAAATAATAAAACGTTCCGCCGCTAAAAACAAGTTCCGCTGGCGAGAGAGCATGGTAAAAGAAGAGACACCCCGAGGAATAGAAAGAGAGTGCACACACCAGTAGTTATGAACGTATCATTTTAAAATTGCAATATATGAATAATGTTCTACAAAATTTCATTTTACTCAATGCGTTCACGCAGGTTCTTGCCGTTTTTTTGGTTCTTTTCATTCGCACACAGCAATGTAAAAAATGACACGGTCCATATTAGAAACGTCTCATATTGCCAGTAACTTTAATTTGTAATTTTTGTTTGCGTTTGTAAACTTTGTGTCCGGATACTGAACATTGAGCACAATGTTCTGGTGCCTCAAGTAATGTATCTCCGGTTTTCGTTTGCACGTTGTGCGCACGTCTCTCTTACAGTTCTTCGCTCTCTCGCCCGCGCTGATACTCAGCCGAGAGAGGGAAGAATTGAAGAGAGTCACCACACTGCACGTGCGATGGACGTCCACTGCACAGCCGTGGTGCATGCGCGCACCGTGCGTTTCAAAACAGGAGTATGGCAAAACGAGCAATGAGTGTCTTTTCCCATTTGGGAAAAGGCGCCGTCAGGCGCCATTCCCAATTGGGAAAACACACTAATTTCTTTACAATCTTAAGATTGTGTGAGTGACACTTTCTGTGCTAGATCGTGTGTCTTATCGTCGCACACTTTTCTCTCTTCTCATTGAATTGCATCTCGAAAGGAGCGGGTTTGATTCAGCTCAAATTTTCCAAGCCAAGCCTTTCCAACCATTTTCCTTTCCAAGCCACATTAAAATAAGTGGAGAGAGAAAGTGCGTTTTGTGAGCGGGACTCTCTCACTTTCACCCGCTCTCTCGCTCTCGACCCCTTCCTGGAGGGGTGAAATCATACCTGTAGTGCAGGAACTCGCAAGTGGCAGGGCCGTAGTAGAATTTATCCTCGGTAGAGTAGACGAAATTGGGAGGGAGAAACTCCGTTTTGTCCTTGTTGTGCGTTGATTCGTGACCCATTTTTCTGAAATAAACAATAACTTTATCCTGGAAAAGCTGCAAAACATCAACATCACAGTGCAAATTTGCTTAGGATAAGAGTTGGTTTTTACAAATTCAAGTACCGATAAATTGCGAAACGAGAAGTATAATAAGCGCGCAAGCGCGAGTTATTTTTTGTTACTCGAACAACATGACCAGGTCGTGTCATTTTTTTAAATTCTAGTTCGGAATAGTTACGGATATGATGAAACACATTCTCTAACGAGCAAGAATCATCTCACAACAACACTCAGAGAAAAATTACTTGGCCATGCCTGCGAGTTAGTAAATAAATTACTTACGCTCTCCTCATTTCCCATGCTCTCTATGCTAAAAAGTAAGTAATTCATTTGCTAACTCCCATGGTTTCTCTCTGAGAAGGTCGAGAACCGGGGGCTCAACAAATAAATGAAAGGAAACTTTCCGAGTTCCTGAATAATATCATTTTTTTGTGGCGTGCAATAAATGCGAAAAATATTATCTTGGGCATTATCAAGAATAGTTATGCACCTTGTGAAGCCTAAAACGACGAGGTGAATCAGCGTAAAATTCTCTTGTACATCCCATGATTTTTTTGCTACGATTATTCACGATGCTCACACTGGGCCGAGTTCATCGGGAACAATCGGAACACAATCGGAACTAGAAATTCTTGAGTATCAACTATGCTCAACTATGTTCGGGATAGTGATTGTTAGGAATAGGAATATGACGAGACGCATTCCAACGGGCAAGAGGCATGAAATAATTAAGTCTAGAGCGGCCTACGTGCAAAACACACTTGAGGGACAATTACGCATGTATATCTTACTAGCATCTTTGACATTATCAAGCTCAGTTATACTCGTTGTGAAACCTAAAATCACGAGGTGAAACAGAACTAATCCGGTCGAGAACGGAAGAGTGATGAACAATGCGCAGTTCATTCCAATCAATGAACCATCCTCCCCCTATCCACATTTCTCTCTCTTGAGGATCTTAGGATCCCTGTGGTGATAGAGAACAGGAATAGAAGAGAGTTTAGAGAAAATGGGAGAGGGCGACCAGTTATAGAGCTGACCGCAAGAAGAGAGAGAGAGGGCTCTCGTTAGAAGAAGGGAGAGATCAGGGGAAAGTTAGCCCGAGAGAGCGGAGCGACCCACAAAAGGGCGAAAAAGCGAGAGTTTTGTGCGAGGGGCCGGGAGTTCGGAGAGTTATCACTGGAGGGATGTAGGTGATAGTCTTTCGCGCGAATGATCGTGTGCTGGAGTGGGTAGAAATACGTGGAGCATATTTCCCCCCAAACCTCCGGAAAGAAAGTATGGGAAGGAGAGGGGAACTCTCTCTCTCTCTCTCACTCTCGTTTAGCACACTCACTTTCTTTCAACCTCTCTCCGGAGTCATGTGTATGAAAGCGGAAGAATACATTTGGCAAGGGGAGATTCGAGTTTCATCGGCATTATGAAAGCTCAATTTCGCATGACATACCGTTGCTTCACGGATGAGGTTAGAAACAATCTACTTCTTTTATTGTAGCGAAAGATAACTCCTTCTTTTTGGATTTAACAAAGATGCACAGTAAGTTAGATTTTTTTGTAAATTTTAAGCGCCCCTTCCATGAGGTTTTCCCCGAGATATTTAGTGATGTTCAATATGTGCAGAGTGAATTCGCAAATACTACTGTGCTCTTCAGCACAACGATACTTCACCACATTTCTTTGAAGTTTTTTTTATTTATCGAGTACGATATGCAGATGGGAACGGCACAGTAACCGCTTGAGGTGTTGTTGTGTCAGATTCACGATCGCTGATCTACGACGACCATTCCTTGGCGGACGAAGAGCCGCTCATGCTTAGTCCTATCGGGAAGTGCAAGAGATATCGTCTTCTCGTCGGGTACGGTAATGATGTGTCGTGTAGCCGAACCGCAACCTGGAATATATATTTTTTAAAATTAAGCAATCGGTTTGACAGTGTTTTGTTGCTCAATCCTTCTTTATTAATATCGCACCCTTGATTGTAATGCTTTCGATGTCGGAATCGATGTTTTCGATAACGGCGGTCGGCACATCTCCTGATAAAAGAAGTTTAGAATATTTCGAAAAATAAATTCCTGGATGACTTGGCGTGATCAATGCCATCCACAACAATTTTACAAACGTCAAAGTTAGTCCATAGAGATAATTATTTATTCATGGATCTCTAACCCAGCAAACCTTGGGAGCACATAGGGACCAGGTCGCATTGGTTGAGACAGGATACGGTTTCAGCCGACGAAACCTCGTTTTTGGAAGTTGCCTGCACATAAATAAAAAAAATAATTTAAAAAATTTAAAGCCTCCAATCTCTTTGAAATTCGCCTATTGATCCACAGATCCCTGAGTTTTCCACAAATGGATAAGTATTTAGTGGCTAGCAGCCGTTTTTTTTAAAAAGAAAATGAATCAATAATCTTGAAAATGCATGAAATACCTCGCCGGGTAACAGTATCTTCACGTTAGTTGTATTGAACACGAATGAGTATCGCTCGCCACACGATGGAACTTCAATTGATTGTTATTGCAAGTCTGCAATCTTTGAAGGTGGCATTTTACAAGTTTCGAGGGAGATTCAGCTACTTATTGAAAATATATAACACTATCCTTCCAGAGTGTGTTCTCTAAACGTTGGAAGGATCTTGCCGAGCATTGTGAAAGTGCCTCACGGCGTTTTGGCGCCATTTATTTTGAATATTTCCGTGTGGGACCATGATTTCACCCTAGTAGTGCCAGAATGACGAAATATAAGCTCTCTCATTCCTTCTCGTCTCTCGCTCTATCGAATAGATGATACGAGAGAAACTCACTCGCCGATCTACGCTACCTCATTACCCCTGTAGAATTCCGTGTACCTGCGTAGGTGAGTCGACTGTAATGGAATTTGGCCGATGCTTGCAGGGTATTCATCGCTCCGTAAATACCGAGAAAGCGGAAGCAGTTGTTGTCGCCCAATGGTCGAATGTCCTGCAACGAGATTCGGAATACTGAACTGGTTGGAGATATTTAAAAAAATTCGATAGATTTCTGAGAGCTTGAAGCAACGAAAAACTATTTACGAATATATAAAATAATTAAATAATACTTAAATAAAATAAGTGTAATAACCTTAGCGGGCGCGAGGCATCGCTTGGCGCACTCCCACTTCACCGACGCCATCGATCCATCGATCTCATCCTCGCAAGTAAGGATGGTCACAGCAGCAGAGACAGTTACTAACTGCATAATGTAAATTCACAAACACCCGTCCGAAATGATAAAAACGTTCCGCTGATAGCGAACTGAAGCGATGGAAAACAAGAGATCTTACCAGGAGAGAAGTAGCGGATGCATCTTGGAAGTGGCTGCTGGTGAGCAATCAGCTGTGTTTTTATACAAGAAGTTCGACATGACAAATGACATATCGGAAGCAATTTAGCCATGATTAGTCATCTTATTGGCAGCGCGTAATTAGAAACATATATGTGATAGCAAAAGGTCTAGAAATGCGTTTCGGGATTGGCCCGGAATAGCACGTTTACGCTCAAACCCGGATCGTGCCATGGTGTAATAAATGTGGCTACTCTGTAGTGCGCCGCAAATCTACATTGCTATTAACAAGCAAATTGCGAAAAGTCGCATTTCGCCCCTTGTCAACAAACCGCAAAAGCCCCCTGTAATTTGCTTGGATTATTAGTAAACATGCGGGTACGAGTCTATAAGACGCCCACTTGTGAGGCACAAAAGCTATAAGTAATCTCCCAACGTCTAATAGTGAATGTTGTAGTTCGGCTGCGACAAGTGATAACGGTGCGCTAAATTGGTAATAAGAATCATTGAGAAAGTTAACGTGTACCCAGAAGGAATTGGAAAGAAGTCCTTGTTAATTATGTTAATTTATCTCCAGTGAATGATTTCCACGCTCGTTCCTCTTATAATCTTCGCTATTTACGTTCCGATTCTATTCGTAATTTATTTGACACAACTCATTATCGTTATTGCAAACAAGAGAAAATCACAGTTTCGCTCCAGCTACTTTTCGCTATTTATCGTGGAGGCAATTGTGGTGAGTTAATTATTATTTTTTGAAAATAATTGTCTTTTTCTTCTTCTGATTGTACCACTCCCTCCCTAACTTTCCTTGTTGTGGCATATATTAAAAGTCATGCCTAGCTACCGATCGTTCGATCACCTAACCTTATTCATGACAAACTAATTCATGATAGACATTATTATCATTATTATTATTATTGTTATTATTATTATCATTATTATTATTATTATTATTATTAAAATTATCATTATTATGACAAAGCAATAAATACTGTTGCAGTGCCTGAGTACAGTATTGTGTAACACGATCGAAAATCGGTTGGTGCTTTTCCCGCAGGTAAATTCGTTCTATGCAAATATTCATCCAAGCGCTTTCACAACCGGATTTTACTTGTGAGCGACTTTCGATATTTCATATGTATCCCACTGTCTATAAAATTGCAGTCTAGTTTGAGAGGAGTTTGGCATAATTGAAATAGCAATTTCAGCGCATGTTACTATTTCCCGGCGTGTGAAGAGTATACACATGTATTCATTGCTCTCAATCGATTAAGTGTCCTAGCACTGAATGAAAGATATGAAAGGGTCAGTGGACGAACAAAGTTGAACAAGCTCTTGGATTTGTGCCAAAAAGACCCTGCGGCTCAGGAATTTAAAAATGGGGAAGAGGGGAAGGAGGGTGAGAAGGGAATACGAGCGATTCATTTGTGTTTCACAAATATAAGACCTTCCCTTCCCCATTGTTTCCCCAATCGCTTGGTGCTTTTCATCTGTGGGATATTCAGCTTATACTTCTCCTTCACAATATTTGTAAGCAAACTAGCCGAGATGTGTTGAGGTTAAATACACTACGCTCTATGCGTACACTACGCTCTATGCGTACACTACGCTCTATGCACAGTTCTGGGTGCAGGGTTCGGTCCAGGGGGAGATCGGTGGCTGGCTCCGGGTTCGGTCCAGGGGGAGCTCGGTATCCTGCTCCAGGTACGGTTCAGGGGGGCCTCGGTAGCCTTCTTCAGGAACGGTTCAGGGGGACCTCGGTAGCCTTCTTCAGGAACGGTTCAGGGGGACCTCGGTAGCCTTCTTCAGGAACCGTCCAGGGGGAACTCGGTAGCTTGCTTGACGTTCGGTCCAGGAAGGAGGACTCGGTAGCCGGCTCCAAGTACGGTCCAGGGGGCGTTTAGTATGTTGGGAAATGTTAATATCTAGAAAGAGTACTGGCTTATTCCGTTGCAAAAATACTCGTGAGGCTGAGAGCGATCGAAAAAAAGTTGCCACTACGCCACTTCGTGGCTCCGTGGCAACTTTTTTCGATCGCTCTCAGAGTCACGAGCCTTTCTCAACGGAAACGCAGGATACCGAGTGTTGGATTCCCGGGCGTGTTCGAAAACGTTTCCAACATCGCAAAACACTTTTCCTATGGTTCCCCACGCTCTGCGAATCAATTGGGAACTTTTCGAAATTTTCGATTTTTCATGTTAAAACGTGTTAGAAAAAGTTCAGAAACGTTTCCGACATCGCAAAACACTTTTCCTATGGTTCCCCACGCTCTGCGAATCAATTGGGAACTTTTCGAAATTTTCGATTTTTCATGTTAAAACTCGGCATAACAGGTGAGAACGTGTTTCACATTACTCAAGAACGTGCTAGAAGGGCATCTGACACTTGCGAATAATGCGGCAAACGTTTTGCCCGCGGCGGGATTCGAACCTGGGGGTCTCGGATTGTAAGTCAAGCGCGTAACCCACTTGGCTATGGATTTGGTCAATTAAATATTGCAAAATTTTAAAGGGATTTTGGTCTGTTGTCGTATGCGAAAGGATCCGAGAAGATAGAGCGATTTTGAAGCAATTTATAAAGCTTCCCCATACGCGATTCCGAGCCTCCAGAAAGGGGTCAGGGGCGAGAGAGTGTGCCAAAGTGAGAGAGTACCTCTCGATTCCCCTTGCTCTCTCGTTTCAAACCCCTTCCTGCTAGGTTTGCCGGCATGTTGAATGATTCGGAGCGAAATATACGAAAATTTCGTGAAATCGTGTGAAATCAAGTGAAATCAATCGATATTTCACTTCGAAAAACGGCAAAAGATGCTCAAATGTGAATCTCGTTACTTAAAAACGTGTTTGGACCACTTTTCACGCTTGCAAAAAATGCGGCAAAAGACTATGCACCGGCGGGGATCGAACCTGCGACCCTCGGATTTGAATTCGAGCTCGCTACCGACTTGGCCATGAAATTATCGATTTTTCAAATATAAAAATCGATGTGTTTCGTGATGGGCTATCATATGCAAAAGGATCTGAGAAGATTGCTCAACTTTGAAGAAAGTTATTCAGAAAAAAGGTCCGTCACGCGGAAGGAAAAAAAAAACATACCAACAGACAGACATTTCAATTTCCTAGTAGTGGAGGAATAAAGTTTACATAAATCATTCAGCTCTGGTCGTACTTCTTCTGGTTCGCTGTCGCAGTGATTCTCACTTTCCCCTTCATTTCGTACTACCATTTACTCGACGTTTCTGCCGCTTTTATTCCATACAAATTGGAGTCAGGAACAACCTATTTCATGGACTATGACCACTCAGTTCGGCCGTGGGTGAGTAACCGAAAAATTTGGATCTGTTCCAGCTAATAGAAATTCTATGGGCCCAATCTTTTTCTATGAGCCCAAGTCACTCGAAAAGAGCCGAAAATCGTTGGCTAGATTTTGCACCCATTTCGCCCGCAACTCAGACACAGACCATAAGTGAAGGTTTAGAAACACGTGAAAAAACGAAAGAAACATTTTTCTCACCACAAAACACCACGTTGTTAGTTGCTGCACGAGAATGAATGAAACAAAAACCCGTAGCGACGCTGTAGTTACAGTAAAAAGATGACCATTTTCAGCCCATGAATTAGTAAAATTAAAACTCACGTAACTTCATGTTTAAGTAAGAGTTGTGCAGCTCAAATTAATAGATATGATGATACTGAATGGGACGAAGCAATATAAATATCATTGTCCTACTCTTATTATCATGGTGAAACTTACAATGGTTTAACTTACTCTTCAGAGAAGCAACCGAGTTCAGTCATTCTATCTCTACTTCTGTTGCACCGTAACTACTTTCGTGCTGAATCTGCTTGTTGTAATCGTCGTCCTTCGGTCGAAGACATCAGTCAAAGGTATGACTATTACAAAATCATAAACACTCGTCCAAAACAATATAACGTTCCGTTAATAAACAACAGAAACGAAGGAGAGAGTGCAGAGAAGCAGACAGTAACCACACCACAGGTAGTAAGTGGAACGTAGTATTTTAAATTCGTATTATTCATATGTTGTATCAAGAAGAAATTTCCAAACCTGAATGTAACATCCGACCGCCGAAAACAATTCTGTTCAATAAAACATTATTGTACAAGAAATACTAAAATTGTTCAATTGACAAAATAATAGTCCAGTCTCGACGATCGAAGTTCGTCTTTTCTTCCTCGGTGTCTTTACTTTCGCTGCAGGGCTACCAATGGCGATTCAACAGGTTCGGTTACCGATTGATCATTTTGCACACCGCAAATTTGCACACGTTGATTTTGTTTTGCAGTTTATCTACATGTTCACCAGCGCAGACATGGACATGACAGCGCTGGCTTGGCGACTGCCATGGCTATTTGATTTGAAAGTTAGTTAAAGCTAAAAAAAGAAATATGGTTCGGAAATCAAAAATAATATTGAACGAAAATAGTTTGAAAATAATTAAATTAACAATTTGTTGTAGTCATTGTCTCCGTGCATATTATCACTGGTCTTCTCAACTGCGATAAGAAACGAATTCCGGAAATTGCTTTGCATGAGAAGAGAAAAGAGTGATGGCACTACACTCGTACTCAGCACAACTTGACTCGATGCAATAATACTTCTATGTCATTATATCTTACAGAAAACACTAAAAATCGTACGGCACGCACGATGTTCGGGCAAGTATATGCAAATTGTTGCATACAGTCAGAGAGTGGGCAAAAGGCATACAAATTGGCAAAGCTCTTACCGCAAATTCTATTTAGCATTTCCCCTTGAACGCCGTGGCACGGGTGCATGCACGACATTAAAATTTGAGCACTTCGGGTAGTCGTTTTCTATTGACTTGTCCACGCGGTGTTTTAACACTCTTTCTTTTGAATATGGTTCGTGAGATTACCATGCCACGGATCACCACCTTCGAAATTATACTCTGTCTCTTGTTTGACTTCTTGTTGAGGTCATCTGTGAATAAAATATTATCAGATAAAAATGTTGACTGATTTTTAATAATACTTGGCACACAAGTGGCACACATACACACCTGGACACGACTTTTACAAGCGAAATTGCGAAAGGGCACATTTCTCGCTAACCAAGAAACCACAGAATCACCTGAACTATTTAGAAGAGACCGAATAAATAAGCACGTGCGAATATTTGAAACGCCCACTAGCTAGCAAAATGACTCACACGATTAGTAGTGAAATAGTACACGACTTCAATTCCTACCAAGTCCAACAATTTTTCCAAAAGTTGTGCCGGAAAATTGATACTAATTTCTATTGCGAAAGGTAATGTAAGCTTTTGGTAGAACGAAATACGTTGTTCGCATCTTTGCTCCTTCCTATTCAGTTTATGATTCCGTCAATTGTACCCCTGATATCTTTTGCTATCTACGTGTCTGTACTATTCGTTACCTACTTGATACAACTAATCATTGTCATTGTAAACAAGAAAAGTCCGCAGTTTCAGTCGAGCTACTTTTCATTATTAATTTTAGAGGGATTTGTGGTGAGTCGAAGCCAGTCGCAATAATCGATAACTGTGTCTTCAGGGTCTAAGTACTGTACTTTGCAATACGGTTGAGAATCGATTAGTGTTATTTCCGCAAGTGAATTCCTTCTATGCAAGTATTCGTCCCAGTGGTTTCACGACGATTTGTAAGTTATTTTTTCCCCATAATTTGTTAGTTATTGCGATATTTGTTACAAGTAACTCTTGGAATTTATACCCGTTGGGCGGCTATATAATTGTGAAACTTTAAAATTTTTCTTTTCACATTTCAGCGCCGGTTTCTACTTCCCGGTTTGCGAGGAGTACACCCGCATCTTCATTGCGCTTAATCGATTGAGTGCAGTCGGCCTCAATGAAAAATATGAAAAAGTCAGAAATGATTCTCATTATTTCATGCATGATCCTCTTTAAAAATGGTCTATTTTTTTAAAAATTTTTTAAATTTATTTTTTTAATTATTATTATTTTTTTCTCTTTATCTGTGGTCGTATTTTCTCTGGTTCGCTGTGTTTATAATATTCTCCTTTCCATTCATATCTTACTACCACTTATTGGATGTTACTGCGCAATTTCACGCCTACCAGCTTCCTAGTGGGACGACCTACAGTCCGGTCACATCTCCACTGAAAGCATTTCGCCCGCGCGCCTCCGGGCGCCCCCAAACGACCCCCTCGCTTCTAGTGCTCTGGATAAAAATATATTTGAGGTAAACTCTGTGTGATCGGTATCAGCACCGAATTCCTGATCGATTTGTGTTTTTAGAATTTTTATAAAAAAATAAATAAAGAGGTATATTTTTTTATATTTGTCAGCGTCGAATCATATATATGACACAGCCGAAAGTATACGGTATGCGGAATTTGAAGTTTGTAGTTTGGAATTGGATGTTTTGCCAATTCTTCTCCGACCTCGCATTTTCACTTTTTTCGTGTTTCTTTGTGGTTGTTGCCTTTCCATCGTCAATTTCTCTCTCATTCTTTGTTGATTGATTATTTTTTGTGTATTCCGGTCCCTTCGGCGCCAGCGCCCACTCGGACGGCGTCCTTCTCCGTAATCTTTCATCTTTCAGCCGATGTTGGCGCGCAGCGCTTCCTCTTCACCTCGGAGTTCGTATCCGAGGGGCATCCGGACAAGATGTGTGACATTATTTCGGACACTGTCCTCGACGCCCACCTAGCCCAGGACCCGAAGGCCAAGGTTGCTCTGGAGAAGCTTCGTGAGGAACTCATCGAGCACGTCATCAAGGTATTGGCATGTACCTTTTTAAAAAAAATATTTCGTGGAGGACTTTGAACGCGATTTAAATGTGATTTTTAAAAAAAAATGTCGGAAATTAGAAGAAGTGGATGTATTCTGCGCAAAATAACCGTATGTGAACACCTAATTTCAGAGCATTATGCCCGCCCACCTGATCGACGAGCAGACCATCTACTACCTCAATCCTTGCTGGTTGGTTAATTTCTTTTTTTTTCGCGGGCTAAGTGTTCCTTTAGACATCAACGGATAGTGGGAATTAAATAATTGCAGGACCTGGCCTCAAGCGTTCCATCTACGAGCAGACTGCTCGCAACGGCCACTTCGGCCACGAGCACTTCCCATGGGCGCAGAGAGCTCAAGATCAAGCCCGAGCTTCTCGCCAAGATTAAGTCTCGCGAAGCCAACGGAATGGGCGGACCAAAGTCTTGATCTACCCACTAGCCCTAAATACCCCATGTATTCATTTTCCCCACTATTTGCTATGTTTCATTGTTGTCATGAGCTTCCACACTCCGTTGTGTCGATTACAGTGATACTATTTTTCGCGCGCTATGATATTGCAAGTCTTTTTACGGACGATGTGTGCTAATAACGGCAGTTTGTTCATGATCAATAGTTTTTTCTTCAAAAAAATTGTGCTCACTAAAACACGCGTCATTTAGAAATGATTCATGACAAAAATGTTTAGTAGAAATAACTTTATGGACATCGAGACACTTTATCAATAAGAATAACATGAACAATATATTCTATGGACAAACATTACGGTATCTATGGTGTTGATCTACTTGCTGCCAGCAGGGGCGCAGTCGAGTTTGCCTCTGATGATGTTGGTCTTAACCGAGATCCGCAAGGATTGAGGTAGTAGATGGTCTGCTCGTCGATCAGGTGGGCGGGCATAATGCTCTGAAATTAGGTGTTCACATACGGTTATTTTGCGCAGAATACATCCACTTCTTCTAATTTCCGACATTTTTTTAAAAATCACATTTAAATCGCGTTCAAAGTCCTCCACGAAATATTTTTTTTAAAAAGGTACATGCCAATACCTTGATGACGTGCTCGATGAGTTCCTCACGAAGCTTCTCCAGAGCAACCTTGGCCTTCGGGTCCTGGGCTAGGTGGGCGTCGAGGACAATGTCCGAAATAATGTCACACATCTTGTCCGGATGCCCCTCGGATACGAACTCCGAGCTGAAGAGGAAGCGCTGCGCGCCAACATCGGCTGAAAGATGAAAGATTACGGAGAAGGACGCCGTCCGAGTGGGCGCTGGCGCCGAAGGGACCGGAATAAACAAAAAAATAATCAATCAACAAAGAATGAGAGAGAAATTGGCGATGGAAAGGCAACAACCACAAAGAAACACGAAAAAAGTGAAAATGCGAGGTCGGAGAAGAATTGGCAAAACATCCAATTCCAAACTACAAACTTCAAATTCCGCATACCGTATACTTTCGGCTGTGTCATATATATGATTCGACGCTGACAAGTATAAAAAAATAAAATATACCCCTTTATTTGTTTTTTTATAAAAATTCTAAAAACACAAATCGATCAGGAATTCGGTGCTGATACCGATCACACAGAGTTTACCTCAAATATATTTTTATCCAAAGCACTAGAAGCGAGGGGGTCGTTTGGGGGCGCCCGGAGGCGCGCGGGGCGAAATGCTTTCAGGGGGAGATGTGACCGGACTGTACTTTATCGAGTACGACCATTCGGTTAGACCGTGGGTAATCATGTCAAACGTTCCGACATGAAAAAAATGCAAAAGTGGACACTACATCTGGTTCGGAATTATTAGTTATGTTTCAAGTAAGATATATTTGTTAGTTTATTTGAAAAGAAACAATGTTGGAGCGATAGGCAGTTCATATAAACAACAACCATTTATTCCAGGAAAATTGACTATTGAAAAAAAGTATCAAATTTAGACCAAGTGAATAAATGAATGAATGGATAAAAATATTGCTCTAGTAAGTTATCAAAATCAGACAAAAATTGTTTGTGAAAAATAAATTGTGAAAACCAGCCAAATTGGATCACAGAAAAAAGTAAAATTTCAAAAATTAATCAGTGAATAAAAATATTTAATAAATAAATAAAATCAGAGAAGCAATCGTGTCCAATCATTCTACGTGTATTTCTGTTGCTCGCTTGCTACACTATTTCTGAACCTACATGTGGTGTTCATTGTTTTCCGATCAAATACTTCGGCGAAAGGTAATTCCCGTAAAATTGTTTTTAATACCATCTAAAATGAATTAGGGTGGTGAAACCAAAGCAGCATTATTTATTTATTTTATTATTTATTTATCGTACACCACAAGGGTGCGACAACATGTACATAAATGTGCGAGTAAAAGAGAAAATTAATAATTAATAAGAAGGGGTTCAACAAGCATTGACGCACAGTGTTTTGTTCTGTGCGTGTGCTTAATCGGTGTATCGAAACGAAAAAGCAATACTGATGTTCAACAATGAACTCTTTTAGCCCCCCCTTATTTATATTTTTGCAGCTAAATGATTTTAGTGATCTACAAATTTAGTATCGTCGATCGAAATTCGTCTGTTCTTGCTCGGTTTGTGTTCATTTGCTGCCGGACTGCCGATGGCTATTCAACAAGTAAAACTTAAAATTTTTTAAAGTTCTAACTAAAATGATTTAATATCCCAGTGGATCTACATGTTCACCAGTGCAGATATGAGGCCGATTGCGTAAAAGTCGAACAAACAGCAACAGCGCTCGGTACAGACGAAAAGTCAATTTATGAGGAAACAGTGGTTTTCGGTACTATTTGATGTGCTTATCAACTTGATGTAATGACATGGTATGCAAATTCATGTGGAGCTCAATCTGGAGCTCCGAAGATCTGACTATTTTACTATTTTGGTGCTGTATCTGGATACCCGTTGCCTCCACCGAAAACTTCTTAACACAAACTAGGGCTCATTTTCGAAAGAAGAAAGAATTGTTCAATTTGCATGTAATTCCCCCTCTCACTCTCGACCGCCCGGCTAAGCGCGGCGTCTGAAAGTGAGAAATGAGAGAGCGAGTGCATGCAAATCGCACAATTCTCTCCTTCTCCGGCCGTTTTTGCCTCAAGTTGCTTTAGCAGAAAAATCATAACTTTGTTTGCCATATGGCCCCCAATTTAAAACGCAGACCAGAGAAGGTTCGACGCACCTTCTGTAAAAGAAAGAACATGCTCTTTTTCCTTACACGCTAGAACCATAATGCGCCTTGAACACAAGGTGAGATAATGCCCTATAAATATTTCCATTATATTTCTTATCGAAAATGAGCCCTAGTTTGTGTTAAGAAGTTTTCGGTGGAGGCAACGGGTATCCAGATACAGAACCAAAATAGTGAAATAGTCGGATCTTCGGAGCTCCAGATTGAGCTCCACATGAATTTGCATGCCATGTCATTACACCAAGTTGATAAGCACATCAAATAGTACCGAAAACCACTGTTTCCTCAGACATTGACTTTTCGTCTGTACCGAGGCTTGTTCGACAATTACGCAATCGGCCTCATATGGATATGACAGCGCTAGCTTGGCGACTACCATTGTTGTTGGACTTGAAAGTAACCTTATTGTTGCTCTCCCATTATCAAATTTCTTTGAAAAATAATGAGATTATGAAATTCTATTTTCAGTCCTTGGCTCCCTGCATTCTATCACTCGTCTTTTCGACTGCGATTAGAGACGAGCTCCGAAAATTGTTTCAACTGGGAAGAAGAAGAAGAGACGTTACCGTTGTTGGAACTGCTAATTGAATAAAAGTATTTTATATTCGTTCAACGCTTGAAAATCTATCGATTATTTTTTTTGATTTCTAATTTGTTCTCTCGAGGCGTACTCGGTATCGGACAAAATTGAAATGATCATTTTAGTAGAACCGGTGCAACCCAGACCAACCGGGTGCGATGACAAAACAGATACCGTTGCAATTGCCGCCTTGTTGTTTATACCCTGGATATTGAAATATACTTTATCATTTAAATACATGTCCGATTTCTCTCTCTCCATTTATCTCATCCGTTGGGGGAGATTATTTTCTACGTCTGATTTTACCGTCTGATCCTCTCCTTCCACACACTCTCTCGTATGCTGCGCAAATTTCTTGGGGTGCAAGGCGCAAAACAGTTTTATGCACCCTTTCATAACTTTTTTCCAAGTGAACCACTTCCAAACTTGATACAGGGTTTGCAAGCCACGATCGGAACATTTTCCTCTTGGATTCGAGAGATTTCGTTCAGTTTGAGCTGAATAACACTAGCTTTCCACCCTCAGAGGGTGGAATTCCACCCATGAAATTTGCGCAGCATTAGTCAAACGTGATCTGGACGATACCATATCATACGTTAGAGGACCCCCACTGGTGTATCCACACCAAACTTTCCTCGCTAGACGCTCGAACTCGACGCCATCCGAATAGGTGTGAACGAGAGAGCGTGTGAAACGAGAGGGTGAGACAGCGAGAGACGCTCCACTCAGACCTTCTCAACGCGTCGTCGCTTCCAATCTCGCTAGATCGGAAGGGGGCGGAGCTTCATTCCGGTTGCTGACTATCCAATCATTCACTACTCATTCCGTCTCGAACTTCAAACTGTGTGCACTCGTCTCCTAAACTTTCTATTTTTATTCGTTTTTTTACTTGTTGTAATTAGAATTTTAACCATAATCTATCTGGCGTCTGATTTCTCCCCCCCCCCGAACTTGATTTCCGTTCTGTTCCGACTTTAATTTACTGTCGGTAGTTACCAATTTATAATCTACAAAGTGCCCATTAATCGAGTAGCTTCTCTTTTCCTTTTCTCCAACCTTCACTACTCGATTTTTAAAAGTAATTCCTTTCGGCAATTATCTATTGATTGTAATTACAGTACCCCTCAGTGTGCGATGACTTCCCCTACCGTATACTCCCTTCTCTCCGCTCCTCACTCGCTTGTCGCCCACTGGCTCAATTGCTGCACCAACCCCGATGGCAGTAGCATGGGCTCGTCGACCGCGCCGGGAGAGTTGTTCTTCCCCCTGGCAACATCCACACCCAAGAAGAGGGAGAAGGAGGACAGAGCGTGAGTTTTATTCTTACCCATTACGCGTAATGATAAAAATGCTGAATGTTTGGAGCATCTCAGATGTCTTTTCTTACTTTTCCAAAATGCTTATAAAAATAGAAAATTTTGTCACTCCATGTTTAATAAGAATTGTTTTCGTTGCCTTCCAACACAATGACAATATGCTAATTTGTTTTGTAAATTAACATAATATCTTACAGGAGCATTTTCGAGGAAGTCAGTTTTTCGGTGAGGATCGAGTCTGACTCGTCGAATGAGTTAGAGATTGCCATTTGCGAGGAGAAAGTAAGCGAGAACGACGATGTGAGCGAATATACTAATTAAAATTAAATTTTAATTATAAAATTAAATTTTAATTATAAAATTTCTATATTTTGTTGGTGTTATAGTCAAATTAAGCAAGATTTGTTTCAATTTTTCAAATTTCATTATTTTTTCAGGATCAATTCCTCTCGCTGAATCAGCCCACTTCTATGAATGAGAGCGCGGACACAGTGTAAGTTATTACTCCACCTATTATGAGTTGACAAATATATTAAAATATATTTGAGCAGGCAAATATAACTTGTAACATTACCAAGATATTTCTTACCCCCACCACCGGCACTTTAAAGCTCCTTTTCCTGATAAGCTCCATGATTAGGAGAAACCACAGCATTTATGGAATCTTTCAGACCTATCATATCACTGCTAGTATTATGCTAATAAAAAGGGTAAAACTAGTCCCGTCTTATGAGAATATAATATAATAATTAGCAAAATTAAATAATTATGCTAATTATTTTATTAAATTTAAACAAATTATTCTAGGTACTCCTTGATGGAAGTGAGCTTCTTGGTACGATTCGACTACATCTCCGATTCAGAGGAGGAAGAGGCGGAAGGAGACGATGAGGTACGTGAATCTCTGCTAATTTATGAAAAAAACATTCATTAAAAGACTTGAATCGAACAAATTGTATCTTTTTGCACTTAGTAATTTCTCGTCCCTATCACATTATTGATATGAACTGTACTCGGTGACTCGCAGAAGTTTTTTTGCGCATTTTTTTTCTTGCTATACCTCATTTTCAGCAGCTAGATTCATTCGATTCGGACGCAACGACACCGTACTACGATCCTCTCGAGACCATCCCCTACCGTATCCCGACGCCCCCTTACCGCCGCGACCATCGCTTCGGGACCCGAGAGGAGAGGATTGAGGAGAATGTTGAAGTCGAGGGAAGCACTCCGAGAGGAAGGAAAACGGGCAAGAGACGACTGTTTGTGGAGGAGGACAAGGAGAGAAATAAGGTCGAGCCGGTGGCGAACAAATGGAGCGAATGGAAGAAACAAAAGTATTCCCTCCCATGCAAACCCCAATAATAATTCATTCGTTGGTTTAGTCATTCTTCCTGCTAGAATTTTAGTTTCCACTAATAAATTCTTATTTTTCTCTTGTAGTTGCATTAGCTTTTGTGTTTTTCTCTTGTACATTTGACATCGATAAAATTCAATTTCCTAAAGAGATGTAAAGTGAAAATGACACCGATATTCGTGAACGGTTAGAGCGAAAACTGTACGGTTGCTTTAAACAAAGTTTATTTATTTATTTTTTAATTTTTTTTTGCGATTTCCTTATACTAAGAACATCATAATTCATGCCATTCACTCTATTACCGATGCTCTTGAAACACATTTACTAGAAACAAGTAAAACACGACATAAAATCGAAAACAAGAACACAAATATTCCTCCACTACTAGGAAATCGAAATGTCTGTCTGTTTGTCTGTTGGTTTTTTTTTTCCTTCCGCGTGACGGACGTTTTTCCGTTTTTCCGCTATAACTCTTTTCAAAGTTTAGCAATCTTCTCACATTCTTTTGCATGTGATAGGCAACGACGAAACACATCGAAATTAATATTTGAAAAATCGATAATTTCATGGCCAAGTCGGTAGCGAGCTCGACTAGAAATCGGAAGGTCTCAGGTTCGATCCCCGCCGGTGCATAGTCTTTTGCCGCATTTTTTCCAAGTGTCAAATGTGGCCCAAACCCATTTTTGCGTAACGAGATTCACATTTGAGCATCTTTTGCCGATTTTTGAAGTGAAATATCGATTGATTTCACTTGATTTCACGCGATTTCATGAAATTTTCGCACATTTCGTTCCAAATCATTCCTCATGCCGGCAATCTCGCAGGAATGGAGTTAGAACGAGAGTGTAAGGAAAAATGAGAGTGACTCTCTCATTTTGGCACACTCTCTCGCCTCTGACCCCTTTCTGGAGGCCGGAATCATGCATCCGGAAGCTTCCTAATAAATCGCTTCAAAAGCGCTCTATCTTCTCGGTTCCTTTTGCATACGACAACAGACCAAAATCCCTTTAAAAGTTTGCAATATTTAATTGACCAAATCCATAGCCAAGTGGGTTACGCGCTTGACTTATAATCCGAGACCCCCAGGTTCGAACCCCGCCGCGGGCAAAACGTTTTCCGCATTTTTCGCAAGTGTCAGAAGCCCTTTTAGCACGTTCTTGAGTGGCAGAGGGCCGAGACCTAGTACGGAATTAGGAAAAAAAGCCAACTTGAGTGCCTGTTCTTAGTAAGATTTCTCTCTGTGTACTCCTCTTCATCCCATTGCTATCTCTGATCGCGTAATTTAGGCGAATAGGCTAGAGGCTAGCCGATCATCTGACTATAGTACCTTGATTGGAGTTTGGTGAATTAGATTAGACACAAATACAGTCGAATTCTATTTCAACTTACTGGTTTCTCAATCTTAACATTGCTCAAGACTTTGGGGGATATAATACTTGGTAAGTCGTAGCTTTCGTCTACTCAAGTGCAAAATTCGTAGAGTCAGGACGAAAATAGTCTAAATGCTACGCCTCGTGACAGATTCGCCCAGACACGAACCACCCGTCTGCTACTGAAAATATGAGTAAGTGGAGGGAAAAGTGGGCTAATTGTAAGTCACGCTGCAGACGGCAGGTATTTTGAGAAACATTACAATCATTGACTTTGAACAGCTGTAGTTTGCTCAACCGTTTTGGCCCTTTACTTTTACCAACGAAAGGAAGTAGTAGAGTGCTCAGGAATACTATTTTAGCCTCTCATTAAACTTACTTTTAGCGTGTGAACGTGTAACGATCAATGTGCGAATGTTTAGTTTTTTCCCCACTTTTTAAAAAGCGTGCGAGTGAAATTTGCCAGGGATATGTGGACAAATTTGTGTTGGCTCGCCGCCAAATCGCCATTACCTTATAATGAGATTTGGCGACTCATGCCGTGGAGTCCACTTATGTTGTGCCGCCTGTCTACCACTTTTTGGCCGCCTCATATGTCTACTCCTATAAATCATACAACTATCACGGAGACCCGCTAAACTTCCTGAAAGAGGTCCAGGTGGAGAGAATATGAGAAAATGAAACAGTTCTTCGCAATTCCTCCTCCCGACCCGTTTCTGCAAATTTACCGTATTTCATACCCAACGCAAAAATAAATGTTCAACTGTTATTAGCACAATTCAACGGTTTAAAAAGACCGTCAAAATAGATTTTTCGCTTTGTACTTATCTTCGTAGACATGTGTGACGATTCACAGCAACAGAACATCAAGCCACAAAATCGGCACCTGCTTTCGCATGAAAGTTGCGATGGAAATTGGACAAATTGTAGGTGACTTAACACACGGAAATACGTCTTACGATAGTTGCTAAGACTAGTTCCGCCATTATTTCGCCGTTTCCCAATTATTATGCCCGATACACTCGGTTCTTCGCCGTGTAATACTGCTAGATGTATAATTTTTGTGAATATTATTACTATTTTTGTAGTCGCATAATCATGCGCATGGCCATTACTTTCATATGCCACATTCAGAAATTTCGAATGGAAACTTCTCTAATTATACTCATTATCTACGCAATCTACGTTCCCATCACATTTATGATCTACTTTGTTCAACTCATTCTAATTATTGTAAATAAGCGAAAACCGCAATTCTGCTCCAGCTACTTTTCTTTGTTCATTGTCGAAGCGTGTGTGGTATGCTCACTGTATTTTAATAATGATTTCAAATTGTCTCAGGCGAATTAAATTAGAACTTTTAATGAAGAATGTTTCTGGAACTAGTAGTGGAAAGGAAGACAAATAAAATATAATAAAATATAAATAATAAAATATATCCATATAAAAGAATTTCAGGGTCTGCTCACATCAGTCGCAAACACCATTGTGAATCGACTCGTGCTTTTTCCGCAAATAAATTCGTTCTATGGAAGTATTCCCAAAAGCTGGGTCACTACGGGATTGTACTTGTGCGTTTGATCGCGAATCTTTGATGGTTTGAGCTTAGCCAGAGAGGATCCATCGTTTACCTTCCCCAAAAATTATATTTCGCCCGAACAAACTGCTTAGAAGTGTATTCAGCTGCAATAAAATATGTGCTAATTGAAGAATTTACAATTACAGTAGTGTTTTCTACGGCGGCGGGTGCATGGAGTACATCAATATATTCGTGGCGCTCAACCGATTGACTGCGTTAGCACTCTACGATCGATATGAGAAGGTTAGTAAACTAATTCAAATGTGTTTTTAAAAAATCCGTACACAGTTTACACTGAACACTGTTTCCGAACACTATAGAAACATAATTTATACTGTCTCCGGCGGAAATATTCTCCCTAATCTGAGCAGAAAACTGAGTCTTCCTTAATACCGGCGTAAGCGCACACATACTGATGCTGCGCTAATTTCTTCGGGAAAATTTCCCCATCAAAGGGTGGAAAACGAGTGTAACTCAGCTCAAATTGAACGAAATCTCTCCAATCAAAAAGGAAAATGCTCCGATCGTGCCTTGCAATCCCTATATCAAGTTTGGAAATGGTAGCTTCACTTGAAGAAAGTTATGAAAGGGTGCATAAAACTGTTTTGCACCTTGCACCCCAAGAAATTTGCGCAGCATTACTAACGTCGTGATATTTTGTGTGACGGCTACTCAGATAGTAGTCGTTAAAAGATGACCGCAAATTACCACTTTCATCCAGATCTGGTCCTACTTCTTCTGGTTAGCAGTTGTCATAATTTTCTCCTTTCCATTCATTTCTTACTACCATTTGGTCGATGTGTCATCCGGCTTTTATCCAAAGTTAAACGGGACAATCTACTCCACCGACTATGACCACTCAGTAAGACCATGGGTGAGTATATTTCTGAAAGAAAACTAAATAAGGTATACAAAATTTTAATTTAAAATTTTAGACGGTATTTTTTATGAATGTGAAAATGACTCACGGAGACTCATCATATAGACTAGACTCATCATAATAGATTTTCCCGATTTTGATATAAATCTTGAAACGTACGCACCACGAGAGCGAAGTAGTAATGCCTGAACTTTGCCACAGTAACTCTTCGTGTGTGTATCGTTAGAAATTTTTTAATATGTAGATTAATTTAATAAAATTTTTACTTAACAGAGAAGTAATCGTGTGCAGTCGTTCTATCTTTATTTGTGTTGTTCCATTACCACACTGATAATCAACATATTAGTGATAGCTGCGCTGCGGTGGAAATCAATGGCTAAAGGCGAGTCGTCAGATTCAAAACACGTTCTCTGTACACAGAGCGCGAAGTCTCCTACTTTCCTTACTCTGGAGACGTTATCTCCTGGTGAGAGAACATGAGAAATCGAGAGATGGAGACATCAAGTCTCCCATTATTAGGAGAGGTGAACACTCCAGAGTAAGGGAAGCTGGAGACTTCGCGCTCTGAGTAAGACCGTCGGATAGGGTGGCACAACTCATTCAAAGTAGTCGGCCCGGGCTAAATTTTTTTTCACAGATGGTCTAGGGTGCAAAGTAAATTTAAAACGTGAAAAATTCATGAAATGTCAAATTTTGAAAAATCGATAATTTTATCAACACTGACCCCTTTATGCATATTTGTATAGGAGAAGCCATTTCTGTACCATTTTTGTTCGAAAAGCTGAGAACTTGAAAAGTAGTGTCTCGGTAGTAGTAGTAAAGAAATTTGTGAGAATAGTAGTAAAGCTAAGTACATTTAGTGTCAATGATCGAGGTCCGTCTCTTTTTGCTTGGATTGTGCTCATTTGCTTGCGGGTTACCTATGACAAGTCAGCAGGTTAATATATTTTATATTTAGAAAAAAACATAAATGGGTTTTAACTAAACAAATTATTGATTTCAGTTGAAATACGTGTTCACGAACGGTGTTATCAATATTGAGGATTATTTGTGGCAGCAACCGTGGTTGTACGACCTGAAGGTTTGGGCGTATTATTTTTAAAAAATGGTTTAACAATAATTATTACCCCCATAAATGCAGCTGAATTAGTTTCACTATAGTACTTAATTTTACTGCATAATATTGAACCTATTAAAATTCAGCAATAGAGTCCACCGAGAAAATAAATTGCAGACCCTTTCACCGGGAATTCTGTCGCTCATTTTTTCTACTGCTATAAGGGAAGAATTCATTAAATTGATCAAAATTCGTCCTGAACAAACAATAAAAAGAGATCTGACTGTTGTTTCATCGCTTGGATAAATTTTCATGATCTCAACAAAGACGACGAATAAAAAAAGATGACTTCGTGATTCTAAAGTAACAACGTCATGTGCCCTTTTTGGTGCATCAAGAAAGTAGAAGGTTTCAAAGGGTAACTGAGCATCAATGCATCTGTTTTCTGGTGTATTCTGAGGAAAAAATGAAGGAAATTGCCAGTTTCACGGAATTCAGCGTATCAGTTGAGAAGTGTACTAGGCCAGGCATGAACGTATCTCTGATAGTTCTGGTGATTTACGCAATCTATGTGCCAATTATATTCATTCTGAACTTGATTCAACTCGTCTTAGTTATTATAAACAAGAGAAAGTCTCAATTTCGATCCAGTTACTTTTCATTGTTCATTATCGAAGGTTGTGTGGTAAGTATACTAGAGTATTATCAACGATGTTTCCGCTACAACAATATTGTGCCGAAAAGCATAACATATTTTATAGGGACTAACTATGATTGTTGGCAACACAATCGAAAATCGTCTGGTTTTGTTTCCACAAGTCAATTCGTTCTATGCAAATATGCGAAGTGGATGGTTTCCAACAGCATTGTACTTGTCAGTTTTTGTAATTAGAATTTATGAGTGCATATTTTCATTTATTTTGTGTATGTACTTATTCGTTTAGCGGAATGTACTATGGCATGGCGTGCCATGAATACATCAACATATTCATAGCACTAAATCGATTAACTGCTTTAGCTCTCAGTGAACGCTATGAAAAGGTAAAAGTCATCCCGTTCTACATTTTTAAAGAAATTTTTGAGCATCCATGATGCAAGCTTACCCACTTTTCTAATGCTCTATTAAATTTATCGCTGTTCAGCTCTGGTCGTACCTCCTCTGGATCGCTGTTACCGTAATCTTCTCCTTTCCATTCATCTCTTATTACCATGTGGTTGACGCGTCGGCAGGATTTTTCAGTATTTTAAATGGAACTGCGTACGCTATGGCATACGACCGTTCCATCAGACCATGGGTGAGACCATATCATTTCTTCTGTCATGCAAACCGACATTTATTTTTCAAATATCAGAAAAATACATGCTTAAAGGGACAGTAAACACACAAATTCTTGTCCGTTTGATCCAATTTCTACGAGCGACGTAGGGATAGAGATAGTGTGCGCCCTATCGGATATCAGCCCAAGTGGAGCAGCGGTAAAACGTTAGCCTAGCAATCGTGAGGTCGCGTGTTCGATACCCACTCTATGCTTTTGTTTCTTCCAACGGGCAGAAAGTCGTGGCGAGACCTTGAAATTTGCGGGAATTCAACGGTGCCTTTACTGTCCTTTAAAGGTAGATTTGAACTGAGATTTGAAACGGATCTTGGAATACAGGCCCACAGCTTTATGGGGATGCTTTTGAAATTTCTATTTGTAATTAGAATGGCTTCTTAATTGAAAAATCGACAGTAAAATCCAAACACGAACAATTCTTTTTTCAGATATTTAGTGCACTAATGAAACACATCATTTGGGCTTCCCATGACTATACATCAGGTATGACCATTGGATGAGTATTCTATTATGAATTCACTGCTTTCTCATAACTCCTTTGCGGTCCGTGTTTATTATTGGAATACCGCAATCACTCCCAAAACGGAACCATTGGCGGAACCCAAGAAAAAAACGCAGCCCAAGAAATAATATTTTATTATAATATTTTTTTATAATTTACAATATAAAAAAAGAATTTCCAGATGATATACACTTTCGTGAGCGATGTTGACATCAACGCACTGGCATGGCGACTACCGTGGATGATTGATCTGAAAGTATACATCTTCCCGCAATATCAATTAAAAGAAATAGTTATATAGGGTAATTATAATAATTAGAATATTTTCTAATTTACGGTAATTATTACTTTTTTCTTGCTATAGTGGGTTCTCGAGCACGAGGCGAGCTAAATTTAAAATAAAGAACATTGCAGATCATGTCGCCGTGCATTTTCTCGCTCATTTTCTCAACAGCCATTAGAAACAAATTTCTAAAATTGCTGAAGATTGCGAAATGGAGAGCAGACGTTACTGTCGTGTCATAGCTTGAATAAATACTAAAATTATATTTATGTTTACATTTCTCTTTCTCTGAGTCATCTCGTTCCTTTCAAAGTACAGGGTCCATTTTGATGTTGAATTAGTGTCACTTTAATTGTGGATGATTTCGATGAGCAAAAATTCTAAAATTAAAAGCCGCGTGATTCAAAAGAACAACCTCAAGTGCCCTTTTGGTAGTCGTAAGTCAAAAGTGTTACTGATCATCAAGTAAAAACATCTGCTTTCTGATGTATTTGACTAAAAAAAATGAAGCAAATTGCCAGGTTCATCGAATTCAGCGTATCACCTGAGAATTGCACTAGGTTAAGCATGGACATATCTCTGATAATTCTTGTTATTTACGCAATCTATGTGCCAATTATATTCGTTCTCTACTTTATTCAACTCGTCTTAGTTATTATAAACAAGAGAAAGCCGCAGTTTCGATCCAGCTACTTTTCGCTCTTCATTATCGAAGGATGTGTAGTAAGTCTATTCAAAAATATTAACACTATTTTGGTTCTCCAAATATTGGTCCGAATATAAATAAAAAATATAAATAAAAAAACTTTTACAGTGTCTGACGTTAATTGTTGGCATTACCATCGAAATTCGTCTAGTTTTGTTTCCTCAAGTCAATTCGTTTTATGCAAGCATTCCGAGCGGCTGGTTTACCTCCGCACTATACTTGTGAGAATTTACATGCGTATGTTTTCGTTTGATTAACTTGTATGTTTTAGCGGAATGTACTACTGCGAGGCGTGTCTCGAATACACAAACATATTCATTGCATTCAATCGATTGACTGCACTGGCTCTAAATGAAAGCTATGAAAGGGTAAGGCATTAAGAACAATGATTTAATTAGAAATATTTTTATTTATTTTTGCTGTTTAGCTCTGGTCGTATCTCCTATGGATCGCTGTTACCGTAATCTTCTCCTTTCCCTTCATCTCTTACTATCACCTACTTGACGTGCGGGCGGGCTTTTATAGAATCCCAAATCAAACTGCATACGGGATTGATTACGACCACTCCGTCAGACCATGGGTACGTATTCACGGCATTCGAAACTGCGTCAGCGAGAACAATGGAGAAGAGAGATGGCGAGAGAGCGCGCCAAACGAGAGGGTCAGACAACGAGAGATGTTCTTGGCATGGCTCCAACTGGATGCTGTGCGCACCCACGAAAAACTGAAAATTCAAACGCACCTAACTTTATGATTACTTACGCGTTGTGATATCTAATTAAGTACGTTTATTGTAAGTATTGTGTAGGTAGCTTGGTACAAACGAGTGAATAACTTCCATTGCTCTGAGTTGTCAATATCTAGAAATGGTGAAACTTATGATGCGAACAGTGTAGACGAATAGACGAGTTAAGGGAGAGAAATCGTGTAGAGCGGTCGATCTAATCGAGAATGAGTGCTCTCTCAAAATGAAATGATCCCTCGCCTGTGAGAGTCCATTGAATTCATTCATTCTTGACTAGATCGGCCGCTCTAAACGATTTCTCTCCCGGAAAAATAGCCCAGTTCTCCCCCAAAACTCATCTAGTCCTCAAAACCTTTTGCACCATTATGTCATTTCTCTTAACATGCAGAGAAGTATTTTTTAGAAGTTGAAACAAATTTGTAAAAAAGTATATTTTAATTTTTTTAAATGCTCGGATATGCCTCTACACCCTAGGCTCCCTTTTACAGAATTTGTATAGCTGATCTGAAACCTATAATTGTAGAGAAGCAATCGCGTGCAGTCTTTCTATCTCTATCTCTGCTGCTCCGTTACGACGCTGATCCTCAATCTACTCGTGATAGTGGTTTTGCGATGGAAGTCATTGGCGAAAGGTGAAGATAATTTTAGGGGTGGGAATTCGCTAATGATACACGAAAAAGCGGTCAGAAAAAGTAAAAACCACATTTTATAATCGAGTTTCTGTGTAGGATCAAGGTGCGAGGTGGCATCGCAGGAGAATACTGCTAGCCTGTGCTACAAGTATAGATGAAAATGCCAAGAATTAATTACTTTTAATTATTAAATTGTAATGGTATTTGGTAAAAGTAAAGGTAAAGCCCGGTCAGCAGGGGATACGCAGACCTAGTTAGCGAACCGGCCTTACCGGTGAGCCCCGGCAGAGTAGTCGCTCGTCGACATCTCTTGATTCTGTTAGTAACTTTACCTTTACCTTTAAAGGGACCTGGCACTGCAAATGAAGTGAATTTCAAATTAAAGAAAAATTTCTTTCGATTCGAACGCAAAAAATCGCATATTTTTACGATTTTTTTGAAATTAGTTATGAATTTTCAAAAATCTCTTTTTCGGCTAGGATGCCCCAGCACTACTGTGTTTAGCCGCTAAACACAGTAGTGCTGGGGCATTCCAGCCAAAAATGGGATCTTTGAAAATTCATAACTAATTTCAAAAAAATCGTAAAAATATGCGATTTTTTGCGTTCGAATCGAAATAAAATTCTCTTTAATCTGAAATTCACTTCATTTGCAGTGCCAGGTCCCTTTAATGGTATTTCAGTCCCCGCCATTGAATTGCGACTTTTCCTGCTCGGTTTGTGCGCATTTGCTTGTGGATTGCCCAAGACGATACATCAGGTGGGAGAATTTTATATATTAATATATTTTTAAAAATACGTAATTCGTTTATTAATCTATTAATTACCCTACATTTTTTATTTGCAAAAGTGAAGTTTTTCAGCTGCTTTACACCTTTATCAGCCCTTATGTTGACATGAATACGCTGGCATGGCTGCTGCCCTGGATGATTGACATGAAGGTTGATATATTATTATAATTAAATTACTTTGAAAAAGTTTTGCGAAAAAATACTCCCCATCATATTCTCATTTTTCAAATAGAAATTAGGTTCATTAGGTTCCTCCACTGTTGGGAGGTTTACTAGAGTGCGAAATGTGAGACCACGGTGTCTTCATTTCATACACTCTCTCGTCCATCGACCGGTCTAGAGAGTGTGTGAAATGAAGAGAGCGGGGTCTCACATTTAACTCTAATGTTTGCTGTGTTGTTTTATGATGCCATACAAAACACCGGTAATAGAATGAGTGCAATTTCAGACCATGTCCCCATGCATTCTTTCATTCATCTTCTCTACAGCCATCAGGAACGAATTTCTGAAATTACTGAAAATTCGGAAATGGAGAGGAGACGTTACCGTTGTGTCCTCGCTTGAATAAATAGTAAATGAGCAGTTTTTTTTCTGAATCATCATTCGTCCATGGCCGCAAAAGAGCAAAAAAAAACAATTTGGCGGCTGTTCCTGAGCTCGTACGGATTTTGAGAGGACTAAAATTTCAGAAAAGAAGACATAAAAAAAAGAGAAAAATTAAAAAAAAACATTCATGACAGCGTGGATGAAAAGTAGTAACGTCACGCGTTGGCGCTCTCAAACAAGTAGAAAAGGTTTAAAAAGAAACTGATTATCGACCAAAAACATCTGCTTTCCGGTGTATTCGAAGAAAAAAAAGAGAGAAATTGCCAGTTTCATCGAATTCAGAGTATCAGTTGAGAACTGCACTAAGTCTAGAATGGATACATCTATGATATTGCTGATTATTCACGCAATTTATGTGCCAATTATATTCATCCTCTACTTGGTTCAACTCGTCTTAGTTATTATGAACAAGAGAAAACCTCAATTTCAATCAAGTTACTTTTCATTGTTTATTATTGAAGGTTTTGTGGTAAGTCTAATTTTGGATCACATTATTGTTTTTTTTGTCTATTGGCGAAAATAAACAAAGCATGTACAGGATCTGCCGTTAATTGTTGGTAACACTTTCAAAAATCGTCTTGTTTTGTTTCCGCAAGTCAATTCTTTCTATGCAACAATTCCGAGTAGCTGGTTCACCACTGCATTGTACTTGTAAGATATTTTTATTTTACAACACTATTAGACATATTCTTTTTCTAGCGGGATGTACTATGGCGCGGCATGCAAGGAATACGTTAGCATATTCATCGCTCTAAATCGATTGACTGCGTTAGCAATCAGTAAACACTATGAAAATGTACAAAATGTTTCCTTCTTTACATTGTCTTTAGTAACACAATTTTTTGAGTATTCTTGCTCAAACTTTCTGCAATATTATAACGTGCGTATCTGCTTTATTTCAGCTCTTTCATTTACTTTTGAACAATGTTCGGATTGTCAGGGAAGCGTCCACCTAGTGTGTTTCCGTAATTGGGAAAAGGCGCCGAACAGCAGCTCTTGGGCGCCTTTTCCCAATTAGGGAAAGACACTCGTTGCTCGTTTGCCTTACATTCCTTGAGGCACCAGATCATTGTGTTTGTTGTTCAGCTCTGGTTGTATCTCCTCTGGATCGCTGTTGTCATCACCTTCTCCTTTCCCTTCATCTCTTACTATCACCTGCTTGATGTGTCGGCAGGATTTATCAGTATTTTAAATGGAACTGTGTACGCAATTGAATACGACCACTCCGTCAGACCATGGGTATGGATATGTTTACACTAGGGATGCAAGTTCGGGTCTCGTATTACGGCCCTCTCAGCGAGAGATCGGTAATACGGTTGATAAAGGGGAGAGAACGAGAGAAAAAGAGACGCCAGAGTGGTCCGTATTACCGAAACCGACGCCGAACGGGCAACCTTAGTTTACACCCCCCCACGAGACATTCATGCTGAGTTTTTAGCAATTATTATGCAACTCAAAGAGAAGAGTCTTTTAGACGATTCAGAATATGGTGAAGCAGTATTTCAACTTTTTTTATTTGCTTTCATAGCAAAAGTGAAACTTACTCGGGCGCAAAGGCTGTAATCATAAAAATACACCCAGAATGAATATACTTACTATTGAGTATATTCTATACTGAGATGTGACACCGAGTATATGATATGAGGCCGTTTGCCAGAGAATCAAACAATGCGACAGCAGAGATCGGACAGGTGGAGATACAAAATCTCAGTTGAAGACGTTTTCTTACACATGTGAGGGTGCTGATTACGATGGCAAGTATGTCATATTATGCAAATCGATCGCCGACCTGTTATTCAAATTACAAAATTCATCTGATTTCACGTGTTTTTGTGCTTCCAAAAGAAAGAGCCATCAGACCATGTCGTGCAAATGCTCAACTAGGGTGAAATTGCACGAGGAATCTAATGTAAGTTTCAGAAATGCAAATTTCCATGTTTTTCACGTAGCACCTGTTTATTTCCCCATGTTAAACTCAAAAGGGAGGTCTGGAATTTACAAAGTATGTGGAGAACACACACATCGTACCGCCTCTCAAATTTGTACGCTGTTGACCTCCGGCAAATCGAGTTATGAATTTTTGAATCAGCCGATCTTGGTGGAAAAGCACCGATCTGACGAGAGAAAGCGCAATTAGCATGTGATCACCGTCTCATTTCGCGCTCTCAGACGCCGCGCGAGCAGGCAAATGATAAATGAGAGGGAGGTTGGATGCAAATTGACGACTTCTCTCGTCAGATCGGTGCTTTTCCACCAAGATCGGCTGATTCAAAAATTCATAACTCGATTTGCCGGAGGTCAACAGCGTACAAATTTGAGAGGCGGTACGATGTGTGTGTTCTCCACATACTTTGTAAATTCCAGACCTCCCTTTTGAGTTTAACATGGGGAAATAAACAGGTGCTACGTGGAAACATGGAAATTTGCATTTCTGAAACTTACATTAGATTCCTCGTGCAATTTCACCCTAGTTGAGTATTTGCACGACATGGTTTGAGGACTCTTTCTTTTGGAAAAACAAAAACACCTGAAATCAGCTGAATTTTGTAATTTGAATAAGAGGTCGGAGATCGATTTGCATAATATGACATACTTTCCATCGTAATCAGCACTCTTGAGAGTATCCAAAACAATGTTCTAATTCGACTTCGATTTTTCTACTGTCCGAGCTTTGCTCGATTCTTTCGCAAACGGCCTCATATACATACAAATCTCTCGTTTTCGAACGCTCACTCGACGCGCGAATATACTCAATATTGAGTATATCATATACTCGGTGTCTCATCTTAGTATATTCATTCTCTGTGTAGTTATAGATATTAGAATACTATTTTAAATTTAAAAAATACAATTTATTTAGAGAAGCAATCGAGTTCAGTCGTTCTACCTCTATCTCTTCTGCTCCGTTACCACACTCGCTCTCAATTTGCTAGCAATCGCCATTTTGCGATGGAAGTCGATGGCTAAAGGTTGGGAAATCTAATTAATATTTGATTAATTAGTTAATTATTCAATATATTAAAGTGTCTACCATTGAATTACGTCTGTTTCTGCTCGGTTTGACCTCATTTGCGTGTGGATTGCCAATGACTACAGAGCAGGTAAAATAAACACTGTAGCAAAATGTTATTTAAGAAAAATGGAAAACACTACTTCAGCTTATTTTCACCTTTATCAACAGCAACGTTGACTACAACTCGCTGGCTTGGCGCTTGCCCTGGATAATTGATCTGAAGGTTAATATTTCGCGTTATTTAAAAAAAATGAAACAATTCTAAGAAAATGCTTTTCTCAAATGTAGAATTGATTTTTTGTCCACTAGATCCATCACAGTATGCCTTTTTTCTTTTTCAAAGACAACCTCTAATTAAAAGTCGCATGCAAATTTAAGCAAATGAGCTAAATTTCAGACCATGTCTCCGTGTATTCTCTCGCTCATCTTTTCAACAGCAATTAGGAATGAATTGACAAAAATACTGACGTATTCGAGAAGGAAAAGAGATGTAACGGTCGTAACGTCGCTCGAATAAGATTTTCTTATTATGGATGTTTACTTATTTATTTAATTTATTTGTCCTACTCCGCGAGGGTGCACCAACATGTACAGCAATAATCGGATAAAATAAAAGAACTGTTATTATGATTATATATACATTAACTATAGTTTCCGTTTACAAGTACATGGATATTACAAAAAAAAATACTACGTTCCACTTCCCTTACTACCTGTGGTGTGCTTACTGTCTGCTTTTCTCGTTCACGGATGCTCTCACACTCTTTTTTCTGTTGTTTATCAGCGGAACGTTTTAATATTTTGGACGAGTGTTAGTAAATTTGTAATAACCGGCGCAAAATAAGATGCCATCAAACAAATTGCACCTAGTGGTATAGCTGTGCAAGAAATTTAAGAGAAAGACTCACGGTTCATGCATTCACTCATAAAGTGTATAGCGGGAGGATTACTTCAAATTAAAATTGATATGTTTATAAAATGAACTATTGGTGTGTGAACTCTCTATACCTCGGCGTGTCTCATAACCAAATGAGTGTTTAGCCACAGAAAGTTTTTATTTTTTTGATCTAGTTTATGCGAATTTGTAATCGTAAGACGAAGAAACACCTGCCTGCGTGCAAAGGAAGAAGCAAAACGGGAGGAAAAAATCAAGGTGTGCAGTTTATTGCTAATGATATTCTTGATATTATTGATTTCATGGTCGCTTCAATAAAAAATCATAATATGTTTTCATAATGCTATCTTTCTCTCTCTGAAGACGCATTCGTTGAAAAATATGGAATCGAACTCGTATCATTTTATAAATATCCTCAAACCATACGAATGTAAACGTTTTCTGTGAAAAGTTATCGGTATTCGGCGAAACACTCCTTGCAAATATTTTGTTCTCAAGAAGATCATCGATTCTTTGAAAAACGCGAGACTCATCGAAATTCCGAGATATCTTTTGTAAATTAAGTATATAATTCACTGGAATAGCGACCACAATATTTATATTTAAAAAAATTGCTTTGGATACAACAGTTTGCCAGTTGTGTTGTTGCGAAACCGTTGTTGAGACGCGATCGAGCACAGTACACAGCTAACAATCCACCATTAATTTTTTAGTTGAAAGTGCTCTTTAGTTCTTGACCAATGACCATGTTTACATCTCTGAAGTGCCGCTAGATGATACATCCATTCAATAGACAATGCAAGTGGAATGTATTAAAAAAAAAGGTTGTGGAATGCAGCTAACAATAAGCGCGCCTGCATATTTCGCAACTGTCGCCACCAGAAATAGGAACTCGAAAAAAATAAAGAGCAACTCGAACTACTAAAAAAATAGCTACTCGAACTATTTTGGATATGCCTTAGATCAGATAGGGTTTTCGCTATTTCAACGTAGCCCCACAAAAATAATCCAAATTATTGTGCGAAAATTTTCAGTTCCGACCTAAGAATTCCGTGTCGCCAAAAGGTGTGCAGCTGCGGCGAAGTTGTTGTGCACAAGCTCCGCCCACTGCACCTATGCCAAATTACGGTAGAGGTCGATACTAGCCCTCTACCGTAGTTTGGCGACTGGGGTAACTAAACCACTATGCTTCGAAACTCGGGTTAGGTCATGGCCCGGCGCGCTTTACTCGAGACGGGTTGGCGCCCTACGACGTTGTTGACTTCAACGTCGCCCGCTCCCTCTCCCGGCGGGGCAACCCGGCTCGCGTAGCGCGCGCTCTCTGACCACATGATATAAGCCGACGAACCACGGCGGGAAATACATAGTCCGAAGCTGATCTTGGTCTAATTCTCTAATAACCAGAGGATCGCCAGAAGTGGGCGGAGACTGCTGAGTTCTTGAATGGCACAATAACAAAAAAAAACAAATTACCATTTTCTCAGTGATTCATTTGCCGCTCATCGTGAGAGATTTCTACAAGTTTTACCTTGTTTAAAGCAATTCGAATTACTCTGTATACATTTGACATACCATTAGATCAGGGTTCATGCCCATTTCGAAGAAGTCACGCCTTCCCTAATTCCCTCTTAATTTCCTCGTGAGAGATCAGAACGGTCAAATTTTAGCGCCTGAAAAAGTACGACTATTTCTGCGCAGCAGGTAAGTGTGAAACTGGTCATTGATCCAATAACAGCGTGTTGAGCAAGGCAAAAAAGTCTACGAAAAGTTCACAGAAGTGAACACGAGGGGAAATGTCATATAAAAATTTCGATCTATGCACATCTCCAAAATAATTAGGATTTTTGGGTCACCCCCGTCTTGCTCCTGACGGCGGAGGAGTTCGGCACACCCATTCACGCTCTTTCTCTTATTTCCTTCAATCTGCGCTAATACATTCCTAATTGTGTGTTTTCCACAATGTGATAGACGCAAAGAGATTGATACACTTATGATAGATACCTTTCGTTTTACCACAATCCCTCGACGCACGAATACCCTCAATATTGGGTGTACCACTTACTAGGAGTTCCATCGCAGTCTATTAATTCCATGTGTTTCTGGAGATTTCGCATTATGCGATAGCGTGTGCTGAAAGCGTATTCATACATATTTCAATACAGAAGCATGGGGCACATTCTTCAACAACAAAAAATCACCTGTTAACGTGAGAGAGGAGGACGGAGAGAAAGCAGCAAGTGTCTCAAAGGCTACCTTTGCCCCAGTTCGTAAGGTGTCGGCAGTGGTAGACCATGGACACTTCTGCGACACTTCTAGTTGTCTACGCAATTTATGTGCCTACGTTCTTCTTCACCTACTTGATTCAAATCATCCTTGTAATTATTAACAAAAGAAAGCCGCAATTTCGATCCAGCTACTTTTCACTGTTCATTATCGAAGGATGCGTGGTGAGCACATTTTAATATTAAAATAACGTCTGGCATCATAACCCCCTAAATGTCGTCACTAACTGAGTTGCTGATTCAGTGCCTGACACTGGTAGTTATCAACACTATCACGCATCGTCTGGTGTTATTCCCGCAAATCAATGGCTTCTATGCAAATATTCCAAGCAGCTGGTTCACCACTGCGCTGTACTTGTGGGTTACTGTATGATTAAATTACGTATTTATTTAAAAAAAGAGATTCTGATTTTTGACGTTTTCCTTTCAGCGGAATTTACTACGTTACGGCTTGTCTGGAGTACACTAAAATATTCATTGCACTCAACCGATTGACTGCCTTTGTTCTTAATGATCGATATGAAAAGGTTCGAATTAATTTTTTAAATTTTTTAAAATTTTTCCTTTTTTCAAGTTTCAGCGAAATATCTCATCAATATTGATGATACTCCTCCTTTAACTGACAGAACGAATGACATTAACGGTTGATGGTTAAAGAAGGAGTATTACGATCTCGCGCTCCCTCATTCCTCATCTCCTATGTGCCAATGGCGCGGTCGCTCTCTCAACTTTTCCCATTATCCCTCCCTCTCATTTTTGAATCCCTGCGCGTCAGGGTCAGTTTGGCACAGAGCCAAACATGAGTAACTCTGTTCAAACTTATCGGTTGAACGTGCGGTTTGCGGGGCTCTTACCGGGGAACTGAGCGTGATAACCCCACAGTGATAACTCAGTTGACCAAAAGTTCGTGGGACACCACCTTTAAATTATTTTTGACCATGAGCGAATTTAGATCTGGTCTTACCTTCTCTGGATGGCTGTTACCGTAATCTTCTCCTTTCCATTCATTTCATACTACCATCTGGTCGATGTGTCGGTCTACTTCTACAAAAGGCCCAATGAAACAACATACTCGATCGACTACGACCATTCAGTTCGGCCATGGGTAAGACAGAACTAGCGCATCATTACATTTGTAAAATGATACGATTATTACAAACAATAAAAACACGGCTTCCGTAGTTTACCACCTAGGAACGTTGTACTAGGAACTTGTAGGCTCTCTCACATTTTTCTGCTCTCTCACTTTTTTAAACACAGGAAGGAACATTTTATTTGATCGTGATATAAATGTGATCAATATAAATGGATAGGTCTGATGAAAACCATTTCGCAATACACAGAGAGAAATCCTACTAAGAACAGTCACTCAAGTTGGCCGTCCTACTAAAATACACAGCATCCAGTTGGCACCATGCCAAGAACGTCTCTCGTTGTCTGACTCTCTCTTTTCGCCCACTCTCTCAATGATTTTCTCTTTCTCTAACTTGATCTCGCCGTTACTCTTTCGGAGGCTGTGAAATATGAGTAGGGCATACCAAAAAAAAGTTGTCCCTACTTTAATATTTGTAGGCGAGTCAGCTTGCGCTATTGCTCTTCGTAGGATTTCTTTCTGTGTACTGTCTCTGACACAACAGCTGTCTCTTGCCTCCTAAAGTTTTCATCCGGTGCATAATCGAGAAAATGTAGTGCAAATAGCTTACTATCACTTGGTTTTAACCAGGTGTATCGGTTTACAACATGTTGGCGAGATTTCCCAGTAACGCATATGGAACTGCGTACGCAATTTAGTGCGAAAACTCAGTTAGACCATTGGTACGACAAAACTAATATTGCGATAGAATCAGCAAAACGGATAGCGAATATCTTATTACCACATGGATAACGTGTCGGCGAGAGTTCTCAGAAACGCTAATGAAACTGACATTTGAATACGACCACTCTGTAAAAGCAAGGAGATGGCAAAACTGGTCTTATGCTGCAATCGACAAATTTCAAAGCGAATATCGCAGCAAATTTATTTGTCTGTCAGTAAAACCTGTCAACGAGCAAACATGTTTTCCCTCATTTTTCAGAGAAGCAACCGCACCCAGTCATTCTATCTATATCTCGGCTGCTCCCTAACCACGCTCACGCTCAATCTTCTCGTTGTCATTGCGGTGTTCAAATCGACGCCAGCGACAAAGGGGCAAAGTAGGTGGAACAATAAGCAAGTTAAGTATACTGGTATTACATTTATCTCTGTTTCAGATTCGTCTATCGAGGTCAGACTTTTCCTGCTCGGTTTGTGTTCATTCGCTTGTGGATTGCCAGCGACACTTCAGCAGGTTCTTTTTAATTTCATTACTCTCTATATGACGCTGTTTGCGTAAGGATGAACAAGAGCTCAACAGGGGTCTGGAACAGGTCAAAAATCGAAATCGATGAAAACTTGCTCCTAGGGGTAACTTTCGACGCTGAAAACCGTGGTGTCATCGATTTCGCAATAGGACGCCTGTGGGCGCCGGTATGGCGCCGCGCACTTTCGGCGGAAAACGTGTTTTTCTGTTAAAACTCGTTATTATGTCGTCAAAATCGCCGCAAATCTCACGCGTACTACCAGAATTTGACGCTCTATCAAATGGCGCTAATGCCAGATCATCGCCGAAAGTGCGCGGCGCCATACCGGCGCCCACAGGCGTCCTATTGCGAAATCGATGACACCACGGTTTTCAGCGTCGATAGTTACCCCTAGGAGTAAGTTTTCATCGATTTCGATTTTTGACCTATTCCAGACACCTGTTGATCCTAACGCAAACAGCGTCATATTACAAAAAAGCATCGATTTTCGTATTGATTATCATTTTCAGTTGATCTACATCTTTTCGACCGGCACCCTTAGCCTGCACGCAATGTCGTGGATTATCGATCTTAAGGTTTGAACAAGGCTAATTATCTTATTTTTACGGATTTTTTCTGCATTATATTTCAAAAGAACCGCAATGAAAAAAAATTCAATTTCAGACTTTGTCCCAGGGAATTCTTTCCCTCATCTTTTCAACAGCAATTAGGATCGAGTTCAAGAAGCTGCTACGCATTCCTAGCATGAAAGTCGACGTCACGATCGTGTCATCTTCTCAAAAATGAGAGGGAGAACTGGAGTAATGATCAGACTCTCCTCATTCTACACGCTCTCTCATCGATCAGACAGCGCGAGAGAGCAGGCATAATTGAGAGGGTCAGACCATTACTCGAGAACTTGGTTGTCTTAAAGTTTCTTTTTTTAGGAATGTTTATTGAAACTAATCAGACTGCATATTGCATATTCCAATTACGATAACGCGTTTCACAGGCTTATTTTCGTTAGTAACAGGTGCAAATTTTGCATGTTGCACATGCCGAATATTGTTCACAACATTTGTGACTACTTATTTGTTACTTCTCGATTAACCTTTACACTTCTCTGGTTTCGATAAAGCTGATTAATATTCCAGAGGAACACATACATGATTGCTAACAGAAATGATTGTACATTTTTTAGTCAGGTCCTCCTGTTCACACAATGTTTCGGCATTCTACGTTCGGTAGTTGTATTTAGACAATTTCTCAATTTTGCTTTGCTTATTTTACTGTGCATAAGAATACAATATGAACACAATATAATGTAAGTATCGCGAGCTTCGTTTAATTAGAGATCAGTCCCAGACCGCAGTGCTAATCTTGACAAGATCACTCGCTATTTCGTAATCTTCAGCGTGTCTCGTGAATAGCACAGTGACTTTTTGACATTGCGTGTCAAAATGAGTAATAGTCTCGAGCGACGACGAGAAGTGACGGAGCGATCAGTGTTCCGGTCTCACCAGCGCGTACACCTAGAATTATTTTATTTATTTATGTATCGTGCACCACCAGGGTGCGACAACATGTACAAAAATGAACGAGAAATAATGATAATTAATAATGGGTAAATTCACGAATGCAGAAATGCCGAGAGTACTAATTTATTAATTAAAATCTATAAAATTATAAGTTCTAGATCTCGTCACCACTAAATTCGTCACGCGAATTTTAGCTTTTAGTAATGAAGAATGAGCCCCTCGATGCCACACAATCTTTTTTGCTAATGATCCAACTATTGATTCCGGTTCGGTGTTGTACATACCCTCTGGCGGTCTCTTTTTCTCTAACTCTCTCCTCCATATCAGCCGTATTACCGATCTCTCACTCAAAAGGCGGTAAAACGATTGCCGAACTTGCATCCCTAGATCACCCTGGTTTACCCGCTCACGTCAACGTTCGCTCTCGTCCGTCGAATAGACGAAGGTCGGTGCTCGTATGGTTCCTTTACACGATGTTGAGTGAAGTAATCAGGATGTAGACCCATAAGTTGGTCGATAAAAACTTTCGCAGTCGATTCGTTGATGGTCAGCTCGAGTTGAATACAAACTGTGTGCTTGAGAAGCACCTGTAAGAATCTTGTTGCTATTGATGATTCAGTGGAAGATACTTTATCATAGGATAGCGTGGCTTATGTACTAGCGAATTGTGGGGGTGAAATGAGAGAGAAGAGAGGACAGAGGGGAAAAATGATCAAGATAGATAAGCAGAAGCGATGAATAAGAGATGATCTCTGGTCTACAGAGCTCTGGTTTAATAAAATATATCAAAAATTAAGTGCTGCTAATGTTATATCGACTGTTCATCGCTTGAATCCAATATTGTGCAGTAACAAAGAAATGCTTACAGCGTGAATTGACATCAGATCGTCTGGCGACAGCGATCTGCATTCCATCTGAAAGTGCGCAACTCTCTTCGTTGCCATTGATGAGACGATGAAGGACGCGTCAAACAGCGGAATTTGCACGTCCCAGAGATCCTGCGAAAATGAAATTCGAAAATTTAAGAAGGTAATTATGTCTTTCCGCCAATTTACCTTCATATATGCTAGCATTAGGAGATATTAACACACTTATGAGAGACTTATGTAGTTAAAGATTAACGAACGTGATCATGGTCCACGAGAACTGAGAAGTAATCAGCTTTGAAGCGCTTTGTCAAATCAAGCAGTTCGCCGTAGTCCGCGCCTTTCATCAAGTGAATCTGTGATGATTTATTCAACTGGCGGGCTGACTATAGCTCAAAGAAAACATAATGAAAAGCCTTTCTTTGTTTTTGTGAGCAATGGTATGATCAGTGCAGATCAATATTAAGGAGGGTATTGCGTATTATAACTAATAATCAATATTGAAAAAATCTATATCGATAACCCACGTGCACATTGAGCTGCTTGTAGTGGGCAAAATTACCAAATCGAAGCAACAATTGAATCGCTGTTTCTTGATCATGCTGTGGAGCTAGCGGAACAAGTTTTCCCTGAAATCAAATACCTAAAATTTGACGATGTATTTCCACTATAAATCGCGATCAGATTATACTATTTTATACTTTTTTATCGGATAGTTGAGTGGCCCTGCCCCGCATGACTTTCCAATTAGTTACAGGCAAGCACAGAAGAAGAGAATGCAAAAAAGCACTCGCCCGTCCGTTTCTCTGGTAGAGAGATGAGGATGTGAAGGAAACTGAGAAGAGTGGGGAGTGAAGAGAATCGGAGGACGAGGACAACTTAGAAAGTAATTGAATTATACGTTTATTTTTTTAAACGAAGCGACAAGATTACGCATTAGTGTTGTTATTTGGAATAATCCTATTCGCGAATAACAAAGAGTTATTCGCGAATAGAATTATTCCAAATAACAACACTATTACGCATTCAGAAGTTACCGCGAAACATCGAATTAGACAGAAGATATCTAATGAAGAATCGTTTCTATCTCGATCACTATCATTATTTCATTCTGTACACAAAGAAAAATGTATAAATCCAGCCCCATCATACAACAAAATATACAACGGATGTATAACATGCAATACATTTTTTGTACAGTTTCATGTATAGTGGGGCTGGATTTATACTGTGTGTGGTGTAAGATCCACCGCGGACTAATCTCGAGCAAATACAAATTAACAAAACTAACCCAAATGGTCAGCGTGAGTCTCTCGAAAGTCTTGGTAGTTTGTTCGATTGTGTACAGTTTCCTGGTCGATTTTCTCACTCTATTACGATCGGCCCGGCCGAGAAACGAGACGATGTGGGTGAGGACGTCGTCGGGCAGGTCATCGAAGCACTGATCGATCGATATTTCAAACCGTAAGTTAGTGGAATTCACTCACTTTTGACTTCTTTTTCAAATGAAGATTTACCAATTCCGACTGTACATTGGCTTTGTCGTCTGACATACTAGCGAACAGGGAAGATGTAAAGCTTAATCTGCCGAACAGAAGGAGAGTCTTCCCAAGTGGGAGAGCGGATACAGTGGGTCTTCTCAGTGAAACTATGGAGAGCTTCCCTAGCGATGGTAACTGGTATCTAAGGGCGAATGGAATGAAGTGGAGATGTGCCTTTCTACTAATGGAGCGGTTTTTCTTTTACGTAAATATCGCATAAGCTGCATCGAAGAAATGACGCCAAACTAAAGATAGCTGAACAAAATTTGCAAGGAGAAGTGAATTCGAAACGTGTGGGATACCTAAAACATTCTGCGGACACGTAAATCATTTATTCACTGCATTGACCAAAAAAACAATAATCGCAAACATGACTCATAAACTCAGGTAAGGCTATGAAAGTAGGCTTTTTTCTCTTTAAATTTTATTTTTGTAAATTACGAATGGAACAATGCCAGTTATAATTAAAAACATTTGAGACAAATCTTTGATCCTCTCAGATTTTGAGAGCGCTGCTAACTGTTTCAAAGAATATCGCTTATTTTTATTGCTATCTTTTCAATAACAAAACATAAATCTTTGCTACTTGAAATCATGAATATCCTTGATTATGAAGAAGATATTCAACATAAATCCTCTGGCAACCTGAAATTATAAGTCACAAGTCGTTTTGAATTATAAGAAATTATACGTCGTGTTGTGCTTTCGGTAGTTCTGTTTCGTTAGTTGATAATTTCTGGTGCTACATTCCCTAATCGCTCACGTGATTCCCAATTGATTTCATCGCTCAAACTTGCGTGAGCATTTTGATGCCCAACCCTGCATTAATAATAATGTTACGAGCATTGTTAAATTTAGAATTCCCTGATACCAATTCATTTCATTTACTTTTCGCCTGATAGTGACACCTTTCCTAGCGCATCTTCCATCACAATCTGGTATGCTTAATGTAAATTATAAGGTTTCACCGCAAAATGTAGGGTCGATGGGTTCAGGAGCAGGCTACCCAGTATCATGTGATACCCTCCTTCTGAGTGAGGAATACTCTTATTATGGACGTTTACTGTGCAACTGAAGGGACTTCTACAATTCAGTAATGGATTCAGCTGTACCGCTCGTTATCTACTGCCTCTATGTCCCTGTAATATCCATAGTTTACTTGACCCAATTGATAATCGTAATTGTCAATAAGAGAAAGGCGCACTTCCGATCAAGCTACTTTTCACTTTTCCTAATTGAAGGCTTTGTGGTGGGTTATTTCTTATTTTTGTGTGAATTTTATTATATTTTAGAAAAACCTAATTTATCTTTTGTTTTTTTTTGTGTCTTTGGATAGTCTTCTCCATCCAATCAATCGATCTTAAAGGGTCTGAGCACTACATTATGGATTACGATGAGCCATCGATTGCTCAAATTTCCGCAAATCAATTCGTTCTACAGCCACATACCATCCAGCGCCTTTACGACTGTCCTTTATTTGTAAGTGCGCTTCTGCATTTCAATATGCGTTATGTTTCAGCTCGTGCAAATAACCCTATATTTATGGGAATCTTCAGTCGCTGGGAGTTATGACAGTAACAAAATTATTTGAGCGCTGGATTCTATTTTTCGGCCTGTGCGGAATATACTAATATCTTCATAGCGTTGAATCGATTGAGTGCTTTAGCTCTCAATGAAAAATACGAAAAAGTGAGATATTTATACCCTCATTACGATAAAAGCCATTGAAATTTGCGAATATGCTGTATGACGTGCTGAGCCTATTTACTTTCATCACCTTACAAAATAGACCTTCTTTCAGCTTTGGTCGTACCTCTTCTGGTTGACTATTCCGCTCATATTTGGGTGTCCTTTCATTTCTTACTATCATTTAGTCGACGTGAGCGTTAGTTTCTATCCCGATGTTGGAAACACTTTCTACATGGATTATGATCATTCCGCCAGATCGTGGGTGAGTGCGAATTTTATGCTTATTTTTCGCGTGTCGATAAGTTGCACATTCGCAATCTATGAAAAAGAAATGCGAACCGTTCCAGAAACATGATTTATAAAAAATATATATAATTTTGTATGTTATATGCTTCGTTATGTTTCAACACATAAATAATAGAATGTTGCATTTGGTGATTCACTGCTGCTAATCCTCTGTATATCGAATGCAATGATATTTTTGAAAATACGCATTTGTTTATTTCGACCCCTATACTTGTTCTTTACCAGAGAAGCAATCGTCAGCTCACTTTCCGGCTTTACTTAGTGTGCTCAGTTATCACACTGACGCTAAATTTACTTGCGGTAGCTGTGATTCGATGGAAATCAATGACTAAAGGCATGTCCCGAAAGCAGCCATGTGGTTTCGTGTTTCATCGATCGCATTTGTTCAGAGTCATCGATCGAAATTCGACTGTTCCTCCTCGGCTTTACTTCATTCATTTGTTCATTGCCGATGACGATTCACCAGGTATTATTTTACATTATAAATCGCACGGCACAAAAGAACATTAAATTAGCAAAATATTCATCACATCTATATGAATGGATAACTGTACTACTATGTAAGGTATAAGGGCAACAATCAGCTTTTAAATTTATAAAAAAATATTGTTATTTGCATTCGCACAGTCGGTCTACATGTTACTGACGGAGGACGTGGACATGACAGCATTGACTTACCGACTTCCCTGGCTCTACGACTTGAAGGTCAGAGTTTCATTTCCATATAGCTAAACGAATAACTTGCCTTAGCAATAAGTTTTCCCAAACTGAAGTAATACAAATTGAACTTATTGATTTATTATATTAACTAATTTATTGTGAGATATGTAAGTGATTTGGAGATGCCGTTTAGGAACCCGCGAAATATTTCTCCGAGATTTTTGTTTGGGTTGTCGGGGTTCAGTAGACTGAGCAACGAATATATAGCCGGGTTCCTAAACTGGAGCTTTGAAAAGTATCATCTCTGAAATTCGAGAGAATGTTTATTGCTTCAGACCAGGGTGGCTAATAGCAGTACAGTACTGCAGTGCACTTGAGTCTCATTTGCACTGCAGTACTTGATTTTGAAGAAGGCAAATGTATCGATACACTCGAAAAAGCGAAAGTAATGTACTGAAATGCACTGTGCACTGCAGTACACGCTCTCCCACAACGCGTCGTGTACTAGCAATACGCAGTGCACTGGCAGTGCACGGGGCTCATGCACTGCAGTGCACAGTGCATTTCAGTACATCAGTCTTGCTTTTTCGAGTGTATCGATACACCGGTGCACTACCGAGTACACGTACTGAGTGTTTCGATACTGCACTGATTTCGCCACCCTACTTCAGACAAGGGTTGGCCTCGTGCGAAATATGACCGCTCTTTTTCTCGAAACTCTAGAAATGCCCTCGAAAGAGAAATGATCAGGCGTTAATTTGTTTCGAGATGATCTCGAAACTCATCCATTGTTCTCGAAACGAGCGAGATAATTGAATTAAACAGTTTCGAGATCTCATTTTCTCTCTCAAGAAGCCAACCCTACTTCAGACTCTCACTCCAGGAATTCTCTCTCTCTCATCTTCTCAACGGCCATCAGAAATGAATTCATTGCATTATTTCATTGCATTAAGAGGCAAATATCGCAAAGAAGCCACTGTGGTCACAATTCAATCGCAATTCAACTTTGCGTAGATACACAGTTCGAGAGATTATGAATCATTTAAATAACCAAGCATGTGCATTTTTGTTGAACTTTTTTATTGCACGTTTTTTCCTTGATGGCATATTTTTAAAATTCATTTTATTTAAGTGTCATTCCGTCGCCGATAAATGAAATTTGCTTCAACACTGAATCACTACTTCCTGAATGCCATTTCAGTAATCATAAATCGTGTCCGTTCAAATCTGCTTGTATTTTTGGTCTAGTTCATATATGAAAAAACAAACCGTAATAATTCGAGGGAATTTGGTTGACCGATGAATGAAACAATTCAATTTAACGCCGAACAAGCACGTTCTCCAAATCCTACACGACGAAGCGAGCTGAACTTAGAAAATATCTGCCAGCCCCCTCTCTCGAACTGGGACCCCTTTCTGGAGTTTTAGTATGGCTGTGGAATGTCATGCATCAAAAGACTTCCTGCATGCATCAACTCAATTTTCGTCTTGTTACGAAATCGAAAATCCACGCCGCCCAAATTTGCTTAGACACATTTCACTTCTAGTGGCTGAAATTATGCTTCGCAAGCTGAAAGTCTAAGTGCCCGTTTTCTTCTCATTTGGAATAGATGTTTGGTAGTCTGTCTGACTTTACTTTTACTAACCTGCTCTAAATTGGATCTTTCTAGTTTGAATCCTTCTATCGATCGAACCAGTTTTGAGTTCGGCACGCGTGTTTTTTTGCAGAACGAGACCGTGCTGCTTTACGTGGGACTGGAGTCACGTCCATTTCCCCACATACTACGAACTACAGTTCAAATTTCGGGAAAATATAGAATCAAATCTCCTCATTGCCCGCACTCCCTAATTAATCGGGCAGGCAGTTTGGCTACAATGTATCCTGTTCGTAAATGGGCGATTTCGACGGTGCCATTTTAGATACCTATGGTATAAGGTACAGATCTGCAAAAAAATTTCGCTTCTATTTTCTACTCTCATTGTCAGTATTACATTGTATTCCTACCAGATTTCTGGTTTGCTCGCGCATGCAAATGCTGCGATAAGGATAAATATCTAAAGATTTTTCTCTCTCACGCCTTCAACTAGTCTCAGAGCCACGCGGCTTTCGCACGATTCCAGAGTCAGCACGTGGTGAAAAGTTTAAGGTCAGGCCCCGTTCTCTAGTCAAACAAAACAACACCCCATTTGACTACTACATTTTTTTCCTCAAATTTTGAATTGTATGTTTTTCTCTGAAACCTATATATTTCACTAACAGCTACTTTGTGCCTTGATGGTTGTTTCTTTTTTGTGTGTTTGTATTCTTTGAGCACTAATCCAAGGGTGCAAATTAGGCAGAAAAAATAGAAAAAAATGTCATGTTGCAGGTGTTATGCTGTCGCAAATTGTGCCTCTTGTGCTCTACTGCATCTATGTACCATCTATTTTCGTAATTTACGTGATACAAATAATAATCGTCATTCGGAAAAAGCGGAATAAGCAGTTTCAGTCCAGCTACTTCTCGTTATTCATTATTGAAGGGTTTGTGGTGAGTCAGTCATTTCCCGTAAAAAGAATTAAACGAACTTCTTGAACTTGGCAAAAGAAAAGTATTCAGTCTAAAAGTGTAAAAGTAAAGTCAGAAAAGTCAGAAAAGTAGTTCAAAGAAAAGTTTAAAAAAATGTAAAAGTAAAGTAAAAGAAAAGATTGATACAGATTAAAACTTATTTATGCCATCATCTATTTTTTAAGGCGCTGTCCACTACAGTAGCAATCACGATCAGTTATCGATTGCTAATCTTTCCGCAAGTTAACTGGTTCTACAACTACATCCAGCCAAGTGCTTTCACGACCGGACTTTACTTGTGAGTTTCCCGCTCTTTAAAAAAAAATTAAAGAAAAATTGAGTAACTTTGAATGTTTAAGAAAAGCTGTTAACATATATCTTTCAGCGCCGGATTCTACTTTCCGGCTTGCGAGGAGTACACACATGTTTTTATCGCATTGAATCGATTGAGTGCACTGGCCCTCAACGAAAAATATGAGCGGGTTAGCAGATTATCTAAAATGAAAATAAAGGGTCTGGATAACATCCTGAAGACATATTTTACATTTAGAATACAATTTATTTTAAACAAGAAAAGTTTCTATATACACGCGGTGAATTGTTCTCTCTCTTATCAAAATATGACCTTTGTATTACGTTCTGAGATATATTTCACATTTAGAATACATCAAAAGAAAAAAGTTTCTTTGTACACGCGATGAAGTAAATTTCTCTGATATCAATGCACTATTTTTATTTTATTTAGCATTATTTTATTTTTTTTAATTTATTTATTTTTTTATTATTTCAGCTCTGGTCGTATCTTCTCTGGCTCGCTATTCCAGCAATTTTCGGTCTCCCTTTCATTTCCTATTACCATTTAGTCGATGTCCGAGCCAATTTCTATCCTGATATCGGGAATACGTTTTACATGGAATACGATCATTCTGTGAGGCCGTGGGTGAGCTAATTTTGAACAGTTTTCTGTTCATTGTTTTCCTTTTTGATACTACATTACAGTATGATTTTTATGTGTACAGAGAAGCAATCGTATAATGGCTTTCTACCTCTACCTCGTAACTTCACTGACAACACTCGTTCTCAATCTACTCACAATTGTCGTGCTGCGTTGGAAATCGATGTCCAAAGGTTGCTAAAAAACAGGACTGCAATTTTTTTGCCTGATAATTGGTTATGTGTCGATCAAATTCTAAGTACACAAGCATTGATAATTCCATGAAGACTCTATTGTAGGGAACAGAATAGTCAATTCAGTATCCACCATCGAAATACGCCTATTTCTTCTCGGCCTTTGTACTTTTATTTGCGGAGTGCCTATGACTATTCAGCAGGTGATTTTTTTTATAAACGAATTTTGAAAATAATAAATTATAATTAAATATATTTTAACGTTGCGCCAAGTCATTCCCTTTTGAATGTATTGGGATACATTCAAAAAGGCACAAAGAGAAAACAGAATCGTTCTCTTAGCATTGTTAGCACTTAGCACTCTTAGCTAAGTTAGCAACTTTTCGATCTGTGCACGACTACTCGCCCGATAATATAACCAAACTTTTTGTTTTTTAGTTGCTCTACCTGAACACAAGAGCGGTAGTTGACATGACGGAGATGATGTATCGACTGCCGTGGCTCTACGATTTGAAAGTGAATTTCGTATAATTTAAAAAATCACTTCTCAAACTATATTATTAATAAGCGCAAACCGACTAAAATCACAGCATTCACTAGCCATAGTTCGAAAGGTGTAAAAATTGTCATAATTCTTTTTCCAAATTATTATATTTTGAGAGTCTGACACCCGGCATTTTATCCCTCATCTTCTCAACGGCAATACGGAAAGAATTCGTCGCATTTTTCTGTTGTTCTAGGGGAAGCCGTCGGCGAGAAGTGACCATGATTACTCTGCCGACATGAATACTGAATTTCGAAATGTTATGATAAAAGTTTTTTTTTACGTAACTTGAGAGCTTGCCTATCGAGAAAAGGTAAAGGTAGCCTAGAAATAAAGTAAAATAATCGAGCAACTGATCTTTGATTCATAATAGGTTTCACTTCTTCCTGCACACTTTTCCCATCGTGTTCCTGTTTGAAAATTGATATTTCTGGCCTGTAGCAGCCCACGTAATTACAGACTCCAAAGCATGCCACTAATTTAGCGTTTTGAGCCTCACTTGTCTAGAATGCACTTCGTTGAACAGCCTAGTGTCTTCAGTTCGCGAAATATCGTAGATATGTCGAATTCAATCGTTCCTCTAATTGTTTACGTAATCTACGTTCCCATTCTCTCCATTTTCTACCTGGCCCAAGTAGTCATTGTCATAGTAAACAAGAGAAAGCCACAGTTTCGATCGAGCTACTTTACACTGTTCATCGTTGAAGCATTTACGGTACAATTAACACATAAATAACAACAATAACGATAATAAGTGTGCAATCTAAAAGGAACAGTATATTTGTCGAATTCGTTTTGTACTACAACATCCGACATTATATCATTTTTTAAACAGTTTCAATGTTAAGGGTCTGAGTACGGTAGTTGTGATTACTGTTACGAATCGACTTATTCTCTTCCCACAAATTAATTCCTTTTACAAGGATATTCCTGGTAGTGGATGGACTACGGGATTGTATTTGTGAGTTTTCCAAAGAAAAATACAAATATTGCTTCGGAGAAATTTGATGGGTGTTGTAATGGTAAACTGCATTTGGCGATTGCATCTCAAAAGATGAGCATTCACAACATTCTGGTAACACGAAGAAAATTGAAGTGCCAACTACTACTTCCCGGGATGCCAAGAGTACACAAATATTTTCATCGCGCTAAATCGGTTGTCGGCACTCGCGACAAGCAATAAGTACGAAAGGGTAAATTAGAAAAGATTTTACAAAAATGTTAGTGTTCTCAAAATAACAGATATGGCGGTACCTCGAATGGTTGTGCTTACCGGTGATTTTTGGCTTTCCCTTCATTTCCTATTACCATTTGCTCGACGTAAAGACTGGATTTCGCACGCTGGACAATCACACGACCTACCATATTGACTATGACCACACGGTTCGGCCGTGGGTGCGTTTGCATTTTTTGTAATACATTTATTAGTACGTAGCATTAAATGATAAACATGAACAAGCTCACCTTTACAATCCTATCAAACTAAAATTTCGAAGAAAAAAGAAACTAAAAAAACTAAAATTTCGAAGAAAAAAGAAACTAAAAAAACTAAAAAAAAAAAATTAAAAAAATAAAAAAAGTCAACTGAGCCAACTAAGTCTGTGGGGTTGAAATCACTCGTGGTACGCCTTCTTTGGCGATTTTTTTTAAAAAGAACGAGAAAAAAACTTTATGAGTGAATAATTTTCAACTATTTAAGAGAAGCAACAGGGTGTCCGCGTTCTACCTCTACGCCGCTTGTTCCGTTGTAACACTCACTCTCAATTTGTCTACGATTGTTGTGCTGCGTTTCAAAGCGATGGAAAGAGGTCCTTCTTTTTTCGTCAACTTTAAGCCTCTGCTTCTTTCACATCTGGTGTTTTATTTTATGAATCATACACCACAAGAGTGCAACAACATGCACAAAAGAGGCAATTATAGTGATATTTAGGAATGGGGATTCGCAGAATTAGGGGAGCGAGAAAGGAGTGATCTAGGCAATCGCACGGGAATTACTTTTATAACACAACGAAGAGGAGAAGGAACACATAACATTTCGTTATTTGCACTGTCTTCGAGAGAAACTCGCCTATTCCTTCTGGGCTTTACTTCATTTCTCTGCGGCTTGCCTATGACTATTCAACAAGTGAATTTAAATATTTAATGTTTTCTTTATTTCCAATCAATCGATACAGCTGATCTACCAATTCATGCCCAACGAGCTCGACATTTCCGCGATCGCTTATCGGCTTCCGATATTATACGACTTGAAGGTAACGCAAAAACGACAAAAAATAGCGTTTTAGTAAAGTTCTGATGAAGAATTATAGGTTGTCTGCTAAGCAAAATGGACATTGGATTTCTTTTATAATGTTGTTCTTTTAGACCCTAACGCCCTGTATTCTTTCCATCATCTTTTCAACAGCGATTCGAAATGAGTTGAGGCGAGGAATTTTCCGAAATAAAGTAACGACAACGTCGACTAGTTAAGAATTGTACCAAAGTTTGGGTTATGTTTCAATAAAGCTTAGAATATCAAAGGTCTCGATTTTTCCAATTCCTTTTTCTCATTCCATTTTGAAATGCAACAGTTATCAATCTTTCAGAATACGAGATTTCGAATATCGGGTGATTCAAGTACCTTAATGACGTAGGAGCATGTTCACGCCACTTTTTGCACGTTGAATCGAATGTTGAGGGAGTGACATTGATCAATACACAAATTTCATAGGAGATCTCAGTGGAAAATTTATTTCTAATGATTCGCCCACTTCACTAGGAGATCTATGGTGATAAGCAGATGCGTGCCCCGCCAGAGACCAAATGACCCCCTGTCTTCGCCTTGCAAGTTCCCAGTGTCTAACTAAATCTCTAGTTTCAACAACCCCTCATTTCGGAGCACTTCCTTATGCATGGCAATCTCCGTTTTTCCCTTCTAATAGTATACATGATCTTCGTTCCAAATTTATTCATCGTTTATCTGTGTCATTCCGTAGGCCTACTAGGCAGACTGTCCCTATAGCAAGGAGTTTGGAGGGAGTGAGCATATATACAAAATCGAGAGGGACTCTCTCATATCTCACGTTGACCCCGTTTTGCAGGTATGAAATTATATGTGGCATCTCTAACACGAGATAAAGGCGTGCTAAAACAATTGGGAGGTTAAATTGAAACTGGTGCAGGGGCAAGATGGAAAAGACGCTCGGTTCATTTGTGTTTCAGCAATATGTGATCACTGAAAGTCGCCGAGACCATTGCTGAGATCGCTGTTCTCTGATTCCATGCCGTAATCATAAATGTTCACCTACATCACAATTGGCTACTGGCTAACCTCGTTGTACTACTTCTAAGTACTGCAAAATGTGCAGCGTTTGAGAAATTAATTATTATAATTGAGCCAACTGCTCTAAATTTCGCACATTTCTCCTCATTCATACCGCCACCGCCTCACCAAGGCGCTCGAATGAGTAAAGATTGGTAGTGGTGTAACCACGAAGGTAACTATAAGGGTGTCCCGAAAGTTTTTGCACTTTCAGTTTTTCGAAAATTTTAGAAAAAATATACTTCCTGGCCACGAATTGTCACATGTCTTATCAATACAAAAAATTAACGAAATTAATTATGCTGTTGGCTTGTCGGAATGTTACCTAGTAGTGATGTAATATGCAATTAAATGATTTCCGAAACATACCTTTCAGACTCTAAATCTTTATGAATATTGAAGCTAATTAAATACGACTTTACGTGTGTAATGAGAGTGAATTTAACTTGCATTTCCAGGTCTAACTCTTGATAATTTCTTCGTCATTAATGAAAACTCGAAAATCATCGGAAATATTTTTTTCGACATTTTCAAATTTCCTACTTCTTCAGCCCCAATTCCCCCCAAAAATGGCTTATACACACTTATAGGCGAACAGGAATTCACAGCCACCGATTTTGCGTAGAAAATCTCAGCGGTTCAAAAAACACGTTGAAATTTCGTTATTACGTAGTGATGACGAAATTATTCAGAAATTGTCCGCAATCACCCGTTGACTCATTTGGCACTTTGTGCTAACTTTTTCGACTCCTACGCGGGATAAAATTTCAAAACTAGTGAAGTTCAGGTCTGTGTATGGTAAGTTTGCAGTTCTACAGAAGGCACCGTGTGTCTCACATCTCCCTAGTCAACACTCGAAAAGTAGTGAGAGCTGGTCCTCATACTAACATACTACAACAATGTCTCATACGGGTGAGGCGAAACAAGAGAGAAGCAAAAACGTTGAAAAGTGCAAAGACTTTCGGGACACCCTTATATATCCGAAGAAGAGATTGGGCCCTCCGCATTGAACTGGCCTATTATGCGCTGGCCTTAGCAGTGACTCCCTCAGGACTTGGTGCCTAGATAAGGGGATGCCTTTACCTTTTTTTTTACCTGCCGCTAACCCCCTGAATTCTAAAATCCACTCACCGTAGTAGCTCGATACTGTATACACATCATTCCACAGGCCGGTCAACCACACTGAGCGCGAATACACTCAGTATTGAGTGTATCGTACTCTGAGATAGGACACCAAGAGCGTCATACACTCACTATTGAGTGTATTCATACACTTACTCATTTCCCCTCCCCTCCGCCCTCACCAATACACTTGAGTGTATTCGAATACACTTACTCATCTCCCCGCGCCCGGTTCGCCCCGCCCCCTCCTGCTCCCTCGCTCCTCCCTACCCTTCACCCCCTATCCTGGCTTTATTAACCCCTTTCAGTTCTTATTGAATGGATGGACAATAACAAGGCGTGATAACTAATAAGATTTTTATTAGCATAAACTTCACAGGGAAATTGTGGTAAAAATGACACAGGAATGACATGCGGAATCTCGATGCAAATTACACAAAGAATATCTAGCGAACAATGTATATAGTAAATGTCTATTTACATTTCGTTAATTTTTGACAGAAGGCTCTTAACGGATCGGAATTGGGCAGAAGGTTTAATACCCATGAGTTCCTCAATACACTGGAACACATCTCGAACACCCATAGGATAACAGTAGGAAAAGGAATAATATGCGGTCACGAGAGCGAGAAGTGCTTCAGCGGGAGATCGACTAACCGGGATATCATAAGTTTCTATCGCTAGACGGAATGAAGGGTCACTTCCAATTTGGAAGAGCGAAGGAGCTGTGCGCCCAGACGATCGGAGCGATTGGACGACAGCGCGAGGGTCGGTTTGAGACTGAAATATAAACATACCGTATGAGATATAACTTCTAAATACACAGATGAACGGTTTTGTGAAACAAGCATGAATACGTACCGGAAACCTTTCATATAGATAGTTGATTCGTCCCTCCTTAGATGACTGATTTGTTCCCTTGAGAAGGAGTGTCGAGATGCAACCGATAGGGAGAAAAGAGTCTGAAAATGCTCACATGTGCAAAACATTTCCATTAGAATAAATACCTCCAACCCTATCGCGAATGGAAGAAATGACCTCGGATTTTAGTGCTGTCTCAGCGATAGAAACTATGCGAGGAACGATAGTCATATTCCAATCGGAAGTGAAATTGCGACACTTTGGATATAAAGAGAAGAGATCCGTGGTAAGCTGAAATATTTAATTGAATAAATAACTATGAGAATTTAACTCACTGTCATTTGAAAGTCGCGAATAATTGTTGGATAGGACTGGAGAATGAGCGACGGATTGGACGATTCCTTCCATGAATTACGATTCAATCTACAATATAAATTGGAGAAGGAAGTGTGAATGAACGTATTCGTACCTGGTTATATCCAGAATGGAGATGTAGCTGGCACTGCCGGGCGTCTCAAAAGCCAGCTCTCTTATTTTCTGATCGAATTCTGCTTGAGTGAGTAGCCTGAAATGTGCATGCAGTTCAATATCATATTGATTAATAAGAGGAAGATGAGCGGTACTCACCCCACAGATTGAGCCGCAAGCACTGCTTTTCTAATAGCTCTAGTCCTCTTGACATCTCCTCTACTAATGTCGATCGTCTTCCTGTTGAATAATCGACGATAAAATGGACATAATCGACTTTCTCCCATTGAGTCCTGAATAAAGTTATGAGTATTGGCACCACAACTACCAACTAACCGTATTGATAGATGGGAACGGCACAAAGACGTGTTTGACAAACGCCCTCAGCTCCATCGTAGAAGGATTCAGAGATCTGAGCAAGAAACCAGCTGTACTAGTTAGAAGAGAAAACACTCACTCATCGCAAAGGATCCTGAGTTTACCACAGACTAGACGCACGCATTCATCCAGCAATTCACATTGATCCATCAATACACCACTTGACGCAGCTGATAGTATTCCGTTCTTCAATTTAGAACCTTCTAAGCAATCTTCGAGGCTCAATCGGCTTGACTGAGGATTAAGGAAGACAACGATCGGAACCTGAAAAGAATGATTATGTAAATGTTAAAAGACCAGAAAGTACCTTACGATAGAGGATGGAATAACCGAAACGATCTCCTCGAATGACTTGAGTTGATGAACCATCCTCAAAACATTGTTCGTTTTGTTTAAGTGCACGTGCAATCGTAGGTTAAGCATGGTCATTCACTAGGTCTATGAGATTATGAAGAGAAGCAATGCAAATACCTTAGAGGTGATAGTGGGTGGAAGATGTAGAGAGACGGGCACTTGATCATTTCTCGGTATTCCACCAATCTCCTTCTTCACAGAGATGTCGGCTTCCTCAATTAAGAGAGAGATGAGAGTTTATGAAAATGAAATAACACTAGATTTATAAAACCACGCAAATGTGAACTCACAGCGGGAGAACCGATGGACGAGTATGCCTCAGATTCAGCCAGCTCGATCTTCGCTCGCTTAGACAAATCGAACTACAAAATATTTGATGAGTAAACTACGAAATATTTCATAAGTAAGGTGTTTGTCGCCAAATTTTATTGAATTAGAGCACTCGCCTCTCGCTCGCCATGTCCTTCCTCATTCTTGTCGCAGGAATGAGCGTCGGCTCCAGTGACGAGTTGACATCGTAGGAGGAAGACGGCTCTTCCTTAGAGAGTGCCATTAAGCTAGTGGAGCGAATATTATCAAAACGAAGGCAATAAGGATACTTACAAAGAGTCGCCTTGCAGCAGGGCAGATGGGATTCCCTTGATTAGTGGCCTCCTTCAAAGCCTGTTGACCTCCTGGTGTTGACTGCAAGAGGCGTTGATTGTATAAATTAAGCTGAGAGCTCTCACCTGTAAGAGTCTAACTAGCTCAGCGTAACTGGGAGAACTCATAAGAGGAGATTCAGAAACCTCAACTGGACTGAGACGAACGCGCTGCAAGAAGAAGCATTCACACGTGAGTGGATCTCATCTCACCTCTACTACATTACGATTGGCAGCAGGCGGAACCTCTTCCATCTTTAATACAATCTGAAAATATATGTGAGTTGTAAAATGCGCAGAAAAATGAGCAATAGAACATATTGATCGGAATAACAAAAATAAAAATTTGAATATATTCCGTGAAAGACGTAGGAAAAACTGAAAATCAGGGTATTTATTTTGGTACGGTCAATGAAAGATCAATATTTGGCGGGAAAAAATAACAACAACAAAAATATTGTGTGTTTACTTTAATAGGCTACTGTATCCTCTATTCGTCATTTTGCGGTTTGTACGAATCACTCATTTACACGCGGCAGCAAACTCATAGGCTGTTGATCGCCAAGTGACTCTAAAATAGGCCCAGCTTAAGCCCGTTAGAGAGTGCGGTGTGCGACCCGTGCTCCGCATGTGATCGATAGTCCTTGCTCCCGCGTCCCGCGACTCTCTGCGCACACACGTAGTGCACCTCCCTTCTCTCTCTTCTCTCTCTTTCTTCCCACCCGCCTCATTGTCTTAAATCTCGATGGTTTCGTGTGCTATTTTGTAGAGAAAATGGCGTAACCGTCTTTCATTTCATTCTCGCTCTCCGCCCTTTCAATATTACGTCACGAATTTCCGTTTTCCGACAGGGTTCGGACGGTGTGCAGAAGTTCTTGCTTTTAAGCTATAACCTTGTTGACCTATGGTTTAGCGTCGTCCTCTGCTCAATGTCATTATTGCTCTCTTGCCCCTCCCTCTCGTACCAGAGATTATCCCACAACACAAAAAAGGGGTGAGGGTCAGAGCGTGCAAAAGAGAGAGAGTCGCTCTATATTTTGCACGCTCTCTCATTCCAAACTTCTTTTGTGCACGGATGCGCGGCATGTACAATGACCTCAAAATAGTATTGCAGAGAATGCGCCCGGAGCACTAAGCGGCGCAGCACAATTCCTCTCACTCACTCTCCTGTGATCGCCAATCTCACTTACTGATCTCACCGAGGTTGGTATAGAGCTACTGTTTTATGCATACTGTTTATCGGTGTCTATTAGACGGTTAAGTCTAATTGACGGTATTGATCGATTGTTTTGCAGCTGCCTTATTGGACGGTGGACACACGCAGTCGCCGTTTTGCATTCGTCAAATCGCACAACAGGTTATTTATTTATTTAGAAGAACTTAGGGAGCTTCTTCTTCTTCTTCTCTCTCTCTCCCTTCCTTCCGCACACCCCTACCAGTACCAGTATTAAACAACTCGGAGGTGCTAGGGAGTATGTGGAAATGAGAGAGTGCACTTACATACCTCTCATTTCCGTACGCTCAATCGCCTCCCCACACCCCCAAGCTCAGGGGTAATTAATACGGGGACAGAGAGGATGATGCATCGATTTACTGGTCGATGTTTTGTTTTCGTGGACGACGGCTAATTGGGGGTGTTCCATGCGACGTGGTAAATTAGGGGATATTTTTCGGAACATAAAATAAATATCGATAACAATAAAATATATATGGATTTTTGCTTGTCGGTCAAATGTAACGTGATCCTTCTGCAGAGTCATTCTCGTTCAACGACGGCTCCTCGTCCGTCTCTGCAGCAGCATACAACGGAATGATGATGAATGCTGCAGCCGCATCGGTCGCAGCCTCGGCCTCTGTGCAGCAGGGCGACCTGGCCGGATCCCTTGCACCCGGCGGACCCATTGGGGACGGTGGAGGAGGAGGACCGACGGGCGGCGGAGGTGAGCAGGGGAGTGGGGCTGCAAAGGGATAATGGAATCTAACTGATGCTTGAAATTGACATTCGGTACCATCGACTGCATCTGTGTGATACTGTGAGTGGAAATATCGATCGATATGTAATGGATACTCTTTGAGGTGCGCCTGGTCAGATGGCACAAGGTGGTTCGGGTGCACCGGGCAACAATTCGTCAGGCTCGCAGTTCCAGTGCCCGCGTCGGCCCAACCACGGAGTTGAGGGACGCGCGATTCTGCTGAGAGCGAACCATTTCGCGGTTCGCATTCCGAGTGGAAACATCCAGCACTATCAAGTGGACGTGCAGCCGGACAAGTGCCCGAGGAGGGTCAACAGGTACGGTAGCAGCCAATAAACGATCGATTCCTATCGTCTTCCAGTCTGTATAGTAGAAGCATAGGTCAAATGGGTTTCTCGCCAGTTCGCAATTAGCATAGCGCGGGGGATGTAAACAGAGGCCTTCATGTGTCTGCCCTGCACTCTTTCGCTTCGTCAATCCGGTTTTCATGCAAAGCGCAGAAGTGCCTATCTTCGCACGCGAAGACCTATTTGGCCTATGAGTAGAAGATGCGTGTAGGCGTACTGTATCACGTCTATAATGATGTGGATGAGAGGTTGCCTGGTAAATAATGAAGTGTTGTATTCCAGAGAGATCATTTCGACGATGATTCGTTCCTTCTCTAAATACTTTGGCAACTTCCGTCCGGTGTACGAGGGCAAGCGCAATATGTACACGAAGGAGCCGCTGCCGATCGGGAGAGATCGAACCGAATTCGAGGTGACACTGTCAGGAGACTCGGCCGTCGAGAGACAGTTCACCGTCGTCGTCAAATGGGCCGGACAGGTACGGTATCTATCTATGTGGGATACGGTGGATGGTATGTTGGTTTAAATGGACAGGGAACATCCATTCTAAGGATACCATTCGCCCAACCCGGTATTGATTGATGGAACGCTTTCAGGTCTCGTTGGCGGCGTTCGACGACGCTATGGAGGGCCGAGTGCGTCAGGTGCCTTTCGAGGCCGTCCAGGTACGGTAGCTTCCCTTTCCTCATCGATTGCGCTAGTACTCGAACCTGAATCAATCGATAATGCTATCTTCAGGCGATGGACGTCATCCTCCGTTACCTGCCATCACTCAAGTATACGCCCGTCGGCCGCTCCTTCTCGCCGCCCATGCAGGCGCCTGCTCAAGTACTGTACAATATCAGTTGATTACGGTAGTATTGGATCGATAATCGATAGCTGTATGTTAATTAGTGCATTGATTGCAGCTGGCGCAGCACGGTCAGTACAACACAGAGTCGAAGCTGGGCGGAGGCCGTGAGGTCTGGTTCGGTTTCCACCAATCGGTACGACCCTCGCAGTGGAAGATGATGCTCAACATTGACGGTGAGACGACACTTTACGATAGACAATACAAGATTGCTGTAGTATTATTGTCGTATTTGTATTGTAACTGATCGATATTTGTTTGAAGTTTCTGCAACCGCCTTCTACCGTTCGATGCCCGTGCTTGCAGCGGCCTCAAGATTGAGATTACGCACTGCGGCCAGATGCACCGCAAGTACCGGGTGTGCAACGTGACGAGACGCCCCGCCCAGACGCAGACGTCAGTTGTCGATTGATTAGCGATTGGTTGATGGGGGGTATTCGATATCGAGAGATTACGGTATGCTGTTGCAGATTCCCGCTGCAGCTGGAAACTGGCCAGACGATCGAGTGCATCGTCGCGAAGTACTTCTACGACAAATACCGTACCCAGCTCAAGTACCCCCATCTCCCCTGTCTCCAGGTACTGTATCTGACAACTGTATGGATTGAAAATTGATTAATGCAGTCTGTGTGCGTGTTGCTAATTGATTGATCGTTGTGCGTTGCAGGTGGGACATGAGCAGAAGCACACGTATCTGCCTCCCGAGGTCGCGCGTTGTCGGCGCCCAAGTTGCTGTACGGCGGTCGGACGAAGGCGACTGCCCTGCCCAATCAGGGAGTGTGGGACATGAGAGGCAAGCAGTTCCACACCGGAATCGATGTCAAGGTATCACATCTATTTCATTTGTATTGTTTACATTTATTCTCACAAAGCGTTTTTCACATTCCCGAAATTCGTGAACCTCCTCGCGCGCGAGGGGGGCGCGTAGGGTTGGAAGTGAAAATTACACCGTTTTCGATAGATTCCATGGAAAATAATGCAGTGACTGATGTTCCCGTTCCCTGTATTATCGATTCCTGCGCACGCCTATTCGATGCGAGGGGTCACTATTTTAGTGTTGGAAAATTTGCTTTGCTCGATTCTCTCGCAAACGGCCTCATATGGATTGATTGGTTGATAAAATATCAGTTATCGAGGCAATACCGTATCCATCTTAACTCATGCCTCCCTTTGCAGCGGAAGTGAAGTGAGTGGGAGACAAGTGTGCTGGGAGTAGCGACACAGTGTGTGCAGGCAAAGAATCAAGACGACGCATCAGACATTGTCCAATCTCTGACTGAAGTTGAGTGGGAGGCATTGGTCAAATGGGTTCTCGCTAGCGAAGATAGGCACTTCTTCTTGGCGTCCAGACCATGTCGGCAAACGAAACTATTGAAGATTTCATGCACTTTTGGCTTTTTTTTGTTGACAAATTTATCGAAAATTGGGCAATATGCACTTCTCCACGCGATTTTACGTATTTCTGCTTGAAATACCTACGAGAACCCCATTTGGCCTATGGTGGGAGGAGACAAGAAGAGGATCAATTGAGAATAAATCGATATGTGCAGGGCACCTCTAGTCCCTCTCTGTGGGATGACGTATCGCGTGCTGTGGGATGACAACTCGCTCAGCAGCTGCTGACCTTTCAGGTACGATGCCCCCTAGTATTCATTAATGCAGAGATATGCAGCAAAATATTACTGCGATATCTGTATGGTAGCTAATCTATATCTGTATGAGCAATCTGTGTTAATCCTCGTGAGCTAATCAACATACCGTGATCAAATGATCTCGTTTGGTAGTCTATTAGATACTTTGAATATATATTTATTTGAAATGTTTTATGCACATACAATACATATATAGATTGCGGGTTGTGATATCAGAATACAGTGTGCTTAAGTGCGATTCGCGAGCAATCTGAGTTGGAGATACGGTAACTGTCAAGTGGGAAAGGGCTGAGTAGAGTGGATGGATCGTAGATGCGCACCTGAAATAAATCATTTAGTATTTTGTTTGAATAGTTTTTAAAATTTTGATTTTTTAAACAGAGTGGAAATACTAACCTCAGAGGTCATCTTGACGATATAGCATCCTGTTCTCTCTTCCAGGTTGCGCACCTCGCATTTCGAAAGTACAAGCAAAGGGCGATCATTGATAGTGATAATCATTTCAATACGCGAGAATTGGGGGACATTCATTGCTAGTGAAGTAATTACAATATCGAATTTCCTATAATCAGTCCCACGGAACAGGAGAGAGCGATATGCAATTACTACACTAGTTGAGAGAAGGGTGGAGATGGAGGAATCTACATTACAGGATGTAGCTAGATGCACTTTCTTGGGACCGCTAAGCACGTATTCAGAATATGGCTTCTCTTTGTCATTGCTCAAGAGCGCTGCGTATTTGTAGGCCATTGACTTGGGCATATTGATGGTGTTTTGAGAGACATACGAGTGGCGTTTTGCATAAGAACACATACTTTCGAAAGGCATCGACCACATATGTACAAGAGGGCCATGCAACCTTATCTTCTCAGCATAGTGAAGGATGCTGTGCGTTTTGAACACGACGCAGCTCTCCTTCTTCTTCTTCTTAGTCTTTGGCTCTTCCTCTTCTTCATCCGAATCTTCATTTCCATAGAGCTAAAATAGATCTTACTAATTAATATATTACTTGCATTTAAAATAAATTATTTAGCAATTAATTAATATTGTGTATTTTTAATAATAACCTTCAGCAGTGATTGCAGATACGCCTCGCAACATTTTTCTACTCGGTCAGGGCCATCAACAGTCAGAGTGGGAGAGAAGAGCAACTCAACCAACGATCGAAATTGTAGAAAGTGAGTCCATTCATTGTCTGAAGTTATTTAGGTAATAACTAAAAGCGTAAATAAAAATATTAACGATCGTTCTGTCCGTACGGGTGGTTGTCAATGCGGCTGTTGAGTCTCTCGATGGAAACTCCCTGTGTCTTCAGAAAACGAATAACTCGTATGACCTGCAATTGTGATATCCACTTATCTTATTATACAAAAATTATCAGTTTGCCACATATATTTTACCACCAAAAAGCAGGGCTGGGATTTTTTATTTTGATTTTTTGAATGTTTTGAATTTTTTGACCAATTCAAAAAATTCAAAATCAAAAAAGTTTTTTGAATGTTTTCAAATTTTTTTTTAAATTCATAAAATACGTGTAAAAACTTTTATGAAATTTTTTGACCAAAATTTTTTTGAAATTTCTTTCAAAAAATCCCAGCCCTGCCAAAACGCAGCGCTGGTTGTTTTATTCTTAGGAATATGTATATTAAAAGTAGGAATATGAATAGTTAAAGACTGTTCACCGCTCTCCTTCCCTCTCCCTCTAGAATATCGTGCATGAGATCAGGGCAATCAGAGTCGATTATGCTATATCCGGGCACATTCATCAGATGGGATCGACACCTTTAATACATAATTTAACAAAGATCGAGAAAAAAGATTACCGTATTCCATCCTTCAGGGGAACGTCGTCTCCTCCTCCCCTCTTCTCTTCCAACCATTCGACTGCTGCAGTGTGCGACAGATCATCTCGGAGATTGAGCGAAGAGACGGTGAGATGTTGATCAAAGTCCGCTACGAAGGTGGTGCACGATCTGATGCGGTTTTTAAAATAGCGAAAAATGTAGACATTATTTAAATATTTATTTAAAATGTAGATAAAAACTATTTAAAATCCCGTATTTTTTTTATTTTGTCAATTGTCTTGGCTCACAGTGAAGGTAGGAAATCAATTAAATGAAGAAGTGATCTAAACAGGGGTGACGATCGTCACTCGATGTTTGAAAATTCTACCGTCACCGTTAATTTGAATAGTTATCTACAATCGGAGATTAACTAACCTGCATGGTTGACCTGATGTGAAGCATCGACAGAAGCCTAATAGCTCATTTTTAGACTTGTTGTCGCCACACAAAGAAAGAATACGAGGGGAGAAAACTACAGGGTTCCCGTCGGGATCCTCTCCAGGCACCCCATCAACATCGAGAAGGGTGAGTTCTCTAGCAAGCATCTCAAGCAACGGGGCATAATTCAAAGCAGTGTGGTCGGAAGTATGCATAGTGGCATAAAGGGAGTGGTATCTTCTAGCACAGGAGAAGTAAGAGGGGAGGCCACCAATACGATAAAACACGTAACACAAGGAGTAGGAAGAGGATTTCGGAGAGAGGCCGTTGAATGGTGTCGCATCATCGCTCCAGAATATCAATGGAAGAAGTTTCCGTCCGGGAGGAAGAGTCTTCTCTGCTTCTTCATATAATTTCCCGTCTCGCAAACTACCGTATCCGGCTACCGCATGGGAGTTGTTGGTGCAGAAAAGGGACGTCTTGATCTATGGAAAGAAAGTAAAAAAATATTAATAAGTCATTACTGACCTCCTCCATCTTCACCAGTTTCTTTAGCTGCTCTCGAAGGGAAATCGAATACCCATAGAAAGATTGCATCCTCCTCGTTTCTACATCATCGGAGTCGCGTTCGACAACCTGAAAATAGTCTCATACGTATTTCCGATTTTTCACCCGCGGTTGATCGTTTAGTACCTCAAAATCGCCCAAATAGTGTTCTGATGGTTTCGTATAGAAGGGTCTTGACTCCATCATCTTCTTCCTTCTATAGTCGTTTACAAGAGGATCAGTTCTTTTTATCAGCAAATCCACTTCTCCCTCGTTCATAAACTTTGTCAAAGAGAGGCACTCTCGTACTGCCGAAACAGCGAGATCAATCGAACTGATCTTCATTGTGGGATCCGCCATAAAGGACATCACCATCGATTCCAGTAGGTCTTGCGCCTCACTCAGTGGATTGAAGGAGGGGTCCTCCGTTGATGGGTCATTATTGGGAGGTGCTACATATGGAAGGAAGATGGGTGTATTTTGAGAATGGTAAGATTGGGAGTGGGGAGGTGACGGTGGGGGAGACGCATTGGGTTGCATGCTCAGATTCGACGATGGCGTGCCGGTATCTGAATTATGATATAATTTATCTAACTTTAGTAATATATTAATAATCATTGTAATAATAATCTTAATAATGTTAGCAGACCAGAGACCTTTTTTGAAACGGCAAAGTGGCGGTGGACTAGTTTGCTTCGAGATTGATGTAAATTGATAATTTCAGTCGCCCCCTGCCGACGCCCGTCTACCGTACCCCGCCCTAAGACGATGAGAAGTGATGAGAAATGGAGTCGAGAGATGGAGGAGGACGACATTCAGTTCTGATAAGGTACGCTACTTGTCTTTTTGTGTCTAAACTGTTTGTGAGTGAATGTGTTCGACCGTCCGGTCTGTGGTCTTGTTTAATCGGAGGCGAATATTTCGCACTCACAGTGTCGCTGAAATTGTAGACTATTGTATGGGTTGAGTGAAACGGCAAAGTGGCGAGGAATTAGTTTGCTTCGAGATTGATGTAAATTGATAATTTCAGTCGCCTCCTGCCGACGCCCGTCTACCGTACCCCGCCCTAAGAAGAGAGAAGTGAAGGGAAATGGAGTCGAGAGATAGATGAGGACGATATTCAGTTCTGATAAGGTACGCTACTTGTCTTTTTGTGTCTAAACTGTTTGTGAGTGAATGTGTGCAACCCTCCGGTCTGTGGTCTTGTGTGATCGGAGATGCGAATATTTCGCACTCACAGTGTCGGTGAAATTGCAGACTATTGTATGGGTTGAGTGAAACGGCAAAGTGGCGGTGGACTAGTTTGCTTCGAGATTGATGTAAATTGATAATTTCAGTCGCCCCCTGCCGACGCCCGTCTACCGTACCCCGCCCTAAGAAGAGAGAAGTGAAGGGAAATGGAGGAGAGAGATGGAGGAGGACAATATTCAGTTCTGATAAGGTACGCTACTTGTCTTTTTGTGTCTAAACTGTTTGTGAGTGAATGTGTTCGACCGTCCGGTCTGTGGTCTTGTTTAATCGGAGGCGAATATTTCGCACTCACAGTGTCGCTGAAATTGTAGACTATTGTATGGGTTGAGTGAAACGGCAAAGTGGCGAGGAATTAGTTTGCTTCGAGATTGATGTAAATTGATAATTTCAGTCGCCCCCTGCCGACGCCCGTCTACCGTACCCCGCCCTAAGAAGAGAGAAGTGAAGGGAAATGGAGGAGAGAGATGGAGGAGGACAATATTCAGTTCTGATAAGGTACGCTACTTGTCTTTTTGTGTCTAAACTGTTTGTGAGTGAATGTGTGCAACCCTCCGGTCTATGGTCTTGTGTGATCGGAGATGCGAATATTTCGCACTCACAGGGTCGCTGAAATTGTAGACTATTGTATGGGTTGAGTGAAAGGGCAAAGTGGCGGTGGACTAGTTTGCTTCGAGATTGATGTAAATTGATAATTTCAGTCGCCCCCTGCCGACGCCCGTCTACCGTACCCCGCCCTAAGACGATGAGAAGTGATGAGAAATGGAGTCGAGAGATGGAGGAGGACGACATTCAGTTCTGATAAGGTACGCTACTTGTCTTTTTGTGTCTAAACTGTTTGTGAGTGAATGTGTGCAACCCTCCGGTCTGTGGTCTTGTGTGATCGGAGATGCGAATATTTCGCACTCACAGTGTCGGTGAAATTGCAGACTATTGTATGGGTTGAGTGAAACGGCAAAGTGGCGAGGAATTAGTTTGCTTCGAGATTGATGTAAATTGATAATTTCAGTCGCCTCCTGCCGACGCCCGTCTACCGTACCCCGCCCTAAGAAGAGAGAAGTGAAGGGAAATGGAGTCGAGAGATAGATGAGGACGATATTCAGTTCTGATAAGGTACGCTACTTGTCTTTTTGTGTCTAAACTGTTTGTGAGTGAATGTGTGCAACCCTCCGGTCTGTGGTCTTGTGTGATCGGAGATGCGAATATTTCGCACTCACAGTGTCGGTGAAATTGCAGACTATTGTATGGGTTGAGTGAAACGGCAAAGTGGCGGTGGACTAGTTTGCTTCGAGATTGATGTAAATTGATAATTTCAGTCGCCCCCTGCCGACGCCCGTCTACCGTACCCCGCCCTAAGACGATGAGAAGTGATGAGAAATGGAGTCGAGAGATGGAGGAGGACGACATTCAGTTCTGATAAGGTACGCTACTTGTCTTTTTGTGTCTAAACTGTTTGTGAGTGAATGTGTTCGACCGTCCGGTCTGTGGTCTTGTTTAATCGGAGGCGAATATTTCGCACTCACAGTGTCGCTGAAATTGTAGACTATTGTATGTTTTGAGTGAAACGGCAAAGTGGCGGTGGACTAGTTTGCTTCGAGATTGATGTAAATTGATAATTTCAGTCGCCCCCTGCCGACGCCCGTCTACCGTACCCCGCCCTAAGACGATGAGAAGTGATGAGAAATGGAGTCGAGAGATGGAGGAGGACGACATTCAGTTCTGATAAGGTACGCTACTTGTCTTTTTGTGTCTAAACTGTTTGTGAGTGAATGTGTTCGACCGTCCGGTCTGTGGTCTTGTTTAATCGGAGGCGAATATTTCGCACTCACAGTGTCGCTGAAATTGTAGACTATTGTATGGGTTGAGTGAAACGGCAAAGTGGCGAGGAATTAGTTTGCTTCGAGATTGATGTAAATTGATAATTTCAGTCGCCCCCTGCCGACGCCCGTCTACCGTACCCCGCCCTAAGAAGAGAGAAGTGAAGGGAAATGGAGGAGAGAGATGGAGGAGGACAATATTCAGTTCTGATAAGGTACGCTACTTGTCTTTTTGTGTCTAAACTGTTTGTGAGTGAATGTGTGCAACCCTCCGGTCTATGGTCTTGTGTGATCGGAGATGCGAATATTTCGCACTCACAGGGTCGCTGAAATTGTAGACTATTGTATGGGTTGAGTGAAAGGGCAAAGTGGCGGTGGACTAGTTTGCTTCGAGATTGATGTAAATTGATAATTTCAGTCGCCCCCTGCCGACGCCCGTCTACCGTACCCCGCCCTAAGAAGAGAGAAGTGAAGGGAAATGGAGGAGAGAGATGGAGGAGGACAATATTCAGTTCTGATAAGGTACGCTACTTGTCTTTTTGTGTCTAAACTGTTTGTGAGTGAATGTGTTCGACCGTCCGGTCTGTGGTCTTGTTTAATCGGAGGCGAATATTTCGCACTCACAGTGTCGCTGAAATTGTAGACTATTGTATGGGTTGAGTGAAACGGCAAAGTGGCGAGGAATTAGTTTGCTTCGAGATTGATGTAAATTGATAATTTCAGTCGCCCCCTGCCGACGCCCGTCTACCGTACCCCGCCCTAAGAAGAGAGAAGTGAAGGGAAATGGAGGAGAGAGATGGAGGAGGACAATATTCAGTTCTGATAAGGTACGCTACTTGTCTTTTTGTGTCTAAACTGTTTGTGAGTGAATGTGTGCAACCCTCCGGTCTATGGTCTTGTGTGATCGGAGATGCGAATATTTCGCACTCACAGGGTCGCTGAAATTGTAGACTATTGTATGGGTTGAGTGAAAGGGCAAAGTGGCGGTAGACTAGTTTGCTTCGAGATTGATGTAAATTGATAATTTCAGTCGCCCCCTGCCGACGCCCGTCTACCGTACCCCGCCCTAAGACGATGAGAAGTGATGAGAAATGGAGTCGAGAGATGGAGGAGGACGACATTCAGTTCTGATAAGGTACGCTACTTGTCTTTTTGTGTCTAAACTGTTTGTGAGTGAATGTGTGCAACCCTCCGGTCTGTGGTCTTGTGTGATCGGAGATGCGAATATTTCGCACTCACAGTGTCGGTGAAATTGCAGACTATTGTATGGGTTGAGTGAAACGGCAAAGTGGCGAGGAATTAGTTTGCTTCGAGATTGATGTAAATTGATAATTTCAGTCGCCTCCTGCCGACGCCCGTCTACCGTACCCCGCCCTAAGAAGAGAGAAGTGAAGGGAAATGGAGTCGAGAGATAGATGAGGACGATATTCAGTTCTGATAAGGTACGCTACTTGTCTTTTTGTGTCTAAACTGTTTGTGAGTGAATGTGTGCAACCCTCCGGTCTGTGGTCTTGTGTGATCGGAGATGCGAATATTTCGCACTCACAGTGTCGGTGAAATTGCAGACTATTGTATGGGTTGAGTGAAACGGCAAAGTGGCGGTGGATTAGTTTGCTTCGAGATTGATGTAAATTGATAATTTCAGTCGCCCCCTGCCGACGCCCGTCTACCGTACCCCGCCCTAAGACGATGAGAAGTGATGAGAAATGGAGTCGAGAGATGGAGGAGGACGACATTCAGTTCTGATAAGGTACGCTACTTGTCTTTTTGTGTCTAAACTGTTTGTGAGTGAATGTGTGCAACCCTCCGGTCTATGGTCTTGTGTGATCGGAGATGCGAATATTTCGCACTCACAGGGTCGCTGAAATTGTAGACTATTGTATGGGTTGAGTGAAAGGGCAAAGTGGCGGTGGACTAGTTTGCTTCGAGATTGATGTAAATTGATAATTTCAGTCGCCCCCTGCCGACGCCCGTCTACCGTACCCCGCCCTAAGACGATGAGAAGTGATGAGAAATGGAGTCGAGAGATGGAGGAGGACGACATTCAGTTCTGATAAGGTACGCTACTTGTCTTTTTGTGTCTAAACTGTTTGTGAGTGAATGTGTGCAACCCTCCGGTCTGTGGTCTTGTGTGATCGGAGATGCGAATATTTCGCACTCACAGTGTCGGTGAAATTGCAGACTATTGTATGGGTTGAGTGAAACGGCAAAGTGGCGAGGAATTAGTTTGCTTCGAGATTGATGTAAATTGATAATTTCAGTCGCCTCCTGCCGACGCCCGTCTACCGTACCCCGCCCTAAGAAGAGAGAAGTGAAGGGAAATGGAGTCGAGAGATAGATGAGGACGATATTCAGTTCTGATAAGGTACGCTACTTGTCTTTTTGTGTCTAAACTGTTTGTGAGTGAATGTGTGCAACCCTCCGGTCTGTGGTCTTGTGTGATCGGAGATGCGAATATTTCGCACTCACAGTGTCGGTGAAATTGCAGACTATTGTATGGGTTGAGTGAAACGGCAAAGTGGCGGTGGACTAGTTTGCTTCGAGATTGATGTAAATTGATAATTTCAGTCGCCCCCTGCCGACGCCCGTCTACCGTACCCCGCCCTAAGACGATGAGAAGTGATGAGAAATGGAGTCGAGAGATGGAGGAGGACGACATTCAGTTCTGATAAGGTACGCTACTTGTCTTTTTGTGTCTAAACTGTTTGTGAGTGAATGTGTTCGACCGTCCGGTCTGTGGTCTTGTTTAATCGGAGGCGAATATTTCGCACTCACAGTGTCGCTGAAATTGTAGACTATTGTATGGGTTGAGTGAAATGGCAAAGTGGCGAGGAATTAGTTTGCTTCGAGATTGATGTAAATTGATAATTTCAGTCGCCCCCTGCCGACGCCCGTCTACCGTACCCCGCCCTAAGAAGAGAGAAGTGAAGGGAAATGGAGGAGAGAGATGGAGGAGGACAATATTCAGTTCTGATAAGGTACGCTACTTGTCTTTTTGTGTCTAAACTGTTTGTGAGTGAATGTGTGCAACCCTCCGGTCTATGGTCTTGTGTGATCGGAGATGCGAATATTTCGCACTCACAGGGTCGCTGAAATTGTAGACTATTGTATGGGTTGAGTGAAAGGGCAAAGTGGCGGTGGACTAGTTTGCTTCGAGATTGATGTAAATTGATAATTTCAGTCGCCCCCTGCCGACGCCCGTCTACCGTACCCCGCCCTAAGACGATGAGAAGTGATGAGAAATGGAGTCGAGAGATGGAGGAGGACGACATTCAGTTCTGATAAGGTACGCTACTTGTCTTTTTGTGTCTAAACTGTTTGTGGGTGAATGTGTGCAACCCTCCGGTCTGTGGTCTTGTGTGATCGGAGATGCGAATATTTCGCACTCACAGTGTCGGTGAAATTGCAGACTATTGTATGGGTTGAGTGAAACGGCAAAGTGGCGAGGAATTAGTTTGCTTCGAGATTGATGTAAATTGATAATTTCAGTCGCCTCCTGCCGACGCCCGTCTACCGTACCCCGCCCTAAGAAGAGAGAAGTGAAGGGAAATGGAGTCGAGAGATAGATGAGGACGATATTCAGTTCTGATAAGGTACGCTACTTGTCTTTTTGTGTCTAAACTGTTTGTGAGTGAATGTGTGCAACCCTCCGGTCTGTGGTCTTGTGTGATCGGAGATGCGAATATTTCGCACTCACAGTGTCGGTGAAATTGCAGACTATTGTATGGGTTGAGTGAAACGGCAAAGTGGCGGTGGACTAGTTTGCTTCGAGATTGATGTAAATTGATAATTTCAGTCGCCCCCTGCCGACGCCCGTCTACCGTACCCCGCCCTAAGAAGAGAGAAGTGAAGGGAAATGGAGTCGAGAGATAGATGAGGACGATATTCAGTTCTGATAAGGTACGCTACTTGTCTTTTTGTGTCTAAACTGTTTGTGAGTGAATGTGTGCAACCCTCCGGTCTGTGGTCTTGTGTGATCGGAGATGCGAATATTTCGCACTCACAGTGTCGGTGAAATTGCAGACTATTGTATGGGTTGAGTGAAACGGCAAAGTGGCGGTGGACTAGTTTGCTTCGAGATTGATGTAAATTGATAATTTCAGTCGCCTCCTGCCGACGCCCGTCTACCGTACCCCGCCCTAAGAAGAGAGAAGTGAAGGGAAATGGAGTCGAGAGATAGATGAGGACGATATTCAGTTCTGATAAGGTACGCTACTTGTCTTTTTGTGTCTAAACTGTTTGTGAGTGAATGTGTGCAACCCTCCGGTCTGTGGTCTTGTGTGATCGGAGATGCGAATATTTCGCACTCACAGTGTCGCTGAAATTGTAGACTATTGTATGGGTTGAGTGAAACGGCAAAGTGGCGGTGGACTAGTTTGCTTCGAGATTGATGTAAATTGATAATTTCAGTCGCCCCCTGCCGACGCCCGTCTACCGTACCCCGCCCTAAGACGATGAGAAGTGATGAGAAATGGAGTCGAGAGATGGAGGAGGACGACATTCAGTTCTGATAAGGTACGCTACTTGTCTTTTTGTGTCTAAACTGTTTGTGGGTGAATGTGTGCAACCCTCCGGTCTGTGGTCTTGTGTGATCGGAGATGCGAATATTTCGCACTCACAGTGTCGGTGAAATTGCAGACTATTGTATGGGTTGAGTGAAACGGCAAAGTGGCGAGGAATTAGTTTGCTTCGAGATTGATGTAAATTGATAATTTCAGTCGCCTCCTGCCGACGCCCGTCTACCGTACCCCGCCCTAAGAAGAGAGAAGTGAAGGGAAATGGAGTCGAGAGATAGATGAGGACGATATTCAGTTCTGATAAGGTACGCTACTTGTCTTTTTGTGTCTAAACTGTTTGTGAGTGAATGTGTGCAACCCTCCGGTCTGTGGTCTTGTGTGATCGGAGATGCGAATATTTCGCACTCACAGTGTCGGTGAAATTGCAGACTATTGTATGGGTTGAGTGAAACGGCAAAGTGGCGGTGGACTAGTTTGCTTCGAGATTGATGTAAATTGATAATTTCAGTCGCCCCCTGCCGACGCCCGTCTACCGTACCCCGCCCTAAGAAGAGAGAAGTGAAGGGAAATGGAGTCGAGAGATAGATGAGGACGATATTCAGTTCTGATAAGGTACGCTACTTGTCTTTTTGTGTCTAAACTGTTTGTGAGTGAATGTGTGCAACCCTCCGGTCTGTGGTCTTGTGTGATCGGAGATGCGAATATTTCGCACTCACAGTGTCGGTGAAATTGCAGACTATTGTATGGGTTGAGTGAAACGGCAAAGTGGCGGTGGACTAGTTTGCTTCGAGATTGATGTAAATTGATAATTTCAGTCGCCTCCTGCCGACGCCCGTCTACCGTACCCCGCCCTAAGAAGAGAGAAGTGAAGGGAAATGGAGTCGAGAGATAGATGAGGACGATATTCAGTTCTGATAAGGTACGCTACTTGTCTTTTTGTGTCTAAACTGTTTGTGAGTGAATGTGTGCAACCCTCCGGTCTGTGGTCTTGTGTGATCGGAGATGCGAATATTTCGCACTCACAGTGTCGCTGAAATTGTAGACTATTGTATGGGTTGAGTGAAACGGCAAAGTGGCGGTGGACTAGTTTGCTTCGAGATTGATGTAAATTGATAATTTCAGTCGCCCCCTGCCGACGCCCGTCTACCGTACCCCGCCCTAAGACGACGAGAAGTGATGAGAAATGGAGTCGAGAGATGGAGGAGGACGACATTCAGTTCTGATAAGGTACGCTACTTGTCTTTTTGTGTCTAAACTGTTTGTGAGTGAATGTGTGCAACCCTCCGGTCTGTGGTCTTGTGTGATCGGAGATGCGAATATTTCGCACTCACAGTGTCGCTGAAATTGTAGACTATTGTATGAGTTGAGTGAAACGGTAAAGTGGCGGTGGACTAGTTTGCTTCGATTAATGCATAAACTGATAATTTCAGACGATCTCTCTCGACGCGACTACCGTACCCCGAAACCAGCGATGAGAAGCGAAGGAGGACCGTTCGACTACCGTAACCCGTCAAAGGCTGAAGTGGAGGGGGGAGTGGGATATCATAATTGTACATACTTTCACTACTTTGCACTTTAATCGACGTGAATATTATAAATATATACCTCTCCGTAATCCATGCTTGTTTGTCCGATGCTTCCGGTACGACTTGAGCGAAGTGAACGATAAGTGGCCACACTCCTTACACACTATGTGGCTCTGAAATTAGGCAATACATGTTACCGTTATCATTTTAAACAATCATACTACGTACCTTTCCGCTTTGCCCAAAGTGGTCCGATCTCAAATGAGTTTCCTTCTCATCGTTAGTTGAGAACTTTTGATGACACACAGCGTAGGGACACGGCAACATACCCTTCATTAATATTAATATTATAATCAGAAAAGTAATCAACACAACAAAAATTGAAATAAGTGAAAAATTAAACAACGTGCATGACGTCGGGACATCAAAGAGAGGAATGAGTCGCATCGTCTCCCTTTCCCTCTCCCTCTCCCTCTCCCTCTCCTCTCCCTCCCTCTCCCTCTCCCTCTCCTCTCCCTCCCTCTCCAAGTGTACGATACACTTACTCCCGCCGAGCTGAATACACTCAATACTGAGTGTATTGCCGGGATCAAGTGTATGTGATACTTGAGTGTATCTCCTAGTGTACAATACACTTAAGTATCTTCACGCTCAGTGCATCCAGAAAGGCCTTTGGAGTGAGAGAGCGTGCGAAATCAAGAGGGACTCTCTCACTTTTGCACACTCTTTCGCTCTAACCCTGGTATGTAAGTTTGGAATATATTTATAGTGTATAGTGTATAGTGTACACACACTATATATTGTGTACACTATATATAGTGTGTGGATGGCTGGAATAATTCTTTGAATATTTACTTTTTTTAACCATTTTTCGGTGTATGAAAAATATTTTACGATTTGCAATATCTAGTGCACCTGCAGGTGAAAAGTATGCACGAAACAAATTCAGGTTTTATAAAAAGGTGTTCCATGTCAAGCGATTTTACAGTAGCAAGCTACCACGCTAGATGGGGCAAGCCGGTAAGCCCCATCTAGCGTGGTAGCTTTTATTTTATAACCAATTGGCAAGCCCTTAAAAAAAGAATATCGGTGAAAGCCAAATTATTTCGCGACTTCTTAGGAACGATGCCGCACAGAGAACATACCACCTGTAAATTATAATGTATACGTGTCTATTAGGGTAAAACAATTAATCGGTATTTGATTAATACCATGTACTAAGTGGCAAACATTAATAACTTTAGAAATATTTATTTATTTATTTCGAAGTGCCTCATTCTGGATGCGCTTTGTGCAATCAGCGCAAGTCGAATGGCCACAAGGAAAGAGTGCCAGATACGAGGTGAAACCCTGTAGATTTCATTATTTGCATAAATTACCTAATCCCCAGAAAGGGATCAGACGCTAGAGAGGGTGTGAAAGCAAGAAATAATTATTTCCGTTAACATACTCTCCCGTTCCCGATCCCTTTCTGGAGAGGTGGCATGGTTTTTTTTATTTTCCATGGTCGACCCTTTCTTCAGTAGACGACGTGGCGTCCACTCAAAAAGTAACTAATCGATCCAAACAATTTCTCATTTGGTGCAGTACATTGATCAATGCACACATTTCCCTAGTAGACTTCAGTCGACAATTTATTTCATCCTAAGGCATAATTCGACTCCGACATAAGATGTATGGAGGTAGGCAAACGAGATTTGCGCCCCGCCGGAGATCAAATTACCCACTATTTTCGCCTTGCAAGTTTCCAGTGTCTAACTACATCCTCAGTACTAACAACCCCCTCATTTCGCAACACTTCCTTATGCATACCTTGAACCAGCTTATCAGCTGATATGCAAACTGGATCGACATTAGAGTACTCCACAGTGTTCGATTTTTCACTGCAATTTGAGGGCATTTTCGAAATCATCTCTCCATCTATCTGCCGGTCTACCACGCTTACGCATACATGGACATCTCCGCTGTCCCTCTAATAATTTACATGATCTACGTTCCCATTTTATTCATGCTCTATCTGGCTCAAATTATTGTCGTAATTGTCAACAAACGGCAGCCTCAGTTTCGCTCTAGTTATTTCAGTTTGTTTCTCGTCGAAGCGTTTGTAGTGAGTAAATATTTTAAAATCTATTTTCCAATACGTTATTCCATGCTTGATTTCAACAAAGTTCTGAATATTGTTCATACAATATACAGTAATCATCTTTCAGGGCCTGAGTACTGTGATTGTAATCACATTCACAAATCGACTGATATTGTTTCCGCAAGTAAATTCGTTTTACAAAAACATTCCGGATAGTGCCTTTGTCACTGCGGTTTATTTGTTAGTTTTCGACATTCTGGAATTCAATTTATTTAAAAATTTATTTTATTAGCAATTGCAGTGCCAACTTCTACTTTCCCGCATGCCATGAATACACCAACATTTTCATCGCTTTGAATCGATTATGTGCACTGGCAAATTATGAGAAAGTGAGATAATTTGTTTGGTTGAATCGGTTCTCCAGATCCAAAAAAAAACTGCAAGTTATAGACCTCTCCTGTTTCTTGCCCCATTTACCACTGACTATTTTCAACCCTAAGGAACTTTTCTAAAATCTAATGAAATATCACTTTTGGAATAATGTGCGTGGAATGCGCGGGTTTTGTGAACATTCTGATTGCAAAGAAGTAAAAATCTCGAAGTTGTTATCACTAGTTAGTAGTAATTACGAGCCTCGCCATAATATTTTGTTGTTTCAGCTGTGGTCGTACCTCTTCTGGTTCGCTTTCCCAGTGATCTTCGGCTTCCCTTTCATATCTTATTTCCATCTGGTAGACGTAAATGCGGGATTTCGAACTGTCGATAACTGGACCACTTTCTACATCGACTATGATCATTCAAAGCGACCGTGGGTAAGGCAGTTGTAGTAAATGTTTTGTATGAAAACGTTTACAAACGTTATTATGCATCATGATGTCCATACCAATGATGCTCGTCACTCATAACAAATACCCTGAGCAGCGGAGTAGGGGAGGATTTGAGAAAGCACTGACGATTTCGGCACACAACACTATGCTTGTTGTGTGCTAGAAAAATCGATTACTGTTGTGCAATGAAGGCAGTTCTTCTACTAAACTACAGAGAAGCAATCGGGTGTCGGCATTCTATCTCTACGCCGCGTGCTCTCTTACTACGCTGATTGTCAATGCGGCAACACTAATCTTACTCCGAGTGAAATCGACGGAGAAAGGTAACAATGACAAACGAAATATTCAGCAATTCCTTCAAACTATTGCTCCTAATTGCCATTCTAAATGTTTCTTTTTGTATCCCAAAATTTGGTTTTGTTCAGTATCCTCAATCGAAGTTCGCCTATTCTTCCTTGGGTTCACCTCATTTGCTTCGGGATTGCCAATGACGATCCAGCAGGTTTACTTACACTAATCGCTGCTATGAAAAGTACCTGCAGTGACCGTATCTACAATTGAAGAATAGGAAATGTCGAAATGGAATACGGCACTTTTACAGCTGTCGTATATGTTCACCTACGATGATGTAGCGATAAGCGCCATGGGCTACCGCCTACCGTGGTTATACGATTTGAAGGTACTGTATGCTCTTTCTCAATCGATACATCACAAATAATCAATAATCTACATTTCCTTCTTTTCCAGACGCTAACTCCCGGCATTCTTTCGCTTGTCTTTTCTAAGGCAATTCGCCAGAAATTATTCAGCGGGCTGATAAGGAAAACCATCGGACCAAGCACATAATTGAAAAAAAATCGAATAAATACCGATCTTTTATCGACTAAATACCGATTTTCCACAAAACACCCCATAAAACAACTTCATGTCGAGCAAGTGAGCGTGAAATAGCTAGAGATGTCCCCTTAGTTTTGCAAACTGACAGGCTCCCTATCAGGAGGTTTGATATGACATGTGAATTTATTTGCCTGAATTGGGAAATGAAGGGGAATCAGTGAGAAACGGGGTGACGCCAACCCGAAAGAATCATGAAACTCAATTTTTAAAAATTTCAGGTGGGACCGTGCACGTCGAAATGGTCACTGAGTCTCTCGATACTCTGCGATACATATGCAAAGTAAAATATCCGCATTACCGGTCTCACGCTTGAATTGCTCGAACGCGAATAGCATCCACTGAAGGCAAAAAAGACGTCGGCCAATCTCTTATTTCGCTCAAAAGTACATCTTCTCGTGGTAGATGCGTGTAAGCACCTCGTATTATTTCAATGACAAGCATAATGCATTTATCGTATGTAAAGAAATATACTGGTAAGAACGTTAGCTCTGAAAGTTGAATAATAATAATAATATATTTATCATGTAATTTACTGAGGCTAAGTATGGGGAGAAATAATAAGTTAGTCTAATAAACAAACGGCACACATAAAATACGATGTCACATTATGTGACACAGAGTTTTGAATCAAACAACGAAAGTTTTATTCAACTTTCAATTATCTCCATTTATCTTCCTTCTCACGACGTATACACAAATGTACACTACAGCCTGCAACAGCCACTTGCGCGGCTTTATTTCATCGGCCAAGGTGTCTACAACAACGGTCAGGAAGAGGCACGTAATGGTTGCATGTTCGGCACAGTCCAACCGATTGACGGCGGCTTGCACTGACCTACCCAGGGGGATTAGCGTTTTGGCAGGGAATGTAATGAGTCGAAAGCAAACCCTAATCAGAGTGACAAAAACGAGAAAAGTATGTGAATTCTGACGACGAGTGTAGAATGCTTCGTCGGCCTGAACAATTTTCTCGTAGTTTTCGCGTTTTAGGAATTAACCAGGTTTCAGAATGCCTTCATTTTTCGGACACTAGTATTCCTACCGATGACTACACTCAGAGAAAAAGCATGGGAGTTAGCAAATGAATTACTTACTTTTTAGCATAGAGACCACGGGAAATGAGGAGAGCGTAAGTAATTTATTTGCTAACTCGCATGCATGGCCAAGTAATTTTTCTCTGAGTGTATGGCGAATCTACACGATTTAAATTAATGAATTTCGCTTCTGACTTCACACTGTAGAAGTAGCCGTTTGATAAAAAAATTCACAAAAAAAATCGAAACAACCTACAAATGAGGAAAAGAGAATTTTCGAGATTGGATCTGCCTGACCTCGCAGCGCGTTTTCGATGATTCCAGCTTCCTCTCCAACTCAGCACGTTCCTTAGGTTTGGAATCATGTGTATTGACCTACCCTAGAATCTCGGCGAATGCCAGATTATGTCGCGTCCTCTCCGGAACCGTGCGGCACAACGGACAGACCACCTGTAGATGATAGTTTATTCGTGATTATTTGAGAAATAAAAGTAAAAGGTTTTATAGGAATACTATAGCAGCATTTTCATTGTATAATTAATTATTATATGAACATTTATTGATTGATATGCCGAAGTGGCTTACCATGGTCCCCATGCGCGTCACGCAAATTTCGCAAGTCGAATGGCCACATGGGAAGAGTGCCGGATACGAGGTGAAACCCTGACGGTCTTCTTATTTACACATGATTACGAATCTACAGAAGAGTGTGTAAAAGACGGATAACTCCTTTCACTGTTGCAATTAAACCGCTCCTTTTCTCGAATTTTGATAAGACATATGGAATGTTTTGTTTTCATACCACATCATTCCACAGGCCGGTCAACCTTCCAGAAAGGCCTTTGGAGTGAGAGAGCGTGTGAAATCGAGAGGGACTCTCTCACTTTCGCACACTCTCTCGCTCTATCCCTGTTCTGTCGGTTTGGAATCACGTGATACGAGCTTGCATCAGCGTGAAACAGGAAAAATCAATATGAAAGAACCGTGAAACTCAAGATTAAGTAGCACCTCATAGCATATTGGACAGTTCACGTGGAAGTCGTCTCTGAGACTCTCACTAATCTGCAATAAATATGTTTAAAATTTTAAAAAAAAGTACATAACTTGATGGGGCCGAACTGCGGAGCCAATATGTAAATGAACTGAAAATAATACGAACCCTTGTGAGACGTTCTTGTGGCAAGCGGGAAACCATGTAGTCAAGTGCAAGAAGTACTTAGCGGTAATGACTGGATAATGCGCCAGTAAAAGAGTTGTATGGCGTCCTTCCCTCTGGCTAAGATTCTTCACTCAGTTCATTGAAGGAAAAGGGCGACGAGCGAATAAATCTCTTTATTGCAACTTTTTCAATTGCGAATTTCGGGAGATGGTACCAGACACGGAAAGAGTACGAATGTTTGGAAAGATTTTTGATGCTGAAATAATGTCGCCTACACGCCATGGTAGATACAAATAATAATAATTTTAAACGCAAAAAGATCGCCAGAATTAAAAAAAAATTGATTTAAAGTGATTTATTTGCAAGATCGAAACTATTCTGTATTCAATCTTTCCCAATTTTGGCATTTTATCTTTTATCAGAACCGGATGTATTTCCACCTCTGGGTCGTTTCGTAACGCATCCACGCCCCTCTTTTTATACTCTGGGTTGAGCGTCAACGGGGGATCACTTTCGCATCACTCTCGGGTGTTTAGCTCGGCACATCAGGGACACAAAACCTAATCCGGGTCGCGGTCTCTCCATTCCGCACACTATCTCGTCACCAACCCGGACGGGGACCCGGAGACGAGCTATAAAACACACTACATCAGAGGCAGCCGCCACCGCGCCCCGATTTAAGCGCGCCTTGATCGAATCACGATGATAGGCGTAAAGTGACTCGGAGATGATAAGAAGTCACTTGTCGCTGGTGAGCGCCGCTTTTTGTCGAGCACGGAGTTTTATCGCCTATTTCCATCCAAAATTGGCATTTTCCCGCCCTTCAGTGAGTGATTGAGACTTTCCGCAGTTTGTATCGCATATTCGAGTCAAGCATCCGCACATTTTTAGCGTAATCGACTGATAAATAATCATCGACTGTCCCGGCGCCTGTAAACTTCCGTTTGATAAGGGGCGATAAGCCGCTCGATGAGTACCCACAACAAGCGGGTCGTTTCTCATTAATCACCTCTTATCAGCTTATCGCAAAGCGCTAATTTATGGTTGTCAACTGTGTATTTGCTGTGGGCCTGTCAACGCATGGTACCTGCCGAAATGATCAGAGCAGCTTTCGTAAAGAACAGTTTTTCTTACGAATATGCTAAATAGAAAATGTGCCATATTTATTCTAAGTTGTGTCCTTAACCTATTGATCTTCAGATGTTTCATTTTTTCGCTGGTTATCAAACATTCTAGGCACAGCATAAGAGAATGTGCGCAATCCCATTCCTTTCTCATCCCGTCTAATCCTCTTATTTGATCCTTTCAGCGTTATAGCGCCGTGTCTTATCGATATCACACACGCACACCCTCTATCATCCTCTAATGTCTATTGATCATCACATCTGATCGAAGCCTGCTCACACTCGACCTTTGCTGAATCATCCTCGTCATATTATTTTATCGATCGCTGATGATCTACCGATTCTCGCTGTCGTTATTGATTCTTCTTCTCCGATTATCACAAATCGGAGCAGATCGTGAGTTGTTATTTTGTGTATCAGTGTTGGGAATACCCTAACTAGCCCAACTAATTTGAGAATAAGCAAATCCTTTCGAAACTGGCTTCCCCATTTTTATGTTCGAAAATAGTTGAGCTTAGAAGACCATTGTTTCGAAAGGGGAGAACGAGACACTTCGTTGAATCGGTCCGAGTACTTTGATGTTTTACCGTTTCAGTTGTCTGCCCTTACGATTTCACATTCTTCAACAATAAATGCTACCACATCGGAGTGGATCCTTCGACCTCACTCACTGCCAGGATGCTCTGTGAGAGAATGAGCAGCGAGCTCGTGTCCATCCATTCTGATGAGGTATTTCGCACGAAATTACCTTTGTCTTTATTAACCTGCCGTTTTGTAGAAGTTTTATTATGGTTTGCTAGATAATTGAATTTATTACAATATAGGTTGCTACGTCTAGTGTACTACAAGTGAAATGTTGTAAGACTACAGTCGGTATGACTGTTTCGCTCCCTTAGCGTAAGTTTCAGATTTAGCACTAGGTTAGAAACTGTGGTAAATTTGGAATTCTCTCCCCAATAAGTCAGTTTCATCTCGAATGACTCTTTCCGTCAATGTATTCGCTCTTAATCCATTTCAAAATGAATGAATGAAATATTTTCAAAATATTATTTTAAAGTTTCATTTTAAGGAAGCTCAGTTCATCGTCTCTTCACACGATGGTCGTGAGTCGTGGCTCGGCCTCTTCTGTAATGGGTGAGCCAAAATGTACAATTTCTATATTTTTAAAACCAAATTTCCAATTATCATTTTGTGGAGAATCTACATTTTTTTTTCTCAATGTTAACGTGAAATCACAGATTGGCGATTTTTTCGAAATATTTAAAAAAAAATGTATGCTCCTCCGGGTGATTGCGTGACGCACTGTAATCTGAAATTGATGCCCTTCATAGTATCTTAGTTATCCGTTTACATACCATTTCATACATTTCATACATACAAAGCGCAGATTCTCCAACATGTGACATTCCAACATGTGACAAAATGACGATTCTAATATTATATTCATGAGAGTCCGCAGTCCAATGTGAAGTTTTACCACGTGCACTATATCGACAATTATCGACCCCGAGAGTTGAGGTCACAAGGGATGTACATGTTAGAGAGTTGGTTGGTGCCACGCGCAGAGTAATCGATTACGTGCTTGTTGCGCCATAGTAGCGTACGATGCAAAAATAATAAAATAAAATATAGCTTACAAATTTCCAGATGGGACGAAAACTGGGAGTGGTTGGACGGCTCCAAAATCGACTACGTCAACTTCGTGGACAATACGTCAAGTAAGAAGCATAATAGAGTCTTTTAATCCATCTTGCGCACCTCGTAACAATGTGTTTTTCACCACTGTTTTGCCTATCCAAGTATGCTTCACGGGTATTTCCTTCCGTCGAGTCGGCGTCGACTCTATTATTTCAATGATGGCTTAGTAGATTATTTGTATTGTTTCATAATTTCTGAAACATTCAAAAGAAAAGAAAATTTTAAAAGAATATAAATTGCTTACAGACACTGAAAATTGTTTGGAAGTGCCAAGCTCAGAACGGTTTGTGCTCAAGGATGATTTGCAGTGGTACAAGCGCGAAATGGGTGATTCGCGAAAGTGAGTTTTCCGGTTTTTAAATATCGAAATGAAACAAATTTTTAAAAAAATAAAATTTATTGATGGTTTAATCTTGCCGACAGATATACTGAAAAAGCATTTGAAAAAAACATCAAAATTCACGTGAACTGTTGATTGAAATCAAATTTTGCAAATAATTTTTTTAATAAAAGGTTTATTAAAAATAAGATTTTTTAGTTTCACCTGCGTGCGCATGCCGATCAATTGCCCTGAAAACTTCGAATTTCTGACGGATTCCTGGTGTTTTCAAAGCAATACAACAGCTATGATGGATTACGGAGTGAGTAAAGCTTACTTTTTTAAATGTAATATTTATAAAGAAATAAATTTTAGAACGCTACCATCTACTGCGAGGGTCTCGGTGCGGAGTTGCCGTCTGTCGAATCGGATGAGGTTTTCGATAAATTAAAATATATTTAAATTAAATAAAAATTTTAATACAAAAAACTGCTACAGGTCTCAAACGCGCTAGTAATGGCATTGGCGATTGAACAACCGGTGAAAGACGCAAATGTATGGATAGGATTGGAGTGCGCGCGAGCTGACAGTGCGTGAACCATTTTTCGTTTTTAATTTAAATTTAAAAAAATAATATAATTTCATTTTAATAATTCTCAATTTACAGCAACCTGGTACTGGTCCAACCAGGTGCCCTACTGGCCGTCACAGGCCCATTTTGCCGAGCAGATTAGTAGTGAGTACTATTAGAATTTTTTTTTAAAAAATCTAAGAAACCATTTAGAATTATGCTTAATTAGCCAAGCTAAACCTGATTCCCTCATTTTCCTCTAACTGAGAGTTCAGTTTGATGGTAAATTTGAATAAAATTTAAAACGAACCTCTTAATATGCATTTTGTTTTACAGACACTACTTGCCAGCCGTACGCCGAAACAAAGTATGCCCTGAATACTCAAGGCAAGTGGGCAAGCGTCAAGTACAACAAGCAACTGCCGTATACGATTTGCACCACTCGCGCGCTAGCAATGCCAACTGAGACACCGGGTAAGATATCATATTTTAACTATTTAGTAACTATCGATCATTTTTTTTCATTTTGTTGCAATGGTATAGAATTTATGTTATATTAATTAAACTCGCATGGTGCATTTGACCGATTTGAGAATGTTTCTTCACACCAGAAAGAATACACTTACTGTTGAGTGTATCCTTCACTGACACCTAGTGCATGATAAAATCTCTCGTTTTTGCACGCTCTCTCGATGCGCGAATACACTCAATATTGAGTGTATCATACATTAGGTGTCACATTTCAGTGCATTCGTTCTCTCTGTAATAGATAAATACTAAATATATTTTGTATTAATACTTTATTCTATTCCTTTTTATTAAACTTTACCTATTGCGAATATTATGTGTATAATACATAAACATAATACATAATACATAAATATACATACATTGTATAATACGTTGAATAATACATAAACAGACATCACCCGCTGCCCCGAGGGCTACAAGAAGTTCTTCGGCGCGTCTCCAGATGAGGACTGGTGCTTCGCTCTCAACCACCCGCTCCCACTCGGCAACACATCGAATTTCGAGGTCGGATATTAATTTATTTCTCTCTTGAAATTCATAGTTAAGTTTCACTGTCGAGATTAGAGACTGAAGAAAAATACGGACCAATCTCGAGTGGTAGAATAGTGGTAGAAAAGAAAAAGTGTGGTAGAATAAAAATATATATTGAAGTGACTCAAAGAAATTGAGGTTTAAAACTTGTCTTTGTTTCGCATGCCCTCGAAATATTGTAGTATGAGATGAGACGATGTTTGGAATACTATTTCCTAATCCAATACTCAATATTTCAGGCTGCAAAGCGTTTCTGTGAGGATCGAGGGGAGACACTTCCAATTGTTACTTCAAGCGCGGTATGTTTTCACTCCGCATGAAAACAATTAGGAAATGATCTAGAAAATAACATTTAAAAAAATTTCCATTTAACATTGCAGACTATTTTCGGAGGAATTCCTAATGAAATCGTTCAGATGACAATTTTCCTGCGCAGCATCCGCGCTTCTTTCGATTTTTTAGTACGCCGAACCAATTTCTGGATCGCGCTAGAGTGCGCCCAAGACGGTAATCATCAATTCCCTGATTAATTACCGTCAATCAAGGACAACATATGTTCAGGTGCATATAAATGGACTGATGGCACTCCTTTGGATGAAGGTTACGCGCCTTGGTTCGGCAATTCGGTACGCTTAATTATTTATATATTTTTGGCATGTTTTCACGTATTAATAAGTTTAAAATATGTATGCGTAATATGTTCCAGGAGTCCCGATGCGATGATTTCTACAGAACAGTGTTCAATTCGGACGGCAAGTGGTCGCAGCTCCCAGCAGAAGTTGGCCAGTCACTAATCGTCTGCGCAGTGAGGTATCGTAACCAGAGATAAAAGTGAATAATCGACTGCGCACTGATAAATACTGCTAATACATACTAAGAGATACGTTGGGCCAATTATTAGTCTTATTAAGATTGGTCTCTTTGTAATTCATGCTCTGTAAGGAGATCAAAATATGTTCATATTAATATTTTAAGATTAAACGTGAAGATAAATGTACCAGCCTGGATTGTCTCCTTGTCAAAGAAAGCATTTTCAGAGCCACGGACTCGACTGCAGAACCGGTCTTTCCTACTCAGCCAGGTACAGCTACACTGATTCGTTTATTCCACTGATTCTTTCAATATTCAACTGGTCTGGAAGAATTTAGGATATATGTACTAGGGTTGCCCGTTTAGCGTCGGTTTCGGTAATACGGCGTGTCTTTTTCTCTCGTTCGCTCCCCTTTATCAGCCGTATTACCGATTTCTCGTCGCTGATAGGGTCGTAATGCGAAAACCGAACTTGCATCCCTACTAGATACGTATCGGATTAGAAGTCTGGCGCGTTTTCCATTTGGATCAAATTTGGTGATATAATTATTGCGAACTTGTAAAGATATTTTGGCAAGTTACTCTACGCAAAAGGCTCTGAGAAGATTTTAATGCGAAATATGGCGAAAATGCGAGAAAAAATGTGATCGGAAGGTATATTTGCCCCTGGTGCAAACAAACACGTCTTTGATCTCTGTGTTCCCTCTGACCGTAGTTCGGGCAAGATATTTCGACAACAATTAAAGTGGCTTTATCGTCATATGTCATAGAGGCGCGATTGGCGATTTTCGTCAGATCACTCAGATTGGAAGACACATCAGCGCACCAGAACGCCGATCAAGCTGCAATTATTACAAATTTTCAAGCATTCGTCCGAAATAATAAAACGTTCCGTTGATAATCCGTGCTAAACAACAGATACGGCTGCGAGAGAGCATGGCAAAGTGAGAGACAGGTCGAGGTATAGAAAGAGAGTACACCACCAGTAGTCCATTTCATGAACGTATCATTTTAAAATTGTAATACAGATTCGCATGCACTATTCAGCCTTGCCAATAAACACAACTCTTCACAATTGATGCGCGCAAAAATATGCTATAACTTTTCAAAAATATGGTAAATTTATTGATAGATTCAAATGAATGAAAGTTTTAACTGACCGATTTAATGAATCCCTTACAGCATGTTTTGGTTGGAAAGGTACACAATTTTTTCCCGCAGTATTCCGACATGGATGTAGGGCCACTGCAACAAGAGTGATAATTATATGATTGCCTATTTTTCTGCCTACGTGCAAGGGCAGTTATCCGCGGCGCTGCGACAGATTCGGGTGCGGATCCAAGTTGAACAGGATCCACATTGTGTCGGGCAATAGCTGGGATTGGACCACTCGGACCAGATTCCGCCAACGGGATAGCACTGAGAGAAATAGGTAGTATGTAACAATAAAACACTGGAGATACTTAATATGATTAGTTGAATATCGCATGGGTCACATAACGGTCGAATCTTTGGCACACACTCCCTAATGACTTTTACAACCCATGGCAAATGATTGGAAATAGTCTCCAACTTGCCTGTTTCTTTGTAATTGTGGCTATGGCTCCGGAACAATCGTCTCGATCAACAGGAGTGTCGCCGATACCGCAGAAGAAATTCCTCGTGTTACCTGAATTAATACCCTTAAATTATTACAATTAAGAATGAAATATTCATGAAATGGACTATCTGTATGCAATTTGCACACATACGTCTCTGTGCCATGATATCACGCAAGCGGAACGTTTTATTAATTTAGAAGTGTTTGTGCAGTTGGTAATAGCTGACTTCTGATTACCATTTAAACACTTGATGTATTGCCCACAACAAGTTGGCGTTGGCCAAGGGCACAGGGCGATTCCACACGGACCTACGTCAGAAGCGGCGCCCCTAAATGATAATATTGATAATTATGATCTTGATATAATTATTATATAATTATATATAATTAATTATAATATAACTATGATCAGGCAATGATTATCATATTTATAATATGATATATAATACGATCAAACAAAATGTAAACATGTACTTCGTGTGTTTACCAAACGCTAATTTCTGGCAAACAACGGAAGCACGCGTTTTGACTTTCTTTGATTTAAATTTTTTTTTAAAGATGTTCGCAAAACAAACAAAAAAACGCACGTGCATGGGCATCCACGCGCTTGTGAAGTGCACGTTCTAGTGCGGGTGGCAGTGGCGCATGAGCCGCAAGTTGTTGGACAATGACCTGAGCCGAAGAATCCACTAGATATCCCCATCACCGAAATCTCCGATGGAAAATAAAGTATTGACTATTATTAAGTATTAACCGGTTGTCGTCCACTCGGACCAGATTCCGCCAGCTCTGCAGCATACCGGTGCCTGGCAAGAAGGATGTTCACAGATTAAATTTGACAAATAAAACATATTAAATTTAAGAAAATATATAGACAAAGGAGTGTTTGACTGCGTTGTGAACGAATAGAGGTAAACAAGTAGCTCAATACACACTAAACAATAGAGAAGATTATTACAGTAACTTGTGTTAGGTTATGCAATACCTTTTTCAAGTAACTTGTGTTAGGTTATGCAATACCTGTTTCAAGTATCGTACACCAATAACACTCTGAACAAAGGTGTGGCACAGTGTGGCACAGTGTGGCACTTTTTGGCACTTTTTTGACACTTTTCAGTCTCCCTTGAAATTCACCTCGAAAGAAGCTGATTTTATGGTGTCGCTTGTTTGCAATCGATTCATATCTAAATTTGCAACCTTTCTGGTAAAAAAATATTTAAAAATAATATAAAATACATTTTATAAATTAATTTTAAAAATATACAAAAATTCAAATCAGTTACCGATCGGCATGATTTAGTGTAGAGGTTACGGTAGAGCGTGCATGTGCACGGTGCATTTTCCATTTTGCGTTGGCGCCTAGCGCTTCCCCGCGGCTGTGAGCTATTTTCCCGCCGTTTATTTATTGATTATGTGTTGTTTCTTATCCTATTTCATTGTTCAGAGGTATGGTTTCAACCACGAGTGTTCGCCAGCCACTCGCGATCACTGTTGCGCTCATTCTCCACCATATCGCTATGTTTCGTCATCACTCAAATCTGGTAGTCTTTCAGTAGCTCTGCCTCGTCCTCGAGACGTCCAACGCGGTGTGGGGAGGAAGCGGATGATTAGGTGGGTAGTTTTCTACCTTTTCGTACGATTGGCGATAAGCAGAATCGGCTTGTGGAACCGTTGCAGGTTCCTTTTTGCCGCTCCCGCGAGCGGTCTGGCTTCCCGCCCGTCTTCTAGTGAAGGTTTGTCACTCATTTGTTCCTTTAGTGTGTAATTAGAACATTATGAGTGTCTATTCTAGACTTATGAACGTAATTGTAAACCTCCAGTAAGGGGTCGGGTGAGAGAGTGTGAAAAAGTGATATAATTTTTGAAATATTTTTGCATTTCGGTGTATTTCTCTGGTTTGACCGGGATCTCTTTTAGTCTTTCTTCAATATCGATTACAATCACTTTCATGTTTCGCCCGCCTCCCTCTCGATCGTCCGTCGCTGGTTCACTCCAACTTCGTCTCTTCAATTTTTATTTAATTTTTTTTCCGTGATGGTTTGAGGGAGTGAGAGACTCAAAGAGTGGCCAGACCTTTGTTCAGCATCCATTTCCTCTTTTCAATCGATAAGTGGTTACATTGGGGCTAGGATCGATACACGGGATTACGGTATGTCGCTCAATGATTTAGTGATTTGTATTGAAAACAGACGTATAATCAACCGTCCTACCATGTCTTTATGGGGGAAAAACACCTTTTGGGATTAGATTAATCAAAGAGTGCGGAAAAGAGCCATTTCTAGGTGTTTTATAGTCAATCGATAATCACTACCATGAAATTCTGCAGCATCCGATCCTGAGATTTCGATGTTTCTTTCCGTATTTTAAAAAAAGTTGGTCGCGAATGAATCAATCAATTTGTAATTTGACATGTGACAGAGAAGGGAGAGAAGTCACATTCTGAATTGACGGGAGTGATTACGGTAGTCTGGTGTTGGTCGGACCAGAGATAGTAAGTACTATAGTGTGGACCGGCCCGGACCAAGTGCAGGGGGGTTACGGTAGTCTGGTGTCGGTTCAGGACAGGGGGGACGCTTTCCGGTTGCCTACTGTGTACAACGTTTCACGCGAGAACTTTCGCGGACAAGAGAGCGGAGAGCGGCAGAGAAACTATTAAAGGGATCCGGCATCGAAAAATAAGTTATTTTTATTTTAAAATTCAGAAAATTCTAAGGATAACTGTGAAAACCACATATTTTTACGATTTTTTACAAATTAATTATGAATTTTCAAAGATTGCAAAATTCAGGTATATGGTAGCTCTCGCATCCGCAAACTTACGCTGTTTAGCGGCTGTAGAATCTCAAAGGGGATGATGCCGTAATATTTTTGCGTTTCTTTCTTCTGATTCGTACTCAGGGATACTGGCCATAATCGAATCAATTGCAAAAACACTTATTTTCACTTTGCTAAGGGGGTTTTTTTAAACTTTTGCTGCCGCTAAACAGCGTAAGTTTTGAGGATGCAGGAGCTACAGTACCTTTGAAACACGATTTTTTGAAAATTCATAATTAATTTCAAAAAAATCATAGAAATGTGCGGTTTTTACAGCTGTTCTTAGAATTTTCAGCTCTTTTGAGTAAAAATAGAATTAAAAGATTATAAAATTATGATTTTTTGGCTGCAAACTCCCTTTAAACACGAGAGAGCGTGTGAAAGCGAGAGAGCGCTAGACAGCAGTCTCCGCCCCTTTGTTGTTGTTTACTGTTCGGCCGCCCCGGATTTGAAAACCCTGCACATCAAAACCGTTCAAACGCAGGAGTCCCTATTTAGGGGGTGATGAAACGCTGTGCTGGGTAAGGGGTGGAGTTGGGTACCCGGGTTAAAGTTACCGACCAAGGAAAAATTCGATATTTATTTTATATTTTTATTCGATGCAGATGATTGTCCTGATTACTTGTTTGATGCTAAAAATGCCAGAAAAAAATTCCCAAAATTATTATGAGCATGTAAATGGTGTCCCTGATCCAACCTGATTTTCAAATTTTCGCGCCATTTCAAGCATACTGTAAGCAAATGTCTCAATCAATTCGACCGCGACGCTGCATGACGCGTCGCGGCTGTGAGGTTTTCATCCTTCTCCTCTCTTTTTCCGTCATTTGTGTATGATATTTCGTCGATTCTTAACGGCAGAGTTAATCAGATGAGTGCTCTTGACATTTTGAACTACACTTGACCAACATTTGATGGTTACTTGTGTTAAATTACAGTTTATCCTACTCGTACTTCTCACAACGACAAATGGACAGCAACTTCAACAAAAGTCATACTCCGAGATGATGGATTCGTCTTCCTCGTCTTCAATTGAGGCTGTTTACCTGCGTCGCGGTCGAATTGATTGAGACATTTGCTTACAGTATGCTTGAAATGGCGCGAAAATTTGAAAATCAGGTTGGATCAGGGACACCATTTACATGCTCATAATAATTTTGGGAATTTTTTTCTGGCATTTTTAGCATCAAACAAGTAATCAGGACAATCATCTGCATCGAATAAAAATATAAAATAAATATCGAATTTTTTCCTTGGTCGGTAACTTTAAGGATCACTGCAGGCATTGTCGATGTCAGGGTATCAATTCGGCAATCAAAAATTTACTGGCCCACAACTTGGGGATTAGGGTACGCCAGAGTTGGCTGACTATATTTTTTTTAAATCGGGGACTCGTAGTCAATCTGTAATGCTCCTCGGAAACTGAGCACGTTCTTTAAAAGTCTCTTTCTTATATAGTTAAACGAGAGAACGATGTGTATTAAATTTGTAAAATGATACGTTCCGATCGTGTGAGGTGCGTATGATAAAACATTTATTACACACAATTGTAGCGTTTTCACAATACAGATACATGAATGATGCAACAATGCAAAGGCAAACGCACACACACTCTCTCTCTCCGTCACTCGCTTACTGTCAGATTTGAGAAAAAAATGCAAAATATATTTTACATTATCCACCCGCACAATACATGCATGAAAAAATCCGTATTACAAATCAATAGTCAAAAGAATGTTCGCACTTACTCCTGGCGAGACCATGCCCTGCTACCGTACTCCTTCAGTACCAATCCGAAATCGGCTACTCTACATCCATGAATCCGAGCCGGTCTCAGCCTACTAAAGCACCTTTCCACAAAACCGGAATCAGGATACCGTACTGCTCGTGAACCGAGAGCGCACCTGGGTACCGTACTCAACTTGGATCGGAGAATGTTTCCGGCTACTAGGGATGCCCGTTCATCGTCGATTTCGGTATTACCGAGCTTCCGGGCGGCTTTTTCTCTCGTTCTCTCCTCTTTGTCAGCCGTATTACCGATCTCTCGCTGAGGGTCGTAATACGAAAACCGAAATTGCATCCCTATCGGCTACCGTAAAATTAACAGACCCGACCCTGTATCCTGCTGTGGAAGTTCCCTGGACAAAGCCGGCATCTGGCTATGGAACTTCCCGTGGACCGAGACAGAACCAGGCTTCCGATCCCGCTAGGACACATTGTATCGAGCTACCGTAACCTCTCCCCCTTGGACTTGTATCCGGCTACCACAGATTCAAGGACGGAACCGGAACCAAGCAACAGCGACTACCGTACTTCGTCCCACTCACTTAACTCACCGTACTCACCTCGGGCAGAACCTGTGGAAGCTACCATACATCTCCCTTTTGGATCCAGCCGGTGCCAGGCTACCAGACCCCTACTGTACCAAGCCGGTACACGGCTAAGACAATGATTCTAGACCGAGCCGGTGCCCGACTACCACACTCATTCTGGGCCGAGCCGATGCACGGCTACCACACTCCTCCTGAACCCAGTCGGTACCCGGCTATCAAACATACCCGAGCCGAACACCAATTGAGCACACATTCTCAATGCCAAAAGTCCCAGCAATCTCTATCCGCACATCAAAATAATGGAAACCCTAAATGTTCGATTCCTCGCCGGCTGGAAAATAGTTGTTTTTGAAAAACAATTTAAACTGTGAGTGCTCAGTTTCCGCGGAATCACCTACTCAGCAATATCGATTGACTAAACACCACTCACAAACTTCTCTTTTTGACTCTCAGTGGTAACGGTCACCCTCCTCTCTCACGAATTCAGCGAAACCGGTGACCGCCTGGTACCGCATCCCCGGTAGACCCGACTGCTACCGTACTCCCGGTGGACCCGACCCAGTACCAGGCTGTCAAACAACCTTGGGCTGAGGCGTATGTCCGATGCTGTAATCCCACTGGGCCCAAACGGTAATCGGTTACCGTACTACCCTTGGACCGAAACAGTACCCGGCTACCGTGCTCACCTTGGGCAGAACCGGTGGTGGCTACCATACTCCTCCCTTTTGGACCGAGCCTATGTCCGGCTAACAGACCCCTACTGTACCAAGCCGGTGCCTGGCTAGCATACTCTTCGTGAACCCAGCTAGTGCCTGGTTACCAAGCAACCTTGGGCTGAGGCGAAACGCGGCTACCCTAATCCCCTTGGACCGAGCCAGCATCCGGCTACCGTACCCCAGAGGACCGAAACTGAACCCGGATACCACACTCGTCTTGAACCTAGCCGATACCCGGATCACAAACGTCCCCTAAATCGGGCTGGTGCACGATTATCGTAGCACAGTTCGGCTAGTTTCCTCTTTCTCTCACTCAATCGATAATTGGAAAACTAATTTTCAGCGAATTTTGTGCCCCGGATTTTGTATGACAAACTGCGCACCTTTCCGTTCGAAAGCGTTTAATCGAAATACATCATTCGCGATGTGCTAAACCCTACAACGGTCTGGCACACATTTAAAAATAGAAGCATTATGCGAAAACTTCCAGACAACTTACGCTCTCATTCAAACTGCGAGAATAGGGGGAAAAGTGATCTCGAAAGAGAAGACATGGTGGGCGGCTCGCTGATTTGATTACTTGATAAGCAATGCATGTCTGTTTATCGACACAAATTACGTTGTCATGTTCATTATGCGACATACCGTAACCCCTCTATCGTAGTCTCAAACCAACAGTAACCAGGTATGCACCAGAATACGAACGAAAAGGCGCGCCTTTTTAAACAACCCCGGGCACAAGGTGCACTGAAAATTCAAAGCTGTCTCACTCCGCCTTACCTTCTCAAATCAAATAAAAATGAGCGAAAAAAGCGATGCGAGGAGGTTGCGGCGAGCGGCGACCAGCCGCGAGGGGGCGGCGACGGCGAGTGACGACCAGCCGCGAGGGGGCGGCGGCGGCGTGCGACGACCAGCCGCGAGGGGGCGGCGGCGGCGTGCGACGACCAGCCGCGAGGGGGCGGCGGCGGCGAGCGACGACCAGTCGCGATGGGGCGGCGGCGAGTGACGGACGACCGAGAGGGAGGCAGGAGACGAGCCACGACCGACCGACCGCGAGACGGGAGAAACGTGAAAGTAAATGTAATCGATATTGAAATAGTATTTAAATGAAATAAAGATTCGACAAAGAAACCGATCAGCGATGATTTTGAGCAAAATCACTCACCCGGTAAAACCAGAGAAATACACCGAAATGCAAAAATATTTCAAAAATTATATCACTTTTTCACACTCTCTCACCCGACCCCTTACTGGAGGTTTACAATTACGTTCATAAGTCTAGAATAGACACTCATAATGTTCTAATTACACACTAAAGGAACAAATGAGTGACAAACCTTCACTAGAAGACGGGCGGGAAGCCAGACCGCTCGCGGGAGCGGCAAAAAGGAACCTGCAACGGTTCCACAAGCCGATTCTGCTTATCGCCAATCGTACGAAAAGGTAGAAAACTACCCACCTAATCATCCGCTTCCTCCCCACACCGCGTTGGACGTCTCGAGGACGAGGCAGAGCTACTGAAAGACTACCAGATTTGAGTGATGACGAAACATAGCGATATGGTGGAGAATGAGCGCAACAGTGATCGCGAGTGGCTGGCGAACACTCGTGGTTGAAACCATACCTCTGAGCAATGAAATAGGATAAGAAACAACACATAATCAATAAATAAACGGCGGGAAAAGTGTTGTTTTGCGTATAAACACATTGAGGCGTATTGGCGTTTTGAATTGCCGCGCAGTTAAACGTTAGACTGCGCGTCAGCCACTTATAGCGTGCCTCGATACTCAGCAACGCTAAAGTGGCAAGAGTCGCTCTGCTCAATCCATTCTGGCTTTCGCAGAGCCTACCGACCGGTGTTTTCTTCTTTTCTTTAGATATTTTTGCGTAATTTCGTCATTTCGCGTAATCGCGTGTAACTTTTCGCTCAGATGGACGGGAGTGCGTCTTCTCTCGGTGTGAGCGTGTCGTCAAGCGTGTCTTCAAGCGTGCAATCGTCAATGTCGTCAGTTTCGTCACCATCGATTCCGTCGTTATCGTCGAGCGTGTCTTCGGTTTCGTCAGCGTTGCCTGTCTTCTCTTCTTCATCAGTCATCACGGGAGGTTCGTCGGTATTCGTCAGTTCTTCGTGTTTCGATCATCAGTTATCATCGGTCATCAATCGTCTATTGTCTTCGATTTCGTCATCGTCAAATTCGTCACTTGCAGGTCAATCGAGGGCGAGCGTAGCGGTTGCGCCTTCGGGCTTCTCAGCCCAAGCCGGTCACCAGCAGCCCTCCATCCCCGGACAAGCGTCTCAAGGAGCAGCTCGCGCCCCCGACCTTCCCCAGGATGCGCTCTCCTCCCTCCTACAAGTCCTCCGCCCCCATCTACAAGCTGCCCCTACGCACACCATCCCTCGCGTGTCGTCGCAGGAGCTGCAGGAGAGGCTGTCGACCCTCACGGAATTCCTCAACCAGGCAGAGCGCGTCAAGCACGGATCGGAGGACATGGATGCGCTTCTTGCGGCCATGAAGCAACGCGTCCAGCTCCTGGTTGCTTCTGAGAAGACGCCGGGTCTTCTCGATTCAGTCGCGCGTCTGCGCGTTATCCGCGACGCCAGCGATGGTGCGGACGCGGGACTGATCGCGGCGGCGCTGCAGATGTCGGAGAGGGAGCGTCCCTTCTCTTCAGCGCGGCGAGATCGTTCGAGATCGCCCTTTCGAGCAAGGGGGGAGGCGCGCGGCAGCTCCTCCTCCCGCTTCAATGCGCGTCGTCCCTCTCCGCCTCGTTTCGACGCCAAGCTCGTCTGCTTCAGCTGCGGCCGCTAGGGCCACAAGTCTCCCGACTGCCACCAGTTCTCCGGCCGGAGGTGAGGGTGTGGCATTTGAAGGATTGAGAGCGTCCTACCACTTCTGGGAGGGCATTGGTGCTTCTTCTTTTGTTCTGTCAGTAATCAGAGATGGGCTATCTCTTGATCTCCCGAATGGGATGGACCCCAATTACTTCACGTTTACAGGTAATCGGAACTCCGCTGTGGAGCAGGCCGAGTTCGTGGCGGCCACGGTGCTCGAGTGGCTGCGATCGGGAGCGGTGGTGAAGGCGGAGCCCGACGAGCCCCTCGCCGTCTTCCCCCTCTCTGTCGTCAGCAATGGTGAGAAATTGCGCCTGATTCATGACTTGTCGGAGCTAAACGAGTTCATCCCTAAAACAAGATTCAAACTAGATGATTTGCGTGTCATGTGGCATCTGCTGCCCATAGGCGGGTTCATGTTCTCCTTTGATCTCGCGACCGGTTATCACCATGTTGGGATGAGCGAACAAGCGTGTCAATTCCTGGGTTTCTCGTGGGAATGAGAAGGGATCCAGCAAAAGTTCAAGTTCAAGGCTCTGCCCTTTGGCCTGAGTCCGGGCCACTGGGCGTTCATAAAGTTGCTGAGACCCCTCATTAGCAGATGGAGAAGATTAGGAATTGTCTGTGCCATCTACATAGACGACTGTGTAGTCTTTGCAGACACGAGAGAGGAGGCACAGAAGGCAGCTACGATCGTGCACAGCGACATCCATTCGGCCGGCATGCGCGTTAACGAAGGTAAGTCGCAGTGGATACCTTCCCAGAGTGGAAAATGGCTGGGGTTCGACATAAACCTGAAGGAGGGAGTGGTCGAAGTGTGCGAGAAAAGACTCAGTAAGGCACTCGAGTGCATTAGGGAAATTCTGGCTCGTAGGAAGGTGTCTATGAAGTTGAGACAGCAGGTTCTCGGCCACATTGCTTCAATGTCTCTGGTTCTAGGCGATGAAGCGTGTCTGATGGCCAGGAGTATGCAGCTGGAAGTTGTGCGGATGGAGGAGACGAGCGAGAAGGCGACTCCAATGGACGAAAGAGAAAGAAGTGAGTTGAACTACTGGGAAGATAGGCTGTTGGGCAGAATATCTCGGCCTCTAAGGCTCACTAAAGAGGAGTGGTCGTGGGTTCTGGAAACCGATGCGTCGGCGGTTGCTTTAGGCTGGATACTGAGAGGCCGAGAGACCCTTAGAGGGTCCAGAAACCTAGACGAGGATGAAAGGGCGGGCTCTAGTACATTAAGAGAGTTGCTGGGAATCCGTTTCGCATTTCAATGCGTGCAGGAGATGATAGTCGATTCCTCTATCCTCATTAGGAATGACAATCAGGGGGCGATTAGCATTATGAGAAAAGGTAGCATGAAACCAGAGCTGAACAGATTAGCGGTAAATATGCTTATGGATGCGAAACGGGACGGGACTACTGGTTTTGAATGGATTCCTAGGGACTTGAACGAGGAAGCGGATGAGATGAGTCGGGAAGTCGATTGGGATGATTGGGGTATTCAACAAAGAATCTTCGCCTTGTGCTCTCGCAAGTGGGGAACTCCATCTGTGGATGTTTTCGCAGACGATCACAATACCAAATGTGATCTTTTCTTCTCCAGGTCTGCGGTGCGAGGGGCGGCCGGGATCGACGGCTTCAAGCAAGCAGCACACTGGAGGAGCAATCTTCTCTGGTTAGTGCCTCCCGTCTCGCTTCTGGGGCAAACGATCAGAATGGGAAAGGAGAGGAGGAGCAGGGCAGTGCTGGGTTTCCCACTATGGGACAGTTCCCCAGCCATGCCCCTCATCCGGTAGAACGGAACGTGGGCTCCGTGGGTGCGAGACAAGTTAGTATTCGGAAAGGGAGCGGATATTTTGACAACAGGTTCCGCCCCCGAGTCCACGTTCGGTTCGACTAAGACTACCTCGGAGTTTGCTATTGTTTTTGCTGACTGGTCCCTCTAAACAACGGGGATGGTGATGTATATATGGTGTACAAATAGTAACCTCTTTGCATTTCTGCTCTCAAAAAGCCAATTGCCTCAATGTGTTTTGTTGCAAAACACAGTTTATCCCGTAATGACGGAGAGAAGGAACAGAACGAAGGAGGGGAGGGATAAGTGTTGTTTTGCGTATAAACACATTGAGGCGTATTGGCGTTTTGAATTGCCGCGCAGTTAAACGTTAGACTGCGCGTCAGCCACTTATAGCGTGCCTCGATACTCAGCAACGCTAAAGTGGCAAGAGTCGCTCTGCTCAATCCATTCTGGCTTTCGCAGAGCATAAAATTCCCGAAACCCACCACCCCTAAAGGGAAAGGGGAGAAGAGGGGTGCTGTAAGGAAGTGTCATGTATCGTTGTATTCAGGCTTCCGTGGCGCGCGTCTGGAGGAGCTGCCGAGGGAGTTTGCTGGCGGCGGACTCGGAGAGCTGGGGGAACTGGCGGAAGAAGCGCTACGAGGGAGTCTCGCTCCTTCCACTGTCACCGTCTACTCCAATTCGGATCGAGCGAGGAGTAGGAGGAGCTCAGTCGAGAGTCAAGGGGGCACCTTCCTGCTCTAGCCCCCTCTCCCATGTGCCACATCCCTCTTCTCCCCTTTTTAGCATTTTCCCATCTCGCTGTATCATAGTCCTATCTCATTCCTCCGATTGATCGTCATGTAAATTGTCTCCATTTTCTTCTATCATCATTACTTGTGTATTGTGTTCCGGTCGGTAGCGCTAAGCTCGATAAAAGCCAATTGCCTCAATGTGTTTTGTTGCAAAACACAGTTTATCCCGTAGTGACGGAGAGAAGGAACAGAACGAAGGAGGGGAGGGATAATAGCTCACAGCCGCGGGGAAGCGCGAGGCGCCAACGCAAAATGGAAAATGCACCGTGCACATGCACGCTCTACCGTAACCTCTACACTAAATCATGCCGATCGGTAACTGATTTGAATTTTTGTATATTTTTAAAATTAATTTATAAAATGTATTTTATATTATTTTTAAATATTTTTTTATCAGAAAGGTTGCAAATTTAGATATGAATCGATTGCAAACAAGCGACACCATAAAATCAGCTTCTTTCGAGGTGAATTTCAAGGGAGACTGAAAAGTGTCAAAAAAGTGCCAAAAAGTGCCACACTGTGCCACACTGTGCCACACCTTTGTTCAGAGTGTTATTGGTGTACGATAACTTGTGTAGGTTGCGCAATACCTTTTTCTCTTCTACAGCTGAGGAGCACTGGAAGGGGGGATCGACGGCCGTAGTTTCTCCACCACCGCAAAAAAAATATCGGGTGTTACCTGAACGAAATCGATCACAGACAGCTGCACTATTGAGACGAATAACGGTACCGTTGAGAGACTTGACATGGTGTCCACAGCACGTCGGAGTTGGCCACGGGCAGAGGGCGATTCCACACGGTCCAATATCCGATGTAACTCCGCTGTAATCATATCGGAGTGAGTAGAGTTCTCTTATTGGAAGAGATTTCTATAGGAAATCCAAAGGAATTCCAATGTTCTCTCATTCTCCGCAATCTCTAACCACACTCGCGGTGACTGTGTATGCCCTTATTGGAATTCCGGAATCAGTTCTGCAAACCGAATCCTAGGGGTTACAAACGGTCATGAGCAACCTATTGTAAATAGATGTTGAACACGTCATATCGACGTTAAATGCACTCCAGAACTCCGCTGGACATATCGGCATAGCCGCATGTGCTCAGCTCTCATTTCACCCATCACCCACCTGCATGTGCATCCATATGATGCGTATTTGCAGGTTCTTGTGCGGTGCGCGACGTTGCAAGACCCGCAGGTGGTCAGACAGTGGCCAGTAGTTACCCACTCTGTCCAAACGTCGACTGTAGGACAACAGGATGGCTGAAAATAGAATTGATTATATCCGGGCTTTATGATAGTAGCGTGCTAACGAAAAATAAAATTTCGTATGTTATTTAGTTATTATTTTGTCTCAGATTAGGCCTCTAAAGTTTGCACAGTTTACCGGCATATCGATTTTGTGCAACACAGAGATCTGGTCCGAATATACTCACTATACTACTTTTTTCAAACTTCAACTCGCCCTCTTCTTTATTGCAGTAGTTGGTTTCTGAGTCGTCGTGGTCGTAGCAGTTGTTGTCTTCTTTTTCTTCTTCTTCTTGGTCGTTTTAATCGTCGTCGTCGTTGTTTTTACAGTTGTCGTAGTCGTTTTTCGATCAATGTCTGCAGATGAAGAAAATAGAGATCATAGGAAGAGCAGAAAACATGGAAATTCGATTGAGAAAACAAATGTGTATGCATCTCTAGAATCGCATGTTGAACTAGTGGTCCATTTGGTGGTCAGACTAGTAGCATATGGTGACCGGACCAGCAGCAAGTGATGGCCAACTAGTGGCCACCCACTAGCCGACCGTCACTGTATCCTACAAGACAGATATGGTTGTTATGATGTACTAACGTCTTTGTGGCGTCTCCTCTTTTGGACTAAATGGACCATCAGCAGGCCGAACGCAGATTACCACATGCCTGAAACAATAATAACAATAACCCAATGTTACATATCTTTAACGCGGCAGAAATGCGCGAATACAAGCACGATTGGCTTGTGTTGCATGTAGACAATTGATTCAAGTGAATTTCGGGATAGTTGAGAGTAGGATATAGTTTTGTTCATTTTCTGTGCTTACTTATTATCAATTTCCGATGATTCCGAAACCGCATATTTCACAAATGCTTCTTTCTTCGATCCGGAAATGGTTAAAGCCTCATCTTCAGTACACTCAGGACGTTTAGCCGAGGAACCTTGAAGGGAATAATAACATTCAACACACACAACGCTAATCTCACCAAAGAACCACCGGAAGTACTGTACTTTGTTACTAACGGCGACATTCCATTTTCCGTCGAGGGAACTCTGGTCGATCCATGCACGTTCATCGCCCGATACAAACTCTGATATTCAAACGGATAATTCGATAATTCTGCCTGCTGTAGCTACTCGCAGGTGTATAAAATAGCCCCCCCCCCGCTTTTATATAGACAATATGTTATGGCAATCAACAATCCAAGGATGATTGCTTTCTAACACTCATATTTGATTCTTCTTACAACCAACTTGGAGAACCAAAGAATAAAATCCAGACAGAGTCAGAACATCGATAAAAAAATGAACAGTTCTTACTTGCGATCGCACTGTTCTCGTTGTCGTTAGATACCACCGGCAGTTTAGAGTTCTTTTGGCTGTTGCAATAGTTGCTTGCCTGATGTGAAAGAAATACATGAAAAATAGTTTACAGATCGATATTTGGCTACATCTGTCTAAACGATGTAGGCTTGACCACCCAATATAGTACACTTACTGTAGAAGCCCAGCAAAAATAATCTAGAGACCTCTATGAATTCCATTGGACTATCAGCTCGTTTCACACATTTTCCTGTAATCGTTCTCTGCTCGTCGGAATTACAAGTGTGCGGGTTGTCTGAAATAAAAAAAATCGTAATTTGCCATTCCCGTAAATAATTGGATTAGATTTCGTCATTTCGCACGATCTATCACAGATCTACCGCTGTAAAGAGTATGCGAAATGAATTGTACTACTCCAATTATTTACCCGAATTTCAAACTCTGCAACAAATTATTCCAAAAGCTGAAAGCAATCTTACCATAGCGACAAAAAACATTCTTGAGTTGGCCGCTGCTCAGATCGGTGTGAAACGTTGAGGGCTAAATTATAAATTAGTTAGCGTTTAATAGTGTTTGAAAATAATTGGATTAGATGTATTCATTTCACACACTATTATCTTCGGTCTACAAGTGAGAAAGTATGCGAAATGAAGAGATCTATTTCAATTATTTCTCCGAATTTCTAGCTCTAGCAGATAACATACATCCACGAAAAGCTGGTTTAGAATGGGCTTGAATTGAGGACGCGTTTCGAAGATTGATCCTGGCAAATTGGAGTGGCAGATTCCCGGTGATTGGAGTGGCAGATTCCCGGTGCGCGATCAAATGAAACCTGAAAACATGCATTTTTGTCGCCTAGCAGTGACATCGTATCAAGATAGTAGAGAATATCAAGAGATATTTGATTTTACTTCAATTCAAGAAAGTTTTGGCACCATTGATTGATTGAAACCTGGTTGGGAATGAATAATATTATTAAAGGAAGACGGTATTCCAAGTAAATCTAACCTTAGAATGAACAGTAAAATAGCAAGTATGCTCTTGAAGAAGTGATCGGAATTGAAGGGAATCACATTTCAATTGGAACACACGAGCTGAAATACTTTATAACTGATATTTTAATAAAAAGAAATGATTATTATACCGTTGTGAACTCTGTAACCTAGCTTCAGTGAAGATTCGGTGGTGGCTTGTTGTATGAGAAATAGAAGAAGAAAGAGAATCAGCATGATACTCTCTCCGACTTCATTTTATTCGATCTGTGAACGTTAAAGCGCATATTTACAATCACGAAAAGGATTCGCAAGCACCACTCCTCACAATTGCCCATGCAATCGTGTTGATAGATTATACATAGAGCTTCGATCGAAAAATAGGCGAGATCAATACACAGTCTACTACTGTATGCATAAACGAGAGTTGTCCCAACCAATGACTGCACATAAAAACAACATGTCTACATCTGAAAAACGCTGGAGGTCTATGAAACCCGATGTGGGTTCGTAATCCACTAGGATTTGGCGATTTTTAAATTCTTAAATTCTTTTAAATTTCTTTTAAAGAAATCAAATTACTATACGCAAAAAGCTCTGACAGTGAGTAGCGGGCGCTACTTTCAAACGAATTATTGGGAAAATGAGAAAATAGAGGAACCGGATGGAATGAGAAAAAGGAGAAAAAGACAATCAGAGATACAGAAGTTCTGACATCATAACAAATGTTATTTTCTCTCCCATTATAATTTTTTTCAGAATCAGACAATTGCCCCTCTGGCATGCATGAGCTCACGGACAAGTGGTGCGGAGTGTACAGTGAAATTGGAGCGTGGACGTGGAGCGTATGTGTTTTCCCCCTCAAATATTTTTTTTTAAATATTTTGTTTTCCCCTAAAAATATAACGAATGACTGCACATAAAAACAACAAGTCTACATCTTGAAAAACGCTGGAGGTCTATGATGAGGGTACAGTAGGGATTGGAGTGCAGTGATGAGGGTACGGCCAAAAGGTGTAAATGTCAGTATAAATAGCGAAATCCTTATGGTAAAAGCGGCACTTTCAAGCAGTTGATTAATTATCGACATTCAGGCGGCAGTGAACTACTGCGCAGAGAGCGGATACGGTAGTGTGCCTTCCGTCGAGGATAAAGAGGTGTGATGTGACGCAAAAATTTAGATAAATATCTTTGTTAATGGGGGAAAATTCTGTACAAATAAATTGAAGATTCTAAGAGCTAAAAAAACCTGTTTGTATTATACTTAAGGTAAAGGTAAAGGTCTGTTTGTATTATACTTAAGGTAAAGGTAAAGGTAGTTCCGTCTTCAGCATACTTTCATGCGCGAAACAATGCGCTTTTCAGTGTGCACGCAAACTAGGCATATACGGCATAATCAGTCACTCAGTTGCCAGCCGGCGACCACCGCCCTTTACTCCTGGTTGTAACACCAGTACCAACTTGGACCAGGCTTGGTAGACCTGTTGGGGTGGTCTGATCTTTTGCGGGAGTCGAACCCGGGACCTTGCACCGCTCAGTCGAGCACACTACCGACTGAGCTATGCCCCTTGTATTATACTTCATAGACATGAAAAAAGGTATTCGTTTTACCGCCGATATTTCTTGAAAGAGAGACAGAGATCAGAGGGTATGTCTAATGCCGACTTCCCTACTTCTTCAGATAGCAGCGGCCCTCGAGCTCGAGCGGCAGAACTACATTGGGACGGATCAGGAGACATTCTGGATCGGAGCAGTATGTTCGCCTGATGGTTCGCTTCACATTTTTTTAAATTAGCATTTGGCACTAGGAAGCAGGTTTGACTGTAATTTTGGAAATTGAAATTTACATTAGAAACATAGCTCACGATCCTCATCTTTATGCGCAGAGGAGGAGTACGGTAGCGATGGAGTGTGGAAGTGGATGGACGGGACGGAATGGAATCCAGACTACACCCACTTCATTCCTCATCAAGGTTTGATATGAAATTTATTTTTTATTTTTAGCAGTTTGAAATGTTATTTGTCTACAGAACTAGAGGCAAATAGTCAGAATATCACAAAATACACGTAGTTGAACTTAATTACAGATTTGATTATTATTTCAAAATATCTCGCAGTAACACCATATATTTGAAGGTTCCGTGAACTGCACGCTAAGCAGTACGCGATACGTCTTTTCCTCCGACGGGAAGTGGCTGGCTGTTGACGGAGAATCGAGGGCACTTCCCTTCGTGTTGTGCACCGCGCCGTGAGTGGATGCTTTAGAAAAAAAAACATTCGAAGAACTTTACTGTAGTTTCTTGAAAATATCAGAGACTATCTGAGAGGATCGAGATACGGCCGTACAAGGAAGCTTAACCTATGCTGGAAAAATTACCAGAGGGCATACTTCACGCGTAGAAACCGAAAATCGACCTTAGAAGTTCTGATTCTCAAACCCGGCAGAGATATGCCACTGGGTATGAAAAAACGGCAAAAAAATATTTCGAGAAAGAGGCGTCAAACACCCCTATATAGCTATATATTATGAAAGCTCATCTGAAAAGAAGCATTTTCGCTGTTGAACATGTCTTTCTAACTATTATTTGAAAAAAGTTATAATTTTTTTAATGTTTGAAAAAAAATTAAAATATTTTTATTGGTTGCCAGTGGGTTTCTTTTGTATTCGATTCTACGTGAAAAAATAAGTTTGTGTAATTTTTTTAGCTGGATTTGACGTACAGGTACTATTTTTAAAATTTCGTCGAATGAGCCGGATAAGCGTATTTTTAGTAAACGCGAATAACCAAACCAAAGCATTTCTCATCGTATCGATGCCATTCGTGCTTAAATACTATTATTTATTAATACGAATATTTTTCCATTAGATAATTTGTGTTTACAACGTTTTATAGGCATCTGAAAAAAATAAAACGCAATAAATTCTCCGAAAATGACTATTTCGTATATATCAATTTCCATCGCTGATCTATACTGTCAGATTGGTCACAAATCGTGTATCAATCTTTTAAATGTTTTTTGAAGTGTGTCGCTCAATTATTGACTAAAAATCGGTAAGGCAAATAACGAGAAAGAAAAACAAAATTTTTGACATTTCAGAAATTTTCAATTTTATGACTTCTTTTATTCGATAGCCCCAAATTAAGCCCCAAATTTACTATAAACGCGGGTCACCCTGATCTTCAATATTGATTAATGTAATGTGGTAGCTCAAAAATTTTGCATTCTTTTTTTCTGCGATTCCACGGTACAAGATTTTTCAAATCGACATTAAGGCAATTGTAGCTGCATCCTGCAGTTGATTGCATGCAAGAAATTTCAGTTCAAATAGAAAAAATATGAACTAACTTGAAAAAAACAAGAAAAATGAGTTACAATTTCACATCTTTACAGTATACTTTTTAAAAATATTTTCTCTTTTGGGCATGCGAATGATGTGAATTTTATTTAAAGGGGCCAGGCATCGGAAAATAACATATTTTTAATTTTCATATTTTTTCAGCTTTTTTCACTATAGTCTAATGGAAAATGAGATACGGCTGGCCCTGCTCTACTGTGTTTAGTCGCTAATTTATAACTATTTTCAACAAAAAAAATTTAAAAATATGCTGTTGTTAGTATTAAATCCGAAAAAATATTCTCTTTAAAAATATAAAAATATTTTCTTTCATTTGAAAATAATTTTTTTTACAGTGAAAAATAAGTTATTTTCAAATTAAAGAAAGTCCTCTTCCCGGAAGAATGCTAAAAACTGCAACTTATTAAAGATTTAAATTTTTTTCCAATTTTTACCTTTTCTACAGCAGCGGGTTACTGTAGCGACTACACCACAATTCAAATTCATAAAATTCGGTTGAGTGCGTTGAATCTGGGTGCGGTCAAAATACCAACACTCCTCTTTTTGTATCGAAATTTGATCCTCCGATCAAAATAAATAGCTTTCTGTCTTTTCAGAAATTGGCGATTCACCGTTCCTGAGGCGAATTTCTAATTAAAATAACTATTTATAAATAAATGATAAAAATTTAGTTTTTTCTTCATTTTCCATTAGAATATAGTGAGAAAAGCTGAGTAAAAAATTATCGAAATTAAAAATCTGTTATTATCCGATGTCTGGCACTTTAAAGAAGGAGTATCACGAATCTCCAGCTCCCTCTTTCCTCATCTCATATGTTTCAATGACACGGTCGCTTTCTCCTCGTCCACCCTTATCCCTCCCTATCATTTTTGAATTCATGCATTCAGGGTCAGTTTGGCACAAAGCCAAACGCGAATAACTTTGTTCAAACTTATCGGCTGAACATGCGGTTTGCGGGGCTCTTATCTGGAACCCGCTTACGATAACCCGACAGTGAGAACTGAATTGACCAAAAGTTCGTGGGACACCACCTTTAATATAAAATTCACTTCATTCGCATGCCCATGACCCTTTAATGAATTCTGCCCTGACCTCGAATATCTATTGCATTTCGCAGTTTTAGAGTCAAAAGAAGTCATAAAATTGAAAATTTCTGAAATGTCAAAAATTTTGTTTTTCTTTCTCGTTATTTGCCTTACCGATTTTTAGTCAATAACACACTTCAAAAAAACATTTAAAAGATTGATACACGATTTGTGACCAATCTGACAGTATAGATCAGCGATGGAAATTGATATATACGAAATAGTCATTTTCGGAGAATTTATTGCGTTTTATTTTTTTCAGATGCCTATAAAACGTTGTAAACACAAATTATCTAATGGAAAAATATTCGTATTAATAAATAATAGTATTTAAGCACGAATGGCATCGATACGATGAGAAATGCTTTGGTTTGGTTATTTGCGTTTACTAAAAATACGCTTATGCGGCTCATTCGACGAAATTTTAAAAATAGTACCTGTAAGTCAAATCCAGCTAAAAAAATTACACAAACGTATTTTTTCACGTAGAATCGAATGAGCTACAAAAGAAACCCACTGGCAACCAATAAAAATATTTTAAATTTTTTTCAAACATTAAAAAATTTATAACTTTTTTCAAATAATAGTTACTAAGACATGTTCAACAGCGAAAATGCTTCTTTTCAGATGAGCTTTCATAATATATAGCTATATAGGGGTGTTTGACGCGTCTTTCTCGAAATATTTTTTTTGCCGTTTTCTCATACCCAGTGGCATATCTCAGCCGGGTTTGAGAATCAGAACTTCTAAGGTCGATTTTCGGTTTCTACGCGTGAAGTATGCCCTAGGGTAATTTTTTCAGCATAGGTTTGGTGTCCTTGTACGGCAACTGGTGACAGAAACTCGATCCTCTCAGATAGTCTCTGATATAGCCCTGATTTTACCACGTGTATTGTGCACCACGAAAAAGTCAGAAGTTAATGGTGCTCTTTTGCAGTCGTCTCAACCTGTTCACCACTCCTGCGCAAACGGAAGGCCCGCCGAGTGAGCACCTCTTTCCCTTCCGAAAACCGAACAATTGCAGTTTTCCGTTGCGATCTGGACTGGTTTGAATTCTCGCCCGGATTGTGCTACAGTATGCGAAGTCATGTGATGAACTACAACACCTCGTATACCGTATGTGCCTCGGAAAACGCCGTTCTGCCGTCGATTCAATCGCTGGAGGTAAATATCACAAATTCAGGAATACTCGTACCGAAAAAATAATACGTTCCGCTGGTAAACAAAAGGAGTTGTGATGAAAGTCCAGCTCATACTGCTGATGTCATTTATGTTAACATGTGGTGGAAACTCCGTTAATTAGGCTTCCAAATGACAGTTCGAATTTTTGGATTTACTCACCTCAGATGATCGGCGAAGAGGGTGTACGTGACATGAAGACAACCCAGCGCATTTATAAAGAAATGAGAAGGCTAATGAACACTAGCAACTGTGTTCTTGTTCAACTGTGTTCAACTGTGTTCTGTGTTCGTGTTCTTGTTTGGTTTTGAAATTATATGAGAGACTATCTGACTCAGTCGAATTAATCTTGGCACAGCAGGAAAAAAGAGTTGATGAGATAAACATGTCACATTGTAGTATGACCGAGGTGGAGTTGAGTCATGATATGGAAAAAGTGCAAAAACGTTTCTACGCCTCAGGGCATGACGTCACAGGAATTTCCGATTTTTCAAAAACTTCATCGAATGGCTTAATGAGTGGTACCAATCGATTCCTCATAAAATTCTAAGACATTTTCGACTCCATGAAGTTTTCGCTAATTATTGATCTAAGCCTGAAAAATTGATTTTAAAAAAAATTTGTTAAATTAAATTATTTTTATGTTGTTTGCCTGTGCAAGTGAGAAGATTTTATTTGTGATATTCAATGCTACAACACTGATGGTTCAACTATGTGAAGGGTTGTTCATACGAGTTCCATCAAGCATGTTCAGTAAGCTGAAATACATGAGTTCTTGGAATTATGGTGTACTTACAGTAACCCGGAGTAATTTACAAATATTATCCGGCAGGTTCGGGAGTCAGGCCGACGATAGTCCTAGTAACCTACTATTGCGTAGTTACCCTACAATGGGTGTTGCGGCTTCCAGAGCCGTTTTGATAGCATTGGGACTTTTTACCTTGTCACTGTAAGTACACCATAATTCCAAGAACTCATACATTTTCAGCCTACTGAACATGCTTGATGGAACTCATATGAACAACCCTTCACACAGTTGAACCATCAGTGTTGTAGCATTGAATATCACAAATAATATCTTCTCACTTGCACAGGCAAACAACAGAAAAATAATTTAATTTAAAAAATATTTTTTTTGAAATCAATTTTTCAGGCTTAGATCAAAAATTAGCGAAAACTTCATGGAGTCGAAAATGTCTTAGAATTTTATGAGGAATCGATTGGTACCACTCATTAAGCCATTCGATGAAGTTTTCGAAAAACCGGAAATTCCTGTGACGTAATGCCCTGTGGCGTAGAAACGTTTTTGCACTTTCCCCATATCATGACTCAACTCCACCTCGGCCATACTACAATGTGGCATGTTTATCTCATCAACTCATTTTTCCTGCTGTGCCAAGCCTCTGAAGAAACATGTCGATCCACTCAGATAGTCTCTCATATGATGGGTGAAACGCTATAATCAACACAAGGTCAACTTCATAATCTGATGAAACTTATTCCTTTTCAAACAATATTTCGAAATTTAGTTTTCTCTAATATATTTGAAATATGTAGAGAGATGGTTATGGCCACAAAGTGCTTGAGTTTTAGTAATTGAAAATAGTAAATTTCCGTTGAGGTTACTAATATCTTCATTGACGCTATGCGCAAACTGGAGCGAGACAATATCGGATTCTGGCTGGGATTGGAGTGCGGAGATGAGGGTACGGTAGATTTAGAAGTGATGAAGTGGTTACGGTAGATATGAAAGGATACGGTAGTTATAGAAGTTATGAGGGTGGGGTGCTTTCACCAAAGAAGGGACAACCTTTCGTAATTCTTATCAATCCCTTCAATTTATGAAAATTTAAGGAGATTTCGAATGGGCGGACGGAGCTGTTTTCAAGTACAGCCGCTTTAATGACCAGGACACCAGTGAGGTTTCTTCGATAACGTTACTGTCGGGCATGTCATTTGTAATTTTGAAATTTTAAATGGGATTAAAATGAGAGGATAGAGAAACTTGCTATTACATTTATAAAATGAGACGATGCTAAAAAAAGTCAAATCACGGACTATCGTTTACAGCACATGCCACATGATTCCAAACCTACAGACCAGGGTTAAAGCGAGAGAGTGTACAAAAGTGAGAGAGTCCCTCTCAATTTCACACGCTCTCTCACTCCAAAGGCCTTTCTGGATGGTTGACCGGCCTGTGGAATGAGGGTAGTGATGAGTTCAATTCCAATAAGTTCCAATAAGGGAACCCTAGATGTTACATTTTGACATTTTGCTCGGTCGTATGATTTCAAAGATGTAATGTTCCTTCGTTCAGCCAACTGCGACCCGAATTCGACGACCGTTTACTACTTTGATAAATATGGCGGTTGGAACGCGACGAAGATGGAGGACTTGCGCTATGCTGTCTGTGAGAAACCAGCCCATGAGGAGGTCCCGACCCCGCAACCCGGTAAATTCAACAATAATACTTGATTGATAATATAGAATAATTGAATAATGATACTAGTAATAATTGCAAACATTACCAGACTAAAATGAATTCGCAGCATTGACAAACTTTGAAGTAGAAAATTGTGATGCCGTGGAACACCAACAAGGGCGAAAAACAACACCTATATCGCTATATTTCACGTCAAAGCCGGGAAAAATACTGTTAACTTTCGTGTATGCGATACTCTGACGGAGTAAACAATGAGTGAATGAATATTTGAGTTGCGTGTGACAATTCCTTCTCTGATGTCGGTGGGTGGTGCTACTCATTCGATGGGGAGGTCGAGCAACTCGACATGAGCAATGCAGAGCAGTTGTGTGACGCGGAGAACGCGGAATTGCCATCAGTTGGCGATCAAATGGCGAGTTTGTTTTAAATCGTATTATGTTCTTCTGAATAGCTATGGTCTGATTTCGGCGATCGATGAAATGTGTTTTATTCAATGATTACTGAAATACTGAAAACTATACTAACGATACCGAAAAGTTATTTTGGGAAGAACAAATTGTATTCTAAAGAATAATTTTGAAAATTAATCAAGATGAAACACAATATGCCTAGACAGTATGCGGAAGACAGCGGAAGACTAGACAGCGGAAGATTGCAAAAATGTTTTGTAAAAAAGCTTTCTCAGGTCAACCTGCGACTGTTGCACGAGGCCGCTGGGAGCATCTTCTGGCTGGGCATTGCATGCGATGAGAACGGTGTGTTTTACATTATTTAGCAGAATTTAAATAAAAAAGTATATTTTAATTCATTTTACAACTTGTATTTGATTTTGCTGCATAACAATTATGATATTTCTTTCAAATTTTTTTTTTTTTCCTGCAGGCAAACTGTCATGGATGAACGGCGAACCAATGCTCTATGAGAATTTTGACAAGGGTCAGTTGTGTTTCATCGAGTTTTGAAAAAGATTTGCCGGGATGAAATTCTGATTGATTGCTGAAATGTCCTATAAATAAAAAAAGGCTTTCTAGTGAAAAACTAATGGATATTACCATCAAAAGTCTATCAACATCCAAAGTCGTTTGAAAAGAGAAAAAGAGTAATGTTTGTGCCAGCTATTTAAACACATGAGTCCTTCAGCTATACCCTGCAAGACAGTATAGCTTGTCTTTGAATTGACTTGCCAAATATAGAAATCCATTCATTCCAGTTCTCCAACCCAACATGAATTGCGTGGAACTTGATGACAACATGGGATTTGCTTTCAATGAGGAGGGAATTTGGATACCATTGAAACGCACGAACGAGCTGACGATGGTGGTCTGCATGAAAAGGTATGAAGCGAATCTACAGATGATGCACAGAGAGAAAACATACTAGGAATACGACATCAAGTTGGCACTCCTACTAATATATAAGTAGGGCCTACTAAGGCCCTACTTATATATTAGTAGGCCCTACTTATATATTAGTAGGCGTGCCAACTTGATATGTTTTCTCTGTGTGTGGGCTAAAGAGCGAGTATGGGAAATTGGCTGAGCGTGACCCGGATTCTGCCACCTCCTCATTCCCTCACGCTACTTCTTCAAAGGTTGAAATAGAGAATGTAAAACATATTTGCAGCGGGCAACCGTTCACGCCTACCGTTCGGACGACCGCACCTACTACTGTAAAGACAACAACGACGCCTACGACTACAGCAACAACTACCGTACCTACTACCACGACTACGGTATTAACGACGAAGAAGACTACAACCAAGGCGCCGCCAGATGATGAGTAAGCTGTCGCTGTAATCATATTTCAAAACAATTTTTATGGATTAAAACGCGTTATTTGTAAGAACGTCGGATGGGGTGGCACAACTCCTTCAAAGTGATCACCCAGGGCTCAAACTTTTTTCACACATAGCCTGAGGTGTAAATTAAATTTTAAAAGTGAAAAATTAATGAAATGTCAAAATTTGAAAAATCGATAATTTTTTTTACAAAAAAAAATTTTTTTTCAATTTTTTTCTTTTCCTGTTACATATTATTCGAAAGAGCATCAAAAGTTATGTATAAATCGATAATTTCACAAGAATCGAAGCACTCTGAGCGAAAATAGGTGATGGTATACTCAGAAATTTGCCGTTTCTGTGAAACTTTATTTTTGACAAAATTGTTCCCATGATTTGCGAGCTTCAATTTTGATATATATTACGTGTTTTTCATCGCTGAATATAAATATCATAATCTTATTACATATATCCTGCATAATGGTAGTGGCATCTTCTCCAGACCATGACCACCCAGTTGTCAATTTCAAAAAGGAAATGCGTAAAACTTTTTCCCCCGGAACGTTAGCATCTATTCATACACGCCATTCGAAAGAGCATCAAAAGTTATGTCTAGAACAATGATTTCAGGAGGATCAAACTACTAGGAGCGATAAACGATAATCCCATTCGCAGAAATCGAATTATATGGCTAGGCTAAATATTAACCTCTATTATCGTTCAATGTGATCGCCCAGGAGTCAAATTTTTTTCTCATTCAGCCAAATGTGTAAAGTAAATTTTAAAAGTAATTTGAACAATAAAATTAAATTTTTGAAAGATCGATAAAAAAAATTTTTTTCAAAAAAAATCAATTTTAATTTTTTTGTCGTCTCATATCTCATTCGAAAGAGCATCGAAAGTTATGTATTATTCCATGATTTCGTTAAGTTTTGTAACGTCCAAGCGAAAATATAGATAACACTCTCTTCAAAAATTGAGACTATTCGAAGTCACATATTTTTGTTCATTGCATCCAAATCTGCATGAAAGTGTGGATTTTTACATAACTTTTTATGCTCTTTCGAATGAGATATGACACGACACGAAAATATAATAAAATTAAAATTGATTTTTTTTGAAAAAAATTTTTTTATCGATTTTTCAAAAATTTAATTTTATTGTCCAAATTACTTTTAAAATTTACTTTACACATTTGGCTGAATGAGAAAAAAAATTGACTCCTGGGCGATCACATTGAACGATAATAGAGGTTAATATTTAGCCTAGCCATATAATTCGATTTCTGCGAATGGGATTATCGTTTATCGCTCCTAGTAGTTTAATCCTCCTGAAATCATTGTTCTAGACATAACTTTTGATGCTCTTTCGAATGGCGTGTATGAATAGATGCTAACGTTCCGGGGGAAAAAGTTTTACGCATTTCCTTTTTGAAATTGACAACGGGGTGGTCATGGTCTGGAGAAGATGCCACTACCATTATGCAGGATATATGTAATAAGATTATGATATTTATATTCAGCGATGAAAAACACATAATATATATCAAAATTGAAGCTCGCAAATCATGGGAACAATTTTGTCAAAAATAAAGTTTCACAGAAACGGCAAATTTCTGAGTATACCATCACCTATTTTAGCTCAGAGTGCTTCGATTCTTGTGAAATTATTAATTTATACATAACTTTTGATGCTCTTTCGAATGATATGTAACACAACAGGAAAAGAAAAAAATTGAAAAAAAAAATTTTTTTTCGTAAAAAAATTATCGATTTTTCAAATTTTGACATTTCATTAATTTTTCACTTTTAAAATTTAATTTACACCTCAGGCTATGTGTGAAAAAAGTTTGAGCCCTGGGTGATCACTTTGAACGAGTTGTGCCGGATTCCTCAAATTTCACTGCGGTCTTACAGAGAACGCGTTTTAAATTTTTATGGATTACGCTGAAAAAAGATGGAATCACAGTGGGCCGATAAGCGTGACAGTAATTATCTATTCATAATAAATCAGGCTCATAATAAATCAGTATGAAGCGAAAATAGCATAAATTCGCATATTTTAGACACACGCCTGAGACTCCAGACGACCCTACCACACTTTCAACGACGATGCACGCGACTACAACGCCTACCAAAGTGACAGAGTGAGTGCTCTCTCAGGACGATCAACCTTAATTGAAAAAAATCATTTTTTTCTAGAGGCGTTATGTAATGCTGACTATTTATCTCTTTAAACTTGCTTCGTTCGAAACAATGGATGAAAAAAGATCTAAACAAAGGCTTGTTTATAAACACTTTGTTCTTTTCACTTTCGACATTTTTCGTGGTCTCATTTTTGATATCTATATTTCAGTCCCATTCACTGGTGGATGTACCTGGTCATCGGGATCGCGGCAGTTCTCGGCATCTTCACTGTTATTCTTCTCATATTCGTTGTTCGCCACTACTGTAGGAAGAACGGTGGTGGCACGGCGCCTGTGATTGTGAGTGAGCAGTAGTGTTGTTATTTGGAATAATCCAATTCGCGAATAACAAAGACTTATTCGCGAATAACCTTTGTTATTAGCGAATAGAATTATTCCAAATAACAACACTAGTGAGCAGACCATACTTTTTACATTTTTATTCTTTATTGAACTATGATAACCACTTTTTCAATCCTCAAAAATAGGGAAAGATCTAAGTCACGCTTTGTGGCTCGTTAAAATTGGCATTATCATTTCATAAAAGTGAACAACCACCCACACCATTGCAGATAATCGAAGACGGCGAAGAAGTCTACAGAAAGAAGTCGACTAGATACGCCATTTTCCCGCCAAAGTAAGTTTCGAATTCACCGCTGTGTTTCATCGCATAAACAGTAACCGAAGAGAAGCAGTCGATTCTTGTCCTCCGAATACGAAGTTACAAGAATATCAAACATTCAAGTTCATTGATTTTTCAGGTCTGATGACTGGGAAATAGATCGGCGCTTCGTATTGATCGATTACGATAAGAGGCTGGGTCAGGGCGCATTTGGCAGCGTCTATCAAGGTTTGATTCATCATTTTATAATTAAAATCAATTCACGATCAAGCTTTAATTGTTTACAGTATGCATATTAATTTTACAGGGAGAGTTCTTCACAAGAACCTGCCTACGGGCGCGAGCAAATCGATAATCGAGATGAGCGCCCTGAAGAAGGGCAACGACATCGTCGCTGTCAAGATGCTGCACGGTAATTTCTTTTGGCTACGGTAACGTATGACTACGGTAGTCCTAAGCTAGCATTGATTGAGTTATCGTTAATATTTGTTTTCATATTACATTGGAAAATTCTAGAAACCGCCGACAAGTCGGCAGAGTTGGAATTCCGCAATGAGATCGACCTAATGAAGACGATTGGCTACCACGAGCGACTAGGTTGGTTCATAAATTTGATTTATGCATTATTGTTAGGCATTACCTTCAATATTCATGTCAGTATCCGCATTTAATATGTTTCAGCGAAACCTGAAAGAGGGCAGTGTCAAAGGGGTGATATTCAGCAGATCCTCCACTTATAGGAAATGATTGTGTCTGTCTGTTTGTCTGTCTGTCTGTCTGTCTTTTTTTTTTGCTGCGTGACGGACATTTTTCCATTTTCGCCATGAATCGCTTCAAATTTGCGCAATCTTCTCAGAACCTTTTGCATATGATAACTGCTCAGAAAACCTTTCAAAATTTTAATATGAAAATCCGCTAATTTCATAGCCAAGTGGATAACGCGCCATACTTTGAATCTGAGACCCCAAGGTTCGACCCCCGCCGCGGGCAAACATTTTGCCGCATTTTTCGCAAGTGCCAGAAGTGGTCCTAACATGTTTTTGAACAACGTGAAACACGTTCTCACCTGTTTTGCCGAGTTTTAACTTGATAAATCGAAAATTTCGAAAAGTGTCCAATTGATGCGCAGAGCGTAGGGGATCACAGGAAAAGTGTTTTGCGATGTCAGAAACGTGTCTGAACGTGTTCTAACATGTTTTAACGTAAAAATTGAAAATTTCAAAAAGTTCCCAAATGAACCGGGGAGCGTGGAGAATCGCGGGAAAAGTGTTTTGCGATGTCAGAAACGTGTTCGAACACGCCAAGGAAATCAACATACGATATCCTGCGTTTCCGTTGAGAACGGAGCCACGAAGTGGCGTAGTGGCAACTTTTTTCGATCGCTCTCAGCCTCACGAGCCTTTTGCAACGGAATAAGCCAGTACTCTTTCTAGCGATTAAGATTCCCCAACATCCTAAGCTCTCCCTTGACCGTACTTGGAGCCGGCTACCGAGGTCCCCCTGGACCGTACCTGAAGCAAGCAACCGAGGTCCCCCTGGACCGTACCTGAAGCAATCTACAGAGGTCCCCCTGGATCCAACCTGCAGAACTGTGCATAGAGCGTAGTGTACGCATAGAGCGTAGTGTGTTTAACCTCAACACATCCCTGCTAGTTAGATTCGTACAATCAATACAACAAACGACACTATTATCATGAGTGCTTGTCTTATCAACACCATCTTCTGCATCTTGATCTTGACCTTTAGTATTGCGGAGAACAATAGAAAATTTTTTTTTTAAAAACATTAGGGCACAATTAATTTGCATACTGCATAGGAATGCGTGTTCGGTATTGATATTACGGCCCTTTGGACGAGAGATCGCTATTACGGCTGATAAACCGAAGAGAGACCAAAAAAGAGAAGTGTGAGAGTACGGCTAATGCTGAACCAGCATCCCTGGTGGTACACTTTAACATCGAGTTAAACACTACTTCAGTAAATCTTCTCGCTTGCGTCACCGACAGCGCGCCGGTCCTGCTTATCATCGAGTACTGCGTCAACGGAGATCTACTGCAGTTCATGCGAAATCGGTCAGTGATAAACATGTAATTAATAAGTGAGAAATCAGAGCAGTATTCTCACGCTATTAAAAATACACAAACACTCGCTCAAAATAATAGAACGTTCCGCTCCCAAACAACAGATATCGATGCAAGAGAGCATGGCAAAGCGAGAGACACGCCGAGGTATAGATACAGAGTACACACTCTAGTAGTCCATTTCATGAACGTATCATTTTTAAATTGTAATACAAAGGGAAGCATGTCGACCGTTGTTTGTTGTATTATTATATTCGAAATAGTTGCACGAATCAGTGACGAGGGATGTGTTTCAGCAAAATTCAAAATGCATTCATTCTTGTTCGGGGCGGTACGGACCATGCTTGCAGGTAGAATGATACAACAAAAATAAAGAATTGGACGATTTGGGCGCTACCAGTGGTTCGATAAGGGCATTTCTAATAAAGATACGCTTGGAATGAAGATTCCAGTTGTTGTCGGCGCTATTTAAAAATTTCATTATCGTAACTAATGTGGTGTTAGTTTTCGGAAAAAGGAAACGGAAAAAGGCCAAGATTTGAATTCCCGCAATTTCTTATCTCAGTTCTCCGTGGAGCAATCGACTCAAAATTTCGTTTATAGGTGTAAAAGGGTCGAAGAATGTTATATTCGAAGTTTTGAGTCGATTGCTCCACGGAGAACTGAGATATGAAATTGCGGGAATTCAAATCTGTTTCCTTTTTCCGAAAACTAACACCACATAAGGTCGCACCGAGAAAAGAACTGACATGGTCTCAGCGAAGTATTCCTTAATTATTAATTAGCCATGTTCTCTCCTGTTTCAGACGAATCTACATGCTGGAGCACGAGGAGGATCTCTACATCGACACGGCAAAGGTCGTCACTCAACGAGATCAACTTATGTTCGCCATGCAGATCGCCTATGGATTGGTGCGATTTTTTTGTTTTTTTTCCTTTCTTCCATTCCCCCTTTTTTGTTACGAATACAATCGCAACTTTTCTTATCAATTCCATGTTAACCAGCAGTATTTTTTAAGTACTTTTGAAGAAAAACAACATCTTTCACCTATTCCAGGAATACCTCTCATCGCGAGGCTACGTTCACAGGGACATCGCGGCCAGAAATATCATGGTTGATCAGCACGAGACGTGCAAAATAGGCGACTTTGGACTGTGCAGGGAGATGGGAAAGGAGACGGAGAACTACCACTCGAGGGTGCGACAAGTTTCATTTTCCAAATATCTCATTAGTTTCTGACCACCTGTGAAGCATTTTCTAATTGAAAATAAGTACTATTTTTATAGAAATGACATAATACAATACAATTATCGATGACAGGGTGGAGTTCTGCCTCTTAAGTGGATGTCGCCAGAGGCAATAGCCAAGTACGAGTTCTCTACTGCGAGCGACATGTGAGTGATTGCAATCCATAACTTGTATTTTACAACTGGGCCCAAACTAAGCGCCCAAAGCACGCAAAATTTCCGTCGCGCCGCACAGCATCCAGTTGGCACCATGCCAAGAACGTCTCTCGTTGTCTGACCCTCTTGTTCGGCGCGCTCTCTCGCCATCTCTCTCTTTCTCTAACTCGTTCTCGCCGACTCTGTTTCGAATGCTGTGCGCCAGATACGTTTCAAGGAGTACTGCAAATGAGTGTCGCCTCATTCGTGATAATCTCTTGACGAGTACAGTTTCATGTAGAGAAAACACTATTCGCATTCTGTCGTTGCATGTGATAATTAACACATAGCGCACTCCTTATTTTATCGAATTCTTTACGATTGTTCACGATTACTGTTTATGCTCACTTTTACCGTATCCCATCCTCCGTATTCCGTATCCCTCATTACAGTTGGTCGTTCGGCGTTCTGCTCTTCGAGATCATCACGTTGGGCGGCACTCCCTATCCCGAATGGCCGGCGGCAGAGTTGCTGCAACGACTAAAGAGAGGGGAGAGAATGGAGCGACCGGACAACTGCACGGACGCAATGTGAGTAACATTTAAATAATAATGCTAGAAAAAAACACTCAAATTTATGATCCATGCTTGAGGGTGTTAGATGAAATTCGGTGAGAAAATATCAGTAAAAAAAAGGTGGGAGAAGTATTACATTTATAAAATGATACGAACACACAAAAAGTCAAAATGGTACTTCCTGTGTTTACCAAAGCGAGAGAGCGGGCAAAAGTGAGAGGGTCGCGTACGTGCCTGTGTGGTAAACAACGGAAGTCCGTCATTTGACTTTTTGGTGTGATCGTATCATTTTATAAATGTAATATGTACTACTTGTGGTTATGTGGGACACCGAACTTGCGTTCCTATTGTTGCATGACAGGCATGGTAAACTTGGCTTCGGCCAAGAGCCCAAACTAGCTTAATCGGTTCATATGGCAGCACCTAAACATTTTTTTTGCAGGTTCGCTCTTATGAATCTCTGCTGGATGTCAAATCCTCCTGATCGACCGCTGTTCTCGACATTAAGGAAACGAATAGCGCAGCAAATGGAACAGGTAATCTTAATTTTTTTTAAATATCATAAATTAGAAATTGAAAATAAAATAAATGCAAATCAAGCCTTTAGTTTCTGGAAAAGGCTGCGGAGGTCAATGCTCTAAATTCAAAAATGCAAAAAAAATGGTTGAGAAACTGCTTTTTAATTATGATGTCCTTACAAAAGATATCCATATATACCCTTACTATGAGATGGAACATGTTATTTTCAAGCTCTTGGCGAAGTTCCTGGAAAAGGCGCGTTTCACTGATTTTGGATTGCCTTTTTCTCATGAAACATCGAACAAATCCATAAAAATGTTCTTACAATACGTTTATCATTCCAGGTGTCGCCAGACGAATACTATCTGAAACTCAACGCGCAAGCGAATTACTATGCGCCGAGCAGTCAACTGGAGGGAGAAGCGTGGCAGCTTTAGAAAATAAACACAAAAATATTTTTTTAATGAAAAAAACGAACAAATACAAACAAATCACAACAGGTCAAATTATTTTAGCGATAAACTCTCAGAACGCTGAGTTATAACACGCATTTGTTAAATGTATTAAGCGCTGTCATGCCAATGTGTCATACAATTTTCGTGTAAATTGAGATGCTCGATAATATTGTTATATTTGTTGAACTATATCAGGACATCTTCGATAAAATCGGAATAAACTTTTTTTGTGAATGATTTTTGTGAATGTTTTTTGTTAAGAATGATAATTTATACATGTTTCAAGCAATATCTTGTTTTGAAGCCCACTATGATGTTCTGGACATTATCTTCATCTCAAAAGGGCTGTCCTTATAGACCTTGCTACGACAAGAGCATGAAATTAAACAAAAGTAATTTAGTATGCGTGAGGAATCAAGTCAATGGGGGAACATTGGGATGGATCCTTAGTTTACTGGTCAAACGATGCATGCTTTCTGATTCCAAAAGTCGAAAATCACTCCTCTTCTATTATGCTTGTAAAAGCGCCCAATTTGCGTGATGAGTCTGTGTGATTTTGTCTGACTCTATTTATTTAATCAATCTCGCAAATAACATGTATTTTGTTAGTGGACTATAAATGTGATATATTGCAATTTCAACTTTTTTCAGTGGTAAATAATTATTCGTGAGCTTACAATACTTCTAAAAGTGAATACATACTCACTACATGATTATCAGTAGTTGTGCGAATGTCAATAGCATTGAGAATTTCAAGAGTATTGATAGGTCCTTTCTCAATACTATTGAGGTTGACCTCTCTCTCTCCTCACTCTCGATACTATTAAAGAGAGGGGAAAGGGGTGCGTGAGAGGCTCCATATTATTGATATTGAATTTGCAACCCTAGTGATTGTTAACACTGCCGAAAAGCAACAAAAAAAGGTACGAAAGGCAATAACCAATCAATCGATCAACAAATCTTTTCGTATACATATGTCAAACGAATGTTTGACATTGCTTTGCTCTAAGAGCGGAAATGAAGACGTCATATTTCGTACCTCTGTGTTGCCGAATTGATCATGACTCGCACTACTTAAGCTATTAGTGTAAAATATTGTTGGAAATTGTTGAGCAATAGAACAATGTGTTTATCGAGTGTATTAATTAGCCAATAGAGAATACAATATCGTATAATAATTATTCAATATTTAGTACATTGCATCTCAATTATTCAATATATTGAATACTAATTGGTTAACATTTTAATAAATAGTAAATAAAATGTTGTATGTATTATTGAAATTTTAAAATATTACTTTCTTGAAAGGACTATTTGTGTGTGCAAACTTTTTCACTTTTTCGGCGTGCTTTCTCATGCTCTTTCTCCAGCGGAACATTTTATTGGTATTGTTGTGCATTTCTAATATCCGCTCACACGTACGACGGTATTTTGATCTTGTCTCAACTTGGGAATATGCATAAATTTGAAAAATTCGTCCCGGATGGCAGATGAAAATATGAGTGAGAGAACGCCTGGTGATAGGGTCTGTAATAAAAATATTTTAAAAAAAATATTTTGATCCAAGATCCAAGGGTCTGTAATCAAAAAAATTGGTTCCCTGAATAATTGGTTATAACACTTAATATTCTGAAAATTCCGCGCAAAAATAGTTTCATATTAAAGCAAGTAACTCACAGACTCACAGGCGGACAGACAGACTTCGGAATAATAATCGTACTAATTAAGTACTAATTTGTGATACCTTAAGATCCATGAGCCATGGTTGATCCCAAAGAAAATCGTCAATATCCAGATCGTCGCTTAGGAACGTGTATTTAAACTGGAATTAATTTACAAATTTAATTATGTTGTACACCTATGTGATGTAATTCTTCAATAATAAATATGCGTTCAGCTAGAAGCACAAATCACGGATAACCAATAAAAAACGATGTGAAAACAAGCCCTAACAAAATCATTTTTTTCAGGTTCTGCTTCATATTTTCTGCATGTGCTCGCCGGTTAGTGGCCGCCCACTAGTCGGCGGGAATATTCTACAAGCCAAACCAACCGACCAGCAGTCCGGCAACCGACAATTTGTTGTTATAAACTACCTGGTTAAGTGTCGTGGGCAATCCGCAAGCAAACGTGGTCAAACCAAGCAGGAAAAGGCGCACTTCGATTGAGGATACTGCAAAAATTTCAAAATTTATTGTGCCGTACACAGAGCGGACAGTTGTTTGGAGAGCGTACTTCGTTTCTTAACAAAACTCCAATTCTCCTCCTTCCTCACGCTTTTCGGTCAGCACACGAGAGTACGCGTGTAATGGGGAGTTTGGTGATCCGTTCCCTCGGATAGAAAAACTTGGAGAGCGTTCTCCTAACAATATTCATCGTGTACTCTTCCACTGATCACCTCTTTTTGACGTCCATTTCAGTCGCAGAACTGCTATGGCCAGCAGATTGAGGCTGATTGTTGTAGAAGAGCAGCCCAGATAGAGGTAGACTGACTGGACTCGGGTACTTCTCTGCAAGAGCGCTACTTTAGCTCTTCAATATCATTGAGTAATAGATGTCGGCGTGGCCAGATAGTACTGACGATTAGAGATGACCACTCGAAAAGTCGGAACGAAAAAAAACAAAGCGTTTCGACTCCGTTCCGGAACAGTTCTTTGTTTCGTTGTTAATCTTCCTTTGTTCTCGAACAAAGGTTATTTCGAGTGGTCAACTCTACTGACAATGATGCATGAATGCTTTGATGACGCAGATGAGACCATGGTTTCACTATTACATTTATAAAATGATACGATCACACCAAAAAGTCAAATGACGGACTTCCGTTGTTTACCACACAGGCACGTCCGCGACCCTCTCACGTTTGCCCGCTCTCTCGCTTTGGTAAACACAGGAAGTACCATTTTGACTTTTTCTGTGCTGGTATCATTTTATAAATGTAATAGATGCTTCGTTGGTTTTCTAGGACAAACGGCTACTAAGTAATTTAATAAGATGAAGTTAGTCAGTGGAATACCACTCCATAATACTGGAATCGTTAGACAGTACATTCAGAAAGCCAAAACCATTGCGGCTACATTATCCCACGTAAGTGATTTGTTGAATCAAAAGTCACCCAAAATTGGTTCTTGACCTTATTCAAGTACATTTCAACGATTTTCTTCCAAATTGCCAATATTTCCTTTCAAATTTCTGAAGAAAATTACTAATAAATTTTAAATATTTATTTTTTTAAAAATTTGAATTCAATACCCAGGGTCGAACTGAGTGATCGTAGTCGAGAGCATAAACAGTCCCGTTCAAGTATGGATCAAACCAAACAGCAACGTCGAGGAGGTGGTAGAAGGAAATGAAGGGAAACGAGAGGATTACGGAAAGTGCGACCCAGAAGAAATAGGACCAGAGCTTAATGGAATTGTATTATCGCTATAGCAAAAAACCCAAAGTGAGAAGAAATTCATAAAATTATTCAGAAAAGTGAACTGTAGATTTCTCAGAGACAAAAATCCTAACTTGAACTGGCTCTCAATTTGATCCGCCCCTAATATGCAAAGAGGCTCTACTTACATCTTAATTGGCGGGTCAACTTGTGTGCCTATTCTTGGTAGGATTTCACTCATGCTAAGGAGAGATAAGTACGTACTCTTTCATATTGATCGTGCAAAGCTAGTGCCGTGAGTCGATTGCATGCTACGAATATGTTCACGTATTCCAGGCACGCGTCCCCATAGGGAACACTGCTGAAAATATCGGAAATTTGAAAAGTAACTAAAACAGTTCAACTGTAGCGGAACCAAGAGAATTCAATCTGCTTTTCGTAACGCGACTGCTCTACGGGGGCTAACAGGAAAGACCGGTTTTCCGAGGACTACGTATAACGATAGTTATAATAAACTGTTTTGACTTAAATACAGAAGGAAATAGTGAAGAGAAACTCACAAGAACAATGCGCTTGCAAGCCAATTTTGAGGAAAATTTGCGTAGAACGAATTTATCTGCGGAAATAAAACCAGCCGATTCATGACCGTGTTAGTTATTGTGGAGATAAGACACTGCAAGCTATTTACATTTAGGTCCTGTTTTGTACACTTAGAGAAATGTATGTCATATATGGCTCCTGAACTGCGTTTTTATGTCATATATAGATAAAATAATGTTATATATCACGTACAAACGCAGTTCAGGAGGCATATATGTCATACATTTTTCTCTGTGTAGCAAATAAATGATGAATATTTTTTTTCTAGAACGTTCGAGAAATACTTTCTATTGTTTGTAATTAAATTTTTTTTAAAAAAAAAGACTTCAAAAATTCCATACCACAACAGCTTCAACTATGAACAAGGAAAAATAGCTGGAGCGAAATTGTGCCTTTCGCTTGTTCACAATGATCAGAATCAGTTGAATGAAGTACATCGTGAATAAAATAGGCACGTAGATGGCGTAAATTATTAGAACGATTAATGAAGTATCCATGATTGGCTGCTTAGAATTCTTCTTCGGAAATTTTCGATGCCTATACTCGCAGAAACCGTGAATTCTTGAACAAATTTGCAGAGCTTGCTGAAATAGTTACACTAAGCAGATAATGGTCTCTTAGCACGTTCACCATGAGTAACACCTGCAAGGCATACCTGTCAATTAGCCCGAAAAGTAAGTAAACGCCATAATTTGAATGTTCCTTTTAAAAAAATAGGGTGATTCCCAGCGTTTCCACATCCATTTGCCACGCTTTTTGACACACTTTGGCACAACGACGAATGTGAACAGGAAGAAAGGAGTCGATAATTATGCGGAACATTTTCCAACCTATTCCAGCACAAAACAGTGTAGATTGGAGCCGCCGATTTTAACATTTCATTTTCTTTTAAATTGGAATTCTTCCTTGTGACATTTTCCTATTTATGATGTGCGAAATGAAAATCTAAAATATGTGGGGTTGCTGTAACAAACTGAGCAGTATGGACACATAACTACCATTTGCGAGTTGTTATAATATATTTATCGAGTGAAAAATTAACTAATCAGTAATGTATTTTGATGTATTATGAGTGGCACTATCTGCTCAAAGTCACGACTGTGACGTCTCTTATGATCTTTTGTAAACGCAAAAATTTGAGAAATTCTTCCCGTATTGCAGAGGAAAATATGAGCGAGAGAACACCCGGGGAAAGAGTCTGAAGTAAAATTAGGATTTCGACTTTAGGCGGTGATCGATTCTACTTTCAGTCAATAAAGAAACGAATAGGTACTAATGAATAAACTACCTTTAGATCCATCAACCATGCCTGGTCCCATAAAAAATATTCGATTTTCATCACTCCACCGATCGACGTGTATTTAAACTAAAATTTAAAAATTATATTTGTAAGTGTGATTGTTACATAGAACATTAAAATATATTTGACCTTGCTCTACAGAAATACAAACGCGTTCGACTAGGAAAACATTTTACGATAAAAAAAGCATTCCTACTCTGTGTATTATTTTCTGTCTTTTCCTCTGGATATTTCCGTCTTATGTCATTGTGTATAATACCTGGGTAATTGTCATGGGAAGTCCGCATGCAAAAGTGCTTAAACCAAGCAGGAAAAGCCGTACTTCGATTGTAGACACTGTAATTTGTTTCCCAAAATGCCGTCTTATATATCATTATCACAACTAATTCAATTGCCCGACACACAAAAGCAGTAGCTGGTAGGTGAAACAAGCCTCTATCAGGTTCCAGACCTCCGGAAAGGGGTAGGCCGCTGACCTCTTTCTGGAGGTTTACTCGGGCGCTGTCGAATCATCTTTTTTTATTTTTTATTTATTTGATACACCCGCGAAGGGTGTGACGGCAATTAAAGAAACTATAAAAAAAAGAAATATATAAATATGAATGAATAAGGATGAGGAAGGTGAGGGGAGGGATGCAGGTTAGACAGGGAGACACAATTGACCACTTATTGGGATGAGGTGGACGAAGCCTCAGAACGGGGAGGGAGCCGTTCGGATCCATATATGTGATGTGCTAACCTTTCTTAGATGCCCATCTCCACCTTAGAACCGCTATGACTAGAAGATTGAGCACCGCTGTGGTAGTAGAGCAGCCGAGACAGAGGCGCACAGACTGGACTCTATTGCTTCTCTGAAAGTAGCTCGAAAAATTTTCAAAAAAAACTCATTGTTTAATATATATTCCAACCCCCCAAACATGCTCCTATTCAGATGTAAATTTTATCGGCAACAGAAAATAACCTGTTTCCGCGAGAGAAAAAACATGTTTCCGCGTTCGCGGACTTATTACTGTATTGTTCTCACCCACGGTCGTACAGAGTGGTCGTAATCGTTAGAGTAAATCGTTCCATTCAACTGTGGATAAAATCGAACGGCGACATCAACCAAATGGTAGTAAGAGATGAAGGGAAATGAGAGGATTACCGAAAGTGCGACCCAGAAGAAATAGGACCAGATCTGAATGGAGTTGGGCTTTTTTCTAGGGAATAGACTTTGAAATGTAACGATGCAACTAGTTGCTTTTATCTGAATACTCCTATTTCTCGCACTCTTTCGCTCGAAATCGATCGATTTCCCTATTATGCAACTGGTTGAACAGTTACTTTTCAAAATCTACTATACAAGTGTACTATCCGAAAGATGGCAATTTGCACACATTCATTGAAAGATGGGAGAAAGAAGAACGTACCCTTTCGTACCGATCGTACATCGCTAATGCAGTCAGCCTATTAAATGCAACGGAAATGTTCACGTACTCCAGGCAAGCTTCACCATAGGAAACACTACTGAAAATTTTGAAAATTTGGTAGACTATTTTCAACAGAAAAATAGAAATGGTGAATAACTCACAAGTACAATCCTGTAGCAATCCAGTTTTCGGGAAAATGCGCGTAGAATGAGTTTATTTGTGGAAACAGTACCAGTCGATTCACTACCGTGTTAGTAACCGTAGTGCTCAGGCTCTGAAATCGATATACCTTCTGGGCCTGTTTTGTAACGTCTTTCAGAAACGATTGAGAAGTATATTATTTGTAATTAATTTTTTTTTCGATTTTTAACTGCTTCAAAAATGCCACGCACATACCACACAAGCTTCGACGATGAACAACGAAAAGTAGCTGGAGCGAAATTGCGGTTTTCGCTTGTTTGCAATGATTAGAATCAGTTGAATAAAGTAAATAGTGAATAAAATGGGCACGTAGATTGCGGAAATTATGAGCATGAGTAAGGAAGTGTCCATGACTGCTTAGAGGTTTTTTTTCGAACGATTTTCGATCAGTCCGCGATGGCTTTGGCCATTGGTTCACTCGAGACGTGTGAATGCTTGAGCAACACAACAGGACCAGCTGAAAAGGGTCTACTAAGAAAAACTGAGAAAGTACAATGTCGAGTAGCACTTTACTGAGAGAAAAAGCTGCCACAGCACACCTGCCAATTACCTAATAACTGCGAAAAGTATGTGATTGCCATAAATTGCATGTTCATTCTCGGAATTATAGCTACTCTCCGTATTTTCACATCTATTTTCCCACGCGCCCACAAAAAATAGCACAGCAAAGAAAGTGAACAGGACGAAAGAAGTCAATAATTATACCGAAAATCGTCAAACCTATTTCTGCATGAAAGGAGCAGTGAGATAGGAGCAGTGCATCTCAACCAGATTTTTTGAAGACTTGAGAGATAACTATTTTTGCTCTTTAAAGAAGGCATAACACGAATGATTGAGCCCTTTTATTTTCCCCCATGTTCGAGGTTTCATTTCTGTAATCAGTAGTTAGTGAAACACAAATGCAGCGCGCGTTTCCCTCGCGCACCCTCCTCGTTTCCCCTTATCTCTCTGCCTTTTTCTGACTTCTTCTCCCCAAAATGTAAACTCCCACCGCAAAAAATTGCAGGCTCAATGTGAGATACTGTAAGAATTCTGAACGTTTTGGACAGTTTATCAAACATAACTTTCTTCAAATTAAAAAAAAAAAACTAAAACATGTAATTTTCGAGGTTCTCATCGAGTATTCGATCCCCATTGCCCCACAGTGTGAACTCTGTTGACCAAATATTCGTGGGACACCTTCTTTCATATACTATCGATTTTTGTATGCCTGAGATACACTGTTTCGTTCGTCATATTAAAATATTCGTTATCGATTTTCATCTATGGTCGAATAGGTCACAGTGGGTACAGTGGGTTTGAGAAAATTCGAGGGAAAAACAACGAATATCTTATTTTTAAGCTTTGTCTACAAAATTTTTTATTAGAGTGATTAGTTCAGGGTAGTTACGCTGACATCTTTTCGAAACTTGGGAAAGCGCAGAAATTTAAGGAATTCGTCCCTGATTGCAGAGGAAAATATGAGTGAGAGAACGCCGGGTGAGAGAGTCTGCAAAAACAAAAAGCTATTATCAAACAAAGTAGTATTGATCTAAGAATACCTTAAGATCAATCAGAAACGGCAGCGCCCAAAGATACGCTTGGATATCTATGACACCATCGTAGAACATGAATTTCAGCTGAAATGCTACATTATTTCCCGAAAAATAAAAATAATTTTTTTAATGTAACAAACATGCTGGCTTGTCAATGGTAGACCGCACACAAAAACACTCAAGCCGAGCAAGAATAAGCGCACTTCTAGTGAGGAAACTGAAATTGTATTTATCTATTTATGAATGGCATACCATAATGGTGCGTGAAAAGTTACATAGATGAATCTTTGAGTCTGAAAGCCTTACATTTATCATTCCGGGTGATAAAGATTGATCTTTTTTTTGTAAAATTGTGACTTTTTCAATCAAACGATGACCTTTTTTCGTTTTCCATTTCCATCGAAGAGTGACTATGGCTAGCAGATTCAGAATAAGCGCAGTGAGTGAGCAGCAAAAGTAGAGGTGAAATGTCTGTTCCCTGTTACTCCTCTAAAAAATGATACCGTAAAATCAGACAATAATTTTTGCTCATTTTTATCTCACCCATGGTCGCACTGAGTGATCATAGTCACTGGAGTAGATCGTCCCATTTAGCTTTGGATAAAATCCAGACGAAACATCGGCCAAGTGGTAGAAAGAAATGAAGGGAAAAGAAAGAATAACGGCGACTGCTACCCAGAGGAAATAGGACCAAAACTGAAAGACAAGGTTAAATATAATCGTGCAATCAGAGGAAATATCACTGGGCACATAAAGTCACTTTTTCTGATCCTAGTGACTATTTCTAAAATGAAGACGTGTAGTTGAGGAAATTCTTGCCTTTTCATAGTGATCGTACAGCGCCAATGCAGTCAATCGATTGAGAGCGATAAATATGTTCATGTACTCCATGCACCCGTCCCCGTAGTAGACGCTGCTGAACAATTTAAACAATGAAATCTTTTATTTTTTAAAAATCCGAATTTCAGGACAGTGCTGCTGAAGCACAGTTTCAACCGCCATAAGTCCCAGAACATTTGAACTGACTTATTTTAAGAAAATCTGTCATAATAAAAGGTTATTTTCACAACATCTGGGCTCCAGCAGGTAGGGCCAATTTCAGCTGTTATGCCCACACATTGCGCCATTTGGAACTTTGGTGCTTCACTACCTTACGATGTATCAAAATAGGGAGTACGCACTCAGTCAAGCAGGTGATAAGGTCTGTGATAATTTCGTCTCCCGTAAAGAAAGAGATCAAACATTAGATGGGGTGGGGATGTTGAAATCGTGAAAACCTCACAAATATAATCCAGTCGTAAGCCAACTTTGCGGAATACTCCCGTAGAAGGCATTTATCTGCGGAAATAAGACCAGCCGATTTACGAACGTGTTGCAAACCGTGGTGCTGAGGCCCTGAAATTCATATGACATGTAGTAATAATTTTAAGAATTTTTTTATGAATATGACTCTATAACCGGAATTGATTTTTTTAATAATTTTTTTTTCTCATTTATTTATCGGGGTGGCCGGAAAGTCTTGCACGATTTTTCTTTTTTTTTGAAAAATCTTCCGCGCTTCAATTCAGAGCCTTCAATCAAATTCTTTGTATCAATTTTACATGTAGTAAGTCTTCCTCTTTTGATCGCACACTTCTTCAAAGGCGCCATTATATTCGGGCGTGGAATGGAAGTTGAGAAAGTTGGTCGGGTCGGTTTTGAGTTGACATTTTGGTTGAGCTGCAGTTCCATGGCGGTTTGAGACAGGGCCCCATGCAGCCTATTTGCTGGAAGGGTGATCTGTCCTGAATGCGAGAAGATTGATGGAGCCAAGGTTCTTCGCCGGCGTAGTCAGAACCGATGTCTCAAACAAAAACATTGCGCGTGAAAGATTACGACGCGAATCATATTTCGATTTTTAGAGTCGCCCTAACGAATTAAATGTTAATTCCGCTCTGATTTAGAAGGGTACCTACCATCATTAAAATACTACCACTCACTATGAACTAGGTGCTACACTCGCTGAACTTTCTCAAATTTGCGAATAGGTCTGAATGGTGCTTTCACAAAGTGCAGCAATTTTTGGGAAGCTTTTATCAATAGGTTAGGCCGCTCATTCTTTAGTAAAAGTCCAATAGTATTGTTGTTCAGCGGGACTTTATTCGATTTGCGTTCACTTTGACAGGACACTTCATCTATTCAGACACCAAAAATTGGAATTTTACTGAAAATTTGCGAATTTCAAAATTTTTAAATTTTCTGTTTTTCGAAAAGCGCAGAAGGGCACAGTTTAAACCATCCGTAATAAAAGTGAGATATATTATCATTGAGTAAATCGTTCACTACTGCATCTCGATAGCTTCGTTTTTGACATCGTTATTTGAAATAGTTCGGACGCAAGTTTTTGCGGACTAACCGAAGCAGGAGAATCATAACTTATGAAATACATGTAGCAGTGGCTCATTCACACTATAAAGTGAAAGAGGATTGTTGATACTATAATTGATTCTAAACCGTGGCTTGGGAAATAATTATTGACGCCGGGAAAATCGTATATTTTTTAAATCGAATTTTTCAATTATGACATAATTTTATTCTGTGTTATATCCAGGAGCCCGAGAGAGTGTGAAATAAAACCAAAGACAGAAGTTGTTACTTAATGGTCCTCCTACAACATATTACGAGCACAAGGCTTGCTATTTAGAACTGGTCGAAAATCGAAAGCGCAAAGTTCACACATAAAATCGTGCAAGACTTTCCGGCCACTCTTATATAAGTTCCATTCACATACCAAACACGCTTCGACGATGAATAACGAAAAGTAGCTGGAGCGAAATTGAGGTTTCCGCTTGTTTACAATTATGAGAATCAGTTGAATGAGGTAAATTACGAATATAATCGGAACGTAGATCGCGTAGATAATGAGAACGAGCAAAGTGGTGTCCATTTTCGTTTATTCACTGGAAGCTGAATATGTATTTATTAACTACTCTGGTTGTGAGTAAGATATTCGGCACTTCTGCAGTGTTTGGGACCGGCCACACAAAGAATTAGTGAGTAGACCATTACTGAGCAGGTAATAAATTGAGAAGGTTGGCTAGCCCCAAACACTGCAGTAATGGCAAAAATTCATTAGGATCAGGACAAAAATTGCATGTAAGCCAAATAGGAGAGCTTTCTTCACTATAGGTAAGCGAGCCCTCTTGGTGCCCTGATTCGGTGTTTTGATTGTAGTTGCTTATTACTACTTACGTGAATACTGGAGTTTCAGAGATTCACTTCTACATTCTCGCTAAAAACTACTGAGTACAATTTGCAAAGTACTCCTCCGCATTTCGATGTTCTCACCTGAAAATTTGATTCTTTGCACTCTTTTGCAGTGTGTCCTTTTGAATCTATGATGTTCCCTACAAGTTTCTCCAATTGCAATTAGTGGCACTTCTTCCCTTTATCTGACCAACCATCCTCTCCGGGGGTGAATGAGAGGTGACCGCTGGATTTACACAGTGAGGTAATGACTGACTGAGGAAACCACCCTTCGTTGAATGGCCCAGTAAAGGGAAGTGTCCAATTTGATGTCCTCACGAATAAAGAAATGGCAAAATGGTGCAGCCCCTCTGTCTTCCACCTCCATACCCATCAGTGGTATAATGCCTTAGAATGAGTGAGTTTCGAAGGCCCTTCCTGGAATCATATATTAGCCTAAATTATATCGATCTCCTGTGGAGTGATACTGTAGTTGGAACAAGTGAAAGAACAAGATGATGGAAGGGGAGAGAAGAATTCGGGAAAATAAGATAAGATAAAATAAGGAAAATAAGAGAAGGGAGAAGAAAATAATAGAAAGAGATAATGACAAATTAATGATAACTAGAGAGAATATAAGAGAAAAGAGCAAAGGAAACAAATCTATATTCCTATCACTATTCCACTTTCAAGTTGCTGGAGTAGAGCAGTCGGTGGGGGATGTTTTCCAGGCGAAGAAAATGCCTATACTGTAGAAGAAGAAGGTAGAAGAAGTGGAAGGTCAATAGTATAGTACCCATCAAAATGTACACGAGAAGGTTCAAAAACAGATGAGGTGGCAGAACACCTCGGCACGCGTTGAAATACAGTAACTCAATACAGTACCCCGGCACACGATACATTCAATCAATAAGCAAGACAAGCCGTTTAGGCATGGTGTTTGTCCATCCGAAAAGCACGCCGAATCACACAATGAAGGTGAAATCGATAGAACGAGTGCTACGGTAGGTGGCACCGTGGTTGGTTGGGCGGGGGGAGGGTACGGTACTAGAAGTAGGGGGAGGGTACGGTAGGGCAGGGGGAGACGCATGACGGTTCCGAGAGAGGAGAGATACAAATACGAGCCGCGGGGGAAGTGGGAACGTCGCGTCGAGGTGTCGATCGCTTAGCCGAGGTAGCACGACTGGTCGGTGCGGGGCTTAGTGACGCCTGCAAAAAGGAGAGTTTAGGATCGGGGTACGGTATCGTCCCAAGATCTTAAGTCCCGAAGGTCCTAAGATCCAAAGACCCTCAAATACGGATATCCCTAAGATCCTAAGATCCAAAGATTCTCAAATACGGATATCCTAAGATCCTAAGATCCTCAGATTCCAAGATCCCAAGATCCTGAGACCCTCAGATCCTCAGATCCTCAGCTCGTACCTGGAGTGCTGCTGCCGCCGCCGTTGTTGTTGTTGTTGCTCGAGCCAGAGCCTGAAATTGGGCGAGTTTAGGATCGGGTTACGGTGGGATCTTAAGGGATCTTAAAGAACTCAATGGGGGAGGGGTCGGTGCCAACTCACTGGATCCCCAGGCGTACTCCTCCTTGGCGTATCCGGCTCCTCCGCCGCCGGCTCCGGATCCGGGTGCTCCCATGTAGGCGGACTTGTCCATGTCGAGTGAGGAGAGAGGTCGAGGCGAGTCGAACTGAGGAAGAAACCGCTCCTCGCCGGTTTTATACCCCAAAATTAGGCGATAATTTGATGCAAAAGCCATTATTCGGCGCCCAATTACATGGTGATGTGGGGATTACAGGGGAACAAGGGGATGTGATTGGCCAAGAGTCCAAAGTGTAAAGTGAGCGACGGCACTCTCTTCATTCCGCGCACTCTCTGACTATTCGCCGGTCGGTGGACGAGAGAGTGCGCGAAATGAATGTGGTGTTAGTTTTCGGAAAAAGGAAACGGAAAAAGGCCAAGATTTGAATTCCCGCAATTTCATATCTCGGTTCTCCGTGGAGCAATCGACTCAAAACTTCGAATATAACATTTTTCGACCCTTTTACACCTATAAACGAAATTTTGAGTCGACTGCTCCACGGAGAACTGAGATAAGAAATTGCGGGAATTCAAATCTTAGCCTTTTTCCATTCCCTTTTTCCGAAAACTAACACCACAGAAGAGTCCGTAAATTCATATCTCTTGCGCGAGCATTGACCTTGTTTCTGCCCAAGTAGCATGGTGATTTAATGCTGGCTGAGCTGCCCAGTCGGCCTGGTTTCGACTTCCTCTCCCCTCCTCCCTTTTGTTGCGCCTCGAGCGTATATAAATTATTATTATTACTTCACCCTGGCGTTTTACAAATGTGTTTCAGATCGAACAAAAATACGGCAATTGTAAGTGCTAATGCCTGCGCGTCATCAAATAATCATTGTACCATCTCATTAGAGAGTAATACACGAAAATTTACATTTTTTTAGCATTTAATCAACTTTATCAGCTGGGTGAGGGTGTTAATTCAGCTGGGTTGCAATGATAGTTCTCTATTGCCTGTGATCGTGTCTTGTCAATACACGAAAGATCACAGTAAACCTTGAGAAGTCGGCCGATAATCAAGCATGCTTATTCCCGCCCAATTTGTTTATAGAGAACTAGAAAGTGTGCCAATTTAAAATATATTTAAAGACTTCCAAAACAATATTTTTTCCCACTTTATTGGTTGTGGGCGGGAGGGAAGGTTAATAAACTCTCTCATTTTCATCAGATGCCAATAATTCGGCCAGCTTTGACGTCATCCATTCCACAAATCTCACATCATTTACTGTATTTTCAAGTTACATTAGTTACGTTTTACAACCAAAACAATAACTACGCCTTTTTCTATTTGATGTGTGAATCTTTTCTTGAGCATTATTGCCAACACACCATTCTCACGTTACTTTCGCATACCTTTGGTCAATAAATTTTCCTTCTTTTTCCATCAGAAAACAATACAATTAGGCGCGTTAGAAGTCGGGATGAGTGCGTTATCTGGGAATAATGTCTCATTCCTTAATTGGGATATGACTATAAAACATTCCCTAGTGGGAATGTGATAATGCGTATGCGTTATCAATATACAGTATGCAGAGAACAATTGTATCCAACGCTCTTTCGAAATAGCACATTATTTTCAAAAGATTGCTAGCATATCGCTCGTCAAGGTTTTATGTAATTTACTGATTATCAGATTTTTGAGAACTCGAGCCACAGATTACGTGGGCCCTTCCGGGCTGAAAAGTTTGCTCTTGGGGTAAAATCCAGGTCTGTCATTTACAAATCGATATTGCGAGCTGTCTCTGATTTATATCCTTGTGTATTGTATTCGACATTGATTGCTGAAGATCTTTCATGCTACTGTGATCAATTTAATTATGCGTTTCTCTCTTTTTCATGGGAGCCTCGCCTTAATCAAATGCGTTGAAACACAATTCTCACGAGATATTCTGAGACTAGCAACTAGTTTTTTACACTCGATGTTCCGCATTATTGTGCCGCTCTTTGACACCTTCCGTAAGTTGGTGGTGGTGTGTGAGTGCATGTAATATTTCGCTTTCGAGCTCTATCTCTTCTTCTGTCTCTCTTCCTACTCCTCACCGGAGGAGTACTTCTCCTTGCACATTGTCGCCACATGATTCCAAACCTACAGACAAGGGTTAGAGCGAGAGAGTGTGCTAAAATGAGAGGGTCCCTCTCGGTTTCACACACTCTCACTCCAAAGGCCTTTCTGTAAGGTTGACCGACCTATGGAATGATGTGTCGCCCTGCTCAAACATTGTGTCCGTCATGTGCGCACTAGTGTCATCCACACCGAAATATCCCATAGGCGATTGACGAAATGAGAGGGTCAATCGCCTATTCAGAAAAGGCGAATGACTGGCCAAAAAGGGATATCGCGATATCCGAATAACTTTGAAAGGAGATTGAATAGGCATTTGGCCAATTGTCCCACAATGAATTGTTCATCGAGAGCCGCTGCGCGCCGATAATGAGATGACGGAATGGAATAGTGATAAGGACAGAACATAAAAGGATGACAAATAAAAGGCGCTTGGCCAATTGCCTATCTCATTTCAATATGCGATTGAGTATCCTTTTGGAGGTCTCAAGTGCGGACTCACAATCGACCATATTTCGACCATTCATTTATCAGATTCCTTATTGCCAATATATTAAAATATATATAAATTATTTCTATTTTATATATCTTTTTTGTTTACAGAATGATGGACATTGATGATTTATTACATATCATTCTCGTCTCGACAATGGATCTAACATCGATTTTGGCCAATATCTTGCTCATCACCGCGATTTTATCTCGGTACGCTAATTTATTTAATATTCCAATATTGTTTTCAACGATTACAAATTTTAACATTTGATGCAATATCACATTGCCTTTTCTAAACATGCTTGTCGCTGGTTGTTGTCCCGATATAGCCTCAACAATAGTGTTGTCTAGATTATATAGAGGACATACTTTTTAAAAAAAGGACTTACAATTGCCCATATTGTCCTTACAGAACGCCCAAGTCGTTTTCGGTGTATGCGGTAATTCTGTTCAATATAACCTGCGTCGATTTGATAGCTGCTCTGAGCAGTTGGTTCTGCACCGTACGGTGAGCCGATTTCCTCTCGCCACCCAACCACGCGGAGAGAACAATGAGAAGATTATGTCACTAGGATCAGGACACCAAGTAAACATGTAAATCTAGACACCAAGTAAATATGGTAAATGTTTTCGCCTTGTGTTCTGATCATAGTTGCTTTTTTATGTGAGTTCACAAAATACCATTCAATATCTCTTCATTTCGAACCTTCCCATCGCCTGACGGTAACGAGGCAGCGTGTAAAAATTACGAGATCTGTGTGGTACATTTTCTTGAAAAAAACTAAAACTGACGTTATTTTCTCAGGAAGATCAGCTTTCCTTTCCCACTCCCACTACAATAACTAGCCGGGATATGTTGAGATTAAATACATATACATATACATATACATATTTATCCTGACATCAAGGCAAGGGCCTGCAGGAGGTATCATTCGGGGACAGAGCTGGTCGGGATCTTCGAATTCGAGGCAACTGGGTCAAGGGAATGGATCATGCTTGGCTTCCTTGGTCAATTGTAGTGCCGATCTTGGACGATAGACATTGAGCGTAGAAGTAGATCTTCCAGCTTCCAGTGACGTCCTGACTAGCGTGTATCAACCAAAGTGGGAACTCACGTCGTAGTCTTGTCGACTGGGGCCTTTCTTGAAAGTTGACGACTTGAATTATATGTAGTCGATCCGAGTTCTCTGCTCGAAGTGGTACCGGGTGGGCGAAATACTTGCCGGGTTGCCCAAGCTGACTGGCAAGGATTCTCCAAACTGAGGTGGGAGAGGAGCGGGGAGACTGTCGACCGCCCGTCACGAGGCACAGAATGAAGAATGAAGAATGAAGAATGAAGAGATTAAATACACTACGCTCTATGCGTACACTACGCTCTATGCGTACACTACGCTCTATGCACAGTTCTGGGTAAATGTTCGGTCCAGGGGGAGATCGGTAGCTGGCTCCAGGTTAGGTCCAGGCGTGAACTTGGTAGCCTGCTCCAGGTACAGTCCAGGGGGAGCTAAGTAACCTACTTAAGATTCGGTCCAGGAGGACCTCGGTAGCCTTCTTCAGGTACGGTTCAGGGGGACCTCGGTAGCCTTCTTCAGGCACGGTTCAGGGGAACTCGGTAGCTTGCTTGAGGTACGGTCCAGGGAGGAGGACTCGGTATTACATTTATAAAATGATACGTTCACACCAAAAAGTCAAATGACGGACTTCCGTTGTTTACCACACAGGCACGTACGCGACCCTCCCACTTTTGCCTGCTCTCTCGCTTTGGTAAAGACAGGAAGTACCATTTTGACTTTTTGTGTGTTCGTATCATTTTATAAATGTAATATCCGGCTCCAAGTACGGTCCAGGGGGAGTTTAGTATGTTGGGGAATGTTAATCTCTAGAAAGAGTTCTGGCTTATTCCGTTGCAAAATGCTCGAGAGGATGAGAGCGATCGAAAAAAGTTGCCACTACGCCACTTCGTGGCTCCCTGGCAACTTTTTTCGATCGCTCTCAGCCTCACGAGCCTTTCTCAACGGAAACGCAGGATACCGTGTGTTGATTTCCCGGGCGTGTTCGAACACGTTTCCGACATCGCAAAACACTTTTCCTATGGTCCCCCACGCTCTGCGAATCAATTAGCAACTTTTCGAAATTTTCGATTTTTCATGTTAAAACTCGGCAAAACAGGTGAAATCGTGTTTCACGTTACTCAAGAACGTGCTGAAAGGGCTTCTGACATTTGCGAAAAATGCGGCAAACGTTTTGCCCTCGGCGGAGTTCGAACCGGGGGGTCTCGGTTTGAAAGTCAAGCGCGTAACTCACTTGGCTATGGATTTGGTCAATTACATTTTGTAAAATTTGAAGGGGATTTTGGTCTGTTGTCGTTTGCAAAAGATCCGAGCGATTTTGAAGCACTTTATAAAGCTTCCCGAAACACGATTCCGAGCCTCCAGAAAGGGGTCAGGGGCGAGATAGTGAGCCAAAGTAAGACAGTCCCTCTTGATTTCCCTTGTTCTCTCGTTTTAAACCCCTTCCTGCGAAGTTTGCCAGCATGTGGAATGATTTGGAACGAAATGTACGAAAATTTCGTGAAATTGAGTGAAATCAAGTGAAATCAATCGATATTTCACTTCGAAACTCGGCAAAAGATGCTTAAATGTGAATCTCGTTACGCAAAAATGGGTTTGGGCCACATTTGACACTTGCAAAAAATGCGGCAAAAGACTATGCACTGGCGGGGATTGAACCTGAGACCCTCGGATTTCTAGTCGAGCTCGCTACCGACTTGGCCATGAAATTATCGATTTTTCAAATATTAATTTCCATGTGTTTCGTCGTTGCCTATCACATGCAAAAGGATATGAGAAGATTGCTAAACTTTGAAAAGAGTTATAGCGAAAAAACGGAAAAACGTCCTTCACGCGGAAGGAGAAAAAAAACCAACACACAAACAGGCAGACATTTCGATTCCCTAGTAGTGGAGGAATGGCGCCACGATTTCCAGGAAAACTTTTTCGACAAGCCTAGCATACAGCCTTCAGACTCATTTTTATAACGCAAAATCCATTCCATTTTGTAGAACTGGAAAAATAGGCGAGAACGAGTGTACAAATGCAAGACACGGTCTTACTTTTGCAGGCTCCTGGCCCATTTCTGAATGCTTGAAATAATGTTGGTGAAGTAAACGTGAATTAATGATCCACAGTTACAGAATAGAGAACATCCAGCTGGCCATGGTATTCGTCTATTCGTCTATTTTGTTTTAAAATATATTTTGCTATAAAAAAAAATCCATTTATTACCTAGTTATGATTTTTCGTAAAAGTTACCGTTGTAGCACTGAGTAAGTCGTCAATAAATTCACTAATGGGTTAATTAATCAATTCGTTACTAATTAATTAGGTGTTCACGTTGGCGCTGCTGACCAAGCATGTGTTCTCCTCCTCATCTCCTTCGCATATCGTCAATGGATGCTCGGGCGCGCCAAATCAATTGTAGCCGACCATGATACAATGGAGAGGAAACTGATATTCATCTGCTTTCTCTCACTTTTACCGATAATAGGCCTCACGGTAAGCTTACCACTTCATTATAACACATTGGCGATCCGCTCAATACTCCTACTATGGCTCCTATTTTTTCAGCAGAGGTAGCTCACGCATCAGACTACTTCTTGACATGATCAACTATATCGTATCGACTGTTCCAGACACTCCTGGCTACTTGTGGGACGTATCCGACCCTGCGGCACTTGGCGCCGCACGTTGTCAGTGTGATCAACCTAACTGACGCCAACTTCCCGAGCATGGAGCACGCCCAAGCCAAGGTTAGTACGCAGAGCGGGTCTCCAGCTTTCCTTACTCTGGAGATGTTGTCTCCTGCTGAGAGAGCATGCGAAATTGAGAGATGGAGACATCACTTCTCCTAATATTTGGAGATGTGAACACTCCAGAGTAAGGAAAGTTGGAGACTTCGCTCTCTTAGTAGTTTCCACTAGATTAGAAATATACAGTCTCCTTGTTTTTGCACGTTTTATTCATTTGTCCGAGGCTGAGAGGTCATTTCGCTCTCTACTTTTCTCGTCCTTCTGGCTGTATTATTCAGCAAAAATCACACATAGAATGACCACATAGGAATCAGTATTGGTTCGAGAACCAATCTTTGGTTCAAAACCAATCTTTGGTTCCAAAACCAATTCAAATATCTAATTTATTTGATGATTGCAGTTTGTCTTTGTGACCGCCATAAATTGCATGTTCATTCTCGGAATTATAGCTACTCTCCGTATTTTCACATCTATTTTCCCACGCGCCCACAAAAAATAGCACAGCAAAGAAAGTGAACAGGACGAAAGAAGTCAATAATTATACCGAAAATCGTCAAACCTATTTCTGCATGAAAGGAGCAGTGAGATAGGAGCAGTGCATCTCAACCAGATTTTTTGAAGACTTGAGAGATAACTATTTTTGCTCTTTAAAGAAGGCATAACACGAATGATTGAGCCCTTTTATTTTCCCCCATGTTCGAGGTTTCATTTCTGTAATCAGTAGTTAGTGAAACACAAATGCAGCGCGCGTTTCCCTCGCGCACCCTCCTCGTTTCCCCTTATCTCTCTGCCTTTTTCTGACTTCTTCTCCCCAAAATGTAAACTCCCACCGCAAAAAATTGCAGGCTCAATGTGAGATACTGTAAGAATTCTGAACGTTTTGGACAGTTTATCAAACATAACTTTCTTCAAATTAAAAAAAAAAAACTAAAACATGTAATTTTCGAGGTTCTCATCGAGTATTCGATCCCCATTGCCCCACAGTGTGAACTCTGTTGACCAAATATTCGTGGGACACCTTCTTTCATATACTATCGATTTTTGTATGCCTGAGATACACTGTTTCGTTCGTCATATTAAAATATTCGTTATCGATTTTCATCTATGGTCGAATAGGTCACAGTGGGTACAGTGGGTTTGAGAAAATTCGAGGGAAAAACAACGAATATCTTATTTTTAAGCTTTGTCTACAAAATTTTTTATTAGAGTGATTAGTTCAGGGTAGTTACGCTGACATCTTTTCGAAACTTGGGAAAGCGCAGAAATTTAAGGAATTCGTCCCTGATTGCAGAGGAAAATATGAGTGAGAGAACGCCGGGTGAGAGAGTCTGCAAAAACAAAAAGCTATTATCAAACAAAGTAGTATTGATCTAAGAATACCTTAAGATCAATCAGAAACGGCAGCGCCCAAAGATACGCTTGGATATCTATGACACCATCGTAGAACATGAATTTCAGCTGAAATGCTACATTATTTCCCGAAAAATAAAAATAATTTTTTTAATGTAACAAACATGCTGGCTTGTCAATGGTAGACCGCACACAAAAACACTCAAGCCGAGCAAGAATAAGCGCACTTCTAGTGAGGAAACTGAAATTGTATTTATCTATTTATGAATGGCATACCATAATGGTGCGTGAAAAGTTACATAGATGAATCTTTGAGTCTGAAAGCCTTACATTTATCATTCCGGGTGATAAAGATTGATCTTTTTTTTGTAAAATTGTGACTTTTTCAATCAAACGATGACCTTTTTTCGTTTTCCATTTCCATCGAAGAGTGACTATGGCTAGCAGATTCAGAATAAGCGCAGTGAGTGAGCAGCAAAAGTAGAGGTGAAATGTCTGTTCCCTGTTACTCCTCTAAAAAATGATACCGTAAAATCAGACAATAATTTTTGCTCATTTTTATCTCACCCATGGTCGCACTGAGTGATCATAGTCACTGGAGTAGATCGTCCCATTTAGCTTTGGATAAAATCCAGACGAAACATCGGCCAAGTGGTAGAAAGAAATGAAGGGAAAAGAAAGAATAACGGCGACTGCTACCCAGAGGAAATAGGACCAAAACTGAAAGACAAGGTTAAATATAATCGTGCAATCAGAGGAAATATCACTGGGCACATAAAGTCACTTTTTCTGATCCTAGTGACTATTTCTAAAATGAAGACGTGTAGTTGAGGAAATTCTTGCCTTTTCATAGTGATCGTACAGCGCCAATGCAGTCAATCGATTGAGAGCGATAAATATGTTCATGTACTCCATGCACCCGTCCCCGTAGTAGACGCTGCTGAACAATTTAAACAATGAAATCTTTTATTTTTTAAAAATCCGAATTTCAGGACAGTGCTGCTGAAGCACAGTTTCAACCGCCATAAGTCCCAGAACATTTGAACTGACTTATTTTAAGAAAATCTGTCATAATAAAAGGTTATTTTCACAACATCTGGGCTCCAGCAGGTAGGGCCAATTTCAGCTGTTATGCCCACACATTGCGCCATTTGGAACTTTGGTGCTTCACTACCTTACGATGTATCAAAATAGGGAGTACGCACTCAGTCAAGCAGGTGATAAGGTCTGTGATAATTTCGTCTCCCGTAAAGAAAGAGATCAAACATTAGATGGGGTGGGGATGTTGAAATCGTGAAAACCTCACAAATATAATCCAGTCGTAAGCCAACTTTGCGGAATACTCCCGTAGAAGGCATTTATCTGCGGAAATAAGACCAGCCGATTTACGAACGTGTTGCAAACCGTGGTGCTGAGGCCCTGAAATTCATATGACATGTAGTAATAATTTTAAGAATTTTTTTATGAATATGACTCTATAACCGGAATTGATTTTTTTAATAATTTTTTTTTCTCATTTATTTATCGGGGTGGCCGGAAAGTCTTGCACGATTTTTCTTTTTTTTTGAAAAATCTTCCGCGCTTCAATTCAGAGCCTTCAATCAAATTCTTTGTATCAATTTTACATGTAGTAAGTCTTCCTCTTTTGATCGCACACTTCTTCAAAGGCGCCATTATATTCGGGCGTGGAATGGAAGTTGAGAAAGTTGGTCGGGTCGGTTTTGAGTTGACATTTTGGTTGAGCTGCAGTTCCATGGCGGTTTGAGACAGGGCCCCATGCAGCCTATTTGCTGGAAGGGTGATCTGTCCTGAATGCGAGAAGATTGATGGAGCCAAGGTTCTTCGCCGGCGTAGTCAGAACCGATGTCTCAAACAAAAACATTGCGCGTGAAAGATTACGACGCGAATCATATTTCGATTTTTAGAGTCGCCCTAACGAATTAAATGTTAATTCCGCTCTGATTTAGAAGGGTACCTACCATCATTAAAATACTACCACTCACTATGAACTAGGTGCTACACTCGCTGAACTTTCTCAAATTTGCGAATAGGTCTGAATGGTGCTTTCACAAAGTGCAGCAATTTTTGGGAAGCTTTTATCAATAGGTTAGGCCGCTCATTCTTTAGTAAAAGTCCAATAGTATTGTTGTTCAGCGGGACTTTATTCGATTTGCGTTCACTTTGACAGGACACTTCATCTATTCAGACACCAAAAATTGGAATTTTACTGAAAATTTGCGAATTTCAAAATTTTTAAATTTTCTGTTTTTCGAAAAGCGCAGAAGGGCACAGTTTAAACCATCCGTAATAAAAGTGAGATATATTATCATTGAGTAAATCGTTCACTACTGCATCTCGATAGCTTCGTTTTTGACATCGTTATTTGAAATAGTTCGGACGCAAGTTTTTGCGGACTAACCGAAGCAGGAGAATCATAACTTATGAAATACATGTAGCAGTGGCTCATTCACACTATAAAGTGAAAGAGGATTGTTGATACTATAATTGATTCTAAACCGTGGCTTGGGAAATAATTATTGACGCCGGGAAAATCGTATATTTTTTAAATCGAATTTTTCAATTATGACATAATTTTATTCTGTGTTATATCCAGGAGCCCGAGAGAGTGTGAAATAAAACCAAAGACAGAAGTTGTTACTTAATGGTCCTCCTACAACATATTACGAGCACAAGGCTTGCTATTTAGAACTGGTCGAAAATCGAAAGCGCAAAGTTCACACATAAAATCGTGCAAGACTTTCCGGCCACTCTTATATAAGTTCCATTCACATACCAAACACGCTTCGACGATGAATAACGAAAAGTAGCTGGAGCGAAATTGAGGTTTCCGCTTGTTTACAATTATGAGAATCAGTTGAATGAGGTAAATTACGAATATAATCGGAACGTAGATCGCGTAGATAATGAGAACGAGCAAAGTGGTGTCCATTTTCGTTTATTCACTGGAAGCTGAATATGTATTTATTAACTACTCTGGTTGTGAGTAAGATATTCGGCACTTCTGCAGTGTTTGGGACCGGCCACACAAAGAATTAGTGAGTAGACCATTACTGAGCAGGTAATAAATTGAGAAGGTTGGCTAGCCCCAAACACTGCAGTAATGGCAAAAATTCATTAGGATCAGGACAAAAATTGCATGTAAGCCAAATAGGAGAGCTTTCTTCACTATAGGTAAGCGAGCCCTCTTGGTGCCCTGATTCGGTGTTTTGATTGTAGTTGCTTATTACTACTTACGTGAATACTGGAGTTTCAGAGATTCACTTCTACATTCTCGCTAAAAACTACTGAGTACAATTTGCAAAGTACTCCTCCGCATTTCGATGTTCTCACCTGAAAATTTGATTCTTTGCACTCTTTTGCAGTGTGTCCTTTTGAATCTATGATGTTCCCTACAAGTTTCTCCAATTGCAATTAGTGGCACTTCTTCCCTTTATCTGACCAACCATCCTCTCCGGGGGTGAATGAGAGGTGACCGCTGGATTTACACAGTGAGGTAATGACTGACTGAGGAAACCACCCTTCGTTGAATGGCCCAGTAAAGGGAAGTGTCCAATTTGATGTCCTCACGAATAAAGAAATGGCAAAATGGTGCAGCCCCTCTGTCTTCCACCTCCATACCCATCAGTGGTATAATGCCTTAGAATGAGTGAGTTTCGAAGGCCCTTCCTGGAATCATATATTAGCCTAAATTATATCGATCTCCTGTGGAGTGATACTGTAGTTGGAACAAGTGAAAGAACAAGATGATGGAAGGGGAGAGAAGAATTCGGGAAAATAAGATAAGATAAAATAAGGAAAATAAGAGAAGGGAGAAGAAAATAATAGAAAGAGATAATGACAAATTAATGATAACTAGAGAGAATATAAGAGAAAAGAGCAAAGGAAACAAATCTATATTCCTATCACTATTCCACTTTCAAGTTGCTGGAGTAGAGCAGTCGGTGGGGGATGTTTTCCAGGCGAAGAAAATGCCTATACTGTAGAAGAAGAAGGTAGAAGAAGTGGAAGGTCAATAGTATAGTACCCATCAAAATGTACACGAGAAGGTTCAAAAACAGATGAGGTGGCAGAACACCTCGGCACGCGTTGAAATACAGTAACTCAATACAGTACCCCGGCACACGATACATTCAATCAATAAGCAAGACAAGCCGTTTAGGCATGGTGTTTGTCCATCCGAAAAGCACGCCGAATCACACAATGAAGGTGAAATCGATAGAACGAGTGCTACGGTAGGTGGCACCGTGGTTGGTTGGGCGGGGGGAGGGTACGGTACTAGAAGTAGGGGGAGGGTACGGTAGGGCAGGGGGAGACGCATGACGGTTCCGAGAGAGGAGAGATACAAATACGAGCCGCGGGGGAAGTGGGAACGTCGCGTCGAGGTGTCGATCGCTTAGCCGAGGTAGCACGACTGGTCGGTGCGGGGCTTAGTGACGCCTGCAAAAAGGAGAGTTTAGGATCGGGGTACGGTATCGTCCCAAGATCTTAAGTCCCGAAGGTCCTAAGATCCAAAGACCCTCAAATACGGATATCCCTAAGATCCTAAGATCCAAAGATTCTCAAATACGGATATCCTAAGATCCTAAGATCCTCAGATTCCAAGATCCCAAGATCCTGAGACCCTCAGATCCTCAGATCCTCAGCTCGTACCTGGAGTGCTGCTGCCGCCGCCGTTGTTGTTGTTGTTGCTCGAGCCAGAGCCTGAAATTGGGCGAGTTTAGGATCGGGTTACGGTGGGATCTTAAGGGATCTTAAAGAACTCAATGGGGGAGGGGTCGGTGCCAACTCACTGGATCCCCAGGCGTACTCCTCCTTGGCGTATCCGGCTCCTCCGCCGCCGGCTCCGGATCCGGGTGCTCCCATGTAGGCGGACTTGTCCATGTCGAGTGAGGAGAGAGGTCGAGGCGAGTCGAACTGAGGAAGAAACCGCTCCTCGCCGGTTTTATACCCCAAAATTAGGCGATAATTTGATGCAAAAGCCATTATTCGGCGCCCAATTACATGGTGATGTGGGGATTACAGGGGAACAAGGGGATGTGATTGGCCAAGAGTCCAAAGTGTAAAGTGAGCGACGGCACTCTCTTCATTCCGCGCACTCTCTGACTATTCGCCGGTCGGTGGACGAGAGAGTGCGCGAAATGAATGTGGTGTTAGTTTTCGGAAAAAGGAAACGGAAAAAGGCCAAGATTTGAATTCCCGCAATTTCATATCTCGGTTCTCCGTGGAGCAATCGACTCAAAACTTCGAATATAACATTTTTCGACCCTTTTACACCTATAAACGAAATTTTGAGTCGACTGCTCCACGGAGAACTGAGATAAGAAATTGCGGGAATTCAAATCTTAGCCTTTTTCCATTCCCTTTTTCCGAAAACTAACACCACAGAAGAGTCCGTAAATTCATATCTCTTGCGCGAGCATTGACCTTGTTTCTGCCCAAGTAGCATGGTGATTTAATGCTGGCTGAGCTGCCCAGTCGGCCTGGTTTCGACTTCCTCTCCCCTCCTCCCTTTTGTTGCGCCTCGAGCGTATATAAATTATTATTATTACTTCACCCTGGCGTTTTACAAATGTGTTTCAGATCGAACAAAAATACGGCAATTGTAAGTGCTAATGCCTGCGCGTCATCAAATAATCATTGTACCATCTCATTAGAGAGTAATACACGAAAATTTACATTTTTTTAGCATTTAATCAACTTTATCAGCTGGGTGAGGGTGTTAATTCAGCTGGGTTGCAATGATAGTTCTCTATTGCCTGTGATCGTGTCTTGTCAATACACGAAAGATCACAGTAAACCTTGAGAAGTCGGCCGATAATCAAGCATGCTTATTCCCGCCCAATTTGTTTATAGAGAACTAGAAAGTGTGCCAATTTAAAATATATTTAAAGACTTCCAAAACAATATTTTTTCCCACTTTATTGGTTGTGGGCGGGAGGGAAGGTTAATAAACTCTCTCATTTTCATCAGATGCCAATAATTCGGCCAGCTTTGACGTCATCCATTCCACAAATCTCACATCATTTACTGTATTTTCAAGTTACATTAGTTACGTTTTACAACCAAAACAATAACTACGCCTTTTTCTATTTGATGTGTGAATCTTTTCTTGAGCATTATTGCCAACACACCATTCTCACGTTACTTTCGCATACCTTTGGTCAATAAATTTTCCTTCTTTTTCCATCAGAAAACAATACAATTAGGCGCGTTAGAAGTCGGGATGAGTGCGTTATCTGGGAATAATGTCTCATTCCTTAATTGGGATATGACTATAAAACATTCCCTAGTGGGAATGTGATAATGCGTATGCGTTATCAATATACAGTATGCAGAGAACAATTGTATCCAACGCTCTTTCGAAATAGCACATTATTTTCAAAAGATTGCTAGCATATCGCTCGTCAAGGTTTTATGTAATTTACTGATTATCAGATTTTTGAGAACTCGAGCCACAGATTACGTGGGCCCTTCCGGGCTGAAAAGTTTGCTCTTGGGGTAAAATCCAGGTCTGTCATTTACAAATCGATATTGCGAGCTGTCTCTGATTTATATCCTTGTGTATTGTATTCGACATTGATTGCTGAAGATCTTTCATGCTACTGTGATCAATTTAATTATGCGTTTCTCTCTTTTTCATGGGAGCCTCGCCTTAATCAAATGCGTTGAAACACAATTCTCACGAGATATTCTGAGACTAGCAACTAGTTTTTTACACTCGATGTTCCGCATTATTGTGCCGCTCTTTGACACCTTCCGTAAGTTGGTGGTGGTGTGTGAGTGCATGTAATATTTCGCTTTCGAGCTCTATCTCTTCTTCTGTCTCTCTTCCTACTCCTCACCGGAGGAGTACTTCTCCTTGCACATTGTCGCCACATGATTCCAAACCTACAGACAAGGGTTAGAGCGAGAGAGTGTGCTAAAATGAGAGGGTCCCTCTCGGTTTCACACACTCTCACTCCAAAGGCCTTTCTGTAAGGTTGACCGACCTATGGAATGATGTGTCGCCCTGCTCAAACATTGTGTCCGTCATGTGCGCACTAGTGTCATCCACACCGAAATATCCCATAGGCGATTGACGAAATGAGAGGGTCAATCGCCTATTCAGAAAAGGCGAATGACTGGCCAAAAAGGGATATCGCGATATCCGAATAACTTTGAAAGGAGATTGAATAGGCATTTGGCCAATTGTCCCACAATGAATTGTTCATCGAGAGCCGCTGCGCGCCGATAATGAGATGACGGAATGGAATAGTGATAAGGACAGAACATAAAAGGATGACAAATAAAAGGCGCTTGGCCAATTGCCTATCTCATTTCAATATGCGATTGAGTATCCTTTTGGAGGTCTCAAGTGCGGACTCACAATCGACCATATTTCGACCATTCATTTATCAGATTCCTTATTGCCAATATATTAAAATATATATAAATTATTTCTATTTTATATATCTTTTTTGTTTACAGAATGATGGACATTGATGATTTATTACATATCATTCTCGTCTCGACAATGGATCTAACATCGATTTTGGCCAATATCTTGCTCATCACCGCGATTTTATCTCGGTACGCTAATTTATTTAATATTCCAATATTGTTTTCAACGATTACAAATTTTAACATTTGATGCAATATCACATTGCCTTTTCTAAACATGCTTGTCGCTGGTTGTTGTCCCGATATAGCCTCAACAATAGTGTTGTCTAGATTATATAGAGGACATACTTTTTAAAAAAAGGACTTACAATTGCCCATATTGTCCTTACAGAACGCCCAAGTCGTTTTCGGTGTATGCGGTAATTCTGTTCAATATAACCTGCGTCGATTTGATAGCTGCTCTGAGCAGTTGGTTCTGCACCGTACGGTGAGCCGATTTCCTCTCGCCACCCAACCACGCGGAGAGAACAATGAGAAGATTATGTCACTAGGATCAGGACACCAAGTAAACATGTAAATCTAGACACCAAGTAAATATGGTAAATGTTTTCGCCTTGTGTTCTGATCATAGTTGCTTTTTTATGTGAGTTCACAAAATACCATTCAATATCTCTTCATTTCGAACCTTCCCATCGCCTGACGGTAACGAGGCAGCGTGTAAAAATTACGAGATCTGTGTGGTACATTTTCTTGAAAAAAACTAAAACTGACGTTATTTTCTCAGGAAGATCAGCTTTCCTTTCCCACTCCCACTACAATAACTAGCCGGGATATGTTGAGATTAAATACATATACATATACATATACATATTTATCCTGACATCAAGGCAAGGGCCTGCAGGAGGTATCATTCGGGGACAGAGCTGGTCGGGATCTTCGAATTCGAGGCAACTGGGTCAAGGGAATGGATCATGCTTGGCTTCCTTGGTCAATTGTAGTGCCGATCTTGGACGATAGACATTGAGCGTAGAAGTAGATCTTCCAGCTTCCAGTGACGTCCTGACTAGCGTGTATCAACCAAAGTGGGAACTCACGTCGTAGTCTTGTCGACTGGGGCCTTTCTTGAAAGTTGACGACTTGAATTATATGTAGTCGATCCGAGTTCTCTGCTCGAAGTGGTACCGGGTGGGCGAAATACTTGCCGGGTTGCCCAAGCTGACTGGCAAGGATTCTCCAAACTGAGGTGGGAGAGGAGCGGGGAGACTGTCGACCGCCCGTCACGAGGCACAGAATGAAGAATGAAGAATGAAGAATGAAGAGATTAAATACACTACGCTCTATGCGTACACTACGCTCTATGCGTACACTACGCTCTATGCACAGTTCTGGGTAAATGTTCGGTCCAGGGGGAGATCGGTAGCTGGCTCCAGGTTAGGTCCAGGCGTGAACTTGGTAGCCTGCTCCAGGTACAGTCCAGGGGGAGCTAAGTAACCTACTTAAGATTCGGTCCAGGAGGACCTCGGTAGCCTTCTTCAGGTACGGTTCAGGGGGACCTCGGTAGCCTTCTTCAGGCACGGTTCAGGGGAACTCGGTAGCTTGCTTGAGGTACGGTCCAGGGAGGAGGACTCGGTATTACATTTATAAAATGATACGTTCACACCAAAAAGTCAAATGACGGACTTCCGTTGTTTACCACACAGGCACGTACGCGACCCTCCCACTTTTGCCTGCTCTCTCGCTTTGGTAAAGACAGGAAGTACCATTTTGACTTTTTGTGTGTTCGTATCATTTTATAAATGTAATATCCGGCTCCAAGTACGGTCCAGGGGGAGTTTAGTATGTTGGGGAATGTTAATCTCTAGAAAGAGTTCTGGCTTATTCCGTTGCAAAATGCTCGAGAGGATGAGAGCGATCGAAAAAAGTTGCCACTACGCCACTTCGTGGCTCCCTGGCAACTTTTTTCGATCGCTCTCAGCCTCACGAGCCTTTCTCAACGGAAACGCAGGATACCGTGTGTTGATTTCCCGGGCGTGTTCGAACACGTTTCCGACATCGCAAAACACTTTTCCTATGGTCCCCCACGCTCTGCGAATCAATTAGCAACTTTTCGAAATTTTCGATTTTTCATGTTAAAACTCGGCAAAACAGGTGAAATCGTGTTTCACGTTACTCAAGAACGTGCTGAAAGGGCTTCTGACATTTGCGAAAAATGCGGCAAACGTTTTGCCCTCGGCGGAGTTCGAACCGGGGGGTCTCGGTTTGAAAGTCAAGCGCGTAACTCACTTGGCTATGGATTTGGTCAATTACATTTTGTAAAATTTGAAGGGGATTTTGGTCTGTTGTCGTTTGCAAAAGATCCGAGCGATTTTGAAGCACTTTATAAAGCTTCCCGAAACACGATTCCGAGCCTCCAGAAAGGGGTCAGGGGCGAGATAGTGAGCCAAAGTAAGACAGTCCCTCTTGATTTCCCTTGTTCTCTCGTTTTAAACCCCTTCCTGCGAAGTTTGCCAGCATGTGGAATGATTTGGAACGAAATGTACGAAAATTTCGTGAAATTGAGTGAAATCAAGTGAAATCAATCGATATTTCACTTCGAAACTCGGCAAAAGATGCTTAAATGTGAATCTCGTTACGCAAAAATGGGTTTGGGCCACATTTGACACTTGCAAAAAATGCGGCAAAAGACTATGCACTGGCGGGGATTGAACCTGAGACCCTCGGATTTCTAGTCGAGCTCGCTACCGACTTGGCCATGAAATTATCGATTTTTCAAATATTAATTTCCATGTGTTTCGTCGTTGCCTATCACATGCAAAAGGATATGAGAAGATTGCTAAACTTTGAAAAGAGTTATAGCGAAAAAACGGAAAAACGTCCTTCACGCGGAAGGAGAAAAAAAACCAACACACAAACAGGCAGACATTTCGATTCCCTAGTAGTGGAGGAATGGCGCCACGATTTCCAGGAAAACTTTTTCGACAAGCCTAGCATACAGCCTTCAGACTCATTTTTATAACGCAAAATCCATTCCATTTTGTAGAACTGGAAAAATAGGCGAGAACGAGTGTACAAATGCAAGACACGGTCTTACTTTTGCAGGCTCCTGGCCCATTTCTGAATGCTTGAAATAATGTTGGTGAAGTAAACGTGAATTAATGATCCACAGTTACAGAATAGAGAACATCCAGCTGGCCATGGTATTCGTCTATTCGTCTATTTTGTTTTAAAATATATTTTGCTATAAAAAAAAATCCATTTATTACCTAGTTATGATTTTTCGTAAAAGTTACCGTTGTAGCACTGAGTAAGTCGTCAATAAATTCACTAATGGGTTAATTAATCAATTCGTTACTAATTAATTAGGTGTTCACGTTGGCGCTGCTGACCAAGCATGTGTTCTCCTCCTCATCTCCTTCGCATATCGTCAATGGATGCTCGGGCGCGCCAAATCAATTGTAGCCGACCATGATACAATGGAGAGGAAACTGATATTCATCTGCTTTCTCTCACTTTTACCGATAATAGGCCTCACGGTAAGCTTACCACTTCATTATAACACATTGGCGATCCGCTCAATACTCCTACTATGGCTCCTATTTTTTCAGCAGAGGTAGCTCACGCATCAGACTACTTCTTGACATGATCAACTATATCGTATCGACTGTTCCAGACACTCCTGGCTACTTGTGGGACGTATCCGACCCTGCGGCACTTGGCGCCGCACGTTGTCAGTGTGATCAACCTAACTGACGCCAACTTCCCGAGCATGGAGCACGCCCAAGCCAAGGTTAGTACGCAGAGCGGGTCTCCAGCTTTCCTTACTCTGGAGATGTTGTCTCCTGCTGAGAGAGCATGCGAAATTGAGAGATGGAGACATCACTTCTCCTAATATTTGGAGATGTGAACACTCCAGAGTAAGGAAAGTTGGAGACTTCGCTCTCTTAGTAGTTTCCACTAGATTAGAAATATACAGTCTCCTTGTTTTTGCACGTTTTATTCATTTGTCCGAGGCTGAGAGGTCATTTCGCTCTCTACTTTTCTCGTCCTTCTGGCTGTATTATTCAGCAAAAATCACACATAGAATGACCACATAGGAATCAGTATTGGTTCGAGAACCAATCTTTGGTTCAAAACCAATCTTTGGTTCCAAAACCAATTCAAATATCTAATTTATTTGATGATTGCAGTTTGTCTTTGTGACCCATGTCCTCGGCTACTTACTCGCCTTCTCGAGCCTCTTTGTAATGCGGCGAAAGCTGCTCGCCGCCGTTCGGAGTTTGGTTTGTCTTTTTTTCAATCATGAAAATAGAACGTCTGCCTTTGCTTAAGCCTGCCCACCTTAAAGCATTCATTGGCAAGACCACCAATTCAGGGGTGTGCGGCAAGCAATTTCGGCAAGTGTAGTAAATCAGTTATAACTTTATCAAATGTACTGTTTTCATCTCGCAATATGTTTGATGAGTTGGAGGACAGTTATACGAATCGTTCCATGCCCCTGAAGTCATGTTTTTCTCCAATGGGTGTCTAGATATTGATTTGTTTTGTGCTCCCACTTGCCGAAAATTGCCGAAACTTGCCGATTGCCGTTTTCGGCAAGCGACAACGTCGACACATAAGCATATCTCGGAGGTCTTCGCTGGAAAACATAACAGTAGGGGTATCAACAGATTCGAAAAACTGTGCCACTAATTGTAAGATTAAAATGGATATACTATATATATATTTATGCGATCACAAGAAACGCGGTACAAAATTAAGTTAGATTAAAAACGAATTCAGTTGGAAGACAATGACAATCTAACTAATAACGAGTCACTCAGAGAAACTGATCAATTCTCTGGACTTCACTAATAGCCTTGCCGCTCTGGGGAAGAAACTATGATGTCGGTAGTTTGAAGTGGAACTAGCGTTAGTGAAATTTATCCCATGTCGAGTGAAGTAATAGCTAAAGTGATGTGGTGTCTTTTTAGATATTTTGTATTTGCCTCTCAGGAGATTACTGGCTGTCTTCAGGTCAATTTCCTCTCTACGCTTTTCTAATGAGACTAGACCTAACTGCATATTTCTATTAGGGAAATTCGGCATTGTTTGCCAGGTTGATTTGTGGCATCTCATAAATAGTCGTCTAGTGAAATAGTTCTGAACATTTCCAAGGATTTCTTTGTCACGTATTAAGTAGGGGTTGAAAACCATAGAAGCGCTCTCTAGTATGGGTCGAATGTAAATAGAGTAGGCTTTGAGGAGTATTTCAGCGTTATTGGTGCGAAGAGCTCTGAGAATAATGTGGCACGCGGATACACCTTTCTGAGCAATTGTCTTGCAATGGTCGGAAAAAGTGAGCGATTTTTCTAATATGAAACCGAGATCTCTCATGACTAATTTCTGTTCTAGTATAGTATTGCCTATTTTGTATTTATTCTTCGCATTTGCTCTACCTAAATGTAATGAGTTGCATTTATGTGCAGCTAATGGTAGCTGCCACTCTTCAGACCAATTGACTATGGTATCAATTGCGCTTTGTAATGGAATAGTGGTTTCCGTTCTTTTAAACGGGCGGTAAATTTTGATGTCATCTGCATACATTCGTGCAACGACACCATTTTTCTGGACTAGTAAGGGGATTTCAGACGTGTAAATCAAAAATAGCAGTGGACCTAATACCGATCCTTGCGGAACGCCACTTGTAACTGGGAATGATGATGACAGTTTCTCACGTACTCTAACTTGGGAAGTTCTGTTCGCAAGATAACAAGTAATCCAGTCAATAGTTTTATGTGAAAGCCCGATTTTTCCTAGTTTGTGTTTTAGTTTAGGGTGTGATACTCTATCAAAAGCTTTCGCGAAGTCGAAATATATTACATCTACAGGTTCGCCATCACTAATAGACGCTGTCCAATTTTCCAAAGCGTCTAGCATTTGAAGCTCGCGGGAGCGTTTCTTTCGGAATCCGTATTGTTCATCAGGGAATATATCTAGGGTTTCACAATGTTCTATGATCGGCTTACACAGGAGTCTGTCAAAGACTCTGCAGAATAGTGATGTGATTGAAATGGGTCTATAGTTTAGGGGGTCACAGAAAGGAGGGGATTTCTTAACTGGTGTTACAATGGAATGTTTCCATAAAGACGGGACCATGCCTGATTCGTATGAAAGGCGAAAGATAATTTCGAGTGGTTCGGAGATTGGGACAGCTATATTTTTGATATAACCCAAGTCAATGTTCTCTGGTGTTCGACAGCTAGAGCGTTTCCATCTTTCAATTAGTGAACATATCTCATGCCTTAAAAAAGAAGGTTCATTGTAACTACCTAAGTTGGGTAGGGTACCTGTATTAGGTAAAGTTCCATTATCAGTGGTGAATACACTCGCAAAGGTTTCAGCGAGTAGATTTGCTTTTCCATGGTCGTCCATCACTAAAGTTCCATCATTCTTTTTGAGGCCTTCAACTCCCTTAGGTTTGTTGGTGCACCGCTTCATAAAACGAAAGAACTTATTCCGATCCTCGCTATCGATAATTCTCTTTTCAATAGTCTTATGATACCGTATAAGTTCTTTTCGGAATTGCCTATTTAGTTTCTCAAATTTACGAGTTATGGTTGGGTCGTCTGCAGAAATGGAATGTTGCCAAGCTAAGAAGCGCCTACTAATAAGTCTCTCAATATGGGGAGGTACTTTGCCATGGGTGGATATGAAAAAAAATTATTTGAAAAAGTTGCAATTGATTTGCGGCACTTGCCGAAATTGCTTGCCGCACACCCCTGCACCAATTGTATTATTTTATGAATGAAATATCCACGACGGAGAAGTCGTTTTTTTCCCACTTTAAGCCCTCTTGCTTGCGGTTTAACTTAACTTAACCTCTTTTTTTTCAACAGAAATCTCCCGATCGCGCCAGTCACCGGACCATCCTGCACATTCTCACCATCCAAATCACCGTGCCCACCATCTACATTCTCGCCATTGCACTGTGGATGCTCGACGTTGTGGGCGTCGTGCAATCTGTCGTCGTCCGAAGATCGGTTGGAGTGGTGGGTGGCATTTATAAAATGATACGATCAAACAAAATGTCGAACTGGGGACTTCCTATGTTTACCGGGACGAGAGAGCACGCAAAAGCGAGAGGGTCGCTATGGTAAACAACGGAAGTTCGTTATTCGGCTTTTTGGTATGATCGTATCATTTTATAAATGTAATATTTATAAAATACGGATAATATAGGGTTGGCCAGAAAGTTTTGTCCAATGTTGACTTCCCTGCCAAAAAAAAATAAAAAAAAAAAAAAAATTAAATAATAAATTCGTCTGCGTCCTCTTAGCTATTACAATTATAAAATGATACGATCACACCAAAAAGTCAAATGACGGACTTCCGTAGTTTATCACACAGGCACGTACGCGACCCTCTCACGTTTGCCCGCTCTCTCGCTTTGGTAAACACAGGAAGTACCATTTTGACTTTTTCTGTGTTCGTATCATTTTATAAATGTAATAGCGATCAACCATAATCTCTTGCTATACTTTCAATTTTTCTCAATGTTAGTGCTCTTTTAGTCTCCTTGTTAGCGTCGTCGTGCGGAGATCCGTCGGCGTGGTACGACATTTATAAAGTGATACAGTCAAACAAAATGTCAAACGCTTACTTCCTGTGATTACCGGAAGCTAGAGTGCACACAGGTGAGTGGGGAGGAGAGGACTTTGTTTTTCTTAATGTACGCGTGTACTTCTAGCGCCTTAATCGTTCGTGCGCAGTCGCTTTCCGTTATCAGCAGTTTGTGAAACACAATTGTAGAGCGCTCGTTCTCTCAAATATTGATACGCGAAATGTGAGAAACGACTTCGAAAAATGCTCATTATATTATAATTCGTCTTATAATTTTTATAATTCGTTTTTGTACCTACATTAGCCGTTGCATCTTGACGGGTGTATTAAATAGAAAATATACATTCAAATTTATTAAATTTTATTTTTGTATGCTACCAGCACCTTCGCACTCGTTACTCCACTCGTCAACCTCTACTACCTACCTCCGTACAGAAGGTTCGTATCACACATCATTCTGTTGTCAAGTCACAAACACTCGACCAAAATATTAAAACGCTCCGATCCTCAACAACAAATATGGTTGCGAGAGAGCATTCCAAAACGTGAGATAGGCCGAGATGTAGAGAGAAAGTAAACGCACCAGTCCTTTTCACGAATTTCATTTTGTAATTGTAATACAGCGCACTAGGTGGATTGATTACCGTAGGATCGGCTGGGCGAGGGCCTTTTTCGGGAACAAAACATTGCCAATTGTGCAGTCCTTACTAACCCGACCGCGATCGCACCTCAAAGTAATCACTGTAGCCACGCCCCAGAAACGTATCAGGAGTCTCTTGCTCCCGACCCCTTTTTGGAGGTTATGGAATTACGATTTGCAGGTTTCTGTGCGACATACTGGGCGTCAAGGACCCCGTGGTTGTTGTGAGGAAGAACACGCTCACTGTCTCATACAGCACCGCCCCGCTGTCCGGCTCGAAATGGACGTAGATCAATTCGAATACTCAGAGCGGGAAGTCTCCAACTTTCCTTACTCTGGAGACATTGTCTCCAACTGAGAGAGCATTCAAAATCGAGATCACCTCTCACTATCTCTAGCCCGCTCTCCCCATTTTGCATGCTCTCTCAGCTGGAGACAATGTCTCCAGAGTAAGGAAAGATGGAGACTTCCCGCTCTGTGTATTTATTCCGTTAGAGGCTTAATAGCTTCCTTATAGCCGGTTATAAACGACTAGATAAATTATTTTTGTTCATTCGTACATTTTATATCTGTCGCCCACGACTGATATTGTTGTGAAAGGGGGCAAGACCGCCATGTCCGAACGGTCCGATTTTATTCGTTGCAGACCAAACTTTTTGAAAAAAGTTGTATTGTGAAGAAGTTAAGGATTCTAGAGAAGGATAGAGAGAGAAGCATCGAGACACCCTCTCTGCCCCCATTCTGGAAGGGATGCATCAAGTTAGTGTTTGTCGATCCAACTATAATTGCAATTTGATGATTTGAATCACGGCAAACTTGCAACACGACGACAGATGGAGTGATAAAGAAGGCTGGTCTCTGATTAGCTGATGGGATTTGAAAAAATGAGTCCATAACATTTAATGGTTACATGTTCGTCACTGCGATTAATCAAGTGATATTCGTGTGTTCATAGTGAACGCGGCAGTCATTCCCATATGGAGAACGGCGTTCGCTTTCTTACGAAAATTCCCAGCACTCCGTCCCTGTACACATCATTCCACGGGCCGGTCAACCTTACAGAAAGGCCTTTGGAGTGAGAGAGCGTGTGAAATCGAGAGGGTCTCTCTCATTTTAGCACACTCTCTCGCCCTAACCCTGGTCTGTAGGTTTGGAATCATGTGTGTAGTCCTTGATCAGAGTTATGATAACGATCGCTTCCCAACCGGAGAAGAAGGAGATCTAAAAACATATTTTAAAGGGACCAGGCAGTCAAAAAATAAGTTATTTTCAAATAAAAGAAAATCATGTTCCCGGAAGAATGCTAAAAACCTCATATTTTTGCGATTTTTTTGAAATTAATTATGATTTTTCAAAGTTTCGCTTTTTCAGTACAGCGGGTTACGGTAGCGACTACACCACAACTAATATCTCCAAAACCAGCTATTTTGATGGAATGTGATTGTGTTCATTCAGTCCGGGAGTGGTCAAAATCTCTTCAATCCTGTTTTTGCAAAAATATGAAGTCATCAGAGCAAATGAAACAGCTTTCTGTCTTTTCGGAAATAGGCGACGCACCGTTCGAGAGTCTAATTTCAAATTAAAATAACTAATTGTAAAAAAATGCTAAAAATTTAATTTATTCTTCATTCTCCATTAGATGATAGTGAGAAAAGTTGAATAAAAATTATGAAAATGAAAAATCTGTTTTTGGAGGCTGCCTGGTCCCTTTAAACTTCAAGATTAGGGACATCAGCGATAGTAAAGTAAGTGGAAGAAATTCTCTCTGCATTTTTATCCTTTTCTCGATCCTTTCTCAATCGATTGAAATGTTTCTACATGTTTAGTCTTTAACGAGAAATTCATAAAATGTATGAAATACCATAATTGGAAAGGCGTTGTTGACACCGTAATCGGGAATTCCAAAGAAGGGAAAGTAGAGGCTACAGGTGTACGGCGTGTAGACAACCATGAGCGGAACGACTGTCTAAAATAATATACGAAGATTTATAATTTAAAAAAAAATCGAATAAGATGAAGTTAAATGTAGAATAATGCAGAAAGTTCGGGTAAGTGATAAAGCGTTAATGAGTTTCTTTATTATTTTTGCGAGACTCCATAGATCAGCGTAAAGAGTAAGTGAAAATAAAATACTTTGAATATTTTACGCAAAATAGGGTGTATATATGTATTGAGATATAGGAAATAAGTAAAAAATGGGAAAAAATGGACGACCTGCATGAAGACTGTTATGAGAAACGAACGATACGTGATATCGTTTTTGATGCGGCGAGTCCTCAAAGTACATTATGAAAATGTTTTGCGATTATAATTTATGTATTGTTGGAAGAAAGTAGCAATAAAAAATTGCAATCAAACTTTGTCGAAACACATTTCGAGTTTAAAATTTTAAAGCATTTTAAAAGAATAATTTGAGCAAAACATCGTTTTCTCATTATCGCGAAAAGAGGTGGAAACTAGAGTACGAAAGGACCACGGTCTCATCATTTCGCACACTCTCTCGTCTATCGACCGGTCTAGAGAGTGTGCAAAACAGGGCTGTGCGTAAAATAAGTTTCGTAAAATTTTTGTAAAACGTAAATTTTACGAAATTTTTTTCGTGAAAATCGTAAAATTCTTTAAATTTTCGTGAAACTTTGAAAACGATTCCAAATCAATTATTTTTCGTAAAATTACTCCACAATGTCTTGACTCTGCTGTTTTTATTAATCGAACTTTTTTAATCGAATGGTGGGATTTGAAAATCGAATATTTGTAGTAAAATGAATTCTCTAAACACAATTTTGTAGCCCACGCCGTTCAACAAGAGGAAATAATGAAGAGGAAATAACAACGAAACTGGCATTTTTCAAATTAGATTTCAAAGAATGTCAAATATATTTTGAAAAATACCAAGTGGAGAGCACTATTCACCAAAAATGTTCACTTTTTTCGTAGAAATCGAAAAAAATTACGAATTTTACGAAAATTATCGAAAAATTTTACGTCGAAAAATTTTACGAAAAAAATCGTAAAATCGTAAAACGTAAAATGCACAGCCCTGGTGCAAAATGAAAAGACCGTGGTCTCACATTTCTCACTCTAGTGCAAACTAGATCACCTCGCAATGTGCACACGACGAAATAGGCTGCAATGGAGATGCTGACGACAATAATTAGAAAAGTAGAAAGAATAAACGGAAGAGTGCCGAAATTAGACATAGATGGTACCAGAGGTACTCTCGGATTCTTATAGGTGCGCATAGAGAGTGGTAAGTGAGTGAGTAACAAGGCTACAACGGTTATAACTACTAAGTAATTTATCTACCAGCTGATCTGCTACCGTAAACATACAATACACGGGCTATCGATGACGTGTCCCGTCGATCGATGACGAATCCCCGAGGAGTCGACCGCTCAGCTTGCTCCGAGACGACTAAGACTAGTGTTACCTAATATGACTAGATAATGACAATTGAAAACGACATGCAAATGTGTATGATAATAGGCTAGAGTCACGTGATCATTGGCGAAGATGAAGATTGGTGTATGTAGATTAGGAGAGTGTAGTTTGAGGGACAAATGTGTGCTCTGGTGCCCCACACCTAACTCCGAAGTTGAAACGACCATCCCGCTAAAAGGTGGGAAAATGCAAATGCATTGATTATATTTTCATTGTTCTTTTCAATTCTGGAAAGCTCTAGGATCTCACAAAATACAACAGTTTTCCCCCTATACTGGTGGCCGATCGCACAATCCCCAACCGACCGCACCACCTTCTCCGAGAATGAAGGGGCGGGGAGCAAATACTAAAAACCAAAGAAACCCAGTGGTCCATAACCAGCCATACGTCTTTAACGGATGCGTTGCAGACACGGACAAATTCTGCGTTGAGAATGCACATGATTCCAAACCAGGGTTAGGACGAGAGAGTGTGCAAAAGTGAGAGAGTCCCTCTCGATTTCACACGCTCTCTCACTCTAAAGGCCTTTCTGGAAGGTTGACCGGCCTGTGGAATGATGTGAATGAGAAGACAAGGGTCCGACTTCTTCGGAGCGATGGTCAGACACAGAAACCTGAACAGGAAGTAGTTAACAATCGCCTATTTTCTTTCTTGCTTTATTCTCTATTATTTTTTTTGTTACAATATTCTCTATTATTTTTTTTTTAATTTTATATTCAAAATATTAAAAATTAAAAAAAATGAAAATATAACATTCCATATTAGTGTCTGGCCTGTGGGATAGGAGGACATTACTGCGATGGACCGGGAACACGAGAATAGCTTGATTTTCGACGGGCTGAAAACATCAGAGCGGAATCAAGGCAAATAATATTTTTCTTAAAAATATTACTATTTATCTAAATTTTGCCGTATGCTAGCACAAATAATCAGTTATAAAGGCAAGATAGATAAACATCAATGATTTCATTTTAATCTATCATGTTTTTTTCTTTCATTAGCTTGTGCAAAACTTGTGTGAATTATATATTTATAAAAACAATTGAAATTAAAATACTCGTTGATCGCCCAGTATCGATAAAGGAATTGGATATTCAGAAGACAAAAAGGCACAGAGAAAGCACTATAATAGAGGCAGGATAAAAGCTAAAATACCATTATTATTATTGTATTTTATATTTAAGATGAAAGCCTCTTACGGTGTGCTGAATGCTTGCATAATTGACGCTGCCGAAAAGAAATTGTACTCTGATCGCGCGCTAAAGCAGGAATTGGTCTTGCAGGAATTGGTCTTCTCCCTACCAAAACCTACAGAATGGAGTCAGGCATTACAGAGATTTTTTAATTAGACGCTCATTTTCGCACACTTTCTCGCCTCTGATACCTTTGACACCTTTCGGACACCTTTGGCACCTTTCGGACACCTTTGACACCTTTCGGAACGTCTTTAACTTGTAGCCCTTGCTTACCGGATTGGAAAACGCATGAGCAACTGAGAGAAATATGTCGTAAGAAGCGAAAATTGCTAGAAGATATTTGTAAGTTCCCAGTTGCTTGCGTGAAAATCGTCGAATCAGATAGAGAAGGAGTGAGTTCCGAGGCATGCAAAAGAGAAAGTACAAACGCAGGCAATAGTAATTAATTTTTTGCTGATAAGAATTTACCAATGCCACAAAATACATACAGTAGCGGACAAAAGTTTACGGACACTTTTTATTGTTGATACAACTTTAGAACCCGAGGAAGGTTTGATAAGAAGGAAGGAAGGAAGTGATTTTTCGTACCCTGAGGGCAAAAGGTGGCCTACCGCGACCATATTCTCAGGATCATCAGTAGTCATGATGACGATCATTTTGCTGCTTTGATCGTGTCTGTACGGTGTCTAAAAGGCGAGATATGGTTTTCCGCCATGTAGCGGCACCGCAGCAACATGAAACAAATTTTCATAGGTAGACCGTAGGCATATCTCAACACCCTTAAAGTTAGGCGAGCAGGAAAAAATCCATGTAAGAATAATGACACTTCAAAAAAGTGTGCATCGATTGCGTCATCACGACGCAATACCTGAAAGATTTCGCAATACCCCAATAGTTGCATCGTAATCTCCAATGGATTTCGTATAAGAGCCCACGATGTCACCTCAAACCTTCCTCGGGTTTTAAAGTTGTATCAACAATAAAAAGTGTCCGTAAACTTTTGTCCGCTACTGTATGTATTTTGTGGCATTGGTACCGTTACTTGATAAAAAAGCGCGCGCGAGATGACAATTTGTCCAAAAATGTGACAAAAAACGACAAATGGATAAAGCTCGTCGTTGTGTGTCTCTACGGTCACAATTTTATGGAATTTTATAGTTTTCATTGTGCTTTTTCATTCTTTGTTTTTAAAATAATAATTTTAATTAATAAATAATGAAGGAATACGCTAATTTTGATTTGAGCACCTCCCCGCTCTCGCTGGCGAAATTGTGGTGTGGCGCAAATCGCGACGGTGTACTGTAAATCAAATCGTCAAGCTGTCCTGTTTTTTGGCAAGTAGCCAACTCTCACGGCTTCTCTCGAATTTTGTTTTATTTATTTAAATCTTGTTTATTTATTCATTTTCATTATATTTCTTGTTCTAATCGTGAGCCAGGTCAGTTTGGCCCCCTATGAGAGCTGGTTCACGGTTGCACCACCTCGCGTTCTGTTCCGAAACGAGTCTGCCAGTTTGTACACTGCAAAACCATCATGTTTCCTCTCATTTCTTTCAATATTTTTGGGCCTATTGCTTGCATTCCTTGTTTCCGACCGTTTCCCCAGCTGCTTGCGCAACTCTGCCGCTGTTCTGATTGTACGCCGTTGTTTTTCGCACACTTTCAAATCACATAATTCCGCGTAATTGCAGGGTCGGTCGGGGACGAGTGCGCGGCTGGCTCGACTACGTCAAATATGGACCGCCGCCATATCAGATGGGTCCTTTTTATAAGGACCGTTATACAAATAATGAATTTTAATTAAATTTCTTTGGACTGATTAGGTTTTGAGTTGCTAAAACTACCTAGAAATAGGTGGTCGAGCGTGTCTAGATAGGAGTCGCTCTCTATCTTAACAGTTTCTCTGAACTTTTGCCAAAGATATTACAAGTATAATGAATAATTTTACCAGTTCTGGTTGTGAAGAAAGGAGAGTTTATGAATGAGACTAAAAATAGTATCTTTATAATACTTATTTCGGTGTTGGCTTGTGCGGAACTTTGCAGTTCCCCCGGTGTCCGCCCGCCCCCTTCCGTGCTCGTTTCTCTCTCTCCCTTGGACCTTCCGCCTGCTCTCTTCATTCGTCACTGTTTGTTTATTTTGTTTGTGATTTCGAGATTTAAAAATGTGATTATAAATCTTTATTTGGTTTATGACAATCGATAATGCAAGAGTATTTCAAGTTTGATACATGGTACTTTAGTCATGAATGGGCAATCCCCCCTTATCCACAATTTGCTGCAGCTTCGTCTGCATGTGCTTGATGAGGTTTTGGCACAGGGGAATAGTCACTTTCTCGGCCCAGAATTTCTTCACTGCTTCCTCCAGTTCCTGAATTCCGCTCATCCTATCCGCGTTGACGTGTTTCTTCATCAGTGCCCAGATTGTTTCCACAGGATTCAAGTCTGGGCTCTCTGGTGGCCACAACTCAGTCTAAAATATGTCTTTTTTGTCATTGCAGATTTCTTTTAAGAGCTATATAGCTTTGGCGGTAGAATAAATTTGTATCCATACCGGGATATTCTCGTTCTTCAAGAATCGCTTGGTAGATTTCGAGATGTGAGCCGGTGCCGAATCTTGCACCAATATTCCGATGGGTCCGTACACTTGCCTAAGATTAACGTGAATAACAGTCAGTCAAAATGAGAATAGTGTTGATTATATATCAATTTTCGTACCATGATACGTAGTAAATTATGTTCGGAACAAGAGGAATAAATTAATTTGAAATTTCCTGACTTTCTCCACTCGACATAGTTGTGGTAGAGAATTCGCTGGTATGTGGGAGAGTCGACACGCGCAGCATCATCACCAGTTAGAATGATGAGATCGGAGGCGCCGCGCCACGAAATCGATCCCCAAACGAGCAACTGGGAAGATTAGTGAAAAACTGTTAGATATTGGAAATCACACCTTCACTGGGTATTTGGGTGCACTTTGAACTGCATGGGCTCGATCACGCACGAAAATAGTTTTGGAGGTCTTTTCCAAGTAGATCCAACTCTCGTCACTGAAGGAGTGAGTCAAAAACTGCTCGTGGTTGTCGAGTGCCCTTTGACAGTAGTCCACTCGAACTAATCGATTTGCGAGACGGACCATGTGGCCGTACCGCAATCGAAACCTGCGGAATCCCAACTCATCCCTCCACACGTGTACAACGTGCTCACTCACCTGGAATACAGTGGTTTAGTAATTATCGATTTTTTTATGAATAGGGAGATTTAAGAGCGATTTATCCTCGTTGCAGTACGATAGTTATTGATTTTCTATGGACTACGGTAGTTATCGATTTTCGTTGCAGCACGGTAGTTATTGGTATTCGTTGCAGTACGGTAGTTATCGATTTTTGATTCAGTACGGTAGTTATTGATTTTCTATGGACTACGGTAGTTATCGATTTTTGATGCAGTACGGTAGTTATTGGTATTCGTTGCAGTACGGTAGTTATCGGTTTTTGATGCAGTACGGTAGTTATTGATTTTCTATGGTCTACGGTAGTTATCGATTTTCGTTGCAGTACGGGAGTTATTGATTTTCTATGGTCTACGGTAGTTATCGATTTTCGTTGCAGTACGGTAGTTATTGATTTTCTATGGTCTACGGTAGTTATCGATTTTCGTTGCAGTACGGTAGTTATTGATTTTTATGGAATACTGTAAACGCCTCACTTTGAGATCCGTTTCCGTCTTGATGACCTCGATGATCTTAGTAACAGTGATGGTTCCGTTCTTCTCGTACAACTTCTCGATGAGCTGTCTCACAGTGGGGTGCAAGTCTTTGGGTACGGTAGATGGAGAGTACGGTTTGGGACGCTTCTCCTTCCGATTCAATTGGCGACGCACAGCGGATTCGCTCAATCTGATCTCCTTTCTTGTCCACAGGAGTCGCGAAATCTGCTTACAGGTAAGCCCGTCATCTCTCCATTGTTGAATGTCGTCACGAGGGTGGTACCCCATCGAAATTCTGAAACAATAGGTTTCTGTCGAATAGAAAAATCAATTGTGCGATAAAATACGGATAATCAATAATGAGTAAGGCAGATCAAAGATCAACACGAAAGATCAAAGATCAACACGAAAGATCAAAGATCGACATGGTAGATGATTGATGGATACGATAGATCAATAATAGATACGGTAGATCAATAATGAATAGCATGATAATCTACTGTTTTGCATGCTGATTAGAGTCATTTCCACTTACAATCTTCTCCGAGATCTGCCTTTATTGTGATTGCTCAGTTCTTTTTAATTTGTTTTTTTTTCTCACAATTTCGTTCAATCTATTTATTCAATGCAGAATGTGGTGGCTCGTTCTTTTATCGACCACGGCTGGACCAGAATGGGAAGTTGTCGATGAGGACCTCATTCGGGGTCCCGGCCAAGTGGGACAATCTATTCGAGTCATGCATCCGTCCAGGGATCCGACACTTGAGAGACTCGGTATCCTCAAGTACTCAGATAAAGGCAAGAAGAAAGTGGAGGCAGAGAGAAATCGAAGATTGCAGCCAGGACAAAATACCCCGCCCCCTAAAAGGAAAAGCAAAGTAAGTGCTGACCTATAATCTCACAATATTTTGAATATTATTAACTCAGGTTCGATTTGCCTCCGGTCCTGCTGCGTCCTCTACAACCCCTTTCCTCCCGATTACGGTAGCGCCGCCCACTATGACTACCGTATCCTCCTCCTTCCCGATTACGGTAGCGCCGCCCACTATGACTACCGTATCCTCCTCCTTCCCGATTACGGTAGCGCCGCCCACTATGACTACCGTATCCTCCTCCTTCCCGATTACGGTAGCGCCGCCCACTATGACTTCCGTATCCTCCTCCTTCCCGATTACGGTAGCGCCGCCCACTATGACTACCGTATCCTCCTCCTTCCCGATTACGGTAGCGCCGCCCACTATGACTACCGTATCATATCCGGCCAATAGCACATTAGCGAGTTTGCCTGGTTCGGCTTCTCTATCTCATACCTCTTCTTCCGTTGCCCCTTCTGCTCTCCCTACCTTGTTTCCCACTCTGTCCACTCCGTATCTCCATCCTAGCAGCACCCAAATACCCGCTCAACTAGCTGGTCCACTACAATCGATCACTCCTATCACTGCTCTCACGCAACAGGCAGCTACTGCAACAACAGGTAAATATATTGAAGTTGATTATTACGTTGATACCATACAGTACTATGCGCCTAACTTACCGTACTATGCGTCTACCGTACTCGTAGGCGCGTCTACCGTACTCGTAGGCGCGTATACCGTACTCGTAGGCGCGTCTACCGTACTCGTAGGCGCGTCTACCGTACTCGTAGGCGCGTCTACCGTACTCGTCTACCGTACTTGTAGGCGCGTCTACCGTACTCGTCTACCGTACTTGTAGGCGCGTCTACCGTACTTGTAGGCGCGTCTACCGTACTCGTAGGCGCGTCTACCGCACTCGTCTACCGTACTTGTAGGCGCGTCTACCATACTCGTCTACCGTACTTGTAGGCGCGTCTACCGTACTTGTACTCCACCCCTACAGTATCGGCAAAAACATCTACCGTATATTTCAGATCCCGCGGTGTTTCTTCTCATTCAGTCAGTCAACGAGATGCGTCGTGACGTCTCTGTGCTGGCCTCAACACTGAGCAACTTCATCCTTTCCTACGGTCCACTACTCCATACTGCAGTAAAAGGAGCATCCAACGAGGTACTAAATATAGATTTAGCAATTTGATCGTTTGAAAAATAATCGATAATTACAGGGTTCGGGCATTGAATCAAAATTGGACAAGATTCAAAAGCAGGGTGAGGCGACGGCGATCACACTGGACACACTCGTAGCTACAGCACCTCGCAAGAACGGTAAAGAATTAATTTGAAAGTAATCTAAATACTATCCGCATACAGTAACCAAATTCGGCTACCGAATGTTAAGCTCAATCAATAAAGTATAGTTAATTAATATTCATCATTCCGGATCATTTTTCTATTTCAGCCTTCGTCTATGACATCTTGACGAAGGAACAAGTCGACCATATCGACATCAATCAAAAAGTGGAAAACCTGGCTACATCAATGGAAGTGCTGCTATGGAAGCACGACAAAGCACAGATGCTGCTCAATCTCAAGTTGAGGACCGACAAGGCGCGAGTACGCTTTCTCATTGAGGTGAGACAATCATATTCTTAAAAGGAGTAATTGGATTTGAAAGTCTTATTTTCTACAAAATAAATTGATTATCGATCGATATTTCAGGCTAGCTTACACCGACGTTCGTACTCAACACGTGACTGTCGCGACAGCGCACGGAAGAGAATCGTCCACAGAGTCAACTCCTACGCAGCGACAAGGGCACGTGAGTTGCACTCACGTGACGATAGTGGTGCAGTCCCACCCTCATCAGCACCAGCGTGTACCGTACCCTCTGCTCTGCCTACCGTATCCCACCATGTCTCCCTACCCATGGCAATGCCCCATCCATACGCGTCCGTTGCTTCATGTGTCCCTAATTCACCTTCTCATGCTTCTCATAATACCGTAACCCAATCGATTAACTCTATGTCTCTGCCCACCCTGAATCCGTCGCAAAATGTACTTCCCTCTATTCAAATCTCTGCATCCCCTCATCAGTTCTTGGCTCAGTCCCACTCCCTTCTCTCTTCTAATAGACCTCTGACTGATTCATCGGACGACGACTCTGCTAGTTTTATCCCAACCAAGAAGATAAAGAGCGAACATGATTAGACATAACGATATTACCAATCCCATCTCATAACCCGTCTTTTGAATTGCAATTTCATGCGTTAAATACTGTTGCATTATCGATTGTCATAAACCAAATAAAGATTTATAATCACATTTTTAAATCTCGAAATCACAAACAAAATAAACAAACAGTGACGAATGAAGAGAGCAGGCGGAAGGTCCAAGGGAGAGAGAGAAACGAGCACGGAAGGGGGCGGGCGGACACCGGGGGAACTGCAAAGTTCCGCACAAGCCAACACCGAAATAAGTATTATAAAGATACTATTTTTAGTCTCATTCATAAACTCTCCTTTCTTCACAACCAGAACTGGTAAAATTATTCATTATACTTGTAATATCTTTGGCAAAAGTTCAGGGAAACTGTTAAGATAGAGAGCGACTCCTATCTAGACACGCTCGACCACCTATTTCTAGGTAGTTTTAGCAACTCAAAACCTAATCAGTCCAAAGAAATTTAATTAAAATTCATTATTTGTATAACGGTCCTTATAAAAAGGACCCATCTGATATGGCGGCGGTCCATATTTGACGTAGTCGAGCCAGCCGCGCACTCGTCCCCGACCGACCCTGCAATTACGCGGAATTATGTGATTTGAAAGTGTGCGAAAAACAACGGCGCACAATCAGAATAGCGGCAGAGTTGCGCAAGCAGCTGGGGAAACGGTCGGAAACAAGGAACGCAAGCAATAGGCCCAAAAATATTGAAAGAAATGAGAGGAAACATGATGGTTTTGCAGTGTACACACTGGCAGACTCGTTTCGGAACAGAACGCGAGGTGGTGCAACCGTGAACCAGCTCTCATAGGGGGCCAAACTGACCTGGCTCACGATTAGAACAAGAAATATAATGAAAATGAATAAATAAACAAGATTTAAATAAATAAAACAAAATTCGAGAGAAGCCGTGAGAGTTGGCTACTTGCCAAAAAACAGGACAGCTTGACGATTTGATTTACAGTACACCGTCGCGATTTGCGCCACACCACAATTTCGCCAGCGAGAGCGGGGAGGTGCTCAAATCAAAATTAGCGTATTCCTTCATTATTTATTAATTAAAATTATTATTTTAAAAACACAGAATGAAAAAGCACAATGAAAACTATAAAATTCCATAAAATTGTGACCGTAGAGACACACAACGACGAGCTTCATCCATTTGTCGTTTTTTGTCACATTTTTGGACAAATTGTCATCTCGCGCGCGCTTTTTTATCAAGTAACGGTATATTCTTTTGTTTTGAGCGGAACTCACCAACATTGATATGCTCAATAGTCCTCGCAATCTCCATTGCCGAATGTTTTAATAGGGGAAATAATAGGAGAACGAGAATCTCTAGCAAAGGTAGATAAGGAAAATACATAAAAATGGCGCGAAAATATTATGCTACAATTAAGGTAGCACGTGTGGCTAGTGCGAGACGTATCCAATGGGTAAGTGTGGTACCACCACATATTAGGCCCACCTCTATCTGTGATATACATCTCTCAAAGCCAACACCTTTTGCCTCATAAAGAGCGTCGCAGAATAAATGAAAATCTCATTAAAAATATTTATGCGATCTTCATTATTGTTGGGTTTTGGTGCGTCTCGTAGTGAAGTCAGATGGTGCTAAGATCTTGACGTCGGGTTTCTTCAGTCCCAGCATGGTAATAATTCCATCTCTGTAATCTTTGATGAGGCTACTGATCACGAGAGCATCCCACCAGGGAAAGAAGGAGACCTGAACATGACTATCGTTAAAATACAATTTTTTTAAATTATAAATTTTTTTCAAATTTCATTAAATTTCTTTTCCCGCTGCGTCGTCACGCAAACTTATCGTAACAATTGCTACTCATAAATGCTCGGGCTCTTTTGTGGTACCCCCCTCAGTAAAGGAATAGAAGGTGTCATGTGAAGAGAAATATTCCTATAGGCACGAAAACGAGAGAGTGGCTTTAGCACGCTCTCTAACATTAGAGTTTTAAACTCTCCGTCTCGACATATCAGGATTAGTGTTTTTTCTCTGAAAGTAGACGCGTCCATTTGTGTGTTTATATATATATATATATATATAACTTTCATATTATTATTTAAATATAGTATTACCACGATGGGAAAGGCGCTGTTTACACCGTAATCTGGAATGTTGAAGAGCGGAAAGTAGAGTGTACACGTGTAGGGAATAGACACGAGCACCAGAGGAACAACTGTCTGAAAATTATCCCTTTTAAAAAGTAAAGTAGTCTATCTGCCGCATTTATTATAAAAATTATTCCGCTCCCAATGTTTTTTCTCTTTAAACTCGTTCTGAATATACCAGGATTACATGTTTTGAATTATGAAAAAACCGCTGCGATACTGATGGCATAAACTGTAACCTGAACACAGGCAGTGACAAGAATCTTTCGCTGGAAGTGGAGGTATGCGCTTGAGGAGATGGACCGGGACGCCGCAATGCCTGGAAATTGATTACTTCATGTTTTGAGTCAGAGTAAGTAAGGCAGCATCGCTGCCTTAGCCGTCTACAGTACCCTTTGGGTCGATGTGGATCGGATTCATGACTAATCAGCAGTGATACGCTAGTGTGCAAAGCACTATGTATTTTCCGTATATTGCGAACTTTTTCAGTGTTTTCGCTTCAAAATATTGTCCTACACATTCCTAAGATTTTTGCTTGCGTAGACAAGGCAGCTCTTTCGCATTGCCGCTTAGAGCGCTAATTACCAGGACATCGGCTCTACGGTTTCCTCTCCTGGAGAACGACTCTCCCACCTCCTCACTCCACAAGCTCTCTTCTTTCCGCGCCACAACGAGAGAACACGTGGAATGAAGCAGAGTTAAGAACGTTTCCCTCACAAATTTGCGCTCTTTGCAGTTTTTAAAATTGTCACCTCGGAATGTTCCCTTGGCGAGATAGAAAGCAACCGAGAAACTGGCTGTCATAATTATGGCAGCAGGCAGGAGAAGACAAAGCACTCGCAAATTGAGATGGCCGTCTCGCTACGAATTTTTATTTTTACAAAGTTAAAGCGAATATGTTATACCTAACGCAGTTTTGAACACGTGTGCTTGCGTATCTAGTACTCACAGAAACAGCTATTGATATACTTTATTATACTTTTTTCAATTACAAAGTATAAATGCTTTTTTTGAAAACACGTAAAGTGCAATATACAAAAAAACATACCCAGTGGTCTAGAATTACCCAGCCGTGTTCGATCGAGACTTTGTAGAGTCGGCGAAACTCCGCTCGCAAAGTGGGCAAAGCGGGATCCGTGGGAGCCGGTACTACGGTCAATGCGAGGGCGTACCTAAACTAATATGTGTGGAAAAAATGAATGTAAATTAGATTTACATTCTAAAAAATATGTCTGCTACTTGCCATATCGTCGCTAGTCCAACGGGGTATGCTGCTAGTGCAATAACAGACCGTACACGAGAAAACAGAACAATTTTGGTCGGACTGGAATAGAATCCACGGATTTTTATTGTCTTTCAGTGTTGCAGGGCACCTGTCGGTTACTGATGAAAAATATAAAATTTCATACCATTTTTATTAACTGGTTCGAGAATAATCTTTAATCTTTCGCCAAATTAGCATAATATTTGAGAACGTGACGCACTCATTAACAGTCCAGTAGCGATACAAGAAGTGAATATTCAGTATTGAAAAGGGAACGGTAAACAACGTGAAATAGAGGGCAGTAAACATCTGAAGTTTAGGAAACAGTCAAAAAAATAAAGAAAAGATAATAAAGGTCTCACCGAATTCTGAATACGTGAATATGCGACCGCGCCGAACGTTGAGTTTACCCTTATACATTTCTGCATTTCTATGAATATATTAGGGATGGCTTCGCAAGAAATGCCCTCTTCATTCTACACACTCTCTCGCCGGTCAGACCGGTGTGAGAGTGTGCGAAATGAAGAGAGTGATTTCTTGCGAAGCCATCCCTAGAATATATCTATCAAATAAACATCTTTACCGGATTTGTAACTGCGTGCAAACACGACAGCAAAATGTCATAAGAGGCGAAAACTGCCAGCAAATATTTGTAAGTTCCCAGTTCCTTGCGAGAAAATCGACGTATGAGATAGAGAAGGAGTGAATTCAGTGTGACTCCGAAAACTAAAGAAATAATTGCAATACTAAATTTTTTAAAACATTTCTTGCCCAGATTGATGCGTTCCAGTGTCGTTATTATACTCATGATGAGATCGGAGTGAAAATAGTTTTGATTGATACAGCTTTGCTGTGCAGATTAGATAATTAGCACTCATATAAACACGCATGATTTAAAAGCTAAACAGAAAGGTATCTAGATGAGAGAAAATCTCTATCTACATGCAAAAGTAAAAGACAATCCTTATAGATTGTAAGCATCTCTCACTGTTAAAATTATCCAGGCCAGTGAATACAACTAATAACTACACTCGGTATCTCCTATCTCTCCAATTTTTCCGTGTACTCCATAAAAACCGTGTGAAATCAAGAAAGTCATCCAATTATCTAACGAAATATCAATAACGTATTATTCATTTAATTGTGCAATGTTCGTAGGCTCTGTAGTCTGGACTGACTGTGAGTAGTCTGAGCGGCCTAATGAACAATAACTAACGCGGTAGCAAAAAATATTATGAGAGTGCCATTATTACAATTTTAAAATGATACGTTCATGAAATGGACTACTGGTGATGTACTCTCTGTCTATACCTCGACGTGTCTCTCGCTTTGCCATGCTCTCTCGCAGCCGTATCTGTTGTTTAGCACGGATTATCAACGGATCGTTTTATTATTTCGGACGAGTGTTCGTAAATTTGTAATAACTTACCAAAGACAACTGCATTGTCAATGTAGCAGGACATTTTTTATTTTTTTTATTCGCATTCAGCTCTTCAAATTGGTGTTTTGTTTTTGGCAGCTCAACGCGTTGCAGAAGTGAATGTGATAAGATGAACAACGTGGTGGGGTTGAACAGAAACTGTAGTATTTTACAGAACTGTAGCATGGGTGCGTAAAGAATACCCCTCCAATCTTCGAATATTCAGGAAACGATTGACATATCATCCCGTCGTCAAAGACCTCCGTCATCCCAAGTGAAATTAGAAGAGTTCCCCCTCCCCCGCCTAGTGGTGTAAGGCCTAGTGGTGTAAGGCACTGCTTGTCAGACGAAGGGTCACGAGTTCGACCCCCGCCCAGGTTCACCAAGCCTTCCATCGCCTCGTTGTCGGTAAAATTGGTAGCAACTTTGATTGCGAAAGGTAACGTGCCCCAGAAGCAGGGGATACGTAGATCTGTGCAGCAACCGGCCTTACCGGTCGGCCCCGGCAGAGTAGTCGCTTGTGGACGTAAAGTCCTCTTGATTCCGGTAACAACTTTACCTTTACCCTCCCCATCTCTTTCCTCATTTCTTGTCGAATTTCAAATCTTGTTGCGCCTCGGGCGTAGACAAATTATTATAATAATGTAATCAGAACTTCAGTGTAAATTACGACATTCGGTACAGCCATTCTGTTAAGTCTTATTTGTATCTCTTCCTCTTCTTCATTCGATTAATTTGTATTGTATGGAGTTCTATCTTCCTACCGTTGTATTTAAACATCATGACATTTTATATTACATTTAATCCCTTTTTATATTATATCTTTTCTCTTAATATTTAATCCATTTTTTTTATTTTTGGAACCTGTTTCTTTTTTTTCCTTTTTCCTGTTTTTTTTCCTTTTTTGATTGCATTTTTTTGATTTTCATCCTTTTTCGATTGCAAATTTTCAGTCATGATTTCCTTCTATCGTCGACTTCGCAAATTTGGTCGAAATTCGTCTCGAATGGATCGAATTCGAAAGGAAATTGAGAAGAAAGGAAAAAGAAAAGAGAGAAAGAAAAAATTATGAAGGAGAAGGAGAAATGGGAGAGTTTGAGCGATTTCGAGAAACTTCCGGCGCAAGTTCTCAATCCGATTATCTGCTTTCTTCCGGATTCAATAAGAATTCTACGCGAGGTTAGTGAAATCAAGTGTAAGAATGAAGTCAAGCAACTTCTTGTTCTCGCCGTAACTCTTTCGGATGCTGTGCATATTGGATGTGTCTATTGTGTATGTTTCCCCATCTGTTCGAAGATTTTTTATTACTAAGGACAACAAAGGGTTCTGTTTTTGGAATTATGACCGGCCATAGCCTGGGCACACTCAGGAGAGGCTCAGACTGTTCAAGAATGGTCTATTTTCGAAATATACATCACGGCCTTGCCTGTTCTCCATTAGCAGAATTCGCCGCGTGTTGTTCCAGTTCCAGCGCACACGGAGAAAAACGCTTCCAGTGTCCAGGTAGTAAGTGGTATCATTTGAATCTATCTCGAAACAGAGAACAGGTGCACTCGGGTCTGACACGTCCAAGAATTGGTTTCCCTTCCCGCAAAGCGATTGATTCCAGGAATCGATGGAAGTAATCTTTTGTCACTGTGATGAGCGCACGTCTCAGGCTTGTGGAATGAACGATCTGAATTATTAGATAATTGGAATTATATAATAGTACACGTTATATTGATTTTCATACTGAATTAGAAGGAATTTTGTTGAAATCAAAGTACACAATGTAAGTATGTTTTTTGTGTTATTTTTGGTGATAAAATAGATAAATTGATTAACATGAAACTCGTTAATGTTGTGTTTTTGTTCTTCCTACTCGTCTTTCGTAGATATTTTGTTCGCGCATTCGCCCCCCTAAGCCCAGAAATTAATTCGGTCCTTCTCGAGGTGGAGTGGCAAAGTAAAAATTTGTAACACCTCGATTAGACGCTGTAGGGGGGCAGGATTGGAAAGATTAACGGGAACATGAAAAATCCGGCGTTCTTGTAGTGCGAGTTCTAATATCTGCTCGTCCGAGAAACCTGGTTCCATCTGGAAATTTCATGGTTTGAAATTTTTACAAAATGCACTCTTTTCACATCATCATGCACATAGAGATCTTGCGAACAGGGCAGACCGAAAATTTCCATTGGATCAGGAGAAAATTCAGATGTTGTAATAGAATGAATAGGTTTCTTCGATCGACGAGCGAAATTGATGATACTAAAATATGCACTATTTTAAGAAAAGCATTCGCACACGGACTTTGGCTGAATCCGGGAATAGAAATGGAAATCGAGTTCCGCGAAGTCGAACTGTTCAGTCACTTGTTCGAGCATCGATTCGTCTACTTCGGTCGATATTCCATTCTGAGAACTCTTTTCATTGTTGAAAAGAGTGCTTTTATTGTATCTCACCGTATGAATGTCAAGTGTATCGCATTTCAGACGTCGGAAAAAGCAGCTTAGCCTCAATGTGCGAAGCCAATTTCGAAACGATTCGATATGATTGTCATAAGAAGTCTGCTCTTTGAAGAGGTTACAACTCTTTGAAGCCATTACGTAAAAGCGAACATCGTCGTCCTGAAATAATATGATAGGTTAGTATGATTTTTTTGTAAAATTTTCATTGCTCTTCGATTTATCCATCATAATCTTTAATCTTTAATCTGTCTGAAAGATTAAAGATTAAATTTCTTTAATCTTAATTTAAGCTCTAATCTTTAATCTGACTCTGGAAATCAACCCTAATGGACTTTCTCTTAAATGGCACATAATTGGTTGCAAGAGCTCTTTATAGATACACAGAGCGCGAACTCTCTAACATGTGCCTCTCTAGGGAATTGGACTCTCTTATATTCAAGAGAGTCCGCTCTCCGCTCTCTTCAATTCATACACTATCTCGCTCACTTTTCTAAGAGAGTTCGTTCTCTAGAGAGGCTCATGTTAGAGAGTTCGCGCTCTGTGTATGACAGAACCGCGTACACCATAAATCTCCAGACCAATGACAGCAACATTGAAATCACTCTGCTGAACGGCATCTCTCATAATTTTGCTGCATTGGCGAACTCTCTTTCGATCTGGTAAATCGAGAAGGGATAGAATTCGGTAAATGTTCTCCTTCGGAAGGGCTTCTAACGTCAAGTGAGGAGTCTGAAAATGTGTATTTTGTATTATTGCTACAACAAAAAAATATATATGAGGTTTCAATCTAAAAATTGCACAAATTCTCATACGTTTTAATTTTATTTTACACAGTAAACAAGGTGATTTGGGAATGGTGAAATGTTTTCAAACTATTGGTTTCTTTCATCGATTTCAGAGAAAGCCAAATTTGAGCCTTGTGAACCAATATTCAAAACTATAATATTTCCTATGTGTGTGGAAATTGGAGGAGACAGTTTAGGAAAAGGCAGAACCAAAATTTGTCCTGAAAAAATGGAAGGGAAGAGCACCCAATCCTGCACGTGTGAGAATGGTTGATCTGCCGTTCCTACACGGTGTAGGAATAGAGAGAAAAATCAACAAAATCAAAAAAATGATTCAATTCTTAGAATGAAACCTCTTATATCCAATTGTAGTGTTCGCCACTCGAAATGACCTTTTTTAAAAAAAAGGAAGACTAACAACGAAATGTGTCGTTAAAAATGGAAAACAGCAGAACAAACCATTTATAGCGACTAAGTTTGGGACGTTTGTTGAAGAGAAGTAAGGGAAGCTTCAGCTATTCCTTGACTGTAATGATGTTAGTGATGAGAAAAGAAGCCTGTCTGGATAGAGAGAGGGGGAGAAAATAATATATATTTGTCCTGTCCGATGGCTCCGCCCTAGTTATGAGTCACAAACCGATTCCTATCAACAGATTCAAAAAGAAAAGATTCCTTGGAGTTTCTCGCTTTGAAACGGAAAGGTTTCGCGGTGGGAGTTGGAACGAAAGGGGGGGAGAGGATGAGAGCCGCTGAGAGACAAGAGAAAAAGAGGAGAGTGTGAGAGCCAAAGGGCGCGCTACATTTGTGTTTCACAAACAGCTATTAGCAGAAATTGGACCTTGAATATCGGGGAAAATAAAAGGTTGAAACCATTCATGGGATAGAAGCAGACATCTTATAGAATGAATTAGTGATTTCTTTAAACGAAATGCCTTTGTATATAAGGAAAGTGTGGCGGGCAACTGCCGAAAGAATGGAGAGAGTAGGGGAGAAATAGATGCACACAGAAAGCACCAAAGTATAGAAGGCGTGGTGCACTAGAGAAATCGCACACCGTCAGGACACATGGGAAGCACACTTTCACGCACACACACAAACGTTTTACGATGAGCGAGGTGGGAAACTCGCACGCCGGATATGATTATAACGATTTGTATTCATTCAATAATTTAGTGATGATATTTCTTAATGATCCTCAGAATCAGGGACCGGTAGGATAATTTTAATTTAATTTATCATGAAACGTGTGGTTTTACAGTGATATACTATACATACATAGTGAGTGTGTACATGATATGTGCGATGTCACATCAGGGCGATAAAGTGATTTGCTAAGATACAAAAAAAATTATTATGCTATTTCATTGCTTCTTTATTCCGGTGAGTCGGTGGAAATTGATGCAGACAGTGAGAAAGAGTGAAAATGGCATGAAAATGGGATATGGTCTCACCACGAGTTCAATTTGGGCAATTTGCTCAGTACGCCGCGATGCAGCAGACACAATATCCGTACAGGGCTCAACTCAATGAGAAATGAGGAGGTGCTATTCTATCCCTTTCTGTCTCTAACTCTCTGCCTCTCTCTCTCTCCATCCTCTGCGTCGATCATACAATTAATCGGTTTTGCCGGAATTCTGCCGGAATTAAATCAATATATCTATTCGAGCGTCAAGGGGGCCTGTCGATCAATGCCTCGCTTCCATAGAATTGGTTGATCTCTGCATATACTTTGCGAGTTTACTCCTTTTCTCAGATCATCACGCTATTTTGTCTTAGGTCTTCCTTAGTCTAGACTTAGGTCTTAGATCTAGACTAACGTCAAATCCTAGAAATCCTAGACTTAGGTCTTCAGGAATAATACTTTACTAATGCAGATCAGTTCGACGATGAAGAAAAGTATTGACAGATTTTGGGCTCTTCGCCAATACAAACCGTCCATAATATATATGTCCATAAGTCAAGTAAGTGAGAATAATTACAGTAGTTTATCCCAAAAACCAATAAAGGTAAAGGTAAAGGTGCTACCGGAATGCTACCGGAAGAGGACTTTACGCCGACAAGCGGCTACTCTGCCGGGGCCCACCGGTAAGGCCCGTTGGCCCCCGCAGAGTAGCCGCAAAAAAAGCAAAAAGCCAATATTCAGGATAAAGTATTGCCACGCGTCTCAGTGACTGTGAACCTTGATCAAATCACGGAGCAGTATTTCCAATTTCCCAAGCCGCATCAGATGAACTCCCGAGATATACACTATTCAAGAATCGCCGAAAATGATGCAATTTTCTTGGATGAGATCAAGACAAGTCAGTTTGAACTTGGATTTCCTTAGCCTGAATATCACTCGCGAGGAGAAATTTCTGCCCATTCTGGAGCGGCTTTTAGACGGGATGACGGCCGAATATATATCTCTGCGCCTACCAAGTACTTTCGACAGGTTTGTGCGTTCAGAAAATCGATAATAAAATAGCATCGATTGCGTAAGACTTCTGAGTTTCATCGCAAAAATGCGGGCAGAAACAGTCGAAATTTCTGTGGGAAGCTTGACCATTTCAAATCCATGTAAGAGATTTTAAAATATTTTTTAATGTGTGCGTTTGACGTTTCAGCGAACTTTCTGCTTGGTTTGGCTGAAATCAGCACAGCCGTCCAACTTTGGCAACGTGAGGATGAATCGATTCCGACTGACTCTGACACCTTCTTTGGAATTACAAATGGCGATTGGGCACGCATTTTCCCGGAAATGTTCACGCGAAAAATTGATTCACTCGGCATTTTGAATTCTGAATACCGTTCGTTCCTGCTCGAATCAAAGTGTGAGGAGCTCGCAAAGGTAAGAAGAAAGCCCATTCTCAAGATCTCGCACTATTTAATGTAGGGAAATTTACGAACCACCTTTTTGTTTTCGTACACCTCTAGTACCAGAAGCTCTCTCTCGGGGAGTTATTACTTGCACACAAGAATAGAAACTCATTAGAGAAAAAAGAATAGAAAAAGTATTAAAAATAAAGTAAGTAAAGTAAAGTTTAAAAATAGGAAGTATTGCAGAATCTATCCGAAGTATCGGACAAGGAGCTTCGATTTACTTCCTCTTTTCTCCCCGCCGAAATTGTTAACGGAGTGACAAATCGCACTGTTAATGATTATACCATATCAAGTAACTTTTGAAATATCATGCATTTCTATTTAATTTTGATAATTATTACTCTAGTACAACTCAAACAAGTAGGAAAATCAGCTGAGCTAAGCAGCTTTAATCATTAGTTTTTAAAGATTTATTTTAGAAAACATCGAAATTGATGAATACACTTTCTCCATTACTCACAAGAATCACCAGCAATTAAGCATCTCTTAATTTTTTGCATATTAAATATCAAGAGATCTTATTGCACTTATCCCCTAATCACATGCCCATCTTATCACATCTTATCTTTTTTTCCTTCGATTGTGCATCAGTCTCTTAATAAAGTTAAGAACCCTTTTACCATGCAATAAATTTTTGTTTCATCATGTAATAAATTTCATTAATTTACTGGTCTGAAATTTGCCTTTTATTAACAACATATCGGAAAAGCAGAAACGATTTAATTTGCAAAAAAAACATATTAAAAGCCTTGCTCACCAGCCTTAGAGTGCTCATTGATTTACGTGCAAATGTGAAAATGTTGTAGAGATTTTCCAGAGGAAGCTTCTCAACATTCGCCATTTTCTCTACTTCTTGCAATTTCCTTCTTCTTCTTTTTCAATAGCTTACGAATTCGTTCCATTCGAGTCAGTTTTCGATTGGGTCTGGGACGAATACAGTAGTAAGAAATCATATCCTGAATAGGTACGCTTAAATATTGAGATGCAGCAGAAATATGCTTTAAAGGGAGTTTGCAGCCAATAAATCATAAATTTATATTCTTTTAATTTTATTTTTATTCAAAAGAGCTGAAAATTCTAAGAATAACTGTAAAAACAGCATGTTTTTACGATTTTTTAAAAATTAATTATGAATTTTCAAAAAATCGTGTTTCTAAAGTACTGTAGCTCCTGCATCCTCAAAACTTACGCTGTTTAGCGGCTGCAAAAGTTTGAAAAAGGCCTTAGCAAAGTGAAAATAAGTGTTTTTGCAATTGATTAGACAATGGCGAGTATCTGTGAGGACGAATCAGTACAAAGAAACGCAAAAATATTACGGCTTCATCCCTTTTGAGATTCTACAGGATGCGCGGATGCGAGGCGTAGTACGCCACTTCGTGGCTCCGTGGCAACTTTTTTCGATCGCTCTCAACCTCACGAGCCTTTCACAACGCAAACGCAAGATACAGTGCGTTCAGAACGTGTTCGAACACGTTCCCGACATCGCAAAACACTTTTCCTGTGATCCCCGACACTCACCGGTGCGTTTGGAGAAAGTTCGAAAATTTGGATTTTTCATGTTAAAACTCGGCAAAACAGGTGAAAACGTGTTTCACGGTACTCAAAACCGTGTTACAACAGTTTCTGGCACTTGCGAAAAATGCGGCAAAAGGATTGCCCGCGGCGGGGATCGAACCTGGGGGTGCCGGATTGCTGGCGAAGCGCGTAACCCACTTCGCTATGGATTTCGTTAATTAAATTTTGTAAAATTTGAAAGCAGTTCTGGTCAATTATCATATGCAAAAGGATCTGGGAAGATTGCGCGTTTTTGAAGCGAAATATAAGGAAAATGCGAAAAACGTGACCGCCGGACAGACACACAGACAGACAGATGTTCCCAAATAATAGTCTTTAGGAATTGTGTAATGTTCGTAGTCTCAGAGGTCTGAGTGGTCTGTTGAAGAAAAATGATTGCGGCAGCAAACAAAAAAAGGAATTTCAGCATCGTATTGAAAACAAAATTATATTCCCTGCATTGGAAACATCGCCAGACATTATTATTCTCATTCAGCTCCCCAAAATAGTCTTTTGAATTGCACATGCAGTCCCGAAGCAATGCAAACTGAATGTAATAAAATGAACGAATGAGTGTAGATGTTTGATCAATTTGTTGGACAACATCATTCAGTCGGTACATACAATCTTTAATTGAAATTCACAATAAACACGCAGGAATATTCACGCATCGATGCACCGCTCTGCAAATGAATCAGCCCCTCCTCGCCCTCCCTTCGTCTCTCCATCAGTGTCTCATTGATACACGCTGATTAGACATCACCGTAATTTCTCACCTCACAATCACGAAAGCGCCCAATATGCGTAGCTTCGTCGCTCCATTCTTTATGGCCCTCGCACTAATCCTATTTTCCCCCCTCCCCTCTTTCACCACTTTCCGGCGCCGCTAATCAAGCGATAAGAGCGTGAGTGGGCGCACATATCGATGATATTCGACGCTCTGGTGCTCATCGTTAGCTTAGTTGGATCAGGAGCAGATGTCACTTCAAAGCCAGCAAGTAAATTTTACATTCCACATTTTGTAACAGTTTTCGCACTACTAGTTATTTGTTGCAAACATTTGCTGATCTATATTATATTATATATTGCATTATATATTATATATTATATTATATATTATATATGGCATATTGCACCAATATTTTTCAAATTACGTTTTTAATATTCGCATGCATTCGACCAACGGATTTTATAGAGATATTACAATGGTGAAACACAACCTAAACATTACAATGGTGAAACACAACCTAAACATTCATATCAGCGGATCGATGCCCAGCTGGGTTCGCTCCTTTTTCCTCTGGTTGGTGCTTCGCCGCACTTTCAAAGGACGCTAACGATTTTGAGGTGAGAAAAACATAAAATCAGTAATCCTGTGAAACGAAATATCATAGTTTTGACGACTGGATCTTTTTTTGCTCGCACTACTACAACCCCTAAATGCTCCATTTTTCACTCATTGAATTTTTTGTTTCGGCTACTAACATTGTATGAATATTTGAATATTTTTAGCACTTAAAATGTTAATGGTGTTTTTAGGATATGCATTTATTCAGACCGCAGCCAGCATTTGCCGAAGTATTGGAGACGAATCAGGAAATCTTCCCAGTCTTTCGACACCTGCCCTCAACGAAGCACTAGTAGATGTGCGGAAGGAGTACTTTCACAACAGCGAATACATGTGGATTGGACTGAATTGCTCCACGGACGGGTGTACGTTTCTCCTGTTTTCTTTCTTCTCTTATTTTATATTCGTATTTTTCTCTTTCTATATTTTCTTTAAAAAATGGCTTACAGGTTGCTAGGTGTTTCTTTGTTTACTTTTGCATTTGTTGTGAAAGCCTGAAATGGTTTTCGGCGATTTCATCGATTAATATTCAACAATTTAGATTGGTACTGGATCGACGGCACTCCGTACGATGCTAATCAAGCCAATTTCGCTCCCTTCGTCCTGAAAGGTAATCACTCCCTCACACAATTTTTTTTATTTTTTCGCAAAAATTTGCAATATCAATTGCAATCCGACAATTTTAGATAATTATATTTGCAGACAAAAAAAGGTGTAAACCGACGGAACCGGTTGCATTCATCATGGATGCCAAGGGAGAATGGCATGATGAGATGCAGGCCGACGAATTTCCCGATTTGGTGTGCACAACCAGGTCAGTTTTAGCTTATACTCTGACATCGATGTGCGATTGTATTATGCACTGCAATATTTGAAATATTAAATATAATTTATAAAAAAATAATTAATTTCATATGATTTCTATCATGTCTCAGGGCATTGACAGATCCATTCACTGACGACATCATCACGACGACTATTCCATCTAGAGGTGGGCCTTGCTTCGGGTTACGATCATTCTTAAACATTTGTGTTGTGATTAAACGGACGACAAATAAAAATATTTAAAAGAAATTGTTTTCGGTTACAGCTCCGCAGCGATGCCCCATGGACTACTTCGAGCTCGCCTACGGAAAATGTGTTTCGTGAGTAATATTTCCGTTTCGAGTTAGACTGGTATACTTATTTTAAGAAAGAAACCGAAAGAAAAAGTTACATTTGCTGACGGAAGAGAGCTTTGTCTCATGGACGGTGCCGAATTTCCGTCCGTGACTTCAGAAGAGGCTCGTTTTTTTCTCATTTCTCGTTTTTTTCTCATTTTCGATAAATCTTATCGGATACATATTTAAGGAAAATCAGGAACTGGAACGGTTAATTAACTCATTTGCGGGCGCAAACTCATTCTGGATCGGCCTGACTTGCAGGGAAGGTATCTGTCCGTCACTAAATGAACCTAAGTAGATAATTTTCAGGAAAATGGGCCTGGTTGGACGGAAGTCCGTTTGGCTACGCAAACTTCGAAGATGTAAGATATGGTAAGTCTGCCCACATTGCAATTGGAAATAATAATCTTTATTCACATTTTTATTCAGACTTAATTTGATGTCGCAGATCCCGTGATTTGTATTGGGGAGTGGAACAGTGTTTTCTCCTTTGAAATGGACGGAAAATGGAAATGGAATAGAGATCTATCCGAAAAAGCAAGTGTCTGCGTGCAAAAGTGAGTAAGTTTCAACTATGTTTCTTTTGCTTGCCCTAGTGGTCAATAGCCAATGTTCAGTAATTTGTATTTGTTTGAAAGAATACAAAATATTCAAGATAATGAGCTGATCGAAATAAGGAAAAACACACATCAAAATATATGAATATTTACTTACTCACACAATATTTCAGGGCAGATGAATCGGTTCCCACTCCAGCTCCGGTGATATGCGATCCAAACTGGTTGTCAATCGATGGTCTGTGCTACTTTATTGAAGAGCGCCAGTTTGACAACATCGACTGTAATCGGGCAAATACAGAGTGTGAGGAGATGGGAGCAACGCTGCCCAGTATTCTAAGCAGAGATGTAAGCACATTAAAATATTGTTAGTTCCCGATTTTCCATAAAAAAGAATGTATTTGATAATATGGATAGAAATCGACGGAAATTCGGCACGCTGGGTAGTTACTATGAAAACATAAAATTACCTTTTCAAGAGAAAACTTTGCCATTGTACGACTTTTTTCAGGATCAGGAGACTTTTTGCAATTTATAACTGAGACATTTCAGCAAAACGATCGGCTGTACTTTTCTGCAAGTTCACAGATGTCACAAGAAGGAAGTGCCTCGTTCTGGATCGGTCTCACATGCCTGAGCGGGAGTAATATGTTTATCATTACAATCACTTCACAATAGTTTCCTGTTTTTCTGATTCTCTTCGCCTTATCAGCTGCAATACCGATATTTCTCCGAAAACGCCGAAATGCTAATACCGAATTTTGTATTCCTGTTTCCTTTCTAACCTGAACTTAGATCATCATTTTTTAAAGAAAACTTCGAGTGGGAGGACGGCTCACCTTTCGCCTACAGCAACTTGAATCCGCAATGTGAGTGGGGGATCACACTTTCACTTTCCTTTATTCACACAACTCGATAAAGGCGACCACTTGGGCAACCAGTCCTGAAGGAGTCACTTCTTAGTCCAGAATAGGCAAATTAATTCCGGAGAGCGCAGTGTCTTCTTCTGATCTAGATTTTTTGAACATCTAATTCGGACACGCAACAATTAAGCTTCAGACGGGATTCATATGAGGGCATAATTTAGTAAGCCAATCTCTTCGTATCAGATCTCTTTAGCCAACAAATACATCTTTCAGCAGCTCCCTGCGTCGACGATGACGGAGTCTCCGTGAGTGAGGGCGGAGTCTGGCTGGTGACGAGCAAGACCGGCAAGCTGTCGACTATCGTCTGCTCTAAACCGTTTGTATCCATTATTTTAAAAAAATATTCAATTCATCAATTTCCGGGGCGTGCTGATCTCTGGTACTACGGAAGGCGAGGTTGCATCCGCAACTGAGGAGCAGTCAACCACCCGTGAGACATCCATTACAACTACATCTGTGAAGAAGACATCTGGCATAACGACGACTTTGCTTCCGACAATCGTAGAAACCACGACTACAAAAGAAGTTTCAAAAGTGACAACGAAAGTCGCACCTTCTACGAAAGTGATTCATAATACGACGGAGGAGCAGATAGGAGATGATGGGTCAGTCCCGCTGTGCTAGTTATGTTTCACGCCGATCAAATAAGTCTGAAGTTTCGTCTTCAATTCAATACTCTTCGATGGTCGTTGAAAATAATCGAAAAATTCATGGAAAATGAAGTAAGCACAGTATTGCCTTTTTCCAGGTATTCCAGTCTGCCCACGTGGGCAATTGTTCTCATCGCTGTGGCAGTTATTGTCTTGTGCTTGATTATCTGCTGCATTTGCGTATTGGCGAGAAGACGCATCACGAGTCTCGAAGCGGAGATTGTTGAGGTACTTTGTTGATTAGACACAACCACGCCTCATGCCATCTCATCTCATGACGAGATTTTTTGAGATTAGAGATTTTAAAAACCTGTTGCGTTGCCACGGTCAAAACATTGGGCAGTACTACGTATTCCATTTGTAAACTAATGTAAATATCTCATTTGATTACTGCTTGAAGAACATTGTCTGGCCGAAATTTGATCTGTTCATTTCAAAAAGTATTTCAGATTGAACGTCACGATAGTCGACATCTAGAGAAGCTCTCAATAGTTGCTGGCTCAAAAACGCCTCCTTCTCGACGATACTATGACCTACCCATTAGAAGCGATGAATGGGAGATTGAGCGGAAATTCGTCGGCATTGATTACACTACGAAACTGGGAGAAGGCGCGTTCGGCAGTGTTTATCTCGGTTTGTTTGTCACTTCCTTTTTTTCTCGATGAACAGCCTTTTCACGTTTTACAAGATTAGAACTTCGTCAGAGTAAGCATCTGATAATGTTCGAAATATCAGTGGTATGACTGTCGGTGAATCTAATGAGGATACATAATGTTGAAAATTGATGGTGATGAAAATTATGCATTTTAGGTCGAGTCCTTGCTAAACACATTCCACGAGCGACCGGAAAGTCCATCCTCGAATTAACGGTTCTCAAAAATGATAATGATTTGGCTGCAGTGAAGATGCTACACGGTTTGTATTCTTAGTAACACTTAGCAAGGCGAATTTATTTATTTAATTTGTAATAACGTCGGATGATTGTGACAACGAATACAATCAATGTTGTGTTTCAGAGAGCGCCGATTCCCTTGCTGAGCGCGATTTTCGAGCGGAAATCGATGTCATGAAGAATATTGGATACCACGAGCGCCTGGGTATCATTTGTATCTTTTTATACTCATCAAATTATGGTTTTGCAGTAAATATTCTAGCATGCGTTACCCTTACTGAGCCCGTTCTTCTCATCACTGAGTACTGTTCTAACGGAGACTTGCTGGAATTCATGCGGCAACGGTAACTTCAGTTGGTTCCGAAAAATTAGTGTGAACAAGTTTCAGGAGGCTTTTCATGATCGAAAATGCGGACAGTGTTGACCCTTGCCGAATAATAACTGTCAAAAAGCAGATAATGTTCGCTATCCAAGTAGCGTATGGAATGGTGCGTCATAAAAAATATAGTATTCAGAAAATAAATATTTATCAGGAGTATCTTTCGAGTCGCGGGTTTATCCACCGAGATATTGCTGCTAGGAATATTCTCGTGGATCACCATGAAACTTGCAAAATTGGCGATTTTGGATTGTGTCGAAATATCGGAAAAGCAGAGGAGCATTATCATTCACAGGTGAAATTGGAAGTTCTCACTGAGCAAATAGAAAATTATGCGTTTTCTTCTCCAGTAATATTTTTTTTGTTTATTTCAAGGAAATATCTTTCTCAGGGTGGAAAATTTCCATTGAAATGGATGCCGCCAGAAGCAATCGAAAAGTACAGCTTCTCAGTTGCCAGTGATGTGTGCGTTTTCATTTTTAAACTACTGACACGTTCACCACCAACAATCGAGTTTGGTTTCTCCAAGATATAATGATGAGATGAAACATAAACCAATTAGACGCGCTAAATATTCCAGTGCACCCGTTCTTTTGACATCTTCAAAAAAGAGCATATGAGCCATGCATCCGAAGTAACATAATTCATTGTTTTACCGTATATCTCAGATGGTCATACGGTGTTCTACTATTCGAAATCGTCACGCTAGGCGGCGCGCCGTACTCTGGGTGGCCTGCTGCCGAGGTTTCACATTTTCCTGATTAATATTTTTATTCATTTTTTACAGATGTTGCCACGTCTTAAAAGTGGCGAACGAATGGAAAAACCGGACAATTGCAGTGATGATTTGTAATATTTTATCAAAATATTCAAATTTAAGTACATAAAATTGCAGATATGAAATAATGATGAAATGCTGGGAAAACTCGCCGGCAGATCGACCGCCTTTTGCTAAACTAAGGAAGCGCTTGGGAGTACTTCTCGAAGAGGTGAGAACGATTTTTTTCAAATAATATTTTCCATTAAAAAAAATTAATTTTATTTATATTAAACCTCTCCAGATCGCCCATGACGATTACTATCTCAAGCTGAACTCCCATGCGCAGTATTACGTGCTGAACGACTTATGAATATCGTTACCACATCATTCCACCGCCCGACCAACCTTACAGAAGGACCTTTGGAGTGAGAGAGCGTGTGAAATCGAGAGAGACCCTCTCACATTTGCACACTATCTCGCTCTGAGCCTGGTCTGTATGTTTGGAATCATGTGGTTACGAATATATTATCGAATCATCTTTTTTCCATAATTTTACTACAAACGGTTCCTCTCGGTGCTTTTTTCGGCGTTTCTTTGATAGCTGATGAACTACTATTAGAATCCTCCTTAGCCATTCCATCTGACTTCGTATTTCGAGTTTGCTGTTACTCATGCCCACTTAAATTTAAATTATTTTTACTGCAAAGTGCACGGTAAAGCATTATGAAATCAAAAAGTGCGGAGATAATTCTGATCCCGCTCAAACAATGCATGCCACATTAATGATCTTTGTTCGTACCTGATGTTCGAGAGATTTTGAAATAGACTGAAAAAGGTACAATTTTCACTTGTTCCAGCACAATTTCATGTGGGCGTGATAATCTCTCACAGTTTCTTACCTTCCTCTTTCACACATTTCTTTCCCATAATCCGCTCTGATCTTCCCGACGACGGTTCTTCTTCGATAAGAAATCAGTGATGTATGCTGAGCCCCCCTTTTGTCTCTCTCTCTCTCTCTCCGCTTTCTTTACCTCTCTATTTGAATGCGAATCGATACCGCCGCACTACTGCTCTTCCTCAGTGGAGCGCAGATCGTTTTTGGTATGTTTTATCTGATTTGAACCCGCAGAAAAGGGTCAGGGCAAAATAACGTACACCTTTGATTCAAGTTACTTCGATATGTTTGCTATTTTGCAGGTTATGAGTACTGTCCGAGTGGTTTTGATCCACTCTCCACCGGTTGGTGTTACGTGTCACTCAAGAGGGGCTCATTCAATTTCGCAGTCAGTTGTTTTCCCATCGTCGCCTCCTATAATTCCGCATTCATTGTCGATGTCCTACACAGAGAAAAATGTATGTCATATATGGCTCCTGAACTGCGTTTGTATGTCATATATGAGAGCAATCGCGATAGAATCGACCAACTGAGGGGGTAGATGGAAATAGAAAATTTTTGTCTCCGATTTGGCTTAAACGTAAAACAAAGATACTTTCGGGTCTGCTCTATTCAAATCTGGACACTAGAGCTCATGAAAATCATTCGCTGTTGCGAGCGGTTGCCTCGAAACTGAGGTGTTTGGAATTTTTGCTCTAAAAAAATTCACGTAAATTTGTGTAACTTTGTTCAAACTTGAGATATCTTCTCATTCTTGGGATTATATGAAAGGGTAAACCTTCAGCTACGATTTGAGCACCACCACATTATTCCTGGCCTATGCCGTGCTGCGCAGTGGTCGCTTTCGCAAAAGTTTCCATAACTCTCCTAATCGGAAAAACCAATGCCCCGTTCTCAGGCACTTTATAGGGCCATGTATGAAGTTACTTCGGCCAACTTTTCAGCCGGATCTGGACATGCGAAAAAATGACGCTCTCGCCGAAGTAGGAGCTGCCAAACGTTTCATGCCATAGACGAAGTTTAATATATGATCGAAATGGTTCATAACATTCACCTCACCATTCTGAACAACTTCTCTTTTGAAATTGAAAAGCTATCTTTTTCGAGAACAGAGTTACACTGCTTAAAAGTTGCGACGCGCGCTCGCCACCGTCTCCTCTGCTTGTCTCGCGCTCTCTCACTTTCGCACACTCTCTCACCATGATTTTCATTTTTGTCCTGAGAAAACTCGTATTAGTTAAAAATAGAGCCATATATATTCGAAATTCATGCTTACTAAATTTTCAAAGTATATTGGACCAGGAAGTGCTCGAAACCTTTGAGAGAGTGTGCGAAAGTGAGAGAGCGCGAGACAAGCAGAGGGGAAGGTGGCGAGCGCGCGTCGCAACTTCTAAGCAGTGTAACTCTGTTCTCGAAAAAGATAGCTGTTCACTTTCAAAAGAGAAGTTGTTCAGAATGGTGAGATGAATGTTACGAACCATTTCGATCATATATTAAACTTCGTTTATGGCAAGAAACGTTTGGCAGCTCCTACTTCGGCGAGAGCGTCATTTTTTCGCATGTCCCGATCCGGCTGAAAAGTTGGCCGAAGTAACTTCATACATGGCCCTATAAAGTGCCCGAGAACGGGGCATTGGTTTTTCCGATTAGGAGAATTATGGAAACTTTTGCGAAAGCGACAACTGCGCAGCACGGCATAGGCCAGGAATGATGTGGTAGGGCTCAAATCGTAGTTGAAGGTTTACCCTTTCATATAATCCAAAGAATGAGAAGATATCTCAAGTTTGAACAAAGTTACACTTATTTACGTGAAATTTTTTAGAGCAAAAATTCCAAACACCTCAGTTTCGAGGCAACCGCTCGCGACAGCGAATGATTTTCATGAGCTCTAGTGTCCAGATTTGAATAGAGCAGACCCGAAAGTACCTTTGTTTTACGTTTAAGCCAAATCGGAGACCAAAATTTTCTATTTCCACAGGCCGGTCGATTCTATCGCGATTGCTCTCATATAACATACGGTCTGTTATATGAGACGAATCGTGAGAGAATCGACCGGGGTGAGAAAATAGAAATTCATGGTGTTCAAAATGGACGAAAAAATTTAATTAAGTACTAAAAAGCAAGGCGGTTCGAACTGCGTTTACCGTTTTTCGATAAAAAAATTTGTTCACGAGCTGTAAAGCCTCAAACATGACGAAATATAGAAAACACCGAAAACCACCCCTCACGAAATTGATCATATCTCGTTTCAAAAGTGAGATAGAAACTTTTTCAAAAAAAGGAATTGAAGAGCAATAGATTCTCTAAAAAAATTCCCATTACGTCGCAACCCTAACTGTGAAACCCGGATCACCCTGGTCAGTTATCGGCAAAATGGTCATAACTCGAACAAAACGAAAAACTATTTTTTTGGTTATGTGCAAGTTGTAGGTCATATATGGTAGTATTTAGTCCCCACGTATCACATTTTTCGACCTAGGTATAAAAAAAGCGGGCTCGATTTAGTGGAGGGCTGTCATAGTAAGCTGCCCAAAAATGACCTTCTCTGTTCTCCATTTCACCTCATTTTCAAGAAAATATTGTAAACATAAACTATAACCACTTTCTGGGTGTTCATTTCCCTCAGAAATGCTGAAGTTTGATGAAACACGGATGTGACGGGCAATATTTCAACAATCAAAAAACCTGGTATTTTCATGTTTCAGACATGTCTATATAACTTGAAATTTACCATTAGGATGCTATAATGCCCCTCTATTCTCTTCATGCAAAGCGGGGCCATATTTCGGGGCATAATTAATTTTGAAACCCAATTTTTGAAGATTACTGTAATACTAACAGTTCAAGGTATCCGTGTATGTAAGATACATAGGAACGTTTGTCTAGTGGTACTGAACAACTTTGCTTTTGAGTGCGAATGATTATCTTCACGTTGAAGCGAGGTACTGGTTTCAGAAAGTACAACAATAAAGGTCAGCCGCGCGCTCTCGTTTCTCTAGCACTCTCCTCATTTCGCACGCTCTCTCGCCAGTTCGATGCCCGGCGAGTGCAAAAAATATTTTGCAAAATAGGAATTACTTGAAATATTGCAAGTAAAGGTAAATTTCGTCGTATTTTGCTATTGCAAAAGATTTTTGCACTCGCAGGGCATCGAACTGGCGAGAGAGCGCGCGAAATGAGGAGAGTGCTAGAGAAACGAGAGCGCGCGGCTGACCTTTATTGTTGTACTTTCTGAAACCTGTAGCTCGCTTCAACGTGAAGATAATCATTAGCACTCAAAAGCAAAGTTGTTCAGTACCACTAGACAAACGTTCCTATGTATCTTACATACACGGATACCTTGAACTGTTAATATTACAGTAATCTTCAAAAATTGGGTTTCAAAATTAATTATGTCCCGAAATATGGCCCCGCTCTGCATGACGAGAATAGAGGGGCATTATAGCATCCTAATGGTAAATTTCAAGTTATATAGACATGTCTGAAACATGAAAATACCAGGTTTTTTGATTGTTGAAATATTGCCCGTCACATCCGTGTTTCATCAAACTACAGCATTTCTGAGGGAAATGAACACCCAGAAAGTGGTTATAGTTTATGTTTACAATATTTTCTTGAAAATGAGGTGAAATGGAGAACAGAAAAGGTCATTTTTGGGCAGCTTACTATGACAGCCCTCCACTAAATCGAGCCCGCTTTTTTTATACCTAGGTCGAAAAATGTGATACGTGGGGACTAAATACTACCATATATGACCTACAACTTGCACATAACCAAAAAAATAGTTTTTCGTTTTGTTCGAGTTATGACCATTTTGCCGATAACTGACCAGGGTGATCCGGGTTTCACAGTTAGGGTTGCGACGTAATGGGAATTTTTTTAGAGAATCTATTGCTCTTCAATTCCTTTTTTTGAAAAAGTTTCTATCTCACTTTTGAAACGAGATATGATCAATTTCGTGAGGGGTGGTTTTCGGTGTTTTCTATATTTCGTCATGTTTCAGGCTTTACAGCTCGTGAACAATTTTTTTTATCGAAAAACGGTAAACGCAGTTCGAACCGCCTTGCTTTTTAGTACTTAATTAATTTTTTTCGTCCATTTTGAACACCATGAATTTCTATTTTCACAAAGGAGCTCTGGTGGTCGATCCTCTCGCGATTCGCCTCATATATAACAGACAAGCGCAGTTCAGGAGCCATATAACGCTGTTTACGTTAGGATCAACAAGGTCTCAACAGGGGTCTGGAACAAGTCAAAAATCGAAATCGCTCAAAAGTTCGCCCTAGGGCCACCTTTTGACGCTGAACACGCTGGTGCCATCGATTTCGCAATCCGACTCCTCTGGGCGCCGGTATGGCGCCGCGCCACTTTGGCGCCAAACTTGTTTTTCGAAAAAATCTCGCTTCAGAGTACCGGTAGAGGCACGAAATCTCGCGTATGCTAACAGAATTTGACGCTCTTTCTCATGGCGTTGTCCGTCTGTGGATATCGTTTTTGGCTCTCTTGCAAACATCAACTTTTGATCGAAGTCTTCGCGTGAGACGAGTTGATATTCATTAGAAAGTGCAGCTCCCGCTGATCATTTATCTATATTTTACTAAGCATTTGACTTCTGCATGGCAAAGTTATGCTCTTTTAAGTGTTTTGTCACGCGCGTGGAACGCGTTTACAGACGCTGCAGCCGCATGGTCGAGGCGGTAGTGACTTAGAACTCCACTACAAAGGTTATTTGTTCGAATCCTGTCGGTTTCCAAAGATTTTTGCCAAATTTTTTTTCATCGAAAAAATCACATTTTCAAGATTTTCGAAAAAGTGACAATTTTGGTCGAGGTCGATTTTTCGAGAAAAAAAAATCTGCAAAAGAATTTTAAAATCGATAGGATTCGAACCAATTCTAAGTCACTACCGCGTCGACCATGCGGCTGCCGCGTCTGTAGACGCGTTCCGCGCGCGTGAGAAAACACATAAAAGAGCATAACTTTGCCATGCAGAAGTCAAATGCTTAGTCAAATATAGATAAATGTTATGTAGTTGTCTACCCCGACTCAGAGAGCATAGAGGAGTAAGACTTTATCTACAATCAACCACTTGACACGACTGCACGGATCGAGAGTCGAGAGGGGAGACGGGATAGTCACGTCTACAATTATGCTAAGATGGACTCGTAGGCAAAGGGGGCGAATCACGTGTTAGGATTATGATAACTGACTAAGGGTGAGGAGGCAAACTACACAATACAACACCTTCCTCCAAGATTCTAACTTGGGGAGAATCTGAGCAAACAAAAATATAGTCAATTATAACGATACAATAATATAACGGGCCACGATCGAAGCACTTTTGTCAGGGTCATTTTTCCTCGTATTTATTCTTCGTTGTAAAATCGACGACGACGCGGCGAGGGGCGGTTCGACTTCTCGTTGATCGTCTCGAAGCGGCTTGTCCGCTGTCGTTGTCAGTCATCCCTCCATCAATGGAGTCATTGTCGACCGCAGTGATCTCATTCTCATCGGGAATGTTGACTTCACTGTCTATTTCGTCAGGAACCATTTGATCCGTCACATATTCGATCTCACGATCTGATTCCAACCGAACTCTCAACTGATTGGCATGTGCCCTCACGGTTCGGTCTTCCAACTTCACTTCATACATGGTCTTCCCAATCCGAGCATTTGCGACGCCCATGGACCACTTCCGTCCATTCGGGCCCACTTGCATATCATACAAGACACTGTCGCCGATCTTAAACACTTTGGACTTCGCTCCATGTTTCTGATCAAACTGCGCCTTCATCCTGTCATCTCTTCCAGAGAATCCACGCACTGGCAGCATCAAATCCACCTCTGATCGAATAACCCTTCCGAACATCATTTCACTCGGAGTCTTCCCATTACATTGTGGGTTCGGGGTTTTTCGATAGTTGTATAGGAACAACTGCAGTGCCTCTTCAAGCAATCTCTCTCCTTTCTGCTTCAGCAGACTTCGCTTCACAGTGTCCACAAATCGCTCGGCCTGGCCATTACTCTGTGGGTGATAAGTGGGAGTATTCACATGCTGTATTCCTCGCTCGCGACAGTATCGATTGAAAGCATCCGAGTTGAACTGAGTGCCATTATCAGTCACTATCATTCTCGGTAGACCATTCCTCGCGATTGATTCATTCAGAATCCGAATGGTGGCACCAGCTGTCATCGATGTAGTTGCCACAATCTCTGGCCACTTCGTGAGTGAATCGATCATAACTAGCAAGTACGTGTTATCCACTGGCCCACAGTAGTCCATATGAATCCGTTCCCACGGTTCATTCGTCTTAGGCCATGGTTGAGAGAGTTGCTCACACGAGAGCACCATTCTCTCGATATCTCTGTCCATTCTGTACTAATAACATGATTGTCTCGCCAACGACTTCATTCTGACAACACCCGGATGTCCACTGTGAAGCATGATTAGGACTTTCTCCTTCAGAGATTGGGGAATTACTACTCGAGATTCCTTGATTCCCACCATAAGACAGTCATGCACCACTACAAGCGTATCTCTCATCGAGAAAAACGGCTTGAGTTGGTTGAATTCAGGATCATTTCTGATCGTCTTCTCATTTGGCCATCTAGTGAGATGGTAATTTCTCACTCGGCACAGCAGAGAATCTCTCGTCAGAGCTTCTCTGATATCGTCTGCCGTCACTGGCAGTTTTTCGATGTTGGATCTGATCATTCTCACAACTAGAGTCTCCGCTTCCTCCAACACATTCTCTTCATCTCGATCATCACGAGAGTCCGCAATCAATCTGGAGAGTGCATCTGCATATGCAAAACTCTCTGTGTTGATGTACTCCATCGAGAAATGGTATCCCAGGAGGATCGTAGCCCAATGAAACAGTCTCCTCGCTGTGTGCACTGGGATTCCATCCTTCGATCCAAATATCAAGAGTAGCGGCTTATGATCGGTCTGCATCACAAACTTCCTTCCGAAAAGGTAACGATGGAATTTCGTCACTCCAAATATGAGTGCCAGTCCTTCCTTCTCAATCTGGGAATATTTGATCTCAGCACTCTTGAGTGCTCTGGACGCATGGGCAATCGGCATCAGTCTTCCATTGACTCGATGGGCGATCACTGCCCCGATTCCCTTCTCACTCGCGTCCGCTGCCAACACCAACTCTTTCTGAGGATCACAGTGCACCAGATTTAGATCGGAAGCGAGAATCGATCTAATCTCTTTGAACGATCTCTCGCATGCCACCGACCACTCCCACTCAACGTCATCCTTTAGAAGGTTATCCAGAGGAGCACGCAGTTTGTGCATTCCTTCGATGAATGGGCCATAGTACGATACCATGCCCAGGAAACTCCTCAGTGATCCTTGATCCTGTGGCTGAGGCATCTCTCTGACTGCCTTTACCTTGGCAGGATCGGGTCTTCTTCCGGCCTGATCAATGATGAAGCCAAGATACTTGATCTTACTCATCCCGAAAGAGCACTTCTCTGGGCGAATTCGGAAACCGTATTCCTTGATTCGATCGAGAACTCTCTTGAGATTCTTGTCGTGGATCTCCTTGTTCTTTCCTCCGACGACCACATCATCGAGGTACGCCTCTGCGTTCTCGCAACCAGCCAACATCGTGTCCATTGCCTTCTGGAAAATTCCGGGGGCAACGCTGACTCCGAATGGCAATCTTGTGAATCGGAATAGCCCTCTGTGAGTGCACACTCCTAGCAGATCTCTATTCTCCTCTTCCACGGGTATCTGAAGATACGCATCACACAGATCGATCTGATCACACAGATCGTAGGACCGACGCATCACACAGATCGTAGGACCGACGCACAAAAGCACCGGGGTTCTCAGCGCACAAATAGCACCGTGTGGAAACGTGGGAACACGACAGATAATAACAGTGAAAACGAGTACGAATCTCTGAACGCCAATGTTATGTAGTTGTCTACCCCGACTCAGAGAGCATAGAGGAGTAAGACTTTATCTACAATCAACCACTTGACACGACTGCACGGATCGAGAGTCGAGAGGGGAGACGGGATAGTCACGTCTACAATTATGCTAAGATGGACTCGTAGGCAAAGGGGGCGAATCACGTGTTAGGATTATGATAACCGACTAAGGGTGAGGAGGCAAACTACACAATACAACAATAAATGATCAGCGTGAGCTGCGCTTTCTAATGTATATTAAATCGTCTCACGCGAAGACTTCGATCAAAAGTTGATGTTTGCACGAGAGCCAAAAACGATATCCACAAACGGACAATGCCATGAGAAAGAGCGTCAAATTCTGTTAGTGTGCGCGAGATTTCGTGCCTCTACCGGTACTCTGAAGCGAGATTTTTTCGAAAAACAAGTTTGGCGCCAAAGTGGCGCGGCGCCATACCGGTGCCCAGAGGAGTCGGATTGCGAAATCGATGGCACCAGCGTGTTCAGCGTCAAAAGGTGGCCCTAGGGCGAACTTTTGAGCGATTTCGATTTTTGACCTGTTCCAACCATTTGTTGATCCTAACGTAAACAGCGTCATATATTTCTCTGAGTGTATCATTTTTAGAGGTCAAAACTCGCCTCACGCCTCGCATTATGCTGTCTCCATTCCACACTTTGAGGGGTCAATTTGCGGCCGCAAAATCAAACACTTTTTATTAGGGGCCACTATTATCGACTTTTATTAGTGTTTTTTTGCGGCGATTCCTCAAATTGAGGGTTGATGGACTATGAAGGGAGCATTACACAGTTACACACCTCAATGATTAATTGAATATTGATTTTTGAGCATGCCGCGGAAACTTGCCAGTCTATGGGGGACTCTTTCCTGCCTGTTCTACCGACGAGTGAGCTGAATGAAGCGCTTCTTGGCATTCGAAATGAAATGTTCGGAGCGAGCCGTCTGATCTGGATCGGATTGAACTGCTCGGCTGATGGGAGTTAGTAATAATTATACACACAGAAAAAAAGGTCTTACATACGGCCCATAACACGAGTATTCTGAGAGATCGCACCAACCATCAAAATCATGTGACAGAAAATTCATCGTGGTCGGATTCCTTTGTTACTATGATCATATCATCACCCCAGCACCCTAACTATTTCGCAATATTGTTGGGAGCCGTAAACTCACTCATTCCTAATTGCCGGTTTTCTGAAATTTAAAAATTCAAAAATTCATAATTTTCTTAAAAGTAATCGGAAAAGGTGGCTTAAAAAAGAAAAATAACCGCCAAAACGAGACGAACAAAATATATGCTGAGTGTGAAGGGATATTACAAAGTCCTTTAGGCAAAAATTACGAAAAACTGATTTTCCGAATCAATAATGATCTACACTGAAAAATTTTCACAAATGTGCATCTTTTTTGACAACGGAATCGGATTCGCCATTCCATTTTACCCCTAGTCTCTTGAAATAACGAAAATCGAAAAAGGTTTCTCTTCAAACGGGTCGATTGAGTATTCGTGTGTACATGATTTTCCTACTTTATCTTGTCACACATCTGGTTCAAGCGTCCGCAATTGCATCCGTTTCTGTTGAAATATTCATGTTGGATGTTCTTGTCAATACTGATAATTATCATAGAGGTTATTTGAGCCAAAACCGGCTTTACGGAAAAGTCGGCTCTAAACCCGGCTCCGGGCTATCTCGTCTGAAAAAGGTGCTAGGAGAGACTATCTGACTCGCCCAAACTAACCTTGGCATTCTGAAAAAAGTGAGTTGTTGAGATAATGGTGGCATGATGTACTGTGACCCAGGCGGATATGATCCGTGCGAAAAAAGAAGTGTTGAAAATGCTTCTACGCCTCAGGGCATGACGTCATAGAAACTTCCGGTTTTTGAAGACGTTGCCGTTGGGCTTCATAAGTGGTACCATTCGATTCCTAATAATATTCTAAGACTTTTTTGACTCGAGACATTTTTTGATAAATATCGATCTACGGCCGGAAAAGTTGAAAATGTGTATCGTTTTTTGGTTTTTAATTTTTCTACATATTTTGCCTCTGGAAAATGGCAACTTTTATTTTCGCAAAATGATCCTTCAACAATGGTACATAAACCATATTAATATGGAGAGTTTTTATTTTACCCTAAAATACTCGAGAAGCGGAAATTTGTTGCGACCTGGCATTTATGGTGTGCCTACAGTATGCCCGCCGACATTCGCCGTTCTATTCGACGGCTCTGAAATTACCGGCTCTGTTACAGATTTTGCGTGGAGATTTGTCGATGAACAAACACCAGTATATTATGACATGCAGTGACATGTGCATATATGTCGGCGCCGACAGAAAGTGGGCGGAGTCTGCACGGTGCCCCCCACAAAAAGCGTGTATGGATACATGGGTGGTCGAAAAGGGGTGGGGGGCACCGTGCAACCCTGTATAGGGGGGTCATGGTCCAAAAATGGGTTGGGGGTTGGCACCACCAAAAGTCAAGTGACCTACTGTAGCATACCTGTGGTGGTCCCGCAACGACAGCAAAGTACCGTAACCCGGTCTACCGTAATCCGGAAATACGGAATTGAGAATTCGGACCAGCTGTAAGTCGCATGAGATAGGCCTCGAGTATGAGTTAATCGGACAGTATACGGCGATCCCGGCACGACATTGCCGATACCGTCTACAGTATGCCGAAATTTAAAATTGAGCCAATCGGCTCGGGACTTGTTGCGTGAGGTAGGCCTCGATTTTCAACTTTTCCGGCCGTAGATCGATATTTATCAAAAAATGTCACGAGTCAAAAAAGTCTTAGAATATTATTAGGAATCGAATGGTACCACTTATGAAGCCCAACGGCAACGTTTTCAAAAACCGGAAGTTTCTATGACGTCATGCCCTGAGGCGTAGAAGCATTTTCAACACTTCTTTTTCGCACGGATCATATCCGCCTGGGTCACAGTACATCATGCCACCATTATCTCAACAACTCACTTTTTTCAGAATGCCAAGCTCCTGAACAAGTATGTTGATCCACTCAGATAGTCTCTCCTAGAATGTTGGCTTTGGGCTTAAAATGTGCGCAATAATTTTCAAAACAAGTTTACTGTTGAACATATAACGATCGGAAGAATGATAGTAGGTCGAAAAAGTTGAAAACACAAAAAATGAAAAATTTTAAAAACTATTTTTTTTGTCCTCTTCGTGAAATTAAAACCCGTAAATCGGAAGGACTGTGGTTTAATCCCGGCCTGATAAGGAGCAATATTTTTTTCTGCCTTGTAATGACAATAAACTACGTAGAGTCCGAAACTAACACTAAAATAATATAAACCTCGCTAGCTTGTGGTTTGATGACCCTCAGCGATATCATTCGAGCACTTTCTCGGCTGAGTGCTGAAAATGTGATACCTAGATGCCTTATTCCATTTGGCACGAGAAAACCAATATGTCGAAATAAATTCACGGTTCAGGCACTATTACAGAATTACAGTCAGTTTTAGATCGTCCAACCAATCGTAGTATTACGCAACCAGTTGCCAGGTGAAACAAACAATTACGTGCGAAACCAAAAATACTGAAAATCATAGGATATATTAAGAATTCCACCACTCTCCTACGCAACTAGTTTCTTTGTTATTAATCATTATCTGTCGAAGTCTAGCCACCTTTTCCACCTTTTCCGATTACTTTTAAGAAAGTTATGAATTTTTGAATTTTTAAATTTCAGAAAACCGGCAATTAGGAATGAGTGAGTTTACGGCTCCCAACAATATTGCGAAATAGTTAGGGTGCTGGGGTGATGATATGATCATAGTAACAAAGGAATCCGACCACGATGAATTTTTTGTCAAACGGCAGCTGCCATCTCTCAGAATACCTGTGATAAGACCTGGGGGTTCATAACAAAATGTCTTATATATAAGACCTTTTGTTAAGAACCCCCATATCTTATGGGCCGTATGTAAGACCTTTTTTCTGTGTGTATCAACAAGAATAGCGATTAATTATAATAACAAATAATTGTATCTGACTTTGAACCCGTGACAGGATGCGTAATCAGTTTGCAGAGTGTGATTTTTTTATGAAGTGAAGTGTCTAGGAGAGCTGAACCAGCAGCTTAATAGGACAGTCAAAATGAGATTTCATACACATTAGCTAATAAATATAGGAATATTTTAAAAGATTTCAGCGTGGAGTTGGCTTGATGGCACGCCTTATGATGAGTCACAATCCCATTTTTCTGACTCAAATGGTGAGCTATTCTTTCAAAATAAGGATTGCGATTCAAGAATTGTTTGAAACGGTTCTAAAGATAGAAATATTTATTGATCGGCTTATCCCAATTTTCCCAACATTATGTGTGGTTGGGTGTAAATTGAGTTGTCATTTTTAACATACGCACAAATAATACTGTCATGAACCCATTCTAGAGAGGACCCTCTAGAACGGAGGGCCATATCGTGAGACAATGTGTTTGTCGGACCCTCCTCGTTGTTTGTAATTTTATAACAAAACAGATAAAATAATTAAAATACTACTAATTCAAGGTTTGGCAAAGTGTCTAAACGGCCCTAATATCTAATGCACTTGTAGAACACTTACGGGAACGGAAACAACTCCCGCCGTACCGATGGAAAGTAGTCCATCTACTAGAGGATCCTCCAATTGTTAATTTTATTTAAAATAATTAAAAGATTAGATTAATTAAATGTGCGATAATTAAGATAATTTCTACTGCCCGGAGGGATATACGCACTATTCACTGGGTGATGATGGAGATTGGTGCTTTATCTTGAACGATCCGCTCCCGCCGGGGAATCGCATCGATTTCGTGGTATGTGCATTATACACTCACAAAAACTCATCCTAGATAAGAAACCGTTCCGCTCCTAAACAACGGATCTGGCTGTGAGAGAGCGTGACACGGAAGAGACGCGCCGAGGTATAGAATGAGAGTACCAGTAGTCCGTTTCAGGAACGTATCATTTTATGAATATAATTTGTTATTTGCTTCTAATTTGAATTTATCGTGATTAATTATGTTAAATATAATTATCAAAAAAATCAGACTGCGCAATCGACGTGCGAACAACGCGATGGCGAGACGCTGCCCATCGTTTCATCGGAATCGGTAAGTGCGATTTCAAATTGAGATCGATTCTTTCGGATTTTTCCTCAACTTTGGCTACAGTAATAGAATCTCACCTCACTTTCTCTTTCCTTTTTTAAATTCGATGAATGGTAAAATTTTATCGACAGTTCGGTATAATAGATGATTAAGTAATTGATAATTAGCAATTAATTCCTTTCAGATCAATAACGTTCTTGTGCAAATGCGCAAGTTGTATGCGGACGGGCAGGGCGCTATTTGGATCGGAGTGGTGTGCAATGCCAGTGCGTACAATCTTTCTGTATTCCTTTATTTATTTATTTTATCTCCGGAGTTTCAACGCACGATGTGCGCGCGATTCCGGTAAAACATCGTGCGCGCGCGATTTTCACATGATGCGCCGCGAGATTTCCACAAGTCGCGCGCGGGCCTGATCCTGAAACCGTAATTTCCGTTCAAGACCCTCAACAGAGCACACGATTCCCACACGACGCGCGCGACATTTCCGCTACTCGTTTTACACGACGCGAAACTAGTAGTGGAAATCGCGCGCACATCGTGCGTTGAAACTCCGGAGATTTATTTGACACACCCCCCGCGTGGGGTGTGACAGAAAGTATAAAAGCGATGAAGAATTAAAAATAATTGAGAGAGGAACATCGGGACTCTTTACTAGGAAATTTCATCGTAACAACCGTTCCATCGATTTGCAACTATTTATCACGCCTGTCACGTAAGGATCGGATAAAATCAGGGGGCAATTGGAACATTTTCTAACCCCTTATTATTTTGGCTGTATTGGATAGCCCTTAGGGTATCTAGGAAGGACCCGCGAGCGTTTGTCCTAGGAATCAATTTCCACGACGATAGACGACGTTAAAGTTGGAGGGAGGCAAAAGTAGTGCCTCTTTGGAGCACTGTAGCTCCGCCCACAGCAACAATGGAGGAAAGTCGCCAACAGAATATCTGCGAGGAATCATCTCAAGAATAGCCCTGACTGATTGGGCCCAACATATAATGAGAACTAATTAATCACACTAATTAAAACTTCTCATTTGCCCCAAAGTTTCGGGCCCAGGATAATCTCGACGCCATTGATATGCTGAACGGCCACATTTGATGGGAAAATGACTCTTTCGCATGCGAAAAACACTTTTGGGCGCCGCCTCTCCCGCGTCATCTCTAGGTGAGAGAGGCAGAAAGATGCGTGCGCTACTGGGGAGGTCATCGTCTCAGTGGCGAACTCTATCACCATTTCTGCATAACTATTTTGGTTATGCGATCATGAAATGCTTTACTTGCAGTGGGTCCAACTAGATTGTATTAGTATCTTGAAGAAAAACAATGCTAGAAGAATGAAAGAAATTAGAGGGCCTTTATCTTTTAGTTATCACTTTCCAATACAAATTGCTTCTCCAATTGGATTTTTAAGATAGATCAACCGAAAATCATATTGCGAAAAATCAGCAAAAACAGATTTCCTAAAATGGAATCGAACTCATGACATTCAAAACGGAACGAAAAAATTCCGACGCCTTACCGACTGAGCTATGCTCGAGACATAATACGGAGCCCTAGCGAGATCGTGACCTACCCAGCAATTCGCGCGTCTCTCTCTCGCCACCAGAGATCAAAGGGAAGGGGCAAAAAGTGAGAGTGTTTTTCGCATGCGAAAGAGTCATTTTCCCATGAAATGTGGCCGTTCAGCATATCAATCGATTCGTCTCGGTGAGCTGCGTCGAATGGCGTCGAGATTATCCTGGGCCCGAAACTTTGGGGCAAATGAGAAGTTTTAATTAGTGTGATTAATTAGTTCTCATTATATGTTGGGCCCAATCAGTCAGGGCTATTCTTGAGATGATTCCTCGCAGATATTCTGTTAGCGACTTTCCTCCATTGTTGCTGTGGGCGGAGCTACAGTGCTCCAAAGAGGCACTACTTTTGCCTCCCTCCAACTTTGACGTCGTCTATCGTCGTGGAAATTGATTCCTGGGACAAACGCTCGCGGGTCCTTCCTAGATACCCTAAGGGCTATCCAAAACTGTATCTAACTCATGTTCGACTTTTTCGATGTTCCACGCTTTATCCGATCCTTACGTGACAGGCGTGTTATGAGATTTTTTTCTCGAATAGCTGGTGACAAAACGAGATCTAACCAGATCTCGTATTTGTTTAGGCAGTTTTCGAAAAAAATGCTGTGTATTTACTGATCTATTTTATTTTCCCATGTGTAATTGCGTCTGTTGAATAGCTTTTGCCTCCTATGCTCTGAGAAAAAAGCCCTAGTGATTTTTATGAGTGTACATCGTATTTCAGAAACGCAGTACTGGCAGTGGGAAGATGGAAGTCCATTGGTATACTCTAATTTTCAGCAACGCCCAAGTCAGTTTACTAGTATAGTATAGTATAGAAATAAGTATAAAGAAATGTTGATTTTAATAATTTTTGAGGCAATCCGTGTGACAACCATGTCCATTATGCGCAAACGAAAGACGGCATATGGAATTCATTTGATTTATCCTCCTCAATGAATTACTACATGTGCGCAAGGAGGTACTTTTTTTCAAATTGATTTGAGCTCGTGACGAGGAAAGGCACGACATTACAATAAGTGATCACAAGAAAGGCAACACTCATTTTGACGGAGACATATTTGTCCTTTTTACTCCTTTTTTCGGCTAACCATTGTAAAGGAAACGAAAAAAAGTTGAAAGTTAGTTCTGAAGATTTTTTTGTTCCTGGCTCCTACTATTGTTCCTGGTAAGGTTCCGATAGTTCCAAGGAACTCACGTCCGAGAGTTTCCTAGAACAATCGGAACATCACTAGGAACGTAAATTGTTTGAGTTATTTTCATAACTTGTAGAGCACTCCCTGCATCCGTGTACCCGCCACTCCCGACTCCTCCGATGTCTCATGGATGTCCGCTTAATATGTATGCATTGACCGGCTGGTGCTATGCGTTCGGTCTAGCTTCGCATTCCGGCTTGGACTATGAGGTTTATATACATATTCAAATTAAACAATTTTACAACTTCTAAAATATCGCTTTTCGAGCAAGCCAAGTCCTACTGTGAGCAAAACTACCACAACGGATATCTTCCTTCCATCAGTACAATTCAGGTTCAATTTGCTATAACTTGATATTTTTTTTATTTTTTTTAGTTTTAATTTTTTATTCTATGGAACATACACGCGGAACACACACAATGCTCTTGTGTTCGTTGACTATTGAAAATATCGACACACCCGTGTGGTGGACGGCAAATAGTGGCCTTTTGCCCAAAGCGTCGAGCACACTTTGATACAGGAAAACGATGACATCATGTATCTACGGCGATATTTCCTCGGAAGCGACGAGGAATTACTGTGGATCGGCCTGAGTTGCAATGATAGTGGTAAAATATTTTTAAAAAAAAAATTCATTTATTATATTTGAATTGTTTCATTTTATCGCTATATTCAATACTAAATAGCGCAAGTTTGGCGAAAACAAAGTTAATTTAATAAAAGTTAGTTTTCCAGGTCAGTGGTATTGGGAGAATGGCGAGCGTTGGAAGAACTTTGATGAGTTCGCTGATCATTTTCGAGGTTGGACGTTTAAAACATGTTTAAACATTTTATACTTAAAAATCTTAAATTGATTAATTTGTACCATTTGAGATCCCTTCAAATGCGATCCCAGCAAAGATGATGTTGGTTTTCTGTTCGATTCGCTTGGAAAATGGGAAGCAGGCAGGGCCAATAAGTGAGGAACGTAGGCAAATCTGATGCTGCGCAAATTTCATGGGTGGAATTCCACCCTCCGAGGGTCGAAAACTCGTGTAACTCAGCTCAAACTGAACGAAATCTTTCCAATCAAAAAGGAAAATGTTCCGATCGTGGCTTGCAATCCCTGTATCAAGTTTGGAAGTTGTAGCTTCACTTGGAAAAAAGTTATGAAAGGGTGCATAAAACTGTTTTGCACATTGCACCCCATGAAATTTGCGCAGCATCAAACTCAAGGAATAATTATTTAAAAGGATACAACAATGAGAAAAGTAAATACGATATTCTTCAAATCGTTTTTCGATGTGTATAGAACTTCAACTTGTTTGGTCGAGATTTTCTTTGAAAATTTGTGGCTCAATTATTTTCAATATTCACACAACGTACATTTCAGAGCAAAATACATCGTGTGTTCGAGAGCTCCGAGCGATACTCCGACGAGGAAGCCTCCAACAACACCTACCCAAGGCGAGAATTGGCAATCGGAACACTAGGGTAGATAGTATCAAGATTGAAAAAGAAAATCCACTTTCATCAGTTTCTCGTTAAATAATGCTGCCACTTTTACATGGCATTTGCACATCGCACATCGTGTAAAAGGAACGTTTATGGACTAAATTTTACAGTTCCCGACCGATGTCCGCTGAAATACCACGAACTTGTGCCGGGCAAATGCATCAAGTAGGGTCTCACTTAATTTCACTACGCGATTAAGCTGCCTGAAAAGGGTCAGAGACGATTGTTGGTTCTCTCTAACACGCTGTCATTCGCTCATGATTTTCAATGATTTACTTGCCGACAATGAGAGAAATTTATGTTTGAATATTATATACTTAAATATATATTCAGATGGATTGGCAGCGACATGATGACTTTTGATCACGCCCGAACAGAGTGTACCAATTCTGGTGGGGAGCTGCCATCCATCGGGACTTCATTGGTTAGTGAACAACGGATAAACATTAGAGTTTGTAATTCGAGTCGGGTAATTCGGATCCGACCGGTTATTTCCTCTAAATTTTGAGAAATAAATGGACCCGACACTCGCTCTATCACTACGCGACACCCGAAATGACCGATGTTGTTCGTATAAGTCTGAAAAATGTTGAATAAGACGTATTAAGTGTGTAATAGAAATGTGTGATTCTAATGAAGGATCTCTGCCTTCGCGCCGTTGACCGCCGCCTGAAATAATAGGTTTTTGAATCCGTCGATGGTATGAATAAGACAATATACAAGACAAGACAAGGTAGAATTTACTAAACATCTCTCAAAGAAATAATTCTACTCTTGATATGTCGAGACGGAGAGTGTGAAACTCTAATCTTAGAGAGCGTGCGGTAATGAGAGAGCGCGTCTCTCGTTTTGTGTACTCTCTCCAAAATTAGAAAACTCTTAGAGTTATTTCTTTGTGAGATGACGCACATTGTCTTTGCCACCTAGCCGTGACATCGTAAATATCATGTTGCTTCATAATATTCTATAATTCTACTAGTCAATCAAATTTTTGGCATGATGAATGGTTGATTGATTGGTTGATAGATAGGTCCTTAACGTATGAATCTTTATACACGAAAGGCGGTCTCGGCCACCCTATGCTTGACAATAAGTAGGAACTAGAGCCTGCCATGAGACGATTAGCCGCGTTGTTTGGTGATTAACCGATTGAGCAATTATTCAATCAGCAATCAGACGAGTAAATAATACGATTTATACACAAATCGGATAGGTAAAACGATAATGAAACAATTTAACAAAAACATTCAAGGAGAACTACCAGTACAAAGAGATCGCCGCGTCGCGAATTGGGCCCTTCTGGATCGGTCTCACTTGTATCAGTGGTGAGATCTGTATCTATATCATCATTTAAATTTTTTTTTTCAAATATTCTCTTACTTCTATCTGAGGAAGCAGAGGATATGTATATTGAAGAAGACAGTGTAATGTTTTTCCTTTCAAATCAAATTCCATCTTGTTTGTTGCTTTACAATTTAGTACTGTAGGATTATGGCGGTGGACAGATGCAACACCTCTCGTATTTACCAACTTTGCTGACTCGACTTACGGTGAGGCCATTGTTTTATCTTGTTTTTGAGACTTTGTTTTTGAGACTTCTTATGTTTGTGTATTGAATGAACATTGAATAGAATGTTCTTACAAGTAATGAACTAGAGAGCGAATTTCGCGTTCGAAAATAACGCAAATGTAATACCTTTATCTCATAGAATATCAATTATTGCACTATTTCCTCTAAGCTCAATCTAATATCTGCACACAAAATAATAATAAATGCGCAGATCCGGTGACGTGCATTGAGGAGGAGAATGTGGTGTTCACTCTGAACCAAAGCGGGAAATGGGTCGCGTCGAATCGTACACACGATGTCAATGCCGGAATATGCGCTAGACGGTGAGCAAAACCTGAAAAAAAACATCTGTTGTTAATAAAAAAATAGTTCAATCCAATGTACATTACGAACAACCAAAATTATGAAATCACTTCCTGTGATTACCAAAGACAACAAGTTTGCATAACGATTACTTTCGAATGGTTGCATCAGATGGGCATCATCCCCTTTATAAAATATAAATGAGAATACATGTACATTTCAGTGCGGACGAGTCGGTTCCCACGCCTCCTACGGCAATTTGCGCTGCTGGGTGGAAGAGCATCGATGGCTTGTGCTACTCTGTCAATGATATCGGTCGAAGCAAAAGGAACATGACCTCGGCGCAAGAAATATGCAAGGGAATGGACGCTAACCTGCCGACGATCTTGAGTAGAGATGTATCTTTTTTAAAAAATGATTATATTTTAAATAGAAAAAGAATCAAAAGATGCATTGCTGTCGATAATTTTGAGCAGAGCTATAAGATAATGAAAATGTGAAAATTATTGTAGAGGTGAAAATTGAAAGTGAAAATTATTGTAGAGGTGAAAATTGAAAGTGAAAATTATTGTAGAGGTTTGAAAGTGAAAATTATTGTAGAGGTGAAAATTTAAAGTGAAAATTATTGTAGCAAAACGAGCGCCTGTACATGGCGATGCGAGATCGCTTCTTAGGCAACTTCTCCAGCATCCAATTTTGGATTGGCCTTAGTTGCACCGAAAATGGTAAGTTCAATAATTTTCATTCGTTTTCTTTCACATCGTAAATAGTGCGGACACCCCTCTCATCTTTACGAAACGATAAATAACCTGTTTATAACGCTGCACTATGAAGTTAAACGTTCGGAATTGCTGCTACAGGTGACTTCGCTTGGCTGGACGATTCACCATACGCCTACAATAACATACCACAACTGTTCGGTATCTTTTTTTAAACCAATCATGAATTCTTCGTTCTTTTCTTTTATCCATTTCTACTTTTGCAGCATCTGACTGTAGGCTTGGGTTTAATAGATTCCTCAACAGTTCATGAAGTACCTCAAAAATGGTATCAGGGTGTGTAACATTCGTTTCATTCCTCACTCCTGTAGGCTGTAGGCTACTCCTACAGGCTGTAGCTTCATTCTCTAGAATTGTAATTATGAACTTTTGCAGCATCCGACTGCAGCAGCTCCTCGATTGGATTCGGGTTTGCGGCCGATTCCAGCTGGCTCCCTCACGATTCGTCCTCTGCCGTTGACGTTAACATCGTCTGCTCGAAACCGTAAGCGTTTTCAGAAATCAATATTTGTAAAACTATTGAGTTTTGACGTATTTCATTTAGCCACATTGCGCAATGTGTTAAATAAACAATAATGGGCTCATAAACTTCACGTTGTGTGTGTCCACTCTCGTTGTCCCTTGCACGATCACTTCCAGATTAGAAATCGCGGGAAAAAAATCTCCTATTTTATGTTGCAGTGGTTTGGCGCCTACAACTTCCCAGCCTCCTTCAACTACTGAAGAGCCCACTACAGGTGATCGTAACACATCCTCCAGAGAGGAGCGAGATGCTTTCATACTAGACTTCGAGAAATAACGAAACAACAGGTTGCTTAAGAAGCAAATAGAGGAAATGAAGAGAGCGGAGAGTGATTTGCCTCTTACGCAACCTGTTGTTTAGTCATTTCTCGAAATCTATTTCATACGTTTACACTAGTGATTCTCTATTCTCGGCGGGATGGCCGAGTGGTGTGAGCAGAGGGTCATGAATTCGATCCCAGCCTTGGCTAACCATGCCTTCTATCCACCCCGGGGCGGTAAATTGGTAGCAACTTTGGTTGCAAAATGCAACGTGCCCTAGTTGCCTTGGGAAAGCTTGCGTTACGAAATCCCACGCTGCAGCTGGCTTTCCGGCGCGCCCCATCTAGAATAAATCACACCTTTACCCCGTTAGCTCAAAATAGGTTTTAAAAATGAAATTTGACCGAATGTTTTTAGCAACGACCGTGACGACAACTGCAACCACTAGTGTCCCAACTACCACGCTCACCACGACTGTGAAACACGTCGACCCGCAGCCCCCTACTACTACACAGCTAACGCCGACAACAACTACAGTAGCTGTTCTTACAACGCACACCACGACAATTGCACCGGAGCAGATGTAAGCTGACTAGCAACAAAATATTGCCCGCACTAAACCACTAAATACTGTGTCCGAAATGATCATGACCAGCTCTGCCAGCAAGTAATTCTCCGCTTTTGTCTGGGGGCTGTATAATCTTTTTTTTCTTTTTCGTTAGTTTTTGACTGAATCTTAATTTCTTTGCATTAGTTCGATAAAACACGATGAAAAAGTAAGAATGCCAAAGAAATCAACTTAAAATATAATGTTAGCGACTAGCAAATCCGTGTTAAAGATTGCCTTAAACTAGAAGTTGGCCATCTTTTAATTAGAAGTTGGCCGTCTTCTGTTTGAGCAGACAGTGACGAGAGAGCACGTAAACAAGTGAGAGCGCAGAGTTTCGCAATAAAAGTAAACAACACATGCATACTTTTCCCTCTCCTCGATCCCCGTGCTCTCTCGTCACTGTCTAGCCCGCGCAAACAGAAGATGGCCAACTTCTATTTTAAAGAAGGAGTATCACGAATCTCCTGTTCCATCATTCCTCATCTCCTATCTTTCAATGGCGCGGTCGCTTTCTCCTCGTCCACCCTTATCCCTCCCTATCATTTTTGAATTGCTGCATTCAGGGACAGTTTGGCACAGAGCCAAATGCGAATAACTTTGTTCGAACTTATCGGCTGAACATGCGGTTTACGGGACTCTTATCTGGAAACCGATTACCATAACCCGACAGTGAGAACTCAGTTGACCAAAAGTTCGTGGGACACCACCTTTAAGGCCATCTTTAACACGGATTTGCTAGACGCTAACATTATATTTTATGTTGATTTCGTTGGCATTCTTACTTTTTCATCGTGCTTTATCGAACTAAAGCAAAGAAATTAAGATTAAGTCAAAAACTGACGAAAAAGAAAAACGAAAAGATGGCTAACTTTTCAACAGATTATACAGCCCCTGATCACACGTTGAGAAATAATCATTTTATGAAACTCGATTGACGGTAAAGAACAATTCAGTTTATAGCCGCTTTATATGGCGAAACTGAAGTGTATTTTTTCAGACCTCCTTTTCCCGTTTGGGCGATCGTGCTGCTCGCTCTTGGAGCCTTTCTACTTGTGCTAATTGGCTGCTCGTTGTTAGTCTTACTTGGCAGAAGACGCATAGCCTCGTTGCAAGCGGAGATTGTCGAGGTGAATTCATTTTCGCAGTCTTTTCTTCAGCCTTTCGCCTAATTGGTGAAATGTATTTTTTTTGTTATATTACTTGCAAATGGTGAGAATTTTTTAACGCTCAATTGAGTGGCCACTGGCAGCGTGTTTCGACCATGAAAACAAATTTAAAATGAGGGATAGTGAGTTCGGGAAAATACTATTCTTCGTAGTAAACAGAAAAAAAAAAGTTTTATGCACTGCAAAATGTTTCATAATGATTAACGTTGTAGATCGAGATTGAACGTAACGAGAGCAAGACCGCGTTTGATGTAAACTCGACGAAACCGCGATCTCGCTACTACAGCTACTTTCCCAGTCGAACCGAGGAATGGGAGATTGAAAGGAAATATGTCGCCATTGATTATACAACAAAGCTGGGAGAAGGAGCATTCGGCAGCGTTTTTCTCGGTTAGATCAAATGCTTACACTTTTATACACAATTCTGGCCTACAATTAGTAATACCCAGAGTAACCAAGCAAAGAACTGGGAATGAAACACCGAGTCCACATGTGACATTGTCGACGATCCATCGAAACATTATTTCAGGACGCGTTCTCGCAAAGAACGTACCCGTTGCTGGAAAGTCGATAATCGAACTGAAAGCGTTGAAAAACGATAACGATTTGACCGCTGTGAAAATGCTGCACGGTTTGTAATTTTTACAATTTTACTTGTTAAATATTTTCCGTAAGATTTTAAGTAATGTCAATATAGAGAACGCTGATGCCTATGCCGAACGAGATTTTCGAGCGGAAATCGACATTATGCAGAAGATTGGCTATCACGAGCGACTGGGTAACAACATATTTGTTTAATTTTCAATCATAAACTCATTTCAGTGAACATTCTCGCCTGCGTAACTTCCAGCGATCCGGTTCTTCTCATCACTGAATACTGTTCTAACGGAGATTTGCTTGATTTCATGCGACATCGGTCAGTTATGAAAATTCTCGAAATCGTAAACTGACTTTTTTCTATAATTTCAGGAAGATTTACATGATGGAAAACCCGCAAAGTCTTGATACTTCCAAATTCATCACCATAAAGAATCAAATTATGTTTGCCATTCAAGTTGCTTACGGATTGGTACTGAACCTTTATTTTTCTTTTTTGTTGTCAAAATGCAGTTCCAGGAGTATCTCTCAACGCGTGGTTTTATTCATCGAGATATCGCCGCCAGGAATATTCTAGTAGATCACCATGAAACGTGCAAAATTGCCGATTTCGGTTTGTGTCGCACAGTTGGGAAGGAAGAGGAACACTATCATTCACAGGTAAAACTCGAGCACATCTCTGCATAAAGAAATCACATTAACGTTATCTTTTTCATGTTTTTACAGTCTCAAATTTTTCCTTTACTCATTCCTCAACTATCATCCAATTTCGCTCATTGCCGAAAAATCATAAGTTTACCATGCGGGTTACTGTAGAATCACCGTCATATGATTTCGAGGTTCTCGTCATTGTCCAACTGTGAGAGCTCAGTTCACCAAATATTCCTGGGCACCACCTTCAACTTATTTTCGTTTTCAGGGTGGAAAACTTCCGTTGAAATGGATGCCGCCAGAAGCAATCGACAAGTTCGATTTCTCCGTCGCCAGCGATGTGTATGCTTTTAATCGCGTTCCAGAACTCACAATACAATTAACAAACAAACACGCACCATTGGAAGGCCGAGTGGTGTAAGGCGCCGCTTGTCATACGAATGATCACGAGTTCGATCCCCGCCCAGGTTCACCAAGCCTTCCATCCCCCTGGGTGGCGGTAAAATTGGTAGCAACCTTGATTGCGGAAGGTAACGTGCCCCAGAAGCCCGGTCAGCAGGGGATACGTAGACCTAGTTAGCTCACCGGCCGTACCGGTGAGCCCCGGCAGAGTATTCCCTTGTCGAGGTTAACATCTCTTGATTCCGGTAGTAACTTTACCTACCTTTACGCACCATTGCAATATTTTAGGAGATCATGAAGCGTATTAGCAATCGAATCATTTTTCTTTAATTAAAAAAAGCGCCTAACAACCGCATATTGTAGATGGTCTTACGGAGTCCTCCTGTTCGAGATCATAACGTTAGGAGCAACTCCGTATTCCGGGTGGCCGGCTGTTGAGGTTCCTCTTTTGTTTCGAAATTTGGAATTTTAGAAATGTATTTTTCCTATTTTTCAGTTGCTACCCCGGCTCCTAAAGGGCGATCGCATCGAGCGTCCGGATAATTGCAGTGATGATATGTGAGTGCATAGGGATAGTAAATTGGAATATTGAATTCAGGCAATATTGAAAACATGCAATTTGGTGAGAACAAAGGAGGATTGACCGGAACGATGACATTTTAGCCCTTTTATGCACATTTCAGCGATCGAATTTTTCATCTATCAATTATTTATGATGGCAAAGTTAGATTGATTCGTGGAACATGTTTTGAAGCTTGCACGATCGATAAATTCGGCCGATTTCAGATATGAACTAATGACAAAGTGCTGGGCCGGCGAACCATCAAATCGACCGTCATTTACCAAACTGAGAAAGCGACTCGGCGCACTGTTAGAAGACGTGAGAATTTTAATTTGTATTTGTTTTATTAATTATTAATTTTCAACCAAAATCGATTACAGATTAATCAAGATAACTACTATCTCAAGCTGAATACTCACTCAAATTACTACGTGTTGCCTGACTCTCATTGTCGCTTGTGAAAATGTTTTTGCCAAGCTCTATCGATCTCAATTATGATATTTAGAAAAATAAATATGTTTTCCGTTGATCTTTCAATTCTGCAACACTATACGATAAAAACACAATGTCGATAGTAAACATGTTCTGCATGGTGTTTCTACAATTTAATTGTAGAAACACCATGCGTTTTTTTGTAGAATTTTTAATTGTATAAACACAACTTTTTGTTTTTTTTTATTGGAAGGAACGATGTCAGCCGTGTGAACAGGAACAAATTCCATTACTGCGTTGCAGCATTGCTTTGGTATTACGATACTGTTAGTGTGTTCGAAAATTTGCTCAACCATAATATACGCATAGAATAGATGTGTTTCACGTTGTGTATGTAGTACGTGTTTCAGATTCCTCAACTAATGTGTCGGTTGAGTCGTTTATTATTGTATCATCTCCCCACTATAATTATGCAGCATGGTTCTTGTACTATGCTGTTGGTGTAGGTCACAGATTTGGATTGTTTATTTCCTGGAGAAAAGTGAAAACAATATGAAACCGTATTCTATGCGGTCGCTACTCGTTGATGAGATCGATGTTGGATCAATTATATGGGGCAAGCCACTTCCAAGCTGCCAACCAAATAATTGTGGCCACAATATATATTGAGCCATTGATAATGAAGATTATATCGAGACCAGCCGTAGAAAACACCGTCCTGGAAACGTTCATATTACAAATTAAAAATAATAAAACGTTCCGCGGATAAGCACACGTTCCGCAAGGGAAAGAGCACTACTAAACAAGATACACGTCGAGGAATGGAAAGACATTAGTCTTTTTCATGAACGTATCATTTAAATGGTACTGTGTTTTAATAAATTATAATAAATAGTATGATTTGGCGAACTAACCCCGCATAAATTGGAGAGACAATCATAACTAGATCTTCAGTGATGACTAATATCGCTTGCATTAAGCTCTTAAGTATATGTTGATGAATCAAATAACATACATTGTGCCAACCTGATCAATATTGCCAATCATTTTGGAATAAATAGTGTCCAGACTCATGTTTCCCGAGGGAATAGCAAATGAGTTAGTGACAATGAGAGTGATGAGGAAGAGTATGATATTTACGACCTGAAAGACTTCGCTCTGAGAAAGGAACAGGAAACCGAGTTAATAGCAAAAGTGATGCGTTTTGCTAATAAAAAAGTGAACATGTTCACTTGCCTGCGAGTGAAAGTTACTAGGAACAAGACACTTTTCAAGTACACATAAGTGAACACGTTGTTTTTCTGGCAACGCGTGTAATCGTGAACAAAAACCTAAGAAATCTTACCAACTGGGTATCGCACCATGGATATTCTTGCGGATTGCATCCAACTCTGGTCGTCTCTATAATATCAAAAAAATATATGTTCATTCCCTCATCAACATACCATTAAATGGCTGCATCGGATTGGATGAGAATGGGAAAGGGTAAGTGATGAGATAACTGAGAACCGCGAAAATATTCGAGATCACGAACAGAATTCGGCAGCTCACACTTAAAGTTATATTATATTCTCTGTTTTCTACTCTAAGAAATAAGTTACTAGGATCAGATCACCAAGTTAATATTACCAATTACTCGTAAGTTAAAATCACTAGAGATACATTTCAATTATAGGTTAGTGAGCATATTCAGCGTCCTTATTATAGTGGCTTTTTCTGAGTGTATCCTCACTTACCGTTTGCCCAATTTGCAGATGAAAAACATCGATGTGAGGACAAGTACAATTACTCCAACGAGAAGCTGCATAGATGCATTACACCTTCACAAACACTTGTCCAAACATTTCGCTGATAACAAAGAAAGAGACACGAGGTATGGAAAAAAGTACACACACACCAGTGGTCCATTGCAAAAACGTATCATTTTGAAATTGTCATATTAATGCTAGACTATTCAATTAATCATGTCATGGTGCCTCCCCTTGCTTTCTTATTTCAGCGTCGTCGCCCCTTCCCCCTGTTTTTCTATAATAATGTATTTTCCTCTTACTCGAAAATGTATGTAAATGTTGACGCACCCTTGCGATTTACGATATATAAATTAATTAACTGATTAATCCCACCTGAGAAATTCCCATCACCAGCACTGTTTCCTCTCCTGTCAGAGCGTACATCGCAGTGAACATTGGTCCGGATATGCTGAACAACAAAAGTTCCTTTTGAAACTTTTTGAGCGATACATCAATTTACCATTGATCTCGCGACCCCGAGTGCGAACCCCTAACGAGTACCCCTGACGGTCAGTGCCTGACCCCAATATTCCGTTCTAACTTTGATGTCAGGATATGCATATACATATTCTTAAGAGATAAAAAAGATTTTAAAAATATTCAAAAACTATAAAAAAAAGAACTGACGATCCCATAGCTCCCATTGACAGTTGACTGACGACCTTCTCAAAGATCACGAGAATAATGAGAATCCATGGGAGATTAAGGGAACGAATATTAGAGAGACGATTACGAATTGAAGAGAAGGTGAAGGAATTCGAAGATACTGTAATGGAGAATTAAAGTGCATACAACGATAACTATAATATTTATAAAATGCTACGGCCATGGTAAAAAAAAACAGGTACATTGACTCTCTCGATATCGGTGAGCACGGGAAGTCATATTTTGACGTTTTATCGTATTATTGTTAAAATGTAATAAAGAAATCACTCACCACTTTTTACGGAAAATTCGTCCTTGGGATCTTCGAGACTAACTATTGCAAGTACGATTGCAACGATGTTTGTGATTACAGCGAAATAAATTGGAGCTGCAAAACGGATGTTTCCATTGCGGGTTCAATTATGAAAAGTCGAAATACCGCACCCGTGTAAATGTTCAGCTTGATATTGGGCTCAATGATGGTTACTCCAGGGTAGGGTAGACCGGAGAAGGATATTTGCGCAACTGCAATGAATACTGCACAATTGGAATGATTGGTTTGTTGTTTCATCAATTGAAAAAATAGCGGCGATTGATCTTCCCATTTATTGGCTTTACCCTAATGTTCACCCGCCTCTCCAATACACCTCTATGGAGAGTCATATTTGATAGTTTTCACCTTACTATACACACATTATCTTACTTTGACCTCGACGTCGATACAATTTACCCTCTTTCTTGCGAAATCTTGCGATTTCCCTATTATACTCTTAGTAGAACCGTTACTTTTCAAAGTCATGATTCAAAAAATAATTCGTACTCGGTGCAATAATAGCTGAGAGAACTGCCGCTCCTATTTGCAGCGCATATGCAGTCGATCGGTTCTCATCTGATGTTGTACGGGCGATGTAACTACGAAGAAGGGGTGATGTACCTGAAAGTGTCGATCGATAATTGCAAAATTGGGACAACGGTCACTCACCAGTTTTTCAAAACCAGTTTTTCAAAACTAGAAAAGCCTTCATCGGGGCAAGAAAAAAATGGGGGGGGGGTGACATTCCGGCAACGGCATTTCGGCAACCGACATTCCGGCAGCCGACAGTTCGGCAACGGGTCATAACTCAATCGGGGGTCATCCTACGAACTTCGGAGTGGTACTATTGTAATCAGCATCAGATAATTGAGATTTAATTAATTAATTAATTAATTAACATTATTAATGAGATGGATGTTAATTAATTAATTAATTATGAAATTTCAATTAACTGATGGTGCTTACAATGGTACCACTACCATGGACCTAGGGCCACTCCCAGGAGAGTTATGCCCCGTTGCCGAAATGTCGGTTGCCGAAATGCCGTTGCCGAAATGTCGGTTGCCGAATTGTCACCCCCCCCCCAAAAATGTCGCCTGGGGAAGGCATATGTTTTAGGGTGGCTAACGGCGATGCGTGCACCGGTGCACTCGCTCATCTTTCGTGCACCGGTGCACAGTATTATGAAACGGGGGGTCGCTGAACAAATAAGAGCTTGACTGCGGAAAAGTGCGGGAAATTTCAAACCAAACAGTGCGTACTCTTAGAACGATTTTTGGCATACTGTAGCTCGCTTGCTGCTTGGTCCCAGAGGAATTCGCAGACCGGCGTTTCCCTAGGAATGGGGTGAGCAAATGTGAACAGTGCCCTATCTACACTATATAGTGTACAGGTAAGTTTCTTCAGTGCTGATCGTTGGGTCGGAGGTTCGACCCCCGACCCATGCATCTTCTCTTGCTAATTTTGGGAGAGCTCTTTGCCCTTGTTTCTGATAGCGCAAAAGGCTACAATTCCTTATTTGTTCAGTGCATAATACTGTGGGTGCACGGGAAAAAGGGAGAGTGGTGCATCGCGGTGCACGCCACCTCCTCCCTCGAGAGATCGCGCGGGGAGGTGGCGTGCACGACGGTGCACGGTGCACCGAAATCACGCATCGGTGCTGCACCGTTTTCGTCGCCACCCTACTATGTTTTATACTAGTGTGTTGTTTTGTTTTGCTATTTGAAAATACTTTAATTGTTTACCTGATCCGACTCCAAAAAGAAAGTGGACTGTCATCGTCCAATATCTCCTATTGGAAGGAATGAATTCAATGAAGATGTACATAATGCAGGCGACTAAAGTAATACATCGACCAGCGATCATCGGAATTCTGCATTAGTTTAGTGTAACTTTTAAAATCACCAATCTAGATAAATATTTGTATTCCCGCAATTCCACATCTCTTCCCCGTGGAACAAGAGACTTCAAGTTGGTTTACGATGTTTTTTGGGGCCAAAAAAACACGCCCCTAATTTCTATGCCTCTAGCTCCGCTCGGAGCCGAGATCTGGAATTTCTGGATTTCAATTCTTCATCTCATTCATCGATTAAAACTACGGCAAATTTGGGATGTTACCTGATTCCGGAAATTTTATGCGCCCAAACTGCGAATACCAATGCGAATATTGCATTGCCGGCTTTGTTAAGAGCAGTGGAAAAGGCGAAGAAAGAAGAAGTTGTTTCATGATCAATCTGAAGCAGATAGATTTCGAGAAATAACGAGGCAAAAGATTGCGTAAATGGTAAATGCACCGCTCCAGCAATTATAGAACGTAAGAAATGATGAGAGCGAATATTGATCACTTACCACAGATATTCTGAGAAGGCGTAGGAACACTGGTAGCAAAAACAAATTTATGGAACCGATTTCTATGAAACTTATTATAGTGATGAAAGTAAATATGAGAAATTTTTTATGAACTTCATTTTTCGAAATTTGCATATTATCGATTTTTTGATCTACCACTTTGAAGAGTCATATCTCAGTCAGTTCAAAATATTTTTCCACAATATTTTTTTCAAAACTCTAGCGCGAGACGAGATCTACACTTTTCTCAATTAGCACCCTTGTCTATCTTTAATGGTTCCGGAGATACGCGCCGAATACCTAATTTGCACAAACAAAATCATCTTTTCCTCGAAATAATTAGTCAAACTACCTCCGTTTTATTGCAGAGTTGGATTCTACGTGTGAATTCACCTATGGTAGCATATTTCATTTATCTCATATCTGGGAATATTTTTCTGTGCCGTTGCTGAGTGCGCGGACTTTACATTTTTGCGCGCCAAAACACGTTTTTGATCATAACTCAGCTCAAAATGGTCGTCATGGGCCCAAGCAGTGTTCAATCGAAAGATTGTTCCGAGCATGATAAATCATTCCTTGACGTTCTAGACCAAAAAGTCAACGGTTTTTGTGTTACAGCCAAAATACTAGAACAAGCCCCCACTGCGGCGCAGCGCCATAGCGGCGCCCACAGGCGTCCTGTTGCGAAATCGATGGCACCAGCGTGTTTAGCTTCGAAAGTTGTCCCTGGGACCAATTTTTGAGCGATTTCGATTTTTGGCCTGTTCAAGCCATCTTTTGATCCTAATGCAAACATCGTCAAATGCGTCATATGTATAGCGCTCGCTGTAGTATTTTGGCTGTAACACAAAAACCATTGACTTTTTGGTCTAGAACTTCATGGAATGATTTATCATGCTCGGAACAATCTTTCGATTGAACACTACTTGGGCCCATGACGACCATTTTGAGCTGAGTTATGATCAAAAACGTGTTTTGGCGCGCAAAAATGTAAAGTCCGAGCACTCAGCAACGGCACAGAAACATATTCCCAGATATGAGATAAATAAAATATACTACCATAGGTGCATTCACACGTAGAATCCAATTCTGCAATAAAACGGAGGTAGTTTGACTAATTATTTCGAGGAAAAGATGATTTTGTATGTGCAAATTCGGTTTTCGGCGCGTATCTCCGGAACCATGAAAGATAGACAAGGGTGCTAATTGAGAAAAGTGTAGATCTCGTTTCGCGCTACAGTTTTGAAAAAAATATTGTGGAAAAATATTTTGAACTGACTGAGATATGACTCTTCAAAGTGGTAGATCAAAAAATCGATAATATGCAAATTTCGAAAAATGAAGTTCATAAAAAATTTCTCATATTTACTTTCATCACTATAATAAGTTTCATAGAAATCGGTTCCATAAATTTGTTTTTGCTGCAAAAGGCTCAATTTTTCCTACACCTTCTCAGAATATCTGTGTTACACAACCATTTAATTCGTAAGTTCTCGACGTTTAGTACGAAGAGAATGGGAAGAATGGACTTACTGTTGACATGTATGACCATTCCCCAATTCCAAGCATTGTACTCTCGACATTACACAGAAAGGTGAGAATTACGACTATCATTGGTCTCTTCCATTCCGCCCAGGTGAAACTCTGAATGTAATTAAGCAATGTAATTAGCAATTAATGAATGTAATTAATCTGAACATAATTACACAGAATCATAGCGAGTCTTTGCAAACTTGGGCACACAGTTAGAGAGTGCCAAAACAGCATGTAAATGGGCGTTGGTCTCACCGCGAATTCAATTTTTTTCCACAAAAAATCAATAATACGAAAGTTGAATGCAATTACCTTTCGCTCCGACTTCTCATTCTCAATGAGTGCTTCAGTTTTGCTACCGAAGCATTTCATTTCTCTGGAATATTCACATTTTAGAAGGAAGATGGGCCTCCTGCAGGACAATTAGTGGGGAATAGAGAAGGGAAGAGATAAGAGATAAGATTAAGTGGGGGATAGTATTTCAGAAGCGTATTATATACCCATCAGTTTGCTATCTCTGCCTGAGTCACTTAAGCGGGAAGTGTGACTCTCGGAGGATAGACAAGAGCACCAGCGAGAGCACTCTATTTAATCTTGATTCATCGTGCCAATTGGTGCAATAAATGTACCAACCAGTGCTTCCCTCCCCGGGAGAGTGCTTGTGGCATAGGGAGGAGGCATGAGACAGGAGAGATCGAGAGAGATTGATCAATTGGGGGGGAGTGGGCAGTCACCATGATCCACTCCTATCGATCATTTTAGACAATAAAAGTTAATAATACCGAGTAGTTGTGCGTCATGAGTGTCACTGGATCCTCGAAATGAGCGGTGGAGGGGGCAGTCGATTGGTAAGCCGTCGTGGTTCAAAAGAAAGTCATAGAAAGTATTCATATAAAGTTTTTGGGAACTGCGATAAATTATGCAATAATACGAGGTGATTACCGTACTCATCTTTTAGTTGTTGATTCGCCGGGTTGCACTGTGGACGGACTACCGTACATTTGAAAACCAGATCCTTACACAGCATTGTCAACCGTCCATAAATGTGATTAATGTGACAAATTAGTGTGTGAAAATGAGAGACTCTTCAAGTACCTCACCGTGATCCATTTAATGTATACACTCAGAGAAATATATGTCATATATGGCTCCTGAACTGCGCTTGTCTATTATATATAACAGACTGTATGTTATATATGACATACAAACGTAGTTCAGGAGCCATATATGACATACATTTGTCTATGTGTAGAGAAGACGATTCTTCGTTCAAAGATCAAAAGATCAAACATGAGTAGATCAGAGAGGAAAATCGTTCTCGACCAACTGATCTTTGATCTCTACACGACACACTGGACAGTGATGACGCAATGAGAGAAATTGCAACAGTGGTAAACTCTTGAAGTAGGCTGAATTATATCTCATTGCTATGAGATATAATTCAGAGGCATTTCAGAGAGCGGTGAAACTCAAAATAGTCATGTAAGCTGCAATGAAGGGAATTGTGAGGATTTTATATGAAATTATCTTTTTGTAGACTATCAAATCGGTTTTGATTGCCCTGCTTTGATTGCCCAAATTTCTCTTATTTATATATATATATATATATATATATATATATATATATATATATTGCCACTACACATTCGCTCTCACTTCCTCTCCTGTCTTACTGATCCCTTCCCGTTAAAGAGAGACAGGTTCTCCTTTGATCTACCTCACCCCTATAATTCCTGTGAAATGTCGTGCTATGTACGTCTTATTTGTGTAAAGGACTACTCACCAAAGGAAATCAAAATAAGAATAGACGAGCCCTTGACTACGCCTCAAAACATTGATAATAATTTATTGTGCATTGAGAACAAGTAACCCGAAATCGAATAGTGTGACCGGTTTCAACCATTCTCACGCTTATTCACTTGACTACTAACGCTGCCTCTCATCGGATCGTAAAAACACTCCTCTCATTCACCGACAAACATTTCCCTTACACAGTTCTGTCGCTCATTTTCAGTGAGATACCTTGCAAAACCCACTATGTCATGCATTTTATTATTTCTTACTTTATCGATAAAACCTACACTAATATCATTATAGGATATCATTACCCATTTTGTACTTGCCATTTTTTCGTTCGCCTTCTCAAGTTTCTCCAATTTCGAGGCGAATCATCAGTTTTTTTGCTAGGCTAACAAACCTAACGATGTGCTCGACTGATAACGGCAACTATGAAGTCTACTACAATTACAGAGTAACTATTATCTTCAGAATTTCGTTTTTTTTTAATTTCAATTAAGTTCCGTGTAGGGCAGGTATTCGGATTTTTAAACTGACTACAAGATTGAAGAAACGTGTTTTGTTGAAAATCTGAATCAATAAAATTCATTTTCAGGCCCGAAATGCGGACGAAATTGACGTGTCCGAAGGAGCCAAAGTCGAAGTACTTGGAGACTGCAAGAATGGTTTGGTAATTTATCATCCGTTTCTTTTCGAATATATTTATATATTTATCGATGCATTTTGCATTGCAGTATTCAGTAGATTTTTACAAGAAGTGCATTTTTTCTTAAATTTGGGAGTTGTTGAGCCAGTGAAACACATTTTGAGAGATTTGGATTCGTATACACTCAGAGAAAAATTACTTCGCCATGCATGCGAGTTAGTAAACAAATTACTTACGCTCTCCTAATTTCCCATGCTCTCTATGCCAAAAAGTAAGTAATTCATTTGCTAAGTCCCATGATTTTTCTCTGAGTGTAGGCTATTTTCAGGCATGCTATTGTGTTCGGTGGATGGTAAAGTCGGAAAAGTACCGAAACTCGTGACTACCGAAAAGTACAAGTACAAGCCCATCAAATCCAATGAACTTGTGGTAATTTAATGAATAATTAAGTATTGTTTTAATCAATTATGTAAATAGACATATTAATGGAATTTATAAATGTTGTTTAGTTCGGTGCTCCACTCGGATCGGGTGCTACAGAAAATGTCTACGAATCAACCCACATAGTAAACGGGAAATCGAAAGCAATAGCTTTCAAGAGACAAAAGAATAAAGACGGTGAGAACTCACAAACTGTTTTCTGTGTTTCATTTATAATTCCAAAAAATGATGTTGGACTGGAAAAAATTGAGGAAGTTACGATATTTCGTGTTTTCCATGTAACATCATTGCCATCGGCTTCAACGTAGTATAAACTCACAGCTACAGCAAAATATAAAGTGTGTGTATCAAACTAAATGAGGAGAAGAGTATACAAAAACAATTTAGCGAATATATTTAAGTTACCATATTCGACCATCTCGCCCCTAACCTCTCGATCGCAATCCCCTCTGACGGAACAAATTATGAATGAATGAATGAATGAATTTTCAGAAGCCGAACTCGAGGCAGCTCATTTCGCTACCTTCCGACATACAAACATTGTTGAACTGTACGGAATTTGTGTCGACGGCCCGACTGTCGGGCTCGCCTTAGAACTCTGTGAAGGTAGTTATTTATAAATTTAATTTATTTATAAATTTAAAAATAAAATAATGAATTATTATAATAATTAAATCATTCGTTTATTTTTAAATTCTTTTCAGCATATCGTAAATATGCAATGTAACGTCTACATTTACTAACAAAACTTATGACATCATTTTAAAATGAACAATGCAAATTCCCAGGCGGAACTCTGACAAAACTCTTATCCGATTTGAAGAATACGGCTATTTCTACTGCAATTATCATTGATTGGGCAAGGCAAATTTGCGCAGCGATGGAGTTTATAGCCATGAATACCATCCACCGCGACCTCATAACTGACAATGGTATTACATTTATAAAATGATACGATCAAACAAAATGTCGAACTGGGGACTTCCTGTGTTTACCGAGACGAGAGAGCACGTAAAAGCGAGAGGGTCCTGTATGGTAAACAACGGAAGTTCGTTATTCGGCTTTTTGGGATGATCGTATCATTTTATAAATGTAATACAATCGTCATCGTATGTGTTATCTATTCATTTAAATATTTAATTAGTGAATATAATTTCAGTTCTGGTTCTCGAAAAGCCGTGCTTGTGTGTGCTAAATAACCCAGCGAAAGAAATCAGTCGGATGACAATCTACGCTGAAGGAACGATGGTAATATTGCATTTTTTGTTGCAATATTTGATATTGTTCATTTGAATAACGTGCTCCAGCAGCATGGAATGCTGATTATACGTAGTCGGAAACGTGCCTTACCTCGCAGAGTGCGAATTACATTTACCGTTCGCAAATTCAGAAAAAAAGGTCGAAGGTTTTCGACTATCATGATACTTGTTGCGGCCTCATGATAGTAATGTATTACTGTCAACTATGCCCATCATAATTAACATACTAATTTAATTTATATATGTACAGGCGAACGGAGTTTGCAGCGAAGAGTCATGCAAAGGGACTGCCATCGATCGTCTGACGATGAAAGTCACCGATTTCGGCCTCACTAGAGAAAGCACTTACACAAGGTTGGCGCTATCTGCGTCAATTAAATTATTGATATTTTTTAAACAAATCAAAATGTGTGCTAATGATGCATCAATCAAAATCTCTAAAAAAGAGACCACATCATTTTTGTTACTATTTCACTAGAAATGGAATGAATTTCACAAATTGTGTCTCAACATCAAACTACAGACAGTATAGTTTCTTCCCTAGAGCGGCAAGGCTTTTTGTAAATTCCGGTAATTCGTCCAGTTTCGCTGAGTGACCAACCCCTTCCCCCGATATTCGTGTTTCGCTTGCTAATGTTATTGTTTCTAATTTGTATCCGCGTTTTTCCCTGTGAATTCGCATATATATATATATATATATATATATATATACAGTAGCGGTCAAAAGTCTTCGGGTGATTTTTAAATCTGATACAACTTTTGAACCCGGAGAAGCTTTGTTTTGATATTGTAATGCCTTATGTGAAATCCATTGGAGATTACGATGCAAATATTGAGGTGTTGCGAAATAGTTCAGTTATTGCGTTGTGATGACGGTGCATACTTTTGCATAGTGCATACTTTTTTGAATGGGCATTATTCTTACATTGATTTTTTCCAGCTCACCTAACTTTCAGGGTGTTGAGACATGGCCACGACCTACCTAGAAAATTTTTTTTCAAGTTGCTGCGGTGTCGCTACTTGGCTGCAGCCATGCTGCAAAATCGAGGTCGGAAAATCGTATCTCGCCTTCTAGACATCCCACAGACCCGATCAAAGCACCAAACCGATCGCCATGATGACTGCCGATGATCCTGAGAATATGGTGGCGGTAGGCCACCATTTACCCTCAGGGCACGTAAAAGTCACTTTTTCGCATTATTGTGGTCTCACAGAGGGCCCCCCTATAGGACTTGCACTAGAGATCTGGCTTGGGCGTGGATTAGGTAGAGAATCTATGGGAGAATCGATTGCTAGGGGCAATAAGCGTTTCGATTGGATTCCTGCCCGCGGCGATCGATTTCCGGAAGGACACTGGTTTGGTCACGCCCATTTTCAGCCCTTTGACAAGGTTCCGACTTTTGAGCGTATCTCGGCTCTGAGTTAACGGAGAAGGCTGGCATACCCAACAATGGAATCAGCGTGGCTGGCTCTATAATCTCATTTACAAATTGCATCATCACTATGCAATATTTCATCATCCTTAGGCAATACTCCGAGTTTCAGTGTTTTCTTAGCGGTAGTTCAACGGGCAACGGCGGAAAAGATGCTAATGACATTAAAGTGATCTTTGCGTCACTCTAGAGCACAAATTACGTCACTGATATGCAGCATTTTACCATTCTAAAAAGTATTGCCTAAGTATGATGAAATATTGCATAGTGATGATGCAATTTGTGGATGAGATTATAGAGCCAGCCACGCTGATTCCATTATTGGGTATGCCAGCCTTCTCCGTTAACTCAGAGCCGAGATACGCTCAAAAGTCGGAACCTTGTCAAAGGGCTGAAAATGGGCGTGACGAAACCAGTGTCCTTCCGGAAATCGATCGCCGCGCTCAGGAATCCAATCGAAACGCTTATTGCCCCTAGCAATCGGTTCTCCCATAGATTCTCTACCTAATCCACGCCCAAGCCAGATCTCTAGTGCAAGTCCTATAGGGGGGCCCTCTGTGAGACCACAATAATGCGAAAAAGTGACTTTTACGTGCCCTGAGGGCAAATGGTGGCCTACCGCCACCATATTCTCAGGATCATCGGCAGTCATCATGGCGATCGGTTTGGTGCTTTGATCGGGTCTGTGGGATGTCTAGAAGGCGAGATACGATTTTCCGACCTCGATTTTGCAGCATGGCTGCAGCCAAGTAGCGACACCGCAGCAACTTGAAAAAAATTTTCTAGGTAGGTCGTGGCCATGTCTCAACACCCTGAAAGTTAGGTGAGCTGGAAAAAATCTATGTAAGAATCATTTTGGTGCATTGATCGGGTCTGGGCGATGTCTAAACGGCGAGATATGATTTTCAGGTCTCCATTTTGCAGCTTGGCTGCAGCCGAGTAGCGGCACCTCAGCAACTTGAAAAAAATTTCTAGGTAGGTCGTGGCCAGGTCTCAACATCCTGAAAGTTAGACGAGCGGGAAAAAATCCATGTAAGAATAATGGCACTTCAAAAAAGTGTGCATCGATTGCGTCATCACGACGCAATTACTGAACGATTTCGCAATCCCCCAATAGTTGCATCGTAATCTCCAATAGATTTGGTATATGGTCTTACCATATCGTATCAAAGCCCCCTTGGGTTAAAAAGTTGTATCAGATATAAAAAAGTGCCCGAAGACTTTTGTCCGCTACTGTATATATATATATATATATATATATATATATATATATATATATCAGCTCGAAAATGTACGCTGTCGGCACGACTGGCTGGATGGCTCCTGAAGTTTTCAACAGTAGAGCGTACTCGGAATTCTCCGATGTTTGGTCCTTTGGCGTGGTGAGAAGTTACAAATTTTGTTCCCGATTTTGAAACATTATCATTATCACATCTCATTTCTCCAATAAGAGCCCTCTCGCCTGTCATTATTCTCATTGAATAGGCTTTCATGTTTTCCGATAGTCCCTCTACACATTTTTTTCAATAAACAAACAAATATATTGCATTCACTATTTCAGCTGCTATGGGTGCTCGTAAGCCGAGAGCGTCCCTACATGGAATTTGCCAACAGAGCAATAATCGACCATCATGTCTGGTTTCTTATTGATTATCGGATGGTTTCAATTCCAGGAAGGGGTCAGGGAAGGGCTAGTGAGCGGAAGTGAAAGAGATTCTCTTAGTTTTGCGCATTATCTCCCATATTACCTCTTTCTGAATTTGTTTTCCCTTTTTGAATGACGATGTACAGGTTTCTACTGGCGAGCTGAAGTTGAAGATAGCGGGAGGATTTCCCGACATTCTAGCGACAACAATTCAAAAGTGATTTTTCCTATTTTTAAAAGTTGTTTACCGTCAACCCTTTTTATTATCACTATTTGGATCAGAATTAACGAACTTCCTCTAACTAGTAGAGTCACAAATCATTCCTTCTTTCGCAGAGCAGCAAGGCTATTCTAAAAAGCGGAAATTTGAGCAGCCTTTTAAGTTGTTGCCCATTATTCTCCGTGTCTTTCTTTTCATTGTTGAACCCGCGTTTCGCATAATTATCAATGTAAAAAGGGTTTAAAAAAGGTAAAGGCATTTCCTTATCTAGGCTTCATGTCCTGAGGGAGTCACTGCTAAGACCAGCGCAGAATAGGACAGTTCAATCCGGAGGGCCGAAGATCCGATAATGAGATCCGAAGAAGAGATAAATGTAAATAATTTTTAAAAGATGTCTCGTAATGGACGCCCAGAATCGGCCGACGTTTCGTCTCATTCGCAAGGCTCTCATTGCACACATCGAAGATTGCCCTGCCGTTTGTGCATTTTTTCTTTGTTAAATCATCTTTGCTTTTTCTTCATGGGGAGATCGCATAGAGGATATTGAGTATAAACCTAGTGAGAGCGATTACTTTCATAAAAGCAAGAAATTATCGGTGGTTTAAAACTGCTGAAGAGATTTTTTTTAAATATCCATACGGAAAATTTGTCCGGAAAATTCACTAATCTCACTAAGGGTGGAGAAGTATGTTATGATCCCACTAGGTCACATTTGGAAACTCCATTTCCTCTATGCGGTCTCTCCTTGTTAGTTATCTTATTGCCATACTCGATCAAATTTCCTTAACTTTTGTTTAAATTTTTTAAATAAGTAATTATGTTGTAAAAATAAATGAAATATTTGCAGGACGACTTCATTGTGGTGAAGAAAAAGCAGATAGACAAAAATTTATTGCAAGAAATGTATGAATATTTATTATTTATGTTTTTTTCTACATTTTTTTTCAGTCATTCGTGTTGAATGGCAAAGGAAGTATTATATATAACATATAAGTCGTCTCAGTTTTTTCTTCCTTTTTTCAATTCATTGAGGGTTTACAAGCCATCAATATTTGACTATTGTTATCATTTTCATTACTAATTTGCCTTTTTAGCTCCGAGGCCGAATTTTTCGCCAATCTAGACAGGGAAAGACGAGAAAAGGAAGCGAAAGCGAGGTTGATTTTATTTATTTATTTATTTTTAAATAATTTGATTCATACGATATTTTGTAAATTTTGCTCTTAGATATTTTCGTAAATTTTGCTCATCGGAAGAAAATTACGAAGATGTTTCCTCAGGTCGGAGGAAACTGATGCGCCGACCGACATTTCGGAGACAAATGGAAGCGGTATGGACACAAGCTTTCTGTGACTCACGTTTCGTATTACAATTTTAAAATGATACGTTCATGAAATGGACTACTGGTGGTGTACTCTCTTTCTATACCTCGACCTGTCTCTCACTTTGCCATGCTCTCTCGCAGCCGTATCTGTTGTTTAGCACGGATTATCAACGGAACGTTTTATTATTTCGGACGAATGCTTGTAAATTTGTAATAACTAGGGTTCCCTTATTGGAAGCATTGGAATTTGGAATTTGGAAATGAACTCGCCATCTTCTCTCTCCATTTCACACAATCTTTCGCGCGCGTTGCGGTTTGCGTTTCTTTGTTCTCCAAATTTCAGATTTCTAATAGTTTCCAATAAGGGAACTCTTTTCGTAACACATCGTATGAGGACATTTTGCCCAATCGACTTTCAATAGCAATAAAACATTTTTTCGTCTATTCCTCCAGCAACTTCAAAGAAGATGGTCTGTGAATGGGAAGATCGATCCTCTACCCCGACTCCAGCCGAAATGATCCGTGAATACTGAGAAGAATGATCCTGACCCCTGAAACCACATCCTCACCTGACGTTACCGTGTGACGTGATAAACATTGTATTGTATTGTAAAACTTTTTTTTAAACAATCAACCTTGTATTTCAATGTGTGACTTCACTAATGCGGATGAAGAGGGTAGGGAATATAAAGGATTTACTTGAGGACATGGGAAAGACGTCCGGATTTTTTAAATAAAAAAAATCGTGCAAGAGAATTATTAGCCAAACCTACATGTATATTGTAAATGATTAAGTAGAAATCGTCTAGTTCATTACTTATTGAACGCATTATCTATGCAATATATTTGGCAACTTGCCAACTGTGCGTCACTCGCATGCCAAGCGTCCTTTCCTCGTCAGTTTTATTTTGCTTAACCCAAGCATCTGTTTTATTCGAAAATCAATGGATTTATTGGCGACAGAAGGAAACGCGTATAAGTCGAGGACAGGCGCAGGGAGGGGGCTTTCAAATCACCACGCATTGCATGGGCTTCAGTTATCAACAATTTATTTATCGTACACCAACAATGAGCCCCTTCTCAGCGAATGATTGTTTTTCGATTCAATTTTATTTGATTATTTGTGATTTTTCACATGCCAAGCATCCGATCGATATTTTGACCATTGAAAACACAAATTTTTAAAAGAGAATAACACGCGCGTCGAGAAACAGGCTCGATTAATCGATGTGTTACGAAAAGCGGCAGTTTGTTTATGAACTTTCAATTTCGCATAGAGAGACTCGCACCTTTACGTGTAGTGAAGCCGCGCACATGTAAGGTGCGTCGAGCCCATTCTGATCACTCCACCCGGAACTACCGCTGCTTCTCCTAGGTTCTATACTTATCGGCTGGCCAGCGACGACTTTCATGACTAGCCGCCTCGACCCCTGCGCCTTTTAGACTTTGAACTCGTCGCTGACCAGCTTATGCTGCGCGAATTTCAGGGGGTGCAAGAGGCATATCAGTTTTATGCACCCTTTCATAACTTTTTTTCCTAGTGAAGCTACAACTCACAAACTTGGTACATTGAAGACAAGCCACGTTTGGAACATTTTCCTTTTTTCGTTCAGTTTGAGCTGAGTTACACGAATTTTCCACCCTCAGAGGGTGCACATGCACCCCTGAAATTTGCACAGCATAAGACTTATGGAGTCGTAGACTTATTTCCCTCTGAGTTTATTTATATTTGGGAAAACGGAAATAACCTCGAATCAATTCCGCAACTCATTTCGAAGACCCCTTGAAATTCATTACGAAAAAGGATGATTGGACTAAAGAATAACGAAGGTTGGAATCAGTACTAAATTTCTCGCGTCATCACACGTCACATCCCAGTAAACAAGCCAGGGAGAGATCTGGTTGACTGCCCACTCTTGCCTCAGATGATAATCGTTGTGCTAACACACCTTTGCTAATCATCTCCCAATTTGTCATGGCATCTGCTATATAATCGGCCTCTACTCTCATCCTCTCAATTTCAGCACCCATTGAAAAACAAATGCACAGTTATCTTTGGCACAAGCGCGCAAGCACTCATCCCGCATGGAAATGACGAGGAAAACTGCGCAGCATTATTAATCGATGATAAACGAATATTATCGATCCAAACGGCGGACAACCGACCGCCACTCCCGTCCGCTCTTTTCGAATATCCTGTAAAACTCACTTTCACCAGGAACACACAACAACTCGATTCAGCGACGATGGACAAGACAAGCGCGCTGGGGTCATTCAAATAACATGCAAAGGGTCCGATCATGCTAATTTCTTCTCTGATTGTGTGATGAAGCATCCTTCACATTATGAGAATAGCCTACTATTCCCATAACGTCGTATTCCCGCTGGGGGACGACTTTCAATCGACCTCTCCTTTCCTCCAATCAATCAATCAATCAATTTATCATATCAGGCGGTAGTCGCTCAGATGAGGATGGGTCGGTAGTCTTCATAAGTTGCAGTCCACCAGTCGCGCCGATTGCTCTCCTTAGGTCATCTCACCATCTTGCTCTTGGCTGACCTGGGGGACGAGTTCTGCTGTAGGGAGTCCACACAGTAGTCGCTCTGCACCATTTCTCTGTGTCCATGCTCATCACTTTCAATGCCCATTGAGCTTTCCGTTTGAGGCTTTCCTGTACCCAGTCTTTCACTTTGGTGATTTCCCGAAGTCTTTCATTTCTCCAGCGATCTCTCAATGTCACTCCAATCATCTTCCTCTCCATTGCTCGCTGTGTGACGTTAAGCCGATTTCTCTCATTCCCTCTCAAAGCCCATACTTCACTCCCGTAGAGTACTGTAGAAGTAATGCAGCTCTCAAACAGCCTTCTCCTGGTCTTCATAGGCAAAAGACGGGACGAAAGGAGGTGAGACAGTTTGCTCCATGCGAACCATCCGAGTCGAATCCTATGTTCCACTTCTTCAGAAACATTTATGGGAAGACTAATTGTTCCTCCGAGATAGGTGGCCGATGGAATGAAATTGAACTTGTGGTTCTCGATCACAATGGGAGCTCGGGTCGTGGTGCATGAGGTGAGCAGATTAGTTTTCGAAGCATTGACTTCGAGACCAACTCGAGAACAGGCATCCATCAATTTCTTCAGCATTCTTTCCAGCTCTGGCCGCGACTTGGCAATGAGGGCCACGTCATCAGCATATTCCAGATGGGTCAGGTTCCTCCCATCGATTCTCAGTCCATCCCTCTCCCAGTCTATGTCGTCCATGGCGAATCGAAGCACAACGTTGAATAGGCGAGGGGATAAAGTGTCCCCTTGGCGGACTCCTCTTCTAACGTCGACTGGAACGAGATCTTCGTTGACTCGGATGAGTGTGGAAGACGACTCGTAGATGCGGCGAAGAAGATCAACGAGGGTGGGATGGGCTCCGGAATTCCAAAGTGCTTGCCAAATAGCGCTCCACTCCACGCAATCGAACACTTTCTTGAAATCGACAAATCCGAGGTAGAGGGGGATACCGTACTCATGGGTTCTTTCTGCTACCTGCTTGATGGCATGCAGGTTGTCGAGGGTGCTGTGCCCTTTCCTCCGTTCATTTTTTTCATCCACGTTTGGAACATTTTCCTTTTTGATTGGAGAGATTTCGTTCAGTTTGAGCTGAGCGAAAATGTTCCAAACGTGGCTTGTCTTCAATGTACCAAGCTTGGGAGTTGTGGTTTTACTAGCAAAAAAGTTATGAAAGGGTGCATAAAACTGATGTGCCTCTTGCACCCCCTGAAATTTGCGCAGCATAAGCTGGCCAGCGACGAGTTCAAAGTCTAAAAGGCGCAGGGGATAGAGGCGGCTAGTCATGAAAGTCGTCGCTGGCCAGCCCATAAGTATAGAACCGTAGACTTATTTCCCTGTGTTTCCGATTTCGATCTTATTATTTCAATAAAAAAAATCGGAAGGGTCAGAAACCCCGCGAAAAGTTGCAAAAAACGTCGTTTCGCGCATTCTATTGATATCTCGATAAGGATATGGCTTCTTGATAGAAAGGGAGGAAATGCACTTGCCGACAAAGTTACGAGAGCCGAATTTCCGATTTCGATCTCAATTACTTATTATAATTAGAATTGTAGAGCACTGTTCAAAATTTCAAAATGGAAAATTGTCCATAACTCAGTTGTGACAGGTCAGTTCAACTTGATTTTTTGATATGTTATGGGGAATCACATTCTCTACCGAATACCGTTTTCAACTTGTGTCTAGCTGCTCTTATCTCTGAGTTATGAGCTTGCAACTGACTCTCAGAAATCCGACATGCATTTACTCTCGCCGCCCCCTAATCTCCCCGGCACTCGCGCCACGCAAATGAGCTTTCTTCCCCGCTTGACATGGTGTGCCCCGGTGGAGTGATCAGAATGGGCTCGACGTACCTTACATGAGCGCGGCTTCATTACACGTAAAGGTGCGAGTCTCTCTCTATGCGAAATTGAAAGTTTATAAACAAACTGCCGCTTTTCGTAACACATCGATTCATAGAGCCTGTCCTCGACGCGCGCGCATCCCTTGGAGAAATTACGAGACAGAGATTTCAGTGAAACTGTCGATCGGACGCTTGAAAACGCGAATCGATTGAATGCGTTTCACCGGTTCTAGAACTGCGTTGTGGCGAGTACGGAGCGATTTCTCTATAAAAGGCATGTGATAAATCGCAAATAATCAAATAAAATTGAATCGAACAACAATCATTCGCTGAGAAGGGGCTCATTGCTGATAACTGAAGCCCATCATATGCGTGGTAAATGAGTTCATGTCTTATCAAAAATATCGGACGAACTGGTCGAATGAGTTTCCCAGGGTACTCAAAATTAACTGAAGGGAGAAGAGATTTCACTAACGTTTATGAGCTATGGAAAAGAGACAATCTTTGGAAAAGGAACTACATATCTATAAACCGCATAAATCCCCCAGACGCAATCTCACTTTTCTATTCTCCGACATTTGAAATCATGTCTGTACCGTGCCTGCCCTCGACTTACATGCATTTTCTCTTCCTGATAACCCTCTCAAATCGACACACTGATAACATATCAATTACTCAGAGGGCTGGGGCGAAATTCATCGAATGTGTTTCAATGGTTCAAGACATTGTTCTGGGAGAGTGAGAAGTCGATAAATGGATTGTTGAGCACACATTGATACACCCACACCTAATTTGATTAGAAGAAGATGAAATTTAATAAAATATTTTCATTATTGGGACGATTCCTGATAACTCCTGTCAAATCGGCACACACTGATATCTTATCAATAGCCGATTGATCGAGTGATGCGAACGTGAATTTGCCCATTGTGTTTCACTGGTTCAAGAAATTAAGCTAAGGAAATGAGGATGTCGATAGTGTACATCAATGGAATCCTAAATAACTCAACTTGATTAGGCGAAACTTATTTTCATAAGGGAAATTTTCTTCATCATGACCCCTCTCAAATCGGTACACACTGATATCTTATCAATAGCCAATTGATCGAACGCGCGCGCGTTCCCATTCTCCAATAGGAAAGATCCCGTTTCGCCCCTCTATTCAAGGATCACTTCTTGTCTGCCAACGTTTCTCCCTTTGTCTTTGTCCCTACCCCGCCGCAAGTTCGAACTGCGTTCTAAAGGGTGCAGTTATCCCCTCCCCATCTTCATTTTGCACAGCAGTGCGCTGCAATGCTGGCGCATGTTTCCAAATCTCAAGAAAGGGGTTAGAGTCGAAATATTTCCCTTTCTGACCCCTCTCTGGAGGTTTGCGAACATGTCGGCAGTGCATGGTGAGCTTGCACTACAGTACCCTCTGGCGGGTCGGATAATGTATTAGTTCCCACCACCGACCCCAATATGTCATCATTCTTACCGCAATCTAATCTCGCATCGCGCAAGATTACGTGCGAAAAGACCCACTGGCTAGCATTGTAATCAGCTAGTGCCTATCTACTACACCCAATGTGTTCTGCGATCTTTCTGACCAATCTCCTCCCCCCTATGTCATCATTCTGACCCTGCCTCTCATCTTCCCACACACTCTATCAAAGAACGCTGATTTAGTGTCATGATAGCACCCCGATATTCCTCCCCTTTCTCACGTACACACTTTGTGCTTTATGATCTGGTAGCGCGATTTGGCACGTACGCACGCGATTGCGGTGCTGACTAGACGGGTATAAAAGGCTAGGGAAGATAACGGTAGGCGCACTCTTTCTCTACTACTCTCCTCCGGTCAGAGCGCAGCTTGGCGCTCATTTCTTCCCAATTGTCGCGTTGTTACCATTCATTTCATTCCACACCTCCAAAAAGCACACTCTCTTCCATTCTGACCCCTTTCTGGAGTTTTTTTGCGTCCATATTGCGTAGTCTCAAACGCGTAATCCTACTGTATGCTGGCTTTGGACGCCAGGACCCGGCTTAAGCTTTCCTTCGCCCACTCTCCCTAAACTGTTTAGTATAGTAGCAAATACGCTTGGTACCTGGCGAACTCGTGTTCCTGCCTCATAATAGGCCCTGCGCGCTCTCGAAAGGATAATGTAGAAGACGGGCCCTCATCAATTTCACTAGACTATCAGAGATCACTAATCAATCTTCAATGATCCCCTTCGACTTTGTCTTCAAGCCTTCCTCGAATAGGCAGCTATAGTCGTTATCTGCCCCTTCCTGTCCGTGTTTCCTTGCACCTTGTCCCGCCGCCCTCACAATTTCCCAGAAAGGATAAGGGCGGGCGAGCTCCTGGCCCCTTTCTGGAGCATTTGATTCATGTGACTGTTTCTGTACACCTGTTTTCGCCTCCTTTCTCCAGACTCTCCGCCTGAGGTTGTTGATTGCGTAAGGTACTCAGTGTTGCTCAGCTCTCTCTCCTTTAGTGTGTACGCTTACCCTTTGGCGTGATCCAGTTGTTTTTGCACTGCGTGCTATCACTTTTTTTCTCTCATTCCTCCAACAACCCTCTCCCATTTCCAGAACAACATGGCTAGCAAGAAGATCAACTTTGGCGCCGGGCCCGCCAAGATCCCGGAGGCGGTCAGTCCTTTTCTCCTTAGAATTATTGATTTTAAAATTCCCAGAAAATCGATAATCATTAAATTATCGATTATTTTCAGGTTATGGAGAAGGCGGCGCGCGAGTTTCTCGTCTACGGCAACTCGGGCGTGTCGATTCTCGGTGAGTACAAGTAGTTGTTGCATGCGACCGGTGCAGCAAGGCAGCTGCAGCAGCTGCAGCATAAGCTTGCATCATAAACAACTCTCAACAGCCCACTTTTCTTGAACGTTACTGTAAAATTTAGTTAAATCCCGGAAGGAAGTACCGGGGATAATAGTGCAGCTGCAGCAGATTATGCTTGCTGCAGCTGCTGCAAACTAATCGTTGATCTTGCTGCAGAGATGTCGCATCGGTCGTCCGACTTCACTGCCATCATCAAGGAGGCGGAGAAGCTCATGAGAGAGGAGATGTGAGTCACGGAGGGGGAGGGAAAGATCAAAGATCAAAGATTTAAAACTTCTACGGCCACTAAAAAAATCAAAACTCTTTATCAATTGATGGTGCCAACCAATGAGGATAAGAGATTATCCGCTTCCTCAACGCTAGCTATTAAGAACAGCGTGGAACACAAGATCACGGCGCCTTTTTGATTCCGAAACGCTCTCAACCGAGTAGTTTTATGTTTCAGAGGGTTTTATTAGAAAAACGTCTCCTTAATCAGCAGTTGGTCTGTGCCCAGTAGTCTGAGGAATAAGATAAAACAATTAAACAATTCAATGTTTCTGGTCAGTATAAAATATATCTTTTTTTTTAATTTTATAAAAAAAAATAAATTTCAGGTCGATCCCGAACGAGTTCGAGGTGCTGTTCATGCAGGGCGGTGGCACGGGACAATTCGCAGCCATCCCCATGAATATCGCCAGTGAGTTGTTGCGTCATCACTAGGCAATTTAATTAGTTTACTAAGTCAGAATGTGTTAGGCATCACTGGTTAACTCCCTTAGCGCTAAAATAATCCAAATATGTATGGTTCGCATCTTCTTTTGGCAATAGTACAACCATATTTCGTACAGTGACTATCCTTTTAGAGTCCGAGGCGTGTGTGTGTAAAACTTAGAGAGATCGTACCATGAAAAAGCCGTGCTATGGAGCCATTCTTTAGGCGCGCGCTCGAACGATGCTCCGGCATAGACTTTGTACCCTCTTCTCACTTGCTCTTTTAGCAGAGAGGGGACGATTTTCCCGCCCGCACACTATTCCCATTTTGCACTCCGCTATCAGTGATCTTTTCACTGTGATCTTGCTGAGATTAGTGTGTGTGCGTGAGCGTGCGATTCACATGGAAGGTTCCGCTATTAGAGCAACATTCTCAGTCGGCTTCACTAAACCCATGATGACAACATTGTGCTATTATAAGTGAACGAATATGTTTCACGTGCATGAGAAACAGAGTTATAGAATTTTCAATAACACCTAGCGTCTCGGTCACAGTACAAATCTCAGCTTCATTTATTATAGGACCCCGCGACAGCGCAGAACATAGAACATTACCAAGTAATGACGCAATTGCAAATCAGTAAATTGCCTAATAATTATGCAATCGTTCAGGAGGCCGTGACACCGCTGACTACGCTGTCACGGGCACGTGGTCCGACAAGGCGGGCAAGGAGGCCGAGAAGTACATCAATGTCAGAAAGGTGAATGGTTGTTGATGTTTTGTCTTTGAATGTGATAGGCCATTTATTGACCCGCGTCAAACTTTTAGTCTCTTTCAAGAACTTTTGCGCCTTCACAGCACAAGAAAAGGACGTGCTGTCCTGCAGTCACCAAAGAATGTTGTTCTGGGTTTTACGGTCTCTTCATAACGAGCATTTCCCACACATTTTGATCATGGTCCAGTGAAAATCTTTGCCGATGGAAAGGGCTTATAAAAACGATTGTATGGAAATGACGTAACCGTTTCCAGGTCTTCCCTTCCATGAAGCCCTACACGACCATCCCCGATTACGGTAGCTGGGACCGCAAGTCGGATGCCGCTTATCTCTACTACTGCGCAAATGAGACCGTGCACGGCGTCGAGTTCCACACCGTACGAATTTGATCTTTGATCTTTAATCTTTCTCTTCCAAATAATCGTTCTTTGATCACTCATCGTGTTCAATCAGCGAAGGTTGTGACGTCATGAGTGTCCTCTGATCCCTGATCTTTGATCTCATCTCTTCCACAGTTTACAAAACATTTATTATTTCATCCCTTATCCGGTCCAATCAGCTGTAGCGGATCTTAGAACATACCGGGAAAGCTCTTTAAGAAACGATTACCTAGTGATTACGTAATCTTTTCAGCCTCCCGAGACCCACGCGGACGTGCCACTCGTTGCCGATATCTCCTCCAATTTCCTCTCGCGACCCTTCGACTTTGCCAATGTGAGTTGCGAATAAAAAATATTGCCTAGTGATTACAAAACTTTCCTATGAGAAATAAAATATCGCTAAAACATGAAATAATCGATAATCGTTGTTCAGCACGGTATCGTCTTCGGCGGAACGCAGAAGAACCTGGGTGCAGCCGGTCTGACCGTGGCTCTCGTGCGGAAGGACCTGATCGGACACGAGGTATACTGTAGTCGTGGAATATCGATTTTTGCAAGCTGGCCTCCTCTCTAGAGACTTTTTAACTAAGAACAATGTTATTTATAATTTTGTAGCATAAAAGTTGATATCTATAGAGTGGTCCGCAAAACTGAAATAGTTTGATCTCGACTATTTTTTCTGATCTTTGATCTTTCTCAGTCCCGCCACTGCCCGTCGATTCTCTCTTACAAGGAGATGCACACGAACAACAGCGTCTACAACACGCCCTCCGTCTACGGGTGAGTGGTGTAGTTTGATCTTCGATCTTTATAGTCTGAACTCTGTAGTGTGATCTCGCAAGAGTGTAGTTTGATCTCCCTCCTTTTGCAGTATCTACATCACGAAGCTCGTGCTCGAGTGGATCCGTGACACCGGCGGAGTCAACAAGCTCTTCACCACCAACCAGGTATGGAGTTTTATCGTTGGTGTTTGTATTGTGGCCTTAATACTTTGTAGTTTGATCTCTGGTATTTGCAGGAGAAGAGCCGACTCATGTACGAGACGATCGACGGCTCGGACGGATTCTTCTCGGTATGTTTTTTTTCTCGAATCGAATACAACTGGCAGCGGCACCTGTTATAAATCTGAATTTTTAAAGTCATGCAGAAACCCAAATTCGCCGGGGAACAAACCGGAGCGCCTACTTCCGCTCCTTGATTCCGTAGATATGCGACGCTAATAATCTGTTAAAAGTTCGCGAACTTTTAACAGATTATAAGCGTCGATGGTGACCTCCGTGAACATTCCGCTTTGCAGTGCCCTGTGGACGCGGCGCACCGCTCGCACATGAACGTCCCATTCCGAATTGGTGAGTGTGGCAATTTGCAATGTTCACGCTACATCTAGCACTTGTTGACGTGGGCATGTACACGGATGTACAATACTAATTTAGGAAAATAATATATACTGATAACTTGTAACACCCTGAGAGAAACCATCCTAATGAAATACGTTTCATGCGTGCTTCATCTCACATTTTCAGCCTCAAGTTGCAATTCAAAATGTACTTCTTAATCTGAATAATAAACAGAATTTTTATAAATCGATGTCTTCAGGAGGAGGCGACGAGTCGCTGGAGGCCGCCTTCCTCAAGGGTGCGACCGAGCGCGGAATGGTCGGATTGAAGGGACACAGGTACGGTTGAAGGATTACGGTAGATCCTTTCGAATAATCGAGTACGGTAGCTTCGGATTACGGTGGACGTGATTACGATATTTATCGATTTTCTCATCTCAGATCGGTCGGTGGCATTCGCGCGTCCATCTACAACGCCGTGACACTTGACGAGACGAAGGTACGGTAGAATTTGAATTTGGCTCCGATTAAATATTATTGATTTTTTCGAAATTATTGATTTTTTCCAGGCACTCGTCGATTGGATGAATGAGTTCGAGACGGCTAACAGGAAATAGACGAAGAATACAGTAGCCGACCCTAAAATATTGACTGAGTATCACTCGCTTTTCACTTGGCACGATGCCAGACTACTTCACTCACAATACTTGTATATGCGACGAATCGATAAAGAATACTGATCAATTAGTTATTGTTTCTAAAACATCGTAATTAATTATTGGTATTCACATCGGATGATTGATTGCAAGAACTATTTATGATGGCTAGTAGCCACTAATTTGAGCACGGCGTGAAGCGCAAATCACAATGCTCGTTTTAGAGTAAACAGTCAAAGTCAACTATGCACTGAATAAGCATAGAGCCCTCTATTGCCCTCTATTATTTTTTTTTTACATTTTAGTCATCAATCTAAAGTGAGTAAAAACAAAGTTGAATATCTTTAATAACGAGAATAGAATAGAAAACTGGTGCCATGCTATAATTAGTCATAAAATTGCCATTTATGCTATGTTAAAGCTACTGTAATCCACTCTCGTTAGCTTTAGCAATCTGCAATCGGAATGAACATGGCCAGTTTCTCAGCGCCGTTTCGGCGGCGTCTTCTCGGCGCCAGGTGGCGCCAGGCGGCGCCACATTAGGGCAAGTGGCTGGTATATGTTGGGAAAGCAGAGTAATGGTACAGTTGCAGCAGGTTAGCTTGCTGCAAGTGCTGTAAACTAATCCTTGATCTTGATGCAGAGATGTCGGAAAAGATATTTTCAAGGATGTGAAGAAGCTGATGAGAGAGGAAATGTGAGTGAAAGGTGAACGGAGAAAGATCTAAGATCAAAGATGAGGTAAATTATAGGTAAATTGATTATTTGATCAGTAATGGTAAATTATTTGTCCATTGAACGATGTAGGTGAATTGACTGCTTCGCAGATAGCTAGCGTATTGAGAACGGTATGAAACAGAAGATCACGGTGCCGTTCTATGAAATGAACCAATCTCTGAAATACACCTCACACGAGTTCGAAATGCTGTTCATACAGGCTTGTGGGCCAATTCGCGACAATTCCCATGCTTTTCGCTAGTTAATTATTGAGTCAGCACTACACTCAGAGAAAAATTACTTCGCCATGCATGCGAGTTAGTAAATAAATTACTTGCGCTCTCCTCATTTCTCATTCTCTCTATGCTAAAAAGTAAGTAATTCATTTGCTAACTCCCATGCTTTTTCTCTGAGTGTATACCATATGTGATGCAATAGTCGTACAGTCGGATATCCATTTACAGCCCAACGCGATTGCGACGTTTAGAGACATCGAACCATGACAAAGCAGTGCTATGTAGCCATTCTTTTTGCGCGCTCGGCCAATGCTCCGGCATAGAGTTTGCACCCCCTCATTCCACTCACTTTTAGCTGGGAAAGGGGAGACGATTTTCCCGCCCGCTCAATATTACCACCTTTTGCACTCCTTTACGCGTTGTGATTATTGTGCATTAGTGCACGACTCGAAAGGAAAATGCAGATTATTGAAAGAAATGAAGTGAACGATTAAGTTTCACCGGAAGTGCGTAAGCAACAGTGTTACAGAATTGCAATGCAATGTAGTCGTACAATGTACAAATCTCAATAATTGGGGTTCATTCAGGCGAAATTTACTAATAATATCTTAACGAATTGCCTAATGATGACGTAACCCCACTTATTATAGCAAGCCTCGATAGCGGAACATAGTGCTACTTGATTACTTAGTAATAACGCAATTACAACATCAGAAAGTTTCCTAAGATCACCCAATCATTCAGAAGGCAGTGACACCGCTGACTACGACGTCATGGGCACGTGGTCCGACAAGGCAGATAAGGAGGCCGGCAACTATCGACGTCAAGGTTAGAAAGGCGAGTAATTTTTTTTCATATATTTGTTGTTTGATATGTCAACTCTTGGAAACTTGATGTTTGATCGTTAAGATAACGTTGAGCCTTTTTCATAGACCATTACACATTCAGAAGGCGAGAAATGGCGCATATCACGTTGTCCTACGTTTCACGGTCTCTTCAAAATGAAAAGTTTCCATGTTCTCTAATTCACAATTGTTGGCTTTTTTTAATTAAAAAGATACGATTGCATAGTGATGGCGCAATCCCTCCCTGCCAAGTCTTGCCAGAATCACTTATCTAGTCCCATCTGCGATCTTTGTGACATAATCTGCTTCTTCGGAATTCGAATCAACACCGTTCACAACACGCCTCAGCCTACGAGTGAGCAGTGTAGTTTGATCATTGGTCTATTATATTATGGTCTGCGCATTGTAGTTTGATTTCCACATTTTCAGTATCTACATCTGTAAACTCGTGCTCGCGTGGATCCATGACACGGTAGCTGTTCACCACCAACCAGCCTTGGAGTTTGGTCTTTCGAACTTGCAGTTTGATCACTGATCTCTGATCTTTGCAGGATCAGAGCCAACTCATGCACGAGACGATCGTTGGCTCTGAGGGATTCTTCCCTGTGGGTTACTTTTTGATAAGCAAATGTCAGTTTTACCGACACCTCTACAAATCTGAACTATTCACGATATGAGGAAGCTTAAATTCGACGGGAACTAATTTACCAGAGCGCAGGCAGACTTTCACACCCCCCATTGAATATGCAGAAACGGTAGTGCGCCTCCGTGAACATACCCTATTGCAGTGCCCCGTGAACGCATGAAAGAGCCTTTCCGAATTGGCGAGATATATTTGTAATATTCACTCGGAAACACTGAGAGAAACCAACCTAATTAAAGTTTCAAGGGTGCTCCATCTAAAATTATCTGCCTCAGCTTGCAATTTCTTAATCCGAAAAGCAAAGCAACTTCTTAATCCGAAATAAATACATTGATTAATCTCTTTTTTTAATCTTAATTTTCGTCAGGAGGAGGGATGCCGCCTTCCTAAAGGAGAATGGTCGGATTGAAGGAACAGCGGTAGACAATTACGGTAGAATCAAACACGGTATTCATTCATTCATTCATTCATTATTTATTCCGTCAGAGTATCGCATACAAGAAAAATAACTGTGAATAGGGGCAAGAAACGGATGTCCGTCGACGTAGTCGAATCGGTTTTGTGCATGGCAGCATGCATGCATGGCAGCGGTTTTGTGTATTGATTCTACTATTTAAAGAAGGTGTCCCACGAATATTTGGTCAACTGAGTTCTCACTGTGTGGCAATGGGGATCGATTACCCGATGAGAGCCTCGAAAATCGCACGTTTCAATTTTTAGTTTAAAGAAAGTTATGATTAATAAACAGCCCAAAACGACCAGAATTCTTACAGTATCTCACATTGAGCCTGCAATCTGTTCGCGGTGGGAATTGGCATTTGGAGGAGAAGAAGTCAGAGAAAAGCAGTGAGATAAGGGGAAACGATCAGGGTGCGCGAGGGAAACGCGCGCTGCATTTGTGTTTCACCAACTTCTGATAACAAAAATGAAACCACGAACATCGGGGGAAAATGAGGTTTCAATCATTCGTGTTACGCCTTCTTTAATATGCATACTGTGCCTATCGATTTTCTGCTCTCAGATCGGTCGATGGAATTCGCGAGTCAATCTACAACGCCATGATGCTGGACGAGACGAAGGTACGGTAGAATTCGAATTTGGCGCCAAAAATGAGTAATTTTAAATAAAATATCGATTTTCCAGGCACTCGTCGATTGGATGAACGGCTAACAGGAAATAGACGAAGAATGTCGTACATCGTAATTGGCACAATGCAATCGTAATTTTTGCAGGATAAAACTGATATTTTTTTTTTCTCTCATCAGTAGAGACTTTGAATGTTTGTTTTCATGAGACCTCATTGAAACATAAAACCACACAGACGTCAAACCGAGAATGCAACATGTTCGCTATGTATTATTAGCCCCCAACGAACCCCGCGGCTCATGAAACCGAATTTTTTTTTTGCGTTAGATACATATCTACCTCATCAAATGTTATCTCTTTTTCTCAGCTTTTCTGAGAACACCTTCTTTGTCACTATATGTGACATCGTATCTCATGTATGCCGTTACTTTCACTTCGTCTCAAATTTATATTACAATTTGCTATGTAAATTGCATGATAAACATTATTATTATATTCGTACGCAATATAGATAGAATTCAATAATGGTATTTCGCCAAAAAAACAGTTGCCCGGAGAAAGAATTATTATCCAGAGATTTTAGATTCGTTGGATTAATAAGTTGTTCTAGAGGGGATAAATAGCAAATTGTTCGATGTATCGATAGCTATCAATTTGAGAACTTCTTGAAACACAAATTCGCCGTAAATTCAAAATCATTTTATTTTATATTTTAATAATACAATGTTTAAAGGGACCTGGCACTGCAAAATAAGATATTTTTATTTGAAAGAAAATTCTTTTCTGATAAGAGCGCAAAAAACCGCATATTTTTACGATTTTTTTGAAAGGAGTTATGATTTTTTTAAAGTTACTCGCGTACCGGGCATTACTGTGTTTTTCGCGCTAAACACCTCAAATACTACACATTACTTTAATTCAATCAAGTGTTTGGCATGATAAATGATTGATTGATTGATTGAATAGACGATAAATGCAGGCAACAGTTGAAATACTGGTAATCACTCCTTCCAGGTTCGTTACAACAGCACGCGACCATTAGTGCACTCAGAGAAATGTATGTCATATATGGCTCCTGAACTGCGTTTGTATGTTATATATGACATACAGTATGTCATATATAACATACAAGCGCAGTTCAGAAGCCATATATGACATACATTTTTCTCTGTGTGTGTGTCGTGCTGCATTTGCTCCAAGCTAATCTTTGATTCGGCTTCGAGATGTGGCACGAATACTTTCTTACAATTAGCATCAACGCCTCAGCATGAAAGAATAATTAATAAGGATTATAACAGACGATAGTTTGATTAATTCATGTCTCTAGACGGATAGAATTGTTGTTTAACGAATTAAGTATCGGCGTTTTTCCCCGTTTTCGTAAATTTTCCTCCCAAAGCCAGAACCGGAAAACCCAAAACCGTATCCACCCTGTTAACAAACTACGCAGCCACCTTTTAGCAAACACTCCACTGAGTATCACACGCTTCCATTCACCAACCTCTCGGGAGCAGATTTACGCCATTCTAGGCTTTTTGTTCTGGGTTTTTCTGTTTTCTGTTCCTTCTGTTCGGTTATTTTGTCCACGCCTGTTGCGCATGAGCAGTCAATCTACCCCTTTTCAGAGATCATGAGTGAAGAAGGTAGCAGTGGAACCCCAGTAGCCGAAGGAACCAGCGACGTGGCCCAAATTGAAGCCATGTTGGAGGCTTTCCTCCAGAAAGCCACCCCGGCCCCGGTGCACGTAGCGCCAACCCTGACCCGCCAGAGCTTCGCCAAGCAGGCACAATTCAACGTGGACATCCTCAACAAACTCGAAGCAGCCAAGAAGGACCCTCAATCGCTCGACGCGGTCATCTCGTTTATCAAGGAGAGGAACTCGATTCTGGCGCTGGCCGACAAGAACCCCAAGGTTCTCGAGATGGTCGATGCGGCCAAGGCGTTCGAATCGTCTACCGCATCCTCCTCCGCCTCGTCATCGTCGTCGCTGATGCAGGCAGTCATGCTGGCCCAATCCTTCGCGTCCGTGAGCGCTTCTACTTCGGACCGCAAGCGTCGCGCGTCCTCCCCCCCGGGTCAACAGCCCTTTCGGCCGAGGGCGCGAGCCTACACTACCTCTGGCGCCCAGTTCACCCGAGTCCCTTCCTTGTTCGAATCCCACCCTTTCCCTGGCTTCGCGTCTGCGGGCGGCAGTGGCAGCGCTCCCAACCACATCCCGGCAGGCTCGTGCTACAACTGCGGACAGAACGGCCACTACAAAAACGGCTGTCCCTATCCGCCCAGAAGGTAGTTCTATCCCAGCCCCCTTTTTCTCTCTAAAAAATAACATAGAGTTCTGGAGAGATTGTGGGGCGACCCCTTTTGTTCTGGGAGTTATTGAGTCGGGGTATCGACTGAATTTAATGCTCGACCGAGATTCCATTAATATCCGAGCTGCAGATAACCGAGCGTCCGCCAAGAGAGAAGCCAAGTTCGTCCAGGCAGAGTTGAGAAGGTTGCTAGACTCGGGAGCTATTGAGAAGGCCCAGGCACCACGAGTCGTTTCACCTCTGTCCGTCGTGCACGGTAAGAAACCAAGACTGATACACGACCTGAGTTCCCTAAACCAATACCTGTCCAAGACCAAATTTCGTATCGAGGATCTCTCCTCAGTTTGGTTTTCGCTACCTTTCAATGGTTACATGGCCACCTTTGACTTACGGAGTGGGTATCACCATCTTTCCATCCACCAGGAGGATCGACCTTTCTTGGCCTTCTCTTGGGAGGGGATTACGTACCAATTCGCAGCTCTCCCCTTTGGCCTGTCACCCGCTCCGTGGGTTTTCACCAAGGTTCTCAGGACATTGGTTAGAATGTGGAGAGAGAAAGGAATAGACGTTACCCTTTACCTAGATGACGGAATTATTCTTGCTCAAACACAGGACGAACTGGAGAGAGCTGTGAGAGTAGTGAAAGAGGACCTGGAGAGAGCGGGTGCTCAAACAGCAGAAGAAAAATCATTCTGGTCCCCTTCCCAGCAAGGTTCCTGGCTGGGGTACGAAATAGATCTAAGAGAAGGGTCCGTCAAGATTTCCGAGGATAGAGTCCTCAAAGCCTTAGAGAGGCTCACACTCCTTAGAGAGGAGGTATCCCCGTCGATTCGAGATCGAAACTGTGCGATCGGTTCCTTTATGTCAGCCTCCCTCATTCTAGGAGACGCGGTCTCTCTACTATCCCGAGCACTCCTTGGTTCGGTCACAGTCAGCATCTCTTCCTTCCCACACCCGAATCCCGCTATCCCAAGATGAAAGAGGTGAGAAACAGTCCGGTTCGGTCCCCCTGTACACACCGGACTCCCCGGGAATCCCCTGGAGTCCCTGGGAGTCCCGGGGAGTCTCGTCCAGTCCCCTCGTCCGGTTTCTCCGAGTTGCACATCGAATTTAAGAAAATCTGAACGTTTGTGATATGTGTGTACCTCACACACTTAATTCCCGATCGATTGATGTTATTTAAATAAAGAAAATATAATTTTAAAAAATCACTTTTTTATTAATCACGTACGCACCTCGCCGAACTTACGCTGAAATGTGTACGGTATTTCCTGGCACTTTGCCAGGCGGATGGTTGATGAAAATACTGGCGCGTTTGGCGCGTCAATACTACGCGTCAGCTCGCTTTTCATGCATTTTGGGCCATTTCCGTGCTATATTTTGATTTTACTCGTTTTTCGATGAATTCAGTTTTGTTTTCAGGTGTCGCTGACGTCGATGTCTAACCGTGCGACGTCCTGCGGCCGAGTAGCGTTACCGTGGACTCTACTGGCCTCGAAGCGGCTGTGCGAGGTTTTTTTTCTGAGTTTCGTCCGTAAAAGTGAGTTATTTGATTTATTTCTGGCCGGCGGTCCACTTAGTTGACCGAAACCGTCCGGTCCAGCGTAGGAGCGCCCGGTTTTCCGTTTCGCTTTTGGAAAACCGGGCGGTCAGCCCCGTCAAACACGATGAAGTGCTGACGAGCTCAGCTGACTTTTTTGTTGTTTATTTTGTTTACTTCAACTTTGCGTTGTTAAAATATCGTCATTCAGGCTATATCGATCGTCCCGAGTGGCATGGAGCGTGTGCTGAGTTATAAGAAGACCGAGTTTGGCCTTCTTTTTCTTTTGTTTTTCTTCCGAAAAAAGTGAGTTATTTTTATTTGTCCTTGACCGGCGGTCTATTTTATCTGACCGAAACCGTCGGTCAAGCTATAGAGCACCTCATTCATCTTTTTGTTCATGATGAATGAGTTGGTCAGGCCCTAAAACAGGGTAAATACTGATGAGCTCTGCTCAAATTTTATTCGAGGTTAAACTACAACGTACACTTTGACATTTCGTTCATTTAGGTATGGTCGATCGAGAAGCGATCGAGCGGTCCGACGACGCCCAGCCCCTTCATCGAGACAGTTTTTTGGTTGTTTTTTTCGTGCTAGTCACAAACAAAAGGTTGGTTCTCTTTCGTTATTCTAAACCGGCGGTCTCTTACACTGGCCGAAACCGCCGGTTCAGCCTATTGAGCAGCCGATTCACTATTTCGCATGTTTTGTTTCGGTTGGCCAGGCCCGGAAAACGGGTTCAGACTGATGAGCTCTGGTTGAAATCAGATTGAACTTTACTACTAAGTTTATTATTGCAGCTCCTGGGGTGGACTGTGAAAGTGACATAACGTTTATCTTTAGGCAACATAAAGGAACACGTGCGATCGGTTACAATTTCTTTTGAACAACATTGGGGAACATTTGGAATTAGGGTGACATTACAGCGGATTAGCTTGGTCTATCTCTCCATTTGTCGACAATAGGACCTCCCAAGTTGTCATGTACTCGTTTGATGTTAGCCTTAACATGAGAGATGTATTTCAAGCACATCTCTTTAGTCAGAAGGGTGTTCCACCAATGGAGACATGCGTCTTCCAATTCAATTCTAGTGGTGGGATTGGCAACACTGAACACCCATAACTTCATCTCCCTCCAAATGTATTCTATTGGTGAAAGATCAGGGGAAACGGGTGCCCATGGGGCGACTGTCACTCCCCACTCATTGAGCTTGTCCATTGTGGACTGGGCAAAGTGGCATGTGGCCATATCTTGTTGAAAAACGGTGTCCTTCTTGTACGTTTGTTCGATAAAGGGGAGAAGATATTTTTCAAGTATCTCTGCATAGTTATCCGCCTTCATTGTCTCTCTCTTCTTTAGAATTACCAAAGGTCCGGGTCCGTCACTAGTGATCACACCCCAAGCCATTAGCTGCAAAATGAAGTATGTTAATTTGTGGATCTTCTTCATCCACTAACTTTTTCAGGGAACTTTTGGGCTCCAACAAGACGACGGGAATCGAACTTGTCCGTTGTTGTAACGAATCCCTTATTGCCATCGAGTTGTACTGAAGTCTCATCGCTCCACATCTAAATCGTCAATGAATATTTGAACCATATTGATAGCTCACCCATCGTGTGAACGTTTCATTCGAATTGATCCAATCGCTTGTCAAATTGAACCTTCTCATTTTGTGTGTATCGTTCATTTTCGGAACTGAGCTGAAAAAGTATGGCTACTACTGTTGTTCGTACATCAAGGACCCACATTGTACTCCACGATTGGAGACCGGCTTCTTTCTTGAGCGATCGGAGTATCCTCTTCGACATTGGGATCCCGTGTTTCCGCCTGAGATGTGACGTCATCTGTAAGTTTAGATTACGTCATCGCTGTGCAACACAAAAAAACCAACTCTTTTTTCCGAGAACTTAGGATGCATGTCGTATTCGTGTAGCAAGATTTCTACAAACTCGTCTGTAGTATCCTTGAGAACTCTTGATCTACAAAATTTCTCGTTCATTGTTATTGATAAACTAATTTCTTGCACCTGTATGTTTTTGGCGTGTTCTTCACGCGTTTCTTCTCAGCATTAAAAAAATTGAGAACTGATCTGTAGGAAGCTTTGAACTTCCTCTGCTGCAGCATCTTGTGCGTTGATCGGGCACTTTTGCCTAAGTAATGTTGCTCTCGACAAATTTGCCGGGCATCGACACTTAGTGGCATTCCCTGCAATTCTATGAATACACTCGTTTCGATATGTGCAACAACACGATTATAGACCAGAACATGAAGAAAAAACACAAAAATCTTGAGAACGCAATAAAAAAATTGGAAAATTTAACGCCCATGCAAATTAGCAGATCGCTGATGCAAGAAGGGGCGGAGCCATAGTCAAGTTGTTCATATGTCATCATTTAAAATATTGTTTATTCTATTTTCGTCTTCGTCTGCTCATTGTTCGCATTTCAGTAATGGCTTTCCTACTCGTCCGCCAAGTAGAAGACCCCACGGTTATTCATGTCATAGATGGGAGGACCCGTCTGACTGGAAAAGCTGCTCTCAAGGAGAAGATAACATATCGAGATGACTTACAGGGTGGCGTATTCGAACGATCCATCATTCATATGGGCAGTAAGCGCCAATGTGATGAAGTGATGCAGCTCCTCATTTCCAGTTAGTGATGTTTCATCTTATTCCATCTTAATTTTATCTACAGAGGGAGAGGCGGCGAATCCTGACCCGTCGTCAATTCTGAAGGAGCTGAGGGGAAAGAGGACTAGACGGGAGAAATGTACGGTATTGTCACATCGTTTTTACTTACAGGTCAATCCTCCAGAAAGGGGTCAAGAGTGAAGGAGGGAGTGGCATCGAGAGACACTCTCTGACCCACTCTATCTATTTCCCCTTTCTGGATGTTTGGTTGAGATTTCATTGATATTTGAATAGAGCTAAAGATGAATGCGACATGTCGTTTAGCGTTTTTCGATGACACCGCATCTTCCTTCTCTCAAGGACCGACCAACGTTAAAGTGAAGAGTACGTCTTTTCCTTAAATTTCTCGTTCCTATCCCATCTTGCAGTCGAACCATCCTCGCCGAAAAAAAGAAGGAGTGTTGTCACTCGTGAGAAGAGAGGAAAGAAGAGTAAGAAAAGTGCGGAAGAAGTAGTGGAAAGGTTGCAAACGAGTTATGTAACATTGGAGAATGTATGCATTTCAGAAAGGCTGTCGTACCTCGCACCCGTGTTGACTCACTCAGTGGCGCTTCCCGAGAAACATCCCCGGATCAAGTTGCTACTGTACCGATACAGCCGGTAGCATCAAACGGTAATGCCGTAAGTGGCTTAGTAACAATAGAAGTTCCAATATCTATCGCAGGAGCTTCTTGCTGCCGTAGAGAAACTGACTGCGATAGTTGAGAAACAATCTACTGCTATCCAATTTCTCACGGACAACACACAAGCTCGGCCGTACCCGGCGTGTAAGAACCATCTAGTGATAATAGAGTGTTCATTCTACTATTTCAGACTCCGGACCCCAGTTCCTCCCTAAGGAAGCCGTCGCAAGGTTCTCTAGCGACACTCCATCCAACATAGTCTTTATGAGAATGCTCATGGACGCTGTGTCTCTTCAATCTGAGGTCCAAAAAAAAGTCGAAGAAAGAGACCGCATGAGAGTCTCGTATGTGAAGGAGGTACCGAATTGAATCTATTCTTTACAAAGGAGTAAAATAATTGATTTAGCAAGTGCGCATTCTTCGAACAAACAGCAATAACGGATTCATCAGCCTTTGGAACTACCTCAAGAACAAGTTTGTTTATATTTACACAAGCACGTACATACAACAAAAACAACTCCTAGATTCAACCACCTATTGAAGCGACGTGCTGCGGCGAACCACACCTTTGTCCGCCCTGCCATCGACGGCGTCGAGTGTGATGACGACGCAGAAGCTGAGTAGTAAATGAGGGAATGATAGGAATTGATTACAATGTTGATATTTTGTTGCTCAATAAAACACATCGTTAAATAAAATAGATCTATGGACAGCAAGAGCTCATCAGTCTGAACCCGTTTTCCGGGCCTGGCCAACCGAAACAAAACATGCGAAATAGTGAATCGGCTGCTCAATAGGCTGAACCGGCGGTTTCGGCCAGTGTAAGAGACCGCCGGTTTAGAATAACGAAAGAGAACCAACCTTTTGTTTGTGACTAGCACGAAAAAAACAACCAAAAAACTGTCTCGATGAAGGGGCTGGGCGTCGTCGGACCGCTCGATCGCTTCTCGATCAACCATACCTAAATGAACGAAATGTCAAAGTGTACGTTGTAGTTTAACCTCGAATAAAATTTGAGCAGAGCTCATCAGTATTTACCCTGTTTTAGGGCCTGACCAACTCATTCATCATGAACAAAAAGATGAATGAGGTGCTCTATAGCTTGACCGACGGTTTCGGTCAGATAAAATAGACCGCCGGTCAAGGACAAATAAAAATAACTCACTTTTTTCGGAAGAAAAACAAAAGAAAAAGAAGGCCAAACTCGGTCTTCTTATAACTCAGCACACGCTCCATGCCACTCGGGACGATCGATATAGCCTGAATGACGATATTTTAACAACGCAAAGTTGAAGTAAACAAAATAAACAACAAAAAAGTCAGCTGAGCTCGTCAGCACTTCATCGTGTTTGACGGGGCTGACCGCCCGGTTTTCCAAAAGCGAAACGGAAAACCGGGCGCTCCTACGCTGGACCGGACGGTTTCGGTCAACTAAGTGGACCGCCGGCCAGAAATAAATCAAATAACTCACTTTTACGGACGAAACTCAGAAAAAAAACCTCGCACAGCCGCTTCGAGGCCAGTAGAGTCCACGGTAACGCTACTCGGCCGCAGGACGTCGCACGGTTAGACATCGACGTCAGCGACACCTGAAAACAAAACTGAATTCATCGAAAAACGAGTAAAATCAAAATATAGCACGGAAATGGCCCAAAATGCATGAAAAGCGAGCTGACGCGTAGTATTGACGCGCCAAACGCGCCAGTATTTTCATCAACCATCCGCCTGGCAAAGTGCCAGGAAATACCGTACACATTTCAGCGTAAGTTCGGCGAAGTGCGTACGTGATTAATAAAAAAGTGATTTTTTAAAATTATATTTTCTTTATTTAAATAACATCAATCGATCGGGAATTAAGTGTGTGAGGTACACACATATCACAAACGTTCAGATTTTCTTAAATTCGATGTGCAACTCGGAGAAACCGGACGAGGGGACTGGACGAGACTCCCCGGGACTCCCAGGGACTCCAGGGGATTCCCGGGGAGTCCGGTGTGTACAGGGGGACCGAACCGGACTGTAGATCAATGGATTAGAGAATTGAGAGGCAGAGCAGTCAGAAAGTTTGTCGAAACCCCCTGGTCGTTTGATCTGAGAGTGGAGACGGACGCATCCGCGGTCGGTTTGGGAGTCGTAGTTAAAAAGGGCGACGAAAGAGTAAACACGACGTCGCGAAATCTATCTCCCGCTGAGAGAAGCGAATCGAGCACTATGAGAGAGCTAAGAGCGGTTGAATTTGCAGTCAGTACTTTTGAGAGGGAATGGCACAATCTGTCGATTGTGTTCTATGGGGACAACCAGAGTGCGATGATAATTCTCAGAAAGGGATCGATGAAAAGGGAATTGAACGAAATCGCTAGGAGAGTGGAGAAAATGCGCGAGAGAATGGGAGCAATCTTCAAATTCTTTTGGATCCCGAGAGAAATGAACGCCGAGGCGGATCTAGCTAGCAGAGATGTTGATACTGACGATTGGAGCCTGCAGGGTTGGGTATTCGATCAAGCAACCAATAAGTGGGGATCACCCGATATCGATTTATTTGCAGACGAAAACAATGCCAAGTGTGTACGATTCGTATCCAGACTTCCCTGCCGCGGAGCAGCCGCAGTCGACGCGTTCTCCCTTCCCTTTCTCTGGACTGGAGCAGACCACAGCCCTTCTTTGCAAAACGCTGGCCTGGATGAGAGGCGTGAGAGCCAGAGGAATTCTGGGTCTCCCCTACTGGACTTCCCACCCCGTTTTCCCCCGCCTGTTCCTGCCTGACAGTTCTCCTCCTTTCGTAAAAGACTACCTAATGTTCCCAGAGGGGACTCAGATTCTCAACCCCGGTTCGTATAATCAAGGACCTTTTTCACGACCTTTCATGGATTCCCCCTTCTGCCTCCTCCTCCTTGACTTCAACTCTACTTGATTCTAGCACACAAATAAAGCCGATGCCTTAATGAGTTAAACATCGGTTATCACGTACGGAGTGAGTAACGAACGACGGCAGTGATAATTGTTGTTTAACGAATTAAGTATCGGCGTTTTTCCCCGTTTTCGTAAATTTTCCTCCCAAAGCCAGAACCGGAAAACCCAAAACCGTATCCACCCTGTTAACAAACTACGCAGCCACCTTTTAGCGCACACTCCACTGAGTATCACACGCTTCCATTCACCAACCTCTCGGGAGCAGATTTACGCCATTCTAGGCTTTTTGTTCTGGGGAACATCCCACCCGCCCGCCCAAGATCCTCCACCCCCCCCCCGTTGTTACTAACGTCTAATGCATATCACAAGAGAGTATCTGTAAAGAAACGAGTGGATGAGTAAGAGGATTTGTCATGCAGGCCCAATCGGAGAGCTGCTGAGAAGCATCTACGGTACGGTGGGACAAACCGACCCTTCTCTCCAGCCTCTACTCGTCCAATCGATAGAAGGAGCCAAAGCAAGCTCTACCATGCGCGTGTATTCAGGCAGCTTCGACAAGCTACGGTAAGCGCGGTCTATATAGAAACACCCCCTCCCTTTTTCTTCCCCGTTAATAGATTCACGTCGGGATAAAAATTCGGTTTCAGAGCGTACGCGAGGGAGAGGGGCCTCGACCCGGCGTGCCCGACCTCACTCGTTATCTTCTCTTTACGGCAAGTTCAAGAAGGAAAGGGTCTCGCCACCCTCAAGACCCTCTCCGCCTCCTTCAACCACTTTGTCGCCTCCCCACCCCCTCTCGTATCTGAATTATTGTCATATGTCCACCAGTCCTCCCGTAGACAGACTACCGTATCCCATCACGGCCATGTCCCCCGTTCCCATGTCGATAGACTTGTACAGTACGCCTCTCAGAATCCCCATGATCTACCAGTTCTTCGCGCTGCAGTGGGAGCCGCCCTCGCTTTTGCCGCTCTTTTGAGAGTAAGTGAGTTGGTATCCCTTCGATGGGATGACCTGAATTGGTCCGAGGGAAGACTCGGAGTGAGAGTGAGGAGGGCCAAGAAAAACCAATTCGGCGGAGGAAGGGAGACCTTCGTCTCCATCGAGGACCCTTCCCCCGTCCTATCTCTTTTCCAACAGTATAGATCCCTCACGGCTTCCTCCCCCTGGCTCTTCCCCTCCCTCACCAATCCCGAATTGCCCATCAAACCCGACTCATTCCGTCAAGATCTCACCCAACTCTGCTCCAGAGCCGGGGTCGAGAGAATCACCCCACATCAATTGAGGGCAGGAGGAGCGATGGACTCAATTCGAAGAGGAACTCCAATCGAAGCAGTGCAGAGAAGGGGGAGATGGAAGTCACTCGGAGGTCTCAATCCCTACCTAGAGGATACGGTAGAAGCACAAGGAGGAGCGCTCCCTCTCTGACCCTCTCACTCTCTCACTCGTTCCTTTGCCTGTTCATGTTCTCACTCTTTTGCTCTCATTTCATATTACACCTTCATGTTGTTCATTGTCTTCTAGCTGTGCCATCAAGTCCTTTGCCCCTCCCCACTTTTCTCGCCTTCTTAGTCGAAATTTTCCACTAATTGCTTCATTTTCCCCGCTCGTGCTTATCCGTACACGTATTTGTCCATCTCTCTCGGGTGCCTAGCACCCGGTTCTCACGTTGTAAACGTAACTTGCCCAGAGACACAAATAAAGCCGATGCCTTAATGAGTTAAACATCGGTTATCACGTACGGAGTGAGAAACGAACGACGGCAGTGATAACGACGGATTGCTAGACATACCGAACGACAGCAATTTGAGAACGACTTGAAACACAAATTCACAGTACTTTTACATTAGTTTTCTACGAAATGAAATTAAACTACCGAGTGAAAATAGAACGACAAGGAGATTTTGTCAGATAAATTTTATTCATCGACCAGTAAAGAAAACAATGTTAATTGTAATAATAACTAAAAATAGATTGGTCAAGGTGCACAAAGGTATCAGAATCAATCATGCATGGGGCGATAGGAAACTAAGAACTGTGAGAAGTCCACATAAATAACATCGTCATCATTTCATCGATGGCTCCAGTCTACAGTCGGACTAGGCGAGTTCAGTGTGCGGCGACTCTTCTTCATGAGCCTTTTCAGCCGGAGTCTCATCGGCGCCATTCGGCGTCTTCTCGGCGCCAGTAGGCGCCTCCTCAGGGACCGCGGCGAGACGAGCAGCAGCTGCTCGGCGATATTGAGCGTTGTGTTCTTCTAGTATTTTGAGGTACGGCTCCATCCTGATCTGAAATTCAATACAATTCTCATAAATGTCGATAAATTCAGTTCTATCTTTTTTTATTTATTTATTTTTATTTTATTTATTTTTTCTATCTTGCTGGACGCCGTTATCTATCTTTTTTTGCATTACTATATCGCTATCTACTCTGTTTACCTTTTTTTCTAAAAGGAACTCAATTCGAAAATAAAGTTACCAATTGATGAGCTGCACGCATCATCAGTAGTCTTCCGACCTGGAATCGGAGTGGGAGTCCGTCGGGAAATGACTTTCCTCTCTTCTTCTCAATTGATCGGAGCTGCTTGGCCCAATGGATTTCGAGCGCGGAGGGAATCTAGATTTACAATGTTTACTTCCGATTTGTAAACACTATTTTTTATCCCTCCAATGTATTCTACAAAACGGTTTTGTTGAACATTTTCATACATTAAACATCTCATTGCCAGCTATCAATCGAGGCGATTTTAAATTCTAATTGCGAAACGCGTAATCACATGGATAAGACCGCGGCTTATCTCGAATAAAAATTAGTTTTCGTGCATTTTCTAATACCCAAGGAACTCGCAATTGTAATGAAAACTAAATAAAATTTATAAATGCTTAGAAGAACTTACTTGGACGTGTCTGAGCGGCGATGGAGAGAGCATTATGATTTTTTTTAAATTTGAGAGAAGTGAGTGAAGAAATGAATGAGGACCAGCCATTGCGACGCGCTAAATACCTAGTCGAAAGGAAGACTACGGACAAGGTCGGAAGCCCTCTTCTCTTTACAATTTGCCTGTGTAGAGAGTGTGCGAACAGACGGAATCTGGGGCTGTATAATCTGTCAGAAGTGTGCGAGAAAAATATGGCAAAAAACATCGCTAAAAACATGGCAGATTTTTCTCTAATTCTCTCAATTTAGCATGCTACTTTCGTCACTCTAACCAAAATTCAATCGGAAATGTGCGAGAAAACTTGGCGAAGTTCTAAACGGAGCTTGGCCAAGTTTGGCTAGAGAAAGAGAAATAGCACGCAGAGAGGGAAAAGTATACATGCATGTGAGCCTTTTTTAGGGTGGAATTTGAGGCGCAATGAAGTGAACGCTAAAATTCTAATTTTGGCATTGTTGGGTGCTGATGGTCTGTTGCGCTACTTTTAATCGTACAACTACATCCGCAATGCTCTTATCGTCTTGTGAAGCACATTTTCTTATATATCACTGCATTATAACGCTTCCTATGAAATTAATTGTTTTCTTTGTAGAGACTTTGATTTTGTTCTTGGAAGCGAAGGAATGGATGAAATGGAATTATCCTGCCAGTTAATCAATAGTAATTGCATTAGAAATTGCCAAAAATATTAATACTAAACGAGTATAAACAACAGAAACAAAAATCTAAACAGGCTGATGGCAGATTTCTAAAGAAAACTTGGTGAAGTTTTGAACGATGTCAGTGAAAACTTGGCAAGTTTTTTGGTGAAGTTTTGACAGATTATACAGCCCCCTGACCAAAGACCGATTTTATCCAAGTGTTCGTAGCGCTCAATGAGTGAGGTTCTCTAAACACATGACAAAGATATTCAATTTTTGAAGCAATAAGTGCCAGAATGAAGAGAGATGGAAAGATCTCTCTGAACCCCTTTATGGAGATGAAATTATGCGTCTCACCTCTTCTCGACTTCTTTGAGCTCCTTCTCGATCGATTCCTCGATGTCTTCTTCTTCCGCTCCGGTCTATCTGACATACTAGAGCGACGATTCTGAAAATGGGCAATACATATGCAATAATAACATAACAACTCTATTAGTCTTCAGTGCATCACACATATTACGGTCAAAGGGTTTCAAAATTGAGTGAGAACCCGTACTCCCTTGCTTCTCCTCTTCCTTCTTTTTCTGGCGACAATGGAATCTTCGGTGGTGCTCTGACAATGAAAATATTAATCTCTTGAATAGACTTTGAAAAGTAACGATGCGACTAGATGCTTTTCTCCCCACACTCCTCATTTGTCGAACTCCTTCTATCGTAATCGGTCGATTTCCCTATTAAGCAGTTGAACCGTTACTTTTCAAAGTCTACTCTTGCAATTTAGGGAAAAAAACTTAGGCATTGCAGCTCGCGAAAATAAGTCTGAGAGAAATCCTTTGTGTATGCTTATGATATTTATCCTATTTTCAATCATTTTTTTCTCGATTTGCGACCATTCAATTCACATGATTCCGAACCATCAGCTGTTATTGTTCCGATTGCTCCCCGAAACATTACGAACAAAAAACAAATCATTCTTGAGCTTTTATTACTCACGGTCATTAGCTCTTCTTCAATGAGACTGTCCGTAGATGTCTCGGGCAGTGGCTGAAAAACAATGATTTCCTAACAAGAAATTTGACGAAATTGCGTCATATTTCGCGAGATGGTGTGAGTGTGTGGGCAGATGACTATTTAATACTATATCACAGATATTCTGAGAAGGTGTAGGAAAAATTGAGCCTTTTGCAGCAAAAATAAATTTTTGTCACCGATTTCTATGAAACTTATTATAGTGATGAAAGTAAATATGAGAAATTTTTTATGAACTTCATTTTTCGAAATTTGCATATTATCGATTTTTTTGATCTACCACTTTGAAGAGTCATATCTCGGTCATTTCGAAATATTTTTCCTGAATATTTTTTCCAAACTGTAGCGCGAGACGAGATCTACATTTTTCGCAATTAGCACTCTTGTCTATCTTTAATGGTTCCGGAGATACGCGCCGAAAACCGAATTTGCACATACAAAACCATCTTTTCCTCGAAATATTTAGTCAAACTACCTCCGTTTTATTGCAGAATTGTATTCTACGGGTGAATTTAGCTATGGTAGCATATTTTCTTTATCTCATATCTGGGAATATTTTTCTGTGCCCTTGCTGAGTGCTCGGACTACATTTTTGCGCGCAGAAACACGTTTTTGATCATAACTTGGCTCAAAATGGTCGTCATGGGCCCAAGCAGTGTTCAATCGAAAGATTGTTCCGAGCGTGATAAATCATTCCATGACGTTCTAGACCAAAAAGTCAACGGTTTTTCTGTTACAGCCAAAATAGTACAGTGACATGACGCATTTGACGATGTTGCATTACGATCAAAACATGGCTGGAACGGGTCAAAAATCGAAATCGCTCAAAAATTGGTCCTGGGGACAACTTTCGAAGCTAAACACGCTGGCGCCATCGATTTAGCAATAGGACGCCTGTGGGCGCCGCTATGGCGCCGCGCCTCTGTGGAGGCTTTTTGTAAATTCTGCGCGCAAAAATGTAAAGTCCGAGCACTCAGCAAGGGCACAGAAAAATATTTCCAGATATGAGATAAATAAAATATGCTACCATAGCTAAATTCACACGTAGAATCCAATTCTGCAATAAAACGGAGGTAGTTTGGCTAATTATTTCGAGGAAAAGATGATTTTGTATGTGCAAATTCGGCTTTCGGCGCGTATCTCCGGAACCATTAAAGATAGACAAGGGTGCTAATTGAGAAAAATGTAGATCTCGTCTCGCGCTACAGTTTGGAAAAAAATATTCAGGAAAAATATTTTGAAATCACCGAGATATGACTAGGGGCCACAACGTGGATAGCCGATTTTCGACGTGAGGGTGGAAATCATATAGAATAGATGCATCATGGTCCCATTAAGACAATACTTTTTGCCGTTTGTCAATATCTTGCCTCTGAGCCGAGATACACCTCGAAATCTGCACGCGAGTCGCTAGTGGGAGAAGCAGCAAACCGGGGAGAGGAGAGAAAGGGGCGGAGACTTCTTTCACCCCTCTGGTCAGGCCCTCTCCATTCCCCACGCTCTCTCATCGGTCAGACGGTGAGCGAGAGAGTATATGAAATGGAGAGAGCGCTCCCCTCTCCTCTCCCTCGATAGGGAGGGATTTGCATGAGTTCAAACATCCCTATCTGCACTCTCAAAAGTGCACGCTCTCTCGCCTCTCTCTAGCCTCTCTCGCCCCCACATTTCCGTACTGAAATATTGCAAAAGAGTAGCACAATTCACGATTAGATAATTACATCTTAATTTTTGTTGAAATGTCACTGATAGCATCATGAGAACCAAGATCTTCTTGGGCAAAACATGTAGCATCACTCGAAGCATAAAAACAAGCACTTTTATTTACTGCATTTTAGCCACTTTGCCGTGGACGGACTAACTTTGCCCAGGGCGCATTCGATAGATCAAACCACTAGCTACAAGACAAGACCTAACTCACTTCAAACGGTTTAGAACTAAGCTTGTGCTACTCCATGGCGTTTCTGTGCTTTCTCCTTCAAGGAAAAGTGGGCGGAGACTGCGGATGCTAGATATGACTCTTCAAAGTGGTAGATCAAAAAAATCGATAATATGCAAATTTCGAAAAATGAAGTTCATAAAAAAATTTCTCATATTTACTTTAATCACTATAATAAGTTTCATAGAAATCGGTGACATAGATTTGTTTTTGCTACCACTGTTCCTACGCCGTCTCAGAATATCTGTGATATTCGGAAGTAAAAGCAATTTTCAGGGGAGAATTGATATGCAAGAGGTACTGATATGATTCCCTCTCACGTACCTTCTTTATTTCTCTTCAATTTCAAGCGCCTTCCCTGTTTCACTCACATAAGCAAATTCGAACTCGTTGTCGGTGGGACAGAACGTGGCCTCTACACGTGGGATCGGAGCATCGCTGGGCTGCACGTCATGGGGCATCTCCTAAATTCAAGTATTTGAAATAGCACCATATTTCCGAGCTTAAAGGGACAGTAAAGACACCGTTGAATTCCCGCACATTTCGAAGGTCTCGCCTGGATTTCTGGCCCGCGGGAAGAAACAAAAGCATAGGGTGGGTGTCGAACCTGCGACCTCACGATCGCTGGCAAGCGTTTTACCGTTGCTCCACTTGGGCTGATATCAGATAGGGCGCACACTATCGCTATCCTTACGTCGCTCTTGGAAAGTGGATCAAATGAACAAGAATTTGTGTGTTTACTGCCCCTTTAACTTCACTGTGCTTTTCAAGTGAAGGAATACACACAAAAAATTCTTTTTTTTCTGGGAAAATAGAATAGTTTCAACGTGCGGGATGGGAAGTCATCGACATTATTCCACCGCCCAGTGACACTTCCAGAAAGGAGTCGGGAGCGAGAGAGCGCACCAAAGTGAGAGGTCTGTCTGATGCCGCGCAAATTTCATGGGGTGAAGATCAGTTTTATGCACCCTTTCATAACATTTTTCCTAGTGAAGCTACAACTTCCAAACTTGATACAGGGATTGTAAGCCACGTTTGGAAGATTTTCCCTTTGATTGGGCCCTGTATCAAGTTTGAAAGTTGTAGCTTCGCTAGGAAAAGAGTTATGAAAGGGTGCATAAAACTGAACTGCACCCCATGAAATTTTCGCAGCTTAGTATTCTCATGATCTCTCTCCGGTCACTGCTTTCTACGGGTCCAAGAAGAATCAGTATCTTTAGAATATCGATTAGCCAAAGAGGTGCGGGGAAGTGTTTTTTTTTAAATTTAATATGTAAATTTTAAAAATATATAATGAATATAAATTACCCTTGCAGCCATTCGTTGTCTCTTGTTGAGGATCTTGGGCGGCGGCATAGACTTGAAGTACGCTCCTCGAAACCCGAACGCCTGTAGTAGTAAATGCTTCGCCACAGCACTACACCAGAAAGGGGCCTGGGGCGAGAGAATGTGTGCAAGTGAGAGGGTTTCTCAAGTATAGTTCAATACGTTCTCTGCTGTACACTCTTTCGGAGAAGTAATATTGCAAGTATACCAGAAAGAAAACAGCAGCAATACTGTGTAAATTACGGACCCAGATGACAATTGTCCCGAACATCCTCCGAAAATACGATCCCTGCGCGCTTCTCACTTCCTTCTCTCCTGTAGGAAAACCATTTATCGCTTATTAAACAGGGGCAATTTCTTCGTTACCGATTCGCACGCCTTCTGGGGTCTTGACCTTCTCGATTGGTTTCGCGTCCTGCAGTGAACGAATACCGTTCCACACTAATTATATAAGGGTAGCGGGTAAATTTTCATACTATTGTTTTAACGAAATGTATTCAGATAATCGCTTCCGTAAATTTCTTATAGCCCTTTCTTATAGCCAATCTATTATCCGGTTCCAACCTCGGCCGTCTTCGCCATAGGTGCCTCCTGGGCGGGCGCTGCAGGTGCTGCAGCTGCTGCAACTGCTGCGGCAGATGGCGTTGCGGTCGCGGGCGCTGCAGGCTCGGGCGTCTCAAGGACCGGGGTCGCATCGTCCTGAAATATGCTAAGTTCAACTATTCCAATGCGATATATTCGAAGATGGCTGCACATTTGTCGCAGTCTAGACATTATTTGAACCCATTTCACAAAACTGTTTTCGACTTCGTTATTCATCGTTCTGATTTTGCGGTCGGGCAATACTGCTGAAGCCCGGCACAGGCCAATTAATTGTCGAATCGTCGATGCGCTCTTGAAATGAGCATTTAAAATGGCACTGTTCATTGTTCTCAGATTCCTTTTTTTGGTGATTCCGGGCTTCAGCAGTACACCCAGAATGAATATACTTACTATTGAGTGTAATCCTATACTGATTGTGAGATATGACACCTTCTATATGATATGCTTACATATCTCTTGATTTCGCACGCTCTCTCGACGCGCGAGTACACTCAATCATACACTAGGTGACTCATCTTAGAGTATTCATTCTCTGTGTAGCGCCTGCGGACGTTCACCTTCTTAGATGAGGACTGGGTGGTATTGCTCCGACCGGCCGAATTCTTCACAAGTTCAGCAGTAGTCGGCTTCGGAGACGGCTCAGAATTCGCTTTGGCTTCAGACGACTCTGAACATCACGCCCTCGATTATACCCCCCTCCCGCAACAATTCTCTAGCATTTCCTCACTAGTGATCCCAACTCTATCACATAGTTGGCGAGATAGTGCGCGTGATTAAGAGATTCACATGTTAGAGATTTCGCGTTCTGCCTAGATAACACGGTACCACAATTGAATATCAGTAAAATACCGTACTCGGGGGCTTAGTCGATGGTGGTACGATAGTTTTCGTGCCGGCTTGCGTTCTTGCCTTTCGCCGTTTGAGCAATACGATAATCCCGATGGCTACTCCCGCCACAATCAGTCCGACCACCACACAAACAACGATCGTAGTTGTGCCGGCGCTGAAACATACAAGTAAATTGAACATGATAAGAGGAAGATGAAACAGAGAAGTCACGGGTCTTTCTCGAATGGTAAAGATCAAAGATAAAATAATACAATTTTAAAATGATACGTTCATGAAATGGACTACTGGTGGCGTACTCTTTTTCTACACCTCGACGTGTCTCTCACTTTGCCATGCTCTCTCGCAGCCGTATCTGTTGTTTAGCACGGATTATCAACGGAACGTTTTATTATTTCGGACGAGTGCTCGTAAATTTGTAATATTACCTTGAAGTTTCTTCTTTGTTGCTCCTGGCCCTTGCAATTGCCTGCTTTAGTGACTCCGCCCGTGATGTTGCTTGAGCGTCGTCAGTTCTCGCTTCGCTCAACTTCGTCTCCGCTACCGTAACCTCGCCATCGGCCGTACCCTTAGCCGTGGTGGCCTTGCCCAAGTCGTCGCTTGCCTGGTCCGCGAGCAGTCGCGCGTTGTGTGCCTCGGCGAGCGGCAGCTCCGCTTCCTCACGCGCCGCCCGCTTGACTTCCGCGTCCGCGTCGGCGCGTAGAAATCGCAGGATTAGTAGGGTCTCTTTGCTGGTCGTGATCACGCTCTGCGCAGTTTCGAAAGCTTGCAACGCTTCGATGTAGGTCTTATTGAGTCCGTCAAAGGACTGCTGCAGCGTCTGCACCGAGCTGTTGGTTCCGGCGGCCTCCTGCAGCGCTGTGACAAGCAGCGCCTCCTTCTGCGCGGCAGCGGCAGAGTCGCCGCGCGACTTCGCGTCCGCAATCTCCGCCTCCAACTGCGTGCACTTGGCGAGATTCTGTGCGTGCAGGTCTTTCCGCTTGTTCAAAACGGCCAGTGGGTTGGTCAGCGCGCGCAGCTTCAAGTCACTGGCAGTCTCGAGATCCGGTAAATTTTTCTCCGCATCTTTGACCGCCTGCTCGACCGCGCCCATCTCCGCGTCCGCGTCCGCGACGCGCTCCTCCGCACTCTCCTTAGGCGGATGCGCCTGCGTATACGCGTCGATCTTGTCCGGAATAGTAGCCACCTGACATTGAGCGAATTTACTGATGACTCTATTTGTGCCCGCAGGCACATACAAAGGGTAAAACATACAAAACATCTTGGCACTAGATCGGATGAGTACCGTCGGATGAGAACAAATATGTTTTTTAGGGAAAAAAATATATGTGTAATACTTTCCCGCTGGGTTCATTCCATGCTGACTAGATGCAGGTCGTATAATAAATAGTGCTGACTGAAATAACCTTCCGTTTCGCTTTGATTAGTGCCAGGTCCGCATCTTCGCAGGCACTTTTGGCGCTTGCGGCAGCGTCCGTAAATCCGGCCGAAGACGCCTCTTTGCTCTTAGCGATGCCATCCAACTCCTCAAACTTTCGCTTCTTCTCCTCGTAAAACTGCGTCTTTTCGGCGGCTATATCTGAAAATAGAAATTGTATTTGCAAAACATACATTTTCAAAATATTCTTTAAAATAAGACGTACTTTGCTTGACCCTCAAATCGTTTTCGGCTGCTTCCGTTGCATTTCTCTTTGCGGATGCAAGTTTTGCAGCAGAATCTAGGGCCTTTTCTAATTCGGTTTCTGACAATTTACTAGTGTCTACGGTAGTTTCATGGGCCAGAGAAGAATTAGCGACTTGACGAGCGGCCTGCAATGCATTTTTTTCTCAATTTTATCTATATTTAGATGAATTTCTTACAATGACGTGATTAGCGTTGTGATCGTGCAGGGTAGAATGGCTCAGGGAAGACACCTGCAATCGGTTGAATAGCAAGCCATTTTGGCGGGAACCATTTTGAACGGCTCTCGTAAACTCCCTTCGAAATTGAATGGAAAATCAGGGATTGGCAAAGTGCCAGTACGCTTTCTCTCCTCTCTCGCTGAACCCGTCCCATAGAGAGACTCTTTTGAGCTTGCTCTCTCCTACACATACCACTGTAAAATGCCGTAAAACGTATAGTTGCTGCTTGATACTGTAGCAATTAGCTTACCGTACTCAGTTTTCTTGAGCGAATTATCGATGATAAAGCATGCGTTCCTTGGACTGTCTCTCGAGAATTGTTTACCCGACGAAAAATCTGAATAGACTGCTCATCTGCACCGTACGTACGATATTACATTTACAAAATGATACGATCAAACAAAATGTCGAACTAGGACTTCCTCTGTTTACCGAGACGAGAGAGCACGCAAAAACGAGAGGGTCGCCAATGTTCCTGTATGGTAAACAACGGAAGTTCGTTATTCGGCTTTTTGGTATGATCGTATCATTTTATAAATGTAATATCCGACTCTCTACCGCAGAATTAGGCGATGGATTTTCTCTGAATTGAGTTGAATAATGACGAAAAAAAGTCGTATTCTGAATTGGTTAAAATTCCCGTTCGTGTAAATTTCGGTTGACTACTCACAGCGTTTCATCACCCCCTAAATAGGGACTCCTGCGTTTGAACGGTTTTGATGTGCAGGGTTTTCAAATCCGGGGCGACCGAACAGTAAACAACAACAAAGGGGCGGATACTGCTGTCTACCGCTCTCTCGCTTTCACACGCTCTCTCGTGTTTGCTAGTTTCTCTGCCGCTCTCCGCTCTCTTGCCCGCGAAAGTCCTCGCGTGAAACGTTTTGTTACTCACCATATTGTGAGGGTAATCGATGTATTCATTGCGAGAAGACTGGTGCGTGGGCGTTGTCTGAAGGTGTATCAAATTGGAAGACTTCGTTGTCAGTGGGTACGGTAGTTTTCGTTGTGGGAAAAAATAAATTCAGAGAAAACTGTATTCTCAATCTACGTAGAGAAGGCAACATTTAATTTCTCCGCAAATTGATTAGGAGCAATCGCTTCATTTTCATTTGCGCAGCAGGTTACGGGCGGTCGGCGCGAATCATTTCTTGCCAAATTCAGTGAAAAATGCTTATTTCGATCAAAATTTTGCCCAGATTTCGGTGAAAAAACTCACCGATTGGTTGAAAACGTTCGACTCTGTGAGATCCGACTGAACTTGAGACCATATCTGAAATGACAAGGATCAGTCTCTCGAACTACAGTACCCTTTTCGCAGTACAGATTCACAGTAAAGAATTGAATGTGATCGGACACGAGTACTGTAGCTGATTACGGTATAGATTACGGTATCTGGCGGCGGAGCAACGTACCAAAAGCGGGAGAAAGTGGAGAAGGAAGAGAAGACGCATGACATGAACGAAGAATGATTTGGAGAGACCGGTCGACTCTTATATATAGAGGAAAAATAGGGTTGGAAATGATTAAAATTCAAGTGAAACTCAACACTCTGCGAAATAAAACATCAAACATGTAATAAATGTACAATACGGAGAGATTCCTGACTATGAAAGAGAGAGAATATCGATTCCGTATAGGATCTACCGTAACGTTCTCTTTGCCCAGTTATGTTACGAGCGCCTCTGTGGGCATTTCTCACTTTCTCATCAGTTTGCGATTTGTATCTGTGCTGCTTTTGCGGCAATGTGTGCACCGTGAACATGCCAAATTGCCAATCGTCGCTGCAGAACAGTTACATGTTTTCGACTGTATTCCACTCATTTCTCGTCTTCTTCCTCCTCCTTTCCGGTTGTTTCATCTACGTCACGGTTACTTATCTTTCCTTTGGTAAAGTAAACCTATTGTTGCCTAGTGCTGACGTAACTCTTACAGATACCATGGACGCCTCCACTCGTAGCTCATTCCTGAAACTCGTTGCGCAGCTCACGTCGGCCAACTATTCCGGCGTCAGGGTGAGTGTTTCCACATGATGCCGACGCTCCAGAAAGGGGTCAGGGCGAGGGAATGCGTGCAAGTGAGAGGGTGAACTGTCTCACTGCCGCAAACTAATTAAATGCTCTTTCAGTTCCCATTCCTGTTCTCAGAGCTGCAGAAGATCGCCATCTACGCCAAGAAGACCTTCGCCCAGGGTAGAGAGGGTACGGTAGCAGCGGATACGCTAGTCGATCGATTTCAGAACCTCCCCTTCTCGAGTGTGCCGCGCCGGTTGTCATAGTGGGAGACCTGGACAGGTTACTGTAAATTATCGATTACCATAGCATTTGGAAAATTCTTTTCGTCATACGGTACTTTTCTGTTACAGTACCACGATCTGCTGCGCGTGTTCAATTCGTTCAACGACGCGGCCACGGGCAAGCCTGGTTACCTCATGAGCAAGTACGTCTTCCTCGGAGACTACGTCGATAGGTGAGGATGTTCTTTGATCTTTGATCTTTGATCTCCATACATCTGTTATCGTCGTTCATCTATGAAACCTTCAGAGGCCGACAGTCCACTGAGGTGGTCACTCTCCTCTTCCTTCTTAAAGTATTGTACCCACATGCAGTCAGTTCTCGATCGATTGCGCAAGGATACCGTATTCCGGAAGCTCAATTCGCGATAATATACCGTATCATTCAGTTCGTCCTCCTCAGAGGCAACCACGAACTGAAGTCGATCAATAAAACCTATGGTTTTCGAGCCGAGCTGGTGGAGCGCTTCGGCAAGGTACGATACACTGCCAGAGATCAAAGATCAAAATATTATTTTTAAAAGATCAAAGACCAAATATATTGCGCAGGCGGACGGCGATGTGCTGTGGCACTTTTACAATGAACTGTTCTCGCATATGCCCGTCGCGGCGCTCGTCGGTGAGCCCTTCTATTGCGTCATCACTATGCAATACCCGATTACGTCATTACTATGAAATATTTGATTACGTCATCACTATGCAGTAGTTATTTTATTGCAGGAGGCACGATTCTGTGCATGCACGGCGGCATCTCGCCCGAGCTCTCGTCGATCGACGATATTCGAAAGGTTTGTGAGCCATTCGCGCATTTCTCAAGTTGATCTTTGATCTTTTCCAGATTCCGAAGCCTAACCAGCTGCGCGGGCTCTCGTACAACTTTGGCGCAGACGCGCTCGACGATGTGATGACTCGACTCGGGCTCTCCCTCGTGGTTCGAGGACATCAAGTAGGGTAGTCTACAGTATCCTGACTATTCAGGCTCAGTTTACGATCGCCACTGAGCGATACCGTATCCGCGAGTTGCAGATGATGATGTCCGGCTATCGCTTCTTCAACGGCAAGAAGCTGGTTACCGTATTCTCTGCAAGCCGCTACACTGACCAGCTGGTGCGGTGAAACAAAAATTAAGCAATTTTGCCGCATTTTTATTTGAAAAATTGAATGCGAATTTGCTAATTTATCTGTAGCCCCTCATTGTCTGCTCACATCCGATTACGTTTCACTGGTGTATCAAATGAATTTATGGATAACTCAGGAGAACTCCGGGGCGGTGCTGTGCATCGATGCAAAGGGCCGCTGCTCGTTCAGACTGTTCACTCCCGTCGAGAACGCACCCGGCGGTAGGTCGCCCGTCACATCATTCCACAAGCTGATCAACCTTGCTGAAAAGGGGTTTTGTGGGAGAGAGCTGGAGCTAGATGGAGAGGGACCCTCTCGCTCTTGCGTGCTCTCTAACTCCCCTTTCTGGAGTCGCACATATTTGAATTTTATTTGAACATTTGAATTCGTGGCCCGTCTTGTACGAGAGAGTATGGGATAAGGAGAGGCTCTCTCACACACTAGTACAGCGTCAGGGGTAACGCATTTTTTGCATCTAGTGAAAAGAGGAGGGAATGCGCGAGTAACGATGTGACCTCTGAATTGTGCATGCTCTCTCACGCTATCTGATCGATGAAAGAACACGCAGAATGGGGAGAGTCTGACCATTACTCGCATGCGTATCCACTTATTGCATCATCACTACGATTGCAGCAGCGGCGCGGATCCGTAGGGATCTCGACGACGTCAACGACGCGGAGGAAGGATATAAGGTGCACAAGGAGAAGGACTGAGTAGAGGATAGAGGACATTAGAAGGGTAGAGATGCGACTACGTGTTCCCACCTCGACATTGATAAAAGATATGAATCTAGTTTTAGAAATATTTTCAAACATTGTACAAATTATTTTCTATCGAAGTGGACATCTCTTTCTGCTAAAGAGATAGAATGAAGAAGGAGAGGTCAAAAGACAAAGAACAAAGAACAGAACACGCACTTCTCTGTCTTTCGTTTAAAAAAAGCCTTCTCTTTAGCACGAATCGCCGAACAAGCACCTAATCTGTACAACAGAATCTGTAGGCCTCCTTATTTTCCATTCAATTCGAACACAGTAATTTCGAATCTCCAGAAAGGGGTCATGGCTAGGAGTGTGCGTGAATTCGAGAGGGTCTTTCTCACTTTCTTAAGCTATACAGGGACGCGGGATCAGGAGATGAGGTGAAGGCATAAATCAAACACGCTCTTTTTGGTTGGAAGCGTCCGGCAGAGGAAGACACGGGGGCTCAAAAATTCAGATCCTCTACAAGAGAAATGAACAGATAATGGCCACGAGCGCAATGCGTAAAATTTCCATTGCTTACTACGGTATTGCGATGAAAATTGTGGACTACATCAAGTATTATACCGTAGTAAGTGTAGCTTATTCGCGGACCGCTTTTTTATCCGCCTTTGAGCCCCCGTGGAAGAGTTTTTCAGAGCATTTCGTTCTCACCTCTTTTCTGATGCTGCATTTTGGTGTTTGCTCTCGAGCATATTTATTTACTCATGTCCCATAAATTTACAAAATTGTTCTTTTTAGTTAAATAATATTGAACATACATGAATATCTCGCAAACAATGTAGATTTGTCTGGAACCGCAAATTCCAAAGCCGTGCTATATCCAGTGAATAGTCGGCTTTTCTACAGTATGCACACCACGGCTTGGTTTGAACTTCCGCTGCGAAGTTCACTGTGTTTTATTGATTTTTGAGCTTCATTTTAACTCTTGCAAGAGCTCTTGTTGGTAATTGTATTACCTGAAAGAAGGCTGGCTGAACGCTTCTTTCACTGGAGCCCATTTTTCTTAAGTTTTTCGCGTTTAACCTTGTTTTTCGCTGTTAAATGTTAACTGAATCGCAGATGGCCCGGTCTGAGTCGCCTCCAGCCCGCAAGCGACGAGATTCCTCGTCTTCCGCCTCTTCCAGGTCGGGCGCCGACTCCGACAGCAGCAATGACTCGAAAAGTATGCAGATTTTCATTATTTCAACCTTTTTTAAGCGATGTTTTCAGCACTGTTCAAGCTCCTCGCGTTCTTTCTTGTTTCATCAATGATATTTAGTCTAATCAGTGATATTTCCAGACGCAATGCCTGCCAAGAAGGCCAAAGCGTCGTCGCCGCCCGCGGGCAGGCGTCGCGACTCGCCGCCCTCCAAATTCAGAGGTGATTACACGTTTCGAAAATGCTTTCAACACCGTTTACTTGCTTTCTATTCATTTTTCTTTATATTTTTTATATTTAATTATTTATATATGCATTTAAGATGATCCTCGTCGGTCGCGCTCGCCCCGACGCGACGACCGCGATAGGCGTGACAGGGACAGAGACGACAGAAGGCGCGACGATCGGCCAGGGTCAGTTTGCTGCGCATAGTTTCGAATGTTTCTATTTAGTTCTAGCGGAAAAAAATACATTGCTTCTAATTATATTAACTAGCTCTTTCTCAAGCATTACACGATACTAGTCTTGTTGCTATAGTAGCATGCTATTTGTGCCTTTATCGTGATTGGACTGAGTTTGGGTGACTTGACTTGTGCTGGTCCTTCTGTTGAAGCTAGATGCGGCAGTATCAATGAAGAACTATGTGCATATTATTATTTTTTATGATCATTGATATAATTTGCAGCAGACGCGACGTCTCGCCGCCACGCAGAGACCGCAGATCGCCCAGGTTTGTATGGCTATCCTTTTCTCTGTCTTTTTACACGAAGATGACAAATGCAATGATGCAGCATCAGAAGAACAAGCTGTAAAGAATGCTTCTGCACTCGGATATTTGTTTGAAAATTAGATAAACCAATGACATCGTTTTACTGTGCTGTCTTGGAACAATGTCCGGGCATGGAAAACACTAGTAATTTATTATTTTTATATTTCTTTTATAACTATTATGCGATTCAGGAGGGACCGCTCGCCTCGCCGTGATCGATCGCTGCCGCACAGAAACGACAGGGGAGGAGACCGCGACAGGAGGGACCGATCGAGAGAAAGGTACGATAGCGCTGGTGATTATTGATTTTCTAATTGCTCTCACTTTAAATAGAAGCCCTTTGAATAACGGCACTACCTGGTTCAATACTATATGTAAAAATATACTTCGATTCTCAGTAAATAATCACTGAAGCTGCATCACAAATCAACTGCAAACTCTTCGCAGGCGTCTTAGAATCCGTATTGAAGCGCAAATACGAATGGGTGCTAAATAAATAAATTTGCCTAACTGATCCTCTGAAAGATACTTGAAATTGATGTAATGAATAAATGAAGACGACTAGCTCGAAAACTGGAAGTATCTTAATCTTTTTTTAAAAAAATAACGATAAAAACAATCACTGTCTTCGTCTCTACCCTTAACTCCTAAAATCCTCGACTTACGCGGTTGTTTTGGTCATATAATATTGGTGGATAGTCGCTGTGGTTAAATGCCACCGTATTGCAGGGACCGCCGTCGGTCTCCCGCGCGGAACGAGCGCGACGACGGCGGTTTCGGACTGTCGCGAAGAGGTACGGTTGTTTTTTCTTGTTGCTTAATGCTAAAGGTAGTTTTTCCACCTTTTCCTGGTCATTTATCTCTGACCATTCTGAACGAATTCAATACAAATTACATCATCATCGCTCTGATTATTTACGCGCAATGTGGATTCATGCTCCACAGGTTCTGTTTCACACAGGAACATTTTCATTAATTAATCAGAGTTCGCTATAAGTGCCTAGTGTCCAGTTATCGATTGCAGAAGCGCCGACGCGCATCGTGAAGGGTTCGCCGGGCTCGCTGGCGCCGCAGTCGCAGCTGATGGCGGCGAGAGACGCCAAGAGGTACGGTAGAACATGATGTATCGATCGAAACGTGATTCATACGGTAGCCCGAGGTTATCGATCAAAATATTATATTGCGAGATGATTTGTAGCTCGAGCGGTCACTAGGGCGAATGGATATCATTAATGCTAAATTTTATGTTTAATAAGTAAATAATTGATTAATTACAGGGCCGAGAAGAGGGAAGGCGGTGGATTCGGCGGTGGTGGTGGCAAGGAGAAATGGGGCACGGCGGAGATGTGGGAGGAGGACGAGCGGAAGCGGAAGGAGAAGGAAACACCGCAGGAGAAGGAGAAGGTATACGGTGGGGAGGGAAGGGAGGATATATATATATATATATATATATATATATATATATATATATATATATATATATATATATATATATATATATATATATATATATATATATATATATATAAGATCGAAAACTGATTTAAACACGGTGGATTAGAGACAGGAGGAGATAGAAGAGCGTTGATTACTGACTGATTGATTTTGTGGAAGTGTTTTCTAGAGTAGGTTCCAAAGAGTCGTAAGAGATGGAAGGTGAATCACCTTAGGTGATTCAGTACGTGCGGCAGGCTGATTGCTGTTGCAAACACTTGTTATCTTGCGTCCATGAAGGATGATGATGATACTTAGAGCTTTGCCGATTATCATTATTATTATAGTTATCATTATTATTATTATTATAGTTAATATTATTATTATTTTTATTGTTATTAATATTATCATTATTCGTCAGGTGAATATGGCAGCGTCGGGGCTGCTGGCGCAGGACACGAACACCTTCAACGGCGTCGTCATCAAGTACAACGAGCCCCAGGACGCGAAGATACCGAATATCAAGTGAGTTGCACAAATTAGTTAATTTATTATTTTTTTCGTTATAAATTTTACATAATTACATACTTCATCTAATTCGTTATGGAAACAACCGCGCTGACATTGAGAACGAATAGCAGTTTCCCTGATCATCGCATGATATATATATATATATATATATACCCTTTAGCTGTAACCACAATTTACTAGGTCGGCAATGCTATGAGAGCGACCAGCACTGTCATTTTTTTCTTTACATTCAACAGTACCCTTACTCATTTTTGCCGTAAAACCAACCGATGTCTATTCAAGTTTTCACTTTTTTTGAGTAGACCCACCCATTTTTGTGAAAATCGACACTGCTTTTCTCGACTCAAATCGCCTTGGGCAAGGACAAATTTGGCTCTCCGTCTCACTGAATTAATCAATGTATCTTGAAGCGGTAACCACTACTTGTTCTTTTTGAGTTGCGCGTAAGCGCCTGGCTTGATTCAAATAATGTGAAAACTGCCAAACGCAATTGTCCATTCATGAATGGCTTTCATCAATTTGAAATGCGGGGCTGTATTAAGTAATAATTACTAATAACTACAATATTAATAATCATTCTAAATTTTGATTATCATTATTATTATTATTATTATTATTATTATTTTAATTGCAGATGGCGTCTCTACCCGTTCAAGGGCGACGAGACGCTGCCCGTCATGTACATCCACCGACAGAGCGCCTATCTGGTATGATTAATGAATATTGCTTTAAATGAATTAATATTTTTTTTGATTATTCGTGTATATTCGTGTACCCATTAGCGTGTGTGAACCCTCGAGCATCTGCTATAGTGATCATTGAATTGTATTTAGTAGAAAGATGTGCGATTGACGCTTCCTCGCAATTTTCCGATGACATGCTATTGCTGAAACGGCGAACCAACTTGTGCGCGCGTTAAATATTTTTTTCTCATTTGGATCAGCACCGTTAGAAATGAAAGATCGTTTTACTGTAGTTGAATTGGTGGAGACGTTTACGGTAATTATCGATTTTCGTTTGCAGGTTGGTCGCGACCGCAAGATTGCCGACCTGCCCGTCGACCATCCGTCGTGCAGCAAGCAGCACGCCGTGCTGCAGTTCCGATCGGTCGGTTTATTATTATAATCTTTATCTTGGAATGTTCTAAGCAGTTTGTTCAAGTTTGTTTTTGTGTGTCTAAATAGTAAGAATTGTAATTGATTAGTATTATTAGTACTATTACGAGTATTATTACAAATAAATGTTGCCGCATCAATTGGCCAGAAGCTTTCCTTGCCGAAAAGAGCCAGCGTTGCATGTTGAATCACATTGTCGAAGTAAAATTGTGATGGCATTACTCAGTGGCATCTGCAACAATGATTATTCCTAAAGACTATTATTTCAGAACGTCTGTCTGTCTGTCTGTCTGTGTGTGTGTGTGTGTGTCCGTCCGTCACGCTAAATATCTCGCCAACGGATAGAGCTATCGACTCAGTTCCTTCGCCATCACATGCATCTCCACGACAGTAACTTGCTCAATAAAAAAAATTTAAACAAAATCCATGGCCAAGTGGGTTACGCGCTTGACTAGCAATCCGAGCGACGCAGGTTCGACTCCCGCCGCGGGCAAACCTTTTGCCGCATTTTTCGCAAGTGCCAGAAACCGTTCTAACACGTTTTTGAGTACCGTGAAACACGTTTTCACCTGTTTTGCCGAGTTTTAACGTGAAAAATCGAAATTTTCGATATTTTCCCAAATGATGAAGGGAGTGTCGGGGATCATAGGAAAAGTGTTTTGCGATGTCAGAAACGTGTCTGAACGTGTTCTAACACGTTCTAACGTGAAAAATCGAAAATTTCGAAAAGTTCCAAAATGATTCAGCGAGCGTAGGGGATCACAGGAAGAGTATTTTGCGATGTCGGAAACGTGTTCTGACACGTTTTAACGTGAAAAATCGAAAATTTCGAAAAGTTCCAAAATGATTGAGAGAGCGTAGGGGATCATAGAAAACGTTTCCGAAATTGCTCTAAAAGTTCTGAACGCACTGTATCCTGCGTTTCCGTTGTGAAAGGCTCGTGAGGCTGAGAGCGATCGAAAAAAGTTGCCACGGAGCCACGAAGTGGCGTAGTGGCAACTTTTTTCGATCGCTCTCAGCCTCACGAGCCTTTTGCAACGGAATAAGCCAGTACTCTTTGTAGCGATTAACACTCCCCAACATAAGTCGAGCTTCAATGTCACCTGGGGCCGGCTATCGTGCTCCCGCTGGACCGAACTTGGAGCCGGCTATCGAGCTTCCCCTGGACCGAACTTGGAGCCGGCTAAAAACCCCTGGACCGAACTTGGAGCCTGCTACCGAGCTTCCCCTGGACCGAACCTTCGGCCGGCTGCAAAGCTCCCCCTGGACCGAATTTGGAGCCGGCTACAGAGCTCCCCCCTGGACCGAGCCTGGAGTCGGCTGCAAAGCTCCCCCTGGACCGAACTGTGCCCTGCAACTGAACGCCCCCCTCAACCATACTTTGAAAACGTAGTGCGCACCCTACCATAACGTAGTTTAACCTCAACACACCCTGCTAGTTAATGAACGAGAAACAATCATTTTCGCTATTGAATGAATCTCAATTTTGTTTTTTTTATTATTAAAAAGATATAAATATTTAAGTATATTGCAGGTTCCGTTCGAGAAGCCGGACGGGTCGCGCGGCCGCCGCATCCGACCTTACATTATCGATCTGGGCAGCGCCAACGGCACGTATCTCAACACGAAGAGAATCGACGCGTCGAGGTGCGGTAGGAGTTATCGATTATCCACATTTGCGCTCTCAGCACATATAGTGGTAATCTAAATCGTCGCGATCTACCGTGCATTGGGGAACAGTCTAACAACGCGCTTAGATGGTACTGGCGAAACGGGGATCTGCCTAGGGATTACATTTCTGCTTGGACCATTTATATCGTTCAATAAGACGCTAGCGGTTTACTTGTTTCATACTTGGCATAAATAACGATACTCAATTCCAATTTTAATCGATTGCTACGTTTCAGATACATTGAACTGAAAGAGAAGGACGTGCTCAAATTCGGCTTCTCCTCACGCGAATACGTGATTCTGACGGAGAATGCGCTAGAGCACGAAGCGAAGGTACGGTATGCCAAGTTTAAATATATACGTTCATGATATGGACAAGTGGTGCGTTTACTCTCTTTCTATACCTCGGCAAGGCTCTCTCGCTTTGTCATCCTCTTTCGAAGCCGTATCTGTTGTTCGAACGTTTTTTTTCCAATACGGACGAATCTTTGTGAATCTATAATATCACACATTCACAAACACTCGTGTAAAATAATACAACGTTCCGCTGATAAATAAAGTAAGAGAGGCCAGAGAAAACGTTTCCAAACAAAAGAGATGATGAAGTATGGAAAGACATCGCGCACACCATTAGTCTATTTCGTGTGCGTATCATTTTAATTTTGTAGTAATTGTGTCTTACGATTACGATAATGGATTAATATGATTGATTTCTGATTTTTTTTTAAATACGCCCTTCTCTCTAGCATACTACTTGTATGCATTTCGGTCGGAATTTACTTTTCGGGTCGTCTAGGCTGTTTTTATTTTCAATCATTCTATGAATATATACTGCTAGGAGCGTTTGCGCTCGTTTGATTACATTCCTCAAAAACTATAATTAGATCAAGAATCGCAATACATAGTGTAGAAGGAATCTCTCCTGTCCAGCGTTCACTTTGCAATTAGCTGCGCCCACACCTGCGTTTTAAACAATACTCGTACTTAGTACTCAATCAATATCACTACAGTATCTACAGAAAAATCACGGTAATTACAGTATTCGTTGCAGGAGTCGAGTTCGGACTCGAGCGATGTGAGTAGCGATGAGGAGGACGAGAAGAAAGTGAAGAAGGAGGAGGAGGAAGATTGAGAGAGATCGAAGATCAGAGATTAGCCGTGAGACTAAACCAGCTCGTTTGGGGCTTCACTCACCATTCAAATGCATTACAAATTCCAGTCCTTGTCAGTTCCTCTATTCGACGAATTTCCAAACGAGTTAATTTAGTATCAGTGATCAGGCTGACCCCAGCGTGTTGAGTTTGAAATCAGCTATTCATGAGGTTGTTTTTTCCCGATTTTTGCATTTCGGTGTTTGTAACCAGCAGTTTTGATTGTGAGAACAAAGTGAAATAAATTGTTTTCCATTTTGATGTTTTATGGCTTTTGGAATGTGAAAGAGCGGGTGATTGTGAGTTACCTACATACAACATGTGATCAAGATATGAATTTGATTATAATACATTTTAAAACCAGATTTGATCAAGCGAACGACTTGATTATTTGCTTATCGATAAATCTTCTCCTCTGTTCATATCTCGCTTTGCCACCGACGTCCATATGGGTGATGACTTCTATTATCTTTTCCTTGTTTTTTAACATGGCATTACGGCGAAGGTCCAGCAGCTAAAACATCCATGCTCGCCAATCGCACAGTTGTGTGAGTGATATTTTTGATTCATCGGGATCACATTCATTGTGCTCACCATGTACGCGACTTGCATCATCTCTAGTCAATGTTATCTCCTCTTAGACTGCCCGCAAAGCACTTCGGGTCCGATTGTTGCGTTTCCCTGTGCTAACACTCAGAAAGTGGGCGTTTGCGAGAGTGGGTGTAAAATTGAGAGAGGAATTTTCTCAAATGTTCACAATTCTGGAAATTTTTGGAAATTCATTTTTTCATAATGGAGACATTTTTTCAGTTATTTTTGCATACGTGCACAAGCAGGTCAGACTGAATATTTATTCATATCCATAATAGGCGCCAACTAGGAACATCTATTTTTTCATAGATTATTAATGTTGTGGGAGAAAAGGCGGAGTATTGACGTGTAAACTTCGCCAAGGTTCACGATCTGCAATTGTATATATATATTGTATTTAACATTTTTTTTTATTCGAAAACATTTCAAGAAACTTATATTCTCGGAATTTCGGTCCGCCAGTATGATTAAAAAATGACGAAATGTTTTGTTTTTCGAATAAAAGGGGAGTGAATGAAATTAACGGGATAACGTTAGTGAGGGGAGTGCCATACCATTCAGTGACGTGTGCTGTACCCTGTCACATGCGGAGGAGGTGGAGCAAGAGCCGGTGCGGGAGCAGAGGAATGTGGGCGATCCAACATTCCTCCATCAAGCTGAACGTACGAATGCAACCGGATACGGTTGACCAAATGCTGCGTGAGAATTCACGTGCGAAGTGTGAGAGAGTGATCAGCACATTTTCCTATCTACTGTGGATCGCAAAATGACGCGTTAAAATGGAAAAAAGTGGTTTCAACCTAACATTTATGATTTTGTTACAATTTTCGCGCACGGCTACAAATTTCTCTGAGCAGTATTCAGCCATACAATCTCTAGAATCGACGATGGTAGGACTAGTAGCAAATGGTGGTCGGCTAGTGGCCGCCCACTAGCCGACCACCATTTGCTACTAGTTCGGCCATCCGACCACTAGTCCGACCACCAAAAATATGAAATTTTGGATTGGCTACTAGTCCGACCACCACTTGCTACTAGTCCGTCCACCAAATGCTACTAGACCGGTCACCAAATGCTACTAGTCCGACCATTCGTCTACTAGTCCGGCAATCGGCGAATCTAGAGATTCGCACATCATTAACCAGCATGGTCAGTCCTACAGAGAAAAAAAATGACTGCGGGCACGAATTTCCCACGTGGAAACTTCAAATGTGAATTCCCGCAATTGTGTATCTTGGCTCATCGTGGAGCTAGAAGCTTTTCATGGAATGCACAATCGCAGGAAAATACTTTTCAGACCGCTAGCTTCAGTGGGAGCCGAGATACCCGATTGCGGGAATGCACATTTGATTTCTTTAGTTTCAACCAGTGAAATTTACGCACCTTACGCGTGAGAGAGCGTGTAATATCGAGAGGGATTCTCTCTCTCACTTTTGTTCATTCTCTAGCGCTGATCCCGTTCTGCAGGATTGGAAGCAAGTGTGCCGCGATCAGATGCACGACGTTCCGGGCAAAATGCCAAAAGAAGCAACTTCGTGATGCGATAATCTCACATTTACATGCTATTTTCGCACTTTAACTGTCTGCCTCAATTAGCATAGACTCGCCACGCCGTGAGCTGTATCTGTGTTCACCGAACTCCACTCACAAATTCGCCGCCATGTCGCTCTTGCGGTTCGCTGAGTTCGCGAGGTGGCTGAACATATATTTTCAAAAAGATAAAAAAAGAGATGGTTAATAGAAAATACTCTTTAAAACTCGTGGGGCTTCGATTTATGTACGCTATTCCCAATTGAGCACACGACATTTGCCTAATAATCTCAAAAGTATAATAGATATACTGGATGCCATAATTTGTTTACGTTGCGAAATATATTGGAGAATTCAATAATTAGGCTTTAAATCGAAGCAGTGCAAATCTTGACGACTAACCTCTTCAGGGACGTAGCTACAGAGATCCGGGTCCACTTCAATGGCGGTTATCAACACGCGCGGATCCTGTCGTAGATATTACAAGTTCACACAAACACTCGTACAAACCAATAAAACGTTCCGCGGATAAGACAAAATACGGAGGGTGAGAGTGTGCTTTATCACTTTTCCACACTCCCTCGCCCTGACCCCTTTCTGGATGTTTGATGCGAGCACTCACATCGTCGCGTGCTTGCAGACTGCGATGGCTGGAAGCGCGCGGATCTGCTCTGTGGAAGGCGCTTCCCGGTACAATGAAGTGCTGTAACGCGTACATTTATTAATTAAAATTAATAACGATTTATTTTGCTCACTATCATTTATTAATAAGAATGGTGTCGAAAGTGCGAGAAACTGATATTGAGAAAACAATCGGCCCAAATACATAGCAGGAGTGGGAGCAACCTCACAAACATCGCATGGTGAATGATTCCAAATCACCAAACCGAACCGGACGTCACAGAGTGTGTAAAAGAGAGCGAGTCCCTCTCACTTCTCCACACTCTCTCGGTTATGACCCCTTTCTGGAGGTTTGGCAGAGCGGTGGAACATGATATGCCAACTGACCCAGTATCCGCCGGTCTCCGGATTGCTCGTCTCCATCCATTGGTAGATGCCTCCATGTCCTTCGATTCTATCTGGGGCTGAAACAAGCCTCGCTCATACAGGGGAAGCGCGAATTTAAATTTCGAGGTCTTACCAAATTATTTGTAATCTATCATATTTCTAATATTATTAAAGTTTTAAAAATATTTAAATTAATTAAATATATTTACAAATCCTTCTTCCTTCGGGGCTCTTCGGTCTTTTGGGAGCAATGCTCTGAAGAGAAAACAAAATTTATTTTCTCTTCACAAAAATCCGGCAACACAAAATTATCAAATCAATTGTGTTACTTATAAGTATATATGGCATATTTTTTTTCTATTTTCACTCGAATGGCGTACGTACAAAGGAGACAATGATATTTGCTTTTCTTGCCAGGACACCCAAAAGTGTCAACAAGTGAACAATTGTACGAACGAAGTAATCCATTAAAAATTCGATATGCGGAACAGTGATTTACTAGGCTTTTTAAATTTTTTTTGTATCAGTATTATTTTTGAATTTCTTTTCATTTCCATGACTTTTCATTGTGAACACTCACCCGACTCGATGTATCCGGTCCCCCAGCTTCTGCCGCCACCTTTGGCGTTGCGGGCACGGAAGGCGCGGCGCAAACTCGGCCAGCCTACGATAGCATGTATGTGTCTTTGGCGCTCGCACAAGGCTATTCTCTCACGCAAACATTCTTTATCGATCATAGAGGAGTCACCGGCGCCACGACGTCCGATTTCGCCGACGATTTGGATCCTGATGCAGTGCTGGCCGCCGTGGCAGTCTTCATATCACCACTGCCCGACTTGCCCGTACTCTTGCCCGAAACTGAATTCAATATTGCATAGTGATGATGAAATGTTACTTCCACTCACCCAGTTTGCCTCCGTTGGGGGTCTTTTTCGGCTTCTTGCCACCGGGCAATTTCAGTTTCCCCTTTCTCCATAAAACAACGACAATAACGATGGTGATGAGTACGACCAGTCCTCCCACCGCGCACAAAGCGATTGTAGTCGTCCCGGCACTGAAACACATAACTGTGTAATGCCGTCCATTCGACACCAAATCTTTCGTCCCTATGTATAGACAGTGAAACATAAAAGGTGTGGGAATCGGCAATAGCAAAGATCAATGATCACCTCGACGCTTCGCCCGTTCCAGTCCTCGCCTTTGCAAAAGCCTGTTTTAGTGACTCGACTCGCGCGTTCGCTTCAGTCGACTGTTTCCTCGCCTAAATTGACTTCGAAATTGGCGAATTTCCGTACCACACAAAGATGTCAATGCGCACATACCGTTTCTACAGAAACGGTTTGGAGTGAGAGGAAGTGTGCGAACGACAGAAAATAGTCCCTCTCTATTTCAAACGCTCTCTCACTCCAAAACAATTTGTGTTGGTATGAGAGGCCAGTGAAGTGCAAACCTGGTCCAGTCCGCGCTCCGCTTGCGCCACACTCCTCTCCGCGGTAATCCGCGTCAGGTTGGCGCTTGCTATCTCATCTTTCGCCACAGCAGCAATCGCGCGCGCGCCGATCGCCTCTCGCTCCGGCTCTTCGGCAGCGCTGAGCGCTGCACGCTTCGACTCACGCTCCGCCGCGGCGCGGACGTACCCGAGAATGAGGAAGTCGGCGCGCCCACTCAGCGCCTGCAATTATCATTATTAATAATAATAATTACTGTGATTAAGCTAATTACCTGCAAGTAGGGCGCGTTCGCGGCGTCGAACTTGTCGCGCAGCGCGGGCAGTGAGGCGTTCATACTGTCGCGCTCGCGCTCGGCGGCCAGCAGTAGCGGCTCGAGCCGGCCGACCTCTGCAGCATCTGCAGCCGCGCCGTGCCCGCGGGCTGCAGCAAGCTCCTTCGCCAGCCGCGCGCAGCGCTGCACTTTGCCCTTGAGCAGCTGCTCCACTGCGTTTAGCGCGCGCTGGGCCGTCTGCATGGTTTGCTCCTTGCCGGCAAATTCGGCCTCCACTGCGGCATACGTGGCAAGCAGTTCGTCAGCGGCTGCAACGACCTGCAACACACTTGCGTCATCACTAGGCAATCTACCGAACGAATCATCAGCAGCACAAAGCAGAAGCCCGTTTTCGAATCATTTCCTACCCGTTCCCCGCATCACTATGAGATGGCATCGTGAAAGGAGTTTTGGGTACCTTGTCAGCGTCTGCGACCGCACTATCCTCTGTAACGATCGATAGGGTAAGATGATTTGCCAAATATGCGTCCAACTTCTCCCGGTGAGGTTCCATTTTCTGTTCTGCTTCCGTAAATGCAGCGTTAGAAACACCGAATTCGCCAATGGCAGATTGTAGTTCTTGCTTCGAATTGGCCGAATCTTCCTCTTTCTTAGTCGCGATACCATCCAAATCCTCCCACTTTTTCTTCTTTTCCTCGTATATTCGTGAGCTATTCGCCGCTTCACCTTCAACAAATCGTCTATTATTAGAGTTTGATGTTGAAAATAAGTTTTGGAATCTGGCCCCTTCATTTCGTACACACTCTTATCAGTCGACCTCCGGAAAGAGAGAAAGTGTGTGCGAAATGGAGCTGATCCAGATATTTACCCGAATTTCATAGTCTACTCGGCAAAAAGTGCAAAAAATTGTGAATATTTTCGAACATTCATACCATGTGATCTCTTCAATTCTCTCTCTGCTAAATCAGTGGCATTTTTCTTGACAGCAGCGAAGTGTTCAGCCGATTCCAGAGCCTTTTTCAGTTCCTGTACCGACAATTTGGAAATATCTACAGTAGCCTCATCGATTGTAGATGAATTTGTGATCTGGCGAGCGACCTGAAATATACACAATACGCTTTACAATAAAAAAAATCCTCTTTAATAATATAAAATGCTCACTATGACATGACCGCTGTTCCTATTTCGATCAACTACAGTAGAGTGGCTAAGTGAGGACGCCTGAAATCGATCGAAATGTACGGTAGCTATTTGGGTCCTGTAGCTTACGGTAGGTGGTATTCTTGTGTTAACTATCGTCGATAGAGCGGGCGATTTGTTTAATGACGCAGAAGAATTTGCTGCTTGACGACCAGGCTGGGAAATTATTGATTTTTGCTTCGACAGTATTTTATATAGCAGTTTTCTTCTCAACATTCGTAAATTATTGACATTTTGTGTGAGTACTGTAGCATCGTCCAGAGGCGACACCTGAAGCTTATTCGAAACTTTCCTATACTGTGTTTAGGTTATTATATGTAGTCTTACCGTGACCTGCAGTACATGTGAATATATCTTCTCAGGGAAGGCACGATATCCGTTTATAACATCTCGGGACTTGTGATCCTCGTAGCCAATCTGAGTATGTTACTGTAATGTACCCATGTCCATATTTGATTGTACCGTACCCATTTCATTTGAGTCCTCACCTTCTCCTGGGATGAGTTGGCTTCGTCTTGAATTTCATGATTGATGTGTGGCTCCTGAAATACGTTTGAATTTTCGCAAACATTTTTCTTCTTCATTTTCAATTGAATTCCCAATCGAGTTCTCACCTTGAAGTTTGCAGTTTCCCTCGAATCATTATGAGATGATCGGTGTGTGTACGGTATCTGCAAGGATCAGTTATCGATCGGACAGTTGAGGATAGTACTGTAGTGTTACGTGTGAAACACAACTGTTCCTAATTTGATTTCGTGCTTTCATTTCATTTTCAGCTGTGTGCAAAGTGACGCGCGGTCGACGCCACTCATTCCATACACGAATCGCACAGGAATGAACAAATTCGGCAAGAAGACGCTCAAAAGTTGCTCAAAATCTCACCGAGACGTTAGTCTGCTTGAATTCATCGCGATTTGGCTGACTTTGAGACCATATCTGGAATGGGATCGATACAATTCGCAAAGTACAGTACTCCTTTCGCAGTTCCTACAATCGCGGACATTTCGCGGTAGATTTAGGATTGAATCTGTGTTCCGATTTCAATAGGCGATTAAGGTGTAGGCTACGGTATCGATTACGATATTACGGTATCTCGAAAACGTACCAAAAGCGGGAGAAAGTGGAGAAGGAAGAGAAGACGCATGACATGGACGAAGAATAATTTGGAGAAGAGACCGATCGACGCTTTTATTCGGAGTGATAATTAGATTGGCCCGGAGTACCTTTTTTGATGCAAAAACAGCGAAAATGGAATAAACGTTAATGATCTTCAAGCTAATTTTAAACCTTCAGTTCTGTTTGAAGTATGAGAGTTTTGTTTCAAAACTTTTGCGATTGCAGATTTGTGAAGAGCCGCAATGTCTACGTTGTTTTTTTTTAAATTTAGAATGTGAAAGAGGGCTTTGGCTAGGTTTCACGACCCTCTCAAATTGTCTTCTCGCAACTGTTCAATCGATGCGTTCTCCCGCGTGAATCTTGATCTCAATATTCCCAAATCAAAAGTTCTGCGAGTGAGAGTGGGGCGGAATCCATCTTTGAGGCAACGGATTTGTAAGAGGAACACGATTGTCATTGGGTATGCGTTAGGGATGCAAGTTCGGTTTTCGTCTCAGCGAGAGATCGGTAATACGGCTGATAAAGGAGAGAGAACGAGAGAAAAAGAGACGCCAGGGGGTGTCCGCATTACCGAAACCGACACCGAACGGGCAACCCTAGTTGTCCCTATCTGGTAGTATGCATAAATTCGCGATAATGAGTGAGACAGAATTCTCCGTTTCGCATACTCTCTTCATCTTAAAACCTGGGATCGTGTTTAAAGCTCTGATATGTTTCGAAGATGTTCTACGCCCAACATATTTACAATGCATGTAATAGGAAAACACGCCTGAACGGCATTCAGCTGTTGCTACGCCACTCGCTTTTTATAAAGTTCATTTTTCTCTGAAGGGCTTCTTATCTCCAAGCTCGCGTCACTCTTATCTCACTCTCTTTTCCTTTCTCTCTTCTCCCCCTTTCTTGTCATCCCCTCTTCCCGCCTCTTGGTTTCTCTCCTTCTCTCTTTCTTTCTCTCCCTGTCCCTCTCCTCGTCTAGCGCTTTCAGCCCATGACAGAGAGAGAGAGAGAGAGAGAGAGAGCTCCCCCCTCCTCCGAAAGAGGGAGGAAAACATCGATAGCCCGAGACGTCTCCCCCCTTCCCCCCCTCCCGCCCTCTCTTCTTCCTCCCCAGTCTCTCTCCTCCTTCATCTCTCCCATTTCTCCCCTGTCAAAGAGAAAGAATAAGGCCCGTTTTCGGACAGTACGACGACGGTGAAAAGCGGCAAAAATGGGTACACGACTGTACGAATCGTCCACCAGGTGCGTTTCTTCCTCTTTTTTGACGTTTTTTTTTATAGTTTCTTGTTGAAAAAAGGAAAAGTAAGGATAAAAGGCCGTTTCTATCTTTTATATTGCATTTTCCTGTTGTAAAAGGGGTTTCGGTGGAGTCGAAAACATATGGCCATTTCGCAAAAAAACATTTGGCCTTTTCGCATTTCACGGCGTTTCCTTGGTGATATTTAGATTTTTACGGGGCGAAAAGTCTACTAAAAGCTGCATCAACGGCAAACTTTCGTGTTGCTTTCTTCTTTTCTTAGATCGTTCACAGAAAGAGGAACAATTCTCGGTTATTTTGTCAACGATTTTCTCCCGTACTTTGTAGTTTTCTAGCAATTTCTTTTTAAAAAGCACATTCACAGAACATATTTAAGACGAATTCCATTCAATTTAAAATGAAAACTCATTTCAGCGGGATGAATTTCGATCGATTCCTGGACAATTTCGACGAGAACACGATATCGAAGATGAAGCGGAAATACTGGACAGCGAAGCAGATGTTAAAGGAGAAGTTGGGGCATAAGGTAATTAGTTAATTAATTAATTAATTAGGAAAATCTTTACTTTAGCGATAATTGTGAAAGATAAGCATTGTTGCAAAGTACGAAATTTTTTCACTCAATTGTGAATCCGAATTCTATGGAAAACTTGCAACAGAATTATACCACTTGTTAGTATATTATAAATCTGTTTTTACCAAATTTAAGTATTTTTTCATAACAAATTTAAGTATTTCTTATGCCCCAACGTCTCCTTCAGCATCTGCTTGACCAGTACTTTCTCTTCGTCTTCGATATTCCATCATTTCCCCAGCCGAATATTTTGTCACATGTGCAAGTGTCAATCAATATCTATTTAGGAAGACGATTTTCTCCGTGCCTCTGACGCTGACCTCGATGCGAAATTGACGCTGTTCACCTCGATTCGACTGACTTCGGAGAAACTTCTCTGTTGCGTGGACGAATATCAGGCGCACATTATCGGTATTTGTTTGTTGAAAATTCAGAAAACTCTAGCTCAGCTTTTTCACAAGTTAGTCGAAAGGGGAAACTAATCCACACGTAAAGATGGAGAGTTTTGTTTTGAAGAAAAGATTTGGTTCCCGGAAGAATCCGTCGAAATGTGGAAAAATTTCGCAATTTCATCGTGGAAGTGCCTCGAAAAGGGCAGTTAGTCTTCGTCAAATAGGACCCTCTCATCTCTTTTTCCCATTTCCCCTCGCATTTCGTATCGAAAAATTTGAGAGCTTCCGGAAAGACAGGATGTGGAGAGGGGTTATTTATGCGGAAAAGGACATTTCGCGGACCGGAGAGAGCATGAACTCTCCGTAGCAAACACATTAGTACTCTTTGTGTTCGGGACCGGGAGTGTGTGAACATATATGAGTTCGATAATGCGTGACGACAATTCGTGCGGACAACTTCATTTGCCTGAGTTTCATGAAAACCGAGGTTGCTTCAAGAGGAAGTAATAGACTTTCTAATTTAGACTCTATTCATGCTCTTGGTCTTTTGCGATGAGCAATTAAGAAATTGAATACAAATATGATACAGAAGCTGTTCATTGACTTTGTCCTATTTTGACAAATAAAAGTATATAATTAAATAATATTATCATATTATTTCAGACGCCGCTCAGTGCTCGAATGAACTCGGTCGATTCATGAAGAGAGAGGGAAGGGAGGAGAAGCGGAAGCATCTCTCGTTGTCAATGATAGGACTGGGACGGTGATCATTTTAATTTAAAATTTTTGCAATGATTGAATGCACTAAACACATGATTCCAAACCTACAGACCAGGGTTAGGAAGAGAGAGTATGCAAAAGTGAGAGAGTCCCTCTCGATTACTCACGCTCTCTCACTCCAAAGGCCTTTCTGGATGGGTGACCGGGCTGTGGAATGATGTGTAAAGTTGTAAAAAATGAGCGGATCTTTTCATTTCTCACACTCTCTCGCATCGGAAGAGAGTAGGGATGGCAAAACTTCATTCATGCCGGCAAGGGCGCCATATAAAATTATGCAAAGATAGCCGTTACTAATTTGTTGATGTCACTTATTAGTTACTTAAAATCCTTAGAAGTGAAAACAATCATACGATACGAGAATTGCGCGAGAAAATGGTAGTTAAATAATTATTTTCCGCATTCATGCCGGCATTCCGTTTTCGTTTTGTCATCCCTAGAAGAGAGTGTGTGCCTAGAGACGGACCCGACTTGTCGCTCATTATATAATTATTTTTTTTTATATTTTGTTTTAATATAAATTTAATATAATATTAATATAAATTATTAATATATTAATATAATATTAATATTAATATAATTAATATTAATATAATTTTGCAATAGATATTTGCGGCATTTTACGCAGTACCATTACATCTTCACTGTTCCCCAAACGGGTGATTCTCTGTTGAAACTCAACTCTCATTTTGGTATTTCGGACCTCTTCCCTGGGTCTAAAAATAATTTTAAAAATCAAAATCGTGAAATCTCTTTGCAAGTACAACATCAGTAAGAAAACTACCCACTTGTAATGTATTTCTTTATTACACTTTAATATAAATATAGTCAAAAATATGTATTCCACAAATGTCATTTTAGCGCCCTCTGCTTCACAGCGCACCGATTGGCTGCCGTGCGCAAGCCCATCGTCAGGTGTGTTTCAGCTCTCTTCTATCTTCCATCAATGCCATTAATTATTAGTAATTCGATGAAGGTTCATATATAATACAAAAAGCTACAATTTGACCGGAGAAAGTACTTAAATTCCGTTATTTTTGAAGATTTTACGATGAACTCCACGTGTTCGTCGATCGAGCAGTAGCAGATTGTGCGCAAACGGTAGATATTGATCGATTTACATTTTTTACTGGTTTCAAAGTTATTTTTATTATTGGTCTAGGTGGACGCTGTGGAACGCGCGCGAACAGAATACAGGGGCAGTCTGCTGTGGATGCAGAACAAGAGTCAGGAGGTGAGAATTATTTTTAAAAATATATATTCCCCCTATCCTTTGACAACGAAAATGAAAAAAAACACCTTTCAAAAAAGTGCGCTTGTCGTGAAGTTTGTTGTTTTATCTATCGGTGTTGTTTCAGCTGGATCCCGACTCCCGCCAGGCGCTCGACTCTTTCAGAGAGTCCCAGGCGGTTGTGAAAGCCAATAAGGAACGGCTCGATGCACTCAAGGTTTAAGAAATTATCATGATTTTCGAAAATATTAAAAATAAATAAATATTTTAATAATTACCAATATTTTTTTAGGTGGACACCCTGCAGAAGGTGCACCTGCTCAGCGCAAGTCGAGTAAATTTGCTAGTGCACTTGCTTGGTGAGTGGCTTTCAGGTTTCGCCAATTCTCAGCTAATTATCGTTTCAATGTAGCGATATGACTATGCTGCAAACGCTACAGTGAAATTTATGGCTAGATCAACCCGACGTTCTTGGGTAGCATTATTTGTTGGTGGTGTACTTGTTTATTGATTGATTCAATATTTGTTCCTTGTAGGTTCCTACGCCGAGCTGCTTTCCACGTACTACGAGCGGACGAGCGCAGCTTTTGGCGCCATCGCAACTAATCTTTCCGCCTATGAACACTACGACTTTGAGATTCTCACGGTACGTTTCCTTGGCAAAGTATTAGAGGCATTTGACAAGAACTAATGACGCAAAAGTAATTGCAATGGTCTCACGCTGCACACGCTCACACTATTAATATTCATCATTGTTTTATTCACTATTAATTATTATTACTATTAATATTATTATTACCATTAATATTATTATTACTATTAATATTATTATTACTATATTATTACATTATTACTACTATATTATTACTATTAATTATTACTATTAATATTCATCATCAGTCAGAATATTAATGCGTGGGAGTAAAGTGTGTATCGGAAACAAATATGAATTGCCGAATTAAAATTATCGATTGAAAAAATTGATGAAGGAGCACGTTGTAGGACCTCGTGGAGCCGTCTCGTCGGATAGCTGCAAAGGTGCGACAGGAGAGCGTCGATGCCGAGGACGAGAAGAGGAGGAGCAGGTTGGATACCTCCATATGATTCCAAACCTACAGACCAGGGTTAGAGCGAGAGAGTGTACAAAAGTGAGAGAGTCCCTCTCTATTTCACACGCTCTCCCACTCCAAAGGCCTTTCTGGAAGGTTGATCAGCCTGTGGAATGATGTGCCTCACTGATGCAATTATATTAATTAGATTAATTTAAATAAATGTAACGTATATTTTCATGATGTAGATGAAGAGGGAAAGAATTTCGATGATTGTAATATTTTCACACCTACTGAGTGAGAATTAGAATTCAAGTTATGACGGTTTGCTGAAACTCATTTCGTTTGAGTGACTCTCGTAAAATAATTAGCAAATTCCAGTTGTAGTGTAAAAAATAAGCAGCTTGAAAAGAATTTCTGTTCCAGACTCGGCAGCAAGTCATCCGACAAGGAGGAGAAAGCGCCGACCGACGGAGAGCTCGTCAAAGAGTGAGACTTTGTCACCTCCATTTTGAACTGTATCTCAGTCTCGTAATAGCTCTCACACAAAGGAATCAAGTTTATGCCATTCATTGGATATGAATTTTGATAGTTAGATATTATATTTTACAACAAAATTAAATAAAAATATTCAATATTTGCAGTCTGCTCGACTTCGAGGGCGACGAGGAGGGCGCGTTCCGAGATTTTCTTTTCGGAAGATCGACGCCGGATGAGGAGAGGCTGATCGACTCGCCATTGGGTAAGTGATAATTATAATAACAACAATATAATTAAATAAATAATAATAAGCAATTTTATAGTTACAATTTCAAACGAACGAAAGTCGCATTTTCCACGTTATTGCAGAAAATAGGGGGAATAGTGTTCCAAAAGCATTTCTTATCTCCCAGTGAGGGTTGCGCACCGATTCGCTTCCACCGTCGCTTCCTATTTCAAAAACACAAAACCCGATTGTCTCAAAAGATCACAAGAAAAATGGCACTCAGTTGTTCCTGTGAAACGTTTAAAAGTCATATTTCGGTAGCTCTATCATACCTGAATTATTGATTTCTAAAAAATCTTTGGAATATGAATCTGTTTCAATGACGAATCATAAACCATTACTCCTCGTCATGATATTATTTGAAAGCGGATAATTTGAAGTATATTATTAATTTTATTCCACTTCACAGGTATTCTGGACGACGAAGATGAGACTGAGAACAAGATGCGAAGTCCGACGAGGAAAGCAAATCAACGAGAGGAGAAGCGAGACCCGATGAGCATACTGTCGCATGTGAGGAATTTTAAAAGCATGATATCATAGCAGGAAGTGAATTTTGGTCCGTATCTGAAGACGAAAATATTTCCATCTAATAAGCACGAAATAATTTCTCGAACAAATGAATCTCTGAGAACCGTCCTAGCTAATCTGTGCTCAGGGTGTGAAGTGTTTTGCCTAACTCATAACTACCGTATAATTTCAGTTCTCGATCGGTCCTCTCCTACCGTCTCCCGCAGCGACGCTCGTGCCCGCCTCCTCTCCAATTACCCCCCTCGCGCCTCCTCCAGCTGGGAGCACAGTCCAGCCCCCTCTCGCCACCAGATCCCCTCCACCAGCTGGTGACTTGCTCAATTTCAATTTGGAATCGACACCAGCGACTGCGAACAATGCGACAGGTAATGTATCCTAAATAAGAATGGCCTCATTACACTATCTTGTCTGTCAGACCAGTGTGAGAGTGTGCGAAATGAAGAGAGTCATTTCTTGCGAAACCATCTCTAATCCGAAATAGAAAATCAAAAGAAATTTCCAAGCAGTTGTATCGCACAGATAAAAATCAAGCCGTCACCAAATGTCCACTGAAGTAACCACTTGTTCAAACATGTTCAAAGTACATCTACAAACCGGAAACCGCCGAATTTGCTGGAGACATGACAAATGGCTTGAGATGGGAGGTGTTCACCAGTGTCTTTTGCAGCGTCGACCACCTCAGCCTTCCCTAATCCCTTCGACGGCACTGCTTCAGTAGAGAGCGAGTGGGCCTCGCTACTGTCCCAGTGCGACTTCAACTCGAGCAATGGAGCGATTCAATGGAGTTAGAAGATGGCGGTCTCTGAGAAACCAGTAACTTATATCAAGCACACAAAGTGAACTTGTTCTTTTTCCTGTAAGTTAAAGTCACTAGTTCCTGTAAGTTAAAGTCACTATGTTCAAGGTGGCGAATGCGTTCATTTTGTGTCATGATCCCTACTTTTTTGAATGTATTGAGAAAATAATGAAACAATAACGGCTTCCTATACGTACATAATCTTTCCTTTAAGTGGTCGCCAGAGTTGATGAGTAGACCATCAAATGAACTTAGATATGGTTACCCCGAATGCTAGTGTTTCGCACCGTCATATCCACTATTTCTTGTTCCATTTGTTCTCCAGAATTGTCGTGTTCATGATAAAAACATTACATTTATGAATTTGACTTCCTAACATTGCAAAGTTTAAAAACTTCACGTTATCGTGTATCACAATTTTCAATTTACAATTCTGTTAATTTTGTTGAGCTCGTTTTTATGTAGTTTTTCAATCATGATGCAATAGTTGTACGCTACGACAAATCAGCTGTTCACGTCATTAATGTCAGATGATGAGCGCGAACCCATCGTAAGTTGCCTGTAATTGAAACTACTGAAAAGCAGTCTCAATTTATGAATGGATTGCACATTTTCTCTTTTCAGTTGACGCTTGAAACTCTCCCGAGGGAGAACATCTACCAAATTCTCCTCAATCTCGATTTAAAAGATCGCAGAAGACTGCGCGCATGCAGTAATACGTTAAAGGAGGCTATCAGTAGAAGCGACATACGCGCATTTGATGTGCATCTCATCTTTGACGAGGTAAATTCTTAATACTTAACACTTAATACTTTATACTTTATTCTCCATCGGGAATGAGGGTGAGGACAGTTATCTTGACGTGATGATGGATTCTTCGGCTCAGGATTGAGCTGTTTTGTGCGGAGAATCGGGCAGTTTTCGTGTCACAATCACACAGGGCGCGAACTCTCTAACATGTGCCTCTCTAGAGAACGAACTCTCTTAGAAAGTTGAGCGAGATAGTGCATGAATTGAGGAGAGCGGAGAGCGGATTCTCTTGAATATAAGAGAATCGAATTCTCTAGAGAGGCACATGTTAGAGAGTTCGCGCTCTGTGCACAATTTGCGGATTCGTACATGCACATTGGATAAGCAGCGTGAAAAATCACACTTGTTTTCCTATATTTCTCAGGAATACTTTTTGAAGTTCAACACCTTGCGAGACCTAAATGGTGTCTGATACTAATTAATTTTCAGAAAATAAAGGGCAATCTTCAAGTGAAGGTGCGCCCTTACGGTGTCAATAGAGGATTTACATGGAAAGTTCATGGAGACCAATTGGAAATATTCTCGACATTGCTCGCCTACTTGAGAGAACGTCTGTTTTTCCGGCGAATCAAAGCCGATAGACTTCACATTGAATGTGTGAGTTATATTAGGTTGAACTCATTACTCGAAAACTGATGTTTGCGCAGACTAAATCATTGTCATATAGATAGAAGTTTGGATAAGAATTTGTTTATCATTCTCAATCAGCATTGATTTTTGTTCTATTATTTTAAACACGTTAATATATTTAGCATTCTGAAGCAGTCGACCAGTCGCTATTGAACGAAATGACGGCTCTAATCGATTTCCAATCGATTTCTCTTCTATTCACTTCGAGGGATCAGCCAAGGTTTATCATACATTTTGAGTATCTCTACTAATAACATCAGTTAGTATCACGAGATATGTTTACTAATGATGTTGAATAAAAATATTTGGTACCGTAAAATATGAGATTTAAGCGTGATGAGCTTCGTAAAACGCTCGAAAAAGCACGTTGATCGCTTCCATATGATCGATTTTTCTCCCAATCCAATGGATGTAATTGAACTGTCGTGGATGTCATCACTTTACGTGAACGAGGTATGAAATGTGCCGAAATACCTATTTCTTACTCCTTATTCCGAAAGACTCAGTCGAAGTCTGTTATTATTCGCCCTAACAACGATTTACAGTTCAAGGCGGGCGGAATTTATGGTCCTTATTTATAAAACTCATCTGGCTTTTCAGATGCCTCTCGGTTTCTCGGACGAGGAATTGCTGGCAATTGCAAGGAAAGAACACCTATTCATGGCGGTCCCCGCAGATCTCTATGACCCGAATACGCTACGCCGTGTAGTCGAGGTAGTTCAGACTGATACTCGAATGTACATGTTCCGTTTTCAAGACGTGCGTTCTTGAAATCTCGCTTTTTGATGCAAAAAACTAGCAGATATACTAAAACGGCTCGCTCATTAGACCCCTCACTAATTATGCCTGAAACTAGCAGATATACTAAAACGGCTCGCTCATTAGACCCCTCACTAATTATCGTATGGGCCTAATGAGCCCGGCACATACATTTGAAACTGCTAATGAACGATCCTGCAGATCGTTCAATCGAATACTAGAATGCAAGCAATCATCACAGTTTACACCACGTACTGGCATCAATTCCTCGCTGTTATCGGTCTACAAGAAGAAAAGGGAAAACTGACGGACGTGTCCGACCCAAACGCGCCCGTTGTTTTGCTCCATGCCGATAGCAGGCGTCCCTGGTACCATCTTGATACCGCGTTCGACCCGAACTGGATTCGGTCCCGCCTCGACCCTGTTTTCAGCGGTGTGAGCGTACGATGGCGTGACGCGCACACGCGCTGCGTGTTGATTGACTGCGAACCGGCGCAATTTGAAGGAGCCGGACCTTCCCACCCTCTGAGCCCGTCTAGATTGTACGTTCGAGATTAGATATGTCGATGTAACAGCACAGCTTACGCAAACATCATTCTTATACCTTTTTCATGTGTACCGTAATGTTCGCCAAGAATGTACATTGTTATCAGTCTGGAGTGTACGATGTTAAGCTATATCTCCGCTTTTTTACTTTCCTATATATGCGATCCGCTATTTCTGCTAAATTGTCAGCCTTTCACCTTTACCTATCCTCAAATTTCGTGATCCCCATGTATATATTTCAATATATCTATCGGTATATTGATAACATTTTGTCATCAAAATAAAATTCGATATCGGATATTTGCTGTCACGATTATATTATAACTGTTGTTTCTCTGAAGGATCATTAAAAATATTCATTCAGGATATTATTATTTTTACTACGATTGCTCATTACGTTTTAAATATATATCTTACCATTATTTCATGATTCTAGAAGTAACTAAACAACAAAAAAGCATAAAAATAACAAGAACAACGGAGAAAAAATATCGAGCGGAGGCGAAAGAAAAAAAACTCATTTCGCGATGGAATCCCTGGTGTATTACGGTAGGTTCGCGTGCGTCGCCGCTGGAGTGCGTTTCATGAAAATGGTGTTTAAACGAAGCTCTCCAATTTTAATGATTGTGATGGTATTTTCAAGTAATCCAAGTTATTATCAGTTGTAATCATTATTATGCCATTGCTAATCGCTTCCATTGTCAAATTGCGTCGAATGTAGCGAAAGCCTCGACTTTTGAGCCAAATTGTGTTTTTCGTCTTGCTACCTGTTTCCATGTTTCCGTTTTGTGTATTTTTGTGGTACCCACTGTTAGAATAGAACATTCTCGTGTCCTTGTGTCAATTCAATTCGTAATAGTGCTCAGGGCGTGCCTTTTCTGCGCCGAAATGAGGCACTTAGAGTGTGCGCTATTTGCCAGTTTACGCGACACGCATTGCTCTATTCCTTGCCAGAATTTGTAGAATCTGCGCCAACGCACTGCCCGATGGTGTCCGGAGACGATCTTGATGTGGTCAGTGTGTTTACCTTTCAAAATGCTCCAAAAATAACACAGCAGCGAAGCTGTTTCCGATTGCAAATATTTTAATTGGCTGTTTTGAACGCCTTCAGCCCCTCCATCGGGTTGGGCTGGAAATCAGTTCCTCCCCTCCTCCCCGTAGTAGTCGGGGGGTAGAGTGCGCAATGTGAGAACACCGACTCGTCATTTCGCACACTCTCTCGACCGATCGATAGACGAAAGAGTGTGTGAAATGAAGAGAGCGTGGTCTCAAATTTCGCACTCTTGTAGGGGGCGAGCACAGATCTAGGGAAGTGCAAGATAGGAGAGATGACCTACAGAAAAAAAGGTAAAGGTGTTTCATGTCAAGCGATTTTACAGTAGAAAGCTACCACGCTAGATGGGGCAAGCCGGTAAGCCAGCTGCAACGTGGGATTACGTAACCCAAGCTTTCCCAAGGCATCTAGGGCACGTTACCTTTCGCAATCAAAGTTGCTACCAATTTACCGCCCCGGGGTGGATGGAAGGCTTGGTTGGCCTCGTGACCTACAGAAAGACACTATTGAAAAAAATTCTAAAATTACGAAAACATTGCTTAGTATATTTTGCTAAGACTACTGGACTAAGACTAAGACTAAGACTAAGAACATTTCTCTCATTTCGGACTGACAATTTTTTTGTCTCGTGAAATTCGAGTTTTACCTTTAATTTTTAAAAATATTCTGTTGCAGGCTGCTCGTTCAATGACACTGGAATCGCTCCCGAAAGAGAATCTCTATCAAATTCTCTCCAAACTCGGTCTTAGAGACAGGAAACCAGTTCGGCAATGCAGCAAACGCATGAAAGACGCGATTGAACAAAGCGATTTATCCGTCGGCCGTATCGAGCTCATTTTCAACAAAGTGAGCAATTATTGTTGAATAAACGACAGTTGCGGGGTATCGATTACAATAAATTGCAGACCAACCGCAACTTTTTCGACGTGAAATTGGACTTGTTTGATGGCGATGACAACTTGAGCACTGAGAAGATTAAGAAATGGCTGAGTGAATTAGGACAAAGTCCATTCTTTCGCCGCCTAAAAGCTGACGAACTCTCAATAACATGTGTAAGCTTTTTTCAATTGTAGTTAGTATATTTGTATTTTATTTTCAGCACAAGGAAAATGTCAGTGAAAAGGTGGCACAAAATGTCACAGCACTAATCGACTTCGAATCAATCTCTGTTCGCTTTATGGGACGGATGCAGCCGGGGTATATTTTTCAAAGCGAATAAATATTGCATCCTAAATGAATATTATAAATTCGTGTTCATCACAGTTCTCAATACAATATCAATATTAAGCATCCCACACACAGAAAAAAGGTCTTATAAGGCCCATAAGAAAGGGGGGTTCTTAACAAAAGGTCTTATATATAAGACATTTTGTTAAGAACCCCCAGGTCTTATGGGCCGTATGTAAGACCTTTTTTTCTGTGTGCATTCTCATTTATAACGAGGTTTTACTTATACTGAGGTTCTGTTTCAGTGTGCTGAACTTCGCACGGCTGTCAGGAAAGAAGTTTGAGAGCTTGGCATTGTATTATTTCTCCCTCGATTCGAAGAACATTCTTGCACTTCCAAGCATGCGATCACTTTCTCTATATGTAATAATTTCACCATCATTATTTTCCAAATCAAAATGTACAGAGTGAGAGCAAGGAAACATTCTTTTCATTACAATAATATGGAATATTTTAGGCGACTACAACTACAAAAGGTTTCTCGGACGATGAGTTATTGGAAATTGTTGGAGTAAAGCACAAACGTCTCTTACTTTCCGCGAACCTATCGGAGTTAACTACTCTGCATCATTTGATCGAGGTAAACTATTGTGGGACTTTCAGAGAGGAAAATGAGAACAATGGGGTTGCAAGGGCGTCGCAAGCAGATCTTGCCTGCGTAGTTATACGGGAAAACCCGTGAAAAAAAGATAAAATTATTTAAATAAACTTCTCAGGAGATCCGCTCGAGTGTGGTCCCTCGGGAGATTACTATCAACGTCGACGAGGATTATTGGGTCCGCTTTCTCGCTTCAATTGATCTGCGTGAAGAGGGAAACCGGCTTGTGGACTTCTCTGACCCGACTTCACACGATCCCTGTCTGGAATTTGATAGCTGGTTCCGGTATTTCCTCGACACTGACACTATTTATCTGGGATCACACGGGAGCAGTGGTAAGCGAAATGTCCTAATAAGCAATATGCGCAAGGAGATGACCGGTCGCCCCTTATGTTCCCTGAGTTTGTCAAGACTGATCTCTTAGCTCTGCAATAAGTAGCTATCTGTAGTGCGGTTATCATTGCCTTCAGTCACCATCCTTATCTGTCTACGCTTTATTGCCCAGGTTGGCTAGAATACTCATATTGAAGTATGTATGCACATACAAGCTATGTGACGATTGTATTTTTTGCTATGTTACAGTTTGCTGTATGCTATTAGTTTGTGTCAAGATACTGCTTCTTTCTTGCCCTCTCACATGTATGTTTGGACTATCAATCATTGCTAAATATAATGAAATGAAAGATGTCTCAACGTAACTCGACGTGTAAATATCGATGGTATGATTGAAAATGAGCTAACATAGTTTACATTAAAACACAATTTCTGCACTCGGCTGCTTTTTGGTGAAACTGGACTGATAAATTATTTATTGATTTAAAAAAATGTCGAAGATTATTTTAAAAGGCTCTATCGGAAGGCAAGAACTTCGTGTAGGTATTGTTACCAAAATTTTAAAGACTCTAAATGTTATGTACGGCGATGATTCACATTTTATTCGAATGCACTGATATGTGCGTATCGTCACTATGATGTTTGATCGTGTATAGGTTGAAGCGAGTGTGCTTGCGGACTGACTCATCCCCAAGCACTAAACGCAAGCGCTCGTAAAAATCGGTGACTCATCGCACAATCTCTCCTCCCTTTTGTCGCAAGCAAAGTGTGGTCAGCCGCTCTCTTCTTTTTGTCTTCGATTCAGAGATCAATAAACCGTAGTCAGTATGTTGAAGTTGCTATATGTCATTTGGGTATATCATCCTCCTCTTGCGTGGTAACTATTGACTCCACTTACTCATATTCATTTATTGCATTTTCCCTAATTTTTTGTATTCTTTTTCAGACTATGTTGACGCTCGAATCCCTTCCAGAAGAGAACATCTGCGCGATTCTCTCCAACCTTGATCATGACGATCGGATGAGAGTTCGCAAATGCAGCAAAACATTGAAAGACGCTATCGAACAGAGCGATCTTACGGTAGATCAAATTGATCTTGTCTTTGACAAGGTACGAGGTTTACACAGAGCGCAAATTTGTTTCTCCAAGATTTCGTTTCCTAGAGAACTATGATTCTCCACTTTCCTCTTTCCACAAGTCTCCCAAACAAGAAAGAGAGAGAGTGAGAAGGGTCGAGAAGGTAGTATCCCGGAATGTAAGAAGAAATTTTTAGGAATGGTCATCTCGTATATTTTTGAACAATGGACCTGTAATTGTTGCACAAAGAAATTGGAAGAGGGGGCATTGTTCAAAAAATTACGAAATGGCTGCTCCCAAAAAAAATACATTCCGGGATACTACCCTTCTTCGTTCGGTGGGAGAATATCTAGCGAGAGTGACCAGACTATTATCATTTTTTTTGTGCCAAAGTTACCGTAATTCCAGCAACGATCCAACAATGTTCAACTGGCCGTCCATTTCTTCTACTGCAATCTCACGTTGAGAGAGAAGGCCAACGAGAATCATGTCGAATCTTTTCGAAAATGGCTGTGCGATATAAGCAAGCAGTTGTTCTGCCGAGGTATTGACACCGACGAGCTTCATGTCAGCTGTGTGAGTTTTTTAAAGGCAAATATACACAGCGTCCAGTTGGCACCATGCCAAGAACATCTCTCGTTGTCTGACCCTCTAGTTTGGTGCGCTCTCTCATCATCTCTCTCTTTCTCTATCCGGTTCCCGCCGACTCTGTTTCGAATGCTGTGATATATGTTCATCAATGAAAATAAATGTACCACACTTACACTCTCGAATTGGTTACAATTTTTTTTGTCGTTAAGAGTGTTCGTATAATTTTGGGTCATAATTCAAAAAAAACGAATAAAGCGGAAACACGGTTTTTTTAAAATTGTTTTTTGATTTAAATCATTTCATTTGAAAACATTTTTTTTATAATAAAAATAAAATAATAATAAATAAAAATAATAAAGAAATAACGAATAATAAAAAAATAAGTTAGTTTCAGCACGATAGCCTAGTTGAGGAGTCAATTCTGCAAGACGTGACTGCCCTATTTGACTTCAGAACATTTGTTATAAAGTTGCACAACCGGGCGCAGCCGGGGTTAGTTTACACATTTTTTACACTATATTTTGAATTTTCTTATTTGGGAATAAAATATTTTCTATTTGATATATTTTTCAAAATTTTGTTTACAGCTTGATGAACTTTGTAAACCTGTCTGGGAAGCCTATCGATCGTCTTGAAACAATCGGTTTCGCTCCTGATCCGAGAGAGATAATTCAACTGCCGAGGATGTCTCGTCTTACCATGGACCAGGTAGAGAGAAAGAGAGAGAGAGAGATCAGTGCGCCGCGACGTATGCTTTTCGCTTGTTTCTGTTGTTGTTATTTCAATAATATCACTGCATGTGTCAGCCTCTAAGCTAGAAAAGTGCAAATACAAAAATAATACTGTAAATGGCGAGTTCACAAATACAATAAAATTCAGAAGTTTTCGGGAGTGACCGACGAGGAAGTGCTTGCTATTGCAAGAATCGGACATCAAGAAGTGGAGATTCCGGCCCATCTATCGCACACAACCACGATCTGTCGCGCGATTGAGGTACGCATTTGAAGATATTTTCTAAAAGGTTGTGACTTTCGAGAAAACTTAGCGAAATTGATTTCGAAGGCCCGGAAAACCTTTCTCCGATTGTTATATTGGAGTACGTAAAAGCCAACTTTGCAGATAGTTCGTTCGAACAAGTCCTCGAACAATAATTTGAAATTCAACCAAATAGAAGGGCTATGTTCAAATTTTTGTGCCATTAAAAAAATTAAGGAATTGATTAACTAATTTGAACATAATGCAACAAGTCTCTGGGATTCTCCGACTGTCCATGCCTGATTGTTTGCATACAATTGAAATTTGTTTCCAGATAGTTCGTTCGAACAAGTCCTCGAATCCACCAGTCTCCGATCTCTCCCTCGTTGTGCCCACTCCCTTCTACCATCGTTTTCTCTCGTCTATCGGCTTACGCGAAGAGGACAAGTTGATTGACGTCACCGACCCCGCTGCACCCGTAGTCTGGCTCGAGCTAAGCCAGGACGCGCGTTGGCGCGGCGCCGTTCGCTACTTCCTAGATACCGGAGACGGCTTTCTGCTGATTGTTGGAGATGATGAGAAGAGGGTAGTGGCGATTGACAATAGATCAGTGGATTTCGATGATTGTCTTTGTCATAAGCTCGATCTGTCCAGGGTATACGCCCAGATTAAGCCGTGATCGCACCCACACTTGCCATGGATATCTATTTAATTGTTTTCACCCATTTTGTGTAAATGTTAAAGTGCAATAAACCATTATTATTTTCTTGAGACGAAAATATTTTATGAACTTTCCACGCGATAACTCGAGGTCCGATCAGTAACTTTTATACATCCAATGAGCGTTGACATCTTTTGAGTTCGGATTTGTTTTGGATCTGTCAGTTTGCGATTACATTGGATCATGAGCTAGCCACAAACGCCTGGGCGTCCTACTGAGAAGGGCAGAGGTATAAGAGAGCTGTAGAGATATAGAGAAAGAAAGAGAGAGGCATAGAGATAAAAAAAGAAAGAGAGAAACATGTGAGTAGCAATCATGTCTCTCGATTACAACTGCTCTCTCTCTCCTTGTCCTATGTCTCATCGCTAGTTCGCGTGGCGCTTTTTCACTGTGTGTGAAACGATTGATTGGTTACACTTGCTATGAATAGTATGCACCCAATGCCGGGCGTTCCCTTTCAACTGATAACGCGAGTAAATCTCTCTCTCTTTTTTCTTTGATCTCTCTCTCTTTTCTCACCTTATCACTCACAGCCCACGCTGATCGCGCAATCTACGCACACTTCTCGTCAAAATGGCGAGAAGGCCAAGAATCATCAAGGCAAGTTTTTTTTCCTATCAACGCGTCTAAATTTATTCGTAGCTATGTTAATATGGGGTAATTGTAAAGTTCACCGTTCACTGACTGGCTTAGGCTCGTGAACGCCCGACTGGTGAACGGTGAACGTTCACCTGCCCGTGAACTTTACAATTTGCCGTTAATATGTTCTTCCAGTTCTGTGGGTTTCCGATGGAATCTCTACCGATGGAGATTATTTCCCAAATTGTCTCCCACATCTACATTTCCGATCGAAAAACAGTTCGACAATGCAGCAAAACCATGAGAGCAGCTGTGGACCAAAGCGATCTTACAATAGATTCGCTTTTACTATACTTGCGTAGAGTAAGTTGATCTTACTATAGATGATTATGGACAACGATCTTATTATAAATGATATTTGTCTCTCCTTCGATGAGGCGAGTTATTCAGCATATGTATTTTCTCATACAAAAAATAGAAGCACATTAAGAAAATTATAAAACATTGTCTCAATATTTTCGCGATAAATTCCTCCACTTATAGGAAATCATTGTGTCTGTCTGTCTGTCTGTCTGTCTGTCTGTCTGTTTTTTTTCCGTACGCGTGAAAAACATTTTTTTCCGCATTTTCCTTATATTTCGCTTCAAAATCGCGCTATCTTCTCAGATCCTTTTCCATATGATAACTGACCAGAATAGCTTTCAAATTTTACAAAATTCAATTAGCCAAATCCATGGCCAAGTGGGTTACGCGCTGGACTAGCAATCCGACCGACGCAGGTTCGACCCTCGCCGCGGGCAAACCTTTTGCCGCATTTTTCGCGAGTGCCAGAAACCGTTCTAGCACGTTTTCGAGCACCGTGAAACACGTTTTCACTTGTTTTGCCGAGTTTTAATCGCGTGACGGAACTTTTCGTGTTTTGCTATAAATCGCTTCAAACTCAATCAATCTTCCCAGATCCTTTTGCATAGGATAACCGACCAGAATACCTTTCACATTTTACAAAATGTAATTAACCAAATCCATAGCCAAGTGGGTTACGAGCCAAACTTTGAATCCGAGACCCCCAGGTTCGACCCCCTCCGCGGGCAAACATTTTGCCGCATTTTTCGCAAGTGCCAGAAACCGTTCTAGCACCTTTTTGAGTACCGTAAAACGCGTTTTCACCTGTTTTGCCGAGTTTTAACTTGAAAAATCGAAAATTTCGAAAAGTTCCCAATTGATTCGCAGAGCGTGGGGAATCACAGGAAAAGTGTTTTGCGATGTCAGAAACGTGTCTGAACGTGTTCTAACACGTTTTAACGTGAAATATCGAAAATTTCGAAAAGTTCCTAATTGATTCGCAGAGCGTAGGGGATCACAGGAAAAGTGTTTTGCGATGTCGGAAACGTTTTCGAACACATCAGGGAAATCAACACACGGTATCCTGCGTTTCCGTTGAGAAATGCTCGTGAGGCTGAGAGCGATCGAAAAAAGTTGCCACGGAGCCACGAAGTGGCGTAGTGGCAACTTTTTTCGATCGCTCTCAGCCTCACGAGCATTTTGCAACGGAATAAGCCAGTACTCTTTCTAGAGATTAACATTCCCCATACCAACTTCCCACCTGGACTGTTCCTGGAGCCGGCTACCGAGTCCACCTCCCTGATCCGAACCTGAAGCCGGCTACAGAGCTCCCCCTGAACCGAGCCTGAAGTAGGTTGCCAAGGTCCCCCTGAACCGAACCTTAATCAGGCTGCCGAGCTCCCCCTGGACTGAACCTGGAGCAGGCTACCGAGCTGTCCCTGGACCGAACCTGGAGCAGGCTACCGAGCTTCCCCTGGACCGAACCTGGAGCAGGCTACCGAGCTCCCCCTGGACCGAACCTGCACCCAGAACTATGCATAGAGCGTAGTGTACGCATAGAGCGTAGTGTTTTTAACCTCAACACATCCCGGCTAGTTGGAATATAAAATGAATTATGCTCTTCGCTCCGTAGATTCATGCGAAACTCAAGCTTCTTTGCCAGCTAGAAAAAAATGTTGGTTTACGTAGACCCATTTCTGGAGAAAGAGACGTCACCAGCGTAGATTGAAAACAATTCAGTCGAAACTGGAAGTGGCAATGCACTCAGTTCGCATGTATGCCACATTCGAAAGCGCCGATCACGTCAATTATGCGGAATCCTTTCAACAATGGCTGATTACAGGTAGACCTCAAAAAGTTATAAGTTGCATACGTTTTAGATTCAAAATACTATCGTCAAAGATCTAAAATTACACGCCGACATACCAAAACGACTAAAAGTTAGACTACAATAGTTTGTTACCAATAATTTTTGCGTGCTCCAATCACTTTCGTGTGAGAAGTGGCATTCCGTGGACTAGAAGCCACGTGCACATGATTCCAAAACTACAGAGCAGGGTTAGCGCGAGAGAGTGTACAAAAGTGAGAGAGTCCCTCTCGATTTCACACTCTCTCTCACTCCAAAGGCTTTTCTGTATGGTTGACCGGCCTGTGGAATGATGTGCGTGGGGACACTCGATACAAGTCCGACCAAAATACCAAATCTACAATATGCTTTTGATAATTGTTCCCTATGCACAGTTCGACAACGTCTATTCTTCCGTCGTTTCCACGTAAAACAACTACAAATAGAATGCGTGAGTTTCGGAATTAATGATTTGTTTGACCCATAGTCAAGGTTAAAGAAGTACAAGGGGTTTAACGTTAAAAATACATGCTGTTTCACAAATATCATTTACCGACCCTGGTAGAAGTTGCAGAAATGGAACAGGGGTGAGAGAGCGTGCAGAACGTTTTCGGATCCCATTTTGGAGGATCCGGGTCGCAATCATTAATCCACAGTATCATGACTTTGACCGAAATAGTGCACAAACAAAACGTGGTGTACTACAGTACTTTTCGTTCAAGCACGATGATTTAAAGCGAAATGTTCTCTAACGACGAAAGTAAGCTAGTGCGCAACCAGTGTCTAGAGGAAACTGCTGATGGTAACAGTGAAAAAAGGCATTACTTTTTAGAGAAGAAATGTGAACACTTTCTTCACTTTTAGAATGATCAACCAGTGGAAGGATCTCTTCTTGAAAGGATAAAAGCTCAGTTCGAGTTCGATGCGATCTTTCTCCGATTCAACTATCGGAACCAGCCCAGGTCCGCGTCCCTGAGGATTAAAACCTCCAGAAAGGGGTCTACTGTAGTCTCTGTCCTTCTTGACTCTTGACTGGAGGTTTGAACTATCATCTAAATCTCTGTTTTTCGAGTTGATTTCGTTTCCAGTCGAGCTTGAAATTAGGGTAAATAATTAGATCAACTCACTGCATTTCAAACACTCACCAATAGAGACCGCCCTAGATACTACGCGAAATGAAGATATCTAATCCAATCATTTACCCCTCATTTTAAACTCTAGTTTTCAGCGTGATGACATTTGCGTGGCGGTCAAATAAACGCTGGCATCGATACGAAACTTCCGAGTTCATGCCGGATCCTCAGGAAGTACTTGCACTACCGACCATGACTTGTATGTTTGTGCAGGTACAGCGTTTGAGTTGAAGGTTCAGGGGCAAAAGAAATTTTTAGAGAATCGATGACGACCCAACTCATGGATTCTCTGACGTGCAAGCATTAGAAATCGCCAGGAAGGAACACAATAACGTTTCTTACCCTGCCGCTTTCTCAGATCCAGCCACCACAAGTCGTCTGATAGAGGTAATACCGTTTTAACGCCATTTCAACACTCCCGAAAGGGGTTAGCAGCTGGATAGTGTGTGATATTGTCTCTCACTTCTAACCCCATTCTGGACGTGACGCCTGCATGTGAAATAATGTAGATTGTCACAGATGATTTTGACAAGCAGCCGAAATCAGCATATGACCGTCTACGTTACCCTCGAGTATTTACACCATTTTCTGGCTTCAATCGGTTTGCTTAATTCACAAATTTAATTTATCTAAGTATACATATTTAAGGCTTACGTGAAGAGGAGAAGAAATTGCTGGATGTAAGCGATCCAGACTCGCCCGTTGTTTTGTTGAAACTTAAAGGAATCGGTGAATACTACCTAACTACCGGCTCTGGTTACGTCCGCATCATTTCTTTCTATAAGAAAATACTAATCGACAACGGGCCGATTAAATATAACGACAGTCCCTCGCATCCCATTGAGCTGTCGAGATTGTGCGCTCATTAGTAAGCTACTATCGTATGTCTGGCAAATGTTTCATCCATGTTTTTACATGTGAGAGCAACAAGCTGCACCCAGAATGAATATACTCAATATTGTGTGTATCATATACTCGGTGTCTCATCGTAGTATATTCTATTCTCTGTGTAGTTGATGTCACCGACAATATTCTAGCCTTGTTCGATACTTCCTAGATACCGGAGACGGCTTTGATTGTTGGAGATGATGAGAGGCGTGTAGTGGCGATTGACAAGAGATCAGTGGATTTTGACGACACTCCTTGTCACACCCAGAATGAATATATTTTCCATTGAGTATATTCTATACTGCTCATGAGATATGACACCGAGTATATGATATACTCAATATTGAGTATATTCTCTCGTTTTCGCACGCTCTCTCGACGCGCGAATATACTCAATGTGTTGAGTATATCATATGCTCGGTGTCTCATCTTAGTATATTCATTCTCTGTGTAGTTGATGTCACCGACAATATTCTAGCCTTGTTCGATACTTCCTAGATACCGGAGACGGCTTTGATTGTTGGAGATGATGAGAGGCGTGTAGAGATCAGTGGATTTTGACGACACTCCTTGTCACACCCAGAATGAATATACTTACCATTGAGTATATTCTATACTGCTCATGAGATATGACACCGAGTATATGATATACTCAATATTGAGTATATTCTCTCGTCTTTGAAAGGTAACTAAACAACTACCGGCATAACAGGGAAATTGACCGTTCTTCTTAGAGAGAGTGAGAAAGTGAGAGCAGGGAATGAAGAGTGTGGGGTGTAATTTCCCTCTTATGCGGGTAGTTGTTTAATTGTCTTTCAAAGTTTACTTCTTGTCATAAGGCCGATTTGGCCAGAGTGTACGCCCAGATTAAAAGGTGCTCGCACCCCAATGACCCTCCTCCGCTTTTCACCCACTCATTTTGGGTTCCATTTTAGTTTGTTTGCATTCTAATTTTTATACTATATTCGCTCTGTTTGTGTTGGTGCAAAATGAATAAATATAAATAAATAAATAAATATGCAAAATAAATAAAAACATAGTTCTGTGTCGAAGTAGTGCGAATTTCCAGGTCCGAAGTGCTACAGTTTTCATATTTCTGGCAGATATCTTCCGAGTTTCAATTTGTTGACTACTATAGGTGGTCAGTCGAAAAGCCGGAATGAGAGGGAGAACAAAGGAGAACAAAGGATTGAACCGGAACGAATTGGAACGGAACCTTTGTTCGACATTATTTCAGACAAAGACATTTTTTCGACTGATCATCTCTATTGATTACGTCACCATCTGCAATTAGATTAGATTAAAACTAACCTTCATTGGTATGTCACTTTGATGTTGGCTACTCAGATAAAAGTTTCGCTAATTATCAATTTGATTGATGATTCGCGCTTGCTGAGATCTAGTGCAAGAAGGGAGAGGAGAGATAGAGAGAGCCACAATCAGCTATCTCGATTACAACAACTCTCTCTATTTCACGGCGCCTCACTAAAACTCTATGCGAGACGCGATTGAATGTGGATTCTCACTTGCAATAGCGCGAACCAACTAGCGGGCGTTTCCCTTCCACTGATAACGAGGGTGACAAATTTCTTTCTCTCTCTCTCTCTCTCTCTCTCTCTCTCTCTCTTTTCTCACCTTATCACTCACAGCCCACGCTCATCGCTCAATCTACGCACACTTTTCGTCAAAATGGCGAGAAAGCCAAGAATCTTCAAGGTTCTTCTTCTGTAATTTTTTTGTCGCTATGCAATTGTGTTCTTCCAGTTCTGTGGGTTTCCGCTGGAATCTCTTCCGATGGAAAAATTAAAAGTAGTAAGCGGGGATTTTTGCCAAATAATTCCGGTTCGTGTATGAGCGAATTGCCCAACGTGAATTCGTAACCTTTTTTTTTTAAATTTTTATGAATTTTGTTTATTATCACTATCTTTACAGGGACAATTTTCGAAGCTCACAAAACACTTCACCATCAGTCCTTTAGGACGTCGATATTGTGAAGTGAAGACGCGAAACAAAAAAATGGAGAGACTCAAACTGATTGTGAGTGAGAAGTAATATGAAACAATGCAATGATGAAACATTTACGATACAAACGATAGTATAATATTTTAGTGCTGGCCACACAATCTCGACAGCTCAATGGGATGTGAGGGACAGTCGTATTTAATCGGCCCGTTGTCGATTCGTATTTTCTTATAGAAAGAATTATAGAAAGAGATGCAGACGTAACCAGAGCCGGTAGTTAGGTAGTATTCACCACGTCCTTTGAAATTCAACAAAACAACGGGCGAGTCAGGATCGGTAATATCCAGCAATTTCTTCTCCTCTTCACGGAAGCCTTAAATATGTATACTTAGATAAATTAAATTTGTAAATTAAACAAACCGATTGAAGCCAAAAATTGGTGTAAATATTCGTGGGGGACCGAGACGGCCATATGCTGATTTCGGCTGCTTGTCAAAATCATCTGTAATTTTCTAGTTCATTTCTTTTTTTTCCACTTCAAGTCGATTACACCTCCAGAAAGGAGATAGCAGTGAGAAAAGGAATACTATTAAATGTTCTCTGTATAACACATACTCTATCTCTGCTAACCCCTTTCTGTTGAGTTGAAGTCATGCCAAAGCGATAATACCTCTATCAGACGACTTATAGTGGCTGTATGTTTGAAAATCGCTGGGAAAAGAACATTTTTGTGTTCCTTTCTGGCCAATTCTATTGCTTGACGGTCAGAGAACCCTTGCGACGGATCGTCATCAATGCTCTGAAAAAAATATACTTATTGGGATAGTTTGAAATCCGCATGAATCCTTAACATATTTGTCAATGAATCATGCAGGGACTGTATCTTTCCCTGGAGGACAATAGAAGGAATTAGACAAAGACAGACAGAGAGAGAGACAGAGAGAGACAGAGAGAGAGATATAGAGCATGCTAAAGCCATGATCATAAGGCTGAGCTACCTGCATAAACACACAAGGCATGGTCGGTAGTGCAATGACTTCCTGAGGGTCCGGCAAGAACTCGGAAGTATGGTATCGATGCCAGCGTTTATTTGACTGCCGCGCGAAATCCATCACACTGACAGTAAAATCACTTCTCGATAAAAGGCAATCAGCTAGCAAAGATACAATCAAAAGACCAGCCTCTGAAAGGGCTAGCATTTGAAATCAGGGGTATAACGGTATACCATTAGGTGAATAACATGAAAATCAAACGATTTCGCGAAAAATTGTGCGAGAAATGAGAAGTGTGTTGTGGATTAGTTGCATCGTTATTTTTAAAAGTAAAGTCAGGGCCGATACATTTTTCTGTAAATTTTAATCTCTTGGGACGCTGACCTCGGCTGGTTCAGGTCGTAGAATCGAAGATCGATTTTTTCGAAATCGAACTGAGCTTTCGAACTGCTTATCCTTTCTAGAAGAGATCCGTCGACTGGTTGACGATACTAAAAGAGAAGAAAGTGTTCGCGCCTACTCTAATTATAATAATCAGCATCGCGAATAATAGTTGAGACCCGGAACCTCAAAAATGGGATCGGAAACCGATTTGTGCACGCTCTCTCTCGAAAAAATAATTTTCAAGAAACACAATGTATTTTAAAAGTAAACCCTTTCACTGCTCTTTCTTTGAACATGTGTCAAGCAAATAATAAATATCGAAACAAACACAGTCTATGCGTAGTTGCTCCACGAGTAAACGACGGAACGAGCGACGTTGTTGAACTGTGGCATGAGAACAATTATCAGAATCATATTTTTATTAGGCATTTGGTAGGATTTGTAGCATGTGTCGACACGCGGCTACTAGTGTAAAGGAAAGGCATGGCCGACGCCCAAAAGGCATAGTGCGAGATAGAGGAGCGCAGTCATCGGGGGTATAGCTCAGTGGTAGAGCATTCCTCTAGCTAGCGGAAGGTCGTTGATTCGAATCCTTCTGTCTCCAGTTTCTTTTGCCTACTCCTCTGACGTTAAAACACTAGTCCGACGACAGAGAACGTGACTGTTCATACAAAGCACATAATTGGAAAGAGATTCGGCGAGAACGAGTTAGATAAAGAGAGAGAGAGCGCGTAAAACGAGAGGGTCAGACAAAGAGAGACATTCTTGGCATGGTGCAAACTGGATGTTGTGAGTGTGCAAAAGTGAGTGGCGTCTACCACTGCAGTCTAATTCTTAATCGTTTCGGTATGAGCGTTTCGTTTTCCACACTTTGGCAATAAGTTTTTTTTTCAGACTAAAATGCAGCTTTTGGAAAAAAAATGCAGCAGTATCTTTTGGTGGTCTACCTGTAATCATCCATTGTTGAAAGGATTCCGCATAAGCGACGTCAGAGTCGCCCTCGAGTCGCCAGTCATATATATTAAGTGATTCAATTGTCACTCCCTTATACGACTGAAATGTTTTTGATGTGCACGATTTCTCCAGAAATGAGTACGCAAACTGTTTTTTTTCGGCAAACAAACGAAATTGGAATTTTCACCTATCAAAATCAAATTTTTACAACGTTTCGCCTAAAGGTACAGAACGTACAACATATTGCTGCATTATATATATATATATATATATATATATATATATTTCATATTTATATTCTACGAGCATATATTTCTTATTTATACTTAAAGGGACCAGGCAGTCAAAAAATAAGTTATTTTTTAAATAAAAGAAAATTCTGTTCCCGGAAGAATGCTAGAAACCGCATATTTTTTGCGATTTTTTTGAAATTAGTTATGAATTTTCAAAGTTTCGCTTTTTCACAACAGCGGGTTACGGTAGCAACTACACCACAATTAGTATCTCTAAAACCAACTACTTTGACGGAATGTGGTTGTGTTCATTCAGTCCGGGGGTGGTCAAACCCTCGACAATCCTGTTTTTGCAATAATATCAAATCATCAGAGGAAATTAAACAGCTTTCTGTCTTTTCGGAAATAGGCGACGCACCGTTCCAGAGTCTAATTTCAAATTAAAATTACTAATTTTAAAAAAAATGCTAAAAATGTAATTTTTTCTTCATTCTCCATTAGATGATAGTGAGAAAAGCTGAATAAAAAATAATGAGAATGAAAAATAAATTTTTGGAGGCTGCCTGGTCCCTTTAAGAAAATTTTTTATTATCTTCCTAAATTGTATTTAATTATGAATGAAATGGGATATGAACATTTAAAACTCGCCCCATCGAAGACGAGACACATTTTATATATAATAAGATCGCTTTGGTCCACAGCTGCTTTCATGGTTTTGCTGCATTGCCGAAGTGTTATTCGATCTTCAATGCGGAAATTGGAGATAATTCGGTAAAGAATTTCCATCGGAAGAGATTCCAGCGGAAACCCACAGAACTGGAAGAACACAATTGCATAGCGACAAAAAAATTACACAAGAAGAACCTTGAATATTCTTGGCTTTCTCGCCATTTTGACGAGAATTGTGCGTAGATTGAGCGATCAGCGTGGGCTGTTAGTGATAAAGTGAGAAAAGAGAGAGAGAGAGATAGAGAGATAGAGAGAGATAGAGAGAGACAGAGAGAGATAGAGAGAGAGAGAAAGAAATTTGTCACCCTCTTATCAGTGGAAGGGAAACGCCCGCTAGTTGGTTCGCGCTTTCGCAAGTGAGAACCAACATTCAATCGCGTCTCGCATAGAGTTTTAGTGAGGCGCCGTGAAATAGAGAGAGTTGTTGTAATCGAGATAGCTGATTGTGGCTCTCTCTATCTCTCCCCTCCCTTCTTGCACTAGATCTCAGCAAGCGCGAATTATCAATCAAATTGATAATTAGCGAAACTGGTATCTGAGTAGCCAACATCAAAGTGACATACCAATGAAGGTTAGTTTTTAATCCAATGTAATTGCAGATGGTGACGTAGTCAATAGAGATGATCAGTCGAAAACACACTCACACCCGGGCACCCATCCCCAGCGTCGACCGCACAACCCCCAGCCACAAACACACAGAGTGAGGGAGACGAACAGAGACCGGACTTAGATCTTAGATAAGATCCGGCCAATCCACTGTTTTTAGGCTATATCTGGATACCCGATCGAGCAATCGAAAAAGTTTGAACACATACTATAGCTATATTTGCACAAATAATCTAATCGATAACTTTTCAATGCGCTGTCGTTGTTGGTACGGCAAATCTGGAAAATTGCCTGCGTCTATGGAAAAAGTGCAAGCGCATACCTTTACAGGAGATGTGCCAAACCCATACCGGCTTGTGTTTTAAATCAGGGGAAACATCGATGTCTGCGAACGGAGTTATGATTTTTCTCCCGAGGCAGTTTGAGGCAAAAAAAAGCTGTCAGAAGGGAGAATTGCGCGATTTGCATGTAATTCTCCTCTCATTCTCGACCGCCCGGATCTGCTAGGTGTCTGGAAGTGCGAAATGAGAGGGGAATCATATGCAAATAGCGCAATTCTCCTCTCTGAGTGTAGTTTTGCGTGTAAATACCGATATTTCTCTCGCTCAAGCCATTCTGGCTTTCGCGGTACCTACAAGTCCCCAACACCCACCACCCCTAGATACACTCGTTGGTTTAACGAGGGGAGAGATAATATGATGGTTCTTAATTGTCTTTATGTTGCAGGATCGCGAGGACAGGAATCGCTCAGGGCCGACGAGGAAGGACGCCAGAAGACTTTTTAGGCTCCGTAGGCTTCCGTCCCCTCCAGCCCCAATTTCCACCTTTTTTTTCTTACCCGTTCGTGATTGTCAGTTTACATAAGTTTTTTGACTACTCTCATCTTTGTTACTTATTTTGTCGGTAGGTGCTTAGCGCCCTGATAAAGCCAATCACCTCAAGGTGTTTTAACGCAAAACAGAGTTTACCCCGTAGTGACGGAGAGAGTGAAACGATCGAAGGAGGGAAGGGGTAAGGGCTGTTTTTGCCTCAAATTGCCTCGGTAGAAAAATCATAACTCAGTTCGCAGACATCGGAGTTTCCCCTAATTTAAAACACAAGCCAGCACAGGGTTGGTACACCTCTTATAAATGTATGCGCTCGCACTTTTTCCTTAGACACTGGCAATTTTATAAATTTGACGAACCAAGAGAAATTGCGCATTTCCAACTTATCCACAAGATTCCTTATACAAATTGAGCTAGAGTCTCTGTTGAAACTTTTTCGACTGCTCGATCGGGTATCCAGATATAGCCTAAAAACCGTGATTTGGCCGGATCTTCGGAGCTTAAAATCGAGCTCCAGTTCAATTTGCATATCATGACACCACTTTGATCAGCATATCAAACTGTACCGGGAACCATTGTTTCCTCAGACATTGACTTTTTGGCTGTACCGAAGTTTGTCCGACTTTTGTTCGACAATTACGCAATCGGCCTCATATCTGATCATGGAGCAAGAGCTCTCGAATAAGCCCGAGCACGAGGTTTTTGACAGCATCCACGAGAGGCCGGACATACCCCACGGACGGCTTTTTGCAACCTATCCCAATAACTTGGGGGTGAGGTTGGTATCACGAATGCTGATATTTGGCTAAGTAACTAAGGTTCTGGGTCTCACACGGAAAAAAGAGATGGTCAAAAAAATTAGAAAAAAATTCGTTGAAATGGTGTCGAAATAGGTTATAAGATGGCAATGGTGAAGCGCTCTGACATTTGCTCCACGATCAGATAGGATCTCTTCATTCTCTCATTATGCACGCAAACTCCGCCCATAGCTAGAGAGTGCCCACATTCTGACCCTCAACCGTTTTGGTTTTCGAGCTGTAGCGCGGCTTAGAGACAAGATATCTACAAACGGCAAAGAGTATGATGTTTGTGAGACCTGAGCGGTTCATCTGAACACACTTTCTACCACTTGGCATGAAATTGACAGATCACGTTGCGGCCCCTAGTTATAAATGACGGCAAAATAATGAAAATAAAATGCGGATGAAAATTGGGACCAACTGTTTCGTAATCGATAAAAAATCTTTTTTGAAGCAGCCTGAAAAGGCGAAATGTGTGAAGTTCGCCGCTTTACCCTGTTCGGCAATGCGCATTGAATTGCCTGCGGTAAAGAATACTAGACGTAGTTTTTGCTGTAGATTTGGAAAATGTTAATATATTGTGGGAACGTGTGAAAAAATTTTCAGGAGAGCGAAAAAGCGATGAAAAATGAGTTTTTCGACCTTTTGCCGATGTCTGATCACTTTCAAAGTGGTTTTATTTGTATTTTTTTCGCAAAATACATTTAGAACGCCTATAAAAATCTACTTTTTCGAATGGTAAAAAAATCGATGTCGGAAGGCCGGGTTACTTTAACTTTTCGGGGCGGGGCCCAGAACCTTAGTTACTTGGCAAAATATCAGCACTAGTGATACTGACTTCACCCCCAAGTTATTGGGATAGGTTGCAAAAACGCCATCCGTGGACCCTCCTCCTTAGCCCCGGTCTCTCGTGGATGCTCTCTTATAGTGAAAAATTAAACTTGTGCTACTCATCCGCTGTTTTTCGCCCCTTCCATGAGCGTCGAGTGGGCGGAGCTTGCGCTGGCTAACAAGGGAAGGGCAAAAGTCGGCGGAGCTCGAATGACAAATTGACTTTATGAGACAATATCTGAGTCGATTGAGTTTCTCTCAACAGTGACCGTACAAGCGAAAATTAACCTATGCTAAAAAGGTGCTCCTAGGGTAAACATTGACCGTAGAGACCGAAAATGACCATAAGAAGTTTCATAGATCAAACCCGGCTGAGATATGTTTCACCATACTTCGAAAAGTGAAATTTTCAACTTTGGTTAAACGCATCCAAAACCCTTATATAGCTATATTTTCTGAAAGCTCTCCTTCCAAGGAGTGTTTCTTCTCTTACAGCTAAGTTTATATCTGTTCTTAGAAAAAAGTTGTGGTCGTTTGAAAAGTAAAAATGGAATTTTTGGTATTCCATCGTTGTCTAGAGCACTTCTAATTATTTTCATTCGATTGCGCGTGGAAAATTACCCCCGTACGCTGAAAATAAGCAAAATTCATTACGTGGTACGGATCGAAAATTCCCAGTGAAAAGCGAATGTCTCACCCTATCACGCGGCGCGTTTTCCAAAGAAGTAAACAACATTGCTGCAATAAGGCTCATAATGACATAATTGATGCGTAAACATGATTTCCATCAAAATCATTCGGAATTTCACTATAAATTACAATTTTCAACAATTTCGTGAAATTTCAGATTTAAATATCTTATGATCTGATATGGATACGAAAAGCTCAGCAACAAAATTGCTGGTATAGTTATCGTTTCAGACATGCACCTGGTAAATATTTCTCACTCTGGAGTAAGTGGAAAATGCATGCAATTTCTTTTTCCTGATTTTTCCCTTCGGTATCAAGAGCCCAGCCCGGTAAGAACCGAGCACTGCCGGACATCCGCGCCAGGAATTTCGATTTGCCCCATAATTCTCAGACCATGGAAGTATTCCAGAACACTATTCACATAAGTATTCGAATTTGTGCCCGGAGGCTCAATCCCGGCTCGCCGAGGCGAAACTGGCCGCTACTGGCGAAAATTGATTTTTTCAATCCATGAGCTAGGATCAATTTTTGTTCGGCAACATTTTAGGCATGGAAAGGCCCCCAATATTTTCATGAGGCACATTGTCGCGCAGCAAAAAAAGGATTGTTGGTGGATTACATATTGCGTACCATAATGAGACAAATCGATTTTTTTCATTTCAAAACCTCATCATGAAAAAATAGAACTCTGAAATTCGTTCATCTCATAGAATTATTCTGCATTCATGGTACTACATTTACTGAAAAGTATCAAATTTATCCATCCAGGCAAAAAATATTCTTCTAAAAAAACCATGACCGGGTCACGGGCCAAAATATAGAAATATAACGTTCACAAATCATTAATCCCATATTGACTCATGTATCTTACTCTTGCAAACGTTCTCTATTCGCACTCTAATGAAACTTTAGTGACTTCAACTCGTAGCACGAAACGAAAAATTATTTCTTTTTTTTTGGATTCAGTGTGTATGCCTAAAATGTTGCCGAACAAAAATTGATCCTAGCTCATGGATTAAAAAAATCAATTTTCGCCAGTAGCGGCCAGTTTCGCCTCGGCGAACCGGGATTGAGCCTCCGGGCACAAATTCAAATACTTATGTGAATAGTGTTCTGGAATACTTCCATGGTCTGAGAATTATGGGGCTAATCGAAATTCCTGGCGCGGATGTCCGGCAGTGCTCAGTTCTTACTATTGTTGGCTAAACGGTTGCGGTTTTGCGGAATGCAATAGGCTCCGCCCACAATTTCATTACGCAATTCTGAGGGAAATATATTCGGCGCCGCAATGAATTGCATTACGCAATTCGGGGGAGGGGGGATCTATTCGGCGCCGAATAGATTTTCCGATCAAAGATAATCATTCAAACGCAATTTTTTGTGAATTTATTTAGTGAATTTCACACTTCAAAGGGATGAATAATTTGTCACTTAGTTATTTTCATCACAGCGCAGTAAAGGCAAAAAATCAAACAGCTTTTCTGCTAGGTTCCTCATCAGACGCGACCCTGCCCCTGGGAAGGTTTTCTCATTCGCACCTATCAATGAGGGCGAAAGAAACACACGAAAAACAGCATCTAAATGCTGGTCTGTGATCGGAAAATCTATTAGGCGCCGAATAGATACCACCTCGAATTGCGTAATGCAATTATATGCGGCGCCGAATAGATTTCCCCCAGAATTGCGTAATGCAATTGTGGGCGGAGCCTATTGCATTCCGCAAAGGAGAAGGGGCGGAATTGCATTACGCAAAAGACGAATAGCCAACACTAGTTCTTACCGGGCTGGGCTCTTGATACCGAAGGGAAAAATCTGGAAAAAGAAATAGCATGCATTTTCCACTTGCTCCAGAGTGAGAAATATTTACCAGGTGCATGTCTGAAACGATAACTATACCAGCAATTTTGTTGCTGAGCTTTTCGTATCCATATCCATATAAGATATTTAAATCTGAAATTTCACGAAATTGTTGAAAATTGTAATTTATAGTGAAATTCCGAATGATTTTGATGGAAATCATGTTTACGCATCAATTATGTCATTATGAACCTTATTGCAGCAATGTTGTTTACTTCTTTGGAAAACGCGCCGCGTGATGCGGTGAGACATCCGCTTTTCACTGGGAATTTTCGATCCGTACCACGTAATGAATTTTGCTTATTTTAAGCGTACGAGGGTAATTTTCCACGCGCAATCGAATGAAAATAATTAGAAGTGCTCTAGACAACGATGGAATACCAAAAATTTCATTTTTACTTTTCAAACGACCACAACTTTTTTCTAAGAACAGATATAAAATTAGCTGTAAGAGAAGAAACACTCCTTGGAAGGAGAGCTTTCAGAAAATATAGCTATGTAAGGGGTTTGGATGCGTTTAACCAAAGTTGAAAATTTCACTTTTCGAGGTATGGTGAAACATATCTCAGCCGGGTTTGATCTATGAAACTTTTTATTGTCATTTTCGGTCTCCACGGTCAATGTTTACCCTAGGAGCACCTTTTTAGCATAGGTTACTTTTCGCTTGTACGACCATATCTCGATCGACTCAGATATTCTCTCTTATAGGTAAATTGGTACCCCCAGGGGATGCACAAAACCAGTTTCAGAAGTTTCACCTAAGACCCCCTAAGACACTAAAATCGTTACTGAAGTTGTGTAGAAACGCCTTTGGCTGGGCACTAATATACGCTCTAACATGTTCTAACGTCAAGTATCTTGGCAAAATGTTCATTATCCACTCGCATATGTATTATAATTATAATGCGGTGCTAACTACGTCAAATTCCCTTTGCGGTAGGAGGTAAGAAGCAAAACATTGCTTCGGGGGAGGGTGCACGAGGGAGACTTCAATCACGATTGTAGTGCCTTAGGGGGTCTTAGGTGAAACTTTTGAAACTTGTTTTGTGCATCCCCTGGGGGTACCTATTAACTTATAAGGTCAGTTTGTCATTCGAGCTCCGCAGACTTTTGCCCTTTCCTTGTAAGTATGAGAATCTTTTTCGTCAAAAGTGCTAAATGATATTATTGAAATAGTGCATATTATATGTATTTAAATAGATTTAATTGTTTTTTTGACTGCTCAACGATCGTCTGGTAAGAAACCATGGATATCCATGCAGAGCTCTTGAAATACATTGTGTACATTCGATAAACTTATAGTGGTTTTGGCTTCTTGAAAATTTTCCTCCTTTTGGTGACACTCCTCTCTTCTTATCTTTTCACGCTAGGGATTGGTGAATCAGCACACCACTCTCTTCAATAATCGTGCCACCTTCTCCGCTCTCGTCCCGTAATGGTTAGTTTTTGTTATTTCCCATATTTTTAAAATTTTATTTTGCTGAATTTACCGCTTGAATGGTCGAAATCGAAAAGAACAATGCGTCTCAATGATGTCTTTTTCGAATCTTCCTTCGTTTTCAAACAATGGCTATTTCAAGTGCTCAACGCTATCATTTTTCTATTTTTTTGCGCTTGCTTATGATATGTTTCCAGCCTCATCACCTGACGCTAGAAGACCTCCCAAACGAAAACATTTACCAAATTCTGTCCAACATCGGTTTGCAAGATCGAAAGAGAGTTCGTCTATGCAGTACAACTCTGAAGGAAGCAGTTCAACAAAGCGATCTTTCTGTTGAGCTCCTCGTGCTGCGTTTTGGAGAGGTAAATACTTCGGCTATATCTAGCACCCTATTTCTCCAGAGAACCCTTAGTGTTGGCTCCTCTAGAAAGAGAAAATAGATGGAGAGATAAAGCGTAAATTAAAGTGCTATGAAAATATGCTTATTTCTATGTTTATGCAGATTTCGTTGATCAAACAATTAAGGTTTGCAGTGTCTTCTTTGAAGTGGCAGGAAATACTAATGAGTACTTCGAAGTTACACAAGGTGAAGGAAACAATGCCGAATCATTTAAAAATTGGCTTAGGACAATAAAGTCGAACTGTTTGTTCCGACGTCTCAAATGTCACGGACTTCGCATTGAAACGGTGAGATTCAGTGAACATATTATTTTAGACGAAAACCCCAAATTTCAGCAAGTAAAATTGGCCGTAATAGACGAATCGATGCTCGACCAAGTGGCTTCACAGATGGATTTCGCGGAAATCCATCTTCGATTCATTTACCGGTTCTATCCTAGGTGCGTACCTCACAAAGAAAAAAATCTATGCTAATTTTAATACATAACGCATGGAGGAAACGTGCAAGCAAAAATGAGTTCGGTTCCTCTCCTCAACCACGACATGTATTGAATGTAACCCATATTTTAAGTATCATCAATTTCGCTCGACGATCAAAGATTCCTATTCATTCTATTACAACATCAGCTTTTTCGCCCGATCCACGGGAAATCTTCGAACTGCCCTGGACGCCTTCGCTTGTTGTACATCATGTAGGAAGCCTCCGTTATTTTCTCTTAATTTCTAGTCTGATATTAAAGGTGGTGTCCCACGAACTTTTGGTCAACTGAGTTTACTGTCGGGTTGTGGTAATCGGTTTCCAGATAAGAGCCCCGCAAACCGCATGTTCAGCCGATAAGTTTGAACAAAGTTTTTTGCGTTTGGCTCTGTGCCAAACTGACCCTGAATGCAGGGATTCAAAAATGATAGGGAGGGATAAGGGTGGACGAGGAGAAAGCGACCGCGTAATTGAAACATATGAGATGAGGAATGAGGGAGCAGGAGATTCGTGATACTCCTTTTTTAACATTTATATTCATTATGAGCATTACGCACTTTTCTATATCACACGATGATGCAGTAAGCACACCTCTGGCAAATCCAATTTCCGCAGGCTAAAGTTAGGATTATACAACATAGTTTATTTGTAATTTCAAACTGTCGCATTTTCAGATGGCGCCGGGTTTCTCGGATGAGCAGGTATTAGAACTGGCAAAACAAGGGCGCCGTGAACTTGTTCTACCAGCTAATCTTTTCGATCCAGCAACATTACATCTACTTATCGAGGTAATGCAAATTTATCATTTTTTTCAGTAAGAAAGACCAAATCCATTTCCGGGATTTGGGGAATGTGTAAACAAGATATAACATTTTGGCACGGCATGTCAATTAATCAATCGAGTGTATAATGCCAAAACCATAATTACCAAAAAAAACGAATATTTTTTGCACTTGTAATGGGTTCTTCCAATTTTCTGAAGTTTTAGATAGTTCACTCCACAAGCCTGAGACGTCTTTCAATCACTGTGGAAATGGACTATCTCGATCGATTCCTCAATTCAATAGCTTTGCGGGAAAAGGGAAGCCAATTTCTCGACGTGTCGCACCCAAGATCGCATGTTCTCTTGTTCACCATAGATTCAAAGAATCCTCATTACTGCCTAGATACCGGAATCGGCTATATATTTGTGAGCGGCTACAATTCTAAAAGGATGCTGCAAATAGGGAAAGGGCCAATCCCCCAGTAACGTCGTCATTTCCCTTCCCACAGTGTCTCTCGACTTCGGTAAACGCAGAAAGTAACATTTCGAAATTTTTATTAATGGTGTAATTTTATGAATGTTGTACGACAATGAAGGAATTAACTGTTATGATACAGGTTGTTGTATTATTTTACATTACTCATTGACCCGATTAACCAGTGATCGCGCCACAGCATCCAGTTGGCACAATCCCAAGAACCTCTCTCGTTGTCTGATCTCGTTTGATTTTCCACACATGCAGTCTACTTGCCGTAGATACTTTTGCACCGTATTCTCCCATTTTCTGATAATTTGTTAGTGATGTGCAAGAAACTCTTAACATCTGTGTTGTATTTGTATCGTGGACTTTATGCTCCTCTCTACGGGAATAGTCGAGTTCCGAAGTGCAATAATTATTTATCTACATGAACGAGGACGTCTTCCAAGTTTGGATTTGTACTGGATCCGGTAAATTCCTCCGGCGTTTATTTATTATTTTTATTTATCGTACACCACAAGGGTGCGACAACGTGTACATAAATGTGCGAGTAAAAGAGAAAATTAATAATTAATAAGAAAAAGGGGTTCAAAGGGGCGGGAAGTGAGTGATATTGTCAACCACACGGGAATGATAAGTGAGGGGAGGAACCTCGGAAGCGGTGGAGGGGCGTTTACATCGGATCATCAACTCAGTCATCTCAAGTGAAACTCGGAGAGTCCCCCCCAATATCTTCCCCTTATTTCATGTAAAATTTCGAATCCTGTTGCGCCTCGGGCGCAGATATATTATTGTCACTATTATCAGCTGTCCACAAACGTATCATATTACATTTATAAAATGATACGATCACACCAAAAAGTCAAATGACGGACTTCCGTTGTTTACCACACAGGCACGTACGCGACCCTCTCACTTTTGCCCGCTCTCTCGCTTTGGTAAACACAAGTACCATTTTGACTTTTTGTGTGTTCGTATCATTTTATAAATGTAATACATAAAAACGGAGTCCAACGAAGACTTCTGTTTCAGAATGCACCGTGCATGCACGCACCACGCACGTGCAGTGCACACTAGGGTGGCCGAATCCGGTACCGGTACCGGTCCCGCACGGGTCCAAAAATCCCGTTTGGTTCCCGCGGGATTTTGGTTCTTCGTACCCGGATTAGGCCACCCTAGTGCACACACACACCCGCGCTGTATGCAGTCTCTCCACATTTCTTCCCTCTCTCGGCTGAGTATCAGCACGACGGCAGAGAGAGAGAAAGACGAACTGTAAGAGAGACGCGCGCAGAAAGTGCATTCAAAAATAAGAGCAAGGGCAGAGAAGCAGAGGATGGAGAGAGAGGCAGAGAGTTAGAGACAGAAAGGGATAGAATAGCAACTCCTCATTTCTCATTGAGTTGAGCCCTGTACGGATGTTGTGTCTGCTATCTCGCGGAATACTTAGCAAATTGCCCAAATTGAACTCGTGGTGAGACCATTTCCCATTTCACGCCATTTTCACTCTTTCTCACTGTCTGCATCAATTTCCACCGACTCACCGGAATAAAGAAGCAATGAAATAGCATAATTTTTTTTTGTATCTTAGCAAATCACATTATCGCCCTGATGTGACATCGCACATATCATGTACACACTCACTATGTATGTATAGTATATCACTGTAAAACCACACGTTTCATATTTGTCATGATAAATTAAATTAAAATTATCCTGCCGGTCCCTGATTCTGAGGATCATTAAGAAATATCATCACTAAAATATTGAAGGAATACAAATCGTTATAATCATATCCGGCGTGCGAGTTTCCCAGCTTGCCGATCGTAAAACGTTTGTGTGTGTGCGTGAAAGTGTGCTTCCCATGTGTCCTGACGGTGTGCGATTTCTCTAGTGCACCACACCTTCTATACTTTGTGCTTTCTGTGTGCATCTATTCCCCCATTCTTTTCATTCTTTCGGCAGTTGCCCGCCATACTTTCCTTATATATTAAGGCTTTTCGTTTAAAGAAATCACTAATTCATTCTATATGATGTCTGCTTCTATCCCATGAATGGTTTCAACCATTTATTTTCACTGATATTCAAGGTCCAATTTCTGCTAATAGCTGTTTGTGAAACACAAATGTAGCGCGCCCTCTTTGGCTCTCACACTCTCCTCCTTTTCTCTTATCTCTCAGCGGCTCTCATCCTCGTTCATTCCAACTCTCGTTCATTCCAACTTCCACCATGAAACATTTCCGTTTCAAAGCGAGAAACTCCAAGGAATCTTTTCTTTTTGAATCTGTTGATAGGGATCGGTTTGTGACTCATAACTAGGGCGGAGCCATCGGGACAAATATATATCCAGACAGGCTTCTTCTCTTATCACTAACATCATTACAGTCAAGGAATAGCTTATTCTTCTCTTACTTCTCTTCAACAAACGTCCCAAACTTCGTCGCTATAAATGGTTTGTTCTGCTGTTTTCCATTTTTAACGACACATTTCGTTGTTAGTCTTCCTTTTGTTTGAACAAAGGTCATTTCGATTGGTCAACACTACAATTGGATATGAGAGGTTTCATTCAAAGAATTGCACGATTTTTTTTATTTTTGTTGATTTTTCTCTCTATTCCTACACCGTGTAGGAACGGCAGATCAACCATTCTCACACGTGCAGGATTGGGTGCTCTTCCGCTCCATTTTTTCAGGACAAATTTTGGTTCTGCCATTCCTAAAAGGTCTCCTCCAATTTCCACACACATGGGAAATATTATAGCTTGAATATTGCTTCACAAGGCTCAAATTTGGCTTTCTCTGAAATCGATGAAAGAAACCAATAGTTTGAAAAAAATTCACCATTCCCAAATCACCTTGTTTACTGTGTAAAATAAAATTAAAACGTATGAGAATTTGTGCAATTTTTAGATTGAAACCTCATATATATTTTTTTGTTGTAGCAATAATACAAAATACACATTTTCAGACTCCTCACTTGACGTTAGAAGCCCTTCCGAAGGAGAACGTTTACCGAATTCTATCCCTTCTCGATTTACCAGATCGAAAGAGAATTCGCGAATGCTGCAAAACTCTGAGAGATGCCGTTCAGCAGAGCGATCTTACGGTTACTCAAATTATACTGACTTTTTCGCAGGTAAATAATTTCGACTATATCTCCAGCAACTATTTATAAACGTATGTATCTGTCCCTCTCTACAGAATTCAACTCCCTTAGGGTTTTCTTCTCTAGAGAGGCGCATACAAGTCAATGAATTTAAGAGCGAACTTAAGAGATTTTAGAGAGAGAGAGATTAAGGGTTACAGGAGATCTTTGACAAGAACATTTTATGCTGGATTCTTTGACGAAATTATTCAGGTCGATGGCAATTTCGTTAACGTCAAAAATTATAATGACTTCCTCGGAATTATGGAATTTGAAGGAAACTATGCCGAATCATTTCCAAATTGGCTCAAAAGCGAAATGAAGCAAGGCTTGTTTTTCCGACGTCTGAAATGCGATATACTTGACATTCATACGGTGAGAAACAATAAAAGTACTATTTTCAACAACGAAAACAATTACGCAGGGTGGAATTTCGACCGAAGTAGACGAATCGATGCTCGAACAAGTGACTGAACAGTTCCACTTCGCGGAACTCGCTTTCCTATTCTTTTCCCGGATTCAACCAAAGTCCGTGTGCGAATGCTTGTCGTAAAATAGTGCATATTTTCAGTATCATCAATTTCGCGCGTCGATCGAAGAAACCTATTCATTCTATTATAACATCTGAATTTTCTCCTGATCCAATAGAAATTTTCGGTCTGCCCTGTTCGCAAGATCTCTCTGTGCATGATGTGAAAAGAGTGCATTTTGTAAAAATTTCAAACCATGAAATTTCCAGATGGAACCAGGTTTCTCGGATGAGCAGATATTAGAACTCGCCAAACAAGAACGCCGGATGTTGAGACTTCCCGTTAATCTGTCCAATCCTGCCACCCTACAGCGTCTAATCGAGGTGTTACAAATTTTTACTTTACTACTCCACCTCGAGAAGGACCGAATTAATTTCTGGGTTTAGGGGGGCGAATGAGCGAACAAAATATCTACGAAAGACGAGTAGGAAGAACAAACACACAGCATTAACGAGTTTCATGTTAATCAATTTATCGAGTTTATCAAAAAAAAACATACTTACATTGTGTACTTTGATTTCAACAAAACTTCTAATTCAGTACGAAATCAATACATCTAATAATTCAGATCGTTCATTCCACAAGCCTGAGCCGTGTGTACATTGTAGTGGCAATAGAATATTATCATCGATTCCTGAAATCAATCGCTTTGCGGGAAGAGGGAAACCAATTCTTGGACGTGTCAGACCCGAGTGCACCTGTTCTCTGTTTCGAGATAGATTCAAATGATACCACTTACTTCCTGGACACTGGAAGCGTTTTTCTCGGTGTTCGCTGGAACTGGAACAACACGGGTCGAATTCTGCAAATAGTGGAAGGGAAAGGCAGAGATGAATATTTCGGATCTAGACCAGTCTTGATCAGTCTGAGCCTCTCCAGAGTGTGCCCAGGCCATGACCGGTCATAATTCCAAACACAAAACCCTTTGTTGTCCTTAGTCCCGCACCATTCTAATCGCATTCTATAATTTTATAATGTATTAGGGTGTTTTTTCCTGCTTCTTTTTTACTCTCGATTACGGTGACTTCGATTAATTTTGTCTTTGTTTGAATCTAGATAAAGCTTCACATTCGAAGATTGCTATGCAGCGAAATATTGCTTCAACTTTTATCCTTTTCACACATGTACATTGCGGCATTGCGAAGCCCCTCCCAATTTTGTTCGAGCGCATATCGATTTGAACAAAGACACATGATTCCAAACCTACAGACCAGGGTTAGAGCGAGAGAGTGTACAAAAGTGAGAGAGTCCCTCTCGATTTCACACGCTCTCTCACTCCAAAGGCCTTTCTGGAAGGTTGACCGGCCTGTGGAACGATGTGAAGAGCTTCAGAAACTGGTCAGGAGTTAGCGATTACGAGACGTGAAAGAGTCTCTCTCTGTTTTGCACACTCTCCTTCACACGATCAGATAACCTTGTGATAAATAATTAATGTCGTAGTAATTTAACGAAACTATTTGAAATTAGTAAATAGTATGACACGCGATGAAACGGTTGACGCACTGAGCCGTAGCCGCTACGCACGAACACGCGTTGCGTGTGTCACACCAATCATGGGGGAGGGGGCACTGAAATAAATCGGCAAACACTACAAACACAGTTTTTTTTGAAAAGGTGGAATCGGCATTTCACGTGGTGGTCCTTGCAGTGTGAGACGAAAAAATATTCAGTTCGCGATACTATTTGGTACATCTCCGTATGCGCGCGTGCATTCTAGAAATGGTGAAATTGGTGACTGACATTGCTTTCGCATTGTATTGATTCGTTATTTCAGCTTTTATATAAACAGTTTCATGTTATTCTTAACATAAAAACACTATCTTTACTCATTCACGTGGTCGTAGCACAGAACGCGCACTTATAAACTAATCGCTTGTCAAAAATCCTTGTTTGGTGTTATTATTGCCTTTTATATTGCTTAAATCTCTAAATGTTCAGTAACTCTCGATAAGGAACTGGGTGTAATGCATTTTCCAGTTCCAAACGGTCCTATTAACTTTCTTCCTCACTTTCCCTGTTTTGTAGCTAAAACAGCGTAACCTTGACCGAGAAAAAGAAGCGAATTGAATTTTACCATCGACGGTATATTTCTGGTGTAATTAACACGGTGTACAACATTATAGGCAGATTATTGAAATATTATCAAAATATTGATTTTATTCTTTCTTTCCTTACTTTGGCACCACTTTCCGTAAATTGTGCTTCTCGATTTTTCGAATTTTTTAGATAAATTTTCTCGAAAAAAGTCGAGAAATCGAGAAAACCCAAAAATCAAGAAACGAGAAATACACACCGCTGCTCCTCATGTCTTATCACTACCAGCAAACAACGAATCACTGAATCATCTCTTCAATAAAAGGCCTTAAAATTTCGTCTCGGTCAATGGTTTGTTCTGCTATTTTCCATATTTTAATGACATGTAACGTTATGTATGTAATGTTGTATGTATGTAATGTATGTTTGTTGTATGTATGTAATGTTTTATAATCACACGAAAAGTCGAAAATGAAAAGAGCAAAGCGACTGGGATGGCTAATAGTGCAGTAGTGCAATGCACTGAAGTCTGATGTGTGCTGCAGTACTTGTTTTTGAAGAAGCAAAATTTATCGATACAATCTGAAAAGCGAGAGTGATGCTCTCCCAAAACGCGTCGTGTACTAGCAGTACATAGCAGTCTCGTCTCGATTTTTTGAGTTTTTTTTTCGACACATTGATGCACTGTTCAGTGCAAAGACTGAAAACGCAGCGTGGATCGATGGTGCACTGATTTCGCCACCCTAGTTTTGACCGTTTCACTTGGAATGAGAGAAACTGGCAGGAAGAGAGAGAGCCCTTGATACATGATCCGGCAACCCAAGTGAATACTACTATTTGGTAGCTTTTTGTTGATGCAAACATGCAAAATTCTTTTTTCAGACTCATCACTTGACGATAGAAGCTCTTCCAAAGGAGAACATTTATCGAATTTTGTCTAATCTCGGATTGAACGATCGAAAGAAAGTTCGAGAATGCAGTAAAACTATGAGAGAAGCCGTTCAACAGAGCGATTATTATGTCAGGCTGGTTGATATGCATTTGACAGAGGTAATTAGTTTCGGCTAAATCTAAAAACCCCGCTTGGGAAATCTTTTTATGTGCCTCTCTCAAGTAACTCGCTTCATTCATCAATTTACTGTTTATACCGTCAGAGACATCTACAAAAATTATGACTGTGAATGGGGGTCAAGAGACGAATCAGTGGTTTTTGCGATACACTACCAATTCGAATAAAATAAAGAATCATTAATTAGGATCTCATTAATGATATTAGGATATTAGTAAAATTCGGATAAAAAATCGGCAATTGCGTTTATAATTCAAAATGCAATACAAAAGCCGGGGAAAGTTAATCAAACTCCTATCACGAGATTTTTTGATCAAGAAAACAATTTTGAGTCTGATCATTCTAAAATTTAATGAGCTTTCTTCGGATTACATTTAAATAGCCCTTGATCAAACTTTGATTGAGCTATCGAAGGAAAGTATTAGAAGCTGATCATCACGGACAATCAAAAACATTCGTTTATGAAAACTGTCAAGTAAAGGGACGAGAAGACTAGTGGAAAAATTATGAGAAGCCAAAAATCATTTGCAATCATCTTTTTCCCAAAATCTGTTGGAAAGCGAAAAATTGAAGCAAGAAAATGGACCCAAAAGGGAATCGTACCACTCTTGTAATGGAACTGTAAAATTGAGATGCAAAAGCGTAATCGCCTGAGCCAAGCGAACCACATCTTTTATATTATTTTTTTTAATCGGCTGCCGGTTAGATTTTCGGTGCTTGAGGCTCAACTATCTTTTTAAAAATATTTTTTAATTGTAATTTTAATTATAATCGGCAATCACTTTTCTCCACAATTTTTATTGCCGTTGTTTTTTGAAACCTATATGAAACCCCCATCTTGATCAGCGCAAATAAAGCGACAATGATAAATTCGTATTTGTATTTGTATTTAATTGTCGAAGTCGGCACTGACAAATTCAATTTTTTTTGTCCGGAACAAACTGAAAGGAAAAGTTCTTGAAAATTTATTTGATAACATCAAAAGTTATAGCACTTATATTTCACTTTGACTGTGGAGAGGTATGTACATACAAAAAATTAGAACGATTACTTGAAAATTGAAGAGCGTTGAAAAACATATTCCTATCATATATGTGGTTTATGCTGATTGTTTAACCAATTTTTTCAGGAACACATTCTCCACGTTTGCGTAAGCGAAAAGCATCTCCATGAAGCTTTCGGAAGTATGAAATATATCACATATGAAGGAAACTATGCCGAATCATTCACAAATTGGCTGACAATGAGCTTGTTTTTCCGACGTATTAAATCAGATGGCATACGCATTTATACGGTGAGTTTCAAGGAAAAGTTTTTTTAAAGGCAAATAACAGATAGTATTTTCTCAGGATGGAAAAATCGTAGTAGACGAATCGGTGCTCGAACAATTGACTGCACACATCGATTTCTCACATCTAGATCTTCTATTTTATCACGATTTCCTACCATGGTCCGTCCCAATGTTTGTACTTGTCTAAAAGTAGTACATATTTTTCAGCGTTATCAATTTCGCACGACAATCGAAGAAACATATTCGATCTATCGCCACTGTTTATTGTGATTTCGATCCATTGGAGATTTTGAAGCTGCCTTGGGCGCAATCGCTGAATATAGACAATGTAGGAAGCCCTCTTTACGTTTTCTCTTCAATTTAGCCGGATATTGATATTTCTACGCATTATTAACATTGAGTACGTGATTATATAACACGTCGTTCTACTAAACCTACTTGAAGTAAAATTTCTACAAGTTGAAGGATAAGAAAAGTTCGTTTATCACTTATTTTAAACTATTTCCAGTGCGAGTATACACAATTCTCGGATGAGCAGGTATTAGAACTCGCCAAACAAGGGCGCCGGGAATTGGAGCTTCCCGCTAATCTTTCACATACTGCCACCCTACAACGTCTTATCGAGGTAATTCAAAATTAATGTCATGCATTTCGCACAGACATCACATGGTAAGGAAATGAATTCGGGGCCAGTGGAACATTGTATAAAACATATCTATGACTTGTAGGGAAGTCCAAACAAGCCACACTGAATACCATCGGATTTCATCTCTTTTCCACTTGAAAAAACACAATCGATAAAGCACATACATTGTTTTCAAATGTAATTCAAATCGGTTCCAATTTATGAATATTCCAGATCGCTCATTCGAGTAGAATGATATTGTTGAGAATCACTGTGGGAAAAGATTATTTCCATCGATTCCTCAATTCTTTCGCTTTGCGGGAAGAGGGAAGCAAGTTTTTGAACGTGTCAGACCCGAGTTCGCCCGTCCTCTGTTTCACAATGGATGAAGTTTGGCCAAGCTACTACTTGGATACCGGCATGGGATATTTGCATGTGGAGGGTGACCGCTTTAAGAAAACTGTTTCTATATACACGGAAAAGATGCCCGAACGTCTATGCCCGAACCCCAAATGCCCGAAAAAAATGCCCGAACGAACATTATGCGAAACTCAATATGAGCCTGTCGAGATAGTGCCCTGTCTATGTTTGCTTATAATTCAACATGCTTTTATGACTTGAAAGAAATGAGCAATTGTGCATGTGTTATTTGACATTACATTTACTGGGACCTGGCACTGCAAAATAAGTTATTTTTGCGCTAAACGCAGAAATGCCGGTACGCGAGTACCTTTAAAAATCATAACTCTTTTTAAAAAAATTGTAAAAATATGCAATTTTTTGCATTCTAATCAGAAAAGAATTTTCTTTAAAATAAAAATAAGATATTTTGCAGTGCCAGGTCCCTTTAATCCCACGCTCTGACTGTAATGATTTTTCCTTTTCTTCTATTTTTTCAACTACAATCAATAAAGTTTTGATAATGTTTGATTTCATTTTCTGAGTTTACCCATGATTTTCACATTCAATCAATCAATCATTCAATATTTATCACGTCGGGTGATGATGTGGTTTCAGGTCGGGATCATTCTTCACAGTATGGACGAATAATTTCGGTTGGGGTAGGGGTAGAGGATCAGTCTTATTCCCATTCACAGGCCATCTTCTTTGATGTTGCTGGAGGAGTCGACGAGATCATTCTTATTGTTAGGACCATGGACGAAGGAAGGAAGAGGAGGTTACGATAGGCTGAAGGCAGTCCTGATGAACAGATAACACTTCTTTCTTGCACTGGAGTCCACCAAGCTCGAATCTTCAATCAAATTGAGAATTTACGAAACTGAATTCTGAGGATCCAACATCAAAGGTCATACCAATCCACGTTGACCAGGCTGGCTAGGACGGGGATTCCGATCTTGTCGAATCGTTGGTAAAAAGACGTGGAGGTCCGGGGAACGAGGGAAGCCCCCCCCCTGTCCACCAAAGCAAAATCGATCACGACGACTAACAGAAATGAACATCTTCGTAGTCCCGTCTCGAATCCCGTAGAGCATCTAGATAAATCAGATGTGTTAAATGTCCACACACAGAGAAAAATGTATAAATCCAGTCCCATCGTACATGAAAATGTAAAGTGCACGCTCTCTCGCCTCTCTCTAGCCTCTCTCGCCCCCGCGTCAGAGACGGCGCTCTCATTTCCGTACTGATATATTTCAAAAGAAATAAATTTCTTTTCATGTGCCTCTCTCAAGTAACTCGCTTCATTCATCAATTTACTGTTTATACAGTCTGTTTATACCGTGAGACAAAAATAATGACTGTGAATGGGGGTCAAGAGACGAATCGGTGGTTACATGTTATACATTTGTTATACATCCCACAGCGCGTCGTGTACTAGCAGTATACAGTGCACTGGCAGTGCACGGTGCGCATGCATTGCGGTGAACATTACATTTCAGTGCATCCTCAAGAATTACCTGTCCCTGGTCGTATACCTCATGTACCTTGTGTACCTGGACTTGTACCGAATTTGAGTTCCACTAACTAGACCAGTATCAATAGGATTTATATATTACTCAAGGGGTGCCACATCAAGTGATATTAGTACTCATATATACACAACACGATCGTATTTTGTTTTTTTTTGTCATGTTTTGTTTTGCACCTGTGTACCGAGGTACACTCCGCAGAACTTCCCGTGTGCAAGAGGTACAACACGTGCACGAAATTCTAGAGTCAGTTTTGTTTGAGTGTACCGATACAGAGATGCACTGTTCAGTGCACGTACTGAAAACGCACAATGGATCGATGCTGCACTGATTACGCCACCACTTGTTCGAATCTGTTTCATTTGGAAAGGAAGAGAGAGACAAACCCTTGGCACTTGATCCGGCAAAACTAGTGAATATTTGGTATCCTTTTGTTGACACAAACACGCAAACTTACCCCCCCCCCCAAATTGATCTCAAAATGCGCTCATTACGGTATTCATGGTCATCTTCTCAACTGGATAACTTCATTTATAACTGATAGGCAATTCGCAGTCCGCCTGGGCGACACAAACACGCAAACTTCATCTTCCAGATTCATCAATTGACGCTAGAATCTCTCCCAAAGGAGAACATTTATCGAATTCTATCCAATGTAGGATTGCAAGATCGAATGAGAGTTCGCGAATGCAGCAAAACTATGAAAGAAGCGGTTCAGCAGAGCGATCTTCCGCATACTCGAATTATACTGTCTTATCAGGAGGTAAAGAATTTCGTAAAACGGCCCCTTATCACAGTTCGCCGTTTCACGGAGGCAGACTGCCAGAGGGTACGCGAGAGTCGGTTTCACGAAAACCGAACATGCAACCCTACTATTTACTATCATTTTGTTGCATAATAAACATTACGCCTTCCAGACTCTTCACTTGACTTTAGAATCCCTCCCGAAGGAGAATGTTTATCGAATTCTCTCCAATCTATGTTTGCAAGATCGAATGAGAGTTCGCGAATGCAGCAAAACTATGAGAGAAGCCGTTCAGCAGAGCGATTTCAATGTTGATGTCATTGGTCTGGAGATTAATGGGGTAAACGGTTCTGTCATTTCTATAAAGAGCTCTTGCCAACCATTTATGTGCCATTTAAGAGAAAGTCCAGTAGGATTGATTTCCAGAGACAGATTAAAGATTAAAGCTTAAATTAAGATATTTAATCTTAAATCTTTCAGACAGATTAAAGATTATGATGTATAAATCGACGAGCAATGAAAATTTCACAAAAAAATCATACTGACTTATTATATTAATTCAGGACGACGATATTCTCTTTTACGTAACAGCTTCAAAGAGTTACCTCTTAAGAGAGGAGACTTCTCATGACAATCATGTCAAATCGTTTCGAAATTGGCTTCGAGAATTGAGAGTGAGCTGCGTTTTCCGACTTCTTAAATGTCATTCATTTCACATTAAAACGGTGAGATTCTATGCAAATTCTATTTTAGACAAACAATAGCTTTTGTACAGGAAGGTTCGTCGGTACTCGATGAATCAGTTCTCGAACAAGTGGCTGCTCAATTTAAATTTGGGGATCTCAATCTCACATTCCGACACGGATTCAATGCTAGGTCCGTCCCTGTATGTGTACTTGCTTAAAAGTAGTGCATATTTTTCAGCGTGATCAATTTTGCTCGACGATCAGAGAGACCTATTGACAAAATTGTTATGAACTATATTCCACCCGATCAACAGGAGCTTTGTCAGATTCCATGGGCACAATCGCTCGCTGTGCATAATGTATAATGATCACTTATAATTCAAACTATGTCGCATTTCCAGACAACTCCAGGTTTCTCGGATCATCAGGTATTCGAATTTGCCAAGAAAGTGCGCCGGAATTTGTACCCTCAAAACGCTAATCTTTCCGATCCTGCCACCCTACAACGACTTATCGGGGTTGGTCCGCATTTGTTGACTATCGCTCATTCGAATATCGTAAGAAAGTGAAAACAAAATATTAAAGAGACAGGCAGGGAACTATGAGCCCGTTTGCGTAAGAGTAGGACAATTCTCAACAGATACAGCAAAAAACCTGAGATAAGAACAGTTTTCGATACATTTTGGTCAGCTGAGAAAACTGGCCAAATCTCATTGTATGCAAATATGGAACTATCACTATGGAATCACTATGGAACTCCAAAGATCGTTGCAATGGACAGTTTTTCGATAATATCTCGATACACAGGTGATGAAACAAAAAAGTTCAAAAAGGATGTCTATTCGAATTTGCATGGGAAATCTCACTGCAGTGCTATAACGAATCTGGATCATACTCCCCGTGGTGTGGCTGCCCACACTTTCTTAGTTCTTGAGTTAATTATTTTTCAATTTTTGCCAATATACATTTTTGAATTTATAGCACTGCAGTGAGATTTCCCATGCAAATTCTTTTTTCTACTTTTTTCATTTTTTGAACTTTTTTTGAGATATTATCGAAAAACTGTCAATTGCAACGATCTTTGGAGCTCCATAATGACCTACAATCAAATTTTCATACAATAAGATATGGCCAATTGTCTCAGCTGACCAAAGTGTATCGAAAACTGTTCTTATCTCAGGTCATCACTTTTTTGCTGTATCGAGATTTCTCCGACTCTTACGCAAACGGGCTCATAAGCTGATCATTAGCGCATGACGCGCAGTGATTCAAAAAGAGTGCGAGTTATAAAGGGAAAAGAGTAAAGGACAACGGCTCCAATGTGCCATATCAGGGGAGGAATTAGGAGGGAGGGACATTCATGTTACTCCTTAATTTTTTATCTTCCAGATTATTAATTCGAGGAAAATTATATGCGACATACATGTCGTAACTGATTATTTCCTTCGATTCCTCAATTCTATCGGTTTTCGGGAAGAGGGAAACCAATTTCTGGACGTGTCAGACCCCAGTTCGCCTGTTGTATGTTTCAACATGGATGCAGATGATCTTGGATACTTCTTGGACACCGAAATCGGATATTTGATTGTGGGCGGTGTCACCCGTGGCAGATGGATTCGCATAGACAGCGGAAACAATTCTGGTCGATATACTTATCCGTCATACAGTATCAGCATGTCGAGAATGTGCCCGGGTCATGACTGGAAGTAATTCCACAGGCAGATTCGACGAAGAACGAAATGAGTGTGTGTGCAATTTATCGCCATTTTACTTACTACACATTTTTTGTTTCCAATTGTTGATATTTGATTGTATACATAGTTCCACAATATTTCATATCAAATCAATAGAGTACATAGAATCCAAAAAGTTGTTTTTGTCAGATTAAAATGCGCATCATTTCTCTCATTGGCGCATCTTTTTTCGTCGTTTAGTAGTGACATTTGCTGTAAAAATTTCCATAACATTCTATTGTACTGCCGAACGAATACAAGTTTGGGAAATGCATTTATTTGATACACTCGCGAAGGATGTGAAGGCAACATAAATGATTGTTACTTTTTGTTTCGCTTTTGACTACTATGATCCCATTTTTTCTATTCCATTTTTCTAATGTAGGTTAGGGAAGGCATGCTACGTGAGGCGAATGAATATTCAGTCCGCGATACTATTTGGTGTATCACCGTATGCACGAGTGATGTCTCGGGGAAGTGTAATTCATGACACACTTCATGAGTAAAGTGAGAGAGTCACTCTATCTTTCACACTCTGTCTAGCACCTAACACCTATCGGTGACCGGAATAGCGTGGCCTTAGACTACAATCGAGTGTGCGCGCCCCTCCCTTCTTATTAGCCTCAATGTCAGCAAACAAGCTGATTCAACACGCACCACACACGCCAGAAATGCCCTACGATCAATCCGCCATGGTTAGTTTCACCACATTTACCCTTCATTTTAGGAACTTTCTTTATTATTATCACTATAAATACTAAATTATCAGTATATACTTTGAGCTGCTCAAACTGGAAACGCTACCCAGCGAGAACATTTGCCGAATTCTCTCGAATCTTTCCCTAAGCGATCGAAAGAATGTTCGAGAATGCAGCAAAAAGTTTAGAAATGCAGTGCAACAAAGCGATTTTACAGTGCGTTTCGTATGCATTGTATTTGGAAAGGTATGTTCGTCAAGTTTAATACATTAAAAATATTTTTTTGTTATTGCCGAGCACGGTTTTTTACTTGTGTTTGTGGCGTAGACCTGTTAATAAGTGAATCAGAAGAAAAAATATAATGAAAAGATAAATATTCAGAATAGCAGTGAAGATGTTCATGTCGCGATTTCTCCATTCAGTAACGGAAAAATGTTGAAAACGTCAGCAAGATCACTTCATTCTAAATCGATTCAAGTATGGCTCGTCACGTTGAGACAAACTCTGTTCTTTCGTCGTTCATTCGTTCAAGAATTGATGATCGAATCTGTGGGTTTACATCAAAAGAAAGTAGAAGACACACCTATGATCGATGTATAATGTCACAGTGAAGCATTAACGGAAGAAATCCTTTAATTACAAGAAGAAAACTATGAATATCGATTTGTTTTAGCACGCTCATTTAGTCAATGAGTCGATCCTGCAAAGTGTTATGCAGCTGTTTGATTTCCATTCACTACATATCCAATTCAATGTCAGAATGCAGAAAAGGTAGTTCCAATATTTTGTCGCCTTTTGAAATATTCATACCTTTTATTTGTAAATATTTTAACCTAAAATATAGATTTCAGCGTTATTAACTACGTTCGGCCTTTGAAGACAGGCATTTTTTGCTTGATGTTTGATTACTCCCCAGATCCACAGGAAATCATTGATCTGCCGAAGATGGCAGCCTTAAGCGTAGAGGTAAAATCATGCCTGTTACGTACTCCGTTACAGTTTTAAAATATTATCATTAAACGAGAAAAAAAAGATAATAAAAAATATAATTCTGTTGTTGTATGACCATTTCTCACTTCTACTTTCACGTCGTTTGTAAAAAAGAGAAGAGAATTTGTATTATCTGGAATAACTTACCACAGTTGAAGTCAGACCTTAACTATAATACAAAATGTTAAATAGAAAATAATCAGGACAAACACTTACTGACTATGCTACACAATTTCCAGAGTCCCCGTGACCAAGGCTTCTCAGACCAGCAATTATTGGATATTGCCCGACAGGGACACATCGAAGTCATGATTCCCGCTATTCCTTCACATTCAAGAACTCTCTGTCGAACAATTGAGGTTACCATGATGATGTTCACCCTTTTTCTTTAAAAAATGTTTAAAATGAAAAAAAAATTTAAAATGCTTTCAGTTCGTGATTCGCTCTGTTTCCAGATTGTTCAATCGACGGAATGCAAGGAGATTCAAATCACCCTTCCGGCTGATTATTATCACCGCTTTCTTGTTTCAATAGGCTTACGTGAAGAGGGAGACAAATTTATGGACATATCCGATTCCAAGTCGCCCATTTTGTGGTTTGAATTGGATCCAAGGCATCCTCGGTACTACCTTGTGATCGGTTCCCACTATCTTTACGTCTATGGCGGTTCCAACAGAAGAATAGTGTGCATAATCCGGGGAGATTTATCTCCTGATCTTTACCCATCTCATGCTCTGAACATGTCTAGAATATCCGAGGCTTTTTAATTCTTTCTGTTTTGTAAAACGTTAATTGTAATAATGTAAAACAAATTTGATGCTGGAATATGATCTCGTATCGATAAAATACATATGCAGGGTTTTATATATGTTAATTTTTGTTTGTACGACCACAAAAGATTAAAATTCCCATATCTGAAAATGACATATCATTGTAATGTGGCTCTAATCGCTACCATATAATCTGGCCAGGTCTAGCACGTGCACCGGGTGGGCGTACTCATTCATTGGCCCATTGACTATGAGCACAATGCGCTTCTCAGTATCGCCATGTATATAAATATGTCCAGCGCCGATGGAGAAATAATAGGTGTAATGTCTTCCCATCTCTAGCAAGAAAACGGGTGTAACGGGATCGGAAACGTCCATCAGCTGGTTTTCCTCCTCACGCAGTCCAATGGAAGAGAGAAATCGATGAAAGTATGCAGTTGATACGGTAATGGACAAAGTTCGCATTTGGTTGCTCGAATGGGTCATCTGCAATGTGCAATATTGACGATCTTATTGGAGCCTGTCAACAATACTTGTATGAGGTTGAGGTTCTCTTAGTTACCTTGATGAGTCGACGTAGAGTGATTGGATGTCTTAAATTCGCACGAAGATATACTGATTCATATTCTTTCCTGACTATTGCCAATACTTGTTCATCAGAGAAGCCCGCCTGCGTAAGTGTAAATATTAAAAGTGCTACATCGCTTATGATTCTAAAGAACTTTATTTCGAGAAATAAAAAATAGATATGCATATATGTAGCATATATGCTTGCATACTTCTGGCATAGAAAGATGCGACATCCTTGGGAGTTCAATTATTTCTTGTGGATCGGGCAAGAAATGCATAAAATTGATAGTATCAATTTCCTTCTTCGTTCGCAGGGCGAAGTTTAGTACGCTGAGAGCACTTAAAAATTAATGAGAGAGGAAAAAAAGTCAAACCTTTGTTGATTTCGGGAACAGAATTCAAGATAGAAGCCCCGGAAGTCAAATTGGTTAGCCACATTTTGCACGATTGATTCGTAAACCGGTTCATCGTTCTGAGAAAAAAACAATTATTTGATGGTGCATTGCTTCATTTTATGCAGCGTCAAAAACGTTCGGAAAGGAAAAGGTCGTGGTAAATTATCTCCACTGGAAAAGAAAAGAAAAGAAAATTCCCGCAATTATCTTCTTTTGATCATGATCATTCCTGACCTTCTCGATTTTAGATTCCAAATATCGACAAGGATCTAACCTCAAAGTTTCAATAAACTATCACAACAGGCAGCCGTGTTATGGCGTGAAATCGATAATTGCGGTAATTCAAATGTTTTCTTTTCTTTTATCTTCCAGTAATCTAACACGAATTTTTCTTTTTTCCTACCGTTTTTAACATGAAAACGTAAATACGTGCTCGACGCATTATTTTAGGGAATACTTACGCATATAATCGCTAGTAAGCGAGTGCTCAAACGGCGGAAGAACCAACGTTGGCTCAATTCGGCGAGCCAACTTTTAATCGATTCATGATTATTGATGTTTATGGAAATTGCCTCTTCGTCGTCTCCTTTGGAAAGCAAAATGCTCACTTCAAGACTGTTTTCGTACATCTGAAGTATATATAAAATGAGAATCGCAAATGCACAATGTGATTTGCACATCTAATGAATTACCTCATCGAAGATGAGATCTATACGATACACTGTGAGGTCGCTCTGTTGAACAGCCTCTTCCAACGTTTTGCTGCATTGTCGAACGATCTTTCGATCATGAAGGTCGAGATAGGAGAGAATACTGTGGGTAATCTCACTCGGAAGGGTTTCGAGCTTCATTGAACAGGGGGGGGGCTGAAAATGAATTATTTTACTCCACAATCGTGGATCAGTAAAAATAAACATTGGGTTTCGGGACATAAATATAAATACAATTAGGACAATATACTAATATCAATTTTTTTTTCTATCAATGCATCTTTTTCAGGATAAGAATGAAAAAATGGTCGTATCCAGAAATCATCGATGAAAAAAATACGCTGAAAAAAAGATAATTTTGGAAAAAAAGAGCTTCGTGTACCCAATTGTCATTACCCGCAGTGCGAACAAAAAGGAATGGATAAAAACGATAGCATGGAAACAATTTCGAATAACATAATATTATCAACCTAAATTCCGGTTATTCTTGTTGGTCGAGATGGAGCACGATCCTTATCAACCACACTGGCAAAGAGAGAAAGGGAAATGATCATATATTTACGGGTTTCTCGAGATAAGGTCAGATGATATCGAAACACTAGGAGAGAGGGAAAGTCGTATAGTAGGTTGAACAAATTATGATACAAAACAAAATAACCTCTAAATACAACGCGATGCGAAGCAGCGTGTCACTACACCCAGAATGAATACACTCACTATTGAGTGTATCATACACTGAGATAGGGCATCTAGTGTATGATACACTTACAAATCTCTCGTTTTCGCACGCTCTCTCGACGCGCGAATACACTCAAATATTGAGTGTATCATACACTCGATGCCCTATCTCAGTGTTTTCATTCTCTGTGTGCACCAAACCGAGAAGCGCGCAAATGGCGCTATAACAAATAGTATACTCAGCGCTCGCGGAGTATAGCTACTCTGGCGGAAAGCATAGCTACTTCAGCTAGAAGACGGAAATCAGATAGAAAGAATCTAAGAAGTAGAGCTGCTTGAGCTCTGTTCAGCTGAAGTAGCTCTGCTTCCTAGCTTCTTTATAGTTCACTTCTGTCTTCCAGCTGAAGTAGCTATCTTTTCCGCCAGAGTAGCTATACCCCACAAGCGCTGAGTAGTCAAAATATTAGCATCGCTCTATTTTCATCGACCCATTTAAAATCAGGCACTGCTTGCCAGACGAAGGATTTCGATCCGCGCCAATGTTCTCCAAGCCTCCCACTCCCCTCGTGGGCGGAAAAATTGGTAGCAACTCTGATTGTTCAAGGTAACGTGTCCCCAGAAGCCTGGGATACGTAGACCTCATTAGCAATCCGGCCTTACCGATGAGCCCCGGCAGAGTAGTCGCTTGCCGACCTAAAGTCCTCTTGATTCCGGTTCAACTTTACCGTTTACTTCTATTTAGAATAAAGGGTGTTGATCGTCAAGGAATTAGGAATATATAGATGATAGTGGTTCAAGATCTGAGAGAGTTAGTTCGAATATTTCGTTGTGTGTGCATGTACCAGAAATCACTTGTTTGTTTTAGCTGATAAGAAGAGACGTCATCACTTGTAGTCTAGAGTAGAATGCGAAATGTGAGACCACGGTCTCTTCATTTCACACACTCTCTCGTCTATCGATCGGCCTAGAGAGTGTGCGAAATGAAGAGGCCGTGGTCCCACATTTCGCACTCTAGTCTAGAGGCCGAGGAATTCCGCTTAACCTCCAAAAAGCGTGTACAGTCGACAGAGAAACGATCTCTCTCAGTCTCTAACTATTATAAATATAAGTGGTGTTGTTCTACCGTATTATCCCGTTCCGCGCGTAGCCAAAGAGGACAATTTGGTGAAACAACAGAAAGGCGCACACCACCTTTTTGTTTTCGTATTTTTGCCTAATTTAAGAATTATTTTCAAAATCGAAGTTGAAAAGGTGGTACAGGGCATCATGGGCTATCGATTGAGCGCACACATGTAGTTTAACTCTTCCATCTGTTTACACCGAACTCAGAACCGGAATGAGAGCGGAACCGGAGCCGTGAAATATAACCCATTCTGGAACTCCGGTTTCAAATGGTGGGACAAACGAACATAAATGGGTGGTGTCCACGAGACTTTTGACGCATCTAATTTATCTTGATGCTCTAGAAATAACAGACAAATTCAATGGTAGAAATCGTCGTGGTCGAGAGCGAAAGATTGACGGATTAAGAAAGAAATATGGCAAAAACAAAGAATAGACGCAATCAATCTACTACCAAAAACTTTATCGATTCGATGACCAAAGTGAAATATTATGGAACTATTACTATCAAATACCACAAGGACGCCAAAATCCTTTTAGAAGTAATTAGAGTAATTAGAAAATTCCGGTTAAAATCCAAAAAAGTGCAGTCGACAGAGAAACGATCATTTAGTTTATAATCTTATATTTATCGAATTATGAGAAATCATGTCCAGGGCACAATCTCGATAGGCTCATACTGTGGGAAGGACTCTCTAGGTATGGCACAGGAACTTTTTCGGTACTTATGCGAATCGTTCTATTGCGACCACTCGCGCACACATACACATAGCCGCGTCCGGTGTTCAAGATGTATTGAGGATAAGTTGAATCTATCTCGAACCAGAGAACAGGCGAGCTTGGGTCTAACACGTCCAACAATTGGTCTCCCTCTTCACGCAAAGAGATAGAATTGAGGAATCGATGGTAGTAATCAATTTCCACAGTGATTGAGACACGTCTCACTCTACTAGAATGTACCATCTGGAAAATTCACGAATTGAAAATTGAAAAGCTGAAATTGAAAAATTAAAATATAAAAAAAAATTTAAAAAATTAAAAGAAAACTTATTGAAAATCGAATTGAAAAGATTTTTTATGTGTTTTATCGATTTTGTTTAATTAACACATCATTATATACTCGAATAAACGATCTGGGATATTCACAAATTGGAACGCCTCCATACTTCATATTTGAAAATATGCATTAAATCGATTTTGTTAAATTAAAAAGGTGTAAACATGAAATAGACATGAAATGCGCAAATGTTCTGTGCGCCATTTTTTCTTTTTTTTTCCCATTCAGTTTTTCATATATTTTGTTTGTACAGTCTTCCTTTGGCCCGGAAATAGATTTTGTTCTCTATGTGGAACAAATTTAAATTACTTCGATAAGACGATGTATTGTCGCTGGATTGGAAAGATTGGCGGTTAGAACCAAATCCCGGCGACCAAGTTTGGCAAGCTCTAATATCTGCTGATCCGAAAAACCTGGAGTCATCTGGAATCGTTTGATTTTTTAAACAAAAAATTGCCTTTTACATTATGCACAGTGAGCGATTGTGCCCAAGGCAGCTCTAAAATTTCCAGTGGATCGGGTGAAAAAGCGCCCGTTGTAATGGAATCAATAGGTTTCTTCGATCGGCGAGCAAACCTGATTACGCTGAAAAAAACGCTCTACTTTTGTCCAAGTGTAAACGCACCATACCTAGGTTGGAGCCGGGAAAAGAATCGAAGATTGAGTTCCGCGAAATCGAATTGTGCGGCTATTTGATCAAGCTCGGATTCGTCTATTACGCACAATGTTCCTTGCTGAAAATATACTTTTTTTAATTTCCGAAAAGAGTCTTTTCAGCGAAACTCACGGTTTCGATTAGGAATCCATCGGATTTCAAATGGCGGAAAAACCAGCTTAGTCTCAATGTGTTCAGCCAATTTTCGAATGATCCGGCGTTGTTTCCTTCAGTCTCTTCGAAAAATTCATTTTTATGACCGGCTACTTCAAATCGGAGACTCTGTTCCTGAAATATAGTCAATTTATGCTTAATCTAAATTTGCCACAACCATAACTTGTATAAACAAGATGGATTAAAATATTTGGACTAAGAAATCAGAGAATTAGACAGATATCTGATCGAGATACGTTTTCATGTACAAAAATTCAGAATATTGTGAGAATATATTGTCTATATACACAATATTCTGAATTAGTATATTTATATAATACAATAAAACATTTACCTTTTCAAAAGATTGGAAGCGAAAACGCAACACAACGAGCGCAATAGAAAGATCACTCTGCTGAACCGCTTCTCTCATAGTTTTGCTACATTCGCGAACTCTCTTTCGATCTTGCAAACCGAGATTGGACAGAATTCGGTAAACGTTCTCCATCGGGAGGGATTCTAGCGTCAAGTGATGAGACTGGAAAACGCACTTTCTACTGTTGCTCAAACAACAACAAATAGTAAAAAAATCATTTAATATATGGTAAGTAACAGAACAAACCATAATGGGTCGATAGTGACTAAGTTTCGGGACGATGTGTGACGGGAATTGAGGAATGATTCAGCGATCACTTGTTTGCTATGATGTTGGCGATAAGAAAAGAGAAGTGCCACCCAAAGGAGAACAAATGTGCAAGAAACGAAATCACGGAATTCATCTCTCTCAAGATGGGCTCATTATGTTCTCAATTACATTTCTAAGAGAATTGATATGAGAGATTATCTCAGTTGATCGACATATTTGTTCAGAGACTTGGCACTGGGCTAAATTTACAATGCAATACTAACCATGCTATGAATTTATGTGAAATTTAAAAAAAATCCGGGGAATTTTGTGTCAGTACATATAAATCAGTGATCACTTGTTTGCAAGAGCTGATAAGAAGGGAGGAGCACATACACTCGATGATATGACATCAGTGACATCACCATCAGTATAACATCGAAAAGGAGATCAGGAGGGAGGTAGAGTGTGAACATTTTGGCTTCACGTTTGGTCGGAAAATAAAAACGGCGTGTCCTCACAACATGAGCATTTGATGCATTGCATTCATTTCTTATTGAATATAAAGGTAACGGTGTTCCATGTCAAGCGATTTTACAGTAGCAAGCTACCACGCTAGATGGGGCAAGCCGGTAAGCCAGCTGCAACGTGGGATTACGTAACCCAAGCTTTCCCAAGGCATCTAGGGCACGTTACCTTTCGCAATCAAAGTTGCTACCAATTTACCGCCCCGGGGTAAATTGGTAGCAACTTTGGAAGGCTTGGTTGGCCTGGGCGGGGATCGAACTCGTGACCCTTCGAATGACTAGCAGTTGCTTACACCACTCGGCCATTCCGCCATTTATTGATTATATTGACAAAAAAATAATATTATGGAACAAACACTACAACCAAATGAATTAGAGACAACAATTTGTGGGAGTAAATAGAACCATATCAGCCTGTGAATTTAAGCGCAATCATAGCCTGGGCCTGGCAGTCATCTTCTCGCCTCTCGCCATTCTCTTCGTGCCGACCCTCGTGCTGCCGTGCCCTACTCCATTTCCTGCAACTCAGAGGGAAATAAGTCTACGACTCCAGAAGTCTTGGCTACTGAGCGACGACTTTAAAGTCTAGAAAGTGCCGCTCCCCTGCCTCTAATCGAAGCGAGTAGACTTATGAAGTCGTCGCTCGGTAGCCGAGAAATATAAAGTCGTAGACTTATGCTGCGCAAATTTCATGGGTGGAATTCCACCCTCTGAGAGTGGAAAACTCTTGTAACTCAGCTCAAACTGAATGAAAATCAAAAGGGAAAATGTTCCAAACGTGGCTTGCAATCCCTGTATCAAGTTTGGAAGTTGTGGCTTCACTACGAAAAAAGTTATGAAAGGGTGCATAAAACTGCTTTGCACCTTGCACCCCATGAAATTTGCGCAGCATAATTTTCCTGTGAGAAGACAGCCCGTGCCGCCCTTTGTGACGACGAAGGAAGGAGAACCAAGCGCACCTCGCATCTGCCAAAGGAAGGAGTATCGTCAAAACAATGAAAGACCTCCACTCATCTAGGAAGCGCCTACTCGTCCCTGACCCCATTTCTGATGCTCTCTCTCAAGAAGCAACCAAGGCGGTTGTCAAACGCTTCTACGAGACTCTCTACACCCTGCAGTTGCGCTCCCTCTCGCTGGCGCTCCACCGTCTGAGCCCCTTCTACCCTTTCTGGCTGATGAAACTCGACATGCTCTATCCCTCCTCAAGTGTGGTCACTCCCCCGGCTCCGACGGTGTCCTCCCTGATATGCTCCATATATCAAGGGAACATCTCGCTCAACCACTAGCCGATCTTCTAAACCACCTTGTTGCCGGTGATTTTCCTGGAGCTCTGGTCGAAGCTGTCGTCTCCGTTCTCCACAAGAAGGGTGATCCCTCCAACATCGGCAACTTCCGACCCATCTCACTGTTGACAGTCACCTTGAAGAGCATTACCCGTGTCATCCTAAAGCGAGTCGAGACATCTCTCGATGATTCAGAGTCACTCACCCAAACCGGTTTCGGGGGGGGGGTGACAATTCCGCAACTGACATTTCGGCAACCGACATTTCCGCAACGGCATTTCCGCAACCGACATTTCCGCAACGGGTGATAATTTGGTCAGGAGTGAGCCTAGCGCTATGGGACCATTGTGATCAGCATCAGTTAATTGAGATTTCATAATTAATTAATTAATTAATTAGCATCCATCTCAATAATAATGTTAATCAATTAATTAATTAATGAAAACTTAATTATCTGATGCTGATCACAATGGTACCACTCCCATAGCGTTAGGCTCACTCCTGACCGAGTTATGACCCGTTGAGGAAATGTCGGTTGGGGAAATGTCAGGAATTGTCACCCCCCCCCGGTTTCCGGAAAGGGTTTGATACTTTCGACAATCTGCATGCCATCAAGCAGCTCGCTGAAAGGACCCACGAGTACGGTATGCCTCGGACCTCGGATGCGTCGACTTCAAGAAGGCCTTCGGCTGCTGGGAATGGAATGCAGTGTGGCACGCACTCTGTACGTTTGGATTCCACCCCACTCTCGTCGATCTCCTACGCCGCCTCTACGAGTCCTCGTCCACCCTCATCCGAGTCAACGAGGACCTGGTCCCAGTGAGCGTGAAGAGAGGAGTGCGCCAGGGAGACACTCTTTCTCCCCGTCTCTTCAATGCTGTGCTGAGAAGCGCGATAGACGATATAGACTGGGAGACCTGCGGAATCCGGATCGACGGACGTCATCTTGGTCATCTGGAGTACGCGGACGACGTCGCCCTTGTAGCCAAGTCTCGACCGGAACTGGAGAAGATGCTGCGAAAGCTTATGGAAGCGTGTGCACGAGTCGGTCTCGAAGTGAATGCTTCCAAAACGGTTCTCCTAAACTCTTGCAGCACGACCCGCGCGACCATTACCATCGACCATCAAGTATTCAAATTCGTCGAGTTTACCACATATCTCGGCGGAAGAATCTCCCTTCCCCTTGATCCCTCCGAAGAAGTGGAATACAGGATTCGTCTGGGTTGGGCTGCCTGGAGCAAACTCCACCATCTGCTGGCGTCACGCATTCTTCCATCCTAATTTATTATTGGTGCTAATTTTAATTTAAAAAATCAACAGCACTTTTTCACTTGTGATCTTGTGAGGTGAAGAAGGGAAAACTATAATTTATCTATTCTTTAATCTTAGCCAATAAAAAATAGTCCATAAAAGAGCAAAGATTGAACAGATTCAAGCTGAATGTGGAGTGTGAAACAAATTGATGGGTGAAATATTTGTCAGACATGTGATAGAATATTATTTTAATGCTGACCACACAATCTCGACCGCTCAATGGGTTGCGAGGGAGTGTCATTATTCACAATCGGTCCGTTATCGATTTGTATTGTCCTCGTGAAAGAAGAGATGTGGACGTAACCGGAGCCGGCAGTTAGGTAGTATTCGCCGTCACCTTTAAGCTTCAACAAAACAATGGGCGATTCCGGTTCGCTTATATCCAGTAATTTGTTTCTCTCTTCACGCAAGCCTACAATATTTATGTAAAGGAAAATAAGATTTATATATTAAGCAAACCGATTGAAGCCAGAAATTTGTGTAAATACTCGAGGGTAACGTAGACGCTCATATTCTGCTCTCGGCCGCTTTTCAAAATCATCTGTGACAATCCACATTATTTCACATGCAGGCTTCACGTCCAGAATGGGGTTAGAAGTGAGAGACAATATCACCCGCTATCCCGCTGCTAACCCCTTTCGGGAGTGTTAAAATGGCGTTAAAACGGTACTACCTCTATCAGACGACTTGTGGTGGCTGGATCTGAGAAAACGGCAGGGTAAGAAACTGTATTGTGTTCCTTCCTGGCGATTTCTAATGCTTGCACGTCAGAGAATCCTTGAGTTGGGTCGTCATCGATTCTCTAAAGATATCTTTTGCCCCTGAACCTTCAACTCAAACGCTGTACCTTCACTAATATACAAGTCATGGTCGGTAGTGCAAGGACTTCCTGAGGATCCGGCATGAACTCGGAAGTTTCGTATCGATGCCAGCGTTTATTTGACCGCCACGCAAATTTCATCACGCTGAAAACTAGAGTTTAAAATTGGGGTAAATAATTGGATTAGATATCTTCATTTCGCGTAGTCTCTAGGACGGTCTATTGGTGAGTGTGTGAAATGCAGTGAGTTGATCTAATTATTTACCATAATTTCAAGCTCGACTGGAAACGAAATCAACTCGCAAAACAAAGATTTAGATGATGGTGCAAACCTCCAGTCGAGAGTCAAGAAGGACAGATACTACGGTTGACCCCTTTCTGGAGGTTTTAATCCTTTGGGACGCGGACCTGGGCTGGTTCCGATAGTTGAATCGGAGAAAGATCGCATCAAAATCGAACTGAGCTGTTATCCTTTCAAGAAGAGATCCTTCGACTGGTTGATCATTCTAAAAGTGAAGAAAATGTTCACATTTCTTCTCTAATAAGTAAAGCCTTCACTGTTACGATCTGCAGTTTCCTCTAGACACATGTTGCGCACTAGCTTGCTTTCGTGGTAAAAGAACATTTCGCTTTAAATCATCGTGTTTGAACGCCACGTACACCACGTTTCGTTTGTGCACCATTTTGGTCAAAGTCTTAAGAGAGGGGATCGGTAAGATTCGACCATATTCGACCCTTCCCGGACGTGGCCGCCCAAAATGAGAGCTGGGGGCCCATACTCGGGTGGGTGGAGGGTCCCCACCCCGGATTGCGCAAAACACCATTTATTTCTATTTGCCGGCTCCGGACTTGGAGAAATATGGTTTTGAGTGAAAAATGGTCGAAAAATAAAAATTTCTCAAACTGAAAATATGAACTTCATTTATTATTTGCGTTATGTTTAGGGTGCCCAAACACTGTAAAACGCATGTTCAGATCGAATTTCGATTGATTCCGATACCACTTTTTGAACTCGAAATTTTGGATTTTCGAGAAAAGTTTTCGAACCGAAGCCAATAGTTTTTATGCGTACGTTGTAGCCTGGCACCATATGCAACTATACTGACCATAACCAGGTCCACCCTGATTGACGAAGTTTCCGAAAATTTAACTCGAATATCCGTTATCGAAGTCGGTGTCGACCTTTCTGATTTCCTTCCAATAAATATTCTGGTACATGCAATATTTACTTGTAATATTATTACAATATCATAAATATGATTGAAAAACCATTTTAAAGAGTCAATATACTATTTGGCGATCGTGGTTTTTGAAATTTTTTCAGAAAACTTTGTTTTTGAAAATACGTCCAATTTTATCACACATATCTCAGAAATCTGGATCTCTACCAAATCCTGGTGCAGGTCAAATTGTTTGGAGAGTTCTACTGACTAATTTTGTTGTTGATAGTATTCAAATCCATGAGTGTTGATAGTATTCAAATCCATGAGTACCATGAGTACCTCGAAAAAAATAAAAGTCTCAAAAAAAGAAAAAAAAGTCTCAAAAGTGTTCAAATTTCTAAAAAATTTCGGAAACTTCGTCAATTAGGGTGGACCTGGCTATGGTCATTATAGTTGCATATAGTGCCAGGCTACAACGTATGCATAAAAACTATTGGCTTCGGCTCGAAAAATGGCCAACTTTTCTCGAAAATCCAAAATTTCGAGTCCAAAAAGTGGTATCGGAATCAATCGAAGTTCGATCTGAACATGCGTTTTACAGTGTTTGGGCACTCTAAACATAACGCAAATAATAAATGAAGTTCATATTTTCAGTTTGAGAAATTTTTATTTTTCGACCATTTTTCACTCAAAACCATATTTCTCCAAGTCCAGATCCGGCAAATAGAAATAAGTAGTGTTTTGTGCAATCCGGGGTGGGGACCCTTCACCCATCCGAGTATGGGCCCCCAGCTCTCATTTTGGGCGGCCATGTCCGGGGGTGGTCGAGTTTTACCGATCCCGTCTCTTAAGAGACCGTCCACGAGAGAGTGGAAAAGGGGTCGCCGTGTATATTCTAGCTTGGAAAAAAATTTGGAGGTCAAATTTTTTTCTTCAAAATTTTCAAATATTTCTTCGTCGAAAAATAAATTTTCGAAATACTTAGCGATAAGTATTCTACTATAATTTGGTAGTTAAATCTGTTGACACTCACTTTTAAGTAAGTTATGATCGAAAATTAGATTTTTTTTGTGAAAAATCGAACCCCGGGTTCATGGTGATTTTCGAGAAAATTTTTTTTTTCGAAGAAGTTGGATCAGCTTGCCCTTTTCTCAGTTGATGTTTTTTGTCACTACACAGCTATGTACATATGAACAAATTAAATTTGAAAATTTCATCCATATTTGGCCTTTCAAAAGCTGGCCGGGATTTTCCAATTTTGGCAGGTTTATATAAACGCGAAATGAGCTGATATCATTTTTCGCGAACTCATGAAGGTTGAATAACCTCTGAAAAATGGATTACACATGATTTTAAAATAACTGATTTTTCAAAATTTTCCGATTTTTCACTTTCGACGCCATTTTTCGGGTCTGTATGACCCCTTTTTATTTTTTCTGAAAATTTATTATAATACTACTTGAACTGCTCTTCCATATTCTGCAGAGAAACTACTGAGTTTCACCCACTATGAAATTGTTATGAATTTTTTCATGATTATAAAAACACTTTTTTGCCATAACTTTTATTCTGTCATTCCGCGCACTTCATGTTCAACAGAAAATTTATTCGCTATATTTTTCCGCATTTTTTGAGCCCCATTCAAGCAGTGTAGCTTAAAAATGAAGAAAGTTATGATGATTCCGGTTTTGGAGCCGGAAATTTCCTAAAAGCCGGTTTTGGACCTGGGACCAGGATAAATCGAATTCTCGTCTGTTGGGTACTCTAATATAAAAGTTTGATCGAAATCTAAAATAATTTTTGAAAATTGTTCCGATCCACCTGCAATCTCTGGTGAGACCTCTCTTATATAGACCATGTTTTCATACTTTCCGAATATGTTTTTCTATTTGACCTCATCTCGACCGCTCACCATTCAAAAACGGTACAGAATAAGACGGTAGAAAAGCCAGTAAACAGTAGTTTTCATGGATTTACCTGGCTGGAAATTCCATTTTTAATACAGAATCGGATTCTACATACAAAATTAAATAACATATCAATTAAAAAATCTAAAAAAAACATTTTTCCAGGTATTCGAGATATGAAGCTTCAAATGAAGAGTGCAAATCTAATTTTTTTACCCGAATTTCTAAATCTGTTATGTGAGACACTCCCTCTTCAACTTGTACGCTTTCACACCCATCCTTTCTACATTCCTGCAGGTTCGAACTGGGTCTTGGAGCGACGCGATAGCAGGAATTACAAATTCACGAGCCCTCGCCCCCCACACACACACATATCAGAAGATTGCACGTATGTATCGTTTTATGATTTTACTCAGATTATCTTGCTTCTTCCTCCTTGTGGGGGAAAGGAGGTTAAAGATAAAAAATTCCAATTTTAAACTCACGCATTCTATGCGTAGTTGCTCCACGCGTAAACGCCGGAAGAAGAGGCCTCGTCGCACTGTTGCAGGGGAATAATTATCAAGAACACACATACAAATATCAGTGCGTTCGCATAAAAAGCGCCCCTTCACTGTACATCAAATTTTGACGATGTCTGATTTCGACATGGATCGATAGCCCCTGTTCTCCTCTTCCTGTCCTGTTTTTCAAAAAAAAAATTCGCATAAAATTTGCATAGATAATGAGCTCGAAAGATTGCACATTATTCACTTTGATCGACCGTATCTCAGTTCCTGTTGGGAATTTGGCATTACTTGCTGAACGATTGTTGCTTGGTTTGGCCAAATTTTTCCAGGTATTCGAGATATGAAGCTTCAAAAATTTGCATATCTCAAAAATCATTGAATTTCAAAATTCTAAAAACGTACGTCTATTCATTTGGCCAAACCAAGCAACAATCGTTCAGCAAGTAATGCCAAATTCCCAACAGGAGCTGAGATACGGTCGATCAAAGTGAAAAATGTGCATCTTTCGAGCTAATTATCTATGCAAATTGTATGCGGAATTTTGTTTTGAAAAGCAGGATTGGAAGAGGAGAACAGGGGCTATCGATCCATGTCGAAATCAGACATCGTCAAAATTTGCTGTACGGATTCTTCCTCATTCGTGCGATTTTTACACGAACGCACTGATATGTATTACTAATCTTAAATGCAGTGGACGAGGAGAGGAAGTACATGAAAATGTGTTAGATCACATTCATTTTCATGCACAACGATCCTCTCCTCGTCCATCGAATGTATGAAAAGTAATACACATTTTTCTCTGTGGAGAATTGATTGAGAAAAAATACTTTGATGAAACATAAAAATGTTGCATACGATTTTTTTCATTTTTTTCTCACATTTCTCGCCGTATTTCTTGTTAAAGTAACTGACCCCCCCTTATAAATTCAGCTCTTTAGTTACTGTTCAAAGTCTACCTGTTGTTGAAAGCCATTGTTGAAAGGAATCGACAATTTCGCAGTGATCGACGTTTCCCAATGATTTGTACCCATCAGTCAAGTTTATCGCAACTTCTAGATTCGTCTGAATTTATTTATTTACATTTATCTTTTTTTATATTCAGCACTTAAAAATTCACGTAACTTGAATGCATTACAAATATTGAATAACTTACTCTAACGAAGTATAGTGAAAATTTCTCTATTGTAAGATCGCTTTGGTCCACAGCTTCTTTCATGATTTTGCTGCATTGTCGAACTGTTTTTCGATCGTATTTGTCGAAATGGGAGACAATTCGGCAAATAATTTCCATCGGAAGAGATTCCATCGGAAATCCACAGAGCTGGAAGAAAATATTCACAAAAAGAATATTTTTAAAAAAAGTTTAAAAAATAAATCGAAACTTGCCTTGAGGATTCTTTGCTCTCTCGGAATTTTGACGAGAAGTGTGCGTAGATTGAGCGATCAGCGTTTGCTGTTGGTTATAAGGGGTGAGAAGAGAGGAGGAGACAAAGAAGAACAAAGAGAGAGATTTAACCATGTTATCAGTTGAAGTGAAACGCCCGGAATAGGGTTTTCACTAGGATGGCAAAAGGAATCTTTCCCCACATTCTGAACCTTTGCAAGGGGAATCGCGCGGTCTATAGCCTATAGACTATAGACTATAGAGTCGAAATGAATCGATTCTAGATTCCAAAGGAATCTTTGCGTGGTAAACGTCTCCAACAAAAGATTTTGAAGCGGGTTTTTTGCACCAATCTTGTCCAGACACAAACGAAATCAAAAACAACAAACATAATTGGTGAAATAATTTAATAAATTGTATCATGATTTTCTTGGTTGGGATGTTCCAACTTATTTCTTTCGCTCTATGCTCATTCAGAATGAGACCTCAAGAAAAACGAAATGATCCGTATATGCATTTTAGCCACCTCAATGTCAAACATATTTCATTTTTAGAGGTGTGACAATTTTAGAGGTGTGACATAGATCAGAAATGTTAAGGGACGTGATCGGTAAGGCTCGACCATTTTCGGCCCTGTCCCGACACGTGAGCTAGCAATGAGATCTGGGGGTCCATACTGGGGTGGGTGGAAGGTATAGTGACCGCACTGCACAAAACACCACTTATTTCTATAGCAAACGAAGGCACCTACGAAATCCGCCGATTTTTTGTCAGAAGTTAGACAATACCAGCCGTTATCGATCCCACTTCCAAAAACTCGCGGCCCTCAACAATGACACGAGTTATGACGCGAAAACAATGACTTTCAGAAGAGAGAGCGCGCGTCTCACAAATAGACCGCTCCATTCTTTCTTACTCAGGATGGTGGTCCCTATTTCACTGTACTCAATAAAGTGTTGGAACGGTTTCTCGCACTTGCGAAAAATGCGGCAAAAGGTTTGCCCGCGGCGGGGGTCGAACCTGAAAGTGTCGAAATCATACGTGTCCAAGCCGCAGTCCCGCTTGGGGGGCACTTTGCACCCATGATGGGGGTATCATGGAATCTTGGGGGGGGGCACTTTGCACTCATTGCAATCATGGTCCAAAATGGGTTTTGGGTTGGGTCCACCTAAGTAAAAGTGGTGTACTGTAACTTCACCACCGGGGTCCCGCAACGAAAACAAAGTACCGTAACCCGGTCTACCGTAATCCGGAAATACGAAATTGCCGATACCGTAATCAAGTCTACAGTATGCTGAAATTCCAAATTGATCAAATCCACTCGGGATTTGTTGCATGAAGTAGGCCTCAGGAAGAAATTAATCGGGCGGTATACAGCGGTCCCGGCACGACAATGCCGATACCGTAACCGTCTTCAGCATGCTGAAATTTCAAATTGATCAAATCGACTCGGGATTTTCACAAGAGACAAGCCATTGCTTGGAGAATATATATTTTCTCCCCTCTCGCCCCAGGGTTACTGTAGCGGGGTTACAGTATGGCGAATATTTAAAAGTGATTTATTTAAGTCAGTATTTTTGGAGGAGCTATACCTCAAGCAGGCAATGTCTTTTGGGGTGTACTCTATTGATTATACCGTGTCCCAAGGATACTGGGGTTACGGTATGAACGGGTTACTATATGAGTGCATTCACAGCATACCGCATTTTTTGAAATCGAGTATACGGAGTCGGAAAATTAGGGCAGGTAAAACCTAGTTTAGTACTTGTTCTGCTACCGTAACCCTGGATACGGCGGAATCGGTACGGTATTCCGTCTAGCAAGTCTAGCTCCTGCAAAAATCCCGACTCGAATAGATTAAATTTAAAAATTGGTCATACTTTATCCACGCTACAGTAACCCTGGATGCGATATGGGAGAAAATGTATATTCTCCAAGCAATGGCCTCAATTTCCCCAATTTCATTAATTATTCATATTGTAACTCCGAATAGATATGAACAATTTGAAATTTCAGCATACTGAAGATATCGGCATTGTGTTACGGTATCGGCATTGTCGTTTTGGGACCGCCGCATACCGCCCGATTAATTTCTACTCGAGGCCTACCTCATGCAACATATCCCGAGCGAATTGGCTCAATTTGAAATGTCAGCATACTGTAGACTTGGTTACGGTATCAGCAATGTCGTGGCGGGACCGCTGTATACCGCCCGATTAATTTCTTCCTGAGGCCTACTTCATGCAACAAATCCCGAGTGGATTTGATCAATTTGAAATTTCAGCATACTGTAGACTTGGTTACGGTATCGGCAATGTCGTGTCGAGACCACCGTATGCCGTCTGATTAATTACTAATCGAGGCCTACCTCATACAACAAATATCGAGCGAATTGGCTCAATTTGAAATGTCAGCATACTGTAGACTTGATTACGGTATCGGCATTGTCGTGTCGAGACCACCGTATGCCGTCTGATTAATTACTACTCGAGGCCTACCTCATACAACAAATATCGAGCGAATTGGCTCAATTTGAAATGTCAGCATACTGTAGACTTAGTTACGGTATCGGCAATGTCGTGTCGAGACCACCGTATGCCGTCCGATTAATTCCTACTCGAGGCCTAGCTCATGCAACAAATACCGAACGAATTGGCTCAATTTGAAATTTCAGCATACTGTAGACAGTTACGGTATCGGCAATGTCGTGTCGAGACCACCGTATGCCGTCTGATTAATTACTACTCGAGGCCTACCTCATACAACAAATATCGAGCGAATTGGCTCAATTTGAAATGTCAGCATACTGTAGGTGGTTACGGTATCGGCAATGTCGTGTCGAGACCACCGTATGCCCTCCGATTAATTACTACTCGAGGCCTACCTCATGCAACGTATACCGGGTCAATATTCTCAATTTCGTATTTCCGGATTACGGTAGACCGGGTTACGGTACTTTGTTTTCGTTGCGGGACCCCGGTGGTGAAGTTACAGTACACCACTTTTACTTTGGTGGACCCAACCCAAAACCCATTTTGGACCATGATTGCAATGAGTGCAAAGTGCCCCCCAAGATTCCATGATACCCCCATCATGGGTGCAAAGTGCCCCCCAAAGGTGAGACTGCGGCCGTGGACACGTATGGTCGAAATCTTTCTTCGTTCCCGAGTTATTCAGCAATAAAGTTTGAACACACGGACACACAGACAGACAGACGTTCTGAAATGATAGTCTTTAGGAATCTGAATACTTTTGTAAAAATGGCCCAAAGGTGCTCCCATTGTATAAGTATGATGTGCCAAATCGAAAATCCAGGCGCGAATGTTCGGAAATGCTCAATTCTTACCGAGCCGGTTATACACTATATAATAACCAAGTATAATAACCGTAAAAACACACAGTATAATATAATATAATATAATATCAATATAATAACCGGTTAACCAAGTATATAATTAAGTAATTAATTAAGTATTTAAATAGAGATCGCATACTTCTTGGACAGAAAGATTCAGCATTCTTGGCAGTTCATATGAATGGGTGAGAAATTCCATGCTGTTAAAGAATCGATTCTTTTCTTAGAGCGAAGGGCGAAATTCAGCACGCTGAGAATATTCGCGAATTAACGAGACACACAAATAATCAAACCTTTGCTGATTACGGGCAAAAAAAATTCAAGGGGGGGAGTCAAACTGAGTCGCCACGTTTTCCACAATTGATTCGAAACCTTTTCATCGTGCTGAAAAAACTCAGCTGTATGCAAAAAGACAGCTGTCTCCCATTACCCCATTGTACGAACAAGAAGAAATAAATAAAAACATTAAAAAAACCATTTCTAATTCCTTTCATTGTCATATCATCCAATGGAATTATGAGCCCGCCCGACCTGGACACACTCTCGAAAGGCTCAGTCTATGTGACGGAAAATGACTAAAAATATGTGCATCAAGAAACCCAAGTTGTACTTCAGTGCTTATTTGGACCGTTCTGTAACAAGGGTCATGAACGTCGCCGTTCACTAACAAATAACCGCTGCCGATATCGAAGACGTATTGAGGATAATCAGAATCGATGATGAACCAGAGAACAGGCGAACTTGGATCTGACATGTCCAACAGTCGGTCTCCCTGTTCCACCAAAGCGATAGATTTGAGGAATCGATGGAAATAATCTGTTGAAAGAGCGATTGTAATTTCTTGCATTCTCCTCGAATGAACGATCTGGAATATTCACCAATTGGAACACCTTCGAAATACATATTTGAAAATATGTATTTAATCGATTTTGTTTAATTAATTAAAAAGGTGAAATAGGCACGAAATTATTCCAAATTAGAAGTGTACCTCGATAAGTCGTTGTAGGGTTCCAGGATGGGAAAGATTACCGGGAAGATCCATATCCCTGCGCCCTTGTTGAGCAAGTTCTAATATCTGCTGATCCGAGAAACCTTGTGTCAGCTCGCACTGGAAATGGTTTGAATTTTACTTACGAAAAGAGATATTTTACATGAATGACAGTGAGCGATTGCGCCCACGGCAGCTCGAAAAGCTCCAGAGGATCAGGTGAAAAATCAACTGTTGTAATAGAATGAATAGGAATCTTCGATTGTCGAGCGAAATTGATAACGCTGAAATAAATGCACTTATAATAGGCAAGTACACACGTTTGGAAGGACATAAGTTGGAGCCGGAAAAAGAATCTAAGATCGATTTCCGCGAAATCAAATTGTTCAGTCACTTGCTCGAGCACCGTTTCGTCTACAGCAGCCGATGCTCCAATCTGCGACAATACTATTTGCCTAACGGAGTCGTTTTCATTGAAATTCACGAATAATGTTCTGAGCCTCTCAATTCTGCAGGCTCTCTCGCGCTGTCTGATCGATGAGAGAGCATGTAGACTAAGGAGGCTCTCTCGCGATCAGACAGCGCGAGAGAGCCTGCAGAATTGAGAGGCGAAACGGTGCTCGAGCAAGTGACTGAACAATTTGATTTCGCGGAAATCGATCTTAGATTCTTTTTCCGGCTCCAACTTATGTCCTTCCAAACGTGTGTACTTGCCTATTATAAGTGCATTTATTTCAGCGTTATCAATTTCGCTCGACAATCGAAGATTCCTATTCATTCTATTACAACAGTTGATTTTTCACCTGATCCTCTGGAGCTTTTCGAGCTGCCGTGGGCGCAATCGCTCACTGTCATTCATGTAAAATATCTCTTTTCGTAAGTAAAATTCAAACCATTTCCAGTGCGAGCTGACACAAGGTTTCTCGGACCAGCAGATATTAGAACTTGCTCAACAAGGGCGCAGGGATATGGATCTTCCCGGTAATCTTTCCCATCCTGCAACCCTACAACGACTTATCGAGGTACACTTCTAATTTGGAATAATTTCGTGCCTATTTCACCTTTTTAATTAATTAAACAAAATCGATTAAATACATATTTTCAAATATGTATTTCGAAGGTGTTCCAATTGGTGAATATTCCAGATCGTTCATTCGAGGAGAATGCAAGAAATTACAATCGCTCTTTCAACAGATTATTTCCATCGATTCCTCAAATCTATCGCTTTGGTGGAACAGGGAGACCGACTGTTGGACATGTCAGATCCAAGTTCGCCTGTTCTCTGGTTCATCATCGATTCTGATTATCCTCAATACGTCTTCGATATCGGCAGCGGTTATTTGTTAGTGAACGGGGACGTTCATGACCCTTGTTACAGAACGGTCCAAATAAGCACTGAAGTACAACTTGGGTTTCTTGATGCACATATTTTTAGTCATTTTCCGTCACATAGACTGAGCCTTTCGAGAGTGTGTCCAGGTCGGGCGGGCTCATAATTCCATTGGATGATATGACAATGAAAGGAATTAGAAATTGTTTTTTTTGGTAATTTGACTCTCCATGAAGCACAATTTGTTTGTCTCCAAGTATTTGCTTGTATTATTTCATTTTGTGTCGTTCGTGAAATGCTGCTTCTGATGTCGTTGTATTTAGTGGTTAATTTGTTTCATAATTCGTTTAATCCACTATACGACTTTCTCTCACGGCATCGCTTTCGATATCATCTGACCTTACCCCAGAAGTCCTGCTATATAAGACAATTTCCCGTTATCTCTTTGCCAGTGTGGTGGATAAAGTCCCTCTTCACAAGAGACCGGATTATTTTAGGTTATTCGAAATGGTTTTTTTAATGTTTTTATTTATTTCTTCTTGTTCGTACAATGGGGTAATGGGAGACAGCTGTCTTTTTGCATACAGCTGAGTTTTTTCAGCACGATGAAAAGGTTTCGAATCAATTGTGGAAAACGTGGCGACTCAGTTTGACTCCCCCCCTTGAATTTTTTTTGCCCGTAATCAGCAAAGGTTTGATTATTTGTGTGTCTCGTTAATTCGCGAATATTCTCAGCGTGCTGAATTTCGCCCTTCGCTCTAAGAAAAGAATCGATTCTTTAACAGCATGGAATTTCTCACCCATTCATATGAACTGCCAAGAATGCTGAATCTTTCTGTCCAAGAAGTATGCGATCTCTATTTAAATACTTAATTAATTACTTAATTATATACTTGGTTAACCGGTTATTATATTGATATTATATTATATTATATTATACTGTGTGTTATTACGGTTATTATACTTGGTTATTATATAGTGTATAACCGGCTCGGTAAGAATTGAGCATTTCCGAACATTCGCGCCTGGATTTTCGATTTGGCACATCATACTTATACAATGGGAGCACCTTTGGGCCATTTTTACAAAAGTATTCAGATTCCTAAAGACTATCATTTCAGAACGTCTGTATGTCTGTGTGTCCGTGTGTTCAAACTTTATTGCTGAATAACTCGGGAACGAAGAAAGATTTCGACCATACGTGTCCACGGCCGCAGTCTCACCTTTGGGGGGCACTTTGCACCCATGATGGGGGTATCATGGAATCTTGGGGGGCACTTTGCACTCATTGCAATCATGGTCCAAAATGGGTTTTGGGTTGGGTCCACCAAAGTAAAAGTGGTGTACTGTAACTTCACCACCGGGGTCCCGCAACGAAAACAAAGTACCGTAACCCGGTCTACCGTAATCCGGAAATACGAAATTGAGAATATTGACCCGGTATACGTTGCATGAGGTAGGCCTCGAGTAGTAATTAATCGGAGGGCATACGGTGGTCTCGACACGACATTGCCGATACCGTAACCACCTACAGTATGCTAAGAACGAACATACTGTGAGTACGAGAAATAAGAAAATAAATAAAAATAACATATATAAACTGAAAAGAAACGTTGAAATTGCATTGCAAGCTGAGCAAGCGATCAATTTGAATACTTCCTACAGTACTTCTGATCGTAAAAAATAATTAATGTCGGACTAGAAATATTTGAATTTATTGATTATGATTATGTTGATATGTTTGTTGTTGTATTTTTTTTTAGAGTTTTTATTGCTTCAGTCTCCTTAATCAAACAAAATGATAGCGATATTATAGTCCGTTGCAATTTTTTCGAGAAAAATAAATAAATAATTTTGGTAAGCCAAGTGTGAATGGGCCCAAGAGCTTAAGATATGTCTGCGTGAAACCGAATTATCGAAGTTAAATTCTATTCTGATGTAAAGTAATAAAACATGTGTTTAATGATAAGTAAAATGCAACCATTCCCATGGCTCTAGCACGATTTCAACCCGTCTAGTGATAAGTCTAGTGATAATATGATAAGTGAAAAATGTGCACTTCTGATACTGATAACAATGATACTACTCTTTTAGCGATACTGTAGTGGGGTACGGTAGTCTTACTGTAACATTTCAATGAAATTTTCGGTACAAATCACGTATCTGACCGGCGGTCTGACACGCGGAACTCATCTGGAGGTACTGTAGGTTACGGTAATATTTTTTATTTATTGATTTCGGTGTTTTGGTGGAAATCATGTATCTTACCTTCGGTCTGACACGCGAAACTTATCTGGATGTACTCTGGTTACGATATTAGTTGTTGATTTATTGATTACGGTGTTCTTGTGAAAAATCATGTTTCTGACACGCGGAACTCATCTGGGGGTACTGTAGATTGCTACGGTAGCCATACTGTGGCGCCCACGGATGTTTACGGTACAAATCATGAATCTGACCCGCGATCTGACACACCGAACCCATATGCGGATACTGTAGTAGGGTACGGTAGAAATACAATGGTACTACTCCCATATCGATCGGATCACAAATAACCGAGTTATAGCCCGTTGCCGTTTTGGCCGTTGCCGTTTTGGCCGTTGCCGTTTTGTCACCCCCCCTGGTTTCCTTGAGATTGCATACTTTCGAAATACTCACTCTCACCCACATTCACATCAACGGAGAGACCGTGGCCCTGAATTATTTTGTAAAAAAGCATACAATACATATATGATAGCAATTTTCATCGATCTTCAGTTAACACACACCCTTGCCAAAGTTTTGCATTTGCTCTCTAGAGAAACGATAATATCAAGGGGAGACCGTATAGAGGATATGGAGTTTCCGAATGAGACCTTGTGGAATCGATTACTATCATAAAACTAAAAAATAATCGGTGGTTCAAAACTGCTCAATAAGCCCCAAGACTTCTCCACCCTTAGTGAGATTGGTGAATTTTCCGGACTTTTTTTGGCCTCTTCTACACAGAGTGCAGATATCACATTATGCAATTTTAAACCACCGATTATTTCTTACTTCTATGATAGTAATCGATCCCTCTAGGTCTCATTCGAAAACTCTATATTCTCTATGCGGTCTCCCCTTGTAAGAGAGTTTCTCTCGAGAGTCACATGAATACGTTGCTCGAGGTGCTTTTAGATTTGGCCAAATTAGCTACCTTTCCAAAACGCAGCTCAATGCGGTCAATAAAAAGATCGCTCTGCTGAATGGCTTCTTTCATAGTTTTGCTGCATTCTCGAACTCTCTTTCGATCTTGCAATCCGAGATTGGATAGAATTCGATAAATGTTCTCCTTTGGGAGGGCTTCTAGCGTCAAGTGATGACTCTGAAAGAAAAAAATGTAGTAATTAGTTAGTATTCACCACTCAAAATAGCCTTTTTCCTTAAAAACAACGGAATATGATCAAAGAAACATAAATTGTTTCGAAAAAGAGTTAAAAAAACTTTTTCGGTTCATTTTCAACTTTTCGAGTGTGGTCATTTCTAGAAAATAGAATTTTAAGTAGGGAAAATAACAGAACAAACCATTAATCGCGACGAAGTTTAGGAACGTTTATTGAAGAAAAGTGTGAGATGATTCAGCTATTAGTTTTTTTTCGATTGAAATGATGTTAGTGACAAGAAAAGAGGAGCCTTCTGGATTGAGAGAGAGAAAGCGCGATTCAGCGTTATCTTCGCTTTCAGTCATAGAAAAAGGAACGTCATCTTACGTGGCAAGGGTTATCATGCCTACTTTCTGACAAACACGCACACTCAAAGCTCAAAAGACTACAATTATCGCGCAAGAAAGCGTCAGGCGACACTCCTCTTTTCTTATCACTAAGTTGATAGCAAAACTAGGAATCGCTGAATCATCTCACACTTCTCTTCAATAATCGTCCCAAAAAACACACTTTCTAGTCGAGGTCTTTCACCATATTGCGCAATCCTTGCCTTGTGAATGCTCTTGTTCATTTCGTCTTTTTTCACTGTTTCATGTACCCTAGTCGCTACTTTCCACTCTCCATGATCCCTTTCTCTGGTTTTTTTTGGCCCCAATGGAATCCCAATCTGCCTCCCAATGGGGCAAACATCAATGGGGCAAACATCAAAGGCGCCGCTGGGATACCAATGCGAAAAACGTTGGGATCCCATTGGGGCAAAAAACCAGAGTTTTAACAAGCCAGCCAGGAATGAGTTCAATAGTTGTAGTTTATAGTCGGGGTGATCCCTATCTAACTCAAAAAAACGAGTCGCTATCATCATTTTGAAGCATGTTATGATTTTTCAAACATGCCACTCTCTAAATTTGTTCGCTGAGTCACCAGGTTTGTTTGTGTTTCACGCGATTGTGAATTTTTTAACGAAATTCTGAAAACGCCATTCGATAGAGGAAGGTTTGAAATACCTTAGGCCATATTTCCAGCCAAATAAAAATCATAAAATTTCTACGTCCCCGCTATCCCGGATATGCTCGATTTTCTCGCGATTCCTCTCATAAGAGACTCAAATATCATTACAATATTTCGCAATTTCAACAGCATGCCCTGGCACCATAGCTTATTCAGCAGAGAAAAATGCTGTTAAAGAAGGAGTGAAGGGAATATTTTCGTGAGTAAAGTGGCAACACACATCGATTGTCTTACACTCTTCAACTCTTCTCTCCCCCTGTCTCAACCCCGTCTCGTGTAATCAGCGCCCTCCTTATTTTTCTCGGAATGGTTATATGGTAGAATGCATAATAGGAAAGAGGATCTCTTGGATCAGTATTTATCAGTTCAGTGGCGTCATTGTCAAAAGTGTGTGTGGAGAATGAATCGCCAGAGAGGAGGGGGCAATAGGGGCGGAGTCTATCGGTTACGTGTCTATCCGACACATTCCGGGGGGAACGACAACAAAAACAATGTGATGGAAAAATAAACAGTTTCTAAAATAGATCCTGATCTTTGAGCCTAATGAGGGTAGTGCAAGTTACGGTGCCCATCCACACTCTATATCTGCGTGAGGCCGTCTTGCTACCGCCCACACTAGGAATCGATCAAGAAATCCGTGTTGTGAAACTATTCTCAAACTGGTCAGGGAACGGGAAGCAGTGGGGGAAAAAGAATAGCACACACCCCGGGGTCACCGACATGTGGCTACTTAGATGCAATACAACCTCTCTGACCAAAATAATCCAAACAATGCACAACTTATTTCACACGCGCAGTCGTTCATTTGAACCAGCAGCATTGAGTTCGATGACGGAGTGGAAGTGAGACTGATGGTGTTGCGATACTGAACCAGAATTATACGAGGGGTATGGAGTGAAATTGCAATAAACAAAGAAAATTTGGATGATGGATGGTTGGTCCCTGAAAATTCGATGACGCCGTGTAGTCTCTTTCTTCTAGCATCTCAGATCTGCAAATGATAAGAGGAAGGAGAAAGAGCAAAATCATCTGATTGATAAGATCAGGGAAAGGAATAAGTGAAAGGGGGAAATGTGGGATGATAGAGAAAAAAATTTTTGATCGATAAGGTGAGAAACTATCTGAATATTAAAATAATTCGACGTCGATCAGATCCTGAAATCACGACAAAACCTAAACGAATGTATTGAACGTATTGGAAAATGCGTAGAACTGAAAGAAAGGGGAAGGGGGAAGAAACCGAAGGGACGAAGGACGGGTAGAGGTGGAAACCAGTGGAAATGGACCCAGGAAAGTATGGGAGACGACGGAGATAACTCAATCCGGCGTTGGGTCTATCTGTATTCAGCAGACCATGGATAAAATGGGAATCAACATCGAAATGATCAATGCTTAAAAACGTCGCGGTCAATCAAAACGGCGACAATACGAGGCAATAATGGGAACGGCTAAACACGGCACCATGCAACATGTTTCAGTATGAATAAGGGGGAAGGAGGTGAAACAATGAGACGGGGAGGACTGGGATCGCTTCATCACGAGCCGATGCACCATTTTCTCGGAATGGTTATATGGTAGAATGCATAGGAAAGAGGATCTCTTGGATCAGTATTTATCAGTTCAGTGGCGTCATTGTCGGAAAGTGTATGTGGAGAATGAATCGCCAGAGAGGAGGGGGCAATAGGGGCGGAGTCTATCGGTACGTGTCTATCCGACACATCCTATTAGTTTTGAGATGATTCCTTTTCGGGATTTTTTAAGAAAAAAAATTCAAAAAATTTCGACCGAAATTTTTTTTCATCAAAAATGCGGTTCAATTAAGTGCTAGTGTGTCAAATCTATATCCATATAATAAGTTATGATAATTCGTCGTTGATTTACTCGTATTTCAATGTTTGTTGAGCTTAAAATGAGATATTGCTGTCTACATATTCAGTAATCGAGATCGACATTTTAAATTGGCCCTATTCTGACGCTACTCGGTAAGGAGTTTCCTCATAATGCCTCAAACATTTCCCCTTTTGAAAGTGAATGGCTATCTAGTCGTGCAAAATAACTACGGCGCTTAGAAAACCGTTCATGTGCATAATCCCGGACGCTCTGCTTCTCTACCACTCTCTCACTTCCGCGCAGTCTCCAGCCAGGTTCGGCGCCCGAGCCGGGCATAAATCTTTTGCCGGTACTTCTCAAAGTCCGAATGGTTATTTTTGTGCACAATTTAATTCGTTTCATTTACACCGAAATCTGGCAAAAGATTTATGCCCGGCTCGGGCGCCGAACCTGGCTAGAGACTGCGCGGAAGTGAGAGAGTGGTAGAGAAGCAGAGCGTGCGGGATTATGCACATGAACCGTTTTCTAAGCGCCGTAGTTATTTTGCACGACTAGATAGCCATTCACTTTCAAAAGGGGAAATGTTTGAGGCATTATGAGGAAACTCCTTACCGAGTAGCGTCAGACTAGGGCCAATTTAAAATGTCGATCTCGATTACTGAATATGTAGACAGAAATATCCCATTTAAAGCTCAACAAACATTGAAATACGAGTAAATCAATGACGAACTATCATAACTTATTATATGGATATAGATTTGACACACTAGCGCTTAATTGAACCGCATTTTTGATGAAAAAAAAATTCGGTCGAAATTTTTTGATTTTTTTTTCTTAAAAAATCCCGAAAAGGAACCGTCTCAAAACTAATAGGAATATTGTTTTTAGCTCATTTACGATTATTTTCATCACAAACTTGAATGATTTCAACAATTTGACCAAGAGATGTCATTGGCCTGTCGCACGAAATCGCGGGCGTCTTTAAAAGTTCTGTACGGATTTGGCCCATTTCTTGGTTTTAAATAGTACACACAGTGACTATAATAAAAAGCAACAAAACCCATTGCGTTGTTAGTTTTAAGAAAAATAATTAAATTTTTACAAAAGTGACCGCCCCGCACCTGTGCATCAGCCAGGAATGAGTTCAATAGTTGTAGTTTGTAGTCGGGGTGATTCCCTATCTTACCTAAAAAAGAACGAGTCGCTATCATCATTTTGAAGCATGTTATGTTTTTTCAAACATGCTACTCTCTAAATTTTTTCGCTGAGTCACCAGATTTATTTGTGTTTCACGCGATTGCAAAATTTTTTATCGAAATTCTGAAAACTCCATTCGATAGAGGAAGGTTTGAAATACCTTAGGCCATATTTTCAGCCGAATTGAAAATCATAAAATTCTACGTCCCAGCCATTCTCGAGTTTCTCGCGATTCCTCTCTTATCTATTCATGGTTTCTGACCAGGCGATCGTTGAGCAATCTGCGCACATGCCAAAACGAACAAAAATTGTCAAAGATAAAAAATTTTATTGGCAGTTCTTGCACTCATAACGAAAAGCATTCTCATACTTTTGTTTTTTAAAAAAAAAGTTATCTGTAGTAAGCGGAGATTATCTCCAAATAATTCCGATTTCGTGTTTGAACGAATTTCCAAGTGTGGATTCGTCATCAACTCTAATTTTCATGAGTTTATTTATTATCACATCTTTAGAGGGACAATTTCTTCTGATTTATTGTTGGTGCGAATTTCCAAAAACAAAGTTCCAACAGTATATTATCACTTTGATATTGTGAGGCAAAGAACATATAATTAGTCTATTCCTTAATCTTAGTCTATAAAAGAAATAAGTGGTGATGAGATTCAAAATGAATGAGGAGATTGAAACAAATAGATATATAAAATATTTGTCAGGCATGGAGAGGTATGACTGTATGACGATAAGGGAGCGAAACAGTCGTACCTATTACAGTTTCCAACACTATTACTTGTAGTACTCATTGAAATAAACTTAGATCTTAGCATACAAATTCAAGGCGATACTATAATATTTTAAAGCTGGCCTCACAATTTCGACAGCGACAAGAGGTATTCAGGATAAGCTGAATCAAAGGTGAAACAGATAAGAGGATAATTTGGGTCTGATCTGTCCAAAAATGGGTTTCCTTCTTCCCGCAAATGGATTGAATTGAGGAATAGATGGTAATAATCATCTTCCAAACTGATTGACACACGTTTCATTCTCCCCGAACGAACGATCTGGAATATTCGCAAATATTGAACATATTAGAACTACATCTCTGAAAAGATTTTACGTGTTTTATCTTTTCGTTTAATGAAAAAGGTGAAATAGACATGACAAATGTTATGTGTGCCTTTTCACACTTTCCATTTCGTCTGTCAAAGATATTTTGTTTGCAAAGTCTTCGAATGGCCCGGAAAAAGATTTTGTATGTAAGTGTTCTCTATGTGGGACACGTTGAAATCACCTCGATAAGACGATGTATTGTCGCTGGATCGGAAAGATTGGTGGGAAGACCCAATTCCCGGCGCCCTTGTTTGGCGAGTTCTAATACCTTGTTTGGCGAGTTCTAATACCTGCCTGAGAAAATAGTCTTAAATTTCCGAAAAGAGTTTTTTGTGTGTGTGAAACTCACGGTTTCGATTTGGAGTACATCCGATTTCAAATGGCGAAAAAACCAGCTTAGCCTCAATGCGCTTAGCCAATTTTGAAATGATCCAGATTTGTTTTCGTCAATTGACACGAAACGATCATCATAATTACCGTCTATTACAACGCGGATAGTCTTTTCCTGAAATACAGTTATGAAGAATATGCCTTTCTTTTTATCATATTAATCTCTCAAATTCCTTTTAAAAAGTTTCCGAAATATCAAAAGCTTCAATAATAAACGGTACGTATTATGAGATCTTGAAATGCGAGGTACATAGAGAGATTTAAATATTTAAACTGAGCAATCATTGAAGAAAACACATATATGATAGAGAAACGTTTTCATCTACGATCAATTCAGAATATTGTATACATAGTCAATGTAAAATAAAATAAAACATTTACCTCTTCGAAATATTCGAAACGCAACAAAACGATCCCAACAAAAAGATTGCTCCGTTGAACGGATTCTCTCATAGTTTTGCTGCATTCGCGAACTCTCTTTCGATCTTTCAAACAGAGATTGGAAAGAATTCGACAAATGTTCTCCTTCGGGAGGCATTCTAACGTCAAGTGAGGAGGCTGAAAAGGTTTTTATAAAAATTATTTCTACAACAAAAATATATCCAATAGAAGTGTTCACCACTCGTAGTGGCATTTGTTCGAACAAAAGGAAGATGAACACCGAAATGTCTCGAAATTTATTGTTCCGGAAGAGAGTCGAAACACCTTTTCTTCTATATTTCGACTTTTCGAGAGATCAGCTATTACATTTATAAAATGATACGATCAAACAAAATGTCGAACTGGGGACTTCATGTGTTTACCGAGACGAGAGAGCACGCAAAAGCGAGAGGGTTGGTAAACAACGGAAGTTCGTTATTCGGCTTTTTGGTATGATCGTACCATTTTATAAATGTAATATAGTGAATGTCATTACAATATGGAAAACAGCAGAATAAACCATTTGTAGCGATGATATTTTGGGACGTTTGTTGTAAGAGAAGAATCAGCTATTCCTTGATTGAAATGATGTTAGTGATACACAAATAAAGATAATCGATAGAAGATGAGGGTCTGAAAGGGAAAGCGCGTGCTATATTTGTGTTTCACAAACAGCTGTTAACAAAAATGAAACCTCGAACATCGGGGAAAATAAAAGGCTGAAACCATTCATGAGATGCCTTCTTTAATTTTTATCGAAACGCAAGGAAAGTATGTAAGGAAAGTGTGGCGGGAAACTGCACAAACATGACGAGAGTATGAGAAATAGGAGCACACAACAAAGCAAGAAAGCATAGAAGGCGTGGTGCACTAGAGAAATCACACACCGTCATGGTACAAACTTTCACGCACCACACACAAACGTTTTACGATGACCAACCGGGATAATCACACGCCGGATATCATTATGAATAAAATTTTTTTCATGCCAGATGACATTTCTTATTGATTCTCACAATCATTTTAGGGGCCGTTTAATCGCGTGTGATATGCTTTACTTGTATTTTCTTCGAGTTTCGTAAAAAAATCATATAGCCCATGCTGGCCTTAACCATGCGCTAACACTGAAATGCTCGCAAAAAGGTGTGTTAATGCCTTGGCGACGTGAACGACCACCAACAAGATGGAAATATCTCTTCATGCGAATAATCGGGCCGACATTTCTGAGACAAGCAAGGAGTCAAGACTGGCCAGCAATGCACATCAGAGCCTACTCTTGATAAATGTGATAAAATCCAAAAATCCAAATGCCTTTACAAGTTGTCTTATTCACTGTGATTTTGTTATTTGAGTGTGTACATGCCTGTGACTTATCTGTTTCGCATTAGCACGAGTGTGTGTATAATTCACTGTGACAGGGTGACAAATCTCGCAGTTCTATTTCTTGCTAACAATTATTAATTTACAGATTCGAGTCTAGTAGGTCTAGAGGAAAACGTGTAAACTCAGGATAGACAGGTATGGAAATAGAGTACACAAACCAGTAGTCTATTTCGCGTAGATATCACTTCATAATTATGATAACAAAAAAGAATTTTCAGCATGCTGTACCGGTCAAAGAATGAATTTTGGAAGATGTAGCTGCTCAGTTTGACTACCGAGCTCTCAATATTGAATTTAACTCCCGGAACCAGCAAAGGTTTATCCTAATCTGTCTTTTCTTATTAAAATTTTTATATTATTCCCGCGTTATGAACTTCGTCCTGCGATCTAAGCAGCGACTTGAGAGAGACTATCTGACTCAGTCGAATTAATCTTGGCACAGCGGTAAAAGTGAGTTGATGAGATAAACATGCCACATTGTAGTATGGCCGAGGCGGAATTGAGTCATGATATTGAGAAAGTGCAAAAACGTTTCTACGCCTCGGGGCATGACGTAATCGTAATTTCCGGTTTTCGAAAACTTTATCAAATAGTCTAATGAGTGGTATCAATCGATTCCTCATAATATTCTAAGACTTTTGTGACTCTATGAGTTTTTCGCTAATCTTTGATCTAAGCCTGATAAATTGAAAAATAGGTTTTAAAAAATTGATTTAAATAATTTAAATATTTTTGTGTCGTTTCCCTGAGGAGATGGCAAAGTTTTATTCGCGTGATACAATGCTTTAACAATGATAGTTCAACTGTGTGAAGGGTTGTTTGTATGAAGGGCATTACGCTTGTTCAGTAAGCTGAAATTGAATGGGTCCTTGGAATTATGGTGTACTTACAGTAACCCGGAGTAATTTCCAAGTATTATCCGGCAGGTTCGGGAGTCAGGCCGACGAAAACACTAGTCACCTACTATTGAGTAGTTATGCTTCAATGGATACTGTGTCTCCCGGAGCCGCTTTATTAGCACTGGGACTTTTCTCCTGGTGACTGTAGGTACACCATAATTCCAAGAACCCATGCAATTTCAGCCTACTGAACAAGCTTAATGCCCCTCATACAAACAACCCTTCACACAGTTGAACTATCATTGTTATAGCATTGCATTACGCGAATAAAACTTTGCCATCTCCTCAGGGAAACGACACAAAAATATTTAAATTTCAATTTGAAAATATATTTTTGAATTTTCCAAGCTTAGATCAAAGATTAGCGAAAAACTCACGGAGTCACAAAAGTCTTAGAATATTATGAGGAATCGATTGGTACCACTCATTAAGCCATTTGATGAAGTTTTTGAAAACCGGAAATTCGGATGACGTCATGTCCTGAGGCGTAGAAACGTTTTTGCACTTTCTCCATATCATGACTCAACTCCGCCTCGGCCATACTACAATGTGGCATGTTTATCTCATCAACTCACTTTTCGAACTGTGCCAAGCCTCTGAAGAAACATGTTGATCCACTCAGATAATCTCTCTTGATAGCTTTGTAAATAGGGGTTTCTCCCCTGATCCGCGAGAGATACTCGAAATGTCGAAAATGTCGCTCCTTTCTGTTGATGAAGTTTGCTTTTGAATGTTATTTTAGTATTAATTAATTAAATAGTAGTTTATTATCCAAACTTAGTATAATCCATGTCACTTTTGTAGATGAAGCCCGGCTTTTGTCCGACGAACAAGTATGGACATTAGGGTGGCGAAGGTACACGTGTATTACAATTTTAAAATGATACGTTCATGAAATGGACTACTGGTGGTGTACTCTCTTTCTATACCTCGACGTGTCTCTCACTTTACCATGCTCTCTCGCAGCCGTATCTGTTGTTTAGTACGCATTATCAACGGAACATTTTATTATTTCGGATGAGTGCTCGTAAATTTGTAATACCGACGGTACACGAATGTACCGTCGGGACATCGACCCTTTATTAGTAAAGTAGAGTGAGATGATACATCGAAAACAACAGAAAACACCATCTAAGGTACAATTATTCCATTTTTTAAAAGTTCGTCATGTGTTTTCTATTAAAAAACGTATTTTCCCTGCCCGTGTACCGCGGTACACGTACCGATACGCGTACCGCCGTTAGCCACCCTAATGGACATATTCCAAAACGTATACATCATCAACACGAGCGACGGATTTCTCCTCATAAAAGGAGACGATGAGATGCGCATTGTGCGCATTGACAATGGACTGCTAACAGATCCAGTCTACACGATGCGTTTTATTGATCCGACTAGAGTGTACGGTAGTGATTAGTCGCTTTGCTAATATGATAGATTGGCAATATTTCATAATGTCCCCATATAGAACTCTGCTTTGATTATATTCATGAGAGATGCCAACTCAAGGATGCACAAGGAACTGTGTCTCCAAGCATAAAGCATTTCTACTGCATTGTCGAACCTTTTTTTCAATCGTAAATGTCGAAATGGGAGAAAATTAGGGAAAGAATTTCAAAGAATGAAATTGGAACTACAGCTGTCCAGGCGTGAAGACGTCATTTGGGGCATTGATGGAACCTCAGATGCGAACATTTATGATTTGAATGCTTTTATACACAGAATGAATACACTGACTATGAGATACGACACCCAGTGTATGAGACACTCAATATTGAGTGTATTCGCGCGTCGAGAGAGCGTGCGAAAACGAGAGATTTGTAAGTGTAACACACACTTGGTGTCCTATCTCAGTGTAGGATACACTCAATAGTAAGTGTATTCATTCTGGGTGCACTTCTCATACTTACAAACAACATGAATATGATCGCAACAACGAACCTGCATTTTCAATTCGACTGTAATGATTTTTAAAATGTCGAAAGGGTGGGTAAGTAGAGTGAGGATAGAAAAAACTCAGTACGTGATGTTGTGTAGTGTAATACTGTGCGCGCGCGTGCATTTTCGGCTGTGTGTGTTTTGCCAATGACTGAGTTGCGTAGCACCTCCTTTAGCCGTTATTTTAGCTATTATTTAAGTGTTTTCGCGTTTATGAAAGTATTTGTCCTTCGAAAATCGAATTATTCGTCGATTTGCCTCTCCCACGAAGGAGCAAGATGGTTTTAAAGTTCATGCAGTTAAACGTTGAAAAAGCAGTGCCACACAGCGAGCTTGCAATTCATGGTTTCACCCTCCAGTTTGATGAGGTATCGACTAGAGTGCGTAATGCGAGACGACGGTCTCTTAATTTCACACACTCTCTCGACCGGTCGGTAGGTGAGAGAGTGTGCGAAATGAAGAGATCGTGGTCTCACATTATTTGTATCAACAGTAAACCGATTCAATTTTCTTTAACAATTTTCTACAATAGAACCTGTTTAATCTCAATACAATTCTCTCGTTTTTTTCCCTCATAACATTATGAAATGTGATTGAGAAGCTCTTTCATGCGTGTCCATGGGTTCGCCTGGCAAGAAATAGTCAATTTCAAGAAGTCGTATATTTTATCAGTCTACAATCACTTTAGTACCATCAATCGATGCTAAAAGTTGAGGAGATATCGGGCTTGGAAATCGTTTCTCGAAAGAACGCCTACCGGCAAGTAGATAATTAAAATGTTTTTTTTCTTGGCAAGGAATAACAAAGTGGTCCCCCCTTATTCATTTCTTGGAGGAGAACCCTAGTCCATGGCAACATCTGGCATGTTTCCGAACATATTTAATGTATGTGTGAAATTGCGATGACGCAAATTCACATATTGTTGATACGAATGAAAATTTAAAATAATATCATTGATAAAAAATTATAAAAATATACAAACGGGACAAAGAACTTTACTCACTTATTCTGTCAATAGAAATGAAAATTTAGAAATGAAAATAGAAATGAAAATTTGAAATACAGTGCGCAAAAGTGACGTAGAAATCTCTTTTTTTCAGATCAAGTTTGCCTTTGGCTCCCGTCTCTGGAAGGTTTGCGTTCAGTGCCGCGTTCTATTTTCAATTGATTCCGATAATCTGATCTGCTAGAATCACATTTTGCAGCGATATAATAATATTTATTTTTATCGAAATTTGAAAATTCATTTTGTATTTACTGAACGGCTTAGAAAGATGAGTCAGTCAGTTCCGGAGCAGGGTAGAGCGAGAGCATAATCTCTCCTTGATAACGTTATCACACACTTGATACGAAAGTGAAATGCCCACGAAAAGCTGCCACCAACCCAGCACTTTACACACGATTCCAAACCTACAGACCAGGGTTAGAGCGAGAGAGTGTGCAAAAGTGAGAGAGTCCCTCTCGATTTCACTCGCTCTCTCACTCCAAAGGCCTTTCTGGAAGGTTGACCGGCCTGTGGATTGATGTGTTTAGCTTTCTTTCATAAAAGCTTTCCCTGTTGCGCTCCCATATTATATTACCCACTAGACTTCGAGAAATAACTAAACAACAGGTTGCGTTAGAGGCAAATCACTATCCGCTCTCTTCATTTCTCGCAATCTCTCGCTACTGGAGCGGTGCATTTGCCTCTTATGCAACCTGTTGTTTCGTTGTTATATATACAGAGTTATATATATATATATATATATATATATATATATATATATTGTCTAATAATCATCTTCTCATCCGAATTCGAGATGTTTCTTACCTTCCATTCATAGTTTTACCAGCCTGATGTGAGACATTTGCAGGTTATGTGCGACAATGTTCAGGAACTGTCCATCTTTGAACATTTGCCAGAAGAACTCTTTTGGAAAATAATTGATTATGTTCCCGAGTCAGTTCGAATCCTGAGCCAGGTAATTAATATTCTGATTTGGCAAATTGATCATCAATTCAAATTCACTTTTAGACCTCGAGAAATCTAAGATATCATGTTCTCCACTATGTCTCGATGCCCGCAAGAATCGAAATCATTGAGAATCTATTCTGCGAGTTTGAGGTAGATGATGGCATTTTATAATAATAATAATAATGATATATATATAGTATTTATATAATCAGATAATAATATGTATGCGAGTCACGAGGAAACGCGGTACAATTAGAGGAATTAAAAGAAAGGCACGAATCATTATTGGGCAACAACAACAAAAGCAAAAAGGGTCACTCATTGTCAGGGAAACAGCTTAATTTTCCGGATTTTGAGAATAGCCTTGCAATCAGAGTTATGATATACGATTCTATCAAAATATCGGAGTTGCGTGCTTTTTTGCATCTGGTAAACATGGGAAGTGCTATTTTGCAATTTATATTGTTCCAATCATTTTATGTTTATCATCCAACCATCAATATTATAGACACACTATGATGACATGAAAATTACGATGTCCGTTTCTTATCACAAAACGGATCTTTTCGAAATGCGCCTCGAGGCGATTCTCTTCTCGAACGGATTTTCACCAGAGCGAATTCAACGCCGAAAACATAAAGTAACCCCGGAAAAGGTTACTTTGCCTAGACTACCTAGCTTTATCTTTACTTCAATGTGGAACTTTTATAACTCCGTGTGAAATGGAAACCGTTTGAGCCCGGCATTAAATTAACATCGTATTTCAGATGAAGGAGTACACATTTGAGTGTATCCCTGGTGATTTGGAAACGAACCTGCGCAATGTATCGATTTGCATCGGTGCACGTCCACAAACATCGTCGATCCGAGGAAGAATTGATGTTGTACGTGTTAGACATTGCAAAAGGCCAATGCATTGTGTGGGACTCGAACCCCTGACCTTCGTTATGTGAGATAGATGCGCTAACCACTTAGCTACGAACGCAGGTGGAACTGTATCATCATCATGAAGAGCACAAGCGGGAGTATTACAAGACGCTTCTGGAAGGAATCAACTTCGATTGTCTGAGTCTGGATTTTGGACGACTAAAAGATGACGATGCGTTAGTTTGTTTATAGAAAATATTAAACCGTGGATCAGACAAATCTGCTCAGTAGTCAGAATCTCTGAAATGTACATGCTATGAGGTTTTTAAGTGCTTATTAAGACAAGCCGCCTCATTTTGCACAATCGCGCCCGGAATTTGGCTAATGATGACCTTTTTCCCGAATTCTTGGGACGAGTTATTTTCCCAATCTAGAGTTACCGTGTAGAATACGAAAGGGCAGCATTCCACAGACCGGTCGATCTTACGGAAAGGCCTTTAGAGTGAGAGAGCGTGCGAAATCGAGAGGGACTCTCTCACTTTTGCACACTCTCTCGTTCTAACCCTGATCTGTAGGTTTGGAATCACGTGGAAAGGGCAGCATTGCAGGGAGTTCACCCGCAAACTGATTGTCGAACACAACGTGGACTATCTCGACATAAGCTTCCAACAAGCTGCCTACGATCCACGTATGCTGGAAAATTAGGCATACCCAGAGCGCAAATCTGCTGGGAAAACGGTTCTCCAAGGCTTCCTTTTTCCCCCTTTTTCTCTTTTTTTCCTAAGAGAACGTATGGAAGGAGGAGAGTTTTATGTACACTGAATCCCGCATAATAAACGGAACCTTTGAGAACCTGACCACTTTTATCTCAGTGTACATTTGTCAATTCAGAGGCGTTTCTTCTCGAGTTGTCCTCATTAGTCAGCTCCATTTGCTTCACACTTCATTCGCTCGACGAGGAATCTGAAGAAGATGATTGGTTTTTTGAACCTTATCCGACTATGGTTAACCATTATTTCTTTTATTTCTTTAAAATCCTTACAGTTGATATACGTTTTATACACAGAGAGAAATCTCACTGAGAACATGCACTTAAGTTGAACCGCCTTCAAATATTGAAGTAGAGCTTACTTATTTGATGTACTTCCATATTAGCAGGAGGGTCAACTTGAGTGCTCGTTCTTACAAATAAAAGAATACTCTCAGTACGAGTGAAAAAGTACGATTGCATAGAGAGGTAGAAGTTTACTGCGTAATGAGGTAAAGGAGCTAATCGGATAGCTCGGTGTTCTGAACATAAACGAGAAAATATTGATACATTTCCTTGAAATTCTTACAGTAAACAAATTCTTACGAAATTATTTTGCTGTAGATCCACTCCTACGGAATGCAAAATGTTGAATGGGTGCCGCTCGTCAATGAAATGTTCGGAGAAGGAAAAAAACTGGACAAATTCCGTATCGATAATCACTATACACCGGAATATTTCAGTAGTGATTGCATCAAACAGTTCAAAGAGGTTTGATTATATGTACATCTCAAGCAACTCGATTTTTTTTCTTCAGAATTTGCCCTTCCTTGGAAAGCGAATTTGTTTCAAGGTTGCCTGCAATCCAGCTGAAGAGGAGCTATCGACTACTGTTATCAATGACCACGTAATACGAGGTGTGTGAATTAGTCTTCCTCTGCCGAATGAATACTGCTACTAGCCTAATGCGAATTGACTCGCAATGTTATTACGGCTAAATATTAGAATTCGAAATCTATAGAATCAGGGGACACGTTAACTTCCTCATAATTGAAATGTGTTTTTTTTCTGTCGAGTTTCACTTCCAGCGAAATGAGCACGTTCAATTTATGTCATGATGCATTGATTTTTTCCTCAGAGTACTATTAAAAACAAAGACAACAACAAAATTGATTCAGTGAGAGATAGCCGTGGGCGCAATCTCACAATCCAGCATTCATCGAGAGCAGAAGAGAACTTTTGATTGTGATGATCGCTTTCGTCCTCGTATGATTATACGGCGAAAAGTGCAGGTGTATTTATTATAGAATAGAAATTGATGAGTGTGTTGTACATATCTTTTCGGTTATTATAGGTAGCTCACATGAATGATAGTTATTGCATTTCTAAAATGATACGATCAAACAAAATGTCGAACTGGGACTTCCTGTGTTTACCGAGACGAGAGAGCACGCAAAAGCGAGAGGGTCGCCAATGTCCCTGTATGGTAAACAACGGAAGTTCGTTATGCTTTTTGGTATGATCGTATCATTTTATAAATGTAATATCGCTTGCATTATTTCGTTTCACATACCAAACAAATAATATTGATAAATGATTGCTCCTATGAAGAAATTCTCGAAATGAAACACACACACACGATTACCAGCTGCAAGAATTACTCTCGCTAGACAGATCCCCAGTTTTCCAGCAATTTCACCCACAATATTCGAAACAGATTCGGCGAGAACGAGTTAGAATAAGAGAGAGATGGCGAGATAGTGCACCAAACGAGAGAGCCAGCATTCTTCGTCAGACGTTCTCGGTATGGTGTCATATTCGATGACCTTATTTCCTCTTGTCTGCAATGTGTCTTCTACGCCTAGTTTTGCATGATTGTCATCAGTGAGCTCATTCTTTATCATACACGTTATTCTATAAATGTAGTCGCCCGGACGATGCAATGTCATCGTTTACAATGATTTGTTTAACCTTGAAAACCCATGTGTGAGTAAATAGTAGGGATGCTGGTTCGGTGTTGTACATACCCTCTGGCAGTCTCATTTTCTCTAACTCCATTCATCTTATCAGCCGTATTACCGATGTCTCATTCGAAAGGCCGTAAAACGATTGCCGAACCTGCATCCCTAGTAAATACTGAGAAAGCGCGCCCCTCTGCCCAGGCAATCACCGTCTCCGCATCGAATTGCATGTAGATTGCATGCAAATGGCAGAGAGAGAAGGTACGGATCATACAATAACAGGATGGATATGAGAGGGAAATATTGATCGCTTTATTTTTTCACTATGTGTGGTACAACTAGTGGAATTCATCAGCAATTTTCGGGTTTAGCGTTTTCCGTTCTCTCGGAATTAACGGTTTTCAAAAATTCAAAATTTTCGAAATTTTAGTTTTTAGAAAGTTGAATTCATAAAGAAATATTGAAGTGACCAACAGTGAACTTCTTCTGCTAGTTATGCAAGCGATCAATATTTTCCAAGTGTACTCAACGTTGTGCCATTTCTACATCTGTGGATGATTTGAAGTTGAAATACAACGTGCGAAAGACCGCTAGCCTCTCATTCTCAGCCAAGAATGACAGTAAACTCAGTGAAACTCTTTCATTCTTCTCAATTTGGGCTGTTAAAAAACTTCAAATCATCTCGTGGTCAAGATGGCGATAACTCTTACTAGGTTTCGGCTATGGTGAGCGTAAACTACTCATTCGAAAGATCTCAACGTGCACTATGACATATCAAAAATTCAGCTGCTTTTTCCCACACCTTTGAGATCTCCGAACTTGAGTGTAGCACGTTACAGATACAATTTCAGGATAAGCAGATCGATAGAGCATGAATAATGAGCCTCTGTAATTCTCGGATGATTTTTCACACAAACCACAAACAAACGAGAAAACGGGGGTCAAAGTTGGGACCCGAGGACCCGACCGGTGTACCGAGCCCTAAAATGATATTCGCGTCTCCAAAACTTCTGTTGGCTGTCAAGCGTGCCCAGAGAGTACCAAAACCAAGACAAACTAATTTTCACTTTTTGACCCCATTCCCTAGAAATTTCAATTTAGCTCCATCCTCTCGTGAGAGGCGTGATATATTGTACGCGCTGAAGCTCCATTCACTCCTCTCTCTCTCCCTTTTTCAAGTGATAAAGCGCCATTGTGTGGTGCCATTTCACGATAAACCGAATATTGCGCTTTGTTTCATTTTCTGTAAAATTTTGCCATTTCCGGAGCAGGGAGATTGAGAGCATTATCTCTCCTTGAAAGCGTTATCACACACTCGATACGAATGTGAAACGCCCACGAAAAGCTGCCACCAAACCCCGCACTGCTTTTCTTAATAAAATATTTCACTGTCGCGCTCCCACATTTCAATACTCGTAGAGTTATATATTGTTTAACAATCACCTTCTCATCTAAATAGGAGATGGTTCTTACCTTGCGTACATATTTTTACCAGGCTGATGTGAGACGTTTACAGGTTATGTGCGACAATAATCAGGAACTGTCCATCTTTGAACATTTGCCAGAAGAACTCGTTTGGAAAATAATTGATTATGTTCCCGAGTCAGTTCGTGGCCTGAACCAGGTTATTAATATTCTGATTTGGAAAAATAATCATCAATTAAAAGTCACTTTTAGACTTCGAGTACACTAAGATCTCACGTCCTCAGCTATGTCTCGATGCCCGCAAGATTCCAAATCCTTGATAAACTATTCTGCGACTTTGAGGTATATTAGATGATGACTATTTTATCAGAGTTATACGATTTTACTAAAAATACGGAGTTGTGGGCTCCTTCGCCTTTGTAAACATGGGAAGTGCTATTTTGTTAATTAAATGGTTCCTCTAATTGTATGTGCATTGTACCATCATCTACATTATAGAAAGGCGATGAGGACATGCAAATTAAGATGTACGTTCCTTATTACAAAACGGATCTATTCGAAATGCGCCTGGAGGCGATTCTCTTCGCGAACGGATTTTCACCGGACCGAATTCAACGCCTAAAGAAAACAGAAAACCAGGTCAAGATTATTTCGCATAGACTAGCTAACCTTTACCTTTACCTTCAATCCGCAACGTTTATAACTCCGTCTCAAATAGAGTCCGCTTGAGTCAAGCAGTATATTAAAAAAAATTTCAGGAGTACACGTTTGAATGTACCCCTGGTGATTTGGAAACGAACCTGCACAACGTCTCGATTTGCATCGGTGCACGTCCACAAACATCGTCGATCCGAGGAAGAATTGCCGATGTATGTTAGACGGATACCTTGCAAAAGGTCAATGTAGAGTGCGGGATTTTAAACTATGGCCGTTGTTTAACGAATCAGATGCGCTATCCTCTGAGCTGTAGCTAACAAACATAGGTGGAAGTGAATCATCATCATGAAGAGCACAAACGGGAATATTACAAGACGCTTCTGGAAGGAATCAACTTCGAATGTCTGATTCTGAATTTTGGACAACTAAAAGATAACGATGCGTTAGTTTTTTTGATGTCAGAAACGTGTCCGAACATGTTCTGACACGTTTAAACGTGAATTAAAGTAAAAAATCGAAATGTTCCAAAATGATTCAGAGAGCGTAATCACAGCGTAGTGGCAACTTTTTTCGATCGCTCTCTGCCTCATAAGCCTTTTCCACCGGAATAAGCCAGTTCTCTTGGTAGCGATTAACAATTCCCAGCATACTGCGAGCTTTAATGTAGCTCGGAGCCGGCTACCGAGCTCCCCCTGGACCTAACCTGGAGCCATCTACCGAGCTCCCCCTGGACCGAACCCGCACCCAGAGCTATGCATAGAGCGTAGTGTGCGCATAGAGCGTAGTGCATTTAACCTCAATATAACCCCGCTACTTGTTCCTATAATATATATAATAATATACTTGTTCCTGACCCAGCCACTGGCGTTTTCTCCCAAGCTGCCACAATGGATGCTGTGCAACGCTTTTACCAGTCCCTCTACACTCCTGCGGTGGCGCTCCCACTGGCAGTTACCCCGAGACCACCCGACCCCCTCCCTCCCTTCCTTCCCGACGAGACTAAGCAAGCAATGTCCCTTCTCAAATGTGGTCACTCCCCCGGCTCTGATGGAATCCTCCCCGAGATGCTTTACCACTCCAGAGAGCACCTCGCTCTCGCTCTCGCCGACCTTCTCAACTCCCTGGTAGCTGGAGACCCCGTGCCCTGCGATTTGGTGGAAGCTGTAGTGTCACTTCTCCACAAGAAAGGTGACCCTACGAACATCGGCAACTTCCGTCCCATCTCGCTGCTTACCGTTACTCTCAAGACCATCACAAGGGTAATTCTGAATAGAATCGAGGGCTCGCTAGAAGAGGCGGAATCGCACACCCAAACCGGTTTCCGGAAAGGGCACAGCACCCTCGACAACCTGCATGCCATCAAGCAGGTAGCAGAAAGAACCCATGAGTACGGTATCCCCCTCTACCTCGGATTTGTCGACTTCAAGAAAGCCTTCGATTGCGTGGAGTGGAGCGCTGTTTGGCAAGCACTATGGACTTCCGGAGCCCATCCCACCCTCGTTGATCTTCTTCGCCGTATCTACGAGTCATCTTCAACACTCATCAGAGTCAACGAAGATCTCGTTCCAGTCGACGTTAGAAGAGGAGTCCGCCAAGGGGACACTTTATCCCCTCGCCTCTTCAATGTTGTGCTTCGATTCGCCATGGACGACATCGACTGGGAGAAGGATGGACTTAGGATCGATGGGAGGAACCTGACCCATTTGGAATACGCAGATGACGTGGCACTCATTGCAAAGTCACGTCCAGAGCTGGAAAGAATGCTGAAGAAACTTATGGATGCATGTTCTCGAGTTGGTCTCGAAGTCAATGCATGTCGACAAAACATCAAGTGACCTACTGTAACAATACCACAGTACTTTGAGTACTGTAGAAAAGTTACCGTAACCCGGCTACCGTAACCCGGATTTCTGATATCGATCAAATTACGTCATTATTAGTTGCATGAGGTAGTACTCGAGTAGCCATTGCCTGAGGTCGATACCGTATGTTATTTACCGTACTCCCGGCTACAGTATACCTACAATAGTGTGCAAATATGAAATTCGACTAATCGACTCGGGATTTCTTGTATGAGGTAGACCTCGAACAGTTAATCAGAGGATCATACGGCGTCCCGAATACAGTATCCCGGGCTACAGTAATCAAGTTACAGTAAATCGGAAATACGAAATTGCGAATATCGATCTGGAGTTAGTTCTATGTCCTTTACTGTAGCCACTACTGTAGCCCGCGATACTGTAATCGGAACGCCGTATGATCCTCTGATACTAACTGTTCGAGGTCTACTTCATACAAAAAATCCCGAGTCGATTAGTCGAATTTCATATTTGCACACTATTGTAGGTATACTGTAGCCGGGAGTACGGTAGATGACACACGGTATCGACCTCAGGCAATGGCTACTCGAGTACTACCTCAAGCAACTAATAATGACGTAATTTGATCGATATCAGAAATCCGGATTACGGTAGCCGGGTTACGGTAACTTTTCTACAGTACTCAAAGTACTGTGGTATTGCTACAGTAGGTCACTTGATGTTTTGTCGACATGTTTCTAACCCCATTTCGGACCATGAACAGAACCATGAACATGAACATGACCATGAACAGACCATGTTCATGGTGTGAAAAAAATCGATATCAGGTACAGTATACCTGGGATCAGGGATCAGGCCCGCGCTTTCTCGAATTTACTACGCGCTAAATATCGAATTTTAAATTTTTCTAAAAAATACCAGTTTCTTGGAATTTTTTTCTCTATCCATTAAAAATATAAAAAGAGGGGGTCAGTTTTTCAGTGACCACTAACTTTAAGAAATTCAAGCGACGAGTTTTCCCAATCTAGAGTTACTGTGTCAAATGCGGAGCGCGAGAACATTCTCTGGGCACCGACCAAAAATAATTTGCAGGGAGTTCATCCGAAAACTGATTGTCGAACACAAAGTGGAGGAGCTCGACATACGCTTCCAACAAGCTGCCTACGATCCAAGTAGGCCGGAAACTTAGCCAGATTGATGTACCCAGAGAGCAAATCTGCTACGGAAACGGTTCTGCGAGGTCTAATAAAAACGTCTTCTTCTCCGTTTTTTGAGAACCTGGCCAAATATTTGACAACCTGACAATTTTGATCTCGTTATATTGTCAATTCAGAGGCTTTCCTTCTCGAGGTGTCTTCGTTGGTCCGCTCCATTTTTTTCACACTTCCACAGCTTGACGACGAAGATACTGAATATTATGAATACAATGAGAACCCTTATCCGAATAAGGTTTACCGTTATTTCTTTTTTTTGTTTGAAATCCTTACAGTAAACATACTTGATGTACACTGAAAGAAATCCCAATAAGAACAGTCACGCAAGTTGAAGCGCCTACAAAAGTTGAAGTAGGGCTTATTTATAAAAAAAAATTGGATGTACTTTCATTTTAGTAGGAGGTAGTGTTGACCACTCGAAATAACCTTTGTTGAAGAACAAAGGAAGATTTACAACAAAAAAACAACTGTTCCGAAACGGAGTCGAAACGCTTCTTTTTTGTGTTGACTTATCGAGTGGTCAACACTAGTAGTCGGGTAGACTTGAGTGCCTGTTTTAACTATTCGAAGGATTTCTCTCGTAGTTTAAGTGCTTACATAGGTAGACGTATACTGTGCAATGAGGTAAGGGAGCTAATCGGGTAGCTCGATGTTCATGAGAAAACTAAATTATTAGAGTGAACATTTTTGTTGTAGATTTACTCGTATGGAATGCAAGACACTGAATGGGTGCCGCTCGTCAATGAAATGTTCGGAGAAGGAAAAAAACTGGACAAATTCTGTATCGAAAATTCCGATCAACCCAGTTATTTCAGCAGTGATTGCATCAGGCAGTTTACAGAGGTGTGATTGGTTTCATGTTTGAACATTTTACAAAGACGAAATGAATTTTTTTTTTCAGAATTTGCCCTTCCTTGGCAAGAGAATTTGTTTTATGATTGAATGCAATCCAACCGAAGAGGAGCTATCGGCTACTGTTATCAATGACCACGTTATTCGAGGTGTGTGAATTGGTTTTCGTTCTTCCTGTCTTCAATTAAAAAACAATTAGACTCACAATGAGAAAAATAATTCTATAATCAGGACACAACCTGAACCCGTTCACTATTTCGTAAGTGAAATGTATCATGGTTTTAGTGACTTTCACTTGCAGGAAAGCGCATTTGTTCACTTACTGTCCTGATCCTAGCAACTTTCTCTCAGAGTACTATTAAAAAACAAAGCCAACAACAAAATCGATTCAGTCGATAGTCATGGGCGCCATCTCACCATCATGCATACATCGAGAGTAGAAGAGAAATTTTGATTCAGATGTTCACTTCTATCTTTAAATGAATACTATCCGTCGTAAAATATTTTCTTATAGAATAGAAATTGATAGGCGTGTTGTACATATTTTTTCCCGTTTCTATAGGTAACGATATAGCTCCCATGAACGATAGTCATCGTGTATATTATTTCTTTTTCACATGTCAATAAAATGATTGATAAACATGTATTCTCAAAGTGAAACACATACACACGATTACAAGCTTCAAGAATTGCGCTCGAATAAACCGATTCACCAGTCGCTCTAATCTTTTCCAACAAAGCGAATCGTTGGTAGATAGACGAGGGGTCCGGAGGGAACTAGGTTAGTGCCCTCTCCATCAGAGCAAACTGGAGATGAGAAAATTTGTCTTACCTTAACTTTTATAATTGTTATAGATCAGGTCTTATCGTTCCTGAAGAAAAAAATCATACTTAAAAGTAGCTCTCCAATACTTTCGAACCAACGTTTTATTTCTTTGCAGATGGTTGCTTCAAGAAAGATCAATAGTTCCATCCTAGTGACTTTTTTCTCTCAAAGAAGTTGTCTACATACAATTTAAAGATTTAACCCACGAAGTTTAAACAAATTGAAAGTACAATTATAATTACGGAGAGATTTTATAGTTCTTATTTTATAGTACAAATTGAAAGTACAATTATAATTACAAAGAGATTTTATAATTCTTGGGTGGAAGAGAGGAGAAAACTCAGTTCGTGATATTACCTTCGCGTGTGCGTGTGGTGTGTTTACTGTACTCGCGTGTGTGTTCTCGGCTCGGCTCAGCTCTTTAATCGCCGAGTCGTAATCTCCTTCTATTTAGCCGTTATTATTAGTGATTTCGCGATCGCGCGTGTATTTATTTTTCCGTATACAATCGCATGCATCGTCAAATAAAATCGTGTGGAAACATATTTGCTGTCATTTCACTGCTATTTTAGAGGATGGGAGTTTGGAAATTGGCGCAAATAGTCATTTATTTATAGCTTTTTCATGATATGCAGGTGCCAAGTAACAATATATATGGGTTTGGATTAGCGGACAGGTCCCTAGATGACTCATTCTTACAGTAGCAATCCTTGGGCGAGAGACTTAGAGAGATGTTATGATTAGGCCCTATTCAGTCCTATTTAGTCCGAATATGATATTAGTGAATCCTAATTGGCATTCCTACGCGACGGGACATTCCCTTGCACAACACCTGAGTGATTCCTATCCTTCGTGGCCGCGAAGGAAAGGAGTGTCGGGGATTGGCGTCAACGAAGAGGCGAGCAGGCTAGATGGTGACAGCCGATCGGAGAGGGACTCTCCGTTGAACTTTGTGGGAGAATAGGCACGGGATAACTACAGCATTAGCAACAGCAGCATCTCGTGCTCCCTCTCTAGATGAGAGGAAGTCGGTCATTTTATAGAGAGCAAATAGCAATAAACGAGTCACGCGATTAGGTGGTCAGGCGAGGGTCTAATCTTATCTTTAGTGCCGAATCGTGTGTAGGTGGAAAGGGGAGCGGGGGCTCACCCATGACACCCATCACATAACAATTACTATTATGTCATTTTCGTGTATTTTTTTCGACGCTCTTATACTATTCTCCTCGCTTGCAACTCCCCCTCATAAAACATCACACAATCTTTAAAAATTGAACTTCCAAATTCGTTAGTTACGTTACATGAACAAACGCTGTAAGTTTAAGATCATTGTATCTTTCTTCTTCGCTATATGTGACTCCAAAGCACAGGCAATGACATTTCCAGCCGGCCTTCCAATGGTTTGTGAACAGTTAATTTATAGTTAATTTATACAGTAAATTTATCGAATATTCGAATTGATTTGATTTTTTTTAATATTTAGGGTTACAATACTTGTTTTAAAGCATAAAGAACAGAAAATATCCCCACCACGGTAGCCCTGAGGATTTTCCGACGGTACTCATTGTTGAATCCCGACATGAAAAAGAACCACGGTAAAGTCAATATAACACGAAAGATAGAAACGTATGCTTTGATTTCGTCATAATTTATGTACATTGATGTGCTACTTTAAAGGTATAATTTCAGAATGTTGGAATACGCAACCATATTAACAAAGAACCTAGTAATTTTCTATTTGTTTCAGAATAGCTCTTTTTCTATGCTCGAAATGCTTCCAAATGAGATTCTCGTACGCATTTTCTCGAGTCTCGGCCTTCAAGATCGAAGAGTTGTCCGAGCATCCAGCCAGACGTTAAAAAAAGCTATTTCAAAGAGCGATCTTACAGCTGAAAGTATCAGGATCGAATTCAATCGGGTAAGCAACGCATTATTTTCGTAAACATAAATTTGAATAAAATCCGGCATTAAAGAAGGCGCAACACGAATGATTGAAACATTTATTTTCCCCGATGTTCGAGATTTCATTTCTGTTATCAGAATATGGTGAAACACAAATCCAGCGCGCGTTTCCCTCGCGCGCCCTCCTCGTTTCCCCTTATCTCTCTTCCTTTCTCTGACTCCTTATCCACAAAATGCCAACTCCTACCGCGAAAATATTGCAGTTTCAATGTGAGATACTGTAAGAATTCTGGTCATTTTGGACAGTTTATTAAATATAACTTTCTTCAAACTAAAAACTGAAACTTGCGATTTTCGAGGCTCTCATCGGGTATTCGATCTCCATTGCCCCACAGTGAGGACTCAGTTGACTAAATATTCGTGGGACACCTTCTTTAAAAGTGCTCGTACATTGTTAATGATATATTCAAGATCGAAGATTAATCTAAATATCCAATTTCTTTATGAAGTTGATTAGAAAACATTGGAAGAATATTTAACTCTAAATGAAATTGTGGTATTTTTGATTGCATAAAAAATGATATTTCTCTCCCTAAGTCCTAACGATCCCAGAGACCGCATAGAGCATGCATTATGCGGTAGTTGGCTACGAACAGGGTTTCTTTCGGGAAGATTCATTTTTGGAAATGAATTTTCCACTCGCCACCTAGTTCTATTTTTACGTCATAAACGTTGTCGTCTGCTAAGCCTTTTTTTAACGTCTTCAGCCTACGGAGATTCTTTAAAAAAATAGAGCAGCAGATCATGCAGTTATGAATGATCAGCGTGCGGAGTACTCATCATATTACAAATTCACACACTCAATTATCCTAAATATAAAAGGTTCCGCCGCTAAACATCGAAGGCGACGCAGCGTGCAGATCAGGGTTAGGGCGAGAGAGTGTGCAAAGCGAGAGAGTACCTCTCGATTTCACACGCTCTCTCACTTCAAAGCCCTTTCTGTAAGGTTGACCGGCCTGTGGAATGATGTGGTGTCATAGCATTTGAAATGCCGAGGCCTAGAATGATGGCGCATGCAACAATAGCATATTTTGTGCGCATATCATTTTAACGATTACCGTAATATTATTAATTCAGCGGGACGGTGATCACATGACAATTTTCCGATCGCCCTATGACGATGGATCGCTCAGTACCATATTCAGCAATCCCGAAGAATCGATTAGAGAATGGCTGGGCACATTGAGCAAACGCCTGTTCTTCCGCCGACTGAGAACTGGCCAACTGCTGATCGTTTGCGTAAGTATACACACGGGCACTCAAAGGTGGATGAGAAAGTCACGATACTCGAAAGAAATAGAACTCCTTTGCCCATAGGACGTCTGCATTTCTGAGTCCACGTGGAAACAATCTATCGCATAAACTAACAACATGCCACTGCTTAGAACGCTTCACCGGTGGAGGAAGCAACCATGCGGAATGTGACAGGTCTACTTGATTTCCAATCGTTTTCCCTTCAATTCTCCTCCCGGAACCAACCAAGGTTATCAGTAAAATTGTAATTGTATCACACATTCGATAAATTATGCATTTTCAGTGTGATGGACTTCGTTCGTAGCTCGAAGAAACGCATTGATTCATTGGAAGTGGAGTATTTCATTCCTGATCTACAAGAAATCCTTCAACTGCCACGGATGTCGTATTTTTGCTTAGAAAGGGTATGCGCTTTCTCAATTTGATTTGTATGACTGTATAGTTTGAAACTACACTACTCAAACACGGATCGAGAAAATTTATTCTATTGTGTGTGCAATACAGCACGATTAACTATTATTTCAACTAACACACATTCAGAAAAAAGGTCTTACATACGGCCCATAAGATATGGGGGTTCTTAACAAAATGTCTTATATATAAGACATTTTCTTAAGAACCCCCATATCTTATGGGTCGTATGTAAGACCTTTTTTTCTGTGTGCAGATGTCGAGAAGGTACGCTGACGAGCAAGTGTTGGCGATCGCAGGAAGAGAACATGCAACACTATCCCTTCGTGTAAACTTATTGCAAACACAAACTCTGCTCAGTCTAATCGAGGTGATCAGTAGCTGGAAATGCCCAATAATCGAAATCTCTCAAAACTTCATCCTAGACACCCTGTACTAGGGTTGGCCATTTGACTCTTTTATAGACTCCTTGATTCATTTGACTCCGAGTCACTTTGACTCGCGCGGTGTGAGGAGTCAAAGTGACTCGGAGTCAAGTGAATTCTAGGATTCACTTGAATCCTGAGGTCATAACTCGGCATAGAAAAGGTGTACGAATGTCGTAATGGTACACAAAGACTCAGAATTGAAGATTGCATATTTTATATTTTTTTTTGAGCAAAAAGACATTTTTCATTATGCAAATACTATTCTTTACTATCAGACTTATTAGTTTTAAGAGACCATCCACGAGAAAGTGGAAAGGGGTCCCGGATGAGAAATCGACAACGTACCCTCAAACTTTTTTCGCGGAATGAGCATCACGAATGCTGATCGCGACGGCATATGGTTAAGGTTGAAAAAATTTTTGACGGTCAAAAAAATTTTTCAAAATTTTCAGACATTTTTTCGTCAAAAAATAAAGTTTCGAAATCATTAGCGAAAAATATTTTATAATACGTATATTTACGCGCTGGTTCCGAATTTCATAGTTAGAACTGTTGAAACTCAATTTCAAAAAGGTTATGATCGAAAAATCAGATTTTTTTTTCAAAAATCGAAAATATCTTTTTTCCGACCCCACTATTACATCCTAACGACTCCAGTTTCAGAATCTACGTCACAAATTACATCGGGAACCGAGATTTTATAATTTGAAAAATACGGATTTTTGAGAAATTTCTTTTTGAATTTTAAAAATTAATTTTTCCAAAAATAATTGTTTTCATAACTCACGATTTTTTTCGTAAACATACCCAATTTGGGACCAAAAATGTTCCTTATATTCATAATGCAATAATACATCGCCGATCTCAAATATCAAACACCCTACCAGAATTTAAAACTAAAATTGATAGGATGGCCAATATACAACTTTTCATTGAAATAACTTTGTTTTCCGATGAGGTACAACTTGGAATGCGGGTTTAAAATATTTGAAGCATAATTATGATCATTTTTGTTGTTGAGCAATTTCGAATCCATCGAAGATGAAAGGCAGAAAAAATATAAAAAGTAAAACTGCTTCCAAAAATGTGTAATTTTAAGAATAAAAATTTATTTTCTCAAACACCATCGACTCTTACAGGGAAATATTCCAGCGTGTTTGTGCACTCATAGTAACATATCTACTGTACAAATATGAGATTGATCCCGCAACTTTGAAAAAAATCTTTTTCTGAAAAAAATCCATGGGTTCATGGTCCAGAATTTGGAAAAATATTGTAATTTATTTTCGCTCAAATGTTACCCCCGCGCAAGTTTCGAGCTTCCTGATATGTCCAGAGCATGTGTGCATTCCGTGGTGGTCTGCTGAATAATCTGCGAAGAAAACAATTTTTCACTTTTTGGACCATGAACACACATCTTCAGTGGATTCGAAATTGATCAACAACAAAAATGATCATAATTATGCTTCAAATATTTTAAACCCGCATTCAAAGTTGTACCTCATCGGAAAACAAAGTTATTTCAATGAAAAGTTGTATATTGGCCATCCTATCAATTTTAGTTTTAAATTCTGGTAGGGTGGTTTGATATTTGAGATCGGCGATGTATTATTGCATTATGAATATAAGGAACAATTTTGGTCCCAAATTGGTATGTTTACGAAAAAAATCGTGAGTTATGAAAACAATTATTTTTGGAAAAATTAATTTTTAAAATTCAAAAAGAAATTTCTCAAAAATCCGTATTTTTCAAATTATAAAATCTCGGTTCCCGATGTAATTTGTGTCGTAGATTCTGAAACTGGAGTCGTTAGGATGTAAAAGTGGGGTCGGAAAAAAGATATTTTCGATATTTGAGAAAAAATCTGATTTTTCGATCATAACTTTTTTGAAATTGAGTTTCAACAGTTCTAACTATGAAATTCGGAACCAGCGCGCAAATATACGTATTATAGAATATTTTTCGCTAATGATTTCGAAACTTTATTTTTTGACGAAAAAATGTCTGAAAATTTTGAAAAATTTTTTTGACCGTCAAAAATTTTTTCAACCTTAACCATATGCCGTCGCGATCAGCATTCGTGATGCTCATTCCGCGGAAAAAGTTTGAGAGTACGTTGTCGATTTCTCATCCGGGACCCCAGCCCACTCGTTACGTTCTCTCGTGGACGGTCTCTTAAATGATACTTTTGGAAAGATCCGATTTTGCTCGCACATATGATTCTGCCCAAGCGTACTGCTCAGAGGAGCGCATTCGAAAGCATGATATTTCAAATAAATAATAAGAGGAAACTAAAAATATATGAAAATTGTGTTTTTCCATTTCTTGCTTGCCGAAATCCTCAGGAGTCAAGTGAATCCTGGTTGATATTCATTTGATTCCTGATACTGTTCCTCACTTTTCGAGTGAGATTCACTCGACTCTCAGGCCTTGCTTTTTAAGCGGTTGTGAAGGAGTCAAATGGCCAGCCCTACCCTGTAATATATTGTTTTCCAATCAAAATCACTGCAACGTTGACAACTACAATTAAGCTAAGCCAGGTGTGCGTAACGAAAAACCGCATCAGAACCCTTAACGGACACCCGAACAAAGAGTAAGAAGACACTGCTCGATAAATGTGTAACACAGTTCAGGGCATAGCATTGCATGAGTCGACCCATGCGAAGTGCCCACCAACTTTGTTTGGTGGGCACTTCGCAACCATGAACCGTGGGATGGTACCGTATGATCTACGGTAACTCAAAATCGAAAATCCGGGTTACTGTACTTTACGCTGCGGGACCACTATTTTACGAAGTTGTTCGAATCGAGTCGCGATTGCTTGTATGAGTTGGTATTCGGTACGACATTGCTCGAAAGATATACTGTCCCCCGAATACTCTACCCAGTTGTAGCGAAGGCTACCGTAGACCTGGGTACGGTAGTCGGACTACAGTAAAATAGTGGTCCCGCAGCGTAAAGTACAGTAACCCGGATTTTCGATTTTGAGTTACCGTAGATCATACGGTACGGTTCATGGTTGCGAAGTGCCCACCAAACAAAGTTGGTGGGGAAAAAATGGGTCGACTCATGCAATGCTATGCCCTGAACTGTGTTACACATTTATCGAGCAGTGTCTTCTTACTCTTTGTTCGGGTGTCCGTTAAGGGTTCTGATGCGGTTTTTCGTTACGCTCACCTGGCTTAGCTTAAAGGGACAGTAAACACACAAATTCTTGTTCATTTGATCCACTTTCCAAGAGCGACGTAAGGATAGAGATAGTGTGCGCCCTATCCGATATCAGCCCAAGTGGAGCAGCGGTAAAACGCTTGCCTAGCAATCGTGAGGTCGCGGGTTCGACGCCCAGCCTATGCTTTTGTTTCTTCCCGCGGGCTAGAAATCCAGGCGAGACCTTTGAAATGTGCGGGAATTCAACGGTGTCTTTACTGTCCCTTTAATTGTAGTTGTTAACGTTGCAGTGATTTTGATTGGAAAACAATATTTTTTTTCGGTAAACATTCACACGCCTCTACAAATATCGTCCGCATTACAGATCGTTCGTCGCAGCAAGCTCATTCAAACAATCAGAATTGACGTTCCAACGGCATACTTTCATGAGTTTTTGGCTTCCTTTGGACTGCACGAAGAGCGGCAAAGACTGATGGACGTTTCCGATCCGGCTTCACCCGTTTTCGTGCTGAATTTCGAATATTCCAACAAGTACTACCTCGACATGGGTGCGGCATTTCTATGCACGTATGATGACGGTGTCTGGCGCCCGTTGCCCTTAGAGAGTAGGCGCATGGTGCGCATAGAGAATAGGCGCATTTCCGAGTGCTTGCGCCCGATGCACGCGCTCGATCTGGCCAGAATGCAAGGGGGTGAATAGAAAGCGGCCAGGTCTAACAGAATCCAAGCAACTCAAATTTTCGCAATAAAACAAATTGTGTGCGTTATCACTGCATGTATAAAGTGTTATTCATTTCGCTGTTGCTACAAATTCAGGTAAATATGTAGAATAACACTGCCCAAAACTCTTTCACAATTGCTTTCTACGGAAGTGATAATTAATAGAGCGAAGGTCAGAAGATCGTTGAAATATTCAAAGAGGAGTAGGGACTTAAGAGACGCTGTGTTCTGGCACTCTGCCAGATGCCAGATTCATTGCTTGGTAGGTTTCGAATGGAATTTAGGGAGGGACGCGTTCTTTTCCCAACAAAAAGACGCTTGGACGCGCATTGGAAAGTTCATTCCTGTCTCCCTCCGAGTTACTTATTCTTCTGTCATAGCTTATTCTCGCATTAACCCATTCACCACCTCTTTTCCTTGTCTGCAAAAGGCGTATTTTCTCGTTTGTCTCACATTATCTCTTGATTTTGCACGTTTTCTCACTTCCAACCCTTATCTACAGGGATGATCGGCCCATGTAATGATTTTCACGTGTCCGAACTCCTCCCACTGTTCTGTGTTTCCTTGTTAACACTTCATGACTCCGACCATTCTGTGATCATTGTAAAAATAATTATTTTGTAATCCATTTCAGATCCTCCGATCTACACTCGGAATCTCCTCCATTGAAAATGAAGCGGGAAATTAAATGTTAAAGTTACACAGGTACGCTCTTTTCTCGTCTTCTGCTGTCTCTTGAGTGTTAATCTAAAATTACTCTCTAATTTTTCTATCATTTCAAGCACTTCATCAATTCGACTGGGATCAGAAATATTTTGAAGTGTGATCACGAGTGACAATTCATGTTTCGCACTGTGTTAACGATTAAACCTTCGCTTATGCTCGACATGCAGATCCTTCAATTTTCCAAAGAATTTCGCAGCAAGTAGGTACACATTTGATCATGCACAGATAATAATTGCCTTTAGGTTGCCGATCCGGGTACTTTTATCACAAGTGAAAGTCTCATTCCCTTCTATATTAGGAGCACAGTTTCTGCTTCTGGAGATGGGATTTCCATCAAAGTCGTACTAGACTCCTACTGCTTCAAGCGACAACTCTTTGTCGTTTCTGACAACGAGTGCCCCAGTGAGATGCTCCTAGGAACTGATTTCGTAATTCGAGAAGAAGAAAATTTCGGCTAATGTTACGCACGTCGAAGGCACACTAATTGTCGGAAACGTCATTCTTCCGTTTATTGCCAACCCTTCACTTTTCGAACTATAAATTCCACCTCTATCATAAACCCATATTCAGTATCTATCAAGTGAGTAGCTGGAGCGTCCCATTTTGTATTTGTTTTCTCGCCTTAATTTAGTTGTGTCCATGAGATAAATTGAAATAGAACAATATATTCCTAATGCGATATCGTCATGATGAATAAAAAAAAATTTCCGGATAGATACTTTACAGCTGTTCGAATTTCATAAAGCTTCGCAATAAAAGACCCTCTTTATCTCGCATTATCTCTTTACGACGACGTAATGTGCAGAATAAACAAGAGAGAAAAATCTTGCGAAGCCAGCCCTAATTTGAATCCATTCGATAGAACTGACAAAGGGAAGTGCAAACTGTGCATCATTCTCATTTTTTATCTGATGATCTATCGCTGACAATATTTGCATTACCGTGATCTTCCTACATCTTCCATTGAATCATATCCCCCTCCTTTCTTTGATATGTGTTAGAATTTAAAATTAGGGTAAATAATTGGATTAGATCTCTTCATTTCGCACACTCTTTACGACGGTCGATTGGCGAGAGAGTGTGTGAAATGAAGAGAGCTAATTCAATTATTTGCTCGTATTTCAAACTCTACTATGTGTTTTCATCACGTACTTGTGGCCGTAATCCTCGAAAACAACTGCCCGCGGATTCTCTCTCTCACACTCGCCCTCTCTCTCTCCCTCTCCCTCTCTCTCTTTCTCTTTCTCTTCTTCTGTCATTCTCTGCTTCTCCCTGATCCCCGTTGCTTCTTGTTTTTGTTGGCAGATCTAAGTCTTATTCACTCCAACAACCAAGCGCCCCTCACTGACCTCCTATAAATTTTTCCCATTCATTCGAATTTCGATACCGCGAATAGTTACCATTCTTGTTGAAGACAATCAATAATACGTCAACAGATTCTCCGATCTACACGCGGAGTTTTTCCGACTACGCTATAACTACGTGCTGATCAATCAACTAATCAATAATTGTCTCAGGAGATTATTTTGCTCCTAGTGGACCCTTCAGCGTCCATCAACGTACGTTTATCAGATATCCATTCGTCATAAGATAGGTGCTTGGTTTACCAGTTCGGTCTTGTGCAAACCAGCCTTTGCCTCTACTCAACCGTACTATCAATCTATCGCAAAAACTCCCAGAGTACGAAGACCGTATACTAATTGAATGAATCACATTTATGAACACTGAAATGGGAACCGTGGACCAAATTTCAAGGCATTTCATCGTTTTTGCTCTCGCCCTGATAGACTTTACACTTTCAGGAGCAACCAAATTTATTGTCACAAAGATCATTCTACAAGGCTGTGTGAAAGATCTTCTTAACTCGTCACCCCCGCCCACTGAGAACAGTCTTCCGCACAACCTCCAGAAACTGATGTCGACTCATCCCTTTCTACGCCCCCTATCCGATTACCGTTGAAACCTTTGCCTTTGCCTTACCTTCATTCTCCTTACCTGTATTACCTTTCTTGAATTTTATTAATTCACTTCGTTATTTTTTTTATTATATTAGCTTTACCTTTATTACCGAGATGCACATCACATGTGAGATAAAGAAATATGCACCGCAGTATCCTGCGGTCACCACGAGCCACAGTGATACTACTATATAAGATGATGTGACCATATTTTTACTGAGCTCAGGCAATTAGTGAACCGAAAGAAAATGATTCATTTCATATTCATATTTCACCAAGCCTGCCATCCCCACGGTGGCGGTAAAATTGGTAGCGCAAGGTAACGTGCCCCCAGAAGCATGGACAGCAGGAGATACGCAGTCCTGTGCAGCAACCGGCCTCACCGATGGTCCCGACAGAGTGGTTGCTTGTCGAAGTTAATTCCTTTTGATTCAGGTATAGAGTTCCGAAAACAAGCGAGCACTCGATAAAATTCATAAACGAGGCCTCGTTTACTCCCTCTTTCGAGGCCTCGTTTTCGTCGAGTGGTTGGTGGGGGATAAAATGAGTGCTCGTTGTCTCAACGAGTGTCAAATTTCGCGAGGCTTCGGCGCATTTCAACTTTTTGGTGGTCGAGTCGAGCGGTTGTTCTGACACCGTCAATGTGTTGATAGGCCTATTCCAATTATCTTCCAACCACTCACTGCAAGTGGCGTTGTAGTGGAATGGTTAGGAGATTCGAATTGTAAAGACGGGGTTGTTGGTTCGTTGCTTATTTTTTGTCAATCGTTTTGCCAATTATTTTCAATACAATTTGGTAGTTTACTCATCCCAGAATGTACATCGAATGACTTTTTGTTAACATCTTATCATTTGAGCAGTTTTTATTGGTCCATCTAAGATTTTTTGAATTCTTGGCAAAACTATTGACAAAAATAAGAATCGAACCAACAACCTCGTCTTTACAATTCCAATCTCCTAACCGTTCCACTACAACGCCACTTGCAGTGAGTGGTTGGAAGATAATTGGAATAGGCCTATCAACACATTGACGGTGTCAGAACAACCGCTCGACTCGACCACCAAAAAGTTGAAATGTGCCGAAGCCTCGCGAAATTTTACACTCGTTGAGACAACGAGCACTCATTTTATCCCCCCCAACCACTCGACGAAAATGAGGCCTCAAATGAGGGGAGTAAACGAGGCCTCGTTTTCGCGCAAACACTCTTTTTCGGAGCTCTATTCAGGTAGCAACTTTTCCTTTATCTTTATATTCATACTAGTCATCCGTGACACACCTCTTCTCTCATCAAGTGGTCAACGGAAGAGGAATGTGACAAAGAGAAAAAAGAGAGAAACAGTGAGTCTTCTTCTCTCCGCTACATTACACTTTATCAACCGCTTGCGAGTGCTCCCACGTAATGATTAATCACAATAATGCCTAGAACTTTTCCTATCCATTCTCGCCCCATAATTTAACGGCTGTATATCTTGATTACATAAGATTCCTTTTATATGATCCAAACTATACAAGGAAAGACGACATCGTACTGCAGAAGAAAGCTATTCTTGAGTCATTATCACACAAGATAGTCTAATTATGGTATACAGTACTCGATACACTTATCATTCTTGCTATTCTCTCACATTATCTTCCGTCATTTCCACTTCCAGATCCTCCATTATGGTCATCCGCTTCAACTCGCCTGTGCATTAATCATGTACATAAATTTTTGATATACATTTTTTTTGAATTAGCTCAACAGCGACAGCAGGATTTTTTTTCTGCCTAAATGACATGTACATGTAAATAAGCCTCTCCGCCCACAAACCTAACGACGTTCGTTTTGCTTCTACAGAAGACTCTGAGAATTGGTCTTTTCGTCTCGGAGCAGTAGTATTGTTAGATAGACTAATTCTATTCGCGAATAACAATGGATATTCGCGAATAGAATTATTCGATCTAACAAAGTACTGAGCAGTGAACTCACCTAGTCAGATCAGGAAAGTAGAGGACGGCGAAAATAATCGATAAAATGGTGTAAGCTATCGAAAACCATCCCCATCCAGCATAGGCAAGCGCGCCGCCTTTGAAGATCTGCAGTATTCTCAAACATTAATTGATGTAATACAGAATAATTGGCATCTTTCAAAATATATTTAAAAAAAATATTACGCTGAAGAAGAAGCTGAGGAGCCAAATGAAATTATGAGAATTGAGGAGAAAGAGGTCGGAGATTGTCCAAATTCTCTGAAATTTTGGAACTAATTTCTCTGTAATACCATACAACTGTGTACATCCTTCTACTGGTGCGTACACATCTGACTATAGATACTGCGGAAGAACGCATATATGACGCTGTTTGCGTTAGGATCAACAAGTGTCTGGAACAGGTCAAAAATCGAAATGGCTCAAAACTTGCTCCTAGGGGTAACTTTCGACGCTGAAAACGATGGTGGCATCGGTTTCGCAATAGGGCGCCTCTGGGCGCCGGTATGGCGCCGCGCACTTTCGGCGGAAAACGTGTTTTTCGAGTAAAACTCGCTTCGTAGAGCTCGTACGTGGGCAAAATCCAAAACTCTCAAACAGAATTTGACGCTCTATCTTCTGGTTATACCCACATTACACGAATCGACCGGGTTTTCGAGAAAAAGTGAATTTTTGACTCCGTACTCATCGCGAGCGAACCCGTTACCAGTTTATAGAGAATTTTTTTCTGATCATTTTGATATTTTTGTTATCTCATTGTACCCCCGGGACAGTTATTTTATATTGCCTCAAAGGATTTTCGCGCGCGCGGAACGCGTGTGCTGACGCGGCATCCGCGTGGCCGAAGTGGTAGTGGCCCAGAACTTCAATCAGAAAGTCAGTGGTTCGATTCCAGTCGGTTGCCAAAGTTTTTTGCCAATTTTTTTTTCATCGATTTTTCACCTCCTGTCAACATTGGCACTTTTTCAGCATCCCAGAAAAAGTGATTTTTTCGAGTTCAAAAAAATTGGCAAAAAATGTTGCCAACCGACTGGAATCGGACCACTTACCTTCGGATTGAAGTTCTGGGCCACTACCACTTCGGCCACGCGGATGCCGCGTCAGCACACGCGTTCCGCGCCCGCGAAAATCCTTTGAGGCAATATAAAATAACTGTCCCGGGGGTACAATGAGATAACAAAACTATCAAAATGATCAGAAAAAAATTCTCTATAAACTGGTAACGGGTTCGCACGCGATGAGTACGGAGTCAAAAATTCACTTTTTCTCGAAAACCCGGTCGAATCGTGTAATGTGGGTATAACCAGAAGATAGAGCGTCAAATTCTTTTCAAGAGTTACCCACGTACGAGCTCTCCGAAGCGAGTTTTACTCGAAAAACACGTTTTCCGCCGAAAGTGCGCGGCGCCATACCGGCGCCCAGAGGCGCCCTATTGCGAAACCGATGCCACCATCGTTTTCAGCGTCGAAAGTTACCCCTAGGAGCAAGTTTTGAGCCATTTCGATTTTTGACCTGTTCCAGACACTCGTTGACCCCTTGTTGATCTTTACGTGGACAGCGTCATATGTCTACGCATGGATAGCATGCCGACTTCCTTTCCAAGAATCAATGTTTGATGCCTCACCACTTCGTATTGAAATATGAAAGGAATACCGAGTCGAGTCGAGCGATTGCGTACATTCCGAAATCAATGTCGAGAAGAATCGTAAGAACAGCCAGCATCTGCAATGCAAATTAATAATTTATTCGCTTTTTTGATGGTTTGACGTAAATCTAATGCAATAGCATGTATGAAATGTAATTCCTTCAAAGTATTTTGAAAACAATCTTTTTGTATCTTACCATCTCTATGTAGGAGCTCGGAGGATTACTGCAAGAACCGAATTAATTTATTCATAATATATTCAGTTAATATTTTACCGAGACTCCTATAAGGTTCAGAAAAGAAGTCACCAGGGTCTGGACACGAAAACTTATGTGCCAGTGAAAAATATTTTACTTCTAGTGTCTAAGTGAACATGATCACCTGTTGTCCTGATACTAGTGATTGTTTTTTTTTCTCAGAATACCGATCTTACCTCCTCCTTTGCTTGATCCAACTGCTGCTTAGCTCCTCGTAGTTTCCTCTCCTTCTCCCGACGATCCTGTTCTAATTCTTCATCTAATTCTTCGTCCGTCACTTCACCATCACTATAATCATCCTCGCCTCCATAAGTCATGTTTATGAGCTTTGCGACTTCTTCCTCCATCTTGCCTTCTTCCTCTTCGGGGACCTGAAGTACACGGATTCAGATTGGTTTTCAAGTGTTATTTACTGTAGATTATTTCCCAATACCCATACACTTTAGGATAGTGTCAGAAACATGTCAAAAATCGAAATGACTCAAAACTTGCTCCTAGGGGTAACTTTGGACGCTGAAAACGTCCAAAGTTCAAAGTTATCCCTAGGAGAAAGTTTTGAGTCATTTCGATTTTTGACTTGTTCCAGACTCCTGTTGAGGCTTTGTTGATCCTAAAGCAAACAACGTCATATACCCTCATTTGGCCAATTCTATAATGATAAAAGTAACATTCGTTGGCGATTTAAGTCCATTAGGGAAGCGAGTCTTAGCGCTCCAAAATACACTGGATAAAAAAGAAGAGAATATCGGGAATAAACGTACCATCTCAAGTTGTTCCTCGATTTTCTTTAGACTCTCTACTGCGCCCTCTTCCATTTTCTTAATTTCCTCTTCTCCTCTATTCACTTCTACTGTCTCGTCGTTGATATGCACGTCCTCTGTCAGTTCGCAGACCTGTATCGAATCGTTTCATTTTTTTCTTTACTCATGCCCGGATGACTAAACCATGATCATGCCACAAAAATTATCTTCTTCGTGAAACATACATTTTCTTCCTGTGGTTCTATCGTATCTTCACCATCCTTCTTCTTTGCATCTCCATCCTCGCACATTTCCGAGTCATCTTTTACCATCTTCAGTTCAGCAATCTCGCTCTTCATATCCGTAGATCTCTGATTTTTCCTCATCGAGATCTCTGATCTTGAAATAGCTTGATTCATTAGTTTCTGCTTCTCAAAAATCATGGACTTCAGTAAATTCGCATGTCTGAACAACTTGAAACTTGGATCAAAAATACCAATTGCGCCTGATCCTCGATTATCATTCGCTGTTCCATAATGTTCTTCTCCTCTTCAACATCCGTACTCTCGTAGATGTCGATCATCTCACTAGCATCATCGAGTTTCTTCTCAAGAGCACGAATCTGGAATTCGCATTTACTATTTTATGTGCATATTTCACCAACATTCCGATGACTAAAAAGTAATCATTGAAGATTACGTAATCTAGGAAGCGCGCCAAGAGAGGACTAAATATTCGCAGCATGGCTTTTTTAAATATCGACGTGAAGCATACAATCTCGTCCTGTTCCTCGATTATATTTAGCTGCTTCACAATCTCCTTCTCCTCTTCGACATCTTCTTTATCGTGGGCCACTGGCAGCATCAAATTTCTTCTCAAGATCACGAATCTGCAATAAACTTTTACTATTTTTTATACATATTTCAGACGAACGAAGAATCACAATAACTTTTTAAAATTAAATTGTGTTTGCTAAGTCATTTCGTTTATGGAAAGAATTGAGTATTCATTGCAAAAGCTTTATCTAAGGTCTGGGTGAAACATACAATCTTCTGTTCCTCGATCGTCCTGCGCTGTCTGATAATAGTCTCCTCCTCTTCCACGCCGCCCTCCTTCTCAAGGACGTCGATAATCTCACTCGCATCCTTCAGCTTTCTCTCCAGTTCACAACGCTGGAACAGCATTTCCTCCATTTTGCAATCGACAATTTGTATTGCCTGTGATACGTGCACTACCTCGTCATATCGATTATCCTCCTCTCCCACTTTATTCGCTGCCAAATCGGCCTGCGTTCTCATTGCACCCATTACCTCGATGAGTGCGCGAATCTAAAAAAAAGCTTTTGTCGTAAACACTGCTTTTCCCAGAGTGATGGCTGCTATGCGGGCTCCTTTTCATCCGCTTTTCCGTTTTCTCACTCACTTCTCGATCATCTTTGTGGCTTCTACAGTAATTAACTCTCGAGTCTATCCCTCTCACCATTTCCGCCTGCTCCTCCACTAATTTCGTCTGTTCATCCATCGTCTTTTTGTTGTCCTCAACATCTTCTTCTCTTCACCATACGACAGGAGATCGGTGGAAAGCTCGCCGAGCCACTGGGTGAGATGGGGATCCTGTAAATGAACCATTTCACAAAGACAATTTAGGAAGTAGTTTCTACTTTCCTTGATTAAAAGAAGCTTATCCGATTTTGATAATTCTACAAAAAACACTTTGAACAAACCTTCTGACTGAGAGTTTGCTTGTAAGTTTCGATCTCCATTGAAAGCCTCTCGATTTCCTTCGATGCCGCGGATGCAGATTCATTCATCTCACGAATGGTCTCTTCGTATTGGCGAGTCTGGAATCGAATCTCTTGTTTTGTTTATCGCAAGAGTTCGGCGGATCGGTGGTGTGCTTGTGTAGTAAAAGCCCCAATTGCACCATCTCCTTTTCCGGACAGAGTTATATTAAAAGTTACTACACCAAGTTGCGGATATGCGCATGGCACAAACGGCAGACAAGCTAACACAAATGCAAGCGCGGCACCTACCCAACCACATCCCCCTCTTTGACCGCCGTTTGCACGGCCTTATGTCATTTCCAAATTTTATGATGGAAACATACCATTTCCTTATGGTGTTCGATTTCCTCCCTGTGTCTCACGATTGCCCTGTTCTTTTCTTCTGTAGCCAATTCAATCTGGTGGATGTACTCGTTCGCACTCGCCAGTTCCTCCTCCTTCTTCTTGAGCTGCAATTGTGCGTGTTTCAACTAGTGTTGACTACTCGAAATATCGCTTTTCGATAACAGAGGAACATTAAAAAGGAAACAGAGGAAAAAAACTGCTCGGTAACGTAGTCGAAACACTTTGTTATTCATAGTTTCGACTTTTCGAGTGGTCAACACTATTTTCAATTGTCTTCCGACTGATTATTTGAAAAAGGAACATCGACACGGCTGAACACAACATTTCTGTTTCAATCATTGACTAAATGCACGCTAAATAACAAATAATCACCAATTCTTCGAAAGAAGGTTCCCTGATGAGTCCCTCAGCCTCCAGATCTCCATCCAATATCTGATCCAGAAGGTCTTGCCGAACCGCCACATCCTCCGGTTTGCTCCTCTCGCCGCTACCTTTAAAGAAGGAGTATCACGAATCTCCTGCTCATCATCCCTAATCTCATATGTTTCAATGGCGCGGTCGCTTTCTCTCGGTTCTCCCTTATCCCTCCCTATCATTTTTGAATTCCTGCATTCAGGGTCAGTTTGGCACAGAGCCAAACGTGAATAACTTTGTTCAAACTTATCGGCTGAACATGCGGTTTGCGGGGCTCTTATCTGGAAACCGATTACCATAATCCGACACTGAGAATTCAGTTGACCAATAGTTCGTGGGACACCACCTTTAATAGCGCATTAGTGTTGTTCCCGCCCGGTTTGGGTTTCATTATTTACCTTATTCAATTTTCGAAATCTGTTCGAGCAAGATAGCTAGGGTGGCGAAAGCAATGCAATTGTACTAGCAGTGATTCGCTTACCGACAATTCGTTGGCTGCCCTTATTCTCCATCGTCACTACTCACTGGAGAAGATGATAAGAAAAATAATGAACAGTCGACGTTCGTGTGAATATTGACGCTAGAAAGAACGCCACGCTTAGGCACTCTGCCAAGACAATCAACCGTACCAGGAGGCAAATATAAACAAATAAAAGCTTAGAGTGCAAATTTCTTACAGTGCTAGAGAAAAGGAATACGGTAAGAAATTTGTCTTTATTCAAAAATACGTCCAAACAATTCCCATGATCCATGCCACCCATCGGGACAATTTTCTCTGGTTTCTTCGCCTCTTAGATATCCGATAGTAAACCAATTCAACAACGGCAATCAAAATGGAAAATGCCAAAAGAGACCCGACAACAATGAAAATTGTATCAAAAGCTGCCAGAGTAATCGGTTGATAGGAATAAGGAGGAGAAGATTCCTTGATGTAACGAGGACGATTTGTGTACCGACGCCACCAGAAATTATCGATCTGGGAAAATAGTATTAAAAATTTTAAATTTTAAAAAAGTTGCCTGGATGCCGACTTCGATTGGATAGAACAATGAAACAAATTTAACATGGATTCGTGAACAATAAAAGAAATACCCTCACCAGATCTCGCTGATAAATCATGAGCTGCACCCAGTGAAAGTGTTCGCGAATTCTGCAAAAAATATCCTCTCCAATTGTTGAATTTTGCCATAAGACCTCGCTGGAAGTTCGGGGTTCATGTAGAAAACGGCGAGTCGCTGTCTCGATTGTTTCCACTGTCGAAGCATCGAATTGGCAGAGGCGAATCCGAGATCGGACGAGTCAATTCTGGAAACGATTTTTAAAAAAAATTCTATATCCTAGGCACCATCTCGTTCAGTATTTCTGTAATGAAACGCAACTTTTAGTGCGGATGTGAAACATACGCTGCACTGACTAATGATTGCTTGTAAAAGTTATTTCGTAATTACAGATTTAAAAAAAAACGCACTCCTTGAAAGCACAGGGCTGTTTGTGGTTGCTTCCCGGAATGTTAGCGGTCATTTGAAAGAGACGGCCGAAGAAAATGAGATTGGGCTGATGACAGATCTAAATGCAGTGAGAATCAAGGGAAATACGAATGGCGCGCGAGAAAATTCGAGTTCTTTTGATGTCGGAATAAGTCGGAGAGTAGACGGAAAATAATCTAATGGCATGTAATATTTTGAGCAATTTGTTCGACTAACAACGATCCAAGAGCATCTCAAAACAGGAATAATAGGAAAGTAAGAAATAGCTCGCCAAGTCCTGTCGCTGTTCGACTGTGTTCACAACCATGTACCGGGCAGAATCGGTCTTCTCATTTCTGCCGTAGAGATCAATGGCCTGGAATAACGCAGTTTTCATAAATGAAAAGGGGAAATTCTGTATTTTTCGACGCCTAAGATATTTAGACGAAATATATTCATAAATTAAATAAGGAATTTAGCAAAATAATGGAAAATTACAATCTCATCTTTGACGTCATCGAATACGCCCACTACCAAACTCAGAACGCCGTTGTGAAGCTGATTGATCATGTCTCGGATCGTCCTAGAAGCAATTCGTCATTTCACAGACTGTACTATATTAATTGTCTATTATATAAATTGCATTGACATGAGATATAGTGACACCTGCGTAGGAATATTCTTTCTGCTCGCCCGGTACTATTTGAGATTAGGCAACATCATGTAGATTTAATCATTAATTAACCTGAGAGGTTCCATAGCGGGCGCAGTCGTAAACCCAACGAAAGCCGCGTTGTAGAGAATCATGATGAGAATCACTGCGAATCGATGGGAAAGCGAGCCGAGGAGAATGAGAGAGTTGTCAGTGAGACTGATTAAATCACATATTGTAAAGAAATTACATGGATGATGGTTATGTTCAAATTATTAACTGGTTCATTGAGATCGTGGCTAATTATAATTTCTTTTGAATCGAAGAATCAAATATTGAATGGTTATTCCAGGACGCAATCTTGAATTATTGGTGAAACTCACCCTTTCCTCTTGCCGATGTGACTCATCACAAGCCGCACTGCGACCTCAGTAGCTTTCATTAGAATGAACCTGGAAAATTACGGTGTATTTGACAGTAATCGTCATTATGGCTACTATATGCTACATAGAGCGCAAATTTGATAGGAGAACGCTTCTCCAAGGTGTCCTTTCTTAGTGAACGCCTCTCCAATCTCCGAGAGTGCGCAGAAGGAGGAGAGTTGGAGAAACGTTCCCCAAGAAAGGAAACCTTAAAGAACGTGATCCTGGGAACTTAAAAAAAGAATTCAGTGTAAACATATAACCCTACTAATAACTAACGTAACGACGATTAGTACTGAAACGTCCACTGGGAAGGGAACTACTTTGATGGAGGGATCGTAGAGGGTAAACCGACGTTCGAGAAAGAGTTCCTGCATAATGAATAATTGTGATTACATGATGAAGAGTTACAACTGAGGTTCAAACTAACCACATCCGATTCTACGGGTAAAGTGTAGTGCAGCAGTTTGATACGCGCTTCGCGAAGAGAGTAATCCTGGTGAACAATTACATTGTCGTAAATCGCTACAGACAATTGAAGAGCAGTGATTGGAAATAATAGGAAAAAAACGGTGTTAGGTCTTCTACACGCAACGCGGTCTCGACCTCCCTATGACTGATTAGCAACGAGTACCTGTGCTTTCAGCGATCTGTTGCGGATGAAAAATGTAAACCTGCAGTGCAATGTCCAGAGTGCCGTTCTGCAATTCCCCCAGCATTCCATCCAAATGTCCGTGCTCGTCCACATGATACCCGCCTGAATTGTGTTTCAATGGTCTGACATAATTCTACTTTGATTTTCAGAGTAAAGGTAAAGGTGTTCCATGTCAAGCGATTTTACAGTAGCAAGCTACCACGCTAGATGGGGCAAGCCGGTAAGCCAGCTGCAACGTGGGATTAACCCAAGCTAACCCAAGCTTTCCCAAGGCATCTAGGGCACGTTACCTTTCGCAATCAAAGTTGCTACCAATTTACCGCCCCGGGGTGGGTGGAAGGCTTGGTTGGCCTGGGCGGGGATCGAACTCGTGACCCTTCGAATGACTAGCAGTTGCTTACACCACTCGGCCATTCCACAGTAATGCATGGCAACTCCAAAAACATTCAATAATAAAAATTTACATTTTCTTACTATTAACAATTACTTTAAAAAATGTTAAAACGGTGTCAACGATATTGCTGTTCTCACCGAATTTAGCTCTCTTCTCGAGGACGTACTTGTAATCTTTCCTCAATGTTGTCGACCACATGTCCATATGGATACCCTTCACATCACCCCTATCATTTTCGTAAACAAGAGGATAGCCGGACCTGAAAAGACGTGATTGTAATTTTACATTTACAACAATATTTTAAAAAATGCAAAATAATTACCCGATAAATCCGATCCGCACCGGTTCGTCCTTACTACGCGCTAATATCATCGTAGCCCATGCGATATATATATTTATGCGATCACAAGGAAACGCGGTACTAAATTAAAATAAATTAAAAACAAATTAAGTAGGACGTTCAGGACAATGACAATCAAACAACTAGTCACTCAGCAAAACTGATAAGGGGGGACGAACTTGTATTCTTTGATATTCCTGAAATTGGGCCCAGTTTAGTGCAATTTATAGAGGGTAAAGAGAAGTTGTCGACACAGTGTGCACGCATGTGCCTCACAAGCGAAACGACTCAAGACGGCGTGTGAAAACCTGTCTCTCTTCATTCTGCGGACACTCTCACTTTGTCTAACAGCAGAGGGAATGGGTGAAATGCGGAGAGATCCCTCTGGGGAAGAGGAGGCGTGAAATGCAATCCCTCAGACGTCCTGTTGTTTTAGTCATCCTCGCCCTAAACAATTCATCTTTTCTCACCGGGAAGAGCCAGGGAAACAGGGGTGGGGAAAAATGACGGGTGTCCTGTCACAAAGTTCACGTCATTTCCGTATCGAACTGCCAATTAGCAACTCCCACGGCTAATTGCACAGAAACCTTTGCAAAGACATCATCGGAATCTAGCGCACCAGTGAATAATTATGAAGTTGATGGATGATTTCATTCCGTGTTGAAGATTCCTGAAATGGCTAGACAATTGCCGGTTTCTGTTAGTCAACAGACTGCTCGACAAATTTTCGGTAATTTATGCATCTTATGGTGTGGTCGCAAGTCGTTAGGCAAATCTAGTCGGGTACACCGTTCACTGAAGGCCTTGTCAGACTAGTCGCCGAATAGTAGTACTAGTTACACTGTTCAGTGAACAGTGTACTACTATTACAAATTCACAAACATTCATCCTAAATAATAAAACGTTCCGTTGATAATCCGTGCTGAACAACAGATACGGCTGCGAGAGAGCATGAGAAAGCGAGAGACGCGCCGAGGTATAGAAAGAGAGTACACCACCAGTAGTCCATTGCATGAACGTATCATTTTAAAATTGTAATAGCACTACTAGTCGGCGACTAGTCTGACATGGCCTCGTCATTTCCCACACTCTCTCGCTAGGGTTCTCTTATTGGAAGAGAATTCCAATAGAAATCCATTGGAATTCCATTGCCCTCTCATTTTACATTCTCTCTCACCACCCTCGCGGTCTGAGTTCCTTATTGGAACTCCGGAATCAGTTCCAATAAGAGAACCCTATCTCTCTCACATCGACCGGTCGAGAGAGCTAAATGAGACCATTTCAGGCTAGTCGGGTATTACATTTATAAAATGATACGATCAAACAAAATGTCGAACTGGGGACTTCCTGTGTTTACCGAGACGAGAGAGCACGCAAAAGCGAGAGGGTCGCCAATGTTCCTGTATGGTAAACAACGGAAGTTCGTTATTCGGCTTTTTGGTATGATCGTATCATTTTATAAATGTAATACACTGTTCACTACTTTATGAGAGAAGAAGGCGAACAGCCGCAAGCCTTACAATTAGGGAACGGGAAATATTTTCTCAGTCACAAAACTGAACGGAAACGTGCAGAAGCTTAGGAATGAATGCATTTTTTTGTTGCAAAAAAAGTAGAAACTGATAAATGTTGTTCGGTTTCTTACCGAAAATTGCCGGGTTTCGGACGGATAATTGTTACCTTTTTTGCTGCAACTGTGTAAAGTTGTTCATCAGATCTTAATGCAATCACTTCCGATAGCACATGCCTAACTGAAATATCTACGAAAGCGCGTCGTTAACATTATTAGTTTCGCAAGGGTGATAATGTTTCCGGGGCACTTCTCCTCGAATCACCCTGGAATATAGCAATAACTTTAGATCACAGTGACCAACTCTGTGGAAGGTCAGTAGTGGCAGAGGGTCGTTAACGCTTTCTTCTTACGCAGAGTGCAAACTTGCTAGGAGAACGATTTTCCAAATTCAACAGGATTCAAGTTCTCTCATCTCAGTGCGGATACGAGAGAGCGTGTTGAATGAAGATTTTTTTTTGTTTTCCATGACACGAAACCTTGAGAACCGTTCTCTTAGAAAATTTTCCTTCTGCGTATAAGCACGGAATCCTTGTCGAATTTGTTGATTCCCGTATCGTTTTTTTTCGCGTCAGTAATTTTTTTTTCTTGCAATTGTGGAACAAATTGTTTTCCGATTTCTCCTGAAATGAAATAGCTTTGATCAAGTTACCAAACTAAATAAGCTTCCGCTAGGAATGCTCAGTGAGGTCCCGAGGCACGTTGGCCCCATTTTCAACGCAATTACTGCGGGGCCGGGAAATGATTATAGGTTGTTTGCCGGCAACGCGCCAATGATTCATGAGAGTAGTACAAGGACGCCTACTTTTTCTACCTTTCTTTGCACGTAGTTTCTCGAAAAGCAGTGGTTGGGCAGCTAGCAATTATCCTTTTCCACAGTTTAGCCTTTCTTTCGAAAGGGCAGTACGACATTGATCAGTTGGGCAATAATGTATTCTAGTTGCACGCATTGTTCATTTTTTTTTCGTAAAAAGCAGAACACGAGGCCGTTCATTCGGCACTTTCAAATGTACTGCGTCTTTGCTTTATCATTTCTCAAAGAATTCAATCTAGTAGATCAACCGGGTCACTCCACTCCAATATAGTGATCACACTGCGCACATTGTTTTCATTCTTAACACGCATTTTTTTAATTCATCGCATTAAGTTGGCATTAATCCGATCTCGAGAAAGACTGCTTCCGCGTACGGAATCAGAAAAGAGAAACATTACATAAATAATTTCGCGTTGATCTCTCGATCCCCCCTACCTCCGCCTACAATAATTTCACGGAACTTGTCCACAAACCTCTCTAGTTTTCTCGCAACTAACCCAAAGGTTTCCCAAACGACTATCAGAGTGACAACTTCTTGCAACGTGGGAACCATGATGGGGATCCTAATTTAGACCAGCAGTTCGACTTTTCTGCAGTGTCGAATCCAAAAGCACCTGCATTGAGAGATAAAAATAGAACACACGCACTTTTCCGCTCTCAACTTCCTCATTTTCAGTTGAACATTGCATATTCTCAATCATTTATTGATTTGCTAAATGCGGGGAAATGTTATATCTCATAATTCAGATTATTGATTCTTATCGCATTTGCAGCAGTAATGGAGAACGACACCATGCCCATTCTCATTCCTCAACTACTATTGACGATTGTGGCCCTGCTGATTCTGCTCTTTTCCGTATTCATCATGAATTCCTTTGCCGCTATCCATGGAAATTGCAAGTGGGTTTCGCAGTATTACATGCTCAATAAGCTTTTTTTATAATAATATTCCCATTGCTTTTATATGACCGTTTCTTTTACATCATTAAGTTTATATCACTTTGAGTAAGACTGTTTAGCACTGGAGTATGTTTCAGCAATTCCTCTTAGTAAGAGCGAATACGTTTCGATTCACTGAACATTTATCTTCCGTTTCCATATCGAAATAATCATTAATTGAACTAAGCCAATAATTACAGCATCCGTTTCACACTGCATCGTTACATTTTTGAAATGCTGCGATCGAATCAAATGGCAAAATGTTGCTTCCTGTGCTTACTAGAGATGTCCACTAGAAAAGTCGAAAATGAAAAGAACAAAGTGTTTCAATTCGGATTTGTTCACAGTTGTATTCAAGTCCTGACTTTTTGGTATAATCGTTTTATTTTATAAGTGTAATATATTATTAGTTTTGCAGGTTCTTCCTTCTCATCACTTGCATCGGGCAATTTCTCATCATTCTCTGTCAAATGGTCAAAGTCGCATTCTGGATGACTATCAATAGCGACTCGCGGTCTTACATGAGCACATTTTGTAAGTCCCCCATAAATATGCCCAACATGTGGAGGCCAATTGACAGAAAGTTCCAAAAATAGAGTTGAATTGGAAAATTCATGTGTGTCCCTATAAACATTCGAAGAAGATCAGTTACTAAAAGTATTACAAAAGTAAGGCAGAAGAATTATTATCTGGCATACGAAGTATGTGTAACCCATCTGTATATTATCAAATATATTTAAGATTAATTTGTAATATTGGACTATATTCTTGTGGTTTGATTGTCTATTTTTTGTTCTCAATTTTCCAGTAATATTCCGAATGGCGCAACCATTGAACGATATTGGAGGATTTCTCGTGGACATCAACAATTTGCTTATTGTCATTGAACGAACGATCGCAAGCACTAAATTGGACAGGTTTTCAAATAAAAAACAATTTCGTAAATTAATTAACCGGAATTAGTAGGTACGAAAGCTCGCGGGCAAACTGGACCGCGCTCCTGGCCTGCGAAGCATTTTCGGTATGCGTTGCGCTCGCGTTCGCCTACCTTATTCACTATCGTAAGTTTCAATTATCGATTGATTATTTTGTTATTTCATGCATTTACTTTTTCGCCAACGCATTTAAGATCACAGATGATATGTTGTATTTGGATAAGGCGAGCCTTTTTTCGGTGGTTCCTTTTGGCAAATAAAAATCAAATCAAATCATTCATTCAATCCTCAGGGAATGTGCCTGTTGAACTATGCAATTGCGGGTTGAAGCAGTGTATAATAAAATAGATTAAGATTCAGAGCGGAAAGTGGTGGAGAGCGCGTCGGCCATCGTCGCTTTGGGCATCGTCACCATAATCGTGCTGATTTTCTGTCATTTGTACAGCGCTCATCGCTATAAGAGGCTGGTTGGAGTGAACGAAAAGTATCAGGTATGTTTTAGCACTTTACTGCAACATTAAACACACAAGCAAGTGGTTACAACTAAGTTGATACGTAGGTTCTTTCATGTTAGAGAGATTACTTGTGACATTCGGGCAATAATCTTTTGCTTGCTCTGTCAATCGTAGAGTTCCAAAGTTCGCACAATCTCGAGCCCTTGCTTCCACACACCTCGAAACAAAAACAGTATTGGCGAGCCATCGATGCTAACATTTTGACAGCTCGAAAATATCATGCAAATGGGAAACAGCCAATTCCGGCGATAAAAAACCATTCCCGGCGGCCGGCGAAACAGCCACTCCCAGAACATGCCGAATAGTTTCCAGACGTTTTTCTCACGACATATTTCCCATGCGCGGATTGGGTCAGGGTAAACTACAAAGACGCGTAAGAATCACTATGGCCGGAGCAATGAGAATAGAGTTCGAAATAAGGGGAATCCATTTTGAAAATTACACGCTACACCGGCTCATGAGTGTGTAGGAAGTGAAGAGATTATCGTTCAGAATTATACGGATCACCACCCCCTGAAAACAGGGTACCATTTGATGAAAAAACTTTCCGAAATAATATCTGTAACTGTCTCTTCAGAAAAGTGATTCAGTTTGTTAAGCTACGGTGTGTTACTAACAACTATCTTTTTGCCTTTTAAGGCTTCCACCTGAAATTTTGCGATTGAAAAAAATAATATAATTTCAGATGCGAGAGGTGGAATATCTTACTCGAGCTCTCATCCCTGCGTGTATTGTGAATGCGCTGCTTCGAATGTTTTCCAATGCAATGGTTGGTTTCTTTTTTTGCGTTTTTGTTATTTTGATTAATATAAAAATGAATTTGCTCGTCTTTCGGATTCTGAGGTTCAAAACTAAAGTAATCGTTTCCACAAGAAGAAATAGTGTACCTGAAGTATGAAATTGGGAATGCCTATCAAGACCATAAATCAGAAAGTGCATGGCGGGGCGTAACTTATTTAGCAAATGCGCTTCAATAATGACGACATCGAAAGACGTCATCTGTTTCACACAAAAATAAAATATTATGGGCGTTGCTCTTCCCCTTTTTCACAGAGAGAAAAATTACTTCGCCATGCATGCGAGTTAATGATTAAATTACTTAAGCTCTCCACACTTTCCACACTCTCTCTGCAGAAACTAAGTAATTCAATCATTAACTCGCATGCATGGTGAAGTAATTTTGCTCTGAGTGTTCAAAAAGTCCCTCAGAGAGGAATACGCCGTCGCAAAATGTATTTAATGTATTACTAATGAGGACAAGCACGTTTGAATCAGAAAACTGCTTCGACTCTGTCATATTTCAAATGCAAAGTTTTAAGATAATTACTTCATGAAAGCGACGCTGTAATAATTTCTCACAAAATTGTCTTTTTTTCAGGCCATTTTCCTCACGGGCTTCTTTACTTCGTACGTCCAATTCATGTCCACCTTTCACTCGGTACTTTTTTGCATTTGTTTTTTTTCAACTTTTTTAGGTTTTCAAATATATATTCATAGCAGCATATCGTATACAATTTGTGGGAGTTAATAAAGAACAAATAGCTTATAATCAATAGGGGGCATTTCCAAAATATCTGGAATACGTTCAGTAGCGTAGATTTATCTAATACTGAGAAATTCTAAAATTCAAAATTAAAATTCGAAATCACGCAATTCTATCTCCCAGTCGACATAGAATATAGAATTCTTTTTTTCATGGGCGAATTCAAATTCGAGTTGAATAAAATATCAAAATTGAATTACAGATCCTCACGATCAATGCGGCGCAGTGGGGAATGCTCGTTATCGCGCTGCATCAGTTAGTTATTTTTTTATTTTTAAATATATATATATATATATATATCAGAACTTTGATTTCGTTCACATCTAATTTATTAATTTGGCAATGTATTGATTTTATCTACTAGCTTCACCACCATAAATGTACTGCTGATTTCCCGAATCAAATGCACGTCATGAAACCTACCTGGAACACAATAGGCATTTTAACAGATCCAAGTGCAGGAATGCTCTAGCAAACAAGGTCTGCAGTGGTGATATTCGCAGGAATTCGTCAAAAAATGAAAACTTATTTAAATATTTATTAATGCAGAGGTATGCGTGCTCGGGCTCGTTCTCTTCTCTTGGCCTTCATCGGGCGGCGGCAACAATCGTTCACAGCCAAAATTGGAGAGGCAAACTTGCGAAAAGACAACACCAAGGACTATTTTGACTATTTGAGGAGCAGTTGGAAATAGAATAAACATTTCATTTAATTGTGAATGTTTTTGTGCATATGTATGTTCGTAAAAGGAATACACACGATGGGTTGAGTTTCAACAATCCATGATACTAATGAGATGATGCAAAGACACGATCTGAAGGTGAACAAATGCAATAGTCGAAAAAGTTTGGGTCACTTAATCCCACGTTGCGGTTGGCTTGCTTCACCTCGCGGAGTAACCTGTTAGTGTTAACTCGCAGGACCTGGAACACCCTTACCTTTTTTATTCACTTTTTCATACACTTTTTCAATAGCAACAATTTCCTTCCCTTGCTCTTTCTCATTTCCGCGCTGACGCGCGTCTACTACAATAGATAGTTTTTTTATTGTCTTCGAACATTTATTTACATGTTCACGCAGTATTGCGGTTAATAAGACGGAAAAAGAGTGCACCTAAAACATCACATATTGGAAAATTTGGCCCACCAAGAACAATGTTGTGACACGAGTCAGTTGTGTTTCACAAAATTGTGATATGGCGAGAGATATGCTACATCAATGATTAATCGCTGGCTGTGAATACATGTAATAAGATACGACGTCTGTAGGACATAGCCTTCCAATATTTCCACACTTTCCACACCTCGTTGCACACTTGCTGTTGCAACGTTGAAGGGTAGAGCCTCGGGAGAAATAACGTGTAAACAGGTAGGTAAACCCCATTATCCTTCGCACTTTCGCTGCCTCCCACACACAGGAAAAAAAGGTCTTACATACGGCCCATAAGATAGGTTCTTAAAAAAAGGTCTTATATATAAGACATTTTGTTAAGAATCTTATGGGCCATATCTTATGGGCCGTATGTAAGATCTCTTTTTCTGTGTGCATCTTCTCCTTTGGCTCCGATGACTTCGCAAAGGTCCTACTTAGAACACTCAAGTTGAGCCGTCTACTATATGAAAGTAGGGCCAACTTACACTCAGAGAAAAATTACTTCGTCGCATGCATGAAGTAATTAATTACTTCTGTGTAAACACGCTAGAATAGCAATCGAAGTAATTGATTACTTCAAGCACATGTATAGTGTATTTCCACAGAAGTTGTTAATTACTTCATGCATGCGACGAAGTAATTTTTTCTCTGAGTGTATATTAGTAGGCCTTGCTCACATATTATTGGGCAGGTCAACTTGAGTGCATCTTATTAGTAGGATTTCCCCCCTGTGTACAGATGAAATTGATTTAAGGGCGACTGCAACTCGGGCAGCTGTCATTAGTAATCGCCCTAGCAACGCGCGGTGGAGGGGATAACGCGTTATGGACCGAGAGAGAGAGAGAGAGAGAGAGAGAGAGAGAAAGAGAGAGAGAGGCGGAAAGCGACAGACAGACATTATACACGAGTCAGCGACCGCGACGTCTCTCTCTAAAAGCGAGAGGGGAGAGAGAAGATTCGGGCTTACCTTCAATCGAAGATAGGGGAGGAAAGAGAGGGAGAGAGAGAGAGAGAGAGAGAGAGAGAGAGAGAAACCACATGAAGATTATCGCGTGAGAGCTTTCCCTATAATCGGATCGACGTTTTCTCTCCCATTTCTTACCTTCGCGTGATGCATTGGACGTCTTCTTGACAGAACACATCTGGGAGGAACGAGGGAAGGAGGAGGTGGGCGATTTTCTCGTTCCCTTGCCATCTGCGTAGCTAAGTCTGATAGTACACTGAGAACAAATTTGCTAGGAGAATGGTTCTCCAAGGTTTCATTTGTTAGAGAACGGTTCTCCACTCTCCTTGTTCTGCATACTCTCTCGTCTCGGTGAGCAAACGAGAGAGTGTGCGGATAGAGGAGGCCGTTCTCTAACAAATGAAACCTTGGAGAACCATTCTCCTAGCAAATTTGCGCTCTGTGTACTGCGATAGAAGATTATTTCAAAACCTTCTTGTACTCAATTGCAGCCCATTTTTTGGGAAAATACTCCTAATTTGTTGTTCTCTCATGGCGTGCAACACTCTTCACGTGATTCCAAACCTACATACCAGGGTTAGAGCGAGAGAGTGTGCAAAAGTGAGAGGGTCTCTCTCGATTTCACACGCTCTCTCACTCCAAAGGCCTTTCTGTAAGGTTGACCGGCCTGTGGAATGGTGTGTCTTTCTTGTAGGACACTTAACTCTGCGCAACGTGCATTTGAATACACGGGAGGAAAAGAAGTGAGCGTTTCCTCTCCCATCCAATTTCGAAATTTTCTCTGTTCTCAGTTCTCATTTTTCTGCATGCCTGAGACATTGCTATGATTTTATTTCGTACGAATTGCATCCGTTTCTCTCAATTTGTTCTTGGTCTCTGAAACATCGATCATTTCCACAATTTGAAATTTTTGTACGAAAATTGAATGACATTTTTAGGAAATTTTAAGGGGACACGAATCTCTCAACACTTTTACCCCTCGGATTTGTTGAGAGGTCCGAGCGTCTATAAAAGACCTCCGGTTCGAGCGTTGTTTACCGCTACTTCCTCTAGAAGACCGTTCGGGATTGAGTGCCCCTCACTACAAATCCTTCTTTTACTTGTATTCACGCTACTTTAGAGGTTCCGGGAGCTTTTTTTGCCCCGCCGGCATTTAGAATTCCGAGAATGTAGAGGTTGCAACTCTTTGTCTAAACTCAAATATTTTCCGTCATAATTCCTTTTCACTAAAAAATAAGATGATATTTCAGATGGCGGCTCGTGGTTTCGACCCGGTGCGGAATCACCATGAAAAGATGGCATATGTGAATCACTGCTTGAGGGTGAGTGCCTTTTTAATTACGTATACATATCAACTAGAGATTCCAACAATCATTTGAACTGTAAAGTGCCATTGAATGACTTTCTTCTGGTCGATGCTTAGCATTCAATTTCAATTCCGGTATCTATCAAGTCAAAAAGAAGTGTGATGAGCAACAAAAATAACGCTAGATCGCACAGGTGCTCAACGCCCGCTCCACCATGAAGCCCAAAGATCCTCCGAAACCGCCCGCGCCCCGACCTCGCAGCTCCTCATTTCATGCGGTTTGTTGGACGATTTGCTTTTTTATTCGATATTCTTCTTTCCTACTTTTTCCTTTTCCTTCCCATTTTCTCGCAGTCATTCACTAACAGTGTCATCGATAAAATAACTGACCAGCGACTACCGAAGTCACTTAAAAGGACCTGGTACTGCAAATGAAGTGACTTTCAGATTAAAGAGAATTTTCTTCCGATTAGAATGCAAAAAACCGCATATTTTTACGATTTTTTTGAAATTAGTTATGAATTTTCAAAGGCCTCATTTTGGCTGAAATGACCCGAAACTACTGTGTTTAGCCGCTAAACACAGTAGCGCCGGGTCAATTTGGCCTGAAACGGGATCTTTGAAAATTCATAACTAATTTCAAAAAAATCGTAAAAATATGCGGTTTTTTTGCGTTCGTATCGGAATAAAATTCTCTTTAATCTGAAATTCACTTCATTTGCAGTACCTGGTCCCTTTAAAATGCACATCATTCCACAGGCCGGCGAACGGAACAGAAAGTGATTTGGAGTGAGAGAGCGTGTAAAATCGAGAGAGACTCTCTCACGTTTGCATGCTATCTCGCACCGATCCCTGTTGACCGGTTTGGAATCATATGAATGGGCTTGGGGATTCACGAAAAATAATAATAAAGTTATTATTTTCAGCGAGAGCGGAAGCGACTTGTCGATGCAGAAAACGATCGATTATTGAAGAAGCTAACTGACATCGAAAAGCGGTATTCATCTTTTTCCTCCCTTATTAAATAAAAAAAAATTTTAAAAATAAATAAATAAATAATATAAATATTCCGATTCCACAGAAAACATTAACAGTCGTGAGCGTACGGTTTGATAAATACCGAGTCTATGCAATTCAATTGGAACGCGAAAAAATGGTTTACAAATAGGCGATGGTTTGACCACGAATTAAGTTTTTCCGTTTTGTCCAGAAAGCCATGAAAGCTATCCCGTTTACCGAGCATCTCATACCAAAATTCTTCTAATGTATTTATGATATTTTGAATATAATTTTCTTTTAAATTCTTTTAATTCCTAATTAATTTAGGCCGAATCAGCATCCACCCACGCCCTCTCGATCGCTGTCAAGGAGCTCCTCGACGCGAAACACCACTTCGCGGTAGTTTTTTTTACCTCATCTCATATCCCTGATTTCTTTCTGATGCCATTACCTACAGGAAACTGGCGATGAATGCATGTTGATATTTAAAAAAAAATGATTTTTAAATCGGCGTACAAATTATATTATAATAATTACTGATTTTTTAGACTGCAATCAGAATATCATTGTAAAATTATCAGAGCATGACTGTTCGAGATTGATAAGTGAAAGCGACTTATGATTTCGGCTCCGTCTGAAACATATGTGATTTTTAGCGTTCTAGGGAAAATGATTTTCCAGGACGAGAAGGAAGGCGGCCCCTATGCCCATGAACTTATGAAAATTTTGTAATAATGTCATTTCAGTTTCCATGAAAATTTTGTAATAATTTCATTTCAGTTCTCATGAAAATTTTGTAATAATGCCATTTCAGTTTCCAATCCATCTCCCGATTATCTTCCTCGATTGATCGATCCAGTCGTTCCTCGTCGGTTTCCAAGCTGTCGAAAACATCGAAGACCCCGTCGACTCCGAGTTCTTCGGCGCATGTGCGTGATTTTGATTTTGATTTTTTAAAACATTTGATGTTTTCTACCGATACCTCTTCGTCTCTCATCCATCTCCCCTCCTCACTCTCTTCTGTATGTGGTTAGGGTGGGGCGTGCGGCGGGGGATGGGAGCCCCAGCGACCAGCGTCTCAACCACAGAGATACCTTTTTATTTATGTTTTTGGGGATAACAAGTTATGGCCGACGAGAGGAGCGGTAAAATGAAATCGCGAGGTACTTTGACTGTCATATGAAACATAACCAAGCACAATGTACTTACATAACTAAGAAAAACATAAAAATTAAGAAATAAATAATATTCAATCAGGTCCTATCCGCGCCCTCCTCCAAATCTGAGGAGTCCCATACGTCGACGAACTCGGACTCCTCCGATGTTACCATGTCCAGGGACAGTCTGGAGGGGAAGGAGTAAGCTGCTGCAGCGGCTGCAGATTTAGTTTCCGCAGCACGTGCAGCCATACGGCTGTGAGGAGATCCCTTGTCCTAACTTTCCTATCTTCCTCTAGACAGATCGACATCCTTTCTCATTGAACAATGCTGAATTGTACGATTATTCAATCTATCTTCGCTAGTTTGGTATTACTTTGGTATTATTCAACGGAGTTAGAAAGTTAAATCTTCCCCCTTTTCCATAAATCCATTTCACACTACGGTAATGCGAATTAGTTCGTATCGCACAGCGGGTTGTCGATTTTCTCCTTGACTCATCAGTTGGATTGGAAATGAAGAGTGAGAGCGTTCATCACATCGCCAGAAAGGGATTAGAAGCGAGAGAGTATGCAAAAACAAGAGATGAACTTCACTCTCCTATATCTCGCGCTCCTAACACCCTTCGGAATGTTGTACATCGTTTAGTACGCCTTCGAAGTGTCAAATTCCACGCAGCGGTGCTCATAAATTGTTTTGATAAACTTGATAAATATTTATCACTAATTACGTAATCATTCACAAACACGTAGTGGATGTCTCGATGCGATTATATATATCGATTATATGATGAGACTCACTGAATGTGCAAAAATTGGTCAAGTGGAAGTTGTGTAGTCTCTAGGACTCGAGGAAATATTCGTACGCTGATTGGAGAAAATGAACACGGGTTAGATGAAAGATAAATGTAGACGTTTGATAGGCCCGCGATTAATCGCTACCGTACACTCTGGCCAAGTCGAGAGCGTGCACCGGGCGGGCGTACGCCGGTATGGGCCCGTTGTCTATGCGCACCCTGCGCTTGACGCGTTGCCGTGCGTATAAAGGTAGCCGGTATCGAGAAAGTATGTGTTGTGTACTCTAGGGATAAAAGTTCGGTTTTCGTATGAGACGCCGTATTACCGAAACCGACGCCGAACGGGCAACCCTAGTGTACTCCCTTATCTAATCAGAGGACGGATGAAATGGGATCGGAAATGTCTATTAGTTGATGGCCCTCTTCACGAAGTCCGATACAATCGAGGAATCGATGGAAATATGTCGTTGACACAGTAACGAACATGACATTTATCAGCCTGCTCGAACGAACCATCTGCAAAGAAATAGTGTTGCTTATTTAGAAGAGGCCGTTTGCCATAGAATCGAGCAAAGCGCGGACAGTGGAAAAATCATTTCCGGATGAGAACATTGTTTTAGGTACTCTCAAGGGTGCTGATTACGATGGCGAATATGTCATGTTATCCAAACTGATCTCCGAAGTGTTATTCAAATTTCCAAATTCGGCTGATTTCGCGTGTTTTTGTGCTTTCGAAAGATAGAGTCTTCAAACCACGTCGTGTAAATATTCAATTAGGATGAAATTGCATGGAGAATCTCATGGAACTCTCAGAAATGCAAATTTCCGTGTATTTCACTTACTTTTTGTCTAATTCTCTATGTTAAAATCAGAAAAGGAGTATGGGATTAACATAGTAGGTGGAGAGTATACATACCGTACTGCCTCTTTAATTTGCACGCTGTTGACCTCCGGAAAATAGAGTTATGAATTTTTAACTGAATGAGTTTGAGTGGAAAACCTGTCCTGATGAGAAGAGAACTGCTCAATTAGCATGCGATCACCCTCTCATTTCGCCCTCTCAGACACCGCGCGAGCGGGCAAATGAGAAGTGAGGGGTGATTAGATGCAAATTGACCATTTCTCTCGTCAGAACAGTGCTTTTTCGCTCAGTTAAAAATTCATAACTCTATTTTCCGGAGGTCAACAGCGTACAAATTAAAGAGGCAGTACGGTGTGTATACTCTCCACATACTGTGTTAATCCCAGACTCCTTTTTTGTGTTTTACATAGAGAAATAGACAAAAGGTAAGTGAAATACACGGAAATTTGCATTTCTGAAAGTTCCATGAGATTCTCCATGCAATTTTATCCTAATTGAATATTTACACGACGTGGTTTGAAGACTCTATCTTTCGAAAGCACAAAAACACGCGAAATCAGGCGAATTTTGTAATTTAAATAGCAGGTCGGAGATCGATTTTCATAACATGGCATACTGACCATCGTGATCGCTACCCTTAAATCTCTAGAAACCATGTTTAACTGAGATTTTGTATTTTCACCTGTCCGATCTATGTTGTGGCATTTGTTTCTCTCGCAAACGGCCTCAGAAATCAATGCTGGACGAAATGATTCATTCTAAAGAAGACCATCGACCACGTCTGAAACCAATACGAAATCCAGCATTTTTTTTAAATTAAAATTTTTTTTATAAGTTAATTTATTTTTAACATACAGTATGAAAAAGGTTTCTGCCGTTTTCGGCCCGGCATAATCGGCACGAAAAAAACGGCATAAGGTCGGAAGTGAACCTTAGAAGAGAACCTACTGGATGAGAACAATATTTTTTCTTGCTGAAATAATTGACTTTTCAGAATATCTATTTCAATCAAAACCTTATTTTAAGATGGCATTTGATTCTCATCCAATAGGGTCTCATCCGAAAGTTCTTCTCCGACTTAGTGCCGAAAAAACGGCATATTCGGGGCCATGTGTCAGGACTTCTGTCTGTCATATAAAAAGTTGCAATAAAAAAATTTCTTTACTTACAGAGAGCTAATTGTTTAACTTTTCATTTATATGCCCATTGTCTATTTGCTCTCTCATGCATAATTGAAAGTGTAAATTAGACAAATTGAAATTGAATTGCCAGAATTACCGTATTATAACTCGTAAGAATCGAACAAACGGTGTACAGAAAAAAATTCATTTTTCGCAAAACTTCAGAAACGGGGCTATTTTGTGTGCTGATCACGATAGGTCAACTCATCTCGCATCATGTTTCCGCGCGGGCGCGGCATGGCGCCGCGCCATTTGGCGACTTTGGTGCTTTTCCTAATGTATATATACATTATATATAATATACTGATATTCAACCGATTTAGCTGATTTTAACTTAAATACTTCATATAAATATATTAATTGCTTTAAATTAAATATATAAAGACAGCACTACGAACCACATGATTTTACCATGAGCTACCACTGAATTACTGAAATTAGCACGAAACGTGCGCGATTATGGCCTTTCCAAACTATCATATTTTCTTTTCTTACGTTACTGTTTGTGAGAATGGGATTGCTAATGCTTGTGATATATGCGCGTTACTTATTATTTCTCACACTTTTCTCGTAAGTTCTATTTCATGTTTGCCCCCCCCCTATGCACAGCTCAAATTTAAAAGGTGCGTTTGTGTGAGTACTATTATCGTTACGAGAAATCTATATTTGCACGTCCGGCTACCTTTTTTTTCTCATTTTCATCGTCATTGGTCCACATAAAGAGACGGTGATGATATCTGCAGATGAACTTCCAACGGTTAGTGCTGTTTCCTGCTCGTCCAATATTGTTTCCTAAATGAAAACACAACTATTTATGTGTGGTAACAGCGCAAATAAATGAATTTTGCCATTTTTTTATATTTTTTAGTGTGTTCCCCGTACAGAATTCGTCCTCGTCGATGCTCACAATGCTTGTTTTAGTATCGTATATAAGACAATCTTGAATCAATAATAAACTACGTTTTTTTGCAGAATTCGAAACGTTTTTACTGTGCGCAACTCACAATTTATCAGAGAGACTTGGTATGGCCAATTTTGTTTAATTGTTTAAAATTTTGTTGTTTTAAATTTTTTGCCGATACACTCCGATGGAGATTAATCTTCGAGTTTGATCACGCTAAAGATTTATTTTTCTCACGAAACATATCCTCAACCCTCTTTCTCCAACAAATTTTATTTTAGAGAATTTGATCTAAAAATTATATTTTCATAGGGCGAAAGCTTCTTGTGGCGTCGCTACACGAATCGTCCTCGTTACATCAAGGAATCTCCTCCTCCTTATTCCTATCAACCGATTACTCTGGTCGCATTCGACACCATTGCATTGTTGTAGGATCTCTTTTGACATTTTCCATTTTGATTGGCGTTGTTGAAATGGCTTACTATCGGATTTCTAAGAGGAGAATACACCAGAGAAAATTGCCTTCATGGATCGAATGGATCGTGGGAATTGTTTGGACGTTCTTTTGAATAAAGACATGCACTTCTTACCGTATACCTTTTCTCTAGCGCTGTATGAAATTCATAGCGTTCATTTGTTTATATTTGCCTCCTGGCACGGTTGATTGTCTTGGCGCCCTGCCTATGAGTGGCGTTCTTTCTAGCGTCAAAATTCACGAGAACTTCGACTGTTCATTACTTTCCTCATCATCTTCTCTAGTGAGTAGTGACCATGGAGAAAAAAGGCAACCTACGAATTGTCGGTAAGTAAATCATACTATATATATTAGGCTTTTCTTCCTTGATTGAAAAAATCTATAAGGTTAACATTGATACGGTGAAACCGCTCCGAAAAAAGTAATGCGGTATTAAAATAAGGTATTAAAGGCAAGAGGAGCAAACCGGAGGAGATTGTGGCGGTTCGGCAAGACCTTCTGAATGCTATATTGGATTTAGATTTGGAGGCTGAGGGACTCATTAAGGAACCCACTCCTGAAGAAATGGTGATTATTAGTTATTTAGCCATGACGTCTTGGAAGCAGAAATTCAGTGTTCATTCGTGTAAGTGTTACTTATTCAAAGAAAATAGTCAGAAGACAATTCAAGAAGAGAATAGATAGGTTAGAACAAGCATAATTGTACCCCTATCCCCCTACTTTGTACCCTCTATTCACTACTCTTTAGAGATTCATAATTCAAATTTATAATATAAAATATATAATTGCAGCTGAAGAAGAGGGAGGAGGAACTGGCGAGTGCGAACGAACACATCCACCAGATTGAAATGGCTGCAGAAGAAATGAACAGGGCAATCGTGAGACAAAGGGAGGAAATCGAAGCACATAAGGAAACGGTATGTTTTTGGTTGTGAGAGCCCTGCACAGTCAAAATCATTTTGACTTTACACTACACACTAGGGTTCTCCTCGCAAGAAATGAGTGAGTGGGGACCACATTGTTTTTTTTGCCAAGAAGTGTCATTTTAATAATCTCCTTGCCGGTAGGCGTTCTTTCGAGAAACGATTTCCAGGCTCGATGTCTCCTCAACTATTAGAATCGATTAATGGTACTAAAGTGTTTGTAGATTGCAAGATATACGATTTCGATAATGGGGAAAATGCATGAAAATGAGTATTCCAACGAAATGATATATCTTGTATTAATATATAATGTTATATATAATGTATTTATGCAGATTCTCCAGAAGGACGAGGATCTTGGAAAAATGGAAGTGGAAGCTTCTAAAGCTATGATGGTCATCAACATGCTTCGCCAAAACATTTCAAGCCAGCAGATCGAAATGGAAGAGGAGGTATTATAAAATCACAAACCCGAAATAATAAAACGTTCCGCTCCTAAACAACCGATATGGCTGCGAGAAAGCGTAAACAAGTGATACGCCGAGGTATAATAGATATTAGAGTGCAGACACCAGTAGTCCATTTTATGATCGGATCTTCTTCAAATTTTGTTAAGTTTATAATGCATTTCCGGTAGAATTTGGGTAACTGTGAATACCACATGAGTTAACACCGAAATTTTCAGATGCGCAAGTGTCAAGAAGTAATCAATGAAAAGGATGAGGTCGTAGAGGAAGTTAGTAAAGAGTTGAAGAGAATGGCATTGGCCGTCCAGAATCTCAAAGCAAAAATGAATGAAACGGTATGGAAATGCATGTACATATCAATAATTTCATAGGCGATATAAGAAATAAATAATGAGTAGAGGTTGTTTCTTGCAGAACTGCGAGAATGGAGAAACTGCTGTTACTTCAGTGGCAGTTTCTTGCGCCGAAAGACAGTCAGAGGAGATAAAGAGCTTGCAGGATGAAATGGACAAGAAGGTATTGCTTAATAAAGTGTCTTTTAATTGTGCCATAAGAAGAAGAACCAACTAGTGCCAAGTTAAAAAATGTGATTAGCAAAATAAAATATTCGATTACAGACTCAACACTTCGATGAGGTCATTCGTGAGATGAATGAAGCTGCATGTGCAGCTTCTATGGAGATCGAGAGGCTTTCAGCAGAGATCGAAAGCTACAAGCTAGCTCTCGGCCAAAAGGTACTGTCGAGGTGTGAAACCATACGAAACATAGCTATTACAAATTTGAAATGATACGTCCATGAAATGAACTACTGGTGGTGTACTCTCTTTCTATACCTCGGCGTGTCTCTTGCTCTATCATGCTCTCTCGCAGGTGTATCTGTTGTTTAGGAGCGGAACGTTTTATTATTTTGGACGAGTGTTTGTGAATTGGTAATATCGAACGATGAGTTATGGGCATATTTAGGTATTCGATGTAGAGTGATTCTATCCTTGTGCTATTGTGATATCATCTTCTCTAAACGAGTGAAGAAAGCCTACATTGCATTTCCAAAAATATTTTCAGGACCCCCATCTCACTCAGTGGATCAGCGAGCTTTCCAACGCGATTCCGACGTTTGGAGGAGAGACGAGTGGAGAAGAGGTTGAAGACAGCACTAAAATGATGGACAAACAGACAAAGCTAGTGGAAGAGCAGGCGGAAACGGTGAGATTATTCATTCCATAGCAGTCTTTGTATCCAAACATATCGTATGAGCGAGAATTGACAGTAAAAACGGGAAGAAGCGGGTAGAGCCAAAATTATGTAAGGTATTACAAATTACAAAAAAGTAAGGTATTACAAAAAAACAAAAAAAAAAGTTCGCCTCTACGGCGAAGGGTGATTAATACTTATTAAAAATTATTACTATTAACAAAACTTATTTTTTAGATTCGCGCACTCATCGAGGTAATGAGCACTATGAGAACACTGGCTGATATGGCTGCGGAAACTGTAAAGGAGGAGAGGAAACGATATGAAGATGCAATTTGTATCGAGGTATGGTAGATTAGTTTTGATTCTCGCGTGAAACCCAAACTTCTTTGACAATTACTGATTTCGAATTGTCGGTTGTTTCAGCGTTGTGAGCTGGAAAGTAAACTGAGTAGAGCGAGTGAGAAGGTCGACATCTACGAGAAGAAAAACATTGAAGAGGAGGAGAGGATTGCGAGACAGCGAGAAACGATCGAAGAATTGGAGGAAAAAGTATGTTTCATCGAGAGTTTACAATGGACCATACCACGGATACCACATTTCCTTCGTGAATAGGTCGAATTATTAAAAACGAACCAACTAAAGTAAGAGAAAATATTGATGAAATATGTGCACAATTAAAAAAAAAACATAATTCAGATTCGCAAGTTGGAAAGGGAACTCGAAATTGCCAACGAGATGATCGACGTCTACGAGAAGGAAGATGTTGAAGAGGAGGAGACGATTGTTAGACAGAGAGCGACAATCAAGGAACAGAAGGAGATGGTATGTTTCACGTCGACTTTAAAAACAAGCATGTCGCTATCTCCCGACGCACTTTCAAGAAAAAATAATCTAATGAAAAAGAATTGCTATGTTGGCTCATCGGAATATTTAATATGCACAAAAGTATTCAAAGTATGTTTCAGATTAGAGCGTTGGAGAGGGAACTCGAAGTTGCCAGTGAGATGATCGACATCTACGAGAAGGAAGATGTTGAAGAGGAGGAGAAAATTGTGAGACAGCAGGCGACTATCGAGGAACAGAAGGAAATTGTATGTTTCACCTAGAGTTTATAAAACTAGGAATACCCAATTATCAATAAAGCAATTACGATCAATATCAATACTATTCAATTCAAGCAATCAAATAATGAGGGCATTTATATTCCCTGTTGAACTACATTTTATTAAGTATGTGTATATTTTATTTAGCAAAGTAAATTACAGATAAGGAAGTTGAAGAGGGAACTCGAAGTTGTCAGTGAGATGATCGACATCTACGAGAAGGAAGATGTTGAAGAGGAGGAGAAAATTGTGCAGCAGCACCAGGAAATTGAAGAACTGGCATGTTTCATCCGATTTTCAAATTACCCAGATGTTTGAATAGGCAATGAAGACGAAATATAATTTTGAATCAAAAATCAATTAAACTGTAATTTTCAGATCACAGATCTCATAGAGGACATTGTGGAGAGCGAGAATGTCGCTCTGAAGGAGAGCAAAGACGGGGGAGAACTATTCGAGGATGAAATTGTAGAGCAGGAAGATGGAGAAGATGAGATCGATACACATGCAGAAATTGTATGTTTCACTCTATGTATAGACTTGTTGGTAAAAGGAATTATTTAATTCTTGTCCCACATTGACTTGAAAATGCAAAAATAATTCCAGATGAGCGAAATAAAACAGATTTTTATAGTGAATGTAAATAACCAGCAAACGATATCTGTCATTAAAGAGTGAGAGAGAGCGCCAGATGAAATAGAATATGTTAATGGTGGATGTAAATTACAATTCAAAATCAATCAAAACAAATCTTAATGCGTGCATTGCAGGTTCCCGTAGAGGAAGCGGAGAAGGTGGAGGAAAACGTCGTCGAGAACATGAATGCCACTGAGGACAACAGGGATGATGTCGATAATGATGAAGAAGAAGAGACGGACGACGAATTTGAGGAGAAATTGGATGAGAAGGAGAAGAAGATGCGCGAAGCGGAGCCGAAGTTGGAGGAAACAAGGGAGGACAACAGTGATGATGATAGAGAAGAGGAGGAGGAAATGGAGTCAGAGAGCGATACTGACGAGGAGGAGAAGAGTATGCGTGAAGCTCCGCACAATCCGATGCAAGCAAAGAAGGTATAATCAAAACGGAATATGAACATGAAATAACTATATAAAACAAAATAAAACATATTGATAGCACGTAGTGGCTAAGCGGGGAGAAGGAAAAAGCAATTTAAAAATGATTTTTGCAGTGCTCCGACGATACTGCCTGGTCCATCATCGTAATGGTGAATTGAAATTTTTATTTTACCCATACTTCGAGCATCTTCTGGAGTTGTATTATGAAAGACCATAATAAACGGATTGGTACACTAACAACGAATTACTGAACTATTTCCTTTGTAGATTCTGCCTTTTCTGCCGATTCTTCTCGATCAGTGTTTCGCCTTCTTATCGTGCGAATATGGTTTGGAACAGGCAAGCATTCATAAAAGATTTTTTAAAAGAAAATCAGGCAGTATTCCTTGCTGACTATGAGCATTTGTAAACAAAATCAACAAATTTAGGCACTGTGGATCTACTCGGACATCTTTCTCGTCAATCAAACCTCTTATCACTTCGTCTTCAGACTTTTCACCTTCGCATGCTGCGTAAGTTTTTCATCGTTTTTATACCTTTTAAAGAAGAGTTAAAAATAGATACGCCCAAGCTTGTTTATAATTCCATAACATGTGACATTGGTAATTGAAGATAACAAAAAGTTTGGTGCTCGCCAAGCGAGGATGGGGAATGTTCTCACTTTTCTACGCAATCACGTCCATTGCTTTCACTGCTTTCTACTTCCCTGATATGATGTGAGTTTAGTGCGACGAGAGGCCGTTGCATTTTGATGTCATTAATTACTCAGGCGAAATGAGAAGGAGGAAGCGGAGGATAACGAATCAGAAGAGGAATTGATGGATGAAGATCTTAGAGAAGAACAAGATTGAATACTGTTTCGGTTACTGTATAGTATAATTAGACTGGTTTGTGTGATCATGACTCAATGATGGCTTCCTTCTGCAGTAAGATCTCGTCTTTCCTCGCATTGTTTTCTTCCTATCGATAAATATTCTTTTTAAAGCAAGTTATACGGACTTCACAACAACTGCATAACATTGTAGGCTATAATTCTATAGACGAACATATATCCCCGACAACAGATCCTTGGAGAACTACTTATGTGTGCATATTTCTCTCACCCAGAGCGCGAAATCTCGAAAATTCGGCTTGGAATGAAGTTTGATTTTTGAAAACGAAAGGTTTTGTTTTTTGTCTATCACAGTTGGAAAATGGTCAAAATATCTATTTCTGTTAAGGAACGCTCCCTGTATTCGGGATAAAAACAATAGTATATCTTTGCCCCCTCCTTTCTCCCTGCTCATTGTGATAGTGTTGACCTCTAGAGTTGCCGAAATAGATAAGAGAAACGGGCGAGCGAGCCGTGCTATCAACACCGAACAAGCGACAGCCTTAGTCTGATGCGCATAATCAATTCATGGCACTGTTGATTCCTCTCTTCATCTTGAATTCCTCATGCGTTGATTGAAATAATCAGTATTTTTCTTGTGTTTTCATAGTCGCCCTAGAAAAAATTATCGTTTTGGTGTCAGAAAGATCATGCCATGTCAAGGAGGAGCACGCAGAATGACAATCTTGACCTCCATAACGAATAATTCTGGCAAATGAGAATCGGAATTCCCACTCCTAGGGTCAGAGTGAACGCACCATTATGCAGTGAACAGTGTACTAGTCTGCAATGGTATCTTCATTTCGCACACTCTCTCACTCATCGACCGGTCGAGAGAGTGTGCGAAATAAAGAGACCATTTCAGACTAGTCGGGTACACTGTTCACTGCGTTATGCACATAGTCACTGCCCTGTTTATTCTTCTTTTCATTTAAAAGGCCTATTTATTAAGTTTTTTCTCGTTTCTGACGGACCATTCTGAAAATTCAGCATTGGAATGAAAACTTCTAACCTAAGGTTACAGGTGGGCTCGAACCACACAGAGAATGAACACACTGAGTTAGGGCATTTAGTTTATGATACACTCAATATTGAGTGTATTACACACTAGATACGCGAGAGCGTGCGAAAACGAGAGATTTGTTAGTGCATCATACACTAGATGCCCTGTCTCAGTGTATGATACACTCAAAAGTAAGTGTATTCATTCTGGGTACACAGAGCGCAAATTTGCTAGGAGAATGGTTCTCCAAGGTTTCATTTGTCAGAGAACGGTTCTCCACCCTCCTCCTTCCACACGCTCTCTCGTTTGCTGTCCGAGACGAGAGAGTGCGGGGAAGGAGGAGGGTGGAGAACCGTTCTCTGACAAATGAAACCTTGGAGAACCGTTCTCCTAGCAAATTTGCGCTCTGTGTACATCAGGAGGGGATGGAAGGACAGGATGCAACGAATCGTAGGTTGAAAGAACAGGCACTTCATGAAGCAGTCGAAAAATTGGAGAGAGCAAAAGAGAAGTTGAGCATAATTGGGTCGATAAAAATACACTAAATTAAACAATCACATCATCCGTTTGTTCTCGAATACTTTTTTTGCAATACTAAAATAAACACCAGAAATAATAACTTATTCCTATATTCAAGTCTTAGCGGAAATGTTTTGTATCATGGAATTATTATATTTCTATTATTTTGAGAAAGAACAAATTCCGATTGTAGTGGAAAAGTATCTGGAGAAAACGAAGGAAATGATAATGTTTTATATTTAATAATTTTAGAAATGTCAAACGAAATATTTTTTTCAGATTCTACAAATAAAACTGTGTGGACTCGATTAATACTCGCGAAAAATAAAAGCAGTTGTTGATCCTTCGTTTTTTCTCTCTTTCTGAAAGATGTAAAAATTACAAAAATGATTGGTAGACATTCTACTTTAGGACCATTCTACCGTATACCTCCGTATGAGACATTCTCAAATGAGAGGACCGCTCTGCTCTTTGATCAGCATAAATATCTCTCCTCTTTTTTTCTCTTCTACTTAGCTCCGTTCGGGTTGCCTGAGAGGCGCCGCTACATCTTCTTCACGGCTCCCAGATCATCGTTAAATTGTCCATGTCGGTTCCGAGCTACCGGCTTTTTTGTACTCGCACATTTATCGTAGCGATAAAGATATACTTAAATAGAGAATGCGTTTATCAGACTCATCTATAATGCATATTTGTTAAAATCGTTTAATAAATGTTGCTTCTTAATGTTTCTATCCGCAAAAAACCTGCCAACCATTCCCCCACTCTACTCATGCCCATGGTGATTGAATCGCGACTTTGATTTCCCCTTCATTCCTTTCTTCTCCTTAACTCTTTTTCGCCCACAGATCCCTTAAAATTCAACATAGGAAACGGTGTCCTTCGTTTCGGGAAGCAAACGAAAGAGCACACATCAAAGATCATCAAATACTGTATGCGAGTGGTGATGTTGAAATTTTTGTTTGTTGTCGGATTCGAATTTAGCTTCTCTCAGCACACAGAGTGCGAACTAAAAGGTAGAGAGCGGACTCTCTTGAAAATAAGAGAACCCAATTCAATAGAGGGGCATAGGTTAGAGAGTTCGCGCTCTGAGCACCTTTCTCGACCGACTGAACGAGGAGGCAGAAGTTTCACGCGCGGACATTGGCGGGCTAGAGAGTGGAGAGCGGCAGAGAAACTAGTAAACACGATAGAACGTGTGATGCTGCGCAAAAATCAGGGGGTGCAAAGTGCAATAAAAAAATTGGGGGTGCAAAAATCAAGGGGTGCAAACGAAAAATTTAAATTCCCGCAATTATCGATTTTTTGCTTATATCTCGGCTCCCGGTGAACCTAGCGGTACAAAATTTCGTTTGCAAGTTCGAAATGTGTAAAGTAATTTACATCCGAAGTTTTGTGCCCCTAGCTTCAACGGGAGCCGAGATATAAGCAAAAATCGATAATTGCGGGAATTCAAATCTTGGCCTTTTCCCATTTCCTTTTTCCGAAAACTAACACCACATTATTCACGCTTGTAGTGAGCAAACGGACACGGAGATGCATCTTTCTTTATCATATATACTGGGCTTTCGCATTTGTGGAGCTTCAGCAACGGTTATCACGGGGGGTTCAATTGATCGTGTGCTCTGGGGTATATTCGGGGGCGGCTCTTCGTGAGGAGTGATGTTTGGTTCGAGACGTAGAGCGGAATGAGGCGATGCAGCCGACGAACCGATGGGTCGAATCGAATAATGACAGGAGGACAGCGAACAATTCCTTCTCCTCAAAGCAGATCGTCGAAAAGTGATGGGGAAAATGACTAAATATCTCATATCGTTTACGCTGGTTTCAATGTGCACCTATATTCATATCACACTCTTGATCACATACATTTGCGAAATGAAGCGATGGATTCTAAGGCCTACAGATAAGTACACTATATTTCACCTGTGGTATTTATTGATTGGCTAAGTCACGTAGGCCTTTACTCCGAGTGTAGATCGGAGAATCTGTGAATGCATTCCATGTTTGTCGTATAACGATGGGATTATCGGAAGAAACCACATCATTCCACAGGCCGATCAACCTTCCAGAAAGGCCTTTGGAGTGAGAGAGCGTGTGAAATCGAGAGGGTCTCTCTCATTTTTGCATACTCTCTCGTCTTAACCCTGGCCTGTATGTTTGGAATCATGTGAAACAAGTATCGAAAAAGTGACAATGGGAGCGATAATAACACTAGGAGTAGGGCGGTAAGTGGAAAAACAATCGCTGAGGTGAATGATACGTATCGGTCCGTGGAGAGACCCGATTGATAAGCGGATAGAGAGAGAGGGAGAGAAAGAAAGAGAGAGAGAGAATGGATGGGACCAGAGAGTCTGCGAGAGAAGACAGCTGCTGTCGAGGTGGACAGGACAAAAATACGTGATGTCAACTGAAAAGAGAGAGAGAGAGAGAGAGAGAGAGAGAGAGAGAGATGGGGGGGAGGACAAGTGGGGGCGAAATGAAAGAAAGCAGAGAAGGTTCAAGAGAAAACATTGTAATAGGGGGGAAATAATGACATTCAAAGTGCACAGACAAGTTAGTTACTGTGGTAATCTAACCCTCGATTCGATTTTTCGAAGACATCGATTTCTGTCCTTATTGCTTTCCTTCATATGTTTTATTCTTGCCAACAACGATCAAGTACAGTTTTGTTATTAAAAAGAGCCGACGATCCACACTATTTACAGTATCAAAAAATACAACAACCGAATCTACGATCAAGAGAATACCAGAACTCACAATCAATTACTCACATGAATCTAGCCATTTCTCTACAGCATGGACACTCTCCATCTCTCTTGCAATAGTTACATCGTCTCTTTTTTGAATCTATATATGAAAACCGTGGCAGAAAGAGTGTGAGCGACGATGGAGTCGGCTGAGTGTCATCCAGAGAAAGAGCGTGAAATTCTTCAGGAATTCCATTCCATTTGCTGCTGCGAGTCCGGAACACGAACCCTCTTCTGACTTTGATATGCTGCAATTACGCATATTTATTATAATACAAAAGCCGGACACTAACTATTGGTAAACGAGTTCGCGCCATTCAACAAGCGGCAATTTGTGAATCAACTTTCAGGTCTTTGGACGCATACCGCAACTAACCGGGCCGTGACCGTTGACGTATACTTCCATATCGATTGAGCGACTTTCTAGTGAGAAGAGAATATCCGAGTGTAGATCGCATAGACTGAAATGAAGCGACGAAGATGAAATAGCCAATGTTGCATGCAAGAAAGTAGAGTGCGAAATGTGAGACCACGGTCTCTTCATTTCGCACGCTCTCTAGACCGGTCGATAGACGAGAGAGAGAGCGAAATGAAGAGAGCGTGGTCAGTAAGAAGGACTCTCAGTTTCACATATACACTTTCTCGTTTGACCCCTTTCTGGAACCTTGATATTGTGCAAACCAGCAACATTAGTTAAGAATTATCCTAGGAACATTCGAAATTCCTAGTGTTTTGGCATTCTTTTTTCCAAGGATACAGGGAAACGACAGAGAGATTAGTGGTCGTAAGAAGGAAGACAAGAGGTGGAGGAGAATGAAGAGGAGAATAGCCGCCCGTAAACTCATTGTAATAGAGAGATATCAGAGAGATCCGGCGGATTAAGCGCTATCATCTCTCGAGAGGGGATGAGAATGTCTTCAATTTGCACACTCTCTCAGCATCAGTGTGCGAGAGGGTGTGCGAAATGGATAGATGATCGCGCATCACATCATTCCACAGACCGGTCAACCTTACAGAAAGGCCTTTAGAGTGAGAGAGCGGGTGAAATCGAGAGAGAGACCCTCTCACTTTTGCACACTCTCTCGCTCTAACCCTGGTCTGTATGTTTGGAATCATGTGGCATGTCTCCCTCTCGAGAAGAGATGGCAGGATTCACCGCCCTTTCAATATAAACTTTTTTGATACTTCGATTTGTCGATTGGGCGCATAAATGAGTTATCTGCGGATTTCCCTTTTCATCTTCAGTGATCATCCGGTTATATTTTAGCTCGGAATAACACTTAGGTGCAGACAGAAACAAAGAAGCACTAACAATGAGACTATGCTTGTCTCACAAGTAACAGGGCAGAGGAAGGAGCAACAGAGAAAGAAGAGTGAACGGTCGGAACATAAACATTTAGACAGTCACCCTCAGAGAGGAAGAAGGAGGTTGGGGAACGCAATACAAAGAAAGAGAGAGAGTAAGATGAAAGAAGGAAGAACTGAAAAGAAATTCAAAGAGCTGCTGTTTAGCAAAAAGAGAAGTTACCGAATGTTCGCTGCAAAGCTAGATATTACAATTTTAACATGATACGTTCCTGAAATGGACTACTGGTGGTGTACTCTCTTTCTATACCTCGACGTGTCTCTCACTTTGGCATGCTCTCTCGCAGCCGTATATGTTGTTTAGCACGGATTATCAACGGAACGTTTTATTATTTTGGACGAGTGCTCGTAAATTTGTAATAACTGACCGGCGACAATTCTTGAGAATCATTAAAGGGATCTGGTACTGCAGATGAAGTGAATTTCAGATTAAAGAGAATTTTCTTTCGATTAGAATGCAAAAAAACGCAAATTTTTACTATTTTTTTGAAATTAATTTTCAAAGGTCTCATTTTTGGCTGGAATGACCCGGCACTACTGTGTTTAGCCGCTAAACACAGTAGCGCCGGATTATTCTGGCCTGAAACGGGATTTTTAGAAATTCATAACTAATTTCAAAAAAATCGTAAAAATATGGCGGTTTTTCATTCGAATCGGAATAAAATTATCTTTAATCTGAAATTCACTTTATTTGCAATACCAGGTCGATCATGTGAAGTCGGATGTCTACTTCTAGAAAGTACAGTTAACATTGCGAAGTGTCGAATGATTTCGGGAAAAACACTAGCATTCTCGTTCGTCAAAGGCGTGTTAGGTGTGAAAACTGGTTGGCCTATACCATTTCCGGTCTGGATTGTAACGAGAGGGACCTCAGAGGGAAATTAATCTACGACTTCATAAGTCTAAGCTGGCAGCGACGAGTTCAAAGTCTACAAAGGGCAAGGGAGTGAGACGTGTAGACTTTGAAATTCGTCGTTGGGCAGCCCGCAAGTCTAGAGTCGTAGACTTATTTTCCTGTGAGGTCTAAGGATCTCAAGAAGAGCACCAAATCGACGAAAATAACGGATGAGAAAAGAATTATGTGTCTATAATAAAGCAATACTACATTAGTAAATAGAAATATGCTTTATTTTATCAGGCAAATAAAACAACATTTCGAATTCTAATCTTCTTTAAAACACTTCTTTAGTTACCAGCGACTCCTCAATTGCTCTTGCGCAGATTTTCGATTGACATGTTCATTTCTCCGAGGATGGACGCAGCCTGGACGAGCCTTGTTCTGCAACAGATAATATTTCTTTATGGTACCTAAATGTATTCCAGGATTTGTTCAAGTTTCACAAAAGCGAAATTTTTTTTTTTCGTATTCCCAAACAATATTTCGATCCCAAACAATAGCATAACCAAGATATTTCCTAGTGGGATTCCACTAGTGCCACAAGAATTTCTGAGCCAGAGAGTATTTTGTCGTGGAAGTGGTAAAATATTTCTCGAAGAAACAAAAGCTCCGAGGGCTGATTTGTTTACATGCGGATCTCGCTTCAACGTGGTTTAGGCCATCTGGCAGTCTCCTTTTTCTCTGACTCTTTGCCTTCTCTAATTCTCTGGCCATATTATTCTCTCTCGCTCGAAATTACGGAATATGAACACCGAAAAAAAAGTGCTCGGTATCTCACATACCTAATGTTAAAGGCGCACACGTATGGCCTCTTATCTCATCCTTGCATCGAGACTGTCTTGTAGATTGGTAAACGAGCCTAGGCCTATGTCCGTGCGGGCTGAAAATGTCATATTCAATTTATACAGTATCTTTTATACCGACCCCAGTGGCCAGACAATGGTGTCTCTTTGTTTCCTGATCATCGTGACTTTCTTTCTGTGTGTTCTCTGGCTCTTTACGGACATTTTTTTCAATTAGGAATCTCCAGCATTTGGATAATATTTTCAGCGGTTCCGAATATTCAAAATATAACTCTTGATGGGAAAGCAGAGTGAAATCAGTTGCTTACTTGTCTCAATGTGCATCCGACATAGACAATAAGCTGCAAGCGAGAGAAAATGAAGGACCTGAAAGTATCTGATTGGCACCAATTCTGCATACACAGAGAGAAATCCTACTAAGAACAGGCACTCAAGTTGGCCCGCCTACTAATATGTAAGTAGGGCCTACTAATATATAAGCTGCGCATACTTACATATTAGTAGGCGGGTCAACTTGAGTGCCTGTTCTTAGCAGGATTTCTCTGTGTGTAGACAGGGTCTGGGACAAACGAGAATGGGGAGTGACTGACTTTCGCAGCCCTCGTACTCCCGATGAGTAGTGCATTCGATTTAAGCTAAGATCAACCCCGAATATGAATAAATCATAGAAATTTTTTTTCGAATTCCTCATTTCTCAGTTTGCGAACTGTCTCAGATTTGTTTTGTTTTCTAATTTGCAACTTCTCGCTCCTATCGTTGATTTTTCTCATTTTATTTCCAGACGAACGTTTTATTCTTTCAGTCGACTGCTCGTATATTTTCGTATATTCATGATCACTCACTTTGTTAAGCTGACTATCTTACTGATTGGTTCCAGCGTTTATAATTTTCCTCGTCTTAGCGACGATTGGAAGGGATTCTCGATGGGAAGATGTTCCGTTTTTCCCCTTGTCCTCGAAATGAGGCGTATGCAAATAGCGATTACATTACTTCTATTTGATGACTTATATATTTTTGTTGCTAAAACATCCGAAACAAAGCACAGATAAATTACAACTTACTTGCAATGCGTATTCTTTTGTTCAATGTTCTTGGCTCCGAGTGTAGATCGGAGAATCTTCAAAGGCATAGGTTACTATTTTCGATAATGCTTGATACAATGGGAAAGAAGTGCGGGAATATGTGAGTGTACATGAGAGATAGAAAAAGAGAAAAGAGAAAAGAGAGATAGAGAAAGGGACAAAGAGAGAGAGAGAGAGGGAGAAAGAGAAAAGAGAGAGAGAGGGAGAAAGAGAGAGAGAGAGAGGGAGAAAGAGAAAAGAGAGAGAGAGGGAGAAAGAGAGAGAGAGAGAGAGAGAGAGAGAGAGAGAGAGAGGGAGAAAGAGAAAAGAGAGAGAGAGGGAGAAAGAGAGAGAGAGGGGGGAAAGAGAGAGAGAGGGAGAAAGAGAAAAGAGAGAGAGAGAGGGAGAAAGAGAGAGGGGGGGAAAGAGAGAGAGAGAGGGAGAAAGAGAAAAGAGAGAGAGAGAGAGGGAGAAAGAGAGAGAGAGGGGGGGGGGAAAGAGAGAGAGAGAGAGAGAGGGAGAAAGAGAAAGAGAGATGCTTGCTAATGTGCCGTATACTACTTCTGAAAATTGTGAGACTCGGTATTCCGTGCGCAGTAGTAACATTATAAAAGGGTTACATAGTTCCAAACATCCACAAAAACTTCTAGAAGCGAGATAACGCGAGCGACATAGAGAATTCCCTTTCTCTTACTACTCTCTCTCTCTCTTTCTCCTCAGCCCTTTCGGTGTATTTGCCGGGCTGAGGAATGGTGTGAAGAGAGGGCGCAAGAAAATCGATTCTCAAATCTTAGAAAAACACGATAACAAATTTGGCGGATTCCGCGAATTACAACAACTAAAGTGTATGTCTAGTGTGAGAATGGAAAATAAAACGAATATAGGGGGATAACAGAAGAGTCGCCCACTGTTGTGATGCTGAAAGGGACGATCCTCGAGTTACAGACAAAGGGAAGGGGAAAGGAATAGTAGAGAGCAAAGAGAGAAGTGGGGAAATGGGGACATGAACATGTTGACAGTCACGGTCACAGAGAAAGGAGGAGGGAAAGGAAGAGAGGCGGAGAGAAAGAAATTGGTGAGAAAAGAGCGGGAAAGAGGAATACCCTAGAATGGCCGGTGGTCGGTCCCCCCCCCCCTTAGCTTCACACCATTCCACAGGCCGGTCAACCATCCAGAAAGGCCTTTGGAGTGAGAGAGCGTGTGAAATCGAGAGGGACTCTCTCACTTTTGCACACTCTCTCGCTCTAACCCTGGTCTGTAGGTTTGGAATCATGTGGCTTGTACCGGCCGCCACGAGGTCGGCCGACGGCCGTCCGATTCTCTGGACCGAACGCGTTTTACTACGTGTCCGACCCCGAAATGATACTGGACCGATCATCCGTCCATTCGACGGACAACCGGCGATTCTAGAGTAGCTTTGCTGAAAGAGCAGGATGCAGAAGCACTGAAGATGACCGCGCCAAAGCTGGATAGTAGAGTGCGAAAAATGAGACCACGGTCTCCTCATTTCGAACACTCTCTCATCAATCGGCCGGTCGAGAGAGTGTGTGAAATGAAGAGAGCATGGTCTCACATTTCGCACTCTACTGGATAGTAGACAGTAATTCCAATAACAATTCCAGCAACTAGCCGGGATGTGTTGAGGTTAAATACACTACGCTCTATGCGTACACTACGCTCTATGCACAGTTCTGGGTGCAGGTTCGGTTCAGGGGGAAATCGGTAGCTGGCTCCATGTTCGGTCCAGGGGGAGCTCGGTATCCTGCTCTAGGTACAATCCTGGGGGAGCTCGGTAACCAACTTCAGATTCGGTCCAGGGGGACCTCGGTAGCCTTCTTCAGGTACGGTCCAGGGGGACCTCGGTAGCCTTCTTCAGGTACGGTTCAGGGGACCTCGGTAGCCTTCTTCAGATGTGGTTCAGGGGGACCTCGGTAGCCTTCTTCAGGAACGGTTCAGGGGGAACTCGGTAGCCTTCTTCAGGTACGGTTCAGGGGGAAGTCGGTAGCTTACTTGAGCTTCGGTCCAGGGAGGAGGACTCGGTAGCCGGCTCCAAGTACGGTCCAGGGGGAGTTTAGTATTTTGGGGAATGTGAATCTCTAGAAAGAGTACTGGCTTATTCCGTTGCAAAAGGCTCGTGAGGCTGAGAGCGATCGAAAAAAGTTGCCACTACGCCACTTCGTGGCTCCGTGGCAACTTTTTTCGATCGCTCTCAGCCTCACGAGCCTTTCTCAACGGAAACGCAGGATACCGTGTGTTGATTTCCCTGGTGTTTGTGGCGTCGCAAAACACTTTTCCAATGATTCCCTACGCTCGCCGGATCATTTGGAAACTTTACGAAATTTTAACGTGTTAGAACGTTAAAACGTGTTAGAACACGTCCAGGCACGTTTCCGACATCGCAAAACACTTTTCCTGTAATCCCTCACGCCCTGCGAACCAATTTGGAACTTTTCAAAATTTTAGATTTTCCATTTTTAAACACGACAAAACAGGTGAAAACGTGTTTCACGTCACTCAAGAACGTGCTAAAAGGGCTTCTGACACTTGCGAAAAATGCGGCAAACGTTTTGCCCGCGGCGGGGTTCGAACCTGGGAGTCTCGGATTATAAGTCAAGCGCGTAACCCACTTGGCTATGGATTTGGTCAATTAAATATTGTAAAACTTTAAAGGGATTTTGGTCTGTTGTCGTATGCAAAAGGATCCGAGAAGAGAACAATTTTGAAGTGATTTATTAGGAAGCTTCCGGATACATGATTCCTGCCTCCAGAAAGGGGTCAGGGGCGAGAGAATGTGCCAAAGTGAGAGAGTCACTCTCAATTTCCCTTACACTCTCCTTTTAACTCCATTTCTGCGCGATTGCCGGCATGAGGAATGATTTGGAACGAAATGTGCGAAAAATTCATGAAATCGCGTGAAATCAAGTGAAATCAATCGATATTTCATTTCAAAAATCGGCAAAAGATGTTCAAATGTGAATCTCGTTACTCAAAAATGTGTTTGGGCAACATTTGACACTTGCAAAAAATGCGGCAAAAGACTATGCACCGGCGGGGATCGAACCTGCGACCCTCGGATTTGAATTCGAGCTCGCTACCGACTTGGCCATGAAATTATCGATTTTTAAAATATTAATTTCGATATTTTTCGTGATGGGCTATCATATGCAAAAGGATCTGAGCAGATTGCGTAAGTTTGAAGCGATTTACAACGGAAAACGTGTCCGTCACGCGGAAGGACAAAAAAAACAAACGCACGCACCAACCGACAGACATTTCAATTCCCTAGTGGTGGAGGAAATTCCATAGAATTAGTGATGAACAGAAGGACGCGATAAGAGACATTCGTTTCAAGTTCTTTTTACATCAGGGGTGTACGGCAAGGGCTTTTGCGATCTCCGCTCTTTGCAAGAGGAGAACTGGCGTATCTCTTGACTAGGGTTGGCCATTTGAATCTTTTAAAGACTCCTTGAATCATTTGACTCTTCTGAGTCATTTTGACTCGCGCGGCGTGAGGAGTCAAAATGACTCGGATTCAAGTGAATCCTAGGATTCACCTGACTCCTGAGGTCGTAACTCGGCCTAGAAAAGGCGTACGAATGTCGTAATGGTACTCAACGATTCAGAATTGAAAATAGAATCATTTATATGTTCTGAGAAAAACATTTTTCGTTATGTCACTGTCTCAACCCACTTTTCGATTTTTTTCTACTTTTTTACTATCTAATACTTTCGAAAAGAACCGATTTACTTGCACATGCGATTCTGCCCCAAGAGTTTTGCTCAGCGGAGCTTATTCGAAAGCATGGTATTTCAAATAAATAAAAAGAGGAAACTCAAAATATATATTAAAATTGTGCCTTGATTAATCAATTTGTTGCTTGCGAAAATCCTCAGGAGCCAAGTGAATCCTGGTTGAGAATCATTTGACTCCTGATACTGTACCTCATTTTTTTCGAATGAGATTCACTCGACTCTCATTCCTTACTTTTTGAGCGGTTGTGAAGGAGTCAAATGGCCAACCCTACTCTAGACCTACTGAGTAGAGTTTTAAAAACGAGTCCGGACCTCTTCATTTCGCACACTCTCTCATCGACAGAACGGTGAAGAGAGTGTATGAAATGAAGAGATTCGGACTCGTTTTTAAAACTCTACTAGATACTGAGCGATACCTGGAGGAAAGAAGAGGAGAGCATATATATAAATCAATTCGCTGTAAATCGTAAAAGCTGTAAAAGTAAGAAGCAAATCGCACAAAAACATCACCAAAAGGAATTAGTATACACTCGTTTTCTTTCTGAAAACGATTAAAAAAGTAGGAAAGGATCTCATGTAGTACTCATTTTGACTGCCAGGCGATGGTGATGAGGCGGCATTTTATTCCAAAATCGACCAATATATTTACAGTTTCAAAAACAAATCCTAGTTGGTTGGAATAGTTGGAGCTTCCACTTGTGCATACGAAAGTCCTTCGTCGCTTGCCGAGCTTCATCCGACTTCGAACCATCGGCCAAATTCTTCACTCCCGATAGGTCGGAATTAAATTTCTGCAATGTAACGGATTTGAAATAAACGAGAAACAACCGTACAGATGCTACCTTACCTTGCGAATTGATTCGCAGGACGTCTTCGGTCCATCGGCAATGTATCTTCGTGGAAGTTGCATCATTACCTCCTTCGTCTCGTCTTCCTTTCAAGCGCTCACGATCTTCTGCAACAAATGCGATCAGCGCATTCGCAACTTTTCTTTCAAAAAGCGAAGCGTTGCTATCAAAAATGCACTGTGTGAATGTTCCACCAACGGATGTTCCGCCAAAGCAAAACTATAGCGATACTTACGCTGATTGTTTCCATGAACAGCTTGATATCAAACTTGGCCACCATCAGGTGGACAATAAGCTCACTCACGCCCTCGTGCATTGTTGCCATTCTCATTGCGGCGAGCCTGGCACAGTAAATACATAATCATCTTGTTTCTGAGTAAACTCTATTAAATGCCGAGTAGGCTCAAAGAACATTGCAAGACCCGGTAAGCGAAACGGGAACCCGTGGTTCGAATCCCGGTCTGAGCATTAATCTTTTCAGTCTTGCAATTGTCACAGTATAACATAGATACCAACGCACAAAACCGGAAACCCCTAATATGCTACGAAAATATCGTTCAAATATTTATTTTAAAAAAAAACTATTTAAAAATAATTTACCTTCCTACTAGACACCATAATGCAAATGGGATCGCAGGAATGACTCGAGAGAGACAGCAAGAAAAGTACTTTGTTACGTGAAGATTGATTCACTTCCTCATTGCTAATGGGGGAGACTCCGAGTGTAGAACGGAAAATCTGCAATGGTTATAATAATACTTTATGATGATCACGGAATGGTCGGGCAACCCTACAGAATGGGTGCTGGAGTTAGAGAGCTTGTGAAATCGAGAAGGATTCTCTCACTTTTGCACGCTCTCTTGCCCTCGCCCCTCTGTAGGTTTGAAATTATGAAATGGTGGTCGGCGGACGCGTGAAATGAAAAAAAGATGAGTGAAATGAGAAATAACGGGCACCCTATCACGGCCAATTCGTGTGAGCGAGGAACAGCAGAGAAAAGGAAGGATAGTAGGAGATGTGGCGTAAACACAGTCACCATCGAGGGAGGAAGAAGGGAGGGTAGACAAGGAGAGAGAGAGAGAGAGAGAGAGAGAGAGAGAGAGAGAGGTCACACCAAAAGGAAGAGAAGGGACGGTTGAGGCGGTGAGAAGGAGAGGAAAACTCAGTAAACAGTTGTCAGAAAGCAGATGAAAGGAGACTATCTTGAATGGTTGCAATTCAAGATGCTAAGTACTCGATTCTGAAAGCATTCAGAATCGAGTACTTTTTTCCACACTAGAAAGAGGTCACCACTCAATCATTTATATCTGTAACACGAATTAGTACGCGACAGAGATTTTTCATTTTGTAGGCATAATTGGATTCCTGCCCTTTCTCCATTTTCTTTGTCGGGCAGTTATAATTTTATGTCATTACACATCTTATTGCATCAGTCACTACAGTCATATGAGTAAGGAAGACACTGGGGATACGCTCCGATTACGTAACCCATGGCAGTGGTACAAGCCTGGAGGCTACTAAACGATTACAGCAGATATGTGAAAGAATCGCGAGAAAAAAGTGACGCATGCATCAGAGAAAATGAGTGTGCATAAATACATCATTTATCACAGAGCACAGACTCACAAGGACAAAGTAATTCGCAAAATCCATATTTAAAATTTCCAGCTCTGATTTAACTCTCGTATCGTACTTGCTGAAAATATCGGAACGTTTACCGGAAAACTTGAAAAATATTCACTATTTGCATCTTTGCGAGTACACATTATCATGATTTGCGTTTATGCTAATTCGATTAATCCGCATCGATTTGCGGGAATCTACCCGGACATGCCCGGTGAAATGTTTAAAACAAAGCAGCAAATTCGTTTGCAATAATAGGACAGAACCGGCAATTACTTGAATTTCCCGGCTGTATACGGTAATGATGACAATTCGCTAACTTGGTCGGGTTTCGCATCGAATTTTCTCCTTTGTTTTAGACATTTCACCGGGCATGTCCGGGTAGTTTCCGGTAAATCGAAGTGGACAAAAAATATGATCCTACTCACGAGTTGTAAATAATTTTCTTCGCAAAGTTACAAAAAGTGAATATTTTTCACGTTTTCCGGTAAACGTTCCGATATTTTCAGCAAGTACGATAGCTCGCTTTGTTGGCTTCAGCAAGCCACTCTTATGTGGTGTTAGTTTTCGGAAAAAGGAAACGGAAAAAGGCCAAGATTTGAATTCCCGCAATTTCATATCTCAGTTCTACGTGGAGCAATCGATTCAAAACTTCGAATATAACATTCTTCGACCCTTTTACACCTATAACCGACGTTTTGAGTCGATTGCTCCACGGAGAACTGAGATAAGAAATTGCGGGAATTCAAATCTTAGCCTTTTTCCATTCCCTTTTTCCGAAAACTAACACCACATCACAGGTGCAAATCAATGCTTGAGCATCCACGACGAATTCTCTGCAATTATTCATTTATTTTCAATTCAAAATTACTTTGATCTACACGATATAATGAACATGCAACTAACGGCATTCTCTTGAACGATTTGGGTACTCCTTTCAAGAGCTCCTTCGAAAAGGAATTGAAGCGCTTATCAAGAAGTTTGGAGAATTTTGTTTCTAACTGAAAATAGGGTGGCAAAATCGAGATGGACTCTCTCACAATCAGTACCATATCTCCCTCCTGGACCAATTCTGTAGGGTTTGAATCATAGAGACATAGGCGATTTGTAGAAACTAAATTTCTCACCTCTTCCAACGAAGATAAACTGATGAACTCCGCTAGTCAATATTCATTGAACCAGTCAAAACGCAAATAATGGTAAGGATCGAGAAAGAAAGAAAAAAGTGAGAGAGCATCCCTCGCAAAGTTCTTTTCGCATATTGTGCAGGGCTGCGAAATGAGCAAACAAAATCATTTTACAACAATTAGTAGAATGTTCGCTTCACACTCTCATGAGTAACGAAAATATTTATAATCAATTATTTTATCAGTACAAAATGTGCACACGCAAAACAAAGCTCTAACTCTTCATAGATAGTTTCGGCGCAGCCTTGCCGCCGAGGGTGTTGGTATCAACAAGAGGGGGTCGCCAACGAGTTTTTCGAGGATCTCTAGGCCATCTTCTCCGGGAATAGGATTCTCAAACGCTTGGCCAACGTAGCGTCATTTATACAAGAACATCGACCCCTTTCGGCTCCTGCAACGAAAGATACTCATTGAACCAAAAAGAGATACGCTCCCACCTCAATTACGTTATAGTCGTTGTCAAGCATAGGAAGAGTGGAATTATGGTCCTCTAGGATCACAGACTCCCGATGTTGATGAGTCTTTCCCTTTTCTCCGCATTAAAACTGCTCCCGGCTCATCCGTCTCTCTCAATCTGCAGTAGGGCGTTCCTTGGAGGTACAGAGATAGGGTACGAATGGGTGCTGCTGTTTTGATCTTTTACATGTTTGAAAACCTCTAACATCTATTCCCCCAATTAGTCATACTGTTGAAACCGAGCGTCTCGAGCCCTACACAGTCGCGCATGTCAGAGACAGTTAACCAAAGCCTTATTGATAGGGCCATCTTTGCCATCTATCACTAACCTTGCGGCTCTCCACCTCCTTTGATACCTCATCCATCTCATCGAAGGATTCATCCGAAGAGAGAGTATTCAATAGGAGGGTGAGCCTGAAAATACGTTTACACTATGCCATCCCACGCATTCCCTACAGATAGAGCGAAAGTTACTGCCCGTAAAATATCGATGGTCTTACAAAATATATTTCATATCATACATTTTGTTGAAACCCCAGGTTTCACGGGCCGTATAAAAGACTTTTTTCTCTGTGTGTTACCGCATGTATCTAGACCATAGCCACAAGCAAAGGGAAGGTCTCCAGTTCACGTTCGGAGCGCATGAATCTGAAAAAAGTTAAAGCATAGGCAAGGGGATACCCTTTACCTTTTCCATCTTTTGATTTTCATTTTTCAGCGGTTTTTTTCTGCTCATAGATAGATCACTATGATAAGTTTTTTTAAAGTGGATTCTTGATGTGCCTATGGCGCTATGTGATCCAATAAATAAATAAATAAATCCAAGGTAAATAACTCGTTATAATTTCACCTTGTCCTGTGACCTGTCCCTTGTTAGATGCATGGGTTTGAAAAGAGAATTGACTTACTGTGCTGAGAAAAGGTTCAATTTTGAATGTCACAATTGCGATTTTTTTGCCTTCAACGTATGTAGTAGTGATGTATCCGAGCGTAGACCGGAAAACCTGAAATGAAATACAAATTTTGGAGAGCAATCTATAGGCAAACTCGAAGTGAATTATTAGGGTGAAGCCTGTGGAAATACAAATTAACAGGTCAAATGTTGAATGGGGGTCAATGATAGGTGATAAGGAATAATGTATAGACGTACTCGAGTACTAATCACTGAAAGGGACCCGGGGAGTGGAAGTTGGCAATTTTGGACATAAAAAATTCGAGAAAGTGACAGTGACAGAAATTTTCTACACTGTCTCATTCGCACTTTTGGAAGAAATACACAAGAATGTTGGGAAGAGAAGAGATCGCGCAAAGCAAAGGACGCTGGAGACAATATGAGCCTCTCTTTAATGAATCCCCCCAGGGGGCGGGCACAATACTGACAGATGACCTGGAAACGTGAAGAGATCAAACGAGAGAATGTGCGGAATGAGGAGAAGGGGAAGTTTTGTCTGAGAACGAAATCATTGGAGTATTGTTCTCCTAGACAATTTTGCTCTCTGCGTGCAGAGCCGTAAAAGAAGGAGTATCACGAATCCCCTGTTCCATCATTCCTCATCTCCTATCTTTCAATGGCGCGGTCGCTTTCTCCTCGTCCACCCTTATCCCTCCCTATCATTTTTGAATTCCTGCATTCAGGGTCAGTTTGGCACAGAGCCAAACGCGAATAACTTTTTTCAAACTTATCGGTTGAACATGCGGTTTGCGGGGCTCTTATCTGGAAATCGATTACCATAACCCGAAAGTGAGAACTCAGTTGACCAAAAGTTCGTGGGACACCACCTTTAAGCATAATTCCCGGGATACGGTGAGTAGTAGTTCAAATCTCGGGAATTTTCCGAAAAAGGCGGCGGAAATACTAACACCCTTTTTCCGTTTACCATTCTCTTTTCCAAGAAACTAACACAGAGAACGGTTCTCCAACCCTCCTATACGTTGTCAAGTAGTGCCGGCTCCTATTTCGTGAGTGGCATGACTCACCTACATTCTTTCCCAATAGCACGGAGAGAGAGAGAGAAAGAGAGATTGGCTTGCGCAAGTTCAACACACTCTTCCCCACCCTTCTTTTTTTCTGTCTCCTTCTTTCTCTCACTTCTCTCTCTCTTTCTCTCTCTCTCTCTCTCTCCCTCCCCTCTCTCTTTCTCTCACACATATTGAACTGATAAAGCGTCATCGTGAGCTATCGAACATTTGATATTTTGATTCCTCTCGCCCGACACTCAAGTTCAACTCGCTCTTCCCCCCTCTCTCTCTTTTTCTGTCTCCTTCTTTCTCTCTCTCTCTCTCTCTCTCTCTCTCTCTCTCTCCCCATCCCCCTCTCTCTCCCCATCCCCCTCTCTTTCTCATGCACATTGAAGTGATAAAGTGTCATCGTGCATTGTACAATCCAATTTCTCTCTCTTTCCTATATGACGCTGTTTGTTAGAATCAACAAATGTCTGGAACAGGTCGAAATCGAAATCGCTGAAAACCTGCTCCTAGGGGTAACTTTCGACGCTGAAAACCGTGTTGTCATCGATTTCACAATAGGACGCCTGTGGGCGCCGGTATGGCGCCGTGCACTTTCGGCGACGCATTGCGGATATTCCTAACAAATGATTATAGAGCATATTTTTTTTCTGAGCATTTTGGTGTATAGGACGTGCTGTTTGACCCTGCGGAAAGTTGTTTTACTCATTTTTTGAATGAGTTTCACGCGCGCGGATCGCTTGTACACACGCGGCATCTAGACCGCTACTGCATCGACCATGATCGAGTAAAATAGCGTATAAGCAAATTGTTTATATTTGTTAGGCTGTTTCATTGTCAGGGTAATCGTTAGTAAGCGTTCTTCTGCCGAAATAAAAAAAAATGAATGAAAATATTGGCTGTTTTTAAGCAATAAGCTTTCCGTCAAATGCGAATACATGTTTAGACTTCGAGAGTGATAAGATCACACGTCCTCAGCTATGTCTCCATGCCCGCAAAAATTCAAATCGTCGATAAACTATGCTGCATGTCCTCGTAATGTGAGATATTTATAGATAATGAGCGACAATGATCGTGAATTGTCAATCTTCGAACAATTGCCTGAAGAACTTTGTTGGGAAATACTTGATCGTGTTCCAGAGTCAGTTCGTATCATGAGTCAGGTAATTTGTTTCGTTGTTTTTCAAAAAAAAACAGCACAGTAAAATACATGTTTAGACTTCGAGAGTGCTAAGATCCCACGTCATCAGCTATGTCTCCACACCCGCAAGAATTCAAATAGTCGATAAACTATACTGCGACCTTACGGTATATCTCTATTACAGTCATAAATCGATGCGATTCACAAAAGTGTCAAAAATATGTAATTCCGCTACTTTTCTTTTCCCGCTCCTTATTTTAACGCGGGTAGTATTAGCTCGCCATAAAAACTTTTCGAATCATATTATTTTTATATTATCATATATTTCAGAAAATTCAATTTACAATGTCCATTCTTGATCACAAAGTGGATCTTTTCGAAATGCGCCTGCAGTCGATTCTATTTGCGAACGGCTTTTCGAAGGATCGATTACAACGCCAAGGCAATACACTAAAGCAGGAGGAAAGGCTTATTTCGCATAGTAATTTTTGGATAAACCTCATTTTTCAGGAGTACACATTTGAGTGTGTCCCAGAAGATTTGGTTTCCAATCTTCCGAATCTGTCGATTTGCATTGGCGCGCGTCCACAAACATCGTCGAAACGAGGAAGAATCGGCGAGGTACTCAAGACTGATACTGTGCAAAAGACCAGTGTATACTGTAGTGTTGTTGGATCGAATAATTCTATTCGTCAGAACAAAGGGTTATTCGCGAATAGGAGTATTCGATCTAACAACACTAGTAGACTGGCATGGGACACACCACAACTCACATATCCCGATCTTTTTGAAATTTTTTATGGTAGATTCAGCATAAAATTCTTACCATGAAACTGTTTTCAAAAGTTGAAAAAATATTTTTTTGAAAAACCCAAAATGGATATTCCGATTGAAATATACAGTCTACGACTTTTGAAGTCAAATCCTGCCATAAAATGTTTAAACAAATATTTTTTAATTTTTTTTTTCAAAGTTATTAAAATTAATAATTATTATTTTTAAAACACATTCGGCAACTTTTGAAAACAGTTTGATTTTTAGAATTTTATAATGAATCTACCATAAAAATTTCAAGAAGATCCGGATATGTGAGTTGTGGTGTGTCCCATGTCAGGGATTCGAACCCCTGACCTTCTCCGATTTTGAAACGCACGGTGTGTGCACGCACCACGCCCGGCAGTGGACGTCCATCGCACGTTCAGTGTACTGACTCTCACACATTTCTTCCCTCTCTCGGCTGAGTATCGGCGCGGCGAGAGAGCGAAGAACCGTAAGAGAGTAGTGTAATGAGCGATGCGCTAGCCACTGAGCTACAAATGCAGGTGGAACTGTATCTTTATGAGGAAGACGGCAAACAAGAATACTACAATGCGGTTCTGCAAGGAATCAACTTCAGCTCACTACGTCTTGGATTCAAAGAACTAAAAGATGGCGATGCGTTAGTTTTTGTTTAATTATTACCCCGTATTTGAATGAATAGATTCTGTTCAGCACTGGGAAAGTTTGACCTAGGGGTTGTTTTAAGTGAAGAATACGATAGGCTACCCCATTTTACACGGTCGCGCCCGGTTGGCGCAGATTGGCGCGCGCCAGTTTTGCGCCTAAGGAACTGTTTCCGAATTCAAGGGACCAGCTTGTTTCCGATGTAGAGTAACAATGCCGAATGCGAAACAGGAGCAAAGTATTGGACAGGTGGTCTACCATAAATTAATTACAGGGAATTTATCCGAAAACTGATTGCCGAGCACAATGTGGACGATCTCAGTATATGGTACATAGAGGCAGTCTACTATCCAAGTATGCACGCAAATGTTCAAGATTGCAGGATTGCAGTTCGAAATTTTTTTTGTAAATATCGAAAAAAAAAAATTTTCGAACTGCAATCTACTATTAAAATAAATAAAATGAAAAATCAATTCAGAGACTTTTCTTCTCGAGTTGTCTGCACTGGTTTCATCCATATCATTCCAACTTCCCTTTCTCGACCCAGAATGTTTCGACGAGGACGTTTATCCGGTTTGCCTTTTTTCTTATTTGTATTACCTTAAAGGTGGTGTCGCACGAACTTTTGGTCAACTGAGTTCTCACTGTCGGGTTAACTCTGGTATTTTTTTCCTAGCTGGATCCCTGTCTGATTCCAGGCTGGAAATATACCGGGATCCAGGCTGGAATCTTCCCATTTCTTACCGGGATCCAGGCTGGAAATCGCGCGATACCGGGATCCAGGCTGGAAATTATACCGGGATCCTACCTGGAAACGTCTCCAGGCTGGATCCCTGTCTGATTCCAGGCTGGAAACGCGGATTATACCGGGATCCAGCCTGGAAATAAATACCAGAGTTATGGTAATCGGTTCCCAGATAAGAGCCCCGCAAAGCGCATGTTCAGCCGATAAGTTTGAACAAAGTTGTTCGCTTTTGGCTCTGTGCCAAGCTGACCCTGAATGCAGGAATTCAAAAATGATAGGGAGGGATAAGGGTGGACGAGGAGAAAGCGACAGCGTCATTGAAACATATGAGATGAGGAATGATGGAGCAGGAGATTCGTGAAACTCCTTCTTTAACAACCTTTCAGTAATCCTTACTTATTGTAGCCCTACTCATACGGAATGGATGCCGCCGAATGGGTGCCAATCATCCTGGAGATGTTCTGTGAAGGAAAGAAGCTGGACAAACTACATTTCGTAAATCACTATGAACCGTGCTTTTTCACTAGTGATTGCATCAAACAATTTGAAGAGGTTTGATTGGATTGCACTCACATTTGCCATGAGAGCGTTCTCCAAGGTTTCCTTTCTTATGCTGAGCAAAAATTATGAGTGCAATTGCACCAAGGTGCAAAAATGTTACGGGGTTCAATCAAAAAATTTGAATTCCCGCAATTATCGATTTCTGCTTATATCTCCGTTCCCGTTCAAGCTTGGACCACAAAACTTCGGATTTAAATTATTTTACACGTTTAGGAGTCGGAAACGAAATTTTGAGTCACTAGGTTCGCCGGGAGCCGAGATATAAGCAAAAATCGATAATTGCGGAAATTCAAATTGAAACTTTGCACCTTGTGATTTTTGCACCCCTATTTTTTTCTTGCACCTTGCACCCCATGAAATTTGCTCAGCATTAGAGAACAGTTCTGCATCTCTTGTTTACCTAAGTAAACGAGGGAACCCTTTGGAATGGGGAGGAGGTTAGAGTACTCTAAGAAAGGAAACAGTAGAGAACCATTCTCCTAGGAACTTTGCACTCTGTATGATGCTTGGATGCTTTACGCAGAGAGGATCTACATTTTCAGAATTTGCCCTTCCTTGGCAAGCGAATTTGTTTCTTGGTAGGCTGCGAAGCAACGGAAGAGGAGATGCCTCGGAAAGTGATCAATGACCACATCGTACAAAGTGCGTACATTTGTATGCATTCTCCCGTTTCGGCCGCACTGAGAGAAAAATTACTTCGCCATGCATGCGAGTTAATGATTGAATTACTTAGTTTCTGCAGAGAGAGTGTGGAAAGTGTGTAGAGCTTAAGTAATTTAATCATTAAATCATTAACGAAGTAATTTTTCTCTGTGTGCTCATTTTTACGACGTTATCTCTAAAAAGGATCACACAAAACAAATCGCTCCGATCGATCAGGAATGTGAATATGAACACTTATCTGTAACCACTTTCACTTACACGTGAGGGAAATGTTCACCCGTTGTAATGATTGTTTCTTCAGAGATAAAACAAAAACAATAACAATATTAATTCAGTCAAAAGATGTCCCTCTTGGAACACTCCCAACGGATCTCACAGTCAAGCATTCATCGAGAGAAGACGAACAATTTTTGTGACTTCTTCGTGTTGTGTACCATAAAAGTGTTTTATTACAGAACACGGATTGCTATGTGTTGCGCTTCTTTTGTGCAAAATTTCGATAGATAATGATAAAGCTCCTTGTGTAATAATGATCATCGGATTCATTTTATCAGATTCCCGTCATCTCAGGCATTGTTCTCACACATGGATCCTCAGTTTTTTTATTCAAAATTTAAATAAATTATAAAATATTTTTAATAGTGCGCATTTTGAAGAAAAGTTCTGGATGTTCGATTAAATCAGCAGCAAGCTGTAGATCCGGAGAGAGGGCCGTAGTACTAGCAGTTGCTACAGAGGAAGACCTCCGGACAACTGTCGTTGCACTTCATCAATTCATTCATTCATTGTTTATTCCGACATAGTATTACATACAAGAAATTTAACTGTCAACGGGGGCAAGAAACTTATGTATGGATCTATGACACGCTCCGTCACGGTCGATCTTATCGTATCTCTCTTCATCCGTAACGTAGACCGGGATGTGTCCACCGGGAAGTGTCCCATTTGTTTGCAGAACAAGCACCTGACCTTCTTGGCAGACGGACGATGAGGAGACTCCTTGAATGGGCGGGGTGCATAGCAGTGTCGAGGGGGATTACTGCGAGAGGAGCATGGGAGATCCGGGTGAGGAGTGACTGGGCTCGATCCCGAGTTGATGCTCTCCATTATTGCGTCCCGGAACTGGGTGATGGAAAATGTCACACACATTTTCCGATGCTTTACTTCTTCGTTTCCAGTCCGAGTGTAGATCGGAAAATCTGTGATGAATTGCATAATTACTCTTCGAAATGAACATACTTACAAAATGAATATACAGAAGAATGCACAGGTGTAATTAACACGGATAGAAAATGCGAGTGAAAGCAAGAAGAGGACAGAGATTGAACATCCCGAGAGATCTCACAAAGAAAAAAACTCTAGGAGTTTGAAACTCTAATTTTCGAGAGAGTGCACGAAATCGAGAGTCGCGCTCTCTCATTTTAGCACGCTCTCTAACATTAGAGTTTGAAACCCTCGCTCTGGGCTAGACTTCGAGAAATAACGAAACAACGGGTTGCATAAGAGAAATGCACCGCTCCAGCAGAGAGAGAGATTGTGAGAAATAAAGAGAGCGGAGAGTGATTTGCCTCTTACGCAACCTGTTGTTTCGTTATTTCTCGAAGTCTACTCTGGGCATATTTTTCTTTGTGAGATGCGCGTCCACGCGGCATTGGCGGGAAAAAGATCGCGTCGCTCCCTGATTCCACTTGAGATACTTAATACTTTATTCTCTATCGGTGATTTGGATGATATGGGTTGTGTTGACGTGATGGTGGATTCTTCGGCTCTGGATCGAGCAGTTTTTTCATCATGGTGAATCAGGCAGTTTCTCTCCTCCTCTCTCTCGTAGAGATCATCTCACGCACTCTAATGCTGCGCAAATTTCATGATGTACAAGGTGCAGAACAGTTTTATGCACCCTTTCATAACTTTTTTCCTAGTGAAGCTACAACTTCCAAACTTGATACAGGGATTGCAAGCCGCGTTTGGAACATTTTCCATTTCGATTGGAGAGATTTCGTTCAGTTTGAGCGGAGTTACACGAGTTTTCCAACCTCAGAGGGTTGAATTCCACCCATGAAATTTGCGCAGCATCACTCTTCCATCAGTTGAATTCCACGGGGAAAGAGTTATGGAGTGGGCTATTGCATTTCCCAGAATCTATAGAAAAAGGTAGATCCACGCCTTCATGTGATTCAAACCTCCAGAAAAGGGTTTGGGAGAGAGAATGTGCGAAAACGAGAGACAATAACTTACTTTCGCACATGGTTCTTTTTTGTTATCCCAATCCCCTTTTTGAGCACACGCTTGACCATTTGCATGTCCTTGTGAAGATGTTTCAGTTGATTGATGAGTAGTGGACAGATATATCAAAGCCATATTGTTTTTTTAAAAAATTTTATCATCAATTTATTGTGAACTGTGATATGTGAATACCGATGGAGACATACCTCTAATAGGGAAAGAAGAAGTTCATCACATAGTTCACATTCGAGCAATTCCAGACTCCTAGAGGAGAGGTGCACCAGATCGCCTCACGGAGTGGGCTTCCGATTAGGTCTACAACGACTACTTCTACATTCACACTAAAGAACTGTATTAGGTTCGTAATAAGACGAGAGTACATCTCTCTACTCATAATGGGAAAGACACTAGCAGGGTGTGTTGAGGTTAAACTACGTTATGGTAGGGTGCGCACTATTCAAAGTATGGTTCAGGGGGCATTCAGTTGCCGGCACATTTCGGCCCAGGGGGAGCTTTGCAGCCGTCTCAAAGTTCGGAACAGGGGGAGCAAGATAGCCGGCTCCAAGTTCGGTCCAAGGGAAGCTCTGTTGCTACAGCTCCAAGTTCGGTCCAGGGGAAGCAAGATAGTCGTCTCCAAGTTCGGTACAGGGGGAGCTCGATAGCCGGCTCCAAGTTCTGCCCAGGGGGAGCTCGGGAGTCGGCTCCACGTTACATTATTTTGGAGAGTGTTAATCGCTACAAAGAGTACTGGCTTATTCCGTTGCAAAAGGCTCGTGAGGCTGAGAGCGATCGAAAAAAGTTGCCACTACGCTACTTCGTGGATCCGTGGCAACTTTTTTCGAACGCTCTCAGCCTCACGAGCCTTTCACAACGGAAACGCAAGATACAGTGCGTTCAGAACGTTTTCGAACACGTTCCCGACATCAGAAAATGCTTTTCATGACCCCTACTTCTCTCGAAAATATCGAAATGATCTCGAATGAGACCTTAATTTATTTCTAGCGGTTTATCTGGGTGGAGGAATGATGTGAACACTGTTTGCTTCAAATTGGAGTATAGACAACAAGAGAGAAACGAAATGTTTGCGTAGATAATTGAAATAGGACAGCACAAAGTCCCAGAAATCCCCTCAATTTTCCCTGCTCCTTTTTATTTTATTTATTTGTTTATTTGATACACCCGCAAAGGGTATGACGGCAATAAAGAAACGATGAAGAAAAAAAGAAATATCTATCAGGTTGGCAAGAAAGTTTTGAGCGATTTGGGTTGTAAACTTTGGAGTCTCCGTTTTTGCACATTTCAAATCAACAAGCCCTGTATTCATGAAATATTGTAGTGCACTCGGTTCTTCCTTGATGTCCTAGATTTAATTCGAAACATAAAAAATTTCAAAAATTTCGTCAATATTTCAAAGAGTTATGCTGCGCAATTTTCATGGGGTGCAAGGTGCACATCAGTTTTATACACCCTTTCATAACTTTTTTCCTAGTGAAGCTACAACTTCCAAACTTGATACAGGGCCCAGTTAAAAGGAAAATGTTCCAAACGTGGCTTGCAATCCCTGTATCAAGTTTGGAAGTCGTAGCTTCACTAGGAAAAATGTTATGAAAGGGTGCATAAAACTGATGTGCACCCCATGAAATTAGCGCAGCATAATTCGTTAGCTAGCTTGGAGTTGGATAAAGCAACAGATCGTACACCCAGATTGAATACACTCACTATTGAGTGTATCATACACTGAGTTAGGGCATCTAGTGTATGATACACTTACAAATCTCTCGTTTTCGCACGCTCTATCGACGCGCGAATGCACTCAATATTGAGTGTATCATACACTAGATGCCCTAACTCAGTGTATTCATTCTCTGTGTAGACACGAACCGGATAAATATATATATATATATAACATAAATAGGATAAATATAACGAGATAAATAGGATAAATATGACGAGATATCTCGTTATTTTGATTCTCCATCGCAGATTGCATTACAGATACCTATATTTTCTATATTTTCGTGGTAGGGGCAATGTTTCAAGGCATTCCTCTTCTTAATAACATTTCTTAATAAATTCTTAATAATATTTCTATATTCTATTAGCACATTGGTGTGCCTGGTGTACCCGTGTGGTGTATGACAAGTGTGAAAGGCCATTAAGACGGAACTCGTACACTCAACCTCCCTCGTCCCTTTCTGAAAGTTTTGGGTTGTAACATGACGTGATGATGAGAATGCGGAACTATTCTGATGTTACTTTTCCCCGATACTTAAATCGTTATGCTCATGGGGACTAGCACTTCCCCACATCCCATCATTCATCTCTCACTCTGCCCCTCGACAACTGTTTACATCAACACAATACCGTGTGTGGATGGTCTCCTCTTCTCTCCAGACCGACACTCTTTGTTTATCTCTCCCCCCTTCATTCCTCTGACCCGTTGTCCGTCGGGCGTTGTTTACATCTTCCAACGGCCGTTGTGACAGTTCGCGTCCCTAATAACTGCTCGTAGTTTGTGTAGCTCCTCCCATCACATCATTCCACAGGCCGGTCAACCATCCAGAAAGGCCTTTGGAGTGAGAGAGCGTGTGAAATCGAGAGGGACTCTCTCACTTTTGCACACTCTCTCGCTCTAACCCTGGTATGTAGGTTTGGAATCATGTGCCATCTCTCTCAATTGGTGAACCTCACTTCCCTTCTCTTCTGTACTGATCAAAGAACCTCCCTCTCTCCTAGCCTACTTGTGTTTTTACACTCTCTGATCCTGTTTTGTATGGGATCACATACGTGGATTCTTCTATTGTCTCGGGGGATAATAGTATTGTAAATGCGATTTCTTACAGTTTTTCCGATATACACTCGGAAACTCCACAGCTGAACGACTTATCAAACGATCTCCATCAATGCAAAATAAAAGACTGCAAAAGGTGCGTTGCTACTTTTTCCTACAGTGGCCAATCTCATAGAAGATAGATCATGTAACCACTCTGAGAAAAAAGTCACTAAGATGAGGACACAAAGTGAAAATGTTCACTTACCTGTAAGTGAAAGTCACTAGAAATAAGAGACATTTCCCTTACCGGTAAGTGAACATTTTCACTTTGTGTCCTGATCCTAGTGACTTTTTTCTGAGTGCACTTAAGCAAGAAATGAATGAACGCGAAAACCCACGTGGGAAAAGGGATCTTCTTCAATATCCCCTCAATTTCGAATTCAATCTCACCCCTATGCTATTCTGGAGGTTTCGGTAAAAGCGACAGATGGTTATAATAATATGTGCAGATTCTGTTCTTCAATCTAACACCACGGTGCTGCGATCTCCAACGAGAAAAGGTGCAGAAGGGATGCGGATCAGCTTCAATGTCTGGTTGATTGTGACTCACTCTCATTTCACTGTCAAACAACTGAATCTGACATTGAGCGGGAAAGAGAGAATGGAAGAGTAATTCAGTCAGGCCCTTTTACCCCCTTATTTCTCTATTATTGTTTGCATTCGCATTATTAGTGAAAACACGTGTTGTTGTAGATCCATAAACTTCTCTTTCATGATTTGACCGTTGTAGTTGAGGCCAGTTGTGTTTCCCTGTCTAGCTAAAGAGGAGTGCTGACACAGTCGTATTTTCAAAGTGAAAAGCATAAGAATTTTTATCAACCATTTTATAATGCTGCGCTAATTTCATGGGGTGCACATCAGTTTTATGCAACCTTTCATAACATTTTTCCTAGTGAAGCTACGACTTCCAAACTTGATACAGGGATTGCAAGCCACGTTTGGAACATTTTCCTTTTAACTGGGCCCTGTATCAAGTTTGGAAGTTGTAGCTTCACTAGGAAAAAAGTTATGAAAGGGTGCATAAAACTGATGTGCACCTTGCACCCCATGAAAATTGCGCAGCATTATTTGCGGACCTTGTCGTGCATCGGGCCGTTCATAAGCTACTCAGAGAACGAAGTCTCCAGCTTTCCTTACTCTGGAGTGTTTACATCCCCAATTATTAGGAGACTTGATGTCTCCATCTCTCGATTTCTCATGTTCTCTCAGCTGGAGACAACATCTCCAGAGTAAGGAAAGTTGAAGACTTCCCGCTCTGTGTAGGCGCACTGTCTTTTTGAGTTCTGAACGATGCAACAAATTACAGACAATATTTATAGAATGGAGAGAGCAACGAAATTAATAGCTTCCGTGATTTATTCGTTCAATCAATTTCAACCTGAGTCTCAAACAATTCATGCACATTGTCGGGCATCGGGCCGTTCACGATGGCTATAAGGGGTTCCTCTTCGAACATAAAATCGCGCACGCGCAGGTACATGTACCACTCGTCGAACGCGAGTACGGTACAGTCGTCGGAGTAGTGTTTAGTGCCCCGTCGACGAAAAACACCCGAAGTATGGTTGGGAACGCCGAAGAGCGCGTGTAGTTCGTCCTGTTTCTTGATGAAACGTCGGTGGAAACGCTTGAAATTGTCGGAGCAAACAATCACGTGGAATTCTTTGATGTGGTCGCTGGTGATGACCTCCTGAAATTTGCAGAATAATAACAATTATACTATAGCATTGAAAATATATTAATCCACCTTTAGGTAAAGTGCCCTTTGAATGTTGTTTCTGTTTCTAAATCTTAATGATCATGGCTGAATAAATGCTTAGGTGATTTGATTATTATCATTATTATCAGTATCATCATTATTTTTTATCATTGTTACCTGGATCAGACGTGGGAGCGTATCCGGGTCTTTCAGATTCGCTTGCACTCTGATTGTGTGTCCCTTGTCCAAAAGCTCCATTAATTTCTCATCGGAGAAGCCATAGCACTGCAAAGTTAATTATTTATTTTTTTATTATTTATTATTAAAAAAATTTTCAAAATTATCATTAAAATTATTTATTATTTATTTATACAGATGTTTTCCCTGAAATGATGCTGCCCTCCTTCTCCTAACAATGAGGGATATAATTGGGTTAAAGTTGTTTCCTCATGCCAAAATCATTTTACTCTTGAGAGGGGAACGAATTATAGTCAGCATATTTTTACGTATAGTCAGCATAATTTTTAAATGAAAAGGTCTAGAACAGCCATGTATGTTGACGTAAATGATGTATTACAAAAGAAAGCATAACTCACAGTATCACGATTCACCAGCTTCTGTTCTTCTATAACGATTTCCGCCGCTCTTGTTGGCATTAGTTCCAATATACGCCAGCATTTGCCACTACAGTAGTAGGCACAACTCAACTTGTCGATCGCTCGGCCAGAAAGTCGATAGAAATTTACAACACTGAAATTGCCCATTCCAAGATTGATTACTGTAAATTCAAAACGTTATAAAGCGGGAGAATATTGATTGAAATTGTCAATGAGCAGAAAACGTTAAAAAAATGGTGACGAGCTAGACATACCTTTCATGAACTTCCTCGATGAATTTAAGGGAGACTGTTTTGAAATCGAATTTGGCAGTTAATGATTGCAATATCGACGGGTCTCCATCTTTTTTCAATGCCTTCCCACGCTCTGTGATCTAAAACAAGGAAAAATAGTTTAAAATACTGCTAAATATAGTAATGCTCGACGGCTGCAGATTGTAGAAAAAATCAAAACAAAAAAATAAAAAATAAAACGAAAAAACGAACTCACGCAGGAAATGGAAAGGTTGTGGCAGCAAATTCGATGGAACTGTTTGTCCATTGCTACGAGAAGTCTGTCCAGCCATCCCTCTGCAAATATGTCCACGGTAGACTTCGAGAAATAACTAAGCAACGGGTTGCACAAGAGCAAAATTTTACGCTCTATCAGTGAGAGATTGCGAGAAATGAGAAGAGCGGAGAATCTTACGCAACCTGTTGTTCTCGAAGTCTAGTCCTCGGGTATTAACAGAAAAGACGAATATAAAAGGGTTGACCGCTTGTAAAGAAGAAATCAAACGGAGATAGTGACAATGAGCCCTTCAACGCCGTCAGAGCTCACTGTTTGATTCCCTAGTGAACCCAAGGAGCATTTTGATGAATGACTACTAAATTGAATACTAAACGTGCAAATCGCCTGATATTCGCACATACCGTAATCTGGGGCGAGGTAATATTCTCCATAAAGTTTCGATGAATTTTCTCCCATACCGTCAAAGAATATCGAAATTCCCATCTGTAAAGAGGAAAATATATTTCTATCACCGTTTCGGCAGCCCAGTCATCCATCTCAAGACAGGGGTCGGAAACGAGAGATAGTGTAGTATGAAAATAGAGAGTTTCTCTTACTTTACCACAATTAAGCGATACCGAACAACTTACTCGATCACACTCGACTAATACTTGTGATGTGATCACGTCACTCTCTTCAATTGCTGTTCTCATTGTTTTGTTGCATGCTCGAACGTGTTTTCTGTCTCGAATGGTGAGGTTCGAGAGAATTCGATAAAGATCCTCCTTAGGCAGAGACTCGAGAGTGAGGAAAGATGACATCTGCAATATTTTGAATGAAAAAAAGTTCACAAAAATTATACAGGCAAAATGCAATGAAAGGGTCATTTTTCAACGCAACTACATTGATTATTGGCTAATACGATACCTTACGCGCTATAACGCAACATGAAAATGTGGAGAACAAAATGAAGCTGAAAGCAATTGACTACACTCCATAGAGAACTATTATCTGGGATCTGGGAATTTATTGCACGCTGGTTCCCGGTACCATGTACGTTTCGACCTCGGAATTAGGCAGGAATCCAGTGTGGAAAAACCACAAATTTGTGGCGGCTAGGGTTGTCTTATTGGAACTTATTGGAATTGAACTCATCGCTCCTCTCTCGGTTTCACACTCTCTCTCGCACGCCTTGCGGCCTGCGTTCCTTTGCTCTCAAAATTTCACAATTCCATTTGATTCCAATAAGGGAACCCTAGTGGCGGCACCTCGATAGGGCGATAGTCAAACAGAAACGAATATTGTAGGTTGCTGACAGCTTTTGATACAGGGTGTGGACATTTTCGTATCGAGCATTAGTAAACGCTATCACTGAGAGATCGCGCTTTCTATCTATCCTGCCCCGGAAACGACTGAATCATCGGCCTCTGCACTTCAGTCACTAACACTAAGTGATAAGCGAGAAACGTAATCACATATCACGGCTAGTTCCTGCAATATACGAGTTCCAATTCAGACATGGGTCAAATTCGTCGGATGACAACTCTTTTACTGAATAACAACTAGGATACTCGTCTTGGAAATAATAGAGATGATTCTTAAGATACCACGGAGATCCCAATTCGTGCGACAGAACGCGAGAAATGAAGATAGTAATGGACACACATCCTACGTTCCGTATTTTACATTTCTAAAAAAATAAAACCCAAGAAATAAGTACTAGTATGCTAACACCTCTATAACCAATTCGATTGCACTCACATTTTCTATCGTTCGCCCTATGATTGTGAAAGATTGCGCAAATATTGCAGAAATGAGAAAAAAACGAGAAAAAAACATCACTACAAAAGATTGTGATTTCAATCGCGAAAAAGAAAGAGAAACTGGGCAATAAATACGTTAAAAAAGAAAGAAATATTGCAACATGGTCGGTTTAACGCCCAAGTTGCACACAATGACGCTTTATCGCACGCAGGGGAGAGAAAAGTGAGATTGGGAACTTGCTGGCTCCCACCACGAATTCCCTTTCACCGCGTGATTGGATACTGTAGGGAGAGATCAACCGAGCAAGGTCAGTTTGCGATCGCTCCAGTGCTTTCGCGCACTCTATAAAAGGCGCAATTTGTTGCGAGTGCATTTCTCTCAACAATGCCGTCACAAGAAGTAAGTGATACATTTGAAAGTTCAAGATATTATTTGAGGTGGTCAAAGTAGATACTTTACCCTTCCTTTAACAGTAACCATATTCCACATTCATATTGTTAACAAGCTTGGCAGTTATGTTAACCGCCTCTAGAACGTTAGAAAAAGTGTGGTAGCGGCAGGAAAGTGAAAGATTCGAATAACATAATCCCGCTCCCTGCTAGATTTGGCTGGCATTGGGAATGATGGTCTTCTAGTACCGTGCGGGTGACTGGAGATATTCTCCTTATGATATAAATTTGTAGAGAGTGTGACAAACTTTGAGGCATTATTACCCGTTTGTTGCATGTTCTATTACATTTACAAAATGATACGATCACACCAAAAAGTCAAATGACGGACTTCCGTTGTTTACCACACAGGCACGTACGCGACCCTCTCACTTTTGCCCGCTCTCTCGCTTTGGTAAACACAGGAAGTACCATTTTGACTTTGTGTGTGTTCGTATCATTTTATAAATGTAATACCATCCCTAGCACACAACTTATTTTACTTTCAGCGTGCTTCGTTGCTTCCTGAAGAGTTGGTTCCTGTGAGAGTCGGCTCGATTTCAAAAGAGGTAAAAAAAATTATACCAAATTACCGTTTCCAAGAAAAAAAATGCAGATAGATGGCCGATTATTGAAGTGACGTAGGGAGTGTTTTTCTTATCAGTGACTCCCTCAGGTCGTGATTCCTAGATAAGAGAGTGATCATAATGACGATGAGTCGTTATTTGATCTATAAAGAAATCAAAAACAAATTGGCATCCCATATGTTCATTCTGTCCATCTCAATGCGTATTGTTTCACCAGAATGCCTTTGCACACTTCCCCTATCCCTCGCTTAACTTGGCATTTCTCTATTTGCCCAACCACACTTGGATAGGATGTGCCCTGGACACAAACAAACCCTTCCTTTGCTGACCGTTTCCGCCGATTTCTTCCCGCCGCCAAATACACAATATTTTGAACGTTTCAATTAGTTAAATTTGATTGATTAGAATATAGATCAATTGGAAACCAGTCACGACGCAAAACTCAATAATGAGCATGTCATTTATGGGTGCTCTACCTCAAAATAGCAGCTTCCAAAGTTTGTCCTTGGTTCGCAATTGCTCTCACTCTCTCAAATTCGATGCGTGCAGAGGGGAACAAGCTTTGCAACAGCGGAGAGAGATTATGCAAAGAGGGAGAGTGCTTACGTCACAAACGCTTCCTAAATCGCTTCAAACCGCATAAGAGTTAGCGTGATTTCAATTCACTAGAACAGGACCGAGCGAGATAGTGCTTGAATGTGGGAGAGTGCCTGTTATGGTTTTGCAAAACAGAACCCATTTTTGGAGGTAGACCACATAATTATCAATTGTAAATGTAATTCGGTTCAAGGGAAGAACAGTTAATTCTAATTGTTTTTTCTGCTGTTTAAGTTCATAAAAAGGAACCATTTCAGGGCATTCCTCGCACAAGTCTCGAATGTCTTCCCAAAAAGGTTGGTTATACAAAAATAAATTGACATTTATCAATTGATACATTGCAGGTTCTATACCGTATCTTCTCCTCTCTCTCAATCGAGGATCGACATGCACTCTGTCAGTGCAGTGCAACGATGAAAGACGCCATTGAGCACAGCGATGTTGTCGCTTCAGAAGCGGCACTGTGGTTTGATTGGGTAAGATATATGAAATTATGTAAATTTACATTTTAGAATAACTTGAAATTTCCGATTTGCAATAAAAAAAATTGCTCTTTAATTGATGGCAAACGTGTGCCGATGTGTTCACGATTATAGTTCATTTTCCCCATTCTTTACGGCTTTACAATTAGACAGATTACATTTTATTTTTCAGCATGGCACCAACATTGTGCGGTTGAGCGTTGCCGGATCGTACATTGAAGCGAGCTATAACGATCCGGAGTCGATCCAAGTATTTATGAAGGATCAAAATCGATTCTTCCACAAGATTCGTGCCGACGTTCTGGAAATTCGATGCGTATGTAGATCTTTATACCGCTGATAGCTCTGTTGACCCTGCATGATCATTTATAATCTATTGTTTTTAAACGTTTTTTGTGTGTCATTGGGCACGGTGAAATTATTCGAAAATCTGCTTAAAAAAATGTTTACAACCTAGTTCAGGCCAGCGAAGATTTCTCCTATGCAATACTGAGTCTATTGGCCGATAGAATAGATTTCCGATCAATCGACATTCAATTGTACGGAAGAGTCCAGAAAAGGTATGTTCTAGTACGTGTTACTAAATATTAGGATATCAAAGTGCCTGTCTGTGTGTGTTGTTTGTTTGTTTTTTTTGTCGTTCCGTTCGCAGCCAAAATTCCACTTACAAGCTGATGATTAGGAATTCAAAAATATGTAAAAAAATTTCCGCAATTTCAGTTTGATTCGCTTCATCAAAGGACGTAAACTGTGCTCGGTAAATTTGACCGTGAGGGAATGTTTGATTTCTACAATAATGGAGACGATTCTTCAATTGCCTACAATCTCCGGACTATCCGTCAAGGAGGTAAATGTCGATGATAGTCATTCGCATGAGAATGAAGAAAATTATTGTGCCCTTGAATATGTGTGAATATATTGATTGAATATTTTTTCGCCTAATTACAAACGCTAATAATTACCTTTTCGCTTTGCATTCTTTCAAGTGAATGTGAAACCTACATAAATTTGTTTAAAAAAGTAAGCTTGTCAAAACGACATATTGATTTTAGTTGCAAACAGGAACATTAATATTAGTATCGCCTATTGTTAGCAAAAGCAAATTTATTTCTAATAAAAAATAAATAGAACATCTCACCTATGCAAATTTCAGGTTGAAGCCGATGAAGTATTCGACGATGGTCAACTTATTAAAATTCTCCAAAAGCAGCACGGCAACATGCGATTGCCTGTGGATTTGGCTGATCCAGCGACGATCTCGCGAGCTATAGAGGCCATTTTTATTTATTTATTGTATTTATTTTTATTTATCGTACACCACAAGGGTGCGACAACAGTCAGCAATGCTTGCTTCTAATACTCTAATAATTTGTAACACAGTGCTGAAAATGAACTCCCTCTGATTTTGTCTTGCTCGCAACTTCTTCGTGAGAGATGTACGATTTACGAAATTTCAATAAAATTTGCTTTCAGATGATTCGATCAAGCAAAAAGATCAATCGACTGAAGCTACATCTCGATTCGAAAATATTCCATCAGTTCCTGAAGTCTATCAAGATCAAAGAGGAAATGCACGGAATTTCGGACGTTTCCGAAGAAGAATCACCCGATACATGGGGCCTGTTCGACTATTCCGATGAGGAAGTCGAGTACTATCTCGATTACGGTAGCTGCTATCTCAAAGTGATCTCAAATCGTCACGATTCGCGTCATGCCGTTACCGTAACCAACGAAGCAATGCCGGACGACGAATATTTGAGCCCTTGCCATAAAATCAAACGACCGAGTTGGCCGATGAGAGCTGTTGATCGGTGTAGGAATTATTTACGAGACATTCGTTCGTGCTTGTCGTTCTGATATTGTTTTCTGACATTTCATTATTAGGATTTGGAATGTATCGCTAAAATACCGCCCAATACTAGTTTAACTAGGGGTATCTCATGTTTACAGTTTGAAACTTAGTCGAATCTACACATTTCACTTTTCGTTGTCCTGTTGCCCTGAGTTCGAAGATCCTGACAACATTTGACTACTAATCTAGCTTTGTGCAGGCCGATTTGTCTTGATGTCAGGGTAAATCTGTATCTGTATCTGTAGTTCATTTATTTGCACTCTAAACTGTTTTATCAATGCTATTTGTAAAACAATCAATAATGATGCCTAGTGAACGGCAATTCCGTCTCTGAAAATTCCATCGAATTTCTCAACGAGAAAACTTCGTTGACTTCGCTGTCAATTTCGTTTTTCGCCGCGAAAAGAACGAAAATACAGTGGAAAACGAGTAGAAGAGTACCAGCAGCAGCGATTATTAGAATGCGAATGTCGACGACCTGAATAGTTTGGTTTTATTTGAGCTCTTTTTTATAGATCCATCGACTTTTACGTCTGAAAACAAATTGATTAGGTGTTTTCTCCGTCGGATGCTTGTCGAATAAAAGAAATAAGAAATTAGGGGAAAAGCAGTTCTCGAATTTTTTCCATTTCGATTTCAGTAAACAAAACTACGTAACCTGCAGTTTCTGCAAGCGATAGAGGGCATGGAGCAAGAGAGGCGCGTAGAGTAACTATAAATATTGTTCAATTTTAGTCCAACAATGAACAACAAGGGATTAATGAGCGTAGTTTTGCTCGGTATTTTTGGTAATTGTGAAACTTAACCCTACAATATCAGTAGTCGAAAGATATATCTTTATAAAGGAAATTCCTCCACTACTAGGAAATTGAAATGTCTGTCTGTTGGTATGTTTTTTTTTCCTTCCGCGAGACCGACCTTTTTCCTGAATAACTTTCTTCAAACTTGAGCAATCTTCTCAGATCCTTTTGCATACGATAGCCCATCACGAAACACATCGATTTTTATATTTGAAAAATCGATAATTTCATGGCCAAGTCGGTAGCGAGCTCGAATTCAAATCCGAGGGTCGCAGGTTCGATCCCCGCCGGTGCATAGTCTTTTGCCGCATTTTTTGCAAGTGTCAAATGTGGCCCAAACCCATTTTTGAGTAACGAGATTCACATTTGAGCATCTTTTGCCGATTTTTGAAGTGAAATATCGATTGATTTCACTTGATTTCAAGCGATTTCATGATATTTTCGCACATTTCGCTCCGAATCATTCAACATGCCGGCAAACCTCGCAGGAAGGGGTTTGAAACGAGAGAGCAAGGGAAATCGAGAGGGACTCTCTCACCCTGGCACACTCTCTCGCCCCTGACCCCTTTCTGGAGGGTCGGAATCATGTATCCGGAAGATTCCTAATAAATCGCTTCAAAATCGCTCTATCTTCTCGGATCCTTTTGCATACGACAACAAACCAAAATACCTTTCAAATTTTACAAAATTTAATTGACCAAATCCATAGCCAAGTGGGTTACGCGCTTGACTTACAATCCGAGACTCCCAGGTTCGAACCCCGCCGCGGGCAAAACGTTTGCCGCATTTTTCGCAAGTGTCAGAAAGCGCCCTGACACGTTTTTGAGTCACGTGAAACACGTTTTCACCTGTTTTGTCGTGTTTAAAAATGGAAAATCTAAAATTTCAAAAAGTTCGCAATTAGTTCGCAGGGCGTGGGGGATCACAGGAAAATTGTTTTGCGATGTCGGAAACGTGCCTGGACGTGTTCTAACACGTTTTAACGTGAAAAATTGAAAATTTCATAGTTTCCAAATGATCCGGCAAGCGTAGGGAATCATTGGAAAAGTGTTTTGCGATGCCACAAACGTATCCTGCGTTTCCGTTGAGAAAGGCTCGTGAGGTTGAGAGCGATCGAAAAAGTTGCCACGGAGCCACGAAGTGGCGTAGTGGCAACTTTTTTTCGATCGCACTTAGCCTCACGAGCCTTTTGCAACGGAATAAGCCAGTACTCTTTCTAGAGATGAACACATTCCCCCAACATACTAAGCTCCCCCTGGACCGATCTTGGAGCCGGCTACTGAGTTCTCCTCCCTGGACCGAGACTACAGCAAGCTACCGAACTCCCCCTGGACCGAGCCTGAAGAAGGCTACCAAGGTTCCCCTGAACCGTACCTGAAGAAGGCTACTGAGGCCCCCCTGGACCGTATCTGAGGAAGGCTACCGAGGTCCCCCTGGACCGTACCTGGATAAGGCTACCGAGCTCCCCCTGAACCGTACCTGAAAAAGTCTACCGAAGTCCCCTGGACCGAACTTTCACCCAGAACTGTGCATAGAGCGTAGTGTACGCATAGAGCGTAGTGTACGCATAGAGCGTAGTGTATTTAACCTCAACACATCCCGGCTAGTTCTCAGTACAGGCTTTCTTTTTAATCTCCTAGGAACATAAGACTACCAAAACATTACCATCACCGCAGCCATAGGAATAACCAGATCTCCTCGTTTGGCAAAGATTCCGCCAGCGGCAAGAATAGCAGAGAGAAGAATAGGAATGAAGAGCAGCCAAGATAATATCGATGGTTTCTGGAAAAAAAATTCGACAGGAAATTATTCTATATTTTTGGTAATGCTGGCATCCGATTCGGAAACAATGAGGGATCCGTCTCTTCACTTGGCACAGGCTCCCACGAGTATGGTTCCCTTATTGGAAGCTACTGGAAATGGAAGATGTGGAGAACAAAGGAACGCAGACCGCAACACATGATTCCAAACATACAAACCAGGGTTAGAGCGAGAGAGTGTGCAAAAATGAGAGGGTCTCTCTCGATTTCACACGATCTCTCACTCTAAAGGCCTTTCTGTAAGGTTGACCGGTCTGTAGAATGATGTGGCAACTCGCGTGGGAAAGTGCGAGAAAATGAGAGAGACGAAGACGAGTTCTTTTTCAAATACTTCCAATAAGGGAACACTACTCACGATTTGACCTGCCCGGTGAAATAAGGATTTTACCAATATTTTTTAAAACAATTGAGCTTAAAATGAACCTCTCCCCAGCTGTACATTAGTGGTATCATTCCTCGGCCCTTTGGACGTTCAGCCCAATTGGTGAACTGTCGTATCATTTCGTGAGAGCAACCGATAGTGAGGATGATTATTATAATCATCGAGAGAACCTGAATTTGGGTTTTATTATTCTAGAAAATATAAGATATTATTCTGCGAAAGTTAAATGAAAGAAAAAAATAAGCAGTACTTTTGCATTGACGAATCGGTTCTTCTTTATGAAACATAACGAAAAGTCAAAGTCGATATCTCTCACAAAATGGGGGAAGCGCATCTCTGTAATATTCTGTATGCACATACTTTATACACGTTTTCGATATCCAAACAAAATAAAAACGGGGAAGACTTCATGGAGTTTGTTGGGTTGAGAAGGGGTGAAACACAAGTTGGTTGAGGGAAATGCGCGAGCGCCTCTTTACTTCCCCCAGGGGAGATGCAATGTTCGAAAATAAGACGCGCGCGCTAGTCATGCGAGTGGGGGGAGGAAACATTTGTACGCTCAATCATGTTGGGAATATGCAAGAATTTGTTTTATGGGTGAGGGAAATAACGAGTTGAAACGAGTGAAAGACTTTATCGGAAAAACTTACATATTGATAGAATCAGATGAGTGAAAGACAGTGGGGGTATATTTCTAATTGTTTGCTGATTAATTCATTATCTTATTTTATTTCCACACAATTCACAGCAAATCCCGTAGTGTGGCTGATCCACTTGCAGAATGAGGAGATTCTCGAAAAGATTCCTGAAATTTTGCGCTCAGCGTTGATAGCCTCGTTAGACGCTCTTGTCTATCATAATTAGCCTATTTATGCATTCAAATGAATGAATTTGGTAAAAAATATATGGAAAATAACCTGGCAGTTTGCACTTGCTATCGGTGATAGACACTGCTCCGTGCTGGAACCATTTGCCAGAGGCTGATTGAGCAACTAGAGGATCACCAATATCGGACTGAAAGTGGAATGGATGCATTTGAACGAGAAGTAAGATGTGAAATTCGTATTTCGTATGCCCTCCCATTTGACGTTGCCCAAATCGGTTTCACAGAATGCTCAAGTTACTCTTTGGCTCTTCATTAACCAATAACATTCCGCATGTCAGGATACAGATGATGATATGATGATGATGACGACAGTATTTTCTTTTTTTTTGTATTTTGGGCTACTAACCTCGCAAGGTGTCCTGCCTAGCTCACCGGCGCAGAGCTCGGACTGAAACATGGTTATCATTCAAGATTATTCGTTCATCATAGGAAAAAACGAAAAAAATTTAAAAATAAGGAAATAAACGTTGTCAGGGCTTCGATTTTTCCCAGTGAACCCTAATAGCCTCTTGGTGAACGACTTATAAACTAAACATTAGCCTGAATCCAGTACATCCTCAAGCAATTTAATTTATTTTATGACGCCGATGGAAAACTAGAAATTTTTTTTTTAAATATTAGGATAAAAACAAACAAACCTGGCCAATCTCCCTTCCCCATGTACGCTCGCAAACTTCGTTGCTGTCAAAGTCGATCTCCGCCTGATTTTTTTCAAATTTCACTATTAAAAAAATTATTATAATTGTATTTCAACAATAAAATCGAACCTGCTGTAGAGTCTTCTGTCTGTATCCGAACCCTGAAAAAAAGTGTTAATTTTATTTTTCAAAAATTGTTTTGATATTAAACAGGTTTGAAATTTCTCACTTTTCTGGAATCCCCAACCCGTAATCCATCCAGTGCTATTCGAGTTGATTCCCTTGTCTTTAGAAGGCAGACAGATCGGCTGAGTGAAAGTGTCCAGCTTTAGATCGTTTTCCAACTGAAATGAGAAAGTAAGTTTGAATAAATTGCATACTTGCAAAACCTGAATCAGCGCCAAGTTGTTTCTCTTTGTCTTTCTATCGAAGTCCGGGTGGATAAAAATTTTCTTGATCTTTGGTTTCTGTTCGGAACCTTCCCTGTAATAGAAAATAAAGATAAATAATATTATGAATGATCATTTCAATACACAGCTTTTTAAAATATGCATTGGTCTTCCCATTTCTGATTCACTATTATAGATGGACACGAACTTACTTCTCACTCTCATCGAAAACTCCAGTCCTCACACTCCAATTCTGCGTATTTTCATCTACACAGTCTGCTGAAATAATTTTTTTTAATTTAAAAAAATCAAGAAAAAAATAGAATGGCTTTGTTCAATAATCGACGAGAAATTATTAGTTCAATATACAAATTTACCAGCAGTCATGATCCATTTCTTGCCAATAACCGTCGCAGCGCACTTGAAAGTGCAGAAAATGAACCATTCTGAAACAAATACACGATGTTTTATGCACTAGCAAAACAAGAAACTACGAAAATCGTAATAGGTATGGGGTGAAAACAATAGTCGAAGGCGATTAATTGATTCCAAAATAAGCAAACCATCAAAACTCCGACCATTCTTGCACACGACAGCTTGCCACGGCCAGGAGTAGGGAGTCGCTTGAGATCCTCCAACGATTGATTGAGAGGTGAGAAGAGAGGGAGGAATGGGCGTAAGACCGCACCTGCAACAATATAATTTCATTACGAAATCAACAAGTGGAGGTTCTTTATTTAAAAAAAAGAGGTGTGCACTGATATGCTCCACTAATCATTCAAGAACCCTATTAAATTCCCTGGAACGTTGTGTACTGAGTAATGTAATCAAATTGCAATAAATATTGTTAAAGGCAAAAATCAAACCACAAACTCTGGTGCAAAGTGATTTTCTTGCGTTTCAGCTGTTGACAAATTCTGAAAAAGAACTGAAGCTATGATGAACCCAAGACTGAGCATTTCTTGGAGAAGCGTATTCTCCCTTGTCCTCGAATCATTTTGTACTTACATTGGAATCCCTTGCTATGCGAGGAATTTCATACAGTGATAACGAGGAAATGTGCACTTTCTGCGATAATTCAGCGTTGAATCATAGAGGAGGAGAGAGTAGGTGTGATAATTGATGTGGAAACCCTTGAAATAACGGAAGTTTCCTGAAAATGCAGCAGGTTCCGTTTCGAAACGTCTTGAACTTTTAGTTCTACGCGTGAGATCTTCTCTCGATCTCGAGTTCTCTGTGCAACTTACAAGGAACCAAGGTCAACACTTCCGCATCAAAATGAGAGTTTTATCGCCTTTAGTGCAAACCAGCGTATTTCAATTTGACGTTGGAGTGAGAGAAAGTAAACCGTCTCCTCCCTTTCACCATTGAAAAGGTACAGGGTATTTAAGAGACGCTGTGACCACTATCACACACAGTTCAACTGATCATCGCTTCCCAAACTTGGTCAAACCTCAGTTTCATCTGTTATTGTTAACACAATCGATTTCAGAATGACTTGGGTGTTGATGCTACTTGCAGTCGCAAGTTACCTACTGTATGAGTGGAGGTGAAGATTCATCAATTTATTCCTTGGCGAATAAATTTCTTCTTTTAGGGAACGATTGAAAAATTTCCAACTTCGTGATGAACTGGGACTTGATGGTCCCAAGACCAATTTCTTCTTTGGAAATTTCGGACATTTCTTCGATGTTATGAAAACGGTTTGCCAACTCAAAAAAGTCAGGAAAATATTGAATTTCAGAAAGGAATTGAGGCCACTCCGGAGATATTTCCAAATCTTGTGAAGCAGTATGGCAGAACGTTCGGGCAAGTATTTTTTTTGTATATTTATAAATTGGTTATATCTATAATTTGGTTAAAATTGAAGATTCTACTTTGGTTCCTATCTGGAAATTGTCACTACCGATCCGCAAATAATCAAGGAGGTGTTCATCTCGCAGTTTGGCAATTTCGTCGCGAGAAAGGTATACAATAGGTTTTTAATAAATATTATTTTTGAAATGAGAGAAGTGCACCGTACAATAGAGGCTAGCTATTTGCGGTCGTGCTGTGAAACATAGCTTGCACGATTTCATCTCGAAACGTATCAAAAATGCATAGCGGATTGAATGACATCAATTATGTTTTATCTTATTTAGTAATCATATTCAATTATCTTGTATTCTTTTGGAGTGCATTAAGCTTTGCTCAGTTCTTCGCCCGCCGGAACTACGAGTGACACAGCAAAGCAAACTAAATTTAACATTCAGAAAATCGCGATCAACATGGTATACCCAATGCTTGACGGTCTACTCCAGGTGGACCATATTGGAACTATGGGTGAGACATAGACTCGAAAATTTACTCCACTTCGACATCTCTACGACTTCGACAACATTTCCTGCTGACCAGATCCGAAATAACCGATATTTCATACAGGTGTTGGCTGGAAAGAGATGAGATCCGTGATCACCTCCATTTTCACGTCTGGAAAAATGAGAAAGGCGAGAAACAATTTTATCCATCGCTATTATTTGTTCGTCGAATGAAAACTTGACTTTTATGATACGAATTTACTGCATTTATAATGGGATCATCGAGGCGGGTGCATCAAATAAATAAATACATAAATCGTCGAGGCCAACTGTATAGAGTGCTGAAAAATATTGGATAAACAAAAACAAATACTTCTCACACACTTTTAGATGCACGGTTTGTTCCACGATAAACTTGACAACTTGATGGAAATTCTAACAGAGAAATCGAAGGAAAACGACGGATGCATGGATATTTATGGGTGAGATTTGTGATTTGTAAACTTTTATTGATTGCAATTCAATATCAAGAGAATACCAAGCGTTCACTATGGACATGATTGCAAGATGTGCTCTGGGCCAGGACATTTCATGCGTAAAAGTGAGGCTACATATAGATGGCATTGAAATTACAAAGTGAATCTAATGCAGCATCCGAAATATCTTTTCAGGACCGATCGAATGAGTACTACAGTCGAGCTCGTAATTTCCTTACCAATATCACGTACAGCAGGTCGATTGTTTACAGACTTGCACGTAAGTTTGACTTTATCAACTTGTACTTATTCAAACAACTTGCTTCAGTTTTCTTCCCCATATTCAAACACTTCCGTCGCTTCACAGTTTTCGGAATAGAGGAAAGAATTATCCTCAAGCAACTTTCTGATATTATTAAACGGAGAAATGATGAAAGAGCTGGTGGCACTGTAAGTTTGCAAATTACTAAGCGTGTTCTTCATTTAAAATTCTTTTAGATCCGGCCGCTTCCCGATCTCATTGATCTCATTCTAGCTGAAAATGAGAAGCGAGTTGAGAATCAGGTAAATTCCGCTTTCTTTATCGTTTTCAAAATACTCTGTCGCATCGATATTTTATGACCATGTGTTCCGTTAAACATCGATGTAATTCACGCAGAGTATATCTTTCAAGGGAGTGTCTCTAGAATCGCCAATGGACGGACTAGTAGCAAATGGTGGTCGGCTAGTGGTCGCCCACTAGCCGACCACCATTTGCTACCTGATCGACCACCATTTGCTACTAGCTCGGCCATCCGACCACTAGTCCGACCACCAAAAATATGAAATTTTGGATTGGCTACTAGTCCGACCACCACTTGCTACTAGTCCGTAGACCAAATACTACTAGACCGGTCACCAAATGCTACTAGTCCGACCATTCGTCTACTAGTCCGGCAATCGGCGATTCTAGAGGTCTTCGTTCAAGGCGTAGAGAACTCACAAAGAAAAATCTCTAATAATTAGAGTTATAATTAGAGTTTTAAACCCTCCGTCTCGACATATGGTGTTTTCCCCTCTAAAAATTAGAGTTTCAAACTCTAATGTGCTGACTCCGCCCCCTTACGCTCTCTTCCTCTTCTACCGTAATTCAGTTCAATTAGAGCGCATCGCGTGTCAGATTTGTGATTCCCCATCATTTCGCCCGTTCAGGATACCGTAATATCGTCGATATTATGTTGTCGATACGTACAGTGTTTAGCGGAAGAGCTTTAATGCTCGGCAAATGAGGATATTGCAATATTTTATCAACCAAAACAATACAGAAGAAAACGAGGAATAATTTAGCAGATTGGAACATGGGTAGCGAAGTCGATCGACCCATTGCGGGGAGAAGAGAGAGAAGAGTGAGGGGGGAGAGAGGGAATGCCTGCAAAACACAAGTTACGATTCAAATTTCCCCCCCTCAAATTTCCTTCTATTTCATCGAGGTACATTTATCGTTCACTATATGCGAATGAGAGTGGCAGGAGCTTCAATTCCTTGTCACATCGATCACAAATGTATCTGATAACAATATTTGATACACGTATCAAATACGAGGCCAAATACTCACACATTTAGGAGTTATTCAATAACCCTTACGGAAGACGTTTTTAGCAAAATATTCGATTTTAGCCTATTTTCGACAATTTGCTGCGCAACATTTGCATACAATGAACGATAATCACCGAGTCTAAACAGATAATTTTACTCCTTTAGGCATTTCAACTCCACATCCCAAATAGTGTTCATTCAAACTGGTAGCTTATTTGTAAAAGTAAACTGATTATAATAAAAGTACACTCTAATTAAAATCACTATACACACGACTTCATGAAACGCTCGTGATTCGGACTTTCGTTGTTAGCTAAGCGCAATAACAAAAATGGCTCACCGGTAACATAATATCGTGCCCAATCATGAAAATATATAATTATTGAAGATATTTACAAATATTTCATAGCGATCTGAAACCTTCCTCAGACAACCCCCACTCATGTATGAATGAGTGGGGGTTATCTGCGGCAACATTACAAATATGATCATTAAAATAAACGAATTAAACTCACCTCTCTCTATGACTCGAAGATAAACATTACAAGCAATTAAATCAGCTTGATATGTCTGCAAAGAATAAAAATTAAAGGATTAAGGTGAAATACCTGTTGATTCGTTGGAGTTCCATAGATACATGCCAAATGTAACTGCGAAAGCTGGACTGAAACTGAACAATCACTTTCAATCTATTTAGTGATACGGTGATGCTTTTTATTGCCCTCGTGTCATAAACTGAATCAATGCGGGACTATTTTAAAGGTGGTATCCCACGAACTTTAGGTCAGCTGAGTTTTCACTGTGGTGTTATCAGCCTCGGTTCTCCGGTAAGAGCCCCGCAAACCGCACGTTGAGCAGATAAGTTTGAACAGAGTTATTCGAGTTTGGCTCTGTGCCAAACTGACCCTGACGCGCAGGGATTCAAAAATGAGAGGGAGGTATAATGGGAAAAGAGGAGAGTGCGACCGCGCCGTCGGTAGATAGGAGATGAGGAATGAGGGGGCACGAGATCGTAATACTCCTTCTTTAATCTTAATTTCTTTGCAATGGGTAGATTAAGCAAGATGAAAAAGTAACAATGCCAAAGAAATTAACATAAAATATAATGATAGCAATTAGCAAATCCGTGAAAAGGATGGACGAAAACGGAACTTCACCAAGTTTTGTTTTGGGCGAGCTAGACAGTGGCGAGAGAGCACGGAGATCGAGAAGAGGGAAAAGTATGCATGTGTTGTTTACTCTGGTTCAGAAATCCTAGTGGAATCCTACTCATTTTCCTAGTAGGATTCCACTGTAGAATCCTACTAGGAAAATGAGTAGGATTCCACTAGGATTTTCCATCTCTCGCTTCCTTACCGTACTCTTTAGCGTTGGAGCGTATACTCGGTCATACACAATATTTATCTCGGGAAAAAGAAGAAGGAAAAAGGAAAAAGATAAAGAGGAGAGAGAGAAAGAAAAAAAAAGAGAAAAAGAAAAAGAGGGAAAAAGAAGGAAAAAAGCACCTTTGATTATTCGTTTGGACCTCTATGAAATAAAATAACTAAACGAACTGCGCGTATGTGTGATTCGGCAAAATTTTGTCAGTAACTGAAACACCACAAGGAAACTCCGGCGCAAATTTGCCGCAAGGACCTTGTGCAATATGCAGAGAATATCACCGCAAGTACGCTCAACACTTGTTGCAAACTTGGCGAACGCAAGTACAAAATAACGACAGCAAATTTACCGGCAATTTGATTGATCCTTGCCCGACTGGAACTGAGTATCACGCAATAAATACGCGCCCAAGTTATTTCAGTTTTCAATTTTCGCAAGCTTCAAGCAAATTGCCGGCTACAACAATATAAATGCGCTGGTATTCCCCGCAACTTGCAAGAGGTACAGGTTCTTGCGGCAAATTTGTGCTTGTTTTCAGTGAAGTAACTGATAATAATGGTAAGAGGACCACCCGTCTGCTCACAAACCTTTGCGGAGAGATCATATTCAGCTTCTCTTCGCCTCTCTATAGCTCATCAAACGAGAGGAGTGGACCTGAGTATGTATACACAAGCAAAACCCGAACTCAGAAATAATAAAAAAAAAACTCAGAAATAAAAAAACCGACCGAGAAAACTCAAAAGCCATTGATAAGCGAAATTTTAAGTGAACGCGAGGTTTAATGAAACTTCTTACAGTATGGGTAGATCGAGTTCAATCACTGTTAGTTTCAGGTCAGATATGTGATTCGTCGTTTCATTCAAATATTCTTTACAATATTTTTCTATGAAAAATCATTGTTAAAAACTCACCGATATACATTTCTTCTCAATTCCATAAAAATGAAAATTGAAAACAGACAAATTGATCGCCGAGATGGCCGAGGAGGCGCAGAGAGCCCCACACGACTTGAACGTGCTGCGATCAATCTCTACAACCGCGAGGGAACAAATACGACAATCGAAACATAATGAATAGTCTTTAAAATAGTGAAATAGATAAATAACAGACTGAAAATGTCACAGCCCGGGAGCAGGCGCGATTAGAGTTTGAAACTCTAATGTTTTAGAGTTTGCAACTCTAGGCGCCTTTAGAGTGGAAAACTCTAATTTTCTAGAGTTTGAAACTCTAAAAGCGATTAGAGTTTCAAACGCGTAGAGTTTTTTCTTTGTGAGAAGCTATCTTTCATAGTGCATTGTAGGTCGTAGATGTAGAACTTTTCATTAACATAAGGTAAAAGTTTACTTTGCTTTCTAGCAAACGCCCCTTCACCATGACGTTATCGTTTCTAATGCATGGGCTTTCTTCATTGCCGGCTATGAAACAACGTCGACGACACTAGCATTTGCTACTTTTCTGCTAGCGAAGCATCCGGAGGTGATATTTCATATTACACTATTTTCTCAGAAATTCCTGCAGCTGAAGGTACACACAGAAAAAAAGGTCTTACATACGGCCCATAAGATATGGGGGTTCTTAACAAAATGTCTTATATATAAGACGTTTTGTTAAGAACCCCCAAGTCTTATGGGCCGTATGTAAGACCTTTTTCCTGTGTGTATGAAACTATTAATGAAAGGTTGTCATGATATAATTGAAGATCGAATTATGAATTTTTTTTGCCCCGCTCTACAACAATTGGCCTTCCGCAACTCGGAATGAGATCTTTTACGTGTGAAACTCATCCATTCTTAGGTTCAATCGATATTAAAAGAGGAAATTCTAAACATCTTCGGCAAGAATGAGAAGATCGACTATGAGCGAGTGATGAAAATGCCCTACTTGGTGAGAAAATAATTTTAGAAATATTTATTTAATTTGCTTTATACATTTCAGCATGCTGTGTTCTCTGAGACCCTGCGTGTCTATCCTCCCTCGCTGACTTTTACGGGAAGGAGATGCACCAAGTGGGATACCTTATTGCACAGAGAATGAATATACTAAGATGAGACACCGAGTATATGATATACTCAATATTGAGTATATTCGCGCGTCGAGAGAGCGTGCGAAAACGAGAGAATATACTCAATATTGAGTATATCATATACTCGGTGTCTCATCTTAGTATAGAATATACTCAATAGTAAGTATATTCATTCTGGGTGTGGGACAAGATGAAGTCCAAATACGTTTCGCAACATATTTGGTAGAATTAAAAACAGACTGGGATAATGCCATTTCGCGTTGCTGTCGAGGAGGAAAAATAATTATTATAATCAGCAGACCCCTTAAAAATATTTGATTAAAAATTTTTTTTCAGAGAAACAACAATCGGTTCGGGTCTTCGAGTTCCCGTGGGTGTTAGCGTTGTCGTCCCTGTTCATGCAGTTATGTGGAATGAGGAACACTATGAACGACCTAGAGAATTCATTCCTGAGAGGTAAGAATCTTTTACAAAATAAGACAACCGTGGAATTGTTCCACGTACTAGACGATTTTTATCATATCTAATTGATTGCTGCACCAGAGCATAATTTCTTTAATGTAAAACAAACACATAATTTGGACTTTGTCTACATAAAAATTCTCATTAAATGTTGGGCGTATGGAATTGAACTAGCAGGGTGTGTTGAGGTTAAACTACGTTATGGTAGGGTGCGCACTACGTTTTCAAAGTTTGGTCAGGGGGCATTCAGTTGCCGAGCATATTTCGGCCCAGGGGAGCTTTGCAGCCGACTCCACGTTCGGTCCAGGGGAAGCTCGGAAGCAGGCTCCAAGTTCGGTCCATGGAAATCTCGGTAGCTGGCTCCAAGTTCGGTCCAGGGGAAGCAAAATAGCCGTCTCCAAGTTCGGTCCAGGGGGAGCTCGATAGCCGGCTCCAAGTTCTGCCCAGGGGGAGCTTGGGAGTCGGCTCCATGTTATTTTAAATATACTTGGTGTTGTTCTGAGTGCTGTTTGTTCCGAAGATAACAACAGTACAAATATTCTTTTCATTAATCGATTAAAATTCCAAAATTAGTATCATTCGATAGAGCAAGGCCACACGAATTCATTGCGGTTAAGAACAGGAAACCAATCCACCTGCCCGATATGTAAATTCAAATAATCGTGTTGGGCATTCCTATGTTTAGCAGGTAGTCGTATTGTTCCATGTTCGTATAAAAGTATAAATGTAATACATGGTGTTGGAGAGTATTTATCGCTACAAAGTACTGGTTTATGACGATCGCAAAAGGAGTACTGGCTTATTCCGTTGCAAAAGGCTCGTGAGGCTGAGAGCGATCGAAAAAAGTTGCCACTACGCCACTTCGTGGATCCGTGGCAACTTTTTTCGAACGCTCTCAGCCTCACGAGCCTTTCAAAACGGAAACGCAAGATACAGTGCGTTCAGAACGTGTTCGAACAAGTTCCCGACATCAAAACGCTTTTCCTGTAATCCCCTATGCTCTCTGAATGATTTTGCAACTTTTCGAAAATTTCGATTTTCCACGTTCAAACGTGTTAGAACACGTTCAGGCACGTTTCTGGCATCGCAAAACGCTTTTCCTGTAATCTCCTACGCTCTCTGAATCATTTTGGAACTTTTCGAAAATTTCGATTTTCCACGTTCAAACGTGATAGAACACGTTCAGACACGTTTCTGACATCGCAAAACACTTTTCCTGTGATCCCCGACACTCACCGGTGCGTTTGGAGAAAGTTCGAAAATTTCGATTTTTCATGTTAAAACTCGGCAAAACAGGTGAAAACGTGTTTCACGAAACTCAAAAACGTGTTAGAACGGTTTCTGACGCTCGCGAAAAATGCGGAAAAAGGTTTGCCCGCGGCGGGGGTCGAACCTGCGTCGCTCGGATTGCTAGTCAAGCGCGTAACCCACTTGGCCATGGATTTTGTTTAAAGTTTTTTTATTGAGCAAGTTACTCTTGTGGAGATGCATGTGATGGCGAAGGAACTGAGTCGATAGCTCTATCCGTTGGCGAGATATTTAGCGTGACCGCCGGATACACACACAGACAGACAGACAGACGTTCTGAAATAATAGTCTTTCGGAATAGTTGAATTTCCGCAAAATTTCAGGTTCCTCTCCACCTCCCCCAACTCCAAGCCCTCCTGGTCGCCCACCTTCCTGCCCTTCGGAATCGGTTACATTACTAAAGAATTTAAATTATTTTAAAAAAAGATATTTATTCCAGGTCCCCGCAACTGTGTCGGGGCGCGGTTCGCCGAGATGGAGTTCAAGACAGTGTTGGCACAAGTATTGAGGGCATTCGAGATCCAACTCGACCCGGCTCATGTGTGTTTCACTTTGCATTCAACAGACGATCCGATGTTTCAGCACTGATTAAGAAGAAAAGATATATTATTTTGAAAGTAAATTCACCTTCTGTAAATGAGGCACTAATTACAGAAGGAGTTGAAAACAGTCTCTGCAAATGTTCTGCACGGCCCGAAAGACGGCGTTCTATTCGTGAAGCTTGTGGAGAGGAAATAACTAAATTCCAAAATTCTGCCTTCATACTATTTCTTGCCAAATATTACTTTCTCAGTAACATTCCTCATTGCTCTCACTTGATAATATGGAAAGAAACGCTCGCCCATTGAAGATGCCCTGCTCGTGTCAAATTTTGGTTGTATTATTGTGATAGATTTTGAAATAAAAGCATTTTTTTCTTCCAGTTTCGTTGTCTATTTACATAGCTATATTAATTCAAGAGGTAGATTCATGGTAGAAAGAGAAATAACTCTAATCAACACCCGATCCCGATGTCCTTCTCTACTTTCTAGTTCAACTCCTTTCTCAGCTGATCTTTAGATTCTTTCGATAAGAAACTACGCCCCCTTTTTGGATGGAGTTGAACCCGATGTCTCTGCTTGGGTAGAGAACACTCTCCTTACTCTCACTGCCTTCATCTTCTCTAGCTCTAGCTGTGAGACTCTCTCAACAACGCCTTGTCTCTCGAGCGCTCTAGAGCTCTACCCGTCGAGAATCTTCCCTTTTTCCTAATCTCTCATCGTCGTCTAGTCGTCTGCCATGCGAGGGGGTTAATACGCGAGGCCGATCCCGATGTCGCTCTAGTCTGTGCTTTTGCCGGGTATAAAAGGACGTGAAAATAGAACGAAGACATCAGTCTGCAACTTCAGAAGAAGAGAAGAAGAGACATGCCCGAGTACAAGTTCACCTACTTTCACGGCCGCGGAATTGGAGAGGTGCGATAATTGTCATTTGAGTTTCTTCTGGATGTCCTGTTCTACGGTGCATTGCTTTCACGTGTGTTTTTGTTTCTCGGAATTACGGAACTCGGAAAATCGAGCAATTTCAAGAGAAACAATTCATATTTCATCAGGTCACTCGTCAGCTCTTCTATCTCTCCGACACTCCATTCGAAGACGTGAGACTTGTGGGAGAAGAGTGGATGAAAGCGAAGGATCGTGAGTGTTAATATTAAAATAAATATAACATTGGCTCTCGAGTATATTGGACGTTGTGAAATTGAGGCTCCAATTGTGGCGAATTCCGATTTTCTCTGCAGTTTTCAATTTGTATAAAAGTATTTTAAACGAAAACTTTTGAGATATGTTTCAGTATTCAATGAAACTCTTCAAAAATGTAAAAAGAATATTGGGTCGAAGACCACCGGTGCAAATAAAAAAAAACATTTTTTACTATTTATTAATCCGCAATAAAATAGACAACATTACCCGCGTCGTTGCCCAAATCACTTCCTTCCCTCTTCGATTCTCAGAATCTCCTTGGGGTCATCTGCCGTGGCTCGAGATCGACGGAGTCGTGCTCTGTCAAAGTTTCGCCATCGCCAGATATCTCGCAAACAAATTCGGTGGGTGTAGTGGGCCATAAGTAGTCTTTGAAAGGTAACCAAACAACTACCCGCATAACAGGGAAATTGACCGCTTTTTTGAAGAGAGAGTGCGGAGAATGAAGAGGGTGGGGGTGTAATTTCCCTCTTATGCGGGTAGTTGTATAGTTACCTTTCAAAGTCTAGCCATAAGTATCATAACCAGCTCTCATCATTATTTTCAGATAGACATTCGAAAATTTTTAAAAAATAAAACATTTCGTTGAGGATTCGCTGGCAAAACTCCCTTCGAGTCAGCCCAAGTCGACGCACTGGGCGATCAGTACAAGGTTAATATTTTAGAAATTTATTATATTTTATTATTCATTTTTTTTAGATTTTATTACCAATTTTATTCAGGACTACTGGAACGACATGAAGCCCTTCTTCTACACTATGTACAAGCAGGCGATGATGAAGGTTTTTTTTGGAGAAGAATTTCAAAAATTATAATAATTACGAAAATCTTTTCTGAATTTCGATTTCGAACATTGAATTTACATAGCCGAATTCAGGACGACTTCGAGGCAAAGAAGAAGGAGGTAGGAGAGCCGGCGAGGGACAAGTTCTACGGAATTCTCACCAAGGAGTACAAGGTACGCTTTCAAGTAAACGTCTTTCAATCATTTTGTTCCGCAAGAAGAAGTGCAATTCAGGATATAAGTATTTGTTATTTCAGAAAAACGGTTCCACTGGTTTTCTCGTCGGTTCTTCTCTCACTTGGATCGATCTCGTAGTGGTGGATCACATGGGAGTTATGGACCATTACGTGCCCGGATTTCTTGATGAGCTCGTGGAAATGAGAGAAATGCAGAAGAAAGTCAGTTAAATTTCGATAATTTTTTCGAGGTACAGAGTTAGTTTACCCTTTTTTCAAATGTTAAGTCAAACCATAAATTATAAAAAAAACGTGGCGTCCGTGAAGTGCTCGATTCTCTTCTTATTTTGTTTCAGATCTACGCCATTCCGAAACTCGCCGAGTGGATCAAGAAGAGACCTCACACACCTCAGTGAAGTCGATGCAACTTAAACCCGCATTTAATCTCGTTTTTCTTTGAACTGTTTCGCAGTTTCACACATTGTAACTCTTTAGATATTGTAATACTCATGGAAATCCTTGCGATATCAATGCATCTTTCACCTCTCAGATTCCATCCCTACCCTAAACTTGCGTTGTAACGGTACTTACCTGCACACCATAAATCATATTAAACATTTGCCCATGCGGATCTAGTAATTGGGGTGGGGGGGGGGCAAGCGTCCTCCGGTACAGTACTCCATATTCGAAATGGAGTTACTCCAGCCGCGTCGCTTCTTATTGATATGTTATTCACTCCCTCTTTCTTATTATTTTCTCCTAAATAGCACTTCTCTTTTCAGACTCTTGGCATTTTTGATTAAACGTTGTCTATCAAAATGCAAATGCTCACATATTCGTTTTGTCATCTACTCTTCGCCTCATTTTCTACCTCCACTACGATAATTGTTATTTTTTCAGTGTTCTAACAGAATGTCACTAATTGAAGATGAGGACGATATTCGAAGAGGAGCGATGACTGTTGAGGAACGGCAGAAGGAGGTCGATGAGGTGAGTCAACATTACAAAATGTGCGAAAAAATGTGAAAAAAAATTACAAAAAAAGAAGATGTGCGGTCGCGTAACGTGCCCCCTACCCTGTTCAATATAAATTATGGACGTGAGCAAGATGCGTATGATGGTATTGCACCATTCTTGATGCATCATTCTTGATGCTCGGAATGGCTGGTCCTACGCAGATGGAATTACGGTAGAGTTGGTCATCTGGGATTACTGTACATTTCAGCTACTGCGCGAAGAGAGGGAGGCTATGGATCGACTTCGCAGTGTAAGTACTTCAATGTTAGAGGCAAAATGGAGAAAGCTTCTTATTTTACCTTTTTTTTTACTTCGAGATTTATTCTGAATGGGAGAATCGATAACGGGCGATGTTCTACCGTAATCCGGGGAATCGGTGCGGGACTCAATGGGAGGGGAGAAGTCATCCGCATTAACTTATGTTATACTCAACTCTATTCAGTCCCTCATAGCATTGTGTATCACATCTACTTTATCGTTAGTGCTTAATTGAATTTATATGACTCTAAAAATTTAACTCATTTTTTAAGAGTTTTTATTGAAGGCACAAGCTGTTCATTCGACGGCTCTAGCAAAGTTGGAAAAGGCGCGTGGATTTAGACGATCGATTGGAGAAGAAACGGTATGCATTTTGGTTTTTTAAAATTTATTTTCGTTCATGAAACTTTCAGAACGTAAATAGGATTCTTCAAAAATGTGGAGAGTGCCCGTTCAACAAGAATATTACTTATTGCTGTGTATGAGCCTAGTCATGTATCTGACCTAGCACAACACCCCAAATGCGTAGGACATACTGTATTCCATACACTTCCATACACTTCTTACACACTTTACGCAATGCTAAAGTGTGCTTCGTAATTCTGACGTAATTCATTAGTCTTGTCCTCCGCTCGCGTAGCGAGACGTCGTTATTCCTTTTGCTCCCATATTATAAATATACTACACTAAAACACCCGTTGTGCACAGACATAACACTTATAACAATCATTCTGGTGAATTTATGCAAATTGAGGGACACGATTAAATACTGCGAAATATGGTATGGGCATGAGCGACAGTCTTCCCATGTATACTTTTTTGGCATTTCGCCAAAAAAAACGTAATTCTTATTGCAGTCGTTGTCTACTCTGCCCAATGAAATCACATCTTTCATCTTCTCCAATCTCAAATTGAGAGATCGTTTGACTGCGAGAGTCAATCGGAGACTTTATGGAGTAGAAAAGAAGGCGGGACCATTGGAGAACTTGGAAGGAACGGATCGAGAATTACAAGTCTCTTTTTCAAATGTAGGTTATAGGGATTCCGGTTCGATATTGGCAACACCTCTCCTTCTCTGACTCTCTTCGCCATACCAACTAAACTTCTTGCTTCGTAGATTTCCTTGTGAGCACGAATATTTTTGAATCAATATATTTTCTTGCAGCGCCCAAGAGGAAACATGAAGTTGAGTAATTTGAAATGGGATCGCACTAATTCAACACTCAACTTAGACTTCGACTCCGGTTTATCAATCTTACAACGATTCGCTCGAACACGAAAGCTTCCAAGGATACTTCTCATCGGGGTAAACAGAAAGCAGTTCTTTATCATATTGAAATCTATATGCGCGTTAAATAGTTTTTATTCAGAATAAAAATGTTTAAAACGTAAAAAGAGAAAAATTATTCTTTTTAGATGGAATATCTGTCAGAATTGCAATGGAAGTAATTGTGCTATCTTTTCTCTACATTGATGGTTATCGAAGACCTTACCATCTGCCCAGTGAAGGTAAAATTTTGTGACCATTGAATTATGTGTAAAAAAATGCATGATGTGTTCGCGGCTTGTATATTTCACCATCGATCTTTCAACAACCCAAGTGTTCGAAAAAAATCATTCGGAAAATGTCTCTTCCCAATTACAAAAGACATTTTTTAAAATTTATTTAGCATTCGCTTCCGTTGCGCGACGTGAGCGAATTCTTGAGAAGAAACACGAAAAGCTTGGTGAGCACAATTATTAACGCACCTTTGAAAATGACTGGAAAGGAGCTGATCGAACTGCACGAGGTAATTTTTTGAAGGACTTTGGTATTGGGACGAGAGACGTCATGGATTTAATTTAATTTACTGTCTTATCATCACCAAAAATCATCACCGTTTTTTTTGTTTATATGCTGTATTATTAAAACATGGTATAAATTTCAGAATATTGCGAGAATGCCAAAATTGGGTAGCATCAAATTGTATATCGCTTGTTCGGCCTCATCCGCAAAAAGATTCATAAACTGGCTCTACCGAGTCGACCAGAAGTTAATCATCGAAAAGAGCAAAGAAGGCGTTGAAACAACTGTGGATAATGCGGAGGTATGGACAAATACCAATACACAATACAGAGAGATGAGTATGATAAGAGACGAATCGCGACAAAATCGACCATTTGAGGGGGTATGCGGAAATAAAAAAAAATTTTGTCTTCGATTTCCCTGTAAAAAGAGTTCAAGGTACTTCTAATTCTGCTCTATTTGATAGCTATTCCCGTTTTTCGAGATAGGCCATATTTTTCGAGTACGCGAGTACCAAAATGACGGTCCTTCGGGTTTTGCACCCGAGTGTGCTTGGGTAGATATTTAATAACTAGCTTTAAAATTGAGATACGGAGTTCTAATTTTTTGTAATAGATAGAGAAATGGATTCTCCACATTATCAAAATTTTTACGTGATTTTTTAAACATATTTTATGTTTACAGTATTTTACGACGCAAAAATTGCAGCAAAAGGTGCAATCGTTAATATCACTATTTCTCTCTATTCACATTTTGTAGTACCTATATATGTTCAGTTTATATCAACTTTTCAGCCAAATCGGTAGATGCGAACAAAATCGGCGCTCACCTAAGTATGTTTAAAAAAACCGAATTTTCAAACCAATAGTCTACAATACTTCAAAATATATAATTTGCGGTCATAATTGATTAAAACATTCCAAAAACATATTTGAAGCTTTAATTAGGACAATACTAAGCGATTTGGAAAAGAAAAATTGATTTTCGGGAAATTAGGATCGAAATTTTTCGAATCAATAAATCTAGCGTCCCGGAAGTAAGTGCGACATGTGCCGTATTAAATTTAAATGAGAGCAAATATTGGTAGGACATGGGTAAACTTGCTAGAGAAAATCGGCGCAAGTAGAAACGCCCTCTCCCGTCTCGTTAGGGTCCAATTCAGATAAATAATTTTTTCCTGCTATTTCAAAGGGCACTTAGCTTGCAGACGAATAGAAAAAACATATGTTTACCAATATTACCCATTTTCAACAAAAATGGGGTGAACTAGGCGAGAGAGTGCTTGGAAAAAAAGTGCGAGGGGTGTTAGAGCGCGCGCACCCGTCATTCAACGCACTTTTCCTGAGGCTCTGGCGTCTTTCTATGAAAAGATATCAACTAGCAAAGTTGTTCAGCACAGATGGTACAATACTGCTGGCACTTCAGATTGTGTCCAGCTCGTGAATGGATATGTGGTCTGATGTACACTTTTCGAGAAACTGCAAAATGAAATAACTCAATTTATACTTGCGCCGATTTTCTCTAGCAAGTTTATCCATGTCCTACCAATATTTGCTCTCATTAAAATTTAATACGGCACATGTCTTACTTCCGGGACGCTAGATTTATTGATTCGAAAAATTTCGATCCCAATTTCCGGAAAATCAATTTTTCTTTGCCAAATCGCTTAGTATTGTCCTACTTAAAGCTTTAAAAATGTTTTTTTGGAATGTTTTAATCAATTTTGACCGCAAATGATCTATTTTGAAGTATTGTAGACTAATGTGTTTGCATCGTAAAATACTGTAAAAATAAAATTTAAAAAAAAATAACGTAAAAATTTTGATATTGTGATCAATCCATTTCTCTATCAATAACAAAAAATTAGAACTTCGTATCTCAATTTTTAAGCGAGTTATTAAATATCTACCCAAGCGCACTCGGTGCAAAACCCGAAGGACCGTCATTTTGGTACTCGCGTACTCGAAAAATATGGCCTATCTCGAAAAACGGGAATAGCTATCAAATAGAGCAGAGTTGGAAGTGCCTTGGACTCTTTTTTTACAGGGAAAGCGATGCCAAAAAATTTCTAGTTCCGCGCTCTGGTCGATTCTCTCGCCATTCGTCTCATAAATGAGAGTGTAAAAGAACCATGTCGCGATCGTTGCATTTACGTCTCACCAATTACTCACTTTTATAAAAGAATTGTAATTATGGAATGAAAACTTTCTAAATATTTTTTACTAGTCTGTTACATATATTTCAGATCTTCGTTAGTTTTGCCAATTTTTGTCATGTCATACAGAGAAGAGAATTGAATGATTCGGGCGAGAGAAATCGATTGTCGACCACAGTCAGCTGGCCTCCCTGCTTCAAATCGGCCAGTTTCATGTACTCTGCCTCATATAACGGATCATATAACCCTCCCAACCTGAAAAGAGTGCCCCTCATTCACTGATAAAAGATTTACTCAGAAAGAAAAGTCACTAGGATCGAGAAGTGAACATGTTCATCCTCAGGGTGAGCGGACAGAAGGATTATTTTGAGGGTGAAAGCGATCATTTTGGTGAGTCAGAATGGTTTCTTCGGGGGGTTCGGACGGGGTGGACACCCAAACTATCATTCTGACCCCTCATAATAGCAATTCTGACCACTCGGGATGACCATTTATGCTGCGCAAATTTCATGGGGTGCAAGATGCAAAACAGATTTATGCACCCTTTCATAACTTCTTTCCTAGTGAAACTACAACTTCCAAACTTGATACAGGGATTTCAAGCCACGTTTGGAACATTTCCCTTTTTAATTGGAGAGATTTTGTTCAGTTTGAGCTGAGTTACACGATTTTTACACCCACAGGGGGTGGAATTCCACCCATGAAATTTGCGCAGCATCAGTCCGCTCAACCTGAGGGGTCTGGCGTCAATATACGCATTTCACTCATCGGTAAGTTTGAGGATTCACTTTCTATCCCGATCCTAGTGACTTTTTTCTAGAGTAATATTGCATCCACATCACAGATGATCTTCACGCTAAATAATTTATATGACTGGAGTCCAAATTCTCTAATTGTTCGCCATTTCTCTTTCTCTGATAAACAAAATTATCAATTAACAAGTAAGAATTGAACGCGGTGCTGTGAATAATAAAAATCGATGAGTCGAGGCGACCCTGTGGCACGACTTCCCTCTATGCTCCCAACTCTCCCTGTATATTCTCCCTATCTCAATTTTTACACGACTCTCGTCTATCGTACCACGCCCGGTCAACACGCCAACGAACCGCGTCCTCCTATTGCAATTATTATCTCGTTGGAAGTACCTAGGCGTTCCTCTTAATACCTCAATTCACCACAGTCAATCTCGCCCTTCTTCAGTTCTCTCATTCAAACTTATTGTAATGTGCTGCGGTAACCATCATGTCGGTCTTTCACTTGATGGTCCCGATACCCCACTTCCTTTCTGTGATTGTCAATACTTTCAACGATTCGTTAACATCGCGCAAGCTCTAATTGACGATTCGTGCAGGCTGGTTATCTCCGATATCGAGGTTTGTTTGATTCTTGTCATCACAGTTGTCTACAAAATATTTTAATTCTGGAATACGATTGATTTACCACACTTCATTAGTTCGATAATTGCTAGACCGCTTTCTAGAACGCCTCTACTCGCATGAACATCAAGATCACCGCCGACAAGGATCAACTCTTCCTTTCAATTTCGGATAACGACGGTAGATCAGCGGATTTTGGACTGGACGGAAGATTTATTAATGAATTGGTCATTAAATGGAACGAAAGAGTGGAAATTGATCTCGCTGGATTTGAATATCAGCATTCGATTCAGAAAATTGAGGAGGAAGTTTACCTCGTTCAGCTTGCATGAATACTCGATTATGTTTCAACTTGTTTTGAAAAATAGATAAATTGTTGTTCATGTTAAATTAATTATTTTTATTTCAAACAATTTACAGTGCCTTGCATCTCTATTTTCCCATTTATAATTGTTAGAAGACGGAATAAGAATTAACATAATATTTATAAACACATTGGATTTCCTGCCTCACTCTTATTAGTATGCGAGAATAGATTACATAGAACCGGTATGGGGAACGGAAAACGGTCGAATATCGAACTTAATTAGTTCAATACTCGACATACTAGACGGTTTAAGAACAAGAGTAAAAAGTATTTCGAAACTATAGATCGGATGTCATCCATTCTTATGCGTTTTCATGTGTCGATGGAGGTTTCCTGACTGCGTAAATTTCATTGTGCACATCGGACAGTCGTATGGCTTCTGGCCTGCGAATTAAATTATATGAAATAAGACAATTTTATGTACATTTTAATTGGAAATGCTTAAAGTCCCGACTATCACGGGAGTGAAAACGCACGCGCAATATTTGTGTTTCGCCAGCCTTGCTTAGAGAAGCGCCTGGTAGGTGATAGATAATTGGACTTCACCATTCAAATCAGTCACAAATTCACAGCCACAAGGTCCTGAGCCCGTTCTGGAGGTTTAAAAAAATGGAATGTGAGAACTTACCAGTGTGTGTTCTCAGATGTTTCGTGAGTGTTGACGAATCAGTGAAGGACTTGTCGCAGTAGTTGCACTGGTACGGCCGCTCACCACTGTGCGTTCTGGCAATGGTGCAATCACAATTGGATATTTAACACATTCGATAATCGTTTATCTTGATCGTTTTGCCTTAATATACTATATTTTTCGATAATTATCTTTCATTTGGAATGGAAGATTAAAAGAAGGCATGTAAGAATCAATGGAAAAATATTACCAGAGCTACACCGAACCTACTCAGAGCGGGAAGTCTCCAACTTTCCTTACTCTGGAGACATTGCCTCCAGCTGAGAAAAAAAAGAAAGATAAAAGCAAAATCGAGAGATCACCTCTCACTATCTCTAGCCCGCTCTCCCCATTTTGCATGCTCTCTCAGCTGGAGACAATGTCTCCAGAGTAAGGAAAGTTGGAGACTTCCCGCTCTGAGTATTTGATAGCAAAGCATTGATTAGATGAGCCGTTTGACCCCGCAAACGTAGGCACGTATTTCGCCTTGTCAAGATAGTAAGAAAACAAATTATGCTAACCGCTTATGGGTGACCAGTGAGGAACTTTGAGAGAAGGGTCGCTGGCAGACGGGACACAGAAACGGCTTCTCACCTGAAACATTTTCTATTGTTCTTCGAAAATTTAACTTATTTAACTTCTATATATATATATATATATATATATATATATATAGATATATATATATATATATAGATATATATATATATATATATATGGCAAATTCATGGCGATTATAAGAGAAAAGTGCGAGTTACACAGATAATCTAGATAAAACATTATTTTTGTAGAAAAAAATGCATACCAGTGTGGACTCTTCGGTGCGCGGTGAGATTTGCCGCTTGCGAGAACGACTTTCCGCACGACTGCAATTTGTAATATTTATATCAGATTTCGAAAGAAATATTTTAGATAAACGATGGAATCAATTCCAGCAGTTTTTATATACTTTTGATTTGTTATTCTTTCCAAGCGAACCTGCAACAGCAAAGGCATGAAATTGTCGCCGAAAAGATATCGCTAATGTGAAACTCACATCGCAGGCGAATGGTCGCATCGGCGAGGTGGCCGGCTCGATCTACAATCAAAAGATGTGGAATTTAAGTTTATTTTACATTAATTATCTTCATATATTAAGGTACATGAAAATGATTTTTTGCAGACTGGGACACCGCGGTGTAGTAGTCACAACATAAAAAAAAATCTCTCTCTCTCTCGCTTTCGCCTCTGCTCTGTCCCTATATCATACGTACTGAAAATATCGGAACGTTTAGCGAAACGTGATCAAAAAATTCAGAATTTGCATCTTTGCGAGTACGCATTATCACGATTTGTGTTTATGCTAATTCGATTAAAACGCGTTCTCTGTAAGATTGCAGTGAAATTTGAGGAAAGCGGCACAACTCATTCAAAGTGGTCGCCCCGGATGCAAACTTTTTCTCATGTAGTCTTAGATGTAAAGTAAATTTTAAACGTGAGAAATACACAAAATATTGATTTTTGAAAAATCGATAATTTTTTTACTAAAAATAAATTTTTTTCTGAATTTTTTTATTGTGCTTTCATGTTATACATCATTCGAAAGAGCATTTTTAAAAGTTATATATAAATCCGAAATATCATGAGTGTTAAACCACTTTGGACGAAAAACGATAGTGATATTCGCAGAAATTTGCCTTTCTGGTGAAACTTTATTTTGGCAAAAAATGTTCCCATGATTTGTTGCTCTTGGCTCCGATATATATTATGTGTTTTTTACCGTAGAATCGAATCGTGAACTTCACAAAGGATTTGTAGGGAGTAAAAGTACTTCTACACTCATTCGACCGTGACAACTCAGAGTTGCAGCCCAATCTCAAAAATAGTTGAAAACTTTTTTCTGGACTTCAAACTAAGTCAAATGTACACCATTTGAAAGAGCATCAAAAGTTGCACATTTACCTACAAAATCACGGGGATTGGACGACAAGGAACAAAAATCGATAATCAGATATGCAGAAACTGAAATGTTTGGTGAAGCTCAATACACGGCTCTATTCTGATCCAAAGTGTTCGAAAAGCGCTGAATTTTTTTGACAAACATTCTTAGATGTATACTAAAATATAATAATGAAAGACACGTGAAAAGTCAACTTTTCAAAAATCGATAAAAAAATATTTTCGAAAAAAAATCATTTATATTTTTTTATATTTTCCAGTCATGTTATATCTCATTCGATAGAGCGTCAAAAATTATGCATAAATCTAAAGTTTCATGCAGATCGAGCCACTACAAGCAAAAATCGGTGTCTACAAAGGAATGACAAATTTCTGGGGACGCAAGGCCATATTTTTGCTTGTAGTGGCTCGATCTGCATGAAACTTTAGATTTATGCATAACTTTTGACGCTCTATCGAATGAGATATAACATGACTGGAAAATATAAAAAAAAATATAAATGATTTTTTTTTCGAACATTTTTTTTTATCGATTTTTCAAAAGTTGACTTTTCATGTGTCTTTCATTATTATGTTTTAGTATACATCTAAGAATGTTTGTCAAAAAAAATCAGCGCTTTTCGAACACTTTGGATCAGAATAGAGCCGTGTATTGAGCTTCACCAAAAATTTCAGTTTCTGCTTATCTGATTATCGATTTTTGTTCCTTGTCGTTCAATCCCCGTGATTTTGTAGGTAAATGTGCAACTTTTGATGCTCTTTCAAATGGTGTACATTTGACTTAGTTTGAAAGTCCAGAAAAAAGTTTTCAACTATTTTTGAGATTGGGCTGCAACTCTGAGTGGTCACGGTCGAGTGAGTGTAGAAGAACTTTTACTCCCTACAAATCCTTCGTGAAGTTCACGATTCGATTCTACGGTAAAAAACACATAATATATATCGGAGCCAAGAGCAACAAATCATGGGAACAATTTTTGCCAAAATAAAGTTTCACCAGAAAGGCAAATTTCTGCGAATATCACTATCGTTTTTCGTCCAAAGTGGTTTAAAACTCATGATATTTCGGATTTATACATAACTTTTGATGTTCTTTCGAATGATGTATAACATTAAAGCAAAATAAAAAAATTGAGAAAAAAATTTTTTTTTCGTAAAAAAATTATCGATTTTTCAAAAATCGATATTTTGTGTATTTCTCACTTTTAAAATTTACTTTACATCTAAGACTACGTGAGAAAAAAGTTTGAGCCCTGGGCGATCACTTTGAATGAGTTGTGCCGCCCAGTCCTGCGCTCTTACAGAGAACGCGTTTTAATCATCATCGATTTGCCGGAATCTACCCGGACATGCCCGGTCAAATGTGTAAAAGAAAGCGACAAATGCGATTGCAAAAAGAGACAGAACCGTCAATTACTCGCATTTCCCGGCTGTGTACGGTAATGATGACAATTCGTTAACTTGGTCTGTTTTCGCATCGAATTTTCTCCTTTGTTTTAGTACCTTTCACCGGGAAATTAGAGCAGCCTATGGGTCATTCCATAAACATCGTGCATTCTTAGTGAATCGCTTGATCCCAATGGCTCATAAAATGCGTCTTTTCAATGGTTGCATCCTTCCCGCATTCCTATACGGATGTGAAACCTGGGCTCTGACCAATGCACAATGTGACAAACTATCGGTGGCCCAAAGACGCATGGAGCGTTGGATGGTCGGTTGTACTGTAATGGATCATATCTCGAACGAGCGGCTGCGTGATCGCACAAAGGTAGGAGACGTTGTTCGAGCCGCCTTGAAAAGAAAGTGGCTCTGGGTACACAAGATTGCTAATGATCATGATTTGAAGTGGAGCAGAACCGTAATCGATTGGACCCCCCGAGGACCCAGACTTCGACGTGGACGACCACCAACAAGATGGAAAGATCTCTTCATGCGAATAATCGGGCCGACATTTATGAGACAAGCAAGGAGTCAAGACTGGCCAGCCATGCACATCAGAGCCTACTCTTGATAAATGTGTTAAAATCCAAATCCACCGGGAATATCCGGGTAGTTTCCGGTAAATCGAGGTGGACCAAAAATATGAGCCTACTCACGTTCTCCACCCGATACGAGTCGTAAATAATTTTCTTCGCAAAGTTACAGAAATCGAATATTTTGATCACGTTCCAATAAACGTTCCGATAGTTTCAGCACGTACGATATCTGTTGATTATCAGCGGAACGTTTTATTATTTTGGATGTGTGTTTGTCGTACCTTTGCTTTCCGGACTCGTCGCTCTTGGACGCAGCTTGACCCGGGTCTTCCCCCTCCTCCACCCGATACGTCAATTGACAGAGGTGTAGGATGATGAAGGGAAGCAGCGATGGAGTGGGACGAAACTAAATATTGCAAGTTTTTGTAACTTGTTAAAATCTTGTTTAATAAATCATAAATTATCTAAGCATAGGATTACATGTTCTTTTTCGATAAAAACAACTGAAAAAAGACCAAAGCAGATTTACGAAATAAAGTGCATGCCAACTCACGCTGCGGGACGGCGATCTGCAGCTGTACGTGGCCGCCGTGCAGCTGTGAGTGATGTGCTGCAAGGGTCGGCAGTGCTTCAGACTGCAGCAGACTGCTGCTGCCAGGCTGCAGCTGCAGATGCGGCTGCAGCGGCTGATGGTGCAGCAAGCCGCCGTTCGTCGGCAGTGGCAGCATGATCGACGGGTGATGGACTGCACAATGAAATTATAATAACTCATGCGTTAATTCCCTAATTAAGATTAATCGAAAATTGATTAAGAAATAAGTATATTTGAATTACCGGCATTGAGTGACTGTGAGAGGCCGATAGTCTGCGAGGGCCAGTTCATTCCTGGAAGGGCATCTAACTCAGCGATTTATTGAATATACGGGGCAATTCGAATTTAGAAAAGATAAAATCGATAATTGTTGCCATACCGGGGAGTGTGCGCGAACCGACAGCCCATGGCGCCGTAAGAGATGTGGTTGAGGTGGTGGTAACTCGCCATTCTTGAGCCCTGAAAAGTATGAAAACTCGCATTACTCTTCATTGCTATTTTTTGATTATACAGGTAACACAATTTTCCAAGGAATGATATGTTGCTACTGCTCCTCTCATAGTACGTAAACAAAGAAGTGACCCGGGGGGGGGTTTAAAATCCTGATGCAGACAGCTGGGAAAAGCGTCGCAATAAAAGAAGAAGGAAAAGCTGTTGTAAGCATCTATTTTGCTGCTACCTCTAATACAAATTTGAAATGATACGTTAATGTGAATGGACTACTGGTGGAGCACTCTCTTTCTATACCTCGGCGCGTCTCTCACGCTCTCTCGCAGCCGTATCTGTTGTTTAGAAGCCGAACGTTTTATTATTTTGGATTAGTGTTTGTGAATTTATAATACAGTAGCGCGCATAAGTCATTGGTCACTTTTTCAAGCGTCTGTATCTTTGGCGACAAAAAACGGATCAATCTGAAATTTTGACATGATATATAAAATCCATCGGTGATTATGTTGCTGATATTGAGATATCTCGAAATCTCTCAGTTATTGCATAGTGATGACGTAATCAAAGCATACTTTTTCCGAAGTACATTATTCTTACATACATTTTTTCCTGCTAGCCAAACTTTTTGAGCGTAAAGATGGGTTGAAGGGCTGCTATGAAAAAAATTTTCAAGTTGCTGCGACCTCGCAACTTGGATGCAGCCTTGCTGCAATTTCGCGGTCGCAAACTCGTATTTCGGCTTCTAGGCAAGCTAGAAAGTCGTTCTTGGAATCAAAATGATCGTCATCAGGATTGCTGAAGATTCTGAGAATATGATTCATATAACTCAAAAATTCCCCTCAGGGTACCAAAAAATCGATTTTTTTCATAATCCATTTTCGATCGATCTCAACTCTAAGGGACAGTATAGCAAAAATCTAGTTTTTGCGTAGACGTACTTCAAATCTATTGATGAACTGATGCCCAACTTTTTGTACGGTTGCCATTCGTTTCCAGGGTGCGCCGATCGATTTTCGGAAGGACACGCGATAGGCCACGCCCCTTTTTCGGCTTAATGGCATATAATGACGTTAACATAATTCGTTTTGCTGTAAATTTAGAACCAGATGAGTTAGCCATCTGAAATTTTAACTGGAATACGTACATACACTGGGGCCTCGATTCTGAGCATTTCATCATAGATTCATTTTTTTCTTCATTGCGTAGTGATGATGCAACATTTAGGCGAAATTTCAGAGACGTTTTTTGCTCGGAGGATAATTTTGCAAACATCGTACTGTGATGATAGTTGACATGGAGGGACACTCGAGAAAAAATAGTACCACATTGTACGGTGCCATACCGGGCCAGTGCGAGATCTCAAATTGGGTGCCCGAAAAAATGGTTTTTCGTTTCTAGACGCGCTAGAGACTCGTAATCAACTTCAAAATTACCGTAATGGTTATTTAATAATATACTGAAAGTTTGGCATTGATCGGCCATCATATGCCTTCAGGGCACAAAAACATATTTTTTTCTGGTGTATTATTTTTAGGATCAAGATCCATTCATAAAAGTGGCCAATCATATGTTTTGTCATTAGCGTTTGCAAAAGCATCACATAGTTATGTTTTTAGCGGTTTGTAGTGCTATGATAGAATGGATCTTGATCCTAAAAATAATACACCAGAAAAAAATATGTTTTTGTGCCCTGAAGGCATATGATGGCCGATCAATGCCAAACTTTCGGTATATTATTAAATAACCATTACGGTAATTTTGAAGTTGATTACGAGTCTCTAGCGCGTCTAGAAACGAAAAACCATTTTTTCGGGCATCCAATTTGAGATCTCGCACTGGCTCGGTATGGCACCGTACAATGTGGTACTATTTTTTCTCGAGTGTCCCTCCATGTCAACTATCATCACAGTACGATGTTTGCAAAATTATCCTCCGAGCAAAAAACGTCTCTGAAATTTCGCCTAAATGTTGCATCATCACTACGCAATGAAGAAAAAAATGAATCTATGATGAAATGCTCAGAATCGAGGCCCCAGTGTATGTACGTATTCCAGTTAAAATTTCAGATGGCTAACTCATCTGGTTCTAAATTTACAGCAAAACGAATTATGTTAACGTCATTATATGCCATTAAGCCGAAAAAGGGGCGTGGCCTATCGCGTGTCCTTCCGAAAATCGATCGGCGCACCCTGGAAACGAATGGCAACCGTACAAAAAGTTGGGCATCAGTTCATCAATAGATTTGAAGTAAGTCTACGCAAAAACTAGATTTTTGCTATACTGTCCCTTAGAGTTGAGATCGATCGAAAATGGATTATGAAAAAAATCGATTTTTTGGTACCCTGAGGGGAATTTTTGAGTTATATGAATCATATTCTCAGAATCTTCAGCAATCCTGATGACGATCATTTTGATTCCAAGAACGACTTTCTAGCTTGCCTAGAAGCCGAAATACGAGTTTGCGACCGCGAAATTGCAGCAAGGCTGCATCCAAGTTGCGAGGTCGCAGCAACTTGAAAATTTTTTTCATAGCAGCCCTTCAACCCATCTTTACGCTCAAAAAGTTTGGCTAGCAGGAAAAAATGTATGTAAGAATAATGTACTTCGGAAAAAGTATGCTTTGATTACGTCATCACTATGCAATAACTGAGAGATTTCGAGATATCTCAATATCAGCAACATAATCACCGATGGATTTTATATATCATGTCAAAATTTCAGATTGATCCGTTTTTTGTCGCCAAAGATACAGACGCTTGAAAAAGTGACCAATGACTTATGCGCGCTACTGTACGTAACATAGTAATCTGTGCGATTTAGAAATCCCGCAATATCTTTGATTGGTTTCGGGTGAACTGCCCGAAATCTCAAGCTCGGTTTAGCCGCGATTACCATGCGATTCGACTCTCGCAATCAGCGAAATGGAAGCGAACCGAAAAATCTTGGCAATAATCGACTCGCATTACTAAAAAAAAATATGAAAAATTTAGTTTACCGAAAGAGTATATTGTTTTTAACAAATTACGGACAATATGCCTCCATATTGTGAATTGTTCTCAAGTTCAACTTTAAATGGTGCAGAAATAACCATTTGCTAGAATTTAAATTTGATAATTTTTCTACTGCGATCAGCATGGCTACGCGAACAATCGGATTTCATTTTTGACAACTGTCGAATAGTGGGTACGTTGTGATCGTCAATACGTTTCACAGCATTCGAAACAGTGTCGGCGAGAACAAGTTAGAGAAATAGAGATATGGTGAGAGACCGCACCAAACGAGAGGATCAGACGACGAAATATTGTCTTGGCATGGTGCCAACTGGATGTCGTGCGTTTCACACACGTTACGAATTAATCCGTCAGGGTGAGCGAATTGGTGTCGAGATATTTTTGAAATATTTATTTACTAACCGTATTTTAAAGACATTTTGTCAAAAGATTTCGGTTCGCTGGTTTGCTACGATCTGGCTATATTCATCTCTTCAACGTAACGCGGCAAATTGGCAATCAGAAAGCCCACAACATCATTGTTAGGTTTCGGCTCGACAGTCAGAAACGCTCGCTCCATCTGCGATTACCATGCGAATCGAGCACAATCAGTGAAATGAGAAATACTTGGATCTTAACGGCGCAAAACCCGCCGACTTAGAGGCGAATATGCCTCGCGATTTGTGAGCCAAGCCGATTTTGCTTAACGCAGGAGACTCTACTCTCAATCAAATATCATTGCTATTTCGTCATTAATTTGGATACGAAGAAAAAAGATTTTTTTAAAAAACTGCTACCTATAAAAATATTGTTTGGCGAAGTGAAAATAAAATAATTTACAGAATAGAATTAAGGGAGTTCCATCTTACTACAATTCAATAACACAGACAACTCATTTTCTAGTAGAGCAATTCCGCATTGTTCCGTTTCTCTGAGAATGCGCGAAATGCACGGCATTTGATTGGGCAATCGAATCATGCGCGTTGAATAAAGAGTGCTAGGGAACAGAATCTTTCTTTTTTTCTTCCAAAAACGAAAAGAATAAACATAAAATCAGTACGAGATCGACCAAAGTCAACCAAAGTGCAAGTGAAAGAGGGGACGAGCTGTGAAACCACACTGACCCGCGGCGACTGGGACGAAACCAGCCAAGAACCCCGGCAAGAAATCCCTATCGCCGCAGCTGCGGCACCGCCTATCATTGTGCGTGATTCGAAACCGACCACAAAATCCATCAGGCGTTATGAGCTTTTTCTAGGGCTTTGACAGCAAGCTCCCCTTTCCGGTGTCTCCCTGTCGCTCGCTACTGCGAGGGAGGGTTTCCTAAACCACCTCCGCGAGCGCGACAGTCGGTCTTCCTGCTGCGAATTATGATGCGATCTGAGGAGGGGGAGGAAGGAAACCATACCTGGTCTCGCCGCCGAGATGGTCCAACTGCGGGTTGAAGGGCGCATCGTAGGCACCGTACCCTTGCCCGGTGCCGGACGACGGGTACACGAACGGGTTCGGGTTCGCCGAGCCCGAGCCCGACCCGGACCCGAGCGAGTAGTCGTAGCCTACGTAGGCCATGCTTGGTGATGAATGAGGGGTACCGTTAGAGGTGTCCCCTGAGGGGTCCGCCCCCGGGCACATCGGGATACTGTAGACGACGCAAGCACCTGAGGCTTCACTAATCTACCTCTGCCCATCCATCGGGATGATTGAGGGGCTTCCTTAGATTGAGGGAAGATGAGAAGAAGAGGGAGAGAGGTAGAGAGGACGATAGAGGGGCTGGCAGCATCGCTTATAATAACAGTTCATCTATCTAGTGGTGGATATTAGGACAGGTGCGCGACCGGTGGTCGATTAGTTGATAGAATGAGCGGTTGGTATACGAGATTGAAAATGATAATTCGTTAATTCCTTTATAAAGATTCTTTAAATATCAACGACAGGTATTTTCGAAAAAAAAAATTTTTTTTTTTCTAATTTTGTTCCTGCACTATCTTCTCTGAGATCTAATTAATATGGGCCAGCGGTGAAACCTATATGTTAGTCTGAATGGGAAATCTCCTCTCCGGATTGAAATCGCAACACACATCATTCCACTGACCGGTCAACCATCCAGAAAGGCCTTTGGAGTGAGAGAGCGTGAGAAATCGAGAGGGACACTCTCACTTTTGTACACTCTCTCGCTCTAACCCTGGTCTGTAGGTTTGGAATCATGTGAACAGTTTGAGAGGCCCCTGTTGACAAATGTACACGCTTTCTGAGACTGCCAAGAGGAGGGGAAGCCTGCCCCAAAGCGGGTTTCTTTCGCGTTTTCTTTTGAGAAAATAACCCCCTTTGAATTCAATTACTATTGAAGATAATAGAAAAATCAAACAAACGGCGTAGTGCGCATATAAACAATTTAGCCCTATATATAAAGTTTAGCCCTAGGTCATGTGTGCTTAAGGTTTATTGTCCGATTAGCACTATCAAAATGCATGATTTCGATTTGCTGGGGCTGATTCTGCCCGATGAGAAGCCCCCCTCCAAACGCAGGTGTTGGTCTCAACTCACGTGGGTCAACCAGTGCGCCACAGAAGCGATGCACCTATGGATTAGGAGCTGGAGAGAGGCAGAGATGGGGGAGGAGCGGATTAAGGATCTAACAAGCACTTTGCTGATGAGTGGGACCTGCTGGAACCAAACCATTATTTAAATGTCACAGGAACGAGGAAGTTATTTTTTAGTATGAATTCAATTTTTCACAGTTAAACGATGTCGAGTTTAAAATTCGTGTACCGCATTTCGAAAGTGGTCAAACAAAAGACAATGTGAGAGAAAAAAATAGAGACAGAACAGAGCTATGCAGAGAGGTCTCCTGCTCAATTCAAAACTCTGGAACTGTACCAAAATTTTGTATTCGGCTCACTGTACGCCTGAAACATTGTGCTAGAATGAATGCATTGACATTTGATGCGAGAAAACTGTCTTTCAACTTCGTTGCTAAACTTCTAACTGGGTTGTAATTAATAACAGACCATGTTTTCATGACCCTCATTTTTTGCGACAATATTCCATAGGCTGAAAATGCTCATTTCGTGATTCAGAAAAAAATTAAAAATATTTCTGCTCCAAAACAATTATGTTCAAAATTTAACAACACGGTTTCGACACTTCGCACTCTCACTTCATCAGCCTGTATATAATCACATGATTCCAAACCTACAGACAAGGGTTAGAGCGAGAGAGTGTGCAAAAGTGAGAGAGTCCCTCTCGATTTCACACGCTCTCTCACTCCAAAGGCCTTTCTGGAAGGTTGACCGGCCGGTGGAATGATGTGTAATGTTGTGTGCGGAATGATGATTCCATATCCACAATAAAATCCCCATTATTGACCAAGAGAAATACATTTGTATGGTACATCACTTCATGCAATGGACATTCAGAATATTATTCCCACGAAGATCTGAGTTGCTCAAAGTAGGAGACTGTCGTTGTGCGAGCGTCAGGCTGCTCATTACGCGTTGTTTTGAGCGCCGATCTTCGGTAGATTGGTGTCTGTACAGAAAAAAAATTTGATTTGAAAACACAACGCTACGTGATATGCTATTATTGACACGCTCCCATATTGTCTTCAAACGTGCAATCAACTTGTGATTTACTTTTAACGTTGGCATCAACATGTGTTTGCACACCGGTGGACCTATTGTCCACCACGGCGTTCTGGGCGAAAAATTAAAAAAAAATTGATTTCACGGTGAGACCTATTACATGGTATTTTAGCACTCTCTGACTGCTTGCACTAATTTTGGCTCGGCAGAACGCCGTGTCTGCAGTCTCACCTTCATTCGGAGCGCCCGTCGAAGTGCGCGAATCGGTGGAAGATTGTGAAGTTGGCGCTCGAATTCTGAGTCCATCAAGATCGCCATGACCATGAAGAGAAGGCAGAACCTGTACAAGATATTAAAGAAGGAGAATCACGAATATCCTGCTCAATCATTCCTCATCTCTTATGTTTCAATGGCGCGGTCGCTTTCTCCTCGTCCACCCTTATCCCTCCCTATCATTTTTGAGTCCCTGAATTCCGGGGTCAGTTTGGCACAGAGTCAAACGCGAATAACTTTGTTCAAACTTATCGGCTGAACATGCGGTTTGCGGGGCTCTTATCTGGAAACCGATTACCATAACCTCACAATGAGAACTCTGTTGACCAAAAGTTCGTGGGACACCACCTTTAACGTTAGGGATTTGGGAGGATTGCGCTACGTGGTTAAGTAAAAAAAATGCGAAAAAAAAATAATGAAAATTAATCAACTGACATAGAAATAAGACGAACCCCATTACTACGATGTGCATTTGCGTTGTGATTACAACACCCTCCAATTTATTATATTGGTATTCCTCGAGAAATATTTCTCGGAGTTGTGGTAAAACTATCGCATTCCAAAATAAGTATTTCGACTATTTCATTGAGAATCAATGAGTTTATTGATCATACCGTTTTGAGTGTAAACAAACTCACACGGGGATGAACAGATCGAAGAGGGCGATTGAGATGTAACGGGACAGTAGCCACTCTGTCGGTGCCCATTCATAGTAGCAGAAGAAGGAGAAACCGACTGCGGTGACGCTGAACACTGGCGTCCCCGTGATGAGCAGGCACTGAAAGACATTTTTAAAGGAGATGTTGTAATTGTTTTTTTTAAACTTCAGTCCACGATCCGCAACGCTCTAATGAGTTGATGGGACCTATTAGCAAAGCTAAATGGCCAGGAGAATTTGATCAGTTGGGCACAATTCTTTCACTTTACAATAATTGGAGCGTGTCATCGTATTCACAAAAGTGTTTAAAGGGACCCGGCACCGGAAATTAATTAAGGCTCAGAAAACGCAGGTGTGATGTGCGATCTCAAAAATGTAAAAAAAAAAATAATTTTGAAAATTTTTCCTGAATTTTCCGCAATTTTCAAAGTTCAGGACCGGAGCCGGCTTATATACACCGGTACGTGGGAAAACACACCACCGGGGCACACCACATGTACCGGTCACGTTTTACAGCTATTTTTATTGATTTCCTACGGTATTCTATATATGTTTTGTACATATTCCGCATCAGATTATTGATTTGTGATTGTTCCCGACATGCATGCTTGGAATTAACACTAGATTAACCTGGAGAATGAATGTAAACACATGACGAGAGAAATGCTTTATTTCCGGAGAGTTTGCGATCAGACGAAGACTTTTCCGACACATAGGCGACACTCCGCACAACTGGAGCGGCTGCTCTGAGATAATCGCGGCATCATTAGGACTTGCCGTGAGCTGCAGCGCCATCAAATACCGAAGATGGCGCGTACGGTTTTCCCAACTACACTCTTCCGATGTGTGCCAGTAACTTTCCTAATTCAATGCGAATCAATATTCTGATACGAAATATGTAAAAAAAAACAAATGTAAAATACCGTAGGAAATCAATAAAAATGGCTGTAAAAAGCGACCGCTCCGGGTTTTCAGCGCAGCTTGTGCGCGCGATTTGTGTAGGGTAAGACGCGGCATGCGCCGCACCTTACACAAATCGCGCGTTCTCTTTGAAGGTCTCGAACGGAACAAGCCAGGTCCGGCAAAAAGTCCGGCGCGCGTCTTGTACAATCCCGCGCGCAGCTTGTGCAATTGGAATCGCGCGCACAAGCTGCGCTGAAAAACCGGAGCGGTACATGTGGTGTACCCCGGTGGTGTGTTTTCCCATGTACCGGTGTATATAAGCCGGCTCCGGTCCTGAACTTTGAAAATTGCGGAAAATTCAGGAAAAAATTTTAAAATTATTTTTTTCACATTTTTGATATCGCACAACACTCCTGCGTTTTCTGAGCCTTAATTAATTTCCGGTGCCGGGTCCCTTTAATGTTAACGTAAGAATAGTATAATTATACGGGAAAATGAAAGACTCTAACCTTCATAATGCGCACATTTTCTCGGAATTGGAACGTTCTCGCCACAGAATAACATGCAATTGAAACTCGAAGCGCACGAACACGATAGAGATTGAAAGCGAAAACGGAGAGGTAGAGCTGGAATATGAAGCGTATTATTTGATTGATTACTTTTCAGGGTGCACATTACACTATTCATTTGCACATTGCTCTTTATCACCTAGTAGTTACATCGTAATGTTCATGTCAGCCCCAGAAATTTTTCGGTTTGCTTCTCGATTCGGCCTATTTTTGGTACGGTAATTCAGTGAATGATTAGATATGCAGAATTGACAATCGGGCATGGGAAATTACGACAACAAAAAGAAATTAAATTCAAAATCACACACATAGGGTAATCTGAAAGACTTCTTAGACTGTACGATAGGCGGAAATACATTTTTTTTTTCGAAAAAAATAAGATTGATGTTAGAAAAAACGAACAATTCCGCCGATCACGACGGTGGAAATCAGATAGGCAACTCCCGATTCGAACCGCCAGAAGCCTGTAAAATTAGATTTCTCCATTTCAGACTATTTGCTCTTTTTCTGATGTTACTTTTGAGAACATGAACCCTTTGCTCATATTGGATTCAACGCACTAATACATGCCGCTTACAAAATAAAAATCCCGATGATTTTACAACGGCAGCCAGAATATTGACAAGCTCGATGAAGAAAAGTGCGACCATCGTTGAACGACCCTGTCGCTCGTACCTAAAGGAACTTACTTTACCTTAAGCAACTTACTAAGCGTATGCATAAGCCTAATCTTTTGCCTAAGTCACTATCGTATTATCATTATGAGTCTTTAGTTACTTATAATAAAGGTCAAAATGTAATGAGCACCTTACCATCTCCACAGTACGGTAGCTACCGTACGCTCCATTGCGAACGATCCAGGTCTGAAATGTAAATAATTGTAAATTTAAATAATTGTAATAATTGTAAATAATTGTAAATTGTAAATTGAAATGACTTTTTTTGCATCTCCTTTTGCATGATAAATGCATGTGCGTATTGCCGGGGGTATCCAGACTTTGGAATTATGGTAACTGAGTGAAGTGAAAGTGTGTTTCACTTCATCTACTATCTACTCCAGATGAAATACGGGGAATAGAGAAAAATAATCCTATTATTTAGTCGCAAATTTCTAATTATGAAAAAAATATATCATTAATAAAATGGCAGTAAACAAATTGTTACTTATTACTACTTGTGTGATTTTGACGAAAATAAGGCACGAAAGCTTACAAGCCAAGGAGATATCCGAATGTGGCATCTCGCGATATATTTGCTACTATTAGAATGTAGTCGTCATCTAAAAATATTTCATGAAATTAGTGACATTCTGACTTGTAATATATCGATTCTTCGGGGAAAATTGAAAATTACACAAACACAAGCAGATAGCAGATTTTCCTACATGCACCCATGTGTCAAACGAAGTACTTTATAGCAGATCAAATATATTCGAATTGTTTACCGTTTAATGGAACATCTAGCAGTTGATAATATAGCAGGACGAATCTTGCGATTGTTGTTACATAAAATGTAACCGAAATCAGCCGAACTTGGATGCGAAAGTTTCGATGGATCACGCCTGAATAAACAAATGTCAATAAGCAATTAACAAAAAAGATAACTAAGATAGTAATCTTAATTAAGAGCTCATAAAAACTTTCTAACCTGCATTGTAGACTGCTTCAGATACAAAGGGAATGCACACGAGACCAATTATCGACAGAACTGTCTGAGAGGATGGTTTTAAAGCAGTACGGTCAGAATTAGTAAGCATCCGGGGAAATTTTCAGTAAAATATGAAATATACGATCATAAGTTTTAAAAAAGGCCAACTTCTCACCTCTGTTGTAATAATGACGCTGAATACGGCCGGGGCGAGGGCAGTTCTATTTGAGTTGAGCATCACCAACCATGGCCGCGCCGACATGCTAATAAGCTATCTCTTTCTAAATACTAAAACGTTCCGGTGCTAAACACAGAAATGATGGCGCAAAAGCGCGCGAAAGCTAGTGAGTCAGACAGCATTGCACGCGATCTATCCGCATTTTACAGCAACTCCTGTTTTGAAACGCACGGTGCGCGCATGCACCACGGCTGTGCAGTGGACGTCCATCGCACGTGCAGTGTAGTGACTCTCTTCATTTCTTCCCTCTCTCGGCTGAGTATCAGCGCGGGCGAGAGAGCGAAGAACTGTAAGAGAGACGTGCGCACAACGTGCAAACGAAAACCGGAGAATAACGGCTTATTTGGCGCAAGTAACCACTGACAGCGAATGCAACTCATAGTTACGACAGCGTGCCTAGCAGCTGATAATGGCACGGTGACGGAAAACGGAACGAATGAGTAGTGTCTCGAAAAGCGTGAACAGGTGCGACACTCAATTACCGACCTTGTTTACCATACGCAATGCCTAATACTTCACCTCATACAAGCACACAAATAAACACACATGATTCTTAACCAGGCTTCGATAAATAACGAAACAACAGCTTGCGTAAGAGGCAAATTACACTCAGCTCTCTTAATTTCTCACATTCTGTCACTGCTGGAGCGGTACATTTGCTCTCTCTTATGCAACCCGTTGTTTCGTTAGTTCTCGATGTCTATTCTAAACCCCCACCCAAATTCGGTCGGTGATGCGCAGCGTGAGAGTTTCTCTCGATTTCACGCACTATCGTACGTTCGCCTAGAAGCCTTTTCAGAATGTCTGACTGGTCTACGAATAATGTGGATATAAATACTTTGTTCCGTGTTGCCCAAGATCCGACTACAAAAGCTGATAGACAGGTAGTAATAATAATGGTTTATCATAACAATCAGGAGAAGTGTAATTGTACTGCGATATATAATTAGGCATGTATACACGACGGCGCCATGCTCTAACAGGACGACAAAGTGACATACAACAAAAACATCTGTTATTATATTACTTCTATTAGTAATAGGAGCTCAGAGGCAAATAAGTTTACGACTTTAGACTTATGGGATGGTTAGCGACGACTTTCAAAGTCTAACCGACCCGCTCCCCTGCGCCTATTAGACTTTGAAGTCGTCGCAGGCCAGCTTAGACTGATTGAGTCGTAGACTTATTTCCCTGTGAGGGTATTGTTCGATAGCCAGAGAAGCCAAGAATGATCTGCGACTTGCCTTGATGTCGGGATACATCTGTATCGGTATCTGAATCTGTATCTGTATTCGACAGTAAGGAATGTACGACATTTCAGCATAAATATATCGCGATTCGGAGAAATAATGAAATAATGGGGAATAGTATTCGATGATCGGACAATAATATTTGAGAAGAGGTGGTACAAAGTAGAAGATGAGCGATGATTACGTAGTTGGAGTGTATTGTTTTCCCTAGCGCGGGTGAGTCAATACAAATAAACGAAAGCAAATATCTAGGCAATTATGGGCAAATTTGAATATGAAAAAGGATTAACTAATTCCGACGATATTCTAAAGGCAGTTTAGTAGTTAACACCTTCGACATCCGATTCAACTTGTATGCACTACATCTGTCATCGAAATCTTTAAACTATTGTGTAGAGAGAAGTCTATTGTAGTTTGGTGTAACTGATTCCAGGGTATTTAAACTCTGTGACAACATCGTTTAGAGAGATTCATCGGGAAGATGAGAGATCGTAGGATATCTGCGCTTTGCTAAAGCCCATCAGCGAACGGCGTGCTGCGAAATCCGCAAAGAGGCAACTGATCTTCCCGCAGTCCGAACCATCGGACTGCTGGGGGACGTCGAACTTCTGGAGACGCTGAAACTGAGACCTGTTCAGTGGCTCTTGGCGCTTGTCCATCAACTCGGCCTGCAATGCACACCACGGTTCGTTTGTATATTTTCCCCAATATATATATTCTAGGTAAGTGCCCAAAACGCATCTGACACGATAAACAGAGAAATCAGTAGAAGACAAATTCCAGAGAAGACGTTCCTTTCTGAAGGTGTCTGGCTGGCCAAGGAAGACAAGATAAGAGAAGACCAAGGAAGGTTCAAGGAGAAGAAGAGAAGAGAAGATAGACAGCAGTGCTAGTTATGTGGCGAGATAGGCGGTTGGGAAAGATGGGAGAGCGGGTGCGAGCTTCCTCCTGTTTTTTTAAAGAAAGATCGAGAAGGAGATTTGATTGGGCGCAATCATTAGAACGGCAAGAAACTCGTCTCTCCGAGGATATTTATCATACTGCAGGTGCAAATGAAGTAAAAGTGAAAGCTCTCGCGCTTATCTTCCGTTCGTTCCATCTCCTATTAGGTTTTTATCTCACCCGGCAGACAAGAATGAGTTGAGAACCAGATTGATCGTCAGCTCAGCCGCATAAATTCAAGAGCTGCTGCAAGGTCTTTGTTATCAGTTCGATGATGTTCCTGGTTACTCTAAGCTCACTGTTCTCTGCCACTGTCGTTTACGCCTGCGCACCAAGATGCACTCTCTACGCGCCCGCCGGACCGCCCGGTATGAATATATAATAATAATATAATCTAAAAATGATAATAATAATAATAAGTATAGCCCGGTCACGGCCGGTTAACGGCAGCGATCATGTCTCTGACATAGCACGCGCTCGCGTGGCGTCTACGCGTCGCGGTTTCATTCAAAAAGGTGTAACAAGGTTCCTTAACGGAACAATCGATTGTTTCCTCTGTTTTCTACGTTTTATTGATTTGTTTTGTCGATTCCGTGTTTTATTTGGGAACCAAACGCTAGCTCATTCAATGGGGAATGTTTGTATATGCTGTTGAACGCGCTTAAGCTGATAATTCAAAATTTATCACGCTTATCCGTAAACTCCCTGCCCATATTTTTCACTTTCTCCTCATATTTTCCTGATTCCCTTCTACTTTTTCCATTTCTTGTTGGAACCAAAAGATAGCCCATGCAATGGGGAACGTGCTGATATGGCGTTTCACAGGCGAAACAAACTGAATCAAAAGTCATCACGCTTTTCCGTAAACTCGTTGCCCATTTTTTCACGTTCTCATCATATTTTCCTGACTCCTTTCTATTATTTCCACTTCTGGTTGGAACGCAAAGATAGCCCATTCAATGGGGAACGTAATGATGTCACGTTTCATGGACAAAATCAAATGAGTCAAAAAGTATCATGCTTTTGCGTACGCTCGTTGATCATTTTTCATGTTCTAAACTTATGTTATTGCGGGTGTCCCTAAAGGGCGGCTACGGCCCATGCAAACGGCCCGGCGGCCCATGACCTAAAGGGCGGCCGGGCGGCCCTACGGCCCATATTTTAGAACTTTATTTAAATTAACGCTACTATCACAAATGGAGTTGTTTGAGCTTAGTTATGATGCACAATGCTGAGCACTATCATTCAGAGACATGAATTCATTATAACATCCGGTATTTCCGTCACAATTGTTTTACAGGCTACTCTTTGCAGATAGCTTCAATACACGGCTTTCTTCATCGTTACATGATCACTAGGCAATCTCTGTTAGTCAGATCGATGAATCCATAGATACAGGGGAATCTATGCTCGATTTTTCTCTGACAATTCGAATTGAATGTGAGATCGTTACATCATCACTAGGCAATCTCTGTCAGTCAGATCAATAAATCCATAGATTTTTGGAAGAAATACCATTTATAAAGTGAACGATGTGACATCGGAGATCAGAACCAAGGGCCTCTGATATTTTTTTTCTAGCTGGATCCCTGTCTGATTCCAGGAAATATACCGGGATCCAGGCTGCAATCTTCCCATTTGATACCGGGATCCAGGCTGGAATCTTCCCATTTGATACCGGATCCATGCTGGAAATTGTGCTATACCGGGATCCAGCCTGGAAATTACACCGGGATCCAGCCTGGAAACGCTCCCAGGCTGGATCCCTGTCTTATTCCAGCCTGGAAATGCATATTATACTGGGATCCAGCCTCGAAATAAATACCAGAGGCGGTCAAGGAATGAGTGATGCGTTGAAGAGGAAGAAGAGGCGAATCTTGGAGGAAAACGACATCGATAAAGTTCCACAAGGAACAATCATAAGTACTCGTGGTTTCGCGCATCTAAATTTGAAAGGTTGCGTATTTTAAATTGCTATCTCTGATTAGTAATTTTTTTAGACGTTTTTTCACGTGGTTATGGACAGCGACAATTTTGCTGATTCAACCTTGAGCAGTGTTAATCTGGATACACTAGCAAAAGTATGATATAAAATAAGTGGACACACGGTGGTATGTTTTTTTAGGGTCCCCCCCCCTCAAACATCCCGATCTGAGCACCACACGGAGATCCAATAAGACATACAGTAGCGGACAAAAGTTTACGGGCACTTTTTCTTTTTGATATAACTTTAGAACCCCAGAAAGGTCTGATGCGACATGATGGGGTCTTATGCGAAATCCATTGGAGATTAAGATGCAACTATTGGGGTAAGGCGAAATCTTTCGGTTATTGCGTCGTGATGACGCAATCGATGCACACTTTTTTGAAGTGCCATTATTCTTACATGGATTTTTCCCGACTCACCTAACTTTTAGGGTGTAGAGACATGCCTGGGGTATACCCATAAAAATTTTTTAAAGTTGCTGCGGTGCCGCTACTTGGCTGCAGCCAAGCTACAAATTGGAGACCGAAAAACCATATCTCGCCTTTTAGACATAGCCTAGACCCGACCAATGCACTAAAATGATCGCCGTCATGATTACTGATTATCCAGAGTGTATGATCACAGTAGGTCACCATTAGCCCTCAGGGCACGAAAAAATCACTTTTTCGCATTATTGTGGTCTGACGAAGGGGAAGTATATAGGACGTGCTCTAAAGATCTGGTTCGGGAGTGGATTCGGTTGAGAATCTATGGGAGAACCGATTCCTAGCTGCAATAAGCGTTTCCATTGGATTCCTGCGCGCGGCGATAGTTTTTCGGAAGGACACTGGTTTGACCACGCCCATTTTCTGCGATCATACTTTTGTTCGTATCTCGCCTCACAGCTAACGCAGAATGCTGGCAGACTCACCAATGGAATCAGGACAGGGAGGAAACGCTTATTGCAGCTAGGAATCGGTTCTCCCATAGATTCTCAACCGAATCCACTCCCGAACCAGATCTTTAGAGCACGTCCTATATACTTCCCCTTCGTCAGACCACAATAATGCGAAAAAGTGATTTTTTCGTGCCCTGAGGGCTAATGGTGACCTACTGTGATCATACACTCTGGATAATCAGTAATCATGACGGCGATCATTTTAGTGCATTGGTCGGGTCTAGGCTATGTCTAAAAGGCGAGATATGGTTTTTCGGTCTCCATTTTGTAGCTTGGCTGCAGCCAAGTAGCGGCACCGCAGCAACTTTAAAAAATTTTTATGGGTATACCCCAGGCATGTCTCTACACCCTAAAAGTTAGGTGAGTCGGGAAAAATCCATGTAAGAATAATGGCACTTCAAAAAAGTGTGCATCGATTGCGTCATCACGACGCAATAACCGAAAGATTTCGCCTTACCCCAATAGTTGCATCTTAATCTCCAATGGATTTCGCATAAGACCCCATCATGTCGCATCAGACCTTTCTGGGGTTCTAAAGTTATATCGAAAAGAAAAAGTGCCCGTAAACTTTTGTCCGCTACTGTATGTCTTATTGGATCTCCGTGTGGTGCTCAGATCGGGATGTTTGAGGGGGGGGGGACCCTAAAAAAACATACCACCGTGTGTCCACTTATTTTATATCATACTTTTGCTAGTGTATCCAGATTAACACTGCTCAAGGTTGAATCAGCAAAATTGTCGCTGTCCATAACCACGTGAAAAAACGTCTAAAAAATTACTAATCAGAGATAGCAATTTAAAATACGCAACCTTTCAAATTTAGATGCGCGAAACCACGAGTACTTATGATTGTTCCTTGTGGAACTTTATCGATGTCGTTTTCCTCCAAGATTCGCCTCTTCTTCCTCTTCAACGCATCACTCATTCCTTGACCGCCTCTGGTATTTATTTCGAGGCTGGATCCCAGTATAATATGCATTTCCAGGCTGGAATAAGACAGGGATCCAGCCTGGGAGCGTTTCCAGGCTGGATCCCGGTGTAATTTCCAGGCTGGATCCCGGTGTAATTTCCAGGCTGGATCCCGGTATAGCACAATTTCCAGCATGGATCCGGTATCAAATGGGAAGATTCCAGCCTGGATCCCGGTATCAAATGGGAAGATTGCAGCCTGGATCCCGGTATATTTCCTGGAATAAGACAGGGATCCAGCTAGAAAAAAAATATCAGAGGCCCTTGGTTCTGATCTCCGATGTCACATCGTTCACTTTATAAATGGTATTTCTTCCAAAAATCTATGGATTTATTGATCTGACTGACAGAGATTGCCTAGTGATGATGTAACGATCTCACATTCAATTCGAATTGTCAGAGAAAAATCGAGCATAGATTCCCCTGTATCTATGGATTCATCGATCTGACTAACAGAGATTGCCTAGTGATCATGTAACGATGAAGAAAGCCGTGTATTGAAGCTATCTGCAAAGAGTAGCCTGTAAAACAATTGTGACGGAAATACCGGATGTTATAATGAATTCATGTCTCTGAATGATAGTGCTTGGGCATCATAACTAAGCTCAAACAACTCCATTTGTGATAGTAGCGTTAATTTAAATAAAGTTCTAAAATATGGGCCGTAGGGCCGCCCGGCCGCCCTTTAGGTCATTGGCCGCCGGGCCGTTTGCATGGGCCGTAGCCTCCCTTTAGGGACACCCTGTTATTGCTTCCCTTCCACTATTTTTACTATTTTTTCATGTTTGCCACCTATTCATGAAACGTCGAATTGGTTACCACAATAGAAATTCGTGCTAATTGGTGGTTTTGCAGCCCGAGGCTGTTTCCGCAGCCATGTTTCTGTCGGGCCAGACAATGCTGCCCATGCAGCAACCGCAGCAGGTACCCGGCACCAGCAGCACCGCCAGCAACGACAGCTCTAGCTAGGTGAGAAACAGTTATTAATCGCACGCAGTGCAATTTTTAACTGTATTGCTGTCTTCGTTGTGTGTCCATCGTAATATGCACCACTTTAGCCTTGCGCCGCCTCGACGACGATTCCGAGCAAGGAAGCCGCACTACCAGCCTGCAATCCGTCGATGACCCCGATGCAAGTGATGTACACACAGGTCAGTGGGAAACGTCGGAAAAGCACACACAGTGTTTTTAATGCATGATCGTAGTGGTAATCGACGCCCTCATTTCAGATGCCACAGTACTACGGCATCCGAATGGCTACGAGGGACAGCCTCTGCAGCACGCTGGTTGCATGCAGCAGCTGCATCAGCCCATGATGCCCATGGTGTATCAAGATCCGACCACTGGCCAGATGATGCAGCAGCATCCGCAGCACATGCAGTACCAGCAGCAGCACATCAATAGGTGAGTCGTGGACCACGACTCGTGGTGTGGAAGGTGGTGCAGTGAGTGTTGTCAAGTGGACGATTAGTGACGTATTGCAGAATGATGTCGACTGATCCCGACATGATTCCTCCCAATCTGGAAGACATCGGAAATGCACTTTTTCTTGGGTTTTAAAAACATGATTTTATCCTGCACCATCGGTTGTTGTTCTTTTACTGTAGCTATATAACCTAGCTACCGTAATCCCCATTTTTGCAGCGGCATCCCTCTACGCCCGTGACGTCGCTTCAACGCCACGTGTCCCTATCGCCCACCAATCAGGTATACGGTAGTGGTGCTATAGTTTTGGGATACTGTAGAATCGGTTTTTGTGTTGTGTACCACTTATTTTCGAGCTAACCGAGGTTTTGTTCCAGAATGGAGGCCACATCCCCGCCCTGATGCCCTCGAACTACAAGACTCGCATGTGCACACAGTAGCTAGAGAAGCGGTACGGTAGCTCATTTTAAATTTGAATGGGCTGCAAAAACATTTTATAAATATTTCGTATCTTTTGTATTTCAGCTCGTGCTCGATGGCAACTTCGTGCAAGTTTGCCAATGGCAACGAGGAACTTCGCCTGCCCGAGCGAGTAAGTACTGAGTATCGATGAAAATTTGGCACCGTGCCAAGGCTACGCGTCAGTCCATGTGATTATTGATTTTTCCCAGAGCCCTTCCGTGCCATCAACAATACCAAGGTGTGCAAGAACTTCGAGCCCGGAGTAAGCAGACTGTGCGCGTATGCAGAGAGGTACGGTAGTTGGAAGGGAAGGGAGAGGAGTAGTGGGCTACTGTAGATAGCATTCTCAGATACTGTAAATTAGTAGATGGAAAGACAAATATGGTAGAATGATGACGTTTTGACATTCTATTTATTGTGTATGTAGGTGACAGTTGTTTCGTACGGTATGCTACAGTAGCTTGTAGGTTATGGTATCTCTTCATTAGGTTACGGTATCTCTTCTTCTTTGCAGAAGTGAGTACACCCTCCCAACGTACGGAGGGTACGGTGGCGCCGCTGAGCCCAAGTTCAACCGTCGCGTATCGATGTGCCACCTCAACACGCCCGAGCACTAGAGAATACGGTACTCTTCCTATTCCCCTCCTCTCGCATAGTTACAGTACTTCCTAGGATTATGCCCCTTCTCATTTCCTTTCGATTTTCGAGTAGCTGGGCCTTTATTCGAAAACCTTCTAGATCTACATTTACAGAGATGTTTGATCAAACAAAGTGACAATAGCGTTTTAGAGAGAAATTTGTACTACACCTGATCGAATAGCTTAGCATCATCTTATTGTATAACACCTCTCTTCGTAGATTTTATCGATATTCTAAATTTCATATGCACACTTCTTCATTTCATGTTGTACCGTTTCTTTATCTTGTTTCATCTGAATGTTTCATTGTCGCTCTTGTAATCCATCTATCCCGTGCACGCTTGTTTTTAAAAAAAATTCCCTTCCCATTTATTGTTCCCTGTTATTATTATTTCCTGTATTTGTCCCTTACGATGCATCATAAACTCCATTCTATCATCGCTCGCAGTTTCCTACAGTATAAACATACAAAAACACAATTTTAAATATAAGAAAGGTAGAAGGAGTACTGTAGAAATTGCATATGTGTCCCAAAGCTACATGAATTCGGACTAGGTAGGTAGTCTTACGGTAGTTTCTCAAAACGGCTTGTTTGCATAGTTGAGTGAAAAGGCGATCCGCACTGGAGCCGAGTTTGCCAGCGCAGGCAAACCCGGCTCGCGTACAGCGCGCGTTTTCACTAGCCTATGTAAACAACCAGAGAACAGCCCGCGAGACGAAGGGGGCGGAGACTCGAGAGGGAGCATACGTCACAAAGGGGGCGGAGCCTGGGGGAGGGAGAGAGCGGCTCGCGTGCGTGCGTTTCTGGAGTGCCCGTAACGGGCCGTGCGGTATGATAATAATGAGGTACGTCACGGTAACGTGTTTTCCATCTCACGAAAAGTACTGCTCTGATCTGGGTTATCACAAGTGTTTATTAACATTAAAAATAAGCAATGCAATATTTGCAGCTCCTCCTGAATGCGTGGTCCCAAGCCCGTGGGACCTTACAGAATGCAATGCAAAGGTTAAACCGAAGGTGGGTGAACATTTAAAATTAACACATTTTCTTAATATTTGAAATAAATGAATCCTTTCACTCTCCGACGAATCCTTTCACTCTCCGACTAGGATTGAAATATACCTTGATCGTGAGCATGTAATTTTGATTATAACCATAATATCTGATAGCAATGTGTTTCTTCTCGCAGAAATGTCATGCTGCAAAACTTTCCGCGACCGAGTTGAAGTGCAGCTCTCCCACACATGTGCTCGCATCCTTTGTGAGCTATAGTTTATTGGGCCAATAATAGTTTTTTTGCGAATAACTAAAAAATAACGCCGCAACACATTTGCGTTTTTTTCGAAAGCTCTCTTTTCAGATCACTGGAACATCTACCTGGAGTGAAAACCCGTCAGTCACATACAGTTGCGGTCTCATAGACGGCAAGGGAGCAAAATGAGTATGCCTATCGTGAACAGCACCCTCGATAACCTCAAATGACAGAGTTACAGAAAATCGACTTTTTTTACTGTGCCGGCCCATGCCAGATCTGCTCGATTCTTACACAAACAGCGTCATATGATAATAGACCAGAATTGCTTTAAAATTTTACAAAATTTAAATCACCAAATCCATGGCCAAGTGGGTTACGCGCTGGACTAGCAATCCGACCGACGCAGGTTCGACCCCCGCCGCGGGCAAACCTTTTGCCGCATTTTTCGCGAGCGTCAGAAACCGTTCTAACACGTTTTTGAGTTTCGTGAAACACGTTTTCACCTGTTTTGCCGAGTTTTAACATGAAAAATCGAAAATTTCGAAAAGTTCCAAAATGATTCAGAAAGCGTAGGGGATCACTAAAAAAGTGTTTTGCGATGTCGGAAACGTGTCTGAACGTGTTCTAACGCGTTTTAACGTGAAAACGTTTAACGTTTTAACGTTTTTTCGATCGCTCTCTACCTCACGAGCCTTTTGCAACGAAATAAGCCAGTACTTTTTGTAGCGATTAACACTCCCTAATATACGCCGGCTTCTGAGCTCCCCCTGGACCGAACTTGGAGCATGCTACCGAGCTTCCCCTGGACTGAACCTGGAGCCAGCTGCAAAGCTCCCCTCTGGACCGAATTTGGAGCCGGCTACCGAACTCCACCTGGACCGAACCTGGAGCCGGCTACAGGGCGCCCCCTGGACCGTACCTGGAGCCACCTATCGAGCTCCCCCTGGACCGAACCCGCACCCAGAACTATGCATAGAGCGTAGTGTACGCATAGAGCGTAGTGTACGCATAGAGCGTAGTGCATTTAACCTCAATACAACCCCGCTAGTTTCATCAAGTCCTGATAACAGACATGAAGCCTAGAACATCGAGGAAAATTTAAAGTTTGACTCATTCGTGGTACACCATCTTTAATTAATCTTCGGTTGTTATACTTGATTATCCCATTAATGTTAGCACTCGTCTGCTTAAGTTGTATTCAACACAGCACAATGGAAATTTTTAAAAAATAATACAAAATATATTTTTAACAATATTGGACATGAATTACAATTTTTTTGCGATTTCAATTTTCTAAACCAGCTTCATTTCACAGTTGGACCCCTCTCAATTGTCTTCAAAACCATTCACTGTCAGGAAACTCTCAATTTAGTCCTCGGACCTCTCAATCACCATGGGACCTCTTAATCTTTTTCGGACCCATCAGTCAAAATGGGACCTCTTAATTAAATTGGGACCTCTAAATCTTACCCGGACCTCTTAATTTTTTTAGGACGTTGTAATTTTCAAAGGACCTTTTTGTCACCAAAGGACATTTTTATTGGAACAGAGCCGATCCGGGAAAGGCATTTTATTTTGTTTAAAGTAACATATTTTTCACTATCTTGTTCCTCTGATCATTACAAAAATCATGAGGCTGAGAGACGGTAGGGAAAGAAAGCTATCAGTGGAAAATGCCTACTGGTCATGCCCAATAAGGGACCGGCGTTCCTCCTCTACAGTAAGAAGGCAAAGCATCCATCAAACAACGCGTTTTTTCCTCGCGCTGCGTTGAATCTCATTTTTAAAGTGCTTATTCCTCGATACACAGCACAGAAAATGGTTTGTTTTTTCTACTTCTCAATTTTATTTTTATTTTTAAGGCAACCGTATTGAGCGTTTTTGCCGAATTATCAAAAGTGAAACATATTATTTCAGCGCATCGCCAGATTTCGGTCATTTGTTAGCCGCATTCGATCCCGTCCCAACTCGAGGTTCAATGTTGCGCCAAGTGATCCGGTCGAGGACGAGGAGGAATCATCAATGCCGCAACTTCCAGCGGATATCATCAGAAAGATCATCGCCTACCGGCCTGACTGCATCAAGCAGTTCAAACTTGTGAGTTCAAAAGTGGAGCAACAGGCTTTCTTTCTAATTTGACAAGGTCATCTCAAAGGTCTGACAAGGTCAAGGTGACAAGGTCTGACAAGGTCAAGGTCTGACAAGGTCAAGGTCTAATGGGGCATCTGTGCTTCTACCCTGAATACAAAAATCTTTTAATATGTCAATTTCAGACTTCTAAATTGTTCTACAATCTGGTGCGGGAGTATCTCGAAGATCGCCGAAACATGCCGGCTTTGCACAAGTTGAAATTTAAAAAGGTCTGTTTAAATCCGATTCTATCGATTCCAAAATTCGCAAGAGGATTATTTCCATGAACAGATTGGTTTCATTGTGAGTAAGACGACGTCAAACATTACACCCAGAATGAATATACTTACTCTCTCTCTCTCTCTCTCTCTCTCTTACTATTGAGTATATTCTATACTAAGATGAGACACCGAGTATATGATATACTCAATATTGAACATATTCTCTCGTTTTCGCACGCTCTCTCGACGCGCGAATATACTCAATATTGAGTATATCATATACTCGGTGTCTCATCTTAGTATATGAGCCCGTTTGCGATAGAGTCGGACAAATCACAACGGGCGCCGGACAGAAGAAAATATGAAATGTGAGATAAACATCATTTTCGGCACTTTCGATGGTGCTGATCACGATCCAGTATATGTCATGTTTCATAAATTACTCTCCGACAAGATATGCTAATTCAAACATTTAGCTAAGCTCACGATTATTAGCCATTTCTCTCAACTATCTCTCACCAATCTTGTCATAACTCGTAGAATAAGATCTTGATGTGTTGCTATTTACACCAGCAACAAGTTGACGTATTCAGAAATATAAATTTGCATATTTCTGGGCGGAAGTGAATTAATATCTCAAGTAGTTCTGATTAGAGAGGAATGAAATTCACATGGTATGTGGAGGACACTTCCAGTGATCTACCTTTTTTTTTTTTGGGAACTCAAATCCGTCGGCAAGTCAAGTTATGAATTTTTAAGTGAGAGGAACTTGAACAAAATTCCCTATTTCGACCGACCGCTCTCGCGAATTGCAGTGTCTAAGGGATTAAATGTATGATAATGCTGCATTCTTGGAGGAAAGGATCTCATTTTCAACAAGATCCTCTCACTCAAAAAATCATAACTCGACTTGCCGACGGATTTGAAAGCCCAAACTTAAAAGGTAGATCACTGGAAGTGTCCTCCACATACCATGTGAATTTCATGCCTCTCTAATCAGAACTACTTGAGATAATAATTCACTTCCGCCCAGAAATATGCAAATTTATATTTATGAAGACATCAACTTGTTGCTAGTGTAAATAGCAACACATCAAGATCTTATTCTACGAGTTATGACAAGATTGGTGAGAGATATGTAGTTGAGAGAAATTTCTAATAATCGTGAGCGTAGCTAAATGTTTGAATTAGCATATTTTGTCGGAGAGTAATTTATGAACAATGACACATACTGGATCGTGATCAGCACCATCAAAAGTGCCGAAAATGATGTTTATCTCACATTTCCTTTTTTTGCTGTCCGAAGATTGTTCGACTCTATCGCAAGCGGCCTCATATTCATTCTCTGTGTATGATTATAGTTGATTCGAAAACTTGTTTGGTGTATGCTTAGCGACTAATAGCGTCATCCCGAGCTCCCCGCCAACCTCACAACTTATTAAAAATAAAACGGATAAATAACTAGTTTTTCAGCCTTTCAAACTATATTGATGCATCTTTCACAATAGTGAGCTATATTTCAGATGGCCGGAGGTGGAATCACGATAACATTTGAAGTACAGAGCATCTATATTCATTTCTATCCAAGATTGCAAGCCAGAAATCCGAAATATGTGGAGAAAATGAATGGCGTAAATAAAGTGAGCATTTTACCATGTGAAGCTTTTTTAGTCGCTGGGAGGAGAGTGAATGTAATATTACAGACTTACAAATTGTATTTCTCCGTACTAACCAGTGACGAGAAGATGTTCAATGACCTACGAATGTCCACTAGTCTCAATGTGAATCATGTCGAGTTCGTAAGAATGGGCGATAGTGAGGGAACGGCTCGAAATATCGCACGGAATCTGCTGAAAGACGTCGACGTTCCGCGATTCACCTACAAATACTTAAAATTCAAGCAGAAAGAGAGGTGAGAGGGTATTCTAAAATTTAAAAAAAAATTAAAATCCATTGAAGTGAACCGCTGAGATATATATTAATGAATTATATTTATGAGTGATTATATTTATATTATATTTAAATTTAAATGTATATTTAAAATATATATTATAGTGAACGGATCGTCGCAGACATTGGAACCTACGGAGTGAGCAAATTGGAGATCCATGTGAAAAATGTGGAATTGAGCGATCCCCGTAAGTACTGTATTTCAACAACGATAACGAGAATGAATTTTAATTAAAGAATGAATTTTAATTAAAGAATGAATTTTAATTAATTAAAGTTATAACTGTAAAAATACAAATGCAGCTTTTCAGACAGCTAATTAGAGAATGAATTTTAATTAATTAAAGTTATAACTGTAAAAATACAAATGCAGCTTTTCAGACAGCTAATTAGAGAATGAATTTTAATTAATTAAAATTATAACGGAAAAATACAAATGCAGCTTTTCAGACAGCTTCCTCATGTTTCTTACTGGATTAGTCGATGCCATCGGCATTCATCAGCATGCAAACTTTAAGAGCAACTATTTCTTTGGAATGAGAAATGTCGTGTTTGACACGTTGATTCGGAAAATGTTCAATCGACAAGCCAGTAAGATCCGGATCATTTGCCCGTTTTATCCAGCCTACCCAACGGCACGATCGGTCGCGAGCTTGGCACGGGTGAGATCTCACAATTTTAAAATGATACGTTCATGAAGTGGACTACTGGTTATGTACTCTATTTCTATACCTCGGCTTGTCTCTCGCTTTCGCATGATCTCTCGCAGCCGCATCTGTTGGTCTTAAGGTCATTTCCATTTCCTTAATAGCAGAATAGATCAGATTCGAAATTGGTTCCTGTACCTCAGACTGGTCCAAAAACCACACTACATAATTTCATAGATGAAGAGGCTGTGATCTGTGCAAAGGCAAATACTTATGTAAAAAATCAATAATTACAAAGCCAAGGCTAACTAATTGATAACTGCAGCAACTGCGGCAGATCAACAAAAATGCGATCTGGCTGGAAACGACTACTGGATGGTCGCCATTCGAGTTTGTTGATGCGAACTTGTACAACTTCAATATTCAAGGTTGGCGAAACTTCCAGAATCGCAATTGAATAAGCTCATCAATGCAATGCAATTTTAAATTTATATAAAATAGAAAATTAAAAAAATATATATATATAGTTTGTGTGATGACGAAATTGGGTGAGAAGAGCCGAATTGATTTGATAAGATGTTTCGGGCAAAACAAAGGCTATTCTTTTGTAGCGATCGGAGACAGGAAGGGTGGCAGTCTCACACTGCGCCATACAAGCAGACAAGATGAAGAGTTCTAATCCTGCGAGAATTTTATGAAATATCATACATTCAACCGTTTTTTTTATGAATTTGTGCGTCTTGGCAATCAAAAAAATGTTGTTAATTGTTCACCATAATGTGGCATATGAAATGTGTTTTCAACCCATTTTACAAATCCATGCAAGTCTTCGATAAAGGAAATATATGTATATTTTTAAGAGACGTGATCGGTAAGACTCGACCATATTCGACCCTGCCCGGAAACGTTGAGCTAGCAATGAGAGCCGGGCGTCCATACTCGAGTATATATCACAGGTATTCTGAGAGATGGCACCTGCGACTTTACAAAAAAAATCAAAATGGCCTGATTCCTCCGTAACTAAGATAATTTGATCACCACACTACAACAACTATTTCGCAATATTGTTTGGAGCCGTAAACTTGATGAGGCCTAAAAGCCGGTTCTCCAAAGATTGAAATTTCAAAAATATGTATCTTTTTTTAAAGTTGTCGAAAAATCTTGTACAAAAAAAAAAGAACCGCCATGAGAAGACGAATAAAATATCTGTTGGAACTGAATGCGCTAAGTGAGGGTAATGTTATGAAAATTTAAAAAAAAAGATTTTGAGATTCAAAAACGAAAAATTCTGAAAAACTTTTCTATAAGTTCAAGCTATTTTACGACGGAATCTGATTCTAAATCAATTTTTACCCCTAGAGCCGCAAAATTGGAAAAATCGATGTAGGTATTTTTTCAGAAGCCTCGTTTAAAGTCGAAAATGCCCTATGAAATGGTCACAAGTTGAAAAAATCGAGAAAAAAAATTTCTCCCAGATAGCAACCAAACATTGCTTATGTTGATTTATGAACTTTATATTTAATTTAAAGAGGTTTCCAAACGATATTAACTTTCTTAATGCTCACAAATGAACTTACGTTTCAACGGTTCAAATAGGTGTGGAATATTAATATATATATATGTATATATATATATCAGACACTATCTGAGAAGCTCGAGATTCGGCCGCACAAGGACACCTAACCTATGCTGAAAATATCTCCATATAGTAAACTTGTGGCGTAGAAACCGAAAATCGACCTTAGAAGTGTTGATTCTCAAACCCGGCTGAGATATGCCACTGGGTATGAAAAAACGGCATTCGTGCTCAAATTTTGTTATTTATTAATATAAATATTTCCCCTTAGATAGTTGGTGTTTGCAACGTTCTACAGGCATCTGAAAAAATAAAATGCAATATATAACCCGAAAATGAATATTTTGTATATATGAAATTCGATTGACGGTCTATACTGTCAGATTGGTCCCTAATATTGCATCAATCGTTCAAATGATATTTTTTTTTAATTTGTAGCTGCTTTATTGACCAAAATTCGGTCAGGCAGGATTACTATAAAAATGATCGAAATCCCAAAAAAATATTTTTTTGAAATTTTTAAAAATTTGCAATGGTATGGTATTTTTTGCCCCTAAAACTGCGAAATGAACAAAAATTCAAATGAAGAACAAGTAACTTATCCTATAACAGATTCAAGATTGGGGCAGATTTAGATAAAGAACCAGGAGTGAAGAAAACTTTGCAGATAAACAATTACTAGAACATGAGGGAGATTGCTTCTTACGAGGGGTTCCGGTTTTTTCTATTTGTTTTTTCCTATGAAGTAGGGTTGTCTAAACGGAATACGGAACGGCGCATACTCATTTCCCCCACTCCTTCAATCCGTTTAGCGGCTGCTCGGCCTCATTATGTATGCGGGTGAGTGAGTATTACGGAACGCCGTTATCCCCATTCCACCGGTTTCGCTCTCCACTGAGCGGTCAGTTATTTGATTCCGCACCCTATATCTCTGATTATCTTGCGCACGAAGTGGATCCTGTTAACTGTCCACTTAGTATAGTGGTTGTGAGTTTGCCTCGTGGTCGCTATGTCCCGGGTTCAATGCCCGTGAACTATTTTTGTCAATTTCTCGAAAACAGTCTATAAAGTACCGTATTTATGAGGAAACTAATCCGCCATGAGAAAACAATATTAGCAGTCACCGAAATGGGATATTCTTGCCTTAACATGGCCATAAAATTGAAAGAATTAAAGCTTTTTGGGAATAAAATATATATGTTAAAAATTCTATTTCTAATATATTTAATAAATTCAGTAATTTTGTATTAGTCTTTAATCATTTGTTCCAATAGTTAGAAATCAATCGTTGGTCCAGAAAATACGATTTTCATTACGGCATTCCGTAATCATACGGCGAGCCGAATGACAAAAGGCCGAGACGACCGCATTCCGGAATAGCGCTAAACATAGAATGAGAGGGGAAATCAAAACGGCAAACCGGTTTGAAATCCGTTTAGACAACCCCAATATGAAGTGAAAAATTCGATATTTTTAAATAAAAGGAAATTTCAGTCCATCAAGAATGCTAAAACCGCTATGCTAAAAACCGTCGCCTATTTCCGAAAAGACAGAAAGTTATTTATTTTGGTCAGATGATCCGATTTTGCTACAAAAAGAGGAATTTGGGGGTTGTGACCACTCCCGGACTCAATGCGCACAACCACATTTCGTGATAATGCCTAGTTTTTGAGATTCGAATTGTGGTGTATTCCCTACCGCAACCCGCTGTGGAGAAAAGGCGAAACTTTGAAAATTCATAACTAATTTCTAAAAAATCGCAAAAAGCGGTTTTTAGCATTCTTGATGGACTGAAATTTTCTTTTATTTAAACATATCAAATTTTTCACTTCATAGGAAAAAACAAATAGAAAAAAATCTTTAATTAAATATTCAAGACCGGAACCCCTCGTAAGAAGCAATCTCCCTCATGTTCTAGTAATTGTTTATCTGCAAAGTTTTCTTCACTCCTGGTTCTTTAACTAAATCTGCCCCGATCTTGAATCTATTATAGGATAAGTTACTTGTTCTTCATTTGAATTTTTGTTCATTTCGCAGTTTTAGAGGCAAAAAATACCATACATTGCAAATTTTTGAAAATGTCAAAAAAAATATTTTTTTTGGGATTTCGATCATTTTTATAGTAATCCTGCCTGACCGAATTTTGGTCAATAAAGAAGCTACAAATTAAAAAAAAATATCTTTTGAACGATTGATGCAATATTAGGGACCAATCTGACAGTATAGACCGTCAATCGAATTTCATATATACAAAATATTCATTTTCGGGTTATATATTGCATTTTATTTTTTCAGATGCCTGTAGAACGTTGCAAACACCAATTATCTAAGGGGAAATATTTATATTAATAAATAACAAATTTTGAGCACGAATGACAAAGATACGGTGAAAAATGGTGTGGTTTGGATATTCACTTTTCGTATAAGTACGCTATTGGGGCTCTTTCGACGAATTTTTAAAAATAGTACCTGTAAGTGAAATCGGGCTCAAAAATTTGCGCTAAGATAACTTTTCGCGTAGAATCGAATAAGCAACAAGAGAAATGCACTGGAATACATTAAAAATATTTTATATTTTTTTCAAACTTTCAAAAAATTCTAACTTTTTTCAAATGATAGTTAGAAAGAAATGTTCGACAGCTAAAATGCTTCTTTTCCGATGAGCTTTCATAATATATAGCTATGTAAGGGGTTCTGACGCTTCGTTCTCGAAATATGTTTTTGCCGTTTTTTCATACCCAGTGGCATATCTCAGCCGGGTTTGAGAATCAGCACTTCTAAGGTCGATTTTCGGTTTCTACGCCACAAGTTTACTATATGGTGATATTTTCAGCATAGGTTAGGTGTCCTTGTACGGCCACTGTTGACAGAAACTCGATCCTCTCAGATAGTCTCTGATATATATATATATATATATATATATATATATATATATATATATATATATATCCGAACGAAGTGTACGTGGCATATAACCTCTGATTTCATAATCACTGTACATCCCAAGATGTTTGCAACTCATTTAAGACATTTTGGAAGTTAAAAATTTTCTCGATTTTTTCGACTTGTGACCATTTCATAGGGCATTTTCGAATTTAAACGAGGCTTCTGAAAAAATACCTTTATCGATTTTTCCAATTTTGCGGCTCTAGGGGTAAAAATTGATTTAGAATCAGATTCCGTCGTGAAATAGCTTGATCTTATAGAAAAGTTTTTTCAGAATTTTTCGTTTTTGAATCTCAAAATCTTTTTTTCGAAATTTTCATAACATTACCCTCACTTCGTCTTATCATGACGGTTCTTTTTGTTTTTCGAACAAGGTTTTTCGACAACTTTAAAAAAAGATACATATTTTTGAAATTTCAATCTTTGGAGAACCGGCTTTTAGGCCTCATCAAGTTTACGGCTCCAAACAATATTGCGAAATAGTTGTTGTAGTGTGGTGATCAAATGATCTTAGTTGCGGAGGAATCAGGCCATTTTGATTTTTTTTGTAAAGGAGTTTCTCGTTTTCATGCAATCTCTCAGAATACCTGTGATATAGTACCTTAAGCCCGCATTACACAAAACGACCCTTATTTCCTGGTACTGCATCTGGGCTAGAAGAAATATAAATTTTAGTGAAAAATGATGAAAAATTAAAATTTCTCAACTTGTGAAGATAGACACACATATTCCGTATGCCGTACCGATGCTAACAGCAAAAACACGTCGCCATGAAAATAAACAAAAAAATTCAATTATTCTTTGTTTATTTTCTGATGACTAACAACTATTATTTTTATGATACCGCTGCTCTCTTTAAGATCTCATAGAACCCACTATGAAAAGATGTTTGTTTGAAAAACTATTCTAATCTGCAACATTCTTCACATTCTGCTGCTCTCAATAGATGTACAAAAATATTTATTCATACAATTTGAGCCATTACATAATATAAGGAAACTCATATAATAATCTTAATGGGGGAATTTCTTTTTAGATCAATTCTTCATTGAGTGATTTTATTAGATGGCTAAAATCAGTTGAAGAGGGAAATAATGTGTTATCTACATAAGGAATTAGTTAGATAGTGATGAATTACAGCCATTTCACGATGACACAATTTATTGTGCCCCAACGCGTCTGACCCGATAAATCTGATCCAACCCTTCATGTACTCGTATGACTATAATTCAGCACTCTAACTAAATGGCGAAAATCAGATGGGTAAATCACAAACAGTGGGAGAGCGGAATCAATCTCGCCTTGAAATGTGTTGCTCCATTTTCTTTTACGCCCTGCAAGAAAAATAAATTTCAATAATTCACAAATCTTCCTAATTTTACAATCAAAATAATATACGAGATAAGAGAATGCGTCAATTACAAATTCGCAAACACTCCTCCAAAATAATAATATGCTCCGCGCCTAAACGACTGATATGGCTGCGAAAGATTATGACAAAGCGAAAGAAGCGGCGAAGTACAGAAAGAGAGTCACACACCAGTAGTCCATTTCATGAAGGTTTCATGATCTTTTTTTTAAATTGTAATATCCCACCTCGGCACTGTACACAGAGCGCGAACTCTCTAACATGTGCCTCTCTAGAGAATTCGATTATCTTATATTCAAGAGAGTCCGCTCTCCGCTCTCTTCAATTCATGCACTATCTCGCTCAACTATCTAAGAGTTCGTTCTCTAGAGAGGCACATGTTAGAGAGTTCGCGCTCTGTGTAGTGAGTGTAGAAGCCTGACAAGACGATGGACGGAAGCGTATAGGCGATTGCTGGCCATCCGCATCCATGATTTATCGGCACGTAGAATTTCAGTATCTGAATAATTAAATACTAATTTTGCACTTAAAGGGAGTTTGCAGCCAAAAAATCATAATTTTATATTCTTTTAATTTTATTTTTATTCAAAAGAGCTGAAAATTTCAAGAATAACTGTGAAAACCGCATATTTTTATGATTTTTTGAAATTAATTATGAATTTTCTAAAAATCGTGTTTCAAAGGTACTGTAGCTCCTGCATCCTCAAAACTTACGCTGTTTAGCGGCTGCAAAAGTTTAAAAAAGGCCTTAGCAAAGTGAAAATAAGTGTTTTTGCAATCGATTAGACTGTTGTGGGTATTTGTGACGACGAATCAGTAGAAAAAAAACGCAAAAATATTACGGCATCATCTCTTTTGAAATTCTACAGCCGCTAAACAGCGTAAGTCCGCGGATGCGAGAGCTACCGTATCCCTAAATTTTACCATCTTTGAAAATTCATAATTAATTTATAAAAAATCGTAAAAATATGCGGTTTTGACAGTTATTCTTAGAATTTTCTGAATTTTAAAATAAAAATAACTTATTTTTCGATGCCGTATCCCTTTAATTTTGAAAATCACATACTGGCTTTGACAAATATTAAATAAATTAGAGAAACAATGAGAGGAAGTTCATTTAGAAAATATTTTTGGATTGTTTTATATGACTTTATACAACAAAATAATCTTAAATTATTTTTTAAACACATTATTCCAAACATACAGACCAGGGTTGGAGCGAGAGCGTGTGCAAAAGTGAAAGGGTCTCTCTCGATTTCACACGCTCTCTCACTCCAAAGGCCTTTCTGGAAGGTTGATCGGCCTGTGGAATGATGTGTAAAAAAACAAATGGGGAAACGAACGTTGCTCAGGTGGATGGCGCAAGCGAAGAGTGCCGGATGCGAGGGCGCGCTAAGGAGAAGGAAGTCGACAAAGAACCATATTACCTGAGATTTTTTTAAATCTTTTTAAAATCTTTTTTAAAAATTTTTTTAAAATCCGTACTCTCCTTACAGAAATCGCGAGAAATGAATATTTCTAGCATTTCCCTTGTTCCATTTAAAAAATGAGACGATTCAGAAAATAATTTTAAAATTACCGTAACGATACTGCCAAGACCGCAAGCATTGATGCACAAGTACACATCGAAACAAATGAAGGCCAAAAGCAGGATCTAAAAATTCGTCCAAAATTTGGTTAAAGTATGGTAAAAAAAGACGAACGATGCAGAGCCCTTGCTAATTGAAAGCAAATGTTTTCCGCTACACTCGCTCGCTACAAGGCTAATCAAAATAAGGATTATCGAGAAAATCGCACCTCGAATATCGCTGTCTGCTTTACACTCTCCTCTTCTTTTAATCCTTCTATTTCTTGAGAGGGAGGGCTTCGAGGAGGAAAAATCGATTCATTGCCCCTCTTGAGCTCACAAATCTTCATCACCATTGCGTCGTTTTGCTCTTTTAGATTGGTAATCTGGCACGAATTGATCAATATTTCTATTAAATCGCTTACAGAAGAAAGTTACTAAGAAGTAAATTTCATTCCTGATCAGAAATTCTCACACAGTGCGCGATGTCTTCAACTTCTCTTACTCTGGACATTCCTGCTGAAAGAGCGTTGCAAATCGAGAGAGTGGGCGAGAGAGATTGAGAGACGATCTCTCATTTTCCGTGCTCTCTCAACTGGAGGCAACCAGAGTAAGGGAAGTTGGAGACTTCCCGCTCTGAGCAGGGACGCATATTATAAATTCACAAATGCTCGTCCAATATAATAAAACGTTCCGCTTATCAACAACGAGGGCGAGAGAGCGTGCAAAAACGAGAGGAGCAGACAGTAGCCACACCACAGGTAGTACTTGAAGTGGAACGTAGTATTTTAAAATTGTAATACCATCGTTTCCTGGTCAGTGATACGCTGATCGAGACACTTTCTCCTCTCCTCGAAGTCCTGCCTCTCATAGCTCAGTTTCCTCTCCAATTCGCAGGCCTGCAACATAAAAAATTTTTTTCGCGACCCAATTCGGGTTTACGAAAACAATTAGATGCAAATGCAAAGGGGGAGAGACGAGGCCTCAAATTTTCCAATGTCTGCTGATTCTTGTATAATAGATATCTGATGCGATGTTAAAAATGGAGGAAAAGATCAGAGATGTGATCTTTTGTCTGTTAAAAATTCCAACCAAAAGATCGCAAAAGATCGAATATTTGAATTCCCGCACTCTATGTTTTTATCGATTATCTCGGCTCCCAGAAAAGGTAGAGACTCAATTTTTGGATCATTTGTTCCAAATAGGAATGTCGATAGTCACCTAACGTTTCAACATTCTAGAACCACTGGGAATCGAGATATACGCAAAAATCGATAAATGCGGGAATTCGAATTTGAGATCTTTTCTATCTTTTGGTCGTGCATTTTTTAACAGGCAGATCTCAACATTTAGGATCTTTTTGAAGTTTTTTAACGCCACATGACCGCGATTTTAGATCTACTGAAAAACAAAACGCTGTCATTTTCGCACACTCCGTAACAGTACATTTTTAGACTTTCGCTAAGGGTGTAAGTTCTATCTTTCTAGGTGCTTACCGTTTCCTCCATCTCCGCTTTCCTTGCCTCGATGTCCGATGTATGTCTCTCGATCGCAGCGATAGCCAATGATATTATCTCCATTTCCTTTGCAGCTTTCGACGCTGCCACCTCTTTTTCACTAATAACCTCTTGGTATTTGTGAATCTGCGAAGTGAACCATGTTGATTTGCTCGCTTCATTCGAATTGCGAGCCCATTCCTCTTCATATCTCGGAGAATAAATTTTAGAAAAAAAAGTCATTGTTGAGGACACAGACACTAGACTGTAAGTCAACGTTACTAGGAATAAGAGAAAGAATAGTTACCCTAGTGAATCGAAATAATTGAATGGTTCTTTCTGACCTTTTCATCCATTCTCTCCTTTAGATCAGTCATTTCGTCGGTTAACTTCTCGATGGTTTCACTGGCCGAAACTGCTGCTGCTTCCATCTCACGGCGGCTGTCGTCGTTCTTCCGTATCTAATACACAACAACAATTCTTCAAAAGTTATTTGTCAGTGTTGTTTAGTGTTTATTTGTAGCCTAGTTATCATCTCAAGATGCACCACACTTTTAACATTGTTATCATGAATAATCACACAGAGAGAAATCCAACTAAGAACAGGCACTCAAGTTGGCCCGCCTACTAATATGTAAGTAGGGCCAGCTCATATATAAGCTGCGCATACTTTCATATTAGTAGGCGGGTCAACTTGAGTGCCTGTTCTTAGTAGGATTTCACTGTGTGCATGATCAGAATAACCGTGTACTTTAATATCCACCAGGTTCAAAACACACTAATGTGTGCACATACAATATCTGCCCGCTGCTCCATCTCCTTTTGCTGTCTCTCAATCAGTTGTCGATTCTCTTCGGCCGTTCGCTGTAGCTCGTGGATGGTCTTGTACGCGCCCACGAGTTCTTTCTGCTTCTCGACCATCTGCAGTAGTTATACCTACTAGAGTTCAAGGTATATTATTAATTTGTTTCAATTTGTTTTCCTCTCCTGCCTGACAGCCGTAATCACTTGTCGCTTGAACATTGTTTGATAATTTCTGGCGCACCCTTGCATGGTTTACCTCAAGGGATATGCATTTTAAGTATACCTGTTCCCTGAGGGTGAGTGGGGGCGGAGGAGGTGGTTCGTCTCGGTCCCTAGCTCGCTCGACATCCACTTCGTACAGAGCCTGCGCCAAGCTGTCCACGTCGTCAATCCGCGTTTTTAGAATTTCAGCTGAAATATTATTCAAATTTCTATTAACGAAAAGACTACCATTGAAAACACAAATACGCCATCCACTATTGTGAGGCTTCGTACACCTCAAGCATCTAAGTGGTACATCGGCTGTTCCCACTATTCTAGGGTCTGCATTTTGAATCTTCGTTGACCGGTCGAGCTCATTTTTAAGAGAAAAGTGAATTTTAAACAACAAAACTCTTAAAAGAGTGGAGTGAAACTCAACATGAAAATAGAAAATTTAAATGCGTGTACTTTCGGAATATTCTTTAGCTGGTGTCCACCGGAAGTAGCATGAGATCTGATTATTGGACTGGGGCACCATATAGATGGTAGTAACACAATGCGAAAAAAAACCGTCGTAGAAAAATTCGAAATTCAATAGAAATCGACCAAGATTCAAATGAATCTTTGTTGAAAAGTGAGGATTCATTTTGAATCTTCGACTTCAAGATTTAAAATGCAGACCCTACACTATTCCCAACGCTCTCAACTAAAACTTTAGTTATGATTTATTCTTCAGCTTTAACAAAAAATGTGTTTGACTTCTTTCGAGGAAATAGATTGATATATTAATATTTGATATGTACAAGCTTTACTCGCGAAAGAGCTCGAAGACATCGCCGTTGCCGGTGAAGTAGTAATTCTCGCTGCGGTAAGTGCTGTTCGGTGGAAGCAACTGTGCACAACGCGCACATCGCTCGGAATCCATACTGTTCTGAATATTATAAATTCACAAACAATCGTCGAAAACAATAAAACGTTCCGTTCCTAAACATCAGATACGGCTTCGAGAGAGCATGCCAAGCAAGAGACACGCCGAGATATGAAAATAGAGTCCATTGCATGAAAGTATCATTTAAAATGTGTAATGATGGGGTTTCGAATTCTAACAAGTATTCGTTATCAATATTACGTATTGTAGATGGCGCGGACGAGAAAAATGAATTGCGAGGAGAGCACGCAACAACACTCAAGGGAATGCTAGTTTTCATTCTCCAATTGAAAGGTAACTAATATCATGAGCTGGATAATGGGAAACGACTTCGAACGATAAAATGATCTCGCCCTTCATATCCATTACTTTGATTCAGCCCTCATATTGAATGCTTGCGTCTAAAAAAGACACTGCTTATTGGCGCGCAACACTGATACAACGCTAACGATTTTGAGTTCGATGCGGCGGGGAAAAGGACGCCATGGCCCGCTTCAAGGAGAGATGTGCATATGCGTGTGGTCTCTCTCATTGTCAGGTAGAACACTGCTCAGAGGGCTAAATCTCCAGCCTCACCTGCTCTGGAGTCCTTTTAAGTGGAGATGTGATCTCCGCCTCTCTAAATTTTAAATGCACCCCTGTTCATGATCTCCAGAGAAAGAAGTACGTTGTGTATGCGCTCTACTGTGGAATCACTTCATTCTGTAAAACATCTCACGGTAAATGTACTACATTTCTTTAGCATCAAAATTTTATTTTCAAAATATTTATCTCAAAGCTTCGTCAAGGTGCATTTGGAGCTCAGGGAACAACACCGCATTGTGAATTTCGACAGAATTATATTTTTTTTCGCACTACGCTAATGGTGCGTTTATTGTCGCTGAGGGGTCAGAAACGGTCTCGCCATTCTCCACACTCTCTCGACCGGTCGGTAGGTATTACAAATTTAAAATGATACGTTTATTATTGTGGACTACTGGTGGTGTACTCTCTTTCTATACCTCGACGTGTCTCTCACTTTGCCATGCTCTCTCGCAGCCGTATCTGTTGTTTAGTACGGATTATCAGCGGAACGTTTTATTATTTCGGACGAGTGCTCGTAAATTTGTAATAGAGAGTGTGCAGAATGACGAGACCGTTTCTGACCCCTCAGCGACAATAAACGAAGCATAATTGACAAGGTTCCTGAGCTCATGTTGCACTCGCATTTTGTGTGTCAATCGATAATAGATCTTCGAAGAATGCAAGGTCTCTAATTTGGCTACCCCCTCTAATTTTCGTCTCGCAATACATTTTTTAAAAACTTTTAAACTTTCAATACCAAATCGTCAACCAATCCAAAAGAAGAACGGATTCGCAAAAAAAAAATTTAAAAATTTTGTTTTTAAAATACATTTAATCTATAAATTTAATCTAAAATCATTTAATCTATAAAAAACGAACAAAGCTGATCCTCGATAAACAAAAAATCATGAAGTAATTTAGATAACTTAACCCGGTTTAAATGGTCTACAGATTAAAAAAATCTATTAAAAAATGAGAAAGAACCAAGTCACAGCGGAAAATTTAAAAAGTTGATGTGAAAAAAAGGTTACTTTGGGAAGGGATCAAAATTGTTTTTACATTGTCGATATAATCTCACACACGTGACTATTTATGAAGCGCTCCGAATGCAAACAATGATAGAGCTAAAATGAGAAAGAACACTCGTGCAACTATGGCTTATGATAATCAGATATAGTCAAAAAATTGTTCCCCCCAATGCTCGATATATCGCCAGTCGGAAGATCTATGTTATGAATAACACTGACTCTCTTCACTACCTTCATGTGCTAACTCAAATTTCAAAGATCCATATTTGTTATCACGCGGGTCTACTCGAATTCGAGTATTGCAATCCTGCCAAAGTAGCACGCGGTACTCAATATTCATCGTATAAAATGGTGAAGGCGTCATCACGCCAGCACTCCGTTTCCTTCTCTTCCTACTCCAGAAAAGAGGTATGTATCACAAATGTAATTGCATAAAAACCTTATCACTTGGACCATTCGGATATAAATGTCCTATCAGTTTATCTGTGCTCCCAGCTATAATCATCAAAATTATAACTTAAATGTTTATATTCAATACAATAATAATGACTATTATTATCAGCAATGACTTCACTCGTCTTCGTCCTTGCAATAACAATAAAAATAATAATCTAAATGTGTATATTCACTAAAAATAATAATGTCTACAACATAATATTACTTTTAGCAATGACCTCAATCGTCTTCTTCCTTGCCGCTTCCCTTCTCTTCTGCTTTTTCGATCGATTCGTTGCGGCGGACACAAAAATGATTACTTCCAGGTAAGTAATTAATTACTAAATTGCGTGCATGAATATAAAATTACTTCCATAGATGCTAACTAATCACTTCCATTACTTATATGGAAGTAAGTAATTTAAACTTCATGCATGCGAATAAGTACTTTGTTTTGTCAGTGTAGTGTGTAGGAGTCAACTGGACGAACATTTGTAGAAGATACCCCGTTTGGAACGGAGCAATTATTGCCCTGAAGCTTGCATAAATGATTTGATTTGATTTTTTGTCAGTGTAGTGTGCTACGAGTGCACGCTGGCCGCCAACGAGTTGAAGAAACTCATCGACAATGAGTACGCCGTGATCAAGGCATTCTTATCCCGGAATGTCTGCAAGCCCTTCCTCCGCTTCTCCGGAGCGTGCAATCAGATGCTGGATCAATTTGTGCCCATGGTCTTCCAGGAACTCGACGTTATCCTCAACGACACCACAAAAGCGTGCGCTGATTTGGGATTCTGCCCAAGATAGGCAGGCCTTCCCATCAAAAACGTCACTCCTTCTTTCACGCTCTCGTAACCGACGATTACGAGGCTCTTCCTCGTTTATTGCACTCTCTCTCTATCTTGTTCTCACGCTTGAGAATCGCAGAATCGCGCACTTACGGCTTCCCCACTTTTCGTGTATCTCTTTGTCAAAGATTATCGATTTGTAATCGACTTGCCCGCACATTTTAAGCCACTCATCTCATATTTGTACTTCTTCTGTCGAGGTAGCCTCATAGATGCTAAATAAAAACGAATAAAAATGATATTATGAAGTTCTAACGAGATTGGTCAACTTAATTCAGTGGCAGCCTTGCGAGAAGTATTTTCCCTTCGTTTCCCAACATTTTCCACAGTAATATGAAACTGGCAGTCACTGAACTTCTAAAAAATTCATAGCTCAATTATTCATAGCTCTTACCATGGCTGATAGCCAGCTAGACTTTGGTCTTCATAGGGTATCGCAAACGTCTTTTTTTGTCGAGAGCAGCGCTCCACGCTGCTACTGTTCAGTTCATTCAGTAGAAAATCTCACTGTTATGTGAGTGTACAAAATATTTGTCGCGCTTAACGTAACTATGTGGCAGGCCATCAAAGTAAACATAGAGAATACAATTATTTAACGCAATGCTCGGTCAATCGGTACTCGGAGCTGAGGGAACAACTCCGCTTGGATTGTGTATTGCAGCAGAGTTCTGTTCGGCTGCAGGGGCCTTCTGCAAATTCGGGTAGCCGTACGCAGGAGGTTGCTGTAGATTTTGAGGCTGCAGCTGCTGCGGGTTGGCGTAAGCAGCAGATGGTTGCTGCATATTTTGATGCTGCATCTGCTGCGATTGCTGCGGATTCATATACGCAGCAGGTGGTTGCTGCATGTTCTGCTGCTGCTGCATTTGCTGCGGGTTGACGAATGCAGCAGGAGGTTGCTGCAGATATTGATGGCCGTAGATCGGTTGCTGCAGCTGCATGGGCTGCTGCATATTTACATGCCCGCAGTTTGCGCATCGCAGATTCTGCACACTGAAAACAAAAATTTAAGTAATTTTTTCAATTAAATATGCACCGTATAGAACATTTGGTAGTTGGCTCGTTCTTCAGATCACAGAGATCTAATCAATTTATTTTTCCGAATTTCAATCTCTACTGCCAGTCAGAGCACGGATTCACCCGCTTACCTTCCTTTTTTTCTTTTCCAAAAATTTATTTTTCCAAAATATTATGTTTAAAAAACAGATTCTCACTTCGGATTTACTGTTTTCGGTTGGAGTTCGTAGTAGCAACAAATGTGCGCCCACAGCGTGAATAACATGAAGATAATTTCCGCCATAATCAAGATGATGGTAGAGCTGATTAGAAAACTGTAAAGACTTTATTTTAAGAAACAAATTGTATTGTGACCGAGGTTTTTCCGTGCCAAACATTTTTCTAAACTGTAATATAGAAGAAAAATCAAAACTTACGAATCGTAGAAAGCGTAGCCGAGCGAGACTCCTTGCATTATAACGTTGGCGACTACGTGAAGCGGCTGAATTTGTCATTCAAGTGTGGTCTTTGTTATTATTTTCTAAGGCTATGACGCAAACGAAATTTTCCAACGCTAGGGCAAAGGTCAAGAAAGCGTCAATGCGTGTACAAAACAAGTACTTTTATCTGATCTGACTGCTCTCACTTTAAAGAAAAACTAGAATATCAACTCATCAGAACAATTATTGGATGGATGATATCTGTACACTAAAGAACGATCAAACTATCAACTACAATAGCAGAAAAAATATTAATAATACATTTGGTAGTTGGCTCGTTCTACAGATTACTGAGATCTAATCGAATTTCCCCGAATTTCAAACTATACTCAGAGCGCGAAGTCATCAGCTTCCTTACTCAAGAGACTTAAGGACATGACGTCTACATCTCTCAATTTCGCATGCTCTCTCAGCGGGAGACAACATCTCATGAGTAAGGAAAGTTGGAGACTTCGCGCTCTGTGTACTGTGTACTCATTCCGCAACTCAAGATTCCAAACCGACAGTCAGCGGTCAGAGTGAGAGAGTGTGCAAAAGTGAGAGCGACCCTCTCGATTTCACACGCTCTCTCACTCCAAAGCCCTTTCTGTAAGGTTGGACGGCCTGTGGAAACATGTGACCACTCACCACACAAATCATGACGGGCACGATCAAACCAGAGGAGCGTTTACAGCACCCGATGAATACAAGCACACAACAGACGATTTCCAATCCTAAAACGAGACCCTGAAATCAGGTATCTCATAATTTCCGAAGAAAAATACTGTAACCGCTTTTTGATACCACAATTTAAAAAAACTATTATGTGGGAAAATATGCTAAATTAAAATTGTTTACTTCATCTACAAATAAGGATAATTCGTTGGTAAAAACACGAATTAGTAATTTTGTGAACTCGTAGTACCTGCGAGATCGCGAGACACACCCAATCGCCTACAATCCATAGCGACGCCAGAACGTAGATAATGGGAAATAGAATGGACAAAATCTGCGAAGTGACCTGAAAAAGGAAAAAAAATATTTCGGGAAAACTGCATGATAATCTGGAACGGTCACCGAAATATTGCTAATCACAGATAACTCTACACTTTAAAATTAAGCTCAATTAAATGACCATTTTAATAATTAATTTTAATGAACTTACCGCTGCGCTGCAGCAACAAATACGATTTACGAAGAAAGACATTGGCGGATGGTCTGAAGGCACGACGAGTGTATGCTTATCAAACACTTTCGACGCCTTATATAAAATCGGAATCACTCCGTGGCTCTTTCGCAATGGCACAGCGAGACGGGACGATTAGAGCGACGCAGTCAGACACAAATTTAGGTACAGCACAATCTCACACGACCTCTTTTGAAAGAGAGAATGAGTCACGCTTTCGAAAACAAAGCTTCTTTTGACAGAGATTTGTTTCAAAAAGATATTTTAAATGAAATGTTGCTAGATTCGGGTAGTGTTTTGACGAATGTGCATTTAGGATTGAGTGAAAGAAGGATTTAAGATTGCGGCTCACTCATTCATAAAATATGGTATAAATGTGTGAAACAATAGTCATGAGGGACAAATTGTTTCGGCGTGGGAGGAGTATTTTAGGGAATCTTAGAATATTGCGCATTAGTAATATGAGAGGAACCGGGAGAAACTCGAGCACTGTTGTCAGTAGGAAAATTCATGATTTTTAAATATCCTGGTTTTTCCATGGGAAGTACTCCTAAGTCTCCTCTATCGAATAGCGTTTCCAGATTTTTTTTAAAGGACCCCGTTTTTGCGTGAAACAGCACTATTTATAACCAGTACAATTGGGTGTAAGAGAGGCAGCGTTGTAAAGACGGTGATTTTTGAGTGCAATCACCTGAACAGAGAACATCGAAAATACAATTTCATTGTGTTGTTTGCGGCTGAAAATATTGAAAATAATTTAAAAATATTATACAAAATTTTTAAAACAGATTTAATTGATAACTTTTTTCGATAAAAAAATTGAAAATTTTAATACTTGAATTTTGGATATTCTAAATTTCTCATATTCTGAAGCCGTAATGTACCCGAACTACATTCAATTTATCAGTAGGTACTGTTGAAGGACAGATCTCTGCATATTCCTCTTCTTCTCTGCATCTCCTTAAGGATCTCCTTACGAATTCGTTGATAGTAAGACAGTAAAAGAACGCCAAATTCTCGATTCTAACGCTTTTGCTATCATTGCGTGTGCCTCTCCCTTAGAAACTATAAATGTTGACGCATATTCTTCCGTTTTAGCATGCTCTCCTCACTTTTATTATCATCCTTCGCCCCTATTCGTCATTGATAACACCGAAAGAGATGTGCTCTTTTTATGCGATGCTCAACTTTAGGCGATCACAAATGGTATTTGTTTATTCAGGTTACAAAGACATAGCAGGGGTACGTTTATGGGAATGTAAAGGCCGATTTTGAGCACGTTATGCTTGCAGTTTTTTCGGAATGATGCTTGCAGCAGGGTGTTGCAGCAGCAGCGGTTTGTTGTACGCTTTGTTGTACTGCAGCAGAGGCCTGGAAGCAGAACTCTGCAGCTGGCGATCATCGCATGCAGCTGCCCGTGGTCGCACATGGCCAGCTGCATGCGATGATACTTGCACGTGGCACAGTCGGGATGTTCTTGATCGGAAAGATATGCACTGAAAAAATAGTAAGATTCGCAATAAAAATGAAAAAAAACCACCAAAAAATGTAAATCTGAACATTCTCACTTTGGATTAGCCGCTGCGAGAATGAGTTGTTTATAACAACAAATGTGTGTCCAGAGCACGAAGAGTACAAGACCAATTTGGCCGATGAATAAAAACGTTGTGTAGACGTAACGTGGTCTGTGAAGTGAGAGTTATTTTTAAAAAAATTGATTACTAATTGAAAATAGCGACTTACGAGTGATCATAGCGGTAGTCTACTATGGTGAAATGGATTAGGAAACCGACAGACATAAGAGCGTGAATGGGCTGAAAGGAAATAAAAATGAAATGATTCGAAATCAGAAGTATGAAAACTTTCACTCCATACAGGTTTAAAGATGCATCCTTGCATCAAGACAAATGGGACAAATGGAAACCTCAAGAAAAGAGAGTGCGTTCAACTCTCAATCCAGACTGATTTAAAGAAGGAGTACCACGAAACAAACGTTGCCTGATATTCAATAAGCAAATAGAGTATACCGGAACACGAAAATAGAGCGCACACACCCGGAATACGAGCAATTTCTAATCGTTCCGTTACGAAAACTATCGGGTTGGTCCTTTTTTCCTCACAAGACATTTCGTCAAATAATATTTATAGTCGAATTCCAAACAGTTCATGCTTAGGCACATTATTATTGACCAACCTTCCTCTATTATCGCGCACCAAGTGAGAGCCCTTTGTTTGGAATGTAGAAGCCTATGAGCTCGGGTAATGAGTTAGCTTGTCACCTATGGGAGTTCACATTTCGGGTTACTATTCAATGAAGATGCAATGCAGTCCTGCAATCAGTATAGTACTATCTAGTGTAGTAGTGGGCCTACACATCTCGCGCAATGCCAGAGTAATGCTAGTTCGGGCAAAGCCAGGTCGTCGTCTGGAATTGAGATGGAAATTGAATACTTAGACCCAAGAAGACCCAAGAATACGGCGATTTTGAATGGCACTCCCATATACAGAAGATCCGGGATCTAAAATGAAACTGGTAAATAGCGTATACATGTGTGTTTCTATTGATGTAGGTAACAACTTGGTTGTGCCATTCGAAGCAAAAAGTTATGACTCAGAACATAGGGTGCAATGTTATTATGTCGAAAATGATGTTCTGCCTTATACCACAAGTCCCATTCACGATGGATCATGGCTATCTCATGGTAATTTTCTTGAGCAAGTATAGTTAAACTATCTCTAAGAAACAATCCATACGAATTTCTCGAGAACAAATAATACGCCGTTTCCACGGATACCCCAAAATGCTGATTTTTTATAAATTTTTTTTCTTTTTCAACTATTTTCGATTTTTCAGATTTTCCTTGAATTAAGAGGTCAGCTAGCTCACAAGTTGTGATGAATGGTGAACCAGTAGTGTTGAACATAAAGCTTCCATATCTGTACCTACTCACTCTTAATGGCTTTGAAGCAGTGCTAACTCGCGTGAGACAGGCATTTCTAGAGTGTAACTCATTTTAGTTGGCAGATTTTTGAACGACGATATATAGCCACCCAGTTGAGTATAGTTTCAGGTAGAGGACGCTTGAGGCTTCACGTGTTTGGGTATGAGCCAAAAAAAATAATCCGAAAATAATCCGGCCGTGCGAACATGACAATTTTCTTAATTTCTTTTAGGTGTTATGTTTGAAGATAGTTTCGGCTTGTTCTCGCAAACGCGGAAAGCTCTATCTAATGCATGTTTATTCTGTTGAAGCACAATAGCTGTACTACTCACAGAGAAAACATACTAGGAATACGACATCAAGTTGGCACGCCTACTAATATATAAGTAGGCGATGAGTAGGCCCTACTTATATATTAGTAGGCGTGCCAACTTGATGTCGTATTCCTAGTATGTTTTCTCTCTGTGTACAACGTACTCTGTATGGAGGTGCATTGCTTTTCGATAAGCTGAAATAGAGCGCTTGAAAACGACACCACAAAAAAGAAAGAAACTTATGCACCAGCCTAATATTATATTTTTGATGAAAATATGTACATTATCCTCAGGGGGAAACTATTGATAGCAACTTCTTTTGACGTCGATTACATGTTATTCCCCGTGTCCCAACACGCGTTGCCTGCCACTTTTTCTCTCTTTTGTAGCCATTTGAGCGAATGTGTTTCAATGTGATCGGGTGAGTGTCCCCAATAGCACTGCGTCGGCAGTCTATGTGAGATCCGCGATGAAAAGGATAACCTGTAATGCAAAACAAAATTTACATTCCATTCCTAAATAACTAACTTACAAGTATATTCGAAATAAAGTCATTATCGCATTGCCCTATATCATTAATCTCCTCTGTTTGCAAAGTATTTGAAAAGATTCTTATTAGCGAAATAACGGATTTTCTTGACAAAAACAACCTTTTCGATCCTTATCAAACCGGGTTTAGATTTTCTAGATCAACCTCAACAAATTTAGCAGAAACTCATGCTAATTGCAGAATATTTCATAAACAATCCCCTTTTGACATCGTCTATGGTGACTTTAGAAAAGCCTTCGATAGCACCGACCACCGTCTTTTGCTTCATAAATTATCGCAATTAGACATTTCCGCTCACTTAGTATCTTGTTTTGAATCGTACCTACATAAGCGCACCCAATCTGTATTCATAGATAACTCCTTCTCTCCATCCACTGTAGTTAGATTGCCTCAGGGATCATGCTTAGGTCCACTCCTATTCATCCTTTTTATTACAGATATTTCATCCCAATTCCCGATATCTATCCGCTATTCCGTGTATGCTGATGATTTGAAGCTTTATGCTGAGCCCCCCCCCCGAGTAATGGTCTGACCCTCTCAATTCTGCGTGCTCTCTCGCACTGTCTGATCGATGAGAGAGCATGTAGAATGAGGAGAGTCAGATCATTACTCGCCCCCCCCTTTATTCCGACGATCTGCAATCGATGTTATCAGAGACTATCTGAGAGGCTCGACATTGAGCCGTACAAGGAGACCTAACCTATGCTGAAAAAAAGACTTTAGGGTAAACTTTTAGTGTAGAAACCGAAAATCGATCTTAGAAGTTTGTATTCTCAATCCCGGCTGAGATATGTTTCAGAACATGTACTAAGGTCGGAAAATGAAATTTTTTTCTCGTCATAGTTGGACCCAAATATGGTAGTAGATATTGAATATCATCCAAAATGTATCATTTTCACCGTTGAGAGTGAGATAGAAACTCCTCTTAGAAAAAAGTTATAGATTTTTGAATATTTAAAATAAAAATCTTGAAAAAAGTTTTTCAGTTAGGGGGGCTTTGACTATTTCATTAGATTCCCCGTCAAAAATTACCCCTAGGCGCCCATTTCAAGCGCGATCGAAGGGGGGAAGTTATTTTTAATTATTTTTTGAAATACGCTCCTTGGCATTTTCGTGACTTTCACTAGTTTCAAACTCTCTAGATTTTCGCTATATCGAGCTATTTGAATTGAAAACGATTATAAAATGAATAAAACAATATTAAAATTGATTTGCATACATGTTAGTGTCATATTTCTCGAAAAAATTTTTTGACATTGTTCAAACTCGAATTTCATTTTGGTCAATTTTCTTTAAATTTCGAATGCGAATTGCATCCTATTCTCTTTAGAATGTTCAAATATTGCGTTTAAGCAAATACATGTACATATGCAGTGTGCCGAACAACTTTTTCACAAGATTTACACCTTAACAATCTGTTATATTCCACAATCTATTAAAACGTTTCAATCACAACCAAAGTGGCTGAGGAGGTTACGCAGTATGTGTAGAACATTTCGCCTTTTGAAAGTGAGTGGCTATCTATTTGTACAAAGGAGCTACGACGCAGTGAATACCGTGCATCTGAACGAGCACGCGGGTTATGTCTTCTCTTGCACTCTCTCGCTATTGTGCACTCTCTCGCTGGTTGGAGCCCCGACCGATGCATGAATCTTTTGCCAGAGCCTAACACCCTGGGATAGAAGTGAATTGTGTCTGAATCACTTTATAAAGATAAAATGTAATACTAACAAAAGATTCATGCATCGGTCGGGGCTCGAACCAGCTAGAGAGTGCACAATAGCGAGAGAGTGCAAGAGAAGACATAACCCGAGTTCTCGTTCAGATGCACGGTATTCACGGCCTCGTAGCTTCTTTGTACAAATAGATAGCCACTCACTTTCAAAAGGCGAAATGATCTACACATACTGCATAACCTCCTCAGCCAGTTTAGTTGTGATTGAAACGTTTTAATAGATTGTGGAAAATAACAGACTGTTGAGGTGTAAATCTTGTGAAGAAGTTGTTCGGCACACTGCATATGTACATATATTTGCTTAAACGCAATATTTGAACATTCTAAAGAGAATAGGATGCAATTCGCATTCGAAATTTAAAGAAAATTGACCAAAATGAAATTCGAGTTTGAACAATGTCTAAAATTTTTTTCGAGAAATATGACACTAACATGTATGCAAATCAATTTTAATATTGTTTTATTCATTTTATAATCGTTTTCAATTCAAATAGCTCGATATAGCGAAAATCTAGAGAGTTTGAAACTAGTGAAAGTCACGAAAATGCCAAGGAGCGTATTTCAAAAAATAATTAAAAATAACTTCTCCCCTTCGATCGCGCTTGAAATGGGCGCCTAGGGGTAATTTTTGACGGGGAATCTAATGAAATAGTCAAAACCCCCCTAACTGAAAAACTTTTTTCAAGATTTTTATTTTAAATATTCAAAAATCTATAACTTTTTTCTAAGAGGAGTTTCTATCTCACTCTCAACGGTGAAAATGATACATTTTGGATGATATTCAATATCTACTACCATATTTGGGTCCAACTATGCCGAGAAAAAAATTTCATTTTCCGACCTTAGTACATGTTCTGAAACATATCTCAGCCGGGATTGAGAATACAAACTTCTAAGGTCGATTTTCGGTTTCTACACTAAAAGTTTACCCTAAAGTCTTTTTTTCAGCATAGGTTAGGTCTCCTTGTACGGCCACTGTAGCCAGAAACTCGATCCTCTCAGAAAGTCTCTGTTATATCTGCCTGGTCAATCCAATGGAAGCTCGGCTTATCTGAGACCAAATGTTCCACTAATTAGTTAATTAGCTAATTAATCGAAAATCCATTTAGTAATTTTGAAATCCCTAATGATTCTGATGAGTATAATACTTCGATTGGCTCATGGGGTTGATTAAGGAGAAAGTTATTTCAATTTGAAATCCCCGTTGCGGAAATTGTCACCCATTCTGTAGATATCACCAAAAATATTGATACAGTTCAGCGTGACTTCCCTAGAAAGTTGTACTATCGTTTCAACCTTCCTCAGTGAACTGCCGTAATTGTTTCTGTGCTTTGAATCTATTTACACTAAAACTCCGTAGGTTTATATCCGACATTGTATTTCTCCATTCCACCCTTCACAACACCTACGAACTAGACGATTCCTCTCTTCTTAATCGTGCCCCTCATACTCGATTTGTACGTAACTCACATCCTTTCCGAATTTCACTGCCCTTCTTCCCTCCAAATTCGCATACCAAACTTTCATCTAGGACGATCTCTAACTGGAATTCCCTCCCATTTAAATCAGTTTACCTGTCCCGCGACTCTTTTCGTAAATATATTCGCTCCCAACCTAAACATTTCTTCCCTCAATCAATTATTCAAAACTGGCTTCATTGATCGCATCATCGAAACGCACTCCCACCCCCTTGCTCCTCTCCCAATACCCTTGCCGCCATGCAGAAACAATACCCCCTCCCCGATTCGACCATGTCGACGGACATCCGTCTCCTGCCCCATAACAACCTACCTCATGATCCCAATCCACTCTGATGGAATAAATAATGAATTATTGAATGAATGAATGAATGAAGTGACAGATATGAAAAATGGCAAAATATGAGTATATGAGAGTTTATTTTAATTGTTTAAATAATAGAAAGTACCTGGACGATCAAGAGTATATCACCATAATAGTAAATTAAGTAGGGTCCGCATCGAAGAGAGAAGAGTCCCAGTGCAATCACAGCTAAAATTTGTGAGACGAGCTGGAAAAGGCTTTTTTCTCTAAAAGAATACTTAATAATTTCTTCCAAATTTTGGGGCGGCAGATACAAATACGACCGTATCACCGTTGAAATATATAATTCTGTTTGAGTGAGTATACTTTTTTAGAGTGTTTTCTTTTAATATTGACATATTACCAAAGGGCTGCGGCCACAGATGCGCGTCACGAAGAGAGACATCGGCAGAGAGGGAGTGCAGGCAGCGAATGAGCAGAAGAATTGCCTCTTATCAAGCTGCTTTTTCGCGAACTGATGTGACACCGCGTGAGTTCGCAGATAGAAAGATTAGCTCGGCACAAATAGCAACGAATTTTGCTGAGTCATACCAATCAACAGCGCGGAATGAGCGAGAGATTGGCTCGACGACGCTATTTCCTACAAATCTTACGTAGTTTCCTACAAATTGGTAGTCCCTAAGCGTAGTCTTAATCATACACAGGGAGGGTCCCCTTGCGGTCGAAATGCTATCTCCTCCTCAGAGATCATCTAAATCGAGAAAGTGGGAGGATATGCGATCGCTCGCTTTTTCGATTTTAAATTCTCTCTCAGCAGGAAACAACGTCTCCGGGGGTGTTATGTTATGTACAGCGCTAGCAATATATGAGGCTGTTCGCGTAAGGATCAACAACTTGACTGAAGGAACTCGTACACCGATGTTCTGGAAAGCATAGAAACTTAGGTTTTCGAGGGTGCTGATCATCATGGTGATAATCATTTTTCACTTAACTCATCGGTTGGGGCGTACTGTAACTACCGTTTTTGAGGCTGCATCGCTATATCTCATGAACCTGTGGACGGAATTGTACGAAAAAAAATTTCTAGGAGTATTTTCTCTCGCTGATAACGATGTGATATTCAGATTCATAAAATATAATACGCGTCGAATTTCGAAAAAGTGTTTTGGAATACCAGTTAGTATCGTGATTTTTTCTAGAAAGATGCGCCATGCTCTTAGCTATCAGAATCGTAGGCTACATGCATACTTCAGAGGTACCGTTTTTACACTTTCGGGCTATTTTAGTTGTCGATTCCACATTTCATTGACCGCGCTGATGGGCGCGAAATGAGAAATGAGAATGAGGAGTAGGAAATGCCTGCGCACGCAATATGTTTCAAGTTTATCTTTTCAACGTCAACCCCTTTCGTTTTCTCCATGTTCTTCAACGTGTTTGTTCCATAGGAGCTCACTGCGGCTCCTTCTCAAACTATGGAGACTCGATCATACCGTGTGGCGGGGAATTGGTCAAGTGAGTAAACTGTTTTGGAATTTGTCACTGTTGGTTATTTCAGGTATGAAACTATCCTGGACGAGAATCACGCTCTTTTTGGATGTGCTAACTCTGTTGATCTACTAAGCATACGAAGAACAGGGGATCAGATAAATAGGCTATTGAAAGAAGAGGAAGCTAAAAAGCAACAACCGAAGGGGAAAAAGAGAAAACCCGATGACGTTGAAGAAAAAGAGGTGTTAATCGCTAAATAATTGAAATTTTAAATAGTCGTTGCAGGTTAAAAATCCTATAGCCAAAAGGGTGAAAATGGTATTATCCTCTGGCCCAACAACTAGGAGTATGAAAGTGGAAATTACCAGTTCTCCATCCCCTGACGAAGTGAGGATATGGTGATTATTACATAAACATATTTTTATTTATTTTAGATTCCGAAGAGACAAGTCCGTGTCAAGAGATCGAAATGATCAGCATTTTACTGCTATCGGTGTTGTTAATTGTTTTCACCTCTGAATAAAAAACTGTTAAATAATGCCTCTTTCATTGCGCATCAGAAGATTGGGGGACAGAGATAAGAGACGACGCACTTCACACTCCTCATTCCCATTTCGCGCCCATCAGCGCGGTCAATGAAATGTGGAATCGACAACTAAAATAGCCCGAAAGTGTAAAAACGGTACCTCTGAAGTATGCATGTAGCATACGATTCTGATAGCTGAGAGCATGGCGCATCTTTCTAGATATGTAAATCACGATACTAACTGAAGGTATTCCAAAACACTTTTTCGAAATTCGACGCGTATTATATTTTATGAATCCGAATATCACATCGTTATCGGCGAGAGAAAATACTCCTAGAATTTTTTTTTCATACAATTCCGTACACAGGTTCATGAGATATAGCGATGCAGCCTCAAAAACGGTAGTTACAGTACGCCCCAACCGATGAGTTAAGTGAAAAATGATCATCACCATGATGATCAGCACCCTCGAAAACGTAAGCGAACAGCCTCATATTTCTATCATGGGCCCGTCATTAAATGTATCATGGTCAAAATTCAGTGTTACTCGTGTTGCACATTAAAATGCTTCAATTTCTAGTTTGTCGAGCAATACCGGCTCTAAAGACTCTTGTCCAGTCATTGATATGCTGACTCAGCTGATTCTTTATCAGCAGCGCGGAATCAATGAGAGATTAGCTCGACTACGCCATTTCCTACAAATCTAAACGCCTTTTCCCTACAAACATGGGTGAACCGTGCTGATTCTGCCTGTTCATGGCACCAGGCAGAGCGATTCTCTTGGAAGAGGATGAGTCACTCATTAGAAGTTGTTCCCATTCCTCCACTTATAGGAAATTATTGTGTCTGTCTGTCTGTCTGTCTGTCTGTTTTTTTCCGTACGCGTGACAGACATTTTTTTCGCATTTCCTTATATTTCGCTTCAAAATCGCGCTATCTTCTCAGATCCTTTTGCATATGATAACTGACCAGAATAGCTTTCAAATTTTACAAAATTTAATTAGCCAAATCCATAGCCAAGTGGGTTACGCGCCAGACTTTGAATCCGAGACCCCCAGGTTCGACCCCCGCCGTGGGCAAACCTTTTGCCGCATTTTTCGCAAGTGCCATAAACCGTTCTAACACGTTTTTGAGTACCGTGAAACACGTTTTCACCTGTTTTGCCGAGTTTTAACCACTTGACGGACTTTTTCGTTTTTTCGCTATAAATCACTTCAAATTCAATCAATCGTCTCAGATCCTTTTGCATATGATAACCCATCTGAAAACTTTTCAAATTTTAGTAAATTAATTTAACGAAATCCATAGCCAAGTGGTTACGCGCTTGACTTCCTATCCGATACCCCGGGGTTCGAACCCCGCCGCGGGCAAATCGTTTGCTGCATTTTCCCCAAGTGCCAGTAACCATTCTAACACGTTTTTGAGTAACGTGAAACACACCTTTTTTGCTGAGAAAAATCGAAAATTTCGAAAAGTTTCCAAATGATCCGTACAGCGTAGGGGATCAGAGGAAAAGTGTTTTGCGATGTCGGAAACGTGTCTGAACGTGTTCTAACACGTTTTAACATGAAAAATCGAAAATTTTCCAATTGATTCGTTGAGCGTGGGGGATCACAGGAAAAGTGTTTTGCGACGTCGGAAACGTGTTCGAACACGTCAGGGAAATCAACACACGGTATCCTCCGTTTTTTTGAGAAATGCTCGTGAGGCTGAGAGCGATCGAAAAAAGTTGCCACGGAGCCACGAAGTGGCGTAGTGAATGCCGCAAAATCCTCGTGAGGCTGAGAGCGATCGAAAAAAGTTGCCACGGAGCCACGAAGTGGCGTAGTGAGGCTGAGAGCGATCGAAAAAAGTTGCCACGGAGCCACGAAGTGGCGTAGTGGCAACTTTTTTCGATCGCTCTCAGCCTCACGAGCATTTTGCAACGGAATAAGCCAGTACTCTTTCTAGAGATTAACATTCCCCAGCATACTAACCTCCCCCCTGGACTGTACTTGGAGCCGGCTACCGAGTCCACCTCCCGGATCCGAACCTGAAGCCGGCTATCGAGCTCCCCCTGAACCGAGCCTGAAGTAGGCTGCCAAGGTCCCCCTGAACCGAACCTGAAGCAGACTGCCGAGCTCCCCCCTGGACCGAACTTGGAGCAGGCTACTGAGCTTCCCCTGTACCGAACCTGGAGCAGGCTACCGAGCTCCCCCTGGACCGAACCTGGAGCAGGCTACCGAGCTCCCCCTGGACCGAACCTGCACCCAGAACTATGCATAGAGCGTAGTGTACGCATATAGCGTAGTGTACGCATAGAGCGTAGTGTATTTAACCTCAAAACATCCCGGCTAGTTGTAAATATAATATTTTTATTTCTAAATTAACTAGCAACCTATGGACTGGCAAAGGAATGATCACAGAAATGAGTAGGGTAGGCAAGATTTGTTTTCACTTATGTATTTGAATTTGAGCTAATTTTATTTTTTTAGATAAATGCAGCAAAAAATCATACCTGAATGTTGACGACCGTTTCTCTATAGTAGAAATTCCCGCCCATGATAGAGTAGCAAATCAATGCAACGGCTGCCAAAATTTGAGAGGCGAACTGGAAAAGAGCAATTTTTGTGATGAGATTGCATTTCACAATAAAATAGAAACTCATTCATATTCAGAATGTATCGCGGTCGTACACTTTCTTTACCAAAATTCATTTACAATTTTAAACAAATTGAATCTAATTATGGGGGATTTTTGAAAGAAAAAACAGGGGTCTGGAACAAATCGTGATTTAGATTTTTGACTTGTTCCAGTTATTTGTTGATCCTAATCCAACCACCGCCATATAACATACCAATGGGCACCATTTGCAATCTAGGCGGCAAGGCATGATGGATTGATTGATGCTGCAAACAACTCGAGATCGAGGCATTGGCAGGCATGGAAGGCTTTTAGTGAAAGGGTAATGAATCATATGCACTAATGATGCACTTGGTTGTCAAGCACTCCCCTGCGTTAATTTGCACTAGCACCGACTCAGCGAGACACAATGTCCATCAAATTTCGGCGCATTCGCCTACAACTATTGCCAAGCCGTACACAGTCTGCATGCTCATGGAACACACCATGTCAAGAGGGGGAAGAATCTTCATTTGCGTGGCGCGAGATTCTGATCGGATTAACGCTTAATCCGGAGCGAGAGAGGGAGAGGGAGCGGTCGGAATGACCTCTTTTTGAGATAAATAAATTCATAATTCGATTAGTAGGTCAAAATCAAAAATTCTGCTTCCAACAAATTGTCTGAAATTGTCTTAGGCGTGCTCTGTAAAATCCGCATAATCTTAGTTCTTTTCCTCGAAGAGTTATTCCAAGTTTAAAATTTAAATGCGGAATAACAAGTTGGAAATCAAATGTGAGTAAGTGATAAATTTACACGACGTGCTTAAAGCAATTTCGGACATTTTATTGGAAGCAGAATTTTCGATTTTGACCTACTAATCGAATTATGAATTTATTTATCTCAAAAAGTCCTCATTCCGACCGCTCCCTCTCCCTCTCTCGCCCCGGAATAAGCGTTAATCCGATCAGAATCTCGCGCCACGCAAATGAAGACTCTTCCCCCTCTTGACATGGTGTGTGGAACTGGGCTTAGCGACACCTTCGAAAGAGAAAGAGTCCGTCTTGCGAAAGAGAAGCCTGGTTTGAAAGAAGGTTGGTGAAAACGGGCAAAAAGCTGTCTAAAGACTTTCAACATTATTACATTAGCGAATTATTTTCATGTTGGACATGTGTAGTGACAAGAGGAAATACACAACTGTTAGAACTATTGGTCATCTTATCACTATTGGCCCTTATTTGAATTCGTTACTGGCCAATCCGGAAGAGGAGTGCTCGTTTTTATGCGTTTACAATATCGGCAATCACGAATAGTTTTTATATTCAATTTAAGTAGAGATAATAGTGAGAGAGGATTGCCAATGTAATACGCGTTGTCCGCCTCTCCATTTTGCAAAGGGAGAGTCTCAAAAAGGATGTTCGCATTATTTTTCGGGCTAACTTCGCAATCTGGATGAACACATCACACTTCTTATAACCCTTCGCCCCTATTTGACTTCGTCACTGATAATACGGGAAGGTGTGATCACTGATAAGAACTTTTATGCGATTCTTAGCTCTCGGTCATCTCAAGTTTTGTTCATTCAGTTGACAGAGGGGGAAGAGTAGTGCCAAAGTGCATGGTGTGATTATCACTTGCAGCAGCTGCCTGCTGCAGATTCGGATGAATGATTGCTGCAAGAGGTTGCTGTAAATTTTTGGAACTGCAGATGCTGCAGATCATGGTAGCAGCATGCCGGCCGCAGCTGCTGCATGGGCCACTCATTTCAGCATTGGATTTGCTGTCGCTGGTCCACACTGAAAGAAAAATATGCAGCGATTTAGCAGAATATTCTTTATCACAATTATAAAATTGAGAAAATATACTACATTGAGAGAAATCCTGATGAGAATACTCAATTGGCCCGCCTATTAATGTGTAAGTAGGGCTACTAATGTACAAGTTGGCACAACCAACTAAGTCGGCCAACTTGAGCGCTTGTTCTTAGTACACTCAGAGAAAAAGCATGGGAGTTAGCAAATGAATTACTTACTTTTTTAGCAAAGAGAGCATGGGAAATGAGGAGAGCGTAAGCAATTTGTTTACTAACTCGCATGCATGAAGAAGTAATTTTTCTCTGAGTGTATGCTTTCTCTCTGTGTAGTCGACTCTCACCTGGGATTCTTGGCCAAGATTTTGAGTTGATTGTAGCAGCAAGTGTGCGCCCACAACACGAAAAGCCCGAAGCCGAATTCCGCCACAATCACAAAGATTGTGTAAATGTTGACCGCACTGAAAATCGCAAAGGATTGCCGTCGACTATTTTTTATTTTCTCTTACCGAAAGATCAGATCAGTCAAATGTGTGACAGATCAGTGCGAAATAAATTGCTTTTTAATGGAAAGTCATAGTTGCTCGATGTGTATAATCTGTTAAAAGCTCGCGAACTTTTCACTCCTCTTTTCTTGCTCGTTGTATACTGTTTTTTTTTCATAATTTGCGTTACGTCATTAGAGAAGCATAAGAAACTACTAATGCCGAATAAAATAACCTAAAATATCAACTAGGAATTAGCCGCACCTCTTAGAAGTTCGTGGAATTTTGCGAGCTTTTTTTTCAGCGGGCTGGACAGTGGTGAGAGAGTAGCTAACACGTTTTTGAGTACCTTGAAACACGTTTTCACCTGTTTTGCCGCGTTTTAACTTGAAAAAATCGAAATTTTCGAAAAGTTCCAAAATGATTCGGAGAGCATAGGGGGTAACAGGAAAAGTGCTTTGCGATGTCAGAAACGTGCCTGAACGTGTTCTAACACGCTTTAACATGAAAAATCGAAAAAATCGAAAAGTTCCAAAATTATTCAGAGAGCGTAGGGAATCACAGGAAACGTATCTGAAAGTGTTCTAAAAGTTCTGAGCGCACTGTATCCTGCGTTTCCGTTGTGAAAGGCTCGTGAGGCAGAGAGCGATCGAAAAAAGTTGCAACGGAGCCACGAAGTGGCGTAGTGGCAAACTTTTTTCGATCACTCTCTGCCTCACGAGCCTTTTCCACCGGAATAAGCTAGTACTCTTGGTAGCGATTAACAATCCCCAGCATACTGCGAGCTGTAGCACGGAGCCGGCTACCGAGCTCCCCCTGGACGAATTCCGGAGCCAGCTACCGAGGTCCCCCTGGACCGAACCTGGAGCCGGCTACCGGGCGTCCCCTGGACCGTACCTGGAGCCGGCTACCGGGCGCCCCCTGGACCGTACCTGGAGCCATAACCGAGATCCCCCTGGACCGAACCGCACCCAGAACTATGCATAGAGCGTAGTGTACGCATAGAGCGTAGTGCATTTAACCTCAATACAACCCCGCTAGTTATGAGCAACAGATTATTTCGCTTTATTTCTGTTAATATTTATTAATTGGTCCTTATTAGCACGTATTCGGCAAAATGAAGGGATGAATAATGTGTATCACGAAGTGCGCAAACTTCCCCTTTCTCGTCATTTATTCCACTTCTGGAAATATCCCCATGTCCTTATCGATTTTGCAATATTCCAATCCTCAGAAAGACGCCAGGAGAGGGGAGGATATGAGATTGATTCTCTTGACTTTCACTCGTTCTTTGACTCCGGCCCCATTTTTGTATTATTTATTTATATATTTATCATATAGCACGCCTCTGCGTGCGAAACATAAATTTCTAGAAAGATTGTGATCAAGAATGGGTGACAGGTGGAGGGTCGCATAATGCAGTGAACAGTGTACCCGACTAGTCTGAAAAGGTCACATCATTTCACACTGTCTCTCGAGATCGGTCGGCAGGTGAAAGAGTGTGCGAAATGACGAGACCATTTCAGACTTGTCGGGTACACTGTTCACTGCATAAAGGGTGTGATGTGGATGTAGCTTTGGCCGTGTCGTGGAAAAGTGCGCCTCTGCGTCTTCTTATCGGCTCATTGTCGTGTATGATTCATTGCAATGCTGATATCACCGAAAGAGGTGCGCCCGATTTTTCAAGCCACAAACACCATTTTACAACGTATTCCAACAAATGAACCTTGATAACGTGTACATTAGTTCAGTTTTGCATTTGACATATGTCTGCCTGCTTCTATCTCCGTTTTCTTCCCCGCCCTCTTGTATTCTTACTCAGTGTATTACTGAGCGGTTGTACTCAGTGATTCAGTGGGCTCGATGTGATCAATCGAGCAAATATGGTGGCTGTAGGTGCTGCAGATTGTAGTTTGCTGCCTTGTGCTGCAGATTAGAGTCTGAAATTTGGGTAAACAGTAGTTGGATTAGCACTCTTCATTCTCTAAACCGGTCGATCATCGAGAGAGAGAGAGAGAGAGAGTGTGACATTAAGAGATATAATTCAACTATTTACTAGGGTTGCGAATTCGGACGGACATTTCGGACAAATTCCGGACAAAGCGATCGGTCGACCTCATTTTCCTTGTGTTCGGACACCTTTGTTGTTCGGACGGACGTCCGATTTGTCCGAATTTGTCCGAAAATACTGTAGATTGTCCAAACTATCCAGAAACGATTTTTCAGATAATTAACAAAAATAGTTTAAAATATTGTTCCCATTTTTAAAATTGTTTTTGGCCTCAATGTATTTTAGATTGATATCTTTTAAGACTTTGCAATCACAGAATGTGCCATAACCTTTTATGTGGTGGGGATACGATTTCTAATCATCCGAACAGTTTTCAACAGGTAGACCTTCTTCCTCGTTCTCTCCAAGTGTTTCCTCACCCTCTCCCAATGGGGTTAATACGACGTCAAGACGACTGCTCAAGACAAGCGAGAGAGGGGGAAATGAAAGTGGAAATAAGCTGAGCGCGATCTCATTTGTTTGCGGTTCATATGCTAATTTTTTCGGGTAAAACTCATTTGGTGATTACTCAATCTACAGTAATTTCGGACAATTTCGGACAACTCGGACGTCCGTCCGATCTCGGACAAAGTCGGACACTCTTCCATTCATTTCGCACACCCCCTGTCCGGCGTCCGACGTTGTCCGATTTCGCAACCCTACTATTTACCCTAATTTCAAACTGCAGATGCTGGCGGTCGCACATTGCCTACAGCATACGTCGATGATGACATGCTGCACAACCTTGCTGCTCTTGACGATAAAGAGATACACTGAAAACAACAGTAAGCTCGTTATTTAAAACGGGAAGAAAAAAGTAAATAAGAAAAAAACAAGCTACGGATTAGCAGCTGCAACAATAAGTTGTTTGCAGCAGCAAGTATGGGTCCACAGGACGAAGAGACCAAACCCAATTTTGGCGAAAATTAACGCCATTGTGTAGAAAATTGTCTGCCTGTAAAGAAAACACTTCTTTAAAATCATATTAAACAGATTTTTATATTAGTCATTATTAGTGAAAATAAAAATAAACAATTTAAAAAAAGAAAACAATCGACTTACGCTTCCTCGTAGTAATAATAGTCATAATAAGCTATCACATAATACACAAGTGAGGCAACATCTACAGTCCTGGTGGTTTCACCCGTGAACATGGACCGTCCCGGCCGGCCCGGGCCGGCCCCTAGCGGTCCCTGCCAATTTGTGGCTCAAGCAAAGAGAAATTCGAGACAAACTCTGTGCAGTCAGATAGTTCAGGTGGTTGGTCATCGGAAAGTGTCAACAGAATTTTAAATTACTTATTTTATTAATTTTAAATTCGTTAGAGAATATCACTCTATGAAAAATCAGTTTGCGGTTAAGGCGAAAATCCAAGAGATACTGTAATGTTTTGCGTCAAACTCTAACAAAAGTCATTTCCTTGAAATGATTTTTTTCAAAGAAAATAAACGTAATTTAGAAAATAATTTAATTTTTCATCGACGTTAGTTGATAACCAAACACCTGAACTATCTGACTGCACAGAGTTTGTCTCGAATTTCTCTCTGCTCGAGCCACAAATTGGCAGGGACCGCTAGGGGCCGGCCCGGGCCGGCCGGGACGGTCCATGTTCACGGGGGAAACAACCAGGACTGTATTATGGCGTGAATAGGCTGAAAGAGTGGGGTTGAATAAATACCATCAACGACAGCACGCGACAAAGCGGCTAATGAACATTTTTTTTTAAATAATGATCATTCCAAAATGTAAGATGATTTTCTCTCTCAATACCGTCTCTTACACGACAAATAATTGTCCCTCGCCTGGGGCAGTTCTCATGCGGTGTTGGGTGTACTGCAGTGTTGAATTTGAAGAAGAGAAAACGTACAGAGATGACCATGATCGGAATCATGAGTGTGGGTTTTCGCAGACAACAGGCAGCGAAAACAAGAATGCATCCTACGGCTTCCAAGGCGTAAAAGACAATCTGTAATTTATATGTTCCAAATAGAAAGAAATTCAAACATTCGAATTTCTAAAAGAACTCGCTAAATACAGGAATGTATTTCGATAAGACTTTCAGACACGGAAAAGGGGGGGGGAATGAATAGATGAAGAATCATGAATTACCTGTACCAACAAGACCGTGAAATCATAATAGAAAGCGCCGCCCACGATTGAATAGAATATTAGAGAAAACACAGCCAAAATTCGCGAGGCAATCTGAACAAAAGATACACTACATAATCATGAAATTTTTGGTTGAAAAATGGTTATACGATTTTTAGAATGGCAGTTTTTTTTACCGTTTTATGGTTCCGATATGCTAAAAAAAGTATATCACGCCTCTCACGAGAGGATCGAGCTAGGGAAGGGAATAGGGCCAAAAAATGAAAATGAGTTTTTCTTGGTTTTGGCACTTTCTAGGCACGCCTGATAGCCTCCCGAAGTCTCGAAGCCCGAATATCATTTTGGGGCTCGGCACACCGGGTCGGGTCCTCGGGCACTCAACTTTGACCCACTTTTTTTTTTCTCGGTTGTGGGTGGTTTGTGTGAAAAATCATACGAGAAGTACTTGGGCTCATTTTTCATGCTCTATCGATCTATGTGGTTCACTTATACTCAAATCTCTAACGTGCTACACTCAAGGTGGAAGAACTCAAAAGTGTAGGAAAAAAGCAGCTGAATTTTTGATATGTAATAGAGCACAATGAGATCTTTCGAATGAGCAGTTTACGCTCACCATAGCCGAAACCTGGTGAGAGTTATAGCCGTCTTGGGACCATGAGATGATTTGAACTTGTTTTACACCACATTTCTCAGCCCATTTTGAGAAGAATGAGAGAGTTTCACCGATTTTACTGTCATTCTTCGCTGAGAATGAGAGGCTAGCGGTCTTCCGCACGTTGTATTTCAACTTCAAATCATCCAGAGATGTAGAAATGGCACAAGTCTCACCAGGTTTCGGCTATGGTGAGCGTAAACTACTCGTTAGAAAGATTTCAATGTGCTCTATTACATATCAAAAATTCAGCTGCTTTTTTTCTTACACTTTTGAGTTCTTCCACCTTGAGTGTAGCACGTTACAAATGCGATTTGAGGATAAGTGGACCACATAGATCGATAGAGCATGAAAAATTAGCCTAAGTACTTCTCGTATGATTTTTCACACAAACCACCCACAACCGAGAAAAAGTGGGTCAAAGTTGGGTGCCCGAGGACCCGACCCGGTGTACCGAGCCCCAAAATGATATTCGGGCTCCGAGACTTCGGGAGGCTATCAGGCGTGCCTAGAAAGTGCCAAAACCAAGAAAAACTCATTTTCACTTTTTGGCCCCATTCCCTAGAAATGCCAATTTAGCTCGATCCTCTCGTGAGAGGCGTGATATTTCTATTTGTGGAACGTCAGTGAAAATAACAAGTTACAAGAAAGAACAGTTATGAAAGTGAGTAAACGTACGTTTGGTCAGGACTGTAGTAGTAGTAATTGAACAAGACGAGTGTGGACACCTGGATGGTAAGGCTGTGACGTGTATCATCTGAAAGAAGCAGAGATTTCGATATTTCCTTCTTCTAGACAGATCATAGAGATGACCACTCGAAAATCGAAAATAAGAATAACACATCGTTTCGACTCAGTTTCGGAACAGTTCTTTGTTTCGTTGTTAATCATCCTTTATCTTGGAACAAAGGAAGTTTCGAATTTTTAACATTTATGGGAAAATATAGAAAATGCCTCACAGTTGTAATCAGTACAGGTTTGAGGAAAGCGGCTCTTTGTTTATGGATGCCAACGAAAACGAGAACGCATGAAATGACTTCAAGGACGATCATGACTACCTGGTAACATTTTCTTTAATACCCGAAAATTAGGCTCTTTATATCAGAATTCCTTTAAAAATGAAAAAAAGTATGCATAAAACCTGCATATAATATGTATTCATAAAGCCTGTCAATAATAATATATGACAAGTATCACGAGAGATTGCATGAAAACACCACCTTCAGGGAACAACTTTCAAAAAAGTATTTTTGATTTCGATCAAACTTTTATGTAGAAGTACTCTGGGGACGAGAATTCCATCAATCCTGGTCCCAGGTCGCAGAACCGCATTTTAGGAATTTCCCGGTTCTGATGCCGGAATCGATGCAACTTTGTTCAAAATGTAGTTACAATGCCATTCAAGGGCTCAAAATGTTCGCAAAAATATGCTGAACATTTCTTCTGTTAGTACATTCACTTCAAAGAGTGAATTGCGAACGTTAAAATTTAAAATCCAATAAAAATTTTGAAATTTTTAAAAAATCATTTTTCGATGAGAGCTTACGCAGAATTTGAAAGCAGAATATTAAAGGCCAAGTCAATATTAGTCGTGTAAAAATATAAAATTGATAAGCAAGGTGGGTTCACAGACCCGAAAAAATCGCGTTGAATCTGAGAATACTGCGATTTTTCAGAACAAAAATTTCGAAAATCTCGAATTTCGATACCAAACATACTGAAATGGACTCTAAATTGGTGAAAACCATGAAATAATGTATCCTGAAAAGTTTTAGCCGTATATCACAAAATCTGCGAAATTTTAAAAAAAATTTCTTTTTCGACGAAAAATAATTATTTAATTAATAAATGTAAAACGAGTGACATAATTTGGAAAAAAAGATGCGTACCTGATTCGGGAAAAGTATTTAGGTCGATTAATTTGTTGTTTATAGTTGATTTGTACCCTCCTGTATTTTAGGAAATAAATTAATAAAAAATCTATCAAATTTTGTGAAAATACATCGCGAAAGAGGATTTGTATAAGTAGAAGTAAGTATTCCTTCTGAAAATGTTAATTCTACATCGGATTAAATTTATTTGACTGTTACAATCGTTTTTTGAACAAATTGTAAAAAATGTTTTCAAATATTAATATTTCTTCAACGAAAAACTCGATTTTTAAAAAATTTCGCAGATTTTGTGATATACGGCTAAAACTTTTCAGGATACATTGTTTCATGGTTTTCACCAATTTAGAGTTCATTTCAGTATGCTTGGTATCGAAATTCGAGATTTTCGAAATCTTTGTTCTGAAAAATCGCAGTATTCTCAGATTCAACGCGATTTTTCGGGTCTGTGAACCACCTTTCTTATCAATTTTATATTTTTACATGACTAATATTGACTTGGCCTTTAATATTCTGCTTTCAAATTCTGCGTAAGCTTTCATCGAAAAATGATTTTAAAAAAATTCCAAAATTTTAATTGGATTTTAAATTTTAACGTTCGCAATTCACTCTTTGAAGTGAATGTACTAACAGAAGAAATGTTCAGCATATTTTTGCGAACATTTTGAGCCCTTGAACGGCATTGTAACTACATTTTGAACAAAGTTACATCGATTCCGGCATCAGAACCGGGAAATTCCTAAAATGCGGTTCTGTGACCTGGGACCAGGATTGATGGAATTCTCGTCCCCAGAGTACTTCTACATAAAAGTTTGATCGAAATCAAAAATATTTTTTTGAAAGTTGTTCTCGACCTCATGCAATCTCTCGTGATACCTGTCATATAAACAAATATCCTTGCATATTTCAAGAATAATAATATCATATAAATACTAGAGTTTGAAATTTCGGCGTAGAAAGTGCGCAAACGACGATATCTAATCCAATAATTTAACCGAATTTCAAACTTTGATAAGTTCCTGGATAATCACGAGCGAAACCCAATCCATGAAAAACCATAGAGATGCAATAACGTATACAATCGGAGCAAGGATTGATAAAATTTGCGAAGTGATCTTAATGAAGATAATGAAGACATGAATAAAACTCGAACCATTTGAGAGGGGAAATTTAAGGGAAACACTTCTTCTAAGCTGTTTTCCAGACATTGATGTACACAAAACGGGAAGTTTCTTATCCCTGTACTCAGGTGATGTTGTCTCCAGCTGAGAGATCATGCAAAATCGTGAGAGTGGTCGAGAGCGAATGAGAGAGGGCCTCTCGATTTTTCATGGTCTCTCACAAGTAGTACAGCATGTCCATTACTCTGGTTCAGAACTCCTACGAGGATTCTACTGTAGAATTCTACTAGGAAAATGAGTAGGATTCAACTAGGATCGTACTAGTATCCTACTAGGAAACGAACTATGAAAACGAACAAAGACAAAAACACACACTTCTTGTTTACGCTCCTTGTTCGTCAATAACAAGGAGTGTGTGTTTGAGTCTTTGTGCATTTTCCTAGTGATTTCCTAGTAGGATCCAAGTGGAGTCCTAGTAGGATTTCTGAACCGGAGTAGAGTGAGAAATGTGACGCCACGATCTCGTCATTCATAGTCACGCATTCTCTTCACCGGTCGATGGATGAGAGAGTGGCCTCACATTTTGCACTGTAATCTACAGAGTAATGGAAGTAGGAAACTTCCCGCTCTGTGCATGATACATTTCATAAAGTAGAGCTTCCAAAATTCTGCAAACCTACCTTATTGAACCAGCTTGTTTTCCTTAGATTTCGGCGAGATTTAATGATTTAATTACACTTTTTGCTACTTACCAGCGGGCTGCAGCAGCATATGCGATTTACCAAGAAGAAGTGCATTGTCGGATGGAGTAAAAGAGCGAATATGTCTTCTTTCCTTATCAATCCGTTTCCGATCTTCTTTCGAACAATCATCACTTGTGAGTAATTCTCGCAATATCTCAGACTGACAGAGTCATTAGGGCATGCGATTGACTACAAATTCGGCATGCTATAAGCACACATAAGATCAGAAGACCATTCAAAAATATGCAACACTTGTAATAAAATACTCTCCCCCGTAGACTTTCCACAGGGTTTCAGAGTTCCGAGAAAAAATATGAGAGAACAAAATGTCCTCTATCGCTCGTCATTTTCCACGCATGTAAACGACATGATTATTTACTAATTCTTATCACATGAATCCAGTACTCCTGATAGGGATCAAGAGCGATCTTGATAGGAAGATTAATCCATTTTCTCCCTCACTCGTGATCTCTCTGGTGTTTTGGCAAAGGTTGTGGACTAATGTGCCCATGTGTCTTCTTCTCTTTGCCCAATGCTCCTATCACCAGAAGAGGTGTGTCAATTGTATGCGCACAGCGTCTTTTGTTGTCTGGCTCTCTTGTTTCGCACCCTCTCTCGATCGTTATCTCTTTCTCTAACTTGATCTCGTCGTTACTCTTTCGGATGCTGTGTATCCGTGACTGTCACCTCTCGACAATCTCATCTTTATTCAGATTCTCTTGGTGCGGAAGGAACTGTGCTGAGATTGTCAATCTCAATCGTATGCTGGCCGCTTGTTGCAACAGGCTGCTGCATATTCGGATACATGCTTGCGGCAGGTTGCTGACAATTCGGAACCATGATTGCAGCATGCTGCTGCATATTTTGCGGCCGCAGCTGCTGCGGATTGCCGTGTACCGCAGCGTACGGCGGCTGCGGCTGGCCGCACGCAGCACATTGCGGTTGTTGCAGATGGTGATGTGGCTGCACATGGTAATGATTGTGGCATCCAGCACAGTGCAGCTGTTGTTGGTAGTAGAGTGATGTACTGAAAAGGGATAATTAAATAGAATTTTAAAATAAAGAAAAAATGATAAAAGTCAACGCAAGCTTACTGCGGATTAGCAGCAGCGAAGATGAGTTGAATGTAGCAGCAAATGTGGGTCCAGAGCACGAAAAGCTCAAAGCCAATTTGAATGAGAATTAACAACATCATATAGACAATTGATCCTCTGTAAAGGAAGTCTCATGATTATTTAGTGCAATAAAACAAGGACCTACGCGTCGTAATAATAATAATTTTCAGCAATTACATTGTACACCATGAATCCGACATCTATGAGAGCGTGAATAGGCTGAAAGAGGGGTATCAAGAGAATGCAAAAAGTAGCAGAGAAGAATAGTGTTTCATAAACCCGTCTCGGACACTACAGTTTCCACATGCCTCCTAATTTCGGATCAGATGAAACACATCATGCTTATGCAATAACAAGAATGAAACCTATTTCGACTAACAGAATCTGAATAAATATATAAATCAATAAATAGAGGACGAACCGAAATAATCATGATGGGAATCATGAGTACTGGCTTTCGCTGACAACAAGCAATGAAGACAAGAATGCATGCAACTCCTTCAACGATGAATAGGACAGCCTGAAGATGTTTACTTTACCTTTTTATCGTCAACGCTTTCGCGAGCAGGGATTAAGGAATAAGGGACGGTTGGCTGGTCTTTTGGCTCGGGCGAGCTTTTTCGGTGGGTGGTTGTGGCAGTTCCGGTTTAGTTTAAAAAAAGTATGCATGGTGTTTTATTCCGAAAAGACCTAGCTTGCTACGCCTCAACGAGGAAACTAGCGGGAGATGTATTATAACTGCAAAAGTTACGTTGTAGATTATTTTTCTATAAACTCAATTTGGTATGATATGGAAAAAAATATGTCATTAGATAGAAAATCGTGATTAATAGTACCTGGACGATCAAGGTTACGTAATCATATGTATCATTTATATAGTAAACTCCTCCTGTTATTGAATAGGCTATCAGTGCAATCACAGCCAATACTTGTGAGGCGACCTGAATTATATTAAATTTTTAAGTTTCCACTTTTCGTTTTAGTCAGTTAACGCAACTAACAATATGTAAAATTTCAAATTAACAAGGTTCTTTTTTCAATCACCACTAGAGAAGTAAGATCGGTTACAGTTTTACGGCGTCATCGGTGAGAGACATGTTCACAACATTTATTAATCTGTTTTCGACAAAAACGTTAATTTTAAATGTAATTTACAAACCGCTGGACTGCAACAACATATTTGATTTACGAAGAACGACATTGCCAGATCGATGGCAAAATCCGTCGAATAATTTCTTATCGCTTCGCCCCTCTCTTATCTCCACGCTTGATCCGACACACGCAATTGCGGATTACTATTCTTTAGAAAAAGCTAACGTATGTCTGTCTGTCTATCTGACTGTTGGTCCATTTTTTTTGTCCAGGTGTAGTGCCAGAAACTGTGCTAACACGTTTTTGAGTACCTTGAAACACGTTTTCACCTGTTTTGCCGCGTTTTAACTTGAAAAAATCGAAATTTTCGAAAAGTTCCAAAATGATTCGGAGAGCATAGGGGGTAACAGGAAAAGTGCTTTGCGATGTCAGAAACGTGCCTGAACGTGTTCTAACACGCTTTAACATGAAAAATCGAAAAAATCGAAAAGTTCCAAAATTATTCAGAGAGCGTAGGGAATCAGAAAACGTATCTGAAAGTGTTCTAAAAGTTCTGAACGCACTTTATCCTGCGTTTCCGTTGTGAAAGGCTCGTGAGGCAGAAAGTGGCGTAGTGGCAAACTTTTTTCGATCACTCTCTGCCTCACGAGCCTTTTCCACGAGTAACAGATTATTTCGCTTTATTTCTGTTAATATTTATTAATTGGTCCTTATTAGCACGTATTCGGTAAAATGAAGGGATGAATAATGTGTATCACGAAGTGCGTAAACTTCCCCTTTCCCGTCATTTATTCCGCTTCTGGAAATATCCCCATGTCCTTATCGATTTTTCAATATTCCAATCCTCAGAAAGACGCCAGGAGAGGGGAGGATATGAGATTGATTCTCTTGACTTTCACTCGTTCTTTGACTCCGGCCCCATTTTTGTATTATTTATTTATATATTTATCATATAGCACGCCTCTGCGTGCGAAACATAAATTTCTAGAAAGATTGTGATCAAGAATGGGTGACAGGTGGAGGGTCGCATAATGCAGTGGACAGTGTCGGGTACACTGTTCACTGCATAAAGGGTGTGATGTGGATGCAGCTTTGGCCGTGTCGTGGAAAAGTGCGCCTCTGCGTCTTCTTATCGGCTCATTGTCGTGTATGATTCATTGCAATGCTGATATCACCGAAAGAGGTGCGCCCGATTTTTCAAGCCACAAACACCATTTTACAACGTATTCCAACAAATGAACCTTGATAACGTGTACATTAGTTCAGTTTTGCATTTGACATATTTCTGCCTGCTTCTATCTCCGTTTTCTTCCCCGCCCTCTTGTATTCTTACTCAGTGTATTACTGAGCGGTTGTACTCAGTGATTCAGTGGGCTCGATGTGATCAATCGAGCAAATATGGTGGCTGTAGGTGCTGCAGATTGTAGTTTGCTGCCTTGTGCTGCAGATTACAGTCTGAAATTTGGGTAAACAGTAGTTGGATTAGCACTCTTCATTCTCTACACCGGTCGATCATCGAGAGAGAGAGAGTGTGTGTGACATTAAGAGATATAATCCAACTATTTACTAGGGTTGCGAATTCGGACGGACATTTCGGACAAATTCCGATCAAAGTAATCGGTCGACCTCATTTCCCTTGTGTTCGGACACCTTTGTTGTTCGGACGGACGTCCGATTTGTCCGAATTTGTCCGAAAATATTGTAGATTGTCCAAACTATCGAGAAACGATTTTTCAGATAATTAACAAAAATAGTTTAAAATATTGTTCCCATTTTTAAAATTGTTTTTGGCCTCAATGTATTTTAGATTGATATCTTTTAAGACTTTGCAATCACAGAATGTACCATAACCTTTTTATGTGGTGGGGATACGATTTCTAATCATCCGAACAGTTTTCAACAGGTAGACCTTCTTCCTCGTTCTCTCCAAGTGTTTCCTCACCCTCTCCCAATGGGGTTAATACGACGTCAAGACGACTGCTCAAGACAAGCGAGAGAGGGGGAAATGAAAGTGGAAATAAGCTGAGCGCGATCTCATTTGTTTGCGGTTCATATGCTAATTTTTCGGGTAAAAACTCATTTGGTGATTACTCAATCTACAGTAATTTCGGACAATTTCGGACAACTCGGACGTCCGTCCGATCTCGGACAAAGTCGGACACTATCCCATTCATTTCGCACACCCCCTGTCCGGCGTCCGACGTTGTCCGATTTCGCAACCCTACTATTTACCCTAATTTCAAATTGCAGATGCTGGCGGTCGCACATTGCCTACAGCATACGTCGATGATGACATGCTGCACAACCTTGCTGCTCTTGACGATAAAGAGATACACTGAAAACAACAGTAAGCTCGTTATTTAAAACGGGAAGAAAAAAGTAAATAAGAAAAAACAAACTACGGATTAGCAGCTGCAACAATAAGTTGTTTGCAGCAGCAAGTATGGGTCCACAGGACGAAGAGACCAAACCCAATTTTGGCGAAAATTAACGCCATTGTGTAGAAAATTGTCTGCCTGTAAAGAAAACACTTCTTTAAAATCATATTAAACAGATTTTTATATTAGTCATTCTCATTGAAAGACAGAAAAGATTAGTGCTCAGACCGGAATTCGAACCACGGGCCTTCCGCTTACCGGGCAGATGTCTTAACCACTGAACTATCCGAGCTCTTCTCTGTCTTCTCTCTATGTGATAGGCATTTCGCCTGGATGATCCTTCGCTACGCAAGATACATTGTATCATTGCGCTCTGGACGAACATTTTTATTTCCGAACACCAGATTTAACGCGTTGGATTGATGGAACATTTCAGAATCAACTTGTTTCTGAGTAAACTCTATTCATTGCCGAGTAGGCTCAAAGAACATGATCATTGAAAGACAGAAAAGATTAGTGCTCAGACCGGGATTCGAACCACGGGCCTTCCGCTTACCGGGCTGATGTCTTAACCACTGATTTTACTATCCGAGCTCTTCTCTGTCTTCTCTCTATGTGATAGGCATTTCGCCTGGATGATCCTTCGCTACGCAAGATACATTGTATCATTGCGCTCTGGGGGAACATTTTTATTTCCGAACACCAGATTTAACGCGTTGGATTGATGGAACATTTCAGAATCAACTTGTTTCTGAGTAAAAATCTGTTTATTATGATTTTAAAGAAGTGTTTTCTTTACAGGCAGACAATTTTCTACACAATGGCGTTAATTTTCGCCAAAATTGGGTTTGGTCTCTTCGTCCTGTGGACCCATACTTGCTGCTGCAAACAACTTATTGTTGCAGCTGCTAATCCGTAGTTTGTTTTTTTCTTATTTACTTTTTTCTTCCCGTTTTAAATAACGAGCTTACTGTTGTTTTCAGTGTATCTCTTTATCGTCAAGAGCAGCAAGGTTGTGCAGCATGTCATCATCGACGTATGCTGTAGGCAATGTGCGACCGCCAGCATCTGCAGTTTGAAATTAGGGTAAATAGTAGGGTTGCGAAATCGGGTGGAGGACAGGTTAGCAGGAGACATTTGAGCAATGATCATAGCTTGAGCAATGTTCAAATGAGCAAAGGACAGATTAGCAATGGACATTTGAGCAGTGATAGAGGTGTAGACCCCTCAAACACCAACATCGGATGCCTTCTGTGGTTCTTGTACGTTTGAGCAATGACTAGTGGGGTCTCTACCGACCTTGTACGTTTGAGCAATGACTAGTGGGGTCTCTACCGACCTTGGACGTTTGAGCAATGACTAGTGGGGTCTCTACCGACCTTGTACGTTTGAGCAATGACTAGTGGGGTCTCTACCGACCTTGGACGTTTGAGCAATGACTAGTGGGGTCTCTACCGACCTTGGACGTTTGAGCGATGACTAGTGGGGTCTCTACCGACCTTGGACGTTTGAGCGATGACTAGTGGGGTCTCTACCGACCTTGTACGTTTGAGCAATGACTAGTGGGGTCTCTACCGACCTTGGACGTTTGAGCAATGACTAGTGGGGTCTCTACCGACCTTGGACGTTTGAGCGATGACTAGTGAGGTCTCTACCGACCTTGGACGTTTGAGCAATGACTAGTGGGGTCTCTACCGACCTTGTACGTTTGAGCAATGACTAGTGGGGTCTCTACCGACCTTGGACGTTTGAGCAATGACTAGTGGGGTCTCTACCGACCTTGTACGTTTGAGCAATGACTAGTGGGGTCTCTACCGACCTTGGACGTTTGAGCAATGACTAGTGGGGTCTCTACCGACCTTGTACGTTTGAGCAATGACTAGTGGGGTCTCTACCGACCTTGGACGTTTGAGCAATGACTAGTGGGGTCTCTACCGACCTTGGACGTTTGAGCGATGACTAGTGGGGTCTCTACCGACCTTGGACGTTTGAGCGATGACTAGTGGGTTCTCTACCGACCTTGTACGTTTGAGCAATGACTAGTGGGGTCTCTACCGACCTTGTACGTTTGAGCAATGACTAGTGGGGTCTCTACCGACCTTGGACGTTTGAGCAATGACTAGTGGGGTCTCTACCGACCTTGGACGTTTGAGCGATGACTAGTGGGGTCTCTACCGACCTTGGACGTTTGAGCAATGACTAGTGGGGTCTCTACCGACCTTGGACGTTTGAGCGATGACTAGTGGGGTCTCTACCGACCTTGGACGTTTGAGCAATGACTAGTGGGGTCTCTACCGACCTTGGACGTTTGAGCGATGACTAGTGGGGTCTCTACCGACCTTGGACGTTTGAGCAATGACTAGTGGGGTCTCTACCGACCTTGGACGTTTGAGCAATGACTAGTGGGGTCTCTACCGACCTTGTACGTTTGAGCAATGACTAGTGGGGTCTCTACCGACCTTGGACGTTTGAGCAATGACTAGTGGGGTCTCTACCGACCTTGTACGTTTGAGCAATGACTAGTGGGGTCTCTACCGACCTTGGACGTTTGAGCAATGACTAGTGGGGTCTCTACCGACCTTGGACGTTTGAGCGATGACTAGTGGGGTCTCTACCGACCTTGGACGTTTGAGCAATGACTAGTGGGGTCTCTACCGACCTTGGACGTTTGAGCAATGACTAGTGGGGTCTCTACCGACCTTGGACGTTTGAGCAATGACTAGTGGGGTCTCTACCGACCTTGGACGTTTGAGCGATGACTAGTGGGGTCTCTACCGACCTTGGACGTTTGAGCAATGACTAGTGGGGTCTCTACCGACCTTGGACGTTTGAGCAATGACTAGTGGGGTCTCTACCGACCTTGGACGTTTGAGCAATGACTAGTGGGGTCTCTACCGACCTTGGACGTTTGAGCGATGACTAGTGGGGTCTCTACCGACCTTGGACGTTTGAGCAATGACTAGTGGGGTCTCTACCGACCTTGGACGTTTGAGCAATGACTAGTGGGGTCTCTACCGACCTTGGACGTTTGAGCAATGACTAGTGGGGTCTCTACCGACCTTGGACGTTTGAGCGATGACTAGTGGGGTCTCTACCGACCTTGGACGTTTGAGCAATGACTAGTGGGGATCTCTACCGACCTTGGACGTTTGAGCAATGACTAGTGGGGTCTCTACCGACCTTGGACGTTTGAGCAATGACTAGTGGGGTCTCTACCGACCTTGGACGTTTGAGCGATGACTAGTGGGGTCTCTACCGACCTTGGACGTTTGAGCAATGACTAGTGGGGTCTCTACCGACCTTGGACGTTTGAGCAATGACTAGTGGGGTCTCTACCGACCTTGTACGTTTGAGCAATGACTAGTGGGGTCTCTACCGACCTTGGACGTTTGAGCAATGACTAGTGGGGTCTCTACCGACCTTGGACGTTTGAGCGATGACTAGTGGGGTCTCTACCGACCTTGGACGTTTGAGCAATGACTAGTGGGGTCTCTACCGACCTTGGACGTTTGAGCAATGACTAGTGGGGTCTCTACCGACCTTGGACGTTTGAGCAATGACTAGTGGGGTCTCTACCGACCTTGGACGTTTGAGCAATGACTAGTGGGGTCTCTACCGACCTTGTACGTTTGAGCAATGACTAGTGGGGTCTCTACCGACCTTGGACGTTTGAGCAATGACTAGTGGGGTCTCTACCGACCTTGGACGTTTGAGCGATGACTAGTGGGGTCTCTACCGACCTTGGACGTTTGAGCAATGACTAGTGGGGTCTCTACCGACCTTGGACGTTTGAGCAATGACTAGTGGGGTCTCTACCGACCTTGGACGTTTGAGCAATGACTAGTGGGGTCTCTACCGACCTTGGACGTTTGAGCGATGACTAGTGGGGTCTCTACCGACCTTGGACGTTTGAGCAATGACTAGTGGGGTCTCTACCGACCTTGGACGTTTGAGCAATGACTAGTGGGGTCTCTACCGACCTTGGACGTTTGAGCAATGACTAGTGGGGTCTCTACCGACCTTGGACGTTTGAGCGATGACTAGTGGGGTCTCTACCGACCTTGGACGTTTGAGCAATGACTAGTGGGGTCTCTACCGACCTTGGACGTTTGAGCAATGACTAGTGGGGATCTCTACCGACCTTGGACGTTTGAGCAATGACTAGTGGGGTCTCTACCGACCTTGGACGTTTGAGCAATGACTAGTGGGGTCTCTACCGACCTTGGACGTTTGAGCGATGACTAGTGGGGTCTCTACCGACCTTGGACGTTTGAGCAATGACTAGTGGGGTCTCTACCGACCTTGGACGTTTGAGCAATGACTAGTGGGGTCTCTACCGACCTTGTACGTTTGAGCAATGACTAGTGGGGTCTCTACCGACCTTGGACATTTGAGCAATGACTAGTGGGGGTCTCTACCGACCTTGGACGTTTGAGCAATGACTAGTGGGGGTCTCTACCGACCTTGGACGTTTGAGCAATGACTAGTGGGGGTCTCTACCGACCTTGGACGTTTGAGCAATGACTAGTGGGGTCTCTACCGACCTTGGACGTTTGAGCAATGACTAGTGGGGGTCTCTACCGACCTTGGACGTTTGAGCAATGACTAGTGGGGGTCTCTACCGACCTTGGACGTTTGAGCAATGACTAGTGGGGGTCTCTACCGACCTTGGACGTTTGAGCAATGACTAGTGGGGGTCTCTACCGACCTTGGACGTTTGAGCAATGACTAGTGGGGGTCTCTACCGACCTTGGACGTTTGAGCAATGACTAGTGGGGATCTCTACCGACCTTGGACGTTTGAGCAATGACTAGTGGGGTCTCTACCGACCTTGGACGTTTGAGCAATGACTAGTGGGGTCTCTACCGACCTTGGACGTTTGAGCAATGACTAGTGGGGTCTCTACCGACCTTGGACGTTTGAGCAATGACTAGTGGGGTCTCTACCGACCTTGGACGTTTGAGCAATGACTAGTGGGGTCTCTACCGACCTTGGACGTTTGAGCGATGACTAGTGGGGTCTCTACCGACCTTGGACGTTTGAGCAATGACTAGTGGGGTCTCTACCGACCTTGGACGTTTGAGCAATGACTAGTGGGGTCTCTACCGACCTTGGACGTTTGAGCAATGACTAGTGGGGTCTCTACCGACCTTGGACGTTTGAGCGATGACTAGTGGGGTCTCTACCGACCTTGGACGTTTGAGCAATGACTAGTGGGGTCTCTACCGACCTTGGACGTTTGAGCAATGACTAGTGGGGGTCTCTACCGACCTTGGACGTTTGAGCAATGACTAGTGGGGGTCTCTACCGACCTTGGACGTTTGAGCAATGACTAGTGGGGGTCTCTACCGACCTTGGACGTTTGAGCAATGACTAGTGGGGGTCTCTACCGACCTTGGACGTTTGAGCAATGACTAGTGGGGGTCTCTACCGACCTTGGACGTTTGAGCAATGACTAGTGGGGATCTCTACCGACCTTGGACGTTTGAGCAATGACTAGTGGGGTCTCTACCGACCTTGGACGTTTGAGCAATGACTAGTGGGGTCTCTACCGACCTTGGACGTTTGAGCGATGACTAGTGGGGTCTCTACCGACCTTGGACGTTTGAGCAATGACTAGTGGGGGTCTCTACCGACCTTGGACGTTTGAGCGATGACTAGTGGGGTCTCTACCGACCTTGGACGTTTGAGCAATGACTAGTGGGGTCTCTACCGACCTTGGACGTTTGAGCAATGACTAGTGGGGTCTCTACCGACCTTGGACGTTTGAGCGATGACTAGTGGGGTCTCTACCGACCTTGGACGTTTGAGCAATGACTAGTGGGGTCTCTACCGACCTTGGACGTTTGAGCAATGACTAGTGGGGTCTCTACCGACCTTGTACGTTTGAGCAATGACTAGTGGGGTCTCTACCGACCTTGGACATTTGAGCAATGACTAGTGGGGGTCTCTACCGACCTTGGACGTTTGAGCAATGACTAGTGGGGGTCTCTACCGACCTTGGACGTTTGAGCAATGACTAGTGGGGGTCTCTACCGACCTTGGACGTTTGAGCAATGACTAGTGGGGTCTCTACCGACCTTGGACGTTTGAGCAATGACTAGTGGGGGTCTCTACCGACCTTGGACGTTTGAGCAATGACTAGTGGGGGTCTCTACCGACCTTGGACGTTTGAGCAATGACTAGTGGGGGTCTCTACCGACCTTGGACGTTTGAGCAATGACTAGTGGGGGTCTCTACCGACCTTGGACGTTTGAGCAATGACTAGTGGGGGTCTCTACCGACCTTGGACGTTTGAGCAATGACTAGTGGGGATCTCTACCGACCTTGGACGTTTGAGCAATGACTAGTGGGGTCTCTACCGACCTTGGACGTTTGAGCAATGACTAGTGGGGTCTCTACCGACCTTGGACGTTTGAGCGATGACTAGTGGGGTCTCTACCGACCTTGGACGTTTGAGCAATGACTAGTGGGGGTCTCTACCGACCTTGGACGTTTGAGCGATGACTAGTGGGGTCTCTACCGACCTTGGACGTTTGAGCAATGACTAGTGGGGTCTCTACCGACCTTGGACGTTTGAGCGATGACTAGTGGGGTCTCTACCGACCTTGGACGTTTGAGCGATGACTAGTGGGGTCTCTACCGACCTTGGACGTTTGAGCGATGACTAGTGGGGTCTCTACCGACCTTGGACGTTTGAGCAATGACTAGTGGGGTCTCTACCGACCTTGGACGTTTGAGCAATGACTAGTGGGGGTCTCTACCTACCTTGGACATTTGAGCAATGACTAGTGGGGGTCTCTACCGACCGCACAGGTCAAACAGGGTTCATTGGAGCGCGCATTGTACGACGTGTCACACTATATATGAGACGTTGTTAATATTATATTTAATTTGTTTTTTTTAATTTTATTAAAAAACAAATTTTTTTCGAACGTGAAAATAATCAAGGTAACCCCAATTTTTTGATTTAGATTTTTTCCTAATTTTTAACCAATTGAAAAAAATTGAAAATAAAAAAATCAATTTTTTTATAAAAGTGGTGTGTTTTTACCACTATTTCAGCATCTAGTTCGAAATAATTTTTTCTAATTGATAAATTCAGATTATTTGCGAGATGTTCCGATACTTTTTCTAGCTATTGCTCAAACGTCCAAGTCGGTAGAGACCCCCCGCTAGTCATTGCTCAAATGTCCAAGGTCGGTAGAGACCCCCCACTAGTCATTGCTCAAACGTCCAAGGTCGGTAGAGACCCCCACTAGTCATTGCTCAAATGTCCAAGGTCGGTAGAGACCACCACTAGTCATTGCTCAAATGTCCAAGGTCGGTAGAGACCCCCACTAGTCATTGCTCAAACGTCCAAGGTCGGTAGAGACCCCCACTAGTCATTGCTCAAACGTCCAAGGTCGGTAGAGACCCCACTAGTCATTGCTCAAACGTCCAAGGTCGGTAGAGACCCCCACTAGTCATTGCTCAAATGTCATTGCTCGTATTAACCCCATTGGGAGAGGGTGAGGAAACACTTGGAGAGAACGAGGAGACCCCCACTAGTCATTGCTCAAATGTCCAAGGTCGGTAGAGACCCCCACTAGTCATTGCTCAAACGTCCAAGGTCGGTAGAGACCCCACTAGTCATTGCTCAAACGTCCAAGGTCGGTAGAGACCCCCACTAGTCATTGCTCAAACGTCCAAGGTCGGTAGAGACCCCCACTAGTCATTGCTCAAATGTCCAAGGTCGGTAGAGACCCCCACTAGTCATTGCTCAAACGTCCAAGGTCGGTAGAGACCCCACTAGTCATTGCTCAAACGTCATTTCCCCCTCTCTCGCTTGTCTTGAGCAGTCGTCTTGACGTCGTATTAACCCCATTGGGAGAGGGTGAGGAAACACTTGGAGAGAACGAGGAAGAAGGTCTACCTGTTGAAAACTGTTCGGATGATTAGAAATCGTATCACCACCACATAAAAAGGTTATGGTACATTCTGTGATTGCAAAGTCTTAAAAGATATCAATCTAAAATACATTGAGGCCAAAAACAATTTTAAAAATGGGAACAATATTTTAAACTATTTTTGTTAATTATCTGAAAAATCGTTTCTGGATAGTTTGGACAATCTACAGTATTTTCGGACAAGTTCGGACAAATCGGACGTCCGTCCGAACAACAAAGGTGTCCGAACACAAGGGAAATGAGGTCGACCGATCACTTTGTCCGGAATTTGTCCGAAATGTCCGTCCGAATTCGCAACCCTAGTAAATAGTTGGATTATATCTCTTAATGTCACACACTCTCTCTCTCTCTCGATGATCGACCGGTGTAGAGAATGAAGAGTGCTAATCCAACTACTGTTTACCCAAATTTCAGACTCTAATCTGCAGCACAAGGCAGCAAACTACAATCTGCAGCACCTACAGCCACCATATTTGCTCGATTGATCACATCGAGCCCACTGAATCACTGAGTACAACCGCTCAGTAATACACTGAGTAAGAATACAAGAGGGCGGGGAAGAAAACGGAGATAGAAGCAGGCAGACATATGTCAAATGCAAAACTGAACTAATGTACACGTTATCAAGGTTCATTTGTTGGAATACGTTGTAAAATGGTGTTTGTGGCTTGAAAAATCGGGCGCACCTCTTTCGGTGATATCAGCATTGCAATGAATCATACACGACAATGAGCCGATAAGAAGACGCAGAGGCGCACTTTTCCACGACACGGCCAAAGCTACATCCACATCACACCCTTTATGCAGTGAACAGTGTACCCGACACTGTCCACTGCATTATGCGACCCTCCACCTGTCACCCATTCTTGATCACAATCTTTCTAGAAATTTATGTTTCGCACGCAGAGGCGTGCTATATGATAAATATATAAATAAATAATACAAAAATGGGGCCGGAGTCAAAGAACGAGTGAAAGTCAAGAGAATCAATCTCATATCCTCCCCTCTCCTGGCGTCTTTCTGAGGATTGGAATATTGCAAAATCGATAAGGACATGGGGATATTTCCAGAAGCGGAATAAATGACGAGAAAGGGGAAGTTTACGCACTTCGTGATACACATTATTCATCCCTTCATTTTACCGAATACGTGCTAATAAGGACCAATTAATAAATATTAACAGAAATAAAGCGAAATAATCTGTTGCTCGTGGAAAAGGCTCGTGAGGCAGAGAGTGATCGAAAAAAGTTTGCCACTACGCCACTTCGTGGCTCCGTGGCAACTTTTTTCGAACGCTCTCTGCCTCACGAGCCTTTCACAACGGAAACGCAGGATAAACGCAGGATAATTTTGGAACTTTTCGATTTTTTCGATTTTTCATGTTAAAGCGTGTTAGAACACGTTCAGGCACGTTTCTGACATCGCAAAGCACTTTTCCTGTTACCCCCTATGCTCTCCGAATCATTTTGGAACTTTTCGAAAATTTCGATTTTTTCAAGTTAAAACGCGGCAAAACAGGTGAAAACGTGTTTCAAGGTACTCAAAAACGTGTTAGCACAGTTTCTGGCACTACACCTGGACAAAAAAAATGGACCAACAGTCAGATAGACAGACAGACATACGTTAGCTTTTTCTAAAGAATAGTAATCCGCAATTGCGTGTGTCGGATCAAGCGTGGAGATAAGAGAGGGGCGAAGCGATAAGAAATTATTCGACGGATTTTGCCATCGATCTGGCAATGTCGTTCTTCGTAAATCAAATATGTTGTTGCAGTCCAGCGGTTTGTAAATTACATTTAAAATTAACGTTTTTGTCGAAAACAGATTAATAAATGTTGTGAACATGTCTCTCACCGATGACGCCGTAAAACTGTAACCGATCTTACTTCTCTAGTGGTGATTGAAAAAAGAACCTTGTTAATTTGAAATTTTACATATTGTTAGTTGCGTTAACTGACTAAAACGAAAAGTGGAAACTTAAAAATTTAATATAATTCAGGTCGCCTCACAAGTATTGGCTGTGATTGCACTGATAGCCTATTCAATAACAGGAGGAGTTTACTATATAAATGATACATATGATTACGTAACCTTGATCGTCCAGGTACTATTAATCACGATTTTCTATCTAATGACATATTTTTTTCCATATCATACCAAATTGAGTTTATAGAAAAATAATCTACAACGTAACTTTTGCAGTTATAATACATCTCCCGCTAGTTTCCTCGTTGAGGCGTAGCAAGCTAGGTCTTTTCGGAATAAAACACCATGCATACTTTTTTTAAACTAAACCGGAACTGCCACAACCACCCACCGAAAAAGCTCGCCCGAGCCAAAAGACCAGCCAACCGTCCCTTATTCCTTAATCCCTGCTCGCGAAAGCGTTGACGATAAAAAGGTAAAGTAAACATCTTCAGGCTGTCCTATTCATCGTTGAAGGAGTTGCATGCATTCTTGTCTTCATTGCTTGTTGTCAGCGAAAGCCAGTACTCATGATTCCCATCATGATTATTTCGGTTCGTCCTCTATTTATTGATTTATATATTTATTCAGATTCTGTTAGTCGAAATAGGTTTCATTCTTGTTATTGCATAAGCATGATGTGTTTCATCTGATCCGAAATTAGGAGGCATGTGGAAACTGTAGTGTCCGAGACGGGTTTATGAAACACTATTCTTCTCTGCTACTTTTTGCATTCTCTTGATACCCCTCTTTCAGCCTATTCACGCTCTCATAGATGTCGGATTCATGGTGTACAATGTAATTGCTGAAAATTATTATTATTACGACGCGTAGGTCCTTGTTTTATCGCACTAAATAATCAAGAGACTTCCTTTACAGAGGATCAATTGTCTATATGATGTTGTTAATTCTCATTCAAATTGGCTTTGAGCTTTTCGTGCTCTGGACCCACATTTGCTGCTACATTCAACTCATCTTCGCTGCTGCTAATCCGCAGTAAGCTTGCGTTGAATTATATCATTTTTTTCTTTATTTTAAAATTCTATTTAATTATCCCTTTTCAGTACATCACTCTACTACCAACAACAGCTTGACTGTGCTGGATGCCACAATCATAACCATGTGCAGCCACATCACCATCTGCAACAACCGCAATGTGCTGCGTGCGGCCAGCCGCAGCCGCCGTACGCTGCGGTACACGGCAATCCGCAGCAGCTGCGGCCGCAAAATATGCAGCAGCATGCTGCAATCATGGTTCCGAATTGTCAGCAACCTGCCGCAAGCATGTATCCGAATATGCAGCAGCCTGTTGCAACAAGCGGCCATCATACGATTGAGATTGACAATCCCAGCACAGTTCCTTCCGCACCAAGAGAATCTGAATAAAGATGAGATTGTCGAGAGGTGACAGTCACGGATACAGAGCATCCGAAAGAGTAACGACGAGATCAAGTTAGAGAAAGAGATAACGATCGAGAGAGGGTGCGAAACAAGAGAATAAATGTAATACTCCTCCCTCCAAAAATGAGTCATTCTGACACACGGCCCGTTACGGGCACTCCAGAAACGCACGCACGCGCGCCGCACAGCGTTTCAACGCCCACGCAAAAGGGACCTGCGCGTTTGAATTCTGCAGCGTGTGTTGATGTGCAGCGAGGGCTTTGAATTGAGCGCGAGTCGCGTGCCGCGTCGTGGTTTTTGAGCGCGCGTCGCGGTTTTCTTGAAAATGCCGCGCCACGTAAGTTCCGCATTTTTTGAATCTTTTCCTTTGTTTATTGATTGATTTCCAACTTTCTGTGGTTACACGGGTCCCCTGTCGCAGGCGGAATACCCCTGTGTCCATAGGAAGGTGGGATTCGTGATGTTTGGCCAGCCTCCGTCCTTGCGTATTTCGGTTCCGTTTTCACCCATTTCTTGCTCTTCATTATTATTTTCATTATTATTGCTTATCTTGTGATAAGAAGCACGTTCAGCCGATTCGCGTGAGTGAAATATCAGCGTTTTATCGATTGATTCTGCTCTCTCTCATTATTATTGTTGATTATCTTCGTGTAAAACGATCAACCGACATTGCAGGAAGTGCTGCGAGCTCGTGCTCGTCGCGAATTCCAAGTGATAAGAAGCACGTTCAGCCGATTCGCGTGAGTGAAATATCAGGGTTTTATCGATTGATTCTGCTCTCTCTCATTATTATTGTTGATCATCTTCGTGTAAAACGATCACCCGACATTGCAGGAAGCGCTGCGAGCTCGTGCTCGTCGCGAATTCCAAGTGATAAGAAGCACGTTCAGCCGATTCGCGTGAGTGAAATATCAGGGTTTTATCGATTGATTCTGCTCTCTCTCATTATTATTGTTGATTATCTTCGTGTAAAACGATCACCCGACATTGCAGGAAGCGCTGCCAGCTCGTGCTCGTCGCGAATCCCAAGTGATAAGAAGCACGTTCAGCCGATTCGCGTGAGTGAAATATCAGGGTTTTATCGATTGATTCTGCTCTCTCTCTCATTATTATTGTTGATTATCTTCGTGTAAAACGATCACATGACATTGCAGGAAGCGCTGCCAGCTCGTGCTCGTCGCGAATTCCAAGTGATAAGAAGCACGTTCAGCCGATTCGCGTGAGTGAAATATCAGGGTTTTATCGATTGATTCTGCTCTCTCTCATTATTATTGTTGATCATCTTCGTGTAAAACGATCACCCGACATTGCAGGAAGCGCTGCGAGCTCGTGCTCGTCGCGAATTCCAAGTGATAAGAAGCACGTTCAGCCGATTCGCGTGAGTGAAATATCAGGGTTTTATCGATTGATTCTCCTCTCTCTCATTATTATTGTTGATTATCTTCGTGTAAAACGATCACCCGACATTGCAGGAAGCGCTGCCAGCTCGTGCTCGTCGCGAATCCCAAGTGATAAGAAGCACGTTCAGCCGATTCGCGTGAGTGAAATATCAGCGTTTTATCGATTGATTCTGCTCTCTCTCATTATCATTGTTGATTATCTTCGTGTAAAACGATCAACCGACATTGCAGGAAGCGCTGCGAGCTCGTGCTCGTCGCGAATTCCAAGTGATAAGAATCACGTTCAGCCGATTCGCGTGAGTGAAATATCAGGGTTTTATCGATTGATTCTGCTCTCTCTCATTATTATTGTTGATTATCTTCGTGTAAAACGATCACCCGACATTGCAGGAAGCGCTGCCAGCTCGTGCTCGTCGCGAATCCCAAGTGATAAGAAGCACGTTCAGCCGATTCGCGTGAGTGAAATATCAGGGTTTTATCGATTGATTCTGCTCTCTCTCATTATTATTGTTGATTATCTTCGTGTAAAACGATCAACCGACATTGCAGGAAGCGCTGCGAGCTCGTGCTCGTCGCGAATTCCAAGTGATAAGAAGCACGTTCAGCCGATTCGCGTGAGTGGAATATCAGGGTTTTATCGATTGATTCTGCTCTCTCTCATTATTATTGTTGATTATCTTCGTGTAAAACGATCAACCGACATTGCAGAAATCGTCTACCGCTCTCGTGTCCATGAATTGCCAGTGATTTCTTCGAAATACTATCGATTGAGAAGGAAACGGATATCAATAATGTGTGAGTTAATATATTCAATAGCCACTACGTAGAGGAGGGCTAGTGTTTGTTTAGATCGGGTCCAATATGGGCAGCTATACACTTTGCGGCCCAGCAGTAGACTCACGCGATCTTGACTTTCTTCTTCATCCACACATTCATTGTATGTTTCTCCCGAAAGTCTCTCCCACAGTGCGGAAGCGTCGCCAACTTGTGGCCAGACAATTCCAAGGGAGAGCACAGTATGCAGATCTCTGCGTGTGATGCCATCGGGCTTCACACCCCAGATCACTCCGATGACTCGCGTGTGTATCTGTCAATCGGACGGATACATGCACTTGTCTGACCTCTCAGGGCCCCCTACCGTACTGCAGCCTGAGATTGGGTGTGACTCTTGTCTTTCGATGTTGCACGTACTGAGATATGAGAGAGACCGAATTTCGCATTTACAGTCAGAACTGGAGAGTAAAAATGCGAGATTGAGAGAGATGGAGGCCGAGCTTTCGAGATTGCGATCCAATGTATCGTTTCCTGCACGGGCAAAGAAAGACTACGCTCAGTTATGTCCAAAACAGAGACGTAGAGTAGATCAAAGGGTTGTTTCCGCATTGTCTACAGTTTTGGGTGATGCTGTGAGAGATCCTTTCCTGAGTGCAACGCGCATTGAAGCATGGTTCAATAAAATCCATCCTGGGGTTCCATTCAGTACCAAGCGAATGTGTCAGATTAAGTACCTGCAGTACGTCAAGCGCTTTAGTTTGTCGTGGGCGGCGCAGAGAGGATTGAATACTCTCCTGCGCTCAAGTGGTATCCTCACAGTCCCCTCATATCACTCTGTCAGAGCACTTGATGCTAATATGTTGAACCTGGTTGCGCCTCACTCTCAGTTTCGTGTGTCCCATTGTTCGTGAACAAGACAGAGAAGGTGATTCCAGTTGTGGCAGTGAGAAATGTAACTGAATTCGTGCGATTTTTACGCAAATCTGTTCCGCTGTCTCGGCTGGTTCGCGAATGTCCGTACGATGATGTGGTATGGTTGGGGGTGAGTGCAGATGGAGGAGGGAACGTGATGAAGATCTCCATCTCTCTCATCGACTCACTCAACCCGAACAGCCCTTATTCACACTTCCCGTTGTGTTTCTTCCAAGGCGACGAGTCTTATGAGAATATTTACAGAGCCGCCAAATCTGTTCTCCAGCAAATTGACGCTCTATCTCATATCGAGATCGACGGTAGGAGTAGGTCAGTACGCTGGTTCCTAGCCATGGATGGAAAAATGATGTCCACTATTTGCTGGCATCAGGGCAGTTGCGCTCTTTTTTCTGCCCACTCTGCTATGCGTCCTTCCTCAGCCCTGATCTTTCGAGTTTAGAACTGAGAACCCATCAGGATACTGTCAAAAACGCGAAACTATTTGAATTTCTTTCCTCGAGTGGAAAGAAGATGAAGGATCAATCAATCATTCATTTATCATGCTATACAGAGGTGACGATCGGCTTGAGTAACCGCCGTTCTAAGTGTGAGTCGAAATGGCGAGTGACTATTGAGAATAGCGTTAGTGCAGGCTCTACTCTCTATCAGTTTCTCATTAGAACTGGTCTCAAATCAATTCCTGCAATAATTCAATTCTTCGAGTTTATTGCCGAATCTTTTGGAGGAGATGACGCTAAGGTGAACAGACAGTCTTCGTCCAATGCAGTACCTTCTCTTTGCAGAGTCTCGTTGTCGGAATCAAAGAGATCGTCACATCCGTGCTGAAATATGCGGGTCCTCTAATGGACATGGTTAGTTGTGACTTGTAAAATAATATGAAATATTACCTTCCCAGGAGCGAATGGCGCGCCCCGGCCCCGAATCGGAGCAGTTCGAGCAGCATGGGTGCACTACGGATGTCCCTGAGTCTATGCTCTCCGTGTACTCTCTGCCTACGAAAAGCGAAGTAAACATTTAATGTTATTTGGTGATTCACTTATTACTGTATGAGTGGATATCGTATAGAGAGTAGAATTTGTCATGGAGACGTTGATTTCAGTTCGAGTGTTCCGTTGTTGATGAAACTGCGTCATCTGCTTACTCGATGGCAGGATTTGATGTCCCTCTCCCCGAACTCTCGCGTATCTCACGCCTTCCAATCAATAAGCTGCCATTCGCAAAGGTAGAAACAAGTCCCATTATTTATCAACATGTTATTCCTTTCCGGCTGACCACTACGTGAATACGGAGGCATACGCGTGCGAGGAAGCTGCCCGTGTCAAAAAGATGCTCGGTGACTTTGCATCAGGATTCGCAGCTTGATTCTAGACACGGTGGTACCGTAGTCGTTTGATAGGTTACGGTAGCCGATCGATAAGTTGCCGTATCACACCACCACTACTTGCCCGTTCCACTTGAGCAGTCGAAGGGGGAACGTTATGAGAGCGTCGAACAGTCTCAGTAGTAGGGGGAGCTCTTTCCCATCGCATACAACTTGCTTGCAAGCAGCATGGTACCATTCGGCCGGATCGTCCTTCAACTTCTTGAGCGCTGCAGATTCTTCCTGTTCCAAGTCTCTCAGATCGGTGATGAACTTCTTGAGCGATTTTTCCGCACGGTCTTCACGCAGACCGAGGTACTTGTACACTTTCTTCCTCTTCTCGAAGTTAACCTTGCGGGAGAACTGGTGTGGGAGAGGCTTCCGCAGAACCCGAGGGTGGAAGGACGACATCAAGGACAACATAGATCCAGACATTTCGAAGCGTGTATACCACGCCTTTTCAATGCTGTCGTGGAAACTACTTCTGACACAGCAGAATCGTGAGAAGAAGAACTCGCATCTGAACATAGACATATAGATAAGTAAGAAATTAATACACATGCATTAATAAATTTTAAAAAATATAACTTTTTGAATTTTAGGCCAAGGGAAGCTTTAACAGCCCAAAGGTACAGTATCCCATCACTCGCGTCCCTCTAAAAATTCAAACTGGGCAAGTATGCTGAGCAATATTGCCACAGGGATCATTACGCGACTTGATTTACCCCGAAAAAATGATTAGGAGACTTAAATACATTGATTTAGCTAAATTAAATCAAATATTCAAAATAACTCATAAATGCAATAAATATCAGCCTGCATATTATCATGATCCGTCATCATTTCAAGGTTACCATGCATACCATGTGAAAGCCCATGGTCGAATTAGTAATAGTAATCAACTACATGCAAAAAACAACCAACAACGCGCAATTTACATCAAGTATTTAAATTTATAATACTTCGCCGAAACGCCGGTCCGGACTACTAGACTATCCTTTCTAATCTAATGCGCACTAAACCCGTCGCTGCTGCTATGCTGAGTTAGGAGCATTTGAAGAATTTTTATTTTTCGCATTTTCCCAACGTTACCGTACACCCGCCATCAGAACCTTCCAACACTTTTCCTAAGGAAGTGCAATCAACAAAAGTCGAACTAATGGCTGATGCTAGGGATCCAGCTCTGCTGCTCAATTGATTTGAGATTGTACGGGGTTTTTTTTAAATTTCACTCCTTCACATACCGTAGACACGAAGGCAATATCGAGCATAACATGCGGTTGCTTTTCACAGATCGAAAGGTCCGAAAGTTTGATTGTGTTCTCGACCGATATTTTCATGGTCAAAACGATATTTTCGATTATCGATTAGTCTACCCATTAATGGGATGACACAGTATGATCTACAGTATCCTCAAATCGATATTTAGGGTTACTGTAGTTTTCGTGCCGATTGCCAACTCATGCAAGCAATTCCGACTCGTTTGGCGCAACTTTGAAAAATAGTGGTCCCGCAGCGAAAGGTACTGTAGCCTGTAGGTACGGTGTACCTGTCGAGCAAAGTCGTATCGATTGCCAACTCATGCAAGTAATCCGACTCGTTTGGCGCAACCTTGAAAAATAGCGATCCCGCAGCGAAAGCTACAGTAATCCTGATCATCGATTCGGGGTTACTGTAGATCATACGGTGTCATATCACAATTGGGTAGACAAATCGATAATCGGATTTTTATTTTATTTTAAGTGTTGTATAGGAATAATAATAATAATCAATAATAATCACATATTCCTATCACTGTAAATGATGTCGCCCCACTGTACTTTTTGGCACGCTGCCAAATATTTGAATACCCGCCAATGTGTTTTTCTTTTCTTGGTTCTTGTTTCTGTTTATTTCGTCACATTTCGTCATTTCTTTTGTGGAGGATACCCTCACCTTGGCAGGCCAAGAGTGAGTAGACGGTTATTCTAGTCCGGTGATCGGTACAGGTACCTTTCACAGACGGATAGAAAAACTGTTGGCAGGGGTAGCCATAGCGTGGACCTTGTTGATCGTGTCAACAACCGAGCTAAAAGCCGATCGATTTTGAGAGAACACAGAGGAAGCGCTGCCCAAATTTCGATTTTCTCCTGAAAGATGGGTGAGGAAATGAGCATGAGTGAGATCCAGAAAGCGTTGGGACAGATTGCCCAGCTTCTGGTGAACAAGCACGAGACCAGCGAGTTCGCTGCTTCTTCGCTGAACGCGATTGAGGCACGAATCCAGGAATTTCACTACGATGTGGACAGCGGATCCACATTCGACAGATGGTGGAATCGGCACGAGGACATCTTCGAAATCGATCTCAAGGAGTGGGACGAGGTGAAGAAGATTAGATTCCTCATGAGACACGTGCACATGTCAGTCGAACGGACATTCACTGACTCGATCGCGCCAAATCCTACTTGGAAAATGACTAGGAATCCACTAGGATCCTACTAGGAAACGACTATGAAAATGAACAAAGACAAAAACTAGCAGGGATGTGTTGAGGTTAAATACACTACGCTCTATGCGTACACTACGCTCTATGCATAGTTCTGCAGGTTCGGTCCAGGGGGACCTCGGTAGCTTGCTTCAGGTACGGTCCAGGGGGACCTCGGTAGCTTGCTTCAGGTACGGTCCAGGGGGACCACGGTAGCTTGCTTCAGGTACGGTCCAGGGGGACCTCGGTAGCTTGCTTCAGGTACGGTCCAGGGGGACCTCGGTAGCTTGCTTCAGGTACGCTCCAGGGGGACCTCGGTAGCCGGCTCCAAGTACGGTCCAGGGAGAGCTTAGGATGTTGGGGAAGCTTAATCGCTAGAAAGAGCACTGGCTTATTCCGTTGCAAAAGGCTCGTGAGGCTGAGAGCGATCGAAAAAAGTTGCCACTACGCCACTTCGTGGCTCCGTGGCAACTTTTTTTCGATCGCTCTCAGCCTGACGAGCCTTTCTCAACGGAAACGCAGGATACCGTATGTTGATTTCCTTGGCCTGTTCGAACACGTTTCTGACATCGCAAAACACTTTTCCCGCGGTTCTCCACGCTCCCCGGTTCAATTGGGAACTTTTTGAGATTTTCAATTTTCCACGTTAAAACATGTTAGAACACGTTCAGACACGTTTCTGACATCGCAAAACACTTTTCCTGTGATCCCCTACGCTCTGCGCATGAATTGGACACTTTTCGAAATTTTCGGTTTTTCACGTTAAAACGTGTTAGAACACGTTCAGACACGTTTCTGACATCGCAAAACACTTTTCCTGTGATCCCCTACGCTCTGCGCATCAATTGGACACTTTTCGAAATTTTCGATTTTCCACGTTAAAACTCGGCAAAACAGGTGGAAACGTGTTTCACGTTGTTCAAAAACATGTTAGGACCACTTCTGGCACTTGCGAAAAATGCGGCAAAAGATTTGCCCGCGGCGGGGGTCGAACCTGGGGGTCTCGGATTCAAAGTCTGATGCGTTATCCACTTGGCTATGAAATTAGCGGATTTTTATATTAAAATTTTGAAAGGTTTTCTGAGCAGTTATCATATGCAAAAGGTTCTGGGAAGATTGCGCGAATTTGAAGCGATTTATGGCGAAAATGAAAAAAATGTCTGTCACGCTGCAACAAAAAAAAAACATACAGACAGACAGACAGACAGACAGACAGACACAATCATTTCCTATAAGTGGAGGAACACACACTTCTTGTTTACGCTCCTTGTTCGTCAATAACAAGGAGTGTGTGTTTGAGTCTTTGTGCATTTTCCTAGTGATTTCCTAGTAGGATCCAAGTGGAGTCCTAGTAGGATTTCTGAACCGGAGTAGAGTGAGAAATGTGACGCCACGATCTTGTCATTCATAGTCACGCATTCTCTTCACCGGTCGATGGATGAGAGAGTGGCCTCACATTTTGCACTGTAATCTACAGAGTAATGGAAGTAGGAAACTTCCCGCTCTGTGCATGATACATTTCATAAAGTAGAGCTTCCAAAATTCTGCAAATCTACCTTATTGAACCAGCTTGTTTTCCTTAGATTTCGGCGAGATTTAATGATTTAATTACACTTTTTGCTACTTACCAGCGGGCTGCAGCAGCATATGCGATTTACCAAGAAGAAGTGCATTGTCGGATGGAGTAAAAGCGCGAATATGTCTTCTTTCCTTATCAATCCGTTTCCGATCTTCTTTCGAACAATCATCACTTGTGAGTAATTCTCGCAATATCTCAGACTGACAGAGTCATTAGGGCATGCGATTGACTACAAATTTGGCATGCTATAAGCACACATAAGATCAGAAGACCATTCAAAAATATGCAACACTTGTAATTAAATACTCTCCCCCGTAGACTTTTCACAGGGTTTCAGAGTTCCGAGAAAAAATATGAGAGAACAAAATGTCCTCTATCGCTCGCCATTTTCCACGCATGTAAACGACATGATGATTTACTAATTCTTATCACATGAATCCAGTACTCCTGATAGGGATCAAGAGCGATCTTGATAGGAAGATTAATCCATTTTCTCCCTCACACGTGATCTCTCTGGTGTTTTGGCAAAGGTTGTGGACTAATGTGCCCATGTGTCTTCTTCTCTTTGCTCAATGCTCCTATCACCAGAAGAGGTGTGTCAATTGTATGCGCACAGCGTCTTTTGTTGTCTGGCTCTCTTGTTTCGCACCCTCTCTCGATCGTTATCTCTTTCTCTAACTTGATCTCGTCGTTACTCTTTCGGATGCTGTGTATCCGTGACTGTCACCTCTCGACAATCTCATCTTTATTCAGATTCTCTTGGTGCGGAAGGAACTGTGCTGGGATTGTCAATCTCAATCGTATGATGGCCGCTTGTTGCAACAGGCTGCTGCATATTCGGATACATGCTTGCGGCAGGTTGCTGACAATTCGGAACCATGATTGCAGCATGCTGCTGCATATTTTGCGGCCGCAGCTGCTGCGGATTGCCGTGTACCGCAGCGTACGGCGGCTGCGGCTGGCCGCACGCAGCACATTGCGGTTGTTGCAGATGGTGATGTGGCTGCACATGGTTATGATTGTGGCATCCAGCACAGTCAAGCTGTTGTTGGTAGTAGAGTGATGTACTGAAAAGGGATAATTAAATAGAATTTTAAAATAAAGAAAAAAATGATATAATTCAACGCAAGCTTACTGCGGATTAGCAGCAGCGAAGATGAGTTGAATGTAGCAGCAAATGTGGGTCCAGAGCACGAAAAGCTCAAAGCCAATTTGAATGAGAATTAACAACATCATATAGACAATTGATCCTCTGTGAAGGAAGTCTCTTGATTATTTAGTGCGATAAAACAAGGACCTACGCGTCGTAATAATAATAATTTTCAGCAATTACATTGTACACCATGAATCCGACATCTATGAGAGCGTGAATAGGCTGAAAGAGGGGTATCAAGAGAATGCAAAAAGTAGCAGAGAAGAATAGTGTTTCATAAACCCGTCTCGGACACTACAGTTTCCACATGCCTCCTAATTTCGGATCAGATGAAACACATCATGCTTATGCAATAACAAGAATGAAACCTATTTCGACTAACAGAATCTGAATAAATATATAAATCAATAAATAGAGGACGAACCGAAATAATCATGATGGGAATCATGAGTACTGGCTTTCGCTGACAACAAGCAATGAAGACAAGAATGCATGCAACTCCTTCAACGATGAATAGGACAGCCTGAAGATGTTTACTTTACCTTTTTATCGTCAACGCTTTCGCGAGCAGGGATTAAGGAATAAGGGACGGTTGGCTGGTCTTTTGGCTCGGGCGAGCTTTTTCGGTGGGTGGTTGTGGCAGTTCCGGTTTAGTTTAAAAAAGTATGCATGGTGTTTTATTCCGAAAAGACCTAGCTTGCTACGCCTCAACGAGGAAACTAGCGGGAGATGTATTATAACTGCAAAAGTTACGTTGTAGATTATTTTTCTATAAACTCAATTTGGTATGATATGGAAAAAAATATGTCATTAGATAGAAAATCGTGATTAATAGTACCTGGACGATCAAGGTTACGTAATCATATGTATCATTTATATAGTAAACTCCTCCTGTTATTGAATAGGCTATCAGTGCAATCACAGCCAATACTTGTGAGGCGACCTGAATTATATTAAATTTTTAAGTTTCCACTTTTCGTTTTAGTCAGTTAACGCAACTAACAATATGTAAAATTTCAAATTAACAAGGTTCTTTTTTCAATCACCACTAGAGAAGTAAGATCGGTTACAGTTTTACGGCGTCATCGGTGAGAGACATGTTCACAACATTTATTAATCTGTTTTCGACAAAAACGTTAATTTTAAATGTAATTTACAAACCGCTGGACTGCAACAACATATTTGATTTACGAAGAACGACATTGCCAGATCGATGGCAAAATCCGTCGAATAATTTCTTATCGCTTCGCCCCTCTCTTATCTCCACGCTTCATCCGACACACACAATTGCGGATTACTATTCTTTAAAAAAAGCTAACGTTTGTCTGTCTGTCTGTCTGTCCGTCCATTTTTTTTGTCCAGGTGTCCGTCCAGATTTTTCTCATTTTTTTTCCATATATTTCGCTTCAAAATCGCTCTATCTTCTCAGAACCTTTTGCATATGATAGGTGACCAGAATTGCTTTACAATTTTACAAAATTTAAATCACCAAATCCATGGCCAAGTGGTTAAAGCGCGTGACATTCAAATCCGACCGATGCACGTTCGACCCCCGCCGCGGGCAAACCTTTTGCCGCATTTTTCGCAAGTGCCAGAAACTGTGCTAACACGTTTTTGAGTACCTTGAAACACGTTTTCACCTGTTTTGCCGCGTTTTAACTTGAAAAATCGATATTTTCGAAAAGTTCCCAATTCGTTCGCAGAGTGTCGGGGATCACATGAAAAGTGCTTTGCGATGTCGGAAACGTGTCTGAACGTGCTCTAACACGTTTTAACATGAAAAATCGAAAAAATCGAAAAGTTCCAAAATGATTCAGAGAGCGTAGGGAAATCACAGGAAACGTATCTGAAAGTGTTCTAAAAGTTCTGAACGCTCTGTATCCTGCGTTTCCGTTGTGAAAGGCTCGTGAGGCAGAGAGCGATCGAAAAAAGTTGCCACGGAGCCACGAAGTGGCGTAGTTGCAACTTTTTTTCGATCACTCTCTGCCTCACGAGCATTTTCCACCGGAATAAGCCAGTACTCTTGGAAGCGATTAACAATCCCCAGCATACTGCGAGCTGTAGCACGGAGCCGGCTACCGAGCTTCCTCTGGACGAATTCCGGAGCCAGCTACCGAGGTCCCCCTGGACCGAACCTGGAGCCGGCTACCGGGCGTCCCCTGGACCGTACCTGGAGCCGGCTAGCGGGCGCCCCCTGGACCGTACCTGGAGCCATCTAACGAGCTCCCCCTGAACCGAACCGTGAGCCGGCTACCGGGCGTCCCCTGGACCGTACCTGGAGCCATCTACCGAGCTCCCCCTGGACCGAACCGCACCCAGAACTATGCATAGAGCGTTGCGTACGCATAGAGCGTAGTGCATTTAACCTCAATACAACCCCGCTAGTTATGAGCAACAGATTATTTCGCTTTATTTGTGTTAATATTTATTTATTGGTCCTCATTCGCACGTATTCGGTAAAATAAAGGAATGAATAATGTGTATCACGAAGTGCGTAAACTTCCCTTTTCTCGTCATTTATTCTGCTCTGGAAATATCTCCATGATCTTATCGATTTTGCAATATTCCAATCCTCAGAAAGACGCCAGGAGAGGGGAGGAGAGGAGAGTGATTCTCTTGACTTTCACTCGTTCTTTGACTCCTATCCCTGGTATTATTTATTTATGATATAGCACAATGATGCGAAACATAAATCTCGAGAAAGATTGTGATCAAGAATGGGTGACAGGTGGAGGGTCGCATAATGCAGTGAACAGTGTACCCGACTAGTCTGAAAAGGTCTCACCATTTCACACTGTCTCTCGAGATCGGTCGACAGGTGAAAGAGTGTGCGAAATGACGAGACCATTTCAGACTTGTCGGGTACACTGTTCACTGCATAAAGCGTGTGATATGGATGTAGCTTTGGCCGTGTCGTGGAGAAGCGCGCCTCTGCGTCTTTTTATCGGCTCATTGTCGTGTATGATTCATTGCCATTCTGTTATCACCGAAAGAGGTGCGCCGGTTTATTCAAGCAACAAACTCTAATGGACCAACGCATTTTGTGGCATCTTTTCAAAGTACATTAGATCAATATAACATTTTAAATTTGTCCGCCTGCTATTATCTCCGTTTTGTTCCCCCCCCTTCATTCTTACGTGGTGGCTCAGTGTATTCTCAGTGGGTTTACGCGATGACTGAGTGGGCTGTGATCAATCGTGCACATATGGTGGTTCTAGTTGCTGCGGATTGTAGTTTGCTGCATTTGCTGCAGATGATGTTGGTCGCATATTGCCTACAGCATACGTCGATATTGGCATGTGGCACAACCTTGCTGTTCTTGACGATAAAGATACACACTGACAAACAACAGTTAGGTCGTAATTTAAAAAGGGAAGAAATACATAAATAGGAAAAAAAACTAACTGCGGACTAGCAACTGCGACAATAAGATGTTTGTAGCAGCAAATGTGGATCCAGAGCACGAAAAGCCCAAACCCAATTTTAGCGAAAACTAACGCCGTTGTGTAGAAAATTGTCTGCCTGCAAGAACAACTCTTCTTTAAAATCATATTTTAATATTTTATTTTTAAAAACATATTTTTATATTCTCAAGAATTTTTTGTTCCGATGTTCCCGCTCTCACTCGGCTGAGTGTGTTCGCGGGAACAAGGGGAACATGTTAAAAATATAGAAATAATAATAATCATAAAAACTGGACTTACGCTTCCTCGTAGTAATAATAGTCATAATATGCTATCACATAATAAATGAGTGAGGCCACATCTATTACGGCGTGAAAAGAGGTAAGTATTCAGTAAACCATCACCAACAGTAAGTCAAAAATCTGCTCACGATAGTATATCTTTCGTTAATAAAATTATCATTCACTAAGTAGGATGATTTTTTTTTCAATACCCTCTTTGGCATAATCATTGTCCCTCGCCTGGAGCAGTTCTCATCCCGTGTATGATTTTCTGCACTCTTGTAATTCTCGCAAGGAGAGAAAACGTACGGATATAAGACTAGTGCATCTAAAAAAAGTACCAAAAATAGTCATTCAGCGTGTTTCTCCATTTTCGCTTGCTACTATGATTGTTAAACTTACTCAACCAAATATATACGTACTCTGACAATTTCTTCGCAACATGCCACTCAGTACACATCTTAGTTCATTCTAATTTTGTCATTATCACGAATAGGAGATTCTGCCATTCTCACACGGAGGAGATTTGGCAGATTCTGCCATTCTCACACGGAGGAGATTTGGCAGATTCTGCCATTCTCACACGGAGGAGATTTGGCAGATTCTGCCATTCTCACACGGAGGAGATTTGGCAGATTCTGCCATTCTCACACGGAGGAGATTTGGTAGTAAGATATGTACAAACAACAACATTTATTTCATCAATATCTTTGTAAAATTGATAACGATTGGGCAAATTGGGGGCAAAACAGACATGAAACTATGAATGTTTCAGGGATATTGTGTCCTACATTTCTACGAAAACAATCGACTAAATTTGGTCAGAATTTTTCCTACCGCGTAAAAATCAATTATATAGAAAAGGTTACAGCCTATCGGAAAATACTTGAAGGGTTCGTCTAAAGCGATGATAGGGAAGACTATCAAAGGAGGGTTCTTCGGCCATGCCAGTTCTTCTCCAGTCGTTCTTCAGCTGTCTCCCACTGAAGATCGCCGAACTTGGATAAACCTGAAAAGTACACCTATTTCCTCGTTTATGCGAAAATCATCCCGAGACTAATCACTTTTCTCGTGAAAACATTCAAAGAATGACAGTTTCTCATTTATACGTCACAAATATACTGATAATGACGTGTCAAGTAATTACGTTTGATAAATCGTTTCAAATGGATCAAACTAACCAGTGGAGTCCTATTTGAAACGGAGTAATTGAAGAAACATAGAAGAGCAGAAGAGGTGTCGACCGCTCAGAATGAGCGAAGAGAGTCAGTGTGAAGAGGACAATCACAATTGTTCCAGGCAAATTTGGTAATTGGACTATGCAAAATCATCAATTACACCCATAGTTCCATTATCCTCTTCACACTGACTCCCTTCCCTCATTCTGGGCGGTCGATACCTCTTCTGCTCTTCTATCTTCCTTCAAGAACTCCGTTTCAAATAGGACTTAACTGGTTAGTTTGATCCATTTGCGACGAATAATCAAACGTATTTACACGTCATTATCACTATATTTGTGACGCATAAATGAGAAACTGTCATGCTTTGAATGTTTTCACGAGAAAAGTGATTAGTCTCGGGATGCCTTTCGCACATATAAAACGAGGAAATATGTGTACTTTTCAGGTTATCCAAGTTCGGCGATCTTCAGTGGGAGATAGCTGAAGAACGACTGGAGAAGATGAGATAAACGGAGGAACTGGCATGGCCGAAGAACCCTCCTTTGATAGTCTTCCCTATCATCGCTTTAGACGAACCCTTCAAGTATTTTCCGATAGGCTGTAACCTTTACTATATAATTGATTTTTACGCGGTAGGAAAAATTCTGACCAAATTTAGTCGATTGTTTTCGTAGAAATGTAGGATACAATATCCCTGAAATATTCATAGTTTCATGTCTGTTTTGCCCCCAATTTGCCCAATCGTTATCAATTTTACAAAGATATTGATGAAATAAATGTTGTTGTTTGAACATATCTTACTACCAAATCTCGCCTGTGTGAGAATGGCAGAATCTGCCAAATCTCCTCCGTGTGAGAATGGCAGAATCTGCCAAATCTCCTCCGTGTGAGAATGGCAGAATCTGCCAAATCTCCTCCGTGTGAGAATGGCAGAATCTGCCAAATCTCCTCCGTGTGAGAATGGCAGAATCTGCCAAATCTCCTCCGTGTGAGAATGGCAGAATCTGCCAAATCTCCTCCGTGTGAGAATGGCAGAATCTGCCAAATCTCCTCCGTGTGAGAATGGCAGAATCTGCCAAATCTTGCCTGTGTGAGAATGGCAGAATCTATCAGATATGGTTAAATGAAATTGTCATTACTGATAACTGCTACTTTAATCCAAATCATGGCATCTGTCATTCTCGAAGTAACTGTGCCAATTTAATTCCCAACTTCGTGGTAAACGTGATAAATTTGTATACAAAAAAAATAAAAGCCAACTTCAGCAAAAAATTAGAAAAAATGAATGAATTTGGTACTATTTTTAGATGCACTAGTCTTATATGGCCATGATAGGAATCATGAGTGAGGGATTTCGCAGACAACAGGCAGCGAAAAGAAGAATGCATGCTACGGCTTCCAAGATGTACATGACAATCTGTATTTTTTAAAACAAAGTAGGAAGAAATTCGACTTTTAAAAGAACCAGCAAAACGAATTTTGAATGAACATTCTGGTTCGAAAAAGGTTTCCTTTTTTAAGGGTTTACGGTGTGTAGATATCAAAATTTGGCTAATTTGGCCTGGCCTAATGATCAAACTTTGGTGAAGGATATGAACAAGTACCTGGACCAGCAAGACCGTGAAATCATAATAAAAAGCTCCGCCTACGATTGAATAGAATAATAGAGAAAACACAGCCAAAATTTGTGAAGCGGTCTGAAAAAATGAATATCATTTAGGTCAATTTCTTGAAATTAATACTTAATGCAATTATACAATGCAATGCAATTAATTAATCAATTAATGCAATCAATTAATACAATGCAATTATAAAAAGGGAGAGATGATGCATTGGGTAGCCGTTTGTAAACCACATTTTTTTCAAGGATTTATTATTGATACGATTAAGAACATAAAGATGCTTTTATATTTTTGGGTTCCTAAAAGGCAGCTCCAAAACGTACCATCATCCTTCAAAAATCTACCAACACGGAAGCGGCATCCCTATGGTCCACAATAAGTATGAATATCTATTTCTAAAAAAAGTTGAATAATGTTACATGCAATTTACCAACCGCCGGAGTGCAACAGCATATGCGATTTTTGAAGAGCGGCATTGACAGAGCGATGGTAAAGTCGTCAAATAATTACCTATCGTTCGTCTCTTATCTCCTTCCACGCATCTCCCTACATATCACGCCTCTCACGAGAGAATCGAGCTGGCGGATGCAATGGGCCAAAAAAGTGAAATTGAGATTTGCATGGATTAAATTATGCCTGGGGATGGCGGACATCCTCCCAAAGTTTAGGACATCCAGGATCATGGGGATCCGTAGGTACGCTGGGTCGGTACCCTGGGTATCCAACTTTGAGCTCGATTTTCTCGATTGTGGGTTGTTTTTGTGAAAATGTTTGTCTGAACGACCCCGGCTAATTTTTAGAGCTCTATCGATCTATGTACTTCATTTATCAAGAAATTGAATTTCTAATGCACTACACTCAGGCCAATATTTCTCAAAAATGTAGGAAAAGCGGGAGCTCTAATCTCTTGAGCATGTAGATCTCATCAAGATCTTTCGAATGAGTAGCTTATGGTGAAAATAGCCGGGGATATGAGAGAGTTGTGTACTTTCGAAAGCCCGAGATGATTTAAAGTAAATTTTGTTAAGCGATAACCGGTCTTATGCAGGAAAGAGGGAAGAAATGGAAGAATTACAAGATCATTTCATTTCTCGTGTCAGAGACCGCGCGGTCAATGGTGAAGAAAATTTACTTCAAATCATCTCGGGCTTTCGAAAGTACACAACTCTCTCATATCCCCGGCTATTTTCACCATAAGCTACTCATTCGAAAGATCTTGATGAGATCTACATGCTCAAGAGATTAGAGCTCCCGCTTTTCCTACATTTTTGAGAAATATTGGCCTGCGTGTAGCGCATTAGAAATTCAATTTCTCGATAAATGAAGTACATGGATCGATAGAGCTCCAGAAATTAGCCGGGGTCGTTCAGACAGAAATTTTCACAAAAACAACCCACAACCGAGAAAATCGAGCGCGTTGATCAAGAGATCAGATTCACAATTTCCGTGCAAAATGCTAGGAATTGAATTTTTGATGGCAGATTCAATTCAAAAATAATTCGAAAAGAAAATGGTTTTCTCGCCAGCATTTCTGTTGGAACGCATTATCATTGTGAACAAATATTCTTGAATGTGCAGTAATTGTCTGCTTCAATTGCGTCGGCCTCGCGAATAAGTCGAGGCTTTTGGTGCCTTTGTACATTCATAGTTTGTACACAGAGCGCGAAGTCTCCAACTTTCCTTACTCTGGAGATGTTGTCTCCTGGTGAGAGAGCATGCGAAATTGAGAGATGGAGACATCAAGTCTCCCATTATTAGGAGAAGTAAACTCTCCAGAGTAAGGAAAGCTGGAGACTTCGCGCTCTGAGTACATTTGTACATTCTTTGTTCACTCATAGTGTTCGCCGAGGATTCAGTCATCTTCCCCACACATTTGCGGTATTTTCGAAATAAAAAAGATTTGCCCAAATCTTCTCATAATAATACTCAATGTGTGTTAGATTATTATGCCGAAGATTTTCGAAACAATAGGAATCTCTATATTTTTTAAAAACTTTTGCGATATCATCTCGTTCACAGAGTTGTTCGCAAGCAATCATACGAGTACCTACGATCGAAACTAAAGATAGCTGAGTCACTGCCTTGATTTTTCAATACTCCTCCCTCCAAAAATGAGTCATTCTGACACCTCAAAATTCGCCAAAAGTCTATAAAAAGAGGAGGCGTCAGGTGGTAGTGAATACCAAATACTAAATATAATGAATATCGCTAAATAAATTTAAATGTCGCTTAATTCATTTTCAGCATAATTAGGCGGCGCAAGCTGCCTTTTCTACCACAAATCCGAACCAGAAACAATTTTTGATATGTTATAAAGCTGGAAAAGACGGAATATGGAGCCGGCTACCGAGCTGCGCTTTGACCAAACCTGATTCCAGATTCCAGAACTATGCACAGAGCGTATTATATTTAACCCCAACACATCCCCGCTAGTACAAATATGAAAACCTTGTAGAACAAATGTTTATCAGAATTATGCTTGTATTATGGGGTATTATGGAGCAATATTATATAAACTGTTTTTTTTCTATGCTTACAATAGCAGAGAAGTGATCAGCGTAATTGTCACATACTATAGTTGAAATCTGTCATTAGTTTAGAGCATTGATAAGTGAGAAAAAAAATTTTAAAAAAATATTATAATTATTATCATCATTGATAATAATCATTATTCACACAATCCAACTCACGACTGTGTTTCATCGAGTATAAGTAGGTAGAAAAGATAATAAATGTACAGTTCGAATCCGCTCCAGACCACTGCCGCAAATGCAGAAGTGCCGAAAACTCTGCGAGAAATGAATTTTTGCGTGAATGGACGAATACAAATTGAATGTGTTACAAACCACCTTTTGCCATCGTCATCCCATTAATAATAATCTTAAATTTAAGCATCAAAAACGTACATTATATTCGGGTCATAGTCATAGATGCAAACGATGACGATAGTGTAAGTACTCCAACCAATGATGCTGATGATAGTCAATATCTGAAAGATGAATTTATTATCATAATTATATATCACAATTATTAACTATAAGCACGCTGATTATGATTAATATAATAGAGATGCGTTACGATTACTACGTGAAGATGTCATAAAATCCCAAAACACTGTGCAAAATTTCAATTCTTAGCACTATAATATCAATTAATCAGTTACTTTCTTTGAGCTATTTTTCTCATATATAATATTTGATATTATGAAAGAAACATACCTGGATGACAAGTTTAGGGATCGTCAAAACAGGGCGTTTGCGGAAATATGCGAAGGCAACCAGAAGCAATGCGATGAATTGGGAAATCGCAATAACAGTCTGGAAATATAAACGAAAGCTTTAATAATATCGGTCATTCGTCACACGACCTAATAAAAAGTGAACTTCTAGGAAAGACAAATCGCTCTGATAGGGCCACTTCCGGCGTGAGACTAATGCTGCATTCATTGTCGATGCCCTACCAGTTTGATAGATCAAAAGTTTCCTCGCTTTTTTCCTTCGATCGATTCGCGAGAGAATATGTACTGTGAGGAGGTATTGGACCCCTCAAAATGATAGTGCATCGACCATGAATGCAGCATAATGAGCAGCAAACCAGTTGAATGCACAGATTCAAAGACACGTAATTGCCGACGCCGTAGAATGTCCAAGCCATTGTTGCTGCAATACAAGCGAACCCGAAGTCCAGCGAGCCGAGGAAGATCGTGAACTGCTGCAATTACAGACAAAGCTCTTTATGATAATTAGCTAAGTACACGATTTTTATAGCTTTTTTAGAGTAAGAAGTTGCTAGGCTGAAATCGGGCCATAAATAATTTTGAGGGGTTGTTCTCGGGTCATCTCATTTATTGAATCATTTTGTTAGGCACGGTGTACACTATTACCCGACCCGAATTACTCACTCTACTGTAACGCAGACTGCATCGATAACCATGCATGTATTAGGATTGAATTGGGCATTTTCTAAATACTAGAAATTGGCCCGAAAGCGTTGATGTACCATGCCGCTCAAAAAGAGCTTATTCGACGGTTTAGTTCTCCCTACACTCGTGTATGTGGCTGAATCCTGGTGCCTCTGTAAACGCGAAGAAAGCAAGCTGTCGCCAAGCGCAAAACTGAACGCACAATGACAGGAATCACCGTACTCGATCAACTAGTCGCCTAATCAATAATGCAGATACTCCTCCCTTAATCTGTTCTTGATTCTCTATTCTAGTTTTCTAAATTTCTCGTAGCGAAGCATTGATGGACAAACGGACAGAAAACACTTTTAAATAATGGTAAGTAATACAAGTACTAATATTAAGTGGCATGCTTGCAATTGCCAACTCTAGACTGCATTTTCATTATTTATTTGGCGGAATCTAATAATAATATGCGATACTGCACCTTCAACAAAAAAACCTTAAATTGTGATCTCTATAGTTGAGTATTGGATAAGTATTGGAAGGTTATACGATATGGGGGATCACTAAATCGGAAGACAAATCGTGCAAAGTAGTGCTTACCACGAACTAGCAGCAGTAGGCGGCCGTTAGGAGAAGACACATCTTCTCTTGAAGGCGCCCACACGTGAATATATGAGAAAATGATGAGTGGAGTGGTTAGCGAACAGAATTCGTGCTGCTTAAGAATGAATATTTATCGAGTTATGTGCTGATCAATAATATGTGCTGTGGTATTAGGTTAAAAGAAACTGATGCAACTTCGAATACGATTTCGCATGGAGCGACAAAGAGCTTTACAGAAATAGTGACGAGTCAGTCGATTTACTATAATTTGATACAACAGCGATACTCCTATTGCTAATAATAACTTCGCGATTCTAAACAAAGACAATTCCGATAGAAAGAAAATGTCGACAACGCTGACTTTGTTGTGATGATGATTCCCTATATACACAACTGTGCCAAGCCTTCGAGTGTGTAATGGCCGTGTAGTAAATAAATACAGCCCTCTTTCAAAATAACGATTTGTGACTCAGCCCTCACATATTCAAACATCTCATGTATTTTATCGACGCCCGATGCCACAACGATCGTGAGGTGAGAACATTAAATTGTGACTAAATTGTGACTATTACAAATTTACGAGCACTCGTCCGATATAATAAAACGTTCCGTTGATAATCCGTGCTAAACAACAGATACGTCTGCGAGAGAGCATGGGAAAGTGAGAGACACGTCGAGGTATAGAAAGAGAGTACACCACCAGTAGTCCATTTCGTGAACGTATCATTTTAAAATTGTAATAGTAGGGTTCGCCTGACAAGGAAAATGATCGCTTTTTTCCTTGGAAAATGGGAAATGATCTTGGCAAGGAATCGATTAGCGCAATTCCTTGTTTATTTCTTGGATAAACCAGGGAATGCACAAGGAACCAAGATCTTGTTAGGGAAGCTTTTAAAATTTTGGGATAATAGCCTTCTAAGCAATTTGGAAATTACTAAATGGCACTCCGTGCTTTTCGCTTAGGTGATAGATGACTGACTACTCTATAGCTGAGTATTGGACGAGTATTTGATCCGGGTGCGATAAGGTGTATCAATAAATCGGAATACCAATCGTCGTGGTCCCATCTGCAATCGTCTGATTGTTGGTCTTTGTGGCAATTTGCGCCCGGCTCATCATAAATGAATGACTCCGTGAAATAATTAATCCTGACTAACAGTCTTATTCATAATTTTTTTTGTTTATTTGGGCCTCTATAATCACGCATATTGTCGTTTACTTCCGAAAGAATAAAATCGCAAACCAATTATGAATTTATCGATTTTTTTCCTTCGCTTTCATCACGCACAGAAATGGAGCCGTGCTGGCATAAATTTCCTTCTCCAGCACTGAAGCGATTTAGTTTGTTCCCGATCTTTTGTTCAAAGCGTTGCCAAACTTATCTATTCGTCATCGATAAGGCACGCGGGAGAGAGAGAGAAGCGGCTCTTTTATTGAATCGACAAACAACGCACAAGCACACAATCATACTCTCGCCCGCTGATTTTGCCATTTTAGAACTGGCCGTTTTGAAATTATGTTGAAAATAATTCCACCCCGATCTACGTTACTACTTAACCTAAAACGACAAGCCCTGTCTGTCTGTGAGTGAGTCCGTCCCGTCCATAACTACGGTAACAAGTGTGCTGGTTCACTCTCTCATTCGCTTCCTATTCAGAGAGCGAAGTCTCCAACTTTCCTTACTCTGGAGTGTTTACATCTCCAATTATTAGGAGAAGCGATGACTTCATCTCTCGATTTCGAATGCTCTCTCGCCAAGAGACAACATCTCCAGAGTAAGGAAACTTGGAGACTTCCCGCTCTGTGTACGCTTTCTCATTAGTCAACAGTAGGGATGACAAAACGGCATTCATGCCGGCAAGGATGTCATATCGAATAACGTTAAAACTACCATAACAAATGTCTTTACGGCATCCTGTCGTTGATAGCCCCATTGTGAATAAATAGAGTAATGGAATGTTAACATTTCGTATGCTAATGCCAGTAAAATCATAATTTTTCCACTTTGATGCCGGCATTCCGTTTTCGTTTTGTCATCCCTAGTCAACAGCCGACAAACGCGAAGGCGTTTCCGATTGATTCTCGTCACAAGCCCCTCCTTATCACTAAGTCGCCCTTCCTTATCACTAAGCATCACTCTCTAGGCATTGTCTCTTCAATTCACGCGAGCGTTTTGTTTTGCATATTTCATGAACTCGCAGTTTGTTTCCAGCATGGGTCCAGAAGATGAAGCGCCCTCATTGACTATGGCTCACTCTGAAAGGATACCGGTTGGAAATTTGATACAAATTCCAACGGGAGCAGTGCTGGCACAAGATGGTGCCGGTGGACAGGTAAGATGTTTTTTTTAAAAATCTCTTTATTTTTTAAAATTTAATTCGTATTTTGTATTTTTAAGTATGCCCTTGTTGGAAATGCGCACAACGCTACGGGAGCTATGCTTAACAAAATGAGTAATTAATAAATCTTAATCAACTTCTTTCGGGCAATTGTCTACTCTTGCCAACTGGAAATCGAGGGAAGGCGGCGGAAAGTGGCTATCAAAGCTTCCAGCAGCCAATGTACACTGTCAGAATTAGCGATGCTCCGCCGATTGGAGCATGTCAACATCGTTAAGTACTTGTGAGTATTGAATTTTATCCAATTGAACTGTGGTTTCGTAGGTTAGCTCCACGAGCCCAGCTCGAAGACGGGAAGTACTTTTTCTTTTTTTACCGTAGTTTTGATGCCTCATAAATTAAGCGTTTCTGTATCACACCGGCTCACATTTAATATTATATTTGCAATCATCATACTTTGTCATGATAAATGATTGATTGATTGATTGACGGAATACGCACAAAAATGCGTTGATTTATTTTCTTTCTCAGCGGACTGGCAGAATTGCACGGCCAACAAGCGATAGTCCTCGAATACTGTGAAACAAACCTTCGGGCGGTGATCTCAGGCCACCCAATAGGTGTGATTTAAATTTTTATTTTTTAACGGAATGCGTATGTGTGTACAGTATTCCAAAAAAGATCATACAGATTTTCATACCGTTGTTAGTGGAACACAATCATTATTTTGAAGTAAAGATCAACTTTGCCAATCACATATTGTCAATCGCCTCGGGAATTCACTATCTTCACCAGAACAAAACGCTTCATCGTGACCTCAAACCGGAAAAGTAGGGTTGCTAGAATAATTGAGAGAAAACGATATTGGTTTCAGTATTCTGATCGATTCTAACGGCATTGCTAAACTATGCGATTTTGGACTCGCAAGAGACTTCGTTCATCAGAGGTAATTGTACTGATATATTTTTAAAAAAAAGTAAATGACGCTAGTAGTTGATCTTTAAAAACATACATACTCCAAAGAAATTTCTGGTGAGTGTACTATGGTCGTAGATTCTCTCTTTTATTCGCACCCTCTCTCGCCTTCCCTTCCAGGTGCTATTAGCGGAACCTTTTATTATTTCGAAACAGGGTTTGTGAATTTGTAATATATCATAACATATTACAGTACTCTGATAACAATCATCGGCACTCGCTCTTACATGGCACCAGAGCTAATTCGGAACACGATCTGTTCAGAGAAGGTACTTATTTTATTATAGAATAAAAATTATGTAGGTGAAAAGCAAAATTACGCAAAATGATTGATCGAGTACTCTCTTCCAACCGTTAATATACTAATTAAATATATTTTTTGTAGGTTTTTAAAATGATTTTTCCAGATCGACGTCTGGTCATTTGGCATAATCTTGTGGGAGATGATAACTGGCAGACGTCCGTATGAAGGCATCGACATAGCAGTGCTTACTTACGCCATCGGAAAGAAGTGGGTTTTTAATTTTTAACATTTGACATTTCAACAAACATAATGAAAAAAGCCACGCCGTATTTGAGACCTTATTTGTTTTACTTGCATCTTTGATATGTCTCTAGGTATGATACCAAAAGAGAAAAGTAGATTACAGAAAAGCGCAACTCCCGATTCCAATTTCATGCGAAGTCGAATCACTAATAATTCTACTCAATCGATGTTGGATCGAAGATCCGAATGATCGACCGTCAATGGAAAATGTTATTGGAATTCTGTTGAATGTGACTGATGAGTTGTCACAAATGAGTGAATAGGTTTGTTTTTTTTGTCGAAAAAAATTTGCTGCTACTACAAGTTCATTTCATTCCGCAGTAGTACTGTTACTGCATGCGATAGATATGCAAACAATATCATTAAAATTATGTCAGGAAAGTGTTCATTCAATGAAATGTTTAAATGTATGCAAACCATTTCGTTTGGCAGTAATTTAAATCTATCTTTTGCAGCAATGGGTTGAAGAGTGCGCTCTCTGGAGTCAAAAAAGTGGACGATGGATTCTGGCGCGCGGATGTCATTGAGGCTGCGGCGCAGAAAAGCAATCCCGAGAACGATAATGCCATTCGAGAAGGTGACACTGATATATACATAAATATTTAGTACTGTTCTGATTTAGAGATCCATAGAAATTATGAGGTCACATGAAATTATGAGGTCTCATGAAAAAAGAGGTCCGATGAGAAATAGGATGTCCCATGACGATTGTGACGTCCCATAAAAATGAGCTTATTCTATTTTAATTTTTAAATTAAAATAGATTTTTAAATTAATTAATTAAATTTTTATTCATCGCTGAGGCGCACTAGCCTTTCGAGATCGAGATAGTTCTCTAATCTCTAATAATCTTTATCTCAATCTCCAGTCTAGATTATCTCTATCTTCACTCTCGTTATATTTCTTCAGCTTTCTTCATGAAACAATGTGGAAAGTAAGAGACTTCCTGCTATGTGCAAACTGTGCAAGAAAAGAACAACAATTACTATAAAATACTCATTTCTCACCAGTTCCCGAAATCGGGTCACTGTCGGAATATTCAATTTCAGAAACGATAGACCAGCTCGTGAACTCATACACCGCTCGGAAGGATAATATCAAACGGGAGCGAAAGAAGGATTTCGGATGCGGCATGTGTGCGCTGCTGTGTAGATGTTCAGCAGTTCGAATCTGCTGTTGTGACGTCACGGCGAGTTATTAGTTGCGAAATAGCATTTAGCACGCTCTTCCATCCACCGGCCGGGATTTAAAAAAAAGTGTTTCAAATACTCCCCGAGTTTTTGGGAAAATGTTCACATTCGTTTTACAAAACATAATTTGTTTGTAAACCAATTTGTTTTTCTTTCTTTAAAATGTACTGTTGCACCATTTCTCAAAGTCTCTCTCTCTCTGGCGCGTATCTGTCTTCGACTACTGATACTGATACTGATTTATTCATGCCTTACACAGAGAGAAAACATACTAGGAATACGACATCAAGTTGGCACCCTTACTAATATATAAGTAGGGCCTACTAAGGCCCTACTTATATATTAGTAGGCCCTATTTATATATTAGTAGGCGTGCCAACTTGATGTCGTATTCTTAGTATGTTTTCTCTGTGTGTAAGATCTGGGCCCGATGAACGATGCTATTTCTCCATGCGTGCTATCTTCCATTGCATGAGGCTAAAATGCTTTTTTAGGAAAATTATCTATGTATACGTTTTTTTATAATGGTTCAAAAGTTTCGAAAGCTCATCACAAAATATATATAATAATTGTACTATTTAGATAGCAGCCCGCGGTCTTGCTGTTTTTGGAATTTTCTGGAACACGATGCTAGCAATCGGAGCATGGCTGACGGACGAATATTTGGTTGTCAGAATTATTCAGGTTCAATTATTAATATTTATTTGTATTATTGTCATTCAAGCAACGCGCCTTTGAGAAGCACGAATATTTCTAAAGAAGATCGAATCATAATCGTTGTTTTTAAAAATCTATTTTTTTTATCATAATCATAATTTTCTAGACTGCTTGTGCGTTTCTGGAGATATTCACTGCCTCACTCGTCTTTGTCGCGTGCTCAAAAACCAAGCCTCTTTTCATGATACCTATTGCAATCACACAGGTAGGAGCATAATATAATACAATATTTGTGCGAGTCCGTATATAACATACGGTTTTGTACCGTATAGTTAGGGTCCACAAGGTCCGCCCACTTATCGGGCACCCGGATTTGACAAAAAAATGAGAATTGGAGTGCACAAGCGTTATTCGAAACGATATGAGTCATATAATGGCTTGCTTTGGAAGTCTTGGAGAGGGCAGTCGATTGCGCCTATATCAGGGATGATCAGAGAACGTTGAGGTGTCCAAAAAGAGATAATTAATTTCGAAATCGTCGAAATTGGGCTTCAGTGAATATTACTTGCGAAAAGGAAATCAAAATCGGCGACTCCGAATTGTGCATTCGTTTGCAAAAATAGTGCGTGAAAATGGGGGTTTTAAGAGTACGAGAGTATCAACATAACGTTTTACTGTAAATAGCAATGATTTGCGCAAAAGAGGGATTGAACCTGCGACATCCCGTTCACAAAGCAAAGGCTTAACCTACTGCGCGAGCAGATGCTTACTCTGCAATTGCGCGCTATGCTCCTGCACCCCCTCCGCGCTTTGACATGTGCAATCCTCCAAATTGCTACGCCATCGTACTCTCCATACCTTCATAAACTACTTATCTTCTGGCATACCATCAAAATATCTCCAATTAAGCGTGCTATGCCCCTAGAAAGATGATGGAATAGAAAGATGATGGAATAGCCTCTTCCCCCTCTCCTCTCCTCTTCTCTCCCTCTCACAACAGTCAAAGCTTGCGTGGTTTTGGAGGTGTAGCTCAGTTCAGAGATAAGATATCGACCAAAATTCAAAAGATTTGTCTTAATCAGACATGTAGGTACATTTTGACACTACATTCCACCCCAGTCATTCAATTCCGCTGACCACGCTGTGTGGTATGGTAACACAAATTAGAAGAAGGGCACGAAACATCGATCAGCAACTCAATCGTGACCCGTAAAAAAAAAAAATAATCGTGACCCGGGCTCTCTTACTGTAAAATATTTGCAATAACCAAATTCTCAAATTTGTTTATCTCACGCGGTGTAGTATGCGTTTCGTTGCTATCTCATCTCTTTTTCAATTCGAATATTCCATTGGTATGGCCAATTGGATATTGAAAACAGTACAGCCGCGCTAGGGGCGAGCGAATGAGAGGTGAGAAATGGGAAATCCGAATGGAAAAATGATAGGAAAAAAATATTTTTTTTTGACCTAAGAAAATGATCTAAAGAGCACCCTAATAAGTATGCAAAGTCAACATGTTCACTTACCAATTTGAATTTTCCGCAATGACTTTTCCCAATTCCCACAACAGCAAACCACGCAAAAAATTGTTCAAAAAGTAATAAAAGCGATGAAAACTGCGAAGATAAAATTTTGATTGATTGATCGAAGGAAAACAGAGATATTGAATAGGGGGGATTTAATTCTCGGCATTCTCCAATGAACCGAACCGATCCTCTACATCGTCCCCAGCCTGATCCTGACCCCTGAAACCACATCCTCACCAGATAGCGTTATCGCCTGATGTGATAAATAATGAATTATTTTTAACTTCTCCAATTTCTTATTAGAAAACTAACACTACATGAATTTGCGTCTTCTCAACTCTCTCGTTTAATCTATTAACATCGTAACCTTCGTCGGATCGAACATGTATTCCTTCTTCTTCCTGGCTGACACCGACAAGGCGATCCCGGTTGTGTAAGTTTGCATTTACATTCTTACATTTAAACAACTGTATCAAAATGGTTTTCGGTGTTTAAGCTGGGTTGCCATGAGAGATCGTCGCTGATTGCAATTAGTTGTGTGAGTATTACAATTTTAAAATGAAACGTTCATGAAATGGACTACTGCGACCTGTATAATCTGTCAAAAGTTCGCGAAAAACTGATCACGAAAAATTCGCGACCTCCGTGAAAAGTTCGCCAACTTTTCTGCGAGATTTTCAACGAGGTTCAAAAAAAATTATTTTTCATTTTTTCATAACAGTGTGATATGAGAGGAATCGCGAGAGACTCGACCATGGCCAGGACGTAGAAATTCATGATTTTTAATTTAGCTGAAAATTTTTCCTATGCTATTTCAACACCTCCTTTATCGATTGGCGTTGACAGAATTTTGATAAAAAAATTCGCAATTACGTGAAACATATCCAAACCTGGAGTCTTCGGATTTTTCCGACGAGAGGTCAAAGTTTGAGAAATCATAACTCGGTTCAAAATAAAGGTAGAGAATGGCGGTTTTGGTAGTTAGATAGAGAAAAGACTACAGCCACAACTGTCTCAACTCATTCCTGGTTGGCTCAGTGGTGCGAAGCGGTCGGTTTCATAAAAAATGTTATAAATAGCTCTAAAATTAAAACCAATCCTAGGTTCTTTGTTTGTTAGAACGTGCAGCTTGGTTGCTCATCATAACCCAAAAGAGGGCCAAATCGGATCTTGCGTGGCAATTGCGCTCTGCCGAACTTTTTTTTGAAAAAAAATTTTTTATGCCATTGAAACAGACAGTCTCATTTGCAGTGTAAATAATCATAAACAATATAAAAACACCATACAAGTTGTTTTAGGAGACTTTTAAATCGAAATTTTTGAAAGAAAATAATTCGAAAAATTTCAGGGCTGAATTTCACTTTTGAAGAAACTGTACTTTACAAGGTCCTATTGTATAATATTGTTGTTATAATAATGAGAGATGATGCTCGGGAGAATGTTTTTGCAGATACATGCAGATACTAAAATCGTTATCGCGTTTCCAACACTCTTCGTGTGATGGTCGATTTCATATTTTACACCGCTCGCCATACCCTTGGAAGTTCCCTTATCATGCGAAGAGCAGTCGGAAAATTGAAAGTGAGTCCCTATCTATTCATTGTGGGCAGCTACAACAACTGTATTTTCAATATTTGTCTGAGAGAGCGTGTTCTGCCTTCTCAAAGAGCAAATATCGTATTTTGCGAAAATACGTGCACTTTTTCACACATATCTCAAGAATTTGGATCTTTACCGAATCCTGGTGCAGGTCAAATTGTTCAGAGAGTATCATTGAATCATTTTGTTGTTGGTTTTATACAAATCTATGAATGATTTGATGTCATAAAAAATCGAATACTCAAAATTGCTCAAATTTTTGAACAAAAAAAATAATTCTGAGGATTTCTGAAACGTTACGAGCGAAATATTGCCCACATTCATTTTCATATACCTAAACAAGAACTATGAAACTAATAACTTAAACTTATGAGAAAATTTTTTTTGGAAAAATACTTCACTTTCACCATGTTCATTGTGAAAAGATATTTTTGGACCATGACCCCGGGTTCCTCTCGGGTCGAATCAGTCCTGCTGGTTAATCAGCCCGAACATCGTACACTGCACATCGGTGTCGTCTCCCATTCCGTCGTCGAATCTGAAGATATATCACATTCTATGGAATATTATAGTCGTATAAAGTAAAAACTTCCCTTTTCCCTCTAACAAACAACTCGTCTAGACTGCAGTACATTCCTATGCGACACAAAAATTCAAAGCATCAAATAAATATACGCAAATACATTCATTGAACACTACATTCTATATCGACTTCCTTGATAAACATCATAATATATTTTCTATAAGCCTGTTTAGTCCCGCTGCTAGCACCAGCTCGTACCTTCTTGAACCTGGATCCTCTGGGTCGGGCCCAAGTGACGGCTCTCGGGGCAGGTCCTCCGTGGGCGGGGAAGTCGAGCGAGTAGTCAAGGGGGCTCAGAGGCTGCAACAAGAGACAGATTAGATCAGGTTACGAGTCCAATCAAAAGAAAAAGAGATTGCATCTCTTCCAGACCTCGTTCATTTTCTGCTACAAAACGTTCAGTTAAAATGAATTTTAGGCCTCCAAATTATGTTACCAATTAGTCACAACTTCCGCAAGCCACTTCCGCATCCGGCGCTAATCTCTGCCAATTTCCTCACCGATTGATTTTTTTTACCCATTAACTAAATACTGTACTCCTTCTACAATGGATACGATACCTTGATGTTTCACATCGAGTCGAATCCGTCCCGCTGGTTGACCATCTCGAGCATCGTACGTTTCACCTCGTTGCCACCTCCCATTCCGTCGTCGAATCTGAAAACAAAGCAAAAATATCAATCCGATACCGTAATCCCACGACATATGTACTGCGCATATATCAAACACTTGCTTGTAGTTTATAATTTTCAAAAAAATATTTTTTTGTTTGTTAATAGTGGAGAACCATGCACGGCAACGTGTATTGACTATGCGGTGGAGTATAAACAAAAAAGGTGAAACAAAGACTTGCCTGGCTCCTCCGACAGCATCAATCTCATCGTAGAAGATGAGAAACCTTCTTCATGTGGGGCATCTCGAACAGCTCACGCACCTGGAAGCGTCAGCTATTGATTATAAGCAAAAATTATAATACACGCGCACAAAATGGGTTACGGTGCTACCTCATCGCAAAGAGTTACAGAAGTAACCCATATCACTTAGAAATGGGGATGAAAAGCAGGCTTATATTAATTTTCATCATAAAATACACTGATTTTTAATGCATTCCATTCATTTTAGAAAAAATCTGCACACGCTCAGCACTTGTTAATTATTTTACGTAACGTTTCAAGATAATTTTCGAGATACAAAATAATATAATTAAAACACTACCGTACCTGTTGGTGACGGCTCGGGTGCACTGCGTCTTTCCGGTACCAGCAAGGCCGTGCAGCGGCGCTCTCTTGGCCGGCACGATTCAGAGGTTGATGAAACGCTCAGGCTGCAAGGCAATCGATATTTACTACAGTAACCAATAAAATACAAATTGCGCGTGGAGATACATCGTATCGTGGGAGAAATACGATTTTATATATTTATTATTCATTCACGACGGAGTAGTTGGTGTTCTACCCACAGTAATGACCACTTTCTACCGTCATTCACCATCTCGCCAGCTTTAGAATCGCAAGTTTACTCACGTGGAGGATTGGTGTCTCCACGAGTTCGCGCTGCTTCTTTCTCTTCTCGCACGTGACGTCCGGCGGCTTCTCTTCGACCTGAGAAAAGCGAGAATGAATTTAGTTCAATGTATTTCTGGAGTGCGCAAATTACCGAAAAATATTGGTTAAAAAATAATGAATTTACCTCGCGTCATGTCCCTCGGCGGTGATGAACTTCGTGCAGCGGGCGGCCTGAATTTACTATAATTACAAACCCGCTTTACGCAAATTTACTCTAATTTATATATTTAGGAAATGAACAATTAATACTAAACTTCAAGCTTCGAACTCGCATTAAATTCCTCGCAGCGTTCAATTAGATGGAGAATGAAAACGAACTTGGAGAGGCTGTTCCTGCTGCAATGCCTGCTTGACGGCGGCGATGTCCCAAAGTGCGGGCGGGGCGAGTCCAGTGGCGGATGCTTTCACTCCAGAAAGCTCATTGGCCTAGAAATGGCGCGATTCTCGCTGAATACCGAGGTAAAACAATGAATAAACATCACAACAACGCAGCAGCGAAGGAAACGGAGCTAACCTTCTTGAAGCGTCTCCGACACAGGTCTACGCAACGGCATCGGCCATGACGACGAATTAGACGAACTGCTTGGCGTTGATCGTTCATCTGCAATTAAAGAGGATAGCTGATAGGACATAGACATCAGATTAAAGCAAATAAGCTAGTTAATAGACCACAAGTTATCGACAAAATAATGGGTAAATAAAATAATTATTTACCTCGGTTTGGTGGCGATGATCGTCCACATGCCCGAGCCCCTCACATTGGCCCGCTCGCTGACCTATGAATGGGGCAATTTAGAATGCATTTCGATGTTAAACAACCGGCAATGGGCATACAGAACCATCAGGGAAGGAGTAGGTATAACCTTCTTGACGGCGTCCTCGGTATCACGCGCCCACGCGGATGCCTCATGCGCGCGGATCCGCGGACACCGCCAATTCATCCAACTGTGACGGGGCAACGTTTTAACATCAAATTATTGTTATTAAGCACAAATAACAACAAGTAAACAGCAAGGAGGGGCGAGAAACCAACCTTCGTGACGGAGTCCTCGATTTACTCGGCCTGCAGGCCAAACCAGATCTCCACTCTGGCTTCGCGACACGCGCAGCTATCGCCTGAGACGATTGGAATGAAATAAGCGTGGAAAAATTTCAACAAAATACCAAAAAATGCTCAAAAACGGGGAGAAAATAAAAAAAGAAGCTCGTCGAAAACCAAAACGCGCGCGCACGCTGCAAAGCGCTTGCAAACTCGTGCGCGCGCGTTGCCAAGGTCGCGGAAAAAGAGTGAAAGACCTTTCACTCCCTTTTCCCTCTCCTCGATTGCACACTCTCTCGCATTACTCTAGCTTTTTACTCATCGGTTTTTACGCAACCTGCGTGATTTTTCGCGACCAAAACCAAAAGGTCGCGATCTTTTCTGCCACCTAGGTTAGAGACGAGAAATAGCGTGCAAAAGTGAGAGAATTAGAGAAATGGTGAGTGGTTTTCTCGCAGATTTTTCTCCAACATTTTTCTCGCAGAAAACTGACAGATTATACAGGTCGCTGGTGGTGTACTCTCTTTCTATACCTCGACGTGTCTCTCACTTTCCCATGCTCGCATCCGTATCTGTTGTTTAGCACGGATTACCAACGGAACGTTTTTTTTTTATTTCGGACGAGTGCTCGTAAATTTGTAATACCGACTAGATGTAAAAAAATGTTTTAAGAGAGGAAAAAAATAATGATATTTGCACCCCTCCTGTATCAAATAGCGTTTCCAGACTTTTTTTTATAGAAAATTTGGGTTTTGTTTGAAACACAAACACACCTGGTCAGTTTGGATATTTTTTTTTCGAGAATCTCAAAGTTTGAAAAATCATAACTCGCTTATAAACAAAGATACTGAAACGCATTTTGGATCGTTAGATTTTTTTGTTAGATTGAAAACACACCTAGCCTACAAATAATTGTCATTACGTCATTCATCGTCCATGCGCCGGTGCGGAGCGGTCACTTTTGCAAATTATTCTGCCATTTCCGTTAAAGTTAAAAGTTGGAGCCGCCTCTATGCCCGCTCTAGAGAAGATACTCAGTATTATTTATAAAACGCAAGGTTGGAAAAAACAAAGGATGCGTTGTAATGAATTTTTTTTAAAGTGCAATTGGTCAAAATCTGAATGTCGAAAATGTGGTTTCGTTGTCTCATTTGTGGTTGAAAATATAGAAAACCGCTGAAAAACAATATTCTTGTTAATTTTGAAAAATTTTATTGGCAACTTTTGAGGTTAAAACATTTCAAAAAATTCAGGCTCGAATTTTAGATTTCGTGAATTTCATTCATTTTGGACTTTACAACGTGTTTGAAAACGTTTTGACACGCTTCTGACGTCGCAAAACACTTTTCCTGTTATTCCCTACACTCGTCATTTTGGAAAAATATCGAAAATTTCGATTTTACAAGTTAAAACTCGGCAAAACAGGTGAAAGCGTGTTTCATTCTGCTCAAAAACGTGTTAGAACGACTTCTGGCGCTTGCGAAAAATGCGGCAAAAGAAGTAAGAGCGAATTCCCATTTCCCATTAAGCTGAATTCGAGAATATCGAAAAATCTCATTCGCGATCATTTCTCAATTTTCGTGAAAAATATGGGTCATTTCCTCTCTCTCTCCAGATGGAAAAAGTGTGGAAATGAAATTGTGAAAAACAAAGCAACGGAAAATTGAGCCTATAAAATTCGTCGCGCATATTTTACACGGCAAAAGAATTGCCCTATCCAGAAATAGTAATATTTATGTAATGAGGCAAAAAAATGCATAAAAAAGAACCAAAAAGAACCTTTCCATCACGGTCAGCCAAATTTTATGGTGCATTTAGTTTCACTGGTCTGCTCTCTCAATTCCATCATTCTCTCATTTTGAAGATTGCGCAATTAGGGTCTAAATCAAAATCTCTAATCGTTCCTGATCTGAACTGCGTTTACTGTGACAGTGAAAATGTCGCAATGTGGCAATTTTTTTGTGGATCAAAAGTGCAATTTCCAATTTGCATAATTAAGAAACAAAGTAATAACTGAGTTATAATGTTGCAGAGAACTTGTGATTATCATTGTCGAGGGGGTATTCTTCGGACTGATATGTTTAAGCGTCTACATCTCCTGCTACAACCGACTCGTCTTCAAGTTGCGCAAGTACTTATGTTTTATTATATACATGAAAATGGTGCGACCATCAAGGTGACTATCGTACTTTCTGAACAACTCGGTACGTTTACCGGAGAAAGTGAAAAAAATATTCATTTTTGTAACTTTGCGAAGAAAATTGTTCATGACTTGTGAATGGAAAACATATTTTTTCTCCGTGTCGATTGACTGGAAACTACGCGGACATGCTCGGTGAACTGTGTTAAATAATGGAGAAAATTATATGCGAAAACCGCCCATGTTAGCGAATTGTCATCATTACCGTATACAGCCGGGAAATGCCAGCAATTGCCGGTTCTGTCCTTTTTTCCCTTTATTTCAATCGAATTAGTATCTTTATTTTACGCATTTTACAGGGCATATCCGGTAGATTCCGGCAAATCGATGCCGATTAATTGGATTAGCAAAAACACAAATCATATGATAATGTGTACTCGTAAAGATGCACAAAGTGAATATTGTTCACGCTTTCCGGTAAACGTTCTGATATTTTCAGCAAGTAAAATACTAGGGGAATTGATGGATTGAGTCAGTCCATTGTGTGACAGTGACTTCTTTATAGAATTTTTTTTCAGACCGCCACCTTATTATGTGGAACCAACTGGCCAAGCATAATAAGGGTTACACTAATGGGTTACACTACCATATCGGTTCACACAATTCTCAACTTCCTTCATACTACCTCAAGTTCAACCTACGGATATTGCCAATTTATTGATGAAATAAATATGTTTGAATCGTTTCTGCGGAATTCGGGTTTTATGCCGAAGCACACTGGAGAAATACATAAAAAAAACATATTCCGTTGTGAGCCGTTTAATCAATGTTCAACTACAATCATGCCAACGTTTCCATTATTTTGAGACACTAAAAATGACGGAAAATACGTGAGCCTCGGACCAATTTTTTCCGATCTCCCTTCTATCTTACTCATTGTAGTCAAATACACGATAGCAGTAGCATACACCTTCTTGACATCATCCTGACCTTCTGCTCAACGTTGTGCCAATCGTATCTATTCGTCATCAATCAGTCAAATTCCCCCTAGTACAAATAGTTTACAGAGAGTATTTCTAGGCAATTACGTATCCACAAAACAATTGCCACATTACGTAATCAAATACAAGCATACGCCTTGTTGACATTAATTTCATTCTCCGGCAATGAATTGGTCTAGTTTGTTCATGATCTTCTGTTCAACGTAGTGCCAAACCTATCTATCCGTCATTGATAAGGCAGGCAGGCAGGAGAGAGAGCGAGCGAGAGAAAGAAGCGTCCTTTTATTGAGTCTACTACAAACAATCCTTACGCCGAGCACATAATCATACACTCGCCCGCTGATTTTGCCATTTTAGAACTGGTCGTTGTGAAATTGAATTACTTTCTTCCCAGAAAATGGTAATATCTTCATCGGGTTTTGCCGCGCAGTGCACGGCACTCGGCAATTACACATAACGTATAATCTCTTTCAACGTCTAGACAGTCCACCTCTGTAATATTCACGAGTCCTTACCTCATGGTCATGCACTATCCGTTCAAGAGGCAGCGTGTCTAGTAGAGTGCGAAATGTTAGACCGCAGCCAATTCATTTCACACACTATCTAGACCGGCCAATGGACGAGAGAGTGTGCGAAATGAAGAGACCGTGGTCTCACATTTCACACTCTACTGCCTAGGTTTCCACATGTAGGAGAGTTCGCGCTCTGATTACGCGGAGAAGCGAGGCCGCTGATTCATCCTCCCAACAAAGCGTCAGCAACAATGCCAAAAGCAGACGCCCATTCTTATCACTAACCTTTCCTCTTTTCCTTGTCGCCTAAATTCGCGTGCTTTTTTTTATTTGTACTTCTAAACTTCGCTCCTCAAGATTTGTTTTGTTCCCGGTATTCCGAATGTTCGTGGTGTCGCTCCGATTCGTCACAGGAAAGCTCGACCGAATGTTCCGGGGAACAATCGGAAAAGTATCAGGAAAATGTTTGAGCATTTTATTTCCAGCATGGGACCAGAAGATGAGACGCCACACATATCCGGGACTTATTCTGAAAGGATACCGGTTGGAAATTTGATAGAAATTCCAACTGGAGCAGTGCTGGCGCAAATTGGAGCTGGGGGGCAGGTAAGTTGTTCTTTTTTTAAATTTCATTTGTACTTTGCATGCTTGGCTAGTTTAGTAAAATTTTAAATTTTATTTTTTTAAACTCTTATTTTGGATGTGTATTTATTGCCCGTATAGGTGAAGCGAGCGACGCCAAGGGAAGCAAGCCTAAAAATTTGTTATTTTACTAAAAGTTGTAGTATTAAGACACTAATTATAGGCAATTGTTTATTCTTGCCAACTGGAAATCGAGGGAAGGCGGCGGAAAGTGGCTATCAAAGCTTCCAGCAGCCAATGTACACTGTCAGAATTAGCGATGCTCCGCCGATTGGAGCACGTAAATATCGTCAAATACTTGTGAGTTTTTATAAGGTTTTTTTTATTTTGCTCAATTGAGCTGCGGTATCGTAGTTTTGGCTTCTCTTGTAACGAGCGTTTAGTTTTGCACATTCCATGTTATTTTCTTGAGGGAAAAAGCACAAAAGTACACCTTGGTTCATATTCTTTTCCAGTGGAATGGCAGAATTGCACGGCCAACAAGCGATAGTCCTGGAATACTGTGAAACAACTCTTCGGGCGGTGATCTCAGGCCACCCAATAGGTGTGATTTAAATTTTTATTTTCTAACGGACTGCGTATGTGTGTACAATATTCCAAAAAAGATCATACAGATTTGTATGCCGTTGTTAGTGGAACACAATAATTATTTTGAAGTGAAGATCAACTTTGCCAATCATATATTGTCAATCGCCTCGGGAATTCACTATCTTCACCAGAACAAAACGCTTCACCGTGACCTCAAACCGGAAAAGTAAGGATGCAAGAATAATTGAGAGAAAACGATATTGGTTTCAGTATTCTGATCGATTCTAACGGCATTGCTAAATTATGCGATTTTGGACTCGCCCGCGATTTCGTTCATCAGAGGTAACTTTACTGATATATATATTTTTTTAATTTTAAAAAGACGGAAACGACATCAGTAGTTTTGTATTTCAACTTTTAAATTATTCATACACCAAAGACAATATTGATGTGTTAACTATTGTCCTAACCCCCTGTTTTTCGCACCGTTTCTCGCCTAAAGCTCTAGGTTTTATTAGCAAACTGTTATATTATATTGGAAGTGTGTTTTGAAATTGAAGTATGTTCTAACGTATTACAGTACTTTAATAACGATCATCGGCACTCGCCCTTACATGGCACCAGAGTTAATTCGGAACACGATCTGCTCAGAGAAGGTATTTTTTAATCGAAAATAACCAAAATTACACAAATGATTCAGCGATTTTTCTCTGCCGAGCAAGCGCTAATATCAGAATTAAAAAAGTATATCGTTATTCAGATTGATGTATGGTCTTTCGGCATAATCTTATGGGAGATGATCACGGGCAGACGTCCGTACGAAGGAATTGACATCGCAGTCCTTACCTACGCAATAGGGAAAAAGTGAGTGTTGCTTTCTTTTTTGTTTTCTATTAACAGAAATTTGTTTTCCTCACTTCATGCTAATATAGATTATACATAGTTGCGTATTTTACGTAACGTTAAGGAAAAATAGCACATAGAATTTAAGGCTTATTTATTTTTGCTTGATCTCCCATTTCTGTACGAAATATGACCGATAAAAAAGTAAATTACAGAAAAGCGCAACTCCCGATTCCAATTTCATGCGAAGTCGAATCACTAATAATTCTACTCAATCGATGTTGGATCGAAGATCCGAACGATCGACCTTTAATGGAAAATGTCATTGGAATGCTGCTGAATGTTACTGATGAGTTGTCACAAATGAGTGAAGAGGTTTGTTTTGCAAATATGCTCGCACTACAAGTTCAGTTTAATCGCAAATGGTCCTAAATGAAAATGGAATGGAAATGGGACGATACAGAAATATCACAAATAATCGAAAAATGTTCAAACGGTTCAGAACATTTTCCTATGTTTAATTCTCGATTTTTTTGAACAAAAATCTCCGAGCGTGCGATATTAAATGAAGAATCGATGATTTCGTGACAATAATTCTCACCATTTTTTGCAGCAATGGGTCGAAGAGTGTGCGCTGTGGAGTCACAAGGTGGATGATGGATTCTGGCGCGCGGATGTCATTGAGGCTGCGGCGCAGAAAAGCAATCCGGAGCACGACAAGGCCATTCGAGAAGGTGATGGAGATATTTGTTTATCGCTCAGAAGCGCCCTACGCTTGTCCTCTTTCTTCTATGTAAGGTCAAGAGAGAGACGAGAGGGAGGGAACAACAACTTTATTTGTTGAGACGTTTCGGGCAACAGCCCATCTTCTGTCGGTTAACACCTCAAACTTGGGTAATTAAACCTTTGCCTTACAAGAAAGAAGTAATATCAACCATAACGAGAATCACCGAGTACAATCTACCTACGCTTGTCGATATCGAGCGTGATCACCAGTTGCATACCGCGTTTTTCGTGACGATCTGACGCTGTCTCCCATGAGCGCGAGGTCTCCAACTTCCCTTACTCTGGATATGTTGTCAACTGCTTATCGAATATGGAATATCGATAGATAATCCAGCAGCAGGAGACAGCATCTCCAGAGAAAGAGGTGTACGAGGCTTACCTCGCTACGCACTTGGAATGCAAGGAAAGCATTAAAATCACTTGGAATTCAAGGAAAGCAGTAAAATCATTAAAACCCTAATCACTCGCCACTTCTCGAAATCGGGTTACTGAATATTAAATTTCAGAAACCATCGACCAACTGGTGAACTCGTACACAGCTCGGAAGGAAAATATAAAACGGGAGCGAAAGAAGGATTTCGGATGCGGCATGTGCGTACTGTTGTGTAAATGCTCAGCTGTTCGAATCTGCTGTTGCGACGTCACGGTAAGAGTGGTTATTTAGAACAATTTCGGAATACTCGTCGAAAACATTATGAAAATTCGCTGATATACACCGGATATTATGGCCACTCGAAACTCGAAACTTCTAAAATACACAGCGTTCCACTCACTAGCATTCTCGCAATCACTGTTTCGTTGTTCAATTATCATGTTTTGAATAATTGGAGTGGCCACATTGTCGAAAGAACGTGCGATTTTCGAATCATTTTAAATATTTTCGCAATATTTTTAAATGTTATTTTAAAGATATAAATATATTGGTGTATCTATTCAATCAGAAACAATTTACTAGGATAAGGACACCAAGTCAACATTAAAGAAGGAGTAACCTCAAAAATAAAATCTCAAGCTAATGGTATTGTTCGCTTACTCCTGTGAACGATAATAGAAATCCAAAATTTGAGACCTCTATCTCTCCTCCGAACCGAGATACCGGCGCGCAAAGAAATTACCGTCGCTAAGGGACAATCAGGGTCAAGTGCCGAATACGGTAAAGGGGCGTTCTCTAGCGTGCGGCGCGAGTAAGCAAAGCTGTCGGTCAACTTTCTCTCTCCTCTCGAGTTTGCATGCACCCTCTTCCCTTCCCCTCCCTCGTCTCCACAGGGAAGAGGGATGGGGGAGGGAAGAGAGTACATGCAAACGAGGGATTAGGGAAAGGGAGGAACAGGTGGAATCACCAAAAGTGTTACTGCGTTTAGCGGCGAACTCAGTTTGCGATGATTATCTTCAATCTTTGCTTACAGTACCCGCTTGTTCGCTAAGAAAATTTCCAGTCGGGAGTCGCGGACATTCGTCCTTCTTTAACTTAGCTGTTAGTGAAATCTCTCTAATTTGCAGTAACTTACACTTAAACTAAGAGAAAATCCATGCATACGAGTTATTAAATAAATTACTTACGCTCTCCTCATTTCCCATGCTCTCTATGCTAAAAAGTAAGTAATTCATTTGCTAACTCCCATGCTTTTTCTCTGAGAGTACAGATAACAATGTTCGCTTGATGTTCTGATACTAGTGATTTTCTCTCAGTTTACATGTTCAGATGGCGTCTCGCATTCTTGCTGTGTTCGGAATTTTTGAGAACAGTATGCTGTTAATCGGGACGTGGTTGATTGGCATATCCATTGAGCTTACCATTATACAGGTTTTACCGACATTATTTTCCTCACTATTGTTATTAGTGGTAGTAGTAGTAGTATTGTTAACGCAGTGCGGGCATGTCCTGCGCAACAGTCCGTTATATTATAATTCATTTTCTAGACAATATTATCGGCTCTCGAAATACTCACTTCGTCGCTCGTCTTTGTCGCGTGCTCAAAAACGAAGCCTCCGCTGATGATTCCGGTGTTGGTCGCTACGGTAGGCGCTTTTTATGTAGATCACGGCATCCGAGCCAGTCTAAGTCAGGCCGTCATGGAGTAAGTGCAAACATTGCACGTATCGTACTAGCTGAAAATATCGGAACGTTTACCGGAAAACGTGAAAAATATTCACTATTTGCATCTTTGCGAGTACAGATTATCATGATTTGCGTTTATGCTAATTCGATTAATCCGCATCGATTTGCCCGAATCTACCCGGACATGCCCGGTGAAATGTGTAAAACAAATCGACAAATTCGATTGCAATAAAAGGACAGAACCGGGAATTACTGACATTTCCCGGTTGTACAGTCAAAATGACATATTGTGAACAAAGTATTATAAGATATCATAAGTTATTATAACTATTTATAACTTCTTTTTCCTGAGGTTCCCAGTGAACCGAAAAATCTGAAATTTTGGCAGTCGCCTTTTTTCCGCTTGCGAATAACTTATTACCGAACAGAATTTTAATAAAAAATCATTTTACAAAGTTCTGGGCGGTTTCCCGTAGCTCGCAATTTGAAGCCAGAGCCGGAACGCGGGCGAGCCAGAGCCAGGATTCCTAACAAGCCGGATACGGAAATTAGAATTCGAATTTACTGCTATTCAAATACCTCGCCAGGCTATTGTTGGGTTGGAGTTCCAACCGCTCGTGCACACCCAACTGTGGGAACGGTATATCGGTATCCAGGCGAGAAATTTGAATACGAAATCTAATTCCCGGATCCGGCTTGTTAGTAATCCCGGCTCTGGCTCGCCCGTGTCCCGGCTCTGGCTTCAAATTGCGATCTACGAGAAACCGCCCAGAACTTTGTAAAATGATTTTTTATTAAAATTCTGTTCGGTAATAAGTTATTCACAAGCGGAAAAAAAGCGACTGCCAAAATTTCCAATTTTTCGGTTCACTGGGAACCTCAGGAAAAAGAAGTTATAAATAGTTATAATAACTTATGATATCTTATAATACTTTGTTCACAATATGTCATTTTGACTGTATACGGTAATGACAATTCGCTAACTTGGTCGGATTTCGCATCAAATTTGTTGCTTTCTTTTACACTTTTCACCGGGCATCTCCGGGTAGTTTCCGGCAAATCGATGCTCACAAAAAATATGAACCTATTCACGAGTTGTGAATAATTTTCTTCGCAAAGTTACAAAAAGTGAACATTTTCCACGTTTACCGGTAAACGTTCCGATATTTTCAGCAAGTACGATAAATATGCCGTGGACTCTAAAAAAAAATTATTTTGGCATTCTGACAAGAAAGCCGATTAAACGCTGCACATTATGTGAATATTTTTTTCTTGGAAACTCTATACTGTCTGTGAAAGTGGACTGAAAATGAGACGTTGTTAACTTCTTTCAGGCATTTAACATCGTCACTAACATCGGCAACCTAATCTATTCATTCGCTACAGGCAATGGATCGGTCCCCATTGTGTAAGTGTTTTCTCGTCCTTCCTCATGTGTCGATTTCCTGATTTGTATATAAATAAAACAGGAACAAATTGGAACAAAGAAGATTGAAAACAATGTTTCGACCTGACGGAGATATGACCCTCTAAATAAGCAGAAAAAAAGAGAGTTCATTGATGCAACTACTCGTGCAATAATTTTGCAGAGAATTTATTATTATTATCGTTTCCGGACTGTTCTTTGGGTTTTTCTACTTCTGCGTGCACATCAACTGCTACAGAAGACTTATCGTTAAGCGAAGCTTGATGTCCACCTCCACCAGCGTCCTATCCAGGTATTATGAGAGGTTATCTCAGTGGGTCGACATATTTGTTCAGAAACTTAGCTCAGGGCTAAATTTACAATGCGACACTTTCACAAACACTCATCCAACATTTTTAAAAAAGTTACGCACCTAAATAACAGATATGGCTGCGAGAGAGCATGACACAACGAGAGATACGACGAGGTATAGAAAGAGAGCACACGCACCAGTAGTCCATTTGATTAAAGTTCCGTTTTATAATTGTAATATGCATGTCTCCTTCCTATGGCAACTTTTTGAAAGGAATCTTATTCGTCCATATCCTCTGATCCTTCCCTCATACCATCACTCTAAAAAGGGAAGACCGCATACAGTTCAGGTTCAGAACAGTTCAGTTCAGTTCAGAACGACATATAGCGCGATCGATTGGTATTCCGAAACCATTTCGAAATCAACTTGCCAAATCTGCTAAATGGCCACGGGGCATGAGAAAAATCGAAAAAAAGCTTTCACGCAATGGGGATATCGCACCATTGAAAATGCGAAGCAACAACTGGTCGAGTGCTGAGGTAAGAGGATTGTCTTGGGGGGTGGTGGTGGAGAGGTCGGCGGTGACTAGATACCAGGCGACCAGTGTTTCATGTGCAAAGCACATTAAATTAATGATTTGTATAATTGAGGCCGCCAGCTTACACCACCGAGACTACGCCTTGGGAGTAAGAAGCGGCGCTAAATGAATGTCCAAGCTGGCTCACAGTCATTTCTTTCAATGTCCTTCATAGCTACTCAAGTCCATTTTTGGTACAACCTCAGGGAATTTACTGTTGAAATAAACAAAAAAATGTATATGTTTTCTAATACTACAGAGTTCAAAAGAGAGATTTGAGATTTGTCGGCCTTTTTGACATAAAGGACGAATTTCTGAAGTATTGAAAATTAAGTATTGAGTCTATTACGGTCTCTCCATAGAAGTCGGACTCTTTCTTTCCTACTTTTCATAAGAGTCTTTCATCTTTTTCGAAGAGTCGGAGCCTTTTTAGAAGTAGTCTTTTCTTGGCATTTCTGGAAATGAGTCACACCTTATGTCTTCATCGTAGCTCATTCATTAAGCATCTTTCGTGGTCAATTAATTCTTCCACATTTTTCTTTATTTCATCTACACGTATCTGAGATGGATAAAGTCCCTTTTTTATTATTTATATTCATGTCGTACAAGAGAAAATGTGGTAAAGACCGCTCTTGTAATAAATTCGCTTGTCTGCGACTGTCGTTAGACAGCGTTTCCACATCATTCCACCGCCCAGTCAATCGTGCAGAAAGGATTCGTGGCGATAGTGGATGCAAAAGTGAGAGACACTCTACACACATTAGGGTTGCAAATTCAATAACAATCGAATTGAGCCTCTCACGCACCCTTTCCTCTCTCTTCAATGCACATCATTCCACAGGCCGGTCAACCTTCCAGAAAGGCCTTTGGAGTGAGAGAGCGTGTGAAATCGAGAGGGACTCTCTCACTTTTGCATACTCTCTCGTCCTAACCCTGGTCTGTAGGTTTGGAATCATGTGAATGGAATTGAGAGTGATGGGAGAGAGAGGTCAACCTCAGTAGTATTCAGAGAAGGCGCGTCCTTTCAATACTATTGACATTCAACTACTGATAACCAAGTAGTGCGACTATTTTCATTTTTAGAAGTATTGTAAGCTCACAAATAAGTAATTATCACAGTAAAAAAGCTGAAATTGCTATATATCACATTTATGGTCCATTAACAAATATTTACTAGATTTATTGAATAAATAGGGTCAGACAATACTTTAAAGGGAAGATAATTAACACGATGAAAATCAGATTGCAACATCTCAATATTTTCTTGTTTTAGTGTTAGTATTGAAACTCTATTGTATTCAATACTATTGAGATTTTCAATACTATTGCGGTTGACCTCTCTCTCTCCTCTCACTCTCAATACTATTGAAGAGCCGGCGGTAACTAATTTTAAGACAGAGTAGAGAGAGAGAGGAGCTCAATACTATTTGTATTGGTATTGTTTTGACAACACTAACACACATACACATTCTCTCTCCCACTCTCTCTCTCTCTCTCTCGAATGTGCTCTGTCTCTGTCTGCGTTCGGCGTCATCAGAGCAAAAGTAGGTATTGTTAAGCTGTGAGTCACACGAAATCGTCGAGGCACTCTGGATAAAAATGCGAATTTTCGTGGTTCATTAACATTCTTAATTGTAGTAGGTGTCACAGGAATTATGAGTAGAGCTGCTTTATTTCCAGCCATGCCACATTAGATAACCCTATTGGTTGCCTCGTCTCTCAGCGGATCAAAACACATTTGTTAGAAACGCGAGAATTCATTAGTGTTCTTCAGTGTGGCATCGCCGGGACGCTCACGTGTCGTTCCTTGCGATTCGTCAGATAACTCCGTCTCATCCGATTTTCTGTAAAGAATTTCAATGCCACCTGATTTTTTTTCGCGTGGCCTTTTCACGCCTCTCACGAGAGGCTCGAACTAAACTGTGAACAGACCAACATTTTCGGTATTCCTTTTTTGGTGTTTTCGGATAGCAATAGGTCCAACTAAGAACCCTGAGAGATATCACAACTTAAAATTCATTCGTCACTGAGCTGCTATCTGTCGTAGTTGCAGCTTGAAAACTTTGCGCCTCTTTTTAGTAGTTTAACGAAGTTTTCGTTCTTGCTTGGAGCTAGGGCTATTTTTCAACGCTTTTCAACGCTTTCGATCTGCTCAATTTATTTTTATCAAATTATAAATAAATTTGCACAATATCAAACTATAATGAATTGCAGAAAAACTGCCCGGAAAATTAATTTACTCTCCCCTTAGAACTCTGTAAAAGGTCAGTAGGATCAGAATGGTATATGTATGCTCTCCCAACTCGGGAGCTGGATACGTTTTTTTCATTTGAAGAACAGTTAATTCCTAATTATGATTTCCATTTTGAGCTTGCAGGCAATAGAGTGGGGTTCTACTTTTTGTGTTTTAAGTGAGCATCTTTTCATTTCCCCGGTCGAATCAAGCTGATCAGGCAAAGTCACTTTTAGATTGATTTTTGTGTCACCTGAAATTCCTATGTTATTCCCCCACCAACGTGAAGAGCGGTTGAAACTCAATTCATTCTCTCCGAATGTTCTTTTTAGGGGGTGGATCATCAAAATGAAATAGAACACAGAAATGAGGGATTCAGAAAATTACTATTTTCAGGTGACACAAAACTCATTCCCCTTATTCTTGTTCGGGTAAGGGAACATAGATGAGGGGAATTTCAGGTTGATCGCCTCATTTCAACCTCAAAGTGACAGGGAATTCGTGCCATTTCTCGCTGAAGAGTCGAATTTGCGGTGTATAAAGTTTAAAATAGAGGTTTAAAGTATATTTTCGATGAAAAGCATATTCAGCTCCCGTTGGGAGAGCATAAATATACCATTCTGATTCTATTTACCTTCTCCCGACCGCTTCGGTGCGAAGCGGTCGGTTTCATGAAAAAGTGGTCGAGTCACTGAGACAGCCAGGAATGAGTTGGCACGGTCCGAATTGTAGCCCACGATATTCTCTCTCTAACAAACAATACCGCAATTTTCTAACTTTATTCTGTACCACGTTATGATTTTTCAAACTTTGTCCTCTCGGGCAAAAACTCCGAAGACTCCATGTTTGGATATGTTTCACACGATTGCAATTTTTTTATTAAAATTCTGTCAGCGCCAATCGATAGAGGAGGTGTTGAAATGCATTAGAAAAGTTTTCAGCCAAATTAAAAATCGTGAATTTCTAGGTCCTGGCCATGGCCGAAGTGGTCGAGTCTATTTACATATATGACGCTGTTTGCGTTAGGATCAACAAGTGTCAGGAACAGGTCAAAAATCGAAATGGCTCAAAACTTGCTCATAGGGGTAACTTTGGACGCTGAAAACGCCTGTGCCATCGATTTCGCAATAGGATCCCTCTGGGCGCCGGTATGGCGCCGCGCCCTTTCTGAGGAAAACGCGTTTTTCGATTAAAACTCCTCGGAAACGCGTCCGAATGGTGCGAAACTTAAATATTTAGATCAGAATTTGATGCTCTATCAATTGACTTTTTCTCGAAAACGAGAGCAACAAATGATATGGCACTAGTGCCATATCAAACGCGTTTTCCGCAGAAAGGGCGCGGCGCCATACCGGCGCCCAGAGGGGTCCTATTGCGAAATCGATGGCACAGGCGGTTTCAGCGTCAAAAGTTACCCCTAGGAGCAAGTTTTGAGCCATTTCGATTTCTGACCTGTTCCAGATTCCTGTTGACGCCTTGTTGATCCTAACGCAAACAGCGTCATATGAGAGGTCTCACCAGAGATTGCAGGTGGCTCGGAACAATTTTCCAAAAAAAATTGTTTTCGACCAAACTTTTATATTAGAGTACCCAGCAGACAAGAATTCGATTTATCCTGGTCCCAGGCCCAGAGCCGGCTTTTAGGAAATTTCCGGCTCCAATACCGGAATCGTCATAACTCAGCTCAAAAGTGAGCTACAATGCGATGGTTGGGCTCAAAATTTTGATAAAAATCTGATAAACAAATTTACTGTTTCGAACAAAGAAACTAGTTTCGAAGGAAATTTCCTAAAAAACCGGCTCTGGGCCTGGGGCCAGGACAAATCGAATTCTCGTCTGCTGGGTACTCTAATATAAGTAGGGGGCGCAAGCTCCGCCCCCTACCTTTCTCGACGAGAGGGAACAATTGTCCCAATCGAATGACAAGCTTAATTTTCAACCAAATCCCGCGTTCAAAAGCTTATTCGAGAGCTCTCGATCTACTCTACGAATGAGGCGTTGCGCACCTTGTTCTGACAACATTTAGTAGATCAAAAATTGACTGAAAGCCTCAAGAGTAGGTATTTAGAACACTTCCAATTCACCGACACAGCTGCGCAAGTCTCAGTATAGGTGGAATAGCATGCTGAATCTATACAAACAAAAAAATTTAAATTTTATTAATTCGCAGAATTGTCATTTGATTTTAAAGATATTTGCAAAATCAGCAAAAAAAATTTGCAAAACCGCTGGATTCGAACCAGCGTACTCCTGTTTATAAAGCATGTGCTCAACCGCCTGAGCCATGGGGGGAATACGGGTAAGGAGTGCTCTTTCACTCTCAAAATCAGTCAGGATTTAGAGATGTAGATTAGCTCCGCCCACTTCTCTCTTTCACCACTTTCTGTCAAATGACGCGCATGGTTTTTGAGGCGTAGCGCGGCTCAGAGACAAGATATCGACAAACGGCAAAAAGTATGATGTTATTGAGACCTTAGCGGTTCATTTGACCACATTTTCTTTCAATTAGCATGAAATTGGAAGATCATGTTGCGGCCCCTAAATATAAGAGAGGAATCGCGAGAAAATCGACCATTGAGGGGTGTATGCGGACTCACAAAATTTTTGCCTTCGATTTCGCTGTAAAAGAGTGCAAGGTACTTTCAACCCTGCTCTATTTGATAGCGTTTCCCGTTTTTCGAGATAGGCCTTATTTTTCGAGTACGCGAGTAACAAAGTGACGGTCTTTTGGATTTTGCACCCGAGTGTGCTTCAGTAGAAATTTTATAACTCGCTTTAAAATTGAGATATGAAGTTCTAATTTTTTTCATTAAATAGAGAAATGGATTCTCCACAATTCCTATATTTTCACGTGACATTTTAACATTTTTCGTTTTTTCAGTATTTTATAGCGAGAAAACGTCGGTGAAAAGTGCAATCGGAAAAACCGCTTTTTCCCATTTTTTCTCATGGCGCATTTTGTAGAGCCTATTTTTATGTATTTAAAAAAAAACACTTTTTAGCAAAATCGGTAGATGCGAACAAAATCGGCCTGAGGTGAAGATTTTTTTCAAAAAAAATCGATTTTTTGAAACATTTGTTTGTGATACTTTAAAATGGCACTTTTGCGGTCGAAACTGACTAATAGCATCGGAAAACATTTTAGAAACTCTAAGTTAGAGAATACTAATTGGTTTGACTCCAGGAAATCGATTTTCCGGATTATGGAGCGACAATATTTCGATCGATAAAATTAACGTTCCGATTTTGCTAAAAAGTGTTTTTTTAATACATAAAAATAGGCTCTACAAAATGCGCCATGAGAAAAAATACGGTTTTTCCGATTGCACTTTTCACCGACGTTTTCTCGCTATAAAATACTGAAAAAAACGAAAAATGTTTAAATGTCACGTGAACATATAGGAATTGTGGAGAATCCATTTCTCTATTTAATGAAAAAATTAGAACTTCATATCTCAATTTTAAAGCGAGTTATAAAATTTCTACTGAAGCACACTCGGGTGCAAAATCCAAAGGACCGTCACTTTGTTACTCGCGTACTCGAAAAATAAGGTCTATCTCGAAAAACGGGAAACGCTATCAAATAGAGCAGGGTTGAAAGTACCTTGCACTCTTTTTTACAGTGAAATCGAAGGCAAAAATTTTGTAAGTCCGCGCTCTGGTCGATTCTCTCGCGATTCCTCTCATAATAGTTTGGTCGGAATCAAAAATATTTTTTTTTGAAAATTGTTCCGCAAAGGTCCATTTTACATACGATCTCTCGTGATACCTCTCATATATATATATATATATATATATATATATATATTCGAAAAATATTCGAAAACTTCGTTAAACTACTAAAAAGAGGCGCAAAGTTTGCAAGCTGCAACTACGACAGATAGCAGCTCAGTGACGCTTGAATTTTAAGTTGTGATATCTCTCAAGGATCTTAGTTGCTCCTCTACTTTGAGTACCGAAAATGTTGGTCTGTGCACAAATAGTGCCATTTTGAGCCGAATCTCTTGTGAGGGACGCGTACTGACTGAACTTTCATTAGGGCTGATGAGAGTTACAGAAAATTAGAATTCCAGAAGAAATTCAAAACACCAAACCGGCATCCTTAACAATAAGGGGTATATCCTCTTGACTTACAGGGAGGCCTCACCGTCGAGCTGCTTAAATGCGCAAATGAAAGTCCACATAGTGAATAGTGAAAGAATAAGAGTGAACAGCGAGACGACAATGACGTTTCTGGGAAATATAGAGGGTTGTTATCATAGCGCCAGTAAAAATTATATGTTTATACCAAAATAACAAAAAATATGTGAATTTCCGTTGCGTAACGTTCGTGACCATACCTGTTCCACCGAAGTAGGACAAATTATAAAGAAATGTACGGGTGATCGGGATCGTGTTGTAAATGAATTCGTGGGTGACTTGAATATTTAAATTACCAATATCGAGCAATATTTTTGTGTTGGAAATGTTCCTAAATTTATGTGTACACAAATAGTGAAGCGATGTTATAGATGCTTGGGGCGCACTTACCATTCCATTTAAAAATTATGATACTTTTTTAATTTCTAATTTTCACATTTCCGCTTGCCCGCACTAAAGCTGGAGAAAGGAAATAATCAGTAAAACAAAAACAATGGAGTTATTTTAACTTATTCAAGCAACATTTTCAAATTTTCTGAGAATGGGTGACAGAGTGCGGGCCCACAGGATCGAAAATCGAAAAAATATATTGGTAAAAAATTATCAGTGAAACCAAATTATAGAAAATCTGAATAGATAAACATAATTACGAAAAATCTGAATAGTGACACCTAATTTGGAAAAATAAAAAAAAGGTAGCTTGGCATAGAAGGGGTGAGCGGATGCGCAAGAGGTTGCATATCAAGTGGAAATTGCAAATGGTATATTTCCTTTTTTGCAAATGGTTACTGTTTTCTTAGATTTTAGATAAGTTATCGATTATACATATTAATTAACTCTGAGAGGAATCGCGAGAAACTCGAGCATGGCTGGGACGTAGAAATTTATGATTTTCAATTTGGCTGAAAATATGACCTAAGGTATTTCGAACATCCCTCTATCGAATGGCGTTGTCAGAATTTCGATAAAAAATTTCGCAATCGCAAAAAAAAAAGGAACTACAACTATTGAACTCATTCCTGGCTCAAGCCTTGGTGCAGAGCCCTCACTTTTGTAAAAAAATTGATTAATTTTCTTAAAACTAAAAAAGCAATGGGTTTTGTTGCTTTTTATTATAGTCACTGTGTGTACTGCTGGCGTCACGCATTCTTCCCATGAAGACTAAGAGGAGGCTCTTCGACAGCTGCATCTTGCCTACCGTACTCTATGGTAGCGAGGCGTGGGCTTTGAGATCGAGTGACAAAGAGCGCCTCGATGTCACCCTGAGGAAGATGGAACGTCGGATGATTGGAGTCACCCTTCTGGATCGAATGAGGAATGAACGATTACGAGAAATCACCCAAATTCGAGACTGGAATAAGGAGGCACTTAAACGGAAAGCGAAATGGGCCTTGAAGATAAGGCGAATGGAAATCAACCATTGGACGCGGGCAACTACGATGTGGACCCCCTACAACTGGAAACGCCCCCAAGGCCACCCCAATACCCGATGGAGAGATGACCTGAAACGAGCAATCGGGCCCCAATGGTGGAATGCAACTAACGAAGAATTCCGGCTCATCCTCATCTGAGCACTATTGCCTGACATGATAAATAATTGAAATTGTGTACTATTTAAAACCAAGAAATGGGCCAATTCCATACAGAACTTTTAAAGACGCCCACCATTACGTGGGACCGGCCAATGACATCTCATGGCCAAATTGTTGGAATCATTCAAGTTAGTGATGAAAATAATCGTAAATGAGCTAAAAACAATATTCCTATTAGTTTTGAGACGATTCTTTTTCGGTATTTTTTAAGAAAAAAATTTCAAAAAATTTCGACGAAATTGTTTTTTCATCAAAAATGCGGTTCAATTAAGCGCTAGTGTGTCAAATCTATATCCATATTATAATTTTTGATAGTTCGACATTGATTTACTCGTATTTCAATGTTTGTTGAGCTTTAAATGGGTTATTTCTGTCTGCATATTCAGTAATCGAAATCGACATTTTAAATTGGCCCTATTCTGACGCTACTTGGTAAAGAATTTCCTCATAATGCCTCATTTTCATTTTCGTTTTTGAAAGTGAATGGCTATCAAGAGCTCGGTGTAAATGAAACGAAGTAAACTGTGCAGAAAAATAAGCGTTCGGACTTTGAGAAGTACCGGCAAAAGATTTATGCCCGGCTTGGGCGCCGGACCCGGTGAGAGAGTGCGCGGAAGTGAGAGAGTGGTAGAGAAGTAGAGCTTGCGGGATTTTGCACATGAACGGTTTTCTAAGCGCCGTAGTTATTTTGTACGACTAGATAGCCATTCACTTTCAAAAAGGGAAATGTTTGAGGCATTATGAGGAAACTCCTTACCAAGTAGCGTCAGAATAGGGCCAATTTAAAATGTCGATCTCGATTACTGAATATGCAGACAGAAATAACCCATTTAAAGCTCAACAAACATTGAAATACGAGTAAATCAATGTCGAACTATCAAAACTTATTATATGGATATAGATTTGACAAACTAGCGCGTAATTGAACCGCATTTTTGATGAAAAAAAATTTCGTCGAAATTTTTTGAAATTTTTTTTCTTAAAAAATACCGAAAAAGAATCGTCTCAAAACTAATAGGAATATTGTTTTTAGCTCATTTACGATTATTTTCATCACTAACTTGAATGATTCCAACAATTTGGCCATGATATGTCATTGGCCGGTCCCACGTAATGGTGGGCGTCTTTAAAAGTTCTGTATGGAATTGGCCCATTTCTTGGTTTTAAATAGTACACACTATAATAAAAAGCAACAAAACCCATTTCTTTTTAGTTTTAAGAAAATTAATCAATTTTTTACAAAAGTGAGCGTTCCGCACCAATGCCTGAGCCAGGAATGAGTTCAATAGTTGTAGTTTGTAGTCGGGGTGATTCCCTATCTAACTCAAAAAAGAACGAGTCGCTATCTTCATTTTGAAGCATTTTATGATTTTTCGAGCATGCCTCTCACTAATTTTTTTCCGCGAGTCACCAGGTTTGTTTGTGTTTCACGCGATTGCGAAATTTTTTATCGAAATTCTGACAACGCCATTCGATAGAGGGATGTTCGAAATACCTTAGGCCATATTTTCAGCCAAATTAAAAATCATAAAATTTCTACGTCCCCGCTATCCCGGATATGCTCGATTTTCTCGCGATTCCTCTCTTATATTAATTATACGTTATCGTGGATAGAGCGCAGAGAGAGGAGGCCACGAGAATGGGGAGACAAGAGGGAGATCTCCTCTTTTACTTGCAATCTTATTACACTATATGTAGCACCCGCAGTCTCCGCCCACTTATCCTTGAAAGGAGAAAGCACAGAAACGCCATGGAGTAGCACAAGAATAGTTGTAAACCCTATGAATTGAGTCAGGGCTTGTCTTGTAGGTAGTGATTTGCTCTATAAAATGCGCCCTGGGCAAAGTTGGTCCGTCCACGGCAATGTGCCTAAAATGCAGTTACAATAAATAAAAGTGCTTGTTTTTATGCTTCCACTGATGTTCCATGTTTTGCCCAATCAGATTTTGATTCTCATGATGTTATCAGTGACATCTAAACACAAATTAAAACGAAATTATAGAAACGTGAATTGTGCTACTCTTTTGGAATATTTCAGTACGGAAATGACTGTGAAATGAAGACTTGTGCTGGTTAGCGGCACCGTCTCAGAAGCGGGGCGAAAGAGGCTAGAGAGAGCGTGCACTTTTGAGAGTGCAGATAGGGTGAAAGTACGTTTGAACTCATGCAAATCCCTCCCTATCGAGGGAAAGGGGAGGAGAGCGCTCTCTCCATTTCACATACTCTCTCCCTCACCGTCTGACCGATGAGAGAGCGCATAGAATGGAGAGGGCATCATCATTACTCGGAGAGGGGGAGAGAGAAGACTCCCCCTTTCTCTCTTCTCCGCGGTTTGATGCTTCTCCCGCTAGCGATTCGCGCGCGGATTTCGAGATGTATCTCGGCTCAGAGGCAAGATATCGACAAATGGCAAAAATTATTGTCTAAATGGGACCATGAGGCATCTATTCTATATGATTTCCACCCACACATCGAAAATGACCGCCGTTAAATTTTGCCCAAGAGAACACAATATCACAAAATTAGCATTATCTGTGATTGACATATTAGATAAAATGTGATTACGACGCGACGTCGTCTGGCGCCAACGGGAGCTCCATGAGCAAAAAAAGAGTATGCCATCGTCATCAGCACCCTCGATATCTCCAAATCGCAGAGTTACATAAAATCGATTTTTTTTACTGGCCGTTGCTCGGTTTTTAGACGAACGGCTTCATATCGTTTTACGAGCTGGAAAAAATACATGAAACAATAATGTCATTGCGAAGAATAATGGTTCGATTACGTCCTGGCTAGGTAACAAATCTTCAATTTCATCAAACGTAAATATCAGTAACGTATTCGTCGATAGAGTTCACCTCACAATTTCGTCTCCATACCTTTTCTGGTTTAGAAAATATGTATATCCGGTTGAAAAATTGTACGAAACCTAATCATTTTCACACAACGTTCATTTGGGTTTCAAAGAATCTCTCACTGTTCTCTGATCACCGCTCCCTTCGCCCCAGTCATACTATTCGGATTAGGGCAGAGACGCAAAGGAAATCTCGCGCCACGCAAAATCATTCTCCCCCGTTTGGCATGGTGTGATCAGATAAGTTTTTGGAAGCGTCATACTGCCCTTTTAAATAAAAAAAGTTTGTAATTATCGTTCCGATTATAAGGAAGCAACTTGCCCTGTATTTTGCGAAAGCGAAAGCTCCAATGCCGAGACCATCATAGTCAGCAGAGCGATGCCACTCTGTAAGGACATGTAAACCAACATTTTGTAGATAAGAAAATTGAGAACTTTACTACATGGGTGCCAAGGCCCACCCCTCACAATTAATTCCGCCCCTCCCAAAAGTAGGGGGGGGGGTGGCGGACAGGCCCCTCTTCCAACCCGCCATTAAAGAGGACGGTCGGAAGAGGATTGCCCGCTCCTCGAAGGGCGGGGCAGTATCCATTCAAACATTGCGGAGAGGTTCCCCTCACTATGAATTAGTGTTGCCGGATCAAAGTTCAAAACTTTGCTCTCTCCTCTGTGACTCTCTTGCTCATTCCAACGGTCGGGGGTCAAACAGCTCCAAAGGCTTAAGTTGGGAGAGAGAGGGAAGAGGGGAGAGAGTCGAAGCTTTGGTTTTCCGGTGTCCGATCAAATCATTGGTGTCTCTCTCCTCTCTCCACCATAGATCACACTCTCTTATGCCACTGGCACCTAAGCACCGACCTTTGGCTTTGATCCGGCATCCCACTAGGAATGATCGCGAACTATTACCGAGCTTTCCGGGTGAGATATAGCACATTCGATAGAGCTCAGCGAGATTAAACAAGATTTCAATGTTTAGCTGCTTTCTCTGACGTAGTTCCGCGTTATTGAGGTTGAAAGTTTTGACTGTTTTTGCCTAGAATCGACCTGTGATGTTAGGACGCGCCTATCTAATTTCTCAAGCTCTGTCGTTGCCATCAGCATCTGGTGTAGTAGTATCATGCTTACTCAAGAATTCCGTGTACCTTGTCTTGTACCTGATGTACCTCTTGTACCTAGCCATGTTCCTCTTGTACCCGGGTACGTACCTCCTGTACCTGGTGATGTTCTTCTTGTACCCGGGTACGTACCTCCTGTACCTCGTCTTGTACCTCCTGTAACCGGGTACGTACCTGCTTGCGGGTACAATAGGTACCGGACCAGGTACATCGGGTACTGGACCAGGTACAACAGGTACCATCCCGGGTACAAATAGTATGGGAATAGGCTTGCTACATTAGCAGTTGAGAATAAGGGGGGGGGGTGACATTCCGGCAACGGCATTCCGGCAACCGACATTTCGGCAACGGGTCATAACTCAGTCGGGAGTCATCCTACGAACTTCGGAGTGGTACTATTGTAATCAGCATCAGATAATTGAGATTTCATTAATTAATTAATTAATTAATTAATTAACATTATTAATGAGATGGATGTAAATTATTTAATTAATTATGAAATTTCAATTAAAGGGACCAGGCAGTCAAAAAATGAATTATTTTTAAATAAAAGAAAATCCTGTTCCCGGAAGAATGCTAAAAACCGCATATTTTTGCGATTTTTTTAAAATTAGTTATGAATTTTCAAAGTTTCTCTTTTTCAACACAGCGGGTTACGGTAGCGACTACAATTTGTATCTCCAAAACCAGCTAGTTTGAGGGAATGTGGTTGTGTTCGTTCAGTCCGGTAGTAGTCAAAACCTCTGCAATCCTAATTTTGCAATAATATCAAATCATTAGAACAAATTAAACAGCTTTCTGTCTTTTCAGAAATAGGCGACGCACCGTCCCTGGGTCGAATTTCAAATTAAAATAACTAATTGTAAAAAAATGCTAAAAATGTAATTTTTACGGCAATTTCCATTAGATGATAGTGAGCTGAATAAAAAATTATGATAATTAAAAATCTGTTTTTGGAGGCTGCCTGGTCCCTTTAACTGATGCTGCATACAATGGTACCACTACCATGGACCTAGGGCCACTCCCGATAGAGTTATGCCCCGTTGCCGAAATGTCGGTTGCCGAAATGCCGTTGCCGAAATGTCGGGGGGGGGGGGGGGGGGGGTGACAATTCCGCAACCGACATTTCTGCAACCGACATTTCCGCAACGGCATTTCCGCAACCGACATTTCCGCAACGGCATTTCCGCAACCGACATTTCCGCAACGGGTCATAACTCGGTCAGGAGTGATTTTTATGTCATGGGACAGGTGTCTTTGGTATCGGTTTCACTGATATGATATATCACTAAAGTTGATCTTTGATCCTTGCCCACTCGACGACATTTCCGCAACGGGGTATATAACTGCTCAAATGCACCCTAGAGATACCGGGATGGTTTTATTAGATAACTGACCACCTCCCCTTGCCATCCAAGAGTTGATCTTTGATCTTTGCCCACCCAACGACATTTCCGCAACGGGGTATATACCTGTCCAAAATCATCCTAGAGATACCGGGTTGGTTTCATTAGAATACTGACCACTTCCCCTTTCCATCAAAGAGTTGATCTTTGGTATTTACCTACTCGACGACATTTCCGCAACGGGGTATATAACTGCACTAAACCTATCTGCGTAACCCCACCAAAGTGTAATCATGATCAGAACCGAGAGGGCTTTCAAACCCACAAATTAAATAATTAGCTAATTAAAATTTCGCTAATTAGCCGAAAATTTAAAATTGTCAGAAAAATACAGCAACAAGCCGAATCGATGGAGGTTACCAAGTAACCAACAGGGAAAAAATTTCACACAGATTTCTCGAGTTCGAGCAAAGTTATAAGCCGTTGCGGAAATGTCGTCGAGCAGGAAAAGACCAAATTTTATGTGAAATGGTTGGTCAGTATTCTAATGAAACCAACCCGGTATCTCTAGGATGATTTTGGACAGGTATATACCCCGTTGCGGAAATGTCGTCGAGTGGAGAAAGTTCAAAGATCAACACTTGGATGGAAAAGGGAGGTGGTCAGTAATCGAATAAAACCAACCCGGTATCTCTAGGATGCATTTGAACAGTTCTATACCCCGTTGCGGAAATGTCGTTGAGTGGGCAAAGATCAAAGATCAACTCTTGGATGGAAAGGGGAAGTGGTCAGCAATCGAATAAAACCATCCCGGTATCTCTAGGGTGCAATTGAGCAGTTATATACCCCGTTGCGGAAATGTCGTTGAGTGGGCAAAGATCAAAGATCAACTCTTGGATGGAAAGGGGAAGTGGTCAGCAATCGAATAAAACCAACCCGGTATCTCTAGGATGCATTTGAACAGTTCTATACCCCGTTGCGGAAATGTCGTTGAGTGGGCAAAGATCAAAGATCAACTCTTGGATGGAAAGGGGAAGTGGTCAGCAATCGAATAAAACCAAACCGGTATCTCTAGGATGCATTTGAACAGTTCTATACCCCGTTGCGGAAATGTCGTCGAGTGGGCAAAGATCAAAGATCAACTTTAGTGATATATCATATCAGTGAAACCGATACCAATGACACCTGTCCCATGACATAAAAATCACTCCTGACCGAGTTATGACCCGTTGCGGAAATGTCGGTTGCGGAAATGCCGTTGCAGAAATGTCGGTTGCGGAAATGCCGTTGCGGAATTGTCACCCCCCCCCCGAAATGTCGGTTGCCGGAATGTCGGTTGCCGAATTGTCACCCCCCCCCGCCCCTCCCCCCGAGAATAGCAGGTACAAGACCAGGTACAAAAGGAGGTACAAGAGGAGGTACACGATCAGGTACAGAGGATACTCACACGAATCAACAGGGTCAACTCAATATTGATTACATTCCACTGGTCATTGGTCTTGATGTACTTTGGAACTTAGACAACACAAATTGTACTCATTTAGTGTGTTTTACCATTCGTCGGCCGAGTACACCACTTTATAAATTTTTAAATTTTTCGATCGCAAATTGCTAATAACGAACGGGAGAGTTCGATTTGACACGTGGTGTACTCATTTAGTGTGTTTTACCATTCGTCGGCCGAGTACACCACGAAACGTTCCACTTGTACCGTTCTCTCGTGGGCGACTTCTCATAAGAGAGAAATATCGTATGTAGTTCATAATTGTTTTACCTGACTGACGACTGCAATCGCCATTATCTTCGCATGTCGCGCACACAATGCCAGACAGCTAACGATTGCTTGAGGGAAAAACATGATCATCTGGAAAAACGTAGTTATTCAAATTTGAAAAAAAATTATTTATAAAAAATATATAATTTAATTATATTAAAATTATCCAAATTCGAGCTGGACTTTCTTAAAAATGCGTGTTACTAGGGATCCGCTAAAGTAGGTCTCGGTCCCGCTGAAATTCACTATTACAGGCATACCTCACCAGACGTGGAGGCAGTCTTTGGGGCAGCGTGCAAGCCTGACCCCCTATTCATGGTGATTTTTGGGGCACGGTGCAAGCATGTATAGGGGGTAGAGTCTCGAAAACAATCAACTAGTTTATTCATTTCCTGTCAACTAGTTGACTTTCACCAGTTGTCAACTATTCAACTAGTTGAGAGCGGTCGAACTCAACTAGTTGACAAGAAATCAACCAGTCGACTCATTTTCGCCCCTATAGTGGCCCACGATTGGTCGGTCGGATCGTGTAAAATGAACCACCGATTCAATCTTCCGAGTCCCCTTAGAATGAGATGAGGTGACTGGCTTCGAGTATTTGACTAGTTGACCACTTTTCAACTAGTTAACTAGTTGAGAATGATTGGGACGGACAGTTGAATTGAATTCAACTAGTTGAACTTTATCCTTCTCAACTAGTTGATTTCGCCAAACCAGTTGTTTTCGAGACTCTAATAGGGGGTCATGATCCAAAATGGGTTTTGAGTTGGTCCCACCAAAGTCAAAGTGGTATACTGTAACTTCACCGCGGGGGTCCCGCAACGAAAACAGACTACCGTAACCTATGGTACCGTAACCCGGAAATACGAAATTGACAATACAGACCCCTGGTATGTTGCATGAGGTAGACCTCGAGTTGTCATTGCCTGAGAGGGATGCCGTAATCATCCTACCGTACTCTCGGCTACAGTAACCCAACCGTAAGCCGGATTTGCAAAAGTGTCCCAATCGGCTCGGGATTTTTATAGAAGATAACCCTCGAGTAGGGAAAGTGTGTGGGGCATACCGTACCTCATCTACCATACTCCCGGCTACAGTAACCTACCGTAACACGAAAATACGGAAATGATCAAATCGGCTCGGAATTTTTGTAGGAGGTGGATATCGAGTGTGCAAATTATTTCCGGCCTACCACTATGCTCCTATAGTATTCACGGCTACAGTAACCTACCGCACAACAACAATACGAAAATGAAAAATTCGACTCTGTATGGTTACTGTAGCCGTGGATACTGTAGGAACATAATGGCATGCCGGAAATAATTTGCCCACTCGAGGTCTACCTCCTACAAAAATTTCGAAACGATTTGATCATTTTCGTATTTTCGTGTTACGGTAGGTTACTGTAGCCGGGAGTACGGTAGATGAGGTACGGTATGCCCCACACACTTTGCCTACTCGAGGGTTATCTTCTATAAAAATCCCGAGCCGATTGGGACACTTTTGCAAATCCGTCTTACGGTTGGGTTACTGTAGCCGAGAGTACGGTAGAATGATTACGGTATCCCCCTCAGGCAATGACAACTCGAGGTCTACCTCATGCAATATACCAGGGGTCTGTATTGTCAATTTCGTATTTCCGGGTTACGGTACCATAGGTTACGGTAGTCTGTTTTCGTTGCGGGACTCCCGCGGTGAAGTTACAGTATACCACTTTGACTTTGGTGGGACCAACCCAAAACCCATTTTGGACCATGACCCCCCTATACATGCTTGCACCGTGCCCCAAAGAAATCTTTTGGAGCAGGTGCATCCATGACCCCCTGATGATTCATGGGTCGAGCCTCAGGCGTGGTGACCTATGATTACAGGTCAAAAATAAATATATTGATATTGATCCTAACGTATGCATACAACCCTTGATCACCCCCCCCCCGATTCCTTTCATATAAATATATTTTGCCTGAAACAAGCCCTCGAGCATGGCTAGATCCGTATTCGTAGACATGATAAACAGTCCGATATCCAGCGAAACACAGTAGATCACAGCGAAAACGGCGATAATCCGAGAGAACAACTGAATTTCCAAATTTGAGATTTCTTTCAAACTAAGGAATGACTAAAAAAATATTGCAATGTAGAACTGCTGTTGAAAATTAAATTGATCAAAAATCAGAACAAAACTATTGAGATCAGCTATTGAGATACTCGAATGGAAAAAAATTGTCTCTCAGTCCCACTCTCAGGCAAGATATGGTGGAACTAAGAAACCCAAATGCGAAAAGGAGGTTTTTAACGATTATTACTTCCCCAAGAAACGTTCCAATCGCAATGTTAAAAAACGAATTGTTTTGTTTTAAAAATATTGCACTTACGATAGCGTCCAAACACAGAATGCTCGTCGGTGTGCATCTTGATCGCCCAAGCCATCTTGAAAAGCGCACCGTGGGATCCTTATTTCGTAGCCGATTTTTATTCTCCTCTCTCGTCTCGTACGCATTCATAAGATCGCCTATCGTTTCCTTCATGGCTGAAACACGGAAGTTGCAGGTTACAACAAAAGAAATGTAGATGAGCGGCATAAAAAGATCAATCTATCTCTCAAAACTTCGAAACTCAATTTCAGTTATAACACAGCCATGAATCTTCTGATAGGCAGAAACAAAATCTCTAAACTCAAACCACATCATTTCAGTTATATAAAAAGATCAAGAATTATAATTCACGAATAATAGTTACACATGGAGGACTTCACATAATTCATCCCATCTTTACAACGCATGGACCGTTTTCGCCCATATTGTCATTCCTGGTTCGTGCGCCGATGCGGGGTGGTTGTTTTTGCAAAAGTTGAGCTAGCTTTCTGAAAAGTCAAAAGTACTGGTTCACTCTAAGAGGTGTTCTGGTGAACATTGTTGGTACTTACCCCAATATAAATTTCGAGCGGTGGGTAAACAAGCCAAGTTAAATATCTATGTAACACACTTTTTTTTCTATCTTCACTTCGAAGATATTTATGGTTTTTCAAACTTTGCTATTCCTCGAAAAACTTACCGACTCAACTGGTTCATTTGTGTTTCACACGAATTCGAAATTTTTTAAAAAAATTCTGAAAACGCTATTCGATAGAGGAATGTTTGTAGTACCTTATGCTATGTTTTCAGCCAAATTAAAAATCACAAATTTCTATGTCCCGGCCATGCTCGAGTTTCTCGCGATTCCTCTCATATGATGTTCTAAAAAAGTTTTTTATATGAAATATTGCTCCAGCTCCCGAGTTATGGGTGCGTAAACATATGATTCGAATCGTGAAATAAAAATTCGGCTTTCCTCTTTTTTTAAAAATAAAGATACTGTATTTTTATGCAAATTTTTTATGTCAATGGCAAAACCAATAACATAGATTGAAAGAGAATCTAAAATAAGCCATAGTGCTAAGCAACACGTTTTAACAGAAATTGCTTTGAAATGTCGAAACATGGGCTCAAATTGAAATGTCGAAACATGGGCGTAATAACTCTAGGATATCTTAGTTGCAAGTAGAGTCTCAAAAACAACTGGTTTGGCGAAATCAACTAGTTGAGAAGGATAGAGTTCAACTAGTTGAATTCAATTCAACTGTCCGTCCCAATCATTCTCAACTAGTTAACTAGTTGAAAAGTGGTCAACTAGTCAAATACTCGAAGCCAGTCACCTCATCTCATTCTAAGGGGACTCGGAAGATTGAATCGGTGGTTTATTTTACACGATCCGACCGACCAATCGTGGGCCACTATAGGGGCGAAAATGAGTCGACTGGTTGATTTCTTGTCAACTAGTTGAGTTCGACCGCTCTCAACTAGTTGAATAGTTGACAACTGGTGAAAGTCAACTAGTTGACAGGAAATGAGTAAACTAGTTGATTGTTTTCGAGACTCTAGTTGCAAGCAGTGGCACTTAAAAAAAAAAGATTTCGAATTTTTCCAAAATGCCAAATTCATGTCGAGCCTCTCGTGAGTCGCGTGATAAGCTGTCACCTTTTTCACGAGGCCAACTCTATTAACAACAACTGAATGACGGCATCTAGACTAATCATTTTTCTTTCCCTTGTATTTTGTCACTCAATGCGCAGCGCATTGCGCACTTTCACGAATGGTCCTCTCCTGATGTTCTTTCTCTATCGTCTCTCCGGCAGAAAAGACGTCCATCCTCCAAAAGCCGTCATCCACTTTCCGGCTCCATTCTACACACTCTTCGACCCATTGCTGAACACGACTATTTACTAAGAGCGAGTAAGTTTTTTTGAGGAAGTTTTCGGCTTCACTAAATTTATACTTTATGTGACGCTGTTTACGTTAGGATCAACAAGGCCTCAACAGGAGTCTGGAACAGGTCAAAAATCAAAATCGCTCAAAACTTTGTCCTAGGGTTAACTTTCGACGCTGAACACGCTGGTGCCATCGATTTCGCAATCGGATCCCTCTAGGCGCCGGTATGGCGCCGCGCCACTTTGGCGCCAAACTTGTTGTTCGAATAAATCTCGCTTCAGAGTGCCCGTACAATCACGAAATCTCGCGCGCACTAACAGAATTTGAAGCTCTATCAAATGGACTAGGTAGCTTGTAGAATCGATTTCTCGTTTTTTGAGAAAATGCGTTTTTTTTTCACTTTAAAACGTGTTAGAACACGTTCAAACACGTTTCTGACATCGCAAAATACTTTTCCTGTGATCCCCTACGCTCTCTGAATCATTCTGGAACTTTTCGAAATTTTCGATTTTTCACGTTAAAACGCGTTAGAACACGTTCAGACACGTTTCCGGCATCGCAAAATACTTTTCCTGTGATCCTCCACGCTCTGCAAACCAATTATGAACTTTTCGAAATTTTCGATTTTTCACGTTAAGAGACCATCCACGAGAAGCCGGGGCGCAGGGCGGAAATCCACGGATGGCTTTTATGCAACCTATCTCAATAACTGGGGGGTGAAGTTGGTATCACGAGTGCTGATATTAGGCCAAGTAACTAAGGTTCTGGGTCTCGCACGGAAAAGTTACAGTAACCCGGCCTTCCGATATCGATTTTTTTACTATTTTAAAAAGTGGGTTTTTATAGGTTTTCTAAGTGTATTTTGCGAAAAAAATAACAATGAAAATATTTTTGAAGCGATCTAACAACGATAAAGGGTCGAAATTTCAATTTTTGTCACTTTTTCGACCGTCCTGAAAAAAAAATGGCTAAAAGGTGAAAACCATTTTGTGATTTTTAGAATCCTCATGAAAAACTGTGTAAAGTTTTTCACTTCTCGGAATCCGGACTGTGTCGCCGATGGTCGTAAATGAGGTCTGAACATTCGGATATTAGCGAACCTTGGCGCGTGTCTAGCGATATTTCTGATCCCGGTTGCGAAATATCACGTGTATCAAGTTATATATTTCTTGCCTACCTTGCCTTGAACATGACTGACGCAATTACTTCATCACCAGGTGGAAAAAATTTCAACATTTTTTCGACCATGAACTGCGTTCATGGTCTGCGAACTGCGTTCATGGAATTTTCGCAAAAACATTTTTTCTCAAAAGTGGTCGTACCTGCTTGAAATGTGTTAATTTCATGAAATTTAATATTTGTACACTGTATTTGACGATATGAGTGTTTCATATTTCCAGAATTAATATGTTTGTACTGAATTTTACGTTGTCATTCTCTTTCGTAGACTGCATCATGATAGTCAAATATTGCGATATTCATTGTCAAATACGGTGTACAAATATTAAATTTCATGAAATGAACACATTTCAAACAGGTACGACCACTTTTGGGAGAACAAGTTTTTGCGAAAATTCCATGAACCCGGGTTCATGGTCGAAAAACATGTTGAAATTTTTTCCACCTGGTGATGAAATAATTGCGTCAGTCATGTTCAAGGCATCGTAGGCAAGTAATATATAACTTGATACACGTGATATTTCGCAACCGGGATCAGAAATATCGTCAGACACGCGCCAAGGTTCGCTAATATCCGAATGTTCAGACCTCATTTACGACCATCGGCGACACAGTCCGGATTCCGAGAAGTGAAAAACTTTACAGTGTTTTTCATGAAGATTCTAAAAATCGCAAAATGGTTTTCACCTTTTAGCCAATTTTTTTTCAGGACGGTCGAAAAAGTGACAAAAACTAAAATTTCGACCCTTTATCGTTGTCAGATCGCTTCAAAAATATTTTCATTGTTATTTTTTTCGCAAAATACACCTAGAACACCTATAAAAACCCACTTTTTAAAATAGTAAAAAAAATCGATATCGGAAGGCCGGGTTACTGTAACTTTTCCGTGCGAGACCCAGAGCCTTAGTTACTTGGCCTAATATCAGCACTCGTGATACCACCTTCACCCCCAAGTTATTGAGATAGGTTGCATAAAAGCCATCCGTGTGGTAGCCCCGGCCTCTCGTGGATGGTCTCTTAAAACTCGGCAAAACAGGTGAAAACGTGTTTCACGGTACTCAAAAACGTGTTGGAACGATTTCTCGCGCTTGTGAAAAATGCGGCAAAAGGTTTGCCCGCGGCGGGGGTCGAACTTGCGTCGCTCGGATTTCTAGTCAAGCGCGTAACCCACTTAGCTATGGATTTTGTTTAAATAATTTTTATTGAAAAGTTTACTTTTGTGGATACGCATATGATAGTGAAGAGAGTGTGTCGAAATCTTTCTTCGTTCCCAAGTTATTCAGCAATAAAGGTTGAACACACGGACAGACAGACAGACAGACAGACAGACACAACGTTTGGACACGTTAGAACGCGTTGGGATATTCTATAACACTTCTTATACTACGCCGCATGTGTATCGCGCGATTCCTCACATCCTGCGCCTATTTTCGAGAAATTTTGACAATTCCGTCAAAAAATGATCTGAAATAATAGTCTTTAGGAATGGTTCGATTCCAACTGGTTGCGAAAGTTTTTGCCGAATTTTTTTTTCATCGAAATTTAAGCCCCTGCCACTATTGGCACTTTTTCTAAAATTTTGAAAAAGTGATTTTTTTATGGAAAAATCTTTTCTATGAAAAGCGATTTTTGATGCAGAGAGTAGAAAGTGAATTGACACACTTATATGAAAGAGCTCGTCATGATGATCAATTTGATATATGAGAGGAATCGCGAGAAAATCGACCATTTGAGGGGGGTATGCGGAACTAGAAAATTTTTGTTTCCGATTTCCCTGTAAAAAGAGTCCAAGGTACTTCCAATTCTGCTCTACTTGCTAGCGTTTCCCGTTTTTCGAGATAGGCCTTATTTTTCGAGTGCGCGAGTACCAAAATGACGGTCCTTCGAGTTTTGCACCCGAGCGTGCTTGGGTAGATATTTAATAACTCGCTTTAAAATTGAGATACGGAGTTCTAATTTTTTGTGATAGATAGAGAAATGGATTCTCCACATTATTAAAATTTTTACGTGATTTTTCAACATATTTTTTTACAGTATTTTACGACGCAAAATTTGCAGCAAAAGGTGCAATCGTTAATATCCCCATTTCTCTTGATACGCATTTTGTAGTACCTATATATGCTTAATATATATCAACTTTTCAGCCAAATCGGTAAATGCGAACAAAATCGGCGCTCACTTAAGTACGTTTCAAAAAAACCGAATTTTCAAACCAATAGTCTACAATACTTCAAAATAGATAATTTGCGGTCATAATTGATTAAAACATTCCAAAAACATTTTTGAAGCTTAAAGTAGAACAATACTAAGCGATTTGGCAAAGGAAAATTGATTTTCCGGAAATTGGGATCGAAATTTTTCGAATCAATAAATCCCGGAAGTAGGACAGGTGCCGTATTAAATTTAAATGAGAGCATATATTGGTAGGACATGGATAAACTTGCTAGACAAAATCGGCGCAGGTAGAAATTGAGTTATTTCATTCGGCAGTTACTCGAAAAGTGTTCATCAGATCACATATCCATTCACGAGCTGTACACAATCTGAAGTGCCAGCAGTATTGTACCATCTGTGCTGAACAACTTGCTTTTTAGAGCTAGTGGATATCATTTCATAGAAAGACGCCAGAGCCTCAGGAAAAGTGAGTTGAATGACGGGTGCGCGCGCTGTAACACCCCTCGCACTCTCTCATTTCCATGCACTCTCTCGTCTCGTTCGGGTCCAATTTAGAGAAATATTTTTTTCCTGCTATTTCTAAGGTCACTTAGCTTGCAGACGAATAGAAAAACTTATTTTTACCAATATTACCCATTTTCAACAAAAATGGGGTGAACTAGGCGAGAGAGTGCGTGGAAATGAGAGAGTGCGAGGGGTGTTAGAGCGCGCGCACCCGTCATTCAACGCACTTTTCCTGAGGCTCTGGCGTCTTTCTATGAAAAGATATCCACTAGCTCTAAAAACAAAGTTGTTCAGCACAGATGGTACATATGGTACATAGATGATGGTACTTCAGATTGTGTCCAGCTCGTGAATGGATATGTGATCTGATGAACACTTTTCGAGAAACTGCCAAATGAAATAACTCAATTTCTACTTGCGCCGATTTTGTCTAGCAAGTTTATCCATGTCCTACCAATATAAGCTCTCAGTTAAATTTAATACGGCACATGTCCTATTTCCGGGACGCGAGATTTATTGATTCGAAAAATTTCGATCCCAATTTCCGGAAAATCAATTTTTCTTTGCCAAATCGATGTGGTTCTACTTAAAGATTCAAAAATGTTTTTGGAATGTTTTAAGAGACAGGATCGGTAAGACTCGACCATATCCGACCCTTCCCGGACGTGGCCCCCCAAAATGAGAGCTGGGGGCCCATACTCGGGTGGGTGGAGGGTGTCCACACTGGATTGCACAAAACACCATTTATTTCTATTTGCCGGCTCTGGCCTAGGAGAAAAATGGTTTTGAGTCGAAAAAAAATCGAAAAATGAAAATGCCTCAAATTGAAAAGATAGACATTATTTTTTATTTGCGTTATGTTTGGGGTGCTGTGACATTATAAAACAACTGTTTCAATCGAAATTCTCATGGTTCCGAAACCACTTTTTTGACTCTAATTTTTGCATTTTGGGATAAAGTTGACCATTTTCCGACCTGAATCCAACCAATTCTCAACTAGAGTCTCGAAAACAACTGGTTTGGCGAAATCAACTAGTTGAGAAGGATAGAGTTCAACTAGTTGAATTCAATTCAACTGTCCGTCCCAATCATTCTCAACTAGTTAACTAGTTGAAAAGTGGTCAACTAGTCAAATACTCGAAGCCAGTCACCTCATCTCATTCTAAAGGGACTTGGAAGATTGAATCGGTGGTTCATTTTACACGATCCGACCGACCAATCGTGGGCCACTATAGGGGCGAAAATGAGTCGACTGGTTGATTTCTTGTCAACTAGTTGAGTTCGACCGCTCTCAACTAGTTGAATAGTTGACAACTGGTGAAAGTCAACTAGTTGACAGGAAATGAGTAAACTAGTTGATTGTTTTCGAGACTCTATTCTCAGCACATCTATTAACCCAAGCTACTATACATCCATTCCACGTATTGGCAGTTTCATCCTGGGCGGCCATTTTATCGAAATTAATCTTCGAAAAAGTGTTAAATGTGTGGCCTCAAACGATAATTTCATACCATAACGATTGAACCGTCCCAATTTAACTTTCATACCGACACTATATTCCAACATTCTCAGAATACTTGATTGAGAGCATGAGATAAGTGATCTAGCCTGTATCAAACGAGACGTCTTGAAAGTTCCCGAGCCATTTCCCCCAAATATCTCGTAAACTTGATCTCACATATTTCAGCTCCCCGATGAGTTACAGAGGCCTAGTGTAGCTCAAAATGTTGGAAAATATTCCCTGAAAAACTTTACTTTTGACATTGTTCAAATCTGCGTTTCGAATAAAGTAGAAAAAAAATAAGAGCAAAAAATGTTTGAAATTTTCCAATAAATTGTGCATCCTGAAAATTTCTGACAACGGCAAATTCTTATATAATCAAATTTGAGTTGCACTCATGAGGCAGCACTTACCCTACAAAAATCAAATTGGTCCGGCAACTTTTGAAAAAAAAATTTTTTTGAGAAAATACCATTAACGGTCATGGTGGAATAGCTCAAAAACTTTTTGTCACATATCTCCCTTGCTATTGAGTTTGCGCAATCCTAAACTAGTATGCATTATATCTTCAGCCTCAAAAGATTCATTAGAGGTGGTTGGCAGGCACTATGAGAATTTTTCCATTTCGGCATTTTTGACCATGTTCATGGTATTTTCTAAAAAAATTTTTTTTTTCAAAAGTTTTCAGACCAAGTTGATTTTTGTAGGGTAGGTGCTACCTCATTAGTGCAACTCAAATTTGATAATATAGGAATTTGCGACTTTCAGAAATTTTCATGATACAAAATTTATTAGAAACTTTCAACTATTTTTAGCTTTCGATTTTTTTTCCAATTAAACCAAAACGCAGTTCTGAACCATGCCAACAGTAAAGTTTTTCAGGGAAACTTTTCCAACATTTTGAGCTACACTAGGCCTCTGTAACTCATCGGGGAGCTGAAATATGTGAGATCAAGTTTACGAGATATTTGGGGGAAATGGCTCGGGAACTTTCAAGACGTTTCGTTTGATACAGGATAGATCACTTATCTCATGCTCTCAATCAAGTATTCTGAGAATGTTGGAATATAGTGTCGGTATGAAAGTTAAATTGGGACGGTTCAATCGTTATGGTATGAAATTATCGTTTGAGACCACACATTTAACACTTTTTCGAAGATTAATTTCGATAAAATGGCAGCCCAGGATGAAACTGCCAATACTTGGAATGGATGTATAGTAGTTTGGGTTAAAAGGTGTGCTGAGAATTGGTTGGATTCAGGTCGGAAAATGGTCAACTTTATCCCAAAATGCAAAAAATAGAGTCAAAAAAGTGGTTTCGGAACCATGAGAATTTCGATTGAAACAGTTGTTTTATTATGTCCCAGCACCCCAAATATAACGCAAATAAAAAATAATGTCTATCTTTTCAATTTGAGAAATTTTCATTTTTCGATTTTTTCGACTCAAAACCATTTTTCTCCTGGGCCAGAGCCGGCAAATAGAAATAAGTGGTGTTTTGTGCAATCCAGTGTGGACACCCTCCACCCACCCGAGTATGGGCCCCCAGCTCTCATTTTGGGGGGCCACAATCAATTATGACCGCAAATTATCTATTTTGAAGTATTGTAGACTATTGGTTTGAAAATTCGGTTTTTTTGAAACGTACTTAAGCGAGCGCCGATTTTGTTCGCATCTACCGATTTGGCTGAAAAGTTGATATATATTGAGCATATATAGGTACTACAAAATGTGCATAGAGAGAAATAGGGATATTAACGATTGCTCCTTTTGCTGCAATTTTTGCGTCGTAAAATACTGTAAAAATAAAATATGTTGAAAAATCACGTAAAAATTTTAATAATGTGGAGAATCCATTTCTCTATCTATCACAAAAAATTAGAACTCCGTATCTCAATTTTAAAGCGAGTTATTAAATATCTACCCAAGCACACACTCGGGTGCAAAATTCGAAGGACCGTCATTTTGGTACTCGCGTACTCGAAAAATAAGGCCTATCTCGAAAAACGGGAAACGCTAGCAAATAGTCAGAATTGGAAGTACCTTGGACTCTTTTTACAGGGAAATTGGAAACAAAAATTTTCTAGTTCCACATACCTAGGGGCCACAACGTGGTCAGCGGAAGTGACCAACTGGGTTAGAATGTAGTGTCAAAGTGTGCCTACATGTCTGATTAAGACAAATCTTTTGGATTTAGGTCAATATCTTTCCTCTGAGCCGAGCTACACCTAAAAAACCACGCGCGCTTCGACTGTTGTGAGAGGGAGAGAAGACGCGAGGGGAGAGGGGCGGAGCCTAATCCCACATCTTTCTAGGGGCATACTGCGCTTAATTAGAGATATTTTGATGGTATGCCAGAAGATAAGTAGTTTATGAAGGTATGGAGAGTACGATGGCGCATCATTTTGGAGGATTGCGCGTGTTAAAGCGCCGCGGGAGTGCAGGAGCATAGCGCGCAATTGCATAGAGTAAGCATCTGCTCTCATGGCGCAGTGGGTTGAGCGTTTGCTTTGTGAACGGGATCTCGCAGGTTCAATTCCCCTTTTGCGAAAACCATTGCTATTTACAGTAAACCGTAATGTTGATACTCTCGTACTCTTACAACCCCTATTTTCACGCACTATTTTTGCAAACGAAAGCACAATTCGGAGTCGCCGATTTTGATTTCTTTTTCTCTTGTAATATTCCCATAAAAATCAAGAGAATAGAATGCGGGTATATCAGGAGTTGTGAGTTCATTATTAAGCCCAATTTCGACGATTTCGAAATTAATTTTCACTTTTTCGACACCTCAGCGTTCTCTGATCATCCCTGATATAGGCAAAATCGATTGCGCTCTCCAAGAGCTCCAAAACAAGCCATAATATGACTCATATCGTTTCGAATGACGCTTGTGCTCTCGAATTTTCATTTTTTGTAAAACAATCCGGGTGCGCGAGAAGTGGGCGGACGTTGTGGACCCTACGCATACCTCCCTCAAATGGCCGATTTTCTCGCGATTCCTCTCATATATCAAATTGATCATCATGACGAGCTCTTTCATATAAGTGCGTCAATTCACTTTCTACTCTCTGCATCAAAGATCGCATTTTCTCAAAAACGAGAAATCGATTCTACAAGCCACCTAGTCCATTTGATAGAGCTTCAAATTATGTTAGTATACGCGAGATTTCGTGCTTCTACGGGCACTCTGAAGCGAGATTTATTCGAAAAACAAGTTTGGCGCCAAAGTGACGCGGCGCCATACCTGCGCCTAGAGGGATCCGATTGCGAAATCGATGGAACCAGCGTGTTCAGCGTCGAAAGTTAGCCCCGAAAGGACAAAGTTTTGAGCAATTTCGATTTTTGACCTGTTCCAGCCGCTTGTTGATCCTAACGTAAACAGCGTCATATTTCAACTTTTTTAATTTCAGTAAATTTAAGTGAGTAGTGTTAACCAAATTGAAAAACCTTTGGAGAATGGAAATGGCAGGGCCGTTTTCAGTATGTAAATTATTGCTTTAAAAAGCCGCAATTTTGTTTTTCACGAACCTGTTCACTCATTTGTGACAACTCTTCAGTCACATTGAGCAGCATTCCAATAATATTATCCATAGACGCCCGTTCATTGGGGTCTTCAATCCAGGCTCGAGTGAGCAGAATTATTAATGATTCCACTTCGCACGACGTTGGAATCGGAAGTTGAGCTTTTCTGCAAAAAAACATTGATTATCGGGTATTGAGAAATACCTAGCTGCTCTCGGAAATCGTCTATGGAAATCATAGGTGAAGTAGTGCGAGAATTTTTAAATTATTTTTATTACAAGTTTACAAATATTGCATGTTTTGTTCCGTAATTTCTTGAGAAGCCCATTCTGAACCAATGATAGAAATTAAGACGATATATAATCATTTTTTTTAAAAATGAAATAACACTCACTTCTTTCCAATAGCGTACATTAGCACACCCATGTCGATGCCCTCATAAGGGCGACGACCGGTAATCATTTCCCATATGATAATACCGAAAGACCACACATCGATCTGAAAAAAAAATTAAATATTCACGGTCTGGTGATAAAAATATACAAAAAATTATTAGGAAAAATATTAAAAAGCATCATTTTGTGAATCTTGTCTATGAAAAAAAGAATATCGATTTTGATACCTTCTCTGAACAGTTTGTTTGACGAATTAGCTCCGGAGCCATGTAAGGCCGAGTTCCGATAACTGTTATCATGGTACTGAAATATCCTAATGACCATGCGCATTCAATGAATACACGAGTGAGATCAGACACCCAATATGTGATACACTCAATATTGCGTGTATTCGGGCATGGAGCGACTATGCGAAAAGCACAAAGATTTTATAGTGTATCATACACTTTTGTCACATCTGAGTGTGGGATGCAACAGTAAGTGTATTCATTATTTGTGTGGACACCTCTTGTTGGCAAAGTCGCGAGAAATCCCAAAATCGCACAGTTTAGCTGTGCCGTTAGAATCGATGAGAACACTGAAAAGGTGACTTCGATAATATGAAGATGAAGGAATGAACGAGTACTTGATCATGTAAAACGAGTTAACAACTTTATGAAGCATTTTCACTCTCGAAACGTATCTAGAAATACTCGGGATTATGAGTTTAGTGAGAATCAAGTGAGATCTGACATGGTTTATAAAACTTGCCCTATAGTTCTGACAAGTTTGATGAGAGATTGAGCAGTTTATAGATTTCGCAATAAGCCGTATTGTCCGTGGGACAAAAAAGGTAGTCACGTACTAACTTTTCTGGTTTGAGATCACGATGCAGTGTATTGTTCCTGTGAAGATATTGAATTCCCGAAGCAATCGACGTTATGTGACTGACGAACGCACTCTTTGCTGCGGAAAATGCTAATTTTCTGAGAACACCTTCTTTGTCACTATATGTGACATCGTATCTCATGTATGCCGTTATTTTCACTTAGTCTCAAGTTTATATTACAATTTGCTATGTAAATTGCATGATAAACATTATTATTATTATTATTATTAATTTATTTCATCAAATATTGCGGAACTTTATATTATACTTCGTTTCCCTTGCCTGATTTTGCACATTTTTGATGCTTGAAAAAATCTGCATAAATCTCACTCATAGGGTAGTTCGAGATCACCGATCGAAGTGTGGTTTCACAGTATTCCAGGATTATCGCTTGCTCTCCGTGAAGTACAGTCAGACCGCTGAAAAAGAATAGTCTATAAGCGAATTTAAGATCAAGTTAAAAATCAAGTGAGGAAGAACTAATGTACGCTTTTGCATGTATAAGACAGGAACCGCGAGAGACTCGAGCTCATCGGCCATGGCCGGGACACAAATTGTTACCTTTTTCAACTAAATATTTTATTTTGAAATTTTCCTCAGGCAATGAGCAACATTGTTATGTAATCGCTACCGCCACCCTTCTTTGTGAAACTGAGAAACTTTGAAAATCATAACTAATGTTATTAGATATTTAAAAAATGCTTTTCGGATTCATCCGAAAACGGGGTTGTCTTTTATTTCAAATAACTTATTTTAGAGTGCCTGGTCCCTTTAAGCATCGGTGGTATGAAGATTTTAAAAAAATCTAATATTATAAAAACACTAGCAAAATTACAAGAATTTGACGATGTTCACGTGCTCCAGTCGGCGAAGCATCGCCAATTCCGAAATTGTGCATTGACTGCTCGATGATTTGATCGCCACTTTTCGTCGTCTTCCGTCAATTTCGATATTGCACGAGAAGACGACGGCCTGAAACATTTTGTCGACCCTCTCAGCGGGACATAATGCTGCGCAAATTTCATGGGGTGCAAGGTGCACATCCGTTTTATACACCTTTTCATAACTTTTGCATAGTAAAGCTACAACTTCCAAACATGATACAGGAATTGCAAGCCATGTTTGGAAAATTTTCCTTTTTGATTGGAGAGAATTCGTTCACTTTGAGCTGAGCTACACTAATTTTCCACTCTCAGAGAGTGCATATGCACCCCTAAAATTTGCACAGCATCATTTAAATATATTTGCTACCGAGCGACGACTTGAAAAGTCTAATCGCTTAACTTCACGGCTTCACAGTTATTAGATTTATTTATTCATCACTCGGAAGCCAAGAAAAGTAGAGTAGTTGAATGATTACTATATATTAGAAAATGCTAACGTCTGTCTGTCTGTTTGTTTTTTTTGTTATTCCTTCCGTTGCAAATTTTTTCGTTTTTCGCTATAAATCGCTTCAAAATCACGCAATCTTCTCAGAACCTTTTGCATATGATAACTGACCAGAATTGCTTTAAAATTTTACAAAATTTAAATCACCAAATCCATGGCCAAGTGGTTAAAGCGCGCGACATTCAAATCCGACCGACGCAGGTTCGACCCCCTCCGCGGGCAAACCTTTTGCCGCATTTTTCGCAAGTGTCAGAAGGTGTCCTAACACGTTTTTAAATAACGTGAAACACGTTTCCACCTGTTTTGCCGAGTTTTAACGTGAAAAATCGAAAATTTCGAAAAGTTTCCAATTTACGCGCAGAGCGTGGGGGATCACAGGAAAAGTGTTTTACGATGTCGGAAACGAGTCTGAACGTGTTCTAACACGTTTTAACGTGAAAAATCGAAAATTTAGAAAAGTTTTCAATTGATGCGCAGAGCGTGGGGGATCACAGGAAAAGTGTTTTGCGATGTCGGAAACGTTTTATCGTTAAAAATCGGAAATTTTGAAAAGTTTCCAATTGATGCGCAGAGCTTGGGGAATCACGGGAAAAAAGCATTTTTCGATGTCACAAACATGTTCGAACACGCCAGGGAAATCAACACAGTATCCTGCGTTTCCGTTGAGAAAGGCTCGTGAGCCTTTTGCAATGGAATAAGCCAGTACTCTTTCTAGCGATTAACATTCCCGAACATCCTAAGCTCCCCCTGGACCGAACCTGAAGCCGGGCCCGAGCTCCCTCTGGACCGAACTTCAAGCCAGCTCCCGAATTCCCCCTGAACCGAACCTGAAGCCGGCTACCGAACTCCCCCTGAACCGAACCGGGAGCCATCTACCGAGCTCCCCCTGGACCGAGCCCGTACCTAGAACTATACATAGAGCGTAGTGTACGCATAGAGCGTAGTGCATTTAACCTCAATACAACCCCGCTAGTTAGATATAGCACACAAACGACCATCACGTATCATATAACAACCACTTTTTTGGTACAGTTCGGTTAGATGAATCTAAATTTAGTTTTAACTGTCTCGACAAGGAGCAAAAACAACTTGCCTGCCCTCCTGCTCCAATTTGCACTAGCTCAGCGCCGGGAGGAATTTCGATAAATCTCTGCGCTTCATTTTGACTCCTGGTCATGGAATTGTCTTCGAAGCGTACTCTTCCCTCTTCTGTCGAATTCCGATCCTTCATTACCTACGATTTAACAAAATATTGTACGAAGAAATGTGTGCAATAAAAGGGAAGAAATGATATGTACGAGGAATGCAGAAATTTCAAGTGATAAGAATGTTCGTGAGGTTGATATTGGCCAAAGCGGCGCTGACAACGTTTATTGTCTCATCCGAGGCAGAACCGCCGTGGCGACAATAAAACGGACAATAAAAACAGCGTAAAACCAGCGCTGCGTGCGCTTTGAAAGGCCTCCTTTCAACGGGATGATGTGTGAGAATTTGAGGAAGAAACACCCTCCACTGATGTCCTGACTAGCTATATCAGCAAAAGTGCGAACTCGCGTCGTAGTCTAGTCGGCTGGGGCTTTTCTTGATAGTTTGCGATTTGAATTATATTTGTGTAGTCGATCCTAGTGTCCTCTGTTGGAAATAGTACCTGGTGGGCGATGTAATTGCTTGTTTTATAGAAGAACATTCAAATTACAGATACAGATGCAGATTTATCTTTTCAACGAATTTGTTATTATTATGTTTGAAATCCGGTCTCATCGGCAAGGTCATTAACAAAACAAATTGCTTGTGTTTCAAATTGAAAATAAGATTTTACATTTATGAATGGTCAGCCCTGACCGTAAATCTGGGGAGGGACGATGATAAGAAGGTATTACGCTGCGCAAATTTAATCGGGAGAAATTTCCCACATTAATTTTGTCCACCTTTTCATAAGTTTTTTTCGTAGTCAAGTTACAACTTCCAAAGGCGGTTAAGGATGGTCAAAGGCGCTTGGAACATTTTGCTTTTTGATTGGAGAAATTTCGTTCAGTTTGAGCTGAGTTACACGAGTTTTCCCCTTTGGGCAGGGAAATTTCCCCTTGTTGATTGGGAAATTTACCCCAGATGAAATTTGAGCAGCATGATTCAAGTGATGTAGAAGAACATTGAAAATAGCAGCCGTTGTACGTCCGCTTTTATCGCCAACCGCATCTCCACATTTCCACCGCCCAGTAAATCCTACATAGAGCACATCATTCCATTCAGACAGAAAAGGATTGGAGGCGACTTCAATAGCGCTCATCATTTGACAATCGTTTCACTGCCGCGAAAATAGGAGAGAGGGCAGGGTGGTGATGGGAACGTGCGCTTAACATGAGACGGGGTTGAGACTCAAGGGAGAATGAGCCATGGTGGGCCCTGTCAACCCCGTCTCAAGTAACGTGCAGCCACCTATCACTTTCTCACAGGGACTACCTAAAAGTCCCCTTTCTCACAGTAGATTTTGTGGTCACACAACACAGTAGATTGGGAAATCAACCCTTTCTGGATGACATAACGGGGGTTGGAACGATGTGAGAGGGATCGTAATGAGTACAGCATGATTTCATGCTTCACGCCGCACTTTTTCGCTCCTGATGCCCTTCGGCAAGTTTGGAGTTGCCTGAACATCGCCTCTGTCGCGATTTTGAGGCGACACAGGCGCGAAATTAGCCGTTTCAATACAGTAAGTCAATGAAGGACATCGTTGAGGCGCGTTTTCCTTGAGATCAAAAATGCGAACTTATGTGGTTTTTGAACGTAATGAATTGTAGTTAGGTAGAGTGTTGCTGCTATTTCACAGTAATCGGGAGTGGAATGACGTCGACTTTATTTCCATCGCCTAATTAGATAACTCTAATAGCAGCACTGTCTTTGCGCTGATCAACACCTATTTATTATAAATGCGAGAATTCTTCAGCAATTATATTGGGCTCAACGGTTGGTTCCCTTGCAGACTCCACCGATTCAACAGACAATTCCGATTGATCCGATGTCCTGAAAACGATTTAAATAAAACTCTTTTTTTTACTTGAAATTTTGAATCGATTCGTATATATCATACACCGAACTTTCAAAGGACCATGATTGTGCTGATTGAATCTGATTGAATCAACTCAATCATGAGCCCTTTGGGTATACAGGGTGCGTGAAAATTACCCGCACTCGATTGCATCAGATTGCGCAATCGCTGCTAATCGATATTTCGCAATACCTGTAGCCCAGTTACGATCGATTTTCTAGGCGCTGCAACGCTTTTCTACGAACAGATAGGCTTTCACTTCCAAAAAGGAAATTGGTCTACTTATAATGAGGTTTGCCATGATGAAGTAAGGAAGTAATTGGACTGCTTATAATATTCGAAGAAAAATTTCGGATGCATGTTTTGAATTCCGTGCGGAAAAGTTCAATACTCTACAAATTACGGACAGACCTTCCTCCATCGAGTGTATCTAATATTATGAAGATGTTTTACATTCATATAAACTTCGAAATATAACATATTCGGAAAATAAAAAAATCGAAGTTGAAATTTTTCAAATTTTTTTCTTCCTAAAAGCTGTAAATAAAAAAGTTCACAAACTATTTGAATATTATTTTCTATTATTTTTACATTGTTTTCACTGAAAAAAATCAAGAATTATCATTCGAGACTAATAGTTACATTTGGAAGGCGTAACATAAGTCAGCGCCACATTACAACGCATGGGCCGATTTGGCCCATTTTTTTTACTGGAGCAAGTACCAACAATGTTCACCAGAACATCTCTTAGAGTGAACCATTAGTTTTGACTTTTAAGAAAGTTAGCTCAATTTTTGCAAAAACAACCACCCCGCATCGGCGCATGAACCAGGAATGACTTCGAGCGGTGGGTAAACAAGCCGAGTCATTTTTCTGTCTAACGCAGCAAACAGCGGATTTCTATCTTCACTTTGAAGATATTTATGATTTTTCAAACTTTGCTATTACTTGAAAAAATCTCCGAGTCACCAGGTTGATTTGTGTTTCACGCGAAAATGAATTTTTTAAAAAAAATTCTGAAAACGCTATTCGATAGAGGGAGGTTTGTAGTACCTTATGTTAAATTTTCAGCCAATTTAAAAATCATAAATTTCTATGTCCCGGTCATGGCCGATGAGCTCGAGTCTCTCGCGATTCCTGTCATATGCGATCTTGGTAGTTTATCGAGGGGGAAACCAACCCTCCGACATTTTCGTTCGTCTCAATGCCCCCGAGAGAACCCTCTGCCACGCCAGCCGAGGCTGCCAGGAACTCGGCACGGAAGACAACAGTACGAGGAGGGGAAAACCGGTGACCGCCACTTCACCCCAGAATCGTGAGATGAGGTGACAGAAGGTCCACCATAACCCCAAGAGAAGCATGCTCGAGATGATTTCAAGCTCGGTATTTCCAACGCCTCCATTCGCAAGGTCGTCAAATCTGGCCTGGTGCAGCAACAATATAAGTACCATAAACTGCTTGATTTGGCCAATTCTCCGATCAATCTCCGCGGAATGGGATGCCCTCACTTTCTTTACTGATGAAAAGATCTTTACCGTCGAGGGTAAGATCGATACTAAAAACGACAGAATCATTACCCACGATAACAAGGAATCTGTCAAGCTGGGTGGCACACCGGCCATACCTCGCATCCTGCCTATGTGATCGTATGAAAGGGGTTTCGCTCTACCGGTCGGATCCCTCTCGTCTTTGTCACCCTAGGCGTGAATTCGATCACGAACTACTAAACCAATCATACTCTGAAAACCGCACTAGTCCCCTGCCCCAAGTCTCATTTAAGTTGGTGATTTTCTACGATGCCGAAGGGCGGCGTACCCAGCAACACGGTTAAGGACACGACCAAGTGATTTGAGGAGATTTTTCCTGACTACATCGCTATCAATGAATCGCCACCGAACTTCCCCGACTTGAATCCCAGGAGTCCAGTTTCTGAAGAGTTATAGAGAGCAAGCTCTCGTCTACTAAGCAAAATACTCTGGGCAGCCTGAAAACGGCCCTCCTGCGAGCGTGGGACACTCTCGAAAATCACTACCAACGTAAATTGCTTGCTCTCTATGTGAAGCCTATGTGAAGCTTCCCCGTGTTTGTATCAAAGCAACAAGCGGGCACATCAAAATCCATGGGCATGTTTCTGTTGCTAATTAACTGAATAAATGATTATATAAAACTGGTTGCTCAAATGGCATTCAAAGGGGAGATATTGATAAAAGTTCGAGTGCGGGTAATTTTCACGCACCCTGTAAAGAGCGATTTTCGGCACTTTTCGGCACGGCAGATTTTCGGCAAGTTGAAATACGTATCGTTTTCATGAATAGGCGTCTGTTTGCTTCCAATCCTTCGCATTTAAAGGGGTCGCCGCAGTGCGTGGGGGATCACAGGACAAGTGTTTTGCGATGTCAGAAACGTGTTCGAACACGCCAGGGAAATCAACACACGGTATACTGCGTTTCCGTTGAGAAAGGCTCGTGAGGCTGAGAGCGATCGAAAAAAGTTGCGGAATAAGCCAGTACTCTTTCTAGAGATGAACATTCCCCCCATAAGCTCCCCCTGGACCGATCTTGGAGCCGGCTACTGAGTTCTCCTCCCTGGACCGAGCCTACAGCAAGCTACCGAACTCCCCCTGGACCGAACCTGAAAAAGGCTACCAAGGTTCCCCTGAACCGTACCTGAAGAAGGCTACCATGCTCCCCCTGAACCGTACCTGAAAAAGGGAGTTGGGATGGAGGCGGAGTGAAAGTTAGAGAAACGCAAAGGGATAGGGGAAACGAGGAAGGTGCGGTAAAGAGAGCAAGCGTTTGCATTTGTGTTTCACCTCTGAACAGAAATAAAACCGCGAACGTCGGGGGGATATGTGCTTGAAATCATTCGTGGTACGCTTTCTTTAATTCATGTTGCTACCTGTCGTACTATTGAATGCACACCAAGGTGACATCCATAATGCATATAGCCTCCCGACTTACAGCGAAGCTTCATCGTCGATCTGCTTAACTCCGCAAAAGTAAGTCGCCGTAGCGACTACCGACATCAGACAATAGAGCATCGCGCCCACGAAAGCGATTCTAGAAGATATAGGGGGTTGCATTAGTTTAAAAAGCATCACTGGATATGACCTTCCACACTGGGGGGAGTACGGTATACACGATACGGTGAATAGTCATTCAATTTACACAACTCCAGTGGGGTTGACCCACCGCACTGTAGTATACTCAGAATATCAATTTAGAAAAAAATATGTTCGTGAAACTTTTTTTGGTTGCTTTTTTTTGGTTTTTGGTTGTATTCAACAATTCAATTCATCTGCTCCGGATAAGCTGTTAAATTTTTCAGAGCGATTTTTGTTTATTTTGTGTACTATTGAAAAAGGCTAAAATGCCCGGAAAACATTACGGCCGAACCCGATACCAGTTTAAAGCCCATATTTTTCTGAATATTTTCATATATTTGGTGAAGCAATAAGGTTGAAGGACGGTTGTTTCCCATTGCTTCAAAGATTTTTCACGCGCGCGGAACGCGTGTACGCACGCGGCATCCGCGTGGTCGATGCGGTAGTGGTCTAGACCTTCAATCCGAAGGTCATAGGTTCGATTCCTATCGGTCGCGAAAGTCTTTTGCCGATTTTTTCTCGTCGAAATTTCACCCCCTGGCACATTTCCAGGAATCTCGAAAAAGTGATTTTTTCGAATAAAAAAATTCAGCAAAAGACTTTGGCGACCGATAGGAATCGAACCTATGACCTTCGATCCTCTCAGATAATCTCTCATATCCTCGAGCATGGACCCCCGGCCTTCATTTTCAGCTCAACGTCTCCGGGAAGGGCCGAAAATATGATCGAGTCTTACCGGTCACGTCTCTTAATCAAGAGAAAACAATCCATTAGATTTATACTATAATACGTAATAATAAACTAATAAAAAATAAAACCGGGACCCCGAAGTCCCTGATACAACAATTAAAAATACTGTAAGAGACCCTGCTATATCGTTGAAAAATGATGTCCTGAAGTTTTCCAGATACGCAACTCTCTTTCTTTCTTTCTTTCTCTCTCTCTCTCTCTCTCTGGCAGACACGTAGACCTGACAACTTAAATATTGTTTTCTATTTTTACCGTTTGTAATGATACAATTCCAAATATGGGGAAGTAACTTACCCACTATTAAGCGCACCGGTAATGCCCATAGTCAGTAAATTGAAAAGTGAGATGGCGATCTGGAAGGTATGAAATTTTAAAATTCATTATTAATTTCTATTTGTTATTTCTAATTAATTTTCAGCATTTCCGGGAACAGGATTTACTTTTGTTGAAATTATTATTTTCACTGTCTGATTCCTTTTTAAAAACACGCGTTCTCTCTTGGAAGGACTGATAATAGAGAGAAATGATTCGAAAATCGTATTGTTTTACCTGAATTGCGACTGCTATCGACATTGGCCTCGCGCGTCGGTTCGAGCACGCACGCCATACTAGAGCGAAAGTAAGCCCTTGCCAGAAGAAAAGAAACAACTGGAAAAAATATATATATGTTCAAGTTATTATATTAAATGAGAGGAAAGAACATTTGAGGGGTGGTTGGGGCAGCATATTTTTTCTCTCACCGTGTTGGCTCTAACGGAAATGTAATTTCTAACGGAAATGTAATTTCCGTTAGAGCTAACAAATAGGGATTTTTTTTAAATAGGGATTTCCGTTTTTCGTTATCCGCCTTATTTTTCGAGTAGGTGAGTGCCAAATTGATGGTCCTCTAATTTCCAAGCTCGAGTGCGACTCGGCAAATTTTGGATTTATTTTATGGTTATTTTGGATAAAATCATTTCCTCATCATGAATGCGACATATATCATTTATTTTTATCGTAGAATACAATGGAAGTCTCATAAGTTTTCGGTGTATAAGTACTCGTACACTCATTAGACAGTGACCACCCAGAAATGAGATAATATTTCGAAATTCGTAGAAAACTTTTTCCAGAGTCTAAAATTAAAACGCACGCATGGCATTTGAAAGAGCATCAAAAGTTATGTCTACATCGGTTTTTTCACAAACTTTTTTTACAAGTGTCCTTACGTGTGAAGCAAATTTTAAAATCGAGAAAGTAATGAAAACTTTAATTATTTGGAAAAAAACGATATTTTTTTGAAGAAGTAAATTTCAAAAAAATTTTTTAAAATATTTTGAAAGAGCATCAAAAGGTATGAATAAATCTACACTTTCATGAAGATTGAGTTACTTTGAGCGAAAATAAGAGATTGCCAACATCGGTCAATTTGTGACGATGCTATCACCATTTAGATACTTCTATTATAGTACCTCAATCTTCATGAAACTGATTTATACATAACTTATGATGCTCTTTCAAATGAGATATAGCACGATAAGAACATTTACAAAAAAAAAATTTCGAAATAATATTTTATCGATTTTTTTAAAAATTTTACTTTTCATAACTTGATTTTAGTGTGTACTTTACACCTAATGACACTCTTTAAAAAATAAATTTAAGCGTTGGTCGTTCACTTTGAGCGAAAATATAAGCTCCTCGCAGTTTGCCGGCTCCAAGTTCGTTCCAGGAGGAGCTTTTTTCAGGCGGCTCCAAATTCGGTCCAGGGGGAGCTCGATAGCCGGCTCCAAGCTTAAAAAAACTCTAAAGCTCCAAATTCGGCCCAGGGGAGTTCCGGGCCGGATAAATGTTCGGTCCAGGAAGAGCTCGGGAGTCGGCTAGCGATTTCATTGAAGCTCGACTTATGTTGGGTAGAGTTGATCGCTACAAAGAGTACTGCTTTATTCCGTTGCAAAAGGCTCGTGATTCTGAGAGCGATCGAGAAAATTGTCACTACGCCATTTCATGGCTCCGTGGCTACAAGATCGCTCTCAGCCTCACGAGCTTTTCACAGCGGAAACGCATGATCAGTCCGTTCAATTTTAAAAACATTTTCCGACGCGTTTAGAGACGTTTCCGACATTACGAATCGCTTTTGCTGTGATTCACACACTCTCCTGTGTTTAGGAAAAGTTGAAAAATTTAGAATATGCACGTTTCTGACATCGCAAAACATTTTTTTCTTGTGATCCCCGGAACTCCCCGTTATGTTTGGCAAAAGATGGAAAACTTCGATTTTTGCACGTTAAAAAGTGTTTGAACACCGTTAGTCACATTTCCGATGTCGCAAAACACTTTTCCTGTGATCCCTGACACTCGTCTCATCAGTTTGGAAAATATCGAAAATTTCTATTTTTCTCGTTAAAACTCGGCAAAACATTTGTGATCCCTGACACTCGTCTCATCAGTTTGGAAAATATCGAAAATTTCTATTTTTCTCGTTAAAACTCGGCAAAACATTTGTGATCCCTGACACTCGTCTCATCAGTTTGGAAAATATCGAAAATTTCTATTTTTCTCGTTAAAACTCGGCAAAACATTTGTGATCCCTGACACTCGTCTCATCAGTTTGGAAAATATCGAAAATTTCTATTTTTCTCGTTAAAACTCGGCAACATTTGTGATCCCTGACACTCGTCTCATCAGTTTGGAAAATATCGAAAATTTCTATTTTTCTCGTTAAAACTCGGCAACATTTGTGATCCCTGACACTCGTCTCATCAGTTTGGAAAATATCGAAAATTTCTATTTTTCTCGTTAAAACTCGGCAAAACATTTGTGATCCCTGACACTCGTCTCATCAGTTTGGAAAATATCGAAAATTTCTATTTTTCTCGTTAAAACTCGGCAAAACATTTGACAACGTATTTCTCGCTATAGCTCAATCCGTTCGCGAGATATTAGACCGGACGGACGGAAACACACAGACAGACAGACGTTCTGGAATAATAGTCTTTAGGTACGTTGTCACTTCTTATTATAATAACCATGGAAATTAGTCCTAAAAAGTTCAATCGATCGTTATTCGACGTCAAGAGCTCATCGATGATGTATCTTGCGTGCGATTGGCCCGAGCGTGTTAGATGGTCCATACCATTTGGCTGTAGTGTACAACCAGTGCGCTGTCTCATCTCACACGGTTCTCTTAAGTTTAACCCGCGACGTCGCCCAGTGCTTCTGCTTCATTTTTTAAAAAAGTTTTATGGAGTTTTGATAAGATTCTTTATTTCAAATTTTGTGCCAAATATAAATATTTTTGTACATTTTTTTTTGTTCTCGAGACTTTCGTGATTCCCATCTTATAAAGCTATTTTACCTGCACAAATGCCTCGATTGGTATTTCAACATCATCAGTTGTGGAATCGAAGACGAAAGTGTAGACAAAAAGGTCGAAGAGTACCGCAAGATTGCAGACCGAAGCGATCACGGCGAAAATTCGGGAAAGGAACTGAATGTTAATATTTGAGCTTTACTTGTCATAGAAGAATTATTTAAAATATGTGATCGGGAAACCCGATCATTTATAGAGGGATTATGCAGCTCAATTAGAGATTTTTCAGCCCGTTGGCTGATACAAGTACGGTATCCCTGATCACCACGTAAACCTTGCGCGCGCATATCTCCGTCAGTTTTCAAAGTAGAGATTCGAAACTTTGGGGATCTCTTATCGTCGAAGGAAGCTATCGGCGTGTTGTCGTCACCTTACTAACGAAACAAAAATTCCCTTCATTCCTTCTTTAATTCTACAGGGGTGAAGAGTGATAAGAAGAGGAATAGTTCTGATGGCATTCGTTAAATTTTCAAAAAAATATTATTAGCATCAGTTCATGTGTGCATGACCCGAATACTTCGGGATAAAGCAATTGTGTTGTAGAGTGCGAAAGTGAGACCACGGTATCTTCATTTCGCACACTCTCTTCACTAGGGTGAAACGGTACACGTGTACCAGAAAACATCATCTGATGTACAATTCTTCCATTTTTGAAAAGTTCATCAGCTGTGTTCTATTGGAAAACAGAATTTCCCTGCCCGTGTACCGCGGTGTACGTACCGGTACGCGTACCGCCATTAGCCACCCTACTCTTCACCGATCGGTGGTCGAGAGAGTGTGTGAAATGAGGAGATCGCGGTCTCACATCTCGCACTATATTGTGTAGCCACTCCTTTCACTTTCCATGTCCAATATGAAAATAACTCCCTAACGTAATAATGTTGAAAGTCTTTAGACAGCCTTTACAATTAGCTCTTTTCACCAACATTTCGCTTTCAAACCAATCTTCTCTTTCGCAAGAGGGACTCTTTCTCTTTCGAAGGTGTCGCTAAGCTAAGTTTCATGAGCATGCAGACTGTGCACGGCTTGGCAATATTTGTAGGCAATTGCATCGACATTTGGTGGACGTTGTGTCTCGCTGAGTCGGTGCTAGTGCAAATTAACGCAGGGGAGACACGCTATTCACTGCCAGTCCCGCTACCAGATTACAGAGCGCGTTTTCTGATCGCTCTCATATATTTGGACGTTTTCGATGAAAAAAATTGGCAAAAATTCTTAGGCAACCGTCTGGAATCGAACCAATGACCTTCGGATTTAAGTTCTAGACCACTACCGCATCGACCACGCGGATGCCGCGTGAACACATGCGCTTCGTGCGCGTGAAAAAGCTTTGAAGCAATGGAAACAACCGTCCTTCGACTCTATTGCTTCACCAAGTATATTAAAATGATCAGAAAAACGGACTGAGAATGAAAGAGATATAATTGAGTTATCGAACGCGCGATATGAATGGAAATAAGGAATGGGTGATAGTTAGGACCATCCCGACCGCTCAAAAGGGCAAAAGGGAGCAGCATAAGACGTCGGAAGTAATGGAAAGTTGCAGTTCTCATGATGATAGTCAAACGATAAATTTAATTTGATAAAAAATTCGGAATCTACGCGTCGATTTAAATAAAATGTCAAATTTCTGTGAAAGTGTTTTTCCTTCTACTCTAAATAAGAATCAACAAAACTTTGCATTTTACAAAAATATCAAAATTCAGAAATTTGAAAAACGCAAGTCGATTCAGCTCAAAAAGCTGAGCAAAGTTTGTTCAGACGATATAGGCTTATGAGAGGTATCACGAGAGATTGCAGGAAAACTGAGCCTATTCGGAACAACTTCCAAAAAATATATCTGATTTCGATCAAACTTTTTTTGTGAAAGCGCCCAGGCGGCGAGAATTCGATCTATCCCGGTATCAGGTTTGAGAACCGGCATTGTCATAACTCTCCTAATTTTTGAGCTAGAAAGCTCTTCTTGAGCTCAAAAAATTTTTCTTAAATGCGAGAAGGCGCGGATTTTTTTCAGAATATGAAAGAGTGCGTCGAGTATACTAATATAAAAAATATAAAAAAATAAAAAGGGGGAGACAAACATCCGAAAAATGGCCCTCAATGTTGAAAACCTGAACAATTTTTTTTACTATTTATTTTTCTTAAATTTTTTCATCGTTTTCTTGTTCTCATTGTTCTTGTTTTAATATTACCAGTTTATTCGAGTAACAATCTCTATAGAAGTATCAGTTTTCATAGTGTCAGGTCGCAAAGCCGGCTTTTAGGAACTTCCCGGTTCTAAAGCCGGCCCTATCATAACTCAGCTCAAAATGGTGCTAGGAGGTCGTGGTAGAGCTCAAAAAATGCAGAAAAAATATCAGTAATATATTTTATGTTTACCGGGAATTGCTGAAATGAAAAATAAATGGTAAAAAATAGGTTTTCAACATTGAGGGCCATTTTTCGGATGTTTGTCTCCCCCTTTTTATTTTTTTATGTTAGTACCCTCAAAACGGAAGAAACTGCACCGTGTCCGGGATTTTCCGGGATTTTCCCGGAAAAATCCGGACAAGCTGCCAAATCGTCGGTTCTCACTGAAATCGCCCAAAACTTGGAGTACAGGGGTTTCACCGAAATTCGAGAAATCACCTTCGAGGATTAAGAAAATTATTGATTGGAAAGTACCGTATCAGAAAAGGTAATTTTCGTAGTGTACACCACGTCGGTGCCACTGGTGCATATGCATTGTGCACGTTGCAAATTGCCATTTTCGCGGGGATTTCCGCTCGCTCGAACTCGACTTTGATCGATATTAGACTGTTTTAATTATTTATTCACTGTTTCACTCATTATTTCGATGCAGACGGGCGAGGAACGGTCGGCGCCACTTATTTGATTCGCTGTGACCGCCGCACAGCAACGGGGCGCGCCGGGAGCGTCAAGTGCACGCAAGTCGAGTTTGTTCTCCTTTCTTTTCAACCAGTTTTCCGTCAAATTATCATTAAACTTGCTGCGCTTTCTTTGAAAATGCGTTGTTATCTGGCCTTATTCGACTTTACCTTTTGCGGGTGAATGTAACTAACACATATGCTAGTTACTAGTAATAGTTATGTGCTACTCAAAGACAGCTCATTATCATTCCAATCCTAAGGAAAGGGGTCAGAGTGAGAGCGGAAGAGTATAAAAGGCAGATAGCACTGATTTAGAGGGATTAGCTGGATATGACACTATAGGAATCGCTGAAACAATGATAAATGATGTTTGTATTCACCAGTACTGCGATGCTTGTCGTGCGCGCCACTTCACTTGCATTTAACTCTTGCAAGAGGTGGAACAATGGAGTACGATACTAGTGTTTTGTAATTTCAAGACTGATATTTATTATTGAGTGACGAAAAAAATATTTATTCATAAATACATATTCTTTTAAACGTTTATGATATACTCATTTAATAATATGCACAGTACTATAATCACTATCTGCAGTAGTCGACGATACACGCTACCGTATTCCCTTTTATCGATTAAATATGTTAGAAATAATATATTTGAATGTTTCAGGGACGACCGCAGGGACGACCCGTATGTGCATTAAATTAATGCACATACCGTACTCATTGTAGCCCAGCCGCATCGCCATCGACGTCATACTCACAGGGAGCCCTGCGGTCGTCCCTGAAACATTCAAATATATTATTTCTAACATATTTAATCGATAAAAGGGAATACGGTAGCGTGTATCGTCGACTACTGCAGATAGTGATTATAGTACTGTGCATATTATTAAATGAGTATATCATAAACGTTTAAAAGAATATGTATTTATGAATAAATATTTTTTTCGTCACTCAATAATAAATATCAGTCTTGAAATTACAAAACACTAGTATCATACTCCATTGTTCCACCTCTTGCAAGAGTTAAATGCAAGTGAAGTGGCGCGCACGACAAGCATCACAGTACTGGTGAATACACACATCATTTATTATTGTTTTAGCGATTCCTATAGTGTCATATCCAGCTAATCCCTCTAAATCAGTGCTATCTGCCTTTTATACTCTTCCGCTCTCACTCTGACCCCTTTCCTTAGGATTGGAATGATAATGAGCTGTCTTTGAGTAGCACATAACTATTACTAGTAACTAGCATATGTGTTAGTTACATTCACCCGCAAAAGGTAAAGTCGAATAAGGCCAGATAACAACGCATTTTCAAAGAAAGCGCAGCAACTTTAATGATAATTTGACGGAAAACTGGTTGAAAAGAAAGGAGAACAAACTCGACTTACGTGCACTTGACGCTCCCGGCGCGCCCCGTTGCTGTGCGGCGGTCACAGCGAATCAAATAAGTGGCGCCGACCGTTCCTCGCCCGTCTGCTTCGAAATAATGAGTGAAACAGTGAATAAATAATTAAAACAGTCGAATATCGATCAAAGTCGAGTTCGAGCGAGCGGAAATCCCTGCGAAAATGGCAATTGTGCACAATGCATATGAACCAGTGGCACCGACGTGGTGTACACTACGAAAATTACCTTTTCTGATACGGTACTTTCCAATCAATAATTTTCTTAATCCTCGAAGGTGATTTCTCGAATTTCGGTGAAACTCCTATACTCCAAGTTTTGGACGATTTCATTGAGAACCGACGATTTGGCAGCTTGTCCGGATTTTTCCGGGAAAATCCCGGAAAATCCCGGACACGGTGCAGTTTCTTCCGTTTTGAGGGTATACTCGAGGCACTCTTTCATATTCTGCAAAAAGAAATCCGCGCCTTCTCGCATTTAAGAAATGAAAGAAAATATTTTTCGTTTTTCGAAGTCGATTTTTCAATAATAACTTTTGAACGGTTTCTTCGCCGGTCTTATGTTCAACAGATAAATTGCTCAGTATATTTTTCTGAATTTTTTAGCTCAAAAAGAGCTTTCTAGCTCAAAAATTAGGAGAGTTATGACAATGCCGGTTCTAGAGCCGTCGAGTCCCTAAAAGCCGGTTCTCAGACCTGATACCGGGATAGATCGAATTCTCGCCGCCTGCTTTCATAAAAAAGTTTGATCGAAATCAGAAATATTTTTTGGAAATTGTTCCGAGCCACCTGCAATCTCTCGTGATACCTCTCTTATTTAAACAAAGAAGTGAGTTATAAATAGGGTCCACAACGTCCGCCCACTTATCGTGTACCCGGTTTCGACAAAAAATGAGAATTTGAGAGCACAAGCGTAATTCGAAACGATATGAGTCATATTATAGCTTGTTTTGGAGGTCTTTAAAAGTGCAATCGATTGCGCCTATATCAGGGTTGATCGGAGAACGTTGAGGTGTCGATAAAGTGAAATTTAATTTCGAAATCGTCGATCACTGGGCTTATCACTGAACTCACAACTCCTGATAGACCCGCATTCTATTCTCTTGATTTTTCAAGGAATATTACAAAAGAAAAAGAAATCAAAATCGGCGATCCTGAATTGTGCTCTCGATTGCAAAAATTGTGCGAGAATACGAGTACGAGAGTATCGACATTCCGTTTTACTGTAAATAGCAACGGTTTTCGCAAAAGGGGAATTGAACTTGCGGGTGTGCGATCACCAGGCAAACGCTCAACCCACTGCGCCATGCAGGCATTTGCATCCTCTCTGCAATTGCGTGCTATGCTCCTCCTCTCCCGCCGCGCTTTGACATGTTCAATCCTCCAAATTGAGACGCCAATGTACTCTCCATACCTTCACAAACTACTTATCTTTTGGCACAACATCAAAATATCTCCAAAGCGCTCTATGCCCCTGGAAAGAAGGGCGAATAGGCTCCGCCTCCCCTTCTCCTCATCGCGACTTTCGCCCCTCTCAAACAGTCGAAGCGCGCGTGGTTTTGGAGGTGTAGCTCGGCGCAGAGATAAGATATCGAGCTAAATCCAAAAGATTCATCTTAATCTGACTTGTACGGACATGTTGACACTAAATTCCACCCCACCTAGTTAATTCCGCTGACCACGTTGTGGCCCCTAGTTATAAAACGAATACTAGAAATAATGACAATCGATGAAGTAGAGTTTTAAAAGTGACGCTACCCGACACCCTCGGGACTCGTACGTTCAGAATGAGACGTGTATCACTGCGTTCGCGTAAAAACTGCTCAGGACCAAAATTTAAGACTTATGCTAAATCCGACACCCGAAAATGAAAATGAGATCCGACACCCGAAAATGAAAATGAGAATGGATTCGACATCCTAAAATGAGAGGGGAGGAGGATTCGACACCCCATTGTTCCCCGTTTCAAAGTTTAATTTTGTAAAATTCTTAAATTTTGGTCCTGAGCAGTTTTTACGCGAACGCAGTGATATACGATATTCCGCAAACTAAAAAGTTGACGCGTTGATTTTTTATGTTTTTTCTTCGAATAATTGTTAATAAAAATTGTCACAATCAACTTGGATATAATTTTCTACTTACGACTAATATAATAGCGCAACATTACAATGCATGGGCCGTGCATGGCAAAAATTCAGATATATAGCTAGGAGCCACAACGTGGATAAATAGTCGATTTTCGATGTGAAGGTGGAAATCATATAGAATATATACGCGATGGTCCCATTAAGGCAATATTTTTTGCTGTATGTCGATATCTTGCTTCTGAGTCGAGATACACCTCGAAATCCGCGCGCGAATCGCTAGTGGGAGAAGCATCAAACCAGGGAGAGGAGAGAAAGGGGCGGAGTCTTCTTTCACCCCTCTGGCCAGGCCCTCTCCATCTCCCACGCTCTATCATCGGTCAGACGGTGAGCGAGAGAGTATATGAAATGAAGAGAGCGCTCCCCTCTCCTCTCCCACGATAGGGATTTGCATGAGTTCAAACGTCCATGTCTGCACTCTCAAAAGTGCACGCTCTCTCGCCTCTCTCCAGCCTCTCTCGCCCCCGCACAGTGTTCTGGGCGTAATGTGAGCAAGCCATTTTCCTCAACAGAGTGTGATTCACCATGTGCACGCAGAACCACACCACCATTTTTTGTACTAATTTATCGCATCAACTCAACAAAACGGAGAACAAATATGTCACATATGGCAAGACGGGGTCTATATTCGCAGATAGACCCCGTCAAGTCACTATTTCAGACCGACGTAGATCTACTGCGAGTATAACAAAACTATTTCAGGACTGGTCTAGTGAGATCGGGTGAAAAAATGAATAAATCAAGTGAAAAAGGTCAACAAAAGACCGTGCATTTCTTTTTTTTGCATTTAATTTATTTCTGCTTTTTGACACGGATCTTGCGGAGGTAGAACTCGAGTCTCTTGTCCTCGAGGGCGTATCCATCGCAGTAAATCATCCAGACGAAACTCGGGCTGAAAATGATGTTTTCAGAGTGTAACACTACAAGACATACAGTAGCGGTCAAAAGTCTTCGGGTGATTTTTAAATCTGATACAACTTTTGAACCCGAAGAAGCTTTGTTTTGATATTGTAGGGCCTTATGTGAAATCCATTGGAGATTACGGTGCAACTATTGAGGTGTTGCGAAATAGTTCAGTTATTGCGTTGTGATGACGCAATCAGTGCATACTTTTTTGAATGGGCATTATTCTTACATGAATTTTTTCCAGCTCACCTAACTTTCAGGGTGTGGCCACGACCTACCTAGAAAATATTTTTCAAGTTGCTGCGGTGTCGCTACTTGGCTGCAGCCATGCTGCAAAATCGAGGTCGGAAAATCGTATCTCGCCTTCTAGACATCCCACAGACCCGATCAAAGCACCAAACTGATTGAAATGATGACTGCCGATGATCCTGAGAATATGGTGGCGGTAGGCCACCATATTCTTACCCTCAGGGCACGTAAAAGTCACTTTTTCGCATTATTGTGGTCTCACCGAGGGCCCCCCTATAGGACTTGCACTAGAGATCTGGCTTGGGCGTGGATTAGATAGAGAATCTATGGGAGAACCGATTGCTAGGCGCAATAAGCGTTTCGATTGGATTCCTGCCCGCGGCGATCGATTTCCGGAAGGACACTGGTTTGGTCACGCCCATTTTCAGCCCTTTGACAAGGTTCCGACTTTTGAGCGTATCTCGGCTCTGAGTTAACGGAGAAGGCTGGCATACCCATCAATGGAATCAGCGTGGCTGGCTTTATAATCTCATTCTCAAATTACATCATCACTATGCAATATTTCACCATCCTTAGGCAATACTTTTTAGAATGGTAAAATGTTGCATATTAGTGACGTAATTTGTGCTCTAGAGTGACGCAAAGATCACTTTAATGTCATTAGCATCTTTTCCGCCGTTGCCCGTTGAACTACCGCTAAGAAAACACTGAAACTCGGAGTATTCCCTAAGGATGATGAAATATTGCATAATGATGATGCAATTTGAGAAAGAGATTATAGAGCCAGCCACGCTGATTCCATTGATGGGTATGCCAGCCTTCTCCGTTAACTCAGAGCCGAGATACGCTCAAAAGTCACACACGCCCAAGCCAGATCTCTAGTGCAAGTCCTATAGGGGGGGGCCCTCGGTGAGACCACAATAATGCGAAAAAGTGACTTTTACGTGCCCTGAGGGTAAGAATATGGTGGCCTACCGCCACCATATTCTCAGGATCATCGGCAGTCATCATGGCGATCAGTTTGGTGCTTTGATTGGGTCTGTGGGATGTCTAGAAGGCGAGATACGATTTTCCGACCTCGATTTTGCAGCATGGCTGCAGCCAAGTAGCGACACCGCAGCAACTTGAAAAATATTTTCTAGGTAGGTCGTGGCCACACCCTGAAAGTTAGGTGAGCTGGAAAAAATTCATGTAAGAATAATGCCCATTCAAAAAAGTATGCACTGATTGCGTCATCACAACGCAATAACTGAACTATTTCGCAACACCTCAATAGTTGCACCGTAATCTCCAATGGATTTCACATAAGGCCCTACAATATCAAAACAAAGCTTCTTCGGGTTCAAAAGTTGTATCAGATTTAAAAATCACCCGAAGACTTTTGACCGCTACTGTATTTTAGCCATGAACTAGAGATTATTGGCGGGCTTGGAAGATACTTTTGAGTCGGGAAACTCTGACAAAACAGTGCGTTTCATGATTGCCAGGTCACACATGGTTTTAAACAGTAATAGACAGTTTTAAAGAAGGCGTCCCACGAATGATTACCACCTTTTATTTCCCCCGATGTTCGATGTTTCATTTCTGTTATCAGAAGATGGTGAAACACAAATGCACGCGCGATTTCCCTCGCGCACCCTCCTCGTTTCCCCTTATCTCTCTGCCTTTCTCTGACTTCTTCTCCGCAAAATGCCAACTCCCACCGCGAAAAGATTGCAGTATCAATGTAAGATACTGTAAGACTTCTGGTCGTTTTGGACAGTTTATTAATCATAACTTTCTTCAAACTAAAAACTGAAACATGCGATTTTCACGGCTCTCATCGGGTATTCGACCTCCCTTGCCCCACAGTGAGAACTCAGTTGACCAAATATTCGTGGGACACCTTCTTTAAACAAGGGGATGACCGCCATTTGGGAAAATTTTGACCCTTACTCCAACAGCTGTTCATACCTTTTTGCGGCCACGAGGGGGCTCCTTGATGATGAGAGAAGCGGCGGAGGGAACGACGTCGATCTTGGAGCTACGGTTCTGGATGGTGAGCGTGCAGGTGATCTTCAGTCCCTTCCAGTCTCCGGTAGCCTTGGCGATGTCATCTCCGACCTTCCTGGGGTGCCGGAAAGAAATTATGAAACCTTATTTTTGAGGCTAATAATATGAAGTTGCCGAGCTTTCCTCTATGAACTACATCGCAAAATAAAGTGACGAAATAACATCAGAACCGTAAAATTAGATACATTGCGAAATACCTTTTACTCGCCACATTTACGACCGCTCGCATTAATTCATGCTGCCCTTCCTCCACATTTTACGAGTACCCTGCACCAAAAAATATTACAATCGGACGTGAAAACACAAAGAATCGCCAAAAAAAAATTTTAAAAAATGAAAAAAGAAAAATGTATCAAAACGAGTGCAAGCTATCGTAATTTCCACAAGGAATTTCGTGGTGAGAGTACATGGCTTGCGAATTTTGGGGGGGGGAGTGACAATTCCGCAACGATTTTTTTAACTGCTCTAAACCCATCTGCATATCTCCACCAAAGTGTTATCATGATCAGAATCACGAGGGCTTTCAAACCCACAAATTAACCAATTAGCTAATTAAAATTTGGCTAATTAGCAGAAAAAAAAACAAAATGGTCAGAAAAATGCAGCAACAAGCCCAATCGATGGAAATAACTAACAGGGGGGGGAAAATTTCATACAGATTCCTCGAGTTTGAGAAAAGTTATAAGCCGTTGCGGAAACGTCGGTTGCGGAATTGTCATCCCCCCCCGAATTTTTGTGATAAGGCAGACACGGCTGGCTTTGCTTATAATTACGCTTCTCCACGCCTCAGAACACTGTGCCCGCGTCCGAGCCGGCGCGCTCCCTCTAGTCCCGCTAACCAGCACAAGTCAAAAGGGATTCCCATACAAAAGGTACCACAATTCACGAATTGATGATTACGTCTTGATTTTTAGTTAGATGTTACTGATAAGATCATGGGAATCAAGTCTCTCTGGAGTAAAACAGGACTCAAAGCATAAAAACAAGCACTTTTATTTTTTGTAACTGCATTTTTGCCACATTGCCGTGGACGGACCTTTGCGCTTTGCCCTTTGCCCAGGGTGCATTCGATAGAGAAAATCAAGAGCTACAAGACAACACCTAACACAGTTCATACGGTTTAGAACTACGCTTTGCTCCTCCATTACATTTCTGTGCTTTCGCGTTTCAAGTGAAAGTGGGCGGAGACTGCGGATGCTATTTATAGCTTATTGTAGTGGCAACTCCTGGTAGTGCAAAAATCCCACATCGCAATTTTTTTTAAAATTTCGTTGTAAGCTTTTTCATGGATGTGCTCTAGCAAACTCTCATAATTTCTTCAAAATTTGGGAGGTCTAGCACTACTTACTATTAGAAGAGAGATAAACGATTTTCCTTTTTTTGCTCGGATGTGTCTGGAAATGGTTCTACAAGCGTTATTCGCGAACCAAAAAAAATCAAAGAAATTATTAAGAAATCAAATTCTAAAATGCACTTCCTTTTCAAAGCTTTCCGTAGTAATTGTATCGATATTTATGTGAAATCATTCACAACATTTATTCTTCCTAGTCTAGAGACCTGTTCCATTATCTGGAACCCCATTAATTCCGTTGAAACTACCAAAAATATTGAACGTGTCCAACGCGACTTCACTAGGAAGCTCTATTTCCGTTGTTCTCTGCCTTCTGTAAGCTACTGTAATCGTTTACGCTCCCTAAATCTAACAACTTTAGAACGCCGTAGATTTGTCGCCGATATTGTCTTTCTCCATTCCATTATTCTTAGGAATTATGAACTTGATCACTCTTCCCTCCTCACTCGTTCTCCTCTTACTAGATTTGTCCGTAATTCACATCACTTCCGTATCTCTCTGCCTTTCTTCCCTCCCAATTCCCACACCACCCTTGCCTCCAGAACCATATCAATTTGGAATCCCCTCCCTTCCCCCCTCGGTTGATTTATCCCGAGATTCCTTCCGGAAATTCATCCGCTCCCAGCCCAACTCCTTTTTCGCTGAATCAATTGTTAAGAATTGGCTCTAACCCTTCTTCCCCATACTCTTGCTGCCATGCACAAAACCGATTCGACTACGTCGACGGACATCCGTTTCTTGCCCCCATTCACAGTTATATTTCTTGTATGCGATACTCTGACGGAATAAATAAATAATGAATGAATGAATGAAAAAACGGCTCGTTTAGTGGAATATATAATACAATGGATACTCTATCACCACCGAGTTGATCTTTCTAAATAAAAACTATGCGAGAATGGAATTTTTTTGCGACCGCACCTCGGCAAACGGAATGTCGAACATGACAAGTTAAAGAAAGATACATTCGAAACGCAATAATGAAAATACCTCTTTAAAAATTTAGCACTTACGATCGCGTCCAAGCAGAAAATCCGTGTGCCACACGCATATGAAGCCAGAAATCTAATATAGCGCATGCCGAGATCCTTCTGTTCCCGCCTTTTAATATTCTCCTCTCGAGTCTCGTACGCACTCATGATATTGTCTACCGTTTGTTTCGTTGCTGAAACACGAAACTTGCAGGTTACAGCGAGCAATTACAGATGAACGGCCTCCAAAGGTCTTCAATGCTTCAAGAGAATCTCGAGTTCGCGCATTTAATTTTTTTTCTTTCCTTTTGTATTTTCACTCTATTCGCACTTTGTTGAATGTTCCTCTCGTGATCTTCCCTTTCTATAGTAGCTCCGGCCGAAAGAACGTCCAATCGCCAGAATCCGTCATCAACCTTCCGACTCCACATCGAGCACTCTTCGGTCCATTGCTGAGAACTAACAATTGATGGGAGCGAGTAATTGTCGAGTGTTATATACATGTAATACTCTCACAGCGAATTTGCTAGATATTAAGCAAACCTTTTACAAGATAACGAATTCCTGGAAACAATTTGCTTACATATAAGCAAATTGGTTTGCTTACTAAAAATGGTGAGAGAGCGGGTAAAATCAAGCAAAATCATGCATCGAGAGGTCACGAACTAAGCACCCTCGTTTTGCTAGCCGAGATCGCTACCGACTGTCCTATGCTGATGCAACGAGAGTGGTAAATGGGGTACACGAAAGAGAATTTCACGAGCGCGGCTCATCAAAAGTAAGCAACCAACTTGTTAAGCAAATGAGTTAGCAAACACGATTCTTAGCAAATTCGCGGTGAGAGTACTAAATGAATAAGTCGAGTTGGATAAACATTGAGGGTTAGTACATTTTTATTATTCGATCTTCAATCCTCATGTAGTGCGTAAAGAAAACGTTTGAAAAAAAAATTTCTTTTGAAACATGTTGAAAGGAAAGGAAAGGAAGCGACTTGTTGTGATAAAATACCGCAAGTGTTCACGAACCTCTTCCCTCATTTGTGACAACTCATCAGTCACATTCAATAGCATCGAAATAACAGTATCCATCGACGCCCTATCATTGTCAATCCAGCATCGAGTGAGCAAAATTATGAGTGATTCGACTTCGCATGAAGTGGGAATCGGAAGTTGTGCTTTTCTGCAATTGATTTGTTATTACTTTCTCGAGTGCAAATTGGTCGGATGTATTTCAAATAAAACATTTTTTTTAAACCCGGACTTTTTTTTAGAAAAACCGAGCCGCTCTGGCAAAGAATCAAAGGTGTTTATAGTTGCAGCAAAGCGAGAATTTGCGATATTATTTTTATACTGGTTCATAAATATTAAGTTTTCGTTCCGAATAGGATCCTTGGCAACATACATATGCAATGACAATGAAACGAAATTTTCTCATTTAAAAATCACTTACTTCTTTCCGATAGCGTACATTAGCACACCCATGTCGATGCCTTCATAAGGGCGACGACCGGTAATAATTTCCCATATGATAATACCGAATGACCACACATCGATCTGAAAAATGTACCCATTTTTAATGGTTAATTGCTAAAGATTCCGTGGGAAATATTAGGTCCAGCGGGAGCATGGTAGCCGGCTACTGGTTCGGCCCAGGGGGAGCTCAGTATGAGGAAACAGGTTCGGTCCAGGGGAACCTTGTAGCCGGGCAAGATGTGGCCTAGCCAATCATTAATATTCGGGGAAGAAAGGAAGGGGTGCGAGCGAATTTATTTACGGAAAGAATCATGAGAGGTGAAAACTGACTAATACGGGAGGGAGTTCCAGAATGTGATTGAGAAAGAAGAGAATTGAAATGGAAATTTTGTGGAAAGAAGGGCAGAGCAATGAGGAAAGGCTGTTACTTACGTATAAAAAGTGTGATAGGAGAGAGAGTGAGTAGGAAGGAATAATCAAGTTCATATGTACGTCTTATTAAGTGTGGAATGAAGGAGTGCAGTATCTGTTATGAATCCACGTCTTTCTAATGCTTCTAAATATAGAGCACTTAAACGATTACGGTAGCTGGAGGAGGGAAAGGAACATCGATAACACAACATTTCGTGAAATTGCGCTGAACTTGTTCTATTTCCCTGGTTATTTCAATGACATGCACTGGATTCCAAATGACAGAACAGGTCTCAAGACCAGGATGATGCTTGATAAAAGTCTTCAAAGAGGTAAGCCTATACATGCAGCAGTTTTCCTAAAGCGAACATGCGATATTCGTGGAATTTGAGGTGAAAACGGCAAAAAAAATGTTAAAACACGTTTGAACAAGTAATTGATGCGTTTGCGCGATGTTCCTCCACTTATAGGAAATCATTGTGTCTGTCTGTCTGTCTGTTTTTTTCCGTACGCGTGACAGACATTTTTTTCACATTTTCCTTATATTTCGCTTCAAAATCGCGCTATCTTCTCAGATCCGTTTCCATATGATAACTGACCAGAATAGCTTTCAATTTTTACAAAATTCAATTAGCCAAATCCATGGCCAAGTGGGTTACGTGCTGGACTATTAATCCGACCGACGCAGGTTCGACCCCCGCCGCGGGCAAACCTTTTGCCGCATTTTTCGCAAGTGCCAGAAACCGTTCTAGCACGTTTTCGAGCACCGTGAAACACGTTTTCACCTGTTTTGCCGAGTTTTAACCGCGTGACGAAACTTTTCGTGTTTTCGCTATAAATCGCTTCAAACTCAATCAATCTTCCCAGATCCTTTTGCATATGATAACCGACCAGAATACCTTTCACATTTTACAAAATTTAATTAGCCAAATCCATAGCCAAGTGGGTTACGAGCCAAACTTTGAATCCGAGACCCCCAGGTTCGACCCCCGCCGCGGGCAAACCTTTTGCCGCATTTTTCGCAAGTGCCAGAAACCGTTCTAGCACGTTTTTGAGTACCGTAAAACGCGTTTTCACCTGTTTTGCCGAGTTTTAACTTGAAAAATCGAAAATTTCGAAAAGTTCCCAATTGATTCGCAGAGCGTGGGGAATCACAGGAAAAGTGTTTTGCGATGTCAGAAACGTGTCTGAACGTGTTCTAACACGTTTTAACGTGAAATATCGAAAATTTCGAAAAGTTCCCAATTGATTCGCAGAGCGTAGGGGATCACAGGAAAAGTGTTTTGCGATGTCGGAAACGTGTTCGAACACGTCAGGGAAATCAACACACGGTATCCTGCGTTTCCGTTGAGAAATGCTCGTGAGGCTGAGAGCGATCGAAAAAAGTTGCCACGGAGCCACGAAGTGGCGTAGTGGCAACTTTTTTTCGATCGCTCTCAGCCTCACGAGCATTTTGCAACGGAAAAGGCCAGTACTCTTTCTAGAGATTAACATTCCCCAGCATACCAACTTCCCCCCTGGACTGTTCCTGGAGCCGGCTACCGAGTCCACCTCCCTGATCCGAACCTGAAGCCGGCTACAGAGCTCCCCCTGAACCGAGCCTGAAGTAGGCTGCCAAGGTCCCCCTGAACCGAACCTGAAGCAGGCTGCCGAGCTCCCCCTGGACCGAACCTGGAGCAGGCTACCGAGCTGCCACTGGACCGAACCTGGAGCAGGCTACCGAGCTTCCCCTGGACCGAACCTGGAGCAGGCTACCGAGCTCCCCCTGGACCGAACCTGCACCCAGAACTATGCATAGGGCGAAGTGTACGCATAGAGCGTAGTGTATTTAACCTCAACACATCCCGGCTAGTTTTGGGCTAAATGTAGCCGGGAAGATTTGAACCCGCGTGGGTCGGATTTGAATGTAGCGCCCGTTAACCACTTGGGTATAAATTTTGGCTTAAATCTGGTAAATTTTTAAATTAATTTTGGTCAGTTATCATATGCAAATGGTTCAGAGAAGAGAATATAAGGAAAATAAAAAAATCTGGACGGACGTCTGGACAAAAAATACAAACAGACCGACAGGCAGACAAGGATTCCCTAATAGATAGCAATGCAACTTCGAACATCGGGGGTAGGTTTGTATCAATCGTGTCACGCCTCCTTTGAAAAGCAAATTGCCTATGAAAGAAGCAAATTCGAATTTAATAAACCTTCTCCGAACAATTAGTTTGGCGAATCAGCTCTGGAGCCATGTATGGTCGAGTCCCGATAACTGTCATCATGGTACTGAAATATTTCTCTCAAAGTCATTTCACCGCACAAATTATTGTATGAAAAATTATGACGTTCCACGAACGGTTAAACAACTCATTTTGTAATAGTCACCTCTTGTTGGCAAAGTCACGAGCGATCCCAAAATCGCAAAGTTTAGCTGTCCCGTTAGAATCGATGAGAACACTGTAACCCTTACTTTGTCTTTAATAACTGTTTCTGGCTTCAGATCACGATGCAGTGTTTTGTTCCTGTGAAGATATTGAATTCCCGATGCGATGGACGTTATGTGACTGACGAATACGCTCTTTGCTGCACGAAATGGGCATATGAATATACACATCATTTCCCTTGCATGGTTTTGCAAGTTTTGATGTCGAAAAAACCAAATCTGCATAAATGTCACCCATTGGGTGGTCGGAGATGACCGAGCGAAGTGTGGCCTCGCAGTATTCCAGGATAATCGCTTGCTCTAAGTGCAGGACTGCCAGTCCGCTGAAAAGCAGTACACTGAGCGCACATTTGCATCTAAAAGCGACTCAGCACTCTAGTCCAGCGGTAAAATGAGCATGAAATTCGGTTCTCCATTGTCTCCTTTCTTACACAACGCTCGTTTCGCAAGGAAATACAGGAAAAAGATACAGGAAATAGCGCGTGAAATACGGCGGTTTAAACACCAGAAACGTAACCTTGAAGAACCGTTCACAGGCAAACTTGTTCTCTGGTGTAAGCTAATTTAACATGGCTAGTAACTAATAAAAGCAAAAATTCCCGTATAAATGTTGGCTCTTTCGTTCAGTTTCTTTAATGTTGATTGTCCGCGTATACACAGTTGGAACAATCTAAGGTAGAAAGATTATGTAAATAAGCATTTAAAATTAAATTAAATTACAAGAACTTGACGATGTTGACGTGCTCCAGTCGGCGGAGCATCGCCAATTCTGCTTTAGTACACTGACTGTTCGACGCTTTTATTGCCACTTTTCGTTGCCTCCCCTCGATTTCCAGGTGACAAGAATATACAACTGCCTGAATGAAACAAAATACTTCATACTTTCCGAGTTACAACCGTATTTTCGGGAGTGATTCAGAGTACAAAGCATTATACTACACACATCAAAATACACATCGAATAGAGGTGTTCAGTTAAAAGCCGGAGTGCCTGTCGATAGTTTCCCTCACAGGCAGTAAAACTCCTTTGCCGGATCTAGCTTGTTTTCGACAAAATGAATTTTTTTTGATCAGCCCTAATTTATATTTCATGTTTAAATTTTCTCAGCATAGCATAAATTAAAGTACCTGCCCTCCTGCTCCAATCTGCTCTAGCTCAGTGCCGGGCGGAATTTGGATAAACGTCTCTACATCATTCTTGCCCTTGGTAATGGAATTCTGTTCAAAGTGCACTCTTGCATGTGCATTTACAGACAGTTCCTGTTCGCCGTTGCCCATGCTGAAATAACCGGGTACTGGCTTTTTACAAGAAAAAATGACAGAAACGTTAATTACTAGCACAGAGCAGCACAGACAATACGAAGTGTCAAGTGAGAGTTCGCGGTGTCTACGGCGCGAAATTGGCGCTGACAACGTTTGTTATCTCACCAGTGCCAGAACCGGCAGCGCCATTGCGTGCTCTCTATCAGTTTGAAAGATGAGAGAGATGGGAAGAGAAAGGGAGAGAGACTTCCTAATCTGTTAGAGAGAATCCGACTTCTTAATCTGTCGAAGAGAACAATGAAACCATCGGAGATGATTCGCGTGCTCTTAGAAAGGCCTCCTTTCGGAGGGATGATATGAGAAAATTTGAGGGGGAAACGAAGAGGGTTGAGGAGACACCTTCAGAAAGAGGTTTGGGAGAGAGGGGATTTTTCTTTCTTTTAAAGTGATGAGGAACTTTAAATATCCGTTGTTCTACCCATCTTCCGACTGATCGCCTCGCCCATGTTACTTGAGATCAATGATTTTAAAAAATCAATGATCCCATATCAGCGCACCCTTTTTTTCATTTTTTTTGCATTGTACAATTGCTGCTGTTAGGTGGAATATTTAGGGGGATTTCTCCGTTGGCGGATTCATCCGCTACGGATATAGCGCGCAGAGCAGCTAGATGTACACACCAGTAGAGAATCCGCCGGAAAAGCGTCACTTATATTCATAGCGCGCGAAGAATCCATTATGATAACGGCACGCACTCTTCAGTGAAACGCTTATCACCCGATTTGTAGAAGAAGCTAAAGCGAACTACAGTGGTACGGAGCAAGTGTGTCGCGTGGTGAGGCCGAATTCGTTAAAATTTCGCGGAGTACAAATCCAATGAGATTCCTGACTTGTCGGTGCCCTGTTGAATATTTGAGTACGTGCAACTTGATATAAGGCAGGCAAAATACAGGAAAAATGAATAAAGACCGTTTCGCAACACAGTTTACAGTCAGATGTTGATTAACATTTAAAAATATTATTCGTGCATCGTATCAGAGCCATGGCAAAACTAGGGCATGACAATAAAATGCTGAAAAGTTGATATCAAGCGGATGACTTTTCATGCTCTGTGCAATCGCCATACATCAAAGATGCATTGAAAAAGCGACCCAATGAAGCAACAAATCTGTCGTTAATTATTCGTTTCGAGGAAAGGAATTGTCATTTTGTTGTAGATTTGCTTCCAGACAAAACAATGAACAAAGATCATGTGGAAACGACTGTATGAAAGGGCTCCGTCTAACTTTCTATCACTTTAGATATATAACCGGTAAAACTGAAATCGCTGTGCCCACCCGATCTCACCTCAACTGTTTAGCTCAAACAGCCTCCGGGTATCTTTCGCGCCTCGTCAATGACGCGAAACAAGCAACGCAGACCGCTGATTCCAACCAGCGCCTACTTATACACATCGGGACGTGGTTACGAACCAAATATTGGTTACGAACCAATTATCTTCATTCGTTACTCCACACCAATCGTTCGACAATGCCCGCCGTCAGTCGACCCGCCGAGACCCGCACTCCACTCCGCGTCATCCACGTGAGTTTGCCAATTTCACGTAGTTTATGCATTTACGAAATAGCTTTATACAATTTGTTTGTTGCCGCTTTTCTGATATACTCATTGATAAACCAAATTTTAGATATGGGAATAATGCAATCGATATTCGTTACAGTCGCCCTCCTCCCGCGACATTGACTGGGCGAAGAAGTTGAGCGAAATTGAGAAGAAGTGAGGCAAGAAGTTTCCCGATGGACTGCCTCTTCGATTCCAGATGGGAAGAATGCTTATGATGAGAGCGGCCGATAATGTGTTTTGTTTTATGTTTAAAATTTTTTAATAACTTAAAGAAACCTAAGTAAACGAAAAACAAGAACGGAAGTTGGTAAAAAATTAGTCAAAATATGACTCACTAAGCTGAAACAATCGTACAAAAACATTGTTTCATTGGAAAACAATAAATCGTATAGTAAAATATTGATGGTTGCATTCCATATCTCACTAGACTCGTTCAACAAAATGTGTGAGGCATTCGACGAGAACTTGCACATTCCTTCGACTCGTCATTCCTCTGAGAACACGCCAATAGAGACAAAGGAACCGCCGAGTGGCGCCCAGAATGCGTCCACTGTCGACGTGCCGTCTGGCGCCCCGGCGGCGCCTGCTCCCAATGCCTCCTACAAAGGAATCGAAACGATGGACACTCAGTGAGCCCAAAGCATCCCCCTCCGTTTTTAGTGATATTTAGCACATATTTACCTTGTCCGCATTTATTTAAAATAATTGTATAATCTGTTCTATTTCCATTTTTATTCAATGTATTTCTTGCAATGTTATTTTCAATATTCAGTGAATAAATTGATACGTTACAGACTTTTCACATTTAATTACGCAATATTATGACGCTACACAATATACACAAATGAAGCTTGAAATTCAAGACGGAACAATTAGCACAATATCTTACAATGGCGAAATTCTTATGAAAAGAATATTCCTAAAGACTATTATTTCAGAATGTGTGTGTGTGTGTGTCCGTGTGTTCAAACTTCATTGCTGAATAACTCGGGAACGAAGAAAGATTTCGACACACTCTCTTCACTATCATATGCGTATCCACAAAAGTAAACTTTTATATAAAAATATTTGAACAAAATCCATGGCCAAGTGGCTAAAGCGCTTGATTTCCGATGCAGGTTCGACCCCCGCCGCGGGCAAATCTTTTGCCGCATTTTTCGCAAGTGTCAGAAGCTGTCCTAACCCGTTTTTGAGTACCGTGAAACACGTCTTCACCTGTTCTGCCCAGTTTTAACGTGAAAAATGGAAATTTTCGATCGAAGAAAAGTTGCCACGGAGCCACGAAGTGGCGTAGTGGCAACTTTTTTTCGAGCAAATGGATATCAACAAATAAGACATAATCATTCCTCTCATCACTCTCACTTAGGACTTCCGAATTCAGGTGGCTCTTTTTCAATTCATGCAGCGAGCCCAATATCGACCGTGTAATACATGACAAAGCATTCCCCTAGTTATTGCTTCGTAAATTATTTACTTATTGTAATTTACAAATAAAATTATATTGCCGAGTTTGTATATCCGTAACAATAAGATAAGACATAGAAAAGAATCGGTTTCTTCAGATAAGTTCCTAAAGACTATTATTTCAGAACGTCTGTCTGTCTGTCTGTCTGTCTGTCTGTCTGTCTGTGTGTCCGTCCGTCACGTTTTTCGCATTTTCCTTATATTTCGCTTCAAAATCCTCCCAGATCCTTTTGCATATGATAACCGACCAGAATACCTTTAAAATTTTACAAAATATAATTCACGAAATCCATAGCCAAGTGGGTTATGCGCTTGACTAGCAATCCGGCACCCCCAGGTTCGATGCCCGCCGCGGGCAAACCTTTTCCGCATTTTTCGCAAGTGCCAACAAACACTCTTTATAATATTACCCCTGCTTCGGGCCCTTGGTTAAGCGGCTAGGCAAATGTTCACTGTAGTATTCTTACAAAATCCAGAAACACTGCTGGTCTTTTTCAAGGGCATTCACGGATTAGATCTCGTCATTGGAATTTTTTCTTGTGAAGTTGTGAAAACGGTGGAATATCCATCTTCCGTTCTTCCGGAGATTACGACTGGTCGCCCATGTTAGCCCCACTTGAAATCTGATTTTTAAAAATCTCCGAATCCCAAATATACGCACCCATTTTCTCAATATTTACAGTATACAACTACTGCTGACGGGTGAAATATTATATCTAGCAAGACGAACAGCTAGATAACTAGAGAATCCGCCGGGAAAGTCCGCAAGGATATCAGCAAGTCACTTGTATTCACCGCACGCGTGAAGAATCCATTATGATAACGGCACGCACTCCTCATTGAAGCGCTTATCACCCGATTTGTAAAAGCAAATCAAGGGTGAATCGCGGTGAAACGGAGTACGTTTGTGGCGTAGTAATGCAGAAATCGAGTCGCCAGTCGATCTCCCTCACTAGTCGGGACCGGCTTGACTTGTGACCGACTCTTTGAGTCGTGAAACTTGAGACAAGACAGGTAAAAATCAGGAGAAAGGAATAAATAACGTTTTTCATCGCAACGCAGTTTACAGTCATATGTTGAATAACAGCTGAAAATATTTGTCGTATTAGTGCAAAACTAGAAATTGTCATAGCACTAATACGCAATACACTGAAAATGATATGTCGAAAAGCAATGCCTCGCCGTTCAAGAGTTATTTGAGTGAACCACACACGGACACACAGATACAGAAACAAGCACACAGACAGATGTTCTAAGATTATATTATTTTAAAATCTATTACAGAGCCAAGAGAGCAGTCCGAATTTAAAAAAAAAATATATTATCTTTGAAAGACAGTCTCACCGATAAGCAAGGAAATGCCATTTTATTTTAATTCAATAGTTTAAATCAAATTACACCGCATCTCCACGTTATTTGCGAAACCTTGAGCCAATAAACTATCTCCTCTATGCACATTTGCCTTGATATCCGCAATATCAAATGTGATAGGCTTATGCTGCGAACCGAAGGTAGTGAGAGTATGAGAAAGATGAAATGATGGCGACTTTATATGACGCTTTCCGCGATAGATTCAACAATTCTCCAACAGAGCTCAGCACAGCTCAAAATTATCTCTCTGTTTCTCTCCATAAATTGCTCCGTGGGGTAGTTTTCGATGCTCTACAAGGTGGTGTCTTTCGTTTTTCATGAATTTCACTATTGGCGCCAAAACGGCGCCGCGCCAGAATACGGGGAAATCGAATTTTGGAAATTATCTCTTTCAAAATTGCAGATAGAGCGTCACAATCTCACGTATACTATCAGAATTTGATGGCGAATCTCGCAGACTAATTTATTTGTCGCTAATTAACCTAATTAAATGTAGAGCATCGAAAACTACCCCTAAGCGCAAGTTATGGGGAGATTTCATTTTTTGCTGTGCGGACCATTTGTTGAACCTATCGCAGACAGCCTCATATTCAGTCATGTCTCATTAGAGAACCCTACTGGAAACGCCGCCTGTACGGCGATCAACTCGTATTTAATACAACTTTGAAATGACACCTTTGTTCTAGTGGCCTACTAGTGGTGAACTCTCTTTCCATGCCTCGGCGCGTCTCTCGCTTTGCCATGCTAACAGGCAGCCGTATCTGTTGTTTAGGGGCGGAACGTTTTATTATTTTGGACGAGTGTTTGTGAATTTGTAATACTAGAGACTAGAAAAAGTGCTTCGATTGGGGTCAACGGGACGCTCCCTTGTCGCTTCCTTCGATTTGACAGACAACTCCGATTGATCCGACGATTGTCTGCAAAGTATTTCAATTTAACCTTTTTTCACTTGGTCTTTTGACCTGCTTTTATTACGGATGTTCACAAAGAGAGCTACACGATTTCCATACGGAATGCACAACACCAAAACGTCGTCTCTAATGAACACAGCCTCCGGACTAGACGTTGAAAGGTAACTATGCAACTACTCGCATACGAGGGAAATTACACCCCCCACACTTAGGGTTGGCCATTCGGCCTTAACGCCCTCGCAATTCCTCCCCTCCCCCGCGCGCGGCTTTACGAGGTTGTAATAAGCTCCGCCCCCCCAATTGCGAGGGCGTAATTCTGAGGTGAGGCTATGCGAGGGCGCAATTAAATACGACCTCGCAATTTTTCCTGATCGCCGAATGGCTCTAAAAGTCGATTTTTTCGTGTATTTCATTTTTAGAATTAACATTTTTAGAATTTTTTTCCACTATTGTCTATCACTATTGTTGAATTGTGATGATGAAACCTCATGTTTTACTACCTATTTTCACTTCTATGAATTGGGGATGTAAATACTAAGAATAATATAAACGAAGAATTCGCATTTGGGTGCAAATCGGCCATCAGGAAAAATTGCGAGGTCGCAATGAATTGCGCCCTCGCAATTTTTCCGCCTCCCCTCCCCTCCACCCCGAATTACGCCCTCGCAATTGTGGGCGGAGCTTATTACAACCTCGCAAAGCCGCAATCGTTTAGCCAACCCTACCCACACTCATCATTCTCCGCTCTCTCTCTCTCTCTCTTCAAAAAAGCGGTTAATTTCCCTGATATGTGGGTAGTTGTTTAGTTACCTTTCAAAGTCTACTCCGAACTTACCGTGAGTCATCAACACCAAGCGACTTCACTCCGCAAATGAATATCCACGTAGCGAGTATAGGAAGAATAATAGCGAAGAGTGAGCCCGCGATTAAGAAACTGGGATATATTACAATATCACAAAGACTATACGTATATGCCCAAAACCCAAGTTTTGACAAAATTGAAACAATTTATTGGTGTTTTATACCTCACCCGCTCGAAGCTGCTGCAGCCATAAAAAGTGCTCATGCTCTCGAATGGGCGTTTTCCATAAGCAAAGTTTCAAATTGTGAAATAAGGGTGTTTTATTATTTAATATGCAATAGACCCCATACAATATTGTAAGTAACGTTGAGATTTCCATACGATTCATTAAAATATAGAAAAAAAAGTATGTCAAAGAAATGCAATTATACCACTTGAAATATGGGGAAGCAAATTACCCTTGATGAAAGGAGGTTTGAAGAAACAATGCCATTAAGGCGAGAGTAGCTATGTTGAATACGACGATGACACCCTGAGAGGTAGAGTTTGAAATTCGGATAAATAATTGGATTAGCTCTCCTCATTTTGCACACTCTCTCACCAATAGACCGGCGTAGAGAGTGTGCAAAATGAAGAGACCTGATTCAATTATTTACCCGAATTTCAAACTTTACTGAGAGGAGAGATAAATCAACAGTGTGCAAAAGAGAAAAATATTCATTATGAACAAATTCAAGAGCATCGTCTAGACAAAAGTATTGGATTTTTTGTGTAATTGAAATAAATGTTTTACCTGGGACGCAGCTGTTCTCGCCATCATATTCTCTTGCCGCCTTGAGCACGCGTACCACGCTTGACCGCTATTGACCACTTGTGGGACAGCGATCACTGTCTGCACAAACGTTTTAGTTGAAAAAATAAATAATATATTAAGCATCAATAATAGCAAACTGGGCTTTAAATGCGGCATCACGATAATATATTATTGACCTACTAACTCAAATTCGGAAACATATCAATTGATAAGTTAACCTACATAATGGCCTCGCCTAAGGCAATTTCATGCATTTCCATTTCATCTACTTGTAAGGAATCTGCCGAAAACGAAGCCATGTAGATGAACAGGGCGATTGCTATCGAAACACAGTAGACCATAGCGAACTCGGCGATTATCCGATGCCCGCTGAATTTCCAAGTCAGAATTGCTCAAGATGTTCGTGTACCTGGTCTTGTACCTCATAGACCTATTTTGATTTTTATCCACTATTAGACCAGCATCGAAAGGATTTCAATATTATTCAAGGTGTGCAACATCAAGTGTTATTAGCACTATACACATCAGGATCTTATTTTGCTATGTTTGTGTTCGGTACCTGGTTATGTACCTGTTGAGGCCGGGTACAAGCGGTACAACAGGTACAAGAAATTTTAGAGTGTATTTCAAATAGAGGAAAATATTAAAAGGACACACTATCGTTTAAAAATGTTGGTGAAAAAATAAATATTCAGAGCGGAACATCAGCCTCTTCTTGTTGGCATGAAATAGTGAAACGCAAAATTATGAGATTTCTCTGAACGAATTATTCTTGGAACAAAAAACTATTTGCGAACTGCTATTTCGAAAATAATGTGTTTTATAACTGTTGCACTTACAATAGAGTCCAGGCAGAAAATTTGCGTCGTAGCGCATCCTGACCGCGCCAGCCATCTGACAAAGCGCATGAGAAAGTTCGACTTTTCCGGTAGTCGTTTAATATTCTCCTCCCGGGTGGCGTATGCGTCCACCAGTTGCTCGATCGTCTGCTTCGTGGCTGAATCGCGCATTATCACCTTTATAATTTCATTAAATTAAATTATATTAATTAATTTCAATTTAATTAGCTATGACATCAGGCGGTAACGTTATCTGGTGAGTGTGTGGTTATCTCTTCCAATTCTACTGAAATTATCAAGAAGCTAGAGAGTTCAGCAGTTAAATAGAGGGCGAGGCAGATGAGCGATAGGAAGAACTCGCTCAACCAAAGCTCATGAAATCTCTAATAACCGAAGCTTCGCGGCACTACAGGTTTGACAAATTTCAAGTATATTACGTCCCGTCACATATTTATTTTCTTTGTATGCTCACTTTCCCGAACGGTCCTCTCGTGATCCTCCCTCTCTATTGTCGCTCCGGCCGAAAGTACGTCCATTCGCCAAAAGCCGTCATCCACTTTCCGGCTCCACACTGCACACTCATCGACCCATTGCTGCAAACAAAATGTTTCATGAAAGCTTTAACTTTTTTTCTAGAGCGCATTGCGATTTAGAATGACATTATTCCACAAAAGTTCATTCAATTCTTTTTTTTTGGTGACAATTCTTTCAATTTTGACAATTCTTTCATTGACATTTGACAATTCTTTCAATTCTTAGACAATTCAAACAATTATCTGAAAATAGTTTATAGAGAGAGAATTTGTAAAAAATAATATAATTATTAACCTCGTCGCTCATCAGTGACAACTCGTCAGTCACATTAAGGAGCATGGCAACCACATTGGTCATTGACGCCCGCTCGTTGGGGTCTTCGATCCAGCATCGATTAAGCAGAATTACTAATGATTCGGCTTCGCACGAAGTTGGAATTGGCAGTTGAGCTTTCCTAAAATCGTTTCATTATTTATTTTACAATATTTTGTGTCATAGATATCTACATATCTCAAATGGCTCTCTTCACTCTATATTTTGTTAAAAGATAAAAATAGACACATTGTCCGCATAAGAGAGATGCCGCAGTTCCTTATTTGCCCTATGTAATAATTTTTTCCCAATCATTCAGTGCACGCTGAAAATATTAAACAGAAGACATCAATTATTTTTAGAAAATTGTCTTCACTTACTTCTTTCCAATGGCGTACATTAGTACACCCATATCGATGCCTTCATACGGGTGTCTGCCAGTAATCATCTCCCATAAGATTGCCGAATGACCAGACATCGATCTGGTAATAAATAACAATTTCATTGTTTCGTTTTTTTAACGTGTCTGTCTCGCTCTAGAGAAGCTATCGAGAGTCCAGAAAATGTACGCAACATTTTTCCCACTTTTTGACCGTTCTTTGCCACTATTAAACGGCTGTTGCCGCTGGACAAAGTTAGTCGTCCCACTGAACTACCGATCGCAGACAGTTTCGATGTGGTATAACTGATCCCTGGAGCCCATAAAATACTAACAATCTTTTGATCCCTGGACCCCATAAAGTACTACCAGATTAAAATTTTTTGTCATAAACTTGATTACCAATTCGAATATTTTAAATAATGACCAGAGACACTTATGAATCTTACAAACATTATTTTGTAATAAATGAACGGCAAATAATATTTCATGAAAGTTGTCTATGAAAAAATTAAAGAATTAATTTTTAAAATATTCTAATAAGAGATACCTTCTCAGAGCAGTTTGATTGACGAATTAGTTCTGGCGCCATGTAAGGACGAGTTCCGATAACAGTCATCATTGTGCTGAAAAATATATTATCGATACACGTGATAAAGCTATACACATCATTGCAATGATAGGTCAAATATCCAGAGTTGGGAAATGAGTGGGAATTGGTGATTGGTGGCCCCATGCTGGAGCTTTGCAATCATGTGTCCAAGATACCTCTTGTTGACGAAATCCCGTGCGAGCCCAAAATCGCACAGTTTAGCAGTGCCGTTTGAATCGATGAGAACACTGGAATATACGCTATTCCTTATCATGTGATCAGGAACTTACTTTTCCGGTTTCAGATCGCGGTGGAGAGTTTTGTTCCTGTGAAGGTATTGAATACCCGAGGCGATGGACGTCATGTGAGTGACGAATGTCACTTTTCCTGTATAAAAACTGTAATTGTTTTAAATCTAGCAATACCGAAGTTCCCCGTCATGGCGCATGACTTTTGTAATTCGAAAACTAAAAAAAACAATTTTCACCAATTGGATAATCCGATATAACTGATCGAAGGGTGGCTTCACAGTATTCCAGAATTATCGCTGATTCGCCGTGCAAAACTGCTAATCCACTGAAAACGAACAGCATTTAATGGAGAAGTAACAGCAAAAAAATCCCAACATGATAGCCCTGGGTGGACGGAGATCGGTGAAAAACAAATTTAGCAGAGCCGTTAGAATCGCTCATGCGGTATCCTGCCTTCCCCCACACAACTGAATCGTCTGGAGACGACGGACCAACTGCTACATCGATGATCAACGACATACTTACGAAGCTAACAACCCTCTGGTGTAATAAAGATTTGATTTGATTTGATGTGAACCCAAATATACCACACCCCTACCGTACATCGCGGCTATCGTATTCCTATGCTAAGAACGCAAAGCCCGTATTTGAAATTTAAAAAGTATTTATAAAATATAAATAAATTACAAGAATTTGACGATGTTGACGTGCTCCAGACGGCGGAGCATCGCTAATTCTCCTTTTGTGCATTGACTGTTGGATGCTTTTATCGCCACTTTTGCCGTTTTCCGTCAATTTCCAGGTGACAAGAGTAGACAATTGCCTGAAACAAATATTTTTTGTTATTTGCCGAATGACAGCGTTATTTTTGGGAGTAATTCAGGGTACATACATCAAAATCTGCATCGAATTGCCTGCAATTGCCTGCAAGAAGCAACTTAGCTATATTGGATTGCAGCTATTGTTGGGAATGCGCCTCTTTCTCATACTGTACGGAAGTAAACTTCTAGATCTGAAAAGAATATATCGTACCTGTCCTCCGGCTCCGATTTGCTCAAGCTCGGTGCCAAGTGGAATTTGGATAAACTTCTCCACTTCAATCCTCGTGGTGGAATTGCTTGCGTCTTCGAAACGAAATCTTCCTGATGTATTAACTGGTAGTTCCTGATCGTTGCTCATTCTGAAATCGGATTAACCACGACATATCACGCAATGAAAATATCGGATTGTATAACGGAAAGGGCGCAAATTATTCACTTTTTGTATCTTTGCGTATGCGTAATTTCATTATGATTATGTATGTGATTATGCTCATACATTGCCTCTACATCTATTCACCGAGATAAGTTAGCAATTCATTACAGTATACACCGGGAAATATAAGCAATTCCCTGTTCTGACCATTTTTGGAATCGATTTGTTTGTTGCTTTCTTTTACATTTGTCACCGAGGGTAGATATCGGTAATTCTAGGATAATTAAACGAATAATCATAAACGCACGTCGCCAAATTGAGTATTCGCAAAGACACAACAACCGAATACATTAAGCACTTTCCGGTAAATCTTCCGATATTTTCTTTGCGAACGGTATACGACACGTCACGACGTATAGGGTTGATGCATAAGTTTCTTTCTTTTTTTATTGTCTTAAATTTTATGCGCATCTTTCGAAAGGGGATTCCAATCGATTACAGTATAGGTATATTCTTGTCTACCAGGTCTCCTCTATTTCTCACACACTATGTGGGAGGCATTCATTCACATAGTAGAAACATATGGAAACTTAATTTGGTATTATCGAGAATTGCACTGGGCCAGATTTCAAAACATTTTACAACGGAGACACAAGAGAGGTCTACAATCAAAATAGTATTACCGCGGGCAGTATTAGGCCCATCCATCCTGGGCAACAACACACTTTTACAACTTCGTAGAAAGGCAGGGTGAGCTCTTAAATTGAGATGGTGGTTTACCGGAAGTTTTCCATAAGGTAATTTTGCATTATTATCGCATCTGCGCATTATCCGGGAACATATATAAAACTGATGCATAACATACTTATGTGGGTTTCGAATAAATATGGTAACTGCCGGGCTGTATCATTCGAAGGGGAACGAAATGACTACTAAAAGGGGGTCCATTTTTTGATGCCGAAAATGATATTCTGCTTGATGCCTCACCTTTCTTTCGCGATGGATTGTATCGAATAACGTGGTTTTTCATAGAGTATGCATAGTAGAACCAAGCATAAGAAAGGGACGATTCGAATTGCGCTCGATGTTATATGGCGGATATCCAATTGATGCACTATAATACCGATTTTTACGAATTTTTGTGGATATTAAATATCTTCGAATTTTTCGATTTCCTGGAATTCTAAATACAACTCAGCTTACCGGTTGTGGTAAATGGATAACTAGATAAGGGACCAATAAATCCCCCCTGCTTGGACCTAGTATGTGTGATCGCCTGAGAAACATTTTTACTACATATCAATCATATTCTTCAATAACGATTCTCATTTGGCGAGACAGATATCTTGACGACGAAAATGTGACATCATGATCAGTTTAGGTTTGGAAAGAGGACTTATGTGGCAGTACGGTCCGCTGTATGAGAAATCCCAGAAACAATTCTTAGACGAATTCAAGCTTGTGCAAAATTTTCTAAATTTTCACATCATGACTGTACATGATTTATATTTTGCTTCTCACAAACAGAGGGAGCTTTGGCTATAATTACTCTATGCTCTTTGAGTACCATAGCTGCCCCATACCATCCTTTGACAATGGGATGATTGAATTTTAAAGAGCCGAGATAGAGTGTCCCGAATTAGGTACTCAAAAAAGAAAGAAACTTATGCATCAACCTTATATATATATAGAAGCCAATTGCCAAAATGAGCAAAGAAAAATCGGAAAATATGCAACAAGAAGAGCAGAAATGAAATAAAGAGAAAACAGTTCCAATTTATGAAGCGGGGCAGATAACACCGCACCATAAATTGGTTCCTGATTGTTGTATTCTGTGCGCGTGCGAAGCGCCCATTATGATAGCAGCACATTTCATTGCAGTGCTTATCGTTTGCTTTCAAACAATGCTTTGTCGAACCAGAAGACCGAACGTGATTCACGGTAACAATTTCGCGGTGTTGCGACGAATTGGAAAGAAATTCGAGAGGATTGCAAATCACTTCCAAACTACACGCTACCGTTGACAAATGAACAGGATTGGTTGGGGCGGGCAAAACCACGTAGAAAAAAAAGGGAAAAAATACCTTTAAGAAATCGGATAACATTCGGAAGTTACCTTGCGGCGAAGATTGCGCTGTAAAGAGCTACAACAAAGAACACAATCTTTCATAGATCAGTAGATACAAGAAGTTCGTGACGATGGATTTGCAACAATTACAACAACGCTTGACCATCATTCTCGCAGTGCCCATCCGATCTCATGTCCACTATATTGCTGATACCCCCAGCGGGTATCTTTGCACCCCGTCAGTAGTGCCAAATGTCGCGAGAGGTGAAGCCATTCCGAATAGTGTAGACCACTGATTCCAAGCAACGCCTATTTATACAAATCGCAACGCAGTTACGAACTAATTCTTTTCATTTCTAAATCAATCGTTCGACAATGCCCGCCGTCACTCGACCCATCGAGTCTCGCTCTCCTCTCCGCACCATCCACGTACGTTTGTCCATCGTTTGCTTATTTTATTTACGAAATTGCCTTTGTTAGTTGCCGCCTTTCTCAACTACTCTTTGATAAATCAAATTTAATTTTTTTTTTTTAAATTTACAAATTTGGGAAAAAAATAGTTACAGTCGCCCTCTTCCCGTGATATTGACTGGGCAAAGAAGTTGAGCGAAATCGAGAAGAAGCGAGGCAAGAAGTTTCCCGATGGACTGCCTCTTCGATTCCAGATGGGAAGAATGCTTATGATGAAGGAGGCTAACAATGTGGTATGTTTTTAAATACAAAAATAAACGAAATATAGCATGTATACAGAAATTGACAGATGCGAATTGTATTGAGAAATGAGTAAGCTAGAATTTGAAAATAATCTCACTTTTTCTCTTTTTTTAAAAAAAAATCTGAATGATGTTGTAGTGTTCTAACAGTACAGTGTAGCATAAATAGGTTGTTTTCGTTCCAGATTTCGCTGGATTCCTTCAACAAAATGTGCGAGGCATTCGACGCGAACTTGCACATTCCTGCCACTCGTCATTCCGCTGAGAACATGCCCATTGACACGAAGGAATCGCCGAGTGGCGCTGAGAAGGCGCCCACTGTAGATGCGCCGTCTGGCGCCCCGGCAGCGCCTGCTCCCAATGCCTCCGACAAAGGAAACGAAATTATGGACACTCAGTGAACCCAAAGCATCCCCCTCCACTTTTAGTGATATTTAGCACATATTTACCTTGCCCGCCTTTTTTGAAAAAATTCATTTAATCTGTTCTATTTCCATTTTTATTCAATGTATTTCTTCCATTGTAATTTTCAATATTCAGTGAATAAATTGATACGTTACAGACTTTTCACTTTTAATTACGCAATATTATGACGCTGATACACAAATGAAGCTTGAAATTCAAGACGAAACAATTTACACAATATCTTACAATGGCGAAATTCTTATGAAAAGAATATTATTCAGATATTTTGTGGACAGCTGTCCATGATTGATTTTTTTACTCGATAAATCGGCAGACTGGGAATGTAAAAACGCTGAAGAATAAAGTAAATATGCATTTGGTGTTTAAAAATATGGAAATAAACACTAAACATCTCGGCTTTCGAAGGAGTCACAAAAACAAACTCATTTTCTCACAAGATCGAAAGGGTTAGAGAAATGCGAAATAAGGTGGCACAGCGAGTAATTGTCTGCGTCGCGAACTGCTATTGATATGAATGCTGCGCTAATTTCTTGGGTGGAATTCCACCCTCTGAGGGTGGAAAAATCGTGTAACTCAGCTCAAACTGAACCAAATCTCTCCAATTAAAAAGGAAAATGTTCCAAACGTGGCTTGCAATCCCTGTATCAAGTTTGGAAGCTGTAGCTTGACTAGGAAAAAAGTTATGAAATGGTTCATAAAACTATTTTGCACCTTGCACCCCATGAAATTTGCGCAGCATCAGATTCAAATTCGCATTTCATTTCACCTCTTCTGTTCTGAAAAAGTAAGGCCAGGTGTATTACGCAGTTGTTTTTTTCAAATTCAAAAACTGGAAAATTGTTCGAATCTTGGGAAAAAAGGCATCGTGTTTTCATCAAATCTACAGCTAACGAAATCAACCAGAAAGGGGTCTCATTTTCCCACGCCTCTCTCGCTTCCGACGAGTTTTGGCATCTCATTAGCGGGGGGTTCCGACGAGAGTGTGTGGTGTCTTCCGATCTGGCGCTATTTATGGGCGAAAAATCCCATCGCTGACACATCTGTTCTCCTTATTCTCCACTCCACTCACTCAACATGCCTGCCGTCAATCGATCGACCACCTCTCCTTCCTCGCGCCGACACGTCCCTGTGAGTTTACGTTTCACCATTTTCATAGAAACAGTTGCTGAGCAAAATGTATTAATATTAATTGTTCGTCGTTTCCACTCAGATTCATTATCATTTCCTCCAACTACTATGTTCTTATCTTTTTTTTAAAAAAAAAATATGAATTGCTGCATTTTCAGCTTCCCTCCGCGCATGACGTCTGCTGTGCGAAGAAGTTGCGCGCCATTGAGAAGAAGCGAGGAAGATCGTTCCCCGAAGGACTCCCGCTTCGGTTCCAAATGGGACGACTGCTCATGATTCGAGCGGCTGACGAAATTGTATGTATCCCTTCAACGTTATCTTAATATTATTCGGAAAATCCTAACATTTATTTAAAGTACTATGCCATTTAAAGTTCAGAGGAGGCGTTCATAAAACCCTGACAGAAACAAAGAAAAAAAAGAAAAAAATGAACATCATTTTCAGATCGCCATGGAGCCATTTCTAATGGCGCTCGAGTCGTTCAACGCGAAGCTTAACAAAGCTGCCGCCACTCGTGTTACCGCCGAAGAAGCGCTGACTGGCGCCCAGGAGGCGCCGAGTGACGCCCCCGAGGCGCCAACAGACGCACAGGGACCGCAGAAGAATGACTCCCGTTCTGCTAATGTTGGAGAAGAGCAAGTGGATATCAACAAATAAGACATAATCATTCCTCTCATCACTCTCACTTAGGACTTCCGAATTCAGGTGGCTCTTTTTCAATTCATGCAGCGAGCACAATATCGACCGTTCATAATACATGACAAAGCATTCTCCTAGTTATTGCTTCGTAAATTGTTTACTTATTGTAATTTACGAATAAAATTATATTGCTGAGTTTACATATCCTTAACAATAAGATAAGACATAGAAAAGAATCGTATCAGCAACTAGCCGGGATGTGTTGAGGTTAAATACACTACGCTCTATGCGTGCACTACGCTCTATGCACAATTCTGGGTGCAGGTTGGGTCCACGGGAGATCGGTAGCTGGCTCCAGGTTCGGTCCAGGGGGAAATCGGTAGCTTGCTCCAGGTTCGGTCCAGGGGAAGATCGGTAGCTGGATCCAGGTTCGGTCCAGGGGGAGAGCGGTAGCTGGCACCAGGTTCGGTCCAGGGGGGCCTCAGTAGCCTTCTTCAGGTACGGTTCAGGGGGAACTCGGTAGCTTGCTTGAGGCTCAGTCCAGGGAGGAGGACTCGGTAGCCGGCTCCAAGTACGGTCCAGGGGGAGTTTAGTATCTTGGGGAGTGTTAATCGCTTCAAAGAGTACTGGCTTATTCCGTTGCAAAAGGCTCGTGAGGCTGAGAACGATCGAAAAAAGTTGCCACTACGCCACTTCGTGGCTCCGTGGCAACTTTTTTCGATCGCTCTCAGCCTCACGAGCCTTTCTCAACGGAAACGCAGGATACCGTGTGTTGATTTCAATGGCGTGTTCGAACACGTTTGTGGCATCGCAAAACACTTTTCCAATGATTCCCTACGCTCGCCGGATCATTTAGAAACTTTACGAAATTTTCAATTTTTCACGTTAAAACGTGTTAGAACACGTCAAGGCACGTTTCCGAGATCGCAAAACACTTTTCCTGTGATCCCCCACGCTCTGCAAATCAATTGGAAACTTTTCGAAATTTTCGATTTTTCATGTTAAAACGTGTTAGAAAACGTTCAGACACGTTTCATACATCGTAAAACACTTTTTCAGTGATCCCCCACGCCCTGTGAACAAATTGAGAACTTTTCGAAATTTTCGATTTTCCATGTTAAAACTCTGCAAAACAGGTGAAAACGTGTTTCACCTTACTGAAGAACGTGCTAGAAGGGCATTTGACACTTGCGAAAAATGCGGCAAACGTTTTGCCCGCGGCGGGGTTCGAACCCGGGGTCTCGGATTGTAAGTCAAGCGCGTTACTCACTTTGCTATGGATTTGGTCAATTAAATATTGCAAAATTTTAAAGGGATTTTGGTCTGTTGTCGTATGCAAAAGGATCCGAGAAGATATAGCGATTTTGAGGCGATTTATTAGGAAGCTTCGGGATGCATGATTCCGGCCTCCAGAAAGGGATCAGGGGCGATAGAGTGTGCCAAAGTGAGAGAGTCACTCTCTATTTCCCTTACACTCTCGTTCTAACTCCATTCCTGCGAGATTGCCGGCATGAGGAATGATTTGGAACGATATGTGCGAAAATTTCATGAAATCGCGTGAAATCAATCGATAATTCACTTTGAAACTCGGCAAAAGATGCTCAAATATGTTTCTCGTTACTCAAAAATGGGTTTGGACCACTTGTTACACTTGCAAAAAAATGCGGCAAAAGACTGTGCACCGGCGGGGATCGAACCTGAGACCCTCGGATTTGAATTCGAGCTCGCTACCGACTTGGCCATGAAATTATCGATTTTTCAAATATAAAGTTCGATGTGTTTCATGATGGGCTATCATATGCAAAAGGATCTGGGAAGATAGCGCGATTTTGAAGCGATTTATAAGGAAAATGCGGAAAAAAATGTCCGTCACGCGACGGAAAAAAAACCAACACGCAGACAAACAGACAGACATTTTGATTTCCTATAAGTGGAGGAATTTTCAGCAGATAACAGTGCGTTCGCGTAAGGAGCGCAGATATTGTCAACATTCCGTACAGCAAAAAGTGACTAGTTGTTTATTTCACATATTCTGGTAGCCCTTGATATGCTCTATCAAAATATGCTTCATTCATGACCTGATGTCTCTAATTTGCATAATTACAGCAGGTCAAAGTTGTGCTATATTCACGGTTTTTGAAGTGTAGGTCGTCAGAGAGAAGAGACATGGATTTGGTTGTTTCAGCAATATTGACCGCCTTGACCAGCTTCATCGACGTATGCAATTTGTTTACGCAAATTTTCACTTCTAAAAAATCATGAAAATTTCAAAGGCGATTTTCTCGAATACAAGGCAGAAAAGGGTTCCTATTTTGTTGTGGTCATGATCATTAGCTATCGAGCAAGCAGAATTACACACGTTTTGGAGGGCGGGTATAGACTCAAATCATGGAAAAACGGATTGTTCCTAATCGAGAGGAACCCCTCATTTCGCCCTCATTCCACCCATTCGAAGTTGATTGCGCGGTCTAAAATGGCAGATGTACGTGCATTCTGCCCGATTCTCTCTCCATTCCTCTCATTTGAATCAATTTTTTTTTTTTTTTTTTCATTCCTCTCATTTGAATCAATTGGAATGAGGGCGAAATGAGGGGTTCCTCTCGATTAGGAACGATCCGTTTTTCCATGATTTGAGTCTATACCCGCCCTCCAAAACGTGTGTAATTGTGCTTGCTCGATAGCTAATGATCATGACCACAACATATCAAAAAATAGGAACCCTTTTCTGCCTTGTTTTCGAGAAAATCGCCTTTGAAATTTTCATGATTTTTTAGAATTGAAAATTTGCGTAAATAAATTACATACGTCGATGCAGCTGGTTAAGGCGGTCAATATTGCTGAAACAACCAAATCCATATCTCTTCTCTCTGACGACCTACACTTCAAAAACCGTGAATATAGCCCAACTTTGACCTGCTGTAATTATGCAAATTAGAGACATCAGGTCATGAATGTAGCATATTTTGATAGAGCATACCAAGGGCTATCAGAATATGTGAAATAAAGAACTAGTCACTTTTTGCTGTACGGAGGTATTGAAATCCTTACGCGAACGCACTGATAAGTTTTCTCGGTAGAACGGCTAGCGTGTCTCGAGGATATTTCTTAAGCCTTTCCGTGTTCTCTAATTCGATTCTTTTACATAGAGTTGAGCTCCAACGTTTACCGCATCCGTGCTCGGTGATTTCCAGGTTGATTTTTTTTAAATGATGAAAATGTTGCCCTAACAAAATGAGAGACAAGGGAACACGGGGAATTGGGTGAGTGCTGTTAACAAGTTTCGACATTAGATTGTTCCTCTCCGTATCCCACTGAACTCAAATTTCCTAGGAGAACAGGTTTTCATTCTTGGTAAACGGTTTGCCACTCTCCTCATGTCACACACGCTCTCGGACACTTCCTCAGCGAAACGGTTGAGAAAAAAAATCATTGGAAAAGGCGGGGAAAGTGATTGACGCGAATTTTGGACCGCTACCCACGTACTTTACGGACCTTATGTAGATAATCTCGACTACGTCATGACGACTTTAAGTAGTGTATATCTGTTCATTTTCCCCTAACTCTCTCGCAGGCAAAGAAAAAAAAGATGCTAGAGATAACGCAAAAACGAGAGAGTTAGGGGAAAATGAACAGATATACACTACTACTTTACGTAGCCAATTTCGATCACTCCCACTGGTTAGGCCAGTTGTTGTAGAGGACTTCGTATCCCCTTCTGTAAGGCTTCTGAGGCACGTTGCCTAGTGAAATCAAGGTTGCTACCAATCTTACCGCAACCGAGAGGGACGAAAGGTGTGGTGAAAAAGTGTACGAGACCATGTCATACCCCATCAGTGACACCGTTCACAGAAGAAATTTGTGGTAGATCTTTCTAAAAACTTTCTCAGGGTTGTGTGCCATGTGCACTAACTACGGTATCATCAATGGACTCGCACCTCGCAAATGGAGCCAGCGGGCATAAAACTTGCGGGAATCCGAGTAGACGCGCGCCTTATTCTAGATACTATTAGAGTCACGCTGTGAACGGCGGAGAGAGGGTCCCATCGAGGCTGGGCCCTTCCGACTTGGCCGGTACTAAAGAGCGTATACACGCCGGATAGCTCACTAATCACGTCCTATCCTCACTTCGCTCACGTTTTTTCACTTCTTCCTACCCTCACTTCTAAACTCACGTCCGATCGTCCTTCTCCATCAACGTTGCCTACTATGCCGGCAGTTACTCGCCCGACTACCGAATCGTCGCAGCTCAAAGCTTTCCACGTTAGTTTACTTATTCACAAAATTTTTATGAAACTACATTTCGTTTTCATTTCGTATCATTTTAACTCATAATTCCAAAACTATATGAAGTGGAGAAGATAAGAGTGAGTTCAAAAATGAGAATCTCTCTAGATTTTCCTCCTCTCACTCCAAACCCCTTTAAGATTGACTTATCGGAAGAGTGATGTGTGAATAGATGCAAATTCAGATTCCCTCGGCACGCGACATTGGCTGGGCGAAGAGACTTCGATTGATTGAAAAGAAGCGGGGGAAGAAATTCGCTGCCGGACTCCCACTTCGTTTCCAAGTGGGACGACGGCAAATGATTTGTGCGGCAGAACAATTGGTTAGTGTTATATTGAAAATGGACACTTGTCATTCAATTGGCACTCCACGATGATAAGAAAATGATAAGACTGGCTCAATTTGTAACGAGTCTCGACCTCTAAATTATGTGAAACACAAATACTCCTTGATTTAGTAAATGCTTTCAGATCTCAATCGAGCCGCTTATAAGTGAGTTGAAGGCGTTCAACTCGTGCCTGCGTCGAGCTACCGCGCGTGGAATCGTTACTGCTACTGGAGAGGCGCCGAATAGCGCACCTAAGGCGACTTCGAACGCTGCCAAGGCGCCCGTTGGCGCCGAAAAGACGCCGAAAGGCGCCCAGAATATTTCACATAGAAGACACCTCAAGATGTAGAAAGTGCAGCGATGGACGCTCAATAGTTCACTCAAATAATCATTTCTCGCTCCGACCTCGATTAATTACACTTATTATGCGCAAATTCATGCATATCTTTCCACAGAAATACAACCAATCTTCCTTAGTTATGAAATTTAGTAGCCGTCCCTATCATATTGTATCTTTGTCATAGTGTATTTCTACGATAAATAGAACGATAATTTATCCGAAAATTCGAAAAAATAAGTTAACAAATTGTTGAATTCACATTAGATTTGTTCATTTGTAGTAAGCGCGAGAAAATAAACAAGCAAATGATATCGTAGGGCTGATTTTTGTGAGATTCCGTGATCATTCATTTACATTCTGGCTCTAGATTTACAAAACATAATTTGCAATTGAGTGTACAACGCAATCATAATGATTTAGCAATTAATAAAACAATCTTAAAGGGACCAGGCAGTCAAAAACAAGTGAAGCTTATTTCATAGAGCTTGAAATGCTGCTTCTCATGGAATTAAGCAAAAAAAACGGAAAAAATCGATAAAAATGCATTTAAAAATAATTACCTTATTTATTTAGACTCAGGATTGGTGATTTTGCGAGGTTTCTACGGTAACACAACAATTATTCAGTTCGCGATTGAATGCAGACTTTGTAGGAGATTCGGGCCGGTCATCAAATTCACCCTTTCCCTAGCGGTTTTATTTAATTCCAGTGATATTGCGTTTGTTCTTTGTTGCCAAAACGTTCTAATAGTTGTACTCCCCGTTACGATCGCATTTGTCATGATCGAATGTGTATTTAACCCGAAAGAAGCTTGATTTCTCGCTTCTTGCCGGCCACCTTTCCTTTTTTGCCCATATTTTTCGGCTTGCCGACAGATTCGTTATCTTTATTACTTTAGAGATGACCGATTTCACGTGCTATTCATGCAGCACGCAACAGGTGCAGCGGTAAGCTGCGCATTCATGCGCAGCTTACGGCTGCACAGAACACCGTACCTGGTCGTGCTTTCGTAAATGCAGTTTAATTGCTATCCTAATATCCGACTAGGATACGGTAGCCGGATCATAACAAGGAAACGCTATTAGCGGACATTAGAGCACTGTATAGAGCTATAGCACTGTAAAGCAAGAGCTATAAATATTCGTTTGAAATATTTATTCACATGACGTCAATATCGATGAATACGGGAAAGTAAATATAGTTAGCGGATGAAGAAAGAAGTCGAAATCACAAAATAGTTTCAGCACATTGAAACCCGTTGCACGAGCACAGAAGATGGGGTACTAATGGACTCTTCAGCGGTCTAGATCGAATAAGCGGGAAAACACAATAACGACAACGAAATCGGCAGAGGTAAATCTGGCACAGCGAGAAAAGTTCACAACAGGACACGTGACATTATTAGCAATTGATTACGGTAACGAAAAATTGATTGGCGCAGAGGAAGAAATCAATTATTGATTAGTAACTGAGAGAAGACATTTAAATTTTGTATGAACTGTATTCAGACAACCTAGCACTGGTATTGATGGCATGCATACACCCAAGTACAACAAGAATTCACAAACAAATAATTAAATAATTCTTGATTAAAACGATGGCCTTGCGGGTTGTATCGGAGAAGTGGCCTCTTAGATCTTGTTGAAAGCGTGGATGTCGACAGACTGGCAGTGATAGGGAAACCCTCCTGCAATTGACTTTCCACATTATATTTATTTTATGTTTAAAAAAACATCTATTTAAAAAAACAACAATATCAAATCATAAAGGAAGTTATCCCCAATATTTGGTAAACGCTCCATAAGAAATAATCACCTCCCGATATTAATAATAATCGAAACTGAGAACTAGCGGGGTTGTATTGAGGTTAAATGCACTACGCTCTATGCATAGTTCTGGGTGCTGGTTCGGTCCAGGGGGAGCTCGGTAACTGGCCCCAGGTTCGGTCCAGGGGGAGCTCTGTAACTGGCCCCAGGTTCGGTCCAGGAGACCAAACCTGGAGCCTTCTTTTTTATTGCAAAATATTATTTCCTGTGACCCCCGAGACGCCCCGATTTGTTTAGCAAACATTCGAACATTTAGATTTCTCAAGTTAAACTCGAACATGTTCAGACACGTTTCCGACATCGTAAATCACTTTTCCTGTGATCCCCTACGCATTCTGAATCATTTTGGAACTTTTCAAAATTTTCGATTTTTCACGTTAAAAGAGGTGAAAACGTGTTTCACGGTACTCAAAAACGTGTTAGAACAGTTTCTGGCACTTGCGAAAAATGCCAGCGGCGGGGATCGAACCTGGGGGTCTCGGATTTACAGTCTGGCGCGCTACCGACTTGGCCATTAATGTTGCGCACTTTTCTTTTTAAATTTTGAAAGGTTTTCTGGTCAGTTATCATATGCAAAAGGTTCTGAGAAGATTGCGTGGTTTTGAAGCGAAATATAAGGAAAATGAGAAAAAAATCCGGACGGACATCTGGACAAAAAAAAACGAACAGACAGACAGACAGACAGACAGACAGACAGACGTTAGCATTTTCTAATATATAGTAATCAAAAAAATATTAAAATTATATAGGAATCCTCTTGGAGGATAACTAATCATCCCCTCTCTATCAAGAGTATCAGCAATTATACTTTGGAATAAAATAGAAAATATATATTCAAATGTGCAGATTTTTGATATTTTTTTTATTTTTAGAAAACAAAACTGTACTCACCTCGGGTTTGATGCATCTGTTCTCTCTGAGCTCGTGCAGACTCTTTCTGAACATGATCTTGTCGAGGACGGTCTTGGCGTCCGACTGAAAAAGCGCCAGTCCCACATTCACCTTGTCCGAGATCTTGAGCACCTGAAAAGCGAGAAATGGGATTAATTTTCGTTTTCCGACACGGTCTGCACGCCATTCAGAAGAACCCATCCTCGCTAGCGAGAACCTATTTGACCCATGGTTGGCATACGAACTATTACCATAGACAAAAAGGACATGTGTCTAAAAGTACAAAAAAAATGTGTGATCTTCAGCTTCAACTATGCGAATTGCAATATAAACTGCTCAGAGATTATATGGTAATATTACCGCAATTAATGTGAAAAAAAGTTACCAGCAGTACACCGTAAACTACAATTTTTTCTACAACATTTTTGCAATACCTATGCCAGTAACTAACGTTGTGCTTCTCTGGTCTCGCAGGGTAATATTACTGAAATTAGTTTTGGTAAGTTACCAGAAGTACTCAAGTAATAAACCTCGGTGCTTGCAGTAATATTACTTTTTACTTACTTCGCATTGGTAACTAACTAGAAACTTACTTTGTTATTGCTCTCAAAAAAGTAATATTGTTTCAAGTTTGCTGCAATGTTACTTTTTGCTTACTTTAAAGTTGCCTCTGTAGTAAGCACAAAGTAAGTTACTGAGTTATTACTAACGTGTTTTTACTTGCAGTAATATTACCCTACAATTCCTGAGTTGCTACAGAGGCAAATTTGAAGTAAGCAAGAACATTGTAGCAATGTTGAAATAATATTACTTTTTTAAAGAGCAATAACAAAGTAAGTTTCTATTTAGTTACAAATGTAAAGTAAATAAAAAGTAATATTACTGCAAGCAACGAGGTAACTTAATTGGTTACTTCTGGTAACCCACCACACTAATTGCAGAATATTACCCTGCAATCACTGAGTGAAATAAATAAAGAATGAGCTAACCTTTTCCCATTGCTTCTCCTCTCCATCACTCCATCATCTCTTCTTCTTTTCCAATTCGCACTCATCAGTCGACGGGCGATTCTAAAATCACTCAAATTTCGTCATTATTATCATTGTCCAACTTATGGTAAAGGCGTTTATGAAATACACAGAAATTGTGAAGCTAACTCGACTAGTGCTTGCCCAGTACTCGGGACCTTTCTGGCAAGCACGTTTTAACCGGAAACGCGCGAGCATAATTTCCGGAAGCACACATCGGAGACACGCATGAAAATTAGCTCGCGAGTGCTTACATTGTTTTCACATCGTAGCCATAGCGAATGTGAGAGGTTTGGGTTGATCGGCTAAATCAACAGGCGGAAACAATAGTGACTGACCTAAGTCTGCAAACGCGCGACCGATGATTGCGACTAAACATTTGAAATGCACTCTTTATCGCGACAAAAGGACTCGTAAAGACGAGTGCCTCGTTATAGCAACACTACACAGCAACAATAAGAATAGAGATATCAAATCAAATAAATAATGAGCGAACCTCGTTCATTCGTTCCTCCTCCTCCATCATCTTTTCTTCTCCCAACTCCCACTCGTCGGTCGACAGGAGCTCCTAAAACGACTCATATTTATTAGAGGTTTTAATTCGGTTCGATTCCTTTTCGAAAGACCGGTTCCTGCGGTCAATTTTCTCAAAATGACTGGATCCGACACCCTCCTTGTTCAAAATGATTCGGATCCGACACCCTCCCTTTTGAAAATGATCAGGATTCGACACCCACTTCTCCGGCATACATATATTTTGCATTTTAAAAAAAAAAGATTGTTTCTAAACTATATTATCAACAATTCTTCTTCATAAAACACGAAAGTATTGCAAATTTTATAGTTTACAAGAGAGATTCTACTCATCTTCATCATCTAAGTGTGCAATTATTCCATCACTTGTCTTCGAAACATCAGACAGGTCGACGGGTTCGTCGGTCATAGCAGTAATCTCTCGAAGAGAATTAGATACATCATTGAGGGAGCAGAGAAGTGTTGCTTCCAATAGCTGAGGCTTCATTCTGCTTTTCCTGTCATCCATAGTACTCTAGAATCGCCGATGGACGGTCTAGTAGCAAATGGTGGACGGACTAGTAGCCAAACTACTAGGACACGAGAAAACGGTGGTCGGACTAGTGGTCGGATGGACGGACTAGTAGTCAATGGTGATCGGACTACTCTAGAATCGCCGATGGACGGTCTAGTAGCAAATGGTGACCGGACTAGTAGACGGATGGTCGGACTAGTAGCAAATGGTGGACGGACTAGTAGTCGGATGGTCGGACTAGTAGCAAATGGTGGACGGACTAGTAGCCAAACTACTAGGACACGAGAAAACGGTGGTCGGACTAGTGGTCGGATGGACGGACTAGTAGTCAATGGTGGTCAATACAGTAGTCAATATCATTGTGCTATAATAAACCGTGAGTCACGGATCCCGGAGGAAGTACAAGAGAAAGGGGGGAGGGGTTAGTAGCAAATGGTGGACGGTCTAGTAGCAAGTGGTGGACGGTCTAGTAGCAAGTGGTGGACGGAATAGTAGCAAGTGCTGATCGGTTAGTAGCAAGTGCTGATCGGTTAGTAGCAAGTGCTGATCGGTTAGTAGCAAGTGCTGATCGGTTAGTGGGCGCCCACTAGCCGATCAGCACTTGCTACTAACCGACCACCATTTGCTACTAGTCCGTCCATCGGCGATTCTAGAGTAAGTCCAACATAAGAAAAAAGACGTTCGCTATCAGCAGACGATGCGGAGATACTGAGAGCTCCTCTTGCCAGCTTCGATAGATTCGGATAGATCAAACGGTAATTCTTCCAGACTTGCGAGGGGCATTTCTTTTTTTTCCTTCAGTATTCGTGATTTCAGATGAGCCAGAATCCTTTACGTCAGAATTTGTTTTAACTTGTTTTTAGCCCGTGTAATTGGCCTGTAAGATCGTAGAGTTGTTTCTACAAAAATAGTTCAACTTACCCCTCGCCAGAAGGAGCCTTCTTTTTCGTATTTCGACGACCAACCATCACAGATTGAGAGAAACAGTGAAAATGACAGTTCAAAGCAAACAAACATATGTAAAAGCGCTTATTCATTTATGATAGTGTCATTCGAGAAACAAAGGGGAGTCGAATCCTGACCCCCTCTTATTCTTGGATGTCGAATCCATTCTCTTTTTTCATTCTCGGGTGTCGGATCCAACCTCCCTATCATTCTGAGCGTGCGAGTCCCGAGGGTGTCGGGTAGCGTCACTTTTAAACCTCTAATATTTATTTATAGCGAGTTTTGAAGCATATCACAAAGTAACGAGACAGAATTGAGCTCAAACCGGGGGTCCGGGCAGGAGGGAATCCTTCAGCTTGTCGGACTCCTCCTTATCCTGGACGACAAGGGTAAACAGGAAGCGGCTGGTGTGGGCCTTGAACTTGATGTTCTCCTTGTTCTTCTTGATGGTGAGGGACTTGGCGTCCTTTCTGAGTCCTTGATATCCTGGATTTGGCGCCGCATTTTACAGGGAAATTTAATTAGAAGTCGAATATGGCACAACGCGCGAGACTTAAAAGGTTTCGGGCGTGTTCCCAACCACTTGCGGGACGTTCGTTAAATTGGAAAAGCTTCACAATAACGATTAGTGACAAGTATAAAGCAGAAAATCATAGAAGAAACGTGAACAACGCAAGTTGAAAGGAAAACAAAAAACCGCGCGAAATATGGCAAAATGCAATACGCACAATACACGCGGCACGCAAATACCGTAATACAACAATTACACCCATCAACACTTCACCAATCTTGATACAGTATACCACTTTTTAAAATCATTTTTTCTTAAATATACAATTTTTTTCTAATTTATTTTTTTCTTTCTTTATTGTTTTTAAGGATAGTACAATAACATACTGCAAAATCACTTGATTTAAAAATGTGTTTTGCTCCGCTGCCTGGTCCCTTTAAGAATAGGTGGTAAGAGTTGGTCTAGCAAGTGTGGTATAATTTGGTTTTAGTTTCGAAACAAAGATTGAGGAGCGGCGGTCGCCGGCTAGCAAGTGAGCGACTTTTCTAATGAATCTGCCTAGATTGCGGGTACTCTGAAAGGGACAATGTTACGAGCATAGAGCATGTTGAAGACAGCACTACCTTTACCTTTTGGTACAAAAATGAGGAATCATTGAAAATAGGAAAACTATTATTAACATACCTCATCTTTTGAGCAATTATAAATTTGTAGCAGCACAAGTTTGTCCACAGTATGAATAGGTTGAAAATAACCTCGAAAATGCCCACCGAAAAGAAAATTCTGAATAGACAAATTGCATTATGTGTGCTCAAAGATGTACTCATAATTTATGAATTGAAACATGAGATTATCGTAATTAAAGGGACCTGGTACTGCAAATGAAGAGAATTTCATATTAAAACGCGTTCTCTGTAAGACCGCAGTGAAATTTGAGGAATCCGGCACAACTCGTTCAAAGTGATCACCCAGGGCTCAAACTTTTTTCACACATAGCCTGAGGTGTAAATTAAATTTTAAAAGTGAAAAATTAATGAAATGTCAAAATTTGAAAAATCGATAATTTTTTTCCAAAAAAATTTTTTTTTTCAATTTTTTTCTTTTTCTATTGTGTTACATATCATTCGAAAGAGCATCAAAAGTTATATATAAATCAATAATTTCACAAGAATCGAAGCACTCTGAGCGAAAATAGGTTATTGTATCCGCAGAAATTTGACGTTTCTGTGAAACTTTATTTTTGATAAAATTGTTCCCATGATTTGCAAGCTTCTATTTGATATATATTATGTGTTTTTCATTGCTGAATATAAATATCATAATCTTATTACATATATCCTGCATAATGGTAGTGGCATCTTCTCCAAACCATGACCCCCCAGTTGTAAATTTAAAAAAAGAAATGCGTAAAACTTTTTCCCCCTGAACGTTAGCATCTTTTCATGCAAGCCATTCGAAAGAGCATCAAAAGTTATGTCTAGAACCATGATTTCAGGGGGATCAAACTACTAGGAGCGAAAATCGATAATCCCATTTGCAGAAATCAATTTATAAGGCTGGGCTTAATATTCACCTCTATTATCGTTCAATGTGATCGCCCGGGACTCAAATTTTTTTCTCATGCAGCCTAAGGTGTTAAGTAAATTTTAAAAGTAATTTGGACAAGAAAATTCAATTTTTTGAAAAATCGATAAAAAAATTTTTTTCAAAAAAATCAATTTTAATTTTTTTTATTTTCGTGCCGTGTCATATCTCATTCGAAAGAGCATAAAAAGTTATGTAAAAATCCACACTTTCATGCAGATTGGGATGCAATGAACAAAAATATGTGACTTCGAATAGTCTCAATTTGTGAAGACAGTGTTATCTATATTTTCGCTTGGACGTTACAAAACTTCACGAAATCATGGGATAATACATAACTTCTGATGCTCTTTCGAATGAGATATGAGACGACTCAAAAATAAAATAAAATTAAAATTGAATTTTTTGGAAAAAAATTTTTTTATCGATTTTTCAAAATTTGAATTTTGATGTCCAAATTACTTTAAAAATTTACTTAACACCTCAGGCTGCATGAGAAAATATTTTGAGTCCTGGGCGATCTCATTGAGCGATAATAGAGGTGAATATTAAGCCTAGCCATATAAATCGATTTCTGCGAATGGGATTATCGATTATCGCTCCTAGTAGTTTGATCCTCCTGAAATAATGGTTCTAGACATAACTTTTGATGATCTTTCGAATGGCGTGCATGAAAAGATCATATTGTTCCGGGGAAAAAAGTTTTACGCATTTCCTTTTTGAAATTGACAACTGGGTGGTCATGGTCTGGAGAAGATGCCACTACCATTATGCAGGATATATGTAATAAGATTATGATATTTATATTCAGCAATGAAAAACACATAATATATATAAAAATAGAAGCTTGCAAATCATGGGAACAATTTTATCAAAAATATAGTTTCTCAGAAACGGCAAATTTCTGCGGATACAATCACTTATTTCCGCTCAGAGTGCTTTGATACTCTTGAAATTATTGATTTATACATAACTTTTGATGCTCTTTCGAATGATATGTAACACAACAGAAAAAGAAAAAAATTGAAAAACAATTTTTTTTTGGAAAAAAATTATCGATTTTTCAAATTTTGACATTTCATTAATTTTTCACTTTTAAAATTTAATTTACACCTCAGGCTATGTGTGAAAAAGTTTGAGCCCTGGGCGATCACTTTGAAGGAGTTGTGCCACCCCATTCTTACAAATAACGCGTTTTAAAGAGAATTTTATTCCGATTCGAACGCAAAAAATCGCATATTTTTACGATTTTTTTTAAAAATTAGTTATGAATTTTCAAAGATCCCGTTTCAGGCCAGAATGACCGGGCGCTACTGTGTTTAGCGGCTAAACACAGTAGTGCCGGGTCATTTCAGCCAAAAATGACACCTTTGAAAATTCATAACTAATTTCAAAAAAATCGTAAAAATATGCGGTTTTTTGCATTCTAACGGGAAGAAAATTCTCTTTAATCTAAAATTCACTTCGTTTGCAGTACCAGGTCCCTTTAAGTAGTAAACTGTAATCGGAAATGTCAGTGAGAAAGAATCCTGACAATTAGGGTTCCGAAAGTGAAACGTTTCAGAATAGAGACACTACTTTAGTTATTGTCTCCCATTATGGGTGTCTCTCTTATATTGATACGTCTCCCGATTCCTAGGGTGTCTTTTCATTTACCCTTACCTTCGTCTTCCTTCATTTCCTTTTAACACATTATCACTTTTCTACATTTACAATTGTTCACTTACGATGGAAACTGATGAGGTCCACCCATCGTGAGGCGGTTGGGTGTCTACGAACCCACGGACGCACAATCAAACCGCGCTAGTACACGAGGCTTTCTAGTTGACCAAATCTATAGTTCCAGCTACTTACATTTTATGAATTCAACAAACCGATGGTTAATTTATCTGGATAAATTGTTTCAATTTTTCACCTATGTCTCGATTTTTAAAAATAAAACTTACACGTTCATGGTGGGAGTCTGGTCAGCAATGTGATATACTGGGACAGCGGAGGGATATACATATTGGATGACGATGAAAACATTGACGGAAAAGTTGCCGAGCATATTTACGGTCTGTAATGAAATTTCAACCCTATAAAAAGGGGTCATGATAGGAGAGTGTGTAAAAGTGATGGAGCACGTTTCGCGAGAAACTATCTTTCTCTCTAAACCCCATTTATGCGGGATTGACCTGCCGAAAGGCGTTGTCGGTTTTGTGTCGGAACACCCTCTTACAGACTCTTTCTTCTATCAAAATATTGACAGTATTGCCGATCATTTTTACCACGAAATGTTAATCTTACCAGTCTTTCTTTAAAAAAATAAATAATATTTTAAATGACCATGCCCCCTCCCCTCCCCAAACAACCGAATCGTCTGGAGACAACAGACCTCTGCCAACTACTATAACGACGATCAACGACACATATACGAAGCTAGTAACCTTTTGGCGGAATAAATAATTGTAAATTGTAAACCATACCTGGATGATCACTACTGCTATGATGTAACGTGGTCGTTGGAGGGTGTACGTAAGGAAAAAGAGAACGCAAGCAACGAACTGAGCTATTGCCAACAGCGCCTGAAAAAATTGGAAGGATTATCATTGATTCATTGATTCATTGATTCATTGATCCATTCATTTAAGTCAACAACACAATATTAACTGTCTAAGATTTTGCAAGAGTACAGGCAGTTGTTTGAGATGAACGAGCTAATTGGGATATCGGAATAGTCTCCAAGAGATTCCCGAAAATCCCATTTTCCTTATTTCTCTCCAAAGTTCTTTGTCAAGTTCGGTGGAAAAGTGTGCGAACCTGCACAACAAGTAGTACTACATCCGTGACAGTGAACCAAGTGTACAGAGCTGCCATCAATTGCAGGAAGACACACAGGATTGCTAGAATGCCGGAAGGTTTCTGAAACACCGAGGTTAAATATGGCTGGTAATAGACTATGCAAAAACAAATAAAAGATTCCGTCTACTTCAGTTGAGAAAAATGCATTATCGAGATTCTCAAACGCCTTTATGTGGTCAAGAGTTCGACCCCCCAGCGATCCACCCAAGGGGACGAAAAAATGTTGGTAGTGATTTGTAAATCAGAATCCAAACATGTCCCGAAAGGAGTACCCGATTCACGTGCACGCAACACTAAGATAGCCCAGCAACAAATCGATGATCATATCAAGACAGGTTCTGCTACGCATGCGTGGGGGTGACGAGAATGATTCATTCATTCGAAAAAGAATGTGCATTTAATATTTTATAAATTGTGTGCGCAGAATAAATTGAACCAACCTTAACGCCGCAGCACCAAACGAAAGGTCGGTAGAATCCCACTTCTCCCTGAAAAAAAGTGAAATTCAAAATGTTAAGCATGCTAAACTTCAAAGTCTATATAAAATTGTGTACACCTTACGTTTTTAGTAAAAAATCTCGTACATTACGTTCTGGAGTTGCCCAAAGTAAGAACAAACAAAGCAGCCTTCATTCTTGACCTATTTGTTCGAAATCTCTGCTCTCCCCAAATTTGATATTTTGATGTCATTCGCAGTTGTTAGTTTAACAACCGCGAATAACACTATCATTCACACATCACATTGCACATCATTCCCCAGGCCGGTCAACGTTACAGAAAGGGCATTGGAGTGAGAGAGCGTGTGAAATCGAGAGGGACTCTATCACTTTTCGATAGTCTCTCGCCCTGGCCCCTATCTGTAAGTTTGGAATCATGTAATTGTCCCAAATTTTCATAAGAGGATCAATTGCGAGAGAGGTTTCTGCTTCGTTATATTGTTAAATTGCTCTTGCCCCCTGCATATGAGAGACTATCTGAGTCGATTGAGATATCTATGAAACTTTTTATGTCCATTTTCGGTCTCTACGGCCAATGTGTACCTTAGGAGCAACTTTTTAGCATAGGTTAGTTTTTGATTGTACGGCCACGGTTGAGAAAATCTCAATCGACTCAGATATGCCAAAATGAGAAGTATAATATTTTAATGAAACCACTCCCGAAGCCGTCAATTACGACCGGGAATGGCATGACTGTCTGATAGAGTGCGAAACGTGAGACCACGCGCTCTTCATTTCACACACTCTCTCGACCGGTCGGTAGGTGAGAGAGTGTGCGAAATGAAGAGGCCGAGGTGCCGCATTTCGCACACTTCTGTCTGACGCTAATGGACCGAAACAGTCATGCCCATTGTAGTCGGAAACTATACAAACAATAGAACAATGCCATTGATATTGCTAACGACGGAAACGCTTTCAATTATATAGTTTGAAGCACAGCTAAAAAAAGGGGGCGGGTGGCTTTGAAAATTAGCTCTTTGAAACTTCACGATACAAAACAAAATTTCTAAACAAAATGACGAGGCTCACTTTCTTGCACAAGTTTAGTCCGCACATAACACAATTGCGTACATCTATCAATCACGTAATGATCTACCGATTGATGATAAACTTTTTAGAAAAACAATTTAAACGAAACAATACCTCCTTGACTAATTCGTTGCTCAACGAATTTCGCTTTTTCCCATCCGACTTTGTGTCTGCAACAGCTTTTCTCGAATAAATAAATGAAATAAACGAAATAATCCGATTTCCGACCTTCTCTAATAATGTCCATAAGCTTCGCTGCGGTTTGTTGAACTTTCGTGCGCCATTCATCGTTCACTCCGGTCTGCCATAATTCGCACTCTTCTCGCCATCTCTACAATAAAATAATTAATATGTAATTAATAAAATCGTTAATTAATATATCTTCTTAATAATATCAGAAATGTTCTCTTCGTGTGCAAAGTGCCTAGTTACAACGCACATGGTCGCTTGTCGATGCCAATTCCTCTGATAGATTTTCAATCGATACGATAACACTATCCATGGACGGTCGGTCGTGATGGTTTTCAGCCCAACATTGATTTAATAAAATAGGAAGTGACACGAGACCGGTGTCTACAGGAATTGGTAATTGTGCTTTTCTGTAATGTCGTCAAATTCTTCTTCTTGAAAACAACTAAGATTATCCTAAGTTAAAATTGTCGAGTTTTTTTGTTTCTTTTTGTTCAATAAACAAAAAATGACTATTCGGAAGCACTCACTTATTGCCTATTGCGTATACAAGTGCTACTGCTTCGATGCCGTCATACGGCCGTTTACCAGTCATCATCTCCCATAGAATAATGCCAAATGACCAAATGTCGATCTGCATTGAGAGAATAATGTTGTAGTATGTTCGCGACTAGGGTGGCCTAAACCGGGAATATCCCGGGTCAGAATTGGACCGTGAGTACCCGTTTGTTCCCGGTACCCGCGGTACTTGAATTAGGAAGAAAATAGAGAGAAATGTTGGAAAATAGTACCTTCTGATGTCTTAATCGCCAAAATTGTAAATGCTCTCATGTTTATAATCAATATTATAAAGGAATTGGATATAATCGGTGAATTTTTTTTGAAGAGTCAGAAAAATTACCGCTGGGATAAAAAAGCTAGAGCTTTCCAGTACCCGCGGGTACAACGAAAAACGGAGTAGAATACTTTATATTTTGTTGCCATTTCAGGGGATTCAAGAAACTCCCATTTTTGCTTTTCTTTGATTCAACATAGTTAGACAGCTTGCACTTTGCAAATTCGGAGAATCAGTACCCACGGGTACTTTTTGGACCCGCAGGTACATTTTGTTCCCGCGGGTACCGGGTACAAACGGGTACTCACTCTCGCTTTTCCAGCTGTTCCCGGGAGCAGCCTGTACCCGGGTACTTGAAAATCCGACCCGGTTTAGGCCACCCTATTCGCTACTGTATTTCCACCAATGTTTTCATGGCGTCGATAATGTCTATTTTTTTCCTCTACTTCTCATCGATGAGCGGCGATTATCAAAGTATACCTTCTCGGAGCAGTTTTCCCCTCGAATAAGCTCTGGCGCCATGTAAGGCCGTGTGCCGATGAATGTGAAAAGTGTGCTGAAAACGGCCATACTGAAATAGTCAATGTGCTCCAGTCACCTTTTATCGTGAAAATCGCGAGACACTCCAAAATCGCAAAGTTTGGCAATGCCACGTGGATCAATAAGCACACTGCAAAGACCATTATTAGACTAATTTCACGCATATCATTGGTTTTAAAACACCGATTAAAAATACTTTTCCGGTTTAAGATCACGATGGAGCGTCTGATTCTGATGCAAATAGTTGACGCCCGAGGCAATTTGTATCGCGTGATTGGAAATAGCAGATTTTTCTGAATAAAACGAATTATATTTGTAGAGGAAAAGCGAAATTGTTACCTAGTGGATTGGCCGATAGGAGCGACCGTAGTGTAGAGCTACAGTATTCCAACAGAAGCGATTTCCGACCGTTGAATTTAACGAGACCTCTGAGAAATAAAAATATTTTAAAAGATACATTGAATTTTCAAGATTGTTTGTCATTCAGAAAGACGGAACACGTAATTGAAAAAAAGTTGAGAGGTAAAAATACTCACATAAATTTGACGATATTCACATGCTCAAGTTTGCGAAGCATCACCAATTCAGAATTCGAACAGTCGGCGCCGTATGATTTTAACGCAAATTTCTGGTTAATTCCACCAATTTCCAAGTCACAAGAGTACACAACCGCCTAAAAAACTAAAAATCGTTCCATCGTCCAGTGTAATCACCAAAAAAAGGTGTTTACTCTCACATTAGCACACTCTCTCGCTCCTGACCCATTTCTGGAGGATGAACCATATGCAATACCTCACCTGCCCGCCTTCTCCGATTTGCTCAAATACAGTTCCTTGCGGAATTTTGATCAATTCTTCCACGTGCGTGTCAAATTGCAATTCAGAATCACTATCCGTTTTGCATTTTTGGATCTGGATTTTCGAGTGCGACAATATTCCCGAATATTAATTTTAAGGCGAATAAATATATGAAGGAGTAAAAAATAAAACAATTGAAATTATTAAAAAAAACACCTTACATTTTTTCGTTTGCTCATTCGTAAAATTTGCTCGGAAAAATTTACGACGCGATGGACGTCATCAGCAGTAATGGTAATATCCGTAAATTCAAATCTCGAGTCAGTAACTTCCTTTATCCTGCGAATATATTGTATACGGTGCGTATATTTACCAGGAGGGTCGTTCTACAAGGCTTCCTTTCTCAGAGAAAGATTGTCAAACGACATCTTTCTACACACTCTCTCGTTTGCTTCCAGAAACTAAACCGTGAGGAACGAGGATGTTGGAGAATTGTTCTGTGAGGAAATAATCCTTGCAGAGGCCCTCTCGTGGAAATTTTGCGCTTCGTGAGCAAAAGAATCTCGGAGTTCGCTTGGCTGAGAAGCGAACGATAATACGATGTGTAGAAATTAATTACGAAATATCCTCAAAATTATTTTTTTTAAGAAAAAAACGAGAAAGAATTCACGAAGAATCGATCGATCGATCAGTGATTAGCTATGTTTTGTACTGCAAAATGCGGGACGCTGTTCACTGGCAAGAGCGTCCCTGTTTCAGAGGGTAGCTCTTCTCGTAACGAAAATGGAGCACAGGTATGACTCCCGAATGAAAAATATTTCGTGAAAAAAACATTACTTTGGGATTGGACGACTTACCGCGGCACAAGAGATCTGAGTCTTTTGTAGCTGCAAATGTGTACCCATAAGATCGCGCTGCTCGGGATAGCTGTGAGTAATAATTGTAAAACCCTGAAAACACATTATTGATGCCCACATTTAATTTTTTTTCAATATTATAATTTTTTGCATAAATTATGCATAATATAACTAGACGTAAAATAATTAGTTATGGACACTCACGCCATGTAGAATCCAACTTTTCCAATGAAAATTTGGTACAATGCCTCTTCGAAGTAGAAGGTCACATCCAAAACCTTGGAAATTTAATAATTATTTTCTGAGCGTTTTTTGCTAAGGTTATCTCTTACGCTTAATGAAGGATTTTTGCAGCGAAATATTTTTAAAAAATCCTACTCAATTAGAAAAAGAATGGAAAAGAAAATATCGCAAAAGAAAATTTGTAATGATCCTTTATAATTCGTCGAAACGAACCTGGTTTACCAAAAGCGGAATCATGAGAGTTGGCGCCTTTATCCCACAAGCAATAAAAGCTAGCACGCAGGCAACTGTAGCAAGAACCGTTAAGACTGCCTGAATAAAATATATTTAATAACCCAGATTCAATTGGAATAACCCTATTTTCAACAACTTATGGCACTGCGAAGTCGCATTTTTAAAGTAACATTTTGACAAAACGAGAATATCAGTGCAGTCGCTTAATAAGTGCCCACGTCATGCGCATCAATTTTGAACTATGTCTAAAATTAGACATAGTTCAAAATTGAACAAAAAACAGAAATTCTCTCATTTCGAGCGCTTTCTACGTGACGGCACTGATATAACGCCACACTCGTAAGGATCGAACAATCGGCGGAACAGAATTTTCCCCAAAACAATGCAAACAGAACATTGCAAGAAGGAGTTCGTGAAAAACCATGTGTCTGCTACAATTTTTCCTGGTCCTTTCGAGTACGACGTTAGTTTTCGGAGGAAAGTTAAAACTTGTAAAAAAATACGAACCATGACAATGGGGTGAGGCAGATTGTTCGGAAAATTACGTTGATGCCATGAATCGATTGTGAAAACCAAGAGGAAGGCCACGGATATTGAGTCCAAAATTCGAGACACGATCTAATTTGTAAATAAAATAAAATAAAATATTAAATATATTGCACGTTTCATTGTGTAAAAAATATGAAGTGCTTTTTAAATAAAGACCTCAAATATCATAACATTTTCATGAAGTAAACGCTAGATATCCCGCTCCATGCTGAAGGTATGTTACATTTAGTGTTAGTATTAAAAAAGGAATTACGATTATTATGAAAAATTTATTTTAGAAAAGGCAATCACTGTGATCCCGCAGCGACAATGGTGGACATTCATGCATGCAATAACAGTCTTGCGCGGATCGATGTCGGCAAATATGGTTATATTTAAAGACCTGACGTTCGTATAAATTTGAAAATGAGAAAATTTGAATGCAAAAAATACGAAAATACATAAACTCGAAAGCAAAAACCAATTATGTGCTATGGCCACAATATTCGGGAAGTGATAGAGCGCGAAATATGAGACCACAGTCTCTTAATTTCGTACACTCTCTCATCTATCGACCGGCGGTCTAGAGAATAAAGAGGCCGTGGTCGCGCATTTCGCTCTTTATTTTGTCATCGATAGAGAAGACAATGGGTGAGATATTCAGTAAGAATTTGCGCAAAGAAGAAACAATCCCGCTCGCACACACACACATCGCATGATTCCAAACCGACAGACCAGGGATACGGTGAGATAGTGAGCAAAAGTGAGAGAGTACCTCTCGATTTCACACTTTTTCTCACTCCAAAGGCCTTTCTGTAAGGTTGACCGGTCGGTGGAATAATGTGACTTAGTCTCTCTCGCGCCTGACCAACGTCGAACCATGTGCAAAGGCACAAGCAAGCCGTCTGGAAAAAGGGCACTGCTTCTTCCTCCCTTTGTATGCGAATGTTTGCTTTTCTTATCGCTTATCGATATACCAAGCGCAGAAATGAATTGCCGGTTGATAAGCATGTGTAGAAAATCAGGAGAACGAACAATGAAAACCGGCCGAATATTTCCATAAATTATGCCTCGATCTTTCATTTTTTTTCTTCTCCCTCTCACTCTCTGCATGTGGATGGGGGGGGGTGGAACGGTCGACTGGTGGATGGGTGCCCCGGCGGCCAGTGCTGGCAGGAGACGAGAGAGAGAGAGAGAGAGAGAGAGAGAGAGAGAAATAGAGTGCAGGAGGCGTTGCATGGCGCCCAGAATAAGCCGAATTCCACTGACAATGAGAAGATGCAGCAAGATGCGGAAAGTGCAGCGTTGTCCGCTTAATAGTTCACCCAAATAAGCCACACTCCGATAATTACCACCGAATTAATATTTAAAAAAGGTTAAGTTGTCGCTAATTACTAATTCATTGAGACACGTGCATATCTTTTCATAGAAACAAAAACAACAAAAACAACCAAACAACCAACCTTCCTTAGTTATGAAATGCAGTTGCCGTCCCTACATTCTGTATTGTTCTTAGCCACGGAGAAAATAAAACGATAATTTATCCGATAAATACTCGACAACAAAAACAAGTATGCAAATATTGTGTATAATACTCCTTAAATCTGTGCATTGTTTATATGACGCAAAGACACCCTAAAGAATGAGTTCGTTAGGCCGATTCATTTACATTTCCTGATTGACGAAATTACGCTTGCTGGCATCTGCCACACAGAGAATGAATTTACTAAGATGAGACACCGAGTATATGATATACTCAATATTGAGTATATACTCAATAGTGCGTCGAGAGAGCGTGCGAAAACGAGAGATTTGTAAGTATATCATATACTCAGTGTCCCATCTCAGTAAAGAATATACTCAATAGTAAGTATATTCATTCTGGGTGCATTAGATTGCGCGCCCTCTGAAAAGGACAATGTTAACAGCATACTATTAATTGCAAAAGATGCTGGAAAAAGGGAATACGTTTTGGTACAAAAATGAATAATTATTGAAAATTTGCTAATTATTACTCACATACCTCGTCGTTTTAGCAACAAGCAGTTTGTCCACAGTATGAATAGGTTGAAAATTACTTCGAAAATGCCCACGCAAACGAAAACTCTGAGGAGGCAAAATGTACTATGTGCGGTCAAAGATGTGTTATTGAGCAATAGATAAACGAGAGTATCTTTAGTGGAAAAAAAATTGTAATCGGAAATGTCGGGCAAAATCGAGGACCGGGCCAGAATTGGACTGTGAGTACTAGGGTTGCCCGTTCGGCGTCGGTTTCGGTAATACGGCGTCTCTTTTCTCTAGTTCTCTCTCCCTTATCGGCCGTATTACCGATCTCTCGCTGATAGGGTCGTAATACGAAAACCAAACTTGCATCCCTAGTGAGTACCCGTTTGTTTCCGATACTTGCGGGAAATTTGTGTGCCCGCGGGTACCAGACGAAAATAGAGTGAAATATAGGAAAATTGTACCTTCTGATTACTCAAAAGCGAAAGTCATATAATATTTCACAATTATGAAAAAAATGGATATAATTGACGCCATTATTATTAAAAAGGGCAGACAAATAAATGCAGGGATAAAATACACTAGAGACTTCCAGTGCCTGTGACGGATGCAAAGAAGAACAGGGAACAATTAATTTTTAAAAAAATTATTCGATTCAACGTAGTGGTGTACTTAAAGAAGGAGTATCACGAATCTCCTGCTCCATCATTCCTCATCTCATATGTTTCAATGGCGCGGTCGCTTTCTCCTCATTCCCCTTATCCCTCCCTATCATTTTTTGAATTCCTGCATTCAGGGTCAGTTTGGCACAGAGCCAAACGCGAATAACTTTGTTCAAACTTATCGGCTGAACATGCGGTTTGCGGGGCTCTTATCTGGAAACCGATTACCATAACCCGACAGTGAGAACTCAGTTGACCAAAAGTTCGTGGGACACCACCTTTAACAAATATAGAAAGTAGGGTTCACCTTTTCAGGCGGTGTATATATATATATATATATATATATATCAACCGCCCCGAATCAACAAAATGAGAGCGACTGAGGGAATATAATGGGGTTTCAGGTGACACAAAACATATTTCCAAAATACCATTCACCTGATCAGGTTGATCTCACCGCTAAGAAGAACAATCAGGTGAAATCGCACAAAACAGGGAACCCTATTAGAAAGTCAGTACCCGCGGGAACCAGGAACAAACGGGTACTCGCTCTCGCTTTCCCAGCTGTTCCGGGGAACAGCCTGTACCCGGGTACATCAAAATCGGGGAGAGGGGGGGTGACATTTCGGCAACCGACATCTCGGCAAAGGCATTTTGGTTTCATTCGATTACTGGCCACTTCCCCTTTCCATACACAAGTTGATCTTTGATCTTTGCCAACTCGACGGCATTTCGGCAACGGGGCAACATGTTCTCTTTCCCACGCTCTCTGCCAAATGTAAAAGAAAATCACATTTTCATGATGGAAGTGTAGTAAACGCCGTAGAGATGATAGAAATCGGGGACGAATACATATTGGACGCCAATGAAGACATTGACGGAAAAGTTCGCGAGCCCATTCACGGTCTGAAATTACAGAAGGGCAAATACTAATCTACGAAAAGGGGTCAGGATGAGAGAGAGCCCCTATCTATATTCTCCGCTCTCTCGTTCTAAACCCCTTTTATGCACGTTGCTCACATCCTCTGAAAGTTTCTCCTTTTTTGAGCTCCCAAGTTGACCGTATTGACGACCTTTCTACACAGCGTTTTTTTAAATACGCTGAATATATTTGTCAACATACCTGAATGACCGCGACTAGAATCATATAAAGTGGCTTTTGAAAGCTGTAGGTAAGGAAAAAGAGTCCGCAAGCGACGATCTGAACAAATGCCATTCCCGCCTGAAAATTGGATGATTTGTCATTCATTCCCTTACAAAACATCAAACATTGATAAATGAATACATGTGGGAAATGTTACATGAATGCCATTTTATTTTTTAAAACATGCCGATCATAAATCTAGCATCTATCTATCTATATAAGACCTTTCTACGTCGCCAGAGCTCCATTCGATTACCGCGTGACACCCGAATAGTGTATTGATTACTGGCTAATAAGCTAAACTAGCACATTCATTCAAATATTTCAGCAACATAAAAAACACACAGAAAGAAGTCTTATATGACGATGTCCATGTAAGGATCAACAAGGGCTCAACATAGGTCTGGAACAGGTCAAAAATTGAAATGGCTAAAAATTTGCTCCTAGGGGTAACTTTCGACGCTGAAAACGCTGGCGCCATCGATTTCGCAATAGGGCGCTGAGTTCTTTTGACGGAAACAGTTTTTTCGAGTAAAACTCGCTTCAGAGTTCTCGGACAGGGGCAAAGTTAAAATTTCCCAGACCATAATTTGACGCTCTATCTTCTGGTAAAACCTACATGACACGATTCTAGTGTGTGTGTGTGTGTGTGTTTGTGCGACAATTATTTGAAGCAATGTAAAAACAACTCAGTGGGTCAACAAAAGTATCAGAATGGTCAGAAAAATATTCTCTATAATCTGATAACGGGTTCGCTTGAGATATGTAGCCCACAGGCGTCCTATTGCGAAATCGATGGCACCACGTTTTCAGCGTCGAAAGTTACCCCTAAAGTAAGTTTTGAGCCATTTCGATTTTTGACCTGTTACAGACCCTTGTTGATCCTAGCCCAAACAGCGCCATATACGGCCGTTGCAATAGACTCGTGAGGCTGAGAGCGAAGGAAAAAAAGTTGCCACGGAACCACGAAGTAGTGTACTTCGTGGCTCCTGGCAACTTTTTTTTCAATTACTCTCAGTCTCACGACCCTTTCTTATCGGAAACACAGGATACGAGTTTTGATATCCCTGGCGTGTTTGAACACGTTTCTGACATAGCAAAACACTTTTCCTCTGATCCCCTACGCTCTACTTATCATTTGGAAACTTTTCAAAATTTTGGATTTTTCATATTAAAACTCGGCAAAACAGGAGCAAACGTGTTTCACGATGTTCAAAAAACGTGTTATGACCACTTCTGGCACTTGCTAAAAATGCGGCATAATGTTTGCCGCGGCGGGGGTCGAACCTGAGGGTCTCGGATTCAAAGTCTGGCGCGTTATCCACTTGGCCATGAAATTTGCTCTTTTTGGTATTTAAATTTTGAGAAGTTTTCAGATAAGTTATCATATGCAAACGGTTCTGAGAAGATTGCGCGATTTTGAAGCGATTTATGGGAAAATTGGAAAAAATGTGCGTTACGCTGCAACAAAAAACAACGCACAGACAGACAGACAGACAGACAAACAGACATTTGATTTATTTCCTAATAAGAGGAGGAATTATGAAAAGAATAAATGGGTTACCGGAAGTCCATGAGATCAATGAATATCCGTGTTTTTTTGTTTCTTTCTATCGAAGTTCTTGCGCAATTTTGCCCGATAAGTGTTCAAACCTGCACGAAAACGAATACTTCAGCCGGGACGGTGAACCAAGTGTAGAGAGCTGCAATCGCTTGCACGAATATGCACAAGAATGCCAGAGTGCCGGAAGGTTTCTGAAATATCGATCATCGATTACGGCGAATCAACAAATTCTTGACTCCCTTTGAGCCAGTTGTTTGTTCATTTACTATCGTGGTCCGAGTTCACAATGCACATTTGTGAAAATTGTGAACAACTGAAAGCAATTTTCACACTCGATTTGCTCGAAACTCAGCCATTTCGGCTATTTTTTCTTCTTTTCATTGTTTTTTCTCGAGTGTTTGCGAGCATTTAGGAAAAAAGGATAGTCAAAATGTTAAGTTTTGAGAAAATTGACTGCTGGGAAGACCTTGCGGCGCCAGACAAAACCGTTGACCGGGGAATTGAGAAAGAGTACGGTGGATGGGAAGAACCGAGGGCTGAGAAGAAGAAACAAGGTTGAAGAGAAGATTTAGTGAGAGGAGAGGACGAGAGAGCGTGCAAATGGGAGAGAGTTGAGAGATAGAGAAAAGGAAAGAGGTATGACTCGTCTCCCTCCGGGGTCAACTCTCTTCCCTTTTCTGTTTTGCCCGTCCGTTCTTCCCATCCACCGTACTCTTTCTCAATTCCCCGGTTAACGGTTTTGTCTGGCGCTGCAAGGTCTTCCCAGCAGTCAATTTCCTCAAAACTTAACATTTTGACTAACCTTTTTTTTCCTAAATGCTCGCAAACACTCGAGAAAAACAATGAAAAGAAGAAAAAATAGCCGAAATGGCTGAATTTCGCGCAAATCGAGTGTGAAAATTGCTCTCAGTTGTTTACATTTTTCACAAATGTGCATTGTGAACTCGGACCACGAGATCTGCAATATTTTCTGAAATTACGCAACTCGTATTGCACAGCGAGATGTAATACAATGCCTCTCAAGTCTTAGAGTGTTTTATTTACACTTTTGCCCATTTCTTGTAATCGTGCTGTTCAAAAGACGATCATTCTATTCAATCTTGGGAAAACGTAGTTTAAACAAATCATCAGCGTAAACGAATAAATAAAATAAAACCAACCGTAACGCCGCAGCACCAGAGAAAAGGCCGGTAGAAGCCCACTTCTCCCTGAAACATTATTAAATTAAAAATGGGGACCGAGTTAAATTTCATTGTGCACTTGCATTTTATTTAGATTTCAGAATAATAGTATATTTATTAAAAAAAGGTAAAGACATCCCCTTATCTAGGCACCAAGTCCTGAGGGAGACACTGTTAAGGCCAGCGCATAATAGGCCAGTTCAACCCGGAGGGCCTAATCTCTTCTTCGGATCTAGTTACCTTCGTGGTGGCTCCACTACCAATCTTTACTCATTCGAGCGCCTTGGTGAGGCGGTGGCGGTATGCACAAAAAAAGCATGCATGCATGCATTATGCAGATAATGCCGACCAAATGGTCTCGAGACATGTTTGGTCCTTATATTATCACTATTACTTACACTACCACAGGCAATTACTTCGAAATGGAAAAAACTGATATGGACTGATTTATTAAACTTATTTTTAATGGAACACTACCTCTTTTTCGGCGTCATAAAATACTTTATTGACTTGCGCATCCGATATTGATTCTGTGAAAATTTTTAAAAATGAATATATATAATGGAGGTATACATTTATGCGTGTTTAGAGGAAACGCGGAAAGAGAAAAAGAATATAACATAACGAAGCAAGAGCATGAAAGGTTGGGGGTCGTAATTTTACCTCTTGTCATCTCCATAAGCTTCGCTGCAGTTTGCTCAACTTTCGTACGCCAATCGTCGTTCACCGCGTTCTGCCATAATTCGCACTCTTTCAGCCACCTCTGCAATTTGTAAAACATAAGATGGATGTCGGTTTGTTGTACAAACACACTTCTACCAAATTGCTATAAATAACAATTAATTATTGTAATAAATAACGATTAATTATTGTAATAAATAACGATTAATTATTGTAATCGATGCCAGCTCCTCTGTTAGATTTTCAATCGATACAATCACACTCTCCATGGACGGTCGGTCGTGATGGTTCTCAGCCCAACATCGATTGAGAAGAATGGAAAGAGACTCGAGACCAGTCTCATAGGGAATGGGAAGAGGCGCTTTTCTGAATGGCGCGCATTAATGTGATTTTATTTTTGGATACAAACCTAACATTTTCTTTTTTTCTGAAGTTGCGACATAAATTGTTTGTTTCTTTAAATAAATATTAGGATGCACTCACTTGTTTCCTATTGCGTATACAATTACTATCGCTTCGATGCCCTCGTACGGACGTTTGCCTGTCATCATCTCCCATAGAATAATTCCGAATGACCAAACATCGATCTGATTTTTTTACGGATAATCGTACAGTTTCATGTTCTCTCCTGTATTACATCAGTCTTTTTAGATGTATATGAGACGAATCGCGAGAGAATCGACCACCAGAGCCCCCTTGGAGGAAATAGAAATTCATGGTCTTCAAAATGGACGGAAAAATTAATTTAGGTATTAAAACGCGTTCTCCATAACAGCGCAGTGGGGAATGGCACAGGGACTCAAAATGGTCGTAGGAAGTTCATACTTGGTGGTTAGAGTCCCTAGGGGTGGGATACACTTCAGCCAAAAAATTGACCCCAATTATCGATTTTTGACCTACCAAAATCGAAATTTTCATCATGACATTTCACACCCATGTTACATACCATTCGATAGAGCATCAAAAGTTATGTAAGAATCTATGTTTTGATGAAGTTTGGATAATATGTGTTAGAGAAAAAGCTAATAAATCGATATTTTTGAAAATCGGACGGATTCCACAATTCCTTACCCTATTTTCCCATGATTTGCGGGTCCTGAAAAATTGGCACAATATGTAAAAATGGATGACGAATCCAATAAAAATTATCCCGAATTTCATCTCGGTGCCAGCCATAGTGATAATGAGCAAATACTACCACCCGATCGGGCACATTCACATCGAAGGTTCGAATCCGCTTGCCTACATGAAATTTTTGCCGATTTTTTTCAGTCACCAAATGATGTTTTCCTTAATCCCAATCATCTTTGAACCATATTCTGATGCATTTGGAATAGTATCACTATGAGCTTTATTCATTAAATATTGTTCTATAACAACTATACACAACATTTACAATCAACGAATTTGCTCAATGTTCATGCTCCAATCATTGCATAAGTCCACCTATGCGACATGCCTACCAACTGTTTTCTGGTAGGCACATCATGACCATGACCTTCATGGCCAAAATAGATATGTTAGAGTATCGATTGGTCACCCAACCTCTAGTGGGATGGTACAGTATGATCTGTTGTTATCCAAAATTGATATTCAGGGTTACTGTGGTAGCATCCGCATTCATTAATGTGGGTGATTCGATGGGATATTGCTCGAAAGGTATACTATGCCTCGGCTACCGCATCCCTTGATGCTGTAGCGATGCTTAAAGAAAGCCTCCCAAGAGTCCAACGTTTCCTGATTAAAACCATTACAATATACCGGAACACGAAAATTCAGCACGCACACTCGGAATATGAGCAATTTCTAATTGTTCCTTTACGAAAACTATTATATTTTTATGAAATCCGACATTATCCACATGGGGAAACACGGGTTGTTGTCAACGTTGATTTTACTTTGATTGCAAGATATTCCCCGTGTCCTACCACGCGTTGCCTGTCGATTATTGGCTCTTTTTTAGCCATTTGATCGACAATATATCGATTTATAGATTACGGTAGATTTTCGGTTGTGTTGCAATGTGGTCGGGTTACCGTTCCCCACATCACTGCGTTAGCAGTCTATGTGACCAAAAACTCGTGGGATGCCTTCTTCAAAGAACCCGATTTTACGATGTCGTGTCAAAGATATATTTTTCTCTAAAAATATAAATTCCTAGCACGTTAATGTGCAACATTGAGAGCACAGGATAAATCTGTATCTGTATCTGTAAATTGGTGGTCCCACATCGAAAGCTACTGTTGCTCTGGGTACACACATGAATGCGGATACCACCACTGAATATCATTTTTGGATAACAACAGATCATACTGTACCATCCCACTAGAGGTTGGGTTGACCAATCGATACTCTAACATATCTATTTTGGCCGTGAAGGTCATGGTCACGATGTGCCTACCAGAAAACAGTTGGTAGGCACGTCGCATAGGTGGACTTATGCAATGATTGGAGCATGAACATTGAGCAAATTCGTTGATTGTAAATGTTGTGTATAGTTGTTAGAACAATATTTAATGAATAAAGCCCATAGTGATACTATTCCAAATGCATCAGAATATGGTTCAAAGATGATTGGGATTAAGGAAAACATCATTTGGTGACCGAAAAAAATCGGCAAAAATTTCATGTAGGCAAGCGGATTCGAACCTTCGATGTGAATGTGCCCGATCGGGTGGTAGTATTTGCTCATTATCACTATGGCTGGCACCGAGATGAAATTCGGGATAATTTTTATTGGATTCGTCATCCATTTTTACATATTGTACCAATTTTTCAGGACCTGCAAATCATGGGAAAATAGGGAAAGAAATTGTGGAATCCGTCCGATTTTCAAAAATATCGATTTATTAGCTTTTTCTCTAACACATATTATCCAAATCAAAACATAGATTCTTACATAACTTTTGATGCTCTATCGAATGGTATGTAACATGGGTGTGAAATGTCACGATGAAAATTTCGATTTTGGTAGGTCAAAAATCGATTATTGGGGTCAATTTTTTGGCTGAAGTGTATTCCACCCCTAGGGACTGTAACCACCAAGTATGAACTTCCTACGACCATTTTGAGTCCCTGTGCCATCCCTCCGTCACGGGCACTGCGCTGTTATGGAGAACGCGTTTTAAAAAGCAAGGCGGTTCCAACTGCGTTTACCGTTTATCGATAAAAAATTTTGTTCACGAGCTGCAAAGCCTCAAACATGACGAAATAGAGAAAACACCGAAAACCACACCTCACGAAATTGATCATATCTCGCTTCAAAATTGAGATAGAAAATTTTTCAAAAAAAAAGAATTGAAGAGGAATAGATTCTCTGAAATTTTTCCATTAGGTCAACTCTAACTCTAAGTGTGAAACCCGAATCAGCCTGGTCGGTCATCGGCAAAATGGCCATAACTCGAACAAAACGAAAAACTATTTTTTTGGTTATGTGCAAGTTGTAGGTCATATATGATGGTATTTGGACCCCACGTATTAGATTTTTCAAGAAATGTATAAAAAAAGCGCACTCGATTTAGTGGAGGGCTGTCGTAGTGACCTACCTAAAAATGATCTTTTCTGCTCTCCAAAAAAAATATTGTAAAAATAAACTACAAACACTTTCTGGTTGCTCATTCGCCTCAGAAATATTGCACTTAGCAGAAACACGAATGTGACGGGCAATATTTCAAATATCATAAAACAAGGTTTTTTCATGTTTCAGACCTGTCTATATAACTCGAAAATTACGAAACGTTTGCTAAAATGCCCCTCTATTGTTACCACGCAAAGCGGGGCCTTATTTCGGGACATAATGAATTTTGAAACCTAAATTTGGCAGGTTACTGTAATATGAACAGTTCAAGGTGTCTGTGTATGTGTGACGTATAGGAATGTTTGTCTAGTGGTACTGAACAACTTTCCTTTTGAGTGCGAATGATTATCTTCACGTTGGAGCGAGCCACAGGTTTCAGAAAGTGCAACAATAATGGTCAGCCGCGCGCTCTCGTTTCTCTAGCACTCTCCTCATTTCTCACACTCTCTCGCCAGTTCGATGCCCAACGAGTGCAAAAATCTTTTGCAAAATAGTAATTACTAGCAATATTGCACGTAAAGGTAAATTTCGCGGTATTTACAGTAACCTGCCAAATTTAGGTTTCAAAATTCATTATGTCCCGAAATAAGGCCCCGCTTTGCGTGGTAACAATAGAGGGGCATTATAGCATCCGTTTCGTAATTTTCGAGTTATATAGACAGGTCTGAAACATGAAAAAACCATGTTTTATGATATTTGAAATATTGCCCGTCACATTCGTGTTTCTGCTAAGTGCAACATTTCTGAGGCAAATGAGCAACCTGTAAGTGTTTGTAGTTTATTTTTACAATTTTTTTTAGAAAATTAGGTAAAATGGAGAGCAGAAAAGATCATTTTTAGGTAGGTCACTACGACAGCCCTCCACAAAATCGAGTGCGCTTTTTTTTACACATTTCTTGAAAAATCTAATACGTGGGGTCCAAATACCATCATATATGACCTTCAACTTGCACATAACCAAAAAAATAGTTTTTCGTTATGTTCGAGTTATGGCCATTTTGCAGATGACCGACCAGGCTGATTCGGGTTTCACACTTAGAGTTATGACGTAATGGAAAATTTTTCAGAGAATCTATTCCTCTTCAATTCCTTTTTTTGAAAAAGTTTCTATCTCAATTTTGAAGCGAGATATGATCAATTTCGTGAGGTGTGGTTTTCGGTGTTTTCTCTATTTCGTCATGTTTGAGGCTTTGCAGCTCGTGAACAAAATTTTTTATCGATAAACGGTAAACGCAGTTGGAACCGCCTTGCTTTTTAATACCTAAATTAATTTTTCCGTCCATTTTGAAGACCATGAATTTCTATTTCCTCTCCCAGGTCGATTATCTCGCGATTCGTCTCATATGATGTCTCTCTGTTATTCATCAATGAGTAATTTCAAAAAGTGTACCTTCTCGGAGCATTTTTCGCCTCGTATAAGCTCTGGCGCCATGTATGTGCCGAGTGCCGATGAATGTAAAAAGCGTGCTGAAATGCTTTGGACGAGAAGGTCCTTGTACTCCAATCACCTGTTATCGTGAAAATCGCGAGACACTCCAAAATCGCAAAGTTTGGCAATGCCTTCTGAATCAATCAGCACGCTGAAAATATAGTATCAGCATACTAACTTGGGCTGCTCGTATTGTATCGTATTTTCAAATTATGTCGATAGAAGTCAGGTTTAGAAGGTATACTTTTCCGGCTTCAGGTCACGATGAATCGTCTGATTCTGATGCAAATAGTTGATGCCCGAGGCAATTTGCATCGCGTGAGAAGCGAGAATTGACTTTTCTGAATATACAAAGTTTATTTTGAGAACAGAAGGACACGTTGTACCAAGCGGATAGGTCGATAGGAGCGACCGTAGTGTGGAGCTACAGTACTCTAACACGAGCGATTTCCGACCATTAAATATGACGATTCCTCTGAGAAAGATAGAGAATTTTGAGGGAATTTTAGGTATCTTAGGAATCAAGATGATAATCATACAGAAAGGCGTAATACCTGATTGAAAGTGTGCCGGGTTTAACAGTTCAGCAGGAGGAATACTCACATAAACTTGACGATATTCGCATGCTCAAGTTTACGAAGCATCACTAATTCAGCATCGGAATAGTCGGCGCCGTATTATTTCAAAGCAAATTTCTGCTTTATTCCATCGATTTCCAAGTTAGAAGAGTACACAACTGCCTGAAATGCAATAAATCATGGCTCAACACACATCATTCCATCGCCCAGACCAATCTCCAGAAGCAGCTCAGGGAGACGCGTTACAGTGTGTGCTGTTTTCTCTCACTTTCACACGCTCTCTCGCTGCTGACCTCTTTCCGGAGGTTGAATCATATGAAAAGTATCTCACCTGTCCGCCTTCTCCGATTTGCTCGAACATGGTTCCTTTGGGAATTTTGATCAATTCTTCCACGTGCGTGTCAAATTGCAATTCAGAATTACTCAAACATGAATCCGTGGTGCATTGCTGGGAATGGTATATTTGACAATACTGTGTGCAACTTTGCTATTAGTAATGTAAAATTAAATAAATAGAAGCGGGAGCAAGAAAAACATATTTTAAGAATACCTTACTTTGCTCCTATTGTTCATTCGTAAAATCTCCTCGGAAGATTTGCAGAGAGTTTGCTCGTTTTCTGCTGTAGAAGTGGTAAAATCCGTGAATTCAAAAGTCGAGTCGGAATCGTCTTTCATCCTGAAAGTGCACACTCTATAAATATTACACAGAGTAGAGTGCGAAATGTGAGACCACGGTCTCTTCATTTCACACACTCTCTCGTCTATCGATCGGCTTAGAGGGTGTGCGAAATGAAGAGGCCGTGGTCTCACATTTCGCACTCTAACACAGAGCACTAATTTTGCAACGAGATCGGTTCTCCAACCTACACTTTCTACACTCTCTCACGCGCGCTCACAGAGGCGGTGGGGAATGAAGAGTTTGGAAAATCGTTCTCTGAGAAACGAAACCTTCCAGAACAATAAGAAATTCCATCCCAAACCACTGATCGCGAATAAAACGCGAAGAGGAACAGCGTTTCGTCAGGTAAAATTAGAACGGTCAAGCTAGAAGCGCGGATGATTTTCTGTTTCTTATCACTCTCTTTTTCTTCTCCTCTTTAATACTCTGTTTCTCTAGTGATAGCGATAACACCTGCAATTGGCACCGATTTCTCATCACTCTGCCTCGCTCTCTCTCTCTCTCTCTCTCTCTCTCTCTTTCCCATTCCTCCCCTCTCCATCCGAGCAACGCACCAAACCGCGAACGATATAAGCATGTCGATGCTCCGCTATTCTAAAGTTCTTTAAATTAGTGTTAATTTGACTAAATGCAAATTAAGATTCCCTCGGCACGCGACATTGGCTGGGCGAAGAGACTACATACCAATCATCATTGCTTCATACTTAACCTGCACAAGACGCTTCTGCTTAATACACCTGCCTCACCTATTCGATAATCCCTGCCATGCCCGTCAATCCCGAGGCGTAAGCGAGCTTCAACTTGTTAAAATCAATAAACTGGCCGGGTCAACTTCGTCAGACATTTCATCCTCTTGAAGTTGCTAATACTGGCAATGGTTATTTTGCAATGGATGATAGAAAAGAAGCGTGGAAATTTGCAGCCGGAAATTTGCAGCCGGACTTCCACTTTGTTTTCAAGTCGGACGACGGAAAATGATTTGTGCGGCAGAACAAATGGTCAGTTTTGATTGCTAGAATGTAATCAAACATTAACATAGCGTTACGTCATTCAAAATGCCAACACTTGTAACGACCCTCTACCCCCCCCCCAAAGATAATAGAAGCACAAATAACAAGTCATCAAAAAATGTTTCAGATCTTCATCGAGCCGCTCATAAGTGAGCTGAAGGCGTTCAACGCGAGCCTGCGTCGAGCTACCGCGCGTGGAATTGTTACTGCTATTGGAGAACGCCCCTGAGACGACTTCTTCCAAGGCGCCCGTTGGCGCCGAAAATACGCCAAATTGCGCCGATGAAGCGTGTGCAAAAAGTGTCGAAAGTGCGCCGGCGCCCGTGCCCACTCCTTCTGTCCGTGGTGCAGCGATGGTCGCTTGCTAATTCCCCAAATGGGACGCATCTTGCTCCGTTCCTTGAATAATTGCGCCTATGCAACTAATAACAATTCCGATAAGAATGCATTTAGAGCCCGGAATTTCGCACCCTCAATATCATTGTTATATATTTAAGTAGTAACAATCTCTGTCATTCTGCATCGATGTTTGTCGGTAAATAAATCGATAATTTATCACAAAATAACAAGTTTAAAAATTGTTGAACGCTACTTAGATTCGCGAATGATTGGTGGGGGTGAAAGTAACAAAAGTAATGAGATCGTTGGGCTGATTGTTCTGAGGTTCAATGATCGCTTTTTACATTCGTAAAAAACTTGCTTTGGATTGACGACAGATAATTATCTACTTTGCTAGCTTGAAAATACAATACTTTTAACAATTAATAAAGATTGAAGGTCTAAACATAAAGCTAACAAAGGGCTGTAATTGTGTCAAAACAAGGTAATGGGACGGGAGTTGCCGGCTGGCAACTGAGAGATGTTTGTGCTGTTTGTACTTATATTGCGCGTAATCTGAACAGCAAAATGTTAAAAGCATACTAGAATATGCTGAAATGAGTCTATATAAATGGAGAAATATTGAAAATTAAAAAAAATTAAAAATTACCTCGTCAGTTTAGCGACCAGCAACTTGTAGCAGCAGTAATTGGTCCACAGTATGAACAAGTTGAAAATCACTTCGAATATGCAGACGACAATGAAAACTCTGTAGGGACAAATTGAATTTAATTTTTTTTTTAAAATTTAATTTAAAAATTTTTTTATCTTTTACAAAGAGGTGTTATTCAGGAACAGAAAATTGAAAATATTGATACTAACAATAAGTAAAAAAATGAAATCGGAAATGTCGTGTAAAATCGAGAGATCTTTCGCTGCGGTGCGCTGAGTATCCACACATTGGACGTTGCGTTTTTTTAATGTTTAATTTAAATTATTTTTTATAAACCGATTTTAAAAAAAAACATACACAATCATGGTAGGGGCTTTATAAACGACGGAAGTTGATGGGGAACTGGGGGCAAAAAAAACATATTGGAGTCCAGTAAAGACATTGACGGAAAAGTTTACGAGTAAATTGATGGTCTGCAATGTACAGTATTACAAATTTTTATCTTCGCGAAATGTTAATTTTATCATTATTTGAATCAAAATTGGATGCTGTTGAGTATACCTGGATGGTCACTACTGGTATCATGTAAAGCGGTCTTTGAAAGGTGAACGTAAGGAAAAATAGTGCGCATGCGACGATCTGAACAAATGCCATACTCGCCTGAAAATACTTTTTTTTAATTATATTATTTTTTCATTGATTCTTCCTTTCGTCCATTTAGCGCAATAGCATGTTCTTTACTGCGCAATGGCGAATGGTCAGGTAGTGTAATGCGCCATCGGAACTATAATAATTGGGGTGCCGAGATAGTTTCATAGTATTCCCAAATGACATGCATAATATTCGAATACGACTACTAATATTCAATTAGAACCCCGAAATTCCATTTTTCCTGATTCTTATCAAAGTTCTTACCTAAAAAATTGCCAGAAAAGTGCCCAAACCTGCACAATAACGAGTACAACATCATAAACGGTGACCGCAGTGTACAGAGCGGCTATTGCTTGTAGAAATATGCACAGGATTGCTAGAGTCCCGGAAGGTTTCTGAAATGCCGATTATCGGTTAGCTATTGCTGGAAAGAGACTACGCAAAACATACTCCTTTTACTTCAGTTATTTGAAAATGTATTGGTTATATTTACTGAAAATCCGTTCCAGCATCTAAAAACATATATATAGTGCGTAGTAAAATAATCGAACCAACCGTAACGCCGCAGCACCATAGGAAGGGCCGGTAGAAGCCCACTTCTCTCTGAAATGAAACTATTGGGCGTCTCTTACTAATCACATCACTATAAATCACATTTTTCGTCACAAATAGCTTTGGTCAAAAGTCCCACAAGGGACACGTCCACTTTTATAAATTTGGCATGGCCTTGCTCTCACGTCTGTTTACTATATTGAGCAGTGGAATGATGTGTTGTGATGCACGCCTATAATCGCGTACTGACTGTCAGTGTTTCAAAACAAAATGACGATACAAAATGACAGAATTTGTTTACTATCACATCGATTGATGAAACTCGAAAAAGCAACACCTCTTTGTCGGAATCCAAAAATTCATCGCTTGACATATTTCTGATGTTCCCATCCGACATTGCGTCTGTAGCAGTGTTCTGATTAGAACAGAAAAAGAGATAATCATATCTTACCTTCTCTAATCATCTCCATAAGCTTCGCAGCGGTTTGCTGAACTTTCGTGCGCCAATCGTCATTCACTCCGGTCTGCCATAATTCTAACTCTTCTCGCCACCTCTACAATAAAATCATATATATAAGATCAATAAAATAATTACTAAATCTTCGTTACAGTTAATAATAGCAGAAATGTTCTCTTAGTAGGCAAAGTCTACAATAAAATAAATAATACAACATTTTCCTCCCTACATTACACTGAATATTGTGTAGAGAGTTAGCAGTAATGAGACATTTAATGTAACTGGTCTATACCAGACCGCTCTCTCAGAATGAAATGATCTCTCATTTTACAAGTGAGCGAGATTTCATTTTCGAAATTTCGCGTCTAGACCAGTGACACTAATGCTCCATAAGCAAGTGCCTAGTTACCAATTACAGCAATGCAGACAGCAAATGATCGATAAGCAACGCACTTCATCACTTGTCACTGCCAATTCCTCTGTTAGATTTACAATCGATACAATCACACTCTCCATCGATGGTCGGTCGTGATGGTTCTCAGCCCAACATCGATTGAGAAGAATGGAAAGAGACTCGAGACTAGTCTCATAGGGAATGGGAAGAGGCGCTTTTCTGAATGGCGTTGCGCTATTAAATTCTATTTTTTTCTGGTGTAAATTGATGATGTTAATAACTATAATACTTGCGGCAAGGCTATTAGTGAAGTCCAGAGAATTGATCAGTTTCTCTGAGTGACTCGTTATTAGATTGTCATTGTCTTCCTACTGAATTCGTTTTTAATCTAACTTAATTTTGTACATCGTTTCTTGTGATCGCATAAATATATATATATATATATTTATAAATATATATATATATTTATATATATATATATATATATAATAAATGTTAGAAATACTCACTTGTTTCCTATTGCGTATACAAGTGCAACTGCTTCGATGCCGTCATATGGACGTTTACCAGTCATCATCTCCCATAGAATAATGCCAAATGACCAAACGTCAATCTGAATTACGGATAATCATACAGTTTCATGTTTTCTCCTGTATTACACCAGTCTTTATAGATGTATATGATGTCTCTCTGTTATTCATCAATACTCATTTTCAAAAAGTGTACCTTCTCGGAGCAGTTTTCCCCTCGAATAAGCTCTGGCGCCATGTAAGGCCGTGTGCCGATGAATGTGAAAAGTGTGCTGAAAACGGCCATACTGAAATAGTCAATGTGCTCCTGTCACCTTTTATCGTGAAAATCGCGAGACACTCCAAAATCGCAAAGTTTGGCAACGCCATTCGAATCAATAAGTACACTGAAATAACACTATTTGTTTGGTTTGGTAAATAGACCCAGAAAATAAATTGGATGGTCGACGTCACTGAATTGCCGCCATTTCAATTTTAATATGCGTACTTTTCAGGTTTCAGGTCACGGTGAAGCGTCTGATTCTGATGCAAATAGTTGATGCCCGAGGCAATTTGCATCGCGTGAGAAGCGACAATTGACTTTTCTGAAGGGAACGAACTATATTTGGAGAGAAAAAACATATGACTTACCAAGCGGATAGGACGACAGGAGCGACCTTAGCGTAGAGCTACAGTATTCTAATAGAAGCGATCTTCGACCGTTAAATGTTACGAGACCACTGCGAAAGATGTATATTGTAAGGAGAGTTTCTAGATTATTATAATAAATAAAACTTTTTTATAAATAAAACGGAAAGACGGAATTCGTGGCAGTGAAAGAGTCAGGTTCTGAAATTCCAAGGAAAGAATACTCACATAAATTTGACGATGTTTTCATGCTCAAGTTTGCGCAGCATCACCAATTCAGAATTCGAACAATCGGCGCAGTATGATTTTAACGCAAATTTCTGCTTTATTCCATCGATTTCCAAGTTACAAGAGTAGACAACTGCCTGAAATGCAATGCATCGTGGCTCAACATACATCATTCCATCGCCCGGACTAAGCTCATAAAGAATGGATTGGGCACGGGAGCATGTGTAACGATGAGACTTTCTCTCACTTTCACACGCTCTCTCGCTCCTGACCCCTTTCTAGAAATTGAATCAAATGCAAAGCAGCTCACCTGCCCACCTTCTCCGATTTGCTCAAATACGGTTCCTTGCGGAATTTTGATAAATTTTTCCGAGTATGTGTCAATTTGCAATTCAGAATTACTCCAGCTTGAGTCCGTGGTGCATTTTTGCGCCTGGACGTGCAATTCATAGAATACGTAGAGAAACGAGTAATAAACTAACAAAAATAGATCAATAATACCTCACTTTACTGCGTTTGCTCATTCGTAAAATATCCTCGGTAAATTTGTAGAGGCTTTGTTCATCATCAGCAGCAGTAGTGGCAATATCGGTGAATTCGATGCCCGAGTCGGAATCATCCTTCATCTGCGGATATACAATCAATAAAAAGTGCAAAGGTCGCGAATTTGCCAGGATAACGGTACTCGAACCTACTCTTTCTGCACACTCTCTCACCTAAACAAGATAGCGTGTGGACTTAAGAGTGGATAATTGTTTACTTTGAAACAAACAGTGGAGAGCCGCTATCATGGTAATTTTTTTCTCGCGCCGTTTATCGGTATCGGTGTTCACTGACATGTCACCGAACGGTAAGGAAAATGTTTCGAAACGAATTACGAAATATCCAACAAATAACGTAGTGCGAAAAAACGGAAATATTTCACGAAACATTCCCTTAGGAAGTACCCCTGAAAGAAAGTGATCTAATGAGCAAGTGGTGTGAGTAGGGGTGACTCTTTCTCTCTCTCCTCTCCTTTCGCTCTCTCTCTCCCCTCTCCCTCTCTCTCTCTCTCTCTCTTTCTCTCTCTTCTCTCTCTCTTCTCTCTCTCTTCTCTCTCTCTTCTCTCTTCTCTCTCTCCCTCTCTCTCTCTTCCTCTCTCTCTCTCTCTCTTCTCTCTTTTCTCTCTCTCTCTCCCTCTCTCTCTCGTGATAGCGATAGCGCTAGCAATTGGCACCGATTTCTTATCAGTCTTCCACATTTTCCCTCCCCCAATCAAACCGAGAACGAGATAAGTACTACACAGAGCGCGAACTTTCTAACATGTGCCTCTCTAGAGAATTCGATTCTCTTATATTCAAGAGAGTCCGCTATCCGCTCTCTTCAATTCATGCACTATCTCGTTCAATTATCTAAGAGAGTTCGTTCTCTAGAGAGGCACATGTTAGAGAGTTCGCGCTCTGTGTAGTGAGTGTATTGCACGCTGAGCATGTAGCATCTAGGTAAAGATGCGCATACAAAGCTCTCATTGTTGCTATCTTAGACTCTCAGAAAAAAAGTGTTATCTATGCGGCCTATGAGAACCGAAAGTCCCACGTGTATTACTTTACCTATTAAAGTTCTCGTGGGCCGCATATACATATGTAAGCGCGACAAACTCCGGATCTCACATGTATTCTCTCGTTTTCATATTGCCTCTACTACATTTCAAAGATCTTTTTTCTTGGCGTCATCCTCACCTTATATTTTTCATTCTTGCCCAAAAATCCCCGGAAAAAGTTTGCGATCAAACTCATGACAAAGATAGTCAAGAGGATTCAGAGGAGATGGCGCTCCATTTTCTAGAATATGTCAATGTGCATTGATGGCAATGTGCAGAATATAAGGAGATATTCTATAGATTTTTTTCTCTGTTTACTGGGCTCGTAATCAGTTCAACACTAGCGAAAACTTGTATTTCTCTCTCTCATTATCACAAGAATAAGGTGGACTCTAACAATATAGAAACAAATAAAGCCGTAAATTGTAAATAATGCCTATTTTTAAATTGACAATAAAGCCTATATATATTCATTTCCCACGTTACATATATGAATGTGAAGAGATTGATTGAATATTGAATGATTGCAGGTTGCTTCACAGCGCTTGATAAGTAATCGTCGAATAACTGCAAATCAAATTAACTGTAATTTGTATTGAATTTGGTTACAATATCGATTTCTATTTAAAGTTAAATACGGTTAAAATATGTTTCGTTTATATCTGCCATCTTTTCAACGTCTCTATCTAAAAACATCAATGAAAAAATTCGAAACGGCTTATAGACTTTTAAAAAAAATCACTTCAGTTTCGTGATATTAATTGGTGAATAATATCTAAAATTTCTAAAGTATTGTATCAAATATTATTTTACAATAATTTATTCTTCAATAATTATAAAATATATATTTAAAAAAAATAATATTCACAGTCGTGCGTGATAGGACAGTTGCTTGTAGCTTCGAATGTGTACCCACAACATAGCTCCACCATACAAAACTCCGGACGACATGAATAGTATCGAATAACTGCAACGAATACGATTAAAGTAACAGATCTGTGGCCATTTTTCATGGAAAACATTGAATGTACTAAAAAATTACAAGATTTGTCAAATTATGCGAAGCCTATTGCGGGCCTTTCTTTTACTTCCTGAATATTATTCAAACATATTGATTTAAATATTTGCCCCTAGTTAATTGCTAAGTTGTCGCGGTTAGGCGAATAATGTGCAGGAATGTTTTTTTGGCGAATAATGAACACAATTATCGAAGCTCACATAATTGAGACGAAATCGCTTGCAATGGCATGAATATAAAGACGAATCCGAAAAGAACGTGCAGACAGGGGCAGTCGCTATGCTCCCACTTCATTTTGCGATTGTTTGCGTCTCATATCAGGTTTCGCTAGATTGCAAATAGGGGACTTGATGAGAGCATTCAAAAGTGAGAGAGCTCCTTTCTAATTTACACCTTCACAACCTCCGAACCATTGTAAAATTGGCCGTGTTGTGGAATGACTTGGTATCAAAGGCTCTAGCGCAGAAATACATGGTTTGTGGCCGATGATCTGTAGAATATAAGGAGAAGGGACAATCAAGAAAGGTAGAAAGTAGGGTGGCGAAATCAGTGCAGCATCGATACACAGTACGTTCTCAGTACGTGCACTGAGCAGTGCATGTACTGAAAACGCTCAAAATATCGAGATTGATGTACTGAAATGCACTGTGCACTGCAGTACATGGGTCCCGTGCACTGCCAATGCGCTGTGCACTACTAGTACACAACGCGCTGTGGGAGAGCGTGTACTGCATACTGCAGTGCACAGTGCATTTCAGCACACCATTTATTCTTGTTTTATTCAAAATCAAGTACTGCAGTGTTCATGGGACTCAAGTGCACTGCAGTACTGCACTGCTATTGTCCATCCTAGCAGAAAGGTAATGTCGCGATTGCTTGTATGAGTTGGCATTCGGTGCGGGATTGCTCAAAAGGTACACGGTAGCTCGGATACTGTACCGCGAGTTACGGTAGCGTTCGCTGCGGGACCATCATTTTACAAAGTTGTTAGAATCGAGTCGCGATTGCTTGTATGAATTTACATTGTACAGTTGCATGCTAGGTTGAGACGACGGTTCATTTATAAATGCAAATATATTAAATTTACAAAAATTGGTTCGAAATAGTAATACACTCCGCTGCAGAAAAACAACAGAACTAAGAGATCATTCCAGACGAATTCAGGCGACAAGGAATAGCGACACATACGAGTAGTACAATTCAAGTGTGTTTTCAAATTAAATTTGAAAATTATATTTTATGCTTAAGTCGACTGTTCGTGCGCACGAGCTTGACCTCACACCAAGGGAGTAGACAATGTACGACTGCAAAATGAAGTTAGCTTTTTCGATAATTAAAGGTCGCATAATTAATCCCTGAATATTATTTTACCTGCAACAGGAGCTGTTTGCGGAATAAGTTTACTTGATAGAGGATATAATTAAATTAAATATTTTTTTTTAAAAAACCTCTGTGCCAGAAGGGAGAGTCGTCGGTAGCAGGCAATATGCACGCATAAAACAACCGTGCCGAATGCAAGAGCACAAACGAAAGTAACGATTATTGCGTAACTGCAAAACATACTTGAATAAATTATATGAATGACTATTCGTGTATTTTCTCCTCAAAATTCATTTCTGATATTTTCGTCGAAAATATTAGATGCCTGGTGCTGATAAAGTAGAGGAAACTCGAATCAGACTGTAGACTATAGTCACTATAGTGTTGTTAGATCGAATAATATTATTCGCGAATAACAATGTGCCTTTGTGGTTCGGCAATACAATTATTCGACCTAACAGCACTACTGTATACCAACTCTTTTTCAAGTATATATTCTTGTATAATGGTAAAAATACTCACATAGTGAAGTTGACCTCTTCTCCCCAGGAAAAGGACCCTATGGAAATTCTGTAGATGATCATTCCAAAGTAGCAAATCAGATTGAACACCTGATAGTTCATTTTTTTATTCAAAAAAAATAATAGTTCATTTTTTTATTCAAAAAAAAACAAAGCATATCCATTCCGTTTCGGAACAATTTTCTTTTTTGTTGGTCAACCTTCCATTGTTGCCGAACAAACGTTATTTCGAGTGCTAAAACGCGGACTACCGTTGTTTGCCAAAGAATTGTGTTAGCCATGTAATTTTTGTGTGCTTTCTCACCATAGTCAATAATTTTGGCACATTGACAGATCGTATCAGTTCATAAATGTAACACTGTTTCCGGAATACGAACGACCCTCACATGATTCCAAACCTACAGATCAGGGATAGAACGAGAGAGTGTGCAAAAATGAGAGAGTATCTCTCGATTTCACACGCTCTCTCACTCCTAAGGCCTTTCTGGAAGGTTGACTGGCCTGTGGAATGATGTGCCCTGTCCTTTTTGTAATCGATTTTTAGTATGTTACACTGAATAATCGTTCCACGAATGTGTGCCAATGTGTTGCACAGTTGACATTTTCAAAATTTTCATAATTTACTCTGTAACAATAATTTTCTTGGAAGAGAAATCCGTGTATGATATTACAAATATTAAAGCAACACCAACCTGAACAAAAACGGCCACCATCATAAATCTGGGCAGCTGGGAAATACAAGCAACGAAGATTAGCATACAATTAAGGGCTGCTAATGAGGCGAACACAATCTGAAAACTAAGAAATCATTAACTTATGGTCCCTATTCTATGTCAACTATCTATTCAAGAAGTCGAACGCATCTAATTGTAAGGTGCATAAAGGTGAACTTTGCAAGACCCCAAAAAACTTTTAAAAAATATTCGCGGACCACTTGTCAAACAACACGTAACGGGATTGAGATTGCGGAAAGTCTCATTCCCCCTCCCAAAGGCTTTGAACCGAAATATACAGAAGTAACCAATCAATAAGATCATGGAAATAAAGGCTAACCATAAAAACGGTGACGTACGCCTCCTCGCCCCATATGTCGCTAATCGGATCAATAATCGCCGCGAGGACGAGAGTGAGCAGATATATAATAGAGAGTAGTCGTGAGGCGGCCTGCGGGTGAAATGACAGCTTGCAGAAACATATTTAATTAGAAAACATGTATAATGCGAATTTCATTCTTACATATCCCAATACGTGGGGTTGATTAAAAAATAGAACAACAAAATAGAAAATAACTAACAGTGATTTCTAGGCAGAAGCAACTATTCGCGAATGATATTCTGCAAGATGTAATTTCTTTTTTTTCTCAAAGCGCGAAGGCTCTATTCAGAGCATTGGCGATTCTTTTGTCGGCATAATTGGAGTAGGAAATAATGCAAAACATTAACTGCAGGGAAATGATAGGAATGAGAGTAGGAGTCACGAATATCATATACATTAAAATTTGGGATAAACGCACCGCATCTCGGCTGAATCGGATTGTTGAGCAAGAACCAATGCACGTTTTGAGTCTGTAATCCAATTCCATAAATCGAAGAATTTCATCGACTAAAAATGATAGTGAAACATGAAGGTAGCAGAAATAATAAGCGATACATGTCAGAACTGTTGATATCTGGGTTGCCACTGCGTTTCAAACTCGCCAAAAGTTGCAAAAGTTCTCTTTACTTATGTAGCCGAATGTCCGTTTCATCAGCGACATCACAAACCTTCTTTGCTCTTCTCTGTTTCTGCCACTTCCTGTACATAAATACCCCCTCTCCTGGCCGTCCCTCACCAACCAGCGCAATGATTCGGAACGTTAACAGCAGTTATCATAAGTTTTTTTTTAAAATAACCACTATTTAACAACCCAAGTTAAGTAAATTTCATTACAACATCTGACCTTCTTTGCTCTTCTCTGTTTCTGCCACTTCCTGGACTCTAAAACGCCAACCATCATTGACTTCGTCACGCCACGCGACGCACTCCCGACGCCATTGCTGCAAACGCTCGGGTTTCGATTTTTAAAGAAGGTGCAGCACGAATGATTCAACCCTTTTCTTTTCACTGATGTTTGAAGTTCCATTTCTGCTATTACTGGAACACAAATGCAGCGGGCTTTTCACTATATGTTGATGATGAATGTATTTCAATATATTAAAAAAAGACGTCGAACTTGATCTGTCATTTCCGCCAATTCATCCCTCAAGTCAGCAATCGACGCAATAACACTCTCCATCGATGGTCTATCGTGATGATTTTCAGCCCAGCATCGATTTAGTAGAAGAGAAAGCGACTCGATTCCACTTTCAAGAGGAACGGGCAGTTGTGCTTCTCTGTAAAAGATTTATCATTCTTACTTATCTACCAATCAATATATTCCATGCAGCCATGCTTATAGCGTGTTGAAACATTACGCTACACTAATGAGGTAAAGTTGCATTCTATATACTGAGAATATGTCGACCGATATCGATACACATTGATCGCTTCAATGGTATACTATAATAGGCAGCAATCTCCAAATTAATTCATTAAAATTATTTTCATTTAAATAAAAATAAAATTTTCATTTGAAAGGCCTTACTTCGTGCCTATAGCGTAGACAATGACTCCAACCTCGATTCCTTGGTACGGCCGTTTTCCAGTCATCATCTCCCACAAAATAATTCCAAACGACCAAACATCGATCTGAAATGAAACGAATCGGTGAAAAATATTTAAAACATTCATATTTAGATACCAACTGTGAAAAAACCATTCCTCTGAAAGCTTAGTTTTAGTTTAGTTTGGAAGTCGTTTATCAAGAGGCTATTCGGGTTCACAGGGAATCGAATGGGAGCTCTGACGACGTTGAAAAGGCTTAGTATCTTCGGTTGATTGTCTTCTGAAGAGCGAGTCATCTTGAATGGTTTTCGAAGTGGGGATCGGTCTCTAGTCGGTGGATGAGTGGGAATGTGAGACGATCCTCATAGTCGAATAGGAAATGGCGAAAGGTCCGTCCGTTAGGATCTCGTGCGAAACAGGGATCTGGATAGGAGCTTGAGCCAGAGTCCTCCAAACTCGAGTCATCGATCTTAGAGAGAATCAACGAATATACAGATACTGAAGATCAATTCAACTTGTAGGTCATACCCATCACACGGCGACCACTCCGGCTTGTATGGCTTGTATGGGATCCAAGTCTTGTTTAGTCGATAGTAGAGAAGAAGGGTACTAGGGAGCCTTGGGCTGAACTAGGGGAAATTCCACCTCTCCATCGGACGAAATGGAGAGGCGACCGCTCGTGGCGACTGACAAAAACGAGAATTACCTCTGAAATCAAAACTTGAAAAAGAGTGGGGAAAGTACCTTCTCTGAACTGTTTTCATATCGAATAAGCTCAGGCGCCATGTAAGGCCGAGTTCCAATTACGGTAAAAAGCGCACTGAAAATATTTTTAGCAAGCAGGAAGCAAGAAGTTAATTGACTGAGTCCCAGATCTTTTTCTACTCACCTCTTTGTAGCAAAATCGCGAGCGACACCAAAATCGCAGAGTTTAGCAATGCCGGAAGAACTAATGAGAACGCTTCAAGTATATATTATATTTTTAATTAAAAAATCAGAATCCTTACTTTTCTGGTTTCAGATCGCGGTGAAGTGTTTGATTCTTATGTAAATATTCGATGCCCGACGCAATCGACATTGCGTGGGAAGCAACAACGTCCTTTTCTGATACACTTTCTATTGGAAATTATTCAATTGACGATTGATCTACTCTTCCTACAGCCCACCCACCCCATCATTCACATTTCATACTCCATAGAAGGAGAATATTTTCGATTTTCACATTTATCTACGTTCGTATCTCGTTGCACTCTCGGGCGTCGATAAAATATAATATAAAATATAATTATTGGAAATTTGCAGATTTAAACACATTATCTAATCAAAAAAAGATTTCCCTTAATTTATCCCTCAATTTTTTAGACTGAGAATAGTGTTTGATACCAAATTCGTATTGAAAAGGGAAATGTCTCACCAAACGGATAGTTCATCATTTGTGATCGGAGCGTTGATTCACAGTACTCAAGAACGAGAGCTTGGCGACCATTCAACTTTACCAGACCACTTGTAAATATAGGGATGATTATGTTAGTAAAATCAATAAAAACTCACAAAAACGTGACGATATTTGGGTGATCAAGTCTGCGAAGCGTTTCTAATTCATCCATCGAACAGTCGGCGCCATACGATTTTATCGCAACTTTTCGATTGACTCCGTCAATTTCAAGACTACAGGAATAAACAACTGCCTGGAAAGCTGTAATTTGTTATGTAAATTTTCCTTTCATTTTACTACCTGGTCAGAAGATCTTAAACTAGAAAAGTATAAATTCCGCACATCAAAAGTAACCATTTATTTGACCCCCTAAAATATTTTCTCTGTAGTAGCCAGTGATAGCCTTAGTTATGACCAATATATTCACAATTCACCTGACCGCCCTGCCCGATTTGCTCCATCTGAGCACCGGGAGGAATTTTGAGGAAGTCGTTGGACATTGGTTCTGCTCGGTGTTGGTTAAAAATTATCGTAAAGTCGGATGGACTCGAATCAAGGTCTTTTCCCATTCTGAAAACACAAATAATTCTCTCCAACCGGATTATGAGCTAAAGAGATTGGGAAAGAGGACGGATGAAACAATGAATGCAAAGAGGAAAATCGAAACATAGTATGCACATCATTCCACAGACCGGCCAACCTTCCAGAAAGGTCTTTGGAGTGAGAGAGCGTGTGAAATCGAGAGCGACTCTCTCACTTTTGTACACTCTCTCGCTCTAACCCTGGTCTGTAGGTTTGGAATCAAGTGTATGATGGGCCTATGATAAGTTACTCAACGGCCTATGATAAGTTAGAAAGTAAAGCGCGAAACAGTCATAAAGTTTAAATGCAACGTGCACTAAAATATTTTCTCTACACTTCCCTACTCAGTGAGTAGAAAGGCCAAATATGAACAAAAATAATATATTTATTGAGAAAGTATGGAATAGGGTTCGCCCGACAAACAAGGTCTTGGGACCTTGAAATGAGATAATTCAATTATCTCACTCCTTGCAAGAATAGTGAAAATCATTTCAAGATCTTGTTCCTTGTCAAGGAATGGGCATCAGAAATGTAAGATTTCATCTTATCAAAATTTTCAATTATGTTCAACTGGTGATTGAACTAGTTATATTTTTAGTTACATGGAGCATATTTTCTTCTTTACTTCTTATTTTCTAATACATCTTTTGCATTCTTGGCAAAGTAAAAGAAGAAATTATCAATCTATCACCATAGCTAAATTCACGGAGTACCATTTAGTAATTTCTAAGTTTTCCAGAACGTTATTGTCATTAAATTTGAAAAGTCTCCCTGACAAGATCTTGGTTCCTTGTTTATTCCTTGGTTTATCCAAGGAAAAAACAAGGAATGACGCCGATCGATTCCTTGCCAAGATCATTTCCCACTTTCCAAGGGAAAAGCGGTCATTTTTCTTGTCAGGCGAACCCTAGTATGGAAGAGGTGGACGCGGGAATGGTACACGAATCTAGCAAGAGCAATTTGGCAAACACAGAACCTAAAATATTTAGAATGGTAGTGACCGTACAAATAGGAGGGTTTAGTACTGATTGCGCAGCACATGATTTCAAACCTATAAAAAAGGGGTCAGGATGACAGAGCGTGGCAAAGAGAGAGAAAATTTACGCGCCCTCTCATCATTTCATACCCCTTTCTGAAGAGTTCACCGGCGGGTGGAATGATGTGGCAGAGCGTGAGTGTGCGAGAGGCTGGAGAGATAGTGATAAGATCCATGAGAATGGTGATAAGCGTGCTTTTCCTTCGCGTCCTCGACCAGATGCCATCTGAGTGTGAAAAATGTGCACAACTGTGCAGAATTTGTGCAGAAATGCGTCCAATGGTACTAGCAAAGTTTGTCCAGTGTCGAGTCGACATCTTATGCTGTTTTGGCGCCCAGTAGGCGCCCAGTTGGTGCTGTGGAGGTGCAAGCGTTGTCCGAGTGTTTGTTGTGTACATTACAATTGTAACATCCGTTCTCCGTATACATAGTAAATATTAATTTAAGGAACGTTAGCAGGCGTTAAAGAAGGAGTATTACGATCTCGCGCTCCCTCGCCTTTGTTCCTCGCCCTAGATTGAATTCTTACAGATAAGAGGGCGTGCTGAAATTCACCGAAGATCGCAACAAACCCTTCTACCTATGTTCGGGAAATTACGAACGCATTTCACATTTACATTTTAAATTTTTAAATATTAAAATCTACTTTATCAGCTGGGTGAGGGTGTTAATTCAGCTGGGTTGCCATGAGAGTTCTTCATTGCGTGTGATCGTTTCTTGCGAGTCGAATGACTGAGGACCGGCAGCGTTGACGAAATCGTCTCTCCATCTCTTGGCGGGTCTTCCGGGGGGTCTTCCTCTCTTTCGCTTCACGCATTTCACCAGGAATAATAGTGACAATAATTTATCATGTTCGGATCAAATCATAACGATTTGAGAATGCTACCATTTCAAATCGGACAAACTCAATTATCGATCTGTGACACCATTGCCAAAAGAAAGATGTTTCCATCGATGACCACGTGCTCATTACGCATTTGCTAGTGTTATGAGTTTAGGAATGATATAATGTAAAACTATTAAATATATAACAGGAACTAGATGAATTATTAAACCGTGACAAAACGGAATAGAAAGAGACACACAAGCATAAACTTGTTCACTACGTTTCATTAAAAATAGAGTAACCGTTGAGTAAATATTCTAAATTGAACTGTAATAGTCACGCCGTGACCGCTCCTCGTGTGAATCTACAATTTATCGACTCAATTTAGTTTTTAAAATTCGCCCTGCTACGTTTTCTGAATTTGATAATAACAAAAGTAACACACAAGTTTTAAATCAGTAAAGTTGTATAATTTGAAGAAAAAAACCTACTCAATCTTCTTGTTGTGAAGTCGCTGACAGCACCAAATATGCGTGAGGATTGCGAAAATTGTAGAAATCATATTAATGATGTCACCACTGGAATAGCATAATATTGAAAAGAGATCTTTAATTTACGAAAGAAAGTTGTGCTACCATTTTTCCATTCATGAAATTTATGAATTTTCATTAAAAATTGATTGCATGTTATCTCTCTTTTTTTGAATTAGTAACTTCTTTCACTAATGCTACAGTAACCTACAGTAAACTTTCACTCGCTACAGTAAACTTTCACTCATGCTACAGTAACCTATGCAAAAACAATTAAACATTTAAACTATTAAACAATTTAAACAACGAACAATTAAACAATTTAGCACTGCACATTTTAAAAAATAATTTTTTTTTTAAATTTCAAGATAATAATTACTCACATCGAAATACTTCTTGGAAAGAAGATCTGAAGGAAAACGTGGGCGCAGACGTAGAAAATCTGGAAATATGAAATATATTATACCCCAAAATAACAAAGCAACGGAGATGCTCTGCATATTATAATCTTTTTTTTCAAAACAAATCATTGCGGCTGATCAATTTTAAAAAAAAATGCCCTAAATCCCTTACACTTTACGGACGGAAACCCTTTGTGATATGCGCCAAGATAAGATCGGAGACAAATTGTTTTATTTTGAAGCATATTTGTTTTGCCAATTGTCTATCTCACACTGGTATGATCAGCTCTCAATTTACTTCGCTGTAATTATATCGTAAATGTATTCGATATTTCATTTATATCTCAGTGTCAGTGGCAAACCTCAAAGATGATCACGGATCGCAAAAGATTGTCTATCTCTCACAGGAACATATGAGAGGACATATAATCGCGAGAAAATCGAGGACGGCACGGACGTAGAAATTTATGATTTTTGGCTGAAAGCTGAAAGTTTATTAGAAGGTATAACAAACGTTCATCTATCGAATGGCGTTGACAGAATTTCAATAAAAAATTTCGCAACCGCGTGAAACACAAAACAACCTGGCTACTTCGGATTTTTTGCTTAAAAGATAAAGTTTGAAAATTCATAACTCTCTTCAAAATGATGATAGTGATTTCTGGTTTGGATATTTGGATAGAGAAATTCCTCAGCTACAAGGTAAAAATGCAAAACTCATTCTTGGCTCTTGAGCCGATGAGGGGCGGTAGCTTTTGCAAAATATATTATTACTGGCTGGCTAAAAAATTTTATAAGCAAATAATATATGTTAATACTCATCATATCCAAGTATTTTCTCGTTTTGAATAGTTTTCATGCTGTTCCAGCCAAATTGACAATAGTTCCGTTGCAATTTTAATTGACGGACTTCGAAAAATATTACGTCACCTGCGCCCACTTTAAATAGCATGGCCCTTTTTGGCTCTGATTTTGGTTACAATTAGTGCCAACAACCATCACCAGAACGCACGTGTTGGGAGCCAGCCTTTTTTACTTTTATGGAAGTAATAATATATTTTGCAAAAGCTACCGCCCCTCATCTGCTCAAGAGCCAAGAATGAGTTTTGCATTTTTACCTTGTAGCTGAGGAATTTCTCTATCCAAATATCCAAACCAGAAATCACTATCATCATTTTGAAGAGAGTTATGAATTTTCAAACTTTATCTTTTAAACAAAAAATCCGAAGTAGCCAGGTTGTTTTGTGTTTCACGCGGTTGCGAAATTTTTTATCGAAATTCTGTCAACGCCATTCGATAGATGAACGTTTGTTATACCTTGTGATAAACTTTCAGCCAGATCAAAAATGATAAATTTCTACGTCCCTGCAGCCCGCGAAATGCTTGAGTCTATCGCGATTCCTCTAATATGATAATTTCTCAATTTTTTCTGCAGTTTATGTTGTATAAAAAACTAACCTCAAAGATGATCACAGGAGCCATCCTACTCGGTCGAATTTGCTTGCAAGCGGAGAATACAAGAATACAGAATATGATCTCCACAATTGCCACAACTGTCTGTTAAAGAATAGTCGGATTTAATCATTGTAAAATAGCGAAGGAAGTAGGTCACTAGGCTGCTACGTTTTCGAGATATCGGTATTACAATTTTAAAATGATACGTTCATGGCATGGACTACTGGTGCGCGTACTCTCTTTCTATGCCTCGGCGTGTCTCTCGCTTTGTCATGCTCTCTCGCTGCCATATCCGCTATTTATGTTTTATTATTTTTGGATGGTGTTTGTGAATTTATAATAGTGGCTCATGCACGGACAGACTGACTCACTCATTCACAGACTCACAGACATACAAAGCCTAACGAATATAAATATAAGGTTGGTGCGAAAGTTCTTGCCGATTTTGCTACTAGAGTTTGCGCTGCCCGATCTCGCTAGTCGAAAATGCCTACGACCTTCCATCAATAATTTATGTAGTACCATCCTTGGTCTCTATAGTGATACCACGCAAAGATATATGGGGTGTCCTATCAGAGAGAAAAAATGAAAATAAATTTCTCAAAAGGCGCCCGGGTTTTGGAAAAATATTCAGAGAGCTAGAGTATTATCACCAACGGTTCCCCATAGAAACACATGCAACTGTGAGTACCTAGAGGTCTTCTCTTTCGAATAGTTTTGCAAGTATAAGGCTTTACAACTAATTTGGCAATAAAAATAATCAAGATACAGTCAAAAAAGTAGGCGCTCCAAGATTATCTCCAGATCTTGTTATAATGAAACATCCCAAATTTGCATGCGTTGAAAATATTTAATAACTGATCCTGTTTATAGCAACACTAGACTTCCTAAGCTAGCATCTTCTAGAAGGAAAATATATCAAGTTTTGTAAAATACATTAAATCTTTGAAAATTGTAGAAATGTTAAATTTTAGAGATTTCATTGGTCGATCACTGTTCGAATGTTCGAGATGAGTGGACCAAATATTAATTATATCTGATACTCTAGTGGTTGCTTAATAAAATAGTATGTTGATCTCAGTATTCGATGTACAGTGAAAAGCGAAACACTCATGTGAACCTCATTTCCGACCTCGCAAAAATGATCCATGAGCTCTCGCGTTATATATTCTTTACCGACATCCCAATAGTCCATCCTTTCAGGGCTTTTGATAGAGCATGGCTTCTCAATTGTTTCCCACCAGAGTAGGTAGAACATGCTCCATTCGTTAGAAGGTGAGCAATAAAAATATCCAAGTTCAGTCAACTGAGGTCTGAGCCCTCAACTTCAAGAGGATTTCTTTGGCAGGACGCAGCTGTGTACTCCGTTATTATGCTATCGCTGCATGCCCTACACACTTGATTATCGATATATAGTAGTGTCATTGGATACGGTTGACTTGTGATGGAGAACGAGCCCGATAACTGACCCAATATATAAGTCGACCCACCAACTTTGATCCGTCATAATTTTAGTACTATCAGACTATGAGAGTAAATAGAGTGCGCATTTTAAAGGCAAGTGTATGCCTCACTAGTCGCCACTAACACTTCTTTTCCGAACAATCCTTGTAAAAAGAAAACAAGAAATTTCTAAACCCCAAAAATCGGCAAAAACTTTCGCACCAACTTTATAGTAATAAATAATAATATAACAAACACTACCTGGACAGCTTGAACGATTCTCGTGATGTCGTATATATAACCGTATAGTTCTGAGTCGTCGTCGACGTTGTTGTTGTTGTTGTAGCCTCCATGCATATATTGGTATTGCCGGTAAGCATTGTAGATATTAAATGTCCAACTATTGATTGTATGCCCAACTTGAAAGACAATCCGGAAAACGGCCATAATTCGAGAGGCGATCTGAAATATGCGTATGAAATTTTTTTTCTGACGAGATTTCTCACAGAAAAACACTACGAATACAGAAGTCTAGGTTACCCAGCGGCGACTTTAAAAGTGTGCCGCGCCTCTAAACAAAGTCGTAGCTCGGCAGCCTAGACAAAACTTATTTCTCTGTTATTACAAACATGTTTTAACACAATTTCAACTGGTAGAAAATTCAGTCCGATTTTTGGAATTGCAGTGTTCAAATAATGCACAAATATACAGATCATTTGGTATTATTTCTAAGTTGATCAAAGCCTAACAATATGCAAATATGAAATTTATTTATGGACGACGGAAATTGTACAAAAAACCTACAGGAGAGCTGAAACAGCAAACCCTCCCGGCGAAGCACACATTCTTAGATATGCAACAGGTGTAACAACAGTTCTGGGCCTTCTCACGTCGTTCCTCGATTCTGATTAATTAATTAAATATTAATACTTCATTACTGCCTGTGTCTGCCCTATTCTACACCCCCCCCCCATCCTCTTGTCGATTTTTTTTTAAAAAAACATAGTTTCCACACAACCCGATCATTGTATCGTATATGTAATCGTGACGCGTTTATTTCGTTAATATCTTTAAACAATTGGCTTACCTGTTTGTTGTAGTATGCTGCTCTGCAACCTCCAAATCACGCACAGCCTCTAAAAGAAATTGTCAATTACTAGGCTGTTGCAAAAGTCTTGTCGCGTTTCAGGGTACCAACATTTTTATCCCTACCGTCTTTTACGCTGAACCAGTGAACTTGGGAATAGTGTACGTTCACACCACCAGTCGTCCTCTATAATTCGCGCAACTTATGGATACCACCCTCATAGAACGCGGCGGTTTATAATTTGAAGAAGCCGGTCAACTCGTTTAAGATGTCAACTCGGTTCTTGAAGTGCTGCTCTCTGAGGAAGTTGTTGATGGTAGGGAACAAGATATTTTCTGAGAGGGTAATGTCTGACGACTAAAAAGGATATATTAGAACGATGCTGCAATACGCCGTCAATTCAGAATTGATCGCTCTCGCAGTCATACCTGTTCCCGGTTGTCAACTTATCAAAAATATCGCTAAAATCAAGGGGTGGCCGACGCGATCAAGGAATGGCAAATGTACTGGGGGCCGACAATTTTCGAGAACTATATATAATCTTTTTTTGCCGTGATAAAATTATTTGCCTACTCATAATATTCTTTAAAAAAACAAATAAAAAAGAAGAAATAAGTTGTATTCATCTTAAAACAAAAATAAATTTGAATAAAAATCAATACTCTAGGGTTACTTTATTGTGGCTGAATACCGTAATATGTTTGAAACATCGAAAATCTAGCCAGGACCTTCTCGGTGCCTCCTCCCTCGCCCGTCCTACCGTATTCACTTGCCTCTTCCCTCGCCTCTTCCCTCCTACCGTATCACACTATCAGATTGCAACGCATCCGAAAATCTACCGTATTAATCGAAAAAAATTGTCGCTCAAATGGCTGCAAAAGAGCCAATAATCGACAGACAAGGCGTGGCCAGAGCCGTTTCAGTAAATCCAAAATAAAGGCGCTTGCTTTAGCAAAAAAAATCACCTAGAGGGTAAATATGGCTGGGGATACTGTAGGAGATATGACGCTGTTCGCGTAAGAATCGAGCAGATCCGGCAAGGGCCAGCACAATAAAAAGTCGAAAAAAAAGTTCTCTGTAAGTTCGCCATTTGAGGTTTTCGAGAGTGCTGAAAACGATGGACATAAAATCATTTTGCACAAAAAGCGCCCGTTGGCGTAACGTCGAAATCACATTTTATCAATCATTTAAGTCGCAGAAATCGCTGAATATTTGTCCTTGTGATCTCTAGTGCTGATTTTCACGGCGGTCACGCCTGTATACTTCATTTTGAATGATTATTATTAATAATATTTAAAATTGCCTTGTTCTGATTAATGTCTGAGCTTGTTAATGTACACACATCGGAACGGCGTAACGAGACGATTCCAAATCTGTATTTTTAGCAAATTTCGTCATGCGGATTTTAATTGTGCTAACATAAAGTGTAACTAGATTGTGAATAAAACAAACGACTCTCTCTTCTTCCCCTCCCCTCCTTTGACCTCTCCGTCCAGTGCACTCTCGAATCTCCACGCTCTCTCTCCTTCCCGAGAAGGCGAGACTCGCGGGGAAGGCGAGAGAGTGTGGGGATTTGAGAGGGCGCTGGGAAGGGAGTCGAGGGTAACAGGGGAGAATCGCCTCTTTTACTTACAATCTCGTCACACTTTATGCTAGCATAATTAAAATCCGCATATCGAAATCAGCTAAAAATACAAATTTGAATCGTCTCGTTACGCCGGTCCGAGATCAATGTACATTAGCAAGGTTAGAAATTAATCAGAACAAAGTTACAATTTTAAATGTTACTAATAATAAATCAATAATCATTTTCATTCAAAATGAAGTATACAGGCGTCACAGTCGTGAAAATCTGGCACCAACGGGCGCCTTTTGTGCAAAATGATTATGTCCATCGTCAATACGCTCCCACTTCGTTTTTACCGCTCCTTATGCTAACCACACCATTACAACCCTGTATCACTACGGCAATAAACATAATAAAGCCCCTTCTACAGCAATTAACACGATAAACCCGAAAAAAACAAAAAAGAAAGCAAAAACAAAGGAGAGTCAAGCTGTGCATTACCGTACTTAGTTGACAGAGTTGTGTCACCTCAATTTCGGTGTGTCATGCAAAGGTGACGCTGTTTCTCGAAACTGATGCAATCGTACGTTTTCCCGTGTGAGCGCAAAATTCATTAGTAGCTCCAGCAGTAATTATACGTAAAATAAAGAGTAAAAAACACCTCCTCCGAAAAATGAAGTGCTTTCGACTGGCTTTCGACTGGCCAGCAGCGAGTTGACGGCCAGTCGAAAGTCAAGTCAAATTTGTCAAACTTAACTAAAAATTACATGTTGTGCCTTACTGTACTAAGTTTTTCATGCTCTTTCAAAGCGCGAGGGCGGCGAAACACGTAAACTGCTTCAAATATGCGCAATTCTTTGCGAAAGATTTTGCGTACTGTAACCCGAGGATCCTATCACATACTGAAAAAATCCTGTCACAGCTCTCCAAAGTATTACGGTAGCGTTGCCAATCGCTTACTGAAGATATTTTTTTACTTCTTTTCTTAATTTAATTTAAATTAATTAATTTAGCTAAATATTTCTATTTTTATTAAATTATATTTTTCATGTTGGATTTCTGCTCTGATGACGAGAGGACTATGTGGGAATTATTTTTATTAACAAATTCAGGGGGGCCCGCTCTAGATTTTCAAATATATTTTTCCAGGGGGGGCCGACAATACTATTGGACAAGGCCCGCAGGTATGCTCGCAGTATTACATTTATAAAAAGATACGATCATACCAAAAAGCCGAATAACGAACTTCCGTTGTTTACCATACAGGAACATTGGCGACCCTCTCGCTTTTGCGTGCTCTCTCGTCTCGGTAAACACAGGAAGTCCCCAGTTCGACATTTTGTTTGATCGTATCATTTTATAAATGTAATAAGGGGTCAAGTGATGCCGTGTTGGCAGTAAACATTTGCCCACAATCCGTGTCTCTTATCGACTTGGATCTTGGCTTATTATGTATCAATGGTGTACGCATGTGCCATGATAGTGGTGCCTTCGAGTAGGAGCTCCCAGTACTGAGCGCCCCGGGCGCTCCACGAATTTCACAACATCTTTTTTTGACTACAGAAAACTGTGTTTGGGAACATCGTTTGCCCTCTAATCTGCATCAACCCACTGGTGTTTGGGTACAACGTTTTCACACTTTACCCATGCAAAACCCCCAGTCATCTAGTCCAGACAGTTGAAGGCCCTGCCGAAAATTTGGAAAATCAAAGACATGTCCAGCCTCAGAAAAATGGCTGGATCGGAGAATTCGTAGTAAATCAACCGTCCCATATTTTCCTTCTTTCCAATTTCATGAAGTCGGCCCCTAGTATGTCGCCCAGTTTGCACATGATCAGATAGGGGTCTGCTTCTCGCTCTGTGCACAGAGTGCCAATATACAGTTGGATGATTTTCCGGATCGGACCTCTTCGGCCAGAGAAAAGTCCTAATTCTCGCTATCGAGAGTCCAACTTTTAACAGTGTGTAAAGAGGGTGCACATTACCTATGGCGCCCATCCACACGGCGTTCAAATTCGGATGACTTTGGGCCAGACAGGAAAACGAACAAAACTACTCCACAAAGGTGGTGAGGGGCGTTAACAAAATAATTAGTATTTCTCCCTCGGAGAACTAGAAGGGACTACTCATAACCATGCTTTAGAGAGAAGGTATGGACCCACTTCTATTGTTAACTGGAAGGCACATTACAAAAAGAAACAGAGCCGAGGTAGCCCGCGAAAGTGAACACTCAAAAACGACAAGACTTTTGCAACAGCCTGATAGAATCACGTAAATCAGAAATATAGCAAATAAAACAAAATCAGAAACATAACATAGAAAACAACATAGAATCAAGGAGCATAATTCCTTGCATTTCCGAGCCACTATCGTATGCTGCATTCATTGTCGATTCCCTAATATTTTGAGGTCTGAAGCCTCTCCTCACACCATTTCTCGAATCGACCTATCGAGATAGTGTGTAATGTGAGGAGCGTTTTGACGCCTCAAAATGATTAACCTTCAAAGAGTATACCTTCCCTAATCAATTCTATCAGTTTAGCTGCATCCTCTTGCACTTGAGTACGCCAATCATCATTGACTTCGCTTCGCCATAACGCGCACTCCCTTCTCCATCTCTGCAAATTGAAAGCCAAATGATTCCAAACCTACAATCCAGGGTTAGGGCGAGAGAGTATGCAAAAGTGAGAGAGTCCCTCTTGATTTCACATGCTCCCTCACTCCAAAGGCCTTCCTGGAAGGTTGACCGGCCAGTGGAATGATGTGAAGCGTCTGTCTGTATGTTTGCTTCAGTGCCAGAATTTTTCTCAGTTTTAGTATTTTTGTTCTCCAACGGTAATGAAATATATCCAACATACCGCGGTGAAGGGTGGCTAACTGTAAGTCAGTGCAGTGCACAATGTATTTCAGTACATCGGCCATCATTTTTTTTTTTTCGAAATTTTTTTTTTTTTGAAATTTCTTCATTTTCGAAATTAGGGTGGCGAAATCAGTGCAGTATCGATACACAGTGCATTCTCAGTACGTGCACTGTGTAGTACACCTGTGTATCGATACACTTGAAAAAGCGAGAGTGATGTACTGAAATGCACTGTGCACTGCAGTACATGCGCCCCGTGCACTACCAGTGCACTAGTGTACTGCTAGTACACTACTCGTTGTGGGAGAGCGTGTACTGCAGTACACAGTACATTTCAGTACATCACTCTCGCTTTTTCGAGTGTATCGATACATTTGACTTCTTCAAAATCAAGTACTGCAGTGCACATGAGACTCAAGTGCACTGCAGTACTGTACTGCTATTAGCCACCCTATTCGAAATCGTCTATCGACCAGACCATTGTCTCATGTGCACTGCAGTACTGCACTATTAATCACCCTAGTACCAATCCAACCTTCTCAACTACCGTTTTTTACTACTACACGATCGGTTATGACATTACATTTATGAAATGATACGTTCATTTTTTTAAAAAAAATTTTAAAAAACGACTTCCGTTGTTTACCAAATAGGCGCGTGCTCGACCCTATCATTTTTGTGTACTTTCTCGCCTTCGGCAAACACTTCGGAAAACAGGAACTAACACCTTTACATTTCGATCAATCGTATTATTTTAAATGTAATATTAAAGATCAAACTAATTTTAATGTTTTTTAAACTAACGTTTTTGCTCGTCTCTGACAATTCATCCGTGAAATTTTCAATCGATACAATAACACTCTCCATTGACGGTCGATCGTGATGGTTCTCGGCCCAGCATAAATTCAGAAGAATGGAAAGAGACTCGAGACTGGTTTCAGAGGGAATAGGAAGTGGCGCTTTTCTGGAAAAGTAGATGTGAATTTTTTTTGACGATATATATGAATTAGAAAACACGCTCCTATAAACTTACTTGTTTCCTATTGCGTATACCAGTACCACAGCTTCGATGCCTTCATATGGACGTTTACCAGTCATCATTTCCCACAGGATAATACCGAATGACCAAACGTCGATCTGAATTGTAACATGAAATAGCAATACAAAAACCAACATGCTATCATACACTACCAAAAAAACGAAAATTTTCCAAAAAAATACCTTCTCAGAGCAGTTTTCTCCTCGAATAAGCTCTGGCGCCATGTACGGTCGGGTACCAATGAATGTGAAAAGCGTACTGAAATGTACAGTTAGAGATTCTTTTCCGAAATGCCTTGGAACCTTTGTAGAACTTAAATCACCTTTTATCGTGGATTTCGCGCGAGATTCCGAAATCGCATAGCTTGGCAATTCCATTAGAATTGATCAGTACACTGAACAGGTAATATTAGGTCTCACTACGGCATTTTTTTATTTTGCATTTCTAAATTACTGAACCATCATGACGGCAGAGATTGAAACAGATAAATAAACATTAGTCTGAAAATTATTAAGTATACAGACAAAAAAACTAAAATAAATTTGTAAAGTTTAAAAAAACGTAGTTGTGTCGAATACTTTTCTGGTTTCAAATCACGATGTAGTATCGAATTGTTGTGAAGATAATTGATGCCTGAGGCAATAGCCATCGCATGGGTAGCGACCGAAGTCTTCTCTAAAATATCATTCAGCTTATTTTTTGACCGAAAAAACTAGATAACTCAATAGTGCTAAAAATAGTGAGAGCAAAAGCACCTAGTAATATAACACTTTTTTCGAAATAAAAAATCAATAAATTTCTCACTCAGTGGATAGTTTGACAGCAGTGATCTGAGTGTTGCATTGCAGTATTCAAGTAAAAGCGATCGCCGACCATTGAATTTCACCAGTCCACTGCGAGAAAAAAATTGTTTTGGCAATTATCATTCCATTTAAATTTCAGAATTATAATACCCTTGGAAAAATGTGAAATATAGGCAATGACGAAGTCTACTTGGGGGATACAAAAAAAGAGCTCACATAAACTTGACGATATTCGCATGCTCGAGTTTTCGAAGCATAGCCAATTCAGACTTTGAACAGTCAGAGCTGTACGATTTCACCGCATATTTTTGACATACTCCACCGATTTCCAGGTAACATGAATATACAACCGCCTGAATATTAAAAATATTTTTAAAATAAATTTTCGAATAATTTAAAAATAATCAAAAAAAAATAACTTGGCCGCCTTCGCCTATTTGGACAAACTCCGTCCCGCGGGGAATTTTGATCATACCATCGGCCCGAGTGTGAATTTCGACTTCCTGTTGAGATAATCGATCAATAAGGATTTGGAAGCTGTGAGATCTGCACTCCCTGAATAACTTACTGGATCCTCCTCGGCGAATTTGACAATTTTTTCGGGAATCTCCTTCAACTCATGGAGAACTTCCGGCTGAGTATCAACTTGGGACGAACTAGAAAAAGTCACGTAGCCCTCGGAATCCGAATCGTCGCCCATGCTGAATTTTGTAAAATTAAAAAAAAAACATATTCCCGCGCGGTTCTTTTGCAAAAAAAAAGAAGAGAAATTGCGCAGATTTGACTGAAATATACATCAATTTGACAACGAGGCGTCTTTGAGCAGAATATTCACGCATGGTGAACAACGGGAAAGGTGATGGTGATGAAAAGTCGATCACAAGTCGGTGATAAGAGGCTCTCTTTCACTCTGTCCCTTTCTCTCTCCGCCTCTCCTGAATTGATATCGATGGGCTGGTCTCCAATTTCTTATCACTATCGGTTTTCGAATCTCTTCACTAGAAGCCGTCCCTAGTGTGTCACTAGTTCACTAGTGTGAAATCGGGGTCTCTTCATTTCTCACACTCTCTCGCCCACCGACAGGTGCAGAGGGAGTGCGAAATTACGAGATCTTCGTCTCACATTTCGCACTCTACCCCCCCCCCCCCCTCCACTCAGATGTTAGAGTAGGGATTGAGGTCAATGCAATTAAAAATCTTACTGAGTGGTATAGCTAATTATTTGAGCGCTATATGATAAGACTGTTCACAACTATAGGCACAATTGATTCTCAACCACTGTTTAATCAAAGTGTCCCAAAGATAGCTGTTTTATGAATGTTTTCTTTTAAATGGGCTCAATGCCCCTCGACTCTTTTTAGTCAACTTTTATCGTTTGAAAAAGGTTGCAACAATTTACCACCTTCTCATTGTGGAGCTAACAAACATCCTATGGGTTTTGGTACTGTGTGAGACCAAGTGAGAGAGACTTTTTAACTTTTTACCTCCGAATCCTCACCCATGCTGAATTTTGTATAATTTTTTAAAAACCGATTTATTCCGAACTTTTCGTCATAACTATGACATCATCAGCGGGTGGTTTATTACGTACAATGACAATAGATGAATTGAGAAAAGCATAATGAGAACGATGACAACATTCATACAATAATGTCTTCCAATCAAGCGCAATACAGTTGTGGAACTGGGAGTAAAAATCGACCGAAGAGAGGTGTTCTTCCACTGCTGACCGTGCGTTCATTATTGGCTAAAGTATAGTTGATTCGGTGGATTCAATCAATTTATCACATCAGGCGGTAACGCTATCTGGTGACGATGGGGCGAAATTCTTAAATCGTTGCATTCCACCATTGCGGGCCAATTGCTCTTCGTAGGTCATCTCTCCATCGTGATGAGGTAGCGTTGGCTAAAGTACCGTTGATTCGTTGGATTGCTCCATATAATCACGCCGATACGTCTCCTTGCAATAACCTTCAATTGACCTTTTCTGACAATGCTATTCAAATGCCTCACTTAAAAATATTATTTTTAAACATCACATTTTTCAGATAATTCAAAATCATTTAAATTGTGTCGATCAAAAAAGGCTCACTCTTTCTTTTTGTTGTGAAGCCTCTGACAGCACCAAATATGTGTGAAGATTGCAAAAATAGCGGAGACGATATCAACAATTTAACCACTGAAATAACACAATATTTAAGTAAGGAAACCATTCGTTGACAAACAAAATGTCTTCTACTTATATATTTTGTTGTGATTTCGATTATGAAATTTTAGCAAGAAATTACCAATGAGCAGTAATTTCTTAAGATAACCTTGGCTGTGCTTGAATGCTCTTTTGCTTTTAGATTTTTCCTCTGATTTTTTGGTACCAACGATGTGTGCAAATAATATGACAATAATTAAACTATTCCAATGAAACGGATCATTTAATAGTAAATGAGTATTATAATTTTAAAATAATACGTCCATGAAACGGGCTACTGGGGCGTGTACTCTCTTTCTATACCTCGGTTTGTCTCTAAATCACCATTCTCTCGCAGTCGTATCTGTTGTTTAGGAGCGGAACTTTTTATTATTTTGGACGATTGTTTGTGGATTTGTAATAAGCTATGTTCGAATCAAGGTGCCGTTCTTCGAGAACACAAAACTCACATCCCGTTGAATAGTTGAAAGTAAGTGAGTAGGAAGGCGAAAGCGCACACGTATAAGATCTGGCAGAAATAATTAGTCGGGAAATATCATTGGTGCACAATATCTAATATATAATATCTGAATGAAAATAAAGAAAGACTAGAATACGCTGTTTATCCTACTGCAAAACTTTAAAGATTTTATTTCATATTTATTGGAAATTGTTTCTTTCCCGATAAATCCTTTGAGAGTATTTAAGTTGCGAATCACATTTTGCCTTGAAGTGACATACTAAGGGTGCGAAACAGTCATACCTATTATAGTCTCTAACACTGTTACTTGTAGTACTCATAGAAATAGACATAGATCTTAGCATAGTAATTCAATACCTCAAAAATGATCACAGAAGCCATCCTACTCGGTCGAATTTGCTTGCAAGCTGAGAATACGAGGAGACAGAATAAGATCTCCACAATCACTGTCTGCAAAAGTGAACTTGCATATAAATAATGTGTGCATAAAGATCGAGAAGTGATTATACCATTTAAAAAAAAACCAACCTCGTCCTCACTTAGATGAGACATGTAACAAAACCATGACGAAAATCAACGAGTACTCTACTAACCTGCACAGCTTGCACGATTCTCGTCACACTGGTGAGATATCGGTATAGGTCGGGGTCATCGATGGTGTAGCTCAACGTATACGTCGGATCATGTTTGTACTTATAGTGGTGATATGCATCCATGACCCAAAATGTCCAACATTTGATTGTATGCCCCACTTGGAAGGCGATCCGGAACCCCGCCATAGTTCGAGAGGCGGTCTGAAAATCATTTATGAGCGAAAAAGAAAAGTGACACAACTTTTAGGCATTGAAGTGTGTGCACAAGTGTTGTAAAGGTGCTGTTAAACTCGGCCAGTATCCAAATAAAACAATAATTGTTTTACTCATGGTTTTCGGGGCGCAGAGAGTTGTGCCAACGTACCGGAGAACTGAAGCAGCAAACACGCTTTGCCAAGCATAAATTGTTCGATATGCAGCACGTGTAACAGCAATTTTCGCTCTTCTGACGTCGTTCATCGATTCTAAACCAAAAAATAGATAATTAATTAATTATTCAATTGCCTCCATTTCTACTTTCTTTATCTTTACATTCCTTTGCCAAGTATTGCAAAAAATCAGCACGAAATGGTCAAGGTTTAGTTGGTTCTTTTCCGTAGGACCTCTTATATTTCATAGAACGTCGTATTTTTCATGGGACCTATTAACCAGAACAGAGCCGGTATCTGCTATAAAGTGATTTGTGTTTATCTCGAAAATTATATAAAATAAATCCTACCTGTTTGTTACAGTATGCTGCTCTGCAACCTCCAAATCACGCACAGCCTCTAAAAGAAGTGTCAATTATATTATCGCGTAAACCTTATTCATAGAACAACGCAGTGTGCCGAGAAAGATATCATGTTGCCCACCCTCTATCTCCCGCAGAATGGTGGTTGTAAATTATTTGGCTCTGTTCTGGTTAAGAGGTCCCATAGAAATTGAGAGGTCCGATAAAAAATAAGAGGTCCCATGACGATTAAGAAGTCCCATGGAAAATAAGAGGTCCCATGAAAATTGAGAGGTTCCATCAAAAATGAGAGGTCCCTTGAAAAATAAGAGGTTCCATCTCCACTACTGTTTAGCGAATGCTTACCTATCTTTGTGTTGGATTTGATGCCTTTCTTTTGTTTGATGCATTTAATATCGAATAAATTGATATTCAATAACAAATGCACACCTGTGAAGCCTGTTCAAACGAATTGTGATTGGTAGGGTTGAGCACTTGGAAGAGAGGAACTCTTGGTTTTGCTTTTTATGTTGTCTAGCATTTTTCTTTCTTTTTGTTAAGACATTCATCAATGAGTTCTGGCATCACAAATACCATAAACTGGTGAAAATCGGCCAGCTCGTGGCGACTGACGTTCTCATCTTCAAATACTAATCTGCATTTTTAGACAGATAAAACACGGATTTGTTGATGAACTAAATTCAACGAAAGTAAATACTTCATACAAACAAAACAATAAAATACAGAATATACAGTAGCGGACAAAAGTTTACGGACACTTTTTATTGTTGATACAACTTTAGAACCCGAGGAAGGTTTGATGCGACATCGTGGGCTCTTATACGAAATCCATTGGAGATTACGATGCAACTATTGGGGGAATTGCGAAATCTTTCAGGTATTGCGTCGTGATGACGCAATCGACGCACACTTTTTTGAAGTGTCATTATTCTTACATGGATTTTTTCCTGCTCGCCGAACTTTAAGGGTGTTGAGATATGCCCACGGTCTACCTATAAAAATTTTTTTCAAGTTGCTGCGGTGCCGCTACTTGGCTGCAGCCAAGCTGCAAAATGGAGACCGGAAAACCATATCTCGCCGTTTAGACATCGCCCAGACCCGATCAATGCACCAAAATGATCACCATCATGACTGCCGACGATCCTGAGAATATGGTCGCGGTAGGTCACCATTTGCCCTCAGGGCACGAAAAAATCACTTTTTCGCATTATTGTGGTCTGACGAAGGGGAAGTCTATAGGACGTACTCTACAGATCTGGTTTGGGCGTGGATTCGGTTGAGAATCTATGGGAGAACCGATTCCTAGCTGCAATAAGCGTTTCGATTGGATTCCTGCCCGCGGCGATCGATTTCCGGAAGGACACTGGATGGCCACGCCCATTTTCTGCCCTTTGGCAACGATCAGACTTTTGAGCGTATCTCAGCACTGAGCTAACGGACAAGGCTGGCAGACACATCAATGGAATCAGCGTGGCCGGCTCTATAATCCCATTCACAAATTACATCATCACTATGCAATATTGCATCATCCTTATGCAATACCCCCACACCCCCGACCTTTCATGATCTCAATCTGTTATGCTGTATTCGTTTTCTCTTTCTATTTGTAACCGCGTTTCCATTGAACACGCATAAATATATATATATATATACTTTAGCGAATTATAAAAACACGCATATTGATGAGGTAATTTGTGGTCAGAGTAGTGGAAAGACCAAAATTATTTCATTTGTACCTTTTCCACCGTTTTCTGTAGACTTACCGCAAGAAAAACACAAAAAGTAGGAATATTGCATAAGGATGATGCAATATTGCATAGTGATGATGTAATTTGTGAATTAGATTATAGAGCCGGCCACGCTGATTCCATTGATGTGTCTGCCAGCCTTGTCCGTTAGCTCAGTGCTGAGATACGCTCAAAAGTCTGATCGTTGCCAAAGGGCAGAAAATGGGCGTGGCCATCCAGTGTCCTTCCGGAAATCGATCGCCGCGGGCAGGATTCCAATCGAAACGCTTATTGCAGCTAGGAATCGGTTCTCCCATAGATTCTCAACCGAATCCACGCCCAAACCAGATCTTTAGAGTACGTCCTATAGACTTCCCCGTCGTCAGACCACAATAATGCGAAAAGGTGATTTTTTCGTGCCCTGAGGGCAAATGGTGACCTACCGCGACCATATTCTCAGGATCGTCGGCAGTCATGATGGTGATCATTTTGGTGCATTGATCGGGTCTGGGCGATGTCTAAACGGCGAGATATGGTTTTCCGGTCTCCATTTTGCAGCTTGGCTGCAGCCAAGTAGCGGCACCGCAGCAACTTGAAATTTTTTTATAGGTAGACCGTGGGCATATCTCAACACCCTTAAAATTAGGCGAGCAGGAAAAAATCCATGTAAGAATAATGACACTTCAAAAAAGTGTGCATCGATTGCGTCATCACGACGCAATACCTGAAAGATTTCGCAATACCCCAATAGTTGCATCGTAATCTCCGATGGATTTCGTATAAGAGCCCACGATGTCGCATCAAACCTTCCTCGGGTTCTAAAGTTGTATCAACAATAACAAATGTCCGTAAACTTTTGTCCGCTACTGTAGGTGTTCGATTAACAGCAGTGGAGATGGAACCTCTTATTTTTCAAGGGACCTCTCATTTTTGATGGAACCTCTCAATTTTCATGGGACCTCTTATTTTCCATGGGACCTCTTTATCGTCATGGGACCTCTTATTTTTTATCGGACCCCTCAATTTCCATGGGACCTCTTAACCAGAACAGAGCCAATTATTTTACCTTCTCGAATCAGTTCTATCAGTTTCGCTGCGTCTTCTTGCACTTGAGTGCGCCAATCATCATTGACTTCGCTTCGCCATAATGCGCCCTCTCTTTTCCAGCGCTGTAAAAAAAGTTACCATACCATAGAAAGAGTATTTATGTCAGTCTGTGTGAGTCAAATATTGATTCCAAGTGGAAAAAGCAGAATCCAAGAGGAATCAGTGGCAATAGCTAATTCACGTTCCGCTATATTAATTAATCACTCATTAATCTAACTCGTTAATAGTTGAGAAAACACTAACTCTCGTGCTCATCTCTGTCAATTCTTCTGTGAGATTTTCAATCGATACGATAACACTCTCCATGGACGGTCGGTCGTGGTGATATTCAGCCCAACATTGATTGAGAAGAATGGAAAGAGACTCGAGACTGGTTTTAAGGGGGATGGGTAGAGGCGCTTTTCTGAAAAGTAGAAAAAAGTATTGAATTTCTTTGATAATTTGTACAGCCAGACAGACAGACACAATCATTTCCTATAAGTGGAGGAATTTGTTTACAATCAGTGAAAATACGCATCCCAATCAACTCACTTGTTTCCTATGGCGTATACTAGTACAACTGTCTCTATGCCCTCATACGGTCGTTTTCCAGTCATCATCTCCCACAGAATAATACCGAATGACCAAACGTCGATCTAAATTGAAGAGAATAATACAACACTGAATCTGGGACGGAACGCCACCAAAGTCGAGCATTATGAAAAAAAAATGTTGAACACCTTTTCAGAGCAATTTTCACCTCGGATGAGCTCTGGCGCCATGTATGGTCTGGTACCGATGAATGTGAAAAGCGTACTGAAAAAAAAGTTATATTCTCGATTGTTTATTTGGTAATATTTACTGATATCAAGCAATTAATTAACAAAGATACGTGTGAATTGTTAGTCTTTAAATGGACTGTTCTACTGCAGGTATACCTTCTACCATGGTATGCATTGGATCCTTTCTAGTACTCGAGTCACCTTTTATCGTGGATTTCGCGCGAGATTCCGAAATCGCAGAGCTTGGCAATTCCGTTAGAATTGATCAGTACACTGAACGGATTATATTTGGAAAGATTATAGCAATTAGTGAATAATAGTATTGAAAATCACTGAATCGCCATTAGTCTCTGTCTGCAGAGATTGAAATCGACATTCAACTAATATATAGACAATTTATATTTTTTTGATAATTGTAATCGGTGAAGAAAGTAACGTGAACATGATTTTATTGGAATATAATAAAGGAAAAAACATTTCTTACTTTTCAGGTTTTAAATCGCGGTGAAGCATCAAATTCGTGTGAAGATAATTGATGCCTGAGGCCATTGCCATTGCATGAGAAGCGACTGATGCCTTTTCTGAAGAAAAAAGAGTAATTCAATATATTTTCTTGCCGAAAAGTAACAAGACGACTCGATAGCAAATGTTTAAACTTATCGGGATTTAAAAAATCAATAAACGATTACTTTTAAACTCACCAAGCGGATAGCTCGACAGTAGTGATCTCAGTGTCGAACAGCAGTATTCAAGTACAAGCGATCTCCGCCCGTTGAATTTCACAAGTCCGCTGGAAAGTATATTGAATTTAAAATCTTTATGTAAAAGACAGTGAAAAGAACATAATCAATACGATACTTTGCGATGTGGCTAACTTTTCGGGATGTACAAAGAACTCACATAAACTTGACGATATTCGGATGCTCGAGTTTACGAAGCATTGCCAATTCAGACTTTGAACAATCCGAGCTGTGCGATTTTACCGCATATTTCTGTTCTATCCCGTCAATTTCCAGGTAACAAGAATAGACGACTAGAAATAGAAATAATAGAATAGAAATAGAAATATAAAAATAGAAAAAATAGAATAGAAAAATATTAATAATAGAATAGAAAAAAATATTTTTTTTACAAATTTATAAATTTAATGACAAAAATACTCAAAAAAAATCACCTGACCGCCTTCGCCTATTTGCACAAATTCGGTTCCGCGGGGAATCTTGATCATATCATCCACCCGCGTGTGGACTTCAATTTCATGTTCCGTTTCAGATTGAATTATGGTATGCTAAAGGTGGTATTTGAATTGGCCATTATACAGAGGAACGTCGTCGACTCAATTAGTCAGAGGATATTGAAATGTCGTCTATTTTTCCCTAGTTGAACAGCGATGCGCTCACTGCAATAATTCACCGGATCGTCTTCTTCAAATCTAACAATCTTTTCCGGAACTTCCTTCAGTTCATGTGGAACTTCCGATTGCGTTTCAACTTGGGATGAACTGGAAAATGTTACATACCCCTCCGAATCGGAATCGTCAACCATCCTGAAATTATGTTTATTTTTCTAAAATGCAATAGAAAGAGTTCCTATTGCAATAGAAGAAAAGAAGTTTTAATTGAGATTTAATTGAAATCGAAATTAATTTGAAAACTGAAGGTTTTCCGCAAAATATAGACGCGAGGCGCCTTTGTGAACAATGCAAAAGGTGATAGTGCTCAAAAGCCGATCACAAGCCGTTGATAAGAGGGGGACTCTTTTTCTCACTCTCCCTTTTTTCTCTTGACGTGATCCCGATGGGCTCGTCTCCAATTTCTTATCACTTTCGGTTCTCCGCTCTTTTCACCTCTCACAGATGGGCGACGGAGGGGTTCAGCGTAGCAGCTTTCCGTCTACAATATATTATAAATTCGCAAACACACTTCCAAAATAATACAACGTACCTCTCCTAAAGAACAGATACGGATGAGTGAGAGAGTGACAAAGTAAGAAGCACAAAGAGGTATAGAAAGAGAGTACACCACCAATAGTCCATTTCATTGAACGTATCATTTAAAATTTATAATAACTAATTCTATGTTCACTAGAGACCGCGTAATTATTACTCAAACTATTATGGAAATGATAATAGAAAGGGTTCAATCTATTATCCTTTGTCAATCGATTGACTTGAGATCGCATCACTCTTTCAATCGATTATCGACAGATCGGTGTACGCGCTCACTAAGGAATGAGCGCGCCGGTAATAATCGATAATAGATTCGCCAAACTATTATTTCAATCGATTATCAATCGATTATCCTCTTCTATCTATTATTTTTTTCAATCGATTGACCGGTCAATCAATTATCGGTTTCAATCAATTGAAATCCACCCCTCGTCAATCGATTATCGATTATAATAGTTTGGCGGTCTCTAATGTTCACCATGAACTAATTATTGTGAAAACGAAAACATGGATTACAGTTGAAAAATATAGGGTTGATGCATAAGTTTCTTTCTTTTTTGATCGTCTTAAATTTTATGCGTGTCTTTCGAACGGGGATTCCAATCGATTACAGTATAGGTATATTTTTGTCTACCAGGTGTCCTCTATTTCTTACACACTAAGTGGGAGGCATTCATTCACATAGTAGAAACCTATGGAAACTAAGTTTGGTATTGTCGAGAATTGCAATGGGTCAGATTTCAAAACATTTTACAATGGAGGTACAAGAGAGGTCTACGATCAAAGTAGTATTATCGGGGGCAGTATTAGGCCGATCCATCCTGGGGAACACCACACTTATACTTCTTCGGAGAAAGGCAGTATGAGCTCTTAAAAAGAGGTGGTGGTTTACGGAAAGTTTTGTTTATGGTAATTTTGAATTATTATCGCTTCTGCGCATGATCCGGGAACATATATACAAGTTATGCTTAACATGCTCATGTGGGTTTCTACTAAATATGGTAACTACTGGACTGTATCATTCGAAGGGGAATAAAATAGCTACGAAAACGGGGTCCATTTTTTGATGTCGAAAATGATATTTTGCTTGATGCGCTACCTTTCTTTCGCGATGGACTGTATCGAATAAGGTGGTTTTTCATAGAGTATGCATAGTAGAACCATGTATAAGAAAGGGACGATTCGATTTGCACTCGACGTTCTATGACCGATATTCTATTGATGCACTTTAATACCGATTTTTACGAATTTTTGTGGATATTAAATATTTTCGAATTTTTCGATTTCCTGGAATTCTAAATACAACTCAGCTTACCGGTTGTGGTAAATGGATAACTAGATAAGAGACTAATAAATCCCCCCTACTTGGACCTAGTCTGTGTGATTGCCTGGAACGCAGTTTTACTTCATATCATTCATATTTCTCAAGAACGATTCTCATTTGACGAGACAGATATCTTGATGACGAAAATGTAGCACCATGATCAGTATAGTTTTGGAAAGAGGACTTATGTGGCTTTTCGATCCACTGTACGATAAATCCCAGGAACGATTCTTAGACAAATCCAAGCATGTGCAAAATTTTCCAAATTGTTGCTTCATGACTGTACATGCTTTTTATTTTGCTTCTCACAAACGGGGGCAGCGTTGGCTATGATTACTCTATGCTCTTGGAGTACAATAGCTGCCCAACATAATCCTTTAAACATGGGGTGATTGAATTTTAAAGAGCCGAGATAGGGTGCCCTGAATTAGGTACTCCAAAAAGAAAGAAACTTATGCATCAACCTGATAATACCAAAGTGACAAACACTTCCGTTGTTTTCAAATGCGGTTCGTGATCCTCTCATTTAAACGTTTTCACGAACGCAATCGGGGGCTGTGATTAAGGCATATGCATTTTAATGATTTTAATAATATTAAAATAGATTTGCCTTTCGGCACAGGCGAAATATTTCGGTTGTTGTTGTAGTTCCCTGTTGCGATTTTACTTTGGACGCAATCTATGTTAGGGAGGACTCATAACTATTCTTCATGATAGTAAAAAAACATAATTAAGCTCTTTTCGCAGGCACAGGAGAATAATGGAACGTTTGCTAGGACTATAAAGCCGATATTGTCGTTCTACAGATGAAACAATACAACGATAGATCGCCTCAGTCGATAATATAATATTTTACAACTTGTTCTGTGATGTGCCCATTCCCTCTGGTGGCAGCCTCGAACGAGCGACCGAGTGATTCCGAAGAGAGTATAGGACGCCATCCACGAGGATAAGTTATTGAGGGAGAGTGCGTGAAACGAGAGTGTCAGACAACTAAAGTGTTGTCTTGGCGTTGTTCCTAATGAACGCCGTGCATGAAGCTTTCAAGGCCTATATAAACACCAAAGCGTCGAATTCAATTCATTCTTCTTCTATTACACAACCATGCCTGCCGTTACTCGCCCCACGTCCACGCGCACCCCCTTCGGTGCCCTTCGAGTGAGTATTTTTTTGTTTATATCTCATATATTTCGTGAATAGTTCCAAGAAAAAGAGATGTCAATGCAAAATGCGTACCTAGTCAGGTTCCAGTGAGAAAATCCATAATTTGTATTGTTTTATTACATTAATTATTGTAGATTCCCTCGCCCAAGGACCTCCTACACGCGAAGGCGCTGGCCGCGATGGAGAAGGAGAAGGGCGCGTTCCCCAAGCATCTTCCTCTTCGCGAGAGAATGGGACGGTGTCTCATGCTGAAAGCAGCAATCAAAGTGGTCAGTGAAAGAAAATGAATTGTCAACTGATTACATATTACTGCCCCCTTGAAATTGTAATGTCAACCGGGTGGCCATTAAGTTGTTCAAATGTAATGTAGATGTAAGAAATAGGTTGACATCTTTTGTTGAAAAATATCGTATCACATATCACCATAAAATCATCATATGTATTTTCCTATTTGAAGATTGCCTTCGAGCCGTTCATCAAGGAGTGCGAGGCATATAATAATCGGCTGCGCAAAGAAGCAGACATGGCCACCACCAAGACGCCTATTGGCGCCAATGGAGCGCCTACGGACGCCAGAACGAAGCCTATGGAGGCCGTTAAGACGCCTATGGACGCCATTTCGATGACCACTGACGCCAGCAAGACGACCGTTGACGCGGAGAGTGCGCAGTTGTCGCACCGGAGGCGCCACCTTCGACTCCTACCTCAAAATCCGACATTGATGAAGTGCCCTTTATTCCTAATCAATGAAAGAAACCAAATAATGTTATGATTATTTAATAATAACGCCAGTATCCCTCTGATGACTAATTCCACACTAAGTCCGTAAGGACAATATCAAGAAAGGTTCATTTGATGAAATCGAAGAAAATCAAAAAAAGAAATGCTACAATTTAAAGTTATTCGATGAATTTTTTTTAAAATCAAAATCGTTCTTTCACATACAATCGATCCCTTTTATGTACAAAGATAATTTACAATTTTATACAAATATGTGGTTCACTAAATAAAGATTTTTAAAACATTTTATTTGTCACACACTCCCACTCTTTCAAGTCTAAATTTAAAAATTCTAATTTTTTCATTAGATAAATATATTTTAGTGCAATTTCTTCTCAGTGCAAAATAACGAGAGGAGGAGAAGAGGGTACAGCGTACAGTTTTTTTTCTGAAAAGAAAGTGCGGAGAATGAGGATTGTGGGTAGTTATTAATAACGAAAATGGACCGATAGACAAAAAAGAGCGGGCAAAGTGAAAATGCTGACAATAAAACGTATTAAAGGGACCTGGCACTGCAAATGAAGTGAATTTCAAATTAAAGAAAAATTTCTTCCGATTCGAACGCAAAAAATCGCATATTTTTACGATTTTTTTGAAATTAGTTATGAATTTTCAAAGATTCATTTTCGGCTAGGATGCCCCAGCACTACTGTGTTTAGCCGCTAAACACAGTAGTGCTGGGGCATTCCAGCCAAAAATGGGATCTTTGAAAATTCATAACTAATTTCAAAAAAATCGTAAAAATATGCGATTTTTTGCGTTCGAATCTAAATAAAATTCTCTTTAATCTGAAATTCACTTCATTTGCAGTGCCAGGTCCCTTTAAGCAGTTTCGCTCACACTGTGCTTTTGTCCTGGAAAAATTGATTTGATAGTCTTTTATCAGTGCGTTCGCGTAAAAATCGCACGAATTAGGAAGAATCCGTACAGCAAATTTTGATAGATAATGAGCTCAAAAGATAATGAGCTCAAAAGATTGCGCATTTTTCACTTTGATCGACAGTATCTCAGTTCCTTTTGAGAAAATGGCATTACTTGCTGAACAAATGTTGCTTGGTTTGGCCAAATGAGTAGACGTACGTTTTTAGAATTTTATTATTCGATGATTTTTGAAATATGCAAATTTTTGAAGCTTCATATCTCGAATACCAGGAAAAAAGTATTTTTAGAAAATTGATATGTTATGTATTTTTGTATGTAGAATCCGATTCTGTAATAAAATGGAATTTCTAGCCAGGTAAATCCATGAAAACTACTGTTTTCTAAACAGTCTATTCATTTGGCCAAACCAAGCAACATTTGTTCAGCAAGTATTGTCATTTTCTCAAAAGGAACTGAGATACTGTCGATCAAAGTGAAAAATGCGCAATCTTTCGAGCTCATTATCTATGCAAATTTTATGCGGATTTTTTTTTTGAAAAGCGGGATTGGAAGAGGAGACCAGGGGCTATCGATCCATGTCGAAATCAGACATAGTCAAAATTTGCTGTACGGTGAAGGGGCGCTTTTTACGCGAACGCACTGTTATATCCTCTATCAGACCAATCACTATTTTGAAAACAAAGGTTTCCACAAACAATATAATTTTCATATATTTCTACCACTTCGTTCAGCGCATTCTAGCAGCGTTTAATATTAGACAAATTGAGTTGGTCGTAATCAGATATCTGATTCATTCCATCACGGCTACTTGTTGTATTTGCCAAGATTATAGTAATGCGTGGGGTGCGGGGATTTTGAGGTAAATGTTTGTATACGGTGGAACTATTTATTTGTGTGTCTCCGCGTTTCAAAGGAATAGTGTTCTTACTTCTTTCCCGATGACATTTCATTTCCCTTATAATTACAATTACAATTACAAATTACAATTTTTTATTCCGCCAGAGGGCTATTAGCTTCGTTTATGTGTCGTTGATCGTCGTTATAGTAGTTGGCAGAGGTCCGTCGTCTCCAGACGATTCGGTTGTTGTGGGAGAGGGGGTAGGATTTAGGGGGGTGCATCGGGGCAGGGCAAATCAGAGTCGTAAGAGAGACTCTGACGTGAAAGAGATAGACGGCAAGTTCAAGATATGAGATCGGAAGACATTTGGCGAGCTATTCACAATTTCTCCCGGAAGTGCGTTCCATCGTTGTACGGTTCTAGTGGCAAACGTAGAATAAGACTTAGGCACAGCGAAGGGAAGAGCGATGCGCAACTTATGGGTATTCCGCAGATTACGTGTTAGAGGGGATATTTTGAAAAGAAGGTTGGAATTGAGGGAATAGAAATTATGTATCGTCTTATGAAGGAAAAGGAGAAAAAAATGAGGCGCCGTTGCTCTAGTGTTGACATAGAGAGGAAGTTTAGCCTATCCGGGTAGGGGGAGTATGGTATGGCGCAACGGAAGAAGACTCTACGGGTGAAGTTCCGTTGAACGTTCTCAACGAAATTGGCAAGTTTTACAGTACGCGGGGACCAAACAACAGTGCAATATTCAAGTAGCGGTCTAATGAAGGCGTTGAACGCTTGCAAATAAAGAAGTGGATCGTTAGAGTAGAAGCATTTAAACATAATGTTTACTTTGGATCTAGCTTTTGATGTAAGTTTGGATACATGGTCACTAAATTTAAGAGAAGGCTGCATAATGACACCGAGATCTTTCATTGAGGGAGACGGTATTAGGTCATTGCCATTAATGGTGTACTGTGTTCTAGGCTTTAAGGACCCATAATTTACTACTGTGCATTTGGATTCGTTGAGGGAGAGATTCCATTCGCGCGACCATGAAAAGACAGTGTCAATTGCTAGCTGGAGTTCGTGGGAATGAAGAGGGACGCTTGCGTATATTTTTAAATCGTCTGCATAAATGCCATATTTGACTTCTGGAGGAAAGTCCTTTGAAATGTCATTTACGAATAATATAAAGAGGAGAGGGCCAATACATGATCCTTGAGGAACCCCGGAGGAGACTGTTGTTGGTACTGAGATTGTATCACCAATAAGTACAGATTGAGATCTGTTAGATAGATAATTTCCAATCCATGAAACAATGTGATTCGAGAGGCCTAATTTGGAAAGTTTATGAAGGAGAAGGCGATGATCTATACTGTCAAACGCTTTCCGAAAATCGAAATATACTGTATCAAATGATGCTTTCTGTGATTTTAGTTTTAGATATTCCGAGTGAGTCTCGACAAGTTGGGTACAAGTAGAGCGTTTTAGACGGAAACCGGCCTGTCTAGTATCAAATAATTGATGCTGATCTAGATATTCAGTAATTTCTTTAATGAGAATTTTCTCAAAAACTTTGGTAACTGAGCATGTGAGACTAATGGGGCGGAACATGCTAATAGAATTGGAGGATGCTTTTGGAATAGGTTTCACTATTGCCTTTTTCCATAAATCTGGAACTGAATTTGTACAAAGAGTTTTATTGAATAGAATCATTAATGGGGTAACTAATGAGTATTTACATTTTTTGTAGAAAATGTTAGGCAAACCATCAGGCGAGAAATTGGTTTTAGGTGCAAGTGATTGGATTGAGAGAAAAATCTGGGCAGGGTTGACACAAGGGAGATCAAAAAGTGATGTTTGGTGGGGAGGAGGTGTAGGAGGGAGGAGAGGTGCATGTAGGGGTGGGGTAGAAACGGAAGCAAAGTACAGCGAGAAGGCATGTGCCTTGTCTCGGTCAGTTACTATGCTTTTTCCGGTGAGATCAATGATTCCCGGAGATGCATTACTCGTAGATTTGAGACGCGTCTTACAGAGTGCAAAAAATGCTTTTGCGTTATTTGAATTTACTATTTTATTTTCAACTCTCACATTATGCTCTCTCAACGCTCTCTCAAAACGATGGGATAGTTTATGCGCTAGGGTGCTGTTTGGAGCTATCATTGCAATTCGGTTGGACTTATTGTACAGTATTCGCAAGTGACGGGGGTACGGTGAAGATGAGGATCGGGTTGTTTTTGGGACGTATGTGTCAAGCACTGAGTTCATAAAGTCGCAAAAGTATTGGTACGATGAATTCATATCTAGATGAGCCAGGGACATTGTCCAATTTTGATCCGAGATCAAGGAGTTAATCGTAACCCAGTCTGCAAGATGGTATAAGCGAGACGGTACAAAAGGTCGCGGACGGAATGATGAGACTGCTAAAGAGAATGAGATGCTTGTGTGGTCAGAGATTGGGATGGAAGGCCTGACGTTCCGAATAATATTCGAGTTGCATAGTACCAAATCGAGAATACTCTGCGCGCGTGTTTTAAAATTTACATATTGTGAAAAACGGTAATCGGCGACAAAAGAAAGAAAGTCATTTTGGGATGGGGAAGTGAGAGTATACCAGTCGATATCGGGAAAGTTGAGGTCCCCAGATATTAGAAGTGGGGAGTTTCCTACAATGGATTCTAAGTATGTAAGAAGGGACTCTAATGACGCATTTGTGCAAGAGGGGGCGCGATATATCAGACATACTCGGACAGATGAGAATGGTATGGACTTACAGTAAGAAGAGATGTGGATGTCAATTGTAATTGCTTCAATATCATCAGTAGAGAATGATGATATTAGAATAGGGTTAAGCAATGGAGAACAGAGGATTGCTACTCCGCCGCCGCGAGATTTCGCAGCATTGGTTGGACGATCTTTTCTGAACGAAACGTAATTTGCATTAGACCCAAGAAGGAACGCATCACTATCATCTTCACTAAGCCAAGTCTCGTTTAACAAAATCATACTGTAATCGAGGGATTTTATAAAGGAGAGAATATGGGATTTTTTTTCGGATGGAGCGCACATTCGCCAGAAAAACTGAGATTAGATCATTGTTTCGAGAGGACTGAGAGATACGAGAAGAGTTATGAGACGGAGAAGACGGATAGACCAAGGGAGGAGAGACAGACGGTAAGGATAGGATAGACGGGAGTGGTACCTGCCTGCTGTATAAATAAGCTAAATGTCACAACTGATGCTGCGCAAATTTCATGGGTGCAAGGTGCACATCAGTTTTATGCACCCTTTCATAACTTTTTTTCCTAGTGAAGCTACAACTTCCACACTTGATACAGGGTCCAAATAAAAGGAAAACGTTCCAAACGTGGCTTGCAATCCCTGTGTCGAAAAATCTTCTGAAAGGGTGCATAAAACTGTGCACCCCATGAAATTAGCGCAGCATTAATTTCTAACCCTCCTCTCTGATCACCCCCTGATAATTTCTGATCACTTTTTCTAGCGTTTTTGAATGACCTCCAGTTTTGTAATTGCACATTTTACAGTACTAGAGAAAAAGGATGCATTGGTTCCCGGAACGTATTTGCTGCTGTAGCGTTACAGTGAGTTGTTCACTTTGATGAAATATATTGCTTCTTTAAATGGCCTAAAAGGTAGTTCCTCATCGTTAACGTAAATTTCAAGTACTCAAACATGTGTGTACCGTGGAGGAATCGTTTGGACAATTCATTTTGAAAAATTAATCAATAATCTACAAATCAATCGATAATGCAGGTGGCCTCTCGCGTGTTAGCCGTACTCGCAATAATCGTCACTTGTCTTACAGCAGCTGGCGCTATTGCAATCGGTGATGCGGGCATCATTATTGTGACGGTAAGATCTTTAACTATCAAAATTTATAAACAGACAAAATTTTGTAATCGATTTTGACGTAAATACATCAGTCTGACATCACAAATGCATCCAATTAGGTGAACCTTTTTAAATACCGATCATATGTTAACACAACTATATTTTTTTCTAATATTCAACCTTTCTCATTACTATAATTACATTATACTATTATGTTATATATTATTATTCATTACATATTATTAATTGAATTTAATTATTGTAATTATTTATTATTTTATTATGCCAGTTTGTGGAAGCGATGATGGAGATCGCGGCTTGCATTCTCGTGTTTGTTGCGTACGCGAAGCGACAACCGTCGCTGATGATTCCGGTCATAGTGATACAGGTGCGAGTTATTACAAATTCAGAAGCAATCGTCAGAAATAATAAAATGTTCCGCTTCTAATCAACTGATATGGCTGAGAGAAAGCGTGGTAAAGCGTGACGCACCGAGGTATAGAATGAGAGTACACGCACCAATAGTCTATTTCATAAACGTATCATATAAAAATGTAATAGGAGTCGAGTTGTACAAACAAGCAATTTCTTGCCTAGAAAGATTTGCCTCACTGTCTCCCCTGGCTAGCCTCTTTACAAATCATTTACATTTCAAACTGCATGTTGGAATGCTTGCTCAAGGGCAAAATGTCTTAAAGCATATGCATTGTTGATCACAGGAAAACATTTTTCAGACTTTAAGCTTGCTCGGTTAGCTCATCATCGGTGGCCTCTTCATAATTCTATGGACTGTAGTGCCGACGTCTGCCGGCGAAATAGTGTAAGCACTGGCTGCTATTCTTTTTGTTCTCAGGAAAAAGGTAAAGGTAAAGGTGTTCCATGTCAAGCGATTTTACAGTAGCAAGCTACCACGCTAGATGGGGCAAGCCGGTAAGCCAGCTGCAACGTGCTCAGGAAAAAAACAACATCAAAACACATAGTCTAAATCAATAATATTCAGACAATGAGTTATTCTAGGGAGAACTATGTATTAGGAATGCGTATTTCGACGACACTTATTCAAAATGAATTCATTAGAGTTTCTAGTTTCTGGCGAATTCGCCTAATCTTTAGGTGAGGCATAAGGTCACCTACAATATCTCAACACAAACCACATTCCTTTCAAGACGCCGCACCGCTTAGTAGTGTGCGAAAAATGTGAAATGTTTTCCTGTGGTTTCAGGTTGAATATTCACCGCCTAAAACCCCCTAGAATTCATTTTTGTTTGCAGGATCGAAATCATCGTAATAATGGTTGTATTGATCCTTATCCTGCTCGTCCTGTGGACGCACTGTTGCTGCTACAACAAACTCGTTGCAAAATCTAAACTGTGAGAAATTTATTCATTAAAGGGACCTGGCACTGCAAATGAAGTGAATTTCAGATTAAAGAGAATTTTATTTAAATTCGAACGCAAAAAATCGCATATTTTTACGATTTTTTTGAAATTAGTTATGAATTTTCAAAGATCTCATTTTCGGCTAGGATGCCCCGGCACTACTGTGTTTAACCGCTAAACACGTTTTTGGCTGGAATGCCCCAGCACTACTGTGTTTAGCGGCTAAACACAGTAGTGCCGGGGCATCCTAGCCGAAAATGAGATCTTTGAAAATTCATAACTAATTTCAAAAAAATCGTAAAAATATGCGATTTTTTGCGTTCGAATCCAAATAAAATTCTCATTAATCTGAAATTCACTTCATTTGCAGTGCCAGGTCCCTTTAAAATCGGGAAAATAGTATTGTTACAGGCCGAATGCAATGACTTCTGCCGGAAGGGGTGCATAATCAACCTTACATATATTTATAATATGTATGAGGCATGATATATTAACTTGTAAACGATAAGTATCAAACAACTGAATATTGAACATATTACCTTGAACATATCGCCTTTCAGAAATATTACGTATTGAAATAGCCATCGAGATATTGTTCAATTGTTTTTTGTTTGACTCACTTGTTTGTCGAAGGGCATTTTTATTGTAAATTAATGGGGATAAATATTTTTTACATAAATATATCGATTAATAAAATGACAATTTCCGGATCTCTAGGTCGTCGATAGCTCAGTAGTCGTGGTAGGTAACAACGCCATGTGCTTTCTTTTCTTGAGCCGTTCATGTAGCTTGGAAATGGCGTTAATCTGCAATAAAAGAAACTGCTCATATCGAGAAAAAAGTGAACACTCTATTCGAATAATTCTGAAACCTTCAAGATTCTACTGGTCTGACCACGACTTGCTACTGGACCGAACAACCGTCCTCTGGTCGGACCACCGGAGATTCTAGAAGATCTGCTTAGCCTAATTATTAGATGCATCGAGATAGTGCATTGTATGAGTTAGTGAGATCGATTCAAAGTGTGGGGAAGAGTAGCATCCCAGGCATCACATTCCTTGAAAATTCAGTCCCGCTTTAGAGTTTTCACTTTTTTTCTAACGATCGGACTCTCTCTAGTAGAATACCAACTGCTTTTCGCTGTTTAGGGTGCAACGATAGAGCGTACACGTCGAAGAGACTATCACTCTGCTCTAGCGATCTCGATGTTTAAATTCAGACTCTCTCTGTGTCGCAACAGGGGTGAGAAACATTATTGTTGCGTCCCACGAAACTCCATTTTTAAACAAAAAAATCTCATTATCCAGTCTGGCGTATGAAAATGATTTATTGACATGAAGCACTGGTAATCGTGTAAAAAGATTGTAATTGAGAAAAGAGAACATGAGATATTAGGAGCGAGAGAATGAGTTAAAAACGAGCAGTTCTCTCTCTTTGTCTCTCAACTTCCTGGATAGTTATGAGTAGAGATGTTGCTTAGCAAGGACCGAGTGACACTGCCCGATCATTGAAGCCGGTCAAACCCAGGTCATCATGGTACAAGGATCCTGAAAATTGTTTTTTTTTGATTAAATGTTTTATAAAATTTTACTCACCTGGTCGTACAATGGTGTTTTGTCCGCCGCAGTTTCCGCCCTGAAATGATATAAAACTTTATCAATTTTGCATTCCTGAATTTGTGAACTAATTACAATAAATTAATTATATTTGCTGGTGATTTATTGTTGTTGTTTTTCTGCAAACAAATACTTACATCATATAGGGTAACACAAGTTCCCTTCGTGAACACGCCGGAGACTCCTCCGTCCTTCGAACGGAACCACTGAGGAATGTCCTGGCACGAATCACCCGACATATCATAGCGCTCGCCTGAATTGATTTTATTTTTTCTCCCTTTTGTACTAGTTTTTAATCAGCGGAATGTTTTGTTATTTTAGACGGGTGTTGGCAAATTTGTAAAAAAACAACACGTTCAGGAACATGAAGCAAATCCTCCATGTAACAAAAACGGCTATCCGTCATCTAAAATTGGAGACGTCGCAAATAGGAACTATCGCACGCACACTTTATGTTGTAAAGAATCAGTTCTATGTATTTTAATTTTAAAATAAAACTATATTTAGATAAGTAAAACAATTGCCCGACCTCTCCATTTCGTGCTGGAGAAGAGAGTGACGTCATAGCCAGCGACTACACTCACAAAGAGAAGAGGAAGAAGAAGCAGTGAGAGGTGCATTGATGATTAGATTGTGATTGGGTTGAGTTTGAACGGCTTTTATATATTTTGGAGAAGGAGCATTTACTCCCAACATACGCACTTCCCCCGCATTACAATGGTCTAAGCTAATAAAACAAGCAAACTTGATGGAATGAATCATATATCTGATTACAACTATTACATTTGATATAAGACTAGTGCATCTAAAAATAGTACCAAAATCGATCATTCGGGTACTTTCACCACTTTCGTCTCCCACATGTATTGTGGAAGTTACTCTTCCATTTTTCCACGTATTCGGGCAATTGGGTTGCATACTACCCAGTCTTTTCCATAGATTAGTCAACTATATTGCCAAAAAAAACTGCTATTTGTTCTCCCGATTACTGGAGAATTTTACTAATCTGCCAAATTTTTAGCGCTGAATTTTGGCAGATCCCGCCATTTTTCAGCGCTGAATTTTGGCAGCTCCCGCCATTTTTCAGCGCTGAATTTTGGCAGCTCCCGCCATTTTTCAGCGCTGAATTTTGGCAGATCCCGCCATTTTTCAGCGCTGAATTTTGGCAGATACAAACTACAATCTGCCATTTTTCAGCGCTGAATTTTGGCAGATCACGCCATTTTTCAGCGCTGAATTTTGGCAGATACAAACTACAATATGCCATTTTTCAGCGCTGAATTTTGGCAGATCACGCCATTTTTCAGCGCTGAATTTTGGCAGATCACGCCATTTTTCAGCGCTGAATTTTGGCAGATACAAACTACAATCTGCCATTTTTCAGCGCTGAATTTTGGCAGATCCCGCCATTTTTCAGCGCTGAATTTTGGCAAATCAAACTAACATCAAATATACAGGACATTATTTATTCAAATTTACAATACAATGAGATAACATTGGGGCGAACAGAATATAAAAGTTCATATTAATTAGCGCCAATTTTTTCAGCCAAATTGCTAAGATTACTTTGGTTTGATATTATGCTAGTGAGAAATGGCCAAAGAAACTGTAATAAGTGTATACAGAGCAAAGGAAATTGTTTTTTCGGCTTGTAAAAACAGTCTAATGGAACTACGCGGAAATCATTAATGGGAATGATTAGGATGTCTTCGTCTCGTCGCCATCGACGTAAAATAATCATTTTTCTCATCTTCAACATCAGGGTGATGCACTTGATGGAATCTGAATAGATTTTTTTCATAAACGTGAACAACCATGGGAATACACGGGAGGAAAGGTGGTGAAAACTCTGTACTATCGTAAGAAAAGTTCTCATTTTGAGACGCCCGATGAATACTCTCTATTGGTCTCAATGGCCAGGTTTGCGCTAACAGGCTTTAAGAAGAGCATCCATGGACGGGGCTCTGGGCGGATATTCACAGATGGCTTTTTAGCAACCTATCCCAATATCTTTGGGGTAGAGTCGGTATCACGAATGCTGATATTTAGTCAAGTAACTAATGTTCTGGGTGAAACTATATCGGAAAGTGGGGTTACTGTAACTTTTCCGTGCGAGACCCACAACCTAAGTTACTTCGCTAAATATCAGCATTCGTGATGCCGACTCTACCCCCAAGATATTGGGATAGGTTGCGAAAAAACCATCAGAGGGGTACCTCCGCCCTCTCGTGGATGCTCTCTCAAACTATGTTTACTAACATACCTCTCAGAGTCCTGGCCAGAACGGGAAGAGGAAGACAAATCGAAGAGTAGGTGTAGAGTCGACCGCTCCGAATGAGCGCACGGGGTCAGTATGAAGAGGACGATTGAAATGAGAATAGAATTAACGATTGGGCATATTAAAATTGCAAAGTGCAGACAAATGGTTATGCAGAATCGTTAATTCTATTCTCATTTCAATCGTCCTCTTCATACTGACCCTCGTCGCTTGCATTCTCGTATTTGTTGCGTGCGCTAAGCGAATGCCGTCGCTGATGATCCCGATCATAGTGATACAGGTGCGATTTGCAAGAGGAAGAGTTGGCAAATAAGCAATTCCACGCCTAAAAGTGAGCAGGGGCGGCTGGAGAAACCTGCTATTGCGCAATTTTGATTCATAAAAGAAAAATTGTAATTTCCACAAAAAATATATTGTTTTCAGATTTTAAGCTTGCTCGGCTGGATCATCGTCATTGCCCTCGACATAATTGTACCCGCAGAAGAAGAAGAGACAACATCTGTCATCGACATGGTGTACGCAAGAGTTTGAAATTCGGGTAATTAATTGTATTAGATCATTTGGTACACTCACTCACTCGGCCGGCGTAGAGAGTGTGCGAAATGAAGAGATCTAATCCAATTATTTATCCGAATTTACACGAATATAACACATCTTCTAAATTTATCTTATTTTAAAAATCTGTGATTGTACTTTCCTAGAGACTATCTGTTGTGAGAAATTAGAAATGATTATATATTTGCAGAATCGAGATTGTCATAATTATCGTCGTATTGATTTTTCTTGTAATCGTGCTGTGGACGCACTGTTGCTGCTACAAGAAACTAATTGCAAAATCGAAACAGTAAGCAATTAAATTAGCTATCGGATTTGATATTTACGAAAAAGAAACGGCTGCATATCAGGGCTGTGCGGCATTTCCATGCCGTTATGCCGAATGTACCGTTTATGCCGGTTTTTTCATGCCGATTATGCCGTGCCGAAAACGGCATGCCGGTTAGTGAAAAAAATTCAAAAGTGGTTAGTGTGAAAAAAGGTTACTGAAAAATATTATTATATTTAAGTAAATCAGGTAAAAAATTGAATTAAAAAACTACGGTCTTTTGTGTTCGTAGACACCCAACCGCCTCACGATGGTGTAAAAAATGAATGAATTAAAATCGAAAAATAATAAAATCTAAAAAAATCTAATTGTTTTATTACAGGACGACGACAATTACTCTACCTGAAGGGGCGCTATATCATCCTTACATATATCAGGAGTATATTTGAGGCACGATATAAAATAGATACTAACGTGCACTAATGTAAAAGATATGTAAGACAACATCTTATTGTATAATCGTCTTAACATGTTTCCATCTGAAATATTAATAAATCTCCTAGTCGTCTCAATTTACATCAAGATATTGGTCAAGCGACTCACTCTGTGATTGTATGTAACGGTTGATATTCGAAGGGTATATTTAATGTAAAACAAAAACGGAACAAGTACACGTTATACACAAATATAACGATCAAATTCCGGATCTCTAGGTCGTTGACATCTGATTAGTCGTGAAGTCTCACTGCGGCGTGTGCTTTCTCTTCTTGAGCCACTCCTGCAGCTTGGGAATGGCGGTTATCTGCAATTAGGGTTCTCTTATTGGAAGAGAATTCCATTAAAAATTCTTTGGAATTCCATTGCCCTCTCATTCTCCGTTATCTCACCCTCGCGGTCTGAGTTCCTTTGTTCTCCCCATTGGAATTCCGGAATCAGTTCCAATAAGAGACCCTATCTGCGATGAAATCATTGTCAAAATCGAGAAAACAGTTGTACACTCTATTGGAATAATAGGAATCTGAAACTTTGGGGAATGATGGAATGAATTCTGAGGGGTAGCGAATGAAGAAACAATTGAAGTATTTTATGATAACGAAATGTATGTTCCTTAATGAGCCTTCGCCTGCAACTCCCTCATCTCCTCGAAGTCCTCGAGCAGTCCGGGAGCGAAATGATCAATGACTCCCATGTGATCCACCACGACGAGATCGATCCAAGTGAGAGAAGAACCGACGAGATGACCGGTTGAACCATTGGCCTTGTAATGGAGATTTCACAAGAAGCACGGGGAAATGTGTCGTTTGGTTACATGCATTTTTCAAATTTTTCAATACGATTATAAAAAGAGTGTGGTTTCAAATAAAAAAGGTGAGAACTACCTTGTACTGCTTGGTTAGGATTCCATAGAATTTGTCCCTGCCCGGCTCGCCGACCTCCTTTTTCTTCTTCTCGAAATTGTCATGGAAAAAACCTTTTTTAATTGGCTTTACTATTTTGATATTTATTCGATCTTTATAAGTGTTTATAAGTGTATGTGCGGTATTTCCAACCATAGCTTTGAAACTGACCATGTCATTGTGCTTCAGATACATGGAGTAGAAGAAAGGAACCATCTCGTTCCAGTAGTCCTGCATCAGATATTTTTAAAGTGATTCAGTGATAAGTTAAAAAATGATTAAAATAGTATTAGATAAATTGCTCGCTTGAAAGTTCTTAAATGCGAAACTCGCCTTGAATTGATCTCCCAGAGCGTCCACCATTGCTGATTCGAATGGAGTCTTTCCAGCGTAGCCTAAACACAGATCAACATTTCATTTCTCTGCGATTATTCAGTGTCGCTTAGTTGTTTAAATTGGATCGAATTCGATCACGGCACTATGCATTGATTAGATTAATAATATATTAGATTAATAATTAACGACTCACCGAACTTGTTGGCGAGAAATCTCGCAATGGCCCAACTGCGTGAGCACTTTGTCATCGATCTTCAGCCACGGAAGATGGCCCCAGGGGGAGACTGAGTGAGAACAATTTTATCAAATTAATCTATGAATAGTTGGTGAAACAAATAGACATTGGTTGTTTTAGTATTGAGCCAGAAGACACGTGGAATTGGCAAGTGAGGCGCCTTGAGAGTATAGAGAGTCGTTGAAACTCACTTGAATTAACCAACATATATGTACAATGAATTTAAAATTCGTAAATCTATGAAAAGACATACTCGGCTTGACAACTTCATGCCATTCCTCCCATCCCACTCGAATATCCTCGAATGGAGTATCACCAAAGTGGAAGAGTTGACGTATTACCTAAATTATTTGACGTATTCATGACTCGCATGACCATTTATATAATAATCATAGAATGACAAAATATACCACAATTGAAGAACAAAAGTACGCTCACCTCGGCCAGGCCCCTCCCATCGAAGTAATGCAGCTTGTAGACGGGCATCATTCGCAGTTGACTTCCTAAATGAAGCATATATGTGCAACAATAAATAATATTTTTAAAAAATAAAATAAAAATAGAGTGAAATGTTATCATCTCCCTGTTCTCGCCTTTTATATACTAGCGGAATTGTTTCACTTTCACATCTGAGGCCTCTTCATTTCGTACGCTCTTTTCATCGGTTGGCGAACGAGAGAGTGTGTGTAGAATGGAGAGATTGTGCTGCACGCCAGTCTAGCGATCTCTGTGCACAAACACCACACGATGTTGAGAAGAGAGATGGGGAGCAGGAGGCAGGGAGTAGAGGTGAGAGACAGGAGCTACAAAAGAGAAGTGATTGTGCCCGAGACGACGAGACTAGAGACATCGAGATCAAGCGCGAACTGCAGAGAGAGAGAGAGAGAGGGAGAGAACAACTGAAAAGAGCGTGTCATGCAGGAGAGATCGTCACAACCTGAATCCTACTAGAGAGATCGAGATCGGGCGAGTCAATGAAATGCCGAAATATCCTTTTCGGTGCAAACACTTTTAAAAAAATCATTTTTTAAGTGTGAAGGCTATAGAGATAGGGTAGCACAACACTTATTTTATTTAAAGAAGGTGTCCCATGAATATTTTGTCAACTGACTATAATTTTATGATGCGGTGCAACCTGATCAGAGCCTCGAAATGCTTAATCGTGTCCACAGAGCGCAAATTTTCTAGGAGAACATCTCTCCAAAGTTTTCTATGAAAAAGGTTCTATACCCTACACAGAGGACGAATACACTGAGATGAGACACCCAGTGCATGATACACTCAATATTGAGTGTATTCGCGCGTCGAGAGAGCGTGCGTAAACGAGAGATTTGTAAGTGTATCGTACACTAGGTGTCGTATTTCAGTGTAGGATACACTCAATTGTAAGTGTATTCATTCTGGGTGTATGAAATTCACGCACTCTTCCACATGAACGCACCTCGCTCACTTAAAAGTGGTGTCCCACGAACTTTTGGTGAACTGAGTTCTCACTATAGGGTTATCAAGCTCGGTTCCCCGGTAAGAGCCCTTCAAACCGCACGTTCAACCGATAAGTTTGAGCAGAGTTATTCGACTTTGGCTCTGTGCCAAACTGACCCTGACGCGCAGGGATTCAAAAAATGAGAGGGAGGGATAATGGGAAAAGAGGAGAGAGCGACCGCGCCATTGGCACATAGGAGTTAAGGAATGAGGGAGCGCGTTTGAGGAATGATGAGGATGGAGTACCGTTTTCCTGGAACATTTGTTCTCTGTAATTCCTCTTTTTGTTTTGGCCAGCTGGGAATGGGAATAGTAAATTCATAATTCCCTTTGTATCACGAGTTTCCGCTTCTGGCAGTAGGAGATGTGAGAACATGAATAGACTACAAGGGAAATCAATACTCAATCACAAGGAGCCGTGAGATCGGAAATAACATCGGTCGCACCACATGAAATATAAATTTAGTATCATCCAAATTTAATGATCCTCTGTTAATTGTCGCGCTAGGAGCGAGTTTGACAATGGAAACTATATATCATGTCCAACTCTGCCACCAAGACCACAAATTGGTGCACTCAGAGAAATGTATGTCATATATGGCTCCACAATTGTCATTCTTCATTCTGTGCCTCGTGACGGGCGGTCGACAGTCTCCCCGCTCCTCTCCCACCTCAGTTTGGAGAATCCTTGCCAGTCAGCTTGGGCAACCCGGCAAGTATTTCGCCCACCCGGTACCACTTCGAGCAGAGGACTCGTATCGACTACATACATACGTGTCCAAGCCGCAGTCCCGCTTGGGGGGCACTTTGCACCCATGATGGGGGTATCATGGAATCTTGGGGGGCACTTTGCACTCATGATGGGGGTATCATGGAATCTTGGGGGGCACTTTGCACTCATGATGGGGGTATCATGGTCCAAAATGGGTTTTGGGTTGGGTCCACCAAAGTAAAAGTGGTATACTGTAACTTCACCACCGGGGTCCCGCAACGAAAACAAAGTACCGTAACCCGGTCTACCGTAATCCGGAAATACGAAATTGAGAATATTGACCCGGTATACGTTGCATGAGGTAGGCCTCGAGTAGTAATTAATCGGAGGGCATACGGTGGTCTCGACACGACATTGCTGATACCGTAATCAAGTCTACAGTATGCTGAAAATTCAAATTGATCAAATCCACTCGGGATTTGTTGCATGAAGTAGGCCTCAGGAAGAAATTAATCGGGCGGTATACAGCGGTCCCGCCACGACATTGCTGATACCGTAATCAAGTCTACAGTATGCTGACATTTCAAATTGAGCCAATTCGCTCGGGATATGTTGCATGAGGTAGGCCTCGAGTAGAAATTAATCGGGCGGTATTCGGCGGTCCCGGCACGACAATGCCGATACCGTAACACAATGCCGATATCTCCAGTATGCTGAAATTTCAAATTGTTCATATCTATTCGGAGTTACAATATGAATAATTAATGAAATTGGAGAAATTGAGGCCATTGCTTGGAGAATATACATTTTTCTCCCATATCGCATCCAGGGTTACTGTAGCGGGGTTACAGTATGACGAATTTTTAAAAGTGATTTATTCAAGTCGGGATTTTTGCGGGAGCTAGACCTTGAGCGGGAAATGCCAGAGGGGAATTCCGTGTCGATTCCGCCGTACACAGGGTTACTGTAGCGGGAATACAGTATGACCAATTTTTAAAATTGATCTATTCAAGTCGGGATTTTTGCGGGAGCTAGACCTTGAGCGGGAAATGCCAGAGGGGAATTCCGTATCGATTCCGCCGTACACAGGGTTACTGTAGCGGGAATACAGTATGACCAATTTTTAAAATTGATCTATTCAAGTCGGGATTTTTGCAGGAGCTAGACTTCGAGCGATAAATGCCAGAGGGGAATGCCGTATCGATTCCGCCGTACACAGGGTAGCGTGAATAAAGTATGACCAATTTTTAAATTTAATCTATTCGAGTCGGGATTTTTGCAGGAGCTAGACTTCGAGTAGGAAATGCCAGAAGGGAATACCGTACCGATTCCGCCGTACCCAGGGTTACTGTAGCAGAACAAGTACTGAACTAGGTTTTACCTGCTCATAATTTTCCGACTCCGTTTACTCGATTTCAAAAAAATGCGGTATGCTGTGAATGCACTCATATAGTAACCCGTTCATACCGTAACCCGCTACAGTATCCTTGGGACACGGTATAATCAATAGAGTACACCCCAAAAGACATTGCCTGCTTGAGGTATAGCTCCTCCAAAAATACTAACTCAAATAAATCACTTTTAAAAATTCGTCATACTGTAACCCCGCTACAGTAACCCTGGGCGCGAGAGGGGAGAAAATATATATTCTCCAAGCAATGGCTACTCGAGATACGTCTCTTGTGAAAATCCCGAGTCAATTTGATCAATTTGAAATTTCAGCATACTGAAGACGGTTACGGTATCGGCATTGTCGTGCCGGGACCGCCGCATACCGCCCTATTAATTTCTACTCGAGGCCTACCTCATGCAACATATCCCGAGCGAATTGGCTCAATTTGAAATGTCGGCATACTGTAGACTTGATTACGATATCAGCAATGTCGTGGCGGGACCGCTGTATACCGCCCGATTAATTTCTGCCTGAGGCCTACTTCATGCAACAAATCCCGAGTGGATTTGATCAATTTTAATTTTCAGCATACTGTAGACGATTACGGTATCAGCAATGTCGTGGCGGGAATTTTCAGCATACCGCTGTATACCGCCCGATTAATTTCTACTCGAGGCCTACCTCATGCAACAAATCCCGAGTGGATTTGATCAATTTGAATTTTCAGCATACTGTAGACGATTACGGTATCGGCAATGTCGTGGCGGGACCGCCGTATACCGCCCGATTAATTACTACTCGAGGCCTACCTCATGCAACAAATCCCGAGCGAATTGGCTCAATTTGAAATTTCAGCATACTGTAGACTTGATTACGGTATCAGCAATGTCGTGTCGAGACCACCGTATGCCCTCCGATTAATTACTACTCGAGGCCTACCTCATGCAACGTATACCGGGTCAATATTCTCAATTTCGTATTTCCGGATTACGGTAGACCGGGTTACGGTACTTTGTTTTCGTTGCGGGACCCCGGTGGTGAAGTTACAGTACACCACTTTTACTTTGGTGGACCCAACCCAAAACCCATTTTGGACCATGATACCCCCATCATGAGTGCAAAGTGCCCCCCAAGATTCCATGATACCCCCATCATGGGTGCAAAGTGCCCCCCAAAGGTGAGACTGCGTCCGTGGACACGTATGACTACATATAATTCAAGTCGTCAACTTTCAAGAAAGGCCCCAGTCGACAAGACTACGACGTGAGTTCCCACTTTGGTTGATACACGCTAGTCAGGACGTCACTGGAAGCTGGAAGATCTACTTCTACGCTCAATGTCTATCGTCCAAGATCGGCACTGCAATTGATCAAGGAAGCCAAGCATGATCCATTCCCTTGACCCAGTTGCCTCGAATTCGAAGATCCCGACCACCTCTGTCCCCGAATGATACCTCCTGCAGGCCCTTGCCTTGATGTCAGGATAAATATGTATGTATATGTATGTATGGCTCCTGAACTGCATTTGTATGTTGTATATAACATACAAACGCAGTTCAGGAGCCATATATGACATACATTTTTCTCTGTGTGGAATTAGGCGACAACCATCCAAACCAAAAAATGAGTACTCTGAAAATACGTTGATCCACCGTATAAGCTCTTCAATGCCTACGGGCTGCGCCTCACTTTAGCAACATAAATTCGAGTATTGTTTGTCATTGCATATTGGATCAAGAGGATCTCTATTTTGGAAGAAGAAAACACCATTTCTACTAACGAAAAAAATAGTGTAGCTAATCGATCATGTGGCCCGCCAATATATTTTTCTATATCATAACTACATCCGCTTCTTGCCCCCATTCACAGTTAATTTTTTTGTATGCGATACACTAACGAAATAAACAATCAATGAATGAAAGAATCTGTCTGTGGCACTGTTCTGGTTAGACAGTAGAGTGCGCTATTCGGGTCGGGAAATCGGGAAATGACCGGTACCTTTTCTCATTTTTCGCAAAGTGAGCCGACCCGATACTTTCGCCAAATTTCCCGATACCTTTTCATCTCCGGCACAGTAAATCAACCATAATAGCCCATTACTGCTATAAAAACTGAAATATGAACAATATTATATTAAAGGGAACATGCTAGACGCTTCCTAACGTTGGATAGAAGTGTTTATGCATCTATCAGTTCGTCTTCGCGCAACATCATTTGAAAAGCTATTTCAGCTCCCTGATACAATTTTTCTAATTTTTTGAACGATTTCCGCTTGTAATCGCTAATTAGTATGGCATTGAGAAATTTGGGAGGTAGAAGACCGAATTTACTACTCATTGATATCTCGACGGGACTCGAGTATATGTCGAGTTCTCAGGTAGGCAAGACAAAAAAGACAAGACTAATTATAAAAGTAAAAGAAAAATTGTTATAAAATTGTTTCGATGTTTCCGGGAGGTCGTTTGGCTCTGTAAAGAAATGAATCATCACATATTATAAATCTTATCCTAGACGGTTATTTTAGCATATTATTGAAAAATACATATTATACGCAATTAAATCATACCAGCTGCTGTTAGAGCTTTTATTTTCTTTCTCGTGTCGTGTCTTCTATCTGTTATCATGCGCAGCGTATTAGGTCACATTAGTAACGAGACCAGGAGTGTTTTCTGGTGATACTGAAAGATAAAAGTTGAACTGAGAAATATAGGCGAAGTATAATAAGGAATTAACGTCACATTCCGGGTGTAGGCTCTTTGAGGGGAAGCCGATGTTTTTAGACGACATTTTTATGTCAATATAAATAATAGAACACAGAAACGGATGTGAAAATAGAGAATTCAAACCTTCTTGACGTGTGTGCTGAGAAGAGACCGTCTCGTGAGACGACGAACGGGCGAAATGAGAGGGAATAAGTGAATTAGCATGAAATTAGAATGCACTAGTACTCACAGTCAAATGATAGTCGAATAAGCACTATCAACGTTATTTTCGCAGGCCGGAGCCAAAAAGGTATCGGGAAATCGAGCAAAGGTATCGGGAAATGCTCCCAATCATTCCGATCATTCGGGTAAAAAATGTATCGGGAAGTCTCACTTTGCGCACTCTATTAGACAGAATAGCATTCGATCTCTGTTTTCGATTTCCGGCCTCATTCCGTCACAAGCGGAGAATCGCGAAAAAAAAAAAGAAAAAAAAGCCAGGCTCTTATGCAAATATCATGTGACAATATCGATGTTATTTCCGATGGCTCCACTTCCTTTGAGTGATGATTGATTCTCTGATCGACTAATTCTCCTCACTCATCGCACTATCTCGACCACGACCGTGTGATCCATCCCACATTTTACATTATATATTCCTCTTCTCACCTGGCTAAAACAACTGAAGTAGATGCTATAAAATAGCGCAGAGGTCCGATATACTTCACTTCATCCCTTAACCCCGGAGAGTGTGATCAAACATGTCTCGTCTCATAATTGTCGCTCTTCTGGCCCTCTTCTTCGTCGCGTCCTCGCCCGCCTTTGCAGCTCCCCAACTCAGTGAGAGCAATCGGCCTACTTGACTCAGAATGCAGCTCATAAAACTGAATTTCACTCACCACACTATTCCACTGCTTCGCGCTTCCAGATTAGACTTTGAAAAGTAACGCTTCAACTAGTTGCATAATAGGGAAATCGATCGATTTTGTGAAAAAAGAGTGCTAGAAATGAGGAGTGTGTGGGGAAGAGCAACTAGTTGCATCGTTACTTTTCAAAGTCTATTCCAGATCGGGAAAAGTGCTTGTACAACATGAACGATACGAGAGCTACCTCTCTCTTTGACAATGCGGGAAACTTTTGCGAGTTTTATACATAATTTGTCAACATCTTCGGAGAAAATATATTCTTACACTGTGCAGTTCCGGTTTCGGAAACTCATAGATCACTCTTGCACATATTTTCTATTAGAAATTTTAGCAATATTGTTTTCAGGCGGAATCGGAGGCGGTGGAGATGAAACTCTCATCATAGCGAGAATAAGTGAGTACATTTTCTGTTTGATTATAAAGCATCCAATTAGATCTGCGAAGACATCCGTTGCGATAGTTGTACTAAAAAAGCGAATTCAAATAAGCATTCCCAATTTCAGTTGCTCCATTGGCTAACTACGTCAGAAATCCAACGGAAAATCTACTGAAGGAACTTGAACCACTTCTTCCACGAAAATGAGACTATTTTCCTGTATTCTCGTACCCGAATGAAGACACTTGAATATTATTGTATATTAACATTATAATCGAAAAAAATGGACACGTAACACCGGTGTGCATCCCCAACTTGGTATCAAGTAAAAATCAAGTTGTCCCCAGGCTTGATACCAACTTGGGGAACGAGCGCATCAAATGAGAGAGTAGGCCAAATGAGAGAACCAGACAACGAGACAGAAATTCCCCAAGTTGGTATCAAGTTGTCGTTCCCCAAGTTGGTATCAAGCTCGTTCCCCAAGTTGGCATCAAGCTCTCGTCGTCTGCGCTCTCTCACTCTGAGACACTATTTCTTATGAAATTCCCCAAGTTGCCCGCAAGCACGATACCAACTTGGAATTCAAAACTAGGCTTGATACCAAGTTGGGGATGCACACCGGTGAATGCAAATTACATCCTTTATGCGATTGACAGTAATTCTTTCCACTTTTCTTTCGATTCTTTCAAGCGGCCATTCAAAGATTTCGAAACTGCGTTTCCTACTCTCCTTCTTATTCCCTCAGATTCCAGACTCGATGAATTTCCTTCTGAGATTGACGATTTGATCCCGACGCTCAATTCTGGACAAAATGAATCATTCTAAAGAAGACCATCGATCACGTCTGACAATCAAACTAATACGAAATCCCATCTTAATCAGCGTCCCTAAAGCGACACTGATAAATATTGTATTGTATTGTTCTGAACATGGTTTGGCGAGGCGGCGACAATTGTCCTTTGCTAATTCCCTCACTAATTATTTTGAAAGAGTGCGAGCCCTGGCGTAGTTTACCGCTGCAATTGCAAGACTTCGAAATCGTACTCATTCGATACTATTCGATATCAGTACGTGTCTTAACAAAAACGAAAGTAAACACGTAGTAGTGCATTTTTCTCCTCGATTTCGAAACCCTATGGTCCCCTGTTATCACTCTCCTATGAGTCATTCACTATCTTTCGTTCTCTCCTCACGTTGTCTCTTCCCAGTGTAATCCTACTCTCTCTTTGTTGGTATCATTCATGTCCGCGTTGATTTTTACAGACATGATTCGTGCTTTTCATTTTATCGGACTGCAACACGTTTCCACGTGACTCGCAAACATATTATCCATACAAACAAATAATGTACCTCATTTAGTTTAAATTCAATTTGATTTGCATTTTGGAAGATGGACAATGAGCGCGATTTCCACATCGACTCCCAATTTTCGACGGACAATGAACTGACGAAGACAGTTGAGCTCAATGAAGAGCAGATGATCGAGATTCCGGATGCTGAGCTGGAGAAAATTGGCGAAGGAGGACAGGTAAGCGTTCTGTGGATGATTTTGTATGCCGTTCTCCAACATATGAGAGGAATCGCGAGAAACTCGACCATGGCCAGGACGTAGAAATTTTTATTTTTTGATTTGGCTGAAAATTTTACCTAAGGTATTTCAACACCTCCTCTATCGATTGGCGTTGACAGAATTTTGATAAAAAATTTCGCAACCGCGTGAAACATATCCAAACCTGGAGTCTTCGGATTTTTCCGCCGAAAGGACAAAGTTTGATAAATCATAACTCTGTTCAAAATAAAGATATAGAATTGTGGTTTTGTTGGTTAGATAGAGAATACAGTTGGCTAATGGTAGGGCAGTGTCAACTCATTCCTGGGTGACGCATTGGCACGGAGCGGTCGGTTTCATGAAAAATGTTATAAGTCACGTTAAAATTAAATGCGGTCTTAAGTTCTTTGTTAGTTCTAATGTGCACGGCAGTTACTCACTATAACCGAGAAATGGGCCAAATCGGCCCATGCATGGGATTTGCGCTAAGGTGAACTTTTTTTTGTTCAAAATTTTTGTTCTCTTTCTGCGACAATCAGTGATATTTGCGGTGAAAATATTTGCAAATATTCTAAAAACACGATTAAGCTTGTTATAGAGGGTTTTTAAAGCGAAATTTATGAGAAATAATTTTTTGAAAAATTTATGGGCTGATTTTAACTTTTGACTAAACTGTACTTTTGTAAAGTCCTATTTTGTACTAATGTTCCCATAATCAATATTTATGATGCTAGGGTGAAGAATTGTGCATCTAACTATAGATACTAAATGCTTATTGCATTTTCAGCACTCGTTATGAGATCGGTTTCATATTTTGCAGCAGTTCGCATGCCCACCAAACTTCCTTAGAAATTAACTCAACATGCGAAGAGCAATTAGTCAAATGACTGTGAGTCATTGTGGGCAGCTACAACAACTATATTTTCCAATATTTGTCTGAAAGCCTTCTCAAAGAGCAAATAACGTATTTTGCGAAAATACGTCCACTTTTTCACACATATCTCAAAAATTTGGATCTCTACCGAATCCTGGCGCAGGTTAAATTGTTTGGAGAGTTTCATTGACTCATTTTGTTGTTGGTAGTATACAAATCTATTGATGATTTGATCTCATAAAAAATCGAAGACTCAAAATTGCTCAAATTTCTGAACAAAAAAATTAATTCTGAGGATATTTGAAACGCTTCTAGTGAAATATTGCCCACATTCATTTTCCTATAAAGAAGAACTATGGAACTAATAACTTTAACTTATGAAAACATTTTTTTTAATACCATGACTCCGGGTTCATGGTGAAAAATTATTTTTGGACCATGACCCCGGGTTCATGTTACTTTTCAAAAAAAAATTTATTCATAAGTTTAAGTTATTAGTTTTATAGTTCTTCTTTAGGCATATGAAAATGAATGTGGATAATATTTCGCTTGAAACGTTTCAGAAATCCTCAGAATAATTTTTTTTGTTCAGAAATTTGAGCAATTTTGAGTCTTCGATGTTTTATGAGATCAAATCATCAATAGATTTGTATACTACCAACAACAAAATGATTCAATGAAACTCTCCAAACAATTTTACCTGCGCCAGGATTCGGTAGAGATCCCGATTTCTGAGATATGTGTGAAAAAGTGGACGTATTTTCGCAAAATACGTTATTTGCTCTTTGAGAAGGCTTTCAGACAAATATTGGAAAATATAGTTGTTGTAGCTGCCCACAATGACTCACAGTCATTTGACTAATTGCTCTTCGCATGTTGAGTTAATTTCAAAGGAAGTTTGGTGGGCATGCGAACCGCTGCAAAATATGAAACCGATCATCTCATAACGAGTGCTGAAAATGCAATAAGCATTTAGTATCTATAGTTAGATGCACAATTCTTCACCCTAGCATCATAAATATTGATTATGGGAACATTAGTACAAAATAGGACTTTACAAAAGTACAGTTTAGTCAAAAGTTAAAATCAGCCCTGAAATTTTTCAAAAAATAATTTCTCATAAATTTCGCTTTAAAAACCCTCTATAACAAGCTTAATAGTGTTTTTAGAATATTTGCAAATATTTTCACCGCAAATATCACTGATTGTCGCAGAAAGAGAAAAAAAATTTGAACAAAAAAAAGTTCACCTTAGCGCAATTCCCATGCATGGGCCGATTTGGCCCATTTCTCGGTTATAGTGAGTAACTGCCGTGCACATTAGAACTAACAAAGAACCTAAGACCGCATTTAATTTTAACGTGACTTATAACATTTTTCATGAAACCGACCGCTCCGCGCCAATGCGTCACCCAGGAATGAGTTGACACTGCCCTACCATTAGCCAACTGTATTTTCTATCTAACCAACAAAACCACAATTCTCTATCTTTATTTTGCACAGAATTATGATTTATTAAACTTTGTCCTTTCGGCGAAAAACACCGAAGACTCCAGGTTTGGATATGTTTCACACGATTGCGAAATTTTTTATCAAAATTCTGCCAACGCCAATCGATAGAGGAGGTGTTGAAATACCTTAGGTAAAATATTCAGCCAAATAAAAAAATAAAAATTTATACGTCCTGGACATGGCCGAAGTGGTCGAGTCTCTCGCGATTCCTCTCATATGTATATTGTAAAATAACCTGATCGAACTCATCTATTTTTCAGGCCGTAGTATACTCATGCCGCCTGGATGTTTTCGGAATGAATCAAAAGGTGGCTGTCAAAGTGTATGGAATCCGGTGCTCGTCAGCTGAATTGAGCATGCTGCGCAGACTGCAACACCAGAACATCGTCAAGTTTATGTAAGTTTTGTATTTTTATATGAAAATTGTACCACCATTTTAATTTTTAAGTGGCGCAATAGGAAGTACTGGTACACAGAGAGAAAACATACTAGGAATACGGTATCAAGTTGGCACTCCTACTAATATATAAGTAGGGCCTACTAAGGCCCTACTTATATATTAGTAGGCGTGCCAACTTGATGTCGTATTCCTAGTATGTTTTCTTTGTGTGTATGGGTACTTGACGACACTACCTTGCCTTCTTTTTTTTTAAAACTCTCTCACCTTTCGTATTTGTTTACTGAAGTTAATTAGTTCCGAAGTGTGTTTGTGAATTTGTAATATTCGCTCAGCGGTCAAGGAAGACTACGTGAGGTACCCGCACTGGTGCTCGAATTCTGTGATTCATCATTGAGGGCGCACCTCTCAAATCATCCCTTTGGTAAGGAAAACAGCGATAGTAGAGCAAACTTTGCTGATAACGCATAATAAAATCATAATACCCCTAAATTTTGAAAAGGGATAATGTGAAAATGACAAGGTGATGAAATTCGTAAACAACCAGGACGTTATACTCAGAGCAGGCAAGACAGGGGAAAGATTTGGCGTTTCAGATAAGAATCGATTCATTTCTTGTTCGTCTGAAATTGCTGCGGGAATTCAATATCTACACCAGAATAATACAATTCATCGTGATCTCAAACCGGAAAAGTCAGTGTTATTTTCTAAATCCCGGTCAGCGGCATTCTGGCGAGCCTATGCAAAAAGAGAGAGAGACAGTTAGATGCAACAGGGCGAATGTCTCTCTACGAATTCCCTTTTATTATTTTTTTTGATCCAGAATGCTGTGCGATTTTGTGAGTGTGAAAAGTGAGAATGACTTCATGTCAACCCACTCTCTCATTCATAGACCGGTGCAGAGAGAATGCAGATATTATGGCCTCACATTTCGACTTGTAGAATAAAAAATAACAGGAAAGTGCGTTCATACCGGAAGAAGGTATTGCATGTGTACTCACTTATTCTTTCCAGTGTACTAATCGACAGCAATGGCACTGCGAAGCTCTGTGATTTCGGCATCGCCAGAGACTTGCCCGACCACAGGTAATGGCGTTACAACAAGCAGCTGCGCCGAATTTCGAAAATCCTGTTTTCTTTAATCCGTACGACAAAGAACGCAGAATGTTCAACAACATATTTCAGCACTGAGTTCACGGTCGTTGGTACTCGCGCCTACATGGCGCCAGAGCTTATTCGTAAAGAAAACTGCTCGGAGAAGGTGGGCTCTTTGCCTATAACATTGAGTTTAGACAACTTCTATCTTCGTTCGGAACGTTTATAATTATCATCAGCTGAACAACAAATATTTCTATGATGTCAGATCGACGTTTGGTCATTCGGAATCATTTTGTGGGAGATGATGACTGGCAGACTGCCGTACGAAGATGTTGATTACGCGGTGCTAATGTATGCCATCGGAAAGAAGTGAGTAGTTCGTATTTTGTTAAGAACTCCCAGGTCTTATGGGCCGTATGTAAGACCTTTTTTTCCCTTTTTTGGTATGTCTTGCATGGAATTCGGCGTACATACTTCCACTGACAACAAATCACACAACATCGAGTTGGCGACATGCCAAGAACGTCTCTCGTTGTCTGACTCTCTCGTTATGTACACTCTCTGGGTCACTCCCTTTTTCTCTAACTTGATCTCGCTGTTAATGTTTCGGATGCTGTGAATCTTTTCCACCATCCTACCAGTCGAAGTTTGCAGTAAGCATGCTCAATAATGACCACGGGAACGGAGTATTTGAATGTTAAAATTTCAAATAACATTCAGGAAAGCCCAACTGCCCATTCCTACTGAATGCGGTCTCGAGGCGCTGCCTCTTCTTCTCAATTCGTGCTGGGCTGAGAATCATCATCACCGACCGTCAATGGACAGTGTAATGGGTCTACTGTTGAATGTTGCTGAGGAAGTTGGCCTCAAGACCGGCGAGGTTGGAATGGATCAGCAAAAAGTTTGATAAAAATACAGAAACATAGCGATTTAAAGTCATTGGGGGGTACCATGTATTTGCAATTTTCGGTAGCGTTCTGTAATTTTCCTCTTATTTTAGTAGTGTTTTATATAAATCTCCTTTCTTCGTGGACACACGGCAAAAAAATTAGCTAAAGGAAAAGTTATTGATTGAAGGAATGGGTCGCCGAGTGCGCTCTGTGGCGGGCGAAAGTGGACGATGGCTTCTGGAAGGGAGAGGCGCTGATGAGGGGCGACGACTGGTGGAAAGCCGAATTCGGGCAAGATCAGCAAGTGGCCGTCGTATCACCGGCTGAGGAGGAGAGGCAGTCCGGAGGACAGATCTATCGTGCAGGTACGTCATTGCAGTACTTCCCGTACATCTAAAAACTTCAAGTAAAATCATTTCTTACTCTTTATTTTACTATTTTACTTGGTGTTTTAGTCGAAATTTAACTACCGCAATTGGAGTGATGATTGCTTACAGCCGGCGATCAATTGGTGGACGACGCGAAGAAGATACTGGACAACACCGTGAATTATTCCAACGAGCATGTACCCCGAATTAAGGAGGACATAGGAAATTTCTGGCAGAAGGCCAAGAGGCGATTTTGATGACAACATGTCAAACTTCCACAATGTTTTTGTATATTTTTTTTCACAATTAAATTAATTCGAATAAGCTTTCACCATCCATAACAACATTAAATAAAGCAATGAGTAAAAATGGGGTAATGCTTCCGACAATTGAGAAATTGAATATCTACATGAACAATATTAGCAATCACAACCAAAACTTCTCTCGATTTTAAAGCAAAACAACTGTTTCGTTCTTCTTGTCTCGAATATTCTATTCGAATAGAGTACATCCTCCGCACCCCGTAATCTCTATACTCTCGAAAAGACTTCGCTCTCTTATCACACAATTGCTGATTCATTACACTCAATTGACATTCTTCGATTGATTTCATATTTCCATAGTCGCATCAACATGCTTTATACCGCAATCGATAAAACAAATTCTCAATAAATGTTTAAGAATGCTTGATGACGTGGAATCGTCGGAACAGTTTGTCACAGCTGAAGAGGTTCAGCTGCTTACCGATATCGTTGAGCCGAAACTGAACCTCCCCGAACAATCGATCGAGATTTCCGTGGGCACCAAGTTGGAGCCAGTGGGAGGAGGAGGCCAGGTGAATACTCCTACCCCGATAATGATCTTTTATCTTCCAATTTACAGACTAAAGTTTAATGGAAATTTGAGGCTAGATCTGAGTAGCGTACACATGAAATACGATGTCGCATCGAGTGACAAAGACGGTTAAATGAGCTGAGAGGGGTAGCAAGCTAATGCTTCAAACAAGGTGGTAGTTCGATTTAATATTGTGCTTTTACTGTATTTCAGGCAGATGTGTTCTCCTGTTCTTTGGAAATCGATGGAACTATCCGAATGGTAGCCGTTAAATCGTATAGAGACCGCTGTTCAGTAGTGGAACTCACCATGCTCCGCAGGCTTCAACATCCGAATATAATCAAGTTTGTGTGAGTCTTAATCATACGTCGTTGAATTTGCAGTAGTACCGCTCAAGATTTAAAACTGTGCTTTACAATTTTAGGTTCCTTTCAATTTTTACATTTTACAACGGTGTCACGAACTGGGATGGCAGATTCGGACTTGTTCTAGAATTCTGTGAATCTTCTCTTCGAGATGGCCTGTCTGATTATCCATTCAGTGAGCTGTGCATGTGCATACAAATAAATCATTCAAACCATAAGGAATACTATTGATCACGTCTGAAATCCCCTCATGATCAGCGCCATAATGATAAATATTGTATTGAGCTATTCAGAGCTAGCGAATATTTCGTATATTCGAATGTCTTTCAATATGCAGTTGAAAACAACATTCCGACACAATTTCTTTCAAATGTTCCATGATTTTCCAGACAAAACCACATTTTGTTCTCTCGCCTCGGAGATGGCTGCTGGCTTGAAATATCTTCATGAAAACGATATAATCCATCGAGATGTCAAACCGGAAAAGTGAGTCCGCAAATGGGGATTCTGTTTTTCAACTGATTTCCACTTTGGACATCAGAAGAACCGTAGGGATGGTGCAAATGAGAGAATATTGGAATTTCAATCGAATTATATTAAGGAATTCCATATAGTCTCTCTATCTGACAAGTATTCCAATGGTGCTTTCCATTGAAGTATTCCATTTCATTCCATTTTCTTTAAGTATTCCATTGAAGTGTGCTTATCGACCGCAATGGATCTGCAAAACTGTGTGACTTCGGAATCTCTAGGGAGCTGCCCGACTATAGGTAACTACAATTTTCTTCGAAAATTAATATAATTTTCATATTAAAGAGGTTTTCCGAACTGATCTCTCAGTTCCTTTACGATTGCAGTGTCCTGAGAATTGTTTTCTCGTTTACGAAATTTCCAAAATACATTTATTTGATTCCTTTGAGTACTAATCTCACCATCGTGGGGACGTCCGCCTACATGGCGCCGGAGTTGATCAGCAACAAGAAGTGCTCTGAGTCGGTGTGTTTTTGGCATTCGCACCAGTACTAATCGTATCTGGAAAATGGAATGATGCATACTAACGAAGAGTGCGCCTGATAGTGAACGGGGTGCGGTAGATAAGTGTACCAATTGAGGACAAAAAGAACAGCGATAGGATTGTCACAATTTTCGTTTTTCTATTTTGATCATGGTTCACGACACATAGCGAAATAATGATCCTTTAACTAATATTTCAAATATACTATTATCATCAGATAGACGTCTGGTCATTCGGCATCGTTCTTTGGGAGATGGTTACTGGAACATTTCCATACCAAGGAATGGAATGCGCACTAGTAGCCCCACTCGTTGTGGAAAAGTAAGTTTCTCATAATATTATTTTTTTTAAATGTTGTTTGTGCAAGCTTTGATAAATATTTCAGTAGCTCGCGAGTTAGGTTCGCATTTTTTAAGGAAAATCCTGTTGCCGGTTCCTGAGACAAGTTCCATCGAATCAATCCTAATATTGATCAAAGGATGCTTATCGTACGATCCTGAATATCGGTTCTCAATGGCGCGAGTTGCCACAGGGCTGTTAGATGTAACTGAAGAGCTTGAAGAAATGAGTGAAGAGGTTCTTGTAGATCCTTTTTTTATTATTCTAATTTTCAAACGTTATCCTGAATTGTAGCAAGAAGTTCTGTCATTTGCAAATAGGAGAGTCACTGTCCTAATTTAGCCGCCACTTCTAGTTAAATTTCAAGTGCACTTCTCGTTTCAGGCTTGGATCCAAGAGTGTACTTGCTGGCGAGAGAAGGTGGAGCGGAACGGGTTCTGGCGCAGTGATTTGGTAAGCGATGGTTCGCCACCAGTGCAGACTGTGGTGCGGGAAGTGACTCGCGAGCTGTCCCGCACGGAACTCTACAAAGAGAGTAAGCCTATTTCTCATTAGCTCTCCTTGTAATCCAAAACATCATTTGAAAGTTTGGATCAAAAACTGCACGAGCGAAGCAGTCATACCTATAACAGTTTGGTACACAATCTACTTTTAGTACACTTTGAAAAACATATTGATATTTCAAACTTCAATGAGGAGTATTCCATCGAAGAAAATATTCAAATTTTAGTTTTTATAAAAAATATTGCAGCAGCAGAGCAGGCCCGTGATGACGTCATGGAACTCTTTGATAAAGGAGTGGAATTTGCCAAAGACAAGGGAGTCGAATTCGCAAAGGAGAAGATTCTCGACAAAGGAGTGGACTTTGCCAGAGAGCACTGTCGAAAGGGATGGGCAAAAGTCACCGATTTTTTTGGCAAATGATATTCTATGGCGTAAAACCGTAAATTGCGAATTTAACTTATGAATATTTTGTGCAGCTTACTGAATAAATTCATACATCAGCGAACATTGTTCCTTTGTGCATCACCGTGGAACTTTACCGACCGCACGCAGAATAGCTTAGCGAGCCAACATTATCTCCAACTGTTTCTTTTGGTTTCAAATTGGAGAGAAGTTGCCATTCTATCGTATGATCTTTTCCGCAATCATTCTCTTCTCTTTTCTCTAACGATATTATAGGCGTTTCAACTCATTTCCTTTAAGATTTCTCCTGCTAAATTTTCTACCTTGATTTCGCGATATTGATACCTTCTTGTTACATTGCCGCCTTTAAAATGGCCTTCTTCATCTAGAGCCATATCGTAATGGAATTCCATCTCTTTTTTTCTCATACGGAGCCTCGTATCGGATATGCGCATCCCAACACTTTTCCATACCTATTACCTAGCAATTCCAGTGAGCTTATCGTGCTTATAAATTTTTGTTGCTTATTCCAGTACGTTGACTAACATCGGTACACCGCCCCTTCGCAGTTCATACCATAATTACTGCTGCAATATCTATTCGTAGGTCTTCTTACCCACATCTGTAATATCTTCCGAAGATTTTTCACATTTGGAACATAGTGTGATATATAAATCGGAAAAATCTTTTCTATTCGTTTTGAAGAAAGATTTAATTCATCAGTGACGAGTGTATGAATGGATAAAGTACACCAATTTTTGAAGGAAAACTACATGAAAGAAAGATTGCTTTATTTTTCTATAGCGGGACTTCAGTGAAGGTTCCTCTTCATGGGGATTTCACATCGAGTTCCGGCGAATCCCGCGAGACACGCGCAGTCAAATGCGATCGCGGTTCCGGCACAAATTCCATTGTTGTGGCAGGCTACGGCACTGTCGCACGGGGCATCTGTATAGTGCAAAATTATTGAGTTTGGATTCCTAATGGAGATTTGATTTAATTTTCGGAACTTTCAGCGACTGATCCGTTCTACAACTTGAATTAAGGGAAAGCAAACTAAAAGAGGCGCGGTGAAACTGCAAAATGTTTTGAAACCCGATGTTTCTATCTGAAGTACGGGTGAGCTATTTACCGATCGTCTCCTGGCGCGACGTCTTCGGAGGAATTTGACATCGTGCTCCGATGAATCCTTCAAAGCACGTGCAGTCAAAGTATCCGGTGCAGACGCCATTGTTGTTGCAGTAGGAATTGTCGCAGGGAGCCTGCAGTAATAATATTATATTTATCGAGATATATACTAATCGATAGCGAGGTTAGACTAAAAGTGACTACTGGAAACACGAAACACGATGTCGCATGGAGCGACAAAGAGGGGTCGGCTTACATAAATAGTGACGAATCAATCGTTTCTATATGTTTTGAAATGCAATCTGTGATCATTAAATTGATAATGAACTACGAGATTCATAATAAAAATACACAACGTTGCGAGTTTTCAACATGGGTAGTCCCGTTATTAAACGATTTTGCAATTCATAAAGAGGCTTGAGAATGTGAGTGGAACAATACACCAGTTATCAATGATACCGCATTCTCAATGGTTCTGTTTTTCGACTTACTGCGAGAGTCGAGACGAGAAGAGAGAGCAGAAGCACGGCAGAACGCATTACAAATATAAAAAGAAAAAAAAATACAAACTCTGTAAATTTGGAATGAGAAAAAAACATTCATGTCAACGCGCAAGTGAAACGACGAAGTAAAACCAGGCTCAAATACAAAAAAATCATTGTTTAATACAACTGCAAATTACTGTGTCACAGTCGATCGGGCGATAATGATTAACTGTGATCCATTGCTTCTTCGTATATTGGTATTTATAGGCACGGATTAGCGAACCAGTCATCCTCACGTTATCATGCGATGATTATTAGTAAATTACGCCTATGTTAGCCTCGCCGAACAAAACAGAGCAGATAATGCAATGTGATCAATATGTGATGCTAGGAAAAGGTGAGCTGCTATTACAATATTAAAATGACACGTTCATGAAGTGGACTATACTCTCTGAGTGCGTATTCTCTCTCTATACCTCGATGTCTCTCACTCGGTAATTCTCTCTCACAGACGTATCTGTTGTTTAGGAGCGGAGTCGGTTTAGAAACACGAAATGACCTCTGTCGCGGCCACATCCGAAATAGTCAGTCTACGGCGAAAAGCATGATCTTGTCATTACCTGCTGAGATCCCAACAGGAAATCCCACTCCGACCATACGGTTTGCGTAAAGATCTATCTTTGTAAAAAAATTAGTAAAGGCGTGTGCTTTTCGAGAATCAGTTGGAAACAAGACCTACCTGAGCTTTACCTAGGGAACTACTCAAAATAATGATATTCCTCCTCTAACCGTCTGAGGCAAGATTGTGCTTCAGATCGCGACTTCTATAGTGTAAATTTATAAGTAGTTGTTTATCATGTACTGTACTCAACAGAAATAATATAATGAAGAGAATATGAGAATACGCACTTTTTTTAGCTGCTGATTCCTATTCCGAGATAAAATACAACAAAATTGCGAATGATGCCCTATATTTCCATCATTTCTTGAACTTCTGCCATACATTCCTTTCGCAAAACTGTTTTATCTCCTTGGGTACAAGGTCGTTTAGAGCGGAAAAATCCGTCTTCTCAAGATACTTCTTGACCTCCGAGGGAACTTTCTTCTCCCAAAACTCGTGTGCGCTGTCCAGTAATTTCGTAGCGGCTGCAATGCAATAATGAAAGCTAAGATAATAATATAACAAGGTTGAAACTATTTTGTCCTAGACAGAATAGCAGTTTGGTCGAAACTGCCTTCCTAGAACACTATCATACACGAAAACTGACAATGTTGTCAGATCCAGTAATTTCGTTATTTCGTGACATTTTGCTCGGGCATGTCAATTTTTATTACAAAATCAAGAATATTACTTTGCTTTGCTTTTGTATTTATTGTATTTAATCTATAATGCAGAATATATTCAACATTGTCAATATTATATACATCATTATATCATATTATGATATAATGATGTTGAGGCCGATGATCGATTTCAACAAGCTGAATAACTTTTAAGACGACGACATCTGCAACTTATACGTATATTGCTAAGCGTATATTTTTTTAGATTAGTGTCATAATTTTAAATTAATTTAATAGTCGGTGCTTGCCGATTTTAATGAGTGGATCGATGCAAATGGGATTATTATCTCTTCTCATTCCCTATTCTCTAGCTCACGTTGTTCCAAATTTCAGAGGGTATAAAAGGTTCAAGGAACACTCATCTCTGATCGCTTCAACCATTTCCCAATGGAAATGAGGAAGGGGCATTTGCCCCACTGACAAAGTCCTTCCTCTATGAGAAGCCCCAACCGAACTTCTGCCAGAGCAGAAGACACATTTACATAAGAGTATCAGGGACGTGGGAAATACACCTGGCATCTACAGTAACCCCCTCCTCACCATCCGTAATTGAATGACAGAATGAATCAGGGTTGGGCGGGTAAAAGTTGACGGAAAAATTCGGAAACGGAAAATTTCCGTCTCAAAAAGAAAATTCAGAAAATTCGGAAAAAGGTTATATTTTTTGTCATGGGAACTTCAATTTTAGTATTTCTCTATCAAAGGCATCTGAGAAAACTTCAAAAACATATAATTAGTAACTAGGACATCTTTTGCACAGAAAATAACACTATAAGCAAAATCTGTATGAAAACCATTTATTTACCATGTGAATCCTCCTCAAGTTTTCGTCTGGAAAGTAAAGAATGCAAATAGTATTGAGCGAAAAATAGTCCTGACTTTGAAAAAATATCATTTTAATTCTTTAAGTTTTCGTTACTTTATATCCTTGGTATATCTAGTGTAAAAATCGGAAAATTCGGAAAAAAGTGTTGACGGAAATTTTTTCGGTCGTAAAATTTTCCTTCAGAGGGTCGGCAATTCGGAAACGGAAAATTTTTTTTTTCCGCCCATCCCTGGAATGAATCTGTCATTTTTGCTAGAGGTTTAAAAGTGACGCTACCCGACACCCTCGGGACTCGCTCAGATAATAATAATAATAATAATGTTTATCATGCAATTTACATAGCAAATTGTAATATAAATTTGAGACGAAGTGAAAGTAACGGCATACATGAGATACGATGTCACATATAGTGACAAAGAAGGTGTTCTCAGAAAAGCTGAGAAAAAGAGATAACATTTGATGAGGTAGATATGTATCTAACGCAAAGATTGTAAATTAATGTGTTTGATGTAGTTCGAGAAAACATTGATACTACTATTGCTTACAATATCATCATCTAGACGATTCCAATGATGAACTATTCTATTTGAAAAGAAACGATTAAACCTGACGGTGTTACAAGTAAATGGACAAATTTTGAGCCTATGACCTCTAGAGTTACCAATACGATTAGAGAAGTTAAATATTGATCTGGGGGTAATATCGTAATATCCGAAAATAATCTTATATGATACAAGAAGATCTATACGAGTTCGTCGGTCACAAAGGGAAGGAATCTTGAGCGCCACCAGTCTGTTGTGGTAAGATGTTGCGGGCAGGTCACATCTGCGGAAGACGACTCGAGTGAATCTGTGTAAGACATTCTCAAGGCGAGAAATATTAGTTATCGTGCTAGGGTTCCATAATTCACAACAAAACTCGAGTAGTGGTCGGAGATAAGTGCAGAACAATTTGGAGTATAATGCCGGGCTTTTAGAGATGAACGATCGATGTATGAAAGAGCAACGTGCGGATGCTTTACCTATAATATTTTGGAAATGCTTCGTAAAACTCAGTTTGTTATCGTAAGTAATCCCCAAGTCCTTGATGTGAAGTTTGATGGGTAGATCGATTCCGAGTGCTGAATGGGTGCAAGAGGGGTGGTTCGTGCCAAGGTGCATGATAACTGTTTTGGTAGGTGATAGGGTTAGCCCCCAGCAGGTACTCCAGTCGACGAGGTTGTCTATCGCGAGTTGGAGCAAAATGGGGTTGTCTACTGTGTAAATTTTGAGGTCGTCCGCATACATGGTGCAAAAACTTCCTGTTGGAAGAATGTCGACTACATCGGCTATATAAATGGAGAATAAAAGCGGTCCGAGACAGGAGCCTTGAGGGACACCACTGATCGTTTGGAAAGCATGCGATTTGGAGTCTCCAACAATAACCATTTGTGTGCGATTAGAGAGAAAAGCTTGTATCCAGCGAAGGAGGCAGCCGCGAATTTGTGTAGTCTCGCATTTATGAATTAGGAGGTTAAGCGGAATAGAGTCGAAAGCTTTAGAGAAATCTACGAATGCACATGTGAGGAAATGGTGCTTGTCTAGTAAGGCATGCCAGTGCGAAAAAGTGGACAAGAGAGCTGTGCTACATGACCTTTTGGTGCGGAACCCGTGCTGTTGATCCGGAAGCAGACCATTGTGTGTGAGGAACTTAGAAAGTTCATGACAAACAATGCGTTCCATAACTTTCGAAAGAGCGCACGTTTACGAGATCGGTCGGTAGTTATCGGGAGACTGTTTTTCGCCCTTCTTTTTATATATCGGTCTGACAATAGCTGAGCGCCAGATTGTGGGAACTTCGGATTTAAGCATGAAAGAGTTGAACAAAGTAGACAGTGGGCGACTAATTTGATTTGCTGTATTTTTGATGAACACATAGGGAATGTCGTCGGGGGAAGTGGAATTCCGATTAGGTAGTTTACGCAGTATACGCGCTATAATCATTGGTGAAAATGCTAAGTAATCTATGAAAGGCCCATTGCTAGGAGGTGGGTGCTGTGGGGGTGTATAAAGATTGTGATTGTAACACTTCGAGAAATGATTAGCTAACAGTTTCGCATTATCCTGATCATCGATCAAGGGTGCCCCAGAGGGGTCTACTAGTGCAGGGATATTACTAGATTGATCTTTTAGTTTATCGCTTGCGAAACGAAAGAACCGTTTTGTATTCGGTTTGCTAATGAGTGCGCGCTCATGTTTGCGGCGAGCTGCGCGTACTGACTTCCGGAATTTAGTTGATGCATCTATGTATGGGTTGAAGCCCTATTGAGTGGCGTTCTTTATATTTCCGATTAGAAATGCGCAGTAGGCGGAGAGATTTACTAGTGAGGGTGGTACGACTGCGAGTCAATTTGCGGTACGGAATGAAATAGTCCATAATTGGGAGAACGTGCGAAAGGAAAGTGGAGTAAAGTGTATCTGCGTTTTGATCTACGGAGGAAAGTACAGTATCCCAATCGATATTAGATATGGCTGATTGGATAGGTTCCCAATTGACATTGCGAAAGTCTCTAATTAGTTTGGTTTGGAAACTAGGAGTAGCTGCGTCTAGTGAGAACACAACTAGCGCGTGGTCCAGTTTAGGGAGGGGGGGAAGGACCCGACAATTTTTGACGAGATTGGGGTGAGATGTAAGCACTACATCCAGAATGTTCATGTTTCGAGTCGGTGATGTGACACACTGAGAGAGCGAAAGTGATCGAGAAAATTGAAGAAGAATATTTGAGTGATGGGAATGGGAAGAAGCAGATGAAGTCAAATTTGACCAGTCTATTTCAGGACAGTTAAGGTCACCGAAGATAATTAAAGGCAGAGAATTGGTACAGATGAAATCGTAGATGAAAGATGTGCACGATTCGAAGCTTTCTGAATCACAAGATGGACTACGGTAGATAAGGCAAACTAAGAAAGGCGATGTTTCGAAATGAACTATTGCGGCGACTATTTGGCAGTCCTTAGAAAAGGATCGAGAGAAAGCGAGAGTGGACGGCATATCAGATTGGATGAGGAGTGCCACACCTCCTCCGGTCGCGTCTCTATCAGATCGATAAACTGAATAGCGGCCAAAGCCTAGCATACTATCGTTAACTGTATCCTTTGAGATCCAGGCTTCGGTAAATCCGACTACATTATAATCGAAAGTGTTTAGGAAATCTTCGAGTAGCGGCAGTTTATACCCAATGCTTCTAGTGTTGATAAGACAGAAACTAGATGTTTTGGTGTTTGATTTGAATGGGAACCTAGAGTGAGAACTATGAGGAGGGTGCGCATGTGACCTACTAGGGGAGTGCGCAACAGACTAGGTTGGGGCGGGATCAAAACTTACCTATATTCCTCCTTCGGAGTGGATGGGCGACAGCATCGAGAGATTCATCACTTTTTTCGGTCGTCCTCCGGGCGACGAATCGGCAGCCAGCGCCCTCTTGGGAGGCTTGGACACTGCTCGATCGTTAGTGGCAGTTGAGAGATGGGACTGGGATGATCGAGAGGGGCGACGAGTCGAGTCTCTGCTCATCCCTCTTCCTCTTCCTCCTCTCCCCTGCTGTTTCCGCCTCTTCCCCTTCCCCCATTGGATGCAATCGATCCATGGCGGGAACGGGGAGGAGCGACAGTGAGAGAGCGAGAGAGCACGGGGAAGGAGGAGGGAGAGAGGGGGAGAGAGAGACGCGGGGTCAGAGTGCACCGGAAGTGCACGTGCACTCTGTGCCCTCTCGAGTGCCTGCATAGAACGTTCTGGAAGTGGAAGGGGGAATGATAGGGAGGTTGGATCCGACACCCGAGAATGAAAAAGGAGAATGGATTCGACATCCAAGAATGAGAGGGGTCAGGAATCGACACCCCTTTGTTTTTTAAATGACATTATCAGCGCTTTTACAAGCACATATGTTTGTTTGCTTTGAACTGTCATTTTCACTGTTTCTCTCAATCTGTGAAGGTTGGTCGTCGAAATACGAAAAGGAAGGCTCCTTCTGGCGAGGGGTAAGTTGAGCTATTCTTGTAGAAACAACTCTACGATCTTACAGGCCAATGATACGTGCTAAAAAAGTTAAAACAAATTCTGACGTAAAGGATTCTGGCTCATCTGAAATAACGAATACTGAAGGAACAAATGTCGATGAAGTCATGGGTATCGATTTGTAAGTCATTTCACTTATTTAACAACATAAGATGTTACTAGGAACACTGAAACGACTTCGAACGAGGGAAAAAGTGTTGTGGACGCTCTTGGATTCGATTTGTTTCGAAGACAAGTGATGGAATAATTGCACACTTAGATGATGACGATGAGTAGAATCTCTCTTGCAAACTATAAAATTTGCAAGACTTTCGTGTTTTGTGAAGAAGAATTGCTGATAATATAGTTTAGAAACCATCTTGTGTTTTTTCCATGCAAAATATATGTATGCCAGAGAAGTGGGTGTCGGATCCGAGTCATTTTCAACAAGGAGGGTGTTGGATCCAGTCATTTTGAGAAAATTGGCCGCAAGAACCGGTCTTTTGAAAAGGAATCGAACCGAATTAAAACCTCTAATTTTTGCACCCACCGAAAATCGACAGAATGATTCTGTCAAATGCGACAGATTGGCGAGCGGCAGAATGAATCTGTCGGAAAAAAGTGACAGATTAATCTGCGAGTGCAAATCTGACAGAATATTCTGTCAGCGCAATCTGTCATATATGACCGATATTTTTCTGTGTGCAGGCGATACAATTCGCCTCCTGAGTAGGGATGGCTTCGCAGGAAAAATGACCGGTTCAGGTCCTGCGAATGCGAAGAATGAGAGAGAATTGAACGTGGGAGAACTGTTTTGAACCAGGAATCTTGTTCCTGGAAGGATTCCTGCTTGGCAAAACACCGCAATATGTGAAAATGACAGGAGAAGCAAGATTCCTGCTCGAAATGGGAATCTTGAAACGTCTCATTTCCCAATAGGATCCTGCTATCCTTCCAGACAAGCCAACCCTACTCCTGAGAGGTCTTCGGGTTGCTGCTACTGACCGACGCTGTCTGCGAATTCCTGCGCATTCTGCAGCACTTGCTCCTGCACGACGCCCTCCTCCCAGTAGCCATCTCCCACTTTGTCGCGCCATTTAGAACACTCGTCGATCCATTCCTGAACGGGTAGCATACCAATAATAGTATATTATGCTAGACAAACGAAGTTTGTTGACGTATAATATTTATTATGCTTCACTGCGAAATAAGTCACAATTGCTTTGCTACTTCCAAAGCACACAATTCTCTAATTTACAAGGACGGAATATGGGGGCGAGGCATAGCCAATTTGATACAAACAATAGGATTTGATTGTGAAAATCTCCAATTTGAATCTTGAATTGGGGGTATAAAAGCCTCGAATTCCTTCTTTCGTCAGATGCTTTTCTTAGAGCGAACGCGCGGAAAGACGTTCTCTTCGATCGAAGATCACTTCACTCCTTGCAACTAGTGAATTTACACTTTCTGTTAGCTCCAAGCTCTTTCCCGTACCGAGAACGAATCGATCCTTGTTTCGATATGATCTCTACGCCGATTCCTCATGAACAATCTTCCACGAAATGTTCTGGATATGGCATAATACGAGCCTGCTTCCCGGTGGTTACTGATAACAACCTGGGCGGGAAGACTTGTCTGGGTTGGGTTTGTGACTGATTTCGCAGTGAAGCATAATAAATATTATACGTCAACAAACTTCGTTTGTCTAGCATAATATACTATTATACTACACTGCTCAATCAATCACAATTGCTTCTTCAACACTTCGTTGTTAGCAGTACCCGTTATTCTGCATAGTACCGTCGAAGGCGAAGTATGATCCATAAATAGACCAATAATCACGCCATATTCGCACAGTAATAGAAGCTGTCAGTGCACCAGTGCACCTATAACCCAATGAGCATCTGAACAGGACATCGGTTCGTCGACGACCTTTAGAGATGAGTCATCCGTCTACTGTCTATAGTAGAATAGGACGGGAATAAATGTGAGAGTAAGTCTACATTTCCAACCACTCATTCTCAAACATTGCGCAATAGTTCTCCTATGAGAAATGAAGCTTAAGCTGTTGAATAGCTCATCCAAATCATATTTGCACAATATTGCAAGTTTACAAAGAATATTGCTTTTATATCTTTTAACCTGCCTTTATAGCCATGATAGATCAGTATAGAGTTCCGTTAACGTGTTTTAATACTCTTTAAAGTTGTACTGCACTGATCTGTGTCCCAACTAGCAGACATGTCTGGCTTGATACTGGCTTGACAGAATATTTCAATAACATTCGTCCTGAAAGATAGATACGATATTCGCGCCGATAAGCTACGAGGCTTGTTTGCGTGACTTTCTATCTACAGTGCCTTTATAACTGAATATATGCAATGACTGCATGATTCAACGCAACGTTTCAAGGACCTAACAATTTGTATATTACAACTGTCGACTTTTTTTTCTCCGACTTTGGAGACGAAATTAGGACACATCACTATCTAAGCCATTAGATGGTCAGACTAGCATTCGGCATTATGCCTATTTTTTGTGATATGAAGTCTCTTAAGCAGTCCTTTCGTTCTCCCTCCAGCATTTATTCATATTGGTGTGGCTGACCGTGAGAATAATGAGGGAAACATTTAAACAATGCCTTTCTTCCTCGAATGAGGGAGAGTTTAGTTGTAATACGAGAACACCGCTGGAAACTCCTACCCATGAAAAAGGTGACATTACATCTTATAGGTTGAATCCTCAAAAGCGGTCTTGGCAAGTCGAAAATGGGAAGATATCGAAATATCTTATCTTACGAGTAAAACACTACTATACTTTATCGACTTTTCGAACTCGTAGCTTCTGCGTGTCAAACCGACTTCGGTGTTTAAAAATAGACACAGTGATCGCAAAATGACGGGTGAAGATGTCAAGCAGACATCTGACGAATGCTATCACACTTTGTACAACTGAGCAGAAGATTTCATTTCTGTATCATAACGATTTAGAATAATGGGAAAGAAATTCCTTCGCATAGCTCACTGAGCCTATATCTCGGAACTACGTTCGATAAGGTCGAAAACCGTTCATTCCGAGCATCGTGCTATCGAATCAGAGATTTGTATTTAAACACCATCCTAGTGATGTTTAGTATCGTGTGCATGGGCTCCTCCCCTCAAATCAGTCAATGAGGATCTCTCTTTAGTCATTGGAAGAATCGTCTACCATAGAGGGAGAAGTGTGAGATAGCCCGTATTTGATCATCCCCTTTGTTTTACGGCTGTCTGCACCGTGCACAATCTAAGAAGTGATGCTGTATCAACTTGGTTGTTTTCAAGCAACTTCTTCTTACTCGTAGTGATATACTAAGTGTATGTAAATAGCAAGTGAAACTGTTATTCGTTGAGATTAAGATTTTATCGACTCTGTGGAGTTCAACAATTATCCCTTATAATTCGAAAAACTGCAACTTGAACTGCGTGCATTTGTAAGAGAGAGAGAAAGACAGTAATGAGCTTTAGTCTATCTCAATCTTACCACATAGAAATGACTCAGAGAGAATCTGATTAAATATCGGACAGTTAGGATCAATTCTTTTCCAGAACGTGAATGAATTTCACATTGGAAGCTGTGCCGAATCCGTCTTGAAAAATCAGTGCCTGGATTCGGAATGCAATTGTTGTTGAGGGGTACCAACATACATTGTAGGTCTGAGCGATTCCAGAGTTCACCTTCAGTAGAGGTATCTAGAAATGTAACTTCATGATTAGACATTTTCGATTCTAATCCAGTGCTATCCACAGAAGAAACCCTATCCTGTTCTTTATGACATGAGTGGATTAAAGTGAATACTGAGCAATTTGCTCACACGACACAGTTACTCGAGACCTTGCTCGTTCAATTGGCAATACTCAATTCGCCAAATCATCCTATTGCGATAGCAATCATATGAACTGTTATTGATTGTTCATGATTCGTTCGAGTAGGAATCAACAAAAAGGCAGATGCACTCGGATCGAGGCGGATCGGATGCATCCTGGTCCTTGTAACTAGTGAGAACCATCTTCAAACCAACGCCGTAAGGTTTAGCAAACAAGGCTACCTCGGGTTGAATGTGTTAGGATGATTTCTCATTAAAGAACGATCGGAAGAGCGACTCTCTGAAGCCAAAGTAATTAATGTTCAATTGTTGTGAGTACAACTCTGACTCATGCCCTAGTCAGATCATATTTTGAACGATCTTTTTGCCCTCAATGCCCATCTGAGAGACTATAGGAGGAATAATGATCCATCCTTGACTCAAAAACTCAGACAATTGAATAATTCTTCAATTTCCGAAAGCCTGTTGTTATTCAGAGGTCTACTAGGGGAAATTTGAGATTTCAGTGTCGTATTCCATACTTCGAAGATAACAATTTGCGAAAGTATATTATCCCGGTCACGACTTGAATTAATAATTCGGCATCGTCATTCCCGTGTTCAGGTGTATATTATTCCATTAGGAATGTGTAAATATTCAACCTGTCTAAAGAAATCCCATTTAGTGGATTCTTTACAAAGAGGGACTTATGTCCTTCTACAGTAGGAAACAACTACAGAAGAACCATATGCGACCAGGAATAGGAATACGATGTTTATTTCATAAGTTATGTATTTGAAATACAAACATATATCCGAGAATCTCGCCAGAACACATTTCGGAATTTTGCGCTCTATTGCTTGCGGCGATACTAACTAGTTAAGCTCGGAGGATCAACTACCATAAATCAGGAGAATAATCTGATTGGCTGCAGTTAATTGATCGGTAACCCTCGGTTACTACTTCTTCTTTTTTCTCAAGACGGAGACATGATGTGAATAAATCCCCCGGAGAGGCTCGTCAACCAAAGCTCTGTGTCTCAGATCCCTTTTTTATAGAATAGAGGGATGCGTGAAAGAGAGGATAAGAAGCGAAGACAGAATAATCCTGATTCTGTCGAATGACATGCATTACGATGTGATGAACATGACAGATAGTGAACAAATATTCTTTATTCATTCGAATGGGAAGTTCACTATGAAACGGTCTGGAGAAAGACGCTCTTGGTAAAAGAACTCCTTCCGGGATTCCCAGCCAGTTTGAAGAAGTTTGTTGAAGAATCTTTAGAATCCGGTCCGTTTAAGTGACTAAGCGTGTCCATGCTGCAATGTACTGAGAGAGAACTCTCAAGAAATCTCATAGTGGAGATTTTACGGATGAGGATAGTGATTGATCTCACTTTTTCATCGGTATAAGACCAATTAAGAGCCCTGAGCGACAACCTCATCGCCTAGGAATTGGTATTTCCGAAAACCTCCCGCCAAGTACTGTAGTACGAAGCGGTCCCTTCCAAACTGAGATCTCAAAGATCGGTGGATCTACAGTTTGAAACCGATGGGAAACCTACAATTGAATGTAGTATAGGAAAATGTCCATACTCGCCCTCTGCGGGAGATCCCAATGGGATCTCCGGAGCCGAAAGGTATTAGCCCGTTATATTGGGCAGAGGGCGAGTATTCAGTTAGGACACCGATCAACTTGGCAGTCCTGACTGAAACAGTGACATATCCTCCTGCCCAGAGGGACTTACAGCATTCAGCGGTGTGTCGACCCAAAGGGCACCGACCAAATTTGTGGATATCACAGGCCCCAAAGGGACTTACAGTATCCGGCGAGGAACAGGCCCGAGAGCGTGTCCTGGCCAGATCAGTGGCAAAACCACCGGCCCCAAACGAGGACTTACAGTAACCGGCGAGGAACAGACCCGAAGGCGTGTCCTGACCAGATCAGTGGCAAAACCACCGGCCCCAAACGAGGACTTACAGTAACCGGCGAGGAACAGACCCGAAGGCGTGTCCTGGCCGTGTCCCCCCAGCGGGAGCTCGACACCCAAAGGCGCGGAGTCCGACCAGGGATCTCAGCGGGAAATACGACACCGAAATGCGGCATTCCGACCGAGAATGAGAGGCGAGATCGTGAGAAATGCCTCTGCCATTCGGAGAATGGACTTGAGTGGAAGACGCGGAAGAAGAGAGAAGAGAAGAGAACGACCGCACGTGAGCTCTAAGAAAAGCATCTGACGAAAGAAGGAATTCGAGGCTTTTATACCCCCAATTCAAGATTCAAATTGGAGATTTTCACAATCAAATCCTATTGTTTGTATCAAATTGGCTATGCCTCGCCCCCATATTCCGTCCTTGTAAATTAGAGAATTGTGTGCTTTGGAAGTAGCAAAGCAATTGTGATTGATTGAGCAGTGTAGTATAAGTACGGTATTTGCTCTATTCCAGGAAAATGGAGATATTACGGTTACATTGCCCCTGGAAACCAGCCAAATCCGGGCCTCTAATTGTTTTGAATAAATCCATTTCTTTTACTCGAACAGACGACATTGTGTTTTGTTCTTTCCCATTTTTCGAGTTGGCATATCTACAAAGCATCCCCGTCTTTGCATTCTTTCCCAGTCGGCTTAGAACTATCGAGGTTGCAAATGCGATGGTTACGATAAGTGCACAAAGATAGGCCAGAAACAAATTTCGTCAGTTGTGTCGATGATTTCATTTTGAGAAATCATCGACACAACTGTTTTTTTTTGGGAGAAATGGTTTTGGTCATAAACATTTTTTGTTCCTTTCATAGCGATATTAGAAGTGTTAAACAACACCTGGCAATTGTCATCTTTGGGAAAGAGAATCTCTCACCCTTTCCCGATTGCATAGGGAAGAATAATTCCTTCGATCCCATCGTACGGAAGTCTTCCAGTCATCATCTCCCACAAAATGATTGCAAACGACCAGACATCGATCTTAATTAAATTAATTAATGAACACACTAAATCAATATAGACATTGGAACATTGCAATATCGATCCGAGATAATACACCACTAACTAGAAGGCAATCGAGTCAATATTGAACAAGTAAAAATACCTTTTCAGTGCATTTCTCGCCGCTCATCAGCTCGGGTGCCATGTATGGATGCGTACCAACGAATGTATACTTGGTACTGAAAATACGTTCCTTCAAACACTGATTAAAAAACGCGAAATATTTGTAAAAGAATATTTCGCGCTTCGCAAGATGTGCATTGAATTAAATGCCCATTTTCGGAATGTCACCTGTGGTCTACCAAATTTCGAGCGATGCCGAAATCGCATAGCTTTGCCGTTCCTTTGCTGTCGATAAGCACACTGGAAAAAAAATCCCGTAAAATCTATTTAAAAAATCGGGTATAACTACAATTTAATATTCCGATAACTATTCGCGCAATTATACGACTTAGCCCAGGTGATAATCTAAATCATAAAGCTCAGTTTTTTTCATAGCTACAACTCACTTCTCCGGTTTTAGATCACGATGAGTAACTCGGTTCTCGTGTAGATACTGTATGCCAGCAGCAATTTCCTTAGCTCGAGTCGTGAAATAGACCTTGCCTTAAAGTGTACGTCGAAATATCAACAATTAGTCACACTCGTCATCTCACTAATAGAGTGCTTCTTTTGAAACGTTTGAAGGTGGTCCCGAAGTGAAGATTCACAGAATTCAAGAACAAATAAGAACTGTCCGCGCCATCTTCCTTGCCCGCTGAAAAGCGTTTTTAGTTATTTTGAAATAATTTATAAACTATTTCAAAATAACTAAAAACGCTATAAATAGAAAAAAGCGCTATAAATAAATGATTGCTCACAAAAACTTGACGATGTTTACGTGTTCGAGCTTGCTGAGCATCTCCAATTCTTTCTTGGAGCAGTGAACACCGTACGATTTCAGCGCTACTTTATGTATCGCCCCATCGATTTCGTGATGATACGAGTAAACAGTTGCCTGGACGCAACATAATACAGTTAAGAAAAATGCGAAATTTACGCTCTCTCGCGTTCCGTGCAATTTGATATTAGCGGAACGTTTTAGTATTTCGTACGAGTTGTGTGAAATTGTAAAATATGACCCTAAGGGAGAGAAACAGTCATATCTGTTATTACTTACTCAACTTGTAGTACACTTGAAATAACAATCGATATTGTAATCATATTCAATTACCTGCCCTCCGCGTCCTACTGGTACCAACTCCTCGTCCGCAGGAATCTCGATTATGACAGTGTCGTGAGCAATTTCCGGCTCAATTTTTGATTCGGTTTCCGTTTCAGGAGCAGTGATGAACAAGTCCGAAACGAGGCCGGCGACCGATGTAAACTCGCTGTCGTCCTCCATTACTAACAATTAATAGTATTTCGTAAGAGATGGTAAGACTATTGAAGATAATATATCGAACGTAATCGGATCAGCGAGATGGTTAAGAAAAAAGAACGGTTCAATGGTTACGTTTGAGAGATAGAGCGCAAAGCTTAAAGCAAACAAATTGAACGGAAGGTGGCACTGCTCTGCTAGAACAGATAGAATATTTTACTCGCCGTCCAAATATTTGCACAGCAACACTACATGATTTCCAGCAAAAAGTGTCCGCAAACCACATCTATTACAATAGTGATCAGAACATACGGAATCAGCAAGGCAAATGGCCGACAAAGACGGAGCTTCGCAACAGCTTCTGTGAACAATCTTTGATCACTTCTGCGCGGAAACGTGAAGAAAGAAAATGCAAACAGAGAGTAAGGCGATTGAGCGGTTTGACGGAACGAAAATATGAGCAGTGAGAACATGAATGTATGTTGATCATTCGAGAAAGACTGTGCAACTAGAAAAGTGGATCGTGCAATGCATCGCAATGCTAGATGCCAGATCTACACTAGGGCAGCACAGCCACATCATTCCACAGGCCGGTCAACCTTACAGAAAGGGCTTTTGAGTGAGAGATAGTGGGAAATCGAGAGGGACTCTCTCACTTTTGCACACTCTCTCACCCTGACCCCTGTCTGTTGGTTTGGAATCATGTGCAGCAGCAATACGACAGCCTAGATCAAGTGACTAATGATCGGCTATTTCACCTCTTCTATGTTCCCACGTTTCAAGGTTAAACCGGCTAGAATATTCTCTTTCTAAAGAAACTGGTGATAGACCGCTGACAACAAACCGGGATGATTACTAATGATTACTCGGTATTACTAATGTTGGTTCGAGCCAAGGCCAGTATGTTCGATAGACAATTGTTAAAACGTGGAATCGTTGTACTACGAGAAATTGTTTATGAGTTAGTGGGGTTGTTCGACCGAAACGTGATGAAAGATAATGCAAACAGAGAGTAAGATTGAGCGGTATGACGGAGGGAAAATATGAGCAGTGAGAACATGAAAGTATGTTGATCATTCGAAGTGGATAGTGCAACTAGAAAAGTGGATAGTGCAAGACATCGCTATTCTACACTGAGAACAATGTCTCTAGCTCATCTTTTTCACGAGTATTCACATATTCTGTGATCGCTCACTCACCCATTTTCTGCTCTCTCTCACCAGGGTAGCACGGGTAAATAAAGAAGCAGACCCTCTGTAGCACAGCTCAAGTGATATTTCGAAATGGAACAACAAACAAAAAAAATTGCGTAACAAGATTTTCCAGATGAGCCATTTCGAAATGACTTTAACAGAAGAATACTTGCGTTCATAAAAAGGCTTTCGTCAACAATACAATACAATACAATATTTATCACCTTGCACGATAACGTCAGGTGAGGAGGATGGGGCTTCAGGGGTCTGGGTCATTCTCGTCCCTGTTAATTTCTGTCGATTCTGTCATCAACTATGACAATTATATCCTCCTCCACGATCCTCTTCGAGAAACATTTCAGTGAGGAACTGCAAATTTACATGCAATTGTTCAAAATAAGAAACGTTCCTCTTATAACACAGAGAAGGTGAGAGACCGCGTCCTAACTTTGGAGCCAAGGAAGTATAGAAAGAAAGTGCACACACCAGATGTCCATTTCTCGTGCGTATTAATTAAAAATTTTAAATAACCATCAAAATAGCTTTACTTCTTCATTCACACATTACACAAGATGACTGCATAGGCGAATGTGATAATTCGATAATAATGATTACACATGCGAAATATACACGACATACCTATCCAAAGAGTATTCATTGTAATATACATCGGTAACACTTGATGATTCCAGCAGGGAGAATACGAGAGCTCAGATATATCCTACATCCTAATTACCAACTCCCGAGCGTGAACTTTCACATTCCTTCACCATCTCTGACGGTACCAACGACTCCATATGGATGGACCGTCAGCCACTTTCCATCAGCGCTGCGGAAGGACCACGATCCATTTCCGTTTTTCAACGACTTCCAGATCGACCTCGCCTGAAGTAAAGTCGATTTGTCAAATTATGAAAAAGCGAGTGACACACCTAAATAAAAAAAATACCTCATCGATTCCTCAAATACACGTGTCTATCTATGTTTGAAGTACTCGATTTCTTCGATTAGTGTACTAGCGATTTTCGATAGTTAATTTACTTTGTGAGACGAAAACATTTCTCTCTTTGTGTAGATGAACGTCATACTGCAACAAAAAATACATTTACCTCATCTTTAGGATGCGCAAACGATAAATCGACGCGACCATTCGGCTGAACATGAAGGAATTCTCTGAAGCGGGTCCGTCGACTCTTCTGGCATCCTCTATGCTGAAAGAGTTAGAAAGTCGATGGAAGAAATATTTCCTTGATGCGGACATTCTTATTCACTCCTTTTTTGATCCTGCGGTTGTCAGAAAGTTCTCTTCTGTCGTTGATTGGGAAGGAGTATCCAAGAAACTTCCATGTTCGTACTATTTTCATCTATGAAACAGACAACAACAATAATTTAGACAATTGGAGCTTTGTAGTGACCGGATTTAATAGTCGACCTATCCAGCAAGCAGCAACTAAATCGATGGATTCTAGACGTGCTGAATTGTACGACGATTCCGAAGATGATGATGTAGTCGACCAACCAGATATTAAACTTCTGATCAAAACAGAAGTGATCAATTATCTCGAGAAATCTCGTTCGGGATTTGGCCTTGCCATGCCCGCGTTGGGATGGTGGAACGCGAATTCTGCCCTCTTTCCGCTGTTTGTGAAAGATTCGAAGTTCCCTCATAATCCTTTCTGTTCCAGCCTCACTACACTCGCAAGACGCTTTCTTTCCGCCCCTCCCACATCAGTTTCCGCGGAAAGAGTGTTCTCTCACGCAGGTTTTGATCATCAATATTACCAAATACCGTAACCGATATCAGGCTTGATTTACCGTAATCATCTTCGTAATCGACTGAGTGCAGAGAAAGCAGAAGAAATGCTCATCATTCGTCTCAATCTTTTCAAAAATCTCCGGCTAGTGATCTTGTGATATCCGATAATCGATTTTATTTTCAGTTCGCTCTCTGCCCAGCCCGAACGTGTAATTGTCCCCGAGACGCAGCTTGCTGGAACTGGAGAATACTACGATAGCGATGATACCGAAGATGAGAGAGATATGGACATGGAAGAGGAGGAAGCAGAGATTGACCAACAACAAGCAGAAGAAATCGAAATCGATTCTGTTCCCCCCTCCCCCACTCTGTAAAACGTCATTGTTTGCAACTGATTATAGATTTCTCATCAGTTCTTTCAGCAATTTTGATCGTTATTGTTAAGTTACTTATTGTCTCAAAATTAGACTGTGTAATAATTGCATTTAGAACTTTTTGTATTACGTATTTGTTACGATCGTTCGTTATGAATTAAACAGCTGTTATCGTTGTTATTGTTGTTATACAATGTTCAGAGCTAAGGTAAAACACAAATAACAGCTTTCCGCTTGCATTATTTCAAGAAAGTTCGAGCTCGATCAGAACCAAACCCTTGGAAAAACCAAGGGCTTGGTTTGTTATCTCTCTTTCGCGTCTTATCAATCCAAGGCCTTGGGCCCCCTGGCTGTTTATCTCTCACACTTGGAATGAGGGAAAGGTCACGGGAGAGAGAGACAAACCCTTGACCCTTGAAACGGCAACCCTACTGCCCACCCCTCACTTCTGTATGCGGCTGGGGGGTTGCGCGGTCGGCGCCTGGGATGGGTGCCCGGCTGTGATTGTATATGTTCGCAGAAGTGTGTGTTCACTTGTTCACACACATACACTATTCAGCGATCAGCGAGGGCTGTTCTGATGAGAGATAAACAAGCGAGCGGGAGCGAGAGAGTGGAGAGAAGCAGAAAGAGAGATGGAGAAGAGAAAAAAGAGAGGAATACAGATTTCTCACGTGTTATCTATGGAAGGAAAAAATCCCGATATTGAGTTTTCACTTTTTATAGGGAGGGCAAGCAATCAATCGCACGTCCTCCGAAAGGGTACACAGAGCGCAAATTTGCTAGGAGAATGGTTCTCCAAGGTTTCATTTGTTAGAGAACGGTTCTCCACCCTCCGCATTCCGCACACTCTCTCGCCTCGGCGAGAAAACGAGAGAGTGTACGGAGCGAGGAGTTCGGAGAACCGTTCTCTAACAAATGAAACTTTGGAGAACCGCTCTCCTAGCAAATATGCGTTCAGTGTAACGGCGAGATAAAGGTAGAGAAAAAGGGAATCATTGAAAGAGTGCGCGAAACGAGGGAGATTCAGACAATGAAAGACTTTGTTGGCCTGTTGCCAACTCGATGCACTGAATCGTTTCACACTCATAGATGATAACGTCAGGTGAGGATGGGGCTTCAGGGGTCTGGGTCATTCTCGTTTCTGTCAGTCGATCAACTATGACAAGTATATCCTTCGTTCCTCCAAGATCCTCTTTGAGAAACATTTCAGTGAGGGATTGTAAATTTACAAGCAATCGTTCAAAAACTAAACGTTCCTCTTATAACACACAGAAGGTGAGAGACCGCGTCCTAACTTTAGAGCCGAGGAAGTATAGAAAGAAAGTGCACACACCAGATGTTCATTTCTCGTGCGTATTAATTAAAAATTTTAAATAACCATCAAAATGGCTTTACTTCTTCATTCACACATTACACAAGATAACATAGGCGAATGTAATAGTTCGATAATAATGATTACACATGCGAAATATACACGACATACCTATCCAAAGAGTATTCATTGTAATATGTATCGGTAACACTTGATGATTCCAGCAGGGAGAATACGAGAGCTCGGATTTATTCCTCCTCCTAATTACCAACTCTCTACCGTGAACTGCTCCCATCCATCACAATTTCGGACTGTACAAACGGATCCATCTTGACGAGCACTCAGCCACTTTCCATCAGCGCTGCGGAAGGACCACGATCCATTTCCGTTCTTGAACGACTTCCAGATCGACCTCGCCTGAATTAGTTTTGGATTTTCTTATAGTTTTAGCAAATACATCTTTATTAGATGCTGATTTCCTTTTTCATCGATACACTGTCCATTTCACACACGGGCCGGTCGTGTGTGAAATGAAGTGCGCATCAATGAACATTGGTGAACACTGGAGTTCGGCAAAAAAAGTAGAAGATTACCTCATCTTTAGGATGCGCAAACGATAAATCGACGCGACCATCCGGATAAGCACGAAGGAATTGGCCCGGCTTGGTCGGACCTCCCCTCGCCTTCAGCACGACCTGAATGCACCACCTCAACGCAGTATCACCGGACAATTGTTATGGAACGATCAACTACAACAGGAACTTAGTTCGTGACAGTTTCAAATGCAGTTCGCAAAGTATTTCTTTGCTACAGAACGCGCAGCTGTTGTAGTACCAAATCATCAATATTGAATCAAATAAAGGCGAGGTGAGGTGATACCCCTTGCTCCTTCCAGTCCTCGATGTACCAGTTCTCCAGGTGTCCAGGTGTCCAGTTCTCCAGGTGTCCAGTGGGTCCCCGGGCCACCTGAACGTTCTTCTCCGCCTCCCGTGCCCTCAGATACGTGTCGTGGCAAGACTTGAGTGCGCGCCGTCCCGCACATCCATTCGACCGCGTCATCGTGGTGGCTTGCGTGGTATTCTGCTGAACAATTTGTAGGCGCAGAAATCGCGAGGTACATTATGATATTATATAATAGTCTCCGCTTATTGAACGTACACGATTTTGAGGCTCCTGCCGGTTCTGTTGTGGCTGTGACTGGCCTGTCGTGAGAACTGAAGCCGCTGTTTCTCCTTGAATGAACCCATCAAGGTCCACTCGTTTTTGCCAACGAGCACACTCTTCTCTCCACTCCTGAAGTGCAACGCTGCGTATACGCGGTGAGAATACGTTAATAAAATATGATCCCCCTCTCCCGCCCTCACATAACTTTCCATTAATAATATGATAAATTTACTTGTCCAATAATAACGCTGCTCGTTAAGCTATGGGTGCGCATTTCAGTGTAATCCAATATGGCTTCACACCGGAGTTTATATGCTATTGTAGATTGTACTAAGATAGCGGCTAACCTGATCATTCATTTTCTCCACTTCATCTTTGACATCATCAAGTCTCCGGATAACTTCATCAATCAATGGTCGTTCGTGCGGGTTCTGTGCCCAACATTTTCTGAGAAGGAGCACCAGAGACTCCATCTTGCCCCCACTCGGCATCGGCACACGGCCCTTCCTGAAACGAAAACAAACTTGATTGTAAATACAACCCACCCTCGAGCTTTTTTCGTGGAATGAGGATCACGAGTGCTGATCGCCGGCACGTCTCTTTGAGCACCAAAACAATTTTTGACAGAAAAAAATATTTTTCAAAATTTTGACGAATTTTTAGACCCCAAAATCAACTTTCCATTTTTATAGCCAAAAGGAATTCGGCGATCAGCACTCGTGACCCTCATTCCACGAAAAAAAAAGTTCGAGTGTGGGTTGTATTTACCGGGGGGGGGGGTGACAATTCCGCAACGCGACATTTCCGATGTTTTTAACGTATCTGCATAGTGCACCAAAGTGTTATCATGATCAGAATCACGAGGGCTTTCAAACCCACAAATTAACTAGTTAGCTAATTAAAATTTGGCTAATTAGCTGACAATTCAAATTCAAAATGGTCAGACAAATACAGCAACAAGCCGAATCGATGGAGGTGAGCAAATAACTAACAGTGGAAAAAAATTTCATACAGATTCCTCGAGTTTGAGAAAAGTTATAAGCCGTTGCGGAAATATCGGTTGCGAAATTGTCACCCCCCCCCCGTATTTACGGCCATTCGAGACCTCTAGCCATATCTCCCGTTCTCTCTAGACTGCGAAATGTGAGACCACGGCCTCTTCACACACTCTCTAGACCGGTCGATTGATGAGAGAGCGTGTGAAATGAAGAGACCGTGGTCTCACATTTCGCACTCTGGTTCTCTCGTGGAAGTTTTTAATATCCTACATTTCACATTCTTTTGAAAATAACAAAGGAATAATTGTATTCATGGCGGATAAATAATAATTTATTCTTTTTCTATAATCTTTAAATTCCAAACTTACTTGTCCCCGATTGCCTTTATTATCTGTGCCTGGTGCATGTCTTCATACGGACGCCGTCTAGTCATCATCTCCCACATGATGATTCCAAACGACCAGATATCGATCTGATCTTATAATTGGTTGCTAATTACTAGTTGTGGTAAGCATTGCTCCTTCTGCTTTGGATTTGCCCGATCCTCCTCCAATAAATTTGAATGCCCTCTGGAATCACCTTGTTTGAGCAGGGCTCGTCACGTAGCTGCTCAGGCGCCATATAAGGCAGCGTACCCAGCCCGCCCACAGAGAATCGAGTACTGAAATAACTTCAACGATCACAGTTGTACATATTCGCGTCTCAACGGTAAATTGAGTTCCATGAATTGAATTGAATTGAATTATATACTTCCCTATTAAGTTATGTGCACTTGTTTACCGTCCGTTGATTACCACTGTCAACGGAAGTTTTCACTACACACACTAAATATAGTAATCACGAGCGTCTATTTAGTTACGTGTGATCAATGTTTCGCGAGATTCCGAAATCACACAGCTTCACGACGCCGTTGCTGTCGATGAGAACACTGAAAGGGGAGAGATCAGAACACGTCAACATTTTTCAAATTGGTAAAAAAATAGAGATTCGTCTACCACAACGATTGTCAGAACCAACTTCTCCGGTTTCATGTCCCGATGTACGATGGTCACTTGAGCTTCTTCATGCAAGTAGCGCAGACCGGCAGCAATGCCAGAGGCACATGACATGAAGAATGACTTATCTGCAGTAATGGATACAGTACCCCGCTCTTTCCGGCGAAATTAGGCTAAACATGCGATTTCATAATAAATAAGATAAACGCTGCTTGGAAAATGATGTCTGTGCAATGATCGGCTCACCAATCGGGTCAGCTCCGAGTGCATCTATTCGTCCGCGAAGTGATAAATCGCAGAGTTCGAGAACCAGCAGCCGCCGGTTGTGCCACTTTGCTTCTCCACTGACAATATATATCATAAGCCAAGAATTGCGATTTCTTAAAAAAAAGGTACTATGAACAAGCAAATTTTCAAGTGACCGCTCTGCTCAACATGATAGAATTTCGCCCAAGCGCTACACTACGCAATGTGTCCACATCGAGTGAGTGGACGCGAGTAACAATATTAAGGAAAATCATTGAATTTATTTACTGTCAAGAGGGCTCACTAAAATTCGACAATGTTGATGTGCTGGAGCGTTCTCAGCATTGACAAGGCTCGAAGGCGATTTATTTTTTTGGAAATACTCTTTGAGAGCCACATTCGTGTCTGTTCCATTGATGTTGAGTGTGTATGCGTAGACATTGGCCTTTAAGAAAGAACCAAGATGCTAGAAAAACAAGAATTTAGAGGTCTCTGATTTTATATTCCTAAAAAGGCACCTTGGTAAGACGGAGGTGAAAACATTTCTGTGCAAGTTAATAATAATAATAAATAAATAAACATGCAGTTCTTACCTGGCCCCCGCGTTCGCCGATCATATATTGATTCAAATCGACAGTTGCGGGAATCTCGTACATGATCTCGAACTGAGAAGTTCGTATTGGTTTCAAATATTATTTTGTCAAATTAAAGGTGAATAGAAACACTATTGATCGGCGTTGAATGAGGAGGACACAAGGAAGCGGGAGAAAATATTGAAAAAAATCTGGAAATTAGTCGAGATAAGCAGAGGAGTATGTTGATGGTAATTGCGGTAAACAGGAGGGCCGCCGGTCATTCAAATATAATTTTTCATGCACATGGGCATAGATACGAAAACGTTGAAAATGAAGGATGTAGGAGGCAATCGTGCGAAAATATTTCGAAATCGAATTCAGTCGGAACACGGGAAGGAATACGAATGCTGACAATTGAGGGGGGGAGCAAATAGATGATGGAACGCGAGCCGATGAGTCATTAGTGAGCATTTGTTTCGAAATATTTGCTGTTCGCTCACTCACTAGAAGAAAGTGTCTCTCGAGTTTGCACACTTCATTCCGGCTCTAGATCGGACATAAACTAATGAAATTTCAAAATGCAGCATCTACCAAAAACATATATCGCTTACTAAAAATTTAATCTGTTAAAGGATTTCATCTATATTTTCCGTGACAAAAAAAACTACTTTTTAGCCCACGGGAAGATTTTGAGTGCTCCCGAGCCGTGGAGTCGTTGTCTCGTTTAAAATTGGGTCGTTGCAAACACTAACCCGAGGCTACAGATGTTGTACCAAGTGGGGTCGGGAGCAGAGTGCACGCACATGACAAATCCCTCTGCTAACGATCAGCAAACAGAAAATGCGGACGCTAAAGATTACTGAACACACATAGAAGAACAAAGCGATACGACAACAGCATCCTAGATCAAGTGAAAAATGTTCGGCTATTTCACCTCTTATATATTCCCACGTTTCAAGGTTAAACCGACTAGTGTATTCTCTTTCGAAACAAACTGATGAGAGAGCTCTGACAACATACCCGAATGAACGCTCGGTATTACTAATGTTGGTTCGAGATAAGGCCAGTATGTTCGTCAGAAAAATCGGAAATTTACTTGTTGAAGGTATATAAGAAATAGAGATAAAGCAGATGCTAACGGGACTTGTCAAATGCGGTATTAACGAGGATAAGAGGAAACAACCATAATCTCAATGTATGCTGGTGCAAACGTTCATCGTGTATCAGTCTTCAGTTTTCGGTGTTGCATCTAACACAAGTTCAGCTCAGCAGATATTTTGAAAGGGCCGTCATAGAGTCATTTCTCAATCTGAATTTTTCCGTGTGCGTGCACTCTGCTTCCGACCCCACTTGGTACAGCGTCTGTAGCCTCTGGCTAGTGTTTACAACAATTTTAAGAAAACATATTTAAAACCATTACGAATTTCTCATTACGAGATTGTGTACGAGATTCCCGCCTAGCCTCGGGCTAGTGTTTGCAACGACTCAATTTTAAGAAAACATATTTAAAACCATTACGAATTTCTCATTACGAGATTGTGTACAAGATTCCCGCCACCGTGGATTTAACGAAATATCTGATCGGCGACCCAGAAATTAGTTAGTCATATGTTCATCGCGAAATCCGTCGTTTTGCTTCACTATAAAAGTGCAATCCAGATTGGGTACAGTACCAGTCATCTTCTTATCCAGAAAATGCGCTTCACAACTCTTCTTCTTCTCCCACTCATTGCGAGTCAACTGGCTGGCTACGATGTGACTCTTTACTCGAAAGAAGACTGGAATGGTCGTTTTCAATATGTATTATGAGAGGTTTTCTGAGAGGATCGACATATTTCTTCAGGATACCTGGCACTAGGCACCTTTTTCGTTATGAGACTAGCAACGCTACATTGTAACACGTTGGGTGAGGGTTGTGATTACAGCGTTCCCGAATCTTGGAAACGCTTTCTCGCCTCAGGGCATAATTAATTGTGTATGTGACGTCACCAATAATTTTCCACATTTCGAATCCAGTCCCTTCCTACTATATATTAATCGATTCCTTACCAGAATAGAAATATTTCTTAGTCTCGGAAGGTTTTCGATTGGAGCTCATGCAGCCGAGTTATTTGATGAAATACGTTTCACGTGCAATTTGAGCGTGAAGTTTCTCAACAGCGGTACTTTTTTATTTCATTTTCTGAACCGCTGTATGGATGTGCTCATTCTTTTCTAATCTTGAAATTTAAAATTTTCTGAAAGGAAGCTAAATTCGGCAATTTGTGAATAAAATCAATTCGTGATTGCAATTTTTTGCTAAGCTACGGTAAGTACTCGCATCATACGATTTGACATCTGAGAAAACCTTGTATATTTCTCCATTTGTTGCTCGTGAATTACTCTTTTAAGACCACGCACGTCGGAAATAGGCTCAAAAATCAAATTTAATGTAATTAAAGCGGTTAGAACGGATCGAGAACAAATAGCATACTGTAATTTCAGCAAACAAATTGCAATCACGAATTGATTTCATTCACAAATAGCCGAATTTTTCAGAAAATTTTAAATTTCAATATTAAAATAGAATGAGCACATCCATACAGCGGTTCAGAAAATGAAATAAAAAAGTACCGCTGTTGAGAAACTTTACGCTCAAATTGCACGTGAAACGTATTTCGTCGAATAACTCGGCTGCATGAGCTCCAATCGAAAACCTTCCGAGACTAAGAAACATTTCTATTTTGGTAAGGAATCGATTAATGTATAGTAGGAAGGGATTGGATTCGAAATGTGGAAAATTATTGGTGACGTCACAAACACAATTAATTATGCCCTGAGGCGAGGAAGCGTTTCCAAGATTCGGGAACGCTGTAATCACAACCCTCACCCAACGTGCTACAATATAGCGTTGCTAGTCTCATAACGAAAAAGGTGCCTAGTGCCAAATGTATGTTGACCCTCTCGGATAGTCTCTCTTATAACTTAAGAGTTATCACTTCATCTCTACCTCTCATGTCTGAGAAAAAGCTCCTCCCTTTTCACCTTATCTAAGATACGCCTTCTTTGTCACTCTAGGTGGCATCGTATTTCTTGTCTGCCTTTACTCAGCACTAGTCTCAATTTGCCATGCTAATTTTACATACTAAAGCAATATAAACATTATTGTCTCTACAGGAGACATGCTCAATGTGGCTGGTGATTCGTGCTTCCATATTCCGCACTGGTTCCTCTCAAAGCACGGAGGAGTTTCTGGAGTGTGGACTAAGGGCTTGCGTTGTTCTCTATGAAGTGAGTATTAGGATAATTGCAGAACTCCCCCTTACTAAGCTAATGAATAGCAATCTATGTGTTATTGGTAGTAAATTGATCCAATTCTATCTCAGGGCGACAACTGCGACGGTATACAGCTGATTGTGCGTCCGGGTAAACACAATATCACCGATCTCCAAGGTAATTACGCACAAAATTTAGGGACGGACAACCACCATGGATTCAACAAACTCGGCTTCGATGATCGTGCTAAGTCCATTGGCCCCTGCTAACTGATCAACAGCTCACTCCTTACTACGAGGAGCACTCATAACGGCCCATGAATTATCGCAATCTTCATTTATATGCCAACTGATATTAACCAACTTTGTCTAATACGCCGTATTTGTAAATAATGTGTGCTCCTCTACTTGTTCGTATTGTATGATTTACCACTACACCAGACATTCCGTGCGAGTACATCATGATAAGGCAATTGTAATATCTTAATTTTTTTCCACTTCACCAACTGGTATCAAACTAAACCTGCAAGGACATACTATTGCTTGCTTAGGAGGCAAGTGTACTCCACATGGACGAAGCCCGTAAATCAGTAGATGTTCCGGAAACAGGTCTATCAATAATCGTAAATCAATGGAGACAAGCTATCGCAAGAGATTATTGCCTTACTCTGTCCTCTTAAACACAATCGTAACAGTGTGTTCATTTTTGTGAAATTCATATTCAACAAAATATGGCTACATGTTGGCCAGTTAGATCCAACTTCTAATAACACCGAAGTGATATTAAATCGCCCTGCTTGCCTCTTTTTTGACTCTCCCAAGTTAAAATTGTTAACAGATCATCTCTGGAGAGGATGCTGACAGAACTGGCGGAAGCACGAGAATCGATCGGGTTGACGATCAACAGGAAGAAGACACAGTTGATGACGAACGCATGGTGCCCTGGTCCAGAAATCGCTCTTCACGGAGAGACCCTCGTGGAGACTGATGCTTACGTCTACCTTGGAAGAGAGCTAGGAGGCGACGGCACAATCGATACGGAATTGAAAAGGAGGAAGAGAGCAGCCTGGGCGGCCTACGGAAGAATCAGAGAAGTCAAATCCATACTGAAGGACGCCATGCTACGCTCATCGCTCTTCGACTCTCACGTCCATCCCGCTCTGTGTTATGCAGCCAAGTCATGGCCTCTCTCGAACTCAGTCATCTCTTACATGCAGACCTCACACAGAACACTCGAGAGATCGTTGATTGGTACGAATCTGTTCACGATGCACCAGAAGAAGCGCCGCAGCTCGGACGTGGAATATGCGAAGATGCCCTACACTGTTCAAGGATATATCACCCCATCGTCCTCGCAGCGACAGCCCTACAGACAACGGACTACGCGCGCTCGCGATAGAGAAGAATGGAGGAATTGTGATCCACACGGCAACGGCCAATGAAGATGGATCTTCTAAGTATCTAAGTAAGTATATAACAGATAAGCGATAGCATAACGTCCTGATGGCTTCATGTCACAGTGACAAGTTGTTTTCAACACAACATGATCACCTGACGACGATAAGCCTGAACAATCCACTATATAAGTGCAATCCAGATTGGGTACAGTACCAGTCATCTTCTTATCTAGAAAATGCGCTTCACAACTCTTCTTCTTCTCCCACTCATTGCGAGTCAAGTGGCTGGCTACGATGTGACTCTTTACTCGAAAGAAGACTGGAATGGTCGTTTTCAATAGATTTTATACCTAAAAAAATGATCACTTCATCTGTACTCGTCGTATCTGAGAGAAAGCCTATTCTTTTCAGCTTATCTAAGAGAATCCATCTTTGTCAGTCTATGTGACACCGTATTTATTTGTCTGCCTTTCCTCACCACTAGTCTGAAATCCCCATACTAAATAGGCGTGTTATTACCATGATGATCATCATTGCCCATTCAGAAAACATGCTCAGTTTTGCTGGTAATTCTTGCTACACTATTCCGCACCGGTTGCTCGCAAAGCTCGGAGGAGTTTCTCGAGTGGATACTAAGGGAAATTGCGCTGTTTTCTACGATGTAAGTATCGGGATAATTGTAGTACAACACCTCCTTACTAAGCTAATGCGTTGCAAACGATTTGTTTTTCGTTGTATATTTATTCAATTATATATCATGGCGAAAACTGCAACGATGGTCAGCTGATTGCGCGTCCGGGTAAACACAATATCAACGATCTCAGAGATAATTCCATTCAACATTTAGGAACTGACAGTCATCGTCGATTCAAGAGATTCGGCTTCTATGATCGTATTAAGTCCATTGGCCCCTGTTAAGTGAGAGGCCTGATCAACGGGTCACATCATATCTCGAAGAGCATTAATCACTGCCCTTGAATTATCGCAATCTTCATTTTTCTACCCAACTACCAGTATCCACCATTCTCTAATACGCCGTATTTGTAAATATAGGTTGATCGTTTACATGTTCCGAACTAGTTAACAAACCGGCTTTACCGGGGAGCCCGGCAGAGTAGTCTCTTGTCGATGTAAATTCCTCTTGATTCCCGTAGTAACTTTACCTTTACCTTTTATACGTGTTCTCTTACGATGATTACTCTCTACTCCAAACACTGCATGGTAAATGGGTAAGGCATTAACTCGCACTCGTTTGTTTAAATCTGCACCATCTTCGAGAGAAGTAGCCAACCATCGAAACGAACAGAATCACGTCAAGAAATTTCTTCGGAATTTCAAAGTGTGGGACCGGAAGAGTAGAAAAAGGGCAATCTATCCATACGAATTCAGCAAGACTCAAAATTTGATATGCCGATTGTTTGTCATTTCGTGCAGCATTTACGCGAACGCACTTTTATTCTGCTGTGACAACTTTGAAATAGAGCTGCTATCCCACTCTGCGGTTTACGATAGCGGTGAAACTCACTTCTCGCTTACTCGACTCAATTCAAAAAAATAGAAGAAAATAAGAAAAAAACTGTCCAGCTACGACCTGACAATGAATTAAAGATTTGCAAAGAACGGCTACTAGGAGATATAAAAAGAGCAATCTGCGTGACTTTGCACAATTTTTTTAAATATCCTTTTCCAATTAGATATCCCTTAGCAACGCGAGAGAGCAAATGATGTTTTTGCTGAAATTTCTTCAGTGTTCTTCTATTATTTAAAAATCTGCTTCCATTTTTGCCAGCAGACCAATTTACTATCAGATTCGCATGCTCTCTTCCCCTTTGTCTCCTCGCGATACACATGCTTCCAACTAGGGTGGCGACAACGGTGCAGTACCGATGCACGGTGCATTCTCGGTGCGTGCACCGTCGGTGCACCGTGCACCGCGGTGCACGCTCCCTTCCCGCGCGTTATCTGGGGCGTGCACTAGGGATGCAAGTTCGGTTTTCGTATTACGACTCTCTCAGCGAGAGATCGGTAATACGGCTGATAAGGGAGAGAGAATTAGAGAAAAAGGGACGCCGTATTACCGAAACCGACGCCGAACGGGCAACCCTAGCGTGCACCACTCTCGCTTTTTTCCCGTGCACGGAGCACGAAAGATGAGTGAGTGCACCGGTGCACGCACCGCCGTTAGCCATCCTAATTCCAACCCTACAAACAGGGGTCAGAGTGAGAGAGTGCGCAAAAGTGAGAGAGTACCTCTCTATTTCATTCGTTCTCTCACTCCAAAGCCCTTTCTGTATGTTTGACCGGAATGTGGAATGAGGTGAATATTCCCTCTGGCGTGCCTCCTGTGCGTTTCATACTCTGAACCAAGTGCTATGAGAGGACGCGCGAAGATCGGAAGTCCTTCCGACTACACTATAAGTCTTCTCTCTCCTGCTCAGTTGCCTCCACACTTTGATTCTATTCGGTCCGTTCTCCCAATCTACCAAAATTATTTGTCCACCATTCCCTGATTTACTGCTCTCTATATCGCTTGTTTTCTTTGAGTTTTTATATTAATAAATTTTAATCATTAATTATGAAAATATATTATTTACAGAGTCAAAAATGCCCTCCACCTCCTCCATCCACAAGAAGTGGTCGCTCGCCGACCTTTGCAAGTACGAGGACTACTGTACAATGGCAAACTCATCGTAAACTGCCCTTTTGTTACTCATCTTAGTCGTTAAGTTAATCGAAAATTCTTTTCCGTTATATATTTTTGCCAATTGCTCATAGTGAGTCAACGCGCTTTTTTATGCCTTACTGTTAGCTAATAGTAGCAAGGGGTCGACTATAAGTAGCCAACGCAAGCTCCGCCCACTTTTTGTCTTCACGTGAGGCGAGAAGTGTCCCGATCAAATGGCAAGTTTCATTTTGAGCCAAATCCCTCGTTCAATAGCTTATTCGAGAGCTATCGGTAAACTCTATAAATGAGACCTTGCGCACCGTGTTCTGACAACATTTAGTAGATCAAATATTGATTGAAAGCTTCGATTGTAGGTGTTTAGAGCACTTCCATTTCATCGGCACAGCTGCGCAACTCTCAGTTTGTGTGGATTAGCTCGAGGGATCTATATCAAGAAAAAAATTGAATTTTATTAATGCGCAGAATTGCCATTTGAATTTTAAGTATTTTACAAAATCAGCAAAAAAATTGCAAACCGTTGGATTTGAACGTGCGACCTTCTGGTTCTAAAGCCCGTGCTCAACCACCTGAGCCACGGGGAACACGGGAAAGAAGCTCTATGCCGCTCTCATGATCAGTCAGAGTTTAGAGATGCAGATAAACTCCGCCCCTTTCTCTCTCGTTACCAATTCAGTCAATCGGCGCGAATGGTTATCGAGCTATATCGCGACTCGGAAACAAGATATCGACAAACGGCAAAAAGAATGATGTTATTGGGACCTCAGTGGATACTTTGAACATATTTTTCAAACATTTGCATAAAATCGGCAACACACCTTGCGGTCCCTAACTATAAGGGAACGGACTGGAATAGAATATCTGAATCACGTTGTTTTTCTTCCATTTTCTAAATAGGAAGTAAAACAATACTATTCCTATTTATGCAACAACAGGAGCCCTGCACGAAAACTAATTAGGCAATTTTCCTTATTTAAAAAAATCGTAACAATAATTATTTTAATTTCACATTCAGTCGAGCAAACAAATGGTGCCCACACGCGTGATCGTCGACAAGTGCTACGCGTGTTTCGCCTCGGCGGACATCCTCAGAGTGCTGGCTAAGTGAGTGAAAACCCTTTCTTTCATTCAATTTCGTTGAGTAATTTATGGTAGTTTATACAAATCGACTGATAGTCACATCATAGTATTTCAACTAGAGTAAAGTACAGGTGCAGCAGTTTCAGTGCAATTATTGCGCAAATCGATAAAACCAGGGTTATTGTAAACTCATTCATCTGCTTGCAGGCATGATGCCCCGATGCGGCCGGTTGGATGCATCGAATTAGAGCCGCTCACTCACTACTCCCTCTCGTACATCCTTATGGGCGACAACTTCAGCTACAAAGAGAAGAAGAGTGAGTATATTTTTTATTGTTTTTGAATATTTTTGATTATTTTTATCTTCCTCAAGACTCATGAAATCAAGAACAAAAGGCAATTCGATGCAAGGATTAGGCGGTCCCCTTGTTTATGTGTTTCATCAGTGCGTATTTCAGAGTTCACCGAGGTCATCAAGTATCTGAGGGACGAAGGACACCCCATGGAGGCAACTGTCGAGTCACTCACTATGCTCAACGTCAGTTCACAATCCCATTCAAACTTTTTCCCGGAACTTTCGAAAATACCAATATTTCAGTCATCGTTTTGATATAATTTCCCACCAAACGCTGCAAACTCAAATTTTAAGTCTTTAAAAAATATCAATTCAGACGCCACCCAATCACGAGGTCTTCACTCTCCTCACTCCTCCTTCCTCTCGTGATGTCTCTCCCGCGCTTTCCAATTCCACCACTGCCTCATCTCCACATCGTCTTCAACAACTGCAGCAAGTTCACCTGCTTCAGCTGCTGCAAGTGCTGCAGATCAGTGCAAGATGTTCGTCAACATGAACAGGAAGCGGCGCGGGTCACGTATGAGTGCTGGCTCTAAGAAGGCACGCTATTCGCCTTGAGACCGGCCTCAATCCAATGACTAATTGTAAGATCAACGCAGCATTTAGCTCCTCCCTTAATATTTCCGTACGGCACGTAGATAATTTAAAGGATGATTCCACCTTAATTTGATCTCTCTCAGTGTAATTGTTTTTTGGTCTCACAATTGCCCATATTGTATGCCACATCGAATTCTTTCCTCGTTTAAATTTCCCTGCCCGTAATAATACGTTGTATCAACGGTGTTTTTTCTCTCCCAGTTCTCCTCTTGCGTCCTGTTCCAAAATTGTCAAACTACACTAATCTCAGAGACAAAGATGAAACTGCCTTTTCCGATTGTCTTATAAGTCGTTCATGCCTCTTTCCGTGCGATAAACATTAAAAAATGATGAAAATGTATTACTCATGCATTACATTTATGAATGGTATAATAGAAATCGACTTTAAGGTCTTTTTGTTATTTTTTTAATCTGGTAGACTATAAACGCATGAAAGGCGGACGGAGTCAACAGATGAGAGGCACCGAGAGATAAAAGTTGTCGTCAAAGACGGGCATGTTTAAATGAGAATAGGAATCGTACGATTGTTCAATGCAAGAGAAATGGGAAAATTCAATAATAAATTGTGTTAATGGGAAGAAAAAGTGATTCATCGATTTGTATTCTTTTTTTTTTCTTGACCTGTGTAAAGCATACTGTGCGTCCAGGTGAATAACAACTGCTGTTACATAATTTAGGAACGGAAAACCATTACAAATTAAGCAGGGTCCGCTTGAAATTTCGCCTAAAACGCTCGACAGAGAATGGACTACCGTAACCCAAGAAGAAGCAACTACCGTTTCCTTCCAGTCACCTTCTACTTACTCTTTTTTATCTATAGGCTTCGATTACTCGATTTATCTCATCTGTGCCCACAATCAATCTCTTTTTTCTATTTAGATACAGTTTCTAATCTGAAATTACGTGTAGACTGTGAAAATTCATGCAGACTACATTGATTTTTAGAACTCTAGTTATAATGACACATATGAACATGGATCTCTATTTTGCCATTGTTGTTTTCCCACAGTCTAATTTTTCACCACTGGGTTTTTCTCGGTAATCAGGCGAGTACTTGTTTTAACTGTCCCGAGTTGGGATAATTACGGATAATTTACTAACAGATCACTTGTGAAACATCTCGCGAAATTATATACCGGAATAAATGCTAAATAACAATTCAAGATGTTGTATGGATACAGTACATTTCCCTATGAATAAGATCTTACAACACTTAACAAGCGATCGGCTCACCCCAAGAAAGATATTTTCGACTATCTCTTTTTTTTTCTTATTTCGACCGCCTATATGCAAATCGCACTATTCACAGATTATTATTTTTTTTAAATTTTCCATTCACCTATCGCATTTGAAGGCATACATAGAAGTTGTGCTTCCACTACAGCTTTTTCAAAAAAATATTGACCAAATTCAATATCCACTATTATTCTAGGGGCCAAATCAACATCGGACACCGCTTTTCCCACGGAGAGTATTCCCTCTGGCGGGTTTTATAGGCATTCCAGGCTCAAGTGATGTGAGAGGACGCGCCGCACATCATTCCACAGACCGGTCAACCTTACAGAAAGACCTTTTGAGTGAGAGAGCGTGTGAAATCGAGAGGGACTCTCTCACTTTTGCACACTATCTCGTTCTATCCCTGATCTGTAGGTATGGAATCATGTGGCCGAGATCGGAAGCGCGTCTCTTCCTACTAATAGGTAAGTGGTCCATCTCCTGATCAGTTGCTCCATTCTTTGCCTTTACTTGGTCTGGCCTCCCACCCCAACATTCCAATGTTGAATATCCCATTAGAAACATTTACCCGCTCTCCCGCTTCAATATTTCTCTACGTCCTTTCACATTATCCGTTTCTATGTACTGTTTATGAAATATATTAAAACCCTCTAAACTTACTATTTAAATATATTATTGTCAGAAGCAAGGATGCCTTCCGACTTCGCCGCAAACAAGCACTGGTCGCTGGTCGCGCTGTGCAAGTATGATGACTACTCCACGATGGACAAACTGATCGTGAGTTGTAGCAGAATACAGAATACAGAATTTATCAGTGGTCGTTATTCAAGCTTTTACCCAGTCTAATCCATTCTTCGTTTGTGAGGCTCCACCAATTAATGTAGCATTAGATACAATTAATGTACTATTAGCTGCTGACTGAGTTGTAGCAGTCAACAGCTAATATACGTACTATAGATATGTACATTATTTACAAATATAGGACGTGAAGCATATTTTTGAAGTCAGTAGGTGAAAAAACGATACTTCTGCACAGCAACACTGCTTTCGGATCCATGTATTGCCGAAATAACGGGACAAGTTCAACAGGAACTGCATCTAACGACTTTTTAAAAATAAATAATTTATATTATTTATGTTTTAATTGCAGATTGACAAGCAGTTGACTCCCAGCCGAGTCATCGTTGACAAATGCTACATGCATTTTGCCTCGGCGGACATCCTGAAGGTCCTCGCCAAGTAAGTGAAATTACTCGTTATCCTATCGTATTCTACCGTTGTTCGATAGAATCGTAATGGGCAAAAAATTGATAATCGAAATCACGTTGAAGGAAGGTGCTGTAGACAATTGTTTTTCGAGGCAAATATGCGGCTTTCTATAGCCTAGTATTGCGTGCTACAGCTAGGGAGCATGTAAAAAGTGTGAACCGAGATTCATACCTTCTGAAAAAATAACATTGAAATTATTATGAACGCAGGCACGGTGCGCCGATGCGACCCACGCGAGTCATCGAGCTGGAGCCACTCACGCACTACGCTCTCTCATACGTGCTGATGGGAGAGCAATTCGGCTACAAGGAAAAAAAGAGTGCGTTCACATTGATCGATCACAAATTAACGAGAAAAAAAACAGGAAAGATAGACTGAATCTTCCCCTCGATTTCCAGGTGAATTTGTTTTTCACCCATCGCATTTCAGAGTTTGTGGATGTCATCAAGTATCTGACTGGTGAGGGACATCCCATCGAGGAAACGATCGAGGCACTCACTACCGTAAACGTAAGAAAACAATACAATAATAATAAACTGATTTAACTATTTTAGATGATCATTGAATAATAATAATGTGACATGTAAAATTTCAACATTTCTAGACCGCACGGAAGTTCGACCTCAATTTAAATAATAATACTATTTATGCGAGTCGGAAAAAATATTTAAATAATAATAATATTTATGCGAGAGGAAACGCGGTACAATAAGATAAATTAAAAGAAGGGCATGAATCATTATTGGGCAACAACACATTTCGCTTTCATTACCTGACAGACTTGATTCTTCTGCTTCTAGACGTAAATTCAACATTGTTTATTTCAGACGCCTTCCAACCACGATGTCTTCTCCCTCCTCACGCCTCCCTCCTCTCGCGACGTCTCGCCCGCCCTCTCCAACTCGACCACCACTTCGTCCGTCTCCACCAAATCTGCAGCATCTGCAGCAAGTTCACCTGCTGCAGGTGCTGCAGATCAGGGAAAGATGCTCATCAGCATCAACAGAAAGCGGAGCTCGACGCGCGCGAGCACCAGATCCAAGAAGGCGCGTTACTCGCCATGAGCAGGCTTTGAAGCGAATCAATTCTTCAGTACATAACCTCGTTCCAAAACACTTTGCCTTCTACCTATTTGCGCCGCTTCTTTCAATATCTTGTAACGCTCCTCATTTTATCGAAATCGTTTGTCCACTGATCTCAAACACTCACGCTGTCACAAGCACGCTGTTTTTTTCCGCCATTGACATTTTTTTCATGTCCCAGTAATACTGCGTTGAATAGATTTCATACTGCGTATCCTTGTTATTTTGCGTAGCAATCGTAACTCCTCTTCTCGGTTTTCTCGTTTTCTCTTCACAGCGTTATCCTCCTGATTGCGTAATAACTGTACCATGATTCTTCTTGTGCGATAAAATTGCAACAAAAATATGTTCGTTTATCGCAAGATCGTCGTCGACACATGTTATTTATTTCATTTCAATCCCTTGAGTCGAAATCAAGCTATTGCGTAGCGCCTCGAAAATGGAATGTGAAAGATTCTGAGGGGTGTAGGGATCGTAAAATGGTATGAAATCGTAGCTCTCTTGTTTTCTTCTTCGTCGATTTCTCATCATTTGTCGTTTCTGTTGGTTAGACGAGTGGTTCGCCGCTTTCAGCATGCGACCTCGCTGCTCACGCATCTATAAATGGTCTCAATTGCATTTAAAAACTCAAAAAAAAAACTTTTTTTTTTCAGACGAAAATGTGCATTCTTATTACTTATGTATTTGCATTAGGGTTGTCTATGCGGAATTTATACCGCAATTATAGCAATGCCGCATCGATTTTCCCATCTCATTCCTCATTCCGCAATTAGGAAAGCCATTTTTGATGCGGATATCCGGATGATTGCGGAATGCCGCAATCGAAATGGTTGATTCCTGGATATTTTATGGTGAATTGAATTAGAAAAATAATTCGTTTTGAATATTAATATCGACAACAAACCCGGACGTTATTCCTGATTCTTTTTAATGATTTGATTAAATTTCGATCAATTCAAGGAGTCATTTGCGCGCATAATACAGCCACATCGTGGCTCTCATCCAACTATATCTCTTAGAATTCTTCGTCGAAACATTTTAAATCAATAGGCCTTCTTATGATAAGAGCGGATCAGGTTATGAGGAAACAATATATTTGCGTCTACCTGTTCAGAGCAATACTGGGTGGAGTACGAAACGGAGCAGTTTCGCTGCTTAGCCAAACGGCGATAGAATTAGTATTTACAAATTTCGGTGATATTCGTTGGTAAAATAACTTACAGAGAATATCACCCTAAGAGAACTCTTGACGTGATATTACAAAAAGAGCAAAAGATCATTGCGTCTTGTGCGAATTGAACCCTCGCCCTCCAAAATGTTAATACAACGGCTTACCGACTGTGCCACAAGGGCCATTAAAGAGGGAGCGAATCAAATAGCTCACACCAACTCATTTTCGATAACTTCACATTTTCAGGATACTGTAGCTCCACTATCGTAGTCGGTGAAACGGTAACCTGGGTTAAAGGAGGACGAACAGCAGGATATCTTAACACGACAACCCTGAACTTCCGTTTACTTACTGTAAGACAAAGGTTGACATATTTGCGAGAACTCGCCCATTTACATGTTTGTTTCGCCCTCTCTCGCTGTCTACCGCAATTTGCATGGAGTCGGCAGAATGCCTCGGAATCAGACAATCCTCCCACCCCCTTTTCCCCAGCGAGAGTAAAGTGCACGAAAATTCGACACGGGAGATAAAGTTGACCGAGAGATTTGCTTACTCGCGCACGTGAAAGAACGCCCCTCCTGCGTGCGCGGTAACTTGACCCTGATTGTCCCTGAGCCCTGTAGCTTCTTCGCTCGCGAGTATCTCGGTTCGGAGGAAAGATAGAGATCTCATGTTTTGGATTTCCATTATCATTCATATGTGTAAGGAAGTAATGTGATTAGTTTCAGATCCCATTTTTGCTTTTCTTCCTCCTTTAAGATATGCTTTTTTTTGTTTTTTTCAACTCGATATCTAATTAACACAGCCGAATCTGATTCAATTTTTTTCGTCGTTTCATATTTTCCGGTTACTGTAGCTCAACTATCGTAACCGGTGATACGGCACTAGGGTTATGGAATACTTTGTAGATGTTGCACACTCTACATTCAATTGATTCAGCTGAATTCGCATCAATTTTGGCTATTTCATACTCACGAATTGGATGAGCTGAGCGATTGCGGCGAAATGAGGATTGCGGCATTCCGCAATTCGCATTCATTTCGCATACCGATAGGGCCGATCGGCCGCTATGCGGAATGGTGTAAGGAATGGAATAAAATGGAGCCATTTTGCATTCCGTTCAGACATCCCGAATTTGCATTCCATTCAAAATTGAATATTTTGAAAAATACTTTTTTTGCGTACCTGAATTCGCGTCTCATTTGCTTGTCGCTGTTTCCTCCGTCGATCCTCGAGCTCTTTCTCAGCTTCTGAAAAAAATACAAATATATATTTTGGAAAATGGTTTTCTTATCTTTTTGTTGTCAGTATAATCTCTGTGAACAACGTAGTTTTTTGGTCTCATATTGTTTATCGGCAATAAGGAAATGTAATCACAATCAATCTTTAAAACGCGCATTGCGAGCTGGCAGTGGACGCAAATAGCGATGAACAAATTCGAGAAAGAGGGAACACTTGAATTCACCGATAATATCCATTTCCTCAGCACTGAAAGCAGTTTATCCAAGCACAGTATATATATATACATATATATATATATATATATATATATATATATATATATATATATATATATATATAGGGATGCAAGTTCGGTTTTCGTATTACGACCCTCTTAGCGAGAGATCGGTAATACGGCTGATAAAGAGGAGAACGAGAGAAAAAGAGACGCCGTATTACCGAAACCGACGCCGAACGGGCAACACTAATATATATATATATATATATATATATATATATATATATATATATATATATATATATATATATATATAATGCATTACCGTGTTAACCATTGGATAAACTGCGGATTTCTGATCTTGGCCATAACCTCTTCATCGGACATCCGCCGCCTTCTAATGTGGTGTTAGTTTTTTTAGGAAAAAGGAAACGGAAAAAGGCCAAGATTTGAATTCCCGCAATTTCATATCTCAGTTCTCCGTGGAGCAATCGACTCAAAATTTCGAATATAACATTTTTTGACAACTTTCCACCTATAAACCAAATTTTGAGTCGATTGCTCCACGGAGAACTGAGATATGAAATTGCGGGAATTCAAATCTTGGCCTTTTTCCATTTCCTTTTTCCGAAAACTAACACCACATAAGATGTACCCCCTGTATAATTTTTAAAAATTTATATATCAAGAACCTTCGTCCATTTATTCGTTGAATGTCTCTTTTGAACGTTCGCCAAACAGCCGGCAGCCTTTTCGCTCGCATTTCTGCTTGCTTCAAATTTTCCGCATCCATTTCCTCTGTTTGCAGACGGACCAATTCTGCATCTAAAATGCGAAAGCAGCTGAGAAAACGAAAAAAATAAGATTGAGGGAAAATAACAACAAAACCCACTCAAAAATTCATAAATGGGGGAAAAGAACCGCTTGAATTCGTACCTTCCCTGAGCTTTCTCTCCGTTGCTCCCGCATCCTGCACATCCGTCTTCCAGAAACCATCATCCAATTTTAGATGCCATTTTGCGCATTCTTCGAGCCACTCCTGACGATTATTTAATAAGCGAAATTACTTGACCGATTTTTTGCTATCTTCGCAATAAGGGACCGTTCAAACCGTTAACAAAATGCCGTAAATGCAGACTATAAAGTTCAGAATGTTTATATTCTCCGCTGATTTTTTTCCAAATCCCCGCCACCTAGAGTAACAATTGGAGAGCACGAAAAATATTTTTTATCGTTGTTTTTTCAGCAGCAACGTGGAAAAATATGGAAAATGTGGAAAACTAACCTCATCGCTCATTTCTTCCAATTCTTCGCTGAAATTCCCCAACAGTCCAATCACTCTCTCCATCGATGGTCGATCGTGTGGATCCTCGGCCCAACAACGATTGAGAAGAAGTGGAAGCGACTCGATATCACCATCATCAGGAATCGGCAATTGCGCTTTTCTGAATTGAATTATTTGCTTTCGCGGAATTATTTGTTTATGCGATGAGTTTCATTATCTATTCTGAGGGACTTCGCACTTGAGCCAACTTGTTTGTATGGTGACTTTCATTGCAAAAATTCAATTATTAATTCGCGATCACATATGCTGAGTAGTACCTTGTTTTGCTGAAAATCATAAGAAGAAGAAAACACTAACTTCTTCCCTATAGCGTACATCAGCACTCCCTCATCAATGCCCTCATAGGGTAGTCGACAAGTCACCATCTCCCACAAAATGATGCCAAACGACCAGACATCGATCATAAATATGATTAAGAATTAAGACTTAGTGATGTAAGAAAAAGAAAGTACGGATCAAATGCAACAAAAAAAGTTAGGAACACCTTTCCAGAGCACTTCTCATTGCGGCCCAATTCGGGCGCCATGTACGGGCGAGTGCCCATCACAGATATAAGTGTACTGAAAAGTGGCAGGTCAAAATACCAATCTAATCTCGCTAACTTATGGAGGATCAGAATTACTATAGGGTTCACCTGTGGTCAGAGAAATCTTTTGCGATACCAAAGTCGCAGAGCTTCGCAACGCCTACATAATCGATGAGCACACTGAATGAAAATATCGGTAGTAGTTGGTTTGACAAATTTTTGCTCACTTTTCCGGTTTCAGATCCCTGTGAAGTGTCTTGTTTGCATGCAGGTATTCTATTCCTTTGGCAATTGACATTGCATGACTGGAAACTGCGGCCTTTTCTAGAGGGGTAAATCAACATTTATTTTTCTTTCCAGAAAGAAGCGGCGCTTACCAAGCGGGTAGTTCGATAGAACAGAGCGTAGTGTAGAGTCGCAAAATTCGAGAACTAAAGATGATTGACCGTGCAATTTAGCCAGACCACTGGAAGAAAAGGGTGGTTTCAGATCAAATGCATTCCTTAGTCCGGTCATAGTCATAGTCTATAGTCCGGATTGGGGGAGTTCAGGTTCGTAATCACGCGAAAGAAGAAGTACTTACAAAAACTATACGATATTTGTGTGTTCCAACTTGCGCAGCATAGCCAGTTCGGCTGAGGAACATTGTGTGCCATACGATTTGATCGCCACTTTTTGGTTCGTTCCTTGGATTTCCAGATTACATGAGTAGACAACTGCCTGCAAGAAACGGATACCTGTTTACGTTCGATCCATTTCGTACTAAGGAATATGAAAACGGTCCAGCAAATTGTGTATAAATCGTACATTATCATTCACAACTAGCCGGGATGCATTGAGGCTAAATACACTACGCGCAAAACATTTTCCCTGTGACCCCCGAGACTCCCCGGTTTTTTTTGCAAACATCTCTATGCGTACACTACGATCTATGCATAGTTCATCGCAGGTTCGGTCCAGAGGGAGCTTGGTAGCCGGCTCCAGGTACGCTCCAGGGGGATCTTGGTACCCGGATTCGGTGCAGGGGACCGAACCTGGAGCCTTCTCTTTTATTGCAAAACATTTTTCCTGCCCGAGACTCCTCGGCGTGTTTTGAAAACATTCGAAAATTTCGAATTTTCACGATAAAACGAGTTCGAAAAGACACGTTTCTGACATCACAAAACATTTTTCCTGTGATCACCTCCCGAATCGATTGGGAAATTTTTAATTTTTCACTCGGCAAAACAAAAAAACTCGGCAAAACAGGTGGAAATGTGTTTCACGTTACTCAAAATCGCGTTAGAACCACTTGTGGCACTTGCGAAAAATGCGGCAAAAGATTTGCCCGCGGCGGGGACGAACCTGCGTCGGTCGGTTTTGAATGTCGCGCTCTTTAACCACTGGGCCATGGATTTGGTGATTTAAATTTTGTATAATTTTAAAGTAATTCTGGTCAGTTATCATATGCAAAAGGTTCTGAGAAGAAAACCTTCTTGGAAAGAACACCTGGACATAAAAAAAACAAACAGACAGACGTTAACATTTTCTAAAGAAAAGTAACACGGATTGAATGTCGATTTTCCGAAAGAAGGGAACAACATCGTCCGCACTCATTCCTCAACAAACTAATTATTCGCCTGGTCAACCCTATTGCCAAATCAAAAAAACTGCTGACCTGTCCGCCTGCCCCGATTGTCTCCAACTCAATCCCAATCGGAATCTCGATAACCTCCACTTCATCGATCACTTCCGGCTGATTTGAAACTGTCGGTTGACATTCCCGCGCGGTAATGAACAGTCCCGAGAATGTCGAATCGACTTCTTTTTCCATGCAGAACGGATCTAGTTACAGTTGATGGGAAAAGATGTGCAAACGAGAGAGGCGAAATGAGAAATCGAGTGAGCAGGGGTGAGCAAAGCGAGAGAGAGAGAGAGAGAGAGAGAGAAAGAGAGAGAGGGAGAGAGAGAGCGAAAGCATGCAAACAGAAAACTGCCGATTAACTTCGAGTGTTTGGGAAAACGAGTGGATCAGAACTTCTAAGAAGCCAACTCAACTATTGATTCATTTTGTCTTCTCGACGGTGATATGCAATTGCGAAATTTTATCGTTACATAGTGTGTAATCATTTCGAAACGGACTGGAGAGAACCAATGCCACATGCTTCCCACCAGTTTACCCTGGAAAAGTGATTTACAGAGCACAATAGAATTTTGAGTAGTGATGTGTATTACATGGTTTATCATCGAGAGCGATATTGTTGCATAATTCTGCGCTGTACAACTGTCTATTCATTATTCAATGTTTTCGATATTAATCCTTCTTGTTTCATGTTTCACATTTCCATTTTCTCTAATATAAATTCTTAAAAAGCAATACATAAACAGAGGAAATAGTGTAGCACATGAATATAGTGCTCAGAACTATGTCAGTTCCATTTCTCAGTTTCTTCTCAGTCGCTGCGGCCATCTCGTACATCGTTCCGCCAGAATCACTTTCTGACGCCATTTAGCTCATTCGTCGTGCCACTCCTCAAAAGTGGAAACATTTGGGGGAAAGAAGAAATGCAAAGGACAAACGGATATAAACTGGGGATGGCTTGTCAGGAAGGATCCTGTTGGCGCTCGTCGCGCGCGAGCAGAGACTCCAAGAAAGCGCGCTATTCGTCATGAGCAGGCTTTGCAGCGAATCGAATCATCGATTGCGTCGCGCAGCGCTGCGCCGTATGCTCTTTCCATAGCTCATTCGCCGCCAAAAAACGTTTCCCCGACTTGTTTTTGACGTTTTGCTGGTCTCATCACAAAAAAAACTAAACGCCCGCCATTCATATCTCTGTAGACTTGCATATCTCCCATGTAGACCCATATTCGAAAACTACACCTTTTATTACGAAAAGGCGGTTTCCCGCATAGTTTTCTCTACCATTTTGTAAACTCGCAAAATAAAAATGATCGAATCGAAGAAAATTTGAAGAAAGTCGGTCTAAGTACCCAAACAGAACTGGATTGAGCTGATTGAATCAACTCAATCATGGCCCCTTGAAAGTTAGGTGTATGATATATTTGACCTTACCGTGCACGAATCTCCCAGTTCTCCTTTAGCCTCATGTTCAACGACATTCTCCCACTTGTCTCAAGTTGCCAAAAATGGGATAGATTGTGTAACAACTCTTCCCTGCGATAAAATTGCAAACAAAATATGTACGTTTTTCGTAAGATCGTCGTCGAAATATGTTATTTACTACTCTTCAATCTCTTGTGTCAAAATCAAGCTATTGCGGAGCGCCTCGAGCAATGGATTTGAAAGATTCAGCGGGGTGTAGGGATCATAAAAGGGAATAAAATTATCTTCTTCATCTCTGCTTCTTCGATTTCTCATCATTTGTCGTTTCTTCTGATTCGACGAGTGGCTGGCTGCTTTCAGCATGCGACCACGCTGCTCACGCATCTAAAAATGCTCAAAACTTTTATTAACAGGGGTCTCCCAGGCTAAAATGTGTAGTACAGTACTCTTACGGTAGTAAACATAGCAAAATAACTGTCTTGTAGAAAAAAGTTTTTTGGGTACCTGAGACCTAGTCTCATTTGCGTCTCGCTGTTTCCTCCGTCGATCGTCCAGCTCCTGTTCAGCTTCTGAAAGAATAATTTTAAATAAGAAGAAGTAAGCCTTTATTGGATACGTATCATAGCTGTGTACGAACGCGTATTGTTTTTCAAAGAGTTTATTGGCAACACATTTATATGTTCACAATCGATCATCATCCGAATCCTGCTTCAAATGCGCATTTAGCTGCGGAAGCGGCCTCAAGTAGCGATGGATAAATTCGAGAAAGAGTCTACACTCGAAATGACCGTGTATATCCATTTCGTCAGCGCTAAAATGCTATCATAGAAAGATTCCATTGAAAATACAGTACCGTGTTAACCATTGGATAAACTGTGGATTTCTAATTTTGGCCATAACGTCTTGATCCGACATGTACCGCCTTCTTGGGGGAGCCCTGCATACTTTTCTTTAATTAAAAATTTTTCTTTAATTAAAAAATCGAGAACCTTCGTCCATTCCTTCGTTGGATGTCTCTTTTAAAGTTTCGCCAATCAGCGGACAGCCATTTTGGGTGCATTTCAGCTTGCTTCAAATTTTTGGCGTCCGTTTCCTCCGTTTGTAGTCGAACCAACTCTGCATCTGGAACTCGAAAAAAAGTTCAACGAAGAAAAGAATGTCAAAAAAAGATGAAAAAACAGCGAAAAGAACAACAAAATTCGAAGAAAAAAAGTAGAGGTGAAAGAAAGGCGCACCTTCTCTGAGCTTTCTCTCCGTTGCTCCGGTGTCCTGCACTTCTGTTATCCAGAATCCATCGTCCACCTTTTGACGCCATTTTGCGCATTCTTCGAGCCACTCCTGACAAGTGCATGTTGCAGAACATTACATGGCAGAAGTTTTGCCTAGCCAATGCAGAACTTCAAACGCATATCGAAAGGAGAAATACGCAGAGATTGCTATATTTTGCAGTGAAAAATATCTCCTCCTCGTTGTCAGTAGGGAAAAAGCGAACCTCGTCGCTCATTTCTTCCAATTCTTCGCTGAAATTCGCCAACAGTCCAATTACCCTTTCCATAGATGCTCGATCGTGCGGATCCTCTGCCCAGCAACGATTGAGAAGAAGGGGAAGAGACTCAATTTCACCATTCTCCGGCATCGGCAGTTGCGCTTTTCTGAATAGGAAGATTGCTTTCGAAAAAAAATCAGTTGTTTTTGCGATGAGTTTCAAAGCCATTCTTAGTAGCCTCGGATTGGAGCCAAATTGATTGTCTTTTAATATCTCTTACCGAAAACAAATTTGTATAATTTCTTCGAGATCACGTATGCCGTACAGTCTGTTGGATCTTGTTCTGAGGTAAAAAAGAAGCTCAAACTAACTTCTTCCCGATAGCGTACATGAGCACTCCCTCATCGATGCCTTCATACGGACGACGGCAAGTCATCATTTCCCACAAAAGGATGCCAAACGACCAAACATCGATCTGAAATATGAAAATTCAATTATCACTCGGAGATATAAGAAAGGGAAAGTTCGGATTAAATGCAGCAAAAAAAAATTTAAAAACCTTTTCAGAACACTTCTCATTTCGGATCAGTTCGGGCGCCATGTAGGGGCGTGTTCCCATCACAGTTATTAGGGTACTGAAAAGTGGTAACCTAGAAAATCAAGTTCACCAATCTACCCATTTGCACATTTTCAAAGAATTGTTCCTAATGTAATAGTACTAAGTCAACTAAACGTTGTCGTATCTTTTATGGGTAGAAATGTCTTTGCTATATGGCTCACCTGTGGTCAGAAAAATCTCGAGCGATTCCAAAATCGCACAACTTAGCAACGCCATTCGAATCGATGAGCACACTGCAACATTCCTTTTCTATTACCCATTCAGAATTTTTCTCAAACTTTTCCGGTTTCAGGTCTCTGTGAAGAGTCTTGTTCGCATGCAGGTATCCAATTCCTCTGGCGATTGCCAAAGCATGACGGGACACTGCGGCGTTTTCTAAATAGGAAAAACAAAATCATATTTTTCACCAGAAAGAAATGGCTCTTACCAAGCGGGTAGTTGGATAGAACTGATCGTACTGTTAAATCGCAAAATTCAAGAACTAGAGCGGGTTGACCGTACAGTTTAGCCAGGCCACTGTAAGAAAAAAAGTTTTGAAATGGGATAGCTGTGAGAGATTACTCTCCGGAGGTGCGGAATCAAGCCAACAAATTTGTACTCACTAAAATTTGACGATGTTTGCATGTTCCAATTTGCGCAGCATTGCCAATTCGGTTGAGGAACATTGAGCGCCGTATGATTTGATCGTCACCTTTTGGTTCGCATCTTGGATGCTCAGGTGGCAAGAGTACACTACTGCCTGGAAACGGATGCTATGTGCATGGTGCCTACATGTCTTTCTTGAGGGTGAAATGAACAACATCTTTCAAAATTCGGCAAACTCTTTCTCTGATTTTTCAACAAATTAATTTTTCGACTGATTTTCCTTTAACTTTTCGGCTAGTGTGAAATCAAAGCAGCTGACCTGTCCGCCCTCTCCGATTGGCTCCAACTCAATTCCAGGCGGAATCTCAATAAACTCGTCTTCTTCGATCACCTCCGGCTCATTTGGCCCTTCCGAGTGTAATTCCCGAGTAGTTACGAACACTCCCGAGAATGTGCTGGTGCTCGGAAGAGCATCGACTTCAGTTTCCATGCTATAAGGATCAAATTGCAGTGGATAAGAGTGTGCAACGTGAGCAAACGAGAGAGGGAATTGAGAAAGCGAGTGAGCAGGGTGAAACGCGAAAACAACAAGCGAGAGAGAGAGAGAGAGAAAGAGAGAGAGAGAGAGAGAGAGAGAGAGAGAGAGATAGAGATGAGTCAGAGTGATGCAACGCGCGGAGTATCGATGTTGACCACACTACGTTTCATTGAGAGTGAGAAATGAGAAATAGTGAAAACATGTGAACAGCTAATAGTTTTCGAACATGTATATCATTCGGGCTGCAGTATGTTGCAGTATATTAGCCATGCTGAAGGAATACTCGATTTGGCGACTCCTTGACTCCCTGTTCTGATTGATTGATAGCATTGTGCATATGTAATCATTTCGAAACGTTACGGAGAGAATTAGCGCTGCGCTCTGACATTTTTTAAAAAAATTCGACACACGACCAGCGAATTTTGAGGTCCTAATAGTTCATCACCTGGGAGCGAAATTGGTCACGTAATGCATCATTTACAACGAGGAAAAACGATGATGCGCTAGTTCAGGAGAGTTTGTTTATCGACAATATGAGCCTGATTAAATGATGCTTTCATACGCATTTCATATTTGTTACTCTTTTATCAACTCGTGCGAAGGAGGCGCCGCCGAAAAAACACTTTTTTAAATGTGGTTCGAAACCGTTCTGGGTTGTTTGAGAAAAGCGGAGCCGTGAAATAGGGTGATGAGCTTGTCTGTTGCAGCCCTCGCGGCTGTACGCGTTCTCACAGTCGCACGTCGACCTACTAGTACGCAGCACAGAGTGAGTTTGAGCTGGGTCAGATTTGTGATTCGATCGCGGATTATTACGGTAGCTTTTCTACAGTAACTAGCCAGCAATTCTGTAGGCTGCGACTGGAGGAGTGCGTGCAGCAGGAGCGTGCTGCAGCTGCTGCATGCGACAAGAAGCCGGAGTTCATGTGGGACTGTGCGGTGAGAGCGATTTCGTTGTGTGATTGCTTCATCACGAGGTATTCCTACTTGACAGGAAGAGCGGCAGAGACTGTACCAGAGGAGGCGCGTTCTGCAACAGCTTCGTCTGCATGGCGTGGTGAGCTTACGGTAGATGGTGTAGGTGCGTCCGCGGATTACTAACACTGACGGAACAAATAAATCGCAAAGCTGAAAAAAAACGAAATTATTTTGGACGGGAATACGGTAATTGAAAAAAACGGTAGTATGGGAGGGAAATTCGGGTTTAATAATTTAATTAGAGCTCTTGCGCCCACTCTCTACGAATGTGAATCCAATTATTTACTAGAATTTCAAATTCTAGTGCAATGTTGTTGCTGATTGTATCGTCGTTTGTCACAGGCGAAATATGGTGACGCGTACGACCGACGACCGTTTCTGGTGTTGGCGCGTCATTTGCAGCAGCAGCGCCAGGCGCCGCAGGCACCGCTGCAGCCCTTGCAGCCATTGCAGCATGCGTCCGCAACCGAGCCCGTCCACCGTCCGATCGAGGTGTGTCTGGCAGCTCCATTCATATTTTTGCTGAATTGAAAGCACATTTTACTGTGATTATTGATAGACAGAGTTGCTCATAGATGTTTTTCATTTCAACTCTTGCGGGGAAGTGGTCCGAAAGGTACTTTGACTATTCCAACTTGGATTTCCTTCTGTGAATTTTCGCATCACAAATATGTCAAAAAGGTACTGTATATTATTATTTTAAAATGATATATTCATGAAAATCTCTTTCTATAGCTCCGCGTGTAAAACGTGCGTTTCGCCACGCGAAACGTTTTATTATTTTGGATGACTGGTTGTGAATTTGTAATAATATGCGCTGCAGGCACAGCTACAGCCCGAGTAGCCCGCGCAGCAAGTGCAGCAAGTGCAGCAAGTGCAAGAAGCGCCGGCAGCCGAGCCCGTCCGCCGTCCGATCGAGGTGTGCCCGTCTGCTGCATGCATACTTTGGTTGAATTCGGAACACCACTTACTCGGATTATTGATAGAGAGTGTTTCTTATAGGAGTTTCTAGTAGAGGTTTTAATTCGGCTCGAATCGTTTTCAAAAGACCGGTTCCTAACGCCAATTTGCGCAAAATGATTGGACCCGACACCCTCCTCTAGAAAATCACTCGGACTAGACACCCACTTCTTGAAAATATGTATGTTTCAACATCCACTTGAAACAAATGTGGAATATAATCAATAAAAAAATCTGCACGTTTCCTTCACTTACTTTTTCTTATTTGGATGACATCACAGTTGGCGAGGAATAGTTGAAATGATCGTGTAAACAAATAAAAACCTTAGGCAATGCTAAATTTGGGGAACAATGGGATGTCGAATCCTATGCCCTCACTGTGTTAGATGTCGAATCCAACCTCCCTTTCATTCTGAACTTGCGAGAACTTGCGAGCAGAGGGTGTCGGGTAGCGTCACTTTTAAAACTCTAGTTTCTTGACAGAATGGAATAGGAAAATTTGAATTGGGAGAAACTAGCAACTCTAGAAGTGGTTCGAAAGGAACTATTCGAAATATTGATTTATTTTTTGCATTTTGAGTAGCAACAATGAATCACAAAGTAGCAATAATGAAAGGCTGCGTATAATGGATGTTTGACTGCTATTACAGGGTCGTGGATTCGCGCGGCCGACAGCCGCTTCGACCAGTCGTCGACTCGCGATCGAGCAGCAAGTGCAGCAGAGAAGAGCTGCAGCAACTGCAGCTGCTGCACGCGCCGGTGCTGCACCCGTCGCCCGCGTGCCCGATATGGTGAGGAGACGAAGGCAGAATTCTTACTTATGAGAGGTATCACGAGAGATTGCAGGAAAAATCCACATTTCGGAACAATTTTCGAAAAAGTATTTTTGATTTCGATCAAACTTTTATGTGAGAGTACACAGGAGACAAGAATTCGAAATATCCTGGCCCCAGGTCTCAGAGCCGGCTTTTAGGAATTTGCCGGTTCTGTCGCCGGAATCGCCATAACTTTCTTCAGAATTGCACTATAACGCCCAAATAGGGCTCAAAATGTGCGGAAGAACTAGGTAAACAATTTTTATGTTGGTTATTAGTGAGCATCTGTCTGACCTAGAAAGTTACTAGAGAAAATTCGATTTTGAAACGTTTCCAAAAATTATTTCATAATTTAGATGGGCGAACCCAAGAAGTTTTTGTTCAGAATATGAAAGAGCACGTTGACTATAGTCAGGTAAAAGATTAAAATCGAGCAAAAGTGGGGGGTCTTCTAGGTGAAAAATCGCGCTGAATGTCAAAAATCGTAATTTTTTGAAATTTTGGAAAAAAATGATACTTCTAAAATCACTTCTAATATATTTTTTTGTAACTACTGAGTCACTTTATGAATGGTGAAAATGATATCAACACATAATATATGCGTACTACTTCACAATAAAATCAAAAACTTCAGAATAAATTGAATCATTTTTGACGAAATTTGACATTTTATTGTGAGGAGCTACACTGACCTTATGATCTCAACCCATTTTTAACGTACTCAATTTCGCTCCGGAGTTACAAAAAAATATATTAGAAGTGATTTTAGAAGTATCATTTTTTTCCAAAATTTCAAAAAATTACGATTTTTGACATTCAGCGCGATTTTTCACCTAGAAGACCCCCCACTTTTGCTCGATTTTAATTTTTTACCTGACTATAGTCAACGTGCTCTTTCATATTCTGAACAAAAACTTCTTGGGTTCGCCCATCTAAATTATGAAATAATTTTTGGAAACGTTTCAAAATCGAATTTTCTCTAGTAACTTTCTAGACAGATGCTCACTAATAACCAACATAAAAATTGTTTACCTAGTTCTTCCGCACATTTTGAGCCCTATTTAGGCGTTATAGTGCAATTCTGAAGAAAGTTATGGCGATTCCGGCGACAGAACCGGCAAATTCCTAAAAGCCGGCTCTGAGACCTGGGGCCAGGATATTTCGAATTCTTGTCTCCTGTGTACTCTCACATAAAAGTTTGATCGAAATCAAAAATACTTTTTCGAAAATTGTTCCGACCTTCCTGCAATCTCTCGTGATACCTCTCTTATTCTAGTTAGCGCATTTGGCACGCCAAGCATCCGAAACCGAGTGATAAGCAAGAAAACACCGCAATCATTCAACGATGCCATCACGGATAATGTGTGCGCTTGTTTACAGGTCGCGCGCGCGCCAGCGGCCGATCGTCCGCCCGCCATCTCACGCGACCGCATGTCCGCGGCTGCTGACGCGGCTATTGCACGATTCACTGGGGTGAGTGGGCGGTTAATGCTGATTCAGAGAGAGCGATAATTGAATGACTACTCCCATGCATTGATTGATGATTACAGTAAAAGGTAGCGGTAAAAAGTTGCATCTTTCGGATTACTGTAGTCACCTGGTTTTAATCGATTGTGTTTTGAGGCGCCTCTTCCCCATCCGAGTGCCTGGTTTCGCCGCCGAATCCCGCTGACTCGAGTCACGGTGAGTGCCAGGACTACGGTAGCTACCTCATTGATTGATTGTCCTGCTGAATCGCTTAGAGGGTACTTTTGTTGTGTGTTGGGACCAGCAAACGTCGATTGTCGGCAAAGAATGAGTGAGTAGACCAGAAATGAGAAAGATCTCTAGTCTACTCGCTTATTCTTTGAGGGTGGTCCCAAACACAGCAGTAGTGTCGCATAGAGATCATCAATTCTAATACAGATAGCGAAAAAAAGTATATGGACCCGTGAGACCAACTGAAATAATATAGAGATTGATCGATTAGTAGTACGTACTAAATTCTACCGTCCAGCCGAAAGAAAATTCAGCAATAGGTTAGTAGAGGAGGGGAATCGAACTCCCGACCTTCTGTATACCAGTCCATCTCTTTAACCATTCTACTACTATGGCATTAAAGAGTGTGAGAATTCCATGGATCTATGGATAGCGATGCTGGATGGAGCTTTCGGCTGGACGGTAGAATTTCATACGTATTAGTAGTAATCAATTGATGGGAGCTGGATACCGTATCATGTTATCGGTAGCAGGAGGAACGCGACCGTGCTGCTGCTGCTGGCAGAGGCGGCGCAGCCATCGAGGCTGCTCGGGCTGCAGTCGCTGATGACGAGCGTGCTGCAGATGTGGTTGCAGCCTACGACAATGCTGAAGACGGCAACGGTGAGCACTGTAATTATGAGATATGATCGATGAAGAAATCAGTTTTAAAATTGAATCCGGATCTCTCCATTTCGCAACATTCTCTCGATTTCTGACCATTGAACGTCAAAAAGGCAAAAAAATGACTTCTTTCAGCATCAAAATTAAGTAGAAATGTAGATTTTCAGTGCTCATGGACGTACCGCTCGACTGATGGACTACCGTAACCCAAGAAGAAGCAACTACCGTATCTCTGGAACCACCGTCTCTGGCTCTTTCAATTGTATCTCTAATCTCAGATCTCTCGATTTACTCATATTTGCCCACATTCGATCTCTTTTTTGTATTTAGAACCAGTTTTAACCTGAATACGCTTGTAGACTATGCAGACTACAATGATTTTTGCACTCACAATTAGTTATCATTAGACATCATCACGCAGTCCAATTTTCCCACAGTCAATTCTTCACTACTGCTTGTTTCTCGGTACTCGGACTAATACTTATTTTATGGATAGTTACGGATAATTAACTAACAGCTTACTTGTGAAGCATCTTGCGAAATTATATATCGGAATAAATGCTGAGGAAAAAAATATTTACGTAAATACATTACATCTCTATATGATTGAATCATGATTTTTTTTCATTTTCAATGCGGTTTCCACTATTTCTCCTCGGCCAAATATCTATTAACAGCACGTCGCCAACTGGCCGTATTCCCTCTGGCGGAAGTCACCCGCATTCCAGTCACAGGATCAAGTGCTGTGAGAGGTCGCGCTGAGATTGGAAGTGCGTCTCTTCCGACTTTGAAGTCAGTGTCCCCTCCTGTTTATTACTGCCATCAGTAGTTGCTTACTTCGCCCACTCTCCCCGCGCAAAATTCGAGCAAAATTATTACACGCCTTGCACTCTTTCATTTTTCCATTTTTGTATATTGTTCGTGAAGTACATAAATACCCTCTAAATTTAATAATGTTGAAATATATTATTGTTAGAAGCAACGATGTCGTCCACCTTTGCCACAAACAAGACCTGGTCGCTCGCCGCGCTGTGCAAATATGATGACTATTGCAAGATGGACAAACTGATCGTAAGTTTCAATAGTCTTCTTAAAAGCCACCAGATAAATTATTCACACTTATAGATAGTAGCAAATATTGTTGAGCATCAGTGCCGTATACAATACGCAAAAATGATCCTACCTCATACCTAATCAACATATGCCCGAAAATAAAGGCGCAAGTGCAACATGCACTACACCTAACGACGACTTTATTTTAATTTTAACTTTTAATTAGATAGTTATGTTTTATTTAAAGATGGACAAGCAGCTGACTCCCAGCCGCGTCATCGTCGATAAATGCTACACGCATTTCGCCTCTGCGGACATCCTCAAAGTTCTCGCCAAGTAAGTAAATCCCATCCTTTTAGCTGATCGATAGCGATATTGACACATTCTAAGATACTCTAAATTACTCAAATTAGCTATTGTTGAGAACAAGTAAATTATATAAGATGAAAGAGTACAAATTCAGCTTTGCAATATATGAAAAGAGCCGTTTGCGTATCAACAAATTATGAGTTTCAAGTTGTCAGTGCAAAAAATATCGCAAATCGAAAAATCCCGAGAGAGAGAGAGAGAGAGACTTTACTCATTTCTTTGTCTGCAGGCACGGTGCGCCGATGCGACCGGCGAGGATCATCGAGCTGGAGCCACTCACGCACTATGCCCTCTCATACGTACTGATGGGAGAGAACTTCGGCTACAAGGAAAAAAAGAGTGAGTGTTCATCGAAAACCCATTTATGGAAAACAAATTGACAAAAAAGAAACAAACCGACTGCGTCGTTTTCCCTAGATTTCCAGGTGAATTTGTTTTTCACCCATCGCATTTCAGAGTTTGTGGATGTCATCAAGTATCTGACTGGTGAGGGACATCCCATCGAGGAAACGATCGAGGCGCTCACAACCGTAAATGTAGCATATAATAATAATAAAAAAGAATACTACTTTGGACGTAAATTTCTAGACCATTTTTTAGGGTAGAAGTTCCTATTTCAATTTCGCATTCATGATCAGGCAATTTAGTTATTTCCATTTTTTTAACAAGTGTATCGTCAGACTTGAGTTTTGGTTCTACTCGTTATTTCATCACCGCTTATTTCAGGCGCCGACCAACCACGACGTCTTCACTCTCCTGACGCCTCCCTCGTCTCGCGACGTCTCGCCCGCCCTCTCCAATTCCACCACAACATCCTCCGTCTCCACTAAATCAGACAGTGCAGCATCTGCAGCAAGTTGTCCTGCTGCAGGTGCTGCAGATCATGGAAAGATGCTCATCAGCATCAACAGAAAGCGGAGCTCGACGCGCGCGAGCACCAGATCCAAGAAGGCGCGCTACTCGCCTTGAGCAAGCCTTGAGCAAGGTATGTTTATGGAATTTTTTTCTCTCCCATCTGCAATTGTTTTCTAATATTTACACAACCGTCCAAAACCAACGTTTTCAGGCCAGTAATACTGCATTGTATAGATTTAATTTAGGTTTGCATTGTCTTTCCCCGTTTGTTTCTCGTTTCCTCTTCACAGCTTTCTCCGGATTGTGTAAGAACTGTTCCAAACCTCTTCCTGTGCGATAAAATTGCAACCAAAGTGCGTTCGTGTATCGCATAAACGTCGAAGAAACATCGAATTTATTATTCTTCATTATCTTTTCGAGCCAAAATCAAGTTATTTCTCACCGAGGCGAAAAAGGGAAGTGATAGATTCAGCGGGGTGTAGGGATCATAAAATGGGATAAAATTGTCTTCTTCATCTCTGCTTCGTCGAATTCTCATCATTTGTCGTTTCTTCTGATTCGACGAGTGGTTTGCCGCTTTCAACATGCGACCGCGCTGTTCACGAATCTGCAAATTGACTTTTATTGTAAGAATAAAATATTTTTTTCATTCTTTTCACCTTTGACTAAAAAAACGATTTTCTTTGTTTCCTACCTGAGTTCTCGTTTCATTTGCTTGTCGTTGTTTAATAAGTCTATCCTCGAGTTCCTTCTCAGCTTCTAAAAAAAATTAATACAATCAAAAAAAGTAAGATTGCCTAATAGTTAACCATTATAATATCTGTGGATAACGGCTTTCATCGAATAGTTTATCGGCAAAGCAGAAACAAATTCACAATCAATCATCATCCGAATCCTCCGTCAAAAGTACATCGAGCTGCGGAAGCGGCCGCATATACCGATGAATAAACTCCAGGAACATCCGACATTCAAAATGACCGAGTATATCCATTTCGTCAGCGCTAAAATGCTGTCATAGAAAAATTCCATTGAAAATACAGTACCGTGTTAACCATTGGATAAACTGCGGATTTCTAATTTTGGCCATAACCTCTTGATCCGACATGTGCCGCCTTCCTGGGGGAGCCCTGCATATTTTTCTTTAATTTTTTAAGTTAAAAAATCAAGAACCTTCGTTCATTCCTTCGTTGGATGTCTCGTTTAAAGTTTCGCCAATCAGCCGGCAGCCTTTTTGCGTGCATTTCAGCTTGCTTCAAATTTTTGGCGTCCGTTTCCTCCGTTTGTAGTCGAACCAACTTTGCATCTGGAACTCGAAAAACAGTTCAACGAAGAAAAGAATGTGTCAAAAAGATGAGAAAAAAACAGCAAAAATAACAACAAAATTCGAGGGAAAAAAGTAGAGGTGAAAGAAAGGCGCACCTTCTCTGAGCTTTCTCTCCGTTGCTCCGGCGTCCTGCACTTCTGTTATCCAGAATCCATTGTCCACCTTTTGACGCCATTTTGCGCATTCTTCAAGCCACTCCTGATCAATTTATATTCAGTGAATATATTTGGCAGAAATACAACATGCGACTGAATAATCGCAAAATGATTTTATAATTAGTTAAATCTTATAATCTTCAAAGAAATATGGAATACTAACCTCATCGCTCATTTCTTCCAATTCTTCGCTGAAATTCGCCAACAGTCCAATAACCATTTCCATTGATGCTCGATCGTGCGGATCCTCTGCCCAGCAACGATTGAGAAGAAGGGGCAGAGACGCGATTTCACCATTCTCCGGCATCGGCAGTTGCGCTTTTCTGAATAGAAAAATTGCTTTCGAAAAAAAATCAGTTGTTTTTGCAATGAGTTTCAAAGCTATTCTTAGTAGCCTCGGATTGGAGCCAAATTGATTGTCTTGTTTCTCTCGTATCGAAAGCAAATAATATTTTCCTATGCTGAGCGGTCAGAAGCAGTTTGTTCTAAGTTTAAATAATACAACGAAAGCACTAACTTCTTCCCGATAGCGTACATGAGCACTCCCTCATCGATGCCCTCATACGGACGACGGCAAGTCATCATTTCCCACAAAAGGATGCCAAACGACCAAACATCGATCTGAAATATGAAAATTCAATTATCACTCGGACATATAAGAAAGGGAAAGTTCGGATTAAATGCAGCAAAAAAAATTTTAAAACCTTTTCAGAACACTTCTCATTTCGGATCAGTTCGGGCGCCATGTAGGGGCGTGTTCCCATCACAGTTATTAGGGTACTGAAAAGTGGTACTCTAGAAAATCAAGTTCACCAATCTACCCATTTGCACATTTTCAAAGAATTGTTCCTAATGTGATAGCACTAAGTCAACTAAACGTTGTCGTATCTTTTATGGGTAGAAATGTCTATGCTATATGGCTCACCTGTGATCAGAAAAATCTCGAGCGATTCCAAAATCGCACAACTTAGCAACGCCATTCGAATCGATGAGCACACTGCAACATTCCTTTTCTATTACCCATTCAGAATTTTTCTCAAACTTTTCCGGTTTCAGGTCTCTGTGAAGAGTCTTGTTCGCATGCAGGTATTCAATTCCTCTGGCGATTGCCAAAGCATGACGGGACACTGCGGCGTTTTCTAAATAGGAAAATCAAAATCATATTTTTCACCAGAAAGAAATGGCTCTTACCAAGCGGGTAGTTGGATAGAACTGATCGTACTGTTAAATCGCAAAATTCAAGAACTAGAGCGGGTTGACCGTACAGTTTGGCCAGGCCACTGTAAGAAAAAAAGTTTTCTTTTAATTCAAATTTAATATACCAGTCTCACAGCTATCCCATTTCTAACCATCAAGAAGTGGGATAGCTGTGAGAGATTACTCTCCGGAGGTGCGGAATCAAGCGAACAAATTTGTACTCAAAAAAATTTGACGATGTTTGCATGTTCCAATTTGCGCAGCATTGCCAATTCGGTTGAGGAACATTGAGCGCCGTATGATTTGATCGTCACCTTTTGGTTCGCATCTTGGATGTCGAGATGGCAAGAGTACACTACTGCCTGGAAACGGTTGTTATGTCCATGGTGCCTACATGAACACCCTGTCTTGAGGGAGAAAAGAACAACATTTACATATTTACATTTAAACAACTTTATCAGCTGGTTTCAGGTGTTAAAGCTGGGTTGCCATGAGAGATCTCCATTGCTTGCGATCGTTTCTTGCGAGTTGCACGAATTGTGGTCCAGCAGCGTTGACGAAATCATCTCTCCATCTCTTTGCCGGTCGGCCTCGCTTCCTCTTCCCTCTTGGGGTCCAATCGAGTATCTTCCGATTCCACCATGGCTTTGATTCGAGATTCTTTCTACCCATATCCATTTCCGTCTTTCCGCCTCTCTAACTATAAGGGTGTCCCAAAAGTTTTGCGACTTTTTACAATAAAAACTTTTATCATCACATCTTCAACAGTTGACAAAGGTGATCAATCAATGTAGGCTCCCTTCTTAGTCACAACCTTTTGCCATCGATCGGGCAGGCTCATGATTCCATTTCTCCAGAATGACTTGGTCTTCGAATCGATCCAAGCCTGGAAGACCGAGTCGAGATCGGTCCGATTAGCGAACTTCTTTCCGCGACAGAAGTTAGCAAGAGATCGGAAACAGTGATAGTCACAAGGGCTGATATCGGGTGAATACGGTGGATGAGGCAGCCATTCCATATTCAGTTCGTCCAACTTTTTCTGGGTCAATTTCGCATGATGGGGTCTCGCGTTATCCATAAGGATCAGGATTATTCCATCGCTTAGAAGACCAGAAGGGACCCTGATGGTGACCTCTTCCAGTTGAGTAGTGAATACGTCAGCGTTGATGGTGGTTCCATTGGGGAGGATCTCCCAGTAGACGGGTCCTAACACGGAGAAGAAGAAACTCAGTAGTTCCTTCTTTTCGTGCAATTCCTTCTTCGGGACTGGCTGGGGATTCTCTCCGATGCCCAACCATTCCAATTTCCGCTCAGGGTTATCTTATGTGATCCACTTCTCGTCCATAGCGATGATCTTGCTGACCCATCGAAAGTTGGGTCTACGGTGGAGCAATTCTCGGCACACATCGACACGCTTTTTGATCTGAGCAGGGGTGAGGGAGTGGGGAATGACATGGGGGAGCTTCGGCTTCCTCTCATCCCGGTGGAGGATTCGTTGTACCGTGGATTTGGGAGTATGAGTTTCCATCTCCAACTCACGCACACTCACTTTGGGTTTGGCCGCCACTGCACTGAGTACCAGGGGTTGATTCTTGCTGTGAGGGCGTCCAGAACGGGGTTCGTCTTCGATACTATGGTCGCCAGAATTGAAACGCTGGTACCATCTATAGCAGGTCGATAGAGTCGGGGCAGAATCTCCTTTCGAAAGCACCAGTTCTTGATGGGCTACCTTCGCCGTCTTTCCCGCAGGAAAATTGTGAAGCAAAGCTGTGTGATGATCGAAAGAAGTGTCCATCGGGAGAAACGTTGTAGAAACTAGGAGACTACAGCACTCGACTTGTGCTAAGGCTTGAATGATTACGAAATGGATTGTTTACCAAATGTATTTCGCAATCATCGATGTCGATCGATTGCGCAATCGTCGCAAACTAAAACAGGCCCGAGTCGCAAAACTTTTGGGACACCCTTATACATCCTTCAATTTAGTGATGTCACGGATCCGCTCATTTGTGACGTGATCAAATACGGTAATTCCAATCTTTTTACGTTCTAGTTTGCGCTGAGCGACGGAAAGAATTTGTTTTTCTCGTTTACAGAGGTGCCAAGTCTCGGAATTATACAAGAGTGCGGGTAGAACTACACCGTCGAAAAGGCGCTTTTTGAGTGACATGGGGCACCCACGTTTCCGAAAGAATTCGGAGTATGTGTAAAATGACCTTCGAAATAAACAACATCTTTCGAAATTCGGCAAACTCTTTCTCTGATTTTTCAACAAATTAATTTTTCGACTGATTTTCCTTTAACTTTTCGGCTAGTGTGAAATCAAAGCAGCTGACCTGTCCGCCCTCTCCGATTGGCTCCAACTCAATTCCAGGCGGAATCTCAATAAACTCGTCTTCTTCGATCATCTTCGGCTCATTTGGCCCTTCCGAGTGTAATTCCCGAGTAGTTACGAACACTCCCGAGAAAGTGCTGGTGATCGGGAGAGAATCGGCATCTGGCTCCATGCTATAAGGATCAATTTGCCGTGGATAAGAGTGTGCAACGTGAGCAAACGAGAGGGAGAAGTGAGAAAGCGAGTGAGCAGGGGGTTAAACGCGACAACAACAACAAGAGAGAGAGAGAAATTGATGAGTCAGAGTGATGCAAAACGCGGAGAATCGATGTTGACCACACTACGTTTCGTTGGGAGAGTGAGAAATAGCGAAAACATGAGTACAGCTAATTGTTTTCGAACATGCAGGAAAGTAATCTTATAACGTATAGCATTCGGGCTGCAGCACCCAAGTAATGTTGAAGGTATGCTCGATTTGGCGACTCGTTGACTCTATGTTCTAATTGAATGAGAGCATTATATGTAATCATTTCGAAACGTTACGGAGAGAATCAGCACTGTGTGCTGTCATTTTTTAATCTGTTGAAATTTGACACACGACTAGCGAATTTTGAGGTCCTAATAGTTCATCACCTGGGAGCGATATTGGTTACGTAATGTATCATTTACAACAAGGAAAAAACGATGATGCGCTACTTCAGGAGAGTTTGTTTATCGACAGTATGAGCCTGATTAAATGATGCTTTCATGCGCACATTACCCCTTATTTGTTACTCTTTAATCAACTCAAATAAACATTCAAGAAAAAAGTAAACTTTAAAAGTGAGAGGAACATTGATAATTGCTCGAACGCTCAAGAGAACATGAATCCATTTCCGTTGGAGTAGCGATTCCAATCTTTTGGAATGTCCCACAAGCCATCTGTGAGGACGTTTCCATGGCCTTAAAAATGTTTTTTTTGAAAATCAATTTAAATCTACATATTCTGAGGCGATTATCACCTATAATTTGAGTGGAGTAGGCAAGCAGCCAAACATGTCAAGAATTATGCTTTTGAAAAAACAAACGCTGTCTAGATCGTCCCGAGCCGGACGGCTGCGGTGGCTGCAGCGCCTGCTGCAGTTGCTGCAGGACTGGTGGTTGCTGCAGGCCTGCCATCTGCATCACCTGCTGCATTTGCTGCAGCCTCTGCCCGGGCCCGATGGTAGTATCGCCCGATTCTTCATCCCAGAACCCAACTTCGTTCACGTTTTCTGTCCAGCGAGCACATTCGGCTGTCCATTCCTGTAATTGTTCTTTCATCACTGATATTCTACTATCGATATTCTAATATTGATTAGGTCATTGTCCAAAAAGTGGACTGTACGCTTTAATTGGTTTCAATTTTTTTCTGTAATGCAATTACACCGTTTCTGCAGATGTTGTGTTGTTTCCAGCTGAGAAACACGTAAAATGGAGAGAGCGAGAGGAGAAGAAGTGTCTCGCTCTCTCGATTTTCTCTCAAACATTAAGCTGGAGATAAAACTTCAGAGTGGGAGAATTCCCTCTCTATGTTTTTTGCTTAAATAATTACTGACTAAGTTATCACTTAATTTCTGACTAATTACTAATGAAGTATTCACTGACTTCGTCGTTCAGCTCAGCCAATTCCTCAGTCACATCATTCAATCGTTTGAGTACTTCATCGATGGAGTACCGCTCGTGGGGATCAATCGCCCTGTAACGTAAAAGAATGTACACCGCTCAAGAGGCATACACATCATTCCACAGGCCGGTCAACCATCCAGAAAGGCTTTTGGAGTGAGAGAGCGTGTGAAATCGAGAGGGACTCTCTCATTTTTGTACACTCTCTCGCTCTACCCCTGGTCTGTAGGTTTGGAATCATGTGCATAGATAGACGAGGGCGGACCATCCAGCAGATGTACACCTATTACAATTTTAAAATGATACGTTCCTGAAATGGACTACTGATGGTGTACTCTCTTTCTATACCTCGACGTGTCTCTCACTTTGCCATGCTCTCTCGCAGCTGTATCTGTTGTTTAGCACGGACTATCAACGGAACGTTTTATTATTTCGGACGAGTGTTTGTGAATTCGTAATATCGGTAGAGGCTTCCTCTAGCTAGCGGAGTGTCCTTCTTTCAGTTCCCTCATCCTCCAAGTTCTGTTGCCGATAGGTAAAAAACATACCAGTATCCACGGAGCATGAGGAGAAGAGACTCGACGGCACTTGTCTCAGGCACCGGCAGTCGGGCTTTACTGAAGATTACTGCTTGTCAAAGTAAAAAAATATGCAAAAATATAATTCATTTCCATTACTCTTTCACTAAATTTCTTTACGAAAGCATGAGAAAATCATGATACATCAGTCCATCTACTGCCTTTCTTATTGTTGCAATCAAAATGATGTGTAGAAATTTATACGTAAGCGCTATCACTAACTTGTTGCCGACCGCAAAGGGCACGGCGTCGCCCTCGATGCCCTCATAAGGATACTTGCCAGTGACCATCTCCCACAGTACGATGCCGAATGACCAGACGTCAATCTGATTCATTCAGAGAATTGTACAAATACTCGTCCAAAATAGTATAAAGTTGAAATCCGAATCCACATACAACGCAGAAATTATAGGCGAGGAACTTTTACAGCCTATTCGATAATACGGAAAGGGAAGCACCGCTTATGCCGAGTTCACTTTCGAAGTACTGCTTATAATTTTTTTTTGAAATTCCGACCTTGTTGGAGCATTTTTCTCCGCGAATGAGCTCCGGAGCCATGTACGCACGACTGCCGACGACCGTTATTTGGGTGCTGAAAAGGAGACCTGTTTTAGAAGCGTGGTTAAAGAAGGAGTATCACGAATCTCCTGCTCCATCATTCCTCATCTCATATGTTTCAATGACGCGGTCGCTTTCTCCTCATTCCCCCGTATCCCTCCCTATCATTTTTAAATTCCTGCATTCAGGGTCAGTTTGACACAGAGCCAAACGCGAATAACTTTGTTCAAACTTATCGGCTAAACATGCGGTTTGCGGGGCTCTTATCTGGAAACCGATTACCATAACCCGACAGTGAGAACTCAGTTGACAAAAAGTTCGTGGAACACCACCTTTAAGAGTGATATTACATTATTAATGCTACACGTACCACCTCACAAACTCTACGGCAATTCAAAAATAGAAAAACATTTTTTTGGGATGAATTTGTTAAACTACCTGTGTCCGGAGGAATCTCGAGCGATTCCAAAGTCGCACAATTTGGATATTCCATTGACGTCGATCAGCACACTGATTTCAATTGAATTGGATTAGAAATACTACGTTCCTCTAAAAGAACTACTTCTAGCGTCTTTCTCTGAGGATTATCACAGTGGTTTGTCAGCAGAACGTGTTAATATTTCGGAAGAAAACTCGAAAAACTCACTTCTCGGGCTTGATATCGCGGTGGATGACATTGTTTGCATGAAGATATTGAATTCCGGCTGCCGTCTCCGATGCGATAGTAGTGAAGGAGATTTTGTCTATAAAAAATCACATCATTCCACAGACCGGTCAACCTTACAGAAATGCCTTTGGAGTGAGAGAGCGTGCGGAATCGAGAAGGACTCTCTCACTTTTGCATACTTTCTCGCTCTAACCCTGGTCTGTAGGTTTGGAATCATGTGAAATAACATATTTGTCAGAAAATATTCGGCTTTGCCAATTTTAATATACTAAAGACCCAAACGCAATTGACATTTGACGTTATCTTTATTATTTTTTCACACTTTCACTTGTTATTACTGCGTTTGGCAGCGGAGCGTTTTATTATTTTGGTTTAGTATTCGTGAATTTAGAATACTCACCAAGGGGATGTCTGGATAAGCGATTTCGAAGTGTCGATTCACAGAACTCGAGAACTAAGGCCTTTTCGTCGTGAAGCATTGCTTGTCCACTGAGTTATAACGCGTCAATGTTTAAATAAGCAAAGTACTTGATCAAAACTGACTTGAGCAACAAGACAGAAAGATTAGTGTACACACCGTTAATCGAATATTTTCCTCTTTTCTTCACTGCATTTATCGTTTCTGTCATGCAAATATAAAATGTTGTAAAGTATTGTGGGAAAAATAATAAAAAAATATTTTCCAAAAAAAAAAAATAAATAAAACTCACAAGAACTTGACGATGTTCTTGTGCTCGAGTTTTCTGAGCATCGATAACTCCTTCTCAGAACAGCGAACTTCGTACTTTTTTACTGCTACTTTCTGCATCGACCCTTGGATTTCCAGAAAGCAAGCGTAAACTATGGCCTGAAAAAATGTTTTTGGAAAAATCTTACTTCTTTTTGGTACGTAATTGCTCTAATGTAACAGTGCTTGACATGATATCGGGCTCATTACCAAGTTTTCTTCATATAAATTTTTTTTCTTTTTTTTCTCTAGATCCTGATCTAAATATGGATTGTTCTTCCTCGTTTTGTAGCAAAAAAAGAGTGGAGAAATTGAATAGGCCGCTTTCGACTCGAATGCTTATAGCGAATACAGTTCTCACCTGACCGCCACTTCCTATTTCTTCTAGATCAGTTCCCTCTGGTATATTAATAATCGCAGGGTTCTTTTTAAATGCTCTTCCAGACGCACTTCTTTTTGGATTTATGTCAAGCGGTTGAAGATCCTCCAAAATTGAGCGTCGATAAGCTTCTGACATCCTGTAACGTTTTCTATACACGAATTTGTTGTTTCATTGAGGGACACAAATTGAAAACCCACAATGAACAGCACGATAAAACGCGCGCACACGACACTCAAACATTTGAAAAACAATACGACCAATAAATATGACATAGTGAAGTGAAAATGTAATTCTTGTGGAGAATACCGAAAGTTTTATAATGTAAAAAAAATCACCAAGTCACCAAGGGGCACCTGTCCTGAAGTCGCTATCAAAAATGATTTGATTATTTTATTCTGAATTCAACCTAGAAGACTGAAAACGACTGAAGACGGAATGAAGAGGAATGGGAGGCAAATTGAGCAAAACAATTCTTTTGAAATCACTCTTTCAAAATCAAACGACCTGACGGATACAAAATTTCCTTGTATCCTTGTATCAATACTCGTTAGGAATGCAAGCGAAGATTGAATTCTGAGAATTTGTAGAAAAGAAGGATTTGCGATTATAGTCGGTGTTTATAGAAGAGAGGTTCCGAATGGGAAGAGTTGTTATCAACGAGAAAGAGATACAAACGGCAGAGCATGAATCACCAGATTGTTTGGTTCGGTGGAGAAGAGGGGCCCTCACAATCAGAGAGAAATTTGCTTATTCGTCACTATCAAAATCGAAGAAAACCTGACAATTAAATTGCTCTTTAAAATACCTTGGGATAAAATATATGTTGGGCAAAGAGGGATCAAACAGTTTCAGAGGGCTTTTATCCCGGATGCCGATTCCTTCACGCCGCTCAATCAATCGGAACCAGTAGCAAAGCACATAATACGGACAAAGCAGGACATCGAGTGACAAATTATAGGACAGCAGTTAAATAATAGTTATGCTTCATTCATGTATTTTGAGGGAAAAAAGGCGTTTGTTTTTCGATCATTCTTGGAGCTGCGCCCAATAAACCATTTATTCATTCCGTGATCAACGTAATTACATAATGCACTCGTATACGCACTTCCACTCGTTGCCACACTTCTCGAAAAGCTGCTCGAATGTGCCTGTAACAGTTTATTATACATTGTATCGATATTAAAGTTTGTTTTTCTCTCTCTCAAATGTCTTGATGTATTTGAGAAAAATGATGAAATAATGATCCAACAAAAAATATCATATAATTTAGAACTATAAATGAGAACGCATCTTGGTGACAAGATGATGATTAAAGATGGGTAGGGTTTCTGCAATCAACAATTGTCGAATGCGTACGCACCCTCGTAGTTCTCCTTCATAATGGTCGATACGTAGTCGCAGTTGACGTAGAATCGATTATCGCCGATACCGTACAGGTCCTTGCGAGGCATCTGAAACGATTCTGTGTCAACTTTTAAAGAGATTAAAATCGTTCAAGTAATTATTTGCATGATGTGTTATTTGAGCAAATTGTTTGTAGCTTTAGAGTTCACCTTCCAGTCCAGTTTGCCCATCTCCACGTACGTTTTCAGCAGCTTTCTAATCTCTGAAATAAATTTTTAAATATGGATTTCGAAATTGAATGTTTGCTTTTCTGAGAACACCTTCTTTGTCACTATATGTGACATCGTATGCCGTTACTTTCACTTCGTCTCAAATTTATATTACAGATCGAGTTGAGCGAGAGATCGCACTCTCTCAGGCGAGAGAAACCAAGCCCTTGACCCTTGGACTTGAAACGGCAACCCTAATGTAAATTGCCTGATAAACATTATTATTATTATTATAACGTACCCTCGATTCCATAAGTCGCGGTGCCCTCCTTCTTGTTGACAATGACCGCATTATCCGCGTACATTTTGCAAGCAGCATCGAGATCGCACTGAAATCGTGAGCATTTCGTCGCTCTTCACATGATTCCAAACCTACAGACAAGGGTTAGAGCGAGAGAGTGTGCAAAAGTGAGAGAGTCCCTCTCGATTTTATACGCTCTCTCACTCCAAAGGCCTTTCCGTAAGGTTGACCGGCCTGTGGAATGATGTGTCTTCGCAATCTACTAGAGTTTAAAATTTAGGTAAATAACTGGATAAGTTCTCAATATTTCTCGCACTCTATCGCCAATGGACAGGCGTAGAGAGTGTGTGAAATAAAGAGAACTAATTCAATTATTTACCCGAATTTCAAACTCTACAATCTACTTACTTTCGGTTTTCCATGTTCCTCCACTACTAGGAAATTGAAATTTCTGTCTGTTGGTGTGTTTTTTTTTATTCCGCGTGACGGACAAATTTTTCGTTTTTTCGCTATAAATCGCTTCAAACTCAATCAATCTTCTCAGATCCTTTTGCACATGATAACCCATCTGAAAACATTTCAAAATTTATTCACCAAAAATCGATAATTTCATGGCCAAGTCGGTAGCGAGCTCGAATTCAAATCCGAGGGTCGCAGGTTCGATCCCCGCCGGTGCATAGTCTTTTGCCGCATTTTTTGCAAGTGTCAAATGTGGCCCAAACCCATTTTTGAGTAACGGGATTCACATTTGAGCATCTTTTGCCGATTTTTGAAGTGAAATATCGATTGATTTCACTCGATTTCACACGATTTCACGAAATTTTCGTACATTTCGCTCGGAATCATTCAACATGCCGGCAAATCTCGCAGGAAGGGGTTTGAAACGAGAGAGCAAGGGGGATCGAGAGGCACTCTCTCACTTTGGCGCACTCTCTCGCCCCTGACCCCTTTCTGGAGGCCGGAATCATGCATCCGGAAGCTTCCTAATAAATCGCTTCAAAATCGCTCTATCTTCTCGGATCCATTTGCATACGACAACAGACCAAAATCACATTTTACAAAATTTAATTGACCAAATCCATAGCCAAGTAGGTTACGCTCTTGACTTACGATCCGAGACCCCCAGGTTCGAACCCCGCCGCGGGCAAAACGTTTGCCGCATTTTTCGCAAGTGTCAGAAGCCATTTTAACACGTTCTTGAATAACGTGAAACACGATTTCACCTGTTTTGTCGAGTTTTAAAATGAAAAATCGAAAATTTTGAAAAGTTTCCAATTGATTCGCAGAGCGTGGGGGACCATAGGAAAAGTGTTTTGCGATGTCGGAAACGTGTCTGAACGTTTTCTAACACGCTTTAACATGAAAAATCGAAAATTTCGAAAAGTTCCCAATTGATTCGCAGAGCGTGGGGGACCATAGGAAAAGTGTTTTGCGATGTCGGAAACGTGTCTGAACGTTTTCTAACACGTTTTTACCGGAAAAATCTAAAATTTCAAAAAGTTCCCAATTGATTCGCAGAGCGTGGGGGACCAAAGGAAAAGTGTTTTGCGATGTCGGAAACGTGTCTGAACGTTTTCTAACACGTTATAACATAAAAAATCGAAAATTTCAAAAAGTTACCAATTGATTCGCAGAGCGTGGGGGACCATATGAAAAGTATTTTGCGATGTTGGAAACGTGTAAGAACACGCCCGGGAATCCAACACTCGGTATCCTGCATTTCCGTTGAGAAAGGCTCGTGACGCTGAGAGCGATCGAAAAAAGTTGCCACGGAGCCACGAAGTGGCGTAGTGGCAACTTTTTTTCGATCGCTCTCAGCCTCACGAGCCTTTTTGCAACGGAATAAGCCAGTACTCTTTCTAGAGATTAACATTCCCCAACATACTAAACTCCCCCTGGACCGTACTTGGAGCCGGTTACCGAGTCCTCCTCCCTGGACCGAACGTCAAGCAAGCTACCGAGTTCCCCCTGGACCGTTCCTGAAGAAGGCTACCGAGGTCCCCCTGAACCGTTCCTGAGGTAGGCTACCGAGGTCCCCCTGAACCGTTCCTGAAGAAGGCTACCGAGGTTCCCCTGAACCGTTCCTGAAGAAGGCTACCGAGGTCCCCCTGAACCGTTCCTGAAGAAGGCTAGTTCCATGTTCCACAGTTTGGGCAGCAGCAATTAGAAATAGTTTTAGCAAATTACCAACCGCTTCGAATGATCCCAGCTTCTGCTTGCAAATGTCCTGGTAGACCTTTCCCAAATCTGCAATCGCAATTTTTTATAACAGTTTTCCAATTTTTCTTTAACAATTTCTCAGAATGATCAAATAATTTGTTTTAAAAAGACGAGACTGGGAACCCTAATCAAAAATGAAAAAAAAATATTTTAAAAATCTCACCAGCTCCCGAGCAGGCGGCCATTTTGTTTTTCACCTCGCTGCCGATAGAATCGAAAGTAACTGAAAGTGACACGGGCACTTATGAGAGGATGGCATGTCAACAAAATAGAACGGACGGCGAAACAACAAGGACACTGACACCGCCTCTTTACACCGTGTGAATGAATCAGAGTTTGTTATTCGGACAAAGAATTAGATCTCATCATTTCACAAAAAATGCGCTCTTAGGTGAGAGTGTGAGCGAAAATAAGAGGTCTCATTCGATTATTTGCCCGAAATTCGAACTCAAGTGTGAATCGAGTGAATCGATGGCAACGCGACAACTCTGCCCCCTCGCAACGCCCATCTATCAAATTGTTTTGGCACACACTCTCTTGAATCAATCTCTGACGACAATGAGGTGTACCTTGGCCAATATGAAAACTCTAACGACCTCATGAAGATTCGATATTTATCTGAAACTACTTTTTTTCTTTTCTGAAACTGTCACAGACAAGTTTGTATATCTACGCTATAAATTCAAAGTAAATCTCAACGAAAGAGTGAGATGGCGAAAACTACTTCCTTCTCATCGTCCTACTGAATGTCGATAATTATACCCCATACAAATCAATGGATAGTCCGATGTTTAGGCTACACACAACGTGAAAAGGGAAAGATATTCAACCATAATGGTGTGTGCGCATGTGCAACAATTCCAACGCTTATTTCAGAAATTATTTATAATAGATTTTAATCTTTTGATACAATAATGAACCCCTCGATTTAGTGCATTTCGAAGATCTCGTAGACGCACTTCCACTCGTCTCCCTTCTTCTCATAGAGTTGAGTCGAGCAGCCTGAGAAACGACGATAAAAATTGAATAAATAAATAAAAAAGATTGATTAAAGCTCGGCGTTTATTTCAAACTAAAAAAACTTTTAAAAACTTACAAAAGGACAATTTGATACAGATATTTGCGTATTTACTGTCTGGTTGTTTTGAGCGCTCTCTCGCCAGGTATTCTGTTCATTTTCAACGGAACAGTTTAATATCGATTTCCAATCGACGTTTTACAATTATGAATAAGGCTCACCCTTCAAGACCTGTCCGGTGGCTACTACTTTAGACTCGAATTCGGAAGCCACGTGGAATCCATTGTATCCCGTCTCATGGAACACACTTTTCGGCATCTGCAAAGGACAAATAATAAAATCAATATCGAAACGCTTAGTTATCCAACAAAATAAGAAATGTTAATAACATAAAATCATTAATTCGGTAAAGTGACGTTAACAATCCTCAAAAAAGTAGAAAGATCGCAATTTGCGTGCTGATTTGAATTTCTGCACTTCATTTTTCTACAATATCTCGGATCCCATTGAAGGTACACACGCCAAATTAAGAAAGTAAGGTTTACGCGTAGTGTTGCACCTACTGTGAAAAAATTGGGAAGATATCTGCAATGAGATTTACTGGTTACCTTGAACTCTATCTTGCCCATGTCTATGAAGGCCTGGCACATCTTTGTGATCTCTGAAAGAAAATGTCTCTGTCGTCCCAACTTTTTTGACTAGTTCGTTATCGAAATTGGATGAATTTTATCATTAATAGAACTCAAATTTATAAAAAAAACAAATTTAGAGTTCCATAACCACTAGAAGCGTGTGCCCGCGATCACAGACCGAAGACAGCAAAATCAACGCAATTAATGATTTCTAATACAAAAACAATACAAAAACAAGTTTTTACTATCTACAAATTACTAATCCAACCGGCAGTTCCGTAGCTGCACTTGCCCTCCTTCTTGTCGATCACGACTCCTTGCGCGTCGTACATTGACGCAGCTCCTGCCGCGTCTCCCTGTTATTACATTTATAAAATGATACGATCACACGAAAAAGTCAAATAACGGACTTCCGTTGTTTACCACACAGGCACGTACGCGACCCTCTCACTTTTGCCCGCACTCTCGCTTTGGTAAACACAGGAAGTACCATTTTGACTTTTTGTGTGTTCGTATCATTTTATAGATGTAATAAATTAATGCCATGTCATAAATGTAAATGTGAAATAACTGTCATAGGAAACTTGTGCGTGTGTAATTTAATGTGCTCGGATTCTGATTAAAAACAAATTAAATTTAAGAAGAAAAATGAAATCACAGCTTCGTACGCGGCCACATTCTTCTTCACGAGCTCCTCAAAGATTTTGGCGTATTCTGTAATTAAACAAATCATCAATTTTCTATTCATTAACATTCCATGGCAATTACAATTTAATTCTTAAAACTATATTTTATCGACACAAAGATGTGCTGAAAAAAGTGTGAGCTGAACCAGAACGTTTGTTTGGTATATGTTAAAAATAATCGTTGTTCAGTAACTTACTGTCGGTGCAGCTCATCACTTCCTAGTCCTTCTCCTCACGTATAACGCAGAATAATTCACGTCAGTACTCCCTGCTCTTTCCTACTTATACCCGTAACACAGTGATCATTCGCACGGAGAGACGATCTTTCTCCTAATTTTTGCGCCGAAAGTTCGGCAGGCTCTCTTAAAATGACCCGATCTCTCGTCTTGTCTGATAGGCTAGAGTGAGGGAGGGCACACGTGGGCGTAGAAGCACTCTAGTCGGCGGCAGGAGCAGAGACAACGGGAAAAGGAGAGACGCAGAGAAAAAGAGAAACGTACATAACCGGATTATAGATCACCCTTCTCTTCTCTCGTTCCCTATCATCAATAAACAGAACACTACACAACTAACCTATACTGAGACAAAGCCGATTGTGAACTTCCAAAAAAACGAAGAGCAGCGAACCGAAAGACGTGTATGTATTGGTCATTTATGTGACGTTTACTTAAATTCAGAAATTCTAAATAAAAATATGTGGAACAATTCAGTAATACAACATTTTGCGAAGAAATTGATAAAATTCAATGGTAAAGACTACACCAGAAGTTATAACCATGTTTCGCGAACAAATGATATGCCGGTTGTGCAATTTTATCGTGGATTTCTTTTTATAAATTATAAATTGATCAATGTATGAGAACTATTTAGTGTCATCGTTATTAGATATAAATTAATAATTTATTGCATCTCGTAGATCTCGTAGACGCACTTCCACTCGTCTCCCTTCTTTTCGTAGAGTTGCGTAGAGCTGCCTAAACGAAATTTGTGATATAAGAGCCCGTTTGCGATAGAGTCGAGCAAGTACTCAACAGAGTCCGGACAGCGGAAAAGTTGAAATCTGAGATGATGATTGTTTTTGGTACTCTCGAGGGTGCTGATCACAATGGACTCTATGTCGAAGTATGCAAATCGTTCTCCGTCCTCGTATGCAAATTCCAAAATTCATGCAATTTCTGGTCTTTTTGTTATAGCAAAGAAAATGATCACCAAATCAAGTCGTGTGAATATGATCTAGAAGTGAATTTGCATGAGGAGTCCTGTGGAAGTGTCAGAAATGCAAATTTCTTACTTTATGAGATTAAACATAACAATATCTCGCGTTAAACTAAAAAGAGAGGGTCACCACTAATACTGTGTGTAAGAACACCTTCGCTAAGCTACGTTTTAAATTTGGGCGATCAAATCGTACCGCAACTCGAGTTATGACTTTTTTAGTGCGAGACCTTCGGTGTTGTAGATCTTCCCCTCTTCATCAATGTTCGCATTTGCATACAGATTTTACCAAGAGCCCTCGGAGTTGCTTAAAATTCTAAATGAACACCTTCGATATGCTTTTTTTCTATACGATGGTCAAACAGTATGGGTCAATAGATTCAAGTGTAGATTGTCTTTCAAATCTAACGAAGGATCATGAAACCAACTGTGTTATTTACTTTGGGTCATACGACCATACCAATATCTAGTTTATTATATCTGACCATCGTCGACCTTCATGACAATATAATATTTATGTGAGTCACGAGGAAACGCGGTTTGACTAGCGTCTCACTGGGTCGTGCGCCGCTGGTATCTTGCGCCAGTATTATTCCATGATTTTGCGAGGGCCTTCCTGATCGAGTTCTTATTTGGAGGGGTTGTATTTAGCCAACACCTCGTTTTACAATACTGACCACACGGACAACTCGTACGATTTTTCCGTCGATTTTGGGCGAAATTCTGACGTTGGGTGCTGAATATTGTACTCTCCGAGAGTCCAAAATTGGATCTGGATAGATTCTCGAAATTGTCCCACGATCGCTGGAATCGAGAGATGGTCGATTGGACACCAAGAGGGAAGCGGAAGAGGGAAAGCTAAGAGATGGAGAGATGAATTCGTCAACGCTGCCGGTCCTCAGTTCATGCAAAAAGACGCGATATCACGAAATCTCTTGGTAAAATCTGTATGCAAATGCGAACATTGATGAAGAGGGGAAGATCTACAACACCGAAGGTCTCGCACTAAAAAAATCATAACTCGAGTTGCGGTACGATTTGATCGCCCAAATTTAAAACGTAGCTTAGCGAAGGTGTTCTCTACACACAGTATTAGTGGTGACCCTCTCTTTTTAGTTTAACGCGAGATATTGTTATGTTTAATCTCATAAAGTAAGAAATTTGCATTTCTGACACTTCCACAGGACTCCTCATGCAAATTCACTTCTAGATCATATTCACACGACTTGATTTGGTGATCATTTTCTTTGCTATAACAAAAAGACCAGAAATTGCATGAATTTTGGAATTTGCATACGAGGACGGAGAACGATTTGCATACTTCGACATAGAGTCCATTGTGATCAGCACCCTCGAGAGTACCAAAAACAATCATCATCTCAGATTTCAACTTTTCTGCTGTCCGGACCTTGTTCGACTCTATCACAAACGGGCTGATAAATAGGAGAGAGAGGTGGTGTGAGAATTTTATGCTATCTCAATCCCGAAAATGTAACACGAATTTTACGCAATGCAACATCATGTAGTTTCAGGTACACATCGAGACGCCTATACACTTTTGGCACCGAAACTTCATCAGAACTGGGGAGAAGTGGAGGGGGGCAGGTTCATAGCGCTTCTCGTTTTTCTCTCTCGTTAGTTCCAAACCTCTCAAACTCTAGGAACAACTCACCCTTGATGACCTGTCCGGTTGCGATAACCGTCGATTCTCTCTCGGAAACCACGTGGAATCCGTTGCATCCCGTTTCGTGGACGGCAATCTTTGGCATCTGAATTAGTCTATTTGTTAGTTCTAAATGTTTACAAATCATAGTCCTCCAATGACACAAATCTTCAAAAAAAAATATTTCGTTGGCAAAACAAATTACCTTGAAGTCCATCTTTCCCATGTCGATGTAGCTCTGCGCCATCTTAGTTATTTCTGAAAATGATTGAATTACTACTACTTACTAGATACTCGAAAATGCTTGATATTATCTGGAGAATCTCAACGAAAAAAAACCTATGGTTCCGTAGTAGCATTTACCCTTCAACTTGTCGATCACTACACCTTGCGCATCGTACATTGCCGTGGCGGCAGCTGCGTCTCCCTAAATTGTATTTTTATGAAATTTAATGAATAAAATATTCAAAAAAAAGATATTAAATAGGCCCACAGCTTGGTAATCCTGCACATTCTTCCACATAATCTCCTCGAAGATTTTCTCAAATTCTGCAAAATCATTGAAATCTCCATAAAAATACAATGCAATCAGAAAGAATACCTTAACAAAATGGGAAAACAAAATTCTGAATATTGTTTTTGAAATGGTATTCAAAAAAGAACTTACTATCGTTGCAGCTCATATTTTGCTCGTCTTTCACTTCAACTGCTGTATTTCACTGCGACACTCCCTGGTTTTTTCCTCTCTACTTATAGCCGTAAATGCTGTGAAACATCACATAACGAGAGTAGAGAGACAACATTCCACTCCACTTTTGCGCCCGACAGTTCGCTACGCACTCTCGTCTTCTCTGTTCGGTGAGAGTGTGAGAAAACGGGTGGGCATTATAACACTCTAGTCAGCAATGAATTCAGAGATAAAGACGAGAGTGTGATACGCAGAATAACAGGATTATAGGTCCGTCTCTCCTTTTAACTTTCAAAGGTCAAAGTTCAAACGGTATCTGATCATAATGAACAGTAATCAAATGATTAGAACAGGACAGAAGCAATGATCTATCTTTCATATAATAACTGTATGTACTGAAAATATCGGGACGTTCTACTCAAAACATTTGTTTTTATTTCTTTGTAAATTTTGATGAAATGTACAATGAAGCGAAAGACTACAACAGTAGGTGACAATCCATTTATTTCGCGATCGAATTTGGTGTAATTTTGCAAATTTGGTTAAATTTTGATGTTAAAATAAAAAAAATTGAATATATTTTTTGCTGACAATAATTGTCTTCTGAAATGCAATAACAATTTACTGCATTTCGAAGATCTCGTAGACGCACTTCCACTCGTCTCCTTTCTTCTCGTACAGTTGAGTCGAGATGCCTGATTAGAAGTGTATGCAATGTGTATAAGTCAAAACGAAATAAAATTATCACAATGTGCAAAAAGACCAACTCACCCTTGAAGACTTGTCCCGTAGCGAGAATTGTCGATTCACGCTCGGAGACCACGTGGAATCCGTTGCATCCCGTTTCACGCACGATAAGTTTAACCATCTGAATGGGTCTGAATGTAAATTCCAAATGTAATTATATCTTCAATTCTTCTGTAACAACACAGATAATATATTATATTTAGGGACCACAACGTGGGTAGCCGATATTCCACTATGGGGTTGAAAATATATTCAAAGTATCCGCTGAGGTCTCAATAACATTGCCCTTTTTGCCGTTTGTCGATATCTTGTCTCCGAGCTGCGCTAGAGCTCAAAACGTGCGCGCGCCTCTCCCTGTGTGAGAGGGAGCAAATGCGAGCGAGAGAAAAAGTGGGCGGAGTCTCTCTCATCTCCCCTCTCCCATTCCCCTCCCCACCCCCTGTTCTCATTAGCGCCTCTCCTTGCTTTTTCGTCGAATGAAGTTGCTTTTTCGATATTTTATGTGTGTTTAGATTATCCACTCTCTTGTAATAATTGATCGATTCCAAGCGAACTAAGTCAGACACAGAAAACCTGTTTATTGGAGAAAAGAAAAGAGAAATGTTTATCATTGCTAAACAAACAGGATGCGAAAGAAAAACCAGTGAAATGATTCTACTGAGAATGTGAACAAGAATGTCAGTCAATGCGAACCTATTTTCACAGATAACGGGGAAAAGATGAGTATATGGGATACGGTATGTAGTCTGAGGAGACTCAATTCAATTCAATTCAATTATTTATCATGTCAGGCAATAGTGCTCAGATGAGGATGGGCCGGAATTCTTCGTTAGTTGCATTCCACCATTGGGGCCCGATTGCTCGTTTCAGGTCATCTCTCCATCGGGTATTGGGGTGGCCTTGGGGGCGTTTCCAGTTGTAGGGGGTCCACATCGTAGTTGCCCGCGTCCAATGGTTGATTTCCATTCGCCTTATCTTCAAGGCCCATTTCGCTTTCCGTTTAAGTGCCTCCTTATTCCAGTTTCGAATTTGGGTGATTTCTCGTAATCGTTCATTCCTCATTCGATCCAAAAGGGTGACTCCAATCATCCGACGTTCCATCTTCCTCAGGGTGACATCGAGGCGCTCTTTGTCACTCGATCTCAAAGCCCACACCTCGCTACCATAGAGTACGGTAGGCAAGATGCAGCTGTCGAAGAGCCTCCTCTTAGTCTTCATGTGAAGAATGCGTGACGCCAGCAGGTGGAGGAGTTTGCTCCAGGCAGCCCAACCCAGACGAATCCTGTATTCCACTTCTTCGGAGGGGTCCAGGGGAAGGGAAATTCTCCCGCCAAGATATGTGGTAAACTCAACGAACTTGAATACTTGACCGTCGATGGTAATGGGTGCGCGAGTCGTGCTACAGGATGTAAGGAGAACCGTTTTGGAGGCATTGACTTCGAGGCCGACTCGTGCACACGCTTCCATGAGCTTTCGCAGCATCTTCTCCAGTTCCGGTCGAGACTTGGCGACAAGGGCGACGTCGTCCGCGTACTCCAGATGACTAAGATGGCGTCCGTCGATCCGGATTCCGCAGGTCTCCCAATCGATGTCGTCCATCGCGCTTCTCAGTACCGCGTTGAAGAGACGGGGAGAAAGTGTGTCTCCCTGGCGGACTCCTCTCTTCACGCACACTGGGACCAGGTCCTCGTTCACTCGGATTAGGGTGGAAGAGGACTCGTAGAGGCGACGTAAGAGATCGACGAGGGTGGGATGGACTCCAAACGTGCAGAGTGCTTGCCACACTGCATTCCATTCCACGCAGTCGAAGGCCTTCTTGAAGTCGACGCATCCGAGGTAGAGAGGCATACCATATTCGTGAGTCCTTTCAGCGAGCTGCTTAATGGCGTGCAGACTCAAAACTCAAAAAGGGATATTAATCGATTGGAAAACAGAAGAGGGGGGCGCGAAATATGTCTCCTGAGATGGATAAAAGTTAATTCATGACTGTTAGGCAACATCGATAGTGATCTTTCTCGAATTGGTACGGTAGACAGGAATATCGATTGAACGATTCTGAAAACTCTACCCTTCTATTATAGCTCTCTAAACCTAATCTGCTAAATAGTCTCTCGTGGTGCGAGTGGCCTCTTTACTTCTTTCTCGATTTCGAAAACGTTACGGTCAGATCTCGGTCTACGGGTCCATCTCTGAAGCCGAACTGAAACATAACTCTTCAGGTGAAAATCGCGATGAAATCAACATCACGACCAATAGAAAGACTGGACAAACGAATGGCGATCAACATTGTGACAAAAACAAAACATTGAAAGTAAAAGAAAAGGGAAAACAATCAATACAATGAAATTCAAATTTGAATAAAATAGTCCGAGGCAATCATTTCGATGCCGACTTGGCTGTAACTGGCACATGTATCGCGCATTTGAAGGCACGTAGTCGCTTATTCGATGCAAATTGAATTTATTTTTCAAAGTGAAATAACAATTCAGGAAATTGTTTATTTCTTTATTTTTTTGTCATAACTTGACCGCATAGACCATATTTGCAAATTACTCCGTGCGCACGCTGCAATTCTCTCTATAAATGCTCTAATCGCCTCCTCGTGTCCATTCTTTCCAGATTTTGACCTATTTAGAGTGGACGGATCATGATGCGCAAGCCATATCTTGTGTAGCTTTACAGTAGCTCTCGAATGAGCCCTTGAACGCGCAATTTGATAGAGAATGAACAATGTTATTCGACATTCGCGCCTCTCCTCTCTCTCACACGACGCCCGGTGTGGGCGGAGCCGGTGGCCCCTAATTATATTTAAAATGATTGGAAAAATACCTTGAGCTCCATCTTGCCCATATCGATGAAGAACTGCGCCATCTTTGTGATTTCTGAAAGATGGAAGTTTCCACATTCGGCACATTCAACTGTGGGCCGATGGTGGGGTAGAAAATCAATTTAAAATATGCATCCGAAAAACACCTCCAATTCCGTAGTAGCACTTGTCTTCTCCCTTAGTGATCACGACCGCTTGCACGTCGTACATGCTTGCAACGGCTGCAGCTTCTCCCTAAAAATACAAATTACTCCGTGATTTAGTAAATGTATAGTGACAAATATATTTAACGATGTAATACATAATATCTGTACATTTTTGCTGCAGCCGCAGCGTCTCCCTTGAATTTTTCATTGATAATAAATATATCTAAGAGGTTTTTTTGTGATTTTGCATGCAATGAAATACAATATGTTTTCAAATCACGGAATATCATAAGCTCACAGCGTGGTAGTCCGCCACATTCTGCTTCAAAATCTTCTCGTAGATTTTAGTGAACTCTGAAAATATATTTGCACTCTCAGGCACTTAGAATACCGTAGGCAAATATAGATATACATATATCTTTTGCATAATTTTAAGAAAATATTGAAAATGGCTTGCTGTCGTTGTTGCTCATTTTGCCCTCTTCACTGAGTAGAAATCACGCCAATGCTCCGTGCGCTTTTCTCTTTATACCCGTAAATACTGTGATTATTCGCACGGAGAAAGGAGAGAGAGAATCTCTATCAAATTTTTTGCCATTTTTTGAGCCCAATAGTTCAGTGCTATTGACTAGAGAATGGAGCAATTGGAGAGACGCTACTAATAATAACACCACTCTAGTCGGCGATTAATTTAGAGATAAAGAGAACGGGCGAGCCACAACGAAAATAGGAGAGACCCAGAGAAATAAACAGGATTAGAGCTCGCCCCTGTCGTCTCTCGTGCCGTAACACCACACAGAACAGTACAATTGTGTATTGATCGATTTCTCTTTCATTGGATGGAACACACTACAAACATCGTGGTCTTCTACTGGAGGTTTAATTGCGCTGAGATCACCTTCAGAAAATCAAAAAAAATCAAGAAAAAACTTTCAAGAGACTATGATTAAAATTTTTAAAAAACTTGACAAATAATCGGCATGAACTGTTGGATAAATTATTTATCTTTGATTACATAATAGTGCTTGTCACACTATCGTTTTAAATTTATTCATTGTTGCATTGAGAAGCACTCGTAGACGCACTTGTACCCGTCACCTCGCTTCTCGAAGAGTTGAGTGTACGAACCTGCCATATTAACGCGGTTAAAATGATTCAGACTCTCGCTCCTAACCCCTTTCTGGAGGATCAGTAGTGGAAAGAAAATTAATTGGTAACTAATCGATAATCTTATGCTTTGGCATGATTTCGTAGTGCGACTGAATTCGTTACCCTTCATGACGATGCCACTCGCGATAATTGTAGTTTCGCAGTCGACATCCGCATAGAACTTGTCGCCCCCCACGTCGTGGATCACTTTTCGCGGCGTTTAAATATCGCTTCTAATTGAATTTGGTTGCAATATCGATTGCTATTTCAAGTTTACTACAAATTGTACAATTTGAAAAATATAATAGGTTTTACTGTTTCGCTCCCAAAATTAATATTCGATCTAGCACATTTGAAGCATCGCGAATGACGTGTAAATTTTTTATGTACGGAAGAATGGCTCTTACCTTAAACTCGAACTTGCCCATTTTTATGAAGCCCTCGATCATCTCCTTGATTTCTGAAAAAGACAATTCCGAAAATCTGTATTTTTTTGGAATGCTAAAAATCTGTATTTTTTGGAATTTATGGCTTGGAAAATCAAAAAAAATTCATCCAGGCAGTAACTAGGAGATCCACATACGGATATTGCGACCGTTGAAACCCACGTTCAGTTCCATAATAGATCTTGCCGTTCGATTTATCAACGACGACGCCGTGCTCGTCGTACATTTGAGCGGCGATGTTCACATCTCCCTGAAATTTAAAATACTTTTAAAAAAGAACCTTAATAAAATTGACTTTTCAAATTTTTTTTACTGAGATTTTTTATCAACACAAATGGAAAAAATACACATATTTCTGCGTTAAAAATTGTTTTTAACAATGTGTATTTTTACAAAAATATATTTTTTAATTGCTGTGATGGTATTAAGATCCATATTTCCAAAAAAACAACATCAAAAAACAAAACAAAAGAAGTTTGTTTTTTTTATTGAAAAATCAAAAACAACAAAAACAACAAACGTCTTCGTAAGCTTTCACGTTCTTCTCCTGCATCTCGTCGTAGATCGGACCGAATTCTGAAATTTTAAAGATTTTTTTATTTCTATTAAAATGAGCTAAAAGTACATCAAAGGGGCTTTCGAGTGCAAATGGATGTTTTGAAACATATGGAAACATGCAACGACAAAAGTCTTCACTCACTTCCTGACATCGCTTCCGCTTCGCTGTCCTTACTGCAAATGAAGGTAGTCGCCCCTCTTTTCTGCCAATTTATACTTGTGTTAACACATTGGTGATCACTCGCATAGAGAGATCGCTTTACTCCTCTTTTTTCCACCCGATTCTCTCAAATTACCATGCTATCTCGCCTTCGCTAACAGACTATAGATTACGTGGTTACCAGGAAAAAAGCGTAACGGGCGGCTGGGCACACTCTTGTCTGTGATAAAAGTAGAGTGAATGGAGAAGTGCGAGAAACTGAGAAGCAGACACGCGATTACTGAAAAGCGCTCGTCCCACTTCGCATAAGCAAGTACGACACTACACAACCAACCGATACTGCGACAGAACCAACAGAGAACATCAGAAAAGCTGCACTTTTATTCAGAACAGTAGCAAGCATGGGCTGCCGGCGAATATGTATTTATTGATTCAGTAGATATGGTTATACGATACACAAGATACCAATTAGGTTGGCTAATAGCAGTACAGTACTGCAGTGCAGTTGAGGCTCATGTGCACTGCAGTACTTGATTTTGAAGAAGTCAAATGTATCGATACACTCGAAAAAGCGAGAGCGATGTACTGAAATGTACTGTGTACTGCAGTACACGCTCTCCCATAACGAGTAGTGTACTAGTGCACTGGCAGTGCACGGGGCGCATGTACTGCAGTGCACAGTGCATTTCAGTACATCACTCTCGCTTTTTCAAGTGTATCGATACACAGGTGTACTACTCAGTGCACGCACTGAGAATGCACTGTGTATCGATACTGCACTGATTTCACCATCCTAATACCAATATATCCGGATTAGAGGTCGACCTCTCCTCTCTCTCTCTGTCTTTCTGTAAAGCTCAAAAGAAAGCAATAGTTTTGGAGAAAGAGCAATCTCAGCTTTGTAAATTGTAAGCTAATTTAAATGCAGTGTAGTCAAATCTAGGAAAACTCTTTATCGAACATATACTTGTAAATCGGTAAAGATCTCTCAATTCACATCTGCATAGTGAAGCACTCGTAGACGCACTTGTACCCGTCGCCTCGCTTCTCGAAGAGTTGAGTGAAGGAACCTGCGAAATACGCAGTATGTCAAATCTGCCGCGACAGCCGTTTCTGGAATACTTGGCCGTTCTGATAAGCAATGCGATTGGTATGATTGACGAGCGACTCATGTGTCAATAATCATTCAAGCAGTTGAACAAATTGTTTACCCTTCATGACGACGCCACTAGCGATGACGGTTGTCTCGAAATCGACATCAACGTAGAACTTATCGCCGCCGACATCATGGATCACCTTCCGCGGCGTCTATAAAATCAATAAATATAATATAAATATGTTGATAACAATTATGTAAATATTAAAATGAATACTTGAAATACCTTGAACTCGATCTTGCCAATCTTAATGAAGCCCTCGATCATCTCCTTGATTTCTGAATAACGCAAACTGTGCAATTGTATTTTGCCACCAAAGTGCCCGAAAGAACGCAGATAAATAGAGATGGGATTCGACAAAAAACAGGAAAAAAACAGGATTCGACAGAAGTAACTAGTGTTGACCACTCGAGAAAACATTTGTTCGTGATCAAAGGAAGATTAATAACGAAACATAGCTCTGTTCCGAAACGGAATAGATACGCTCTGGTCTTTTTTTCGACTTTTCGAGAGGTCAACACTAGTAGTAACTAGGGTTGCCCGTTCAGTGTCGGTTTCGGTATTACCGAACCCCCTGGCGTCTCTTTTTCTCTAGTTCTCTCTTCCTTATCAGCCGTATTACCGATCGTAATACGAATACCGAACTTGCATCCCTAGTAGTAACCCACGTTCAGTTCCGTAGTAGCTCTTGCCGTTCGACTTGTCAACAACGACGCCGTGCTCGTCGTACATTTGAGCGGCGGCACTCACATCTCCCTGAATTATTTTAAAGTGCAAGGCTTCCTTTTTAATAACTTCTTCTAAATTGATTTTTTAAAATGGTTTTACTGAGATTTCTTATAAACACATAACCCAATCGTATTTTTGAAAAAAAAAACAAACAGCTTCGTAAGCCTTCACGTTTCTTTCCTGCATCGCATCGTAGATCGGGCCAAATTCTGAATTTTGAAATTATCATTTTATTTATTTTTATTTGTTGCCGTAAGTAATCGACGGAAAAAGCATAGCCGGTATACATCCGACTACAAATGGGCACAATGAAACACATTGAACCATGTAACGAAACATCATTCCACAGGCCGGTCAACCATACAGAAAGGGCTTTAGAGTGAGAGAGCGTGTAAAATCGAGAGGGACTCTCTGACTTTAGAACACTATCTCGCCCTCACCCCTGTCCGTCGGTTTGGAATCATGTAACGAAGAAAGCTTCACTCACTCCCAGACATCACCTCTGCTTCCTCGTTCTAACTGCGAAATCTGACTGTCAACAACTCTCTCCCCTCAATTTATACTCGTAAACACGTCGGCGATCATGCGCATTGTGAGCATAGAGAGATCGCTTTCCGTGTCCCGCTACAATGTTCGTCCGTCTCTCTCAAATGCGTACACTATTTCGTCCAGTCTAACCGGCCATAGAGTGTGTGATCACTGGAAAAAGCGTACGGCTCGATACACTCTTGTCTGTGATATGCGTAGAGTCAATGGAAAAGCGAGAGAAACAGAGAGGCAGAAACGGGATTAGTGAGAAGTTCTCGTCCCACTTCGAATAAGCAAGTGCGCCACTACAGATATGTCCGACATTGCAACAAAATAGACAAAGAAAAAGATTTTATTTCGTCCAGAGGTTAAAATAATGAGTGATCGGCGAATATTGATAAGATTAGAATGATTTAGAAATTACAGAAATGGATCGGGAGGGAAAGAATGTTCGCAGTGAGAATCTTTCTCTCATTCAGCACACTCTTTCCCCTGGCCCCTTTCTGGAGGAGTCGGTACGATGATATTTACTGCACGGAGTAGCACTCGAAGACGCATTTGTAACCATCTTCTTTCTTTTCGATGATCTGCACGTAGGAACCTGAGATGATATTTGTAATTTTTGAAACATTTATTATTCTAAAATATACGATATTTACGATCAAGCAATAGGGGGGGATCTGAAGAATCGCTTTTCCGAAGGGACACAAAAGGTAGGTTTGAAAGATATTCATATCGGAAACACACACACGCTTCTAACAGCGATTGCGTGTATAGTGATAATGAAGAGTAAGTTATTATAATAAATAATATAATTTCACCTTTAATCTCCACTCCGTTCGTAACGATGGTGGCGGCGAAGTCAACGTCCACAAAGAATCGATCACCGCCGAGGTCGTAGATCACGTTTCCAAGCCGCTGCGAATTAAATATTTGTATAAACCGTTTAAAAAATATCGGTAAATATTGATATTTTGCAATTTTGTGCCCTAATGAACCAAGTTTTTTTTATTTTTTTTTTGGAAGAGAATTCACGTTTCTCTTCGGAATTATACTTGCTCGTAATTTTGAAAACTTCACGTGCTTTTCTCTCTTCACGAAATCAGGTTAATCCTTGTTGCAAAAGGGAATGGAACAAGGTATGTACCTTGAAGTCCATCTTGCCCAGCTTGCTGTGGGCCTCAACCATTTGCTTGATTGCTGAAAAAATCGATTCATAAATATTATGAAATGTTTATAACTATTATAAATATTAAATTTCGTTTTACTTTCCCACCAGAAATTCCGTAGAAGCTCTGTTCCTCCTTCTTACGCACAATAACCGCGTGCTCATCATACATCGCGGCGATTGCATCGATGTTTCCCTGTAATTTACATAAATATCCCAAATACATAATTTAAAATTTAAAGTAAAAACTAACTGCTTCGTAAGCCTCTATGTTCTCCTTAACGAGAGCATCGTAGATTGGGGCGAATTCTGCTCGATTCAATAGTTTTATCGCAAAACTGCTCTAGAAATCGAAATACCGAACAACCAAGAGTGTTTCATCGCTAGTTTACCTCGAATATGAATCAAATTCTTCGCTGTTAGTTCGCCCGGAATTATTAAGAAAAATAAAACAAAATAAAACAACTCACTACTGTCGGACATTGCCACACTTACTTCGGAATGAGAATAAATCTTGTCCCACCCTGCATTATTTATACTACTTCGAATGTTTACCGGAAGTATTGTGGTAGGATAAATCTGATTTAACTTTAGGTAGAAAATGATTGGCATATCGGATTTAAACGACAGATTGAGTACATTCGCATGAAGGGATGAACCTTATTTATGTTTCGTTCTACTAGAAGGCAGAAAACACAAAATTCTGATATCATCCCCCTTATATTCGGTGATATGTTCCATTTTTACGCAAATAAGTTTTGAGGAGAGTGGGCACTCAGTTACTTTTAGTTGCTGAAAAGAGAGTTTAAACGAAGAAGCGGAAAATATTAGTGGCCTATCACAAATTGACTTTGTTCGTTGAGTAACACAGAACATACTACAGAAATGTAAACTAGAAGGCAACTCAGAATGAGAAAAAATGGACTAACAGAACTGCTTTGTTTATTTTGCACTGTAGCGATCGAACAGAAGAACAATTCACAAATTGTTTAAGGCAGGCTGCACTAACATATGAATTCGTAAAAAAATCTTGAAAATATTGATTATTTGTAATTTGTCGTTAGTGAAATAGTAAATTCTCAATTCATTGCAATGTGTAGCACTCGTAGACGCACTTGTAGCTGTTTCCCCTCTTCTCGTAGAGCTGAGAGAATGATCCTGAAAGAGTGTAAGATTTAAATAAATAAAAAAGTTTAACTAATCTTCTCAAAACCAAAAGATTATCGTCAAATTAAATAATAGAACGGTAGTAATCACAACAATACATTAATATTGGTTTCACCTTTCATCTCCACTCCACTGGCGACGATTTTCGATTCAATATCAGCGTCGACATAGAATCGATTTTCACCGACAGCGTAGATTTCCTTTCGCGGAGTCTGAAATACTTTTTTCTTCATTTTGATCACCTGTTGCAGTCTTTGTGAATTTCATAGTAGTCTATAATACGTTCAAGAATAGAAGATATAGATTCAAGGAGAAGCGGAGTCATGAAAGTGAACCGATCTCACCTTGAAGTCGATCTTGCCCAGCTTCACCCAGCCCTCGATCATTTTCTTGATTTCTGAAAACGAAAATTAATCAGCATAAAGTAATATATCTTTTCCAGTGTCATTCATTAGCGATTTGTTGTGAACTCATGTTGAGATGAGTGTTAGCAGCTGCAGTAAATTACTTGCTTATAAGTTACTAACGCTGATGTGGTGTTAGTTTTCGGAAAAAGGAAACGGAAAAGGCCAAGATTTGAATTCCCGCAATTTCATATCTCAGTTCTCCGTGGAGTAATCGACTCGAAACTTCGAATTTAACATTTTTCGACCCCTTTACACCTATAAACAAAATTTTGAGTCGATTGCTCCACGGAGAACTGAGATAAGAAATTGCGGGAATTCAAATCTTGGCCTTTTTCCATTCTCTTTTTCCGAAAACTAACATGACCACATGAGTAACCAGTACCTCCTCTTGAATGCTATGGTTTGGAAACTTTGGGTTGGCAATGGCGCTCTTGTAATTGGCAATGAATCGAAAACTACGTATTACACGTTCCACTTCCGGTACTACCTGTGGTGTGGTCACTGTCTGCTTCTCTCGTTTTCACATGCTCTCTCACCTTCGTTTCTGCTGTTTATCAGCGGAACGTTTTATTATTTTGGACGAGTGTTTGTGAATTTATAATATGCAACCTTCGTTTCCGTAGAAGGTCTTGCCATCCCTCTTGCTCACTACAACTGCATGCTCGTCGTACATCTCAGCAGCCGCGTCGATATTTCCCTGTGACATGAAATGAAATCCAATCCTCCAGACACGGTCAGGAGCAAGAGAACGTGTAGAAGTGAGAGAGAGTCTATCAAACCTTCACTCGAAAATTAGAATGAATTTCATTTCTTCTTGAAGTTTTAAATATTTTTGTTACTTTAAAAATAAATGTAATTACAGCTTCGTACGCCTCCACATTCTTCTTCACGATTGCTTCGTAAATCGGAGCAAATTCTTAAATACGAAATATTTTATTCATCACCGTCATCCTCTTCTCACTATCACAACAGGTGCAATCAAATTTTACAACGAAAATTTTATAGATTTGCCAAAATTAGAAAATTATTAGAGAAGTGAAACTCACTGTCACAGCCGGCCATTTTTCTTCTTCCTTCTATCACTGAGTGTGAATCGCACCAATCTTCTCTCCCTTCAATTTGTACCAGTAAACAGTGCTATCACATCTATCACATTTCAATTTTCAAGCAGAAAAAGGCCATCAATGGAGGAGAGCCAAATACTCTCTTAAATTCCCACACTTTCTCGCGTTCTCTGACCGACTAGAGAGTGAACCGAAAGGAGAGAGTTCATTCTTGCTTATAATCGGATTGATAGACAACGGAAACGAGAGAGAGAAACATAGGCGCATAACAGGATTAGTTATCTTCCCTGTTCCTATAGTCAAACAGAGCAGCCCAGTCCTACTCTGTGACAAAGCGGATTTAGCTGTTAGTCGCATTCGGTAAATTCCTCACAGGGAAATAAGTCTACGACTGTAGACTTCTCGGCTACCGAGCGACGACTTCATAAGTCTACTCGCTTCAATTAGAGGCAGAGGAGCGGCATTTTGTAGACTTTAAAGTCGTCGCTCAGTAGCCAAGACTTCTGGAGTCGTAGACTTATTTCCCTCTGAGTCGTCCGACGCTTCTGTTCACAATAGACCAAGAGATTCATTCGTGCCGATTTTATCAGTTATTCAACTTGCAGTCAAGAGCGTCTGCGCAGACATGTTGCGTTCACGTTTACAAAAAAGTCGAGCACAATATTCTAAATATTCTATACAAATGAATTGTTTTAGGCCTCAGACATACACTCGTAGACACACTTCCACTCGGCGCCACGCTTCTCGTAGATCTGAGTGGCAATTCCTGAAACGTTTGATTTATTTTGCATGTTTGGCAAATAATTATGTTCTATTCGTTAATTTTTCCATTATTTACTTTTTCTCATTTTGTTTTCAGCAAAGCAACATTTCCGGCTGTTATTCGTCAGAACGCTGGAGACAATGTGAAAACTATTTCGACCAATGTGTTTCATACCTGAATACTATTACGCAGAAAGTTTGCACTTATTATAATTATCATAAATATTATTATTTTTGTTATTGTTATTGTTTTTATTATTCCTACCTGTCATCTTGACTCCACTCGCGACAACCTTCATCTCGAAATCGGACTCGACGAAGAAACGATCGTCGCTCACGTCGGAAATGGCGATTCGCGGAAGCTGAAATTGCATAATTGCATGAAGCAATCACCAAAAAAAATCTTGAACATTTTTTCACAAATTGATAATGATAATCACCGCAAATTCCATCTTTCCCATGTCGATTAGGTGCTGAGTCATCTGCGCGATTTCTGAATGAGAATTGTATCAGGCTGGTAAGAAAGTAATGAACGTTTTTGACATTTTTGAAAAATCTTCCGCTCTTCCGCCCTATCCCCCCAATCAAATTCTCTGTTGGTACAATACATGTAGTTAGTCTCCTCATTTTCTCGCCCACTGCGTCAGGCCTGTCTTCTCATTTTCACAAGAGTTGGAAAGGGAGAAAGTTGGCAGGGTTGGTTTCGACTCGGCATTGTATCTGCCTTATAATTTTTTATTGGATTGAGGCAGAGGCTATTTAACCCACGTACGTGATGGGTGGACTGTGGTGAATACAGGAATGAAAATGGTACCGAGTTTCCTTATCGGGCTGGCGAGAACAATCATCTCAAAATATCAAAGACGCGTACCAAGGATCACATTATGAAGTATTTTGCGATTTTTAGAATCACCCAATGGAAATGAATTACATTATTCCTCTGGTTTAAAAAGACATCTATTATGATTATAATATAACCACTCACTTTGAAGTCGGTGATCTCATTAATGAATTGAAGGAGAACACACTTAGGGACACAAATTTGAGATCGAAAATGAGCATTAATAAAGTGTCACAATTTTATTCATCATAGTTTCAATTCGTTAGACCGCTCATTCGACAGTAAACTTCCCACAGTAATACTCCTTCTTCGGGCTTTAGTTGATTTTCGTTCACTTCGACAGGACACTTCATCCAATAAGGTACCCAAAACTGCGATTTTACAGCAAATTGGAAAATTTCGAATTTTTCGATTTTTCCGTTTCTGAAAAAGTGCGGAAGCGCACAGTTCAAAAAATCGGTAGTAAACGAAAGGTATATTGCCAGTGAATAAATCAAACACTATCAGATCTCGACAGCTTTGCATTCACGATCGTCATTTGAAAACATTTGAACCCATTTTTTTCGGACCAACCGAATTTGGGGAACCACATCTTATTAAATGAATATCGCAGCGGCTCATACTCTGCACAATATGAAAGAGGAATGTTGGTACTGTAATTACTTCTAAGCTACGGTTCTAAAAAAAATTCCCAGCATTCAGGAGAACAAAATATTTTTAATTGAATTTTCCATTGAATTTAAAATTGCTAAACTGTGCTGCATCAAGGAGTGCAAGGAAGAGTGGAACAAAACCAAAGATGAAAGTTGTTCTTTAGAAGTCCACCTATAATATACCATGAGTGCAAGACATTCTAATTTGAACTGACAGAAAAGCGAAACCCCAAAGTTCAAATCTCAAAACGTTCATTACTTTCTTACCAACCCTATACAATCGAAAAAAGGAAATTGCGCCCATTCTATCGGACCAACGTCATCATCACACATATTCACAATCGATGTCTACTAGGGTGGCTAATAGCAGTACAGTACTGCAGTGCACTTGAGTCTCATGTGCACTGCAGTACTTGATTTTGAAGAAGTCAAATGTATCGATACTGTTATGTAGCTGTCTACCCCAACTCTGAGAGCATAGAGGAGTAAGAGTTTATCTACAAGCAACAAGTTGACACCACTGCACGGATCGAGAGTGGAGAGGGGCGAAGGGATAGTCACGTTTCTAATTATGCTAAGATGGACTCATAGACAAAAGGGGCGAGTGACGTGATAGGATTATGATAATTGACTAAGGGGAGTGGAGGGAAACTACACAATACAACAGATACACTCGAAAAAAAACGAGAATGATTTACTGAAATGTACTGTGTACTGCAGTACACGCTCTCCCACAACGAGTAGTGTACTAGCAGTACACTAGTGCACTGGCAGTGCACGGGGCGCATGTACTACAGTGTACAGTGCATTTCAGTACATCACTTTTCTTTTCCATTCATGATCACATCTGTCTCAAATCTATCCAGATCTTCCGGTAGATCTCCGAACACTGCATTCACTTTGTTCTCTCGTTTCAGTGGTCTCTTCTGTGGTTTCTCGCACTTCACCGAGAAGTGGCCAATCTCGTTGCAGTTAAAACAGTTCCTGCCTGCAGCCACTCTGCACTCGTCCTCCTTCTCCTTGTGCTCTAGACCACACCTGCCACAGGAGTTTCCGCTCTCTGTTGGAATACTCCTCGAGTATTTCTTGTAACCACCGAACTTTCTCTGATTCCGGTCGCCAGTGATCGCATTAACTTGCGGATCATTCTGCTTGGAAACTGCATGAGAATCATTGTACAATTCCCTGTACACATTCACCACACTGAGAATCGACTCGATTGTGGGGTTTTCAGTTGATTTCACATCATTCATCACGTGGAACATTGTCGCCGTGTGTCTGGGGAGATCCATTCCAGCCAGCAACACCACAGCCTTGAACTGCTCCAGAGGCATATCCTTCAATCTTGCCTCTTCCACCACTCGATTCACGATCGTCGAGAATTCCTTGATGTCATTGCACTTCAACCTCGACATCTTGAGACCGAACACGTCTAATCTCTTCTCGAACACAGACTTCTTATCACCGAACAAGTCCTGCATTATCGTCAGAATCTCGCTAAACTTGATAGCGGATGGCTTCTTTGGCCTGATGTGATCTACGAACTGCTTGTACACTTTGTCGTCCACGTGACGCAACAACAGTCGCACCTTGTCACCATCAGCCATATCACTCAGATCATTCTCGAAAATTTCCCTGTGACGCTCGAACCACGTGTCGAATGTCACCCCATCCTCTGGGTTGTAGGAGAAATTCCTGATCTGTTTCTCAAGAGCATCGATACTGGGTCCTCTGTGTCTCAATCCCTCTGACATCTCCGACCTCTTATCCGATCTCTCCGTTCTCTCCGTCAGTAGCGTCTTTATCGTTTCACTCTGCTTTTCCATCTGTTCCCTCAACAGTTCACTCTGTTCCTTCTGAATCCGCAACTGTGCTTCATTCTGTTCTCTCTGAGCTTGCAACTGCGCCTCACTCTGTTCCCTTTGGGACTGCATCATTTGCATCATCGTCTTTATTAGCTCATCATTTGCATTTCCATTGGTTCCGCCCGTCATCCTTATGACACGTGTATTTTATATTGATCGGTTCGTACAGGAATTTCAACCCGCCTTGATACCTCACAACACTCAGAATACACACACTTGTGCCACGCCACAGCAATTAGGTGAAACAAACGAGACCGTAATCGATAAATCAATTAACTTCCGTGATTAAATCCACGTCAGCAATCAATATATGATACGACGATGTCGGTCAAGGCTTCACCCCAATTCTTGACAGAATCAAGGCTTCCAGGCACCCTTGGAGTACCGGAACCACTTAGCGCACTGATAGCACCAAGTTATCACTTTACCCACTCGATACACTGAGAGTAAACGAGTGAGACCAGCACACTGAGAGTACCGGGGTCCTTGGCGCATTTATAGCACCAAGTTGGAACAAGGGAAACGCGGGAACACGACAGATAATAGCAGTGAAAGCGAGTACGAATCTCTGAACGCCAATGTTATGTAGCTGTCTACCCCAACTCTGAGAGCATAGAGGAATAAGAGTTTATCTACAAGCAACAAGTTGACACCACTGCACGGATCGAGAGTGGAGAGGGGCGAAGGGATAGTCACGTTTCTAATTATGCTAAGATGGACTCATAGACAAAAGGGGCGAGTGACGTGATAGGATTATGATAATTGACTAAGGGGAGTGGAGGGAAACTACACAATACAACAGATACACTCGAAAAAAAACGAGAATGATTTACTGAAATGTACTGTGTACTGCAGTACACGCTCTCCCACAACGAGTAGTGTACTAGCAGTACACTAGTGCACTGGCAGTGCACGGGGCGCATGTACTACAGTGTACAGTGCATTTCAGTACATCACGCTCGCTTTTTCAAGTGTATCGATACACAGGTGCACTACTCAGTGCACGTACTGAGAATGCACTGTGTATCGATACTGCACTGATGTCGGCATAAAGTTCTCTTGATTCCCCTAGTTACTTTACTATGATTGTTGCTAACCTGTCAGTCCGTAGAAGCTCTTGCCCTCCTTCTTGTCAACGACGACGGCGTGCTCGTCGTAGATGGCCGCTGCAGCAACGGCGTCTCCCTATTAATTTTGATATTTATCATTTTAAATATTATATTAAAATATTTTCCATAATAAAATTAAGCCTTTGGCAATATTATATTAAAATAAGTAACTACTAGTGTTGTGAAACGTTTTCGCCAAAAAAACATCGACTTTTCCCGAATAGAATTAAACGAGATAACGACACTAGTAAGTAACTGCTCTGAAAAATTGTTTTCGCACAAATCATATCCGGATTAAAAAACTATTTTCATCATACTTAATGATAAATACTACATCAAAACGCACCGCTTCGAAAGCAGTTTTGAACTGCTGGAAGAGCCCATCGAAGACTGCGCTGAACTCTGAAAAATGTAGTATTTTTTTTGATTTTCAAAAATTGATAAATAGTAACAATTGGAAGGTACAAAATAGAATGAAAAATACGAAACGCACTTGACATTGCTTTGCTTCGCCTCCTTAAACACTATCAGCGCCACGTCAGCTCTTGTTCCTATCTCTCTTATACCCGACGAGAGAGCGCAGAGAAAGTTTGCAATCACCCCACTTTTCGCTTCGCAGTGACCGTTAAGAGCACACGCGGAACAGTCGGTACAATGTTGACACGTTTAAAGCACTTATTTCGTGCGTATTTACCGTTTTTTTGTGTTGCACAACATCGTAAACAGAGGTTTATTTTTGAATTCCAGAAATAATATGGAATTTAGGTAATTTATATCTTTTCCACATTCATTCCACATTCATAGCAGTTTCTTCTCATCTTCCTACACAAAACATAATAAAAGATGGTATTTATCTGTTCAATTATCCCCTTATAAAGGGAATTTTTTTGGGACCAATATATTCCCTTCTCCTATGCAGGAGCAGTAGGAATATAATAGTCCCAAAAAAATCTTCCGATTATTGTGATGAACAGCATCGCAAACAGAGGAAGCGTTTTGAATTCCAGAAATGATATTAAATTGCGGGGATTCAATTTCTTTTCTGCAATCAGAGCCGTTCCTGTTGAATCCATTCTCATCATCGTACACAAACCATAACAAGCAAATATCATTAATCTGTTCAAGTATCCCCTAAAAAATGAATTTTGTTTTTTTTTGGACCATTATATTCCCTTATTACGGAATACTAGAGCAGAGCCAAACAAATTCTTAGTGTTATTCACTGGGTACATACGATTTATGCTCAGCTAAATGTTTATCGTCAAACGATCAATTATGATATGGGAAAATCGCCAATCGACTAATTGTGCTAAGAATGAATTTAGTGAATGGAGATACACTCGTAGACACACACGTAGCAGTCTCCCTTGGGCTCGAAGAGCTGGATGTAGGAGCCTGAGAAAAAAAGAAATTGATTTAAGGAAAACATTTAAATGCATTTGAGAACCGTTTGAGAAAAGTAAAATCATAAAAATACGTTATCGGAATGTGATTGATTGATTTTCACTGGGATGTCATTTGCATCTTTTTCATTTCCAATAACACTGAAATGTGTCGGCGAGCGCACCTTTTCGAAATTGCCGGATGATGAAACTCTATCGTTTATTGGGGTTCCAAAAAAGGAAACAAAAGATGGAGCAGAATTTCAATATCGGTGGAATTCCTACCACCGAACAGGTGAGGGTAATGGAACATGTGGGGGGGGGGAAGAAAGAGAGGGCCTTTGTTTCCTTATTTGGCTTCCGGAATCAGCCCCAGTTAGGGCATTCCAAATCACATGATTCCAAACCTACAGAACAGGGTTAGGGCGAGAGAGTGTGCAAAAGTGAGAGAGTCCCTCTCGATTTCCCACGCTCTCTCACTCCAAAGCCCTTTCTGTAAGGTTGACCGGCCTGTGGAATGATGTGAAATACCAGCAGTTATTCGATTTGAATCCGGTATTTTAGTTTAGCTCACTTTTTTTCCGGGTTTTCCATGAGCATTTATGTTCCTACATGCATTTCTTTTATTATGAATAAATAACGCTCACCCTTCATCTCTACTCCTCCTGCATTGATCACCATATCGGCGTCCACGTAGAATCGGCCGCCGCCGACACAGGTGGACACCACTTTCGGTCTCTGGAAATAATATACTAATTATAATTACAAAAATAATTAATGGCAAATTCGTTTTCTAGTTGTACTGTTTCGAAAATGTACCTGCTAGAAGAACACAATATTTTTTCCGAATCATTTTGATTGTTCAACTGTTATTCTTCTCGATGCGTCAATGCTCTAATTGTTCTTCCCCTTGTACAGCAATTACTGGTGTGTTAGGCATAACATTAATCACGCCTTTAGACAAAGGGTATTGCACAGACGCGAAATTGTCTAAACAAAGAAACATCTTTCCTAGGAAAGCTAGAAACTAGCACAAACTGCAACAATAATAAAGGAATAAATTTAAAAAAAAAAGCATAATATAATTAATTACCGTGATGTCCATCTTGCCACGCTTCATGTTGGCCTCAACCATCCCCTTGATTTCTGAATATTAGTTTTTTTAAAAAGATTTTTTGAAAATATTTTTTTCTCACTACCTATAGAAAAGTTGGTGAGAAATTTGGAAAATTTTTTTCGATTTTTTTTTTTTTTTTTTTTGATTTTTCGGCTAATTAGTTGTTAATTAGTTAATTATCTAACCAGAAGTTCCGTAGAAGCTCTTGTTCTCAGCCTTGTTGACGACGACCGCGTGATCGCAGTACATGGATGCGACGGCGTCGACGTTTCCCTGAAATTTACGTAAAATTCACAGATTTAATTTCAATAATAAAATTGATTTTTAAAAAAATAAATCTAACTGCTTCGTAGGCCTCAATGTTCTTCTTGACGAGAGCTTCGTAGATCGGGTCGAATTCTGAATGATTCATGATTATTCCAGCAAGATTGTTGACGGAGGACGGAGTGACTTATTAATGCTGCGCTAATTTCTTCGGGGAAATTTCCGCATCAAAGGGTGGAAAACGAGTGTAACTCAGCTCAAACTGAACGAAATCTCTCCAATCAAAAAGGAAAATGTTCCGATCGTACCTTGCAAGCCCTGTATCAAGTTTGGAAGTTGTAGCTTCACTTGGAAGAAAGTTATGAAAGGGTGTTAGATCTGTTTTGCACCTTGCACCCCAAGAAATTTGCGCAGCATAAGTTTACCTATGTTACTTAACTAAATGAGCCGGAAAATGACCAATAAAGCGGAGAGACTCAAACACTAGGAAATTTTCAGAGGCTAGCCTAGATACCGAACCGATATACCTAGATCCTATCAAAGAAATAGAAACTCACTGTCGGACATCTTCGCTTCTTTTCCTTCTGCAAGCAGTGGGTATAATACAGCCGCGCTCCTCGCTATCTATACCAGAAAAAGCGTGCACTTGGCTCCTCTCCAAAAACCTCCTCTAGTTGTCTGCGCTCTCGCATTTTCTCCCGCTCTCTAACCTTCTCTCGCTCGGCGCAATGTTGCGGATGTGCTTGCCCTGTGATTAGCAAATAAGTGGAGGAAAAAAAAACAAAAACGAAAAAGGATCGCTTCCCCCGCGTAGCTGTGACGTTCAGTGCAGAAAGCACAACTGGAAAGGAGGAAGTCTCTCAAAGGTACGCACTATCTCGTCTGCTCTAACCGCCTAGAGAGTGTACCTAATCGATAGAGCGCTGGGTACTTGATTGCTAGAGATCGACGTAGAGACCGTGCAAAATGGAGAGAAGCAGAGAAGCAGAACCCGATTAGTGATCTCTCGCGGACCGTTTTTTCTAACATGGTCACAGAAATGTGTTATTCAGTCAATCCCTGATTGACGTATTGCCAGGAAAAAAACAGGAAGGGGATTAATATGGGAAACGTACAGTGACAGATGGAACCACATAAAAAGTAACTCGAAAGAATTATTTTTATCGAATAGTTCCCTTCACCTCGCTTGTAAAATGTAATGAAAGTACAAAAAGAATATACAAATGTTTTTAAAATGTCGTCTTGTCGAGGAGGTGTACTAGGAATCCATAATGTTTATTCTTTCGGGAAAGCATTTGGTCCGCTCAGAAGTTCGAAGTCATGCACTCGTACACGCACTTCCACGCGTCGCCTTTCTTCTCGTAAAGCTGCACGGATTCACCTGAAATGACGTTTCATCAATTAATTAATCATGGAATAATCAGGAATCGATCGTCGAATGCTGCGTTTTAGTGTGTAATACCCATGAAAATTTCGAAAAACAGAATTTTTCAGGAACCTATATTGTAAATAGCGGGACTTCAAATCTCAGCCTTTTGCCGATTACATTTCAGAAAACTACAACATTTCATCAACTGATTAGTCATCTAATATTCAGGAAGCGGATACAGAATCACCCGCATCGTCATTCAGCTTAGTCATCAAAAGAGAATACCCGATTCTATCCCAAAAAACTTTTCCATTTCGCACACCGATTTTACTTCTCATCAAATGTGAGTGGAAACCTGGTAACTTCTGCTACCTCAACGAACATAAACTGATATTTTTCACGTCTCTGCACGGATCTCAAGAGAGTCCGCCCACTTAGGCAAACCTCTCCCCTTATGTCTTGCGATTATTTCAAATCCTGCGGCGCCTCGAAAAATCATCATTGGTATTAATATTGGTCTTATTTCGATTATTATCAATTTCAAAGACGACCTTATTACAATTTTAAAATAATACGTACGTGACATGGACTACTGGTGTGTACCCTCGTTTCATACCTCGGCGTGTATCTCGTTTAGCCATGCTCTCTCGCCAGCGGAATTTGTATTTAGGAACGTTTTATTATTTTGGGCGAGTGAACTTGTAATACCTGTCAGCTTCTTTCCGCTCTGGAGAAGTTCCACCTCGAAGTCAGAGTCGACGAAGAATCGATTATCTCCCAACTCGGAGATGTCGATTCGGGGAAGCTAAATTAGATAACTAATTAGTGATTTTTTGGCTTTAATTGAGTTTTTGCGATTTTTTAAATGAACACATACAATCAAAATTGTGAGGGACTAAATAGTCGCTGAAGTCAATTATAATTATGTTAGTATTAGTTATTTCTAATACCTTGTACGTCATCTTGCCGAGCGCGAGAAATTGCTTGGTCATCTGTGTTATTCCTGAAAAATGAGCAATAGTTTTTCGAAAGAGCTATAAAATAGTAAAGAGTAAAGGTTGTTAGGTAAACCCCGCCCCTATTAATGAGTACCTGGCCGTAGTAGCTTTTGCGTTCGCTTTTGTCGACAAGCACTACATGATCATCGTAAACATCAACAGCACCCTCTACGTTGCCCTGAAATATTGAAAATCGATTCCTAATTCAATGTTTGTCGAAATGTTTAGAAAATCAATAAACAAACTATTTTGTAAAGTTTATTTCAAAACTTCTTACCAAAATGTTTATCGCCTTTCAAGGTTCCGAACCACAAATTTCTCAATATTCTTCTATTTAAAAACAAAACTCACTACCGCGAAGGCATCAGAATACTTCTGTACCATCCCATCGAAGATTTCGGCAAACTCTGTTAATATAATTAATAAATTAAATAAATAATTAATTCTATAACTTAAAATCGATAAAAGGCAAACGTACTGGACATCGTTCAGTCTCCTTGATGACCAGCACGAAAAGCGGGTGTCGCCCCATTATTTTATAGCTTCGAAAGCCGGCTCAAAGTTCGAAAAAACGCCATTTTCCGTGCTGTTATCTGTTGTTCAGATCGTTATCAGGTCGAGATAAATGCGCTTTTCATTTTTTTTCGTTCGTTAAATTTCTTGTTTGGGGACACTTTGTGATGTCTTTTGCTCGGAAAATGCACGTTTTATATGCTATTCTGATCGGTGTAACATGCAAGAAAATCGGAAGATTGCGATCACATGAAATGGAGTAAACATTGAAAGTGAAACCGTTCAAAGTATTGGAAATACGCACGTACTTTGTGCAAACGGTTCAACAAAAGAAGTTGTTTGCGTTCGTGCGAAACGTTCAACAAGAAGGAACAAGTGAGATGACTATTAGTATTTTTTTGCGAAACTTCAAGGCCCTCTACAATCCTCTCTCTACAATTTGGATAACTAAGTGGGTGAATAGAAAAGAATGACTCATTGAGGACCCCGAAAACCTTTTCCGCATTCTTTTTCAAGGAAGGTACGAATAAGAAGAAGTCAAAACTACTCATTCCTTAGGCATTAATAGATTGGTAAGCAATAGACTCATGAACAAATTACAATTATTTATTTCATAGAACAATTTTTTTGTTTGGGAGGCGTTGTAGTTGCTATGAGGAGATGTACATTTTTCGGGAAATTGATTATTTATATCGACTCAGAAATTATTGGTCATGCACTCATAGACACACTTCCACGCGTCGCCTCGCTTCTCGTAGAGCTGCGTCGATTGACCTAATATTATTTTATTATTTATTTTTTTGTATATTTTACTTTGGTTACGGTAGTAGAAGTGCACGCAGCTATATCGATAGTTATTATATCGATAGTTCAGCTGGCTGGGAGCAAACATTGAGAAAAATACGCTGAAAAAAGAAAACTCTCACGACTCTACATTGTTCTCGGTTTTTGTAACATGCCAACACGGATGGAATTTGAAGAGTCTCTCGAATACTACGCTAAGTTCGATAGAAAATGACCGATAATCTACATTTCCTCTTCAAATCCTAACGAAATCGCTTAAAAGTATCGATTAAAATGTCCGAACCTGTCATCTTCACTCCACTCTCTACGAGTTCCACCTCGAAATCAGCGTCTACGAGGAAACGCTCATCGCCCAAGTCGGAAATATCAATGCGGGGAAGCTGAAGTTCAAAATTACATTTGAGAAAGTGATGCTGAAAAATAATTAAATTTTAAAAAAATGCATATTTACCTTATACGTCATCTTTCCGAGAGCGAGGAATGTTCTGGTCATTTGGGTCAATTCTGAAAATGAAAGAAGTTTAAAATGGGAACACGAAAAGATTACGATCTTTTTTATGGGTGTCCGTGTGAGAGGAGATTGTCATCTACCCACGTTGCGTCCTCTAAAATTTTATCTACGCCCGAGGCAAATCGGGAATTAAAATTCGTGAAATTTGGGAAAGGAATTAGGGGAAGGAAGAATTTTATATTTTTTTTAATTTGCGGACGACAGGACGGTGTGGTTAGAGTGATAAAATAGCCCACTGCTGCAAATGCCGCCGAGTACTTCCGCACCATCTCGTCGAAGATCGCAGTAAACTCTAAAAATTAATAATTAAACGAGCTTAATTGATTTTAAAAATAAAAAAAACAAAAATACACACTCGACATTGTCCGCGCCCTTCCTCGTATCACGGAATAACAGTCATCACCATCCCTCATTTTATACTATGATTTTTTTTGCGCGGCTGGTCGGCTATAGGCGACCGCAATTGTCTATTCATGCTACAGGATTTTTTGCTTAGGACTCGTGGGTGCGAATCATTTTAGATGTGTTTTCTGCTCGTTTAATCGCTTGTCGCATGACAATTTTATACTTTTTTTGCCTTAAATGCCTCGTTTTACTGTCTACTCTCAGCAAGGCGACAAAGATTGCGGTCAAACTGATGTGGTGTTAGTTTTCGGGAAAAGGAAATGGAAAAAGGCCAAGATTTGAATTCCCGCAATTTCCTATCTCAGTTCTCCGTGGAGCAATCGACTCAAAACTTCGAATATAAACGAAATTTTGAGTCGATTGCTCCACGGAGAACTGAGATATGAAATTGCGGGAATTCAAATCTTGGCCTTTTTCCATTTCCTTTTTCCGAAAACTAACACCACATGAGATAGATTCAAAGAAAAAATGCGGGGAGCATAATACATATGTAATGGTGAAATTGGAGAAAAGGATGGAGAAAAAGAGATTTTCCAGGATCGTTTTACCTGTTTTTTCCAAGATTTCATAGGTAATATATTACCCGGGTTCTTTTTCAAAAATAAAAACAATTTAAAAAACCGATATTGGGAAATCGAGGTCACAGATGTCCCACACATCTCGAGTCGGAGTTGTAGCGGCTGCTACAGCCGTACGCATCGTCAAAGCAGTTGATTATTTACCATGAAATATCTTATTTTGAGCTCCTGGCGCTCAGAATGTTCAAAAACTGCACCGAGAACTAATATCTTTTCGTATGTATGAGATCCAAACCATTTGGACAATATAATTTCGATCCATTCCATAAGACGCCGCAATTTGTCAACAGTATCGATATTGTGATTCTCACATCAACAAAAATAATTGAAAAAAAATATTTATCGATCAACCAGAACTTATATTCATTTGTCTATTTCGTGTACGCGCGTGCCTGCGTGAAGATCGTCGCGGTCGTGTTCGATATCTGAAATAAAGTGTTCATTATCGATTGCCATACTGTAATTGTAACACATCATATTGTCTTCAAAATACCGTACAGCGAAATGAATGCGATTATTAAACTGTTTTACACCTTTCATTTGAATGCTTTGTAATGTAAACTGTTAATTCCATCGTTACAAATGACAAATGCAAAACATTTTCGTATTTTATATGGAGTCTAATCAAAGCACTCACGTGATCAGTGAGCGTGAGCTCGAGCTGATAAGGCGCATCGTTATCGAGAAGCGAGATGATGGTCTGTGATCAGCAGTAATATCGATTTATCCGATTTATTTTACTTTTTGTTAATTGTTAATCTTTTGTTAATTGTTAATCTTAGCTAATGGAAGAAAATAGTCCGCTCCACACGGAGAACAATCGGTTTTCCCGCATGTCACATGTCAAAAAGTGCGCGGCGCGCTTTGAAAATTGCGGATTGTACAACTTTCTTGTCAAAGTTCTAAAAACAAATAAAACCGACCTTCCACTTGCTGAAGTCCAGAGTGACGATCATGTCGTGCTCTCCCATAGCGAGAGGGCAGGGAATGTCGCTCTCGCCAGCGTCCACATTGGCCCTAGACCGAGAATTTACAATCTGTTGGTACTACGGATGACACAATTACGCTCCAAGCGGATCTTCAACGTGAGCGATTTTCGCTAATCGCTTACATAGTGTACTGTTATTTGTTATTACATTTCATATTTCATGGTTACGGATAGCTTACTAACATGAGTCCGTGAGTATTGATCTCGTTCCACGCGCATCCCGCGAAGCTGCCGTACTTGGAGAGCTGAAATATCGATTACATTTCACACTCACCCAGAATTGTTTTTTCGAAATCAATTTGAATAACTCAACGATACTGGTTCGTAGCAGCGCATTCCCGTTTACCTTAAATTTCTCATGGACTAATCGAGCTCGCCTTGATGGTTTGGAACAGCTGGCCGGTGACCATCTCGTTCTGGTTGTTGAGAAAATGCGCAGCGACCTTGAGCGGCTTGTTGAGGTAGATCGGGTAGACGCTGTTGCCTGAGATGGACAATATTAATTCAAATATCCGTACCTAATTTATTATTGCTCCAAAGTCGAGTAGCCTTACCACTTCAATGACATTTTCTTCCTAAACATTTTGGTATTATTCTATTTTCAATCAAACTCTAGAACGGTCAAGGCTGTAAACCAACCATTGTCATCAACGGGCTGCAGCTTGAGGAACTCCAGGTTGGCGGTTCCAGGACCCTGCCACCTGAATGGATCGATCAATAATAGGAGGTACGGTAAGCCGGATCAGTTATCGACTAGTTTTTTTTGTTGTAAAGTAACCCACTGAACGAGTTCTCTCACAGTGTGCTAAGACAGATATGTCTAAGCCCATTATATATTATTACAGCCACCAAATCATGGCTACCGTAATCTCATGGCTACCGTAATCTCATGGCTACCGTAATCTCATGGCTACCGTAATCTCATGGCTACCGTAATCTCCTGGCTACCGTAATCCCACCAGTTGAATGCGGTGTCGGTGTCGTTGGGGAAGGCGCAGGCTGCGGACGCCGATCCGACGAGAGCGGCGAGAAGGAGAACGAACAGCATTACCTAGGGTTGGAGTTGGTAATTCTCTATACTTTCAAAACATCCAAGTTGCTCATGAGTTGGATCTTTTCAACAGTAGAATTTTGCAGCTTAACAAAGGGGATGTATTGAACAGGTTGGAGGAGATGAGACATAGAGAAAACGAAAAGTCACTGGACGATTTTCTTGGAAATTTCAGAGATGCCTCTTTCTTATCAAACTCGTGGCTATTTCTATTATAACCGGTGATGATCTGTCTCTAGTCACGTCGCGAAGTCTCGGATTATCGGAGCTATCAGTGCTCCACGTTCTCTGAACAACCATGAAACTCTCGGGAAGATTACAGACTCTCCTCGATTAACACGCTCTCTAAACGATAAGTATACGAAAGATTCGGTGATAGGATAGTACCAATGAAAATTTCTGACAAACAAGCACATTTATTGACAGGTCGATGAGGCGACTAGTCGAATAGTCTGTGAAGAGACACGTAAAGTCTCTCTGGTCTTTGATGCTTCATATTCGAATGGGAAGAATAAAAATATCGCAAAGCAATAATTTTAACAAAAAATCCAATAGTCATTTTCCCTTCACGTGTGTGTAGTTAGAAATATTTTACAATCAGAACAGGATTTTTTTCAACAATTGTCGAAAAAGAAGTGAGACCAGGATGATGTGAACCATTCCTTTTCAACTCTCTCCACTTATTATTCCAAATGCCCTTAGATGAATCACTGGCGCGATCTTTCTCTATTCTTCACGCACGCCTAACCCCTTTCTGGAAGGTTATCGTCAGCCGCCGTACCAATTGCCCTCAAAAATCCTGCAATTCGACCTCGAACTCCAGTGTTAGAGCGGTTGAATCCTTTCATTTTCGATCCCCATCTCGTGATTGATCGATTTGAGTTGCACCTGGAAGTCGTTTCTAGACCAACGAGAGATAGAAGAAAAAGAAGCAAAAGACGAGAGAGTAAAACACCTCCAAAAACCCTCCTCCGCGAAATGAATTGGTACGGCGGCAGGAATTTTCTCCCACTGGAACCCTAGTGAACTCAATGGGACTCCCGTTTTGAAATGAATAATAGATACAATTTCACAGTACAACTCATTGCTCGACTCTTAGTAAAACGGCCGGTTTGACTATTTCGTTCCATCTGCGAGTGTACGCAGGCGTAGGATTGAAGAAAGATTATAGCCTCAATATTCATTAATTATCTTTTTGCGAAACGGGCTTAGAATTTTTTATTTTTTCTTTCCTTTTCTTTTCCATTTTCCATGATCAGGTAACTGAAACTAATCGAAAAAAAGGAATCCAACAAGAATGAATGTAATATCGGGATTTGATCACGAAGCTCACCTCGATTTCTTGCACTCCCTTCGATTCCACGACGGCATTCTCGATCGAGGAATTGTCACTGCGGAAATAGGAGATATTGTTGAGGAGATATAGTCTAATATAGTTGATGCTCTGTGTGTCTCTTGAGTTATGTTTGTTACAGATACCGCTGAACGAACAACACAGCGATGATCAGCATAAATAATTAGCCTTGCAAACCACATTTCAGCCGTTGATTGTTCGTCGATTTATATTCTGATAACCTCGAAAGTCGCCATATGGCGCGGCACCATTCCGTGCCAACGAGCTAAAATTACGCGAAATGAAGCAATCGTTATTACTGATCAGCACCTCAAATAACCCCGTTGGTGAAGTTTGAGCGCGTTTTTCTAGTGCCAGTCTCTGGATTTGTTCAATTCTTACAAATACGGCGTTGTATCCTTATTACATTCAGTTCAGACAAACGAGGGCTCCTTCGATTCGATATTTCGAATAATATGAATTCTCAACTTTGTATTTGTTATCTTGCGGGAACATGTGTTCCACTGTGGAAAACTGTGGAACACTTTCCTACAAAGAAGACGATTGCTCCAGCCCACGCGATCTAGGGCACGTTACCTTCCGCGAACTTAGTTCCTGCAATTTACAGCAACGTATGCATGGAAGGCTTGGTGAACTTGGTTGGTGCGCGGGGATATCAATTTACCATACATTTCTTATCATAAAGCATTCAATCCGAGTAGGACTACTCTGGTATCTATGTTCTTGCTGGATCCCGGAATAATCTGCATTTCTAGGCTGCAATCACACAGGCTTGGGAGCGTTTCCTATCTGGATCCCGGTAAGAAATGGAAAGATTGCAGTCTGGATCCCGGTATATCTCCACACAGAGCGCGAACTCTCTAACATGTGCCTCTCTAGAGAACGAACAATCTTAGAAAGTTGGGCGAGATAGTGTATAAATTGAAGAGAGGAGAGAATGAACTCTCTTGAATATAAGACAATCGAATTCTCTAAAGAGGCACATGTTAGAGAATTCGCGCTCTGTGCAGCATGGAATCAGACAGGGATCCAGCTAGGAAAGAATACCAGAGTAGAGCGGCGACACCGTACGATGAAAGGGCAACTCCTTGAGTATCCTGCTGTGTAATCCATCTCAGATTAGCTCGAGATCGCGCGATAAGAATGTCTGCAGGTGTGGGATTTGGGGAAGAGAGATAGAGGCAGATAGAGAGAGAGTTAATGCTCAGATCTGCAAATCTCCCTCCGAACGGTACTGCACCAATTAAGGAGCGACCTGGTAGAGAAGATGATACCGCCAGTGAGTACGCCCATCCCCAATCCGGCATCCCAAGCTAGGTGCCCAATTACCGGCGCAATTTAACTCCCGACCAGATTGACACACGCGGCGAGGCATTCTTTTTATTTTCTTTTGGCGCGTAATACATGAAATACGAATTCTGATCTGTGGTACTCTATTTCTATACTTCTATATTTTTCGTGCTCGCTTGCTTTCATTTTCATTGTTTAGCAGTGTACCTTTTTTATAAGTTGGGCGAGAGTTTGCAATTTGTAAAATACTTTTCTTTCTCTGTAGAAGAATCATGGCGCATTTGCTGAAGCAGCTGATTTCCTATTTCCGCAGTGAGAATTCCTCGATCGAGGATGCCTTCGTGGAATCGAAGGGAGTGCAAGAAAACGAGGTGAGATTCGTGATCAAATCCCGATATTTCATTCATTCTTGTTTGATTCCATTTTTCGATTAGTTTCAGTTACCTGATCATGGTTACCGTCATGCACAAAATTTTGTGCGAAATTAGTGAAAAAGTAAAGGTAAATGTAAAGGTAAAGGTACTTCCCGACTTTTAGCTGGGCTCGCGATAGAAGTGTAAATTTATACCGATCTAATTGATGGAATATTATCCCGTCGTCTAAACGTTCTTCGTGTAACCCGGGGGGTCATCCTTCTTATTGCTTCGTGACTAATTTCAAACCCAGTTGTAAAACGGGAGTGGAAAAATAAAAAAAAGAACAGTATTATATTTCCGTTTCGCAAAAACATAATAAATAAATGAATAATATTATATATATATATATATATATATATTTTATCGACGCCCGAGAGCGCAACGAGATACGAACATAGATAAATGTGAAAATCGATAATATTCTCCTTCTAGGGAGTATGAAATGTGAATGATGGGGTGGGTGGGCTGTAGGAAGAGTAGATCAATCGTCATGATCCCATCTGTCATCGTCTGGAAGAGGACTCGAGACGACCAGGTTGACTCTGCTCCGGGACCATTCTGAAGGATCTCTAAAGGGGTAGAGTGGTGAGGGGGGGGGAGGGTAGTGAGATGTACACGGGGGAATGTGTGGAAAAGGGACTAGTGAAATGTGTATTTACTGATATCAAAGCGAGAGAAATCTAATTCACCTAGACGATTCTTATAGATAGTAACACTCGGAGATCGGTGGATATGGGAAGGTAAGGAGTTTAAAATCATTGCTATTCTACGGGGGAAACAATGAAATCTAGGAGTGGACTTTGTACATTCAATGTGAATTCCAAAAGTGTTCGATTTTAGGAGCCCATTGTCTACGCTCATTATGGCGTTAGAAATCTAAAGATCTTGCTCGAAGCTGCCATGACCGAATCGATCGTTGATCTCGACCAATTCAAGAAATCGGTGAGCATTTTCTGGCTGTATTTTTTTAAAAAAAATATCGTGCACCACAAAGGTGATTCAAATGGACAACGCCGACATTTTGTGTTGCTTTTTAAAATTACACCTCATTCGGTGGTCGCATTCTGAAAGCACTAAAAAACACTTTAAAAGGCTGATATTTTGATACAGCGCATAAATTAACAGCTCGTTAATGGTTGTTTTTTTGTATTTTTTACGCGCATTTCACAGTTCCGTCCGGCGGCTAATGTCGTTGTGAAGAATTATGGGACGATAACCGTCGAGAACGTTCTATTCGTTGCGGAGATATCGAAGATGCTGGAAGTCAAGCGCAGCAAGCCAAATCCTCTTAATAAACCAGTCAATGAGAAGAAAATTTGGGAGTTCCCCAGTGCCGCCCCACAGGTATTTGGACAATCTCCTATTTTTGTGAGCTGGATTCCTGCTTGATTTCAGTCATTATTTTATCTTTATTTTCTGATAAATATGCTCGTAGTGTTGGAAATTGACAACAAATGGAGTGCTAAATTGAGGCGTACTGTTTCATATTTCAGACCACTCGCAAATTCATTTTCGAAAACCACGGTACCATGCACATTCGAAACGAGATTATGCTAGTTGTTGCTAATCGTGATGCCATGGTAGCTTCCGGTTTTCTGGATTTTATCGCGGATGATGCAAAGGTGAGCTTGTTGCACTTTCATTAGTGAACCAATCATCTTGAAAACTTGTTTCTTTAAATCACGCGTAAATTGAATTCGATGATTTTTGGGAATGTTTTTTTCTCCATTTGGGAATGTTTTATTCTCTCCAAATTAGAATTTATAGAATCTGGGACCTCAAAGCTTTGAAAAGTGGAACTATATAGTAGAGAGGTGAACTCCACTGGACTACAATGGGTTTTCTCCCCGAATAGGGCACCAGGCTAACTCCCAAATGGGCAAAAGTCAACTGTTCCCTGGTACCGCTGGGACCCCAGCGAGTCTCCTAGAAGGGCTTCTTCGAACATTTGATCTTGCCCCAATGGGAGGCACCCTCTTACAGTAGGGGCAAGCCAGAAAAATCTAGATATCATGTTTACATTCAAAATAAATTTCGCATAAATTAGTAATGAAAAATTATTTTCCATTTTGTAATTTTAAATTGTTTAAGATGAAAGCTTCATCCTGAAACTTTCGCCACCATAAAAATATAATTTCTTCTAGATTTTCACTCCTCTGAAAATAATCGAGAACACTGGGACGATTACAAAGAGGAAGATTGCAGTACATTTGTTGGAGGGAGATGCAAATGAGTTTTACTACGACAAGTACGATTTCAATCCATTTATGTACAGAGCAAAATAAATATACCAAACCGAACTCATACCCCACTCGTATGCTATCTTGCAAGGAGCACGAGAAATTCTTGGCGCAGCTATAATAAGGAACATTTGTAGGTTGCTCATCTCTCCTATTGCAGATTCGATAAATATTTGGGGTTGGGTGAAAACGATAAGCGAACGGCGGAGATGTTAAAGACCAAAGAGGTGCGTCTTTTATATTACAAAAAGAGAGAAATCCCACTAAGAACGGACAATCAAGTTGACCCGCCTACTAATATGAAAGTATTTCCAACTTACGTCATAATACACTGTTAGCAGGCTTGTCAACTTGAGTGCCTGTCCTTGGATTTATGGGGGCGCCAGCGAGAGGGGGACAGGGGAAGGGGAGGGGCTATGACTAATGTACGAATCTGTGCCGACACACTTGTCTCCATTTCACAAACTTACTACCCTATTTTCACTGACTCATTCTCTCTCTGTCTCGTTTCTGATGTTCGCCAGCCAAGTGTTTTAATATTTTTAAAACTGAAATTGTAATAGTCCTAGATAGCATCATTCCAAACTTAGCCAAAAAAATAGCCGGAAGGAGGAAGGCAAATAGCAGGAAAAATAACAGAAAGACATGCTTCTCCTGATAATCACGTTCCTTTGCTTTGGTGAATAAATTTTTAAAAAAACAAATTGAAAATATCTCTAATATCGCTGATTTTGTTATTAAAACAAATTTTTTTCAGGACGATTTGCACTGCTTTCTCACGTCGCTCTCGAGCATCCTTCCGTGAGTATAATAGATGACAATAAGAGAATCACTCATTTCTGCAGCAGAAAAGCTGTCATATCAGAGACTATCTGAGAGGATCGAGTTTCTGTCAACAGTGGCCGTACAAGGACACCTAACCTATGCTGAAAATATGACCCAAGAGTAAACTTTGGGCGTAGAAACCGAAAATCGACCTTAGAAGTTGTGATTCTCAAACCCGGCTGAGATATGTTTCATCACATGTACTAAAGTGGAAAAATGAAAATTCTTCCAACGCGAACTAGACCCCAAATTAGATAGTAATTCTTAAAGAACATCTCGTATGCATGATTTTCACTGTTGAAAGTAAGATTATAACTGATCCTTGAAAAAAGTTATGAAATTTTGAAAGTTCAAAAAAATTTTCAAAAAATTAGTTTTCGCGGAGGGGGAATTTTAACATTTCCATTCGATTCCTCGTGGAAAGTTGTACCGGGTACCACATTTTGGGTTCGATCGATAGGGCTAATCTATTTTTAAATATTTTTTGAAAATCACATTCTTCTATTTTTGATGATTTTCGATGAAATTCAAGTTTCGAAAAGAAGTGAGATACATACCTCAAATGGATCCTAGTTATCAGAAAACGATATTAGAATAAGTATTAAACATTTTAATAACGTTTACGAGTGAGCTGATGAGCCATGTCTCAGTGAAAAACGACCTCGAACTACATACTAGTGTTTTACGCTCATCACACGATCCTATTTTAAAATAAATATTGAAAAAGTTTTTTTACAGAGAGGAGAATGTTGACACTCGCTTCTCTCTCTTTGATTATGTAAAGAAAATTCTTGACGGTGCAAATTTTGAGCCTGAAAAGTTTATAATCGTTTAAAAAGTGTCAAAATATACATTTTCAATGATCATCAACATATTTTGTATGTGTTGTTTTACGCCCATCAGTTCTGTGTCATCATTGTAATTTAGGAAATTTTATTTCTTAATTCACTTAGATTTCAGCTGTTTTTTCCTATGAATCCCCTTCTGTCTTCAGCTGGCATAGAGTCCGGTTGCAGAATGAACTTGGGAAGGAGGATCTCATAATGAGTGATTCGACCATGATCCGTATCCTCAATGCCCTCCCTGCCACGAAGCGGCACAATCTCACATGTGTCGACAGTTTTAAGGCCGCTGGATATGAGGTTAGATTTCTTTAAAAAAATATATGTCTGGGAACTATTTTATTTAGGCGTTTGAGCTGATCAAAAAAATGCTGGACCGTCTGGTGGAATTGGGTCTCATGACCAAGGAGATTGCCAGTGATCTCTGGTTCGATTTTCTGGAGATTCGAGTGTATCTCAAGTTCGATTACTACCGCCATGTGAAGGAAGACAGTCGAGTTCCCGATCATTCACTCCTCTTCGCTCTCTCCGATCCCGAGAATCCGAAATTCGCCTACAAACCGACACATGGGCATGGATTTCAATGCCCTCGCTGTATTCACATCGAAACGACATTCAGGTATGAGTATCTTTGAGGTAAAAAAGCAAACCTGTCATTTTCAGTGAGACATTTGAATATTTCGCTACATTGATTCCCACTTATCCCGAGCATGAGAAGGAACTGAAGGAGATGGTCTTCAATCTCGGTAATCACAAGGAGACTATTCTGGAATTGAAGGCTCACGAGGTCGGATTTCATTCAAAGTCAATGCTCAAATAGTGATAGTTTCAGCTCCGATCGAAGTACACTGAACTGCAGCGACAAAGAATCATCAAGGGGTTACCGGAAGGAGAAGCAATGATCACGTTCGACTACGCCCAAAAACAACTGTCAACAAGTCACGTCGAGGACCAGAAGGGCTACTATGCCAAGACAGGAATGTCTTGGCATATTGCCCACGTTCTGGCCAACGTCAGCGGCCGATTCGTGGAGCACTCCTTTGTGCACATCGTCGAAACTGACACTCAGGTGAAAATAATACTCGAAAATTAATTTCCTTAATGCTGTGTTGTTTAGGACTCTCAAGCAGTTGTATCGATAACGGAAGCCCTTCTCAAAGAACTCTGGACCCAAGGAATCCACTCTGTTCACATACGCAGTGATAATGCTGGTGAGAATCGATTACTGTTCATTGATAAGTGTACTCATATTTTTAATTCAGCGTATTATCACTGTGCGCCGACCCTCGGATCGATGCCTGCAATGAAAGGAAAGACTGGAGTGAAGGTGAAGAGCTGGAGCTTCAGTGAAGCGCAGAACGGGAAAGGGTCCGCTGATCGAATCGCTGCTGCTATGGGCTCTCGATTCACATCCACATCTAGCGGGTATTTCTGTCTATCTTGTCAATATCACAGCTCCTCCCACTCCTCCCTCTCTAGGAACAATCCATTGTGTAACCGACTACTCGCACTTCGAATTCGGGGACAGGAAAGTTCGAGTATGGAAGTACTTCGGGATAGGGGAAGGCCAAGTGTTCGATAAGCTGAATAACGCCAATCTCGGAGTCTACAAGGAAAAGGGAAGAGGAGGGCGTTTCGGATCTCACGAGACAGTATTGATTGATCATCATGGCGAAATATCTTCAGCCGCTTCAAGATGAGATCGAGAAAGTCTACGATAAGGCTATTGAAGTGCTGGGAATGGGTTGGGCACTCCGTTCTTCCAAGAAAAATCAGAAATATCCTGAACGAGCGAAGAAGATCGTTATGGACTATTTTCTGGAGAAGCGAAAGGCTGACAAACGAGCCGAACCAGGAGAAGCTTTCCAGATGATTTTCTCCGACCCGAAAATTCTCATTGAAGAACGTATGAGTATGGATCAGATCAAACGACTAATCAGTAGACTTCTCGCAGTTCAGAAGAAGAAAACTGTCGTGATCAGAGCGAGGAGAGGATCGGAAGTTGAGATGGAGGATGTGTCAGTGGAATGGACAGTGGAGGAGGTGGATGAGGGAGAGTGGGCGGAGGTTACTGATTGTGGAGAAGTGGACCAGATTGATGACGATGTCATCTACAACAGTTTCCTCAAAAAGAACAGAAATGAATTCTTTTTACCATAAATATTCCAATGCTTCATAATTTTTAAATCTGATAAAATTTGCACTCATAATTGCTCAGATTAAAGCTCATTGAAGAACAGAATTGAAGACAGCATAAACGTCAATTAAAGGATGCATAACAATATGAACAACTTCGAGAACTTGAAGACTATTTAGAAAACAAACCGTCTAAAAACACTAGTATGTAGTTCGAGGTCGTTTTTCACTGAGACATGGCTCATCAGCTCACTCGTAAACGTTATTAAAATGTTTAATACTTATTCTAATATCGTTTTCTGATAACTAGGATGCATTTGAGGTATGTATCTCACTTCTTTTCGAAACTTGAATTTCATCGAAAATCATCAAAAATAGAAGAATGTGATTTTCAAAAAATATTTAAAAATAGATTAGCCCTATCGATCGAACCCAAAATGTGGTACCCGGTACAACTTTCCACGAGGAATCGAATGGAAATGTTAAAATTCCCCCTCCGCGAAAACTAATTTTTTGAAATTTTTTTTGAACATTCAAAATTTCATAACTTTTTTCAAGGATCAGTTATAATCTTACTTTCAACAGTGAAAATCATGCATACGAGATGTTCTTTAAGAATTACTATCTAATTTAGGGTCTAGTTCGCGTTGGAAGAATTTTCATTTTTCCACTTTAGTACATGTGAGAAACATATCTCAGCCGGGTTTGAGAATCACAACTTCTAAGGTCGATTTTCGGTTTCTACGCCCAAAGTTTACTCTAGGATCATATTTTCAGCATAGGTTAGGTTTCCTTGTACGGCCATATCTCGAGCCTATCAGATAGTGTGTGATATAAACAATTATCGTATTCCGCTGAACTATTTGTAAGCTCAATGAGTTGATAAACCGTTATTGCAAGTTGAATACTGATAACAGGGTTTGGCCAATTATTTGGATGCAATTTGAAAGAAAATTGGTTGAGGACACAAAGGAAACATGCTAACCTGATTCTTCCCATTTGTTGTGGGGACGAATTTTGTGAATTGTTTATAGTAATTAGCGAATCACAATTTGTCTCTACAAAAGAACAGCACACACGATCAACGAAACGAAACAACTCAGTGCGAAGCTTGGACTCGTGGTAACATCCATACCGCCCACAGTTGTCGCACTGCTCTTTGGGAGCTTAGCAGTGGTGGACATATCCGGTTTAGTATTCAGCGTGTATCGATGACTCGTCGGCCCATAAGTGACCGGCTCATTCCCGGTCCACAATCGAAGAAGAAAAGAGGAGAACTGCGGCTTGCTACCCTCGAATCGCACGTCGATTTCCTAATATATTGAATCATAATTTCATAGATCTACATTTTGTAAAATTTTCACTGTGTCTGTTGTTTTTAGCATTAACCGGAACAACGATATCAAATACCTTTCCATAGAAATCCAGCGTCTTGTTCCAGTTGAGACGACCAAGCGCACCTTTGATTTTAAATGGCGAGTAATACTCCTTTGCCAAAACGCAGATTCAACGTTCTCTTATTCTCTGCGCCGTTTTATACGCTTTTTTCAGTGATTTCTCACTCGATTTGACGTAAATGACAAGCGTGCATTCGAAAAGAAAATAAATGGACCAACTCTGCGGCTTCCTGTCCATCCACTCTGATATATACGTAGTCATTGAGCGTGTTCAGATAGGCACTGGCGTGAATGTAGAACTCCCTTTAAACATTCTATTATTAGTTTTTAAGATCATTTTTATTGACTTTTACAGTAGTTTATTGATAGATTTCGGCTTTAACTATGGCTTCATTAGAGGTCAATAAAGAGGTAACAACAACGTACTTGTCGTATGCGAGATGATAGTCGACGACCGGTCCGTAGAGACTTGATTGGTATGACTACAATAAGAGATTAGTATGTCTTATTCAATAAAAAAATCGATTTTACGTTCATTGCAAGTCAATTTCCTCATCATGCAAAACGTGAAACACATCCGTTCTTCAAGCCCAGGATATCTAAAAATGTAGCTCTCAAAATTCACCTTCCCATTTTTGCATCCTATATAGCCATTCGAAGTAAGGAAGGTTGGCGAGTCGGCGATTACTGTAATACGGGACAAATACGGTAGCTTGAAGATACCGTATTCTCACTTTCAAACTTGTTCTCTACAGTGAGCGTCGCCTCGCCGTAGGACTCGCGGTGAAGAGTTGCGATCGGTCCTGTGACGGAGAACTTGAAGTTGTTGCGATCACTTAATTAAAATTACTTTATTGATGAGTCATTAATTAGCCACCACATCATTATTGCGTAATTGCTATACAGATTGCGTGAGTCAAATTGTTCTGTTCATATTATCGCTCCATTTGATAGAAGATGTGAAACGGAACTGATTATGAGGGGTTGACTAATCAGACACGACTCACTTTTCACACTCTACTGATCAAAGAATGATAAAAGCACACTGCTCAGTCACAGATTTGTTGTTATCTATTGATGCACCGAAACTAACAGTGAATGGACATTGTGAGGATGGAAACTACAAGTGAGTCAAAAATGGCGAACCGAAAAATGACTACATCGGAGCCAAAATAGTACACCTGGGGAATTATTCTCTCATTCCAAAAAAAAAACTCACGGAAAAGCGTAGACCGGTTCGCAGTGATCTTCATTCTCCGGAATGTTGTCGTATCCAGTGGTATAAACAGAACCGGACATGGACTGTAAAAAACATCCTTATTGTTTTAGAGGAGTCACTGATATCCTAATTGCAATATCGCACGGACGTGTCATTCCCCACTCTGTCCGTTGCCCCTTCCCAATTATTACTGCTGTAAATAGGTAAAATGTGTGTGTGTGATGTGACTCCTCTTTACTCTGTATTATGTAGACAGGCTCGGTAACATATATGACTTGAACAGGTAGACAACAATTATTATGTTTCAATGTTTTGTGAAACTAATAGTTAAAAAAGTGTAAACGCAAAAAAGTGGAAGGGGAGAATAAGTAAATAAAGCAACAGTGGCAAAAATAAGTTGAACTTTACGCTAGAAAAAAGGTGAAATGGCTCACCCCTCCGTCCATCTTTGCCGATACAGTGAATGGCTCTGCACTGAGCAATGTTATCGTTTCTGATTTCTTCCATTCGATTGTCAATGCTTTCTTGGCTTCATACACTTGACCGGAGTTGTACATGGCTGCAAAGCGTTTTTTTCTTCAAAAGATTTGCTGAATAATTTTTTTAATAAATATGGAATGTGCAATATTCAATTCTTGTAGAGACTAGCTAATAGAGCGGTTCCAAAATAGCTTCACAATAGCTGTCCTTTTTCTCTTAGTGGCATTGTTGTACTTTGCTCGATTTGCACATTATTGTATCATGTTTTGAACTCAGAGAACGAAGTCTGCAGCTTTCCTTACTCTAGAGTGTTCACATCTCCAATTATTAGGAGACTTGATGTCTCCATCTCTCTATTTCTCATGCTCTCTCAGCTGGAGACAGCATCTCCAGAGTAAGGAAAGTTGGAGACTTCCCGCTCTGTGTACCGTGTTGCAACTCACAAGCGCCCTCTCTCACAATGTAGACTACGACAGGGTCGCAGGTGTGGTTGGCGTTGAGATTCTTCATGAACGCCTTGGCAGAGTATCTCTGAACGCGATTTAATTGACATTATAATTACTTATTTCTGATAAAATGACTACCTCCATGAAATAAGGCACCTTCTCTCGGGTCACGGGGTCGACCGAGCGGGCCAGAGCGCCTAGTCTGAAATTAAATATTTGAGAATACTGTAGTAGTCACCGTTTTGAAACTTTCACAAAAGTGCTAAAGAAATACCTGTCTTATGTTGACTTTATTTCGAATATTTGATTTGAAGGGAAAGTGAACCGCATTCCTATTATGTCTTGCAGCAAAGTTCAAAATTTTTTACGCTGATCAAAAAAATATTTTAAAACACACGTGGTTTCACCGCAGTTGATGTTGTCCAACGATGCATACGATGATTCGGGCGCACTCACGTAGAACTTGCACGACTTGGTGAGACACTTGTGCATTTCCACCTGGATTACACACATATTTTTGCACATTTAAAATTATCGTACCATTTTCTGAGCTGAAAGATCAAACTCGTCCATTATGACAGAGTGCGAAAACTTGACTGCGGCATCTGAAACTATTTGACAAATAAACTCAAATCTACTTTCGATTATTCGTATTTTATTTCCCAGAATGAACTATGTTAAATGCGCCCTGCCGAGGGTCTACCAAATACAGGAAAAGTTCAGGAGAACTCACGGCTTCCACTTATGATCAGTGAGAGTGTAATCAGAGTTGGGTACATTGTCCTCAAAAGCACCCGAGATTGAAATGAGCAGTGAAACGCGCGCTGATAAATGATAACAAAGAAAGTCTCTCACGTTCTCTTCTAGTTTTATAGCCGAGGATGATACAGATTAGCAGTCTCATTCTGATCTCTCTACAAGGAGTCATCCAAAAGATGAGAATAGTGAGCGCTCAATAAAATTCGAACTAATTAACGCATGAAATCAGTTATCGTTCTTGTTCATTGAAAGGACCGAGAAATGTTCTACCGATGCCATGCCAAAATGGAAAGCGTTCCCACATTGATACCACTGAGGTGCCCATTACATCATACTTTTTTGGTGATCGTCTCTGTTTATCGATATATTGTTCTCGAAATCCACGCTCGCAGTTCACAATGAGATAAGGAGGGTCTCTCGCGAAGGGCATTGCCAGTTTCAGCGAGAGCAGAAAGCGAACGTGAGAGAGCCCGTGGCCGAACTCAACTTTGGTCAAGGGTAAATCAATAGACAAAATAGCAAACAATACGTCGTTTGATTGGTTCCTATGTTTCCTAGTCGTTTCTGAATATTGCAAGTCAAAATATATTTTATATCCATTTAACCACATAGATAATAGGTTGAAATCTTTCATAGCAGGACAAGTATAGTCTCCTTCACAATTTGATCTTCTAAAGTACATTAAAGTACCAATTTTTTAAACTGTGCTTTTTCTTTACTCATTCTCAACCCCCACCTTTGCGAGGCTTACAAGTTGGGTGTGGCGAGGGTGCATCAGAGGCTGTCTGACGAGAGAGTTTACTGAACGAGGAGATTGATAAGAGGTACTGATAACGATGATAACATTCCTGTCTAAAGCGCTTGGACAGACCAATTTCTATCCTTCTCCTCCGTCATGAAAGCTGCCATTTTCTCCCTCCTTCTACTGGCTGTTGCTGGTAAGTTTAGAGATTTTATATATTACTTTATTTAGCAGATCAAAGCTTTTTACACTTACAGGCGGCCAATAAAGTTAACACAACTGAATGTATTTAGAATTATTATATTTTTGTTTATTTTCAGAATGCAGTATTCGATTCGACCATTCGATCCTCTATGACGAAGAGGACTTCCGAGGCAATTACTTGGTGAGATATTTTTTGGACGTGGACTCGTTATCCTTTCCTCAATTAGTCCGCACGAACTTCTATTGGAACTTTAGATTGCAATTTGCAGACAGAAATCACGAGTTGCGCCATGGGCTGTCGCCTCTATTTGTCCTATCCTATAGAAGATGTCGTCGAGAGAACAATCGGCCAGTTTACAATCGAGATCAACAACATGGCGAAGATTACGTTAGTTTCAGCAACATTTCCAAAATCGTACACTCCACCAAAATGGCAAACGATTTACAACATTTCAAATTTGCATCAATCATATATATGATTGATTCATTGAAGATTCACCGAGCTCAAGTCACTGAAACTTCCAAATGGGCAGAAGGGATACTTCCAGATTCCTGTGAGCGACACTATCATGTTTACCTAAATCGGAGTAGTTTTTAAAAAGGTCGATTCCAGTTTTAGTGACTGTTCGTGTTTTTAGGTAGGTACCAACCAATTCATCATTCATAACATCAACAACAATGGCGCGGTGCGACCGCTCGCGCTGCTTCTCGTGCAGAATGATGCCCGTCAGTCTTACTTCCCTTCTTAATAGACAATTAAATTTAAAAGTGCTGAGCACAGTATTTCCACGTAAGTGGTGTCTGAATTTTTGCAGCTGTATTTGCTCAAAATTTAGCTTTTGTTGTTATTGTTTTTTCTCTAATTTTCGTTCTGCAGCATTTCTCGACGAGGTAGAATTCTACGAAGCCGGCTTGATGTCAAGAGTGGCTTCTCCGGCAAAGCGAATCACCATTATGAATGTTTCTCCTTTCACTATTGACGCGACGTTTGAGGGCGTGAGTTAACGAACAAACATCATTGATAGCGAATTGCCATGAATCACAAACCACAAAGCACAGATCCTTGTGCACAGTGTACAAGCAGAAACTATTATGCATAGCAACTGATCATGTAGATTGTGAGGGGCGCAGATATTTCGATTGAGCTTTTGTTGGAGGCTGGCTGAATAGCGTCGGATCCACAGCGTATCAATAGATTGCTGGATGTTGTAAATCGGTTACTTCAGGAATTTGCGCTGACCGTTAAGACGAGCAACTTTGACATGCTGAATAGTAAGGACTGTGAGTATGTCTTCCAAACGTGAGTATTATAAATAAACACTCGTCCAAAATAATAAAACGTTCCGCTCCTAAATACGGCTGCGAGAGAGCATGGCAGAGCAAGAGACACGACGAGGTTTAGGAAGAGAGTACACCACCAGTAGTCTAATTTAACACCACCAGTAGTCTAATTTAATTGAACTTATCATTTTAAATTAGTTTGTTGTTGATTAAAATATTACTGTATTTTATCATTGAATCCTTATAGCGACGACAGTAAAGGCTCCAAGTTTTTCCTCCAAGTCAATTCTCTCTTAATTTCAATGCTGGTAGACACTGCACCGACAACCAAACTGATCAAGCTCACCACCGCCTTGGAATTTTGTATGTTCAATTTTTTTAAAGATAAAACAAAAAGGTTTTTTTTCCATTTTAAATGGGAATATTTACAACATTGCAGCGTACGAGCGTTCTATCGAGCAATCCTCCTATGCCTCGTCTCCGGGCTACATTGGCTGTGGAAATCAATCGGTTAGAATATTTTTGCCTCAGCGCACAGTGTTTGATCGGATATTTAAAAATGCTTGATCAATTGAAATTTTTTCAGATCGTTTTTCGCAACGAGAACTACAATGATTATGAACTGTCCGGCTACAATGAGACTTTCGTCGTTTCAGGAAATAGGTAATATTTATTTTCCCCCAATTTGATCATATTTTCTATCAATCTACTTTTAAGAATCTGAAATAGATTTCTTTTAAATATTTAGTTTTTTTTAAATTTTATTTTTCATTTTCAGCATCCACCACATTTCCTTCTCCGGCGATCTGAACAATGACGACTTCGCTCCCGTGTGGTTCTATCGATCGACAGTTGACATCGAGCCGATCAAGTACATTTTTATCAATAATTAAGTTCGACAATGAAGTTTCCTGGGAGTATCTGAGTTTTTCTAATGTTATTTTTCTATCCAGACTCAAAGGCAGCCCACTATCACACACAAACTCGTGGCAGTACGAACTGGACACGAATGTGAGTTTGAAATATGTGTATTAATTTGCAAATCTGCACCTATCAAATGTCATGAGTAATTCGAATTTTACCGAGAAATCACCGTTGAATTGGTGCATATTCGTGAAAAAAAACACATTTTTTTCAGTACTTCTCCCTATTCTGGGACGGTAAGTTCTGGAAGAACGCTACATTTCTGATCCGTTATGACGTCTCAACATCGTCGAATCCCGGTATAACTTCCGCTCCGGGCCAATCAACGACGTCTTTGAGCGAATCGCATACTTTCTTGTTAACTATTCTCATTTCAACTACATTCGTGCTGAATACGTTATTGTAAAACGATTATATATGATATTCGAAATTGTGCATGATAAATACGAACAATTTTCAAAATACACCACATGATTCCGCTTTCGATTATTCGTATTTTATTTCCCAGAATGAACTATGTTAAATGCGCCCTGCCGAGGGTCTACCAAATACAGGAAAAGTTCAGGAGAACTCACGGCTTCCACTTATGATCAGTGAGAGTGTAATCAGAGTTGGGTACATTGTCCTCAAAAGCACCCGAGATTGAAATGAGCAGTGAAACGCGCGCTGATAAATGATAACAAAGAAAGTCTCTCACGTTCTCTTCTAGTTTTATAGCCGAGGATGATACAGATTAGCAGTCTCATTCTGATCTCTCTACAAGGAGTCATCCAAAAGATGAGAATAGTGAGCGCTCAATAAAATTCGAACTAATTAACGCATGAAATCAGTTATCGTTCTTGTTCATTGAAAGGACCGAGAAATGTTCTACCGATGCCATGCCAAAATGGAAAGCGTTCCCACATTGATACCACTGAGGTGCCCATTACATCATACTTTTTTGGTGATCGTCTCTGTTTATCGATATACAAAATACACCACATGATTCCTATGCTTTCAAACCTGCTCAAAGGAGTCAGGTCTGTGTAAAAGTGAGAGACGATTATGCCCGCTCCGACACTCCCAGCCCCTTTCTGTTTTGTAGGCCCTGAGTGTGGAACGATTCGCATCCGTGTGTTAGAATGGCAATGCTGACATCCATTGTCGTCCCTTTTTTTCTCCCCTTGTGCCTTTCCGGAAAACGGTCTGATATTCGGCGCATGTAAAACACTATTCACGTGAATCACGTTTGACCGAGATGTACCCCGTCAGCGTGACTTTCATGCACGTTTATGTGGGACTTTAGTATATAAATACGGAACACAAATGAGAAATCATATATTAAATTGTATTATCTATGCACCGGCAAAATCATCGAAACATCTATTTTCAGCATTTCTCCTCGTTGTTGAGGAGCAGCACGTTTTGGAAGAAAATATCGTCTGACTCACGTTTGACCGTGATCTATCCAGTCAGATTTGCTTTCACGCTCGTTAAAGTAGGGCTTATTCTTATCGGCTCGTAAAAACGCGACCGCCTGTCTAACAGAACAGGTGTGTGTGTGTTTGCAGGACGAAATAGAAATATTTTGCAACGTGAACATTGAAATATTGAAATATCTAATTTCAAGTGGCATCATAGTTGCGGTGATTCAAAAATATTTGCCGCTTGTCACTGGTTGTCCTCTCAGAGTAAATATGTGGCGCAGAGTATTTCTGGACAGTTCGTACGTACTGGCCAGAGAAATTTAAAAAAAACACGCGAGAGCATTTGCTCGAAAATGCTTCCATGGTTCTCGTACCGTAGTCGTTGCCACTGTGAATAGCTCCAACGACCAAACGGGAGCTGAAAAGGAGATACTAATAAAATCACCGAATGCGAGAACAAAAGCGATGAAGTCGCACTCTTCTCCAAACGTTACGTCAAAAAGACTCAGGAGTAACTCTTGCTAACATCACTAACACGAGTGGCTAACATTGCTCATATTCCTCACATCGTTTTGTGGGTGTGTTATAGTCGTTAAACCCGGGGCGAGACTGTCTTATTGGAATGCCGAATGTGCTTGCAGTATGAATAGCAGGGCGTCGTCTCGGCAGTGATAAGGATAGACCTATCTGACTCCAAAGAGACACGCCTGCAGTTCTCTTCATTCGTTTCTACTCTGAAACCAGCAATGAACGCACTGACTCTCGCCTTCTTTCTACTACTACAAATAGTCGGTGAGAATGATTGTTTTGGTTTTTATCGAAATAACAAGACATCGTTTTCAGAGTCGCGCGTTGAATTTGATCACTCTGCGTTGTACGACATGTACGATTTTAGAGGCAACCCCAAGGTAGGTATCAGTAATCGTAATCTTCCAGTGTCTAATCGATAAATGCTTGAATGGTTCCATAATTGAATTGTATAAGTAATCAATGTTTTCTTCTGCTTCTAATCGACAAATGCTTTTCTTAAAATACGAGATATATTCGTAGACGGAACTTGGTGGTTGCGAGACGGGTTGTCGCGTCTACCTCTCCTACCCCGACGATGACCCTGTCGTTGAGAGGACCATCGGACAAATGACTATCGAACTGGACGACGGAACGAATATAACGTGAGCTTTCTGCTAAATTGCGTGTTTTTTCGTACACAACGATACCAAAAGGAGAGACAGGCGAGCTCCCGATTATTTACACCGGAAACATTAGCGACCCTCTGGCATTTGCGTGCTGTATCGTTTTACGATTTCAAAGGAACTCACATTTGTAATGTTAATTTAGAAATATATTTATAAAATACTCTATCAGCTTTACCGAACTGCACTCGGCGCAACTGGACAACGGACAGAAAGGATTCTTCGCCATACCGGTACCACATGATTCCAAACCTACAGACCAGGGTTAGAGAGAGTATGAGAGAATATCTGATTCGATCGACAAGCAAAAACAAACCTATGCTGAAAAGTTGTGCCTAAGGTAAACTTTGACCGTAGAAACCGAAAATCAACATAAGAAGTGTCATAGATCAAACCCGGCTGAGATATGTTTCACTATACGTCGAAAAGTGAAATTTTCAACTTTGGTCAAACGCATCCAAACCACCTATGTAGCTATATATTTGGATAGCTCTCGATGAGAGGAACATTTTTCGTGTTGACAACTAATTTGTAACTCATGTGAGAAAAAAGTTATGATTTTTAGAATTCTCAAATTCCAAATATCCATATCTAGACTTTGCCCAGTGCACTTTTAACTATGTTCATTCGATTCTACGTGCAAAGTTACTCCCTGGTGATTGAAATAATCCTAATCCATCATGCCCACCTTGGTGAAAATAGTCACCAAACATGCGTCGCCGCACCAAACCGCGACGCGACACGCGTCGCGCGCCCTAATATCGTAAACAATTGTTCTAATTTCGACGTCAAATTTTGTTTTTCGATGCCTAAACACAATATTTATTAAAACTGACTCGGCCACGTGCACCAAAACCAATGATTTAGCAAAGCCCTAAAATTTTAATTTTAATTTTTTAAAACATATTAACGATTGAATTCGCTTCTGAAAGGCATATCCGAATCTCTAGAAATGTGTTCTCACACCGTGCAACTTGTTTTAACTATGTTCTCTCGAAAAATTTTGGTGAACTACTGCGTTGTATTTATTGTATCTGACATCAATAAACGAAAGTAGCAGAAAAATCTGAGATCGAACGTGATTCATGCTCAATATATGTTTTGCTGATGCCTGCATCACATATAAACATTCTTACAAAATTAAAATAATTTATAATGTCTATCGGTGCTGAAGTATAGATAGATTTTATGAAGAAAAAAAATAAAAGAAAATATTTTCGGAAAAAAATATTTTTGCTATCTAGGACTGAAACTTGTGCAAACAAGCATCTCAAATACATACAAATAATGTATGCATTCACATTGTATTCTAATACAGACACTTGTAGCGATTTATGGTATATTAAAAGTGTTACAGCTTTTCAATCGTGGTACACAAGTTCGAATACAGTAGTGAAATATAGAATCCAATCTATCATCCCTATCTTTCTCATCATCTGAATATTTTTGGAATTCATATTTTAGATGTATTTTCCTAATTTTCAGTCCAAAAATATAGCTGCAAATATTTTTCTGAGATATAGCTGCAAATATTTTTCTGAGATTTGTTTTCCAATAAAATCTATCTATCTCCATATCTGCACCGATAGACATTATAAATTATTTGAGTTTGTAAGAATGTTTATATGTGATGCAGGCATCAGCAAAACATGTATTGAGCATGAATCACGTTCGATCTCAGACTTTTCTGCTACTTTCGCTGATTGATGTCAGATACAATAAATACAACGCAGTAGTTCACCAAAATTTTTCGAGAGAACATAGTTAAAACAAGTTGCACGGTGTGAGAACACATTTCTAGAGATTCGGATATGCCTTTCAGAAGCGAATTCAATCGTTAATATGTTTTAAAAAATGAAAATGAAAATTTTAGGGCTTTGCTAAATCATTGGTTTTGGTGCACGTGGCCGAGTCAGTTTTAATAAATATTGTGTTTAGGCATCGAAAAACAAAATTTGACGTCGAAATTAGAACAATTGTTTACGATATTAGGGCGCGCGACGCGTGTCGCGTCGCGGTTTGGTGCGGCGACGCATGTTTGGTGACTATTTTCACCAAGGTGGGCATGATGGATTTGGATTATTTCAATCACCAGGGAGTAACTTTGCACGTAGAATCGAATGAACATAGTTAAAAGTGCACTGGGCAAAGTCTATGAGAATTCTAAAAATCATAACTTTTTTCTCACATGAGTTACAAATTAGTTGTCAACACGAAAAATGTTCCTCTCATCGAGAGCTATCCAAATATATAGCTACATAGGTGGTTTGGATTCGTTTGACCAAAGTTGAAAATTTCACTTTTCGACGTATAGTGAAACATATCTCAGCCGGGTTTGATCTATGACACTTCTTATGTTGATTTTCGGTTTCTACGGTCAAAGTTTACCTTTGGCACAACTTTTCAGCATAGGTTTGTATTTGCTTGTACGGCCACCCTTGGGAGAATCTCAATCGACTCAGACATTCTCTCGTATGCTAAAGTGAGAGAGTCCCTCTCGATTTCACACGCTCTCTCACTCCAAAGGCCTTTCTGTAAGGTTGACCGAGCCGTGGAATGATGTGGTACGGCACTGTTTAACTTGTCTTTTAAAAAATACAAATAGCGATGACTTTAGACAAAAACAGTCAAGAGCCGAAAAGAAAGCATCGCAATCATCACGCTTACTCTCGTAATTTACCTTTAGTTGCTCTAAAATACGCATTTGCTGATTGCACTGAATAAATTATTACTATATTTGAGCACTTGTTAGTTAGGAGAAAAACGCGTCCCATAATTTGAGCAAGATATCGAGATACGGCAAAGAGTATCGTCTTAATGGGACCATGACCATCTGTTCTACATGATTTCCACTGTCACATCGAAAATAGGGCTATCCACGTTGTGGCCCCTACCCATAAATGAGGATTGCGCAGGAGCTGACGGAGTCGTTTACCGTCGTCAACCACAACAACAACGACGCCGTGCGACCACTAGCGCTTCTCGTCGTGAAGAATGACGCACGTGAGCAAAAAAAGCATTTTCTTTGACAAAAAAGAAGTATACCGAAAAGCTAATTAACGAACATCCAATTAGCTCTCGCAAAGTGGTGTTGATTATGGCAACAAAATGTACTTTGAAAGATATATATTTTCATTGAATTTTTAATTTTAGTCTTCCTCGACGAGGTCGAAATCTACGAGGCCGCGGCGTTTCAACGAGCTGCTGCACCTGCGAGACGAATCACCCTGATCAACGTCTCTCCCTTTACGATCAACGCAGCGTTTGAGGGCGTGAGTCAAACATCACAAAGTAGAGTGCGAAATGTTTCTCTCGGTCTCTTCATTTTGCCCACTCTCTCATTCACCGGCCGGTAAAGGCAGAATGCAATGCACAAATAGATAAGACTATCATCACTCAGATGCCTACGATGCACATAGTCTGATCTTTGCTGATAAAAATGGCTCAAAGGCGTGTGCCGGTTTAGCCGAGATCTACTTCTTGTCCTAACAAAAGTGGTATTTGGGCAGCAATCAGCTTCAAAGGATCGATCAGAACCTTGAATAAAAAAAGCAAAAAAAAAGATTTCAATAGTCATTCATGTTCAGGAATACGCAGTGACAATCAAGACGAGCAACTTCGACATGCTCGCTAATGAAGATTGCGATTATGTTTATAAGACGTACGTTTCATGCACTCTTCAACAAAAGAAAGAGCCAATTGCTTTGCGATTGTGTGTGTCATCTTTCTCCCTGAATGGGGTGTTCCTCTTCTAGTCAGCACTGTCCGCATTACACATTTTAAATACTCAGTTTCAATTCAAGAACTTATTTGTTTATTTCTGATTCTCATTCTTTCGAGTATACTTTCGCCCAGCGGAACATTGTAATTTTTCGGACGACTGTTTCGAATTTGTTATACTCATTCTGTCTCCAGTGACAACTCCATTGGATCCAAGTTTTCCCTGCCTGTGAGCTCACCCGTAATTTCCTTGCTGATCGAAGCACCGGCAGCAACCAAACTCACAGCGCTCACCACGTCCCTTGAGTTTTGTGAGTTTTACTTTTCTTAATTCTAGAAAAGCAATTAATACTAGCAAAAAACATTTGCTTGAATTCAGTACGCGTTGGGTGCCACGTTATCTGAAGCCCGAACGGACGGCTCCACGATTTCACTAAAATTGAAAAAAATGCTTCATTTCAGCCTTCGATCGATCAATCGACGACTCATCTTACGTCGCGTCACCGGGATACATTGGATGCGCGAACAAGACGGTATTCGCATACACTCAGAGAAAAATTACTTCTCCATGCACGCGAGTTAGTAAATAAATTACTTACGCTCTCCTCATTTTCCATGCTCTCTACGCTAAAAAGTAAGTAATTCATTTGCTAACTCCCATGCTTTTTCTCTGAGTGTATCATTCAAGAAAAAAATATTCAAAAGCAACAATTTCTCGACAATAAAATCACCGAAAAGTACAATATTTGCTTTCTTCGTAGCGAAGTCAAGCTGAACGTTTTCTTCTCTGTATCTATATGCTTCAAAACGATATCGAGTTTCCACTATTTTATTTTACCAATTATTTTTTCAGTTCGTATTCCGAAACGAGAACTATAACATTATCGAGCTGGTCGATTACAACCAAACATTTGTCGTGCAGGGAGAAAGGTTCCGTGTTTTACGTAAAATTAAACAATAAACTTTTTTATTAAAAGCTCGCAACTGTCTAGTCTCCACTTGATACAAGGCAGTGTTCATTTTAGAGAGAAATAATAAATCTAAAATGAAATAAAATCAAACTGATTTAAATATATTTTAAGTTCCCGTCACGTGTCTTTCTCCGGCGTGATCAATGTCGATGATCGATCGACCGTCTGGCTGTACCAATCCGAAACCGACGACGCGCCCCTCGCGTGAGCAACGCTTTTGAGGCGTGAGACATACGCACGCTTCAGTGAATCGCAGAAAAATGTTCTTGACACAGATATTCTGAGACGGCGTAGGAACACTGGTATTTTTCTCAATTAGATCTAGATGTAGATGCAGATCTCGTCTCTCGCTGCAGTTTGGAAAAAATATTATTGAAAAATATTTTGAACTAACTGAGATATGACTCTTCAAAGGTGTACATCACAAAAATCAATAATATGTAAATTCCGAAAAATGATGTTCACAAAAAAATTTCTTCTATTTACTATCATCACGTCATTAAGTTACATCGAAATCGGTGACATAAATTTGTTTTTGCTGCAGAAGGCTCATTTTTCTCTCAGAATGTCTGTGTTGAGTACAATTCTATGAAAACAAATTGAATTTCAGAGTCACGGGTCTGCAAATCGACAACACGAGTTCGTGGGATTACGAATTGGAAACCGACGTTAGTTTGAGTCTTGTCCATCTAATCGAAATTTTTAAAATGTGTTCAAAGCCTGGCAAAAGTAAAACGTTCTAACAAATCACTGCAGAAAAGAGAGACGGAGAACAGGTTTCGTTTCTAGTGGGTAGCAAGCGTTTTTTTTCATTCATTTAACAATTTTACAGTACTTCTCCATCTACTGTGACGATTCGTGGTGGAAGAACGGAACTTTCCTGATTCGCTACGATATCACACCGATTTTCGAGGCACAAGAAGTAACCACACCGGAGCAAACAACCATTACCGTACCTACAACTACTACAACCACTACCGTACCTACAACTACTACAACCACTACCGTACCTACAACTACTACAACCACTACCGTACCTACAACTACTACAACCACTACCGTACCTACAACTACTACCGTACCCGAGGTTCCTCCGGCCAAGACCACTCCTTTGGCTGATTCATCGACCGCGGATCCTTCTACAGCAGATGCCAATGATGCGTCCACTGATACATTCACTTCGTCCACTGACATTTCCACAACATCTTTGACTTGCACTCATTCGATTGCATCAGCCTTATTTGTGGCAGTTGTTTTGTTGTTTTGAATAGGGTTCTCTTATTGGAACTGATTCCGGAGTTCCAAAAAGGAGAACAAAGGCGCTCTCTGTTTCCATTTCTTCCATTATCTCCCCGTTGTTCGGTGGTTGGAATTCCGCTGGTAATGGAATTCCATTAACAGAAAACCTCGTTTTCATGCCTCCACATTGATTTTTTCCACAATTTTTCATTGTTAAATTCTTTCGTCAGTGGAGCTGCTTGGTCAACTCGAAGATTGCGAGTATTTGAATATAATTTCTATATTTTTTCGGATAATAACGGTTTGAAAACTCCGCAAGCACGTTAGGAGCCCCTACGACTCTTTCTAAATGGTCTCACCATGGTGAACATTTTGTGGAGATCGTGAAAAAAACGAATGGTCAACACTAGGGACACTATGGGATATTTCGTTTTGGGGATGAAATTCACAGTATCCACTGAAGACTCAACATCATCAGAGATTTTGCATTTTGCCTTGTCTCTTAACCGCGCCACAGATCAATAAGTGTGCGCGTGCACAGGTAAGTTCTCTATCGCGATGGAAGGAGAATACATAATAGCACGCTTTGTTAATAGGATCGATGTTCGAAGGTGTAAAAGTGTGAGAGCTTTCATTCCCATCTCGAGTGTGGCTCAGTCGGTATAACGGTTGCTTTATAATCTGAGTGGCGCATGTTCAATTCCACCTGTTTGCAAATGTTTTTTTGCTGAAAAAAGAAAGTGTTCGTTTTTAGTGTAACCATTGAAATCATGATCTAACATACGAACACGAGTGACCATTCTCTTGAGGTCATTAGTGTTTTATATATGAGCTAGAAGAGTATGAATAAAATGAGAGATGACAACGATAAGATCGCCTTAGCCTATTCTCCTGTTCAAATGGTTTACTTTTTGTTGATAAACTAGTATCTTCATTATCACAGATCATGGTGAATTGTTGATTCCAAGAAAAACGGTCATTCATGCACAAAAAAGCCATTTCTGACGATCTCTTGTTGGAATTCCACTATCGGTCCATTTCCAATAGGCGACCGTTCTCTTAATGAAGGGTTATTGGAAATGAAGAGGAAACAAAGGCCGTTCCATTAGCGAATTTTTCCAATAAGAGAACTCTAGTTTTGAATGATCGGCCCAGAATTGTCTTTTGAATGAAGGTTCCCAAAAAATCTCTTTGCATGAAAGGCGATTCGATATAACAATTTGGCCAAATTCCCGATGTCGATTCTGTAAGTTTTTTAATGAGTAATCAAGAGCACTGATCTCTTGCGAACGCTGAAAGGACATGATTCCAAACCTACAGATCAGGGATAGAACGAGAGAGTGTGCAAAATTGAGAGAGTCCCTCTCGATTTCAGACGCTCTCTCACTCAAAAGGCCTTTCTGTAAGGTTGACCGGCCTGTGGAATGATGTGTGAATGGAGATGATAGACGCGGACGACAAGCGAAACTAACACATAGTTCATGCATTACGCAATCGAAACCGCAATGAATCTGTATCAACTCTGGTATTTCCGCTCCAATGGTCCCCCCTTCCCTTGATGTCACCCCATTGGGGGAATTTCCCCCCGACGGGGGACCATCATTTCCCCCCATTGGGAACCCGTCGGCACCTTTGATGTTTCCTCCAATGGGGTGACAGGCAGGGGACCATTGGGGCGGAAATACCAGAGAACAAAGCAATAACTTTCCTACAATTCGTCCTTACTATCCTTCATTTTGTGCACCCCTCCGACAGTTGAGAACCACATCATTCCACAGACCGGTCAACCTTACAGAAAGGGCTTTGGAGTGAGAGAGCGTGTAAAATCGAGAGGGACTCTCTCACTTTTGCACACTCTCTCGCTCTAACCCTGATCTGTAGGTTTGGAATCATGTGGAACGGGAAATTCACCGTGATCAACACGACTGCAGCGATGTTGTGTTCATTTATACTGTTGATCTTTGCTGATCCGTTAATTTTACACACACTTATTTTCGCATACTTCCTTGTTTAGGTGATGCCAAGATGATTTTTGATGACAAATAGTCGGCAGTGAAAGAGTGCTCCTGGTAGGGGTTATCTGTGACACTCCCGTGGGTCACTCTCCCCTCACCACACTGAACACTGCGCACAAGGGTCGCACCGTAGTGTACTCTACTGATTGCAGAGAGGTTCATAAGAAGAAGAAAAGGAATAACAAGATATTCACTCTTCGAACTCTACTTTTTTCCCTTTCCCGTTACTTTTCCTAATTTGTGAACAGTTTTCTCAATTTGGGCTGGGTTCATTGTTTCCTTAAATTCACTCAACAGCCGTGAACTTCATGTAGGAAATTGCTAAATCTCAACCTTTACGTACATAAATAGTGCGATAATGAGATGTTCTTGCTACTGGGTAAGAAAAAGACGAAGTTTTCAATCAAAGATTCAATATAAAAATCGTATCTAATCACTGTTGCGCGTTCACGGCCTTGTAAACAACGCAGAACGAAAGAAAGAGAAATCAAACGCAGAATAATCGAGAGAGAGAGAGAGAGCAAGAGAGAGAGCGAGAATGCGCGCACAACGCGAGAAGACAAACTACAATCTTACCAAGGTTCCACGCTGCGCATGCGATAAACATTCCGCCACTCTTGCGCATTTCAGATATTGTTAATCCCGAGTTTGCTATTACATGTAACCTACGGTCAATATTAAGTATTCATTTTGCCTATGTTTTCAACAGCGTATTCTTGCTTACATAATTAGAATGTCTCTCAGTGCGTCCGTTGATTTTCGCACCAATTTTCTCTGCTAATGTACCCACTATATTTACCCCGACAAACTCATGTTCAGTTATGGCTTATTCCTACGCAAATATTCTCGTCGCTGACATCGGCGATGGCGTCTTCAACGTCCAATTCAATCGACCGAAACAACTCAACGCAATCACCATGGACCTATGGAGGCAAGTATATACCTTGGACCACACATTGGAAGAAAATATGTACATTTTGATGGCATGTTTGATTAAACCTTTGCCTGAAATACATCGGTATTGTTTTTTCAATGGTATAGAAAAAAGCAATGCATCGTCGAATGTAGAGAACGCTCTCCCAGAATATTCATTTCACTCATTTCACTCATTTCAGAGAGATCGGTGAAGTCTTCACCAAGCTTGATACCGACGATAACTGTCGTGCGATCATTCTATCGGGAAGCGGACGCGCCTTTACTTCAGGCATCGATCTCAGAGGTACGCTTTATTGCAGACATGGCGTGTGTTATGTTCAAGATCAAGGGAGAATCATTTCAAATCTACATCAAGTGGTCAGTGCGAGAGAGTAAGCCAATATGAAAATTATCGTCTCGATTATAAACGCCAGTTTCTCTCAAAATTTCCTTTCTTATAATCAAGCAGTATATCTGGAATGCGGGCCGACACTTGAGCCTTTCAGATAATTGAGAATAAGATAAGATAAGATATTTATACCACACAAAGGGGAAATTGTGGGTGAATGGGGGCGAAAAGTGAAGGGAAGGTTCGGTTAGAATATTGTTGCAATTGTTTGGATAGAGGTGAAGATTGTTTTTTCATGTTAATTGAATTTATTTGAGGATTCAGCACAATGCTCTCTGCTGAGATCAACGCTGATCGCGACGCGGCGCGCAAGGGCAGAGCGGTAGGTCACTCATTCAATACGGGGTTACCGCAACATAGGATTACACCACTTCTCAGATGCTCCCTATAGTGCTGTAATTACCCAGACTCCATTTACCATAATTCCGGGAGTAAATTACGTGTCTCATGTCGTCAAATCATAAACGCCCTTATACAGACTATGTTTATCTTTACAATTTCTTTTTGCAATTTGAAAGTAGTCTTTGTTAATACGATAAAATGAATTGCAGCTTCTGAGGCTGGCCGAGAAAATGCAGGCGGCTTTCTCCTCAATCGAAAAGGTGGCAACATATTCTTAATTTAATTAAGAAAATTAGGAAATAGCATATTTTTGTTTTGAGATGGAACACATATGAAAATACAGATATGGTTTTCGGAGGATCGCAGCACAAGGTATGTCATCAAACAATCGATAATTTTCAGTGCTGCAAGCCTGTCGTCGCCGCTATACACGCTTACTGTCTCGGTACTGTGGCATACTGTAGAAAGGATATTGTGGAATATATGGATATTACATAAATAGTGTAGACGTGGCAATTGAGAACGTAAACGAGATAAATTTAATTTTTAAAATTAATAATACAATATTCCAGGCGTGGGAATCGACATCGCAACTGCCTGTGACATCCGGTACTGCACCAAGGACACCGAATACTCTGTTAAGGTACTATTGGATGTTTGTTTTTTTTTAATTCGTGGCAACATTTGCTTATATGAAACATACAGAAATTAGTATAAACTTTTACACATTTAGTATAAACTTTCCCATACTAAAATCGATTCACCTTCAAGTATACGCCAATTGCAGGAAGTGGCCGTTGGCCTCGCGACGGATGTTGGAACACTCAATCGACTGCCCAAGGTTCGTCAACTGTCTCAATTATATAGGAGAGATAATATATATATATATATATAATTTTCTCTATATATATAGAGTTCTTTTCAAAAATACCAAATTCACAGATTGTCGGTAACCACAGTTGGGTGCGCGAGGCGTGCCTGACCGGCCTTCATTTCCGTGGTGATGAGGCGCTCCAGTACGGTACGTCAACGATGTCACTGATAACCAACAGGGCTTTTTTTATGGATATGATAAGCTAACAAGGGAAGACCGCATACTCAAGGTGGCGGTTCAGAAAGACATATAGCGCGATCGATAGGTATTCCGAAACCATTTGGAAATCAACTTACCAAATCTGCTGTATGGCCGCGGGGCATGAGAAAAATCGAAATAACTATCGCGCAATTGGATATATCACACCATTGAAAACATGAAGGAACAACTGGCCGAGTAGTGTTGAGGTAAGAGGATTGTCTAGGGAGCGATGAGTCGATGGTTCTACCCCATCCTGCTCCAAAACGTTGTGCTGTTTTTTTATCGATGATTTTATTGCATTGCTATGACGAAACTTTTTATTGATAGAAAATTAACACATTTACACATTTTGGCTCCTCATTCGCATCTGGGGCGCTTCAACATGTGATCATTCGTGCATCCTGCGATCTCGCACTTGATATCAACTTGAGAGTTAGAGCAGAACTGCGTGGGAGCCAGGGAATGAAGGAGGGCGCTCATCAACTTATCCAGACTTGAAACATGGTATGCCAGAAAGGGAATATTATAGATGCGAATGAGGAGCCAAAATGTGTAAATGTGCTAATTTTCTATCAATAAAAAGTTTCGTCATAGCAATGCAATAAAATCATCGCTAAAAAACAGCAAAACGATTTGAAGCAAGATAAAACAGCAAAACGATTTGAAGCAAGGGCAGAACCATCGACTCATCGCTTCCTAGACAATCCTCTTACCTCAACACCACTCGGCCAGTTATTCCTTCACGTTTTCAATGGTGTGATATGCCCAATTGCGCGATAGTTATTTCGATTTTTCTCATGCCCCGCGGCCATTCAGCAGATTTGGTAAGTTGATTTCCAAATGGTTTCGGAATACCTATCGATCGCGCTATATGTCTTTCTGAACCGCCACCTTGAGTATGCGGTCTTCCCTGTAAGCTCAAAAATAAGCTCAAAAAACTCTTCTTATTTGGTACTTCATTTAATAAAAGGCACTGTCTATATATCATGTGAAATATCAAGATAACTCGACAATACCTGCACTCAGAATGTCTATGAAGCGGCCTAAACTCCGTATTTGCAGGCCTCGTTTCTCGCGTCTACGACAATTACGACCAAGTATTTGCTGCTGCAAAGGTATCTTTCCATTATTATTGTCTTTTGGCATTTTCTGCTTATGCACGAACCGCCTGGTAGGCTGTTCGCCACCTTGTTCTGCTATTCGCGCAGTAACCGTGGAAATTTGCGAGCGGAGCGGAACTTGTTTTCTTGTTTCTTGTATACTCCTTGCTACAGTGAGAAGTTTAACGAATATGCTTTAGATCTAACTCGGCTCGAAATTCGAGACTTTAGCCTCGAGTCAATTAAATTTTTAACTAATGAATTCTGCTGCAGGAAACCGCCACAGCCATAGCGACTTCCTCTCCGGTGGCCGTGCAGGGAACGAAGGTAGGAAAGATTTTTTACAATAAAAAATCTTTCCAACCAAATTTTTTTACCAAAATATTGCTAAAAAATTTTTTCTAGATCAACTGAGATTTGTATCTATTTTATTCTATTTTCTTTGACTTGCCTGTTTTCACGAACAGTACGACTCGGTAAGCGAAATCTTTAATTCAGATAGTGCTCAACTACGCTCGCGACCACTCTGTTGACGACTCGCTCAAGTTTGTGGTAAGTTTTTTTAAAAGTTTTTTCCCACCACATTTTAAACTTATTCAGCACTGACTTACCTAATTGCACTAGCGTCGAAACTCTGACGAGAAGAATAAATATATGAGAATTAATTAAATAAAATACAATAATTAATTAACAGTATTAATTTGCAGGCGATGTGGAACATGTCGCAGCTGCAGACGGACGACATCGCTGAGTCGGCAGTGGCAGTGATGACTAAAGGACCGAAACCGCTCTATGCCAAACTCTAAACGAATTGTCCCAAAATATTAGTAAAGGTGAAATAAATATAGACTCTTCTCAAAAAGTCGATGCATCGAACAATTCATGTTTACATCAAGCACAGTTGTGCTACATAATACGTACATAATACGTATACATAATACGGATGCCTAAGATATTATACAGGAGTACGGACAGCAATTTTTTTCATCGCAGGCAGTAGCAGTGATGACCAAGGGACCGAAATAACTCTACGCAAAACTTTGAATATTTATTTTTTATAATTTGTTTTTGTCAAATCAAATGGAATAATACATGAAATTGATAATAATTGTATCTACAAGATTGAAACAACAAATACGACCAGCTAATTAATTCACGGGATACACAACCTTGTTAGGCTCGGAGCGAGTCCAAGAATTATTTCATTTTTGTGCCGTCAGCGTATTCCTCTTTGTTCTTGATAATTTGCGGATGAGTTGAAGTAGAGTATCTCAAATGCGCACTCGCAAACCCGTTCCCAACGTGAGTTATGATTTTTTTAGTGTGGGAGTCTAGCTAAGAAACGGCGCGCTTTCGTCTAGAACTCGCGCATTAGCATAGATTTCATCCCCCGAATGGTGCAAATGGAAAGAAGCTGGAAGTGATGGGCAAGTTCAAGGCCAGAACAGAGTACGGTGGTGTCAAGGCGACTAGTGACATGTACGTCACTCGCAAGAACATCGACCTACTTGGCAAAAACTTCATCAAGCGGCTCAATCTGATCAAGATTCGAGAGCCAGTCCAGTCAAGCAAAGAGGTCACCACGCCTCAGATCAACATGGCATGGGCGATGAAAGAGTTCCCCAAAGTTACTGCCAGTGGATCCAACAGATCAAGAGTTGATCTGATGAGACCTACCATGAGATTGGATCAGGTAGACCAGAGAATGAAGGACCAGTTTGACAAGCGTCATGGTGCCAAGGACAGATGGTACTCTGTCGGAGATTGTGTCTACTACCGTTCGCAAGATGGACCCAATCGTTTCCAATGGTTGCCTGATGTGGTGACTGGAAAGAAGGGAAAGGTCATGTTCGAGATCGAGATCGAGAACAGTAAGCGGAAACAGAGAGCACATGCGAATCAGCTTCGCAAGAGAGAGGGAGGAGTGATTCTGAATGAGCAGAATAGAGACTCTCAGTTGCCCCTCGATGTGCTGCTCGATTCCTTCGAGTTGGTTGAGATCAATTGAAAGGAGATGCAAATGGATCTGAGAGATCACGGAGAGAATTCTATGAGTGAATTCGGTTTGAATACTGAGCAAGTGCTCGAGGATGAGACTGCAGCGTCGGACTACTCAACGGCCACATCGACGACTGCATCTGCCACGCCATCCCGTGATCCGAGCCCTGTGAAGACGCCGACACCGATCGTGCCGAGACTTCAACGAGAGCGCCGCCCGCCGCCACGCCTCGTCATCGATCCATCGAAGAAGACGTACAAGGAGACGAAGAAGTAATCCCGTCCCAATTTGCTATCTACGTTACCTCACCTCTTACCCCATTTCTGTTATTTAAGATCAGCAGCCCCAATCTTGAAGGGGAGGTGTTGTATAGAATACTATTATGCTAGTTACCGTAATCCAACTAGCATCCTGAAATATAATCAGTAATCGATTATCAGTGCATTACAGTAGTCAGAATCACTCTACTCAATTATCATAATATATGCGACGTGCCGCTCGCCCCCTTTGTCTGTCTACTATCAATTACCATGTGTATGTTAATGGCTCCCCCTCCCCTACGTGAGCCATTCATTTGCTAGTGAGTTCGCCCCAGAGTGTCCCCTCTCGTCCCCCCTGCGTCTTCTCTCCCTCATGGATAAACGCTATTAGTTATCCGTCCACGTCACTACTCGCACGGCACCTACCACACAGACGGGAATACACAACATTAATAAATAATTTGTATCATATTGACATTGTTTATTACTTGCCAAGCAACTTGTACACAAATTATCATCAGTAACAGGCGACAGCGGGAGTATCGTCATCCAATGAATTGAAATTGAGATACATTGATCCATCGCTTGTTTTGATCATCCACACTGAGTCCCCACCGATTAAAGGAGGATGAACACCACCGGTTCCCGCATGGAATTTTCTTAGCAACAGGTGTTTATACTGTAAGAAAAGGTTGAGGATAACAATCGCAAACTGAGTGCGCTGCTAAACACAGTGTGACTTTTGGCGATTCCACCTGTTCCTCCCCTTCCCTAATCCCTCGTTTGAATGCACTCTCTTCCCTCCCCCTTCCCTCTTCCCTGTGGGGGGACAAGGGAAGGGAGGGAAGAGGGTGCATGCAAACTCGAAAGAAGAGTAAAAGTTGACCGGGAGATATGCTTACTCGCGCACGTGAGGGAACACCCTTCTACCGTAATCGGTACTTGACCCTGATTGTCCCTTAGCTATTGTAGTTTCTTTGCGCGCGCGTATCTCGGTTCGGAGGAAAGATAGAGATCTCAAATTTTGGATTTCTATTATCGTGCACATGAGAAAGCGATTAATGCCAACAAATCGATATTCTATTTTTCGTGTTCCTCCTCCTTTAATGCGCAGTAGAGGGGGTAAATACCAATATACCCTGCATTAGAGCCCTGTAAAGAGCAATGTAATCAAAGCTGAAAATATGATCAAAGCTATGTCATCTACACAGAGCGCGAAGTCTCCAGCTTTCCTTACTCTGGAGTGTTCACATCTCCTAATAATGGGAGACTTGATGTCTCACTTTTGCGCGCTCTCTCCGCTGGAGACAACATCTCCAGAGTAAGGAAAGTTGGAGACTTCGCGCTCTGAGTATAGGCTGACGTTTGCGATTGCACAATTTATGTGTAAACGTTTTGGATAGCCCATGACCGGGTAGACTCTGAGCCGAGAGGCACGGTAGATCATTCGTCTCTCCAGCAAGTCGCGTCGAAAATTATTGTTCTATCGCTTTTATCGCAATGTCCTCATTTCAGAGAAAAGATGCGGCTTTGTTTTAATCAATGTGTCAGCAAATAAATCGTCGGCTTTGTGGATCAGCGAAATTATTTTCTTGACTCTACCCTTGCCTGGATTAAAGTTGTTGCTTATAAACGTGTCAGAAAAAAATTCACCTCCTTTGTCTTTAGCTCGATGAGAACTTTCGAATGGTGTGCTGAATTTCCTGGGGCTTATACGTAGAATTTAACGAAAATTTAAAATTTGTAGAAAATTTTACCAATTTGCGTTGAGATCAAAGGAAAAGTGGGTAGAACAGCAAAGAGGAGGGGCCTTTTCCCCACTGATCCAGTATTGACCGAAAATTATAAATTTATGGAATATTTTAGCGATTTGTAGCCAATTCAAAGAAAACAGAGTAGGATCTATGGGAGAGGGGCCAGTCCGAGTTGCTGTTCTACCCACCTTTCATCTCACAGCAAATTGGTAAATTTTTCCGTGAATTTTCATTTTTTAGACAATTCTACCTCTTAGTCCCCTCGAATTGGGGAGTTCAGCGTACCATTCGAAGGCTCTCATTGAGCTAAAGATAAGAAATTGAAAAAATTCTGACACGTGTATCAGGGAGGACTTCAATGAAGGCAAGGGTAGACTCAAGAAAATAAATTCGCTGATTTCACTCATAAACAGGGCCACTGAATACACATATTTGATAAGAACTGAGCCATTTTTTCTCTGAACTGAGGTAATTGCTATTTAATACGTTCCAACATCAATTTTCAACTTTCTAAAAAACCCTAATACATCCTAGTCTAGGACCCTCTAGTAAATCCGCTATTAATTTCCTTTTAAACTATAGAAACTACAAAGAGAAAGCAGTGTGCGCACTCACGTGCCCTTTCTGAGGAATCACTCATCATACTTTGGAAACGGAAACACCGGTTTCTTTCTACAAGGGTGAAAGAAAAGAACTACGTCCGCCTTCCGAAGTTACTATATATCAGAAAATGCTAACGTCTGTCTGTCTGTCTGTCTGTCTGTCAGTTTTTTTTCCTTCCGTCCGGTCACACTTTTTTCTCATTTTCCTTATATTTCGCTTCAAATTCGCTCTATCTTCTCAGAACCATTTGCATATGATAACTGACCAGAATTGCTCTAAAATTTTACAAAATTTAAATCACCAAATCCATGGCCAAGTGGTTAAAGGGCGCGACATTCAAATCCGACCGACGCAGGTTCGACCCCCGCCGCGGGCAAACCTTTTGCCGCATTTTTCGCAAGTGCCGCAAGTGCTCCTGGCACGTTTCTAAGTACCGTGAAACATGTTTTCACCTGTTTTGCCGAGTTTTAACCGCGTGACGGAAGTTTTCGTGTTTTCGCTATAAATCGCTTCAAACTCAATCAATCTTCTCAGATCCTTTTGCATATGATAACCGACCAGAATACCTTTCAAATTTTACAAAATATAATTAACCAAATCCATAGCCAAGTGGGTTACGAGCCAAACTTTGAATCCGAGACCCCCATGTTCGACCCCCGCCGCGGGCAAACCTTTTGCCGCATTTTTCGCGAGTGTCAGAAACCATTCTAACACGTTTTTGAGTTCCGTGAAACACGTTTTCACCTGTTTTGCCGAGTTTTAACTTGAAAAATCGAAAAATTCGAAAAGTTCCAAAATGATTCAGAAAGCGTAGGGGATCACAGGAAAAGCGTTTTGCGATGTCGGAAACGTGTCTAAACGTGTTCTAACGCGTTTTAACGTGAAAAATCGAAAATTTCGAAAAGTTCCAAAATGATTCAGAAAGCGTAGGGCATCACAGGAAAAGTGTTTTGCGATGTCGGAAACGTGTCTGAACGTGTTCTAACGCGTTTTAACGTGAAAAATCGAAAATTTCGAAAAGTTCCAAAATGATTCAGAAATCGTAGGGGATCACTACAAAAGTGTTTTGCGATTTCGGAAACGTGTTCTAACGCGTTTTATCGTGAAAAATCGAAAATTTCAAAAATCACAGGAAACATCTCTGAAAGTGTTCTAAAAGTTCTGAACGCACTGTATCCTGCGTTTCCGTTGTGAAAGGCTCGTGAGGCAGAGAGCGATCGAATAAAGTTGCCACGGAGCCACGAAGTGGCGTAGTGGCAATTTTTTTTTCGATCGCTCTCTGCCTCACGAGCCTTTTCCACCGGAATAAGCCAGTACTCTTAGTAGCGATTAACATTCCCCAGCATACTGCGAGCTTTAATGTAGCCGGCTTCCGAGCTCCCCCTGGACCGAACCTGGAGCCGGCTACAGGGCGCCCCCTGGACCATACCTGGAGCCGGCTACAGGGCGCCCCTTGGACCGTACCTGGAGCCACCTATCGAGCTCCCCCTAGACCGAACCCGCACCCAGAACTATGCATAGAGCGTAGTGTATGCATAGAGCGTAGTGCATTTAACCTCAATACAACCCCGCTAGTTTAATATTCTGTATGATTAGAGGCCATAGTTTCAAATCCCAAATTAGACGTAGTTGTTTACCTAGTTATTACGTAGTTGTTACGTAATTGTCGTAGTTAAATAAGTAGCGGATTTACTAGCGGGTCCTAGTCCCTCAAGACCGCATTGCCCGGATGTAATTGATAAACGTTGAAATGGGGCGCCAAATTTATGTGCATAGGATCATGCTGCGCACGTAGTATTTTACGGAAAACTATTTCTCTAAATTCGCACAACTTTCCGAAAATGTAGCAAAAAGTAAGACGATGGCGAGGAGTTGAACCCGCGGGGCAAAATTGATAGCACTGGCGCGCTACCGCCTGAGCCATTGGGCCACACTCTCGTAGGTCACTGCTAGAGGTATGCAAATGAGTGGGTTGGCTTGTGTCTTACAATTTCCGGGTTAATATTCCTTAGGAATGGATTAGGGTTTTTTTTAGAAAGTTGTTTTGGGTTGATAATTAAGTCCCTTTTCCATATTTGAACAAAATTTTCGGTTCTCTTTCCGTGAGGTTGTGCAGACCCCTTGTCAGAGGTCACCAAGGGCGATCAAAAACGTGTGAAAAATTGTTATTGAAAAAATTGATATGGAAGGAGATTAGCGATTTTCCTGTGAAACGCGTGCACTTTGTATAAATTCTATGGGCATGGTTAACCAATGCAAATATGCAGTGGGAAATTTCTGACCCAATTTAAATTCCCTTTGTTTTGTACCCGCCGCGAAGTGTATATATGTATTATACATTGAGCCCGAATATACTCACTATTGAGCATACGATATGCTGAGGCGTGACACCGAGAAACAATATACTCAGTTTTGAGGATATTCATATGGGGCTCATGCTAATGCGGTGAGCTGGCCTGAGCGAGAGAGCACCGGCAAAACCGATGTTGAAGTGCGGGGCCTCCATTCACCCACCTACCTTCCTAATGTGGTGTTAGTTTTCGGAAAAAGGGAATGGAAAAGGCTAAGATTTGAATTCCCGCAATTTCTTATCTCAGTTCTCCGTGGAGCAATCGACTTAAATCTTCGTTTATAGGTGTAAAAGGACCGAAAAATGTTATATTCGAAGTTTTGAGTCGATTGCTCCACGGAGAACTGAGATAAGAAATTGCGGGAATTCAAATCTTAGCCTTTTTCCATTTCCTTTTTCCGAAAACTAACACCACATAACTCGCTAACCACTATGCTTAGAGACCACTCAGAAGGCATCAGACGCCTCACGACGCTCCCTCTGCCGCATAACCGCCTCGAATATTCTCAAAATTGAGCATTTTCAGGCGATACATATATTTTTTTCTTAAGCTACTCAGCGAGTACATTTTTTTTCAAGCAACTTCACGTTCTGTGCGGGCACACAGGATACTATTCCTGTTGCATTCGAAGTCTCGCGCGACCTAATAGAAGCCATTATATTTCTACCAAATAACTGTGACTTCTCTGTGAATTGTAATTTCTAGAAGTGTGTTTCGTGAAACTCACACTATACACGATAACGGAATCGGGGCGACTACATTTCACTTCGGTGGTCGTGAACGTTACATCGTAGCACTTCCTTGCTGCAGGATCCTTGAAAGCCGAGAAGTTATGTAAATCGTTTTGTATAATTGAAAGATATAGTATTCTAGATTGAACTGCGTCGGAGAATGACCAAGACTCATTTCTATTTCTGAAAAATAGGAATATAAAAAGCTGGCTGATCATTGTGGAATGTAATGCAAGGTTGAAAAGCGGATATAAAGAAATTTCGATGTTTTTCTCATTTTTCATCATGAAGACGTCATGGGAATAATATTTTCCGGACGATTTTGATTACCCTCGTGGATAGCTGCAAATATTGCATAAACATCCAGTGCATTTAGAATTACGAATGAGCTACCTCGTCATAAACTGTGCCAAGCAAAAATAAGCGGAGAGTCTTGAGTCTAATCATACACAGCCTTTTCTTTATTCATCTTATGGTGGCCTAATAGGAAAAAAACAATACGACCATTACGAACTTGACTGTTTACTGCAGTATATTCGTCTAGGTTCCACTTGTCCAGAGGGGTACATGTCGCAATTACTGAAAAATACTGTTGACTTTAATTCACATGTTCCGGATGCAGAAGCACGAAAGTTATTTTTAAAATCTTTCTTAAAGGTAATAATTTTCATTGATGGTCAATGGGAATCGGTTATAAAATGAGAACCCTGAATAACGCGAGTCTCAATATTTAAAGGTGGTGTCCCACGAACTTTTAGTCAACTGAGTTCTTACTGTCGGGTTATGGTAATCGGTTTCCAGATAAGAGCCCCGCAAACCGCATGTTCAGCCGATAAGTTTGAACAAAGTTATTCGCGTTTGGCTCTGTGCCAAACTGACCCTGAATGAAGGAATTCAAAAATGATAGGGAGGGATAAGGGTGGACGAGGAGAAAACGACCGTGTCATTGAAACATATGAGATGAGGAATGATGGAGCAGGAGATTCGTGATACTCCTTCTTTAAATGAAGATATTATGTGAAAAAACTGACAAAAAATAAGAATTCTTACAGTATCTTATACTTACACCGAAGGAGTATACCGAGGGAGTGGGAATGAGGAGGAGAGAAAATCAAAGAGGTAAGGAGATGAGGAGGGAGCGAGAGCACACTTTGCATTTCTATTTCACCAATGCCTGATAGCAGAAATGAATACTTCGGCGATGGGAAAAATATGGGGCGAATCAATTCATGGTAAGCCTTCTTTACAAATAAATATAAGGTGCGGCACATGTGTAACTGAGTTGTCCTATTCGCTGAATTTATAAACCTCGATAGTCTTGGACGTCAATGGCGAGAGCGACAGCCTTCGTTAAATCCTTTTCCAACCTTGCTTGCTCTTCTACCTCGCGCTGATCGCGATAGTCGCTAAAGTAGTTCGACCGATGGCTACTCCGTGCTGAGTTGATTGACACTCGATCAGATAAGGTTTCCCGCGGAGGGACTACCGGTGATGGAGATCGACGATGGTCTTCAACTACATTCATGGAATTCTGCTGCGAAAAGACTTCGAGATGTGGCTGATCCAGCACTACTTGCGGCGCAAGCCTTCGATTCTCATTCTCGGCATCAATGGACATTACATCCGGCACAACTGTAGGTGCGGGAAAGTCAGGAACTTGTAATGACTCCGAAGTTCGTCTTTGAACAGGAGTGATCGAGAACCGATGAGCAAACGCGCCTCGTTGTTTCGGTGGATGCTCGAGCGCTGCTGGTGATACGGATCGTCGGTGTTGATGGACATCATTACTCCGCGGCGATAGCTCTCCCATTTCCCCATCCAGTGCATGATCCAGTGCTGCTATAGATTCCGATACTTGGTAGTCTTCATCCGCACTGACGCTCGCTGCCTCGCTGGAGGTCGTGGAGCTTGCAGACGCCGTGTGAGCACCAGGCGAGCAGCTCCGCGCCGCTCTCTGCTCCCGCTGGTGATCGACAATGCTCGCAGATTGGCTAGGTGGATCGAATGCGCTCTGCTGAAGGACGTCGACCGCTACAGCGTAGACTATAGGCGGAGCTGCTGCTGCTGCAGCACGCGGCGACCCTCTCGACCTGCGTGATCTTGATCCTGATCGCGAGCGCGACCGTGATCTAGATCGGCTGCGCGATCGGGAGCGGCGTCCGCGAGAGCGGGACCGCTCTCGGCTGCGGTCGCGCGGCCTGTCTTGTCGCTGAGGCTGCTGCTGCAGCTCTACCGCTGCATCAGCAGCTGCCTGCAGCAGGATGGCCTCGGTGAAGCGCTTTTCGAGCATGTCCACACTTAGCTTGAGCTCTGGCCTGGGAGCGGGCGGCGCGTCGTCTTCCGAGGACAGCTCCTCGATGGTGGAGGGATGGTTGAGGTGGAAGGTGGTAGTGGGCCGGCGGTGCACGGAGGGCACCTGATAGCCATCTTCGGATACTTCCTCGACGTGGAAGGGGCTGATGCTGTTGATGTTGTAGCTGGGGCTATCGCCGAGGATCGAGCGACTGCGGGGCACGGCGTAGCCGTCTCCTGAGAGCCTGTAAAGATATCATAGGGCTTTTGGCTTAAAGTTCTTGCAAATAAACAGGTCCAATTCATCCAATTGTCAACCCCAAGCTGGGGAATTTTCCTGTTTTCACGATTTTCCCACTCACTCTTGGTTGTGGTGCACGGTTACTTCATGGATGACAGCCATCGATCCAGCTCGAATAGGCGTGAAGGAACCGCGTTCGCGAGGAGCGACGCTGTCCTCAAAATGGTAAATTATAGCCACTAAACGATGAAGCATCCGAAATGAATATCTCGGGGGAACTGTACTCTTCTCATTTCATTATACTAGCTTGACATAAATCTCACTGTAAACATGCAAGCAAGGGCTCCCGGTTAAGGCCGGGAAGCCTTGCTTACAGTGAGATGTGCATGTCATGCTCTAGGTAGCCTTGGGATGTTTAAGTGAAATGTAGTTTGCATGTAGCACTAAAGAGCGACTGAGCTCACCCGTGGCACGCTTTGCTGTATCTCGACGACTTCATCCAATCCGTGCGCCGAATGTGACTGCCGGTTTAGTCGAGCGTTACGGAAGATGATCTCCTCGGGCACCTGAATGCAAGGCGTTTGCTTTTGACTAACATTTTTGTATCGATAATTGACATTTTATATATTTTCAGGGTCAAATTCTGAGAGTTATTACAAACTTTTGTTTGAATTGAATTTGGTCAAATTATATTGTATTAAATTACGCCCGTCACGGGACACATCATTCCACAGGCCGGTCAACCTTCCAGAAAGGCCTTTGGAGTGAGAGAGCGTGTGAAATCGAGAGGGACTCTCTCACTTTTGTACACTCTCTCGCTCTAACCCTGGTCTATAAGTTTGGAATCATGTGGGAAACCCACGCTCTGGTCGTGCTCTGAGCCTATGTGGTAGTAGTGCTGCTCCCTGTCCAGCTGTAGGTAGTAGTAGTGGTTTTCGATCTGCAAATAGCAATGTGGAAATTATGTTTTCGCAATATTGGTAATTTAATTACTAACGCCGAATAACAAGTGATGAAGTCATGATGCGAGAAAGTATAACACAGTCGAAAGAAGTGGTTCTCTAATGCTGCTCAAATTTCATGGGTGCAAGGTGGAAAACAGTTTTATGCACCCTTTCATAATTTTTTTTCCTAGTGAAGCTACAACTTCTAAACTTGATACAGTGATTGCATTCCTCGTTTGGAACATTTTCGTTTTCGATTGGAGAGATTTCGTTCAGTTTGAGCTGAGTTACACGAGTTGTCCACCCTCGGAGTGTTTAATTCCACGCATGAAATTAGCGCTGCATAAAAAAAGGTTACCTTGTCGAGTGCTTGGGCAACATCCGTCCGCAGTTGAGTGAAATTCGGTCGCTGCGCGGGTCGCATGCACCAGCATTCCATCATAATACCGTAGCTGCAAATTATATTTTTGAAATCGCGCGCGTTAAGGGACCATTCACATCGGATAACAGCGACTTTATAGCTTTGTAGCCTTTGGAAGGGTGACTACGAACACTCACAGAGAATCGGGGCAGTTGTCGGGACGAGCCATGCGCTCGCCCGCTTCCAACCGCGGAAGAATCTGCAAATGTGTGTACGATGCGGGAGCTCGAAAACGCTTTGACGCAACTCAAGTCAGAGCGCGAAGTCTCCAGCTTTCCTTACTCAGGAGTGTTCACATCTCCTAATAATGGGAGACTTAACGTCCCAATTTCTCAATTTCACATGCACTCTAAGCAGGAGACAACATCTCCTGAGTAAGGAAAGTTGGAGACTTCGCGCTCTGTGTTCGCTACGTTTTTTTTTGATTCCTTATAACGGACTAAGATATACACAGAGAATGAATATACTAAGATGAGACACCGAGTATATGATATACTCAATATTGAGTGTATTCGCGCGTCGAGAGAGCTTGCGAAAACGAGAGAATATACTCAATATTGAGTATATCATATACTCGGTGTCATATCTCAGTATAGAATATACTCAATAGTAAGTATATTCATTCTGTGTGTAAGTGTGATCACCTCAGCTAGCGACCAGTTGGCGTAGGGCGAACCTCCGAGAGTGACGATCTCGAAGAGCAGCACACCGTAGGACCACCTGAACTTCATTTCTCTTAGCAAGGTATGCCGAACTAGATTTACAATGAGATGTTTCGAGTAAGTTGGTCTGATCAAATCAAATCAAATCATTTATTCAAGCCTCAGGTCGTGAGCCTGTTGAATGATGCTTCTGTTCCACAAATCGGGGTATTTTCTGCACGTATTAGCCCATCTGGATCCCATTCGGTTTACTATTTCATCTCGCCATCTCATCTTCGGCCTTCCGACAAGCCGCTCTCGGTCGATTGGTGTCCAATTAACAGTTCTCACCGCCCATCTATCATCATTAAGTACAGCAAGTCTTCTAGCCCTTCTAGTTGGTCTGATAGTGTTCTTAAATTTGTTTTAAATTTGATATTCTCAAATAGAAATAGACATTTTAATTAAAGGTTCATAAAGGGACACTGACACATCGCTGACAGTCGACATTTCGTAGTCACGGAGAGCCTCTGGCGACATCCATTTCAGAGGCAGACGACCGCCCTGAAAATCAATCGACACTCAGAGAAAAATTACTTCGTCGCATGCATAAAGTAATTAATTACTTTTGTGGAAATACGCGAGAACAGCAATCGAAGTAATTGATTACTTCAAACACAGTTTTAGCCCATTTCCACAGAAGTAATTAATTACTTCATGCATGTGACGAAGTATTTTTTTTCTGAGTGGAGACGTCAACCTATCGTTCGATCGTCACATATCCATTGACTTTGCTAAGAAATGTATTGTTTTTGCACATCGGGAGAACCGAATGAATTTCAGTTCAAAATTGGAATGTATCTGTTCGAGCATCAAACTGACCCTGGTCAGATACAAATCCTGATTCTCCTCCAGCTTCCTGCACAGCCCGAAATCGCCAATCTTCATGCAGTCGTTGTGATCCACTAGAATGTTCCTCGCGGCGATATCGCGGTGCACGTAGCCCCGTTTCGAGAGGTACTCCTGCGAAGATAGTCGTTAGTTACCGTATTAAGGAGAAACCGAGTCGAACAACTACTGAATCTCTATTGATGTGGACCGGCTTAACAATAGTAAAAGAAGAAATAATGATCGCAAAGGAACGAGTGGCCACTATTCTGAACATTCCACCGTAAAATACCGTAACCCATGCTACCGTAACCCGGAAATACGAAATTGACAATACAGAACCCTGTTATGTTGCATGAGGTAGACCTAAACAGATTTTTAATAAATCGAGCGCTCACCAAACCGTAGGCGATCTGGACAGCGAACAGGAACTGCTGCTTCTCGGTGATAATCTGAGTGTAGTCGAGCACAGAGAAATCCCTCAGCTCCAGCATGTAATTGCGACTGCAAATGTTTCCCTCCCTTAAAAATGCTCAGAGAAGAGTGTTAACTCTTTAGTATTTCATATAGTGATCGTATGTATGGAGTGGTACAGTAATTTGCTAAAGAAAAGAAAATGAATTTTCAGGAAGAGTTGGCATTTTATGCTGGGGATCGAAATATCCGTATCATCAACCGCTAGACTTTGTGAACTACCACCCGCATAAGAGGGACATGTATCGATTTTCTGAAGAAAGAGCTCGCGGAGAATGAGGAGTGCGGTTATGCTATTTTCCTCGTACGCGGGTACCTTGCCAAGTCTACTCATTAGGGATGCCAGTTCGGTAGAGTGTGAATTGTGAGACCACGGTCTCTTCATTTCGCACACTCTCCCACCTACCGACCTGTCGAGAGAGTCCGTGAAATGAAGAGAGCGTGGTCTCACATTTCGCACTCTAAAGTTTGGTATTCGTATTACGGCTCTTTGGTCGAGAGATCTGTATTACGGCTGATAAGGAGAAGAGAGTCAGAGAAAAAGAGACTGCGAGAGGGTACGACTAATACCGAACCGGCATCCCTACTACTCACCATTTCTTCATGTGTCCGAGTAGATCACCCTTGCAGCAGTATTCGATGACGAGCATAGGAGGAGAGGATTCGGTGACGCACGCCAGCATGTTTACTGAAACAAAATATTCTCTCTGTTATTCTCTTCTCTTAACTAAACTTCTCTATGTTCGTCTCTTCTTCTCTTCTTCTCTTCTCTAACTTCTTCTCTTAACTTCTCTATGTTCGAATCGTTCGACATCCACATTTTATAGAACTTTTCATTTCAGCCTCAGCATGAACCAACGGCAATAGCCCCAACAAAGATTCACTTTGTAAGTTTGTTATCATTTAAAAACAATATAATTTGTGGGCCTTTTCCATGCCCTTGCTCACCTAATCGCTCGTGGTATCCAAGGTTCTTCATAAGCGCGATCTCTTCGCGGAACGCGAGGTCGGCAGTGCGATCGGCTGTCTCTAAATGCCAATAATTTATATATTTTAAAAATGAGTAAACACTGTTTAGCCAACAGTCATATCCCTCCAGAAGGTTGAGCTCATTAGTTACGTCCTCATAATCAGGAGTGTTAGTATCAGTAGTGGATAGTAGTATTGACCACTCGGAGTCAATCTGTTCGGAGACAATGGAAGATTAACAGCGAAACAAAGAACAGTTCCGAAACTGAGCCGAAAGGCCTTGCTATTTTCATTTTCGACTTTTCGAGTGATCATCTCTAGTGGTTTTTTTTCAAATAACAAAAATTCCATTCATTTTTTTTTCAAATAACAAAAATTAGCACACAATTTGCGCCTGACGGGGGGGGGTGACAAAACGGCAACGATCAAAACGACAACGAGGCTTAAAACTGCTCTAAACATACGCTCAACCAAAGTGCTATCATGATCAGAATCGCGAGGGCTTTCAAACCCACAGATTAGCTAATTAGCCAATTAAAATTTCGTTAATTTGTCGAAAATTCAAAATGATCAGAAAAATCCAGAACATATGCAGGTTAGCAAACAACCAACAGGGGGAAAAGTTCAAACAGATTCGTCAAGTTTGAGCAAAGTTATAAGCCGTTGCCGTTTTGTCACCCCCCCCCCCCCCTGAAAGACAGACCGTGCAGCATTTTGACGGCGACGCTGCCCTCGCTCTTCTTGAGTGCTGCCACAAGGATCACGGACTCGCCCGCTTTCTCAGGCAGTTTATCCGCCGAGACGTTGCCTAAATTATATTTTAGTTTTTGGCTTTCGAAAATTATAATAATTTACTTTGTTGTTCTTCTATATGTTTACTGGGCATAATGATATATTTAAAAGCAAATTATTATTATTATTATTATTATTTATTATATTATTATTATTATATGCTTAAATTAAATTCAGACGCTTAAATTCAGAATACTACTAATAGTAATTGATATACGCCCGCGGTGCAATGGTGTTTGCTATTTGACAACAAATAAGGGGATAATATGGGGCAGGGCGGGGGAATTTTTCTCCAAATTTCACTTGAGATGACGGAGGTCTTTGACGACGGGCGACATTTGGAGAGCGCCCTATAGTTAAACCCGGTTTAAAAATGTTTAATTTTGTTGTTCTAGAATACTGGACTAGAGGAATCATTCAATCGGGGACAGAGGTGGTCCCCAGATGATGCCTCCTGAAGACCCATTGATGTCAGAATAAAAATCTAATGTATACTGGCAATACTTATAAAGAAATAAAATATCTGCCAACCTAAATAGACAGTTCCGAATTCGCCAGTGCCGAGCTTCTCGTTCCACTCGACGGCCACGAACTTGCGCTCTATCTCCCACCCGTCTTTTCTGCGATTATTATTTTTTCAAAATTGTTTTCGAATGTGTTTTGGTCGAAATACACTTTCACTATGCAAATGGAAATCCTTTTTTGATGGCAGAAGTTTCCCGCTACTAACAATTAAAAAAAAATTTTTAAAGTTAAAACTTGCTTGATGTTCGCTTCCCGCTCCTTCTCCTCTTCTTCGTACTTTTTGGTTTTCTGTAATCGTGACAATTAGAGTACGAAATGTGAGGCTATGGCATCTTCTTTTCGTATGATCCAATATCCACCGGGCGGTTAAGAGAGTGCGCGGATTCAAGGTTTCGCATTTCGCACTTTACACAGAGCGGGAAGTCTCCAACTTTCCTTACTCTGAAGACATTGTCTCCAGCTGAGAGAGCATGCAAAATCGAGAGATCACCTCTCACTATCTCAAGCCCGCTCTCCCCATTTTGCATGCTCTCTCAGCTGGAGGCAATGTCTGCAGAGTAAGGAAAGTTGGAGACTTCCCGCTCTGAGTACTAAGAATCAAAAATAGTAGGTTTAAAATCGGAAACAATTATAGAAATTCGTACAGCCATTAAAGTCCTGATCATCTCGTTCACTCGATGTCGCTTCGCCCTGAAAATCGAACAAATGCTACGCAGCCTCGACCATTTTCAAATTGTCGCACTTTTTTCTTCGATATCTAGAACAGATCATAACGTTGATCTTTTTTTGTACGCATATTGATTAGAACTATTGAGCGCACATAATTAAGAAAAGTTTTTTTCTTCTATTTTTATATAAAAAAATATCTCCAAACCTTTGCTTCCAGCAGCAGAACAGAATAAATCCAATGAGACCAATGGCTACGATAGCGGGAATGAGAATGCTCGTGACCCAGTTGTTGCTGTAAAGTGAAGTAAAATGGTAAAGTTACTATCGAAATCAAGATGACGATTTTATGTTGCTGTAAATACTTAATTAGTAAAACTCTACAATCTTTAAACATTTAGTCAGAGAAAGAGTCAGAGTCAATCCTTATAAGGCAGTAAATACTGTGCAGTAAGTGTGTCTAAATTCTATTGTGATCTGAAATCTACACGTCCGGTTGTATCAGAAAAGCCTCTTGTGAATCATATTATGCATTATCATCATCATATTTCTCGAGCAACGTTGCAGCTTAGTGGAAGGGACTGTTTGACCGCCTATTGTAATTGTAGAGAATGAAGGCGTTTCAACAGAATTCGCCATAATGAGTTTCCCGCTGTTTCTTATTTAGACGCTGAGATATCTAATTGTTATATAAAGGTTAAGTCCTCCCAGCTGCGATAGGTCAATCGAAATTCGGCTACGCGCTCTCGCGAAAGAGAATGATGAATAGTGCTCCACGCGGCAAAGGCAGATAATAATGAATCTTCCAAGTATCAAATTATCAAAAAATCTTACTCATTGCCACTATCGTCGTCCGCGCCACCGTCGGCATCCGCCGCTGCCATGAATCTTGAAAGAAATATACTATTTTCAACTCAAGAAAACGTGATGCAGTAATGCAAATGATACTAATAATCAACTAACGTTATGGTGTATTTTCATCTCGTTTCAGACACGGTCAATAAGGCAACTGCTGCAAGTGTTTTAACTAGTTTTTTTTCGAACGTTGTCTTATTATATGACTCACAATGTCGGCATCGCACAGACAACGATTGTCGGAGGGCCTCTCTCTTCCTCCCATTCCTCCCAGTTCCCATTGTCATCCAACACAAATCGACTGTGCATGTGCCGACTACAGTTTACTCGATCGACTGAAATGCTGTTGTGCAATGGAATATACAAATTATTGAGAATATCTCACTAAAAATAAGGCGAACTGTGTCATTTATCTATGATAGGCAACACAGTTGAACTCGTCAGATGCATGGTTCGCAATTTGGCCACCCGTGTCTGATGCTTTAAATATGCAACGCGAGAGTTGGAGGAAGGGAAAGGGGTACCATACCATTGTTATTTGCGAATTTGACTGCGGAAGGATCGAATGAACTGCCGTCCGTCCACTGCCAGACGTCTGAAAACACTCGACCATCTTTCGAATCGCGCAAACTCGTATACCCAGCACCTCTCAAATCAGTGCTTGCCCCATGTATTAAAAGTTCACGAGCACTCGTCCAAAATAATAAAACGTCCCGCGGCTAAACATACATTCCGCTGGCGAGAGAACATGGCAAAACAAGAGACACGCCGAGGTATAGAAAGAGAGTACACACACCAGTCATAAACGTATCATTTTAAAATTGTAATATTTTACCGTTGACACGCTCTCTTCACAAATCATGTATTACATTTATGATGATACGATCAAACAAAATGTCGAACTGGGACTTCCTGTGTTTACCGAGACGAGAGAGCACGCAAAAGCGAGAGGGTCGCCAATGTCCCTGTAGGGTAAACAACGGAAGTTCGTTATTCGGCTTTTTGGTATGATCGTATCATTTTATAAATGTAATACTCACTGTCTCTGCCGCACTCCAAGCCGAGATAGAAAGCAGCGCGGCGATGTTCGGTTGTATCACGAAACGAGAGCAGACTTGAGTGCTCCTGTAATTACTCTGGTTTAGTTACTCGTGTTTGAACAAATTTCATATCATTGATGACCGGTCAGTACACTTCATCCCTCCTTCAGCAAATCAAGCAGACCTTCTCCTACTTCAAAATTTGAATATGTTTCACAGATATAGCAAACCAACGCAATACTCTGTTTGACGATGTTTTCTTTGATGTTTATAAAAAATATCACCACCAAGATTTCGTTTGGTGATGCAGCGGGCAAAACTATATTTAATATTGCATATTCAACAGTTTCTTTATTTTATTTGATTTGAAATGTAATAAACACTTGCATTAGCCCCAGCGATACTGGGCAGGTCGGCGCCACGTTGACGGCAATAATCGCGCTGGCCCTCGAACGAAGAGCTGAAAGATAGAAAAGGTAATAATAGGAAATAAGCAGTGATTTCACTAATACTCGAGAGAAATTAGAAGAATCGTTTCGTTATTTTCCAGAAAGAAAGTTCACGCAAGATATCATAGATGCTACAAGTAAAAAACATGTGAAATGAGCGTGCAACATGGCACTCGTTTAGGAATAATCAACATCATCACTAGACTTTGAAAGGTAACTATACAACTACCCGCATAAGAGGGAAATTACACCCCCACCCTCTTCATTCTCCGCACTCTCTCTTCAAAAAAGCGGTCAATTTCCCTCTTATGCGGGTAGTTGTTTAGTTACGTTTCAAAGTCTAATCATCACCTACCCAGAAGCATTCGCTATCGAATAGCATCGAGCTCCATTGTCGGAAGCATGGAACGACGGCGGACAATATCGATTAGCATCTGAACGATCAAAGCAATCGATAATTAGTTCACGATAAAGTGTGTGTACCTGAGGAAATGGTATATGGAAAGATCAGTGTCAGAAGCAGGAGGTATATCATTAAGTTGCCGTGACAGCTTTTCTCGCCCGCTTTCGGCGTGGATCCTTATCGCCACCATCCTCTCTTCTTTCCTCTCTCTTCTTCTTCACTTTCGACTCGCGGCTTATCAGCGATTCTCTCCCTCCGTTGCTCGCTCTTACGCCTTTGATACTGCCTCCTGCGCTGGTTCCTTTGGTGTCTTAGGAGGCACTGCGTCATCACACTTGTTCGTGTGATTTCGCTTGGCAGGAATGAAAGATCAGTGTTTGTACAATGTAATTCAACGAATGCTTTTGCAAATTTGGGCCGGAAGTGAAAGTTTTTATGCATGAATGATGAGTAATTATGCGGAAGTAACACCGGTAAGCAGGATGAGAGTGAATCATCGGGCACATAAGCATCAAATGGAAGAGAACGAAGAGGATCTATTGCGAAACAACGAAACACTGACTCAGGAGCGATGAGATAATACTGAGACAATCTGAACCCGTGGTGAATAATAGGATCGAATCATGCGAAAGATAGTAGGTGTAGTTCATTCGAGGGTATGTCTGTCTTTATATATATTATATTTTCAAAATTTCTCATAGTTTCTACGTAAAAGGTAAAGAATGCTCACTACTTCTACAGGTTGAAATACAGTAACCTCTCACAGTGAAATAAGCCTGCCACTCCAGAGGTCTGGGCTACCGAGCGACGACTGTAAAAGTCTAACCCTTTCGGTTCTTGGCATGGAGCGGCAATTGATATTTTAATGTCGCCACTTTGTAGACAAGACTTCTGAAGTCGTAGACGTATTTCACATTGAGCTGATGAGGTCCTTGTGGGTGTTCAAGTGGCGCAGGTCAAATGTCCATCTTGAGCACCGATGGATGAGGAGGCCGCTGTGACTGCTGTCGGCTCATTCTGCTGCAAAAGATCACTTTTTGATTAGTAATTATTATTCTGTTAAGCAATTAAAACATATTCTTTCTGCAAGTTCTTTTACCATTTTAGTTAATTATCTGGTAAATAGTTTCCGTATTGCATTCCCTGTATTTAGGGTCCACAACGTCCGCCCACTTATCGCGAACCCGGATTCGACAAAAACTGAGAATTTGAAGCACAGGCGTAATTCGAAACGATATGAGTCATATTATAGCTTGTTTTGGAGGTCTTGAAGAGTGCAATCGATTGCACCTATATCAGGATTGATCGGAGAACGTTGAGAACGAAAAAGGAGAACGAGACGCCAATGTACTCTCCATACCTTCATTAACTACTTATCTTCTGACACAACATCAAAATATCTCCAATGAAGCGCGCTATGCGCATGGCAAGAATGGCGAATAGGCTCCGCTTCCCCCTCTCCCCATCGCGACTTTCCCCCCTCTCAAAACAGTCGAAGCGCGCGTGGTTTTGGAGGTGTAGCTCGGCTCAGAGATAAGATATCGAGCTAAATCCAAAAGATCCGTCTTAATCAGACATGTAGGGACATGACACTAAATTTCACTCCACCTAGTTAATTCCGCTGACCACGTTGTGGCTCCTAACTGTATTCATTAATTTAGCGCTCATTTCCCCCGTAAATGCACAGTAATTACTCGACAGCTGCAAAATATCGATTTGATATATGCATGCGAGTAAATCAACGAGTAATCTCTCACTTCCTGCTGCATCGCTGTCGGCACTTCGACACTACGAGCAGGAACAGCACGGCCAGAGCCATCACAGCTGCGAGAAAGGCGACGCCGATGAGAACAACTCTGAAATAGCAAAAAAATCACTTATTCTTTATTTATTTATTCCGTCAAAGGACCACGTACAAGAGAGTGAGCTGTGAATGAGACAAAAACTCACTCGTAAAATAAAGTGGAAATTCGGGAAATGGAAGCTCGTCATTTCACACACTATTATTATCGCTTGAGTGACCAGAGCGGTAACGATATGGAGAGATGTCATCCACTTATTTACTCGAATTTATAACTCTTTACCAAATAATTAATGGAATGAAAAAAAAGAAATGAAAACAGCAAAAATATTATTCGATTTTTCTGCAATAGAATTTATTCTTTTCTCTTATTTTTCTCATACCTGCCCAAAACTTCCGATGCGGAATACAGATTAAAGAGGAAAAAGCATGCATGAGTTTCAGCAATACTTCAAAAATGTTCTTCAACGAACTGCTACAATGGTTTCCATCCACAGGTTCGTAACAAAAAAAATTATATATTTGCTCTACCAGAAACCGAAAAAATATGTGTGCGGGGCATTCTACGTTAAATTCTCTGGAATCCCTAGTCCGAATAGTGGAAGGTTGATCGGGCTTTTGATGGTCGGGCCAGCTGTATCTTGTGATCAGACGAGTGACCAACGGCCAGGCCATTTTTGGCGGTCGGATAAACGAGAAAATGAATTCTTCCACTACTAGGGAATCGAAATGTTTGTCTGTTGGGTTGTTTTTTTCCTTCCGCGTGACGGACATTTTTTTCGTTTTTTCGCTATAAATCGCTTTAAACTCAAGCAATCTTCTCAGATCCCTTCGATAACCCATCAGAAAACATTTCGGAATTTATTTACACATGCTGGCAAACCTCGCAGGAAGGGTGTTCAAAACGAGAGCAAGGGAAATCAAGAGGTACTCTCTCACTTTGGCACACTTTCTCGCCCCTGACCCCTTTCTGGAGGCTCGGAATCGCGTATCGGGAAGCTTTATAAATTGCTTCGAAATCGCTTCTCGGATCCTTTTGCATACGACAACAGACCAAAATCCCTTTCAAATTTTACAAATTTTAATTGACCAAATCCATAGCCAAGTGGGTTACGCGTTTGACTTTCAATCAGAGACCCCCAAGTTCGAACCCCGCCGTGGGCAAAACGTTTGCCGCATTTTTCGCAAGTGCCAGAAACCGTTCTATCACGTTTTTGAGTACCGTGAAACACGTTTTCACCTGTTTTGCCGAGTTTTAACATGAAAAATCGAAAATTTTCAAAAGTTTCCAACTGATTCGCAGAGCGTGGGGGATCACAGGAAAAGTGTTATGCGATGTCGGAAACGTGTTCGAACACGCCCGGGAAATCAACACACGGTATCCTGCGTTTCCGTTGTGAAAGGCTCATGAGGCTGAGAGCGATCGAAAAAAAGTTGCCACGGAGCCACGAAGTGGCGTAGTGGATCCGGCTACCGAGTCCTCCTCCCTGGACAGAACCTCAAGCAAGCTACCGAGTTCCCTCTGAACCGGTCCTGAAGAAGGTTACCGGGGTCCCGTGGACCGAATCTTAAGTAGGTTGCATAGCTCCCCCTGGACCGTACCTGAAGCAGGCTACCGAGCTCCCCCTGGACCGAACCTGGAGCCAGCTACCGTTCTCCCCCTGGACCGAACCTGCACCCAGAACTGTGCATAGAGCGTAGTGTACGCATAGAGCGTAGTGTATTTAACCTCAACACATCCCGGCTAGTTTTCAAAAGGTTCAGAAAATAACCTTTTTTCAAATAGTTATTCCGGCTTTCAATCGATCACCTCCTATTTGGACAGCAATAACCATTCAGAAAATCTGCATTTATACGAAATTATCTGATCGCCTCTCTTACTAAATTAGCAAAATTTTTTAAAAAATTGCTTACTCTAGTATTATCCGAAGTTTCTCCTTCAATCTCGGCCGTGAAGGCACCATGAGTTCAATATCTCCCTAGTCAAAACTCCAAAAGAGGTGAGAGCTGGCCTTCACACTAACATGTTACGGCAATGTCCCATTAGGGCAAGGTGAAAATAGAGAGAAGTAAAAATTTGAAAAAAAAGTGCAAAGCCTTTCGGGACTCCCTAATATTCAGAAAGTTGGGTCTTTTTTGAAAAAAAACACATCTAAAATAAAACAATTTACTTACTCGAGTATTATCAGCAGTTTCTCCTTCAATCTCGGGTCGGAGAAAATGCTGATCGAATCCCAGAAACTGCCATCCACACTCGTCTCTTCGATGTGTGAAGAGACGTTTACTGCAATAAGTGGATTTCACTCACAGGGGAAGTGAATCTATGAAACCATTTCTCTGAACTGCAAAGCGACTACAAGTGTAAACGCGTCGATATCCTGCGCCAACGAGAGTAGTCGCTGGCCAACTGAGACTCATTTCCCCGTAAGCAATGTCTTGAAGATACAAAAAAAGTCGTCCATGCTCAGAACTCAACTAAGCATCGCGTAGATATGTAAGGTGGACGCCTCTCCCAGCTTTCCTTTCCTAGTTAACAATTCTCCAAACTCCTCATTCCACACACTATCTAGTTTTGATGAAGAAACGAGAGATCGTGGAGAATGTGAAGTTTGGAAAAAGGATATCCTTTCAAATTTTGCAATAGCTTTAATATTGATCTCAATCTCAGAGGGATAGCTGAGAGTTGCACACTTACAAACACCACAAAATACTAAAACGTTCCGTAGCTAAACACACGTTCCGCCGGTGAGAAATGAGAAAATGACACCAGTAGTGCATTGTATGAATGTATCATTTAATTGTACTAGGTGAAATTCATGAGAGGGCATGAATGTTTGCATCCTCTAGACTAGGATTGACCACTCGAAATATCCTTTGTTCAAAAAAACCCAACCAAACAACCGGACAATGAAGTTCGCGTAACATGAAACCCTGGATCTTCGGCGCTCAATACGAATCTCGTGAAGCAAATGTATGAGTGTTCGCTGATCTTTCAAAGAAACTATACATTTTTCTCGCTAAAAATTATATTGGCAAGTCCCTCAAGTGCTAAAAAGCGATGGGAATTTGTTCAAAACTCGCGAGGACTGCGCCGGTTACTGTATGAAACGCGTGATTGGTTCGGAAAATGACGGGCGATTGACAGGCGTACAGAAATGAGAGATTACTTGCGCCGAAAAGACCAGCAACTCTCCGCGATTTGCACGCTCTCTCGTCACCCAATGGCAGATCGGCCTAATCTGGCACGGAAAAGGGGCGCCTTTCGTCATCGAAACATAAACGGCAATAGCGTAACGTGGACACGTCGGCTTTTGCACTTTGATACTAGTTGAAAGTCGTGGTCCTTTTCGCCGATCAATGATCATTCTACACATGAAAAAGTGATTATTACCGCATTGCCTTGATAATGTTAGCATAATGTTGCGAATATTTGAGGTGGGCATGCAATGAGTGTTTGGCATACACAGATTCCTTTGGCCATTTCTAACACAATCCAGATTTTTGTTTTCGTTTCGTTCAAAGGTTGACAACTCACGACCGGAAGCTACGGAGTACAGCGATGCATACAGAACGATGCCACTCCATCGGTCGTTCATCCTTCACCGTCAAGATTACTGAAATCGCTACAAATGATTGAAAAAATGTAATTATTTTTCTGCATTGTGGTCAATGAAACGACAAAGAACATCAAAACAAAACTACTTCATTGTGGATTTTGAAATATTTCGCGCATTCTGATACTTCTACCAGAAAAAAGCGAAATGAAGATGAAATAATGTTTTCCAAACTCTGATAACTTATAAAATAAATACATTGAATAGAAAAGAACTAACATGTTTTCGAAGTAATTTTTTTTGGTGAATTCTCGAAGTACCTCCTCTTCCGTCTCCTAATGCCTAAAACATTGCAAATTAGGCCAAACGAGAAACAGGGCGATATAACGCTAATGGCGTAACACGACGGGTTCGTAATGCACGTTTGTGAACGCTTTCAAACTGGACGAAATTAGAACAAATGAGCGTGCAGTAGTATAGAGCTTTTTTATATTTCGCACACAATCTCATCTTGCGAACGCATCGCATAAATCTAGTGACTACGAAGAAAAAATCGCTGCTGGATTATAAAATCCGGAATGCGTACGAAAAGATGGATGATCGGATGCCGTATTGTTCGTTCACAACGCCGAGAAATATGAGTCGATCGCGAGCGCGATCTAGTGAGGGATATCGAGTGAACATCCATCCCTCTCTCTCTCTCTCACCCGCCCTAGAGGGGATCCTTCTTTGAATAGGGGAGTGCACCGAGCGAGATTTCCGGATACGGCGCGTCAAAGGCAAATAGAACGTCGCTATCGAGTGAACTCTGACTCGGAAACAAACGTCCCAGAATGTTCCAGATCTCCAGAAGGGGGTAGGGGCTAGAGATTATGAGAAAGAGTGAGAGTTCCTACTTCTGGAGGTGTGACCGGATTGTGGTAAGATGAGAAAATAACGCCGCTATCGGGTGAACTCTGAGTGGTGCGAGAGTCGGTAATGTTCTTCTGTGATTCATGGAGTATTTTTCCGAGTGTTCTTTTTAAAAATTGATTAGTCTGGTAGAGAAAAGAGCGATATATTCAACGATTAGATCGAGCTTACAGTTATTGCAAATATATCGAGCGCGAAGGGGATGAGTGTGACGGACATTTCAGATACGCCGTTTTCGTTTGTGTTTCAGGGCATCCGTAAAACGTTTGGTTTTAATAAGACAAAATTAGTAGAGGAAAGGATAACCGAATTTCAAATATTGGAAAATAGGTTGATAAAGGAAACAGGACGTATGAACCGGCGTACTTCAGAAAGTTCAACAGAAACGCCTGTAATCATTTTCATACATTAGTGAAAATTGTCGCCGTTTCAAACTTAATCAAATGAACAATGTGCTCAGACAGTGCATCTTCTCTTTTAGCACTTGATGAAAAACTCAATAACATTGGAAGGATTGGAGAGTGTTGCATATATCTTACCAGATATAAGTAACCTGGCCGTAACATTCAAAACAATTAGGGGGAAATGGCGAAGAATTGTTAGCTTTTTTAGGATGTAAGAACCGGTGCATCTATGTTGAAGGAAACCTTGCAAAGAACGCTCGGTGAAATTGAGAGCGAATTCTCCCTGAAACTAAGCGAAGATGCGCGGAAGAAATTCGATTAGGCTCGCAATCCTAGAACGAATTGCCCAAGAGCCTCTGAAGAGCAGCGCTTATTTCCGGCGAATACACAACGGAGTTTTCCAAGTTCAAGTTTGAAATGCGTGAAAATGGGGAGAAAACGTCAGATTACATGACAGAATGGGAAAGGTTCGCATCTGGAGAAGGACAAGAGGAGAATAGGAAGTGGAATTGAAGTTGAAGTGGATTCTCTCTCTTTTGCGCAGAATCGGAGCACGTTTGCGATTCGGAGAAAGGCGAGATGGCATTATGTAGTAAAGTACTAATTGACTGAAAAAAATGGAGAACAACTTTAGAAGGTGCCGAATTAAGCTGTTGCTACCGGTTTTTTCTCTCTACCGGTTGGCCCTTTAGAAAACTTAAACACCTCTATACCCAGCATATGCTGCAGCATCACATGATCGAGGATACCGCACAAAACTTTACGAAAAGATGGTTGAATTGTTTTTCTCTATAATTGTAGTCATTGAATGGTGGCCAGACTACGATATCAAATTCAAAATGTCTGCACACAGGAGATGTTGTTGACTTGAATATTTTCTTACACGGAAATGGACCTCATCGACGGTCTATTATCATAGTCTGTGCACGATAGTCGGTGCTAACTAAGTGCAAACAATGCGCAAACTCGGAACATCGCACTCGATACTCTGGTCAATGTAAACTCACATAATCGCTGTGGCTCAAAGGCGGATAATAAAATGGTCACGAGAACTACGGTATGTAGTGCACTTAAATAACGTAATAATCAAAGGAATGCACGAGTTTCGGTTGTGAAGATGCTCTGCTTATTTCTCTTCGGAACTGTAATGTCCCCGTGACCGGATCCCTATTTCCATTTTTTTAAACTTTCCAGTTACAAGCTTTCGAATGGATCCTACCGTACTCAATGTCTTATCATCTGTCAGGAATGGTCAGTTATCACCGACATTCCGCACGCAAAACACACAATTCCCCAAAACGTATTCGGTGGAATGCGGGATTCGAATCACGAAGGGTATTAGAAAGCATAGCAAAGTCGATTGCGGCATACACGACGCAAAATAGCACACGCCACGCATAATTTCGCGCACATCTACGAGACGGTTTAGAATTCTCTGCTTGTGTGGGTTCAACCAACTTGAAAGTCACATTAGATAAGTGCGCGAAGAAAATCCCGAACCGACCGACATCGGGTAACTGTCTGATCAAATAGCCACTCTCTTTTTCTCTGGCTCTCTCATTCATTGTCTCTCTAACCACGCACGTATAATTGTGTGCACGTGCGATCATTGATTGAACAGCTCTCTCCCCCTCTTTCTCTTTAATCTTACTCTCCTCTCCATCTACAGCCGATTGAACTCCATTCGGTTACCCAACCACGGAACCACTTACGAGATTATTGATTTATCGCCACAATTAAGAGGAAGGAACAGGAAGACAGAGGAAGTGGTCAACACGACAATAAAAAACAAGGGGGTGGAAGACTCTTACGGAATTTCTCTCTCTCATTTACGGAGCATGAGAAAAGAGGAGAAAATCTCGGGAGGGCTGAGAAGAGAAGGAGGAGAGGGGGGGAGGAGGCAGTTCCGTTCCGGTACTTCCGGTGTTTAGTAGTCGACGCCCCAGGCGATCTTATTCAATGGGACGCAGTAACCGTGGCACACTCGGTCGATGTTGCTGCAATTTTAAAATCTGGTCTTTAAAATACAAATCCATATTGCTGATGATGTTTTCAGTGGATGCCAATCGATTTTCTGCTTATCACCGACAATATTTCGAAATGTGTGATAAGAAATAGCGAGATGCTCACGTGATTTCTGAAGCAACTTTCGGAGGCATAACTGTGTGGCGCTGACTACGTAACAGAAAAATATCGAATGTATTTTTTTCACTTTCTAAATTTATTGTGATTCTTCAAAAATAATGGTATTACCGGTCGAAGTGGCACATGAAGTCGGAGTAGAGGCAGACGGAGTTCCAATAAGAGGGACACGCACCGTTGGCACCACCACAGGCGCGCTTCGTGACTGCAATTATCGATTAGTTTGCATTTTTTTTTAAATTCAGCCAGAACCCTCTTTTTTGCATATTATCACTCCCTTCTGGTGGTTTCATCGGGCCGCGAAGTTTAGATTTGTGATACTGCCGACTGTGGTAAATAGTTGTAAGAATTTGGCAATCACCATCATATTAGAGACGAAAATATGAAATGAGTGGTGCTGCGCAAATTTCATGGGGTGCAAGGTGCAAAACAGTTTTATGCACCCTTTCATACCTTTTTCCTAGTGAATCTAGAGCCTCCAAACTTGATACAGGGATTTCAAGCCACGTTTGGAACATTTTCCTTTTTTATTGGAAAGATTTCGTTCAGTTTGAGCTGAGTAGCACTAATTTTCTACCCTCAGAGGGTGGAAAAAAAAAGAATGAAATTTGCGCAGCATTAAACTCACAGTGCTCGCAATACATGCCGAGGTAGCCGGGCTTGCAAATGCACTTGCCGTAGCTCAGATCTCCGCCATTGAAGCAGGCCGGCCGCTAAAGAATAATTTAAATGTATTTTAATAAATAAACGCTTCGACAAATCTTGCGAAAATTGCTATAAAAATAGGCACTTTTCTGAGCAGGAAAAGATATTTTTTTTTATATTTAATTATGAAATAATTTTACGTACACCCTTGACCTCGAGCTCGGCGGACTCCTCGGATTCGTGCGTCGCATGCTTGGTGGCGCCTGAAAATACCGTTTTTATATTTTCCTTGTTTCTTTTCAGTTGTTACATTTTTTGGATTTTTCCAAAGTTTTCTTCCAGATGTTACATGATAAGCTTTTTTCCAATCTTCATTTCTGTTTCCGCCTCTGTACTCGGGTCAGCATCAGTGCTTTCTTTTTTAATTGTCCAGCATTTCCACGCTTTTCTGACGCATTTAAATTCATTTCTTTAAAGATATTTAACCCCCCTACGACTCTCACCCATCTTCTATCGGTTCTTTTTGTCACGTCTTCACAGCTCATTGCCCTTATCTCTGATTGGAGAGAGGTAATTTTTTTGGCGCAAGCCTAGTCTTTACTCCTCCGAAAGCCCACGCACTGATAAAACGGAAAGATAAGTCGTCACATTCCTGCCCGCTGCACCCCTTTCTTCCGGCATAACTTTTGATTATCGCGGATTGAATGATAACGAAAAGAAATGTCATGTGATGTTTATCAAAACACGCCCTCCCCCCACTAAAGTGGTCGTGCTGGGCCTATGAGCGAGCGAATTGTTAAAAGGGACATGGGTTCTCTAATTTTCTCGCGCTATTTCGCTACTGATTCTCTTTCTGGAAGGTTGGAGTAAATTCTTGCCCAATGGGAATGTAAATCCTCACCAGGAATAACGAGGGCGGCAGAGCAGAGAGCGAGGATAAGAATGAACTTCTGAAATTCGATTATAATTCAAATATCTTATTTCCTAATATGACTATGATGTTAGGCCCTATTCGCGTGCCTTGACTAGGAAGTATCAGAATCGTTCACAGTACATAGTGTGCTTCAAGCGCTTCTTTTTCTGGATCTAAATGTCGGGAAGGTGGGATTACAAAGTGACCTACCATCTTGATCTGTCGTCCACGGATAGAGAGACTCGATGGAAGATGCAACTTACTCGCTTACGCGCGGTTATATAGTCAGTAGTTGATTGACATGCGGCGATTGAGTCTCTACAGTAATGTTACCTAGTACGAGCGCGCAACATCCGGAGATCTATTGCCTGAATAGCTTTCAAAACTCTCCTCAATGACCCCGCACTCGATAACACGAAGAGTAGATCAAACATGCCCCGTATTATCTTTGTTTGTGTATATTTGCTACCAATCCCTTATGGCGTCAAACACTGTTCACATTCATCTCTAAATTTGCAGTTCGGTTGAAACACATGCGATGATCGCGTTGAATAATTTTATACGAGAGCAATTAGAAACAGCTGAGGAAGAGGAGGGGGAGTCGATAGCTCAATGGTGGACTGATTGGTCTTTGATCTTTGATCTCTTCACAGATCATCCGAGGTGGAGGAGTCATCATCGATTGCCTTGCGCATATTCTCCATTGAGAGATTGGGAGGACGATGCTCGATCAGTGGCCAGCACCAACCTGTAACATGAACATCATCATTCCAAACCTCCACAAAGGGGTCAGCGGTGAGAGAGAGAGCGTGTGTGAAAGTGTGACAACCTCTTTCACCTTGAGCCAAAGTCGTTTTGGTTAACTATTATTTGTTTAAAAAAAAATAAAAATTACAATACCTCCGCGCGTCTCGCACATGTTGTCTATGAAACACCTCCAGTCGTCACTGCAAATTAGTTTATATAAAAATATATAAAATATTTTGTATTTTAAAAATTAAATACATACATAATTTCCTTAAAATGCTTACGGGAGACAGAAATGGCCGTCGGGGCAGCGCCCATCCCACACGTGTGGCTCGGGCACGCGGCAGCGCATGATCATGACTGCGATTACATTATTTATATTACAAATTATAGAAAAAATAGCAATTTTGAAGCAAAAATCGGTCAAAATTGGATAGTTTTCGGTGATGAAATCAGCATTTCTACCAATGTCAGCTCAAATTCGAGTATTTTCTCTAGTAAATTACATTTTTCAACATATGTTTAGGAAATAAAATAAATAAATACTAACTGGAATCGACGTCCTTCACGTAATCGGCGGGGTTAAACGGATGCACCGGGTCAGGGCTGTATGGGGGGTGAACATCCTGAGCACGATGATTCTCTGGAATATGGTTTCAATAGTAAACCGCGTTTCGGTTTAAAATATATTTTCAACCAGTATTTTAAGCCATTCTAATGCGTGCTCGCCGAAGGCCCCTCAAAATTTTGGAAAAATCACGGAGTCACTACCCCGTTTCGAGCCCCTACCTATGTATCATCCCGATTGCCGCGCTTACTTACCCTTGTCGGGACGGGCGAGGGCCAAGGCGATAAGGCATGCGATGGCTAGGATCTTGAGAAGACGCATTCCTTAGTAGAGAGGATTGAACCGAGTCGTGAGACGGGGTGCTGAATAGTACTACGATGGTGTTTAAGTAGTACGACATGATTGACACGTAGGAAAGTTTGTGCTTCAGCTAAGAGTACGGTTGTACGATTTCTGTAACATTCTTTGGTATATCCACATTGTAATCCCAGATAGCCTTGCTGATTGACACTTCGACTTTTGATCAGTACAGTAATAGTACCGTTGTTCCCGGTAACATTCTAGCTCGTTCACCATATCGAGTGACTTTGGAATCGTATTGAAACGTGTTCAATCGCAGTGTGAATGTATTTATCGTGTAATTAACGCATTAGAAAACGAAGAGAAATGAAAGAGGAGGGAGGCGAGGGAGCGAATTCTTGAGTGGTCCCGCACGGTGTCATTGATCTGCTCTACTCGGACGAGTCGGAGTTCTCGTCAGCGGACGCGTCGCGGTTGCGGAAGCTTGCCTGAAAGATAGGATTTAACATCGACATACTATTCAGCTAAACTACTGGAATATTGCTTAATATTAGCGACACATAAGTTGTTTCTGAAATGTGCGGTGCGTGGTCTTACGCCTATGGCTTACACAGAAACATATATTTTGTGCTTCTGTCAAATTTACCGAGATGTTTAATGAGATGGATATGCTCACCTTCTCCTGGTATATGCGCTCCTCCTTGGCAAACATCGCGGCCGAGGGTTTGACGGTTGGGAAGCACCAACCTGAATTGTGTTCTTTCTTAATAAATAGATTGCATGAATCCAAATGCTTAGAGGTATACACAATTATACATAACATGAGGAGTGCATACTTTTGAAAGCTCGGGAAATGTTTTTTTTTAATCACTGACCTCCCTTATGCTCGCACTGATCGCTGAGGAAGCACCTCCAGTCCTCGCTTCAATATTGGGTTTTAAATAAATTAATATTTTTAACTAACTAACTAAGTAGTTACCTAATTAAATCATTATCAAATTAACCTGAGGCAGAAGGATCCCCCGGGGCACGGCTTGCGATCCGTGTGCAGCTCGCACCTCTTGATGATCACTGCAATTATTTTTGTAAATGTAATATTTTAGAACCCATTTTTTCCAAACCCCAGTGCGTTTCATCTGAATATTCGAGAAACCAGTGATTTTCGCGTTTCAATCTACTGGTAAATGATTCCGCCCTTTCAAACTAACTAGTGACAGGGGCGTCGTTGGACTCACTGTCGTCTGCGAGCAGACGCTCGGTTTCCTCCATGGCCGCCAGCTTGCGAGCACGATGATCCTCTGCCAATTATCGATTGATTTGTAGAATTTAAAATTAGGATAACTAATTGGATTAGATCTCTCAATTTCAGAGAGAGATCAGATCCAATTATTTACCCAAATTTCAGATATTTTTCGAGTTAACTTCCGGTTCAGTATCAGTTCCGTAGCAAGGAGAGCACATATGTTTTCGCTATTGTGATATCGATGTGTTTTGGGACGACAACAAAACGCGTTTCGAAACCAATCACCACTCACTAAAGGCGTCAATTTGACGGGTACATTCTTCGGCGACTGAAATTCCTCAAGACTCAGTAGCCAGGAACCACAATCCGTCAGGAATGGTCCATTCTCTGAGGAAAGGATCCATTCTATCCCATCCCAAATCTGGGTTTCCTTGTTGGGCTCTGATCCCACTCACCATTGTTGGGTCTGGCAAGAGCCACCGCCAGCAGGCAAGCGAAGACCAGCGCCTTGAGAATCTGCATCTCTTTCTTTGTAGGGTTGGGTGACGAGTCGAGAGGTGACTGGGTGACATCCAGTACTACTCTCCGGCTTTTAAGCGTACTCGCAACAATGTGATTGGCAGGACGGCTGAAGAGGAGCGAGCCAGAAGAAAGATTGTTTGCGATAAACCGAGTTGAGGGATCGAGTTGTTGCATCTCTCACCAATTGCATCAACTGATGTTTCGTGTCAGTTTGAGGCCCGACCGATTTCTTTAGAATACAATTGCTCCATTTATTATCCATAATTAAGCAGCCCTGTGGTTAAACTGGCGTCTCTATTTGTAGATGAGACTTGAGAACGCAAGTTCTGTTTTGTTCCGTCTGTAAATCATTTTGATAGTAGGGCGTTAGTTCGAAAGAATGCGCGTATTGCATGCTTCATTACGCATCGGAGTTGCCCGCGTTATGCTAAAGTTTTCCATTGTCGGCCTCTTCTTATCGCTATTCGCGTGCGTATCCGGACAATGATCTCTTCATTTCGTACAGGCTCTCGACCTGTCGGTGCCCCAAAGAGAGTGTGTGAAATGAAGAGATTACTTCAATTCTTCTACTCGTCTTATCACGTCTTTCACCCATCCGGCCCAATTCCCATTTCTCACGCGCATTTTGTGTCACCGCTATGCTATCAAGTCGACAGATCATACCAGTAAGACCACTCGACACTGTCAGTCTCACCGTTACCGTATCACCGAACCATTTTCTGTGCATTTCGTAGAGGGACCAACAGCATCACCCATATCTGAAATATTTTGTGGTACAACTGAAACTCAATTAGGAATTGTTGAAAATTCTTCGTGCAAGCCATCGAACGATAAGAAGCTTTCTAATAACTTATGTCTAAAAGACTACATATGCATACGAAGTAACGCTTTCATTTTTCTCGTTTATTGAACAAGCACAGTAGATTCTGACATGAGTACAGTAGCACAATGGAACCCGTCGGGGACAGATATAATGCGCGAAATGGATGGATTACTGTGGGAATTGAGAGGGGCATGACGAGAAGCGAGTGCCTCACAGGCAACTCTTCTTTTCAATATTCCAATCGTCCTCTTCGATCATGGACAAACGAGTTCCTGGAATTATCGTTTTTTTTAGCTTCAAAATTTGAATGAATGAAGAAACCAAATCAATAAGCAACAGAACATATTATCGGTATTCTGATAATTGGATTCCGCGTAAAAATAGAAAGCAATTTATAATAATTTTGAGTGAAATGTTTAAATTACCTTGTGGGCTTCTTTATCGTTTGCACGTTATTGATGTACTCAGTGCCGGGCTTGACCTTTTGGTAGTGACTAGTGCTGGAATGGTAATATTTATCAAAAAAATCATCTGAACGATCGATTGACGATTCCATTTTGTGACTTGCTTTTCGATCCGTTAGTTTTTCACGCAATTCCCGGCAACGCCACAATCACGCACCCAGGATGAATATACTTACTATTGAGTATATTCTATACTGAGATATGACACCGAGTATATGATATACTCAATATTGAGTATATTCTCTCGTTTTCGCACGCTCTCTCGACGCGCGAATATACTCAATATTGAGTATATCATATACTCGGTGTCTCATCTTAGTATATTCATTCTCTGTGCGGGGTCGGCTTGTTGTTAGAAATTGTGTGCCGAATGACAGATTTTGTAACCGCTTTTGAAACACTCTCGTAGAGATGTCTCATGACCAAAGTCATGTGACAGGATTCATCATGTGATTCCTTTTAGGCGCAGAAAGTTTTGAAATGCGCGAGTGTAAAACCAGCACTTCCGGTGCGATTTCGCAAGAAGTTTCAAAAGCTGTCTAGTTTCATCGCAGTAAGCTGACATCTTTGATGTAACGCAATGCTCTGGTTTAAGAATGATTCAAAGATTCGAAAGTCACCCGTCTTTACTTTTGAGGGGAAACATGATTTCACACAATTATTTAGACCTCTTGTCGCTTCTGAAAAAAAATGTAAGCATTAAATTCTTGAGTACCTCCTTCCGATTAGCGATCGAATTCTGATTCTCTGCGATCCAGGTGAGTCCATACGACGCACGCCCATCGGGTTGAACATCTGCGTATTTTCTCGCGTCTTTACTTCCAAAAACTATAGTTTTCTGCTATTTGTATGCACTACATTAATTTCATACCTCATAGTCAGTCTCATAGTCAAAACAAGATTAAACGCACAGTCGATGAGCTCCTTGGACAGCTCGACACTGACGTCTCACACGTTTTTTTTTGCCGAAATGTCACGCTGATCTATCAATATTATTCAGCTATTCAGCTAGAGCTCCAGATATAGTATTACAATTGTAAAATTATTCGTTCATGAAGTGGACTACTGATGCGCGTTCTCTCTTTTTATACCTCGGCGTGTCTCTCGCTGTTTCATGCTCTCTCGCAGTCAGATCTGTTATTTAGGAGCAGTACGTTTTTATTGCTTTTGATGAGTTTTGTGAATTTGTAATAGCGCGGCCCTGACTATTCTACTCCAGAGCCCGATCCTGTACGGGTCATTAGTTTACTAACCAAAGTACCGTTAGATGATCCAGTCACACCAACTCCCAACTGTATACAAGCCGATCAGTAAATTAACCAGCGTCAATTAGAGAGAACACTACGCAAATTATACTGCGAAATAGACTTCGAGAAATAACTAAACAACGGGTTGCGTAAGAGTCAAAACCCGCTCTCTTCATTTCTCACAATTTCTCAACGATGGAGCGGTGCATGTGCCTCTAACGCAACCTGTTGTTTCGTTATTTCTCGAAGTCTGCTGCGAAATGAACAAACCTCCTCTGTGACGCAACGGATTATCGATTGAGTTTACTCCCTTTCAGTCAATAAACGCATCGATCACTGTGAAAGGTTTTATCGACCCTAACGAAATTACCGGGACACTATAGCTCATTTCCCATTTTCGAGAGCGGATTGGCTGTCAAGTCTACTGTAGTAATCTCCCGCGCCTCCCTATCATTAACCACGATGATTAAGCTCTCGCGACAATCGTCGTAAAAGCACGCGCGCCTCCAACGCACCACAGGATCTGTAATACGTACCGCAGGAGAATGGTATTAGACAGCCCAGTAAACTCTATGACCGCAAAATAGCGCACGCCACAAATAATTCCACGATTATCACAGAAGAATAGAGGATTTGGCCCGTCGTAATTCCAACCATGTTTACATAGGTGCAACTGGACTACGAAATTAGGTAAGAGCACGCTGAAAATCATGAACTAGCCGACAACACGTAGATATCCCGCTCTCTCTCTCTCTCTCTCTCTCTCTCTTTCTCTCTCTCCCTCTCCCTCTCTCTCTCTTTCTCTCTCTCTCTCTTTCTCTCTCTCTCTCACTCTCTCTCTCCAGCTCACGCCTCTATGTTGTGCACGTGCGATCATTGATTGAACAAATCTTTCTTTCTCTCTCTATTCCTCACCCATCCATCTACAGCCGAATGAACTCCATTAGAAAATGCAACCACGGAACCACGAGATTATTGATTTATCACAACAATTAATAGGGAGGAATAGGAAGAGAAAAGTGGTCAACACGACTCTAAAAAAACCAGGGAGCGGAATTTTCTACTGAATCTCTCTGTATCTCATTTGGTAGAGTGAGGGAAACGAATGGAGTCTCGGGAGGGCAGAGAAAAAAAGGAGGAGGGGGGAGGAGGCAGTTCCGGTCCGGTACTTCCGGTGTTTAGTAGTCGACGCCCCAGGCGATCTTATTCAATGGCACGCAATAGCCGTGGCACACTCGGTCGATGTTACTGTAATGTTTAAACATTTTATTTTACTATAAATGAAAAACAATATTATTTTTAGTGTTGCTGTGGAACTCCCTGAATCTCATCATATCGCCGCAAATATTTCGAAATGAGCGATAAAATGGCGTGATTCTGACGCGATTTCTGAGTCAACATTCGGAGGTGTGGCGCTGACCACTTCTAGGAAATTTGTCGAATTCAGTAGCTACTTTTCGCTTTCTAACTTTATTATGATTTAAAATAATAATGATTATATTACCGGTCGAAGTGGCACATAAAGTCGGAGTAGAGGCAGACTGAGTTCCAATAGGAGGGACACGCACCGTTGGCACCACCACAGGCGCGCTTCGTGACTGGAAATATCGATTAGTTGATGAAAGAAATTTTTGATGAAATATATTTCGGACGATTCCATCCTTCCGTAAATGCTTCTACTAGCTCAAGTAAGGGAACAATGACTTTGGTAATAAGTTAATAATAATATTTATCAGTGCCGCTAATAGGGGCGCTGACCAAGATGCGGTTTCGCATTGCTTTCAGACGTGGCCGATGGCCGAAGTTAAGATAGTTTACATATTATATTTAAAAATAATAATTCGATAAAACCAACAATGCTCGCAGTACCGGCCCACGTATCCAGCCTTGCATACGCACTTGCCGTACCGCAATTCGCCACTGTTGAAGCAGGCCGGCTTCTAAATATAATTTGTGAGTATTTCACAAATTATCGCTCCGCCTTCCAGTCAATGTGAAACTTCCCATAAAATAGTTCCATTAGAAAAGTTAACTTTTTCGAGCGATTCAATATTATTATTAAAGGGACCAGGCAGCCTCCAAAACTAAATTTTTCATTTTCATAATTTTTTATTCAGCTTTTCTCACTATCATCTAATGGAGAATTAAGAAAAAATTACATTTTTAGCATTTTTTTACAATTAGTTATTTTAATTTGAAATTAGACTCTGGAACGGTGCGTCGCCTATTTCCCAAAAGACAGAAAGCTGTTTAATTTGCTCTGATGATTTGATATTAGTGCAAAAACAGGATTGCCGAGGGTTTGACCACTCCCGGACTGAATGAACACAATCACATTCCGTCAAAGTAGCTGGTTTTGGAGATACTAATTGTGGTGTAGTCGCTACCGTAACCCGCTGTGGTGAAAAAGCGAAACTTTGAAAATTCATAACTAATTTTTAAAAAAATCGCAAAAATATGCGGTTTTTAGCATTCTTCCGGGAACAGAATTTTCTTTCATTTAAAAATAACTTATTTTTTGACTGCCTGGTCCCTTTAATATAATTATTATCAAATTATAAAATGGCTTGCGTACGCCCTCGAGTTCGGCGGACTCCTCAGTGTCGCGAGTCGCGTGATTGGCAGCGCCTGAAATTATAGATTACTAATAATTAAATCAGTTCTTCGAAAATAGTTTGGTATCTCAATTTAAATATGTTGTATTTTAAGGATATTCCTCTATCCCCTTCGACAGTTTTCTACGCATTATGTTTTAATTGTATGATTGCTACAGTGTGACGCTGACCCCCACCCCTAGGGCCCTAGCTCCCATAAAGGTCCCATTCCACTTTGGTACTATCCTTCTCTATCACAATGCACATTCGTCTTATCACTAGAGGGAGGAGGATGAATGCTTTTGGTGCAAGCCTATTATTTTCTCTGCCGAGAAGCCCAAAAACTGAAAAAAAAACAGATGGATAAGTCGACACTCCGATGAATTATCGCGGATATGACGATAAGTTAGGGAAATGTCATGTACTTCACAGCAAACGACACTGCTAAAGTAACCATAAAATGATTTCGAGTGAGTGAATTGGTAAAAGAGCAAACGATTTCCTAATTTTCTCGCCACTATCTCTCTCTTTCTGGAAGATTGCATTATTTTGATACCCTAATGGAATATATATTATATATATACATCCTTACCAGGAATGATGAGGGCGGCAGTGAAGAGAGAGAGGACGAGAATGAACTTCTAAAATATAGATTTTTAAAATAATGCCTAACCCCTAATTTGCTAGGACGTTAGGCTGTCTTAACTTACTGACCTTAGGCTCAAGTTTTAGGAAAAGTGTGGTACTAAATGTCGCTTACCATCTTGATCTGTCGTAGTGCGCTCGAGAGTGAGTCGTTGGAAGATGCAACTTACTCGCTTACGCGCGGTTATATAGTCAGTAGTTGATTGACATGAGGCGATTGAGTCCGTACAGTAATGCGACCTTGTACGTGCTCGCAACATCCGGACATGGCTGACTTTTAAAACTTTTATTCCGCTTTTAAAACTTTTTTCGCTTCATTTGAGAGATAAAATCAAGAAATGTTTGTAGGTCAAACATGTTTCATTTAATTATTCTTTGTGTGTATTTGTTACAAAAAGCTAAGAGCCGACGAACACTTTTCCGATTAGTTTCATAATTTGTAGTTCGCTTGAGTGGTAATTATGTGGAACATTTTTATACGATTGCAACTAGAAATAGAGGAGCAAGGGGAGAGAGGGGGTGTCGATAGCTCGATGACGTCACTGGTCGATCTTTGATCTTTGATCTCTTCACAGATCATCCGAGTTGGATGAGTCGTCATCGATACGCATCATCTCCATAGGGAAATTGGGTGGACGATGTTCGATCAACGGCCAGCACCAGCCTGTAAAATGCACATCATCATTCCACACCTCCACAAAGGGGTCAAGAGCGAGAGAGTGTGTGAAGGTGTGAGAGGCTTCTCCCTTCTACCCAAACTACTTCTCTTCATGGGGAATAACTGGTAACAAATTAGTGAATTTTCAAAAAAAAAAGTACCTTCGCGCGTCTCGCACCGGTTGTCGATGAAGCATCTCCAGTCATCACTGCAAATAAATGTACATTTTAGTTATTTTAAAAATTAATCGATTAATCAAGTCCCAAAATGCCTACGGGAGACAGAAGTGGCCATCGGGGCAGCGCCCATCCCACACGTTGTGCTCGGGCACGCGGCAGCGCATGATCATGACTGCCATTAAGATATTTATTTTTAAAATTCCAGAAAGAAGTGACAATTTTGTAGGAAAAATCGGAAAGTATTGGATAGTTTTCGGTGATGAAATCAGCATTTCGACCAATATTAGCCCAAATTCGACTATATTCTCTAGGAAATTGTATTTTTCAAAATATGTTTAGGAAACAAAATAAGTACTGACTGGAGTCGTCGTCCTTCACGTAATCGGCGGGTTTGAACGGAGGCACTGGGTCAGGGCTGTAGGGGGGATTATCATTCTGCGCACGGTGATCCTCTGGAATACGGTTGTAAAAGTATACCGCATTTGGGTTTAAAACTCGTATTTTCTGGGATCCCGATTAGTCTATTTTCAACCAATATTTTAAGCCATTGCAAGTAAGCTCGCGGTAGGTCTGCAAAATTCAAAATAAAATGATTCACTGAGTCACTACCCTGTTTCAAAACCCCTTATCTATCATCCCGATCGTCGCTTTAACTCACCCTTGTCGGGCCGGGCGAGGGCGACAGCGATGATGCTAGCAGCAATGGCGAGAAGCTTGAGAATACGCATTCCTTAGTAGAGAGGATTGAACCGAGTCGTAAGACGGGGTGCTGAATGGAACTACGATAGCGTTTAAGTAGTATGCCATGATTGGCATGCGAATGTTCTGAGTTGTTTATTTAGTCGAGCCGGAAACTAGATTTGCAAGGTCTTCGCAGTCTTTGGCATCCCTGAAAACGTTGCCGATTGACGCTTCGGTTCTTGATCATTACAGTAATAACAAAGTTGTTTCCAGTCATAATCTTCCATAGTTACCTTCTCAAATGGCATTGCAGCCGTGTTGTAAACGTGGTAATGTCCTATGCGATTGCAGTACGAAAACCTTTATCTTACGCTTTACAAAACGAAGCCTAGAAAAGGGTGAGCGGAGGGTACGAACCCTTCAAGAGTCTTTGAAAATTACAAAACGGATAATGGGACGAATCCATGAGTGGTCCGGTACGTGCTCTACTCGGAAGAGTCGGAGGAATCCTCAACGGAGGCTTCGCGGTCTTGGTAGTGCCACTTAAAAATATTTTAATACAATCAAGTACAAATTGATAGCTTCGAGACAGGTTCATTAGCTGTTTCCTAATTGTCAACTAGATATGTATCTGGCACCTTTGTCCAAAACAAGAGTTTAAAAAATTCTTATCAGGGACACTAGAGTTGTTAGATCGAATAAATATATTCGAAAATAATGCATTGTTATTCGCGAATAGAATTATTCAATGTAACAACACTAATGAACGCTAACCTTCTCCTCTGCGCGCTGGCGCATGCGCTCATCCCTGGCGAGCTCCGCGGCGGAGGGACGGACGAGAGGGAAACACCAGCCTGAACTATTCGAAAATTAGAATTTACAAAAAAAATTAATTACAATAAAAATGTAGTGCAATAATTTTGGAATTTTGAATAAAGATGAGCAAATGCATACGATTCCAAAAACGATGAGAAAAATAAAAAATATCTGACCGCCCTTGTGCTCGCACTTGTCGTTAAGGAAACAACGCCAGTCCTCGCTGAAATATTTGATTTTAAATATTTGTATATTTCATTTGATATTATAACTAATTAATTACTTAGCTAACTAACCTGAGACAGAAGGATCCGCCGGGGCATGGCTTGCGGTCCGTGTGCAGCTCGCACCTCTTGATGATCACTGCAAGTATTTATTAATTTACTATTTTTATAATCCAATTGTGTCTAAACCCTAGTGCGTTTCATCTAAATATTCGAGAAACCAATGATTTTCGAGTTTCAATCTACTAGTAAATGATTCCGCCCTTTCAAACTAACTAGTGACAGGGCCGTCGTTGGACTCACTGTCGTCTGCGAGCAGACGCTCCGTTTCCTCCAAGGCGGCCAGCTTCCGCGCACGATGGTCCTCTGCCAATTATCTATTGATTTTTAATTATCGATTGAATTGTAGAGTTTGAAATTAGGATAACTAACTTGGATTAGATCTCTTAATTTCGAACCCTCTCTACGACATTCGATAGGTTAGAAGAGATCTAATCCAGTCTTTTACCAGAAACTCAAATATTTGTCGTGTCCACTTCCGGTTACCGTATCATTCAGGGAATAACACTTGTTTTCACGATCGTATGATCGTATCACTTTGAATTTTGACGACAACAAACGCGTTTCAAAACCATTCACCACTCACTAAAGGCATCAAGTCAATCGGTATATTCATCGGGGACTCATATAACTAGTAAGTCCACAGGTAGCCCAATCCGCTGCTCAGGAAACACAGAGGAACGGATCAATTCTCCGAGCAAAATCCCCATTCGACATGGAGCACACATCCCAAGTACAGTTTGGTTCGGATTTGGTTCCCGGTCCTTCTCACCATTGTTGGCTCTGGCGAGAGCGACAGCCAGCAGGCAAGCGACGGCGAGCGCCTTGAGAAGCTGCATCTCTTTCTTGTTGAAGCGGGTGACGAGTTGAGAGGTGACTGGGTGGCATCCAATACCACTCTCCGGGCTTTTAAACGTACTCGCAACAATGTGATTGGCAGGCAGGCTCAGATGCGATCAAGCCCGAAGGAACATGGCTTGCGAAGGAATAAAACCGAGTTGAGGGACCGAGTTACTCTATGGTCCATATTGCACCAAATGAAGTTTGATTTCAGTTTGGGCCCGATCGATTTTTTTATAATACAATTGCTCCAATAATTGAATACAATAGAATACAAAGGGCGGAATGGCCGAGTGGTGTAAGCAACTGCTAGTCATTCGAAGGGTCACGAGTTCGATCCCCGCCCAGGCCAACCAAGCCTTCCATCCACCCCGGGGCGGTAAATTGGTAGCAACTTTGATTGCGAAAGGTAAACGTGCCCTAGATGCCTTGGGAAAGCTTGGGTTACGTAATCCCACGTTGCAGCTGGCTTACCGCCTTGCCCCATCTAGCGTGGTAGCTTGCTACTGTAAAATCGCTTGACATGGAACAACTTTACCTTTACCTTTTTTTACAATTGCTCCACTTATTATCCATAATAGAGCAGCCCCGTAGATAAACTGGCGACTCTGTTTGTGGTTGAGGTTTGAGAATGTTTTGAATGCAAATTCTGTTTTGTTCCGTCTGTAAAGCCGTAACGCAATAGTACGAAAGAACGCGCGTGTTGCATGCCTCATGACGCATCACAGTTGCGCGCGTTATGCTAAAGAATCGTGTTTCCGCTCTCCTCTTATCGCTATTCGCGTGGCATCCGAGCCATGGTCTCCTCATTTCGTACAGGCTCTCGACCCGTCGGTGCCCCAAAGAGAGTGTGTGGAATGAAGAGATATCAATTCCTCAACCTGTCTTATCACGTCTTTCACCCATCCGGCCCAATTCCCATTTCTCACGCGCTTATTGTGTCGCTGCTATGCTATCAAGACGACAGATCAATCCAGTAAGACCTCTCGACACTGTCAATCTCACCGTTACAGTACTATTGAACCATTTTTCTGCGCATTCCGAAGAGGGACCAACGGCGTTGTGGAGAAGAACACTGAGCGAGGCAATCATATGAGAATATGAGAGAGAGAATCATATGAGAATCATAATATGAGAGTATTTTCTCTCCACATTTCTTCCTCTATATCCAATTACTCTTAGTCACTCAAGAAAAGTTTAGCCGTTGCGCTTTCTATTCAACAGACCTAGCCAGTTGGATCACTCATTAAAGAAGGCCTCCCACGAATATTTTGTCACATAGACTGCCAACGCAGTGTTGTTGGGGACCTTCACCCGATCACGCGCCCGTTTATCCTAAGTGTCACCGTAGCCTTTGGAGCGAGATACAGCCGCTGAAAGATTTGAAATTCGACAGGCAACCATTCGTGATTCAGGAAATACCTTGATCATACTGTAATAGATATTTGAACAAGAAATAGGGAAGGGGATGTTTGTAAGGCACTCACCCCTTTTCTCTCTCTGCGTCTCTGCCCCTCCAGGGAAGAACGGAGAGAGAGAGCGTTGCATCTCTGGAGGGTGGCAGGAACGCAGAGAGCTCTGGTCGTCTGTCGCACTCGCCGAGTAGAGAGGGTGTTTTTTTGAAAATTAAAATCTCGCGCGCTAACGCTTTTCATGCGCGACACCTGCACTTTTTTTTTGCATTTTGCCCACTTTAGCCACAAAATCATTCAAGATTTAGTGCTTTCAAGATACCGTATTTTTCATTGAATCGACAGGGACTTTCGGTTCTCCATTTTATTTTTTATTCGTGGGATGCCTTCTTTAAAGCCAATCTTACAGTGTTACTGTATCAATCAGCATTCTTTGAGCCCGTCTGGGAATTTCGCGAAGTAGTTGTTCCTGGATGTGAGTGGACGTGATATACATTAAAATAGTTCCAATAATAATTGTTCATTTTGAAATCCAGGGGGGCGGAGAATTGCATTCATTCACATCTGAATTCTGTAGTAGCTTAGCTGAAACTCAAATGGGAATTGTTGAATATTCTTCCGCGTAGCCAGTATGTCAGTACTGATACTAGTCAATTATATGGGAGATGAAACTAATACTTTGAAAAAGAAAAAAATACACATCGTTCTATTTCGACAGAAAAGGATTAGCGGCGGCTTCTCTAGCGCACTATCATTTGACAATATTTTCACTGTCGCGACAATAGGAGAGCGGGCAGGGTGGTGATGGGAGCGTGCACTACACACGCGACGGGATTGAGACGTCTCTGAGACGCAAGGGAGACAGGGCCGTGTCAACCCCGTCTCGAGTAACATGTAGCCGTCTATCACCTTCCTACAGTAGATTTTGTTGTGTCTGCCGCACACGACATGGTAGATTGGGAAATCAACCCCTTTATGGATGACAGAACGGGGGGTGGAACGATGTGAATACACTTGGTATCGTATTGATAATGTATGATGGCCGAAACATCCACCCGTTTCATGCTAAGCCTTCTTGTGACTTAATCTAAAAAAAATTGCCCACTATTAGTCTTTAGAAGCATACGAAGTCAAGCTTTCATTTATCTCGTTTATCCAACAAGCACAATAGATTCTGACATGAGTACAGTAGCATATGTGAAACCCGTCGGGGACATTCATCAAACTCAAAAGTGAAACAAATGGTAAGGAATAAGTATGTGTCTAACTCCATAAACAAGTCTAATATTATCTGGCAAGAGGTGGTTATATTAGCATAATGAGTAATACTCTGTTGACAGGGGGGAAATGCTTTGAATACTGTGGAAGGCGGGCGAAGAGATCGATCGGTAGTTGAGGCACCGACAATGTACAAGTAAATAGCTTTGGAAATGCTACAAAACGAGAGGAGAGATGAGGGGGAGACGCAGATATTGTCTCAGCGTTTCGGCAAAATCAAAAGAGATTCGGGCTCGAAACGGCTCTTTCAACAATGGCATTGAGAATCGGCACGAAGAGTGTCCAGCAGCGCCTCACAGACAACTCTCCTTTTCAATATTCGAGTCATCTTCTTCGATCATTGAAAGTCGATCGTCACGCGAGTTCCTGGAATTATTTATTTTTAATATATGAAAAGCATTTTTTAATGTAAAAATTTAAATGAATATTTAAATTGCCTTATGGGCTTCTTGATCGTTTGCACGTCATTAATGTACTCAGCGCCCGGCTTGACCTCGTTGTAGTAACCCAGAGACTCGACAAGTGCTGGAATGGGTTGGTAAAGAAATCAATATTCCATTTCTATTATCGATTGACGATTACATTCTTATGACTGGCTTATTGAGTAGTTGGCTCTTCTCTATAAGCTCGTATTCGCTACAATTAGAGGGGTGGGCATGATGTTTCATTTTGTGCCGAATGATGAATTTTTTTATCGCTTTCGAAAGTTGATCTCGAAATAATCTCATTCCACGTAAGTCATGTGAGAGGGTTGATTTTGTGCTTCGTTTCAGGTGCTATATTTTGAAATACGGGAATGTAAGTAAAGCCGCACTTCCGGTGTGATGTGACACAAGTTTCAAAAGCTGTCTAGGACCATCGCAGTAAGCTGACAACTTTGACGCAGCGCAATGCTCTTGCAACGACTGAACCAAGTTTCAAAAGTCACACGGCTTTAAATTTGGGGAACAATATTCTCACGGAAACATTTTCTCGCAATACGATACACACGATTCCAAACATACAGACCAGGGTTAGGGCGAGAGAGTGTACAAAAGTGAGAGAGTCCCTCTCGATTTCACACGCTCTCTCACTCCAAAGGCCTTGCTGGATGGTTGACCGGCCTGTGGAATGATGTGGATAGCTGGCCCCTCGGAAAAAAGTATACGCCGTAAAATTCACAGCTATTTCCAGTCTCATCGACGACGACGGGCGTGTACAGCGTTGCTCCGATCTCGGCCGTCTGCGAATTAGGCACGAGATAATTGTCGTCGACGATGCCGATCTGTAAAAGGCACGACATACTTCCAATGCGGCCTATCACTCCTCCATGAGAGCAAGGGTGGAGGAAATGTGCCTTTATGGTCTCTCGATAGTGCGCCAGAACACACTAGGTTTTGTCTACAATAATGCCCATCGTCTCAGAACCAATGACACCATCTCTCAACTTGCAAAATCTCTACAAAAATAATCAATTCCGTACCTCCTTGCGATTAGCGACGGGGTCCTGGGCGTATCTCTGCGATCCGAGGGAATCCATACGCCGTACGCCCATCGGGTTAAACATCTGCGAATTCACTCAATTCAAATCATTGCCTCAGAAGTATTGATTTAGAACATGTTTCAAGGCATGATGAAATGAAAACAAGAATTAAACTGACTATTGGTGAAGACGTTTGATTCCAAAACAGGTAATAATTGTCAAAACTATTTCTATTTGAAAAATAAATATGTAATAAATACCACAAAAGATTCGCTCACATCTCCAGTGTTCACACATCCAGGCGTGTTTGGTTCCGAGTCGAAGTAGTTCTGCGGGTCCTAAAATGTCATTTTCATCTTAATTCCACAAGACCTGAATGAGTAAGAAAGTACATCATTGCTGATTCCGAGTGAGAAATGTAATGTGCTTTGTGAGGACACTGATGAACGGAATATATTCAACAACAAAAAATTAGTACAGTTAAGTCTCACCTCAAAGTCGGTCTCGTCCAGTATGTCCTCTATGAGTCCTCGCTGCGAGCAGTTGTCCAGATCAGTGGAGGGACCGTTTCTCTCGATGTCCTGGAATCATCATCTATTGACAACGTCATTGGAGCGGTTAAACATTTTTTCCGGCAAACGTCAACACTATTTGTAGCGTCTTCCACTGGAAAATAATACACAATCACTATATGAAAAAGTTTTAAACATCGAAAGAAGAGGGAGCACTTGGTTATCTGCCAAAATAAACCAATGATCCATTCCTTCTCTCATGGCTTGATTCATAACTCATACTAACTTTCAAAAACATCACTTACATAGACAAACATATGGGGCGCGCGGCAGTAGCGGTAGAGGAGGTCCTTGACAAGTGCGAAGGTCGGACGGGAGTCGGGATTGGGCAGCCAACCTGATTATTACTGTTGAATATGAATTACATTAAATAAAGAGCGAGTTGGCGTTAGCAAATGTTCTTAGAAAAATTGTTTCTCCACTGTGTTATAAAAGAATCAGAGTCGCTGAAAGAGCGACATTTATATGGCGCTTTTGCATCCCCAATCTCCCTGGAACGTAAAAATAATGAAAAGTGAAGAGGCACTGTGTATTACCTTTTCGCAATCAGTGCATTGCTTGCATGCATGAGGAAATTTTTCAGATGAAATAAACGTGGATTTCGCCAATTAAATTTAAAATGAAAGTCTACTTTCACAAAAAAATAAGGCGGGTTATTGGAAAGGATTGCATACAATGCAAAATTGACTGGTCTAAGTTAAGTAAAATAAAACAATTAAAATAATTGCAAACTCACAGTCGATGAGCACCTTGTACAGCTCGACACTGCAGTTGTTCGGCTGACCGAGTCTCTCTCCGTTCAGAAGCATCTCCTTGATCGCGTGAGGACTCTTCGAAGCGTAGGGAGACTGCGATTATTGATTGATTATTGATTCGCGTAATTAACAGCGCGTAATTAATTTGACTACTATTGCGTCAACACAGTAATGTTTCGAAAACTACTCACCTCTCCATAAGTGAGCACTTCCCATACAGTCACTCCGAACGCCCACATGTCCGTGGCCGTGTTATAAACCTGAACACGGATTGATAAATAAGTGATCTCTGATAGAACGCGAGAAACGTAGATCAATTATTGTTTTCGTAGATCAACTTGGCTCAACTATTATTTGATTATATTTTTAGAAAGAGTGATACGGAAGCATTGAACAATGTACTTCACGAGGTGTATTAACACTTGGTGAAACATATCCATCCGCTCATCTACCCTTTCACACATATATTTTGATGCAATACACTCGACAGTATTCGACTACATGTAAAGTATAGGAAACGGTGAAAATACTGCCGGAATCGAGAGGATGTTACGTCGAAAAGAAACTACCATGCCTGAGCTCCCCGGTGTGGCCGGTTTGGTAACCAGGACTACGTATCCACATTGTTCAGACTTCTGGGGCACTTTACGCTAACACCTAATCGTATGCTAATTCCATTGTGCTGTAGATGACGTCATCACTACTACCGCATTACCTGTTTCTCCAATGCCTCCAGTGCGAGCCACTTGATGGCCACCTTGCCCTCTCCAACCTGCACTGAGTCCGAGCCGATGTCGATGAGTTTAGCGAGACCGAAGTCGGTGATCTGAATAAATTAACTTTGCTATGCAAATATTTATGGATTAATTCTAGATTTTTGTTCAAAAATTAATATTATTTTGTATTTTCTATAACCACTCCACGACACATTAGAATACAAAATTATTCGTGTAAGATAATTAATATTTGAAACATACTTGTATACTTGTTGCAACATGTTGTTCGGCAGCTGGTGATTATTTTCAATAAAAGGGGAGGGGTCGACCCACCTCGACATGGTGAATATTCTTGACGAGTACATTGCGCGCAGCGAGATCTCGGTGAACGACACGGTGATCCGTTAGGTACTTCATGCCCTGCAAATTGGAGTATTAAAGAAGGAATATCACGAATCTCTTGCTCCATCATTTCTCATCTCATATGCTTCAATGACGCGGTCGCTTTCTCCTCATTCCCCTTTATCCCTCCCTCTCATTTTTAAATTCCTGCATTCAGGGTCAGTTTGGCACAGAGCCAAACGCGAATAACTTTGTTCAAACTTATCGGCTGAATATGCGGTTTGTGGGGCTCTTTACCGATTACCATAACCCGACAGTGAGAACTCAGTTGACCAAAAGTTCGTGGGACTCTTCTAAGCCAAAATTTATTTCGATCGATTACTCACAAAAGTATAACCACTTTCGTTCGCATATCATACTCTCCGGGAGTAAATATATAAGGGTGTCCCAAAAGTTTTGCGACTCGGGCCTATTTTAGTTTGCGACGATTGCGCAATCGATCGATATCGATGATTGCGAAATACATTTGGTAAACAATCCATTTCGTAATCATTCAAGCCTTAGCACAAGTCGAGTGCTGTAGTCTCCTAGTTTCTACAACGTTTCTCCCGATGGACACTTTTTTCGATCATCGCACAGTTTTGCTTCACAATTTTCTTGCGGGAAAGACGGCGAAGGCAGCCCTTCAAGAACTGGTGCTTTCGAAAGGAGATTCTGCCCCGACTCTATCAACCTGCTATAGATGGTACCAGCGTTTCAATTCTGGCGACCATAGTATCGAAGACGAACCCCTTTCTGGACGCCCTCACAGCAAGAATCAACCCCTGGTACTCAGTGCAGTGGCGGCCAAACCAAAAGTGAGTGTGCGTGAGTTGGAGATAGAGACTCATACTCCCAAATCCACGGTACAACGAATCCTCCACCGGGATGAGAGGAAGTCGAAGCTCCCCCATGTCATTCCCCACTCCCTCACCCCTGCTCAGATCAAAAAGCGTGTCGAAATGTGCCGAGAATTGCTCCACCGTAGACCCAACTTTCGATGGGTCAGCAAGATCATCGCTATGGACGAGAAGTGAATCACATACGATAACCCTGAGCGGAAATTGGAATGGTTGGGCATCGGAGAGAATCCCCAGCCAGTCCCGAAGAAGGAATTGCACTAAAAGAAGGAACTACTGAGTTTCTACTTCTCCGTGTTGGGACCCGTCTACTGGGAGATCCTCCCCAATGGAACCACCATCGACGCTGACGTCTTCACTACTCAACTGGAAGAGGTCACCATCAGGGTCCCTTCTGGTCTTCTAAGCGATGGAAAAATCCTGATCCTTATGGATAACGCGAGACCCCATCATGCGAAATTGACCCAGAAAAAGTTGGACGAACTGAATATGGAATGGCTGCCTCATCCACCGTATTCACCCGATATCAGCCCCTGTGACAATCACTGTTTCCAATCTCTTGCTAACTTCTGTCGCGGAAAGAAGTTCGCTAATCGGACCGATCTCGACTCGGCCTTCCAGGCTTGGATCGATTCGAAGACCAAGTCATTCTGGAGAAATGGAATCAAGAGCCTGCCCGATCGATACCAGAAGGTTGTGACTAAGAAGGGAGCCTGCATTGATTGATCACCTTTGTCAACTGTTGAAGATGTGATGATAAAAGTTTTTATTGAAAAAAGTCGCAAAACTTTTGGGACACCCTTATATTATCGGCTGCTCACCGATGCTATCTGGTACGAGTACTGTAGAAGCTCCTTGCCCGAAAGTTTTCCCTTGTGCTTCTGGAGGAATTCGCGGAGATTTCCGAGAGGACGGAGGAGGGTGACCAGCTGGAATTCGTATTTCGAAATCTAGTTTATAACAATCAACATCGCGTGTCGATGGCGTGCAATCTTGCTTATGCAAAAATCATTTTATTGAGAATAAAAATCTAAAAGAAATTGATGTTACTGACATATACGCCAATAAAGTCGCCTGCTGAAACATACTTGCACACTGAGGGTCAGCGCCCACTCGTTTTTTGTTTGTTACTTCACTCTCGCACCATTTTTTGGGCAACTCATTTCCAAAGGCCACCGATAGCGGTTGGAAGTGCAGTTAACAATCTTTATTTACATAATTTCGAAACCATCATTTTCCTCAGGAACACAGCTCATTCAGTAAAAAAAACATTTTCAATATCACCAGTTTCTTGTAGAGATCTTATGTACCATAATTTGAAATAAACTTATTTTTAAAAAAAACTTATTTAAATGTATTTGAAACGTATACCTGCAGGTCGTCTCCCGACAGGCAAACACCCACGATTCTCAGAAGATTCTCGTGCCGCAGCATCGTCATCTTGGTAGCCTCGTCCAGCATCTCCTGTAATTAGTAATTAGCTAATTACGCAATCATAACGTCATTGCTATTAGTCATCACAACGAGGAAAGTAGGTTAGTATAACTTAATATACGTTGCTGAAAAAAAAAAAATTGCTGAAAAACTCACAGCCTGCGCGCGTCCGCTCGGGTCACGGACGACTTTAATGGCGACTGGCACTTTCGTGCTCTTCACCGACCCCGTCTTCGGCATCCAACAGCCCTGAGAGTATATATTTTTGGATAATTAAAGAAAAACAAATCAATGATCGATTTCGTTTCTCACATTCCGCAATGATTTCACTTCTTGTGACCATATGTGTACTGTCAACAGTCGAAACAAAGAATGGGTTGTTTTTCAATTGGTCTACGTAGATTGTAACGATTTCACTGATACAATACCTCGCTGACATGTTTTGTCATAAAGAATACTTGGCAATTGGAAGTAGCATTAATTTTAACCCGTTATCTAGTACTTTCTTGAATTGCGCATTCTTACCCCGTTAAATGCCACTTATTCTTACCGCATAGACGACTCCGAATGCTCCCCGTCCCAGTTCCTTCCCACTTCTCGACAGCGCATGTTTTGGAATGAGCGTGAGTCGCTCCATGTTTGGCCGGTTATTGGCCAGATCCATTGGAATAAGCTCCGGCAATTCGAGAGCATTAGCAACCTGCAATTATTCATTATCTTTTTTTTATTTTCAGTTTCTGACCTCCAAGGTGGGGATTGCATCTGTTTTCTGGGGCGATCAATCGATATTCAGCTAGTGTTTCAGAGTAGCGTTGGCCTGACTCATCTATTCTAGCGCCCGCTTCCGTACGAGAAATTGATGCACTAAATAGCGGCGGTTGACATCTATTCCAGTCACAACAATTTCGGCAGTAGTATAAAAGCCTATCAGGCAATGAGCAAAAGCCAATTAGAGAGAACACTCCGGCTTTCTACCGATAAATAGACTAAACTCCCCTGTGAAGCAATGGATTATCGATTGATTTCTTTAACACTCAATCAATAAACGCATTGGTCACAGTGAAGTTGTTTATCGGGGGGGGGGGTGACAAAACGGCAACGGACAAAACGGCAACGGACATAGCGGCAACGGACAAAACGGCAACGGGCTGTAACTCGGATATTAGTGTTCCGATCGATATGGGAGTAGTACCATTGAACTACTACCGTACCCCACTACAGTATCCGCATATTGGTTCGGTGTGTCAGACGGCGAGTCAGATTCATGATTTGTGCCGTAAACTTTTTAATCATGACTCTGACATAAAGTCTGACACACCGAACTCATCTGTGGATACTGTAGTTTGCTACGGTAACCTTACTGTGGCGCCTACGGATGTTTACGGCATAAATCATGAATCTGACCCGCCGTCTGACACACCGAACCAATATGTGGATACTATAGTGGGGTACGGTAGTAGTTCAATGGTACTACTCCCATATCGATCGGACCGCTACTAACCGAGTTATAGCCCGTTGCCGTTTTGTCCGTTGCCGTTATGTCCGTTGCCGTTTTGTCCGTTGCCGTTTTGTCACCCCCCCGTTTATCGACCCAATATAAAATCCCCGGATACGTGAGAAAAAACATTTTGATAGGTGAATATGATTAGTGGCGAAATGGCGCGTCTAGAACCAGGAATAGGACATGCGGTGCAGGTTCTTCTGGATCTCGTCCTCAACAGCTTTCTCAATTTCGGGTGACATTTCGGGTTTTTGCGCGGACTTTGTGGTGTCTAAGAGGTCGCTGGGTCTCAGGAACGCTGGCGCGAAACTGCGGCTTTTGGTGCCGGGTAACCAGGCTTGCAGGGAGCCGCCGGGGGTCAGTACGAATATCTTGAGATTTGCCTTTTCTTGCTCGAGTTCCTTGGAGAGACGACGTTGACGGCGCCACAGCAACTGAAATGGGTTGAATTTGTGATTTTCACTCCGACTCCTCGTCCACCCCTATCATTTTTGAATCCCTGCGTTCAGGGTCAGTTTGGCACAGAGCCAAACGCGAATAACTTTGTTCAAACTTCTCGGCTGAACATGCGGTTTGCGGCGCTCTCATCGGGAAAACGATGTCCAAAACCCAACAGTGAGAACTCAGTTGACCAAAAGTTCGTGGGACACCACCTTTAACGATTGAGTTTTGGGTATCTCGACTGCTTCTTGAATAGAACGCCTCAAAATGATCTCATAGAACGGAATAAGTTTGGGGTATACTTAAAGATAGTATAATTACACTTCGACGCGGAACACTCTATGCTCTAGGTACACTTCCCCCTTCCTTAGGTATGGATCCAACTCCCATATTGCTTTTATTTTCTTATATAAAATTTCGTTGTTCGTGGACGACCGTAGCCATACAGTTTCGATACCTTACTCCTACAGTATCACTACGGTGACACCCCAACCCCCGCGACAATGTGCCTACCGTATCCCATAATAAACGATGTGGCCTTTGTCATCCTAAGGAATTTGCGGGGGAGGCGACATCCCTAATTTAGATTTGGCAAAGAAAGAATGCGCATGATGATGATGCATTCCGCCGATTTCTCTTGCATGTTTTCGGAAGTTTCTTCGGCAAAAATGATTCATCGCGATTTCCTGCGCATTCCAACAGACATTGGGTGATACAAAAGATGACAGTTCCCTCCTTCCTTTTCTCAAATGTCGGCATCTCAAACACATCTACGTGCGGCTTCCCCATGGCTCTATTCAACTCCATCACATCGAAAGTTTTTTTTCAATATTTTTTTCAATATTATAATGGACTTTATGTTAGATGCATTTAGAGTGGCTTACCCAAGTTTGATTACAATTTTGAATAGAACCGTAATTTTGCTAAATTAATTAATTAACATTATTAATGAAATTACTCACGCATCCGATGATGAGTACGGTCAGCAGGAAGAGAATACCGATGGACCAGAGAAGACCGTTTCTGAAATATTTTAATATTATATTTGATCATTTTCGTTGAAAAAAATCCTATATTTTACCAAAGTGTTCATGCATCGAAAATTGTTTCGCTACTTTGTCTGCCTTTCTTATGTGATGTGATGTGATTGTGTTGTTGATTTTGCGATAAAGAGCTGCAGCGATGTTAATGATTTGATTATATTACAAAACCAAAGAGTATCCATGCAAGTACAGCACATTAACGCAAGTTTCGTTCGGTTGAAGTCTCTATTGCTAGCCCATTGCCAAAGTCTATGGAGCTGCCGAATACTTGAGCCACTATGCTACGATAAGTTTCTCTATTCCATCGTATGAATGAAGCCATCTAAGACCCATCTCGAACTTCGAAAAAATCCTTCGTTCTCAGTGTCCTCTACGATCGTGTTCACTCTTTCTCACATTAAGCTCTTCTTATTATTAGGATCCTAACTCTCGTCGAAAATGTAATCATCTCTATGAAACACGAAATCCATTTACGAATCACATCGCCAATTTCCGATATCTTTGTATGTTAATGCACTCGCGATAATTGCAGTAATTTATTCGGAGTATTCACTCGATCAATTGCGGCCTTCCGGACCAACTTTGAAGTAGTCTTGCCACGGTTGCGGGTAGGATTGCATTATAACCGGTTGCAGAATCTCATTGCGGTGCGCTTTGCACCACCTATTGTAGGAAATATTAGAACTTGAATCGAGTCGGGACCTGGGGCATTTTGTACACCGCTCTAGACGACCAAGTTCAAGGAATGCTAAAGGTTGATATTATCGTGACGCCTTCTCCAGGTGAGAGGTGACTATTACATTTATAAAATGATAGATCAACAATGTCAAAATGACACTTCCTGTGTTTACCGAGGCGAGAGATTACACAAAAGTGAGAGCGTTCGTGTTTGGTAAACAACGGAAGTTCTTGTTTTGGCCTTTGGCATGATCGTATCATTTTATGAATGTGATATATGTGGAAGGATATCAAATTTCAATGTGAATTAAAATACAATAAATTTGAATTTGAATAAAAATGATGCACTCACCGTATTTTCTCTCTCGTCTCTTTGTCTTCCAGGTGGCACGTCCTATCCTTGTAGTAGGTGAACAAGTGCACACCAGGATAATCCGAGCAATTCGTCAGGCAGGTCTGCGACACATTTGGTAACAGAAAATTCATCCACAACGATCGATTACTGATCTAGTTAGCAAAAACTCACTCTATTATTTTCTCCCTTTTCATAGGTGAAGTACTCGTGCGTGCACTTGGTACAATCGTTAGGCGTCGACCCAGTGCATGTTGCCTACAAATTTAAATATTTTACAAAATATATAAAATGTAAAGTGTACCAGAAGTACTTTGCGGTCGCAACTCATACACGTGAGACAGTTGCGCCCCTTAGGACTAAAGACCAAAGGTTTTTTAAAAAATCTCGGCCACTGTTAATCGTCTAGTTCTTCCGATAGTTAAGTTTAGCGTTTCGTCTAAGTTAAGGTCTATTGAGTAAGCTAAGCAACTCACGCCAACGGCCGTCTTATCGCACGATGGGTGGCACTGACGGCAGACGCCCGCTACGTTCGCGATCGTTGTCGATTCGTCCCGATACATGCCACTGAAAGTGATGCTGCGCTAATTTCTTCGGGGAAATTTCCCCATCAAAGGGTGGAAAACTCGTGTCACTCAGCTCAAACTGAAAGAAATCTCTCTAATCAAAAAGGAAAATGTTCCAAACGTGGCTTGCAATATCTGTATCAAGTTTTTTGAAGTTGTAGCTTCACTAGGAAGAAAGTTATGAAAGGGTGCATAAAACTGTTTTGCACCTTGCACCCCATGAAATTTGCGCAGCATGAGATTTAAAAAAGGTAAAGGTATTACAAATTTACAATACTACGTTCCACTTCAAGTACTACCTGTGGTGTGCATAATGTCTGCTTCTCTCGCTTTCGCATGCTCTCTCGCCCTCGTTTCTGTCGTTTATGAGCGGAACGTTTTAATATTTCGGACGAGTGTTTGTAAATTTGTAGTAGTTCCGTCTTCAGCATGTTTTCATGCGCGGAACATTGCGCTTTTCAGTGTGCACGCAATGTTTGCACACAGAAAAGCGCAATGTTACGAACAATGCGAACAACGCAATGCTTGCTTGCGTGCACACTGAAAGTGAGTGAGAGTGAGCGATCTATTCTTGCTAGATCGAATAATCTTATTCCCGAATAACAATGGTTACTCTCCAATTACCCTTTGTTCGATCGAATAGAATTATATTTACATTGGGTTCTTTAAATGTACTTTTTCTCCTTTCAAGCTTGTATGGAAGCGTAAAAAATGAACATTGTGCACAGAAAAAAAGTCATATATGAGGCCCCTAATCCCTTTAAAAATCTTATATATAAAACAAATTTCTTATATATAAGATTTTTGAAGGGGTTAGGGGCCTCATATAAGGTATGGTCTGTTTGTGTACACGTACTTCCCGCACTGGCCGATGCACTTCTCGTCATTGACGCCGTTGAATTTGTGGAAGTACCCCAAACCGACCTGAAATGCGCATGTTGTTTTTAAATATCATTTTAGTGTTTTAACGAAATGCTCCTTACTGCCCTATTAACACTTTCTTCAAAAAGCCGATTCGTACTTCCGCTGATTTTTCTCCTCACTTCCCACGCTTTATCCCTTCGTTAAAATTATGATTCACAATTACGCGAAAAGCTGCTACCGATTCGAAAGGATAATTAAGGTTAAGCATGGAGTGAAGCAAACATTTTGAAAAGCTAATCTTACTATTTTATTTTCAGACTGTTCGTCTCTATATATCGGAATCGATGAACTCGAAATCAGGGCGTTTCAGCGAGGCAATTTTGTACAATCCCAAAGTTTGAATTGAAATGGGCAAAAAAAGGTGGGATACGTAACGCGACCGCGACGCGCGCAACTCATCATGGCAGTAACTCACATAGTTCCTGCAGACGCATCCGTCTTTCAGTCGGGAGTTGCCTCGGCCCGTGCACGTGAGACACTCCTTATCGCACGGCACGCATAACTGAACGCATATTATTAATCTAGTTTTTTATTCATTTATTTGATACAGCCGCGAAGGTGTGACGGCAATTAAAAAGATGAAGAAATATGTAAATAAGGATGAGGAAGGTGAGGGAAGGGCGATTCAGGATAGACAAGAAAACACGTTTAGCCACTTATTGGGATGAGGTGGATTTTCTCTCTCACCGCGTTTGCGTCCACACGTTTTCTCACTTCTGCTTGCTTCCTATGTTTATTCTAGGTAATTTGTCACTCGTGATGGACCAAGTGCCCGAAACGCGTCTGACCCAATCTGTTCCAACCCTTCATGCACTCGTAGGTCGATTTGTACTCGTTATCAACAATATTTTATTATATATTCCACCATTTTTAGCTTGATTTCAGAAACTAGAGAAGAGTAATATTCAAAACGCACCAACTCATGGACGATTTCGAGTCTCGACGCCTGCACAAAGTGGTCGAGAAGGTCGTTGTTCGTGCATACGGCATTCGAGTGCGCCTTGTCCGAGTTGTAGAGGCATCTCAAACAACATGATTCCAAACATACAGATCAGGGTTGGAGCGAGCGAGTGTACAAAAGTGAGAGAATCCCTCTCGATCTCACACGCTCTCTCACTCCAAAGGCCTTTCTGGATGGTTGACCGGCCTGTGGAATGATGTGAAACAATTAATTAACTATGTAGAACGAAAACATAAAACTTGTACTGAAAATTTCTCTAATTGCTTGAATGGAGTAGATTCTTTTTGCACAATTGTTCATATATAATTAATGATACAAGATGCGAAAAAAATTACCTCGTCACGTTTGCGCTCTTCGAATCCTGTCCGTCATGCAGCTCAATCTGCGCGTATTTGCACGCCTTGCACCCATCGACGCCCGGCACGTTGGAGGGACCGTTGCAGCTGAAAAAAACGACAAAATACAAAAATATTATCATATCCTTCCCGTCCAACGGTTAGCCTTTTGCAATTTTTTACTGGTCGACCTAGTTTGGACGGATTGTTTGGCTCACACTAAGGAATGCGAAATACTCTCAGGATCTATCTCACCTTTTTGGTTTCTTTTTCAAGTTATATTTTGCGGGAAAAATACCTAAACATACCCGAGGTCGTAGCAGCTCCGGTGGCATCTCTTGCACTCTCCGTTGCTCACGTAGTAGCGATCGCTCGGGCACTCGGGCACGCAAGTGAGTTGGGTCAAGTGAGAGGGCAGCTCGGAGGGAGGGAGCGTGTTCTGAAGGAGGCATTAGCGGATGTGAACGGGTGATCCCAGCGAACCTATCGCTGATTGGGATTGCGGTTACCGTCTTGGAAACTATTGGAAATGGGAAATATGAGAAACGGACCACGGTACTGACAAGTATCAGAGAGTGAGTTAGAAGATGAAGAGTTCATTGTCAATAGTTCCAATATGGGAAACCTAGTTGTGATAGATTAATGCATATACGACAGATTCAATTATCTCTCGATATTGTTTTGGAAAGGAATCCCACCTCGAATCCAATGGTCGTTTCTGATCCAACGAGATGAGAGACGGGCTTCGGTTCCACGGGTTCTTCCTCAAATTCAAGCGACGAATGCCCGGGCTGAAAATTAAAAATTATAATTATTTCTGAACTGTTTTCCTTGTTGTCTCTGTCTCGTTGCAGCAACCTCTATCAGCCAAACATAAATGAGCTTTCAATTTTGAATTTTGCTCCAACGTTTGGAATGAAATAATTTATGTTAGTTTGCGATAATGCAGTCCCTGTCCTCGACCGATAGCATAGCACGAAACCACTTTTATCATGTTGTAAAATGCTTTGAATTTTCTAACCTTCTTGAAAAGTTTGAATCCTCTGCATGTGAGACAGTCGGTCGCCTCCGGACCCTGATAAACATGGAATAATGAAATCACAATTTTCAGTAATTTTTTTTCAGGGCACCGATCTTACCTTACACGTATCACACTCCACATAGCACCGCTCGCAAGTCTGATTGTCGCTGTTCTCGTAGAACCTACAAAAAATACCGATTTGCAACTGACTTCCCTCGGAAAGATAAACAGACAGACAGACAAACAGACAGACAATTTTAATTAAATATATTAAATTACCCTCGCTTGTTGCACTTGTCGACGCATTTTCCGTCCTGCCTCCAGTTGTTGCACTTTCTGCAAATTGGAAAATTGGGCGAATCCAAAATTCATTCATCGTTCACTAATTTCACACTGCTCTACGTGCTGATATGTATTAAATCATTGATTGAAAATGGCTCTATCGACTTTTTGAACTATTCGATGCCAACATCGCATAGTTCCAATCAGTCGATCGAGAGATTTTGCACTATTATGTATTTTTGTGCACAAACCGAACTCAGAGGTCAAAACGCATGCGTGTGCGGTATATAGTTAGAGTAATAATAGTACCATAAATTTGGCGGAACTCAATCATGCCATCTACCATCGCATTTGACCCACGTAGTCCACTCATAAATATCGTCGAAGCCTTGGGACAGGTCTCGCGTGAGACTATCCTCCCTTAAGGTTGATTCCTTTCATCTCTTTCCTTACGTATCAAGAATGGAGTAGTAGTATTTTTTAGATTTCAAAATTTCGCATACTCTCTTCACAATGAAGTCGCCGTACACCATTCTAAATTCAGTGAGGCGTCCACAAGGGAGTGAATGTGTGCCTCTCTATTTTACCTCATCTCTCACTCCTGGCCTCTTTCTGGAGGTATGACCTGGCACGTGGAAAGATATTCTACGAATCTTCCGCTAGAGATCCGCGCAAATTTTAATGATAAAATTTCAAATTTTTTTAGGAATTTTTTCTTACATTTTTGGCATCAAACAAGTAATCAGGACACTCATCTGCATCGAATAAAAATATATATAATAAATATCGATTGTTTCCTAAACTTTAATTATTTAATTAATTAAATTAAGTTGCATTAGTTACCTGCAGTCGACGTCCGCCTTTCCCCAGCAGCCAGCAGCCGGGTCGCACGCGATATGGCAGAATTTGTTCTCCGTTTCTGCAAGATGAACGAGCATACAAATCTGTTGTCGTGCCAGTCAACTCGTTTTGAATTGCAGTTGAATTTATATTTCGAATATAACGGGGTTGCTGGTACAACACGTATTAAAACAATCCTACTGACGCCTCCATGCACTCAGAAAAACGGTAATTAGGATATAAAGTGAACATGTTCACTTTCTTGTAGGTGAAATCTCTCTCATGTAATTCTAGTGAAATTATATCGCAAGTAAATGAACTTTTTCACTTGTTCTCCTTATCCTAGTGACTTGCTTCTCAGAATAAAGAAAAAGTTGTATCAAACTATATAAAATCGATGACTCGCCTTGTGGCTCCGTGCGACATCGTATTAGTAGTCACTTTTAGTCTAACCTCATTGTATTCACTATTGATTAGTACACAACTCGATAAATATATTATTAGAAGAATAAAGACTCACTGCATGTGTCCTTGTCTCTGTTCCGTTTCAACGTGAATGTCGAGTTCGCTCCGATCACAATTTCTGAAGTATATTCCGTTTAAAAACTTAAAGTTTAAACTTTTAAAGTTTAAAGTTTAAGGATGGTTAAACTTAAAGTTAAAGTTTAAAGTTTAAAAGTTTAAACGCTGTCGACGACGTCTCCACTCATTCTCAAATGGATCGAGCCGTCTAGTCGGGTTTTCTGCCCTCCTAGAAATGACGACTAGTCGTCGACACTGTTCGCACCATTAAAGACATATTTTTATCAATTTTTGCGTAATATATTAAATTGAATATACCGCTCCAGTTGATCGTATCCACCATGCACAGTTCCACGTTGTTGGTAATGATAACGTCACCTGCAATTGTTGCTTTAATTACTCATTATATAATCAATCATAGTGTTCATTACGAAGATTGGATAGATAGTATGCTCAAGACGCCCAATAAAAAATAAGCTTAAAAAGCGAAAGCTTTTCCTTGCTTGGTTAATCAGCTATGAGAAAAAAAGAAACCTTTCTCGATCTTTTTCAGCTTCCTTAGCCCGAGACTGATCAAGTTATCGTTCTTGGAGATAACGAGCGCTTGACGGCCGCTGCTGTAAAAGTCCGACATGGTAAACCTGCACCGAAGGACAAAGCAGGAGTTTTTGGGGTACTGAAACCCGAACCCGTACCCATGCTTTCTCTGGTTCTCCACCTCTTTCGCATGCGGTGCGGCCCACAGTTTTCACTTTTAAAGGGACACTGCATAGATAGCGAGATTCACTTATTTAGTTATATTTTGTCCACTGATCAAGGGAAAGATAAGGGCCATAAATTGTGCGTTTATTGTCGCCTGACCCCTCAGGTTGAGCGGTCAGAATGACAATTCTGACCCCTCAGAACGACCATTCTGACCCCCAGAACGGTCATTCTGAGGGGTCAGAATCATCATTCTGAGGGGGCAGAATGATAGTTTGGGGGTCCACCTCGTCTGACCCCCCAGAATGATCATTCTGGGGGGTCAGAATGGTCGTTCTGAGGGGTCAGAATTATCATTCTGACCGTTCAACTTGAGAGGTCAGGCGACAATAAACGCACCATTAGAGAGCGGCTCCCGCTAACCACACCACAATGGATCAAAGGGGGCCGCCTTTTCCTAATATTTCTAAAAACTGCTCCAGTCCAAAGAATTCGTGGCGAATGAATGCCTACGATGTCCTGGATGGCGTCTGAGATAAATTCCTGGTCATTCATGTTCATTCCCTGTACTTATGAAGCCATTAGGAAACGGCGAACTTGCACACCACGAAAATTGAAATGTTCATATCTCGAAACAAGAAGTCCCAGGATTTTTGTCAGTATTTTTCCCGCGAAGTGTGGTTCAAAATACACAAATTGAGCTCAGGTTGCCAATCTCTGCCGGGTTCCTTTAAATGATACTTTTGTTATTTAATATAGTAAATACCTGTTATGATAACATTGGGCACGCATTAAATGAGTGCTTTATCGACTCACGACTCCCCTTCCTGATATCGTACCCCTTCAACCAATGACTAGCGAAACGTGAAAACAACTTACAACAGATTCCTTCCCTCGATGACCTCAAGGTTCTCCAGAAAGTCGAGGCTTTCCATAGGCGCGTCATCGGCAGCAACGTAAACGTATTCGGATACGAATCGAACCGTCCTCAGCACATTCAGTTCCGCAAGAGTCAGCGCCGTGACGTTGGGTCCGGGCATATTTTCCATACCAACGTCCCTGTGTAACGCGCATATTCATTGGCAAGGCCCAGCAGATGCCATTATCAAGTAACAAGTTGTTATAAGGCATTTTTTGCGCCCTAATACAACTGTAATAATACACAGAGCGGGAAGTCTCCAACTTTCCTTACTCTGGAGACATTGTCTCCAGCTGAGAGAGCATGCAAAATGGAGAGATCACCTCTCACTATCTCTAGCCCGCTCTCTTCATTTTGCATGCTCTCTCAGCTGGAGACAATGTCTCCAGAGTAAGGAAAGTTGGAGACTTCCCGCTCTGAGTATCCTGAAATCTCATGAAATTAGCTTACCCTCCATAAACGAAATGTGACGTGAAGAGCTCCCGGCGGATGCTAATGAAGCCCTCGATTTCCGTGCAGTTCTGAAATTTGTTCAAGTTGTTTCCATAGAAATATTTTAGAGTTTAAAAAAAACCACGTAACTTTTCGTAATTACTACTCGGCTCCTAGTATAGTTGGAAAATCCCCCTAGAGTAGAGCGTGGTTTCTTGCTAACGCTACACATTTCATTTTTATGCAACGGTGACCATCGTCACAAATTTGTATTTGAATCCTGATACTGGGGAATGATTTATTTATTTATTAATTGAATTTACCTTTAGTTCATGAATTGAGTGTGCGTCCAGCTCCTTCTCGAATTTGCATGCTGAAATGAATATATTGGAAGTTTCAAAATCTCGCTCATCAGTAATATATATTGTTTTCTAAATGGATATTGGAACAGTAATTTCGGCTTTGTCGCAATTTTGTTTTGCCGGAATCTTGGAAAGTACATATCTATCAACTCACACTTGGGACAGGGCCCATCGCACTTTCTGCAAATCTTGTCGCCCTTGTTCGGGTCGTAGTGCATCCCTTAAATATTTAATTAATTATTTAATTAACAGCATTTCCATAATTATATCGGTAATATTAAGTAAAAAAACGATTTATTACCCTCTCCACAGTGCTCCACGCACACGTCATCCTGGTAGAGACGGTTGACTGAAAACAATAATTAACTAAATATTCAAATGAATTAGGTGCTTGTTAGTTAAGTTTGTTAATTTTTTTTTAAAGTTTACTCTATCAAATTGAGGGAAAAGGTCAATATATTGAGGTCAATATACATATATGAGAGCGACGGGGCATTGACGTCATTGTTGGCATTTTGTTTCGATCCGAAAAGAACGCAGAATGTCGGAAGAATGTCGCAGAATGAAGATCGGAAAACTGTCAAGCAAAATGTCTGACGTCAGAGACCTCGAAAGGTCAATCTCGTAATCGCATTATATTCGGCTGTTTCGTAGTGGTAGACCAATGGAAATAGAGGGGGCATTTGAGGCAAATTGTACTATGAGAGAGTAAAATGACTCACTTGGACACTCTTTTTCACAGTGTCGGTTGTCCAATGAGTAGAAGCCGTCAGGATTTTTCTCCACTTGGCCCGTCTGAAACGCGTATTTTGAATATCAAACAGCGTCTTTGAACATAATATGCCATAATTATTGACGGCCGCAATCATAATTTCACAAATAGTCGTCCAAAATAATAAAACTTTCCGCTCCCAAATGACATATACGGCTATGAGAGAGCATGGCAAAGAGGGGATGACGCGCCGAGGTATAGAAAGAGGGTATAACACTGGTATTCCACTTTATGAACGTACCATTTTAAATTTGTAATAGATGATGTTGTCAGTTTGAGAGACATATCACAAAACTGTTGGGTAAAATGGAAGTGCGTGTTTCCCAGCAATCAAAGAGAGAACAGACTTCCACATATCGAAAAAGAGAGTTTTTTTTTAATTTTCGCACGCTTTCTAAAAGCAGAGCATCAAACTCTACGTCTCGATAAGTCCATATTAAAGTTATTTCTTCAGTCTTTAGTTCGAGTCTTAAGTAAGTCTTTAGCACATAGGCAAGATCCTTAGTCTTTAGTATTTAGTGCTTAAGTCTTTAGGTGGTAACCTTCTGGTTGTACTTCTTCATGCTGGTGCACTGCTCGACGCACTTGCACTCGTGGCCGGGCGCGTTCTTGTCGTTTCCATTGCATTGCATGAAGTTGGTGCAGGCCTACAAATCTTCTTTCACATAGATTCTTCATGTTACCTATCGAAAACAAAAAAAAGTTGCAAAACGAGCTATATGACGCTGTCCGCGATAGAATCAACAAATCTCTAACAGGGCTCCGCACAGCTAAAAAATGAAATCTCTCCCAAACATGCCCCAAGGAATCTATCGCGGACAGCGTCATATACAGCGTACATTTACCGATTGAAAAAATGAAAACAAAAACTAGCAAGTTTCGACTAATCAACAATAAAATTATAAAATTATGATCAAATAAAAAATGAAAACAAACAATGCAGTCCTTTGCCGTTGATCCCGTGCACCCGCCTACACACTGCGAGTGGCAGCAACTGCAAATTAATTAATTAATTATTTTTAAAATTATTTTAAAAATAATTTAATATATTAATTAATACTAATACTAATTATTTTATTCAAATTATCCCACCGGGTCTGGTTGTCTGCTGAATCGAAGAAGCACTGTTTCGACTCGCAGTAGTCGGGGCATATCGATCGATACACTGTAAAATCACGATCGTAAATTGAAACAAATTTATGTCATTAGCGGGAAATAGGTCAATGTTCGCATGTAATGTGTGCTAGACCGAGCGCAATTCAAAAATGTGCAAAATTATAAGTTGTGTATTGAAATATATAATGCCGGTGAGAACTTACTACTCTGGCAGTCGGTTGCTTCTGGACCCCAGCAGTGACCGTTGCAAGAAGGATGGCACACCGGCTTGGGCTGCAAAAAACAATCGATAACTTAAAATCCACCTGTAATTTAAAACTCGTAAAATACATATACATGTTCACTTTGCCTCATGATAATCCTTTTTGGGACAGCAAATTCAGATCTCGAAATTCAGGTCAAATAACACATCATTCCACAGACCGGTCAACCTTACAGAAAGGCCTTTGGTGTGAGAGAGTGTGTGAAATCGAGAGAGACCCTCTCACTTTTGCACACTCTCTCGCTCCAACCCTGGTCTGTATGTTTGGAATCATGTGATAAATGATTCCGATCGAGACGCCATACCCTGCTTATGCACGTTCTCGTAAACGGTAGTTGAGTGCGGTTGGCAGCATTGAAATCGAGAATCTGAAAAAAATACATACATTTTCAAAATTGCCGGTTTCAAGAAATCCTAGAAATTCGGTTTTCAACAAAAAATATGTTCAATAAAAGTTCATCGTTTAAATAAATTGAAAATCACTTCATTGAAGTTGACGGTTTTCTTGAAATGGCAGAAATTCTCTGCTTTCGTTGCTCCGACTTCTCCATTTGCAATAGCTGACAAAGGATAAGATAAGTAACTGAAGCCGAATTAAGCTAGCTTTACCGACAATGGATAATTTTTAATTTATATAAAATCATGTTTTTTGGTTTGTGTCATAACCGGATGTGCGAAATAATAATAGTTAAGTATAAAAGAATTATTAATAACTAACATCGCAGATTTGGCATGCTGAGCACCTCCAGCAGGGGGGATCCCTCGACGTAAAGAGCGGCTTTGTCGCCTGAATCATTATTTTTTCGGAAAAGCCTACTAAGATATTATCAATATTGGTATTTATCATTAGTGCTCTAGAATATCATCAATTCTGTTCGGAAACGGTTAACTAAGCTGGTACTTGCCGAAATTCGACTTGCCCCCCGAGCACTGTTGTGCGCGTGCCCATACGTACGGCTAAAATTTTCCGGCAGATAATTCGCCATTAAAGTGATGTTGAAATAAGTCATGTTTTCTTTAGCTATCGAATGCGTTCAATTATTATCCGTTTCTGTTTGATAATTCAATGAAAAATATTATAATTAAAAGAAACAAACCGATCAGAGTGTCGCCCCAGATGATCTTGAGGTTCTTGAATGAGATATGCTTCAGTTTCACCGAGTAGATGAAAATGTAGCCCTTGACCTTAACGTTTGCCAATAGCTTGAGAAATTCTTGCGAGAAAATATTTATTTTGAGGGGCACAGCGGTATGTTTTCACATTTTTTTGTGAAAGTGAAATGCCTATAACACATGTTAAATATTATTAACAACCAAATCGTGCACATCGTTTATTTTTTTCGTTTCAAAGGGAGTGAAAATGTCTATGAGAATATTAGTGGGCGCTTCAGGGAAAACAAAATGAACGATGTTCGCGAAATTTTCACAAAATTGGTTGTTATTGTTATTGAGCATTTATATCCCCGGTCGAGGCTTGATTTTGCTTGCCATATTCATTCTTGCCATCTATGCAATTTACCTCTTCAATGTCATCGAGAAAGTCGATAGTCTGGTTGCCGAGTGTCTTAAAGTCGAGATGCGTGATTTCGACGTTGCCGAATACGCGAGTGCAATTCTGCAAAATATTCACAGTCTTTATATTGCGTATTTCGAAATGACATTTCCCGACAGTACACATATTTGATATGTGTACTGTCGGGAAATACATTTCATTACGTAAATACCTGGTAGATCAATCTGAGGTCGTTGAACCGATCGGCCGTGCCAAGCTGCGCGCGCATATTAGACGAACCGGAGCAGACTGCATTATCTTCATTTGAATTCAGTGGGAGGGGTACAAGGGGTGGGAAATGACGAAAAGAGGACATAGGGGCTCCAGAATGATCATTTTCACACATATTTTGGGTAAGACACAAAAGCCAGACAACACAAGATATATTAGACCGTTCCCAATGATTGTTGTAGTCTTTTTCAATTCCCTGTTGGTCTTGTTTATACGAAGCTGTAATTTCAATCGGAAGATCAGAAGCGAGAAAGGGGAGAGCACTTTTAGCTCACTTTCCGGAGATTTCGAAATATGGGCCACAATGCGGACTGCAAAACACCCTACTCGCCTACTACACCTCCCTCTCATCGCATAGTATTTGTTATCATGCTGACCCCGTGAGTAAAATGATAAGACTACACCGCATACTTCTAATCAACCCTAGTCATTGCCCGCCACTTACAGCACTCCACGGGTCCCTCGCGACATCCCGAATGGCCATTTTGCTTCTTCCATTGAGATTTAGCATCCGCAGAAAAGAACAGTAACCCGGCCAGTATACTGTAGGTTGGCAGCATCGATTGGTGGGAGTGGGCGCGTCGACTATTGATGTGCGGGGTCACGAGTCGATAGAGTGTGTGTCTGAGTCAGGAGGGCGAGGTGGTGGGAAGGCTTATCAAGTTGAAAGACTTTCAGGCGAATGAAATGCTGCGCGCGCGTGCGAGAGCTTTTCCTTATTCTCTTCTGACTTCTCTCGTCCATTGTCAGGTCGCAATGGATTCCAACGCACTTTTCGCCCCATTAGCCTGATGAGTTTTACTCACTCCCGACGGCGTTTTAACCCTTTTACCCTCTCCAGGCTTTCGCGGAACTACTAGCACATATTGATCGGACTTTGGGGACTTACGAATTGCGGCAGTTTAGTCACTGGCTCTGTAAAGGTCATCACTACGAGTTGCGACGCACAAGAAGGGGGACACGTCATTCCAAACCTCCATGACGAACGAAAGAGAGGGATTCCCTCTCAAACCCCTTTCTGGAAGTTTGGAATCGACGTGGATAGTAATATGCAACGACATAGGGAAAGGAAACAGAGGTATTTTCGCCGAAGCAACGACATTTACGCTCACCTCCCTCTTCTCTATGACGCCCTGAGAAGATTTTAGTCGTTTTATTAATTGGATGTTCATTAATTATAATTTTTGATCATCAAATTATACGTACAGATGAGTTTAAAGATTTCGGAAAATCAATATTTCCACTCACAATGCCTCATGGTTCGCTCAATCTGCGAATGGGCCGATTGTATGCAGCAAAAGGCGAGAAGAAGGATGGGCAACCCTGCAATTAGCATAATTTATTGACTAACTAATTATTTTTTACAATTATTAGATTTTAACTCCCACGCATCAAATCCGGAATCGGTCTGATAAAGCAGCTTAACTGCCATTCTCAACAGTCCGTTTCGCATCCTTTCTTTAGAGATTAGCACGTCAACTCACATGTTGAGCCCATGCTCGGTCGCCTCGCGAGAAAAGAGTGTGAAGACGTGTGGAGAAAAGGCTGAAAGTGGTTCATTGAAACAAGCGTTGGTTACGATTACACAGAGCGCGCAAAGTCTCCTGGTTCTCCAGCTCAGGAGCTCACATGTCCCAATAACAGAGTAAGACCTTCTGAAAACTCTGCTGGCTGAGTTCGAAAGGATTATCGAGTAACCATTGAAGTAATCGATAATCAAGAAACAAAGAGGAGAGAGCTGATCAATAGGTGATTCAGCGAGGAGATTCTCTATTCTGTCGGAGAAGTGGAGAGGGGGGAGAAGATGGGGGAAATAGATAGGGAATGAGATAGACAATCGAACGGGCAAATGTTAAGAAACATCGACGACGTAAGGAATGCATTGGGTGAGTAATGCGCGCTGAAATCGGGGCGGATAATAGTTGTGAAAATGAGTAAGGAAGCGCGGATTCCGACCATAATTTGCGGCATGGACGGAAATAGATCTATCAGTTTTATCCTATTGATTCCTCGCATCCTTTCTTTACAAGGATAACTTTAGAGAGAGAGACGATGTAAAGAGGAGAGAAGCTGCTCTGTAATCTCTCACTTTCACCCACTCTCTTCTCCAATCTCGATACTAATCCTTTTCTGGGGGGGATTCGGAAGTAGTGCGCGGCCGCTTTTTCGATAACGTAAGTGTTGCCGAATCGCTACTCATTTGGTAGAGTGAAACGAGGCAAATTGCATCACGGGACGCCGAGAAACATGTGCGGGGACCAAGACTGAAAGAAGTCACGAGCAAAAGAACAAAAGCTCACGAGAATTATAAAAGCATTGCAAGAAAGCGATTATAAAAGAAGCTAAAATATCACGAAACTCTAACCGAAATATCACTAGAATGTGGGGATAATTTCTCAAGAAGATGGTGATAATTCGAAAAGAGAATGATTGTGAAAGGAGGCGGTCGGTCATGGGCCTAGTAAATCACGCAAAAAAAGTGAAAAATAGCTCAAGTAAAATATCCAGGCGGAGAATGGAGATTAAAGATTCTAGACACATGAACACGGAATCGATCTCCGATTCTCCGGTTTTGGTTTTGCACCGGTGCGGATTTCGAGATTACTCATAGGAGAGGTGCGAGATTTTCCCTCGCCTCTGAACAGGACGCGCAATTTCGCCTCGCTTTTTCATTTCGAGAGAAGAGAAGAGAGGGGGATTGGAACATCATAGCCAGTGTTTCTGCGTGTTTGTGGTTCGTGGAAATATTGCGCCGTCGAGAGGTCAGCGAAAATGAGTTTAGCACGAGCAAGAAACCGACTGGATAGGTGTCAACAAGCTATTTGAGAGGTCAGCTGATTGTGAGTGCAACTACAAAAAAAGAAGTCGGAGAAACACACCATTTCCTAATGACTAGATAGGTTTCATTTGGCATTCATCGGCTCATAGTTCCTCCAACACTCAGTTTGTCAGGTTCGATAGAATCAATACTGAATATATTCTAGCACAATCAGATTTGCATTGCCAAGTTGTTTTCCGGTGCTCGGCATGTTGCCATTTCGATTGGTCACGAGGGAAGCTGTCAGCAAGAGAGCAGGAGCGGCCATTACCATTGGCCAGATCTATTTAAATTTGGCGCTAATTGTAACATCTTACTGTGTTCTACTATCAATAGTAGTGCTCTGAGATTCCACGTGTCCAACATAAAACAAAGGTTAGCATAACAAGTGTACAACTAGGTGTCGAATTTTTGGAACCATGCGAGTGAAAGCGGATAAACAAACTATTTGAGACGTTGTGATATGTTTCAGTCACTACTGATAAGCTCATTGTCTACTAATATCGATAGTGTTCGCACTGCTACTGGTACAAATAAAGTAGAAAAATATCTTGAAAAGGTCAGCGAGAGGGGAAGGCTGGCAGCAGGAAAACCACTGGCGATAGATCTCACACAGTGTCACTAAAGAGAGGGGACTGACACAGAGAGAGAGAGAGAGCACGGTTGAAGATGGGATAAAGAGGAAGAAACGGGAGGGGGCGAATGAGATTCATGTGGCTCGAAGGTCAACGGAAGTTGGCTCAGAGGACAATGAAAGTGATTCGGGCAGGAGGTAGAGCCGGAAAGCGGGAGCCGTGAAGTGGTAGAGCCGGAAAACGGGAGCCGTAAAGTGTTCATTGCTTCCGGAACGGTCCTCATGCCGATAGACAGGTTAAGATAAATAGGTTGTAAATTGGAAAATGTTGGTGGCTTCCTATGGAAATCAAAATAACAGAGTGATGAAATCGCGTGAAAAGGGAGATCCGAAAAATGTGAACAGTTGTGTATGAGAGGCAGAGGATGGATTATAGCGGAGAGAAGAGAGGAACACCAACAACGATAGGGAACAGTTTGGGAAATAATTGTTTTGTGCCCAGTTATTCTTCCTCTGGCCAACGGGTGCAAGTTCGGTGTTCATATTACGGCCTTTGAGACGACAGATCGGTATTACGGATGTGAAAGAGAAGTGAGTCGGAGAAAAAATACTTCCAGAAGGTATGGCAAATACCGAAAAGGTATGCCTACTGGGGCCACCTTGCGAGTATCAATGGAACATCAGTTTCGAAATGAGGAGAAAACCTTTTTTTAGTGTCCGGAGAAACGAGGAATGCATGAAAACATTTGCAGTGAGCCGGGCTGCGCACCTTTCCCGCCAAAAGTAAACGTTATCGTGTCTAGTGCAAATAACAACAAGAAAAAGATAAGATATCCATTCTGGTGAGTATCCTATGGGTGGTAGACGTCATTGGTTTACTACAAAACTACTGATCTCATGATAGATTCAGAGAGAGAGAGAAATTTTCAGGATTCTTCAAATATTTTTTAAAAACTAGTAGTACGTTAGCTCAGCCTGAGTGTGTTCGCTATGTTGAAAGTAGCGGATAGAAGAACTCCCTACATCCTTTCAGGGCCGCAAGTCAAAAGAATCGCCGGTGCAATTGGGTGGAAAGACTAGACACAGATACAACTGTCTTTGTCCGAATGTCGCACACCGGAAATTGACGGACAGAACAGTTATTGATGATGGCCTAATTTCAGGACGACACAAAATCAATCGATGGCGATGGAAAACATTGGGTGTTGATAAGGCGGAGAGAAGAGGTGCATACGTTAGTCTCTATCAGATGGGGGAGAGGGGGAAGAGATCTTATCAGCGAAAAGAAGCTTGGTAGTGATCCTAGTGTGGATGATGTGTACAAAGCTTAAAATCAGAGAAAAGTCCATACAAAATCCGACTATACTTCGTAACGGACAAAATTTAGCGATCCCAATGCTTTTGAATAAAAGTCGGAAAGTGATAGAGAGCACCTTGTCAGCTGAGAAGAATGACGATAGTCGTGGTAGGGGAGAAATACTTACGTAGATCGGCATCCTTTCCACGTGCTCGCCTAACACGAGTATAATATTTAGCGCTATCTGTAATTTCAAAAAAACGAACATCCCGCCAATCGAAAGATAAGATTAGAGCCAATATACCACTGGTAATTAATTTACGCTGAATTTTGAGGTGTCTAACTGGGCGGCGAGGCATACGTTGCTGAATCTTTTCGAGGTCTCATGCCTAGGTCTAGATTATTTTCTAAGAGATGTATATTTCCAGTGTACATTGACTCAATACTCAACATTATAAGTTTCTAACTATTATGATGGTAAAAAATACGTTATGCCAAAATTGTATGCCGAAATTTTCACAGTAACATCCAGGAACACCATTACAGACCAGCCCGTTCAGGAAATTTTGTATTTTCCAATTACTATTAAACCGACAAGTCCTGGAACGGTACACGCCCAGCCCCAGGGGACGGGTGAGGACAGATCAATCTCTAAACCCTGTATCTCATCCCTCCCCCAGTCATTCAGTCAAGTGGAGGTGTCGGCGCCGCGTCTTTGCATAATACTAATCGTCTAATTAGGAGGAGAGGAGTGGGAGAGAGAGAGAGAGAGAGAGAGAGAGAGAGAGAGAGGGGATCAGAACGGCCTCTCACTACTCGGAAGGGTCAGGCGCGTGCCTTGAAGGACACGGTTTATGGAGGTGAAGATAGGTACTTACTTGCATTGAACGTTAGAATTAGGAAATGCAGGGGGTGACACCTCGGGAAAAGGTAAGAATGAATACATTCTGTCAAGGGTAAACCAGAATAATTGAACATTATCCTTATACTTGTGCCGGAATAATGTAGTTCCCAAAAATCGTCTCTAACTTACTAAGATCAAGTGCGTATATTGGAGGAGCTGGTTTTAGTTCAGGGATGGCTTCGCAAGAAATTCACTCATCATTCTGCACACTATCTCGTCGCTCATACCGCTGTGAGAGTGTACGAAATGAAGAGAGTGATTTCTTGCGAAGACATCCCTAGTTTTGTTAGACGACGTAAAGGAACACTTCCTCCGATATAAATTTCGAATGCACGTGGTGAAGCCGAAAGAAGTGCCGAGTGCACCTTGTCAAAGAATCTAAAAAAATGGTAGCCCAAATAGCTACAGATCGCTTGAGATTTGGTTCGGAATATTACGAATTGTCGGAGGTCATATCGGGTCTGTAACTAACAAAACTGTCATCAGTGGCGGGCGTGTGCCGCGAAGGGCACATTTTATGAGGGGATAGCTGCGTTGAGAGAGAGAGAGTTTCTGGAGATATCCATGTAGAAAATCACTCAGATCTGTAAGAAGAAGAAAACACCGTGTATGGGGAATTCTCAAACGCAATTACTATAACTAGGAATTAGAAGGAAAAATCAGCGACATCCTAACTTTCGTGGGCGAAAGTTTGTCTGCCTTCCTCTTAGGAGTGTGACTCAATTGCCACTGTATGTTTGCACTCAATTTCTCTCAATTTCCCTCAATAGACATAACTCGAATATGGGGGTGAACAACCGTGTGTCAACTCACGTAGATGGCTCTGTTTGCTTACCAAATTTGTGGCGAATGAGTCTTTTTTTGAAACAAATAATGATTTTTTTCGTGGTGAATTGGTGAAATCTTGCTCTTTCACTCTCAATTTCCTAACTATAGACTCCCGTTTTTTGAGCGAGAGAATAAGTTTGGCAATTCAATCTCAATCTACGTGGAACAAAATGGTTGCCTGAATGAGTCACAGATTGTCCATGTCCTCTAAAGTTTCCTCTTTCCCCTTCCTTTCGGTACTTTTGTCGTCAACACTACTTTTCGCCGTGTTCTCAGTCAGTTTGTCAGTAATAAACATGAATATAGAGACAATTAGTGTAGTGCGCTGTAGAGAGGCAGGTCACAATCAATACACAAGCACAAAACATACGGTTATTTTCCAGTGAAAACTTTCTAGTACGGCCGGACTCGACCGGTCCTTACGGAATCTTCACTTTGTAAGACGAAAAAAGAGGTATAAACTGCATCTGAAGTAAACCTGCAAAATTCTCTTCTCTTTTTAGTAGTTCCGATGACCCTCTTACTCTCTTAGTATTGTCTTCCATGAGTGTAATCTCAGAACTATATTTTGTGAAGAGAATTGAGTTGAAGTTGCATTATTTATCGCATTATTAAATGTGGTTTGGAAATTTTCGGTCAATGTTCCGGCTTCAATACTTTGTCGTCTAGGATGAGGTGCAGCCGATGCGAAGTGTGTTCACTCCATAGGTGTCCAGGACGTTCTGAGTGGGAGGGTAACCAAAGTAGAAGTCGAGAATCCACTGTCCATTCGTGCACCTCATCTCACCGGAGAATGTGATTCCACCGCTGTTCGTCTGAAAGAAAATATTGATCGAAGCCCGAAAAAAATCAAGTCTGTTGAAATGTCATTCCATAACCATATTTTTAGGCAATTCTTATTACTGCGCTAGAAAAATGAGTCCGACTGCCTCATACTCATAGGGCCTCCTCATACGCGTGCCGCATTGATAGGAATAATTCCGGTTTCCGCATTACTGTTCTTCAATATTATAGAAAGTTTTAACGTACCGTATTGATTGGGTTAAAGAACCAGAAGGTGTCGGTGGCGCCGCCGCAAGTCGCCGTTGCCGTGCCCGTTCCAACACCAGTCACCGTGGCCTCCGCCGTTGTCTTGCCGGCAGTCTTGTGGAAGTCGGCGAACTCGGATGACGTAATGACGCCGAGCGGAGGGCAGGCTGCAATTGTTCATTATAAAAAAGCAACTTCCACTTAATTCGCGCATTTGCCAGTCCCGAAACGAGCTCTAGCCGCAGCCCCTTCGAATGTTTTTCTTGATTAAAAACTACAAAAAGGTAAAGGTGAAAGGTAAAGGCATCCCATTATCTAGGCTCCAAGTCCTGAGGGATTAAACTACGCAGCTAAAACATGTCGTTAAAGTTCGAGGTGATATTTGAACTCGCTAATCGAATCTCACTTGGCGTGCTAGGAGTAGTAGGCGGCGCCTCCTTCGAGCAGCAGATACGAAGAGTATCCGTGCTGAATGCGGCCAACACGTTTTGCGGCGTTCCAAATCCGTACTCGAGCTTCCACTGTCCGTTCGTGCATGCCATAGAGTCCGCGATAGTAACGCCTCCCGAATTTGGCTGAAAATGCGACCACTTGATCCCAAACTTCAGCGGCCGGAAATATTTTCACAGACACATTTTCTCTTATTCCTGCCCGTCGCTGGACACATGCTAGCAATGAGCTCGCGCCTTGTTCACTTAGAAAAGTTGCAATGGTCATTAGTTAGTAGGAGGACGATAAGTGACATTACCGTCGTAATGGGATTGAAAAACCAGAAGTTCGTGAAGCCGGGCGGGCAGACGGCTGAGCCGGTCGACTGCGCAATCGTAACAGTCGCCACTCCGTACACATCTGTGGCCGCAATCGGTTTGGCAGCCAACTCAGCCGGAGTGATAATGCCGAGAGGTGGGCAGCCTAGAATGGCGACCATTTATTTATTTATTTATTTTGAATTCTGCCGTCAAGACAGATTACATATCAACATATTCATCTCCTCCTACTGACGCACGCTTGTCTGCGAGTAAAAGTGCTAACTTGGCGTGCTTGGCGTCGTCGGTGGCGCCTCCTTCGAGCAGCAGATGCGAAGGGTGTCAGTGCCGAACGCGGTCAGCACCTTTGTTTCAGAATTCGGTCCAAATCCGTACTCGAGCGTCCACTGTCCGTCCGTGCACGTCATCGAGTCCGCGAACGTCACACCGCCGGAAGTGGGCTGAAATAGAGACCTCATGATTCCTAATTTTAGTATGCGGTGGGAACAATATCCACACCCTCTAAGATAATGTTTCTTTGAATTGCTCGCTCCCACTTGGCTCTTCCACGTTCGGAAATAGGAGTCAGTTCGGAGGGTAATGAGAATCTGCATTACCGTCGTTATCGGATTGAAGAACCAAAAGTTGGTGAAGCCGGGCGGGCAGACGGCTGAGCCGGTCGACTGCGTAATCGTAACAGTCGCCACTCCGTACACATCTGTTGCCGCAATCGGTTTGGCAGCCAACTCAGCCGGAGTGATAATGCCGAGAGGTGGGCAGCCTAGAATGGCGACCATTTATTTATTTATTTATTTATTTTGAATTCTGCCGTCAAGACAGATTACATATCAACATATTCATCTCCTCCTACTGACGCACGCTTGTCTGCGAGTAAAAGTGCTAACTTGGCGTGCTTGGCGTCGTCGGTGGCGCCTCCTTCGAGCAGCAGATGCGAAGGGTGTCAGTGCCGAACGCGGTCAGCACCTTTGTTTCAGAATTCGGTCCAAATCCGTACTCGAGCGTCCACTGTCCGTCCGTGCACGTCATCGAGTCCGCGAACGTCACACCGCCGGAAGTGGGCTGAAATAGAGACCTCATGATCCCTAATTTTAGTATGCGGTGGGAACAATATCCACACCCTCTAAGATAATGTGTTCTTTGAATTGCTCGCTCCCACTTGGCTCTTCCACGTTCGGAAATAGGAGTCAGTTCGGAGGGTAATGAGAATCTGCATTACCGTCGTTATCGGATTGAAGAACCAAAAGTTGGTGAAGCCGGGCGGGCAGACGGCTGAGCCGGTCGACTGCGTAATCGTAACAGTCGCCACTCCGTACACATCTGTTGCCGCAATCGGATTGGCAGCCAACTCAGCCGGAGTGATCAAGCCGAGAGGTGGGCAGGCTAGAATGGGAAATGATTTCGTTGACCCACCAAAATAGACAAACAATTGGGTTCCCAGTTGCGCTGTTTTGACGCCGCAATTAGACATCGCAAATGAGGAATGATGGAATTTGAAAACAGTATAGGGACACATACTAGCAGGAGGTCCTTGCTTCTTGAAGCAGCCGATTTTCTTTGAAGAGATGTCGAAACCACTATTCATGGGCGTTTTGGCCTGAGCGGACGTTTAATAAAAATAGTCACGCTAATTACTAAATAATGAGCTTTGACATTATGAACTACGTTGAATCAGTTTTTGCTTAGCCACACAGAGAATGAATATACTAAGATGAGACACCGAGTATATGATATACTCAATATTGAGTATATTCGCGCGTCGAGAGAGCGTGCGAAAACGAGAGAATATACTCAATATTGAGTATATCATATACTCGGTGTCATTTCTCAGTATAGAATATACTCAATAGTAAGTATATTCATTCTGGGTGCACTTACCCACCACCCCGAACTCTCGCACGTAACACTCATTGCGGGGTTGAACTGGAACATCATTGTCGTCTCTGCGTAACCAATGGAGCTGCCCGAGGGACACGCCAGCTTCTACAATTACTCTCATTGTTCTCATATGCCTATTCCGACCGCTATTTTCCATTTGTATCTAATAAACAATAGACGACCAAAGTTGGTGAATCTTACCCATTCGTTGATGTAGGATGGAAGAGTGGGAATGAGCTGGTATGTTTCGTTAACAGTAGCCAGCAGAGGCTCGGTGCCGTCGAATAGGCGCATGCCAGTACAGATGGCTGCAAGGAGGGAAATAGATTAACCATTTCAGGGCCTTGATGGCTGGAACCCATATAGAGTTCACTTACGTTTGAGGCATCCGACGGGGTTGGCGACGCCGGGTTTGTCCGCTCCTGGCGGGCTCTTCATTGTCCATCCAGTCGTCGTGTCAGCACACGACATCCAGAAGGTTGGCTGAGAGATGAGAGTCGTGCCAATTGTGAAGGCGAACGACGTTCCCGGTGCGCATTTCAGCTGCTGTAATCGAATTAGCCTATCTTTTCTGAATTTGGATTACAACCGGAAAGATTTATTGATTATGATAAGTGTTTGTGGATTTGCAATACCCATGCTCCGTCGACGAACAACGCATGTTGAGACGTATCCACGACCGATCCGATGAGCGTCTTACTGATGTACTGGAGTGTATTCGAGCAGCGAGCTGGAAAACAATATTTTAAACAAATTACACAATATACTTTACTATTAAAAAGTTCTTACGTGCGAAGCAGCCGTACTTCTTCGACAAATCAAGAATACCGGGTTCAGTAGCGGTCTCTGCCTGAAACCATTCATTCGCCTCTTGGACAGGCCTATATCTCAGCAATATCTAAACCGTAAGATGTTTAACCAGTTAGGGCTAATCAACGGAATCATTTTACAATTTTAAAATTCTGTTTTCCACTTCGAGAACTACCTGTGGTATGCTTACTATCCGATTCTCTCTTTTTCGCGTGCACTCTCGTCCTCGTTTCTGCTGATTATCAGCGGAACGTTTTAATATCTCGGCCGAGTTTTTGTGAATTTTCAATACCTTCCATCCGTCGGAGTCGCATCTGAGTCTGGTGATTGCCGTCGTCACAACCGTCGTTCCTTCGAGGTAACCTAATGAGGAACCGGTAGGGCACTTGAGGACCTGAAAGAGCGCTCGAGTAAAAGCGCTGCGTTTAACGACAATGTGTGTTATCATTGCGACATCGCGCGTCGTCTTTGCTCTAATTAATCATATAGACGAAGCTACGAATCACAGCGTTTCAGCACCCCCTAAATAGGGACTCCTGCGTTTGAACGGTTTTGATGTGCAGGGTTTTCAAATCCGGGCGGCCGAGCAGTAAACAACAACAAAGGGGCGGAGAAAGCTGTCTAGCGCTCTCTCGCTTTCACACGCTCTCGTGTTTACTGGTTTCTCTGCCGCTCTCCGCTCTCTTGCCCGCGAAAGTCCTCGCGTGAAACGTTGTGCGAATCACAGCATTTCGAGAGCGGCCACATGCCAGACAACGAGAGAAAAAGCGAGAGACAACAGCGCTCTGAAGAGACGCGCGCGTTGCGGTCGCGTTCCGTGCTCCATTTCTCCCCGTTCAAATTCAAATTCTGGAATTGTGCCAAAAAGGGTGTGGCCGCCTCGCTGTACACCTGAATCGCTGTGGGAATTGCAGCTCACGTAATGGTTGGGTTGCGCGTAATCCATGGCCGGTGTGGTCTCGACAAAAACAGAATCGGCAGCAGCCAGTTCGCTTTCGGTTCCATCGAGCAAAATCGATGCAGAGCAGCTGGCTGCAAAGCGGATGACCATATTAGTGAACTGATACCTTAATTGTATTCTGCGTAATAATCTGCACTCTGCTCAAATTATACAGTATTTCCGCAATCACAAGAGGTGATAATGAGGATGACATACGTTTGATGCATCCGATTTTCTCTCCAGCGTACAATTGTTTAGCACTGAACTGCCACTGATTCACAGATGCGGTGCAACTGAGAGTATCCGTCTGTACTGGTCTGTATTTGAACGATCTGTCCGAAATCAAAATGTAGGCGAAATTTGTGCCCGTCTTGCACGTCCAACGCTGAAACAGAATGATTCATCTTATCAGAAGGCGTTTTATTATTCTGGATTATGTGTAAAACAATTTGAATACGTACAGTCTGTCCGTCCTCAAACGCAGGCGCGCGTTGGCTCTCGTCCACTGCATAATGGGAGAAGTCGTATTCGGGAAGGTAATAGGCGAGATCAGCTGGACTTATGTAGACGAGATCGGAGCACTGCGTGCGAGAACAAGCCCCTGAGAAAGGTGCAGCGTTAGATATCAAAGATCGAATAGATTCTTCAGAGTGGTCGCACCCTAGTTCCTAGCGAAAGAATTAATCATTTTAAACGCGCTTTCAAAATAACTCAGCCCCTGCAAGACGGTTAAAGCCTCACATTTAGACAACAACACAATCACATAGATTCTTAAGATTAATGCTCGAAATCGGACAAGTTTGGTTGTAAGGCGACTAAAAGCGATGGACACATTCCCGCACCAAATCATACCTCTCAGTTGTCCATCGATAGGCGTCACTTCTCCCCCACAGGTCGTTGCGATCCATTTGCCACTAGCGGCGCAAACAGCGGATCCGAATTCGTTATTCTATAATTGACGGATTTGCTATTTGTTCTTGGAATCCTCCGTATCTCTATGGAAACTGTATATATGCATGTAGTATGGAATCTATGGAATCTGGAATTATCGTGAAGCCGCGGGGTAAAAATGAAGACCGCTGATGAACTCACTCCAACAAAAAGGTTTCCTCCAGGGCACGAGGTCACTTTGGCTCCGTTCACGCACGAAGTCTTCGGTGGGATTCCACCAGCGTTCACGAATGGACAGTCGATATCGCAGAGGGGAGTAGGGCAAGAGACGGATGGAGAAGACTCGAGAAGAGTCACCTGATAATAGTTTTAAAACGCGTTCTCTGTAAGATCGCAGGACTGGGCGGCACAACTCCTTCAAAGTGATCGGTTCGGGCTCAAACTTTTTTCACAAACAGTTCTCGGTGAAAATTAAATTTTAAAAGTGAGAAATACAGAAAATTTCAACTTTTGAACAATCGATAATTTTTTTACGAAAAAAAAATTTTTTTTTTCAATTTTTTTATTTTGCTATCATGTTACATATAATTCAAAAGAGCATCAAAAGTTATGCTTATATTTACAATTTCATGAGAATTGAACCATGAGAATTGAACCTACTCGTACATTCACTAGACCGTCACCACCCAGAAATGAGATTCAATTTTTAAGTGCGTAGAAAACATTTTTTCAAGGTTCAAAACTAAATCATAGATACCCTATTTGAAAGAGCATCAAAAATTATATATAAATTTACAATATCAGGAGGATTGAACAGCTAGGAGCGCCAATCGATAATACCATCTCCAGAAATTGAAAATTTTACTCATGCTCACTATTCGCTTATATTTTCATTCAAAGTGATCTACCAGGCCTTAAACATTTTTAACAAGCATTCTTATGTGTAAAGTGAATTTTCATCGTAAGAAAGTTATGAAAAGTTGAATTTTGAAAAATCGATAAAAATATTTTTCGAGAAAAAAATAATTTTTCACTTTTTGTAAAATTTCATATCGTGTCATATCTCATTCGAAAGAGCATCAAAAGTTATGTACAAATCTGCATTTTCATGACGATTGATGCACAAGGAGCTAAAATATGTGACCGCGAAAAACTATCAACTTCTGAGGATGCAGTCACCATTTCTCTAACGTAAGAAACGAAATCGTGCTGAAAGTGTGGTTATATACATAACTTTTGCTGCTCTTTCGAATGAGACACGACATGAAATTTTACAAAAAGTGAAAAATTATTTTATTCTCGAAAAATATTTTTATCGATTTTTCAAAATTCAACTTTTCATAACTTTCTTACGATGAAAATTCACTTTACACATAAGAATGCTTGTTAAAAATGTTTAAGGCCTGGTAGATCACTTTGAATGAAAATATAAGCGAATAGTGAGCATGAGTAAAATTTTCAATTTCTGGGGATGGTATTATCGATTGGCACTCCTAGCTATTCAATCCTCCTGATATTGTAAATTTATATATAATTTTTGATGCTCTTTCAAATAGGGTATCTATGATTTAGTTTTTAACCTTGAAAAAATGTTTTCTACGCACTTAAAAATTGAATCTCATTTCTGGGTGGTGACGGTCTAGTGAATGTACGAGTACTTTTACTCCCTAGATTTTTAACCAAATAGTGACCATGCGATTCTACGATGAAAAATACATATTATATATCGGATCCATGAGGTAGAAATCATGGGAACAATTTTATTCAAAAATACTTCTCACTGAAGCGTCAAATTTCTGGGAATATGATCATCGATTTTCCCTCCAGGTGGTTCAATTCTCATGAAATTGTGAATATAAGCATAACTTTTGATGCTCTTTTGAATGATATATAACATGATAGCAAAATAAAAAAATTTTAAAAAAATATTTTTTTTCGTAAAAAAATTATCGATTTTTCAAAAGTTGACATTTTCTGTATTTCTCACTTTAAAAATTTAATCTTCACCTAGAACTGTTTGTGAAAAAAGTTTGAGCCCGAACCGATCACTTTGAAGGAGTTGTGCCGCTTATCTCAGCATTCACTGCACTCTTACAGAGAACGCGTTTTAAATTTAGATATATTTTCCGTGTTTTGAAAGTATCGTATCATCAGTCATTTCCACATATCATTCCGAAATCTACTCCGGGGATGAAGGCATAGTCAGGGGTGAAAATATCAGCCACTTACGGTTCCTGCGCACTTGAGTCCGAACCAATCACCGTTGAGTACTACGAGATGATTGAATGGGGTGCTGACACCATCCTGTAAAAGAACGACTCGCGTTTTATTCCCTGCCACTAGCATGACCCTCCCTGAGCTCTAGACTTTTGCCTTTGTGAGAAATGTCTCTCAGCGATCGATTTCACATGATTCCAAAGGCAATGTTGCTGATCCGAGCGTAATGATTCTTCGAAAAGGCACCGCCGCTCACTTTCTTGCACTCTCACAAGCTCTAACAACTTTTATGAAACGGGGGTTTCTGAAAAAGCACAAAATGCGAGAACACGATCTCTTCATTTCGCACCTCATCTTCACGGGTTAGTTGACGGGAGAGTATTAGAGTTTGAAATTCGGGTAAATAATTGAATTAGCACTCTTCATTTCACACACTCTCTCACCGGTCGATTGATGAGAGAGTGTGCGAAATGAAGAGTGCTAATTCAAATATTTACCCGAGTTTCAAACTCTAGAGAGTATGCGAAGGGGCCGTGTCTCAGATTTCGCACTCTAGCTGCTAAGAAACTCACAACGTAAACAGTGACAGGGGCGTCAGTAGGACACGAAAGATGGAAGTTGCCGCTCTTGCAATCCGTCTGTGCGTTCCCACTGACGTCGTTGAACGGCGCCGTCGGACAGGAAGAATCCGCGGCTGAAAACTTTTACGATGATGAATCAGTGGTTATCGCTGAACCCCCCCCCACTAAAGCCAAAATCTCTCAAATCCAGATTTCATATGGAAAAATTGCCAGCATCTAGTAAACGAGCGTGTCATCTCACCGTCACCGCATGTTTGCACTAGTTATTTCCAAATTTCACTAGTTATCTCCAAATATTCAGTTCGAAATATACGCCCGAGAGGGAGGCACATAAAAGAGTGAATGCCTCAGTAACTTACGATTCCTGCGCACTTGAGATGATACCAGCACTAAACTTTTATACCCGACTGTAGTGACCAGTACGGGGTGCGTCGGTGCATTTACTGTTTGGACGAGAACCGTTTTGCAAGTAGTGAAGAGAAGTCCGAGGGGATGTAAAATCAGAGTAAGTAAGGCTCACCGGCGATTGCTACCGTAGTAGCTATCCAAGGTAGCAGTTGAAGCAGACCCATCAAGAGGAGCCGATCCGAGGATGATTCTAAACGGTTTAGTGCTCCTTTTATTCGCACTGTGGTTTATGCTAATGAGAAAGTTTCCTGCGCATTTTGGCGCCGGGACACGACAGAATATCAATGAGTTTCGCTCAACGTCTCCTCTCTCATTGCAATTGTCTCTCACAACTTCCGCCGATTGTATATCGAGGTTGATCTTGTGATAATGTTCATAGTATGGTGGGAACCCATCTTTTCTGTGACTCAACTAATGTACGAATATGGTTCGCATCGAAAGATGATTTACTTCGTATCTTACCATATTACAGGAAAAATTATATCAAACCCAGATCCACTATGCTGATAGTTGAATATTTGAAATATACCTATTTCTCCTTATGATCTAAGTAAATGTGAATTAAACATTGTTGATGTATGGTGTCACCGGACCCACAATTTCTTTCTAAAACTTCGCTAAACGAAAGATCGTTGTCAATCGGATTACAGTGCTCCAACGGTTGTCGGTTTAGCACTCTTCAAACGCACAGTCATTAACATAATTTTCCCTTCCAAAATGTATCTTTGACAGAGCAAGTGACTTCTTGATTGTCGGAAATGTATGCACTAATGTTACAAAGCCATTTTAGCAATGATATTATATAAAGTGGCAGGAATAATCACAGCAAATATCATCCTTCAATGTATTCTGAGCCGGACACTTGCTGAGTGCATACATTCAAATAAATATCGCTTTCTGCATTTGAAAAACAGTGATGCCAACCTTCTTTCTGAATAATAACTGATAATGTCTAAAACGTGAAATTCGTCTTTATCCCCGGGGTGTGGCAAGGATCATAAAATGTGCGTACGTGAATTTCTGTACATGTGATTTGCAGAGTGAAAGATAAACCGCTTTCATACTTCAACTCTGCATTATTGCACGTTGGCTCGCACTTTCCTTTCCCAGAGTCTATAAACGTATGTAATGTATGTTTTTCTTCAACTTTTTACGATCAATATAAAAGGTTGAATTGCGTAGCGAAGTAATAGATTCAGTCAGATGAGTTAGCCCAGAGCGCAGACACTACGTGGAAGCAGCAAAGTCTGTGCGACCAGTAGATCTTGCCGAAGAAAAAAAAATGATTACGGTGACTACGTACTACTGATTTCTGGGTTTCTGGGACACATTTCGTTGCACAATAAAAGATGCTACCGATTTTCCGCCGGGTTTAGAAGACTTGGTTAATGTTGGCGGGAACAGAAGCCGTGACCCTTCGAGCAGAAATCGGTTCAGTGTCTCACATGCTTTCCATCTCTCGCCTCTCTCTTGGCCTCACATAGATAGGGGCCGCAACGTGGTCTGTCAATTTCATGCCAAGTGGTAGAAAGTGTGTTCAGATCAACCGCTCAGGTCTCACAAACATCATACTCTTTGCCGTTTGTAGATATCTTGTCTCTAAGCCGCGCTACAGCTCGAAAACAAAAACGGTTGAGGGTCAGAATGTGGGCACTCTCTAGCTATGGGCGGAGTTTGCGTGCATAATGAGAGAATGAAGAGATCCTATCTGATCGTGGAGCAAATGTCAGAGCGCTTCACCATTGCCATCTTGGCTCAGTGGTTAAGTGATTGCATGACGCGCGGATGTCGCTGGTTCGTTCTTTTGCTCATCACCCAAAATGTTGCAAGTTGAGCCGCTAAACACCGTAAGTCGTCATGCCAATGAATATTACCGGATTATATTCTTTTAACAAGAAGCACAATTCAGCGCGGAAACTAAATTTGGTTCTGTTTTCTCTAAATGGAACAGACACACCATCCCCACGAACTGTGAGATGCGCAACTATGTGCCTTTACTGGAAGTGCATGAATTGCCTATTATCGCTAATGTTTACCGATGTTTGACCTATTTAATCACATCAGAGCATGGTGCGCACGGGATATGTTGTAGCCCCTGCCAAGAGCTCTCGAATAAGCCCGAGCATGACGTTTTTAGTGAAGAATTAAACTTGTGCTACTCATCCGCCGTTTCTCGCCCCTTCCATTAGCGTCTAGGGGGCGGAGCTTACTCCCCCTACACATAGAAGAACCAAGTATCAAGTATCCAAAAACATGATGAGAATCACTCATATTGAGTACCACAATCTAAGCTTATTTGTGAGAAGCTTTTTTCAGGGATTAAATGTTGTGTGGTTTGCAGAGTGGAAGATATCGACTCCATTCGGCCATAGTTACCAAACAAGTGCTAGTTTTGAAATAATTAAGTTTTGCCTATTTTTCAAGAATTTTCTTTTCCTTTTCTATAATGCTTTGAAACAATACGGTGAGCATTTCCGAAGCATACTACGTGCATGACAGTCACTTGTGATCAGTAGAACAAACTCAACATTTCGGAAATGAAGATTATGCTAATGATTCAGTGTTTGAGGGGCAACGGTGACTGTTGCGGAACAATGAACCTCACCACTAGATCAACCTCGATATGAAAAAAGACGGAAGTGGAGAGAAAGACAATGGGAATAGATAGGAAACGGTGAGCGAAACTCATTGATATTCTGTCGAGCCGTCGAATCAAAATGCGCACGAAACCTCTCCATTAGCATAAACCACAGTGCGAATGAAAGGAGCGTTAAACCGTTTAGAATCATCCTCGGCTCGGTTCCTCTTGATGGGTCTGCTTCAATTGCTACCTTGGATTGCTACTACGGTAGCGCTCACTGGTGAGATTACCGATCAAAGCAGAACGTTAAGGAATGTTCCTTACTTACGTACCGGCTACTTTCTCCGGTTTTTAAACTCCCAAATTTTTCGCACTACTGGCAGGCTAATATCTCAAATCAATCACGATTAGACGAAACTCAAAGGCGGGTCCTCAAGTTACTGACTAATTGTCCTCTGGCTTTCTCACAGCTTTTAGTAGTTTATAAACTAGCGGATAAATCCGGAACTATCCGGAACGGATAAGGAACTAGCGGATAAATCCGCTAGTTACTAGTCTGATAGAAACATCATCAGGCATTTTTTTGCAGCCGGTCTCTCTTCCTGTCCGACTGCATCGTTCAACGACATCAGTGGGAATGCGCAGACCGACTGTCAGAACGGCAACTTTCATCTCTCGTGTCCTACTGACGCCCCTGTCACTGTCTACGTTGTGAGTCTGAAAAACGTCAAAAACAAGGGGAGAGAGTGAAGGGAGAGAGCGAGTTTTTCTGAGTGTTAGTTACTATTTACCGCTTCATGTCACTGCGTTGTGGTGGAAAATGAGTAGGAAACTGCTGGGATCGGATAGGAGTCCACTAGGAAAATTTACAAAGGAGCGGACACACACTTCCTTGCCGTTCAAATTTTGCGTCAATCAGAGTACCTGATTCAGGATGGTAGCGATGTCGAATTCGATGATCTGGTCGTGCTCCATGCTGAATGGTACGGACTCAAGTGTGGAGAAGCAGTAAGTTGTTGGCAATCCCCTCTCTAATTGTGTTTCCTAGAAATGCGAGACAAACATTTCGAAATGAATATACATTTTGAAATTAATTTATTCATGCTAAACAATTAAAATATTTCAAAAATATAAAAAATTAGGTGACTCTGCTCGGATCTTCTCCCTCTCTCTCGTGTCCTCCTCCAGTATGCGACACCGAGTGTCCTTTCGTCAACTCTGGCGGAATCGCGCCGAAAACTTCGTGCAAGAACGGCATCAAAGTGGTATTGTGCCCCGGAGGAAATATCTTCGTTGGAGTGAGTCTTCTTTAAAAAAAAATTTTAGTAAGCATCACGCGAAGTTTTAATGAGAAAGGTGAAAAAACAAAGAGAAACTCATCGTATGTAATTCTTTATACCCTCTTCGATCTTATTGAGTTTAGCAAAACTGATGTGTATTCTAGGTCATTATCTAAACACACAAGGCGGTCTGGAATATCCCTTTGACCCTGCTTATACATTATTTTTATAGAACTACCAGTTCGGATCCGCCGTTTGCGCAGCCAATGGCAAGTGGGTAGCAACGACCTGTGGTGGCGCTGCGAAACCTATTGATGGAACACTCAGAGGTGAGGGGTAGATGAGACCACTGTAGAGGAGGACCAAACAGGTGTAGATGCTAGAAAAAAGATATGAGCGAATATGGGAGACTTTTCGATTTAACGGTCTCTTAATTTTCTTCAGTTGGGAAGTGATCACTCTGAATAACCTCCTCGAACTTTAATCCACAGGAGCCTGCTCTCGCACGCAGTGCTCCGATCTCGTCTACTTGACTCCCGCTGATTTCGCGATTTACTTTCCCGGGTTTGACTTCTCTCTCTATGCAGTGGACGAGAGCCAACGCGCGCCTGCCTTTGAGGATGGACAGACTGTGCGTATTCAAATAATATTTTAACACAATATAACTTTTTATTGGAATTGATCATTTCCAAAATCGATGTGACGATTCGGAACTATATTTAGGTGTTTTTAAACATTAATCAAGAGCATGGAACGTTAGCTGTCACTACTCTACTCTGGATGAGGAACGGCATTAAATATAACAATTATAAAATGATACGATCACGCCAAAAAGTCAAATTACGGACTTCCGTTGTTTACCACACAGGCACGTACGCGACCCTCTCACTTTTGCCCGCTCTCTCGCTTTGGTAAACACAGGAAGTACCATTTTGACTTTTTGTGTGTTCGCATCATTTTATAAATGTAATAATCGAACAAATGTATTGTGATGAGATGGTTTTTTCTCTTTTTCAGCGCTGGACATGCAAGACGGGCACTAATTTCGCCTACGTTAATACTACGGCTGGACTTCTCATCGTTAGGCCAACTCAGACAGACACTCTGAGATGTACAGCGTCGGCTAACCAGTGGCAGTTCAGTGCGACAAGAGTGTATGATGGACCCGCTATCGGATGCATCAAACGTACGCCGCCCTCATTCTTTCAAATTCGAAATATTTAACGTTCCGCTGATGAGCAACAGAAATTATGGCAAGAATGCACTTGCAATAAAAAAAGATTCAGATAGTAAACATTCCACAGTTCGTTCTTTAAGTGGAACGTCGTTTTCGTTATATCAAAACTTAATGAAAAATATAAAGGTTTCCTTCCTACTTATTTTTTCGGCGTACCAATGATGAGAGAGCGTTCCTGAGTTTGTCAAACATTTTGGAAATGCTCCTATTTACGATGTCTTGCAGCCGGTTGCTCTGCGTCGATCTTCCTCGATGGAACCGAAAGCGCTCTCGCGGCTCTCGGATCGGACTTTGTCAAAACCTCACCAGCCATGGATTACGCCGTCCCCAATCACTTTGTATGCACAACAGCCTTTGTAAATATTATTTTTATGTATTATGGAGCGGTTATAGCCATAATGCTATATACATTTTTTTCAATTGTCCGCTTTTTACAGATCCTCAAATGCCCTACGGGATCCTCTCTGGCGTACCTCGATGGAACGACGCTCGTACCGACCTCTTTCGTCAAACTCGATTGTGGATCCGGTGGCTGGACGGTATGAAACCCTGAACATTATTTGAAGCTGTTGTGATATCGCTGTTGTATAAGCTACTTTAACGGGAATGGTTTCAGGCAGACAAGGCTACTGAAACCGGGCTTGCACTCGATTCGACGAAGAAATACGGCTGTTTCGCACGTGAGATCTTCAAACCTTTTTTAGTTGAGAAATGTAGATGATCTAAGTCATCCTTTCCAGCTCGCTGCTCTAATACGCTCAAGTACATCAATAAGACGCTCATTGGCTCTATCGTTCATACAAATCAACTGGCTTCGTTCGTGGATGGAGCATGGGTTCGAGCACTTCCACACTCAGAAAAAAATTACTTAGTCGCATGCGTGAAGTAATTAATTACTTCTGTAGAAATACGCTAGAACTGTGTTTGAAGTAATCAATTACTTCGATTGCTGTTCTAGCGTATTTCCACAGAAGTAATTAATTACTTCATGCATGCGACGAAGTAATTTTTCTCTGAGTGCAGTATATAAAAGAAGAAGAAAAAAATAGAATGAGAGCAGGATGCTTAGTCTATTAGAATGACACGGCTCCAGAAGCATATCAAGCTTCAAGCAAGCTTCCAGCGATGGAGTCACCAATTCCATCCAAAGAAATCAAAGATGACAAAAAAATAAGTTTATTCATTGCAGCAACTGAAATGTGCTCCCGGCTCCTCGTTTGCCTTCCTGATAGGCGCGATGCTCATCTCTCAGCCAACGTTCTGGATGTCGTGTGCTGACACGACGACTGGATGGACAATGAAGAGCCCGCCAGGAGCGGACAAACCCGGCGTCGCCAACCCCGTCGGATGCCTCAAACGTACGAGTACACTATCGATTCCTGTCCTCAAGAAGTCTATTTCTGAGAACGCGGTTTAGTGAATATGCACTTGCAGCCGCGTGCACTGGCATGCGCTTATTCGACGGTACCGAGCCGCTGCTGGCCTCCATTTATGCAACGTACCAGCTCATCCCCACTCTTCCATCTTACGTCAGTGGTTGGGTAAGCGAATCAATTTGATCTCACAGCTCACATAACCCAGTAGCTAGAATTCATAGGACTTGTAACCAAAAGTGGTTGTAGTAGTAGCTCGGCCGCAGATATGGCAGATCCATAACCCCCACTCTCTACCAGCAATTCCACTAACCGATGGGCTCCTGCTACCAATTCGTAGTTCTAAAGGCTGCGCGATTTAAAACGCGTTCTCTGTAAGATCGCAGGACTGGGCGGCACAACTCCTTCAAAGTGATCGGTTCGGGCTCAAACTTTTTTCACAAACAGTTCTCGGTGAAAATTAAATTTTAAAAGTGAGAAATACAGAAAATTTCAACTTTTGAACAATCGATAATTTTTTTACGAAAAAAAAAATTTTTTTTCAATTTTTTTATTTTGCTATCATGTTATATATCATTCAAAAGAGCATCAAAAGTTATGCTTATATTTACAATTTCATGAGAATTAAACCACCTGGAGGGAAAATCGATGATCATATTCCCAGAAATTTGACGCTTCAGTGAGAAGTATTTTTGAATAAAATTGTTCCCATGATTTCTACCTCATGGATCCGATATATAATATGTATTTTCCATCGTAGAATCGCATGGTCACTATTTGGTTAAAAACCTAGGGAGTAAAAGTACTCGTACATTCACTAGACCGTCACCACCCAGAAATGAGATTCAATTTTGAAGTGCGTAGAAAACATTTTTTCAAGGTTCAAAACTAAATCATAGATACCCTATTTGAAAGAGCATCAAAAATTATGTATAAATTTACAATATCAGGAGGATTGAACAGCTAGGAGCGCCAATCGATAATACCATCTCCAGAAATTGAAAATTTTACTCATGCTCACTATTCGCTTATATTTTCATTCAAAGTGATCTACCAGGCCTTAAACATTTTTAACAAGCATTCTTATGTGTAAAGTGAATTTTCAATGTAAGAAAGTTATGAAAAGTTGAATTTTGAAAAATCGATAAAAATATAAAATAATTTTTCACTTTTTGTAAAATTTCATATCGTGTCATATCTCATTCGAAAGAGCATCAAAAGTTATGTACAAATCTGCATTTTCATGACGATTGATGCACAAGGAGCTAAAATATGTGACCGCGAAAAACTATCAACTTCTGAGGATGCAGTCACCATTTCTCTAACGTAAGAAACGAAATCGTGCTGAAAGTGTGGTTATATACATAACTTTTGCTGCTCTTTCGAATGAGATATGACACGACATGAAATTTTACAAAAAGTGAAAAATTATTTTATTCTCGAAAAATATTTTTTATCGATTTTTCAAAATTCAACTTTTAATAACTTTCTTACGATGAAAATTCACTTTACACATAAGAATGCTTGTTAAAAATGTTTAAGGCCTGGTAGATCACTTTGAATGAAAATATAAGCGAATAGTGAGCATGAGTAAAATTTTCAATTTCTGGGGATGGTATTATCGATTGGCGCTCCTAGCTATTCAATCCTCCTGATATTGTAAATTTATATATAATTTTTGATGCTCTTTCAAATAGGGTATCTATGATTTAGTTTTTAACCTTGAAAAAATGTTTTCTACGCACTTAAAAATTGAATCTCATTTCTGGGTGGTGACGGTCTAGTGAATGTACGAGTACTTTTACTCCCTAGATTTTTAACCAAATAGTGACCATGCGATTCTACGATGAAAAATACATATTATATATCGGATCCACGAGGTAGAAATCATGGGAACAATTTTATTCAAAAATACTTCTCACTGAAGCGTCAAATTTCTGGGAATATGATCATCGATTTTCCCTCCAGGTGGTTCAATTCTCATGAAATTGTGAATATAAGCATAACTTTTGATGCTCTTTTGAATGATATATAACATGATAGCAAAATAAAAAATTGAAAAAAAATATTGTTTTTCGTAAAACAATTATCGATTTTTCAAAAGTTGACATTTTCTGTATTTCTCACTTTTAAAATTAAATTTTCACCTAGAACTGTTTGTGAAAAAAGTTTGAGCCCGAACCGATCACTTTGAAGGAGTTGTGCCGCTTATCTCAGCATTCACTGCACTCTTACAGAGAACGCGTTTTAAGCGATTTCAGCAGAAAAAGTGAAATGATTATCATTGGGACCACACACTGGGTATAGCAATAGAAGAGAATAATCGGTGGTATTGCAGGAACTGGTGTGTCCCTGGGGCAGCTCCATTGGGTACACAGAGACGGCAACGCTGTTCCAATTCAAACCTACCATGAGAATTACTTGTGGGAGTGAAGGGTGGTGGGTGAGTGGAATTATCAAAATTTAATGCTGCCGAATTTTTTTCTTGGTGTAATATAAAAACGTCAAATTGGGGAGAACAAGGAAAACACAGCAAATACTAGGGTTGGCCCGGCAAGTAAGGTCTCGAGATCTCGAAATGAGATAATTCAATTATCTCACTCCTTGCGAGAATAGTGAAAATCACTTCAAGGTCTTGTTCCTTGGCAAGTAATGGCATTTCCGAAGTGTTTCAAAAGATCTGATCGATCGACCTTATTTGCATGACGATTTCAGTGATTACCATTTCGAAAAGTGATTAGACATCCATTTTCATCCTTATTTGTTGTAATGGTCAGTCGGTTGCGCGTTTTTCATTCCCAAATATCACTTCCCCAAGTTGCCACTTCTAATACAATACCGTTTACCAGGGCAGGAAAAAAGTACTGTAGAAAGCTTTTTTATTGAAGAAAAAATCAATCGCTTATCGAGATCTCGAATTCTCGACAATTTCTCGATCTAACCGAGATCTAAACAAGGAATCGATTATCCTCATTCCTCGTCGAGATCATTTCACTTTATCCGAGAAAAATATCGGTCATTTTCCTTGACAAGCCAACCCTAGCAAATACGCCATAGGATGAATAATGATGGGAAGTATGACGTGCGAACATGATACCATGTAGGCTCATCAACTGATTTCGAAATAGGAATTGATCGTCTAATGAATTGTATTTAATGATGTTCATTCATTCAGGCCAAAACGCCCTCGGATACTGTCGGTTTCGAACTCTCGTCGAAGAAGGTCGGCTGCTTCAAGAAGCTTCCTGCTACTAGTGAGTATCTTAATAAGCCTTGAAGAAGCGTTTTTACATCAACATGCACAATATGTTTGCCAGTTATGTCAAATATGTATCTATATAAATATGTAAATGTTATTTTGTAGCTTGCCCTCCGCTCGGAGTTATCACTGCGATAGAATTCGCCCCAACAGCCACAAAACGCGACGAAGTGTACGCAACCGCGCTCGTCACAGGCGCCGGCACTTTCACAGGCACGGCGAAATGCGACTCTGACAGCTCCTTCTGGTTCATCGATCCGCTACAAACGGTACTGAATATTCAAAGCAAAGGTTGAAATATAGGTGCTTGAGCCGCGTATCATCGTTCCCACTGCAGATGGGGTTATATTTGCCGTCATATTTGAAGAATTGCCGAAAATTGTCCGTAAATTGCCGATTGTCGTTTTCGGCAAACGGCAGCCAAGAAAAAGAAGTATATCTCGAAGGTCTTCGCTGGAAACATAACGTTAGGGGAATCAAACGATTAGTATAACGTATAACGATTACGATTAGTGTGCTATAACTTGAGAAAACATTATCGAAATGAAATATGCCTATTTGAAAAGGATACAATTGATTTGTTACACTTGCCGAAAATGCTCGCATAACACCTCTGATAGATAGCACAAGCTAGACAACTGAACTCACCTGCTTACTTCGACCGTCTCAATAGTATCACATTTTTGCCGTTTGTGGATATTCCATCTCTGATTTGCCAAAGCCACGGTTTTCACATACAACATCGCTCAAAGATGGGACGAATTATTTCTGAGTGACGCCTGTTCTCATAGTGCCTGGTCGGAAATGTAAATAAAGGAGGCAGCAAATCTCATTCCAGGGCTCATCCAACGGCGTAACATCCGCGGACTCCATGACATGCAAGAACGGGCAGTGGACACTCGATTACGGATATGGATCGATTCCGGATTGGAAGGTGCTGACCATGTTCGGCACAGAAAGTCTTCGCATCTGCTGCTCTGCACCTCCTTCACCAGGTTCAATAAATTTGCAAATAAATTAATTTGCAAATAAATTAGCCTCCTCCTTCTATAGAATGATAAGAACGGATTCTGAGAGAGCAAAAAATACTTTACATTAGCGCGTCTGGAAAGCATCTGCAAATTGTATAATTTAGAAATGTATATTTTATATTTTCACTAGTATTGGAACGATTTTAAAAATAGAAGTATCTCAATAGTGACTCAACTACCACCTTTCAAACACTGTTTTTTTGGACATTACGTAGCAGCTTTAATTACGCAAGACGACATGCCCCACTGCAGAACCCTGGAATGAAGGTGATAGATACGTAGTCCTCGTAAGCGGCCGGCCTTACCGGTGGTACCTGCAGAATAGTAGCTTGTTTACGTAGTCCTCTTGATTCCGGCAGCAGCTGTACATTATCTTTGAACAGATCCTTGCGTGCTGAGTGAGGCAACGGGGAAGTTGACGCTGAACTCGACACCAATTTGCCCCCGAAGAGACGAGAATGGAAATCTCACCCACTTCCTCATACGGTTCGTATATGTTATCGGCGCTTAAGAGCGCAACGTTATAATAAATGCGCCGTGGCATGCATTGAAATGTTGACTCGCCATACAGGAGTATAGGGGTGTGATACCTGAAATTACTACGTTGTTCCGTCTTTTTGGCTTATCGGCAGTCACTCGTTCAATAAATACAAAGCGATGTGCATGTTCCACTGCTTGCAGAGGTACAAATAAAAAATAAAAAATAAAAAAAAATAACACTTTTTTTAAATGCTTCATTTCGCGCTTGCAGAGGTACTCGGGTCGACGGATCGCGTGTTACAATCGACAACGATGCCTACAGCAAGATCGTTCTTGACGAAGTGAAGAAAATCTACCACTACACCTTTGAGATTACTCGTGATGGAATTCCCGACTATGAGGAGTGGCTGATTGCTGCAGAATGTGTTAATCCAGGTATAAGCGTCATTTCCATGTTAAACAATATTAGTTTACAAAATGGCTATTCAAAAAATAAGAGTACCAGAAGTATTAGTGATTATGTACGACCGTTTCGCTACTCTCAGCTCCAAAGTACATGGAATTGGCCACCAATGTGTTGATTCCTTACGTAACAAACGTTTAATTCAATAAAAAATTGATCTAAAGTTAATCGATATCTACACAGCTCCGCCTTCCCCGTCGTGCAATTGTCCTCCACTGCCGCTCATGTCAACTAACATACCTGGAGGAGTGCCCGCACTCACCGGTGTTCACGGGGCATGCGAAAATACTAATCACAAACTTACGTGAGTATCATCGCTATTTGTGGCTTCGTGAGATACAACGTAGATTAATGTTTCATATTTTTTCAGGGTAATGGGATCCAAAAATAAGAGATTTACTCCCGATCAGTACACTACCCTACCAAGGGCCAACCCTAACACTGTAAGTGATATTTGCAGAGAGTTTCATGATAAATAAAGTAGTAAAAATACAAGTCTCATTGTTTTCCTAGTAAATAATTTTAATGTATTTCAATGTAACCATACCGTCTTAAGAATTCCAGAACTGGGGAAAATTTTGTGATAGTGGGATAAGAAGAAATTGGGCTGACATTGAATTGAATAGTGGACACATTTTGATATTCGGTCGCATATCCTCTTTTTACTGTTGATTGGCAAAAAATGTTAACAGGATTGGGACGCAAGATTAAAATATTTAAAAATAGTTTTTTTTCGCATCCAGTTTATGTCCTCAACAGAGATGACGAATCGTCCTTTTGCAGAAGTCGATTACGTGTCAGGCAGGAATCTGGATTCTCTTCGCGGATGGAACAGAGTTCGGCTGGGCAGCGAGCATGGCGACTTGTGCACCGTAGACAAGACTGCCATCGATATTAAGCATAGAACAGAACTTTGCACTGTGTTAACTTTGCATAAACACTTCCTCTCCCCTTCTCCTCTTTAACTCCGCTCTTATTCAATGTCACTATAAGAAGTCTTCTGGAATGTAGCTTAGCATCTGAGGTGGCAAGCATTTTCGACCTCGGGGCAGCATGGACAACGGAATAGATTATGAATATCTTCTTTGGTCAATTGAAGTGTGGGAAATGTTTTTCATAATTGATACTGATTGATGTTGGTGTGCTCGTCAACAAAGGAAGCCAACGATTCGTTTATCTTTCACGACGCTTGGCTTGTTATCGACATCAAATAAGTGCTTCTTCTGTATGGCTAAGCTGCGGAGACGATCAGCTCTGCAAAATATTTGATTTTTCTAGGTTACTGTAGCTGCTTATCGACTAATGAGTTAACATTTACCTCTGTGTCGGCCGTCGTCGAGTTCGTCTTGGCCTTTGCCTGCAAGTGAGGATTCGGTAAGAAGATACGGTAGCATGAGATACGGTAGCCAGGGTTATGGTACCTTACGCTTCTGCTTGGAAGGCGTATCAGCCGTGGACTTCTTCTTGTTGCGCCCGAACATTCCCTCAGTGGAGAGCCGCTTCCTACTTCAACATCAATCGATGATAATAAAGATACGGTACCCAATCAGTAGTCGATCGGAAAACTACCGCACTTTTATGCATTCAGTTAACTTACCTCTTGGACTCGCCGGACTTCTTGGTGGTGACCTTGCTCTTCCTGGAATACATTACAGTTTTAAAAAAATAGTTATCGATTGATGGACTCGGTGCTACCGTACTCCATTTGCATTCTACCGTACCCATCATACCGATTGGTGGAGCGGACCGTGTTCTTCTTCGCGGGAGTGGGCGCCGGAGCCGGCGCGGCCGGCGGTGGCGGGTCCAGCATCGCGCCTTTCTGCAAATATTGATTTCCTCAGGAAGAAAATCAGTTGTCGATGGCGCTCGGCGTGCGATTACCGTACCATCAGACTCTGCTCGGGCTTCTCCACCTGCTCGCCGGACGAGGACTGTGGCACGGGCGACGAGGGCGCGGGAGAGGAGGGCAAAGGAGAGGGCGCGGACGGCGGCGCCCCAGGCATCGGAGGCACGCGCGCCGGCGTCTGAAAGCGGGTTACGGTAAAGGGGTTACGGTAAAGGAGGTACGGTAGCCAATCAATTGTCCGTAAAATAATAGCAACCATTAGCTACCGTATTCTCGCTGCCTCTTTGCCTAGTAGATACGATTGCCGATCGATAATCCCTCGCTACAGTATACCTTGAAAAGCGCCTCCTCCATGATATCGGAGGGGATGACACTCTCGCTCTGGATACGGTCGTGGAAGGCGACCACCGATTCGGTGCCCGTCGCGTGTGGTGCCCTGAGATACGGTAGATGGTTACTGTAATCTTGATTACGGTAGCCGAGGGTACTTCCTATAGCGGACTGTAACTACGGGATAGAATTACGGTAGGAAGGGTCAAGCGGGAATGTCATGGTTGGGAATACTGTAGACAGCGGCTACTGTAGACGCTTCGATTACTGTAGCTACCGTAGTATCGAACGGGTGTCCGTCTGCTTGAGAGCGATGAGCGCGTCTCTCACGTAGTCCAGGCAGTCGGCGGGCACGGGCCGATCGCGCGCCTTCTTTTTCTGAAAATTTTCAGATATGAATTACCGCTACCGTGCCCCCAAATTACAGCTAGAGTACCCCTACCGTACCCCGATGGCGTGAGTGATGAGGGCGCGCTGCAAGTCGGTTCCGGCGCGCTCGATCGTCAGCTTGACATAGCACTTCGTCTTCAGCTCCGCCATGATATCGTCCAGCGTCTGCAAGAAATCAATCGATATTGATATAACGACTACCGTATATAACGACTAACTCCGAAGTTTGCAAGCTACTGTAGACCGATACTATCATTGCGCAGTATATTGATCGTCATAGACACATTACGGGTTACGGTAGTAATGTGTTAGGGAATGGTATTCTTGAGACTTGATAGATTTATAGATTTATCCTGTCATCAAGGCAAATGGGCATGCAGGAAGGTCTTGAGACTACGGTAGATCAATCATTATGATAAGTTACAGTAACCTTGCTCGTATCCGTCATGCGCTCGCCGTTGACGTGCAGGATGATGTCGCCCGCCTCTACGCCCATCGACCCGAGGCTGCGAGGGTGCACCTCGGCCACCAGCACCTGCAGGGGCACGGTATGGGATACGGTAGGACATCGAAAGCAGCAGGAGTACGGTAAGACTTAGAATAGAGCAGGGATACGGTGGGAACTCGGGATACCGTAGGAATATGTGGCAATATATTAGCGGGCACGGTAGGCATTGGGATGCGGTAGGAGTTGGGGAGATACGGTATGAATGTAAGATATCGCTGGGACACGATAAAGTGCGAAAGTATTCTGGAATACAGTAAGGATACGGGAGGAATGGGCATAAGGTATCCCTGAAAGCATACAAGCCAGTGGATAATTTGCTATAAGTACTGTATGCGTGGATAGTACGGTGCCCTTGGATACCGTAAGCCCTCGGATGGATACAGCACCCCGGTTACCGTATGCACTCACCCGTCCCTCGAAGCCCTGAAAGACGATGCCGAGCGGGAGGCCGCGCAAGCCGAACAGCGCCACCATCTTAAATTAATTGTTGGTTAATTAGCATATTAATGAATTAATTAAATATCATAATTATGCCGAAGTGCACACCTTGTAGGTAAATTGGTCGCGCTGCTCGCCCTCCCTTAACGTCGCCTGCAATGTTCGATACCGTAATCGTGTATACAGTACACCAACCGATACCGTACTCCAGCTGCCAGCTAACATACCATGTCGGGCAGCTGGTTGCGGAAGCGGATGTAGGTGAACGGGATCACCTGCAACTCGCCACAATTACGATACAGCAATAGGTTGATTTTTGAGATTACGGTAGCTATAGTTCATTGATCTGTGTGTGGGTACAGTAACCCACTCGAATTCTCTTGTCCTTGAACTGATCCTGTAGTTTGAAGTCGGGCGTGCTCGCGACCTTTCCGTTCACCGTGAGCAGCACGTCTCCGACGCTGAAATGAGAAAAAGGATACGGCGGTTGTTTTCGGATACGGTAACTTTCCAGGATTGATCGATAACTGACTTGAGAAAGGCGCGAAGCTGGCTGTCGTCATCGATGTTCAGCACGATGCCATGCTTGAGTGTGATGTTGAGCTGTAAAACTTTACTAGTCGATCGAGAGAACGGTAGGCTACCGTATACCTTGACTGCCTCGCCCTCGGACATCCTGAGATCGTAGGTCATTTTCGTGTAGAGATCGGGCGGGATCTTGACCGGCTTTTCGAATATGGTTGAGAATGCATCCGCAATGATCTGCAAGGAGATTATTGTATTTGAGATTACGGTAATTGAGATTATGGTATAAGGAGATTACGGTATTTGCTCGGGTATTCAGGTATACCCGATCAAATACCGTAAGTGAAACGGTACCACAGATGGGTTACGATAGCAAGGATGTTGTTGACCGCGGCTACGGTAACTTGAGGGTACTGTAGGGGGAGAAAAAACGCACCTTTTCATCGTTGTCGTCGGCCATCGACCGCGCGGTGTGGAGAGCGGAGGCGGGAGTGAAGTGGAGAAAGAGGAGAGGAGAGGGGAGAGAGAGAAAAAAGAGAACAAAAGGTGCAGATGAGATGCAAATCTTAGTGCTATTTTGGACGTAATTGACTGAATTTTGAGAACAACAAGCTTTTGTGCAGATGAGATGCAAATAACTCACACAGAGCGCAATATTGAACGTTATCTGAATTTTTTTTTGAGAAAAAAGATAGTGTGAGAGAAACGATGCGACCCGATCCGAGAAAAGATTCTTGTTATTTTTTCGATCATTTTTTCCCTCACCAGCCTTGTAAAGGTAAAAAGGTTAAAAAAACCTTGTGGAACCGCCAAAACACTTATTTTTGCACGTCATTTGTGCGAATTATGAGAAAAAACGTGTTTTCGAACAAAAATGAAAACGATTTTATGCTTTTCAATTTTAATTTTTGTCTCTACGAGAACAATGTGGAGAATGGGGTTAGAGGAGAGGAACAACACAAAGCTGTTCACCAAAATCAATATTTATCTTTTTTAATTGAAATGAATTGCAAAAACAAACCGCTCCGAAAAAAACTATTATGCAGCATTTTTTATTGTGATAAACGTGATCGAGAACGGGCTACAAGATGACGAAGCGCTTAATAAGAAAACAAAAATGTAGGGCATAACTCATTCAAAGACGGTTATTAATACAATTTGAAATTCGGGTAAACAATTGAATTAGCACTCTTCATTTCGCACACTCTCTACACCGGTCGATTGTGGGAGAGTGTGCGAAATGAAGAGATCTAATTCAATTATTCACCCGAATTTCAAACTCTAGTTATTGAAAGATCACTTCTCCGTTTCTGTGATACTCTTGGGCGGATCCACGTGGACGGGCGGCAACATGTGAATGCGGGGCTCGTTCATTTCCACGTTTCCCGCCACGTCGAGCTTGTTGATATGGACGTGAATAACCTCAATACTCGGTTTTGTTTGTTTTGAACAAAGCAGTGGCCGGGACAAGCGATTCTAGCTTGTTCCTTCAAATCATTCTATTTCGAATTACCAAAGAATTACGTGCAAAAAATTAGAAAGTAAACGAGCGAACCGGTGGCGCAGGTTGCTGTCCCTGAATATATGAATAATTTACAGTTGTTTACAGGTGAATTACGATGTATTAAACGAAAATTCTCCCTACGGAAAAAGCTGGGCATTGCAGCAGCACGGACTTAGCAGATGAACTAACCTTTGGCATGCTGTCGAAATGGTGAGCAGAGGTCTGAATGTCCAACACTGGTGTCTGAATGAGGAACACAACGATTTATGTACCATCGAGTACAGATAACAAGCGCACTGAGGAGTACCGGGAAAGATTTTGCTGTAAACAGACCGCAAAACAATAGCATGCGATTGTATTGATATGATGGCGGATCGGGTGCCGGACGATAGAGCGTGCGGACGGGAGTAATGGTCTGGCCCTCTCAATTCTACATGCTCTCTCAAGCTGTCTGATCGACGAGAGAGCATGTAGAATGAGGAGAGTCTGATCATTACTCTCGGACGGAGAGAGCAATACCACCAAAACATAGTATTTGTTTGCGAACGTTCGTGTAGATTTCAAAATCACATGCACATTTCTGCAAAACATTTTGCGCCTCTTTCCCATTCACAATAGATCAAAATAGTCCCCTTCTAATCATGCCTACGCGATAGTCTTATTGCGAAAAACAGAAATTGTGTGCATAAAACCCCGGCAAATCTGCTGTGTTCAGGTCGCCTCAACTGAATTTCTCTGTCTCTTTGCCGAAATGCCGGTAAGTGGCCTGTTTTAAGAGACGGGATCGGTAAGACTCGACCATATCCGACCTTTCCCGGACGTGGCCCCCCAAATTGAGAACTGAGGACCCATACTCGGGTGGGTGGAGGATCCCAACACTTGATTGCACAAAACACCACTTATTTCTATTTGCCGGCTCCGGCCTTGGAGAAAACTGATTTTGAGTCTGAAAAAATCGATAAATGAAAATTTCTCAAATTGAAAAGATATACATTATTTTTTATTTGCGATATGTTTGGGGTGCTCGGACATTATAAAACAACTGTATCGATCGAAATTGTCGTGGTTACTAAACCACTTTTTTGGCTCAACTTTTTTAATTTTCGTAAAAAGTGTACCATTTTCCGACCTGAATCCAACCAATTCTCAGCACAACTAGTAACCCGAACTAGTATTAATTCATTCCAAGTATTGACAGGTTCGTCCCCGGCTGCGCTTTTATCGAAATTAATCTTCGAAAAAATGTTCCATATGCAATCTCAAACGACAGTTTCATACCGCAACGATTCAACCGTCCAACTTCAACTGCCATATCAAAAAATAAGTTCCAATATTCTCAGAATGCTTGATTGAGCACGTTAGACCAGTGATCTAGCCTTGATTAAACGAGACGTTTTGAAAGTATCAGAGCCATTTCCCCGAAATATATCGTAAACTTGATCTCAATTATCTCAGCTCCCCGATGAGTTACAGAGGTCTGGTGTAGCTCAAAATGTTGGGACATTTTCCCTGAACAACTTTACTGTTGACGTCGATCAAATATGGGTTTCGATTAAATTAGGAAAAAATTGAGAGCTAAAAATGAAAAAAAAAATCCAAGAAATTGTGTATCCTGAAAATTTCTGACAACGGCTAATTCTTATATAATCATATTTGAGTTGCACTCATGAGGCAGCACTTACCGTACAAAAATCAAATTGGTCCGGCATCTTTTGAAAAAAAAATTTTTTTGAGAAAATACCATGAACGTGGTCATGGTGGTCATGGTGGAATAGCTCAAAAACTTTTTGTCACATATCTCCCTTGCTATTGAGTTTGTGCAATCCTAAATTAGTATGCATTATATCTGCAACCTCAAAGGATTCATTAGAGGTGGTTGGCAAGCACTATGAGAATTTTTCCATTTCGACGTTTTCGACCATGACCCCGGGTTCATGGTATTTTCTCAAAAAAATATTTTCTTCAAAAGTTTTCAGACCAAGTTGATTTTTGTAGGGTAGGTGCTACCTCATTAGTGCAACTCAAATTTGATAATATAGGAATTTGCGACTTTCAGAAATGTTCAGGATACAAATTTTCTTAGAAACTTTCAACCATTTTTAGCTTTCGATTTTTCCAATTAAACCAAAACGCAGTTCTGAACCATGCCAACAGTAAAGTTTTTCAGGGAATCTTTTCCAACATTTTGAGCTACACCAGGCCTCTGTAACTCATCGGGGAGCAGAGATATGTGAGATCTAATTTAAGAGATCTTTGGGGGGAACGTCTCTGATACTTTCCAGATGTCTCATCTGATAAAGGCTAGATCATTTCTCTAACATGATTAATCAAGTATTATGAGAATGTTGCAACATTATTCTTTGGTATGTAAGCTGAATTCGGAGGTTGAATCGTTGTGATAATAAACTATCGTTTGAGATTGCATATCTAACACTTTTTCGAAGATTAATTTCGATAAAAGCGCAGCCGGGGACGAACCTGTCAATACTTGGAATGAATGAATACTAGTTCGGGTTACTAGTTGTGCTGAGAATTGGTTGGATTCAGGTCGGAAAATGGTACACTTTTTACGAAAATTCAAAAAGTTGAGTCAAAAAAGTGGTTTAGTAACCATGACAATTTCGATCGATACAGTTGTTTTATAATGTCCGAGCACCCCAAACATAACGCAAATAAAAAATAATGTCTATCTTTTCAATTTGAGAAATTTTCATTTTTCGATTTTTCCGACTCAAAATCAGTTTTCTCCAAGGCCGGAGCCGGCAAATATAAATAAGTGGTGTTTTGTGCAATCAAGTGTTGGGACCCTCCACCCACCCGAGTATGGGTCCTCAGTTCTCAATTTGGGGGGCCACGTCCGGGGAGTGGTCGGGTGTTACCGATCACGTCTCTTAATAGACAAAAAGGGAACGGAGAAACGGTACCTCTTGAAGTTTTTTTTTCTATCATTAGAAATCGACTATTATTTCAGATCTTCCCAGATCCTTTTGCATATGATAACCAACCAGAATACCTTTCAAATTTTACAAAATTTAATTAACGAAATCCATAGCCAAGTGGGTTATGCGCTTGACTAGCAATCCGGCACCCCCAGGTTCGATCCCCGCCGCGGGCAAACCTTTTGCCGCATTTTTCGCAAGTGCCAGAAACTGTTCTAACACGATTTCGAGTACCGTGAAACACGTTTTCATCTGTTTTGCCGAGTTTTAACATGAAAAATCGAAATTTTCGAACTTTCTCCAAACGCACCTGCGAGTGTCGGGGATCACAGGAAAAGTGTTTTGCGATGTCAGAAACGTGTCTGAACGTGTTCTAACACTTTTTAACGTGGAAAATCGAAATTTTCGAAAAGTTCCAAAATGATTCGGAGAGCGTAAGAGATTACAGGAAAAGCGTTTTGTGATGCCAGAAACGTGTCAGAACGTGTTCTAACACGTTAACGTGGAAAATCGAAATTTTCGAAAAGTTGCAAAATCATGTAGAGAGCGTAGGGATTACAGGAAAAGCGTTTTGTGATGTCGGAAACGTGTTCGAACACGTTCTGAACGCATTGTATCTTGCGTTTCCGTTGTGAAAGGCTCGTGAGGCTGAGAGCGATCGAAAAAAGTTGCCACGGAGCCACGAAGTGGCGTAGTAGTAGTTTGCAACGGAATAAGCCAGTACTCTTTGTAGCGATTAACACTCTCCAACATAATGTAACATGGAGCCGACTCCCGAGCTCCCCCTGGGCAAAACTTGGAGCCGGCTATCGAGCTCCTCCTGGACCGAACTTGGAGCAAGCTACCGAGCTTCCCCTGGACCGAAGTTTGAGCCGGCTGCCGAGCTCACCCTGGATCGAACTTGGAGCCTGCTAACGAGCTTCCCCTGGACCGAACCTGGAGTCGGCTGCAAAGCTCCCCCTCGGCCGAAATATGCTCGGCAACTGAACGCCCACCTGAACCATACTTTGAAAACGTAGTGCGCACCCTACCATAACGTAGTTTAACGTCAACACACCCTGCTATTTAATTGAAGAATAAACAGAAATGTAACCTTAGTTGCAGATCGAATAATATATGTACCCCTTTTAATAATAATAATAATTTATCTACGCCCGAGGCGCAACAGTTTTACTCGATAATTTGGCCTGATAAAAAATGCACGACAAAAGATCGAAAACATCTCAAATTGGAATTCCGGAATTAATCGATTGTTTCGTATATCCAGATTCCCAGCGATGCTAGAATGTTCAAACCTTAGGTGGCGATCATCATTGAGTCTCGATGTTCTCTGGGAGCCGACATATTCGATAAAACAGAAAGTGCGGCAATTCAAATATTCGATTTTTTGGTCGAAAAAAGACAACATCTTCGATTTTCCTCGATTTTTAGCATCGCATCAGAGAAGTAATCGATAAATAATATTATAATGGGACCCGTAGCCGATCAGCACTTGCTACTAGCCGACTACACAGAGCGCGAGCTCTCTAGCATGTTCCTCTCTAGAGAATTCGATTCTCTTCTATTCAAGAGAGTCCGCTCTCCGCTCTCTTCAATTCATGCACTGTCTCGCTCAATTATCTAAGAGAGTTCGTTCTCTAGAGAGGCACATGTTAGAGAGTTCGCGCTCTGTGTACCATTTGCTACTAGACCGTCCATCGGTGATTCTAGAATAGACACACCTGCAGGTTCCGTCCATGCACATCTTCATCGACCATGTTGTCATTCCGGGCGACGCTCGATTCGACAAGGCCCGCATCGACGCCCTCACTCCCATCAAACAGGAAATCGAGAAAATCGTGCCGAAGAAATAGCAACCAAATTCATGCCTCTATTGCTGAATTTATGCCTCTATTGCCCTCGTCATTACATCGCTTCTTATCCTCAGAGTTTCCCATCTTTTCTTCTTCAGTAGACTTCGAGATATGACGAAGCAAAGGGTCGCGTAAGAGGCAAATCACTATTCGCTCTCATCATTTCTCGCACTCTCTCCTTGCAGGAGCGGTGCATTTGCCTCTTATTGTTAGGCGACCCCTTGCTTCGCTATTTCTCGAAGTATATTCTGCAGCATGAATCTCCCCAACACTATCCTTCATCACCTTCCGCTTAAATCGTGTTCCTACCAGATAGCTGGTTTGCTCGCGTATGAAACTGCGATAAAGATAAATAACCATTTCCCCTCACTCCTATTGCTTTTTGACCAAAACACCATAATTGAGATTTGACACAAAAAAGTCATCGACACAGTGTTTTTGATTTTCTACAGTAATGTAATAACACAAACTTCGATCTCCACCAAGTGGCTCCCGTCAGAGACACATCATTCCACAGACCTGTCAACCTTCCAGAAAGGCCTTTGGAGTGAGAGAGCGTGTGAAATCGAGAGGGACTCTCTCACTTTTGCATACTCTCTCGCTCTAACCCTGGTCTGTTGGTTTGGAATCATGTGAGAGGATATCGAGGGCATCGTGAGCAACATTCCATTGGACGGTCAACAATACAGAAAGGGTGTCGGTGGGAGAGAGCTTGTTAAATCAAAAGGCACTCTCTCACGTTTACACAATATCTCGCCTGGACTCCTTTCTTGAATCTATGGAACCATTAAACCATGTAACCATTTCTCCTCGCCGCAATTGTTTTTGACAGAATAAATGTTTGAAAGATTAGTTGAAGAAGGAGATGGTTGCAGATCTTATCGAGGGCCAGCTCCATCTCGATGTGTTTGTCCTTCGGGGCGAGCGTCCGGCCGATGTAGAGCATCGACATCGCCGAAGCTTTCGTATTACATTTATAAAATGATACGATCACACCAAAAAGTCAAATGACGGACTTCCGTTGTTTACCACACAGGCACGTACGCGACCCTCTCATTTTTGCCCGCTCTCTCGCTTTGGTAAACACAGGAAGTACCATTTTGACTTTTTGTGTGTTCGTATCATTTTATAAATGTAATATTAGTCTTCGTAGTAGATAGTCGTAGTAGTCGAGGAGGACATAGCTTTAGAAAACTTCAGGAGCTATTATGAATTCACAAACACTCCAAAATAATAGAACGGTCCGTTGCTAAACAACAGGAAGAGACACGCCGAAAGAAGGAGAGTGCATTCACCAGCAGTCCATTACATAAACGCACACAGAGCGCGAAGTATCTTAAATATAAGATACTCGGTACCAGACTTGGCGACATTAAGAGAGTTGGAACTTATATTTAAGATACTCGAGTATCTTACTTCTAGAGCGGGGGAGAGAGGGAGAGTAAGAGCCCAAGTATCTTACATGTAAGATACTTCGCCTCTTATTTGGCGACGCCGCCAATAGCGCGCTGGCTGGCGCCCCATCCCCTGGCGGTTACCGTAACCCCAGCCAATATTGATATGTTCATGAATGTGTACTACTTGGTAGAAATGCGAAACCTAGTATACTTGGGTACATGTTTATCCACAAACAAAATCATACAAGAACAAGGAGCGAAAGGAAGCTACCGTAATCCTAGGCGGTACGGAAACAAAGGGGGAGAGGGAATACACAGGCCATGTCTAGGCATTTACAAATAAGGGGACGTAGCCGATACTTAGTGCAAATAGTCAAACTGGGGAAACAATCGATCGTCTGACACGAAACATGAAAAAGAAATGATAAAACAGAGAAATAAACCGTGTCTATCACATTCGGAGGTCTCTTGGTTGATCTCGTGTTCCTTTCTCCAGTCGGGACGAAACTTCTTTCCATCGGCTTTCTCGAGGGCTTGACAGAATATGCGATCGAAGAAAGAACTCTGAAAGTATACGGTTTGCTTTCAATAGACAGAGAGTCTACATACCGTCTTATCGTAGAAGGGCTCTCCATCCTCATCAACCATGCTCGGATCCTCTGCAGGCTTCAACTCCTCGTGACTATCTCCTTCCTTCTCGGAAATTGTCACGTCCTGGAAAAAACATAAATGTGTGTCACAATCTTTTTTTGAATGGTCGAGCTCAATCTAGCTCAAGGAGAACCCCGTAGTTTTTACTTAGAACACCACGGACCGAATAGAGCGGATTATGTCGAACATCATGTATTCATACCTGTGCGAGATGTCCAGCTGACTAAAACGTACTTTGGTTTTTTTTGCCCCAGTAGGGCACCAGGCTGCCTCCAATGGGGCAAACATCAAAGGTTCCGTGGGGCCCTAGTGGGGGATTCGCAGGGGCCCTAGTGGGGATTCGCAGGGGCCCCAGTGGGGGAAGCTGGGGGCAAAAACACAAGAGTACTCCAAAAAATACGTGTCCCCGGCTCAGTTTTTATGAATATTTCTAAGGGTCCCCGCGATTGGGGTTACAGGGAAAATTCAAGGTGAAAAAGTACGGGTAACCGCATTTTGTGAGAGAAATTTACAAAATCTACGGGTCCCGGGGCTAATTATGACAGTCCACTGTATCTGCGCCCAGGTATGCATGTATTTCGAAGCACCTTCATACCTTAAGGAGGTCGGCGAGGTCGGTGAGGACCTCCTGGAACTGCACGTTGGCCTTCTCGAAGTCGCAGTCGGAATCGAAACGAAGCTTCTCGCGGGGTTCTAAATAAATTATGTGGGAACGACTTGGAAAAAGATCACAATAACATCGTCTTTTTTGAATGGTCGAGCACTATTATCTAGCTCAAGGAGAACCCCGATGTTTTCATTAATAAATTAACGGACCGATTTGAGCATAGAATATTTTAATGTAGCAGCGAGCAAACCTCACCAGGTCTCTGCGACTGGTAGCTTCCGCGGATGGGTTGTCCGGTTACGCCTCCTCTAGGCTGACTCAACACGCTTCCAGCACCAGGGGCCTTGCTAGGAGGAACAGATGCAGGAGAAGACCTGCTCGAATATTGGGTCGAGAAGAATTAGCCGATTGAGCAGGCTCGGGTCTGTTCGAGACAGATACGATCGCCGGATCATATGGAAGACCGCCAAGGGTTTGAGGCTGAAAATAATCTTGATTTATTTATTTATTTTTATTTAGTTACACACTGAAAAGCTAGCGCAAAGTTGCAGCAAGAACCTGGCCCTCGTGCACGTTTTGGGGAACACCAGCGCAATTATGTTGTTGTGACCGGCAATTTGATTTAAACATACCAAATTGACAAACCAAAATAACTTACGCGCGAATTGCGTAATACTCAGTTCCGGTGAGGGCAAGAATCAAGCAAATCGCCGGTAACTTAGCTGTAGTTATTTATGCGCAGATTTGCAGGAAGGGTCGATGGTACTTGCTGTGGTATTCCCCGCATATTGCAAAAGGTTCTTGCCGCAAATTTGCGAGTTTCAGTGCAAGGGTGCGATAACATGAACACAAATATTTTTAAACGAAGACGGTTAGATATTTCCCGCATAGGATTTTCGATGCTCACCTTATGAGTTTCGCGGACCATGAGATCCTTGATGTCTGAAGCCTTGAAGATGATGTGCTCGTTGTCATCATCGCGAGCAGCAACAGTGTTAGAAACGGGACGATCTTCAGTTCCCAGCGAGCGCACTGAAATCAGAGGTTGAAAAAACAACTGTATAAAGAAAATCAAACCTTTCACGAGTTCTATAGTGGACTCGATTGTGTTCACAGGCTATAGTACTCAAAGACCTAGCGGTTTACGACTACGTCGTACCCGCAAAATTGTTATACCAAAATAAATTGCGCGTATATTTTTCGTGACACGCAGCTCCCGTTCGGGGGATCAAGTAAACTGCTGGAGAGTTTGATGTGGTAATTTGTTTAGTTGCACGAGTCTGCGCGAGTTTGCAGCAAGGGTCGAGGGTGTTTGCGGCGGTGTTCACTGCATATTCCACAAGGTCCTTGCGGCAAATTTGCGCCAGAGTTTCCGTGAGTGAACGGCTAGTAGTAGGGTTCGTCGCGTGATGCGTCGAACCCTACAACTAGCCGTCAAGTTGCGTTTAAAAATACAGAACCACCTCAAAAATAGAAAGAAAAATATGACAAACCTTGCTCCCGACGTTGTCGCTGCTATCCAGCATCGATTCCGCCGCGGCCGCGCTACAAAGATGCAGCTCAATTGATACTACCGATAGGAAACCAAAATATAGCGAAATGACAAGAACAAAGCTTAAAAAATCGATTAAAAAGGAAAAAAAAGAACGAAAATTTGAAGCTCGAGAGCGGCATACTGTAGTGAGAAACAACAGAAAGCAATACACCACCTATCGTGAACTGTCGTTTTTAGATACCGTATCTCTTATATTTAAGAGACTTGAAGTATCTTAGAGAACGAGTATCTTATATATGAGCAAGTTGCTCTTTTTTAAGATATGAACTCTCTAAGATAGTTGAACTAAGATAGTTAAGATAAGTATCTTGGATACTTCGGAATGGCCGAGTGGTGTAAGCAACCGCTAGTCATTCGAAGGGTCACGAGTTCGATCCCCGCCCAGGCCAACCAAGCCTTCCATCCACCCCGGGGCGGTAAATTGGTAGCAACTTCGATTGCGAAAGGTAAACGTGCCCTAGATGCCTTGGGAAAGCTTGGGTTACGTAATCCCACGTTGCAGCTGGCTTACCGGCTTGCCCCATCTAGCGTGGTAGCTTGCTACTGTAAAATCGCTTGACATGGAACAACTTTACCTTTTTTACCTTTTAGATACTTCGCGCTCTGTGCATCATTTTAAAATTGTAATATCTCCTTTATGGAGAAAAATATGGCTAATTTACCTAGCATACATAAAAAAAAACTTCACAAGTGTTGTAGGTTATTCATTTTTTGCCTCATTTATGAATAGTGAGTTTATTTTTGTGGAAAATGTTCTCATTTCGACCCAGTCCCCGCACCTCAAATAACGTATAAGTATAACGCATATTTCAACGTCATTGTAATGAATCGGTCTGACACCAGTCTGACACGCTACGACACACTTCTTCCCCTCAACCTGTTCGATCGGAAAACTCGTTGTTTATAGCCTCGTTATGATACGTCAGAACCTGTCAGAAAACGGTTCGAACATTGCTGCATGTCACTTGTGGGAGTTGTGAGAACAACAGCGGGTTTTTTTTCAAACAAAAATGAAAACGATTAAATCTTTTCAATTTTAATATTTGTCTCAACGAGAACAATATGGAGAATGGGGTTAGAGGAGAGCAACATTATCACAAAACTGTTCACCAAAAATCAATATTTATCTTTCTCAACTTGAATTGAACGCATTACAAAAACACTCCGCTCTACAAAACAACAATTGTGCAATTGGCTAATTGTAAGAACATTTTTTTATTGTGATAAACGTGCGTGAGAAGGGGTTAGGAGATTAGCGACAAAAATACTGGAGTGTGACGTGGTTAATCGGGCGGTTCTTCAAGGATCAGTTCTGCGATTCTTTGATGCTGCTGACGGGCGGTTCCATGTGAATGCGGGGCTTATCGAACACGATATCGCCCGCCACCTCGAGAGTATTGATGTGGACGTGAATGATCTGAATACTCTGTTGTTTTTTGTCCGTTGAAAACGAGAATTGCCCGATCAAGTGATTCTAGCTATAAAATTATTGTATTTTGAATTGCTAAAAAAGGTTAGCGAACGAACCGGCTTCGGCGCGGGCGGTTGTCTCTGCAAAATACATATTGTAACTTGTGTAAATATAAAATAACTCAGGGTCTTTAATTCTTATTACCGAAAGACTCAGTGTATTAGAAGCAGCTGGACTAACCTTGTACATGTTGTTGAAGGGGATGCTGAGCAGAATGTGAACTGGTGCTTGAATGAGATACTCCATTGTTTATGTACCATCGATGCCAGATAAGAAAGCGGCGAGGAGTGGAAGATGAAAGGCTCAGATTTTGAAACCTATCGTAAAATGATTGGTTACAAACTAATCAAATATTGCATACGAGGCTATTGGTACGCTAACGGGTCGGAACCGGACTTTAGAGTGTGTGAGAAAAGAGGAAAATGACACTAAAACGTTAACCTAATCGATTGAAAGCACCATTGCAAGCATTTGTGCAATGTTTATCACCCCGTCTTCATATCAGGCTGTCGGCATCTTATTACGATATCACCAGAATTATTTGTATAAATACCTCGGCCCAATCTGCTTAATACAGGCCGTTCTCTCCCTGATTTTCTACTTGTCTCAATTCAAAATGCCGGTAAGTCACATGTTATAATGGACGAATAGGAGCTAAAAACTAAACCTTTGCATCCTTTAACATTAGAAATCACTGTATTCTCAATTATCCATTTCAATGAGTGTTTTCAGAACAATCGTTCATGCTTTGTCCAGCCCGCACCGGTGAGTGTCCTAATTAGACTTTGAAAGGTAACTAAACAACTACCCGCATAAGAGGGAATTTGACCGCTTTTTTGAAGAGAGAGTGCGGAGAATGAAGATGGTGGGGGTGTAATTCCCCTCTTATGCGGGTAGTTGTATAGTTACCTTTCAAAGTCTAGTCCTAATTAATAAAAAAATCATAATTATCAATGTAACCTTTGCCTAGAAATGCGCTAACACAGATGGAAAAAAGAGAGAAAAATGTTTTCCCGAGACCAACACATGAAAATATTGTAGATGATGCTACATATATAAATTATTTTCATATATGTTGGGTCTGGGAGAAACAATGTTCTCTGTGTGTAATTCAGTCCCTTTCTGAATCGATCAGAGTAAATATATGAATTTTTCAGTCATTCAATTCGGTTCCGTCAGTGCACATTTACATCGTTCCGGATGACGTTCACATCGGCGGGGCTTACGTCCACCAACTGCCTGTAGTCAGAGACGCCATCCAGGGAATCGTGAACAAATAGTATCACAATTGGCCGGTCAACAAGGCCGGTTGTCACTCCCGTTTACAGACTATTACAAATTTACGAGCACTCGTCCGAAATAATAAAATGTTCCGTTGATAATGCGTACTAAACAACAGATACGGCTGCGAGAGAGCATGGCAAAGTGAGAGACACGTCGAGGTATAGAAAGAGAGTACACCACCAGTAGTCCATTTCATGAACGTATTATTTTAAAATTGTAATATCTCACTCTAACTGCTTTCTGTATCATTGGATCCATCAGACCATGTAACCATTTCACCTCTAACCGATTATTGTTGACAGGATAAATTTGTGAACTGAAGAAGAAGTTAACGGATTTTTTCGAGTCATTTGGCAAGTGCCCGGTATCGAAGTGGTTGTCTATTAGAATCATATGTTTTTCGCCCCCCCCTTCAACGATTTGACAGTTGTTGGGGGAAATTATCAGCACTTCGGATCGCGCTCCCTCCATATGCGGGTCACTTGGATAACTCATGGGAAGAAACAAGCCAAAGAATCTTAAATACAGAGAGGGTGAGAGGCAGAGAGTCCACAATCCGCATCGCGCGTAATGTTCCCCACATGGGACAGTTGCCATGGCGCCACCTGTCCACTCTCGAAATGAGATCGATCGGTCCTGGGTGGGGAAGGGCAGTGAGTCGGAGGGAAAAACCAAGTGCAGAAGGCTGTAGTGCCCCTGTAGTTTTTTCCTCAATCACTCACACTCTCATTAGCCTTTTGCAATCGCCAAAACACCATTGTTTAATCTCAACTCATTCTGCATGTCACTTATGTAAATTGTGAGAAGAACAGCGTGTATATTTTCAAATAAAAATGAAAAGGATTAAATCTTTTAATATTTGTCTCAACGAGAAGAATGTGGAAAATTGGGTTAGATGAGAGCAACAAGTTCACAAAACTGCTCACCAAAAATCAATATTTATCTTTCTCAACTTGAATTGAACGCATTACAAAAACACTCCGCTCCACAAAACAACAATTGTGCAATTGGCTAATTGTAAGAACATTTTTTATTGTGATAAACGTGCGTGAGAAGAGGTTAGGAGATTACGGAGCGACAAAAGGATCAGTTCTGCGATTCTTTGATGCTGCTGACGGGCGGTTCCATGTGAATGCGGGGCTTATCGATCACGAGATCGCCCGCCACCTCGAGAGTATTGATGTGGACGTGAATGATCTGAATACTTTGTTGTTTTTTGTCCGTTGAAAACGAGAATTGCCCGATCAAGTGATTCTAGCTATAAAATTATCGTATTTTGAATTGCTAAAAGGGGTAAGCGAACGAACCGGCTTCGGCGCGGGCGGTTGTCTCTGCAAAATACATATTATACCTTGTGTAAATATAAAACAACTCAGGGTCTTCTATTCTTATTACCGAAAGGCTCAATGTATTAGAAGCAGCTGGACTAACCTTGTACATGTTGTTGAAGGGGATGCTGAGCAGAATGTGAACTGGTGCTTGAATGAGATACTCCATTGTTTATGTACCATCGATGCCAGATAAGAAAGCGGCGAGGAGTGGAAGATGAAAGGCTCAGATTTTGAAACCTATCGTAAAATGATTGGTTACAAACTAATCAAATATTGCATACGAGGCTATTGGTACGCTAACGGGTCGGAACCGGACTTTAGAGTGTGTGAGAAAAGAGGAAAATGGCACTAAAACGTTAACCTAATCGATTGAAAGCACCATTGCAAGCATTTGTGCAATGTTTATCACCCCGTCTTCATATCAGGCTGTCGGCATCTTATTACGATATCACCTGAATTATTTGTATAAATACCGCGGCCCAATCTGCTTAATACAGGCCGTTCTCTCCCTGATTTTCTACTTGTCTCAATTCAAAATGCCGGTAAGTCACATGTTATAATGGACGAATATTAGCTAAAAACTATCCTTTAACATTAGAAATCACTGTATTCTCAATTATCCATTTCAATGAGTGTTTTCAGAACAATCGTTCATGCTTTGTCCAGCCCCCACCGGTGTCTGTCCTAATTAATAAAAAAAATCATAATTATCAATGTAACATTTGCCTAGAAATGCGCTAACACAGATGGAAAAAAAGAAAAAAAATGTTTTCCCGATGCCAACGCACGAAAATATATTGTAGATGATGCTACATATATAAATTATTTTCATATATGTTGTGTCTGGGAGAAACAATGTTTTATGTGTGTAATTAATTAACTCCCTATCTGAATCGATGAGAGTCAATATATAATATAATATATATGAATTTTCAGTCATTAAATTCGCTTGCAGGTTCCGTCAGTGCACATTTACATCGACCGAGTGATCATTCCGGATGACGTTCACATCGGCGGGGCTTGCTTCGACGTCCACCAACTGTCTGTAGTCAAAGACGCCATCCAGGGAATCGTGAACAAATAGTATCACAATTGGCCGGTCAACGAGACCGGTGGTCACTCTATCTCTAACTGCTTTCTGTATCATTGGATCCATCAGACCATGTAACCATTTCACCTCTAGCCGATTATTGTTGACAGGATAAATTTGTGAGTGATCAATTGAAGAAGAAGTTAACGGATTTTTTCGAGTCATTTGGCAAGTGCCCGGTATCGAAGTGGTTGTGTATTAGAATCATATGTTTTTCGCCCCCGCCCCCAATGATTTGACAGTTGTTGGGGGAAATTATCAGCACCTTGGATCGCGCTCCCTCCATATGCGGGTCACTTGGATAACTCATGGGAAGAAACAAGCCAAAGAATCTTAAATACAAAGAGGGTGAGAGGCAGAGAGTCCACAGCCCGCATCGCGCGTAATGTTCCCCACATGGGACAGTTGCCATGGCGCCACCTGTCCACTCTCGAAATGAGATCGATCGGTCCTGGGTGGGGAAGGGCAGTGAGTCGGAGGGAAAAACCAAGTGCAGAAGGCTGTAGTGCCCCTGTAGTCTGAAAAGGAAGTTTTGACGCCTGGGATTGTTTCTACGCTCTGTTTTCTTGTCTCAATTTTTTATATGAGAGGAATCGCGATAGACTCGAGCATTTCGCGGGCTGCAGGGACGTAGAAATTTATGATTTTTGATCTGGCTGAAAGTTTATCACAAGGTATAACAAACATTCCTCTATCGAATGGCGTTGACAGAATTCCGATAAAAAAATTCGCAACAGCGTGAAACACAAAACAACCTGGCTACTTCGGATTTTTTTCTTAAAAAGACAAAGTTTGAAAATTCATAACTCTCTTCAAAATGATGATAGAGATTTCTGGTTTGGATATTTGGATAGAGAAACTCCTCGACTACAAGGTGAAAATTTAAAACTCATTCTTGGCTCTTGAGCCGATGATGGGCGGTAGCTTTTGCAAAATATATTATTACTTCCATAAAAGTAAAAAAGGCTGGCTCCCACCGCGTGCGTTCTGGTGATGGTTGTAGGCACTAATTGTAACCAAAATGTGAGCCAAAAAGGGCCATGTTTTTTAAAGTGGGCGCAGGTGACGTAAAATTTTTCGAAATCCGTCAAGTAAAAATGCAACGGAACCATTGCCAATTTTGCTGAAACAGCATGAAAACTATTCAAAACGAGAAAATACTCGGCTGTGATGAGTTTTAACTTATTTTTTTTGCTTATAAAATTTTTGAAAAATTTAAAAAAATTTTAAATTTTTAAAATTTTTTTCGTATTTTCGATGTTAAATTTTTATATCTTTTCATAGTTTCGTCTTCTCATTGATAAAGATACTGCATAGAGAAAGTTTGACTGGTTCAAGTAGTTTCACTCCGAAATTTTATAATGTTTACACATTAATTGTGTAATTATTATTTTTGCGTATTCAATCTCATCAGTGATATCCTGTTCTCATTATATGTATTCCTGATCATGTATAGAACATTTACTTTTTTGAAAGTGAGTTGATATCTATTCGAAGAAACGAGCTACAAAGTCAAGAAAACTGAGTGTCTGACGAACGACGCACGCTCTGCCTTCTCTAGCACTCCTCTGGTATTTATTTCCAGGTAGGATCCCGGTATATTTCCAGCCTGGAATCAGACAGGGATCCAGCCTGGAAATTATACCGGGATCCCGGTATCGATACCGGGAAAGCGCGCGCTATACCGGGATCCAACCTGGAAATCATACCGGGATCCCGGTATCGATACCGGGAAATCTGATAGCTCCTCTCGCTTTCACAAATAAGTTTATCAATGGAACATGTCGAGAATATTTACAATATACATCATTTCCACTGGCCGGTCAACGCTACAGAAAGGGGTTGGGAGGGAGAGAGCGTGTGTAGTCGGAGGGGAAATCGAAAGTGAGAGTGTTCTCACTTCCACACGCCCTCTATCTCCTAATCCCTTTCAGTAGATTTGGAACAATGTCAGCCAACATTTACAATTGATTTGTACATTGAAACATGATATAATATTGTGCATTATCAGTGTAGGCTACCGAAAATTATGAACTAATTTGCAAGTTATCTAACACAAAAAGTCTTCCTGGAATCCGCGGGGGTACTTCGGCTTGTAATCAATATAGAATTAGATATTGATATCCACATAACTGAAAGAGTACGCATTATTTTTAAAAAAAAATTCCTCGTTCATTTCTTTTTTTATTCAATCGATAAGATGAGAGATCGATAAATCGATAAGATGATGAGAGTTTATCTCTTTCTGTAAAAATACAAAAATATTTTTTTTCAGTTTTGGTTCACCACCAACTTTAAAATTTTAAAAATAACGCTTACTTGATAAATATTAGGCGAGAACTAGCTGATTTTAAAAATAGAATAAATAATTCCAAGAAAAATAATGTATCCTGAAAAAAATCTATTAGAGGAAGGTGAAATATACCTGTTGCTGTTCGAATAATTTAATAATCCATAATAATATCCAACATTGTCTTGAAACTGGTAAAGAATCCTGAATTACCGGATAAAAGAGCGCAAAGCGGTCTAAATAAAAAAGTATTCGGAAACGTATCAAATCAACGGAAAATAACGCACGGTGAAACACGGGTGGGGGAAAACACGCGAAAAAGCACTCTGCGTCGGTGCTCAAATACAGTAGTTTGTTGGTGGTAAAACTTTAAAAATTTTCCGTCTTACAGTATGCTTTATACCGGTAATACAAGTGCAGTTTTGTGTATTTCGTGGTGAGAGTCAGCGATTTTCATTTTTGCAATTTCTTGGAACTTTGCCAAATTTTATTTCGTTTGTTTTAGCGAGCTTTTTCTCCTAATTTCGATCGTTTTCCGACGTAATTGAAGTAAATTCGAACGTCTCAAAACTACTAATGCACTCGCCGACCATCGGCGCCTACGTCCTCGACTTGCACCAAAGATTATGCTCACTTTCACACGGAAAATGAGTATTTTCTTTTTTGGTCGTTCGAAAAGTGCCTCTTCATCAGACTGTGGTTTCTTCAGCTCTTCTTTAACTCTTCTCGTGACCGAAGCCTCGTTTTATGACACGGGGTGGGGATATCGAGGGTGAGGGGATTTGGGGTAATACCCATTCAGACACACAGGCTGTGGCGGAAGAATATCACATTTGAATAATTCGAGATTAGTTATGACACGTGGCGACGCCGTGGTCAAGTTACGTAATATTCTCTGCTGTGCACTTTTCTCTTTATTTAAAAATACTTAGTAAAAAATATTTATAAAAATAAGAGTACAAAATAAATATATTTTTGAATTTCGCGCACTCAAATTACGGTATTTTTGAAACTTTCGCAACGAAAATCACTTCAAAACTACGGTATCTCAGGGAAGGCGAGAGTGACAGAGAAGCAGGGTGTGTCATTATTTCGTTCCGAAAGTGCAAAAACGTCCCGCAGATTTCCTCTTGCGTGTTTCACCGTGTAACGCTACACCGCCATACACATCATTCCACAGGTCGGTTACCTCTACAGAAAAAGATTTGGAGTAAGAGTATGTGTGAAACCGAACGAGACTCTCTCTATTTTCTATCTTTTCTATACTATTTATATACTATCATCGAAAGAACGATACAAAACCACTGCAAAAATTCCTCACAAGCAACATGCTGCTAGTCGTAAGCAACGACAAATGGAACAAAGTCTGACCTGAATCACGAAAAGAGCTCGATCCGACTTCTACCCAGTGACAACGAAGCTGAACCGTTTCTGAAATGATGACTAATGGAGAGTCGAAACTCAACGTACGCAAATAGTCAATGAATTTACAAAGTAACACCATATAAAGCAACAAAGTTTGAAAATGAAAGAGAAAACGAAGGGAAGCACGCATGCGCTGATTTCCCGCGTTGCGTCTATTGCATACTGTATCTAGTTCTTTAGAGCACACATCTGATACCGGGAAATCTCGTTTCCAGCCTGGAAATCATACCGGGATCCAGCCTGGAAAGGCGATAAGGGGATCCCTGCCTGGAAACATACCGGGATCCCGGTATAGATACCGGGAAAGCGCGAGCTATACCGGGATCCTACCTGGAAATAAATACCAGAGTCTCTCATTTCCCCACGCTATTTCGCCTCGGTTCGGACCCGACCTGGGCAGAAATCTTTTGCCAGAGCCTTGCTTTAACGGGGCGAAAGGAATTATGTTCAAACAGCTTATATGGAGTCAAAGTAACGCTGGCAAAAGATTTCTGCCCAGTTCGGGGTCCGAACCCAGGCGAGATAGCGTGGGGAAATGAGAGAGTGCTAGAGAAGGCAGAGCGTGCGTCGTTCGTCAGACACTCAGTTTTCTTGACTTTGTAGCTCGTTTCTTCGAATAGATATCAACTCACTTTCAAAAAAGGAAATGTTCTATACATGATCAGGAATACATATAATGAGAACAGGATATCACTGATGAGATTGAATACGCAAAAATAATAATTACACAATTGATGTGTAAACATTGTAAAATTTCGGAGTGAAACTACTTGAACCAGTCAAACTTTCTCTATGCAGTTTCTTTAACAATGAGAAGACGAAACTATGAAAAGATATAAAAATTTAACATCGAAAATACGAAAAAAAATGTAAAATTTTTAAAAATTTTTAAATTTTTCAAAAATTTTATAAGCAAAAAATATAAGTTAAAACTCATCACAGCCAAGAATTTTCTCGTTTTGAATAGTTGTCATGCTGTTTCAGCAAAATTGACAATGGTTCCGTTGCATTTTTAATTGACGGATTTCGAAAAATTTTACGTCACCTGCGCCCACTTTAAAAAGCATGTCCCTTTTTGGCTCACATTTTGGTTACAATTAGTGCCTACAACCATCACCAGAACGCACGCGGTGGGAGCCAGCCTTTTTTACTTTTATGGAAGTAATAATATATTTTGCAAAAGCTACCGCCCCTCATCGGTTCACGAGCCAAAAATGAGTTTTGAATTTTCACCTTGTAGTCGAGGAGTTTCTCTATCCAAATATCCAAACCAGAAATCTCTATCATCATTTTGAAGAGAGTTATGAATTTTCAAACTTTGTCTTTTTAAGAAAAAAATCCGAAGTAGCCAGGTTGTTTTGTGTTTCACGCGGTTGCGAAATTTTTTATCGAAATTCTGTCAACGCCATTCGATAGAGGAATGTTTGTTATACCTTGTGATAAACTTTCAGCCAGATCAAAAATCATAAATTTCTACGTCCCTGCCGTCCTCGATTTTCTCGCGATTCCTCTCATATATATATTTATGCGAATTCACAAGGAAAAACGCGGATACAAATTAGAAACAATAACATTAGCAAGCGAAACACGAATATCGGGGGAAGGGGTTGGTCACTCAGCGAAACTGGACGAATTACCGGAATTTACAAAAAGCCTAGCCGCTCTAGGGAAGAAACTATACTCTCTGTAGTTAGATGCTGAGACACAATTTGTGAAATTCATTCCATTTCTAGTGAAATAGTAGCAAAAATGATGTGGTCTCTTTTTAGAGATTTTGTATTTGCCTCTCAGGAGATTACTGGCTGTCTTCAAGTCTATTTCCTCTCTGCGCTTAACTAATGAATCTAGTCCTAACTGCATATTCCGAATAGTCTCACTGGGCATTGTCTGCCATGTGAAATTGTGGCAACGCATGTATAGCCGTCTCGTGAAATAGTTCTGAACTTTTTCGAGAACCGCTTGATCTTGTTTTTGATAGGGGTTGAAGACCATAGAGGCACTTTCTAGGATGGGTCTAATATAAATCGTGTAAGCTTTCAAGAGCATTTCAACGTTTTTAGTTCGTAGGGCTCTTAGTATGATGTGGCAGGCTGTAGTACTCTTCTGAGAAACGGCAGTGCAATGACTGGAGAAAGTAAGGGCCTGTCCTACTAAGAAACCAAGATCCTTGACTTCTAATTTCTGTTCTAATTCATTACTTCCTATTTTGTATTTCTTCTTTGTATTTGCTCTACCTAAGTGTAATGAATTGCACTTGTGTGCAGCCAAGGGGAGTTGCCACTCTTCAGACCAACTAACAATGGAGTCAATTGCGCTCTGGAGAGAGGTGGGGGAGTCTGATTTCTTAAACGCACGATATATTTTGATATCGTCAGCGTACATTCGAGCTATGACATCATTTTTCTGAACTAGTGAAGGGATCTCAGATGTGAAAATTCCCAATGAATGCGGGCCATCTGGACTCTCATTCGATTTCGTATCTCTTCTTCCCCCCTCTTCTCTCTAATTCTCTGTCTCTCTCTGCCTCACTCCCCCTCTCTACCTATCTCTCTCTCCTGCCCCCTCTCTTTCTCTCCCTCTCTGTCTTTCTCTTGCCCGCTTTCACGCTCGCGCTCTCCCACGAACCCTATCAATGGGCACACAGTGGGAGGCTGTCTTTCTATTACCCCCCCCCCCTCTTCCCCACCCAGCTCTGAACACTTGTTTAATTATATCTGTTCACACATGATGTTAACATAATGACAGTATCCGCTTATTGTTCGAATAAATTCCACTACAATTTCAGAAATGAAATCGAAAAAAACTTGTTACGCTTCCACACGCCTCCTCCTAATGGCGTTTATTATCAAAAGCGCAGCTTTACAACACAAAATGCGCTGACAAGGCAATATTTGCAGATGTCCGAGGGTAGCGGCAATGAAATTGCTTGTCCGATTGCGCTAAATTTCAAGATTCTTGGCCAGATGGCGCATCCAAAGGTTTCAACATTCGAGAAACCTGCGGAATGGAATAATGAACGTGTTGCTACCAAGAGAGAAGGAGTGCTAGCCGCCTTTCGCAGACTAACTCTCCGCCGGACGTCGTCGAATTTGGTAAGCAGAGAAAATCGGGAAAGACAACCCATACTCCAGAAGCCAAACCATACTCCAAACCAAACCATACTCCAGAACCATAGAAAAAACCATAGAAACCATAGAAAGCCAAACCATACTCCAGAAGCTATAATTGAGAAAAAAACAGTAATGGTATAGTAATGGTAAAAATAGTAATGGAAAAAAATAGTAACGATATTTCCCGTTCCAGGACTACCTGTCTCATATGCCTGCGGAATGTGTACAGGAGATTTTCTCGTATCTTGGCTGGTGAGTGGGATTTGGTCGTAGGTTATTGGCGTTTTTGTACGACATACTATTATATTAGCTCGATTTAAGTTTGAATCGATAACTAGCCGGGATGTGTTGAGGTTAAATACACTACGCTCTATGCGTACACTACGCTTTATGCGTACACTACGCTCTATGCATAGTTCTGGGTGCAGGTTCGGTCCAGGGGAGCTTGGTAGCCTGCTCCAGGTTCGGTCCAGGGGAAGCTCAGTAGCCTGCTCCATGTTTGGTCCAGGGGCAGCTCGGTAGCCGGCTTCAGGTTCGGATCAGGGAGGTGGACTCAGTAGCCGGCTCCAAGTACAGTCCAGGGGGGAAGTTAGTATGCTGGGGAATGTTAATCTCTAGAAAGAGTACTGGCTTATTCCGTTGCAAAAGGCTCGTGAGGCCGAGTGCGATCGAAAAAAAGTTGCCACTACGCCACTTCGTGGCTCCGTGGCAACTTTTTTCGATCGCTCTCAGCCTCACGAGCATTTCTCAACGGAAACGCAGGATACCGTGTGTTGATTTCCCTGACGTGTTCGAACACGTTTCCGACATCGCAAAACACTTTTCCTGTGATCCCCTACGCTCTGCGAATCAATTAGAAACATTTTGAAATTTTCAATTTTTCACGTTAAAACGTGTTGGAACACGTTCAGACACGTTTCTGACCTTGCAAAACACTTTTCCTGTGATCCCCCACGCTATGCGAATCAATTGGGAACTTTTCGAAATTTTCGATTTTCCAAGTTAAAACTCGGCAAAACAGGTGAAAACGTGTTTCACTGTACTCAAAAACGTGTTAGTACGGTTTCTGGCACTTGCGAAAAATGCGGCAAAAGGTTTGCCCGCGGCGGGGGTCGAACCTGGGGGTGCCGGATTGCTGGCGAAGCGCGTAACCCACTTGGCTATGGATTTCGTTAAATTAATTCACTAAAATTTGAAAAGTTTTCAGATGGGTTATCATATGCAAAGGATCTGAGAAGATTGATTGAATTTGAAGTGATTTATAGCGAAAAAACGAAAAAGTCCGTCAAGTGGTTAAAACTCGGCAAAACAGGTGAAAACGCGTTTCACGGTACTCAAAAACGTGCTAGAACGGTTTCTGGCACTTGCGAAAAATGCGGCAAAAGGTTTGCCCGCGGCGGGGGTCGAACCTGGGGGTCTCGGATTCAAAGTTTGGCGCGTAACCCACTTGGCTATGGATTTGGCTAATCAAATTTTGTAAAATTTGAAAGCTATTCTGGTCAGTTATCATATGCAAAAGGATCTGAGAAGATAGCGCGATTTTGAAGCGAAATATAAGGAAAATGCGAAAAAAATGTCTGTCACGCGTACGGAAAAAAAACAGACAGACAGACAGACAGACAGACAGACAGACACAATGATTTCCTATAAGTGGAGGAATTGATTTATTACAATAATTAGTTCATTAACAATGCAATAATTAGGTGCGATTTGGCGGCCATGCGTCTAGTCAGCCAGACGATGCACATATGTGCACAAGCTGCAATGGTGACTGGAACATTTAAAGAATTCGATATTCTCTGCATATCGCAAGTCGCCTTTTCGAAGGTACATTGTATCACTTACAATTGAAAAATGCACACAATTGAAATAGTATGAGAGATCTGCGTGGATAGACATGTTTCTTCAGAGGCTTGGCACAGTAGAAAAATGAGGTGATGAGAAAGACATGCCACAGTGTAGTAATGGCGAAAACGTTTCTACTCCTTGGGGCATGACGTCATCAGAATTTTCCAAAACTTTATCAACAAAAAAAATGAAAAATAGAAAATTGGTGTCACGTGCAAATTTAAAAAAAAATTCTGTTGTTTGCCTGTGCAAGTACACCCAGAATGAATACACTTACTATTGAGTGTATCATACACTGAGATAGGGCATCTAGTGTATGATACATTTACAAATCTCTCGTTTTTGAACACTCTCACGACACGCGAATATACTCAATACTGAGTGTATCATACACTGCACATGATTCCAAACCTACAGAACAGGGATAGACCGAGAGAGTGTGCGAAAGTGAGAGAGTCCCTCTCGATTTCGCACGCTCTCTCACTCCGAAGCCCTTTCTGTAAGGTTGACCGGCCTGTGGAATGATGTGACTGGGTGTCTCATCTCATTGTGTTCAATCTAAAACCGAAATGCTTTAAACGTTATAGCTTGTTAGTCTAGACTTTTAGATTATTCGATTTATCTCTGTCTCACTTCAGCACTTTAAAGCCATCGTGCCCTGCTCCCACGCATTTCTCCTGTACAATTGTACGGATCGCGAGCCCAGCTACATGTACTATCTGGAGACAGCCAAAACATTCCGAGTAAACAAGAAAAACGTGTATGCAGAAGCGGTAGAACTGAGAAGAATGTACGAGTACAGACACGTTTATGAGGAGGACGATCAGGATTATTCGGTAAGATCATTAACATTTTTGGCGTTTTCATTTTAAAAATCTCACACAAAACATGCCTACGAGATGTTTTTTTATTTTAATTTTAAAAAAAATTAAAATGAAACAATCGAGTGCGATTTCATTCTGCTTATTCTTTCAAAAAAAATGCAAGAGAGCGTACGGAGAGGTAGATATTATGCGGAGAGATATTACGCCGTACGCTATTTTCGTGCTTTCAGAAATACTTCATGTGTGACAACGTGCCAGAGACGAGTCGATGCTCTCCCGTGCCGCTATTCTTCACTAGACTGCGACAAGCACTCAACAAGCGGGCATTCAAGGAGCTACGGATAGTTAACGTAAGTTTACATACACGACACTTCATCGATTGTCTGTGTTGTGTAAAACATTATTTAAATTATGACACTAGTTTATCATTTCATGAAATCGCCTTTTCCAATTTGAACAGTTACAGATCCAACTCGAGTGGGAGTTTGTCAGCGAATGTGCCCGTATATTCGGGGACGTATCCGTGACTACTCTTCAGTTCCTCAGGAACACCATTACAATGGACTTCGAAAACCGACAGTACGTACCAACTATATATTTTCTTCGAGCCAATGCCGTTGGCTTATAGTCAATGACTAAGTATTCTTATAATAATTCTACAATGTAAATGAACTATGAACTCTTTTCAGCTTATGTTCATTCATTCGTCAAATGCAGCCTCAAACACTTATCATAGAGTCATCGCCCGAATTCATTCAAATGATAGATGAACGACTCATCAAGAGTCTAGTACACTCCGGACTTGAATACTACCACTTGCGCATTGAATGCGAATTGGATCATTATACGGTGAGTGAATTACGAGATTTATAACTTAGTCATTTCCCCAGAAATAAACATATGAGAAAAGCTTTTTGTTTAAAATCTATTTTCGGAAGCGTCTCATTCAACGTCATTGTAAAATGTGTCAAAAGAAAGGACGCGATGTTGCCTAATATATATCACATATTTCAGTCCTTCAAAGTTATTCCACGTCCACGCTTCATTCTAGCTCTCCTGCCCCGTTTCGAGACATTTGTTGCTTTACTCGCAGACTACTTGATCTACACGATACTGGTAGGCGAACAACATCTTTTACATTGCGGTATTGAACGAAAAATAGTTTTTCTAATAAAAGGTTAATATTTGCAAAATATTATCAAGCATAAATTTTTCAGCCTCGACTAGCGAAAAACATGCGTGGGATGTGGAAAATATCCATCGACCGGCAGACAAAAATTGAGACACTAATACGTAGTGTCAAGCCGACTCAATTCGTGTTCGAGGTGCCTTTTGTTTAAAAAAATTAGGGAATTTTGGGAAAAAACTTTAATAATTAGTGAACTTTGCAGTGGGAAGTGATGGAGGACTCGGACGGCTGCAGAATCGGCATTAGTGGCTGCAACTGCTGCAATACCAACATCTGCGACTGGCGAGCCGATATCGACCAGCCAGGGCCGCATTGCGAAGTCACAATCAAATTCCATAACTTGAACGAATACGAGGATGAAGGGACTGATTGATGAAGACATTATTGTATTTTCATTGTTCATTGATAGCTCAATGAAATATTTGTTCCGTTAAAGAAATTAACTGCTGTATGGGATAATTTCCGTTGCCTATATCACAGAAATATTTTCGTTGCGAAGAGTTACATTTCATCATGCGTGCGTTGTCATGGTGTTTGTTATACGGGATTAGGAGATACGCGATGATAGACGACAGGCAAAGGAGGGGAATGAGGAGAGGAATTGGACAAACTGCCTCTCTAAGAGGATAGCCAGATACATAGTAGCGTGGTGTAGCCAAAACAACGAGGGCGGACGATTTATATAGCTTTCATATACGCAATTCTACTCCTAATGTTTTCGATATTTCAACACTTATTTGTCGTTTTGCTTCTGCGAAATGGTACAATGCCAATTCTCAATGCAGATGTATGAAGACCGTGAACAATTTATCGAAGATCACCATGCGAAAAATTTCCTCTTGTTCATAAAGAAGGGAAGGGATAAGTTGTCGACATTCGTTAAGCCGCGTGCCTGGAATGATGGTGGAGATACAGGATCTGACCCAAATGGATCTTTCTTTTGCTTCCAAGCTAGACGAAGATCAGTCGTCAAGAAAGTGAGCCTAACAGTTTATAAATATGTCTTTTTTATTAAACTGTGTTTATTTATCAATTCTTTTCCACATTTCTATACTTATTTCTTGAATAATAATCGTTGTCACTCCCTGTGTTCATGTTTGCCGTTACTCATCCCCTAGCCTCAAAATTATGTGATAAATTGATTCTGTAAATTGCAGGGTAAAGCTTATTAATATAATTATATCTTCCAGGACCACTTCTCTCGGCTCCCGCAGGATTGCTTGAGGCAGATATTCTCCTATCTTGACTGGTATTACATTGATTCTTTAGCGTTTTGATTCCTCGTGGGAGATCGTTTTCAATTAAAAAAATCAATAAATGAGGTGTTTTTTTTATAAATTAAGGAAAAGCCTGGAAGTCATGCGTAGCGTCAGCCAAACAATGCATTCGTATGCTGAAGCTGCACTGCAAACATCTGTCAATGAGATCGATGCACTTATTATTGCTCAACTGAGCAATTTCTTGCAACAACTCCACCCGTCTTGGTAATGTCGCACAGCATTTCAAAAGACATAAGGCTAGACTGTTAGACGAAAACGAGAGACTGTTCAGATTGGAGAGAGTGACCACCGTATGCGGCTTGAGTCGTAAGAGTAGGCGGGAAGGATACCTGCCCATAGCCAAACTGTCCATTTCTTCTGTCATATTTCGCAATGATTGAGAAATACTGTTGGACGTATGTTGGACGTATACCATAAGCTAAAAATATCTAATTTATATATTTAAGTTAATTAATCGGCTCTGTTCGAGTTGCTTGGGCTCAAGAAAATAGATTGGGTTCGAAAAAATAGATTGGGCCCAAAATAATAGATTGGGCCCAAAAATATTGATTGGGCCCAAAATAATAGATTGGGCTGATTTTTCTGTTGATCTTCAGATTACCTCCTGATAAAATAGATTGGGCCCATGAAAATAGATTGGGCCCATACAAATTGATTGGGCTCATTACCATTTAAAAATGCAAAATTTCCGATATGACGAACTGTGTTCATTTAACTTATTATTCCACTTATTCATTGTTCTGAATTATGATGAACTTAGACATTTCCTACAGAAACTATACCGATTTGGAATTTGTTTTGACAACGTTTAATTTTCCTGTTTTTCGTACTCTGCCTTCAAATTGTAGTCTGCTTCCAAATCGGAAAAGTTTCTGTTGGAAGTTTTTCAGTTCATCAATATTCAGAACAATGAATAAGTTGAATAAAAACTCGTCATACACAGTCGTCATACCGGAAACTCTGCATTTTTCAATGGTCTTGAGCCCAATCATTTTTTATGGGCCCAATCTATTTTCATGAGCCCAATCTATTTTTTTCAGGAGGTAACCTTAGGCGCAATTTAAAAAATCAGCCCAATCTATTATTTTGGGCCCAGTCTATTTTATTGGGCCCAATCTATTTTTTCGAACAAAATCTATTTTCTTGAGCCCAAGCAAATCGAACAGAGCCAATTAATCGGCCTATTCACACTGTCTATTTTAAATTAATTACGAGCATTTCAATTATTTAGTTCGGGTCGTCCGGATTCGCGTTTCACTTCCACGCATTCCACGAGTTCAGCTACATGTACTACGTGCGAACTCCCGATCAGGATACTTCTCCAGAAAGGGGTCAGCAACGAGGTATTATGTGTGATACTCTCTTTTCATGCACATACACTTTCTCCTACTTCTGCAGGTTTGACATGCGGGCGAGGAACAAATCGAGTGGACGTTGCTACCAAACCGTCGTCTACTGGGTGTTTCGAGTTTCGTCACGTGTACAAGGGCCATAAGGACTATTCAGTTAGTATTCATCCATGAATGAAATATCACCCTCTAAAATATTTTATCGAGATGCATAGAATCATGACATCTTCCAACAAGGAAACTGCATATTTACAGAGATATTTCGACTGGTATTTCCACCCGGCGCCCCCGGTAGAATTATACTTCACAAGGCTTGAGTATGCACTCAATAGAACTTCACTCAACTAGCTATGCATTAAACATGTTATTAATTCTATACCCAGAGGTAATCTATAACTAGTCTAATTTCAGATTTGTCTAAACACTGATCTTTTACAAAAACTCGGCCGCATATTCAAGGATAGAACAGTAACCATTCTCCATTTCTATTCGACTGTTGCTCCAAGTGATTTGCGCAGAACTCAGTAAGCGCCTTCACTGCCTACACGTTGCAGTTCAATGATTAACTAACACAGATATTCTGAGACGGCGTAGGAACACTGGTAAAAGGTAAAGGTAGTTCCGTCTTCAGCATACTTTCATGCGCGGAACAATGCGCTTTTCAGTGTGCACGCAAACTAGGCATATACGGCATAATCAGTCACTCAGTTGCCAGCCGGCGACCACCGCCCTTTACTCCTGGTTTTAACACCAGTACCAACTTGGACCAGGCTTGGTAGACCTGTTGGGGTGGTCTGATGGAACACTGGTAGCAAAAACAAATTTTTGTTACCTATTTCTATGAAACTTATTATAGTGATGAAAGTAAATATGAGAAATTTTTTTATGAACTTCATTTTTCGAAATTTGCATATTATCGATTTTTTTGATCTACCACTTTGAAGAGTCATATCTCGGTCATTTCAAAATATTTTTCCTGAATATTTTTTTCCAAACTGTAGCGCGAGACCAGATCTACATTTTTCTCAATTAGCACCCTTGTCTATCTTTAATGGTTCCGGAGATACGCGCCGAGAACCGAATTTGCACATACAAAATCATCTTTTCCTCGAAATAATTAGTCAAACTACCTCCGTTTTATTGCAGAATTGGATTCTACGTGTGAATTTACCTATGGTAGCATATTTTATGTATCTCATATCTGGGAATATTTTTCTGTGCCCTTGCTGAGTGCTCGGACTTTTTGCGCGCCGAAACACGTTTTTGATCATAACTTGGCTCAAAATGGTCGTCATGGGCCCAAGCAGTGTTCAATCGAAAGAATGGTCCGAGCGTGATAAATCATTCCATGACGTTCTAGACCAAAATGTCAACGATTTTTGTGTTACAGCCAAAATATTACAACAAGCCTACACAGCGGCGCGGCGCCATAGCGGCGCCCACAGGCGTCCTATTGCGAAATCGATGGCGCCAGCGTGTTTAGCTTCGAAAGTTGTCCCTAGGACCAATTTTTGAGCGATTTCGATTTTTGACCTGTTCCAGCCATGTTTTGATCGTAATGCAAACATCGTCAAATGCGTCATGTGTATAGTGCTCACTTTACTATTTTGGCTGTAACACAAAAACCGTTGACATTTTGGTCTAGAACGTCATGGAATGACGCTCGGAACAATCTTTCGATTGAACACTGCTTGGGCCCATGACGACCATTTTGAGCCAAGTTATGATCAAAAATGTAAAGTCCGAGCACTCAGCAAGGGCACAGAAAAATATTCCCAGATATGAGATACATAAAATATGCTACCATAGGTAAATTCACACGTAGAATCTAATTCTGCAATAAAACGGAGGTAGTTTGACTAATTATTTCGAGGAAAAGATGATTTTGTATGTGCAAATTCGGTTTTCGACGCGTATCTCCGGAACCATTAAAGATAGACAAGGGTGCTAATTGAGAAAAATGTAGATCTCGTCTCGCGCTACAGTTTGGAAAAAATATTCAGGAAAAATATTTTGAAATGACCGAGATATGACTCTTCAAAGTGGTAGATCAAAAAAATCGATAATATGCAAATTTCGAAAAATGAAGTTCATAAAAAAATTTCTCATATTTACTTTCATCACTATAATAAGTTTCATAGAAATCGGTGACAAAAATTTACTTTTGCTGCAAAAGGCTCAATTTTTCCTACACCTTCTCAGAATATCTGTGCTAAATATCTGCTACATTGCATCCTATATTCTAATTTAAAGGGACAGTAAAGGCACCGTTGAATTCCCGCAAATTTCAAGGTCTCGCCACGACTTTCGGCCCGCTGGAAGAAACAAAAGAATAGGGCGGGTATCGAACCCGCGACCTCACGATTGCTAGGCTAACGTTTTACCGCTGCTCCACCTATCCGATAGGGCGCACACTGTTTCTATCCCTACGTCGCTCGTGGAAATTGGATCAAATGAACAAGAATTTGTGTGTTTACTGTCCCTTTAAATAGCTTGCAGACGTTCATTGTCAATCTGCGGCCGGCTGAGCTGTTCATGAAAGAGGAGAGAACAGTCGCCCCTCGACGGAGATTATTCACTGAACGATTCGTCAAATCTTTTGCTTCTACCGGACACGATTTGTACGAAATGCACTTCCAGCCCAGCAAAGGAACCATGCGGTTGAGCGCAGAAATATGTCATGCTAATTTTGTTTTCAAATATTAAGTGCTCATTCCAAGAATGAATACAGACATATTTTATATTCCCGCAGCACCCGTCGATTGTGCCGTGCAGAGAATTCGTTTTCGATGTTCTTCCACGTTTCAAAACGTTCATAATGTCCACATGGACGGTACATTCAAACGGGATCGTGCACATGATATTGGTAAGTGAATGTTAACATTGGAATCACACAGTAGTCTACTTCCATGAGAAACATTGTTCACACGTTTGTGCAAAACTTGGAAACTTTTAAATGTAAAAAAAGGAGTGTTCTAGGGAGGAAACATTCGGCTAACATTAAGAATCGAGCAAGGGCCGGAACAGCCGAAAAAAGGCCAATTCTCTGTATTTACTTAGAGTGTGTTGATGAAGATGGCCATGCCATTATTATAGTGTATTTTCATCTTCTTTTCAGCTTCGATTAGCGAAAGCTGCGCCTGGCTTTTACATGTTCTTCACTGACAATGATTTAGATCCTGATGAGGTAAAGAGACAAGCAGAGCTGAACAACGAGTTTCAGGTTTGCCGGTAACACTTAGGCAAGTGGCTGATATTTGGATAGGATGTTGAGCAACGAACGTACTGTACTTATTCCATCCCAAGTCATATATCTTTTTTGCCCTTTCAGTGTGAGGTGAACGTCAATTGGCCGTTTCGTATTTGGCACAGCAGCTGCAGCTGCTGCAGCACCAGAGGCTGCAGCTGGCGGGCGGAGATTGTGCAGCACTGGCTAGCAGATACATTGTACCAGAATACCAGACGACAAGTAGAGATAACATTCCACCGTTAGGACACCGTTGACCCATAAGTATGAAGATGATTTTAGTATGAACTCAAATTTCCTGTCAGATCCAATTCTAATATTGCCTTATCAGTTTGTAGCTTTTAGAATTTCGTAATAATAAAGCACTCTTTCTTTCATAATTAAGAATCTTGAAGGCTCATTATTTTATGTAATTCATAATGCAAGATCCCTCCAATCTCTAATTTCGATTTTTTTCGCAATTTAAAAGAGGCACTTACGCAGACTTTCAGGAAACTAAGTCATATAAAACGAGATTTTTATTTTTTTTATAAATTATATTTATAAAAACAAATAAAAATCAGAATATTTTTAGATAATGCGGCTATGCTCCCAATCAAAGGGGGCAAGGGTGAGATAATGTTCAAAAGTGAGAGAGAGAGAGAGTCCTTCTAGATTTTACACTCTTCCCTAGCTCTACACTCCCTTCTGTAAGAATGGCCGGCCCTTGCATGATGTGGGCACCATTTGCACGCATTCTATCAGTTCGCGATCGATCGAGCGATGAATTAGGCGTTGTGCCATTGGGTCAGAGGGGAACACAATACAGCCCAACACTATTGTTCTCCCCGCTTTACGATTCTATCACTGTATATGACTCTTAACCGGATGCCCGGTTACTCTGTATGGTGTGGACTAGAGGGACTTGAGAGATACTATGCACGATGTTTATCCATCACACTGGCCAATGAGTGAAAGGTGAATGCCCTTATATAGGGAGATCTCGGGACAAGGTCAGATGATATCAAGACAATGGGAGAGGTGGAAAGTCGTATCGTGAACTAATGGGTATTCCCACCTGACATGACTTCATTCGGTCCAACAACAAAATATGCATGCATATCCATTGCTACTTCTATCTGTTATCATTCTTTGTTCGCTGAATCTCAATTCTTTAAACATTTATGCTATGTATGTGTTGTAAATGACTACAGATGGAAGAAGGTCACGGCTGCTTCATCGCATCTCCGGCGGCTTTTAACAGAGAAATCATTCAAAAAATGAGCAGAGCTAAGCTGTCCACCTTCGAGAAGCCTGTCGAATGGAGCAATGGAATTGTTCCCAGACAAAATCGAAACGGGCTGTTCGCCTGCTTTGTCAGGCCGCACAGAGACAGGTCGATGTTCAATGCGGTAAGAGGGTCTTGAAATAGATCGCGTCTTCGGAAATCTTGATGGTTCGCCTTTCAGGACATTTTCTCGCGGCTGCCTGAAGATTGCCTGCGCGAGATCTTCTCGTACCTTGACTGGTAAATTGCAAATATTGAGCCATATTACATATTCCGATCATATTACGATCATATTCGGAAAAAAAAGAATAGCATTGTTTTTACCAGGAATGACATGGAATCGATGCGGTGCGTCAGCCAAACAATGCACGCCTTTGCTGAAGTGGCGCTGGAAAATGTGGGCTTGAAGCAAGTAGATATTCTCTGCGTCTCCCAGGTGCGCCACAGACAATCGATGCTTATTATTTTGATCGACAGCGTTACAAAGCTATTCTGGATCAGCTAAAATACACGGAGCATGAACTCTCTTTGATATCGACATCTAGAGAATCGGACTCGTCAAGAGGCTGCGCGCAAGAGACGCAATCTCTTGACCGCGGTGCTGTTTCTGAATGTCACAAGAGAGTCGCGCGCTCTGAGTATAAATTACTCTGAGAAAAAAGTCACTAGGATCAGGGCACAAAGTGAAAATGTTCACTTACCTGTAAGTGAAAGTCACTAGAAATAAGATATACTTACCGGTAAGTGAACATTTTCACTTTGTGTCCTGATCCTAGTGACTTTTTCCGACTTCATAAGTAGAGTCGTAGACTTATTTCCTCTGAGTAGATTGCCAGGCCTATAAATATGGATTGACTATAGATGGGTATTGAATGGAAATTCAAAGCGCTTGATCGCACGATTATTGAAAAAATGCATTTGCAAGTGTGCAACTAAAAACGTTGAAATGCTCTTGAAAGCTTACACGATTTATATTAGACCCATCCTAGAAAGTGCCTCTATGGTCTTCAACCCCTATCAAAAACAAGATCACGGTTCTCGAAAAAGTTCAGAACTATTTCACGAGACGGCTATACATATGTTGCCACAATTTCACATGGCAGACAATGCCCAGTGAGACTATTCGGAATATACAGTTAGGACTAGATTCATTAGTTAGAGTGCTGAATTATAGCCATACGAGTACATGAAGGGTTGGATCAGATTTTTATCGGGTCAGACGCGTTTCGGGCACTAGGCCCATCATCAGTGACAGATTTACCTCAAACTTGGGTAATTAAACCCTTCATGTACTCGTATGGCTATAATTCAGCACTCTAACTAACTGATTCCTCATGAAGATAACTAAGTATTCCCTCTTCACTAGATTCATTAGTTAAGCGCAGAGAGGAAATAGACTTGAAGACAGCCAGTAATCTCCTGAGAGGCAAATACAAAATCTCTAAAAAGAGACCACATCATTTTTGCTACTATTTCACTAGAAATGGAATGAATTTCACAAATTGTGTCTCAGCATCAAACTACAGACAGTATAGTTTCTTCCCTCGAGCGGCAAGGCTTTTTGTAAATTCCGGTAATTCGTCCAGTTTCGCTGAGTGACCAACCCCTTCCCCCGATATTCGTGTTTCGCTTGCTAATGTTATTGTTTCTAATTTGTATCCGCGTTTTTCCTTGTGAATTCGCATAAATATATATATAACGATATTGAGTTTTGAAATACTCTTTTACAGAATGTCTGTATCACTCACATATTTTCAGGATTATCTCTCTTGTCTTCCCAGCGACTGCATGCGGACAATATTCACGTACCTAAAATGGTAAGACCAATTCAATGTCTCATGACATATAGGGCGCGTAAAGGCAAAAATAAGCAGATATTACTTGTGAAGTCTTGAAGTCTGCGTTCTTGATGTGGCAAGTAAACGTTTTAAAAGCAATTCGTCTATGCATCCGAGATGCAAAGTTAAAAACAAAAATCGTGCAAGTCGAATAGACGCGTGGGAACGTGGCGTTTAGGCTTTTCAAATCCCCCTGTAGACTCCTGGATTCGCAGTCCCATCCGAGTTTGTAAGGAATTGAAAACACTACTTTCCACTTCAAGCACTAGCCATGGCTTCTTTACTGTCTGATTCTCTCGCTTTCGCCCACATTGCTTCTGTTTTCTCATCGGAACGTTGTAATATTTCGCCAAGTGGTTGTAAATTTGTATTATTTCAGGACCGATTTGGAAGTGCTGCGTCGCGTTAGTCAAACCATGCACGCCTACGCCGACTCTGCAATGGACACTCTGAGAAAAAAGTCACGGCGGATCAGGACACAAAGTGAAAATGTTCACTTACTTGTAAGTGAAAGTCACTAGAAATACAAAAAAAAGACATTTCACTTACCGGCAAGTGAACATTTTCACTTTGTGTCCTGATCCGCCGTGACTTTTTTCTGAGTGCACGATAGGATCGAACGAATCCGATGCGTTCTTTGTTTCCGAGGTCGGTTGGAGTCGAAAAAAGGGGAAAACCGAGAAAAAGCACTTGTTGATTTCGTGTCACATCTTCTGAGAATTTTTTCTTTTCTTCTTTTCGATAAAGTATTCCAAAAAAATAACACGTGGTCATATTTGGTTGCACTTTTGAACTTCGCAATTTTTATGGCCCTCACGTTAGCTTATACTTTTCAAACTTAAATTCCGTAACAATAAGCATTCCCGTCTCACAGTATGCCATATGTATAGTTATTACATTTAGGATGAGCTCTTTACTCCTTTAACATAGAGTTATATATAAATATATTATATATTACAGTACCTGCTCGAGCTAACTGACTTACCGCGCGGACACGCATTCCTACTGAGCAATAACCAAGAGGGGGGAGAAAGGTACATGTACTTTCTGGAGAAGTACGAAGGAGCGGAAACACTGCACGAGTTTCGCGGTTTTTGCAAAGAGGACCACACTTACTCGGTTAGTAATTTCTTTTAAAAATGCAAATTAATAACTCAATCATTTTGATTCGAGACGCCACATGGAATGCGTATGGGGCTAGCATGAATAAGACGTTGCCACTTCTAGTCGACAAATCGTGTTTGTACGTAAATTTAGTGCATTAAATTATGCCCTTACAGAAATACTTTGGTGGTAGCGTGAGAGCAGCTCTTCGTGGTTGTCCCCATGAGCTATTCTTCACCACATCATTCCACAGACCGGTCAACCATCCAGAAAGGCCTTTGGAGTGAGAGAGCGTGTGAAATCGAGAGGGACTCTCTCACTTTTGTACACTCTCTCGCTCTAACCCTGGTCTGTTGGTTTGGAATCATGTGTTCACGAGACTCCAACAAGTGTTGATGAAACGATCCTTCAAGGAGCTGCGCTTAATAAACGTAAATATGCTTTATGACCGTCAAATTTAAATACAACTTCATCACTTATTTTTTTCTGTAAAAATGTAAATTTTGTCCCACTTTCAGTGTCGACTGGATTCGCGGTTTCTCGAAAAACTTATTCATGTGTTCGATGGGAAAACCACATCCATTCTTTGTCTAACGAGGCCCTTCCTGGCGCCTCAGTTCGATAAAAACGAGTAATCATTTTTTACACGAATTGCTATGCAAGAAAAATTAATTCACAGTTATGATTATCGTGCTGGCTCTCAGCTCTTCTTAAACATGGATATTCATTAGTAATGCAATAATTTCATATATATCCTTAATTTATTACTTATTTCCGTCTTGCAGTTTTGTTAGGCTCATATGGCAGCTGAAACCTCGCCAACTATTCGCGACCACATCATTCCACAGGCCGGTCAACCTTCCAGAAAGGCCTTTTGAGTGAGAGAGCGTGTGAAATCGAGAGGGACTCTCTCACTTTTGTACACTCTCTCGCTCTAACCCTGGTCTGTAGGTTTGGAATCATGTGCGACGGCATTGACGATGCAAGAGACGGACCTATTCTTTCAAGACCTCATCGAGAGTTTTGTGCAAACAGGCCACGAACATTATACACTGGTCGTTGACAACATCCATCTTGTGACCATGCTAATGGTGCCTACGTCATTGGTAAGGAAAGATTATCGACGGGAGGATGTGTAGATCCGTGTGAATATTAAGCGATTGGGTATCACGTCTCAGTATAATTATATAATTACAGTATTATAATGGAACTTTTCCATAAAATCTTTTCTATGCGCGCTCTATATATGACACAAGCAAACATGTCCGTGCACTCGTATAGTCCAAGTCAGTCTGGGGGCGAAAAAGTATTCTCGAACCGCGCACAGTGGGAAAAAAATCATTTCAGCCCACCACAATCACTCCGGATGGGCCTTTCGTTTTCTATGTGCTACCTCGTTTTGCGACATTTTCCCTCAGCAACTTCAAAATCGACGCTGATTGGCTGATTGATTTGATAGTGGTGAGTCTACACACATAGAAAAGTCTTACACAGGGCGCGAACTCTCTTACATGCGTACTTTGCAGATTAGATTGGCGAAAAATATTGCTGGACTCTGGAAGTTCTCCATTGACAGGTACATCCCTAGCTCTTGTCTAGCTGGACAAGAGCGTTGACTACCAATATACCGTACAATCGAAAACGACCTATGGGACATCCCCACGCGCGCTGGCGAGACGAGCTCAAATACACAGTCGGAAGAGACTGGTGGTCCATTGAACCAGCAGAATTCAAAATCAGAAGAGATCAGCATGCCCTTTGACCCTACCTCAAAGCATGAGACTGATAAAGATTGATTGATTGAGGTACATCCCTGGCGCCGAGATTCAGAGAAGATCGCGACTGAGTGGAGAATATCAGGTATTCAGAGAATGGGTAAACGGTTAACTTAGCGCTTTGAATATAGGCAGTGTGAGCAATGGATTGGAGCCAAGATAATGAATGGTTAGATCAAATGTACATGGTTTGTCGTGTTTCGGATTTTTCAACCGATCATGACTTTGATGTCCGTATAATCGATCAAATCGATGCCACTCATTCAGCATTCACACAAACCAATACCAGAATTTAGGTCCCAGTAGTGTACTTTGTTTCTCACTTTTTTCATGCCGAAAAAGTTGATGTCGAATATGAACAAGATTTGACTGAAGATAGCTTGAGCCCAACATTGCATAAACATCGAGAGATTTTGTTCTTCTCTTTTTCAGCGCGACATTGTGGAGGGCGGGAGCGAGAGCAGCATCTGGCTGAGCGGCTGCAGCATCTGGCTGAGCGACTGCAGCTGCTGCAGCAGCGACCTCGGCTGCAAGTGGCGGGCGGCCATGAAACTGAAGCACGCCTTCCCGAATGTCTCTGTAGCAATCACTTTCCACGCAGAGGATCGATATGAAGAGGGGAACTAGTTGTGTTTTTTTTCGCATTTTCGTTTACTCGTATAATCCCCTTTTTTATCTCCACTAAACTGTGAACCTGTTATCGCGGCGTTAATAAACAAAGGCACTAGACTATAAATTCATGTTCCGTCAGCTCCTTTAAAAAAAACTAATTTATTTTTATACATTTTTCCATTAATTAATTTATTTATGTTCCATTTTTCCTTTGTAATAACAATATATTTATTTTTTTTGTTTTTGCGTCGTGTACAATATTGGTCAAGATGTTCGTGGACGTCATCGATTCGGTGATACTTTGCTTTGGCGGCAATGGCATGGGAAGAGTTGTAAGAGGTATATTCAAGTAGGGGTGATATGTGCCAGAGGGGTGACATTTACCGTATACCGACTTAGCGTCCACAAGATTTGAAATCTAATGTTGCGTTCATTGCCGCGGCCCCACCGTTCCTGGTAAAGTGAGGAGATCGACCCCTCAACTCTTTCGAAAGAGATTCCATCATTTGACCCCTCGACAGCGAAAAGGTGCGGGAAATGAGGAGCTTTTGAATGTTACGCATCTACCTGCGTTGTGACCTTTCAAAGCGCTTTTCTTATCGGAAATTTGTGTATTTGTCCTCAACAACACTACTCTCTCTGTCTCTCGCCCGCGTTGCAGTCTGCATTCTTAATGCCACAGTTTCATTTGATTACAATATATTATTTAACGCCAGCTTGTCCTTATTCCTCCTGAGTGATTTATAAGTGTGTATTATCATTCTTGGCATTATAATTTAGATTAAACATATTTTTGAAAATAAATTAAGGATGGAGGAAAGGCGCAACGGACAGGCTGAGGTTGCTCGATTTCGAAGGGTTATCGGTCTTGACAAGGAGAAGAAACAAAGGTCCTTCTCGACACTCTACGCCGGCAGAGGATTCAATGTTTCGTTGCCAAAGAAGACTGTTCTAACTATCCCGGTGAGCGGCCTTTCGCCTACGTATATAATCCAATTCTAAGGACGACGTTTCCTTAATAGATAATTTATAGCACATACAGTTAGCAACACTTATTTAGGTTCTCACCGAAGGCTCGACCAATGAATGGACATATATTCTAGCCGGAGGGGAGGACATTGTTTTCAGATATGAAATAAAGTCTGGCAATTTTTATGTGAGTTTGCAGCAATAGTTTCTCTTTGATAACACTTTTTAATCTGCAATATTCATTTGAATCGAAAAGTTTGAATGGAATAAACTTTTAAAAAAAACTCATTTTAATCTTAGACGAGTCTGCGGTTGCCTTTTCCTTGCATCTGCGCGCATTCACTGTGGGAGGCTAATTTTGAGGTGAAAATGAACTTCGTCGATTCAAATGGAATCACCAGAAAGTGAGCAAACTTGTGTCCATTATCTTATGAATTACGACGATTCAAGTAAGGATATGATTGAACTATTTTGCCGCCTGATATGATAAATAATTGAAAAAGAATTGAAACTATCTTTCGCCGTTAGTTAACTATAATTCGAGAGAATAGTTACGAACAAACATAAGATAGATAATATAATTTGCTTTCAGAACTTTCTCGAAAGAAGTAAAACTGACCCGTGCAAAAGACAAGGTAGCGCTGGAATCTCTTCGTGTCGATACGGTAATTTTTTTCTGTTTATTCATTCTCGGATGGATTTTAAGTTCCCCAAATGCTCAAAATGTACATATTACAGATCGATACAGTTGTCGCAGGCAACTACCTGATCCAATTGGAAATGGAGGTTTGTATTACACTTAAAAGTTATAAATAATATGTTATAAATTGCTCCGACCATATACACATCATTCCACAGGCCGTTCAACCTTCCAGAAAGGCCTTTAGAGTGAGAGAGCGCGAGAAAACGAGAGGGACTCTCTCACTTTTGTACACTCTGCGGGCACACACACCAGTAGTCCATTTCATGAATGTATCACTTTAATATTGTAATAATGCCCTGATCATTTTCTATTAAAGAATTTCTATTTTCCATTCAGAACGCGCTCAAAGAGATGAAAGGCATGCACAAGAATGCATTGCGACATGACAATTTTTTCTCCAGTGGAAAAGCTGACGATGATATTGTCGTGAGTTAAATAATTTGTATTCAGTTAATCTCTTCAGTTATTCACTACTACGCAAAATGAGTTGCTAGGATGGTCTTTTGGCTCGGGCGAACTCTTGCGACTTAATTGACAATTCGAATTGCAGTTCACGTTTGGAGAGTCTCCAGATGGGAAACCCGTTTCGAAGGTGAGAGTCTCACAAACCCTAACAAAGAAAGTATTCAAACATCGAACACCGCCCCAACCGGCTTATCTCAATTTATTGTGTTCATATTGTCCCTGATGTTTCTGTTTGCACTCGGACAAGGTGTGAGAGCGAAAAATGGGAAATAACCAGTACTTCGTTATCAATTTTGCAATCGTTTAGCACTTTGCATAAACGCTCAAATATGTAGTACACATATAGTAGAGAGAGAAAATAGATCCAATTTCTTAAAGGGACCAGGCAGCGTGCAAAAACATATTTTTACATTTCGTAATTTTTAATGAACTTTACTCACCATGATCTAATGAAAAATAAAGAAAAGAAAAAAATTTTTTAGCATTTTTTTACAATCAGTTATTTTAATTTGAAATTAGCGTCAGGAACGGTGCGTCGCCTATTTCCGAAAAGAGAGAAAGTTATTTAAATTGGTCAGATGATTAGATAATTCAACAAAAAGAGGAACGCAGGGGTTTCGACCACTCCCGGAATCATTGCGCACAACCAAGGTTCATGAAAATGTCTGGTTTTAGAGAAATGAATTGTGGTGTAGTCGCTACCGTAACCTGTCTCTGAGAAAAGGCAAAAATATGCGGTTTTTAGCATTCTTCCGGGAAAAGAATTATCTTTCATTTAAAGATAACTTATTTTTTCACTGCCTTGTCCCTTTAAGTGCATTTTGCTGGTCACATTCCGATTGTTCCGAGTAGTGTCTGTGCTAGTATGTATAATCGGAACACAATTGAAAAAAATTGCATGAGAGTTTTACTCAATTCAGCATCTATTATCGCTGTACTCTCGACATTTCCGCAACCTAATCTACTACGGAATGTACTCCCGGCAGTATACCTTTTCCGGCAAACAAAAAGATACTTTCCTGGACTGGCTTAGCGTTTGTTATGGGTAAGCTAGCTTCATATGTATTTACATAATATCCTTAATATGCTGTATGACCATGTGCTCACCGTATATCAGTGTGTTCGCGTAAAGATTTCAAACCCTCCGTACAGCAAAAAGTGACAGCTTGAGTTTTTCGCCAATTCTGATAGCCCTTGACATTCTGCATCAATATATGACTTGCTCCTAGTGGTAACTTTCGACGCTGAACACGCTGGTGCCATCGATTTCGCAATATGACGCTCGTGGGAGCCGAAACGGCGCCGCGCCTTTTTGGCGGAAAACGTGTTTTTCGAGTAAAACTCGCTTCGGAATGCTCGCACAGGCGCAAAACCTAATTTTCTAGAACAGAATTTGACGCTCTATCTTCTGGTTATAACCACATTACACGATTCTACCTGGTTTTCGAGAAAAAGTGAATTTTTTACCCCGAACATATCTCGAGCGAACCCGTTACCTGATTATAGAGATTTTTTTCTGATCATTTTGATACATTCCTTACCTCATTGTACCCCCCGGAAAGTTATTTTATATTGCCTCAAAGGATTTTCGCGCGCGCGGAACGCGTGTGCAGACGCGGCATCCGCGTGGCCGAAGTGGTAGTGGTCCAGAACGTCCACCCGAAGGTCATTGGTTCGATTCCAATCGGTTGCGAAAGTTTTTTGCCGAATTTTTTTTCATCGAAAAATTGACTTTTTCAAGATTTCAGAAAAAGTGCCAATATTGTCAGGGGGTGAAAAATCGATGAAAAAAATTCGGCAAAAAACTTTCGCAACCGATTGGAATCGAACCAATGACCTTCGGGTGGACGTTCTGGACCACTACCACTTCGGCCACGCGGATGCCGCGTCTGCACACGCGTTCCGCGCGCGCGAAAATCCTTTGAGGCAATATAAAATAACTTTCCCGGGGGTACAGGTAAGGAATGTATCAAAATGATCAGAAAAAAATCGCTATAATCAGGTAACGGGTTCGCTCGAGATATGTTCGGGGTCAAAAATTCACTTTTTCTCGAAAACCAGGTAGAATCGTGTAATGTGGTTATAACCAGAAGATAGAGCGTCAAATTCTGTTCTGGAAATTTAGGTTTTGCGCCTGTGCGAGCACTCCGAAGCGAGTTTTACTCGAAAAACACGTTTTCCGCCAAAAAGGCGCGGCGCCGTATCGGCGCCCACGAGCGTCATATTGCGAAATCGATGGCACCAGCGTGTTCAGCGTCAAAAGTTACCCCTAGGAGCAAGTTTTGAGCCATTTCGATATTTGACCTGTTCCAGGCCTCTGTTGATCCTTACGTGAACAGCATCATATGTTATATTCATGACCAGATCTTTCTAATTTGCATAATTACAGCATGTCAAACATACGGTATATTTCCAGTTTTCGAAGTGTAGCTCATCAGCGAGAAGAGATAGAGATCTGGCTGTGTCATTTGTTTATTCTAACTTTTTATTCTAATTTTTCATACAAATTTCAAATTTGAATATCTCGAAAAGGAAGCCGTATTGCAACTCCAACTTTTGATATGTTCACTGGACAGACACAAAGACCATGTCTGTCCAGTGTACTCAGTCTCATGGAGTATCGAGGGAGGGTAAGTATTCAAATTTTAAGAAAACTATAGCGTTCTAATAGAGAGAAACCCCTCATTTCCCCCTTATTCCACCCATTTCACTCCACCTGCGCGGTCTCCACCGACTTGAAATAAATCGACTCACCACAATTTATTGTTCAAGTGTCATTTTAGACCGCGCAGGTGGAGTGAAATGGGTGGAATAAGGGGGAAATGAGGGGTTTCTCTCTATAAAAACGCTATTGTTTTCTTAAAATTTGAATACTTACCCTCCCTCGTTACTCCATGTGACTGAGTACAATGGGCAGACATGGTCATTGGCCACAACATCAAAATTTGGAGTTGCAATGCGGCTTCCTTTTCGAGATATTCAAATTTGAAATTTTGATGAAAATTTAGAATAACAAATTTGAATAAACAAATGACATAGCCAGATGCAGCTCATCAAAGCGGTCGATATTGCTGTTGCTACATTTCGAAAACTTGAAATATACCGTATCCTTGACATGCTGTAATTATGCAAATTAGAAAAATCTGGTCATGAATATAACAGAAAACGATGCAGCATGTCAAGCTATCAGAATTGGTGAAAAACTCAAGCGGTCACTTTTTGCTGTACGGATTTGTGCACTATGTTTGCGGTCCTTACGCGAACACACTGATATCAAGATTAGCTCCAAAACGGCGGGGTTTACGAAATGTATGATATTTGTTTTTAACCCTAAAGCTAATCCACCGTATCGACTGTAATTATTGAAATCACTTTACCAAATTAAATATTTTCAGTTTATGTTATGTCAAATTCTACAAGCTCGATAGGATTGACGCTCTACTGAACTTTGCCAAAAGTATCGAAAGCGAAACAATATTCTATGACTTAATTGAAAACGCTCTGAGCGAGTGTTGCGGATTTGTAAGTCGTATATTTTACCACAATTTGTATAATTTGCACATTATATATTTCGCTTTTTTCGCTTTCTATATTTAGCTCCTTGAAATTGCACTTTAATTTTTCCGAACATACACACTTCTATTATGTTTAAGTAAAAAGAATGTCAAAGTTCAAATGCTCAAGTAAATGCGATTTCGATAATTCATAGAGAGAAGATAGCGCTCGGCATGTGGTCGTTTGCAATCGTTTTCGCCTGAGAAACCTTCAACATATGGTAAATTTATTTTCAATACATTCAGTTAATAAAAAAAATAAGTTTTTATATACAATTTTCAGAATTGTTTTCAATGTTGACATCATATTCCCTATCGACGCGCGCTTTTGAACTTGTCTTTAAAAAATGAAACCCCTTTAACAAAACAAACTTTCCCACTCGTAGTATTCTCTAATCTAAAAGTCGAAATATTATCGCTCAAATGGCTACAAGAGATCCTATAATCGACAGGCAACGCGTGCTAGGGCACGTAAGAATGCATGCAATCGATGTAAAATGAAGTCGCAAACAATATAATATTGTTCCCCCCTGTGGGCTTTCATCAAAAATATAATAGTTTTTGTAAAGGAAAATTATAATAGTTTACGGAACGGAAAAAAATGCTTCTTTTCCGAGTGTGCGCGCTAAATTTTCGTGTTCCGGTACACTGTACTCGTGGAAGGCCTTCGTTAGCAAAGAAAACAAAAATTAAACAAAATATAATCAATAGTTTTCTCACAATTACAGATGCAGTGGCGTATGAATAGCTTCGATGTAATTTTCGATGCTGTACTGGCTCATGAGCTGTTCAAGGTGTGTTTTGATATAGCGCACATTGAACAAAATTTGATTTGTTATGACCACACACGTGACCTCTAGTACAGGTCGAGGACAACTGCAATCTTGCCACACATGGTAACATGAGGGATTAAATTATGTTTTTTTATCTGTTGTACTCTACTACTTTCTTATGCCGCGCTAATTTCATGGGGTGCGTTCATTTTTCCTAGTGAAACATTTTTCCTAGTGAAGCTACGACTTCCAAACTTGATACAGGGATTGCAAGCCACGTTTGGAACATTTTCCTTTTTGATTGGAGAGATTTCGTTCAGTTTGAGCTGAGTTACACGAGTTTTCCACCCCTTCACATGCCGTCTCACTCCCAACCCATTTATGTAGCATGTGTAATTATCTGGGCGGGGTCTGGATCTGTTCATAATGCAGCGTGTATTGTCACCGAGGGGTCAGAAATGGTCTCGTCATTCTCTACACTCTCTCACCTGCCGGCCGGTCGAGAGAGATAGTGTGGAGATCCACTGGAGAATGACGAGACCATTTCTGACCCCTCAGCGACAGTAAACTCATCTCAAAAACCGGAAAATTTAGCAGTTTCCCTGAGTGACCTTATTGCTTTTCTTGTCCATTGATGATTCGTGCCTTTATTTTAATTTATGCTATTGTACCGCGTTTCCTCGACACTCGCATAAATATTATATTATTATTACCATACATAAATTGCAGGAATTCACTCCTGCCGACATGCTAATGGTCAGGACTGCTCAAGAAATGCACTGGCTGCTCATGTTCGATTCGATCAATGTAGAAGATATGCTCAACGAGCCCGAATTCGTCGTTTATTACGAACAAAGATTGATTGAGCAGGCAAATGCAGCGATATCAACGGCGATGATGTCGCTTGCGGTGAGATCGATCTTTTTTCCACGCTCAAAGAGGAAGAAATCACTAATTCTGATAGGTCGAGATGTTAGAGAGCGTGGGAAAAAGATAGAGAGAGAGTCTCTCGTTATCTTGCATTCTTTCGAAATGCAGTTGCCTCCGTTTTTTCCAAGTCGTATTTCTTCGAAAAAATTACCTGATAAATTAGTATTTGTTTCCGGAAAAGAATGTATGCTAATTGCAGACCATTATCTGCTACTCCTCACGACGCGCCGATCAGATTTGGCTGCTGCAACTGCTGCAGATGGAATTCGAAGTTGACGAAGGCAACAACAATGAGAAGCTAAATGAAATTGATGATGGTGAGAAGACATTCGCAGTTAGATGTCGCTCTCTTAGATGTCGACACCTTTATTATAGATATAAAGTGATACAAATCCTAAAGAAAGAGAATAGCTGCAAAAAGACTTTCGGATTCTGTCCCTTTGCAACTGCTGCATGCCGCCTCATAATTTGCGCGCCCGTGTCGAAGCTTTCAGTTTACGATTATCAAAGCTGATGTGAATGCATTTTTGTAGGGCTATGTTTCCAACTAGCAGGGTGTTTTGAGGTTAAACTACGTTAAGGTAGGGTGCGCACTACGTTTTCAAAGTATGGTTCAGGGGGGCGTTCAGTTGCAGGGCACATTTCGGTCCAGGGGGAGCTTTGCAGCCGACTCCAGGCTCGGTCCAGGGAAAACTCGGTAGCCGGCTCCAAGATCGGTCCAGGGGGAGCTCGATGGCCAGCTCCAAGTTCGGTCCAGGGGGAGCTCGATAGCCGGCTCCAGGTTACATTGAAGCTTAACTTATGTTGGGGAGTGTTAATCGCTACAAAGAGTACTGGCTTATTCCGTTGCAAAAGGCTCGTGAGGCTGAGAGCGATCGAAAAAAGTTGCCACGGAGCCACTTCGTGGCTCCGTGGCAACTTTTTTCGAGTATTTTGCGATATCAGAAAAACATTTCTGATATCGCAAAATACATTTCCTATGATCCCCAAAATACATTTCCTATGTTCAAACACATTTCTGATATCGCAAAATACATTTCCTATGATCCCCGACACTCCCTTCATCATTTGGGAAAATATCAAAAATTTCGATTTTTCACTTTAAAACTCGGCAAAACAGGTGAAAACGTGTTTCACGGTACTCAAAAACGGGTTAGGACAGCTTCTGATACTGGCGAAAAATGCGGCAAAAGGTTTGCCCGCGGCGGGGGTCGAACCTGCGTCAGTCGGATTTGAAAGCAAGCACTTTAGCCACTTGGCCATGGATTTTGTTTAAATTTTTTTTAATTTAAAAGTTTACTTTTGTGGATATGCATATGATAGTGAAGAGCGTGTGACGAAATCTTTCTTCGTTCTCGAGTTATTCAGCGAAATAATGTTTGAACACACGGACACACAGACACACAGACACACAGACACACAGACGTTCTGAAATAATAGTCTTTAGGAATTTCGTTTCAGTGTTACGGGTGGAACCGAAAAAGCACTGTTGAACAACACCAAATATATTTATATTAGATACTCTTCTGTTTGACAAGATATGTACCTTAATACTTCCTTTCCCACGCCGAGGCTTTTAGTTTGCATTTAAAATTTTTTAAAATTATTACGATTTTTCATAAGAATTCGGTATATTATACATTAATGTTAACGTATAAAATTAAGTGATCAATGTTGCAGGCAAGCCCGTCGACGGTTCTCTCACTGGCCCAGTTCATCCTCCCCTATCCCCGCCTTCCTCCGGCATTGAGCACAATATATGAACGATTTCACCGCTGACGACTTTATGACGACTGAGGCCAAGCAATTGGTAATGATGTTGAATGTATTTGAAGGTAATGATGTTGAATGTATTTTGAATGTAATGATGTTGAATGTATTGGTAATGATGTTGAATGTATTTGGAAAATTTAAATGATAATCATTGAGGACGATATCGTTTTGAGTGTACTAATGATAAACACAATAAGAAAATAAAAACCCCTAGCTTTGATGCTTTATTTCTTGCACGAAACAACGTTTGCTCCTGTAGCGGTTCAAATTATATATACAATGAAGTGAAAAATGATTTTTTTTATGTACAAATTCCAGCGTTCTGGCACACAGTGGTATTACACTTTTAAAATGACACATTCATGAAATAGACTACCCTCAAAACGGACGAAACTGAACTTTTTCGGCGATTTTCGGGGATTTTCGGGGGAAAAGACCGACAGCAAATCGTCGTTTCGCAACGGAATTATCTACTTTTTTGCATGCACAATTTTCATCAACATTGGGGAAAGCATATTTTTTGCTAAGGAAATTATTGATCGGAAAGTACAGTAAAGAAAATTGGTGTGGTGGTGTGTTGAGGGGGTGCTGGTGAGCGTGTGAACTTTCACAATTGCAATTTTTGTTCGTTCTTATTACTGTTGCGTTCGATTTAGGATATTTGCCAATGTAATTTGAAGCTCCATCGGTCACTCGCTGACTGGAGCACAACGTTTCACGCGAGGACTTTCGCGGGCAAGAGAGCGGAGAGCGGCAGAGAAACTAGTAAACACGAGAGAGCGTGTGAAAGCGAGAGAGCGCTAGACAGCAGTCTCCGCCCCTTTGTTGTTGTTTACTGTTCGGCCGCCCCGGATTTGAAACCCCTGCACATCAAAACCGTTCAAACGCAGGAGTCCCTATTTAGGGGGTGATGAAACGCTGTGTGGAGCTCTGCTCCGTGTGTCTCTGCGCCGAAGTCATTTACAATAACGAGAAAAACTCAATAAAAATGACAAATTATCGATTGAAATAAAGTTCCCGTGAAAGAGTCAGCGAGTGACCGATGAAGCTTCAAATTGCATTGGCAAATATCCTAAATCCAACGCAACAATCATTGGAACGAACAAAAATTGCAATTGTGAAAGTTCACACGCTCACCAGCACCCCCTCAACACACCACCACACCAATTTTCATTACTGTGCTTTCCATTAAATAATTTCCATAGCAAAAAAATAGACTTTCCCCCATGTTGACGAAACTTGTGCATGCAAAAAATTAGATAATTCCGTTGAGAAACAACGATTTGCCAGCCTGTCGGTCTTTCCCCCCGAGAATCCCAGAAAATTTCCGAAAAAGTTCACTTTCGTCCGTTTTGAGGGTATTGATGCGCGCAGTCTCTGCATATATCTCGGCGGGCCGCTGGCAGCCATACACAGAGCGCGAAGTCTCCAGCTTTCCTTACTCTGGAGATGTTGTCTCCAGGTTAGAGAGCATGCGTAATTGAGAGGTGGAGACATGAACTCTCCAGAGTAAGGAAAGCTGGACACTTCGCTCTCTGAGTATCTGTCGTTTAGGAGTGGAATGTTTGATTATTTTGGACGAAGGTCCGCGAATTTATATTCGATCATGATTTGATCGTCGTCCAAGACAGTTTGACTGATATCCGCGAACCACCTCACATGATTCCAAACCTACAGACCAGGGTTAGGACGAGAGAGTATGCAAAAGTGAGAGAGTTCCTCTCGATTTCACACGCTCTCTCACTCCAAAGGCCTTTCTGGAAGGTTGACCGGTCTGTGGAATGATGTGACCTGAGTAGACATCTCACCCATACAAATTGGAATATCGTGCGCTACTGCTGAAGCACAGCAATCAGTTGGCACCATGCCAAGAACGTCTCTCGTTGTCTGACACTCTCGTTTGGCGCGCTCTCTCGCCATCTCTCTCTCTTTCTCTAACTCGTTCTCACCGACTCTGTTTCGAATACTGTGCTGAAGCATTCGGTCTACTCACCATTTTATCTTATCGGCGCGGCGACGAACGGTTGATCAACTTGTCGCGGCAGTGTGGAGTAGAGGTAATACTAGAAAGAGAAGGACCATAATACTGTTGATTTCGATGAACTACATTTTGCAAATGTCTCTTGCCGGGTTGCGCCAGTAAAATACTTCTCAAATGATTCACCAAGAATTGAAAATTCCTTCGGACCAAACTTATTCGATCTGCCATTTCTACGGCTTTGTCTTGGAACGGTTGATCATTGTTTTCTCTGTACAATCTACAGATGAGATGAATATAAATCTATCTTTTTTTCAAGATTTACGCGTCTTGTATGATGGCGGCAGTGATGTGGGAGAGGGTGACGAGGAGGATGAAGAAGAGGTTGACGGGCAGAGATAGCGAGATCACTATTGTAAACAGGCTAGAAGAGAGTATTACAATATTAAAATGATAAGTTCATGAAATGGACTACAGGTGGTGTACTCTCTTTCTATACCTCGACCTGTCTCTCACTTTGCCATGCTCTCTCGCAGCCATATCTGTTGTTTAGCACGGATTATCAGCGGAACGTTTTATTATTTCGGACGTTTCCTCGTAAATTTGTAATAGCCAATACTTGCGACACTTTGCGTATGCTTTGAACGTTGAGACGACAGTTTTTTTGCGATAAGTGAATGATCAAATAATGAATTAACCGCGCTACTTTTATTAATAAATGTTTTAATTGCCTTGTATTGTATCATTTGTGAACGAAAGAAATACACTCTCTTATCCGTTCTCTTTCTAGAAGTTTTGAAGACTTCGAAAATCTTCCGTTGCCTACGTGTATTTCTGTCGGTTCCGAGCTACCGGCAAATGTGTATTCGCAAATTTTAATGTTGCGATAAAAAAGGTCTGATCATATTGACTCATTTTCACAAAATTCGTGTGTTTTGAACGTTGATGATTTTGAAGAAAGAAATTTGAATGTTCAGATCGAAAATTAAAAATACGCATCTGTAAAAATATTAAATTTGTCAGCAGAAAAAAAGGAGATGTTTGTGTTGTTTCAGACTATTCAGATATCCGCCGTATATTCCTTTTGTGCACATTGAGCGAATTATCCTGCAATTGTGACATAAATTTCGTATCATTACATCGCTGTTGAAACGATAGTGTAATGAATGCGCGCATGTCCCTGACGTTATCATGACGGATTGGTGATTGATCAGTGCTGTGTATGAGACTAGTCATGTGTCTGACCTAGCGAACTAGTCGCGCCCCAACTCAACTTCCCGTACACTTGGCGCCAAATTCAAACCGTTGACTGAATATCACGCTCTTCATTGTATACTCTACATATTGACTGCGTAGCTGAGAGTTCCCGCTCTTTTCCTACGTAATTCAGTCTTGTCCCCCGCTCGCCTAGCGAGACGTCGTTATCCTTTTGCTCCCGTTATTATATAAATATTATTTCTAAAACACCCGTTGTGCACAGACATAACATTTTGGTGATCAGGATTGTTTAACTAGCTTGCGCATAGTTTAGTGGCTGTTTTTTGCATATTTCTTTATTGATTGTCGCCTCTTGTGCCGTTTTCCCTGGTGCTAGAGGTTCGCAGGAACTTCAAACCCGTGCTGCCAAGTTCAGCACGTGGTCGTCTACCAGAAGAGCTGCAAACTCTGTGATTGAGTGTGATTAAGTGTGATAAGGGTGAAGGTAGCCAAGCGTGGACCTTGTTGGAAGTTCCAACAAGCGAGCTAAAACCTCTTTATTGGTCAGGGTAGCCAAGCGTGGACCTTGTTGGTTGTGCCAACAAGCGAGCTAAAGCCGTGGTTTTTACTGATAGCAGCGGAAGCTATCGCCAATTTTTGTTTACGACTGATAGTTGGAGATTGGTCGAGTGGATCAATAGCTAAAGGAAGTGGGACTGGTAGAGAACCATGACGGCTGAAGACGAGGAGGTCTCCCCGACCATGACGAAATTATTCACACAGATGGTAGAGATGCAGAGAAAGGTTGTTGAAATGCAAGCAGACCAGAATGAGAAATACACACAGTTATTGTCATTGGTGACTAAGGGTGGTAATAACGAGGGAAGAGCACATAATATGATGACTGTGCAGGTTCCGTCCATGTCGAATGGACCGACTCTTGATGCGATTGAAGGAAGAATCGTGGATTTTGAGTACGATGAGGAGGAGTGCACATTCGAGCAGTGGTACGATCGATACCAGGATGTGTTCGTGCATGACATGAAGGGAGCAGATGACTGTGCAAAAGTAAGAGTACTGCTGAGGCACCTCAGCGTGAAGTGCAATACTCAGTACCGTGATCACAAGGCACCCGAAGATGTCATGGCTGAGTCGTTTGATGAAACGGTAGTCACGCTCAAATCCTTATTCGGAAAGAAGGAGTCTGATTTCGAACTGCGTGTTCGATTCTTCAACCAGAAAATGTCCACGAGTGGTAATCTCGATGTGATGAAATTCGCCGCAGAGTTGAACCGTCTGTACCAGAAGGGTAGTCTTAAGTCGATTACTGAGGACCAGATGAAGATCACAGTCTTCCTGGCTGGTCTGGATCTGCCAAATCAGAAGGCGATGCGCACTCAGCTGTTCAGTGCAGTGAGTCTGAAGACATCTATCACGTTCAAGGAGCTATTTGAGAAGTACTCCACGCTGAAAGCACTGGAACGTGACGTGGCAGTGGTACAGAATGTGTCGGTGAACATGGTGAAGACGTACAATAAAGGAACGACTGAAAGGAGCAAGAATCCCGAGTTTAAGAGAGACAAATCAATCGCATGCAGGAGCTGTGATAAGAAGGGTCACTACGAGAGTGAATGTTGGCTGACATATCCAGAGAAGAGGCCGAAGAGGCATGGAAGGAGGTCGTACCTCATCCGCTGTGGTGGAGAGAGGAGGGATCGCGTGTATGCGAACTTGAAGATCGGTGGAAAATCGATCGAGTTCCAAGTGGATACTGGCTCAGATGTCACAATCATCTCGGAAAGTGACTGGAGAGGACTGAAGTATCCGTCTCTGACGAAGTTTGTCGATCGTATTAGCGCTGCTAACGATCAGTCTCTCGAGATTCTCGGAATGTTTTCCTGTGCTATGGAGTACAGTGGAGTCAAGGTTAGCGGAGTGGTCTACGTTACTACAACCCCGATTCGACTTGTCGGTGGTGAATGGTTCTGGAAATTGAACCTGAGAAGATCATTCTTCAGGAATGATAATGCGGTAGTCGCATGCACCAAGTCTCCGGATGACTACGCAAACTTGATGGAATGTCAAGAATATTGCGAGACTGGACTGGCTAGACTGAACCCGAGAGGCAGTACTGGAGGATATGTAGATCCTGGAACCAGCCAGCAGGTGTATGAAAAGGAGATCGATCAAAGATTTATAATGGGAGTGAACTCGAAAGGAGAACACTTGGAGCAGGCAGGAGTATTCTCTCTAGTCGAAGAGAAGAATGAGTCTGTGGAAGAACATGCTGATCCCAGAGAGGACAGAGCGTGTCTGCCTGTGATTCCGGAGGTTGACTCGGACTCTGGAAAGAGAGGGAGCAGCTTCTCCAAGATCGATTTCTGTGATGTGGATTCACGTGTTGAAGTCCAAGAGACGAAGGAACCGTGGATGAATCAGACACGTCACGGGCTGACTATTGTCGTTAACGACAGATTACCGTACAGAGATGAGCCCACTCTGAAGACGTTTCATGCGGATGACCATGATGCAGAAGCGCACTTGCTGACTTTTCATGAGAAAGTCGCATTCAATGGGAACAGGAAGAGAGAGCACACGGAGAATCTGGAATGGATTCCCAATTATGGTGCCGAAGACAGAGACGTCAACTCCCTTGGTTTCGTCGTGAGCGAAACTTACCGTAACCCAAGACTGGAGGAACATACGGGTCCTGCCAGAAGCAGTGAACTAGTTTTCGACTGCACAAAGGAATTCTCATCGAGAATTGCTTCGGATGTCTCTTATATGAAGATCAAAGATCAACTCACTCTCTCCGAGAAGGAAGAGGAGGAAAGAATGTGTGGTGTCGGTAGGGACAACAGAGAGTTCGTCCAGGGTACTACCGTACATCGAGAGACCAGTACTATCCGTTACCCAAGTATGGAGGAGTCTTCGGGTCCTGCCAAAAACAACGAACATGTGTTCGTGTGCAATGAGGAGATCTTTCTCGGAAAGATCAAACATCAGCTCACTCTCTCCGAGAGGGAAGAGGGGAGTTGGAGAGATGTCGGTAGTGGGAACAGAGAGTTCGCCATGGGTACTGCCGTGCATCGAGAGATCATGAGTCATGATGGACTGAGTGCCGAGAGATGGTCGATGACCGTGGAGACGTGCATCTACGGATCGAGCGAGAAGAAGGACATCGTCGAGGACAACTACATCGTCTCGCGAGTCTCAACTACCACGACAAGTGCGACTACATCGAGTGCAATCGTCGAGTCTCGCCGTGCAACTTCAATCGTCGAAGAAAGATTCGAGCCCACGGAAGATGTGGAGAACGACACGAAGACAGTTACTCTGAATGAGTCCCATCATAATTGACCATCATTACCCAGTACTACGATATTGATTCTTTACTACCGTATAAGTTACCTTCGTACTATCGTAACTTCATATCGTCAGATATTCAATACTCGTATTTCATATCTTGTGGCGGAGGTGCTGTGTATGAGAATAGTCATGTGTCTGACCTAGCGAACTAGTCGCGCCCCAACTCAACTTCCCGTACACTTGGCGCCAAATTCAAACCGTTGACTGAGTATCACGCTCTTCATTGTATACTCTACATATTGACTGCGTAGCTGAGAGTTCCCGCTCTTTTCCTACGTAATTCAGTCTTGTCCCCCGCTCGCCTAGCGAGACGTCGTTATCCTTTTGCTCCCGTTATTATATAAATATTATTTCTAAAACACCCGTTGTGCACAGACATAACAATCAGCGTACATTGTTTCTCTCACGCTGAAATCTGGGAAAGCGTGCGATATCATACAAGGAGTTTATACGCTTATCTCGATGTTTGAAACACTGGATGAAACGACCAAAAGATTGCATTGCAAACAGTGATATCAGCGTCAATCTTCTTTCCATTTCCAGAATCGCTCACTCTATTGGCATCACGAATTGCTTTCCTTCGATAGATGATTTTTCCCAAAAAATAATTTTGCTTTTAGTAATGCACCTGCACCTTTTGCTTGCTATAGCAGCACTCGCAACCGCTCTGCATCCACCATAAGTTCAAGAATGTTATTTCTACCGATGAACCTCTTGTACACTCTTCAGAGAGAGGTAGGAGGATTCTAGAGTAATAAATGATGACACTTATGAATACTAATCTTTCAAATTTGCTCCAGTTGCGGCGTCTCCACCTTCAAACCCGATCTTTCCGTCGGGATTCAAACAGGAAACGCGATTACGAAGGGGCATGAGGCCAACCCATATTCGTGGCCGTGGCAAGTCATTGTGTGTGAAAATGGTAGGGTTTCCTCAGTCATGAATCGATTAGTGATATTAACAAACAACAAAAACTAAAAGGGGGGATTAAGGCTGCTGTGAAACATATCTATCTTAATTTGTCTACTTGAATGATGGATGATAAATAGCAAAATGTATTTAAAAACATTTTAAAAATACACATAATGAAGAACTCTGCAGACTGGTTCAGCAACTGCCACTTCAAGTGCACGGGCACGATCATTGGCGAGAAATGGGTGCTGACGGCAGGTAATATTTGCATTTATTGAACAATTGAACAGGATTACATCGTAAATACATATTACTTTTATCTGATAACGATAGTTTTCGCTTTCAAGCACTATCTACTACTTAAAATCTTCCTCAAAAATGTTTAGGGAAAACATAATAGCTTCACTTGCAGCCAGCTGCTTCAACGACGATGGTCTGGACTTTTGGAACGTCCGCGCGGGATTGCAACATGAGAACCAAAAGTAAGGAATAAATATTGTTATTGTAGTAAAAAATATGTGCACGAATGGTTTGATTGCTGAGGGTTTCGAAGAAAACCAATTTTTAGAAATATTTCACGCTCATAAAAATAGTATTTCAGAGTTTGTGGTCAGTAAAAATGTTGAGATCGATAAATAGCAATGTGTTAGGGGTTTCCCTGAACAACTCATCAACGTGAAGTCAATCTACAAGCATCCGTCGTACTCGCCCGCTACAAAACTAGACAATGTCGTCCTAATTCAGGTATGTAAACTAAAAAAAACTCTTTATCTTTTTTGTAGCACAAGATTTGTCTATCAAAATATAATTGGATGCTTAATCGGCGCATTACTTCTACTACGTAGGGTTGAGTTTGATACTTCAAACAGAGAAAAATGTATAAGCCCCATCATACATGACAATGTATAACATGTAATTGAATTTGGTTACAATATTGATTGCTATGTCAAGTGTAGTCACTTAGTGTACTACAAGTTAAATACGGTTAAAACTACAATAGGTTTGACTGTTTCGCTCCCTTAGCGTCAGACAGTCCCTCCTGGGGGGAGCTCGTCAGTGACGGCCCCAGGAGTAGTTAGGTCAATTAAACTTTTTTCAACAGTAAAAGTTAGATGATAAACTAGAATCTTACTGCCGAAAATGGACTATAAATCGAATCAAGGGGAAGGGAGAGGAACGACAGATGTTTTCGAGCGAATGATACATTGTTCATATAATTTCATGTATGATGGGGCTGCAGTTATGCATTTTTCTCTGTTTCTTGGAAACTTATTCATTTGCAGTTGAAAGACAATTTCAAATTCAACGACTACGTGAAGCCCATTTGTCTCCCGGAAGACGACGATGACGTACTGACTCCGAATCTGAAGGGATGGGTTGTCGGATGGGGATATCAGAAGAGTGAGCGGACTTTATTTATCGTAAACTGAAAGCGTGCATTAATATGTTCAGAAATGTGCGAATATACCCTTTTTTTAAATATAATATTGGATACTTCAAAGATACTTCAAAGAGATCCGGCTAACGGAAAGGGAATGATAAAATGAGGGGATTTGCCGGAATTTTTCTCTTTTCTTATTGTTTATTTCAGATGGCGGCTCTGTCCAAAATTCACCGATGCAGGTACTTTGTAGTTTGTAATGATTTCTAAAAATTCACTGGAAAATATCACTTGGTCTAGAAACCTCTACGATGTGAGCCAATTCTAATTTTTCAAAATATTTTTTGTCATCGATTTAACTCATTCTAAAATTGCGATACAATTACAATTGCATTTTTGTCACATCAATTCTTCAATACTAACAGCAATATTGTTTTAATTATTTTTGAAACAACTGCAATAAATAATACGTCCATTTCAGTCGGAACTGTGTGCTGGTGAAGGCGACAAGACCGTTTGCAATGTGATTTTTTTAAAAATTAAAATTAAAAAATTATATTTAACATCTCTCAAATAAAACATAGTTACAGTACGACGAGGGCGATCCTCTAATGGTACAATCGCCGAATGGTACGTGGTTCCAGCACGGATCCGCTGCGATGATCGATAATCAGTGCAAACTGCCAGGTAAGAAGGAAATGGGTATCATTTCCAATTTTTTTTATTCGAAGATACATTGAACATTTGTTTGTAAAATACAGCCATTTATATAAAATTTTTAAATTTTGAGGAATCTTCTCGAAGGTTTCCTACTTCTGCAAGTGGATCTTCGCTATTACGAACGAGGATGTGCACTGCCTGAAGAGAATGTAGACTGAATGGATGAACGCCACAGATAGGATAAAGTGTTGAAACTTGCTGTGCGTAGTTTATATTTTCTTTTCTCATTGTTCAATCGCAGTGTATAGGGTTGATGCATAAGTTTCTTTCTTTTTTGATCGTCTTAAATTTTATGTGTGTCTTTCGAACGGGGATTCCAATCGATTACAGTATGGGTTTATTTTTGTCTACCAGGTGTCCTCTATTTCTTACACACTGAGTGGGAGGCATTCATTCACATAGTAGAAACCTATGGAAACTAAGTTTGGTATTGTCGGAAATTGCAATGGGTCAGATTTCAAAACATTTTACAAAGGAGATACAAGAGAGGTCTACGATCAAAGTAGTATTATCGGGGGCAGTATTAGGCCGATCCATCCTGGGGAACACCACACTTATACTTCTTCGGAGAAAGGCAGGATGAGCTCTTAAAGTGAGGTGGTGGTTTACGGAAAGTTTTGTTTATGGTAATTTTGAATTATTATCGCTTCTGCGCATGATCCAGGAACATATATACAAGTGATGCTTAACATACTCATGTGGGTTTCTACTAAATATGGTAACTACCGGACTGTATCATTCGAAGGGGGACAAAATAGCTACGAAAACGGGGTCCATTTTTTGATGTCGAAAATGATATTTTGCTTGATGCGCTACCTTTCTTTCGCGATGGATTGTATCGAATAAGGTGATTTTTTTTGCATAGTAGAATTATGTATAAGAAAGGGACGATTCGATTTGCACTCGACGTTCTATGACCGATATTCTATTGATGCACTATAATACCGATTTTTACGAATTTTTGTGGATATTAAATATTTTCGAATTTTTCGATTTCCTGGAATTCTAAATACAACTCAGCTTACCGGTTGTGGTAAATGGATAACTAGATAAGAGACTAATAAATCCCCCCTACTTGGACCTAGTCTGATTGCCTTAGAAACAGTTTTACTTCATATCATTCATATTTCTCAATAACGATTCTCATTTGACGAGACAGATATCTTGATGACGAAAATGTAGCACCATGATCAGTATAGTTTTGGAAAGAGGACTTATGTGGCTGTTCGATCCACTGTACGATAAATCCCAGGAACGATTCTTAGACAAATCCAAGCTTGTGCAAAATTTTCCAAATTGTTGCTTCATGACTGTACATGCATTTTATTTTGCTTCTCACAAACGGGGGCAGCGTTGGCTATGATTACTCGATGCTCTTGGAGTACAACAGCTGCCCAACATAATCCTTTAAACATGGGGTGATTGAATTTTAAAGAGCCGAGATAGAGTGCCCTGAATTAGGTACTCCAAAAAGAAAGAAACTTATGCATCAACCTGATATAAAGTGAGGTGTGTTTTCACTCCCCACAATCGATCAAGATACGGTAGATTCGATAATTTTTTCAGAAACGGTTCTGCACTGGACTAAGAAGTGTCGGAATGAGAAAAAAATGTTAATGAGCATGAAACAAGGCGAAAAATCATGAGTAAGTTAAGGACGCGCTGGCAATGTGCCAAATATGGAGGACCTCGCCCTCACCTCTCCACGCCACGGCGTTGTTTTCACTAATGCATTTTTCTGTGGGTTTTCCTTTGGGTCCAATCCGTCAATGCTCCTATCACTGCCGCAAGAGCTCATTTGTGAGATAACTTCTCACGTTCCATATCTAGATCGATTGGTTGGAGTGGGGCCGACCTGTCGACTGCTCTATGCGCTACGAAAGAAAACAGGGAGGATCAGACGTTTCTTGAACCCTCTTCCTTCGCTCTCACGCTGCCGTGAGCAAACGAGAGAGAGCGCGCAGGATGAGGAGATGGGAGAAGCGTTGTCTAATAAAGGAATCCTCGTAGAATTTTCGAAATGTGAAAAACAACTGAGCAAATTATTCCGCGCCGTACTGCAACAAAACAATTCATCGCATTGGGAAGAGGCGCTGGCATTCGGCCAAATATCGATGCGTATCTCTCGATGCCTATCTCTCATTCATCCACGCCAAATGACATACTGTCGCTTCTTGGCACGGTGCCAAAATTCAGCGTTGTTTTCTCTCACGCTTTGTTTTGTGTTATATTTTGTTTGTTTTTTTAACTGGATTACATTCAATTTCTAGTTCATCAATGCTACTGCTACAACTACCAGAAGGAATCATCTGCGACATCATCTCTCTCTTACCGTATTTCGATCGATTACTTGGAGTTGGACCGACCTGTCGACTGCTTTATAAGCTACAGAAGGAGGCTGGGAGGATCAGATTCGGGAACGTCTATGTGCGATCAGTATGTGCATTTTTATGAATATGAGTTGCCCCGGAAGAGCAGTCGCTTGTCGACGTAAAGTAGTCTTGATTCCGGTAGTAACTTTACTTTTGCATTTACCATAACGAGCCGCAAATGAAATGACGAGACCCATTTCTGACCTCTCAGCGGACACCGACATAAAGAAAAATAAATTTCGCAGAATTTAATTCATTGTTGCAGGTTAATTATGGGGAGGGGCTTGCCATCAATCTCAGTGAACCACTACCAAATCCCTTTTGGAAACGACGAGGCGATTGCGATATGAGCTTCTACGACCAATTTAAAGTTCTCTTCGAAAAGGCTGTAATCGACAGTCTGTCTTTTGAGGTAACTGGAAATTATTTAGAATTTGTGGTGTTTAAAGGTTTTCCATGTCAAGCTATTTCACATTAGCAAGTAACCACGTTAGAAGGGGCAATCTGGTAAGATTACGTAACCCAAGCCTTCCCAAGGCACCTATAGTACGTTACCTTTCGTAACTATGGTTGCTACCAATTTACCGCCCGGGGGTTGATGGAAGGCTTGGTTGGCCTCGGCGGGGAACGAAGTCACGACGGTTTGAATGACTAGCGATAGTTTTAGCGATAGCTTGGTCAATTGTGGGGTTAATCATAAATATTTAAGATATATCGTCCTGCCATGTGCAACGAGCTTGAGCTGAAAGCAGCGTTTCTAGTAGTATATAAAAGGTTGACGCTGGCGCACTTTTTCGACTACTTCGTTTTTCAACCATTTTTGAAGATTTTTGAACGAACTTGTTCTAGAAATCTATAATTATTCATCAAAAATCATATGATTTCAAGAAAATACGTTTTTTCTTGAAAATCCGTCCAACCAGAAAGTGGTCGAAAATATGGTCGATCAAGAAAATTACATTTTAATAGAAAAATAAGTAAATAAATGACTCTCAATCTCAAAAAAGGTCTTCCTCCGCTAACTAATCTAAACCTTATGGAATTAGTTAAAAAATTGAAAATAAAAAACTTTCGGGGAGTTTTCATGAGTGATGGTCTTCCAAATAATGGCCCACTACAAGAAGAAACTGGTATTGTAAATCTTGATTCTTCAATGAATAGAGGAACACATTGGGTTTGTTATTCTAAGAGAAAAGATAACATTTATTATTTCGATTCTTTTGGTTTAGATCCTCCAACTGAAATATTATATTATTTGAAAAACAAAGATAAAAAACAAGAAATAGAAATTTCAACGTTTCAAATTCAAGAATTTTATACTCATCATTGTGGATATTATTGTCTTATTATTATTAAAATGTTGGAAAATCATGATTTCAAAACAATTGTTTTATCTCTATTGAGATAGAGGTTGTGGTTTTATATGAACACTGCCGAATGCCATAGTGGAATGACTATCTTTAATAATATGACGTTTATGATCACACATATTTTTATCATTATTAAGAGCAATTTTATTTTGACATTGTGTATATATCTGATGTTTCTCAGATCTAATACAGTATTGAACTTTTCTGACAATGGTTTTGTTGAACAAGCAATCCTTATAATCCACTAATCTAATGTCATTCTTGACCACATTCTTTTTAACACCTTTACTCTTTTTAATTTCATCTCCAGGTTTCGATACTTTAGGAAGTTTTGGATTCTCTTTTTCTTTCTCACTTATTTGCTTATAATATTCTAAAATTGATTCACGTGTCTCTTCATCGATTTTATAAGCATATTGCTTAGGTTTTAAGGCTACAAGCTCTTTCATTATCAAACCGTTCAACTCATCTTTGAATTTGCCAACAACTTTTTTATTTTCTTCATTATACAAGGCGTGATCTTTAGGATACTCACTGAAATCGAAATGCTTATTAAATTCTATATCTTGTTCCATATCTTTATAAACATCTGTTGTTTTGATATCATAAATGAGACTGTCTGTATCTTGATAGCAAAGCTTCACATTTTCGAAACCATACTTTTTTGCATAACATTATAATGAAAATCATACATCAACTATTTGCTAAGATCTAGTATAGCAAATCCTAAATAAATAGGTTTATTAAGTCTTATATTTGTTTTCTCCATTTCTACGGCTACTAGTTCCTTATTAAATATGATACTTCTTTTATAATTTGGTTTGCTAGCTAATTTTTTTATTTGATCTTCATCAGTTATAAGTCTTACATCAACTCTATCTCTTACATTTTCCATAGTTGATTCTTCTTTTGAATCAAAGTCTTGTGTATACTGATTATTGGCTTTAGTATACCTTTTAACAGCGTTCACAATCCCACCTCTTATTCCTTTTTCAATCATCAGATATTTTTCAACGTCATTAAGCACTTCCAATTCCACTCCTGTCTTCAACAACATTGCTTCCCAAGATAAACCCGGACTAGTGTAATACCAACACGGATCAAGATAATAAACCCGCAAGCTCAAATTTCTAAAATTTTCGAAAACATCTGCTAATAACAAAACATCATTCACGAGATAGACAGAGGTGTAATCTTTCATATTTTTGCAACCCATCTTATTCCAAACTGACTTAGCATAATCATAATCTTTTGTACTACAAGACTTTCCTTTCAGCTTATCATAAAATTTCTCAATACAGGGGAGTTCTGTCTCATCAAACCTCGTGAAAGAATCCATGTATTCATAAGGATAAACACCTTTTCTTTGTAGAAGCTCGAATTTCACTTGATTAGAATAATATTTTTTACTAATATGAAAAAGATTTTTTTAAGAGTTTGTCCAATGAAGATGGCATGAAAGAGAATGAATCGAGAAATCTAATTTCAAATTTTCCTTTTTTAGGATCTTCAAGTAGTTTATGATAACTAAAACTGATGAATTTTTCAGTATTGCTAGAAATATTGGTGATCTCTATTCTATTATTTTCCAAAAATTTTGTGCTATCAGGACATCCAATAATGAGATGAGAGTCGTAACCTTTAAGATTGTGAAAGAAAACAGGGATGAACTTATTCTTTCTTTTTAATATATTACACGCTCCACACAATGGACCTCTATATTCTCCAGTCCAATGATCATGATCTTTAACTTTAGTTGTTGGCATAACAGATTCATCATAAATTTTGTGACAATCAGGACACCATAGAGCATCATCATATTCAAGCTGTTCCAATTCATTCAGTCTTCTACATCTCTTATCAGGAAGATTCATGATTTCCTCAGAAATTTTGACAATATATTTATTAAATTCTAAAGCAGTGTTATACCCAATATATTTCTTGCTATCATATATTTTTTTCAAATAAGAATCTACAACAACAACATAAAATCCAGAAGGAATATGTTTTCCAACATTAGTAGTCCAAGATTCAATTGGTTTATAATGCTCACTATGATCTTTCTCTTTCTCAATGATGCATTCAAAGTCTGCATAAATAACATAACGATGCTTCTGGGTATGGCTAATATTTTTGAATTTTATGGAGCCTTGCTTAGATAATTTTAACTCAACAGGCTTATTTTTACCACAATCTTCAACATGTCTATCATATTTTGACTTATTAATATAATAACAATGACAACGTACACAAAATACTTTTTGATGTTCTCCTCGTCTGTTGAGTAACGTGTTCAGATTTTTAATGAGAGAATAATGAGAGTTTCCTATATTGTCTTCATGATATAATAGGTTGATAACTTTACTATTGTCTAAACCTATTTTTCGCGAAGGACGTGAACGAATGATTTTTCTAGTTCCAGTATATTCAAACACATTAACTACAAGATCATTCATTTCTTCAAACTTTTCAATGTCTATGATTTTCATTGGAAATGTTAAACCATCAAACTTCAAGTCATCTTCAAAATCTCCATATTTAGATACCCTTTGTGCATCCTTTTTTACAGGGTGTAAATGGGCTAGAACACACCACATAAAACATTTATCATCTTTATTCTGAATATTTATGACAGCTTTTTTGTTTTTGATCCAATCAGGGAGATCAATATAAGAAGCTCCACTAGGTGAATCAAAAACAGTTTGATTCATTTGGAGATGATTTATTCCAGTTATTTTCCAACCTGATCCTTGATTTGTCATGTTTTCCATTTTATTTTTCAATTCCTTGCAAGCATCTTGGTAGAACTCTTTTCTGTTTTCTCCAATACACAGCTCTTTAGTTTTAGTTTTTACTGCGAATTTTTCTTCTTTTTCGTCTTTCTTTTGTTTGAACTCTAGTGTAAACAGAATTCTAACATTTTTATCACTACGAATATCATTAGTAACAGATGTTTCGTTCTTAGCGAAAAACATGTCCATATTTTTTTTAATTTTTTCTGGATCTTCTGTTTCAATCTTCACTTTATTTTTATATTTTGTAATTCTAACTATACCATTCTTAGTTTCTTTGTAATCACTGTAAATAAGCTCATCAAATTGAAAGACTTCAATTATATTTACGTTTTTATATTTTTCAATGAATTGTTTAAGTTCTTCTACATTCATATCCGTTATTTGTTTATTGGTTAGTATTTTTCTTCTTTTATTAATTTCTCTAACTTCCTTACGAAGATCATCTCGTGACATTGTTCAAAGATGATATTTATATAAAAGTAATTACTTTTTCAAGATGGTCTTAGTAAGACCTGATTTATGAAGAAAAAAATTTATCAACATTGTCTTTATTTCTTATTTTTCTGAACAATTCAATGAAATCAATCATTTCGTTTTTTCTCATACTTTTAATTTCTTTTGCATTCAATATAAAAGCTTTAAGTTCATTCATGCACATACCAACTTCATGTCGAAGTTCATCTCTTTTCATTGTCTTTAATTCGATTATATTTTCCATTTGAGAATTCTTTTCTTCAAGTATTTATTATGAAATAAATTTAGTACGATAAATGTTAGTTGAAATTTATGATCCTAACAAAAGAAATGAAATTGTTCAAAATTATTTAAAAAATAGAAAAGATCACAAGTTAAAAAATCTACAAGAACGGAATGATCTAGAGAATGAAGAAGACCATCGTGTTGAAGTATTCAAACCTATTCTCGAGTCAAATAGAAAATTGCAAAATGAAATAATTGAAGAGAAAAACAAAATAGTCGAAACACTGAATAGTTTCAAAGAAGGTGTTCCTAAGATGCTAACAAATCATGAAAATCTATCATTAAAAGTATAACATCAAAACCGCCTAGTGAACGAACTACTCAAAACTCAATTGTAGTGAGCAATTTAATCGTTTCATACCTCCAAGATGGGAGTGATAAAAGTAATGCTGGATATTCTTTGAGATTTGATAGTAAGAATAAAAAGTATACAATTGGTAATAAAGGCATCTCCTTTGATAATAACACAATCCGAATCAACGGAGTAGATTACAATGCAACTAATGGTTTAATGGAATTATTAACAAAAAAATCACCAAATATGTTGTAATTGATGAAATAGATACTAAAATGTATCGAGAAATTCTGCTTGCTTCGGATACTTTGTATCAAGGTTTCAACAAAGAAACTAAGAGATATAATGCTGATTCAAGTGATAAGTGGATATTCATAAAAGCTAATTATTTTTTGACTAAGACTCCTTCAAATAATTCACCTCCTTCAAATCCAAAAGGATCTAGCATTGACTTTCTACCATCTAATGTAAATGCACTCATCAATTCTTTAAGGTTATCAGTAGGATCTTATCAAGCAGGAAATAAGAATGAATATAACAAAATTCACTCTATCTTAGATGAACTAATGCGGCAGAAGAAGATAAAAAAGAAAGACCTAGAAGTGATTTATTTAAATATTGAGCTTTAGTCTTCATCATTTGCAATGTGTATTGGTGTATATATTATCACTTAGAAGCTTGTTTCTGAATAATGTTATTCTCTGATCCTTTTCCTTTCTTGACATATGCTCTAGAAACATTTGGAAAATCTTCTGACACGCTGACTCTTTTAAACCGCTCACTAAGTTCTTGATCTACCTCAATATCATTCAGAAAGTTGAGACATTCTTGATTTGTTAATGCTTTCTTGTTTTTCAGAGTAATAGATAAATCAATATAAGGCAAATCAACCTCAACTGCTTTCAGCTTCTCATTATACTTTTTTCTGAGTGCATTGTGTTCATCTCTTTCCTTCTGTAATTCTGTATGCATTTCTTTGATCATCAATTGAAATTTCTTTTTTGTAACTCCAATAGTATTAATTATAATGGATTTACATTCACTTTCACATTTTGTCTTCAAATGTTCAGTTATAGCATACTTGTATGATGCTTTGTCGTTTTTAGACATGCTTGAAATGTCTATAGTAGTAATTATACGTTCTAAATCATTCAAATAGCTCTCAGCTATTTTCTTTGTCAATTCATTTTTTGTGTAAACAAGGATTTCAGAAAAATCAATATCCACATTACCATCAATTTTTTGAACTTCTTTGACAAAGGTACATAATCTTAATTGATCTTCGCTCATTTATATAGTTTGAAAAAGTTTCATTTAATTGGTTTGCTATTATCATCCAATATTATCCATTATTATCCATTATTATCCATTATTATCCATTATTATCCGTTATTATCCATAATTATCCATTATTCCCAAATATTATCAAATAAAAATAGTCTTATAAATGAGCAACAGAAAAATATATGACGCTTGGAATGAATATAAGAACAAAAATATATATATTAAAAAGAGTAAGTTTTGTAGAGAAATAGGTTGTAGTGTTGATTTGCTGAACAAATCTATTCGATTTTTCGAAAACAGTGAACAAAGAAAAATAAATGTAGATGAAAGAGACTCAAAAGGAAGGTATTCTAAATTTGAAACTAGTTCAAGGAAAACTGAAACTGAGATGAATGACAAAACAATGATAGATTTAACGAAGAAAAGTTCGAAAAGAACACCCGATGAACAAATTGCTTTCATACAAAAGAGTATTTCTAATCGCTAAATAATCACAACAAAAGTTCTAAAGGTAAAAATACTTCAATTGCTTCCTAAACTTTCCATCATTAAGGTCACTAGTTTTATCAATAGTTAAAAATGAGTATTTCTCACTCCAAACATTCAATATCATCTCTCGAAATTCTTTCTTTTCAATTTCACCACAATGATCACGATAAATGTAATCTAAATTCAATTTATCTTGTGGGAATATGACGAAAAGATTAGCATTTTCTCTTATTGTATTCTTTGGTAATTTAATATAACTTTGAGAAATGTAAAAACAATCAATATTGTTATGTCGACCACGAGTATAATATTGTTCTATTTTATTTTGTTTTTCCAGCATCATATCATCAAAAATCATGAGCGTTTTCTTGTTAGCATCTATTATACTAGGATCTGGAACATCTTCACAATTATCAGAAGTATGTACTTCAATAATTATTTCTGGATCACTCTTTTGATCAATAACGAAGTTCTGATGAGTAAAACACTCCTTTATTTCTTTCTTAGTTAAACCATTCTCAAATCCATTAATGAGGACTTGATAGCAGGGTTGAAATAGAGTAGTTGAAAATATGCAAAGCACTTCATAATCTAAATAATCTCCATTATTGGGAACCCCATCCAACAAAAGATTCATCAATAGATTTGTTTTACCACAACCTGATTTTCCAATTAAACAAGCTCTAATACTTTTAGGTAGTAAAGGATTGTTATTTCTTTCAGGATAATATTTTTTTACAGAATAATTTGAGAATTCTGAGCTCATTATATTTATTTAAAGATAATTTAGGAAAATGAAAATTATTAAATGAAATTAATTAGAATAAATGGCAACTCTCTTTCTAGAACTATCTACTAATGAAAAAATCTTCCAAATCGATTTCCCACAATGTTTCTTGGAAAAAGAACTTTCACTTGCAGTAGTGAAAATAGAAGGCTCCTTCATAGATAGAGGATCTAAGAAGAATCTCATTCATCTTTCTTGTAATTTAATTTGTGATACTTATATTGATGAAAGACAAAGCAATATTATCTGCAATTTTAAAAACCGACAAAGAGTTCATTATGAACCAATAAATTTAATTTATCACAAAGTTGTAAATAGACCAAGCCTGATTACTTTAAAACTCGTAGACGAAATGAATAATTTAATTGTCTTCGATGAATGTAAATTACAAATACAATTGAACATTAAAATGTAGTTTCTAGGTTTTACCTCGTTAGATTCTCTTAAAACCAGAACCAAACTTAAGGGATTTCAAGAAATTATTCTTTTCTTTTGATAATTTGTTACTACTCCTTCCCGATTTATGGAAGACTTTCTTTGTTATTTCTAATTTTCCCCTTTCTTTTTCTTCAGAAATTTGAAGATCATTCTTTTCAATGAGTTCAATTTTATCTTTTTCTTTCAGTGATGTAATAACATAACTAGAACTTTTTCCAGAATCAAAGAATCTCATTCTCAATTTATTAAAAAATAAAATAATAAAAGATTATTCCAATGGACTCTAATCAACAACTAGCGATCTTCTTGATGGATCGCGTCTTAATTCCATAAGTTCAAAGGGTTCTTGACGTCTTTTTCTATTGCTATTCACTAGACTTCTCTCGAAAAATACTTTTGGAGAAAGAATAATCCAAATAGATCTTCCGATGAAAACATAGAACAAAGTAACACCAATAGTAACATAAATTTTCCAAAGTTTTATGAAATATTTCTGAAGGAAACTTTCAGCTTCTTCGAGTATTTCATGAAGAATTAACGAATCTTGCCCATTTGAATGAAGTTGAAGAGTTACTTCTGATTTTTCATGCATTTCATTTAGAAGTTCTTCTTCTATATTAGTTTTAGTGTCAAAAAGGATATGCTCATTGAAAATTATTTTTTTATCTAGAAAATCTAGATCATAATCTCTCAGATCTTCTATTTCTGTGATATTATCAACTTTTGGATGTATTTGTAACTTACTAGAAATTATTCCATCTTCGCCGAAAGAAGAAGTACGATGATAATACCAAATCTTCTCACCTAGACCTTTAATTCTAATAGGAATTTGACCCTGTGTTAGTGCTAAACTAAATTTATAACCGTCAAAATGAGTTAGATCTACGTATTCTATATCATCAGCATTTATTTCCTTACAAAAAGTAACTTGAACAATTTCGGTATTTTCTACATTTTTAACTCTAATCGCTGAATTTTTCAGTTGTTTTTGAATATATTTTCTAGGATTCTCTCTTATTAACATTTGAAGAACTTCATTTTGATCATTGAAAATATCACACATTATTTCAGTTGTATATCTTAATAGATTATTTGAAATGTTTTCTAAATACTGAAATTCACCAGCTGCTTGAAAATCTGTATGCAATTGTCTTTTATTTCTAGTAACTTCAAAATCAATAGAATTGTTGTTTTGGGATTCTATTTCTTTTTTGACTATTAGATTAACATATTCAGTATAACTTGGAAAAGAATCACAATTTTCTTTTATTTTTATAAAATCAATGTAACTAGGCAAAGTATCACAATTATACTTTATTTTTGAGTATTCTTCATAAGTTGGTAATGGTAATGGCCACTTCGATTTGACTTCTCTTTTTGTTCTATTATTTTGATTTTCTAAAGATTGTCTCAATATTTTCTCTTGTTTTCTTTTCTCAAATTCTTGTTGTTGCTTTAGCTTTTCATCTCGTTTTTTCATCATTTCTTTTAATTCCTTTTCATATTGTTTTTGTCTCTCCTGATGTTCATCCTCACGCTTTCTAATTTCTTCTTGCTGTTTCTGCTGACGCTCATAATATTCTTTCTTTTCTTGTTGATACAATTCTGGGTTTCTACTTATTCTATGTAATGATGGAAGGGGAACTTTAGGAGCAGTTATTCTTTTGACTGCAAAACCTTCATCACTTACACTCAATGTAAGATTACAATTACTGATAGTTCTATTTTCTGTGAAACTTAATGCAATTTGATTTTTACTATTAATCCAAAGACCATTACTCAAAAATCCATCTAATTTTCCTATTGAAATGTATTCACAATTTTGATCTTTATTCACATTCCATATGATTACTTCATTCTTTGCTATATCACATACACCATCTAGATATTTACATTTACTCATATCAACAAAAACATTTGTAGGACGAGATTCATTAAAATGAGAGTATACTTTTGTTTCAATTATCACACAATTCTCTTTGTAGTATTTCTTCGGGGAGAATAAACTAGTGAATCTATTAGGATAATCTGATCCAATTTTGTTATTTGTGAACCACATTCCATTACTTCCTTTTTCTAATTTACCATAATCACAATTCTTTGTTTCTATCATTTCTTTACATTCATTAACCGTAATTGGTCTATCATTGAGCTCTTTTTCTATGAGGTGCTCATAACCTGAGAAATCTGTATACATTGATACTTCACTTATTAACTTCTTGCACAGCTTTGCTTCTGATTTGTATTCTACAATATTGGGTTTGAATACTTCATACTTTACAACTTCTGTGAAGTTTTTGAACATATAATTACATTTTGGTAGTTTAGGAAGTTTAAAGTATTGAACTGGAGAATTTTCTGTACAAATAATTGGTTTGTTTTCACACATTTTTAAAAGTGTAAATAGAACAATTGTAGAATAGATAATAGTCATTTAGTATTAGAAAAAAATTTTCTAAGTAAATAAAATAAACTCTTACGGATCACCAATGGAAGCAGTAGACCGAATTCTTATTGTGGACAATCCAGTTGTTAGTATTACATCTATTCAGAAAGAGAATCTTGTCAATATATTTCCATCTTCTGGATCTAATTTGAATCAACATGGAGAAATTAATTTTGTTATTGAGACTTGTGATCAATATCTTTTACTACACAAATCCTACATATATCTAGAGGCTAAACTCACTAAATTGGATGGTACTGCATTAGCTGATACAGATGAAATATCCTTGACAAATAATGCGCCATTGTTTCTTTTTGATAGAGCTACGTATTTCATGGATGGAAATCAAGTGGAAAGTATTATCGATCCTGGAAGAGCTAGTTTAATGAAAGGACTATTGACATACAGTAGTACCATGAACAAACAAAATACATTTGGCTGGATTCTAGAAAGTAAGGACATCCTAGCATACAAAATAAATAAATACACAAAAAATAGAAAAGGAGATATCACTTTCTGCATACCATTGAGTCATATTTTCGGGTTTGCAGAGTGCTACAACAAGATTGTTTATGGAAGGAAACACACTCTATCTCTTTACAGATCACCTGAAAATAAGAACAGTATCGTTTCTTCAGATCCAACTAAGTTTACAGCTAAAATTACTCTAAATAAGCTTCAATGGATCATTCCGAAGATTATTCCTAATCTTGAGATGCAAAATAAATTAATGAACATCCACGAAAGTAACAAACTTATTCAGTTGCCTTTTATTTCTAGGCAATTTGAAAGTTATAATATTCCAAATGGTAATAGAGAATTTACATGGAAACTTGGAACAAAATATGACAAAATAAAATACGTTGTTGTTGCTTTTCAGTGTGGAAGAGACAATAATTATTTAAATGCTAGTAAATTTGACAATTGTGGACTTCAAGAAATATACATCGAACTTAATTCGGAGAGATATCCTTATGAATGCTTAAAGTTTGACTTCGATAAGTTCAATACTGTTCAGCAATACAATTTCGCAAAAGAATTCAGGAATAGCTATTATGAATCTGTTAAGGATTATATTTTTATGGAAGAAGATGTGTATTATTATCACTACCCCTTACTAGTTTTTGATGTTTCAAAACAAAACGATAGAATAATTCAATCTAGACCTGATGTCACGATAAAAGCAACGTTTTCAAAAAATATTGCACAAAGCACAAAGTGTTACTGTCTGATAATGAGCGAGAATATTGTAGAAGTTAAAAATAATAGAGTTAAAGTTGTAAGTGTTTAACATCGATTTTGCTTAATGTTAGTATTTATTGTAATGGAGGCTTACTGATGCAATCCAAGAGTTAAATTTATCAGGATATCCATACCACTTCACAAATACCTCCTTGACTCCTTTTCTATTTCTACGTTTCAAAATTTTCTCAATTTTGTATTCTTCACTTATGTTATTGAATAATGTAAGTTCTTCTTCATAAAATTTACCTTTTATTTCTTCATCTCCTAAATCAACAATCTCATAAGTAATTGGCGTAGTCAGATGAACTTTTGAAATTTTGAACTGCTCAGTACTCCAATTAGGTAAATATCCTTTGGAAAATATAGATTTATATTTTGTTATTCTAACAGTATCATTGATATTGAATTTACTTTTTATAGGTGGTAATTCGTTTATTTCTAATTTGTCTTCATTTTCTAGTTTTACATTCTCGGGATTACTTATAGTCTCAGTACTCTGGGGATACAAATTCTCGTGAACCTTAGCTGTATTTTTGGGGTTATAAGCTTCAATTGGAGTCATTTTTATACTTCTGTGGAATGAAGTGTTGTAACTAGAAACAAGATCAGGAAGAACTTTGGTCCATTGATGATTTTCATTGAGTGTAAACACTTTCCACATTTTCTCTTTCAGCGTTCTATTGAATCTCTCAATTATTGAAGCTTTTCTATCAGAATATGTTGAAAAATGGTGAATATTTAAACGTTTAAAAAGTTTATTCATCTGAGAATTATAATACTCTTTTCCATTATCTGTCTGTATTTTATTTGGTTTTCTTTCTTTAAAAATCTTCTCGAGAGCATCTGATGTTTCTTTCCCACTTTTGTTCTTCAATGGAACAACCCAAGCATATTTACTGAAGCAATCAATTACTGTAAGGAAATATCTATAACCCTCATTCTCTTCTTCATATGGAATCATTTCTACTAAATCTGATTGCCATTGTTCATCAATATTGTGGACAAAAACTCTTTCAGTTTTGTAATTTTTCCTAGCGGGTTTGTGTAAAGTGTATACATCTTGCTCATTTAAAAAGTCTTTTACTACTTTATGAGACTTTTTAGTCTTCCTAGCAAGTTCATTGATTCCACAAAAACCTGTTTTGGGGTCATAGTAAGTCTTTTCTAAAAGCTCTCTTTCAGATTCATTTGTGATTTTTGATGCTATTTTATCTTTCTCATTTGTTCTGTTTTCTTGCTTTTTATCATCAATTCCTGATCCAATTTTTGAAGAACTGATAAACATACATTTCTTTGAATTACAATCAATGCATAATCCTTTCAACATCAACCGTTTCGTTTTTGTTTGGATTTGTTCAGTTTCAATTGTATTTGTATGTTTTTTGCATTTGAAACAGTATATGTGCATTTACTAATAAATATTTTTATAGGTTCGCCCTTCTCTCTAATAGTCACACCCTAATTCAAAAAAGTACTGAACGAGTTCGCCCTTCTCTCTAATGGACACACCCTAATTCCTCTCAAATAGTACTTCTATCACTTTGATGGTTCATGCTGAGAAAGATACTTCCCACTGAGAGAGAAATTTCTCCAAAGTTTCTTGACTTTTCTTTGCATATTTTAAGCTAATTACGCTAATAACTCGCTTTAAATTTGATGTCTGTACTCGCAATTTTCTGTACACACCTTGTTGCCGGTGACCCCGTCCCTGGAGCTCTGGTCGAAGCTGTCGTCTCCCTTCTTCACAAGAAGGGCGATCCCTCCAACATTGGCAACTTCCGCCCCATCTCACTACTGACAGTCACCCTGAAGAGCATTACCCGTGTCATCCTAAAGCGAGTCGAGACGTCTCTCGATGAGTCGGAGTCACTCACCCAGACCGGTTTCAGGAAAGGGTTCAGTACTCTCGACAATCTGCACGCCATTAAGCAGCTCGCTGAAAGGACTCACGAATATGGTATGCCTCTCTACCTCGGATGCGTCGACTTCAAGAAGGCCTTCGACTGCGTGGAATGGAATGCAGTGTGGCAAGCACTCTGCACGTTTGGAGTCCATCCCACCCTCGTCGATCTCTTACGTCGCCTCTACGAGTCCTCTTCCACCCGAGTGAACGAGGACCTGGTCCCAGTGTGCGTGAAGAGAGGAGTCCGCCAGGGAGACACACTTTCTCCCCGTCTCTTCAACGCGGTACTGAGAAGCGCGATGGACGACATCGATTGGGAGACCTGCGGAATCCGGATCGACGGACGCCATCTTAGTCATCTGGAGTACGCGGACGACGTCGCCCTTGTCGCCAAGTCTCGACCGGAACTGGAGAAGATGCTGCGAAAGCTCATGGAAGCGTGTGCACGAGTCGGTCTCGAAGTCAATGCCTCCAAAACGGTTCTCCTTACATCCTGTAGCACGACTCGCGCACCCATTACCATCGACGGTCAAGTATTCAAGTTCGTTGAGTTTACCACATATCTTGGCTGGAGAATTTCCCTTCCCCTGGACCCCTCCGAAGAAGTGGAATACAGGATTCGTCTGGGTTGGACTGCCTGGAGCAAACTCCACCACCTGCTGGCATCACGCATTCTTCCTATGAAGACTAAGAGGAGGCTCTTCGACAGCTGCATCTTGCCTACCGTACTCTATGGTAGCGAGGTGTGGGCTTTGAGATCGAGTGACAAAGAGCGCCTCGATGTCACCCTGAGGAAGATGGAACGTCGGATGATTGGAGTCACCCTTCTGGATCGAATGAGGAATGAATGATTACGAGAAATCACCCAAATTCGAGACTGGAATAAGGAGGCACTTAAACGGAAAGCGAAATGGGCCTTGAAGATAAGGCGAATGGAAATCAACCATTGGACGCGGGCAACTACGATGTGGACCCCCTACAACTGGAAACGCCCCCAAGGCCACCCCAATACCCGATGGAGAGATGACCTGAAACGAGCAATCGGGCCCCAATGGTGGAATGCAACTAACGAAGAATTCCGGCCCATCCTCATCTGAGCACTATTGCCTGACATGATAAATAATTGTACTCGCAATTTTAAAATTGATTGTTTCAGGAAAGTCCTATCTCGGAAATGAGTGGTCGTGTGGATGAATTAATGGAACATGATGGAATGTCAACAAGAAAAGGATGAGCTTGAAGCAATACGTAGAAAGTACAAGAAAATTCACGATCATAATTCAAAAAGATTGAATTATGATCGTGAATTTGTCTATATTTGTGAATGAAGTATTGGTACATCGACCTTCATTGTTTGGATAAATGAACAAGAGAATCAAGATTTACAATACCAGTTTCTTCTTGTAGTGGGCCATTATTTGGAAGACCATCACTCATGAAAACTCCCCGAAAGTTTTTAATTTTCAATTTTTTAACTAATTCCATAAGGTTTAGATTAGTTAGCGGAGGAAGACCTTTTTTGAGATTGAGAGTCATTTATTTACTTATTTTTCTATTAAAATGTAATTTTCTTGATCGACCATATTTTCGACCACTTTCTGGTTGGACGGATTTTCAAGAAAAAACGTATTTCCTTGAAATCATATGATTTTTGATGAATAATTATAGATTTCTAGAACAAGTTCGTTCAAAAATCTTCAAAAATGGTTGAAAAACGAAGTAGTCGAAAAAGTGCGCCAGCGTCAACCTTTTATATACTACTGTTTCTATTCGACACTGCTACTTACAAGAATTTACACATTAAACAATCTAGGGAAAGTGGATTTTGCTCTGACAGGTAAAAAGTCGTTCATTTAAATACCTAAAATTGGAGGGCCAATATAGATTGCACTGGAGTATCCCACTCCCGCCAATATGCATAAAGGAGCAGGAAAAATACAATTACTACATCGTATGCACTATTAGAAAACCGGACCGTACTGTCTTGCAACCACAATGTGCCTTCAGTGCATACACTTTTACTTTAATTAACAGATAGCTATTATTTTTTACAGATTTCTCCAGAATTTAACTAATGGACGAAATATGAGGAATGTCAACGTGTCCTTAAAATGGATCAGTGCTTCTAACCCCGCTGTATTGCGGTTCGACAGACAAATATTAGAGGCTCTACCGCAAGTTGCGAATCTTACGCTTTGCAGTCTAACTTCGGTAAGCACTTACAATTCAGTCTGTGATCGGGTACGATAAATCATTTGCGAAAAGTCACAACATAAATGAGCGCTGGAATTTTTCTTGATTATCGTAAAATATCGTTGAGTCTATTCAAAGCGCAAAGTAGCTAATGTTGTTCCTAGAATGAAGACTTCTCAGGACTTTGGCAACATGACCGGCAATACGGCGATGATTGATATAGCGACATATCGCCAATTACAATCCACTCAGCATACAATTTATGTTGTGCAAATTTCAGGGGTGCATATATGCACCCTCTGAGGGCAGAAAACTCGTGTAAATCAGCTCAAACTGAACAAAATCTCTCCAATCAAAAAGGAAAATGTTCCAAACGTGGCTTGCAATCCATGTATCAAGTTTGGCAGTTGTAGCTTCACTAGTAATAAAGTTATGAAAGGGTGCATAAAACTGATGTGCACCTTGCACCCCATGAAATTTGCGCAGCATTACATTGAAGACAGGAACATGAATAAACAAGTGGTTTATGAAGCGTTCAAGGTAACATTCATGGTAAACATAATATTCTTATCGTAACTCGTTTCAATATAATTATATACTTAAGATAATAGAATCAAAATTTAGGTATTCTGCGCAACTCCTGGGCGCGAAAGACAACTTTTGTTGTTGCGAAGGAATTGGATAGAGACTTCTTCATCCATTTTAAGGAGAATAAGTCTTTTATGAAGATCAATCGAAACGGTCGCTGGGTAATAAAATCGATTTGTGGCGATGCCCAAGCTACCTTTTCCTACCACGGACGTTCCGATCTGATTACCATGTTAAAAACTCATTAATAATAAATGTAAGAATGTTTTCGTCTACATCTTCCTCATATCGTATCTTTCGCAATGCATTGTATCAACATTTATCCTTCAAAGTTTCACATCTTTCATATGTATTTTTTCCATTGGTCAAAGCGCAATAAAGCAACTGAAGAAATCGGCCGCCGGATTTACTTCAAAAACTGTTTTCAAAAATACAATGCTTAATCCCAAGCGAAGTACATACTAATGGCGGAATAAACACTGTAATTGAATTGAACAAAAATATAACAAAATAAGAGTGTTTAGAGTGCGAAAAATGCGATATCCCAGCTCTGCACTAGCTTTCTTCTCTTTTCCGAAGGAATCTTGACTCTCAACGACTTTTCTAGACGTATCGTTGACTACTAATGTGCTTTTTGATGAATAATGCTCTTTTTGACGGCTCGTAGGAAACATTGACCGACTTTTCCAGTCCCGGTTTCCCTCCAATCCGTAGTCTTCTCTGACTTTTGCCGCAAGAAAAGTCAGAGAAACCATGAAGAAGTCCACCAGGAAGGCGCTCCTCTTGTTCTACTTACTTCTCAACAATCTGTCAAACGCAATTGAGGAACCGTGCAAAACAGCTGTTATGCACGCGGAGATGGTTGGTTTAAGAAGATATACTTTATCATTCAAACTTATAATGGATCCCTGTACTTACGGCATACTTCAGATTCGTAGCTAGAGCATTGCGATATTTACTCTCTTACTTTGTAGTAGAAGAATATGTTGTAGAAGAACCCGTCCACTTTCTCTCGAGTATCGTCTATTGAACTCAAAGGACTTTCCGTGCCAAAGCAAGTGGACACTCTCAAAGAATGTGTAGGCGTGTGCGATAAAGAAAACTGCACATCGTTCAAGTTAGATTTGCTTCTTCCCATTCGCTTTTTATTGTCTGTCTATATATAATAATCTTTATGGTTTTAAGAAAAAAACTAGTGCGTGGTAGTCATTGATTCCCCACTTTCAGGTACAATTTCGACACACGCGAGTGCTCAACAGCAAAGGGACATGGAGTAATTTCAAGGAGCAATTAAAATTTTTCTAAATTTTCCAATTTCAGGAAACCGGGGAAAAGATTCTGACTACTGAAAGAATTTACGAAGAAAGTAACGGAAGTGTGGGACTATTCGTGAAAATTCCCGGTTCGTTGATTTTTTTCCGTGGACACACATATACGAAATGTTTTGAGATTAAGTATTTTTCAGATGATCCTCTAGCTGAATTCGACGCTTGCTTCCCATCCACCAAGGCATTCGATGATTTCCTCAGAGAAATTGTTCGACCGTGGCTGTTCAGTGGTGGGTAGTAACAACAAGATAATTGATATATTTCTTTGTTTTTTTGCGGAAAATATCCAATTTATTTTAAAAAATGACCTCGATTTTTGATGAGATTTACTATTATTTCAGATGCCACAACATCCTCAATTACTGATGACAAGGACAAATCATCGACTACTGAATCCGTCTCAGGGTCATCGATAGTGACCCCATTCCAATTACCTATCTCTGCGTCTCCGGTCACCACTACATCCACCCCCTCTCAATACCACGCCACGACTGATGGAGATGCAGTGACATCTACGAGCTCTCCTCCGTCTTCTACATCGAAATCTGCAGAGAAATCTGCATCATCAGCGATTTCAGAAAGAAACCGCGATTCTTCCTCGCCCACCCAGTCATCGATAGTGACGACCACCACTGAACAGTTTAAGTCAACAGCAACGAGCGGATCGTCTGCATCGACTTCCGCAATCACTGAAATGCCGGCATCTTTAATGAGCACCGGCGCCACTAAGACTGCATGGTCTCCATCTGCCACTCCAGTGCCGTCGACTCCGACTACTCCGATCATGTGGAAATCATCGACTAGGGGAGCTACGACTGAAGAGGATCAAGACGAAGAGTGGAACGGAGAAGGTGAGCAGAGACCATAATGGTCGTTGTCCATCCGCTTGATATTAAATAATATTCAGGGATATTGGAAAATGTCAAACATAGTTTCTCATAGATATGATCAACCCCAATTTACAGTTCCCCCGTAGTATATTTCATCTTTTAACAGTATTTTTAATGACATTCGAGTTTCTTTCCCTTTCTACTAGAGTGCGAAATGCGAGACCACGCTCTCTTCATTTCGCACACTCGCTCACCTACCGACCGGTCGAGAGAGTGCGTGAAATGAATAGAGCGTGGTCTCACATTTCGCACTCTACTTTCTACTTTCACATTTCAGACACTCAGCTCGCAGGAGTTCTTATTTTTGAAGAGCTTGCTCGCTATTATTATGTATACGACAAAGAATCAACTCGAGCTCGATACCCGATTTCATTCGACAGGTGGATCAACGCCGAGGTTATTCATTATTATTCTAAACTATTATTGTTCTATTTATTTAAAGGCACTGCTTATCATTATCTACCGTAACTGCGAGGTCCACCTTCTGTCGACTCGCGATTCATTCAAAGAGAGGACAGTTTATAATGCAATCTATTCCTCCGGAAGTAAACACCTGGAGCGTCCGCCTGATGGATGGAATTTCACAGATGCCATAGGCCGTTGCTGGGAGTGATTTCCCATTCCACAATTGTTAAGATTGGGATTTAGGTGTTTTGATTATTTTGATCATGGTCTAACTCCTTCTTTTATCGCTGTGGTATTGTTTCGAATATTTTTGGATGGGCGTACATACTATTGTGAAGTAGGGTTGCCCGTTCGGCGTCGGTTTCGGTAATACGGCGTCTTTTTTTCTCTCGTTCTCTCCCCTTTATCAGCCGTATTACCGATCTCTCGCTGTGAGAGTCGTAATACGAAAACCGAATTTGTATCCCTATTGTGAAGTATTGCATCGATAAAATATATTCCAAATGCAAAAACTCCTCAAGCAATATCAGGTTATGTGTGTGGTCAGAAGGATCAATGTTCATCTGCCTTTTAATCATGATGACTAACACATAAAATCGAAATATTCGCCGGGAAAACTCCCCGCTAAGTTTTTGTGGTGCCTTCCTCCCGCTAAAAGCAAACGCAGATCCTACCGCCGTATCCCCGACAACTAATGCACTAATGGAAAGCGCCTGGAAGAATTCTGCCCCTCCCAGTCTCCTTCTTCATTCGTATCGTATACTTCTGTGGTGAATTTCCTTCAGAAAGCAAGAGAAACCATGTGGAAACCATCCAAGGATGTGGTGCTTCTACTATGCCTACTTCTCAACAATCTTTCAAATGCTATTGAAGAACCATACAAAACCGCAGTTATGCATGCGGAAATGGTTGGCTTACATTTTAAGAAATTTCAATGAATGGCAATCAGGGCAACATAGGGGGAGAATTGAAATCACTGTTTTGAGAAAGATCCCTGATTCGTTGCTTACGCCATTTCCGCATACATGATTTTTAATGAGAACGTTGCCCTATTGCTTCAGGCGAACCCATCAATATTCTCTCGCGTTTCTTCTATTGAACTCAATGAACTTTCGATGCCAGAACAAGTGGACAATCTCAGAGAATGCGTCAATGTGTGCGATAAAGAAAACTGCACATCGTTCAAGTTAGCTTTCTGCGTCACCAGTCTGTATTCATCAATTTTTTTTTCTATAAACTTGATGATTTGAAAAAAGAGTTGTTGCTTATTCTCCCCATTTTCAGATACAATTTGGACACCCATGAATGTACGACTGCGAAGAAATATACAGTAATTTTTATTCAGATTTTCAGCAAAAGAATCTTCATTTAATAAAGTCGTCCATTTTACAATTGCAGGAAGCCGGGGAACATATTCTGACAACTGAGAGAATTTACGAAGAAAGTAGCGGAAGTGTCGGATTGTTCGTGAAAATTCCCGGTACGTTGCATTTTTTATGATTCGGTGTGATGTGTGCAAAATCGTTTTATTTTCAGAGGATCCTCTAACTGAATTCGATGCTTGCTTTCCTTCCACTACTGCATTCGATCAATTTCTCGAAGAAAGAGTTCGACCATGGCTTTGCAGTGGTGGGTTTTTAAAATACGAGACACATCTGGATTTCTTGTTCTGTGGAAGGAGCTCAAAGGTTGAAAAAGAAAATATTAGGCCTAGAATATTGCTCTGTCTTTCCTGAAACTGATGGGAAAATTAGAGTTGCAGATGCCACAACTGTTTCTGAGATTGACGTCACTACTCAACCCGACTCAGACTCGTCGACGGTGATCTCTTCCCAATCTACGGACCCTGTCTTTTCTGAATCAACTAAAAATTTGTCGAACGCAACCCAAGTTTTGTCGACAACAGGAGAGCCGACACAAACAACAAGCACACCTGCGGAAACACCGAATGCTAGTCTCCCTAGTGAACCCACCATCACCGAAGATACGACGCCGATCACCACTACAGCCGCCTCTTCACAATACACGTCTCCGACCTCCTCCTCTTCCGCAGTCGTCGAGACCTCTTCATCCACAATCACAGAAGAAACCCGCGAGCCTTCCTCGTCTCCGCCCATTGTGACAACGCAAACTGATAGACCGGACTTATCGACACAGGGCGGAACCTCTGCTACAACCAGAGACATGCCGACATCGCCCACCTCTTCCATTATCTCGTCTACCGCTCAGACTACGCTCTCTTCTTCTACCTTTAGATCGTCATCAGAGATAACAACGTCTCCGTCACCCACTCCGATGCCGTCCACAAGTGTTTCTCCTTCAACAGCAACTACTACAAAGAAAAGAGGTGAGGGTGGAAACGGATACAGCGTTTGTGAATGCTCTACGCGATCATGATACGAATACTAAACATTAAAAAGAACGTTTCGATAATATATTATCAGCGATAATAGCCTTTTCAGAACTATAAAAAATTTCATTTCCTATATTTTCCCCCTATGTGCGCCACTTTATAGATGTTTTCAAAAAATTGTGAGAGTCTAATTTCAAAAAGCGCTTTCTCTATCAGCCCCTCAATTTTTCTCGCTTTTTTGCCAAAAGAAGATTATGTTTACTTGATTTTAATCTGACGTTATTAACAATAACAACTTCGACATATTCGTGGGATTACCTTTACTTTCAACAATTGCCCTCGCTGAGAGTTATTAGAGTAGGTACTTCACATTTTCAAAGCAAAGAGATCTCAATATCGTAATACTCCTTCAGAGACTATGGAGATTGCGGGATATATCGTTCCTTATACTGATACCGATTTCAATATATACCCGTGTACCACAATATTTCGCTGCTTGCACTTAATCCGGCTGATTCGGAGAAGTGGCAATTCGCAAAGGTTCTTCATTCAGCAAAAATTTTGTCTAAAAACAATATTGCAGAGGGTGGACGTAACGGGCCCTTACCATTGCTCGCTCGAGCTCTTGCCCATGTCTGCGTCTCACAGCCGTATCTTCTATAATTTCAATCTGCAACTGGGCTACGAGGTGGATATGGCGAACGGCTGGAGACTGAAAGACGCAATCGGCCATTGCAAATGATTGATTTTCTTGTTGTGACGATGGATTTGGGCGACATTTGAGATTCCATTTCTTGTTTTCCTCCAATTTTCGCATGAAAGATTTTATTATAAAGGGAGTAGTTTAAAGAGTGTGTTACGGAATACGTTGATAAATACAATTTAAACGGCTCCTTGTTATGGCTTAAAAACTCCGGATTGCTTACAGTGGGTATTCGAACCCGTTTTGCAGTACATCTGCTAAACAAGATAATGAGTATCAAACGAAATTATACCAATTAAATGAAGTGATGTCCTCCAGATGCATGAAGTGATGATACTTCTTTCTAGAATTGCAAAGATGACACGTATTGGAATTTGTTTGTTTTTATTGATCTTTTTTTTTCTCTAGAAAGAGTACTGGCTTATTCCGTTGCAAAATGCTCGTGAGGCTGAGAGCGATCGAAAAAAGTTGCCACTACGCCACTTCGTGGCTCCGTGGCAACTTTTTTCGATCGCTCTCAGCCTCACGAGCATTTCTCAAAGGAAACGCAGGATACCGTGTGTTGATTTCCCTGACGTGTTCGAACACGTTTCCGACATCGCAAAACACTTTTCCTGTGATCCCCTACGCTCTGCGAATTAATTGGGAACTTTTCGAAATTTTCGATATTTCACGTTAAAACATGTTAGAACACGTTCAGACACGTTTCTGACATCGCAAAACACTTTTCCTGTGATTCCCCACGCTCTGCGAATCAATTGGGAACTTTTCGAAATTTTCGATTTTTCAAGTTAAAACTCGGCAAAACGAAGATTGATTGAGTTTGAAGCGATTTATAGCGAAAACACGAAAAGTTCCGTCACGCGGTTAAAACTCGGCAAAACAGGTGAAAACGCGTTTTACGGTACTCAAAAACGTGCTAGAATGGTTTCTGGCACTTGCGAAAAATGCGGCAAAAGGTTTGCCCGCGACGGGGCTCGAACCTGGGGGTCTCGGATTCAAAGTTTGGCTCGTAACCCACACTTGGCTATGGATTTGGTTAATTACATTTTGTAAAATGTGAAAGGTATTCTGGTCGGTTATCATATGCAAAAGGATCTGGGAAGATTGATTGAGTTTGAAGCGATTTATAGCGAAAACACGAAAAGTTTCGTCACGCGGTTAAAACTCGGCAAAACAGGTGAAAACGTGTTTCACGGTGCTCGAAAACGTGCTAGAACGGTTTCTGGAATTTGCGAAAAATGCGGCAAAAGGTTTGCCCGCGGCGGGGTCGAACCTGCGTTGGTCGGATTGCTAGTCCAGCGCGTAACCCACTTGGCCATGGATTTGGCTAATTGAATTTTTGTAAAATTTGAAAGCAATTCTGGTCAGTTATCATATGGAAAAGGATCTGAGAAGATTTTGAAGCGAAATATAAGGAAAATGCGAAAAAAAATGTCGGTCACGCGTACGAAAAAAAACAGACAGACAGACAGACAGACAGACACAATGATTTCCTATAAGTGGAGGAATTTTCTAAAAATACTTTCCTCCTGGTATTCGAGATATGACGCGTCAAAAATTAGCATATTTCAAAAATCATCGAATTTTAAAATTCTAAAAACTTACGTCTATTCATTTGGCCAAACCAAGCAACATTTGTTCAGCAAGTAATGCCATTTTCTCAAAAGGAACTGAGATACTGTCGATCAAAGTGAAAAATGCGCAATCTTTCGAGCTCATTATCTATAGTAGCGGTCAAAAGTTTCCGGACACTTTTTCTTTTTGTTAAAATATAGATTCTCTACCGAATCCACGCCCAAGTCAGATCTCTAGTGCAAGTCCTATAGGGTGGCCCTCGGTGAGACAACAATAATGCGAAAAAGTGACTTTTACGTGCCCTGAGGGCAAATGGTGGCCTACCGCCGCCATATTCTCAAGATCATCGGCAGTCATCATGGCGATAATTTTGGTGCTTTGATCGGGTCTGTGGGATGTCTAGAAGGCGAGATATGATTTTCCGACCTCGATTTTGCAGAATGGCTGCAGCCACGTAGCGACACCGCAGCAACTTGAAAAAAAATTTCGAGGTAGGTCGAGGCCATGTCTCAACACCCTAAAATTTAGGCGAGATGGAAACTATCCATGTAAGAATAATGCCCATTCAACAAAGTATGCGTCGATTGCGTCATCACTATGTATATAACTGAAAGATTTCGCAATACCCCAATAGTGGCATCGTAATCTCCAATGGATTTCACTTACTAACTTACCATTATCAGATCAAAACCTCTTCGCGTTTAAAAGTTTTAACAAAAAGAAAAAGTGTCCGGAAACTTTTGAGCGCTACTGTATGCAAATTTTATGCGGAATTTTTTTTGAAAAGGGGGATTGGAAGAGGAGACCAGGGGCTATCGATCCATGTCGAAATGAGACATAGTTAAAATTTGCTTTACGGATTCCTCATTCGTGCGATTTTTACGCGAACGCACTGATATGCGGCTATGTGGTCGAAAAATCGGACAATTGGAATAACAGGGTTGTATTGACTACCATCTCATGTAAGTGTGATTAACCAAGTGCAATTTGTTGACAACGTGTGTGGTATTTAAATGGAAAATTGTTATTCAACAAGTACCAATGCACACAATGAGTAAAAAATAAAAGAAAATTAAATCACAAATCAATATGTTCTGATCATTGTCATTCGTGTCGACGCCGGTCTAAAGAAAATTCGATTCGAATTGGTGTCCGACTTTAGTGTCGTATGGCCTCTCTTGTCTGTCACCACTGTGAACTGGTCATCATAGCGTTGGTAATAACGGATGAAATAAGTGGAAGATTCATTGTCACGCATGTGAATAGTCGTTACTCGCTCTCCCGGTTTCGCGCAAAATTCCTGCAAACGATTTATTGATTAATAACTAATCAATAAATCAATCAAATATATTTTCTTCACCACGATTTTTTTCTTCCAAGGTGACAAAGGCAATTACAATAATTAAAAAAAATATTTTAGAAGTATTACGTTAGCCCCCCCCCCTGTTTATCAACCTCAAAAGTTTCCGATACCTCAAAAATGCTCACAAGCACGTGAAAAAAGAGACCCGGCCCTTCGATGTGAATTCTGGATTGGGATAGTTGTAGTTGATGATACTTCCTAACCTCCGCGCTTCCCTGCAAACATGAATACAATGAAACAGCGAAATTGCGGAAATTCAAAATATTCTTCTTTTTTTAAAAACTCACCCAAAGACCACATTGATACATCGCGACTTTACCACACGGGGAAAAGTTGATAGCATTTCCGGCACTTTCCTAGCTCCGTACTAGGCCACGCCCCTCCGCCCCCCATCTAACGCGCTCCCTCCCCCTCCCCTGTCTGCCTCCGCCCCTTCCCCGTCGTCCACTCTGCTTCTCTGCGCGCGCTCTCCCTCTCACTCTCGAAGAGAGCGCGCGCTCTCTCGTCTCCCCCCCTCTCCTCTCCCTACGGCTCAACACGGGGATAGAATGGTCCCGCCCTCTCTCCCCTCCTTTATACAAGGGGTGGGGCAAAGGGGGAGGAGCCTAGTACTGATCTAGGAAAGTTCCGCATTACCGTGCTTAATTTCTCCGCAATGAAGATCTTGACTTCACTTATATTCGTCCCATTCGTTATTGCTCTAAGGAATCTATAAGATTTTTTTAATTATTTAATTTTCGTTTAACTCGCATCACTCACTTTTCCGAACAGAAATGATCGACTTGCAGTTCTTTGTACGTTGATGTGGCAAATAGCGATGACACCTGACTTTCATTTTCATCCCAATGTCCATAACCCACTCCCTGAAACATTATATATATCTTTATCGCAGAATTTGCATGCGCGAGCAAACCAGAAATCTGGTAGGAATACAATGTAATACTGAGAGTAGAAAATAGAAGCGGAAGATGATGAATTATAATGTGTGTGGAGGGGGGGGGGGTGATTCATGCTGAAGATATCTCGGCTCCTATTGAAGCTAGCAATTAGAAAATTTGTTTTAGGGTTATTTTTCGCAATTAGACTTCATGGTCCAAGTTTGGTAAGCCTAGCTGCACTGGGAGCCGAGTTATGGCCGAAAATCAATAATTGCGGAAATTCAAATATTTAGCTTTTCCGAGCCCGCCGTGAGAAATGGAAAAGTAAAAACTAACCCTCCCTTTAGCTTTTCCAAGAGCTTTTCCGGAGAACTAACACCGCATAAGAACCCCCATATCTTATGGGCCGTATGTCAGACCTTTTTTTCTGTGTGCATAATATTTATATCACTGTATTATATTATTTTTTTTTTAAAAGACCTCACATTCAAGATCAAACGATTGATTGCGGCCGCAATAAAAATGCGATTGAGTTGCTCGGAAAACTTGAAATTATCCTCGGTATGATTTTCTTGTAGCATTTACCAATGGTTCACTATTACATTTATAAAATGATACGATCACACCAAAAAGTCAAATGACGGATTCCGTTGTTTACCTCACAGGCACGCATTCGACCCTCTCACTTTTGCCCGCTCTCTCGCTTTGGTAAACACAGGAAGTACCATTTTGACTTTTTGTGTGTTCGTATCATTTTATAAATGTAATAAAAAATGGCAGCAATCGAACATTTATCGCCTGATTATCTTGACGCTGAAATAAATTTAAGTTTTCTACGTCCCCTGTTTCTCAGCTTCAAAATTTTTCGATACCTCAAAACGTATTATAAGCGCGTGAGAAATGAGGTACGCTCATTTAATTTGAATTTTTTGATTGGGATAGTTGATGATACTTGTCATCTTCAGAAAACGATCTGTTCTCTTATAAGTGATATATTCAGATGTCAACAATGAATAATAGTTGAAGCAAAGATATTACGGAATAACACGGTTATTATATACGATAATTTAACACTTCAGAATTGATTTACCATTTCCACGTACACATCGCCGAATACGTTCCGTCGCGTTGCTTCCTGCGCTTTGTGCAATTGTTTGCAAGTGGCGTTGAGACTTCGGAAGCGAACAAAGTATGGTACATAAGAGATAATCTTGCTGAGAAGTTATTGTGGTAGTGAAAGAAGCATGGAGGAAGTGTGTGTGTGAGAAGTTGAACGAACTACTATGATAGACCTTACAGTCAAAATGACATATTGTGAACAAAGTATTATAAGATATCATAAGTTATTATAACTATTTATAACTTCTTTTTCCTGAGGTTCCCAGTGAACCGAAAAATCTGAAATTTTGGCAGTCGCCTTTTTTCCGAATGTGAATAACTTATTACCGAACAGAATTTTAATAAAAAATCATTTTAAAAAGTTCTGGGCGGTTTCCCGTAGCTCGCAATTTGAAGCCAGAACCGGGGCGCGGGCGAGCCAGAGCCGGGATTCCTAACAAGCCGGATACGGAAATTAGAATTCCAAATTACTGCTATTCAAATACCTCGCCAGGCTATTGTTGGTTTGGAGTTCCAACCGCTCGTGCACACCCAACTGTGGGAACGGTTTATCGGTATCCAGGCGAGAAATTTGAATACGAAATCTAATTCCCGGATCCGGCTTGTTATTAATCCCGGCTCTGGCTCGCCCGTGTCCCGGCTCTGGCTTCAAAATGCGATCTACGAGAAACAGCCCAGAACTTTGTAAAATGATTTTTTATTAAAATTATGTTCGGTAATAAGTTATTCACTAGCGGAAAAAAGCGACTGCCAAAATTTCAGATTTTTCGGTTCACTGGGAACCTCAGGAAAAAGAAGTTATAAATAGTTATAATAACTTATGATATCTTATAATACTTTGTTCACAATATGTCATTTTGACTGTAAGGTCTATCATAGTAGTTCGTTCAACTTCTCACACACACACTTCCTCCATGCTTCTTTCACTACCACAATAACTTCTCAGCAAGATTATCTCTTATGTACCATACTTTGTTCGCTTCCGAAGTCTCAACGCCACTTGCAAACAATTGCACAAAGCGCAGGAAGCAACGCGACGGAACGTATTCGGCGATGTGTACGTGGAAATGGTAAATCAATTCTGAAGTGCAGAATCGGTAATAGCACCAAGTAAACTATACAATTTTTAAGTTGAGGACACAAGCCGACGAAATCGAAGAGAATGCTAACAGTAATTAAAAATAGAAAAATGAAAAACGGCTTTTTTGTATTGACTATTTTGCCATCCTGTTTTGACTATTTTGCCATCTAATGTTCTAGCCATTGTAATCGTGAAACTCTTTGACGGTTCTTTGCGATGATTACGTTGGCGGAGCTACCGACGTAGTTAATGCGTCTCGTTCGGTCGCTTAGAATTACAACCTTTAATATATTAAAATTATCTTAATAATAATAATTAAAGCCGCAAGTGGAGACTATTAAATGTTGACTTCTAGCGATGTTTTTGGAAGAAAAGTTTGAATCACATTGTCAGTTTAAATTTGTGAGTTACGGAATTTAAATTATCTAACCCATTCAACAACGACTTTAGTGAATTTGATCCGTCCGGACTGTTGCAGTGTGTAGAATAGTCGACAGGTCGGTCCCAGACGGCGCACCCGATCGACAAAAGAAACGTGAGAGATCATCTGTTGTACCAGTTCTCGTGGAAGTGAAAGGATCGGGCAAGCCATCTGAAGAAATCACATATTTTTTCATCAACAATCTAATATTATTGGGAAATGACTAAATCTAAAGACAGTGAGAAGAAAATAAGTCTCAAACTTTGGGAATTCTTTTTAAAGACGCCGAACGAAAGCACGCCATGTATTGGTACTGGGCCAAGTCGACGAGGTCATTGCGATCTACACATATCGTGTATGCCCTTGAAAATTTGAAAAAACGCAAACGCCAACTATGCTCATGAAAAGTATTTTGCGCTTTTCGAGACGATAAATAAATTAAGTGTTAGAATAAAAAAAATATTCAAAATAGTTGCAAAGCCATCCACATCAGGAATGAGAGATTAGAGCGGTGCGCGAAAATGCGAAGGTGCGCAATACCGCGACACTCCGAAAGCGGAGAAATGAAACGAAACAAAACACCGAAGGAGAATAAAGTATTAAGTATAAAGTATTAAGTATAACTAATTAAACACACAGAGAATGAAGAAAAAGTCTTTTGTCGCTCAAGTCCAAAATCCAATCCAAAAACAAAAGATCCAAAAATAAAAAAAAATTATACACAACTAACCAATTTAAAAAAAATCATACACAATTAAAAAGCAAATCATGTCAAAAAATTATTTATTCAACAATTAGGATGTCAATCGCGCTAATTAGGATGTCAAGACGCTATTTTTATTATGCTATAACACATTTATATTGCGTTATAACACATAAAACCAACACAAACAAACAATACAAAAATGCAAAAATGAAGTATTACCATGGTCTTATAGTCATAATACGACTTTAAGGACATGGTAATCAACCAGACCCTCGAAGGAGAATTCTCTATCGTAAGAATCGCGAAAGCTGAGCTCCTGGTACATTGTACTCTGTATTTGCCGTCACAAAGACACGGATCACGGAATCGAATGTCTTCAGTGCATAGTCTATAAAATCTGAACGCCTCTTCTCGATCAACAGCAATTGTGGTCTCGTGCGGTCCAGGATTATCACAGAATGCCTGCATTTATGATATTATTATTTTACAGGCATTCGTTCAAAATAATAAATCGTTCCACTCCTAAACAGCAGAGACGGCTGCGCCGATGACAGACCGAGATACAATTTTATGAACGAATCAATTTCAAATTGGAATACGTATAATGCATTTAGAAATGGTCACATTTCTCACATTGCTATTGGCTGAAGCGTACCTTAAAGATTTCCATCACTGATTGGTGGCTCATTAGAGGGTTGTTTATGCGAATTTCCGGTTGTGCAGAGTGCAGTTTGATGTACGTCGTAAGGTCAACAACTGGATTGATGTGGATACTCTTGAATGTTTTACATTAATTGTATTACGAAAATAACTAGTACCTACACTATAAACTCTAAACATCGGTACAATATTAATCCGTGAAATCATCTGAATCTCATTGTAAAACTATTCCCAATGCTATTGTAAATATTTACCGTTTCTGTATGCGATTCAGTTATCGTTAATTTTGCGACACGTGGGACTTGTAAGAGACGTGTTCGTGCTTGCTTATAATGAATCGATTGATTTGTCAGTGAAAACAAGACTTCAATATGTCAAATGCCCTGTCGACTCGTAAGTGAACGCAGAAATCTTTAAAATATAAGGATGAATATTCTGATCTTATCGTTTCACACAAAAACACACTAAACTAGCCTGTTGTTGAGAGTATGTGGAATGAAGAGACGTAACACAATTATAAACACGATTTTCACACTTACGTTATCGCATAAAAGAACCTTCTCATTCCGAAATATCTTTGCTTCAACTATTGTTCATTGTTGAAATCTGAGGATATCACTTATAAGAAAACAAATCACCTTTCCGACCAGCATCCGTATTGTATATTGCACTTTAGTTGTAGGTTGTGGAATGTTGCAGTTTTGAAAAGGTCAACCACTTGCGTCTCCATGCCACAGTGCATTAGCGGATGAACTCCCTGAATTTTTTAAATGAAAAGCTTGGAAAAGCTGAGCGAGCTTGTCGGAATGGTTAAGGTCACAACCTCCTCCGAACACCCGAAAAGGATGTGATTTCATATTGTCAATTCGAATCATGATTATGTCTTGTAACCACTGTTCTCTCTGAAAAATAAAATATTTAATTGTTTAAGAACTTTTAAAAAAAATATTTAAAAAGCTCAAAATAGACAGACTAACCCATTCCACAACCACTTGGTCGAATTTGTTCCTCCCGGTTGTCTTCTGAAGAATGTACAGTAGTCGGCAGGTTGATCCCAGCCGCCTTATTCGATCGAGGTACGGTAGATGAGAGATGATCTCGCAGATCAATTCGCTTGGCAGAGATAGGATAGGAAATGGAATCTAGGAGGACACACTGTTTTATACGATGATCATCCTATGTAATTAACAATATTCGAGAAAAAAGGTAGTAGTAAGCCATATTGCATGAGAAGATTAGATACAAAGAAGAACAAGACATAATGGTCTGACATACAAGACATTGTGTCTTGCATGTTAGATCCCCATGTCCTACTGGCCGCATACATGACATTTTTCCTTTGTTCAGAAATCAAGGAGAATATAGAGAAGCGACGCATATTACAGCAATAGACGCTTATTAACAGCAAGCGCAATCTTTGTACCTCGAAAGGAACGAAAGGACGCCGTTTATTGTAACTGTACCAAGTCGAAGAGGTTACTGTGCATTACGTGTTCTACATACTTATCTTTTGACCTTGCGAATTGTGAACAATACACACGCCAACATTTAATGTGGACATGGCCCGCCCGCATTTCCACTCGGCAAATCTATCGTGTGTCTATTCCAACATCATCCATCGAATAGTTTTCTGCCGAATAGTTTTGTCAGTCATTTCATGAATAAGAAACTAGAGATGTGCCGAAAATGCGAAGACGCAAAATAATTCATACTTATAATTAAACGCATACTTTCTTAACAAGCATTTTCGATTTTGGAGACAATCGATGTCATGTTAATTTCGTAAAACATTCCAGAATTGGTATCGGGTGATGATATTAGGGGAGACGGGAGGGAGAATTATCGAGACAATGGATGCCGAGTAGTGAGCAGCATAACGAGTCCAATCAAATTATCTATTACAACTTTAAATCGTACTTGCACGAAAGTAGCTACTTCTCGATGCCCTATACTGTCGATGACTTAAAAATGTGCTCACTTTACAGACTCTATCGCGAATGGACTGGTCGAGAGAGTGTGTAAAGAGAGGAGAGTTTTGACCCCTCAACTGATAGCAGATCAGCAATGAATGCATCATTAGAAAGCAGATTGCACATGAAGGCGAAGTAAATGGAAGGTAATCCAAAAACTTTTTTTTTAAATTTTCATTTCATCACAAAATCATTGAATCACTCAAATGTTTTATCCATATCTCAAATTTTTGATGCCAATAAATTAATGAATAATAGCGCAGATGACACAGTAAAACATAAAACCATAACAAACCGGCACCAGCAAAACACACAACATGACCATTATGATAGTCATATGTTTATATCGTGCCGTTGAACACATCGTAATGCAACAAAGCGACGCATTTTCGTTGCTGCTAATAATCGCGAACTTTGAACTTCTGGCACACTTTACTCTGCGCTTGAAGTCCCACGGCCACTCTAGTCTGAATCGAGGGTCGGCAGAGCATTGTTCACGAAACATCCTCGCTTCTTCATCATCCAGCGCAATTGCGCAATTGTGAACACCAGGAGTATCGCAGAACGCCTGCATTTATGATTATTTAATTATAATATAATTTATTTTTACATTTATGATGATACTGCCTTTTCCAATAACCTTTTTGCGTAATATTTTAGCGAAAAGTACCTTGAAGATTTGCACGACTGTTTGGTGGCTCATTAGAAGGTTCTTTATGTAAATGTTTGATTGTGCAGCGTGTAATCGGATGTACGTCGTAACGTCAATAACTGGATTGATCCGGATATTCTTAAAAGTGCCAAATTAATTTTCTAATGGAACTAAAAATTATATAAATATAGACTATATATCTTCAGCTCAACAACAAATGTGAGAGTTCACACTAGCCGATGGCTTGAAACGCTGTTAAAATCATTGGAACGTTATTATTTTTCCTCCAAATCATTTGAGTGGCATTGGAAAAAATTTTAATGTAATTGAAAATATTTACCATTTCCGAATGCCATTCAGTTAGCGATACTTTTGCAACTCTTGGCAGTTGTAAGAGACGTTGTCTTGCTTGCTGATAATGAATCGAATTTGTGAGCGTAAACATGACTTCAGTATGTCGAATGCCCGGTCGATTCGTAAGTGAATACAGGAATCTTTAAAAATATCCATGGTCATATTCAGATCTGATCGTTTCACATATTCCCCACACCCTTCAGTGGGACAGAGAGAAAATTTTAATTAACAAATAAAAAGACCGTCTAATTTAAAGTTTTAAATGTTGTTATTTTTTGAATTCTGAAAAAATATTAATCCAAGAGCGAATCACCTCTCCGAACAAAATCCGTAATCTACATTGCTCTTGAAATGTAGCTTGTGGTATGTTGTAGCTTTGAAAAGGGCAGCAACTTGCATCTCCATGACATAGCACTTTCCCGGGTGAATTGCCTGAATTAATAATTTAACTATACAAGTGCGTTCAAAATTGTCCGAATTGCCCAGATTTATAAGACAGATGCTGTGAATTGATGTAATGTAGAGAGGGAAAACACAGCTGGAATTAAATCTCACGTCGAATGTCAGTTGATCGATAACAGCCTCATTGAAAAGCTGCGTGAGCTCGCTTGAGTAGGTGAGGTCACAACCACCTCCGAACACCCAAAACGGATGCGACTGCGTTTTTTCGATTCGAATCATGATTGTGTCATCAAATCGTTGGTCTTTCTGAGAGAAAAAACATCGTTCAATCTGGGAAAACTCATTTTCTAAAAAAAAAGTTGAATTTTATTTAAAAAAAAGAAAAAACATTTAATCAAATGTAAGAACTGACCCATTCTACAACTACTTGCTCGAATTTGTTCCGTCCGGTTGTCTTCTGAAGAATGTACAGTAGTCGGCAGGTCGTTCCCAGCCGCCGTATTCGATCGAGATACGGTAAGTGTGAAATAATCTCATGAAGCACTTCTCGGGGTAGTGAAAGGAGGGACAATGACATCTATGGGATAAAGGAAAGATCAATATACATTTAATTTTTATCATCGCTACATCACGGGAATCAAGATTAAATATAGTTTCGAATAAAATGTAATTTTTAAATCTTTCCAATTGTTCGCATACCTCAGGATGTCTATTGGACAAATTTTGAAAAAGGCTGAAAACCGCGAGGACGGAAAACAACGCAGACAATGAAAAAGGTTAACAAGGTATGGACGCCATAGAATCTATGGACGCCAAGTTTCGAATGTATGTATACGATACTGTTTTCGCATACCTACTTCTTTGCAATTTATAATATTTCAAACAAATTACACTGAATGTGGTAGTCGTAAGTACGTTTATTCACTCAAAGGAAGTCATTCTTCAATTTGGCATGAGCACAATGCGAAAAATATTGCTCTCACCGTGAAGGTATATTTTGCAATACAATTTAACGACAGAAATATAAATAACATGCATTATTGTGTTGCAGAGACAAATTACATTACTTGTGGAGAAAATGAACGATATTTTACGAAATAAAAATTCTCACGAAATGAAATACCAGATCAGTTCGGTTTACGCATTGTAATGGTAAAAGTCGAAGAGTCTCTCTGTTCAGCGGACAGTTCAGCGTAAGCTGAGCTGCGTGTCGAATAAATTCGCCTGCTTTTCGGCCACGGAAAAACGAGTGAAAAACTCAAATCATTTGAGCATGACGCGACGAAATCGCTCTTTATGCGTCCCGATACCTTGAGCAGAGTCTCTCGGGCTCCGGGGTACTCGCAAAACACCTGTTATAAGTTATATTAATATAATAATTATATTGATCGTATTAAGCTCTAACTTAAAATATATTAAAATGTTATAAAAAACTGAATACCTTGAAGATGTCCATGGCTATTTGCGCTTCCAAGCAACCATCTTTGATGTGAATTATCGACTGCTCCTGGTGCAATTGTAGATACGTCACAACGTCAATCACTGGGCAGCTTTGCACATCCTCGAATGAGTTGAGATTGGTGAAAAGACATTGAAAGCACTCACATAATAGCAATCTTTGATTGTCACTTTTGCCATTTTCGGAAGATTTGATAGAAGGGATCTCGCTTGTAACGCTTCCTTGCGCCCCGAACTTTCTCGGGTGATTGATATTCTTGCGCCGCAAATGTTCGGTCGGTCAGTTAGTGATTGCAGAAAGCTTGAAAGATCAGGTTTAATGTGATCAAAATTTAATTATTCTAGCTGCTCATGATCTGCGAAATGGGTGTACTATCTTATTTCAGAATCGTCGCTCTTTCACGCCAAAATACGATGCTCACGGATCTTTCTTAAATTCACAACAAAGATACATTTGACCATGGTCTACAGTTTGACTTTTTTCCCAAATTCTTTCGATGGATTGTGGAAAATCATCCACTATGAGTTGACTCTGTAAGGTGATATCTAAAATCTTTCAATATATTATAGTTAGATAGAGCACAGTATGTTCGGTTCATATATAAATCTGTGAGCGTCGACGTGTTAGTGTGTTCGTAAAAGACGACTACTCCGAAAATAGATACTATCCCATGGCCCTAATCTTTGCAACTCCTGGACATTACGACAAAGCATTTAGTCAATATTTCAATGTTATTTTGTCCCTGTTCTTTCTAGGAACATTCCTCCCAAGGAGGAACAAAACCGCAATTGAACATAAACCTTTCCGAGCAGAATCCTTCAATGAGGTTGCTTGTAATGCGCAGATCATTGAATTTTGCTGTTTGAAAAAACGATGCGACCAATGTTTCCATTTCATTTCCTCCCTCTGAATGAAAGCCCTGAATTACTGATTTATTATTAAACTATTTTATATTTTACAATTTTTCAAAAGTGCGTTCTCACATTGAAATCCAGTCGATCGATTACAGCTCCCTGGAAAAGTTTTAAGAAGCTCTCGGGATTATCAAGGGCCATGCAATAATCTTGATCAAATGGATTATTTCCAGTGTTCTCGAGCTCTATTGAAAACGTCCCGCTTAAGTGGTCATTAATCTGAAAACAAGTTGTTTATTCAGTTTTCAGAATTTATTATCAATGAAAAAATACTAACCCAGTTGAAAGAGACATGGGTGAAGTTGTTCCGTGAAGTCTCATTCTGCAGCTCGTGAAGCAGTCTGCATGCAGGACCAAGTCTCCGCAATCGATCGAGATACGGTAGGTAAGAGATAATCTCGCAGATGATCTCTTGTGGCAGTGATAGGAGAGGAAATGACATCTCGGAGGATCAACTGTTTCAAGGCATAATACACAAAATGCGATGTATTAAGTAGGAGCAGGCCGGTTTGACTGGTATACGCGGAGCAACAACAAAAATGCTCATAAGGCATGGGAGGTTCGGACTACAAGACAACGTATATACAATGTCTTGTATGTGAGGCCCCCCCATATCTTACGGTCCTTATACCCGACATCGTTAAGGAGAATTGACGCAAAGGGAGCGAAACAGTCATACTTTATAGTTATTATAGTTTTAACCAAATTTCACTTGTAGTATACTTGAAATAGCTATAGATATTGTAACCAAATTTAATTAGAGAAGAGACGCTGAATTCAGCAATAGACGCCACGTGCAAAACAATTGTCAATTGTGAGTAGAGAAATAAGCACGAAAAATCAAGAACAACAAATAATGACCCACGCCGTATTGTTTTCTCAGAATTAGTAAATCATTACAAAAGGGTTTTGGGAAGCAGAGTGTCTGGAGAGGGAGAATTTTGGGTTAGTCATTAAACTGGGCTAGTTACTATATATTAGAAAATGCTAACGTCTGTCTGTCTGTCTGTCTGTCTGTTTGTTTGTCCGTTTTTTTTATTTTTCCTTCCGTCCGGTCACACTTTTTTCTCATTTTCCTTATATTTCGCTTCAAAATCACGCTATCTTCTCAGATCCTTTTGCATATGATAACAGACCAGAATTACTTTAATATTTTACAAATTTTGAATCACCAAATCCATAGCGAAGTGGCTAAAGCGCGCGACATTCAAATCCGACCGACGCAGGTTCGACCCCCGCCGCGGGCAAACCTTTTGCCGCATTTTTAGCAAGTGTTGCAAGTGGTCCTGGCACGTTTTTGAGTAGTGTGAAACACGTTTTCACATGTTTTGCAGAGTTTTAACTTGAAAAATCGAAATTTTCGAAATTTCTCCAAACGCATCGGTGAGTGTCGTGGATCACAGGAAAAGTGTTTTGCGATGTGTTTGAACGTGTTCTGACACTTTCTAACGTGAAATATCGAAAATTTCGAAAAGTTCCAAAATGATTCAGGGAGCATAGGGGATCACAGGAAAAGTGATTTACGATATCGGAAACGTGTCTGAACATGTTCGAGCTCGTTTTAAATTGAAAAATCACAATTTTCGAATGTTTGCCAAACAAATCGGGAAGTCTCGGGGGTTACAGGAAAAAATATTTTGCAATAAAAAAGAAGACTCCAGGTTCGGTCCCCTGGACCGAGCCTGGAGCCGGTTACCGAGCTCCCCCTGGAGCGAACTTGGAGCTTGCTACCAAGCTGCCCCCTGGACCGAACCTGGAGCAGGCTATCAAGCTCCCCCTGAATCGAACCTGCGATGAACTATGCATAGAGCGTAGTGCATTTAACCTCAATACATCCCGGCTAGTTAAAATATTCGAGGTCTATTATACAAGTAAGTGGCGAAGTGGTGGGAAAGTGGGTAGACGTCGCCCGTTGGGAAAGTTGACTGTTAGTGTGGCATTGTTATTGAGCACACAGAGCGGGAAGTCTCCAATTTTCCTTACTCTGGAGACATTGTCTCCAGCTAAGAGAGCGTGCAAAAGCGAGAGATCATCTCTCACTATCTCTCGCCTGCTCTCTCGAGTCTGCATGCTCTCTCAGCTGGAGACAATGTCTCCAGAGTAAGGAAAATTGGAGACTTCCCGCTCTGTGCACTATATAACCGGCGTTAGTCGCTAAGCATCTTTTTGCAGAGGTTTGTAGAAGATGGACAATGCAGCGATCATTTTGCAAACAAAATATACAATCTTTTTGCGTGGAGCGGAGACACATTCACCAAGATAAAATAGTACGTGAAATGTCCGTTGCTCAAATGTCACCCCCCCCCCGCTGAACCATACATGTAACGCGCGCTCTTCCATCTCTCTGATTTTCTTTGAGATTCTTTTTTCCGTCATTCCCACTCTCATCGCGCAATCCTTCGAGTGCAATGCGATACATTGAAGGAAATCTATTCAGTTTTGGCTGTGTGTGAATCATCACTTTGTTAGACAAACGAATTGAATCATTCTATTTCCTGCACTCCCGTCTGGTTAATTCCCATTCCCAGTTCCCCTCACATTCAGTAAACTCAGTTTACCTGTTAGCGTACACCGCTTTCAAGATCAATTAACGTTCCAAGAAAAGTTCAATTTTCAGTGGTAATACAGAGAATTGGTGAGACGAGGAATGGAGGTTAACATGCAATACTTTATCAGCAGAATGATTTAAATACTATATGCCACATCACGAACTACTTCCCTTTCTGAGATATCGCTGTAAATACTATCATCAACTACTGCCCATGCCTAAAAAGAAGGATTATATAATACACGCAAAGAGAAAACTCAAAAACCATGGTACACTCATGTCACATCAAGGCTTGCATTCGCCACTCGCGTCGTTCATCTTCCACTGATTGGCCACGTCCGAATCGGTTAGAGTGATAACTTTGCTCTCCGAGACGACCATCTGTGCCATGCCAGAGAAACGGACACTATAGTGGAGCTTAACGGTGCAGCCAGGGAGCACTGTTACGCTGATTTCCTGAGGGTGTGACAGCTCCGCTAATTTAAACAGGAAGAAGTGTCGCTTATTATCGCTGAGTGGTCACCAATGGTCTCGTTTTTTTGGTTTTATTTCCTTTCACGCTATCGCGTGACAATAAACGCACCATAAAGAAGACGATGTATAAAGATTAGGTGCACAATCTTTTACCTTGGGAGTAGCTTTCACGACAGGCGGCCTCGGATTTTGGACTCCCACAAATTGTCCGCTGAAGACCGTAGCGACCATATCAGGTCTTCCATCAAACTTGATCTCACCGGCAACGGGACTCGCTGAAAGTTATAATAAAGGCAAAAACGCAGTTTACGTGCACTGCGCATGTGAACAGTCAGGGTTGGTTTCCGAATTTTCCGAATTCTCTGACGGATTTTTTAAAATTAAAATAAATTCTGATGAAAAATTTTCCGTAACCACTAGTAAAAATTTTCCGTTTTTTTACAGTATCTATTCCTAGGAGATAAAATAATGAAAGCAAGGAAAATCAGTCGAAAACGTTATATTAAGAAATATTGCTACTTTTGCTATTTACTATTTGCATAGTTTTCTAGTTGAGACTTGCAGACTGGGGGTGGGGGGGATTTTCCAATTTTCAGAACTTTCCGAAATTTTCCCGTCTTTTTGAGACGAAATTTTTCCGTTTCCGGATTTTTTCCATCAACCTTTTTTACGCCAAACCCCGGTGCACATCGCTCAAATCAGTCCATTTCTGAGGGTCTCTGAAGACAAACTTTGATCCATGTTTTCTCAGAAATCAGGTTAATACTAGGGATGACAAAAGGAAAACGGAAGGCGGAATCCGCCATGCAAATTGGAAAAAAAAGTAAGCTCTTGCCGGCATCAGCGTTAATCTAATCTGAATTCCGCTCGCGGAAAAAGCGGAAAGATTTCGAAAATGAAAATTTTTTTCTTATTAGTTTGCCACGACTTTTAGGAAATTGGACTCTGCGGAGACGAAACACAGAATAAGAAATCTCAAACGAAATTCTAAAGTCAACAAATATTCATTTTTGTGGAGTAAATCCACCAAATTTCGGGTTTGGGAAGGATTTGCATACGAACGGACGGGAGAGACCGCTTTCCGCTGTGATGCCGCCTAAGTGATGAGCTCATTAAGCATTTCTGAGGGTCTCTGAAGGCAAACTTTGATCAATATTTTCTCGGAAATCAGGTTAATACTGAGAACTCCGGACTCAATGCGCACAACCACAGTGCATGAAAATGTCTAGGTTTAGAAAAATGAACAGTGGTGTAATTGCTACCGTAATCTGCTGTAGAGAGAAGGAGAAACTTCTAAAATTTTCAGTATTCTTCCTGGAACAGGATTTTTTATTTAAAAAAATAAATTATTTTCCACTGCCTGGTCCTTTTAAAGCAATCTTTAGGGGATATTTTCTCTTTCGCTGCCCTTGTTTACAATATCTAATTTTCGGATGTTTTTATTCGTTTACAACTTGTGTCGCATGCCCTGAAGAACGCAAAATTGCCAGGAGAAAGGTTCTCCACTTTTTTTAAAATTTCCCAAGTAACGTTTCTTCAACCTCCTTATTCCCACAGCCCTCTGGAGAACCGTTCCCTTAGAAACGGAATTAAAGAATCCAGTTATCGTGGAAAGTTTACGCCATGTGAACTCACGACAATTGCCCTTGACAAAGACATTGGCTGGAGTGGTGCACATCTCTTCATATATCGGTCCTCCGAGAAGACCACATGACACGCGACCGTCCACCTCGGCAGTAACCACCGCGGTGCACTGTAAAAAAATAATTCCAAAAAAACAGAAAGGTTAAGTTAGTGAGGTACACGATGTGTTCAATAAATCAACATTGTAAATCGTCGTCGTTTACTGTTCTTTGGGAAATAAATACAAGTTAGTTCTTTCGTTATTATAATTTCAATAAACAACCTTGGGATATTCATCACAGAGACTCTCGCAATCCTTCTGGCTCGACGCAATTATTTTGTTCAGCAGCTCGCGTCTGTCTTCGTACACTCCCGCGGTGTAGCATGATGATGAGACAACGACCTTATTTGTTTCTTTAAATACACAATCGGGAACGGTATACCTCACCTTGATGACCAACGAGAGGATTATCAGCGACTTGAACATTGTGGAGAACGAATTTAAAGAGACGGCCGATCAGAAAGGGAGTTTTCCTTGAGAGAGAAAACTGCTACTGAAAGCCCGAGAAATTTAGGCACAGTCACTCTCCACCCCGTCTAGAAAGCCGAAGTGTCACGGTCTAGTGGTAAGGAGAGAAGATCTAACGAGACAAGCGGGTTTCTGAAATCGGCTAGACGGAGAAGGGACAACCTAATGTTTGCCTGCAACTCACAAAACTCACAATCTGGGGCACCCATCACCAGCGCCGACCGCTCACTACCCAGCCACATACAGAGAGTGAGGGTAGAAGAGAAGAGTATTACGGGCTTCAACATATGATATTGCAATTTTCTGTGCGTATTGCGATTTTTTTATACATTTATCGTAACTGAAATATTAAAATGAGAAAGCCGTTTTTACCCTCAGCACTGTTCGAATTGCGCAAAAATTAAAATTTTACATGCAAACAAATACGACCAAGACTTTATCGGCTACTTCTTTTTTCAAAACAAAGCTAAGCATTTGAGAGAGAGGCGAAAACAATGTTGACAGGTGCACGAAAAACTAATCAAAGCTTACCATGTCCTCATACAATAAAGGACTGCTGTAATGTTAAGGAAACTGGTGAGACTAATGTGAGGCGCTTGATGCGGCGACTACAGTTCGCATTTTCCTGAAGCATCTCTCAGTTGCCACTTGTTCTCGTTTAGAGTGACGATGGTTGATTCGGTGTACGTGGTTTTGATCTTTGCTGAGGAAGGGAAGACTGACTCGATTGTAGAAGTACTACGAGAAGACCACACGACACTCCACCATCCACAGTGGTAGTAATCACCGCGGTGCACTGAAACCAAACTAGTCAAGCAAGATAGCAAGACCTTGTTGGGAAATTAGCTGCTACAAGATTCTCATTTCTGGCAAGAATCTTGCTTCCCTCTCATTTTCACCGATTTTGTGGTGTTTGTCCAACCAAGAATCTTGCTTCCCACAAGATTCCCGCGTTCATTTCCCTCTCATTCTCCTCTTTCGCAAGAACAGTTTATGCCGTTTTAGTAAGTCTCAAAAGAGGTTAAATGAGTGAATCCCTATTCTGAATTATGTCTGGAGAATATATATTGTTGAATAAAGAATAAAGGCATAGAATATTTATTAGTATTTCCAAACTAATACCTTAGGCATCTCGTCACAGAATTCCTCGCAGACCTTCTGAGTTCCGACGATTGTTTTGTTCAGCAACTCATCATTAAAAACACCAGAGGAGTAGCATGAGAGAACAACCTTAATGTTATCAGGCAACAATACGAAACTAATTGACTTTACTGACCTTGATGCATATCGACAGGAGGATATATGACGGGTGCAACTAAAATTTGCACCACAACTTCGAAAAAGCATCTTTTTCTTTCATTAATGGATGAAATCAAGAGCTATAGATTGCGAAATTTTTTGTTGATATTCGCCATTATTGCAATGTATATATTCGGCGGATAAGGAAATCTCCATCTCCCTAATCATTGCTGGTGGTTTGTTTGAAATCGCCATTCTGACAGGCTTTTGTAATGGCTCGCCCGGCAAACCATTCTGACAACTTGTCAGAATGGCGAATCGGACTGATCATTTTAGGAAGAGGCCGAACCATTCTGACAAGTTGTCAGAATGGCGTACCGCATAATTATTCCCCGTTTTTTATAATATGTCAGAATGATCATTTTTGAGCGCTTTTTTGTATTGATGTCATTATGTTGTGTATTATGTTTATTAATTGCTCGGAACGATAATTTCCACATCAGTTCACAGATCCAGAAAGGGGTCAGAAACAAGAGAATGTGTAAAAAGAGAGAGAATCTTTCTTCTACTCACACTCCTGCCCATGACCCCTTTCCGGAGATATGAAGGCAAAATGGAATCATGCGCCTCCGCATTCTTCGTTTTACGTAGTTGACGACGACAAATGTCGAATCCATCGTTCATATCGACCAGCTCACACACCCACATCGATGAAATGAAGTGAGATAGAGAGATCGATCGTTCAAATCTTAGTCAAATCTAGTCATCCCCTTTGTTTTTCGCTTCATTTTAATTCATTCTCACAGATTCTTCCCTTCGCAGTTGGTCGGTGCTTATTTCAATTTATTACACGCTTATTGACTATCATTATTTTTGTCAATATTTAGCCACTTTTCCAGAAAGGAGAAACCGGATCAAGCGGACTCTCACTATCAAGGATGACGATGACCGATACGCAGTCTATTATGTTTAGAGTACGAGAAATTTACTGGAATTTAGCTATCAAGAAGAAGATTTTATAAATATCCGCTACCTCAATGTATCCTCAATGTATGATTCCCGTCAAAAGCTCACTGTGTTGCACATATCCCACAATCAATGTCGATATAAATTATAAATATAAAGAACAGATTGTTGCACAAAAATATATCGAACAGGCCATTCTGACAAATTGTCAGAATGGTTGTTCCGAATAACCATTTTGACAATGTTCGAGTATGGTTTATAAGGGGAAATCGAGGGAAACAGTGGTGACGAAAGTAAGTAGTTCCCAAGTATGTAGTTCAAATAAGTAATTTGAAATTCCTTTAACATGGCTTTTCGCTCTGCGAACCAAGCTTCCGAAAACTTGGAATGGTACCCTACTTTTTAGGCAACTATGGTGCAAATTTTAGTTGCACCCGTCATATATACGATAAAATCATGGTTGACAGATAAGAAGATCGTGAGATGGCTTGAGAACAGACCGTTTCTCTTGGAAAATCGTAGGACGACTGGCAGACAGGGGAGATTGGGGCTTTATATCCTCGCTCAGTCATGGGCAAAAGTCATGTAACTATGGTGCATGCAAATAAAACGAGCGAATTGGCCCCAGTAGACAGGGAAATGAGATGGGAGAATTGGTCTAGATGAACGATATGACTATTGAATATGGACTACAACCAAACAAGCAGTAAAATTCAGGTAAGCAATTACTATATATTAGAAAATGCTAACGTCTGTCTGTCTGTCTGTCTGTTTGTTTTTTTTGTTATTCCTTCCGTTGCAAATTTTTTCGTTTTTTTCGATATAAATCGCTTCAAAATCTCGCAATCTTCTCAGAACCTTTTGCATATGATAACTGACCAGAATTGCTTTAAAATTTTACAAAATTTAAATCACCAAATCCATGGCCAAGTGGTTAAAGCGCGCGACATTCAAATCCGACCGACGCAGGTTCGACTCCCGCCGCGGGCAAATCTTTTGCCGCATTTTTCGCAAGTGTCAGAAGGTGTCCTAACACGTTTTTAAATAACGTGAAACACGTTTTAACCTGTTTTGCCGAGTTTAAACGTGAAAAATCGAAAATTTAGAAAAGTTTCCAATTGATGCGCAGAGCCTGGGGAATCACGGGAAAAGGTATTTTTTCGATGTTACAAACATGTTCGAACACGCCAAGGAAATCAACACAGCATCCTGCGTTTCCGTTGAGAAAGGATCGTGAGGCTGAGAGCGATCGAAAAAAGTTGCCACGGAGCCACGAAGTGGCGTAGTGGCAACTTTTTTCGATCGCTCTCAGCCTCACGAGCCTTTTGCAATGGAATAAGCCAGTACTCTTTCTAGCGATTAACATTCCCGAACATCCTAAGCTCCCCTGGACCGAACCTGGAGCCGGGCCCGAGCTCCCTCTGCACCGAACCTCAAGCCAGCTCCCGAATTCCCCTTGAACTGAACCTCAAGCCGGCTACCGAGCTCCCCCTGAACCGAGCCCGCACCCAGAACTATACATAGAGCGTAGTGTACGCATAGAGCGTAGTGCATTTAACCTCAATACAACCCCGCTAGTTTATCGAAGCTGACTTGGAAGTTGATCAATCAATCAATCATTTATCATGCCAAAATTGAAAATAAAAGAAAAGTTGACTTGGAAGTGGTCGATAAAGTTACTAAACACAAGATGCCATCGCGTCGTTCATTTGCCACCCGCGTTGCACGTAATGCACTTGAGAACGCGTGAAAACCCTCGTCTGGCGCGCATAATCGATATTGTTGTACAGATAAATCTCGACTTTGCATCGGGGTGTGACTGTTACTTGGATCGGCTAAAATGACGCGACTTCTTGAGAAGAATTAAGGATGAAAAGGTTACCATGGAATTCTTGGACACGATTCTCCATGGGATGTTGTGTTTATCTCCATGCATCTGGGCGTATACATCACGGCGGAGATTGAGCGTGTACTTCCCATCAACACGTAGAATACCGGCGAGTTCTTGGGAAGCTGAATGTACAAATAGTTGTATACATATTATGCGTGTTTAAAGGAAACGACGTTTTAAATAGAAGGGGGAAAACGATACAATGAGTAAAAAAATATTGGGTTGAATTTAGAGACTTCTTTAACTGTAACAAATATTACAGTGTAGGAGACTTTGAATTGCGAAACCTTAAAAAAAGAAAAAAAATCATTTTCACATGCTGCATGTGACATGCATCAGGCACACAGAAACGCGACTAAACCATAATGTGTGAACCACCTCTTATTGTTAGTGATATCCCGGTCCCAGCAAAAAAAAATCCCAATGAAATTACCATGTTTTGAAAGCAAACATCGACGGACGCGTAATTCAGATTGGTCTTTGCCGTATGTTGCCGCGACCAGCCTCATGATTCCAAACCTACAGATCAGGGTTAGGGCGAGAGAGTGTGCAATAGTGAGAGAGTCCCTCTCGATTTCACACGCTCTCTCACTCTAAAGGCCTTTCTGGAAGGTTGACCGGCCTGTGGAATGATGTGCAGCAAGACAAGCAAGAGGGAGAAGAATATCGATCGCATCTCTCTTTCACTTTTCTCTTGGAGCGGAGCAACATCCCGACGTTTCCCCCGCTCTTTTATACGAATTTGCGCGTTAAAGGGCATTTCATGGCTCAATTGTATAGCCAATCAAGAGTCATCGATTTCTTTGCGGAGTTTGAAAGTGATCCAACTTCTATCAGAGAATTTTTAATTAATTTTCAAATGTAAAAGAGTCAAGTTGATACCAAAATCATTCGTTTTTTTCGCTGCCAGGACAGCCGATTATCGCTTTTATAAACATACATTCCAAGTTGTTTCATCAAATTCGAGTTACGAGTGATCAAAGAATTTTGCTAAACACAAACGACTCGTTATATTCACAGCATTTATCAGTACACGCTACTGGCAACAAATACGATTATTTTCATACCCCATTATTTGTACTCCAATTGATAGGGATACTAATCACAAAAGCCCATTGCATCGTTCATCCACCATCCTCGCTCCATGTAGTACACCCTCGACTCCTTGAACATCATCCGTTTGACCAATATTCTTCTATCATTAGGGTGTTTAAGATAAATTTCAATGCGACATCCAGGCAAGACTGTGATGCTGATGGTCTGAATTGATACTTATTACAAATTTACAAACAATCCTCAGAAATAATAAATCGTTCCGCTGATAAACAACAGAAATGAGGGCGAGAGTGCACGCAAAAACGGGAGGATAAGACAGTATTATGCAACATTTTAAATTGCAACGTGTTGAATAGAATCAATACCTTTTTATTCATTTGCAAGGCTCCCGATCGTTTGTTTTCCAATTGCAAGAATCTGTTAGGGCGGACGTTGACTCTATGTATTCCATCAACGACCATCGAGCCGGCGAATTCTCTGGTCGCTGGATGTGTTACATATTAAATATGTTTTTGCCAGAGAGTGAATTTCACTCTTTCAAGAATATTGTTCGTGCTACACAAGTTACATGAGTTTATGGGTATCTATTCCTACGACAACAGTGCCTACCACAAATAGTTCATGCTCAGCAAAAACCAGCACGGAAGACTGCTACATTTTTGTTCGTTTCTAAGATTAAAAGGCAATTTCGTCGCGATTCAAAGCCGGTATAAAATTTGAAATTAACATCGACCTCGGCGAAGAATAAAGTTGGAAGAAATAATTATAAGGAAACAAACCGCGGCGTGGACGAAGTCGGGTTTGATCAGCGTACACAAACACGATAAGCGAGAGGAGCAAGACAGACAAATATATCGATCGCATCTCTTCTCCTCTCTGCTGCTGGGGTGTGTAGCTTCCAAACGTCGCACACTGGTTTTATACGAATCTACATCAAAGGCTTTTCATATCGCCATTTTATTACCAATAAAGAAAAGAAGCACGCATTTCGGTGTTGTTGGTTGCCAGTGAAGAAGACGATACTTATGGCTGCCGTTTCAAAAATTATTAGAAAATCTTGTATATTCGTATTCTCCGTACCAATTAAGAGAAGTAAAAATCATTATTCAATTAAACCCGCGTGTGTGGACAAACAATACTCTTGTTTGTCCACACACGTCCACAATACTCTACATAGAAGCGTTTTATTCTCAATATATGTCGTTATGACCGTAGACAAGGTTGGAATAAAATGTAATCTATCGACTCCAAAATACGCCCGAGCTCAGCGGAATATATTCGCATCTCAGAAATCTTTTTTTATAAATTTCGAGCAAACGGTGCACTTATTCATCGCAATAGCCCTTCGCATCGTTCATCCACCACCCGCGCTCCAAGATGTAACCATTCGACTCCATGAACACTTCTTTTTTGACCACTACTTTTCCATTAATTGATGGGTGTTTGAGAAAAATTTCAACTCGGCATCCGGGAAAGACTGTAACGCCGATCGACTGAATTGATGAATATTCCGGACAATCAACTCGCATATTATAATTGCCTTGGGATCTATAGCATCCGTTCGCCATCTGTTAGACAATGACAAGAATGTATCGTGACGAACATCGATTTGTTCTCCGTCAAACATGAGAAAGCCAGCGTCAAGTTTACGCGCTGAATGAGATATTATATTACAATTGAAGAATGTTCTTTAAAAAATTGCATTTGTCTAATGAAAACGTGTTGCATAGACACCGACTTCTATGGACCTCACCTGCTGTTGTGAGCGGTGCCTTTGCAGAGGTTGAGCTGGTTGTACTCAATCCTGGAGTGGAAGACGACGTCTTCAACGTTGAAGTTGGCGATTTTGCGGAAGTGTGTGACGAAGTCAGCGTCGATGTCGTCGTAGTGACCGGAGTACTCGTAAGAGTCGTGAAAGAAGACGAGGTTGGCATGGATCGGACATACGGGGTTGTGGAAGAGGGTGTCGTCTCAGGAGCACTTGACGGGGTTGACGATGATATTATCTCAGTGGTATAAGTCGCAGGAGATGCCTCAGCCGGGGTTGGTGGAGTATCAGTGTTGACCATGGTGGTTGTTGATGCCGAAATCACGGAGGATATCGATGAGGACTTTGCCGGGAATATGGAAGAGGATGACTCTGCGACCGTGACGGATGATGTTCTAGAAGCGGAGAAGAATTTGGTGGAAGGGATAGTTGTGTGTTCCGATGCAGAGGTGATGGAGAGATCAGAAGGACTTGTCGTGGTCGCAACAGAAGTTCTTTTGTCAGAGTTAGTGCTCGCGCCATCGATGTTTGTTGAGGAGGACGGAGCAGTTGCTGAAGTGTCCATTGAAGGTGGTGAGGTAGGATCCGATTCGTTCTTGACCGTTGCCTGAGTAGGTGCCTCAGAGTCGTTAGCAGATGTCGAGGTTGTATTTGCTTCTGAAACATTTTCAGTTTTTTAGAGGAAAAGGATGTTCCAATGAGTCTCTTTGCACGGAATACTGACCGCTGAACAGCCAGGACCGAACAGTCACATTGAGGAATTCGTCAAATACGTTTGGGGATTCGAAACAGGCATCGAATTCAATTGAAGGATCATCTCAATCATTAATTTATATTAGATAAATGCATCTACCAACCGGGAATTATCACGAATAATCCAACATCGTAATCTGATTGGATACTCTTTGATGTGAGAATCTGCTCTCCTGTTTCCTGAAACAATTACAATTACAATCCTGAAATGGTATTCTTAAAACAAAAATTATACTGACTACTTCGTGATTTTGAATGAATGCGACAATGAAAATCAATATATTTCTTAAACAATCCCTTCGTTTGTAGAAAAAAAAGTACCATATGGCATGAAATAGTCACCTCGAATTCTTCTGCGATCGAACATTCTCGTGTATCAAATGCATACCTGAAAAAGCAGCAAATTTTAAGATCCCCTATCGAAAGAACAGGGAAAATTTCCCACTTGAATGCTTTGCACTCTGGCTGATCGCACATGCCAACGCATTCCTTCAGATTCCCCACTTGCACTGGTCCTTTAGGTCGAGTCAACTTGATGGATGAAACGCGTGAGTAGGTTGAGGGGTGGTTCTGAATATTATCGCAAATTTCTCTGCTCATTGCACTTGCTAAAATTTCGTGTAATAATATGGCAGGAATGATTCGAATAAAATGAAGTCGGCTCAGTTATCTCACTTCACTTGTAACTCATTTCCTACCATTTGTGAACGTGCCTTAACAATAAAAAAGCTCCTCTATTTCCGGCACAATGGCGATTTTAGGTCAAAACTGAATCGACTACTCAAAGAGAGATTGAAAATGCCCACCATTTTCACATGAATCGCTGAAAGTTTACACGGGCGTTCTTCAAGAGCGATGGGCTGATTATTGAGAAGAGAGAATATCAACATGAACAACTTCCACTCCGAATTCCGCATTACTTCTTTGACCTTTGCGAGGAGAGAAGAGCGGCTTCTGTACGATTTGAAGAAAGAAAGCGACTGAGACTGGCGGAATTCCACCACGGGATGTTGCTCAAACGCATTAGTAGTCCGGGATACGGGAAAGAGCCAAAGTGCTACTCTGCTACACGAAAGGAGTGGTTTGACGAATCGATTTTAGAGGAAGATTCAAAAGAAAGAAGAGTAGTTAACGAAAAACATTAGCCAATCGACATATTTCTGCGAATTGTTGTGTAAGAATTTTCGTACAAACAACAATTCGATGCACACCTTTACATTTTATTCATTCACAGAGTATTATTGGTGAAATCGCTTCGTCGTTTGGTCAACTCTTCGTAAGTCTATGCAAAGAGTATCACTACAATGCTCATCACAAGCGCGAGTCGGCGGGTCATCGTCATTTCCGACTCTCCCGCGGGAGCGAGCGGTTCCTGAAAATGATTAACATATTTTAAAATTTTATATTCAGAAATCAAAATAAGTGTTGATAAAGGAAATTGCCGAATGGTAAAGCAATCTCAGTCCAAAGTCATGCGCGTCAGTAAAGGGTTCGAAAAGGAACGAAATATTTCCGAAAAAAACTCAGAATTCGACTCTCAATACAAAAAAAAGAGAAAAAAACGCACCTGGCTGTCCTCTCCTTTGGGAATTCCGACGGGTCTCTTCTGTAAAAAATCGCATTTTTCACAATTATGATTTAATATTTCTTAAAAAATGTAAATGTTGAACCTTGGGATTGATGTACATGAGCAGCACGCAAAACACGACGATTATGATGAGTACCTGAAATTTGTTTAATATACAGTAATCGAGTTGTAATAAATTCACAAACACTAGTTCCAAAATAATAAAACGGTCCGCTTCTACACAAAAGATATGGCTGTGGGAGAGCAGGGTAACAAAAGAGATGCGCAGAGGTATAGAAAGAGAGTACGCACACGAGAAGTCCCTTTTTGATCGTTTTACATTTACATTTTAATGGAGAACTATCATGGCAACCCAGCTGAATTAACACCTTCATCCAGCTGATAAAGTTGATTAAATGTAAATGTTTTGATCATATAAGAGGTTTCATTCTAAAAATTGCATCAATTTTCGCACTCTGATTTTTTCTTTATACTTATTGTCCAATTTTAGCCATTATTCTTCATCCAAAGTTCATATGACACTCGTTACCAAATTTCGACCTACGAAGCCAATAAATGAGCTTTTAAAATTGTAATAGTTAGGCAGATGAAAATAGGTTCTTTAAAAGCCTAACCACCACTAGAAGTACGGCAGCAGCGGCGACAATTGCTGTTGTGTAATCGACCTGAAACGACAATATAATAAATTTACAACCACTCGTCCTAAATAATATGAAAAGAAAATGTAATGAATGATAAGATCACAAAATCTGTTTTGCTATATTTTTTCCTCAAAAATTTACCTCCGCGTCTCTCCTTACAAGGACTTCCATTCTTTGCTCCTTACTGTCCATAAGAAAGTGCATTTCAATTTCCTCATCTGCAAGAGTAATATTGTTTAATTAACTTAAAATAATAATTATAATAAAATTTAATAATATGGAGAATAATATTGTTTAATACAAATTACGCGTTTAGAGAGCAATGAAAAGAAAATGGAAGTGGGCCGAACGGCTCGCTATGCTAAAGGACGATCGATGGACTAAACGAATAATTGAGTGGTCTCCCTATTACGTTTCCGCCCCGTCGGAAGACCAAAAATGAGATGGCGAGACGAAATAGTTAATAATCTCGGAGTCAATTGGGGCAACACATGCAGAAGAGACCCCCACGCATGGAAAAACTGCATCATTCAACAGGCTCAGACCTTGAATCTTGAATAAATATGTATGTAGAAAGGGGAGATTGGTGATTTACAAGCAGCAAAAAGCTGCTAGAAGCTAATTTTAAGAAAATGAGAGAATAATAAATATGAGGAAGGGAAGAGTGAATTCGAAATATTTTTAATTTTTATTTATTGTAATTTAATTACTCTCTTCAGTTGATTCGTCTTCGCACGTAACCGAACCGCCCGTTACAAGTTGCATCGGTGAAAGGGAAGCGTTGGCAAATATTCCACGCCATGTGCCCGTTCTGAATCAAATGGTACTGATAATAAATAGTCTGTTAGATTTTGAAATGAGCATTTAAAATGACATTGTTCATTGTTCAGGAATCATTGTTCCTAGATTCCTCTTTTGATGATACCGGTCTGCAGCAGTAGTATTGTTAAGAACAGAACAATACTACTGCTCAAGCCCAGAATCATCAAAAAAAGGAATCTAGGAACAATGATTCCTGAACAATGAACAATGTCATTTTAAATGCTCATTTCAAAATCGAATAGACTATTTATTGGGCTGTTCCGGGCTTCAACTGTAGTTAATAAATTCAATAAAAATGATTTTTTACTATTGATTAATAAGAATCCTATAAGTTTAATAAAAAAATGCTAGAAAATCTTCGACATGTATAAATTTAAAATAAAACTGACCGGTCGCACTCTATCCTCTCAAATCTGCGAGTGGTCTGCAAGATTAATATAATATTTAATAGTCATAAATGGTTTATAATATATAATAATAAAACTAGCCGTTTCAAAGTAGTAGGTGAGCACCCATGGCGGTTCACATTTGACGGGGCTCTCCCAATTATCGATCTAAACATACGATATTTTTGTATATTTTGCCATGAAATTTATTAATAGCAAAAATAAAACCTTCATGCACGCGCGCCCGGCGTAACATTTGCTACGCAGCGGTGAAACGGTTCTGCATTGGTAGAAATCTGAGATAACAACTTTAAAAGATCTTTTTCTATTTTTTTCATTATCAATAACTCTAGGACACTTTTCAAGGATTTTTTCCCCGATTGTTTCTGATGTTCGTGCTCACACTGACCGAGTGTGAGCGGGTACAATCTGAACATGTCCAGAAACAATCGGAACCAGAAATTCTTAAGTTGCTATTAATGTTTTTTTTGAAATAGCGGTATTCTTTCTTCAACATGTAAAAAAAACTTCCGTTAGAAGTGAATAGAAAAAGTAACCTGAAACTTCTTCGATGGTGTATAATTCAGCGACGGTGTCTTCCGGGCCGCTGTAGGGCGGACCCCATTCCGAGCCCAGATCGTACCGCTTATGAATACAAATAATTAAAGGTAAATTACAACGAGCATTAGAATTGCAATGCTTGTTGTTCTAATACCGAGGAATAGTTACAGACCATCAACATTTTTTATGTATCGGCCATTACTCGATTCTTATGTGTTAGTGGAATATGACTCCCCTATCTTGGAACTTTCCCTCTCGAGATATGATCATTTTTAATCTCGTGGTGTGCAAGTTCGACGTTTCCTAATGACGTCACAAGTACGGGAAATGAAGGGGAAACGCTCAGAATTCCACTTAGTAGGCATCCAGCATGCTGTAGGAAATCGTTTGTATCGAATTTTCTAGAACTGCGTAAATTTTGAAAATAAATTGGGAAAAGTCGCCCTCTTAGATGCACCGTGGTGTTGTTAGAGGACAAAGCCGTAGCGCCTTTCCTAAGAGTCTGAAGTTTTTTTTCTTATTTTTTCCGTGATCAGTGGTCCAAATACTACTAAATAAGTGAATTTCGTTATCTATGCAAGGTCCCTTTAAATGCGTGAATACGTAAAACACACTCAAATAAATGCCGATAAGAATAAAACAATGCGGAACAGCGCATCTTTATCATTGTTCGATGGGAAAAAATACAAATTCAAACAATTTTTATTTAAATAAAAAGAAATAAAACAATTGGTGGACAGGCCGGGATGTGTTGAGGTTAAATTTACTACGTTCTAAGTAGATCGGGGGAATCCCGGTAGCATGATCCAGCTTATGTCCAGGGGAGCCCAGTAGAGAACACTAGCATCGGAACAGAGAACACTAGCTCCTTCAAGTTCGGATCAGGATGAGTTACCCGGCCCAGGGTCTTTTCAGAGGGAGCTTGGAAACCTACTCTATGTTCGGTCTAAGGGGAGCTCGGTAGCCTGGTCCATGTTCGGTCCAGGGGGAGCTCGGAAGACAATCATAGGGTCAGACAAGGGGGGCACGGTAGGCCACTCTAGGTTCGGTACATGGGAAGGGCGGTATCCATTTCCAGGTTCGGTCCAGAGGCGCGAGGTGGCCGGGAAAATTAAATGGAAAATATGCTACCCGCGTTCCGATACTTAGCTTTAAATCTGACACTGCACCATTCATTCACTGTTTCTTCCGTCAGAATCATGTACAAGAATTATAGATGTGAATGGGGGGGGGGCAAGAGACGGATGTCCGTCGACCTCGTCGAATCGGTGGTATTTTATTTGGTAACAAGGGTATAGGGTAACTTAGCCCATCTTTAATAATGGATTCAGGGAAGAATGGGCATGTTGGAAAACGGAACCTTTGCGATTGCACATGTTTACTAAACTTGCGGGGCGGAATGGCCGAGGGCGGAATGGCCGAGTGGTGTAAGCAACTGCTACTCATTCGAAGGGTCACGAGTTCGATCCCCGCCCAGGCCAACCAAGCCCTCCATCCACCTCGGGGCGGTAAATTGGTAGCAACTTTGATTGCGAAAGGTAACGTGCCCTAGATGCCTTGGGAAAGCTTGGGTTACGTAATCCCACGTTGCAGCTGGCTTACCGGCTTGCCCCATCTAGCGTGGTAGCTTGCTACTGTAAAATCGCTTGACATGGTACACCTTTACCTTTTACACCTTTTACTAAACTTGCAAACAGTTTTATCTTAAATACCAGCAGGATTCGAACCCGCGTCGATCCTATTTGAATTTCGCGCTTTGACCACTTGACCATTCATTTTGTGGTTTATTTTTTTGTAAAATAGATATTTCGGTCAGCTATAGTGCGAAAAAGGTTTTGAAACGATCTTGGTTGAAGCGAAAAATGAAGAAAATGAGAAAAACTGGCACGGAAAAAGTATACAGGGGCACTCATATCCTACAGAATAATAATAATTTGTCTCACATATTGAACTTTCCACTCTCCCTCTTCGCACACAATCTTCGCCGGCCTTGTAGTGTACATGTCACCGTTAACCAAGAGCGATTTTTCACTCTGAAAATGATAAATTGAAATTATTGAATTTACTGAAATAGCTAAACGAAAAGGTTGTATATTCTTCGCAAAGAGGAATTATCAGTAGTAGAAGCAGTGGATTTTAAAAAGCGCATATAAACAGGATGGCTAGAAAGAACGGGCCGGCAGATTCAAGTGTATAACTGCTTGCAAAAAAATGTTGTTAGATCGAACAATCAAATTCTCGAGAACAATGGGTGATTCGCGAAAAACTTTTGCTATTCGCGAATAGGATTATTCGATAGTGCTCCCAAGAGGTGGTCAGTCGAAAAGCCGGAATGAGAGGGAGAACAAAGGATTGAACCGGAACGAAACAGAACGAAACCTTTGTTCTCCATTATTTTGGACAAAGACATGTTTCGACTGAGTACTCACCCAGATGCTCAAGCACCCTCTTCTCGGTTCGGACACCAAATGGACGTTTGAAGAGGAGCAATTGTCCCGACAAATAGTTGCAGAATAGTTGCAGTTGTTGCAGTTGACGGACCGGTGCGACAGTCTCATGTCTGAGCATATTTTAATATAAATATTGTAATTGGAATTGAATGATTAAGTAATTAATTGCAGATCTTTTAATTAGTTATTATTGAGCCTATACAAGCGAATCTTTCTATATAGAAATTTTTGTAAATTTTTACCTGGATGCAGAACTCTTATGTAGTTGCAGTAGCTGCGAAATTCTCCCACAGTTGCTGCAAAAAGGACTATTTTAAAGAAGTTTAGGATTCCATGGTAAAAGAAACTGCACAGTTCGGATTTCGAGAAAAAATAGACAAGTGCAATAATCAATTATTATGTTATAACATATTTCAGATACCGTTGCTTGTCCGGTAGTTGATCTCCAAACACATCATTTTGTCTTTGGTGAGCATCACGAGATCGCCAAATAGGTCCTGACATATTTGAAATGTAAAAATGTTCCCCCTCCCCCCCCTTCCAACTTTCCGTTTTAGAAAATAAATATAAAGAAAATAATTAGAATGAATTACTATCAAAAGCATAACAACCTGTTTTCTCAAGATCTCTCTGGCCTATCATTTCTGCGGTTAGCAGTGTATTAGCAATGGCACGGTTTATTGATTTGAACGACTGCAATAGAAAATATACTTACTTTCATGTTGTCGGTGATGTTCGGCAGGTTCGTAATCATGAACGTGCACACTAATCCCGGCGTGTCATGAGCCGTCTGATTTTTGTAATACAACTTGGCGTCGTTAATACCTAGAAGCGCAAATAGTATTCACCTTTGATTAAAAGCAACAAGAACGAATATTACAAATCAACATAATTCAATCTTCTGCGAGAATTATTTCTTTGCCAAAATGTGCCCGATTTTTTTGTTAGGAATGAGATGTGACAAAGAAAAAAAACTGGATATTTTTCAGTTATTTTTCTTTAAAGATTATATGAGGCCGGTTGCCTAAGAGTCGAACTATGAGTTGTACAGTGAAATTATAACTGATATTCATTTTAAGTCTACAAAGGTGATCGAGGGTGCTGGTCATCATATTTAACTTAATTTTGCATGAAACTGACCGGTAGCCTCAGGCTGCGAACATGCATTTTATCGACTTTTGATAATTTCACGGGAACCCGCCTTTCAATTGCCACCAAACTTTGACAAATGGCAAATGTTGCTATTGCGCACTACGCTAACAAATCCGCACATGCAATTTCACATTTTTGCATGTGATAATTAACTTCTCATGCAACACTAAAATCGGCAACACGTACCCACGTAGAAAGGTGGAGCTCGTCGAGACGATCATTTTCGTTACCACACTTCAAAAATTCGGGTTCCCGAGAAATTATCAAAAATCGATAAAATGCATGTTCGAAGCCTGAGGCTACTGGTCAGTTTCATGCAAAATGAAGTTAACCATGATGATCAGCACCCTCGATAACATCAGATGTAAAAGTTCTAGAAAATCGCTGTCCGGACCCCTGTACAACTTTGTCCGACTCTTACGCAACCGGCCTCATATTTGAGGTGGTTCGTTCATAGTACAGAACTTACTGCGCACAACTGTGAAATTAGTAGTCAATACGTCTTGGCCTCCTTTCGTATCCCTGTCGCATTTGAGCATTGTCGTGTTGTTCCATGTGAACTGCAATAGTAGGTGCTCAATTAGCATTGAATGCGAATTATCGCTAAAAAATTAGAAATTGGAAACTCGATTGAAGAAGGTGTCCCACGAATATTTGGTCAACTCAATTCTCATTGTGGATTCTCTCGTCTCACAGCGTTGGGCGGTGGGAATTTGCCTTTTGGGGAGAAGAAATCAGAGAAAAGTGGAGAATGAACATGTTTCAATTTTTTGTTTGATGAAAGTTATGTGCAATAAACTGTCCTAAACGACCAGGATTTTTGCAGTATCTCACATTTTAACCATTGGGTGTCGCGGTGGGAGTTGGCCTTTTTGGGAGACGAAGTCAGAGAAAAATTGAGAAATAATGGAAAAAGATGAGAGTCCGAGAGCGAAAGCGCGTACTACCTGTGTGTTCCACCAACATCTGATAACAGAAAAAAAACCTCGAACAACAGGAGAAATAAAAGCTTTAAACTATTCATGGGACACCTGTAATTGTTACCTTCACAGTGTTGTCCGATTGGTTGGACATTAGGGTTACATGCCAGGCCGTTGCGTTGCTGATAAAATGGATAATTAATTATAATTTTTACAATTAAAACGATAATTTAAGTTATTTATTGTACAAATTTAAATTAGAACTAACATCACATCGACTTCGATGCCTTCTCGGATGGGAGTATAGTAACCCTTTTTTACGATCTCCAGTGTTGGATCTGTTTGAAATTCTAAAGACGTTGAAGGAACGAGACAGACGTACTGAAACGCAAATATTTCATAATTTTAACGAAGATCAAACCAATTGTTAAAGAAGGAGTAAAGGGAATATTTTCGTGGGTAAAGTGGCAACGCACGTCGATTGCTTCACTCAACGATAAGAGATCCCCGAAGTTTCAAATCTCTAGCTCGAAAACGCGCGCAAAGTTTACGTGATGATCAGGGATTTCGTATGTGTATCAGCCAACAGGCTGCAAAATCTCTAACTGAGCTGCATAATCCCTCGACTCTCGCTCGTTACCCCTACGTTTACGATTTGCATGATTTTAGTTGTGAGAAATTCACGAAATGTCAACTTTTGAAAAATCGATAATTTTTTTCCGAAAAAAAAATTTTTTTTTCAAATTTTTTATATTCCTGTCGTGTTATATATCATTCGAAAGAGCATCAAAAGTTATGTATAATTCCATATTTTCAGTTGGATTGGACCACTAGGAGCGAAAATCGATGAGCGTATCTACCGAACTTTACCGTTTTCATGAAACTTACTTTTGACTAAAATTGTTCCCATGATTTCTAGGTCGTGGTTCCGACAGATATTATATATTTTTCATTGTAGAGTCGAATAATCAAGATCTCATTAGAAATTTCGTGCATAAAAGTACTCCAGTCTTTACCAGACCGACCCCACTCTTAATTAAGATTCAACCAATAAGTGTGTTGAAAACTTTTTTCAGGCTGTCAACCTAGATTACTTGTACACCATTCGAAAGAGCGTCAAAAATTATGTGTAATTCTATATTTTCAGAAGGATTGGACCGCTAGGAGCGAAAATCGATAATCGCACTCGTATAATCTGATATTATTAGTAAGGCTATTACATTTATAAAATGATACGATCATACCAAAAAGCCGAATAACGAACTTCCGTTGTTTACCATAGCGACCCTCTCGCTTTTGCGTGCTCTCTCGTCTCGGTAAACACAGGAACCCTGTTCGACATTTTCTTTGATCGTATCATTTTATAAATGAAATAGATATTCAGCTCTAGTATCTTTCAAAGTGATCGACCAGGGCTCAAACTTTTTTTACTTGCAGTCTTATGTCCATAGTAAACTTGTATCATGAAAAAGTCAAGAAAAAATAACTTTTGAAAAATCAATAATTTTTTTTTCGAAAAAAATATTGAAAATTTTTTCAACTTTTCCTGTCGTGTTATATCTCATTCGAAAGAGCATTAAAAGTTATGCAGAAAGAATTTTTTCAAAGAATAATGAGCTACTAGTACCGAAGTTCGGTGAGTTAATCCTCGAAATTGATAGTTTTTTAGCAATCACCGATTTTCGTTCCTAGAGGCTCATTCTTCATGAAAAAATTTATATCGGCATAACTTTTTGTGCTCTTTTGAACGATATATAACATGACAGGAAAATTGAAAAAAAATTTGATATTTTTTTTGAAAATATTTTTTTTATCGATTTTTCAAAAGTTATTTTTTTATAATTTTTTCATGATCCATGTTTATTATGGACATACGACTGCAAGTAAAAAGAGTTTAAGCCCTGGTCGATCACGTTGAAAGATACTAGAGCTGAATATCTAGCCTTACTAAAAATATCAGATTATACGGGTGCGATTATCGATTTTCGCTCCTAGTATTCCACTCCTTCTGAAAATATTGAATTATACATAATTTTTGACGCTCTTTCGAATGGTGTACAAGTGATCTAGGTTGAAAGCCTGAAAAAAGTTTTCAACACACTTATTGGTTGAATCTTAATTAAGAGTGGGGTCGGTCTGGTAAAGAGTGGAGTACTTTTATGCACGAAATTTCCAATGCAATCTTGATTATTCGACTCTACAATGAAAAATACATAATATCTGTCGGAACCACGACCTAGAAATCATGGGAACAATTTTAGTCAAAAGTAAGTTTCATGAAAACGGTAAAGTTCGGTAGATACGCTCATCGATTTTCGCTCCTAGTGGTCCAATCCTTCTGAAAATATGGAATTATACATAACTTTTGATGCTCTTTCGAATGATATATAACACGACAGGAATATAAAAAATTTGAAAAAAAAAATTTTTTTCGGAAAAAAATTATCGATTTTTCAAAAGTTGACATTTCGTGAATTTCTCACAACTAAAATTTGCTTTGTACCTAAGACTCATTGTGAAAAAAGGTTGAGCCCGGATGGATCACTTTGACGGTGCCCGATACCTCAAATTTCACTGCGCTCTTACAGAGAACGCGTTTTAAACTGTAACTTATAGGGTTGGCCATTTGATACTTTTAGACACTCCTTGAATCATTTGACTAAGAGTCATTTTGACTCTCGCGGTGTGAGGAGTCAAATCAGCTTAGAAAAGGTGTGTAAATTTTCGAAATGGTACACAACGGCTCATGAACAATGAGAGGAAATATGAAAATTGTATCTTGGTTTATAACCTTTTTGCCTACGAAAATCGTCAAGTGAATGGGGTGAGATTTAATTTGACTACAGAAACTCTACCTCATTTTTCGAGTGAGATTCACTGGACGCTAATTCTTTACTTATTAGGCGGTTATCAAATTGCCAACCTTAGAAACGTCCTATGTTTACCAAAGATGAGAGTGCTCACACAAATGAGAGGGTCGCTAACGTGCCTGATTTTGAACAGCGAATGTTCGTATTTTGACATTTTTTGGTATGATCATTTTATAAATAGGGAGAGCGGTTGTCAAGTTGCCCTCCCTAGTCATCCGGCGATCATCCGGAAAAGGATTTTTGAGTGCGCTATGAGCGGGTGGCGATATTTCCACTACTCAAAACCGCATTGACGTTTGAAAAGAGCATGTAATTGACTGCAACCCAACAGGTGGCACAACTAGTCCGTGAACACTAGGGTGGCTAACGGCGTGCACCGGTGCTCTCACTCGTCATTCGTGCACCGATGTAGGTCAGAAAAGCGAGAGCGGTGCACCGGAATGCACCGTGCCCCGCGGCGCACGAGACGTTGAATTCTTCTCTTCTCTCGACATAACAAGTCGTAAACAGACGAGAAATCGCTTTGAGAACGGCGCACCACTCTCACTTTTTGACGTGCACCGGTGCATTTTTCATCACGCACCGAGAACCGCACTGTTTTCGCCACCCTAGTACACACACTGGGGGAAACATTACTGCGTCGCATGCATGAAGTATTTAATTACGGAGATGACTTTATAACCATAATTTTGTAACTTGTCATTCAACAACCATAAAATTAAAAAATCAAATTATAATTATTTTTTATAACCTACTATTTAGACACCGGATGAAAAATAAACGATGTTTTAAAACGAGATTTTATAAACGACGATTGAGAAATGATTTTATTGGAAACATATTTTTAGAACCCGACGATTTATAACCGAGCGCGCATTGCGCGCTATCGTGTACCGGCGTGCTGCAAATACAACAAATTATAAAAGTTTTTATGTAACCAACGATTTATAAACTACGATCGAGAACTGATTTTATGGGAAAAATCTTTTTGGAACCCGACGATTTAAAAATGCGCGCTATCGTGTACCGGCGTGCTGCGCGTTTGCGTTGCGTGTTCCTATTCGCTCCCGCTCCACCGGCGCGATGCGCGCTCGGTTATAAATCGTCGGATTCCAAAAAGAGTTTTCTGATAAAATCAGTTCTCGATCGTAGTTCATAAATCGTTGGTTACATAAAAACGTTTATAATTTGTTGTTTTTAATATAATTGTGATTGTTCTGTTTTTTTCCAAAACCGTGGTTCCAGATGAAGTCGATCTAATTATCTGGTTTCTCAAAGAAGGTTATAAAAAAATTTTTCCTGAACCATTGTTCATAAATCGTAGTTTGCAATCTTATGATTACAAAGTGCAATTACCGGGCATTGTACACTGACACTGAGATATGACACAAAGTTATTCGGAGCAAGCATCCGTTCTAATAGAAGAGTAACAGAATGAGATGATGAATGAGAATCACACTCTATTAGCACCGACGGCTTAGCACAGAAATGTAAGCCAGTGCCGTTATTCTCTGTAACCCCAACGCGCTTGAACTCAACCAATCTTGAGTGCATCACATAATCTTGGGGACACATCTGGGCGTGTTCATTGCCCTTATATCTAAAATTGTGCGGCAGAAAGTTTCGCAGTGAAAAAATCACGAAACGCGCGCAATATGGAAACGTGAGTAACGATAAAGCCGACATTTCTCATGCACCGTCTCGTCGCGAGCGGTCGCAGTGAATGCAACATTTAATAACAATAAAGCATCATTTTCTATATTTTCATTAAATGTTTAGTCACTGACCCAATCCTTGCACTTCCAGGTATGAATTTGATCCGCAGCGTCAATTCTGAAAATAAAGAATCCAAAAATGGTCGATTTAAAATTTCCAGGAACTCACATTTTCGCGATTCGCCGTTCTTCAGCTGTTTTTGGTACGGCCACCACATATCGGATTACGGTAGAGACTAGAAGCCACAGTAACCCTGAGAGAATATTGATTTTTCGCCAGATTCTTTCCTGTTTGAATGAATGAGGGGAGGACCGAATCAAGTAAATTGAACAATAATAACCTCCTATACACGCGAGAGCTATATGGGCAAAGGAGGGGGGCGACAAAGGAAGAGAAAGAAAGAATAAATAGAAACTGCTTCAGGAACCCACCTCGAGCGACCATTCGACAAGCGGAGAAACCGTTGAAATGGATGGAGAGTGAATTTGGCTGTGGTCGCTGCATTGTTCTATTTTTCCTCGAAATTTAATTAATATGTTAAAATCGACAATCCAATTATGGGAATGCGCATATGACAGTCAATAGCCAAACATAATATTTATAGAATCATAATGTTATATATCATTTGCATACAAATATAACGCGCGCTTTCGTCCATTCATTATTTTATATTCTCTATAACGGGGCTCATGAGGAGCATAAAAAAGTGGCACTAAAAAAGTGGCACTGTGCATATACCATGATAATAGCACGTTTTGCTTTTTGCGTATTTGATATGAGGCCAAGTTTCCCAGCGCCCCGTCTCTGATTTCTTTCAATCGTGAGAAGTAAGTAAAAGATTTTGTAGGTATTGATTAAATAGAGAGTGGTCGGAGACAGCTGTCGAGCGGGTAATAGCCTGACTCTCTCAATTCTGCATGCTTTTTAGAAAGCCGCTAACAAGAAAATTTGCACATCCTCACTCTAGAATCGTCGGATGATCGCTTGGTAGTAGTCAATCCATTCATTTTCTGGCGGTCTATAGGATCCGAAGAGTAATGAAATGATAAATAGATACATATTATATTTTCATATTATGTACATATTATTATGTTCGTGATAAGCTTTCACTACACCACGGTACGTTTCCGCCTTCCCTTTTGCAAAATGGTTATTCCACAACACCCAATATTTAGTAGCCGCTGACAATGAGTTTCATGTCCTCAACGAATCAAGATAGCACCACTCTGAGAGAAAAAAGTCGCTAGGATCAGGGCACCAAGTGAAAATGTTCACTTACCTGTAAGTGAAAGTAGATGAGAGACTTTTCACTTGAAGATAAGTGAATATTATTTTCACTTAGTGCCTGAACCTGGAGACTTTTTTTAGTGATTGCAGTTATTGCAGGAGTTTGCCCCAGCAGACAAGCAAATGATGAAGAATGCTTACGAAAAGCGTTGGTTGTTCATGTTCGAGACGCTGGATGCTGTGGACATTCAACAAGAATTGGAGATGGTTTTGAAATATGAGGAAAGACTAATTGAGAATGCAGCCTACAAATTACACACTCTTTCGGTGAGTATTTTTTTCCATTCTGCGCTCCTTCTTTTACTGTTTTCATACTTAGTCTTTTTCCTTTTTTACTCGTGGCAGCTATTAAAAATTAAATTTTTATAACCATTTAGATAACCACATTCTACGATTCGATCTTCACTGGCAAGTTGACGCTCTTGGATAGTGAACTATTTGATGCTGTAATTAGTAAAGAAGTTGATGATGAGCAAGATAGTGAGTGTCCTTTTTATGTATTTTTCAGAATGAATTTTTACTCAAATCAATTACCTAACATTTTTCGATGAGACTTTTTGCGCAGCCAACCCATCTTCAGTCGGTTTACCTGGTAAAAGCTGTGAAAGAGCTGCATTCCGTGAAACTAAAGCGGCAACATAAAAAAGAATTTCAATATGTATTATATAAATGCGGAGTACCATCTGTTCACAAACCAAATTTAAGGTAGTGAAGACGAGGAGGAGGAGGAGGAAACCGCTGATGATCAAGCTAACTTAAGCTCAATTGACACTGAATCCAGCGAGACCGATCTTGGCTCGCTTGTGAAGGAAGATGTAACAGATGAAGAAGATGAATCCATTTGAAGGTCGGCAGAATGAAAAAAATCAGAAGAAATTTGTGCATATATGGAACTGAGTCGTACCTATCGATGTATGTGATAAAATGCCTGTCGTCTGATGTGCATGCACATGGTGATGCGAATTTCGGATTATTCGATCAATAACTAGTCGGGGTTGAGCAGGATAACTATACGATTGGCTCACAATGCAGTTGAAAAGCAGCCACTGGGATGCTCTGAATACTGTAGATTAGCGTTCAGTGACCCAATTCTCCCAAGAGTTACATTTTCCCCGCGTGATTGTATTGAAGGGCATTGTCCGTATTGATGCAACGAAGAATATTTTATTATTTTCAATATGTATTAGGGTTTCTGGTTTCAGGATATTTCACCTAATCAAGCAGCAGTTCACGTGAAATTTATCAATTAGGTGTCACAAAAGCCATTTCATGCTAGTGCTCGTGCCACTTGTTGCTCGGCGAAAAGTGAGAAATGATTTTCCAGTGGTTTCAGGTTGAACATTCACCCCTAAAACCCGAAACCCTAATATTTATTGATTTTGCTCATTGGTCAACTTTGTTCATGTCGACTAGCATCGCCTTTAATTCTATTGTACACTGTCGCTAACTTTCACCGTAAAGCATTAAATATGTTTTGCGCAATTTACTTTCGACTTTCGCTTGAGATCAGGTTGTAATGCCTGCGACAAGGCCCAACGGAAAGGCGAAGGTCGCCGAATTTCGAAAACGCATTGGGCTGGACAAAATGGATGGACGCCTGGTCTCGCCAGTCTTCTCTGGTAAAGGATACTCCATTGAACCTTCAACTACCACATTACTCACTATCCCGGTAAGATACACACAGTTGATCATATTTAAATGGCTTTATCGCAACCTGTCACAATAACTTGGGAATGAAGTCAGTATCACGAGTGCTGATATTTGGTCTAGCTAAGATTCTGGCTCACGCATCGAAAAAAATCGCCATTTCAAATTAATTTTTTTTAAAATATTTTTTCTAGTATTTAGCAAACACGGCCCGTTGCAAGCTGAGACTACGGATCCCGAAAAAACGCGACTCGCGCGCTTTTCCAGCCTTCTGTTCATGTAAACATGCTTGTCATGGTTCCTTAACGGGCGCTCTTGCGCCGTGGCTTATAACATAACACGCTAGACCGCGCTTTATGCGAGCTGGGTTTGAGAGAGAGCACGTGAAAGTGAGAGATCGCCACGAAATCGCGCCGCTCGCTATTGTGCAACTTCAAAAGGATAGATCTCTCTTCAGAGTGACAGGATGTCTCTTTTAAACTTTTTAAAATGATAACCCAGAACCAAATATCAGAACGATTTCAACCCCATGTTTTGGGATAGGTTGCAAAAAACCATCCGTGAGAACCTCTCGTGGATGGACACTATTTAGAATAAATAAACAGAAGCATTGGCATCTCAAAAGTCGAAATAACTATCAAACACTTCGTCACTTCTCTGATTACGGTAATTTTAATTAGAATATATTTCCCCTTTGAGGTTCTGGATGAAGGCAGTAACAAGAGCTGGTATAACAAAATCTTCATCGGTGGAGAGTATCTTAAATTAATATTCGGCGTGGAACTCGGGTATCTAAAGGTACGTATATCTAGAATAAGAAAAGAAAGGTTTCTGTATCAGATATTGAGTTTCAAAACTTGGTTCAAAACTTCATTAAATCCGAAGGTAAGAGTGTTTCCCTTTAGGGATGGGGAAGCGGAATGATTTCCGATTCCATATTTTTCTTTGAAAACTTTTTTCTTCAATGTTTTCAAATTGTATGTGAAACGGAAAAAAACTGCAATGAATAAGTGAGAGTACTTTTCGCTGAGTGAAAACCGAATGGTCAAACTTGCAAACAGAAAAAAAGGTCTTATATACGGCCCGTAACACGCTGGCTCTTAACAAAATGTCTAATACATAAGACATTTTGTAATAGTTCGTATGTAGGAACTTTTTTCTGTGTGTAACTTACACGTTTTCAGTTGAGTCTCAGTCATATTCTACCATGTAATTGCTTCTTCTGGCAATCCGAATTCGGTATTTGCATGAACTTCATGGATCAATACGGCGCGTCCAGAAAGTTTGTATATATTTTACGAGTTTCAAAAAGTTTTAAAAATGACAGATTATTTGCAGAGTGACATATGCAAATTTCAAGCTTACAAACGTGACATGCGACAAAATCGACCTTGGATCAGTCCTCGTTGAAGATGTTCGTCATATTTAAAAATATATATATATATATATATTTCAATGGTCAACTACTATCACTTGTCGGAATATTTATATTGCTGGGTGCTTTTCTTACTTTTCTCACCACATTTTTCAGGTTGACACCGTCATTGATGGAAAAACTATGGTTCAGCTCAAGATGATGGTACTTTATTTTCGCATTTTTATTCTAAGCGAACTGCTGATCAAATTAAAAATTAGGAGTATGAGGCTTATTATACATAAATGTCTGCTAGGGTCTCTCCATAGAAGATTAAACTGCAATCACATGCTCAAACAATAAGTCTGAACCTAGATATTCGCGTTTGATTCTGTGCCAAGCTGATCCTGCCGCATTGGGATTCAAAGATGAAGGCCTTCGAGAGTAGAAGGGATGAAATGAGCGGGAGAGACATGTAGTATTCCTTTTTAAGGGGTAGAACTTTGAAGAAAATAAAAGGGAAGAGAAGAAGTTGAACATCTGTATTTACCATGTCTTGTGTTTTGTTGCACTTTTCGTCCCGTATACCTTGGGGCTCCTGGTCGAGAACCGCCTTTGAAGTACGCAAAATAGTGATATATAAGTGTTCCGAAACGTAAAAATATCCTGAAAATACCAAAACGGAAGTGTCAAAATGTAATCGCCATTAGGAAGCGTACTGTAAGATTATTTGCAGACCGAGATTAAAACTATGCATGGAATTCATCGATTGCCGCTCCGACACGATAAATTTTTCTCCAACGGAAGGCCTGAAGATGATATTTTCGTAAGAGTATTTAACAATGATTTTCCAACAAAGTTTAAATGGGGATTGGTTTGAAAATGTGGATAAATAAATATTTTTAATGTTTTATAATTATCTCAAAAAATTGAAAAATAAACTATTCATATCCTTCATAGCTTAATTGGTTGCAGATACAGTTTGGCGACGACGTGGAAGGCCTTTCGGTGTCGAAGGTAAACAAATATTATTTCGTAAATTTTATAATCACGATCACAAAATTAGTTATGCATGAAGCACTGAATTACGCACGGAAACGTTGTAGAAAGAAATTGTGGGCTAGCAATTCCACGTGAGTAAAACCTTTGCGATGATTGCATCACCATTCAGCATTTGCTATCTCTCTACTCGCGACACTTTCGCAACCTCATTTACTATGGAAACTTCGCCAAGCCATATCTGCTATGTAGCTCACAAAAGACCGTGTTCAAAAACTGGATCAACGTGTGCTACGGGTAATTTTTTTCCACGACGGCAACACTGCTTTTCAGGGATCCCAGATTTTTAGATTTTTTTTCTCGTTTTGTAAACCAAAGCGGATTTTAATCATTTACAACTTATAAAATTTAAATTGCAGAAGCTCTTGGCTGAAATTCGTAGGTTTCAAGAAAATGGACGCCTTGCTCAAATTCTCGAAATGTGTCGAAAGTGATCAAGTGTTCTTTGATGTTATCGAGAAGAGTCTTAGCGAATGCTGCCCATTTGTATGTTTTCCCTACATTTCGAGTACACGTAGTGCCGTTCCGGTTTTCTGAGTCTTGACTAGAGTCTTATTAATGGAACTGACTCAGGATGTCCAATAATTTAAAAAAAGATCCAATCTGCTTAATTTGTTCCGTTATCCTTCCCCTTGTTTTCGGTTGTATGAGTTCCACTGGTATTCGAATTTCAAAACTGGATGTTAATGGGGTCATATTCTCATTTCACGTTGAAACCAACAAACCGTAGTCTTCTGGTGCATTTATAGTTTCACCAGACGAGACTGTTCTCTCAGAATAAAATAACCTCTCTTTTCCATGGTATCATTTCACTCTGATAGTGAGAGAGCAGTTTCGCTCAGACCAGTGACACTACCTGCACCATATACCCTATCTCTTTTCAATTATATTATATAATTATTTACACAGTATTCTGATTTCGCCCGAAATATCATCATTTGCAATCGGTATCAACTCAAGAAGCTACGCAAGAAGGTATCAACTTTTTTTTTACGATTCCGAATAAACTGGGCGGTAAACTATTCGATATCCATTGTGTTTAGCTCTTTCACATGGCATACTGTGCTACGTATGATGTGGTCGTTAGAATTTTGCATGCAGTCATGGATATCATTATGGTTCAATCATAACATTGTGTATATCTTACTTATTCTATGCAGATGCAATGTTATCTTAATGAAGACGATAGAGCACTCCCCGCAGTGGAGTCCAGCGAACTCATAACGGTTACTACTCCGTTTACTTGTACATTTGAATTTTTAAAGAAATCTATTGTGATATTTTCATCGGAAATTAATGTAGCTTTCACTGGAAGCCACGCATACACATGTTTCTAGATATCCATATGTTAAAATTTACAATAACAAAAAAGATATTGCAGGAGTTCACTCCAGAGGATAAGCTAATGATCAATATTGCTCACGAAACGCGTTGGATGTACACATTTAAAAATCTGGAGGATGGGGAAATTGCACAGGAAGCCGAGTTTGTTATGAGGTATCGAGAAAGACTAAATGAGGAGACCAACTATAAAGTTTCACAAGCTGCGACGGCTCTTGCGGTGAGCGAAATATTTGCCTTTTCTTTCTTTTTGAAAAAAGTAGTTTGCTTGTTTTTGTTCAATCAATAAACGCCTTTAAGATCGCCACTTTCTATGGTTCGAGTAACACTGAGATGACGCTATTGATCGATAAACTAATCGGTATTGAAACTGGAAACGAAGATGCTGACATTGACAGCAGCGAGCAGCAGAGTGAGTATGAATTAGGGACACCAGGTTCGATGTTGGATTGTTGGATGTCGGAAATTAATGTACCTTTCACTGGAAGCCACGAATATATGACGCTGTTTACGTTAGGATCAACAAGTGGCTGGAACAGGCCAAAAATCGAAATCTCTCAAAACCTGGTCCTAGGGATAACTTTCGACACTGAACACGCTGGTGCCATCGATTTCGCAAACTGACCCCTCTGGGCGCCGGTATGGCGCCGCGCCTCTTTGGCGCCAAACTTGTTTTTCGAATAAAACTCGCTTCGGAGTGCCCGTAGAGGCACGAAATCTTGCGTATGCTAGCAGAATTTGATGCTCTATCTCATGGACTAGGTGGCTGGTAGAAGCGATTTCTCGTTTTTGAGAAAATGCGATTTTTTGATCCAGAGAGTAGAAAGTGAATTTACGCACACATATGAAAGAGCTCGTCATACTGATCAATTTGATATATAACACTAATAGGTTTAAGCCCTGCATCGAAAACTATTCAAGTTTTGCTGATTTTCGCGCGCGCGGAACGCGTGTGCAGACGCGGCATCCGCATGGCCGATGCGGTAGTGGTCTAGAACTGCAATCCGAAGGTCACTGGTTCGATTCCAATTAGTTGCAAAAGTTTTTGCCGAACTTTTTTTTCATCGAAAAAATCACTTTTTCAAAATTTCAGAAAATGTGCCAATATGGTCAGGAGGAGTATGTGTGCGTAAATTCACTTTCTACTCTTTGGATCAAAAAATCGCATTTTCTCAAAAACGAGAAGTCGCTTCTACCAGCCACCTAGTCCATGAGATAAAGCATCAAATGCTGCTAGTATACGCGAGATTTCAAGCCTCTACGGGCACTCCGAAGCGAGTTTTATTCGAAAAATAAGTTTGGCGCCAAAGAGGCGCGGCGCCATACCGGCGCCCAGAGGGATCAGATTGCGAAATCGATGGCACCAGCGTGTTCAGCGTCGAAAGTAACCCCTATGACCAAGTTTTGGGCGATTTCGATTTTTGGCCTGTTCCTGACCTCTGTTGAGACCTTGTTGATCCTAACGTAAACAGCGTCATATATGTTTCTTGATGTCCATATAAGACGGGTGAAACTATTTTTTCCAAGAACGAATGACAGTTTCGTCAAAGCTGTCTTCAATGGAACACCATTTTCACAATTTATCGTATTTTCTTAATTTTCAATTTTATAATGAATTTGCGAAATAATTTTGCTTGCATTTTTTCACACTTATATTTCAACACGCTTATTCCCCCCCATCGAATTCATGTTGTTGTATTCATGATAATTTCAATAATTCAATTTTGTTAATCGTTTATGTAAGTAAACGTTTCAAATATACACAATATTTTATTCAAATATAAGAGTGGTGAGGAGGGAGAGGAATCTTCTTTCTTTCGTTTATTTTCTTCTCGCTTTAGATGTCAATTCATCGACGCAAATTTAGATGTCGCCACGAGGAGATCTGGAATGCAAGAGCAGTTGTCGCAGAAAAGACAGTTCGAAAACGCGATTTCATTGTCTCTTTCCCCTTCCACATCACCTCATCCTTTCACTCCATCGTCGCGGCATCGAGCGGTCGTCTCTTCCTCTCCGGTCTCACGAGACGAATAGTGGACATGATTGCTCAATAATCGACAATTTCTCTGGAAGCAATCTTTTTTTTTTAGCAATCGTCTCGTGAGACCGGAGAGGAAGAGACGACCGCTCGATGCCGCGACGATGGAGTGAAAGGATGAGGTGATGTGAAAGGGGAAAGAGACAATGAAATCGCGTTTTCCAACTGTCTTTTTTGCGACAAAATGTGAAACACAACCAATTGCTGAGTGGAAGAGAGGGGAGAATGAGAGAGTTAAATCGCGTTTTAAACTATCTTTTCTGCGACAAAATCTACAGCATTTCCACTCAGATCTCCTCGTGGCGACATCACAATCTTCAACGATGAATTGACATCTAAATCGAGAAGAAAATGAACGCAAAGAAAGAAGATTCCTCCATCACTTACCTTTCATCCCGAACAAACTGGATAAAATATTGTAAAACACATAAACACTGGAAACTGTATTATAATAAAATAATAAACCACGTAGTAAGGCATATTGAAACAAAGAAAAATTAAAATAATGTGTTATAAAACAACATAAATGTCGACATTTAAACGTTTTTGTATTTATATGATGAAAATGACGAAGCGCGATACCAAATTTCACAAAATCCGTCGAAACCAATCTTTTCGAAATATTGGGAAAAGTGCGTAAAATATCTTATACATTAAGGTCAGTTGTATCGAAACTATCATTCGCTCTTGGAAAAATTAGTTTCACCCGTCTTATATGTTAACATTTACAATAACAAAAAGTATTCCGTCAATTCGAGCGAGGGATCGGTGGGGTGTACACAATACGGAACCGATAAACAAAAACATTTAAAATTAAAATAATAAACCACGGTTCAGGTGATTACGATGGAGAAGGAGATGAGGAGGAGGAAGAGGACGAAGATGAGGGAGAAGATCAAGATTATCATGACGATTCCACCGAGGACTCTGGTGTCGATGATCAATCTAACAGTAGCTCCGCTCACTGCTCGATTTTCGAGCAGAATATAATATATTTATAAACACTTGTCCAAAAGAATAAAACGTCCCGCACCTAACCAAGATACACTCCTAGATATGACAAGACAAGGCGAAATTCGCACCAGCAGTCCATTTCATCAACCTATCAGTTTAAAATTTTACCGCTCCTCCACTTCTGGAGTAATTCAAAAATTGTGCAGAGCTCATGCGATGCAGCACTGAAGCCATCAGCATTTATTTTTGAAGAATTTAGACCGATTCGTAGAGCGTAAACCTAGTGATGTAATCATTACAACCATAAAATGATACATACAAGAAAAATAGATACCTATCGCATTTTGCCTTGATGTCGAGGATGCCTCTCCGTTAGTAGAGAGTGATGAAATTACAATATAACTCACGCTTTCTGTCTCGAATCTTTTCTATTTCTTTTCTATTCCCTCAAGTACAAGTTCTTCCGCGAAATCATTCGATGGCAATGAGAAATAATGTAATTATTCTGATATTTTACTACATTGTACAATATGCAAGTTACAATACACAATATACAACTCCTTCAAATAGGAATTTGAAGCATGCAATTGTCAGGGGATCGGGTAAACGATGTTGCACCAGTCAGAACTCAATTCACCATATACTCTTCGGAAACCACATATATCATAATCGCTGATACATATTCAATATTTGATGTGAATACTTTGATAGTAAAAACGTATTGCACGTGTTATTGTCGATTGTGGACTTTAAAGATTATTGAAATATTTGTATTATTTGTATGAAACGAACACAACGTGTACACATTATCACCTCTTCAATGAGATTCAGAATAATACCCGCCAGTGGGCAGGACACGCCAACTCTACCGTAAACAATCGATCGTAATGTCTCGTGCGCTTTGCGCGTTGTTTTCAGCTTTTCCTTTCGCCACTTAGGTTTTGGTGACGACATGTTTCGTGTTTATCGCGTTTTAGTTGAACTATGCTAATTTTAATTCCTTTGAACTATGCTAATTTTAGTTCATTGTTTTGGGTTTCGCGTCATGACGGCTCGGTCCAACGGCAAGGCCGAGGTCGCTCGGTTCAGAAAAGTGATCGGTCTAGACAGAATGGACAACCGCAAGGTCTCTCCAGTCTGGTCCGGTAGGGGAAACGCGATATCACTGCCCGATACTTTACTGCTAACTATATCGGTAAGAGGAGAAAATGTATTTTTCTGCTAATTTCTTTCCTATTTTGCATTTGCAAAATCAGTTTTATGAATAAATGTATATATTTAAGACACTCGAGGAGCATATCAACTGGTGGTGGAGATGCAAACGTTACACTAGCGGAACAACGCTTACGTTCAAATACAATGTCTCGCGTGACTCTCTGCATGTATGTAGCTTTTCAGCAAATAGCGAATATTTTTTTACAATCTCACAATTTGCATAATGAGGCTTTCGAAAAAATCGTTTTGTGTGGAGCGCCTTAAAATTGATCTCAAAATTGTAATAGAGTATGCAAAATAATCATTTTTTAAATCAGTGTTTTCAGCTGAGTCTCACTCAGACGAATACATGTGACTGCAACAAGTGGTACGCCGAATTCGAAGTGGTTATGAACTTTATCGATCAATTCGGCGTCTCCAGGAAGTGTGTTTCTCTCTCTCTATCTCGATAGAATATCTGTAATTTAGCACACACGGCGTTCTAGACGATATGCCAAGTGCTGAGACCCTCACTAATGTACATGTGTCACACTCTCGTTCTTTTCGCAGTTCACTTTCAGGGGTAAAATTTCCGTTACATGTGCCAATCATTCATTTATTTGCCTATTCATGCACTTACAGAATTGTGACAGAAAACGTGAAGATGTCATCAACCGCATTCAACAATGTGCGACTCTCAACCCAACGCATTCAAGACGTTTGTTTTGTTTTCTTATACAATTCAAAGTTTCTTCAATTATTCAATTTAATGCATACGGAAATCGTGGCTGGTAAAGACTCTAGAATCGCCGGTTGCCGGACATGTGGTCGGTGGTTGGTTGGACTAGCAGCCAAAAGTGGTTATCATTTGTACTAGTCAAGGGTGGTCGGAATAGTGGCATTTGGTGGTGGAACGTAATTGCCCGCCGACTAATGGGCAGCCAATAGTCGGCGTATTACAAATTCACAAACACTCGTCCGAAATAATAAATCAGACAGTAAGCACACCACAGGTAGTTCTCGAAGTGGAACGTAGTATTTTAAATTTGTAATATAGCACCAGCGATTCTAAAGCATAACTATTTTTCATTTACAGTTATGAGTAATCTGCTCAGCCTGGGATATTTAGCATAAACATATTTTTGGTTGGAAATCACTTCACATAATTTGAATAAAGGAAATCGTCGATTTTTTTCAGATCGACACCGTTATTGATGGCAATACTGTGATCCAGTTACAGCTCAAGGTTAGCTCTTTCCATCGAGATTTGATTTGGATACAGGGCACAAATTTATCACAATTTCAAAAAAGTGACATACATTGTTTTCTCCCTGAAATTCTGACTTTGCGAAAATGTGATTTCTTTACAGATCACTCTTAAAACTACTAGCGGCATTCACAGATGGCGTCCCAGAAATGACATTTTTTTCTCCAGTGGCACAGCTGAAAACGACATTTACGTAAGTATCTTTATACTTGTTATTGTATACAGGAATATTAAAAAAAAAGAGAAAAAATATATATCGCGCAGACTTGAAGTAGGGGCAATTATATTTCGCATTTCTTAAACTCCCAACTGCTTCCACACAGAAAAGAATTTGAAGAAGGATCAATAGGTTTTAGAGAAAAAATATATGAAGATGAATTACAATTTGCAAAATATTCATGCGATTATTGGGAAATGTAGGGCAAAAATAAATCAGCAAAAAGAGAAAAAAATCTTTTTCAAAAAAATTATGTCCTATACTGTAATTGCAGATAACATTTGGAGACGAACAAAATGGACTGCCTGTATCTAAGGTAATCACCACTACTTATTTTCAAATGTCTTGCTTTTGCTTGAATTCATTAAAGTATACAGAGTGTCTCAAAAGTATGATGACAAAGTTCGAATGTACATAACTGTCTCTTATTATAAGCGGTTGTTATCCAATTTATGTCACATACAGTCGCGCCGGAAAGTATTCGTACACTTTGTTTTTCTTGTGTAACTTTCGCAGTAGTTGAGCAATTAACTTGAAAAATTTATTGGAGCTAGCCAATCCATTTCCTAATCGGAAGCTTATATTGCGGTGTTTGGAGCCAGTCGTCTGGATTGCATAGTGCTGACGCAACTAAACATCACTTTTTTGAAAAAGTAACTCTCGGAGGAAAAAAATCTCCTACGTGCCAGTTTAACAGAAGTTGTAGATCTACCCATTGACTACCCAGAAAAAAAATTTCAAGATGCTGCGATGTTTCTCCTTTGCAGCAAAAATGAGGCTGCAAACTCATAACTCGGCTCCCAGACAAGCTAGGGACCCGTTCTTGGGCTCAAAATGATCCGTATGGTGAGCCCAGACATCTCTGAAAGTTTGATACAGATTGGTCAATATTTGCCTTTAGGGCACTAAAAAGTCGCTTTTTTGCATACCCCAACTTTGAGGGTGCTCAACTCAAAGGGTGAATTTTCTAAAAATATGGTTCCTGTGTAGGAACGACCCAAAACCATCCAAGAATCGATGCCCAACTTTTTGTAGCATCAGAGTTTTTTTCCTTTATGGCGCGATCGCATCCCTGGCGCGCGCTGGTGTTCGGAAACGAGGCGGGGCGAGATTATGCAAAGGGAGCGACGATACATTTCGAAACCAGCGCGCGCCAGGGATGCGATCGCGCCATAAAGGAAAAAAACTCTGATGCTACAAAAAGTTGGGCATCGATTCTTGGATGGTTTTGGGTCGTTCGTACACAGGAACCATATTTTTAGAAAATTCAGCCTTCGAGTTGAGCACCCTCAAAGTTGGGGTATGCAAAAAAGCGACTTTTTAGTGCCCTAAAGGCAAATATTGACCAATCTGTATCAAACTTTCAGAGATGTCTGGGCTCACCATACGGATCATTTTGAGCCCAAGAACGGGTCCCTAGCTTGTCTGGGAGTCGAGTTATGAGTTTGCAGCCTCATTTTTGCAGCAAGGTTGCTGCAAAGGAGAAACATCGCAGCATCTTGAAATTTTTTTTTCTGGGTAGTCAATGGGTAGATCTACAACTTCTGTTAAACTGGCACGTAGGAGATTTTTTTCCTCCGAGAGTTACTTTTTCAAAAAAGTGATGTTTAGTTGCGTCAGCACTATGCAATCCAGATGACTGGCTCCAAACACCGCAATATGAGCGTCCGATTAGGAAATGGATTGGCTAGCTCCAATAAATTTTTCAAGTTAATTGCTCAACTACTGCGAAAGTTACACAAGAAAAACAAAGTGTACGAATACTTTCCGGCGCGACTGTATTAGTAAAGTCCTTGTTATTATATTCTGACGACTTGAGGTTTCAATCATTACTTTCGATAGAGATCCATAACTTTGAAATTTATTCTTGGTTAGTGAGTGTGGGGTTAGTTTTCTCCTTTTTTTGAGATGCAACTTCGGATAATTTAAAAGTATGCTGCTCTTAAAGGGACCTGGCACTGCAAATGAAGTGAATTTCAAATTAAAGAGAAATTTCTTCCGATTCAAACGCAAAAAATCGCATATTTTTACGATTTTTTTGAAATTAGTTATGAATTTTCAAAGATCTCGTTTGCGGCTAGGATGCCCCATCACTACTGTGTTTAGCCGCTAAACACAGTAGTGCTGGGGCATTTCAGCCAAAAATGGGATCTTTGAAAATTCATAACTAATTTCAAAAAAATCGTAAAAAAATGCGATTTTTTGCGTTCGAATCGAATGAAAATTCTCTTTAACCTGAAATTCACTTCATTTGCAGTGCCAGGTCCCTTTAAGGCGAGAGTAATACAGTTTTTGATTTTTTTTACTAGAGGAGGTAACATCATACTTTATATTAGTGCGTAGACGATTCCCTCCTAGAACGGCAAAATATTTTTGAAATATTTTTTTAACCGAAATTCAAAAAAACGGCCCGCTTGTACGCTAGATATGAATAAAGATGTACTACTTAAGAGCGATACAAGATATTTACGAATGCAATCATGGAATGCATACTCCGTATTCATATGTATTTGCACATGACATGGCTATGCTCCAACTCGCACGAAGATTCCAGGGCAAGCCTTTTTATGTGCCAGAATCGACATCCCGGATACAAAATGGCAAAACAACTTTTGTGTTTATCACACTTGTTTCAACCTGTTCGTTCTTATGTTAATGATATCAGAACACGGCCTTGTTAGCTTCATTTAAATATCGATACTACACACCGTGTCAAGCGGGGGAAGAAAGCTCATTTGCGTGGCACGACAGTCTGGGAGATTAGAGGGCGGCGAGAGCGGCGAGAGTAAATCGATGCTAATTGAGCGGTCGGTTTTCTGAGATTCCTTTGGAAGCGTGTAACTCGAAAATGAGAGAAGATAGAGATAAGGTGAAAACAGTTTTGGGAATGAGACAACATTCCTCATACCATATCCAAAAATCAGAAACAACGGAATTGAAAGAGCCAAGATATAAAGTATTTTAGAATTTCTGATCTTGTGTGTGTACGTTAGCTTTCTTGTTGTATCTTGGATATCAGAGAGAAATCGAAAAATCGGCCTCGAGCAAGTTGTGGGGAAGTGCTTTGTCTATCTATCTGCACAATTCCCATGTCCTTATCTTCAATCTCAACTGAGTTGAAAACGTTCGCGTGAGGAAAACAGCCGTTTTTAGCTGTTTTCGCAGGGTTTTTCACATTTCTGAATTTTTAATAAAATACGGAAAAAGAAATCGAAAAATCGGCCTCGAGCAAGTTGTGGGGAAGTGCTTTGTCTATCTATCTGCACAATTCCCATGTCCTTATCTTCAATCTCAACTGAGTTGAAAACGTTCGCGTGAGGAAAACAGCCGTTTTTTAGCTGTTTTCGCAGGGTTTTTCACATTTCTGAATTTTTAATAAAATACGGAAAAAGAAATCGACAAATGTAGCTCCTAGCAATTGTTGGCAAAGGGTTTCGCCAACTTTCTATGAAAATCCCACTCCCATATCTCAAATCTCCAATGAGTTGATAGACCCAGAGTGCGTGAAATGACAGTTTTTGCCTGTTTTCACGCCTTGTTTGTTGCTTCTGCGTGCTAAAAAAATATTTTTGAATATGGTGACGGGGTTAATGATTTTTGTTTTGGCCGAAATCCAAAAAGGAAAATATTGTAGAGAATGCTTGAATATTTTTCGAATAATTTCAAGGACGATAGATCCTTCGCATCCTTTTTATCTGAAGCCTTGCTGCAACTTGGTGGTCACCAAATAGTTTCTCGACTTCTAGATAAGCTAGATACTCGCTCTGATGACGAAAGTGATGCTCACGAAGATTGCTGATTTCAGTGATGACGATCTTTTATAAACGATCGGTTATTACGCATTTTCGCCTCATCGCCCAGACCATAGTGCCAATCAATTTCCCGACAATGACACTTCGAGTGATGACAGTTTACAATCGATATAGATAGTACGAAATGACACTGGTCAATGGCGGATCAGTAGGTACTTGTTGTCAAAATCAAAGCCCGACAAATACAAGTATTTTTTTCTAGATTTTATGAAGAGCACCAGTCGTCTCTACCATTGATTATCACTCTAATCCAACTGTCATCACTCAAAATACCAAGGTCTGAAAATTGTTCACAGAGCTAATAATCGCCTCTCAAATAGTATGATTGGAATGTTACAGCGTCACTACTCAATAACTAAAATCCGGAGCGTAATACCCATAAACGACCTCGTACTTTTTGTACTAAATCCAGGCAATATTTTGGTAGATTTTCGATTACTCATCTGGTTCAGTAATCACAAAAAAGGAATGGCGTTACAGTCTGGGCGATTTATCTTTCCGAAAACCGATGGTCATCGGAAACATCAGCAATCTTCGTAAGCATTGCTTTGGTCCTTAGAACGAGGCTCTAGCTTGTCTAGATTCCGAGAAACGAGTTTGCGACCGCGAAGTTTCAGTAAGGCTTCAGCTAAGATAACTCGCAACAACTTTGTTTTTTTTCATGGGTTATAACCCTTAAACTAGTCTCTACCCTAAGCCTGACGAGCTGAAATAAAACATGATAAGAAAGCAAACATGATAAGAAAAAGATACAATGACGGTATTCTGAATAATCGTGGTGTGATTGCGTCATCGCTACTTAATAAATCATCAATTTCATTCAACCTTTTCGTCGATGAAGTTTCTACATCACATCAAAATTTCATCTCAATACCTATTCTGGTTCAGAAGATATATTCGGTTGAAAAGGATTGCGTTTGAAAGTTGATCATTTTCACAACGTTCATTTGTGTTTCAAGGAATATCTCTCTGTTCTCTGATCACCCCTTCCGCCCCATCCAGATATGGTAATCGGATTAGGGCAGAGACGAAGAGGAAAGCCCGTGCCATTCAAATGAGCTTTCTTCCCCCGCTTGACACGGTGTGTACTACAAAGCGCTAGATCGCTTCTGAAAGAAAATCAAAAAAGGCATTTTTCAGTGATAAGTGTGATAGTGGTTAGCGCGAATGGATGTGAAACTTTTCATTTCGAGAAGTGATCTAGATCTTGCCCAACAAGTAATAGGGTGATGCTTTTTCTTGAATATTATGGGTTGATCTTGGACTTTGAACATTCGAGTAGGCCACAATAAATTCGGAATCACAAAAAATAGTCGCGGTCCGGTCGCTGTTTTCAGAGAATTGGGTTTTCGGTCTTAACTCTAATTGAATTGTATGGAATGCCTACAAACTTTGGTTGTCGAATACTGGAACACTGTATGTTGTTTTCCCAAAATGAGAACTCCTATCGATAGGTGTCTGCTAAATTATGAGGGTTGAAATTTGTCACCATACTTTTGAGACACCCTGTATATGCACTTTCGTAGTTGAGCTCGCTGATAGGGATTGTATCTCGGACCTTTGCTCTCGTTTTATATACACTATCTTATTGTTTTAAAATTAATTTATATAAATATTTATCATTATTTGATCAGCACCTGCTATCACTATACTCTCGACATTTCCGCAATCTAATCTACTACGGAAAATTCTCCAGACAGTATCCCATTTGTGGTGATTCAAAAACCGCCTTTCAAGATTGGATCTACACATGTCACGGGCAAGTTTTTTTTCCAAATGAGAGCTTTCGCATTTCATTATGCTAGTGTAACTGGTGCACGGTGATAGATCGTATACATGGGGACGGATGGGAGTTAAGTTTCAGAAGTTTCATATGTATTATTATTACGATATCCCAACTACTCTGTGCTCGCAGATCAAATGAAAGAATACACATTGCAGAACCATTTGGATTAAATTCTTATCCTTCGAAAGGCTGGACGCCATGCTGAAATTTGCCAAGAGCATTGAATGCGACCAAGTGATCTTCGACAAAATCGAGCAACATTTATGCGAATGCTGCCAATTTGTATGTTTTTGTTAGCATCATTTGACAATTCATAATTTGAAAATGGTTTTGTTTCACTGGCTTTTGTGCCGCTTTTTTTACCTTTTATCTTCATTGATCTTCTTCACTGATGCATCGCTACGGGAAATTATTTTTGACGCCTAATCACACATTATTTTTGCGCAGTACTCTGACTACGCCCGGAACACAATCATCAGCAATCGATACGATTTCAAGATGCTGCGGCACAAGGCAAGTTGTTTTCCCCCACCGAGTAGTAACAGTGCAATATATTACAATTTGCCCTACATGCAATAACGCTCACTAGTGTTCGTCGATAAATTGCGATAGTTATGGTTCAGAAGATAAATTAGTGCAGGTATTTTGAGGGAATATTTAGGAGTGATAATGCTTATTCCTTACTTATTCGTTATAATTTTAGAAATTTTATTCCGAGTACGCAAGTACGTAGGTGACCCTATACTAAAATTTGTCTGACCCATCTTCTTCAGGTTCAAAGATTCCTCAATCGAGACGATGAAGCGCTAAAATGGGTGGAGAAGAGTTTGCTGAAAAAGGTATTAAACATTATCGGGCAAAAAAGGAAACTATTAAACTTGCATGTACCGAAGGAAGGAAAAATAATCACCGTCCTGCAGGAATATTCAACAGAGGATAAGCTGATGATCAAGTTAGCGCACGAAATACGATGGTTAATTATGTTTGAATCGATGGAGGACGGTTATATGATTCAAGATTCCGAATTCGTAGTGAAATATGGGCAAAGGGTTGCTGCGGAGATATCGAAGGCATTGTTGTCTCATGCTGTGAGCATTCACTTTTGTTGCTTTTCTTTTGTGTTGGTGTTTCTGTTATTTTGATTCGCATACTTCGTCGATGGCAACCGTTTGTTTTATTTATTTATTTATCGTACACCACAAGGGTGCGACAACATGTACAAAATCTTCGCATGTTTGGCAGATCTTCGCATGCTATGCTTCTAGTAGCCGTACCGAGCAGTCGGAGTTACTGCTATTACTACACGAACATATGTCTCCGGCGATAACTGAAGAGAGTGTTGAGCAGCAGAAATCTAATTTGAATGGTTCAAGACGTGGGAGATGTACAATTTTGTAACTGTTCTACCGTAATCAATGTATAAAGATAAAACATGTTCAGAATCCAGAATTGAGCTTCGGGATCGGTCTTCTTTCCATATCACGGACCCAGGATTTTGGCTGGAGAAAGAAGGAAACGATTTTACGAGCTTGACATTGCAAATGTTACGTTCGAAGGAAGAGAAACAGTTCCTGATTTCTTGAATTTGCGTCAACTAAACTCAAATCATCAATCTCAGAAAGAGATTCATCGAGTCTAGAAACCGAGGGACCAACCATCATATTTAGTCATACCCATCACTATGGTGGCGAAAACGAATCATCGAGTCAGCCCTTTACGACCCCTCTCTATCGAGCACTCGAAAAGACGCTATCAGGGTTCGAGTGAGTTCCTTTTTTCGAGTCGGAAACGAGTCAAGCTGCTTATCTCAGCCGTGAGTTGACCAAATGAGATGACAGTAAAATATTTGAAATCAGCGTTTTAAACTCTATCCAAAACTTGCACATTTAGAACATTTAATTCAAAAAATATAATTTTTTTAATTAACCGTTTTCAGTGATTTATCGTATCGTACATCAATATCGTACGGCAGAATACTAAATATAGGTATTGTAGATTACTTAGTAGCCATTATAACGTTCTCTAGCAAGGAACAAAGTGGCTGGAATGCAGCTCGAAAAACGAAAACTTTTGAATTTCCCTAAATGAGATATGTTTATACAGAGCTCGGTGAGCTGAATCCGAATATGTTTCTGCTATTTCATTTCGTCCACTGAGAGCTGAGAAAACCCTTGACTCGATTTCGACTCGAAAAACGACTCACTCGAAAGAACGCGATGACTCGAGAGAGGGGTCATAAAAGGCTGACTCGAAGAGTCGTTTTCGCCGCCCTACCCATCACACGGTGACCTGTCCGGCTTGAATGGGGATTCCGATCTTGTTGAGTAGTCGATGGCATAGATGAGAGAAATTGAGGGAAAATCCCCCTCTCCATCAGAGAGAAATGGAGAGGGACCGCTCGCTACGACTGACAGACTAGAGTGCGAAATGTGAGACCACGCTCTCCTCATTTCACGCACTCTCTCGACCGGTCGGTAGGTGAGACAGTGTGCGAAATGAAGAGGCCGTGGTCTCACATTTCGCACTCTATGACAGACTCGGGAATGAATACACGCCACGATAAAGATCGACGAGTTTTTAGCTTGAATAGCATTTAAAACGCGTTCTCCGTATGAGCGCAGTGAAGGGTCGAGTAAAGTTGCACAGCTCGGCCAAAATGATCGCCCGGGGCTCAAACTTTGGTAACATGACCCCTAGGGGTAATGTATACTACAACCACAATATTGACCCGAAATCTCAAGTTTTGACCCACCAAATCGATTTTTTTTTCAAACTTTTGATTTTGATGTCGTGTTATATATCAGTCGAAAGAGCATGAAAAGTTATGCCAGAAGCTATGTTTTTGGTGGATTTGAGTACAGGAGAAGACAGAAATAAAGCAAAATCGAAATTTTTTGGCTGTTTTAGCGAAACATTGATCTGGCTACCCTACTCATAATGCCCGCCAGGAAACCATTCTTCTGCATAACATATTAGGGGCATAATATATGCAATCGAATTTCTGGTTTGAAATTGGCACATTTTCGGTGCCATTGTAGTGAGATCACTGCTCGTTTGACACATACTCATTTTACATAATTTGGTAGAAATGTAAATATTTTATGAACCATACCTGCTAGCCTAATTTTCTTTCGGAAACATCTTCTGCATGTGCGGCGAGCTCTAAAACTCCAAATATACATTTCTTCAATCTATCAAACAATTTCAAATGTTTTCATCTAAAATCTACGACTCTAAAATAAGGCGTTGAAAATCTCGTTCCTACGAGAACCCACTCCTTCGAGAATAGCCTCAAAATATGCGTATGATATTTTAAGCAAGTTTACTGTTTATAACATTTTGATCGGTCCACAATTTCAAGTCGCAAAAAATAAAAATCTCTGAAATGGTTAATTATTTCTGAAACTAACTCACGCCAGTACCCAATTTGTGGTACTTCAAAAACCGCCTTTCAAGATTGGATCTACACATGTCACGGGCAAGTTTTTTTTTGCGAATCAGAGCTACCGAATTTCGTTATGCTAGTGTAACTGATGCACGGTGATAGATCGAGTACATGGTCAGGGACCCGGAATAACGAGAAAAATGCCTAATAGTAGATCGATCAAGTTGACGCATGGGATTAAAGTTTCAGAAGTTCCATATGTATTATTATTACGATATCCCAACTACTCTGTGCTCGCAGATCAAATGAAAGAATACACATTGCAGAACCATTTGGATTAAATTCTTATCCTTCGAAAGGCTGGACGCCATGCTGAAATTTGCCAAGAGCATTGAATGCGACCAAGTGATCTTCGACAAAATCGAGCAACATTTATGCGAATGCTGCCAATTTGTATGTTTTTGTTAGCATCATTTGACAATTCATAATTTGAAAATGGTTTTGTTTCACTGGCTTTTGTGCCGCTTTTTTTACCTTTTATCTTCATTGATCTTCTTCACTGATGCATCGCTACGGGAAATTATTTTTGACGCCTAATCACACATTATTTTTGCGCAGTACTCTGACTACGCCCGGAACACAATCATCAGCAATCGATACGATTTCAAGATGCTGCGGCACAAGGCAAGTTGTTTTCCCCCACCGAGTAGTAACAGTGCAATATATTACAATTTGCCCTACATGCAATAACGCTCACTAGTGTTCGTCGATAAATTGCGATAGTTATGGTTCAGAAGATAAATTAGTGCAGGTATTTTGAGGGAATATTTAGGAGTGATAATGCTTATTCCTTACTTATTCGTTATAATTTTAGAAATTTTATTCCGAGTACGCAAGTACGTAGGTGACCCTATACTAAAATTTGTCTGACCCATCTTCTTCAGGTTCAAAGATTCCTCAATCGAGACGATGAAGCGCTAAAATGGGTGGAGAAGAGTTTGCTGAAAAAGGTATTAAACATTATCGGGCAAAAAAGGAAACTATTAAACTTGCATGTACCGAAGGAAGGAAAAATAATCACCGTCCTGCAGGAATATTCAACAGAGGATAAGCTGATGATCAAGTTAGCGCACGAAATACGATGGTTAATTATGTTTGAATCGATGGAGGACGGTTATATGATTCAAGATTCCGAATTCGTAGTGAAATATGGGCAAAGGGTTGCTGCGGAGATATCGAAGGCATTGTTGTCTCATGCTGTGAGCATTCACTTTTGTTGCTTTTCTTTTGTGTTGGTGTTTCTGTTATTTTGATTCGCATACTTCGTCGATGGCAACCGTTTGTTTTATTTATTTATTTATCGTACACCACAAGGGTGCGACAACATGTACAAAATCTTCGCATGTTTGGCAGATCTTCGCATGCTATGCTTCTAGTAGCCGTACCGAGCAGTCGGAGTTACTGCTATTACTACACGAACATATGTCTCCGGCGATAACTGAAGAGAGTGTTGAGCAGCAGAAATCTAATTTGAATGGTTCAAGACGTGGGAGATGTACAATTTTGTAACTGTTCTACCGTAATCAATGTATAAAGATAAAACATGTTCAGAATCCAGAATTGAGCTTCGGGATCGGTCTTCTTTCCATATCACGGACCCAGGATTTTGGCTGGAGAAAGAAGGAAACGATTTTACGAGCTTGACATTGCAAATGTTACGTTCGAAGGAAGAGAAACAGTTCCTGATTTCTTGAATTTGCGTCAACTAAACTCAAATCATCAATCTCAGAAAGAGATTCATCGAGTCTAGAAACCGAGGGACCAACCATCATATTTAGTCATACCCATCACTATGGTGGCGAAAACGAATCATCGAGTCAGCCCTTTACGACCCCTCTCTATCGAGCACTCGAAAAGACGCTATCAGGGTTCGAGTGAGTTCCTTTTTTCGAGTCGGAAACGAGTCAAGCTGCTTATCTCAGCCGTGAGTTGACCAAATGAGATGACAGTAAAATATTTGAAATCAGCGTTTTAAACTCTATCCAAAACTTGCACATTTAGAACATTTAATTCAAAAAATATAATTTTTTTAATTAACCGTTTTCAGTGATTTATCGTATCGTACATCAATATCGTACGGCAGAATACTAAATATAGGTATTGTAGATTACTTAGTAGCCATTATAACGTTCTCTAGCAAGGAACAAAGTGGCTGGAATGCAGCTCGAAAAACGAAAACTTTTGAATTTCCCTAAATGAGATATGTTTATACAGAGCTCGGTGAGCTGAATCCGAATATGTTTCTGCTATTTCATTTCGTCCACTGAGAGCTGAGAAAACCCTTGACTCGATTTCGACTCGAAAAACGACTCACTCGAAAGAACGCGATGACTCGAGAGAGGGGTCATAAAAGGCTGACTCGAAGAGTCGTTTTCGCCGCCCTACCCATCACACGGTGACCTGTCCGGCTTGAATGGGGATTCCGATCTTGTTGAGTAGTCGATGGCATAGATGAGAGAAATTGAGGGAAAATCCCCCTCTCCATCAGAGAGAAATGGAGAGGGACCGCTCGCTACGACTGACAGACTAGAGTGCGAAATGTGAGACCACGCTCTCCTCATTTCACGCACTCTCTCGACCGGTCGGTAGGTGAGACAGTGTGCGAAATGAAGAGGCCGTGGTCTCACATTTCGCACTCTATGACAGACTCGGGAATGAATACACGCCACGATAAAGATCGACGAGTTTTTAGCTTGAATAGCATTTAAAACGCGTTCTCCGTATGAGCGCAGTGAAGGGTCGAGTAAAGTTGCACAGCTCGGCCAAAATGATCGCCCGGGGCTCAAACTTTGGTAACATGACCCCTAGGGGTAATGTATACTACAACCACAATATTGACCCGAAATCTCAAGTTTTGACCCACCAAATCGATTTTTTTTTCAAACTTTTGATTTTGATGTCGTGTTATATATCAGTCGAAAGAGCATGAAAAGTTATGCCAGAAGCTATGTTTTTGGTGGATTTGAGTACAGGAGAAGACAGAAATAAAGCAAAATCGAAATTTTTTGGCTGTTTTAGCGAAACATTGATCTGGCTACCCTACTCATAATGCCCGCCAGGAAACCATTCTTCTGCATAACATATTAGGGGCATAATATATGCAATCGAATTTCTGGTTTGAAATTGGCACATTTTCGGTGCCATTGTAGTGAGATCACTGCTCGTTTGACACATACTCATTTTACATAATTTGGTAGAAATGTAAATATTTTATGAACCATACCTGCTAGCCTAATTTTCTTTCGGAAACATCTTCTGCATGTGCGGCGAGCTCTAAAACTCCAAATATACATTTCTTCAATCTATCAAACAATTTCAAATGTTTTCATCTAAAATCTACGACTCTAAAATAAGGCGTTGAAAATCTCGTTCCTACGAGAACCCACTCCTTCGAGAATAGCCTCAAAATATGCGTATGATATTTTAAGCAAGTTTACTGTTTATAACATTTTGATCGGTCCACAATTTCAAGTCGCAAAAAATAAAAATCTCTTAAATGGTTAATTATTTCTGAAACTAACTCACGCCAGTACCCAATTTGTGGTAATTCAAAAACCGCCTTTCAAGATTGGATCTACACATGTCACGGGCAAGTTTTTTTTTGCGAATCAGAGCTACCGAATTTCGTTATGCTAGTGTAACTGATGCACGGTGATAGATCGAGTACATGGTCAGGGACCCGGAATAACGAGAAAAATGCCTAATAGTAGATCGATCAAGTTGACGCATGGGATTAAAGTTTCAGAAGTTCCATATGTATTCGTATTACGATATCCCACCTACCCTGAGCTGACAGATAAAATGAAAGAATACACATTGCAGAACCATTTGGGTAAAATTCTTATCCCTCGAAAGGCTGGACGCCATGCTGAAATTTGCCAAGAGCATAGAAAGCGACCAAGTGATCTTCGACAAAATCGAGCAACATTTATGCGAGTGCTGCCAATTTGTATGTTTTTTGTTAACATCATTTGACAATTCATAATTTGGAAATGGTTTTGTTTCACTGGCTTTTGTGCCGCTTTTTTACCTTTTATCTTCATTGATCTTCTTCACTGATGCATCGCTACGGGAAATGTGTTTTTGACGCTTCATCACTAATTCTTTTTGCACAGTACTCTGACTATTCCCGAAACGCAATCATCAGCAATCGATTCGATTTCAAGATGCTGCGGCACAAGACAAGTTGTTTTCCCCCACCGAGTAGTAACAGTGCAATATATTACAATTTGTCCTACATGCAATAACGCTCACTAGTGTTCGTCGATAAATTGCGATAGTTATGGTTCAGAAGATAAATTAGTGCAGGTATTTTGAGGGAATATTTAGGAGTGATAATGCTTATTCCTTACTTATTCGTTATAATTTTAGAAATTTTATTCCGAGTACGCAAGTACGTAGGTGACCCTATACTAAAATTTGTCTGACCCATCTTCTTCAGGTTCAAAGATTCCTCAATAGAGATGATGAAGCGCTAAAATGGGTGGAGAAGAGTGAGCTGAAAAAGGTATTAAAATTATCGAGCAAAAAAAGGAGACTAAAGATGTTTCATCACCGTTTCAGTCCATCATAACTACGCATTATACTTACTTACACAAAGCGCGAACTATCTTGGATATCGGCATCTAGATACAGTGCATGCAATTGAAAGAGTAGATGGTGAAGTCTCGTGTATGTAAGCACCTTAAAACGCGTTCTCTGTAAGAGTGCAGTGAAAGCTGAGATAAGCGGCACAACTCCTTCAAAGTGAACGGTTCGGGCTCAAACTTTTTTCACAAACAGTTCTAGGTGAAAATTGAATTTTAAAAGTGAGAAATACAGAAAATGTCAACTTTTGAAAAATCGATAATTTTTTTACGAAAAAAATTTTTTTTTATTTTGCTATCGTGTTATATATCATTCAAAAGAGCATCAAAAGTTATGCTTATATTCACAATTTCATGAGAATTGAACCACCTGGAGGGAAAATCGATGATCATATTCCCGGAAATTTAACGCTTCTGTGAAAAGTATTTTTGAATAAAATTGTTCCCATGATTTCTACCTCGTGGATCCGATATATAATATGTATTTTTCATCGTAGAATCGCATGGTCACTATTTGGTTGAAAATCTAGGGAGTAAAAGTACTCGTACATTCACTAGACCGTCACCACCCAGAAATGAGATTCAATTTTGAAGTGCGTAGAAAATATTTTTTCAAGGTTCAAAACTGAATCATAGATACCCCATTTGAGAGAGCATCAAAAATTATATATAGATTTATGATATAAGGAGGATTGAACAGCTAGGAGCGCCAATCGATAATACCATCCCCAGAAATTGAAAATTTTAGTCACTATTCGCTTATATTTTCATTCAAAGTGATCTACCAAGCCTTTTTTAACAAGCATTCTTATGTGTAAAGTGAATTTTAATCGTAAGAAAGTTATGAAAAGTTGAATTTTGAAAAATCGATAAAAATATTTTTCGAGAAAAAAATAATTTTTTCACTTTTTGTAAAATTTCCTGTCGTGTCATATCTCATTCGAAAGAGCGTCAACATTTATGTATATAACCACTTTCAGCACGATTTCGTTTCTTACATTAGAGAAATGGTGACTGCATCCTCAGAAGTTGATCGTTTTTCGCGGTCACATATTTTCGCTCCTTGCGTCTCAATCGTCATGAAAATGCATATTTATACATAACTTTTGATGCTCTTTCGAATGAGATATGACACGACAGGAAATTTTGCAAAAAGTGAAAAATTATTTTTTTCTCAAAAATTAATTTTATCGATTTTTCAAAATTCAACTTTTCATAACTTTCTTACGATTAAAATTCACTTTACACATAAGAATGCTTTTTTTTTAATTTTTAAGGCTTGGTAGATCACTTTGAATGAAAATATAAGCGAATAGTGAGCATGACTAAAATTTTCAATTTCTGGGGATGGTATTATCGATTGGCGGTCCTAGCTGTTCAATCCTCCTGATATCGTAAATTTATGTATAATTTTTGATGCTCTTTCAAATGGGGTATCTATGATTCAGTTTTGAACCCTGAAAAAATATTTTCTACGCACTTCAAAATTGAATCTCATTTCTGGGTGGTGACGGTCTAGTGAATGTACGAGTACTTTTACTCCCTATATTTTCAACCAAATAGTGACCATGCGATTCTACGATGAAAAATACATATTATATATCGGATCCACGAGGTAGAAATCATGGGAACAATTTTATTCAAAAATACTTTTCACAGAAGCGTTAAATTTCCGGGAATATGATCATCGATTTTCCCTCCAGGTGGTTCAATTCTCATGAAATTGTGAATATAAGCATAACTTTTGATGCTCTTTTGAATGATATATAATACGATAGCAAAATAAAAAAAATAAAAAATAAATTTTTTTTTCGTAAAAAAATTATCGATTTTTCAAAAGTTGACATTTTCTGTATTTCTCACTTTTAAAATTCAATTTTCACCTAGAACTGTTTGTGAAAAAAGTTTGAGCCCGAACCGTTCACTTTGAAGGAGTTGTGCCGCCCAGTCCTGCGATCTTACAGAGAACGCGTTTTAAGTCTCTAGATGTCGACATCTAAGAGAATCTGTAGAGTAGGTTACAGTAGATCCATCCTTAGCAGCGAAGCCGCATGTATCTCTGTTCGTCCTATTTTTTTCTTTCTATATCGCGCGTTGTCAAGTTTTCTGTTACAGGAATTCTCTCCTGCGGACCATTTGATGCTCAAGAATGCGTATGAGCTGCTGCGGTGGCTTTTCATGTTCGAATTTCTACAGGGTGCGTGAAAATTACTCGCACTCGATTGTATCAGATTGCAAATCGCTGCTAATCGATATTTCGCAATACCTGTAGCCCAGTTACGAAGACTAACCATCCCTCTAAAACCGTTCGAGGTTTCAATCCGATTGGTCTAGTTAGTCAAGTATGGTGAACGCAAACCCGATGATATATGTGATCTTGGTAGTTTATCGAGGGGGAAACCAACCCTCCGATATTTTCGTTCGTCTCAATGCCCCCGAGAGAACCCTCTACCACGCCAGCCGAGGCTTCCAGGAACTCGGCACGGAAGACAACAGTACGAGGAGGGGAAAACCGGTGACCGCCACTTCACCCCAGAATCGTGAGATGAGGTGACAGAAGGTCTACCATAACCCCAAGAGAAGCATGCTCGAGATGATTTCAAGCTCGGTATTTCCAACGCCTCCATTCGCAAGGTCGTCAAATCTGGCCTGGTGCAGCAACAATATAAGTACCATAAACTGCTTGACTTGGCCGATTGTCCGATCAATCTCCGCGGAATGGGATGCCTTCTTCTTCTGGACCGATGTAGCATTTACGCACATTAGGTCACTTTCTTTACTGATGAAAAGATCTTTACCGTCGAGGGTAAGATCGGTACTAAAAACGACAGAATCATTACCCACGATAACAAGGAATCTGTCAAGCTGGGTGGCACACCGGCCATACCTCGCATCCTGCCTATGTGATCGTATGAAAGGGGTTTCGCTCTACCGGTCGGATCCCTCTCGTCTTTGTCACCCTAGGCGTGAATTCGATCACGAACAACTAAACCAATCATACTCTGAGAACCGCACTAGTCCCCTGCCCCAAGTCTCATTTAAGTTGGTGATTTTGTACGATGCCGAAGGGCGGCGTACCCAGCAACACGGTTAAGGACACGACCAAGTGATTTGAGGAGATTTTTCCTGACTACATCGCTATCAATGAATCGCCACCGAACTTCCTCGACTTGAATCCCAGGAGTCCAGTTTCTGAAGAGTTGTAGAGAGCAAGCTCTCGTCTACTAAGCAAAATACTCTGGGCAGCCTGAAAACGGCCCTCCTGTGAGCGTGGGACACTCTCGAAAATCACTACCAACGTAAATTGCCGATCGCCTATGTGAAGCTTCCCCGTGTTTGTATCAAAGCAACAAGCGGGCACATCGAAATCCATGGGCATGTTTCTGTTGCTAATTAACTGAATAAATGATTATATAAAACTGGTTGCTCAAATGGCATTCAAAGGGGAGATATTGATAAAAGTTCGAGTGCGGGTAATTTTCACGCACCCTGTAATGGCTGCGGACATTCTCGAGGACCCCAAGTTCGTTGTGAAATACAAGCAAGAGCTTGTAGAGAAGTCTACGCTCATAATTTCGCACGCTGTAATGAGTCTTGCGGTGAGCAGTTTTCCTTGTATTCCTAAAGACTATTATTTCAGAACGTCTGTCTGTCTGTCTGTCTGTCTGTCTGTCCGTCCGTCACGTTTTTCGCATTTTCCTTATATTTCGCTTTAAAATCGCGCTATCTTCCCAGATCCTTTTGCATATGATTCCCGACCAGAATACCTTTCAAATTTTACAAAATTCAATTAACGAGATCCATAGCCAAGTGGGTTATGCGCTTGACTAGCAATCCGGCACCCCCAGGTTCGATCCCCGCCGCGGGCAAACCTTTTGCCGCATTTTTCGCAAGTGCCAGAAACCGTTCTAACAACTTTTTGAGTACCGTGAAACACGTTTTCACCCGAGTTTTAACATGAAAAATCGAAATTTTCGAACTTTCTCCAAACGCACCTGTGAGTGTCGGGGATCACAGGAAAAGTGTTTAGCTATGCCAGAAACGTGTCTGAACGTGTTCTAACACGTTTGAACGTGGAAAATCGAAATTTTCGAAAAGTTCCAAAATTATTCAGAGAGCGTAGGAGATTACAGGAAAAGCGTTTTGCGATGCCAGAAACGTGTCAGAACGTTTTAAAGTGTTCTAACACGTTTTAAAGTGGAAAATCGAAATTTTCGAAAAGTTGCAAAATCATTTAGAGAGTGTAGGGGATTACAGGAAAAGCGTTTTGTGATGTCGGGAACGTGTCCGAACACGTTCTGAACGCACTGTATCTTGCGTTTCCGTTGTGAAAGGCTCGTGAAGCTGAGAGCGATCGAAAAAAAAGTTGCAACGGAGCCACGAAGTGGCGTAGTGGCAACTTTTTTCGATCGCTCTCAGCCTCACGAGCTTTTTGCAACGGAATATGCCAGTACTCTTTGTAGCGATTAACACTCTCCAACATAATGTAACATGGAGCCGACTCCCGAGCTCCCCCTGGACCGAACTTGGAGCCAGCTACCGAGCTTCTCCTGGACCGAACTTGGAACCGGCTATCTTGCTCCCCCTGGTCCGAACTTGGAGCCGGCTGCCGAACTCCCCCTGGACCAAATTTTGAGCCTGATACCGAGCTTCCCCTGGACCGAGCCTGGAGTCGGCTGCAAAGCTCCCCCTGGACTTAACTGTGCCCTGCAACTGAACGCCCCCTGAACCATGCTTTGAAAACGTAGTGCGCACCCTTCCATAACGTAGTTTAACCTCAACACACCCTGCTAGTTGGATTCACAAATATTTTCTTTTTACAATTCAATTCAATTTTTACAAAAATTACCAAATAATTTTCACAGGTGCTCAATTGCTACCCTGCGATTCGATCCGATTTGCTGATGCTGCTTGTTGACGGCGAAGAGAAGAAAATGAAGAGTGGAAGTGGCGAACAAAAACAAAAAGGTACATATTTTAAGAGAGGTCTCACCAGAGATTGCAGGTGGCTCGGAACAATTTTCAAAAATTATTTTTGATTTCAATCAAACTTTTATGTGAGAGTACCTAGGAGACAAGAATTCAAATAATCCTGGTCCCAGGTCTCAGAGCCGGCTTTTAGGAATTTGCCGGTTCTGTCGCCGGAATCGTCATAACTTCCTTCATTTTTGAGCTAGAAAGTCGTTGAAGAGCTCAAAAAATGCAGAAAAATATAGCGCATAATATCTCTGTTGAGAGTTAAGTCCTGTATGGCAAAGCCATGGATTTAATTAGAAAAATGTGTTTTGAGATATCTTTAAAAAATCATAGAGCATCTAATATTTTCGAAAGACAATAGTTTTATTACGTATTATGAAAGAGCACGTCAAGTACTGCTAGATTACAATTTAAGAAAAAATAAAATTGGGATCACATAGTCCCGAAAAATGGCGTCGAATGTGAAAAATCGGAAAATTTCGAAAAATCAGTTATTTCAAAATCATGTGTAATCCATTTTTCTATGGTTATTTAACCTTCATGAGTTCGCTAAAAATGATAACAGCTCATATGGCATGTATATAAACCTGCCAAAATTGAAAAATTTCGGTCTCCTTTTGATAGGCCAGATATGGACGGAATTTTCAAATTTAACTGGTTTAAATGCATGCGATATGTGCTGTTATCATTTTTCGCAAACTTATGAAGGTTAAATAACCATAGAAAAATGGATTACACATGATTTTGAAATAACTGATTTTTCGAAATTTTCCGATTTTTCACATTCGACGCCATTTTTCGGGACTATGTGATCCCATTTTTATATTTTCTTAAATTTTTATCTAGCAGTACTTGACGTGCTCTTTCATAATACGTAATAAAACTATTGTCTTTCGAAAATATTAGATGCTCTATGATTTTTTAAAGATATCTCAAAACACATTTTTCTAATTAAATCCATGGCTTTGCCATATAGGACTTAACTCTCAACAGAGATATTATGCGCCATATTTTTCTGCATTTTTTGAGATCAGCACAAACTTGCCAATTTCGGGTGTCTCGAGGCTGCGTCTCTTGTTGTTCTTCCTTTCCAGATGGTGACTCCGAAGACTGGTCAGATAGTATTCGTTCCACAGCTTCCAGAATCGCATCTGACTCTTCTTTCGCAGTCGCATCGCCTTGATAGCAGCTCGAGCAGACGGCGTCATCTCCTTGGGAATCCCGTCGATAATCCACTCTTCCTCAGTGTCGTCGTCATCGGCCATTCCACACCTCATTCCTGGCATGAGGAAGTCGATCGGTCGCATCACTGGGGCTTCGAGGTAGTCCTTGAGATCATGCGGAACGGCAGTCAATGGTCCTGAATTGACCGTTGCTTCGACATGAATTAGCAAAGTGGCAATCTCGTCCCAGGGGAGGATCGCTCTTCCCATCGTCTTGTAGAGACAGCGCTTCACTATCCCTACAAGTCGTTCCCAGAATCCACCGTACCAGGGCTGGTTAGGACCGCTGTGATACCACTTGATCAGCCACCAGGCTAGATGAGATCCGACTTCTCCTTTCTCGTCGTTGCTCAGCTCCAGAAACTCCGTCTGTCTCTTGTATAGTTTGCCCGCCAGTTTGAACGTGGGAGCATTTTCGCTCCATATGACCTTAGGGCATCCTCTGCGATTGATGAATCGTTCGAAGGCTCTCTCGAAGTCGACAACTCCCATCGTTTTCACGAGCTCGAGGTGAACTGCTCGGGAAGTGGCACACGTGAACAGAAGCACATATGCTTTATCCTCTTTCCCTCCTTCGTTTCTGAACGCGACAGGACCAAAGTAGTCGAGACCAGTGTGGCGGAAGGGAGGGAGAATCATCAATCGTCCTTCCGGGACTTCTCCGTGGGGCGGTCGTCCAAACGAGTGAGCATTGTATCGAACACAGTTGGAGCACTTCTTAAGGATTCGCTTCACTGTTTGATATCCTCTCACGATCCAGAAGCGGCTGCACAACTTGCAGAGGGTATGAGGGACTCCACAGTGCATCACTTCGAAGTGAAACTTCATCACTAGATGAGGTATCAATGGATCCTCGGGGAAGAGCAGGATGGGGAACTTGGCTTCCTCCGGCAGATCGGCGTTGATGATTCTTCCGGCTCGGCTGATCATGAGACCCTGCTTGTTCGTTCCCGGCATGTGTTTCTCAATCGTGCTCCACTTTTCCCGAAAACGGTGCTGGTGCTGGCGAATGAGCAGCATCTCTCCGTAATTGATTTCCTCTACTGAGAGGTGGCCCTCCGATTGTATGAAAGATCGATCAGTCGGCATCAGAGAAGAAATCGTCGATTCCTTGGCTGCTTCGGCGCGAACTTTGCTGATGATAGTTCGTATAAGGCAGTCGTAGTCGTTTGCTTCCTCGATCTCTTCGAGTGACATATAGAGGGGATCCTGTTCGTCGATGGCGGGAATGTTGAGCATGGTCAGGTCGACATAATCGGGTTTCTTTCTGAAGTACTCCGGATTTACAGATCCCAATAGAATTCTGGTCGTCTTATCATCAGTTCCTGCGTCGTCTGGGGTGGGGAACGCCTTGATGGTGTCCAGCAATCCCTCGTCACTGTTCGTGCCATCCCACCATAGCTGTCCCGGTCCTCTCTCCTGATCTGCGAGCTCGGCCGCATCAACTCCTCGAGTGGCCAGATGGGCTGGGTTCTTGTCGGTGGGCACATGGGCGAATTCGATTGTCCTCTTCTCATTCTCACATCGTTGGAGTGGTCGTCCTTTCATCGCAGGAACACTTAGAATCGCGTCTTCGATTTGATTGATTTCCAGTAGACGATTGCGAACGAACACGCTCATTTTGCCGAGACTCTCTGATCTCCTCATAGCCAATCGATGGTATGTTATCGTCGAGTCCGTGAGGCAAATCAGTCGCTGCACGCCGTCGCAACTTCCGTAGTTGACGAGAGCCTTTAGAGCGGTGAGTAGTAGATTGAGTCCGAGTACCACTGCACGTAATTCTCCTTGCGGTGTAGTGAGAGCCTTTCTGGATCCTTCCTTCGTCAGCGGAAGGAGGCGTGACTTGGCGATAATGATTTGTCCTTTCTGACCGTTTCGATGGGCCAGGTAGACGACTGCTGCATACACTTTATCGCTGGCGTCACAAAAGACCACCAGGTTTCCGTTGACATCGTCCTCCTGCGATGATCCAGTGTAGCGGGGCATAGAGAATTCGAATCCATTGGCCTTCTGCAGCTTTAGATTCGCATCACGACCCTCTTCCGCATTGAGGTAGCGACTCCAGTCATTCTTCATTGATCCCGTGCAGAGCTGCTGCATTACTAATTTGAGTGGGAGCGTGAGTGGAGATAACCATCCGTTGGGATCGAAAATCTTGGCGATTCTGCTCACATATCCTCTTTTGGTGGTGACCACTCCATTGTAGTTGACCGTCAGCTTGATGGTGTCGGTCGCCGTCTCCCATTGAATCCCGAGAACCTTGATGGCACCGGTCTCTCCTCCAGCTCTGTCAGCGGCGGGAATCTTCTCGTTCGTCTCAGCGTTGGATGTGAGAAACTGTCTCAAGTTCATGTTCATCTCTGCGAATAACAGGTTGTGCGACGCTCCTCCTTGCAGGCATCGGAAGCATAGACGAAGTAGACGGCATCGCGACGATCTCTCATCTGGGCTGGCAAAGAGGCGACATCTCTCTTCTTGTCCAGCAGCGTGCTTTCCACAGAACGCGCACATTCCTTTGGCTGTGATCGAATCGTTCTTCTTAGCCGGGGGAAGAGTCGTCATTCCATTCGTATTCATCGAAGGGTACGATGTCTCTTCTTCCTCGATGTTCCACTCGCCGAACGATTCATTTCCATTGTTAACTTCCATTGTGGTTCTCACTTGATCTCTCTTGACATTCTTCTTCGAAGAGAAAGTGATCTTCTCCACGCTGACGTCCTTCAGAGCCACTGTCTCGATCTTCTCGATGAGGGATAGAGTGTCGATGTAGGGGGTGTCGATTCTGATGCTTGCGGCCTTCTTGATGTATCTCTCAGGCAGACGTTCGACGATCATGTCCGTGAGAACAGGATGATCTTCTTCTGTAGTACGAAGTTGAGCGGTGATGGTGAGCAGCTCTCGAATGGCCTTGAGGGCGGTCTTCGCATCACAGTCTTGTTGCGGTCTCTTGATGGAGTTCAACTTCTGTCGAAGCTGGGAGGCCATCATTACTGCTCCTCCCTTGTACTCATTCTTGAGTCTCTCCAGAGCTACCTCGTAGCATCCCTCCCGGGGGAGTATGCTCTCGATCGACTCGAGAGCCTCTCCGCGCAGACAGGTCTTGAGGTAGTGAAGACGATGCAAATCCGTCAGTTGCATGGAGGAGATGATGCCCTCGCAAGTCTCCAGGAAAACAGTGAATGTCCATGGCGTCTTTCCATCGAAGATCGGAAGTGGAAACGGCGGAAGCAGGGGAGTCTGGGGAATCTGCGCCCTTGCGTACTGGTCGATCCCTGATCTCTCTTGGAATACGGTTCCACCAACAGTTGGTCCTCCTTGGAAGCGATTACTGATCCCCATACTCGTTCGGTATCGTGTTTCTTGACCCCTCGACAGATGGTCCCTTCCCAATGCTCCTCTCGAAGTGTCATCTTCCTTCTCTTCTCTGTTCTCTTCCTCCTTCTCCCCATTAGTGTGTTCTTTCTTCTCTCTCCGTGACATTCAGACCGTCTCCCGTTGAAAGGGTGTGAGAGATAGGGTGAGAGAGAGGAGTGTTACTCATCTGCGGCCTGTTGACAGTTTCCTGGACAAAGGCGGCATGTCTCTCTCTCCTTTTTGGCGGCAGAAAGAGCACTCTCCTCAGTCTCTCTGCTGTCGGCTGGGGATTGAACTGGTGGAGTGGTCACGGAGGGGTAGTTGGAGGGAGATTAGCGGGTGTAGGAGGGACAGGGTTCACGACGGTCGGGCTTTCGGTGGGAATCAGAGTGGGTTCGTTGACTGCATGGACTCTCAGCTCGTCCAAATAATACTCCAAATCAATTATAAATGCAGCAACCGGAGATAGTCCCTCGGAGTCTTCCTCACTCGCCTCGGAGCTCGCCGCAGTCTCATGTTTCTTGAGAAGTTCCTCGAAGTAATGATCCTGGTAGATGTTCTCTTTCTCCCTTTCCTCTTCGTCCAGAGCCGCGATTGCTTCGTCCCACAGGCCGTACGAATTGAGGATGGTGGCAATGTAATTCTCGAGCGGGCGAGTGGAGAGACGAGCTTGATTACGCTGCTCAGTCGACAGTTGGAACGATCCGGCTGTCTTCATGGTTACTGCGAGATCATCGTAGAAAAGGGCGATCTTGGCTGCTCCATTGATCGATCTCGTCAGGTTCCTTCTGAATGACGCTGAGAAGGTCGGAGAGTGATCCGGAGCCGCCTGAGGTCCGTTTTCCTCTCCATCCTCCGACATTGTTGTCAGATTAACTCAGGTAACTCAATGTAACTCACAGTGACTCAATGTAACTCAAGATAACTCAACGTAACTCAAGATAACTCAAATTCTTCACTCAAGTTCACTAAAGTTCACTCAGGTTAACTCAGTTGACTCAAAGTAGTCGATGCCACGCGGGTCGATGGGGTGCCGGGCGCGGTGAGCCGATGCACATATATTATTATCATATATCATGTATTGGAACCTGGCGGTTCCAATGTATGATGTGATGTGTAGATAGTAGACTGGACGGTGGTTCTTATTACGTTACTTTATCAGCACAAGTTGATTGAGAAGAAGAGAGAGGAAATGTAGACTTTCAACAGGAACTCCTTGAAACGCGGGACTTGCGGACTCGGATAGCTAAGGGAACGTTTGGTTCCTCAGCTAGTCGAGTGCAAGTTCAGCGGGTTGATCAAGGTGTGAATGAGACGGGGCTCAACCGAGCCCCTCGCAGATAGGGGCGGAGCTAACGAAGTGGAAATAGCAGGGGGAATGGAGAGAGCACACACAGAGATAGAAACAGTCGGGAAATGAGAAGTAGAGAAATTAGAGATATGAGGGGGAGGAATAGAGATAATGATGAAAGAGACAGGAATAGCAAACTGAACGATATTAATCTAGTTCAAAGTGAATGTTGATAAGTGAATTGAACAATAAGCAATGAATTATACAACAACAACAACATACGATCAAACATCTCGGGTCGTTATCTACGACTAATTTAAATTAATTGTACATAAACGAACATTTTCTGATGTGCATAATCTCAGAATCTGGACCATTTGTTTTCATCGATAGTTGTTTCTTTCTTCGTCTTGACTTCTCGCCGATAAGGTATTTCGCATTAGAATATTGTATTATTTTGTAAGACAGAATTTGTCACAAAGAAAAATGCCTGCCAGTGGGTGGAGCACGCTAACCCTACCGTATACATTCGTCGCGCAATAACTGTGCGCCAAATTTTAAGCGTTGTTTTAATAAAACTAAGACTAATGAAAACTACTCTTCAACTTATATTTCGATTGCCTCACTTCTAAATGATCAACTTAAACTTTTGCTGTCGTCTTGTATTTGAGATTTTGCAATCGTAATTTAAACTCAATTCTTGTTTGTTTTAAAGTCTCGCTCAGTGCCTGCGGCTAGGCCCAACGGAAATGCAGAGGTTGCCGAATTTCGAAAAGGTGGATAGACCCCTGATCTCACCATACTGGTCTGGTAGAGGGCACTCCTTATCACTACCTACTACCGCGATGATTACTATTCCGGTGAGGTGTTACGACGCTTTAATGGACTATAAACGCTTTAATGTTTTAGTTTTACTATGGGAAAGAATGCACGTGTAGGAAATAGGCATTATGTTTTTTCCGAATTTTTTATTTCATAGCTAGAACAATAATGGAAACTTTTAGGTTCATGATCAAGAAAGTATTCGTCACTTGAGCACAGTAATGATCGTTGGAGGAGAGTACCTAAAATTCAGATATAACGTGGAGCGCGGACATTTAATAGTAATACTATATTGTAAATAAAAATTTCATTTGCTTATGATTATTTACTATCCGGTTACACATTTCCACACTATCTAGGCCCAGACCATCACAATCGAGATACAAGTATTTTCAATGTTTACTAATGTGAAACTCACAACATCAACTATTCCATTTTTAGCTGAGCATTACGCAAACGCAGAGTTGCGATTGCTTGCATTGGAACGCACAGTTCGAAGTTAGCATGAACTTCATCGATCAACACGGCGATTCCCGGAAGTTTGTAACTCCTGTTCTTTTCGATTTTTTTTGTATATATAAAAATATTGTATTAAATAGTTATAGCTAGTGAAAACCATTATGATTCAATTGCAGAAAAATTGTGGAAAATGTGAAACTAAGCAACACGGGTTGCCGAGCCGAACATCGAACAGTCCGCGTTGAAGATGTTCGTTTGATTTCCTACTAATTTGTTTAGAAAAATTACGATGACACGAAATTCGGGTAATTAATAGGAACTGTTTTTTTCCTACAGTATAAAGGATTTGTAGATGGGTCAGCTGATGAATACTTGTTATTCGAACAACATTTTAACCCAATTTTCAAGCTCTAATGCATTATTCCAGGTGGACACTGTCCTGGCTGGAACACCGGTAATCAAACTTGAGCTGAAGGTAATTTGTTTGTATTATATTCCATTTGTAGCTCGAGACCGCCTTGCGTGTAAAAGACCCAGCACCTTTACCTTTTGTATAGTAATATTTGTCATAACATTTATAACATACAAGTTACAATATTTTATATTTATTGAATTTGTATAATGAGTTCTTTACTCCGAAAGAAACATCATTGCAACGATAATAACCAAAAAGTTCCAATTTTAGCGAGCAATGCGGCTCGATTCAGTTAATTAGCAATTGCCTAGTTTAAAGACATTTCGTACTCATGTATTATTTTCTCGGATGAGAAGATGATCCCAAAAGGGGCATTTACAGATCACGCTCAAGAGTACAAGCGGTATTTATCGCTATCCCGAGCGACACGAGGCTTTTTTCTCCAGCGGAAGACCGGAAGAAGATCTTTTCGTAAGCATACTACCTTTAAAAATATTAGTCTCTTTCCTCTAATGGAAGCTCCTTTGAAAGAAGCAGAAGGAATGGAATTTTTTAAATTATAAATTTGGAACCTACTGCGCAATTTATAAAAAAAAAATCAACTACATCGGTTTGATTGCAGATAACATTTGACGACGGCCAGGACGGTATTCCCGTTTCAAAGGTATATTTAACGTTTTTGCGTGTGTATCATGTTCGCTTACAGGTAAGTGAAAATGTTCGCTCGGTGTCCTGATCTTTAAGGCACTTTATGAGTGCAATCACAGTTTTCATTGCGCTTTTTCAGCATCTGCTCTCCCTCTTCTCTCGACACTTTCGTAATCTGATATACTACGGAAACTACTCGCGCGACTACCAACTTTCGGGGAAACTAAAATCCGCATTTGAAGACTGGTACGAAACGTGCTATCGGTAAGCGCAAAAGATAGCGACTCTAAGACGATTTTCGATGCAAACTGGAGATTAAAAGATATTCATAATACGGGATAATATTCAATCCAAGAAGTTCTATTAAAACAATGGGGGAAAATGAGTATGCCACAAAATGGCTGTCGATGGAAAAAATCATTTTCAATTCCAAAACTGGGAAGCACTCACGTTAATTTTCAGGAGTGACTGGTTGAAATTTTCTACTTACGAAAGTTTGGACGCAATGCTCAAGTTTGCCAAGGATGTTGAAACCGAACAAGTAGTCTTTGATCGATTCGAACAACATCTATGTGAATGCTGTCAATTCGTGCGTCTTCCTCCTTTTACACCAGCAAAATCATAGATCTTTTATTGCAATGTACTTAAACAAAGAAGTGGTAACAGTCACTAACGCGTTTTTTCCTTAGTACTGATCTCGAAGAGCTCGGATAGTTCAGTGGTTAAGACATCTGCCCGGTAAGCGGAAGGCCCGTGGTTCGATTCCCGGTCTGAGCACTAATCTTTTCTGTCTTTCAATGATCATGTTAGTACTTATCTCGTAAAATACAGTACAAAGTACAAAAGTTTACACAGTACAAAGATTTCGCCCGTAACATCATCATCTGCAATCGATATCAATTCAAGATACTCCATCAGAAGGTATTGTAAAATTATTAGACAAAATAATGTATTAGTCGGCTAGACTATGACATAAAATAGGGATCGACACAGTAATACATAGTGAAACAAAAATGAGAATAATAAGTAATAATAAAAGAGAGAATAATTAAAGATAAGAAGCAAAATCTAAAAAAACGAACCTGACAAATTTTCCAGAAGTAGCGAAAATCAGCTCTGGGGATAAATAGTATTCCTGTAGGTAGACAACAAAAAAGAAAATATTGGATTATTCCGTATTTTCATCGTTTTTTTCAATGTGTACAATTGTCCCTTTCAGATGCAATGGTGTCTCGATACAGATGATATTTTACTGGAACGGGTGGAGTCAAGTGCGCTAATGAAGGTATTTATTGTCAAATAGTTAGATTATTAAATGGCTACTGTATATAAGGAAGTCGACAATATTTTCAGTACTTTTTTCTTTTTTAAATAAAAAAAGCGAAGTCATTATCCCGGTATTACAGGAATTTGTAACAGAAGACAAGGTGATGATTAAGACGGCATACGATAGGCGATGGCTGTTTATGTTTGAATCGATGGAGGCCGATTATATGATTAAAGAGCCCGATCTCGTTGTAAAATACGAGCAAAGCGTAGCCTCTCAGACAACGGAAGCATTGCTGTCTTTTGCGGTGAGCAGTACAGTGCGAAATGAGAGACCGCGGTCTCTTCATTCCGTACACTCTCTCATTCATCGACAGGTGTAGAGAGTGTGCAAAATGAAGAGACAACGGCCTCACATTCCGCACTCTAGTGAGCAGTATTTCTTTCTTCAAATCGCATTGCTCTTCCCGTTCTTTTTATCCTGAGAGTCGTTTTGCTACTAAATATTGATTTGATATTGAAGATCCTCAAGTGCTATGCTTCGATTAATCGCGCTGAGCAGTCGCAACTACTGCAACTACTGCATCCGCAGATTCCAGATGAGGAGAAAGAGAAGGAAAAGGAGCAGACTGGCTCGCAAACGCACGGTAAACTTGAGTGCAGAGTATGCTCAATGAATAACCCGTTCGCAGAAGACGAAATCGTACGTATCGCCGGTGATCCAGCAGCATTGATCGATCCGCAACATGATTTGCCCGCGATACAACCAGAAGAAGAGAGTATGGAGTTCATGCGAAGTTTCGCCGAATCTATCAATCCTGATCTGTCTCTGACGATTATTAAAGAGAATATTGAACCGCAACAAGAATCTGATTTGAACGGCGCAAAGCGTCGCGGTTGCTCAATTTTATAAATGTTTTAATCGCCACTAACGCATAAAGCTTTAACACATTTTCTGATGGGACTACACGTTTAAGTAGTACATGTACGGCCTCATTACGATCGATTTGACTGTAGAAGTTTATGTAGCGTCATTTTATAAAACATTTTCTAAGGATGAATACATGACAGCGGGAGGCGAACACTACCGTTATCGAGCTTTCTCAGTTTTCTCTAGCGTCGTATTGAAATGCGCAGATTCACATCTGTATCAAAGGACAAAACGAGATGAAGAAGCTGTATTTTGTACCGCATGTAAATTTTGAGAAATCAGATATTGCCGATCTTTTTCATATTTATTGCTTTCCGTTGTCTCTAATAAAGATATTTCTATGGATAAGATACACTCTTTTCACGAAATAATTTCTTGTCCCGAGACACTGCGGTTTTGCACAGATTAATCGGCATCGATATGCGGGGATCTACCCGGACATGCCCGGTGAAATGTGTAAAAGAAAGCAGCAAATTCGGTGCGAAAACCGACAAATTTAGCGAATTATTACCATTACCGTATACAGCCGGGAAATACGAGTATTAGTTGCCGGTTCTGTCCTTTTCTTGCAATCGAATTTGTCGCTTTGTTTTATACATTTCACCGGGCATGTCCGGGTAGATCCCCGCATATCGATGCGGATTAATCTGTGCAAAACCGCAGTGTTCAACGTTGTTCTCTTTTTCTAATTTTAAGCTCTTCCGGAGCATTGCAGCTATATTTTGAAAGCAGTTATGTTAACTCCGGACAATCACTGAGCCGGAAAATTCCCGGTACATCAATCCAGGTCCCAAGGCCTGCTAACGGGTGATGGAATTGTCGTCCCACTCTCGGGTACCGAAGACGTCACTCTCGTCACTCTCGTGTACCGCTCATGTACGGGGCATGAATTCTACAAAATACAAATTGCAAATTGGAAAAGAGGGTGAAAAAAGGAGACTCACCGACTGTCTTGTGTAGAGGAGTAATAATAAAGGACGACTCGAACGGGCCGTCACCTGCAATTACAAATATTTGTGGTATGTAATAAACTTACTACTAGGGTTCCCTTATTGGAACTTATTGGAATTGAACTGATCACTACCCTCTCGATTTCACACACTCTCTCGCACGCGTTGGGGGGTTTAAATTTCACAGTTCCATTTGATTCCAATAAGAGAACCCTACTTACTACATAATGGCTTACCTATATCGTGAAAACGGAATCAGTAAAGAAGTCGACTATATCCGTCTCGTCTTTTTCAGAAATCGAAATCACGCGGCATGACCGGCACAGAGTTCCGTTCAAGTATTCTACAATTTGTTCAGAGGCATTTCAGCGTAAGGGAAAAAGAATTACCTGCATTGACAATTCGCAAGTACGCCAGAGCGCATGAATGAGTATGCCACAGAGATCTTGACACGATAAATCTCACTTTACACACGTTGACATTCCCCCCTCCCCCCCCCCTTCCCCCCACCTCCTCCCGTCATTCAAACCCTCAAAGCACATTATCACAACAAATTTATCTGGTAAAATAAACACAACAAATTTTTTGTTACCTAAGAGTTCCGTCCCAGTCTTTCCCGCATTTTGCGCATTTGAAGCACTGTGCGGTCTCTTGAGGCGTGCCATGCCATTGACCTGACCGTGACCTGTAATTATAAATATTACTGGTGTAACGTTGCCGCATCGAAAGAGTACTTACCTAAGTCATGAAAAACGGGTCCGCATAAAAGTCGAATGTCTGTCAGTTGAAACTGCAATGAAAGCTATAAGTCCCAAAAAGTCCCAAAAATATCTCTCTGAAGTACATTGTTCATATAAAGTTCCTTTTGTATTCCCTTTGTTGAATTATTGTGAGGTGTACCATTTTAGAACTCGCCATTTTTTAGTATTTTATTCTTTTAAGAATAACAAATCTTTTAAAACTGTTTAAAAAATTGGGAAGGGCATTTTGATTTGAAGATATTTTGTTTCTAAATTATTGATTGAAAGACCAACAATTTAATGAAATGGAAAGTTTCAGGAAATTCCTTTGATCGCTAATAATATGTAATAAAAAACCTGCTAACCATACACATCATTTATTAGAGATAGGAAACATAAGATGGATAGCATAGCAGATATCTAGCACCGGGGTGGAATGTGCGCCCACTGAAGTCTCAATAACATCATTATTTTTGCCGTTTGTCGAGATATAGTCTCTAACCCGACAGTGCTGTTTCAAGTCCACCTTTTGCAAAAACAAATTGATTTAAAAAAATGTTAAATTCGAGTTGCAATTTTGCGCCTCAACTTTTTTGTGTTGTTTACTTTGTTTTAAAAATACAATAAACCCGTAATAGATTTGAACGTACGCAACTGTATCGGTGAACGAGCTAAGCTAACGAAAGAAAGCTAATGAAAGAAGGAGAAAAAATGAATTATTTGCAGTTTACATTTGGAGAGTTTGGAGAAGAGAAAGCCGTGTCTAAGGTATCTATTTTTTTTTAAAAAAACATTCATAAGAAAATATTAAGAGAATATTGCTGCAAATTACGGTGCCGCGGATATAATGAAAGTTCGATTTTCAATTTCAGCACATCTTGTCTCTCTTCTCACGTCATTTTCGTAATCTTATCTACTATGGAAAGTACACAGGGCACTATCGCATTTGTGACGAATATAAATCCGCATTTGTTGATTGGCTGAACGTCTGCTATGGGCAAGTTTTGTTATTACGCATGCCAACATCGTGTCTCAGTCATCCGTCCCCTTTCAAATATTCACATCAATTAAGTTTATTTTTGAAAGTATTGCAGGGGCCCTGTAATCAAGTACTGGATGTTCTCAAGATTGAACGCCCTACTTGTCTTTGCCAAAAGTATCGAAAGCGAGCAAGTGTTCTACGACAGGGTGGAGAACGCTCTTATGGAATGTTGCGGATTGGTAGGTAATTTCCGCCTTTTAGCTACCTTACGTAGCTACCGATGGTTATTGCTCCGCCGTTTCTATCATAACACGAATCCAACGCGCTTTTTTGTCTCTCACACCCCCCCCCTCCTCTTATCTCGTCGTTTTAGGCTAATTGCTTATAATTTGCGTTGCGTTATTAAAGGAGCATGTGAAGCGACTAATTCCGAAAAAATTAACATGAAATTTTTTTTTGATATCTAGCCGGTGACGAGAGAGCACGCCAAACGAAGAGAGGGCAAAGTAGGTAATGGTGTCGTTGTCTTTCTGCGCTCTCTCTCTGTTCATGTGTTCTCTCGTCACTGTATAGCTCGAGTAAAACAGTTCGAAGAATTTCGCGAACTTATTCGAGGTGCACCTAATTCCCCGATGATATTTCCGATTATCTTTCTTCAGCGTTTGCCTAATGTCTGAATATAAAATATAAAGAGAAAAAAACAGAAGACGAGCCAGAAAAGATAAATTCTTACAGATTATTATTGTCTATTTTTCGATTATATTGTATTTATATTTTTCCATATTCTAAAAATCAGATTCTTACCGTTACAGCAGGACGACATCGCACGTGACATCATAATCAACAACACTAACGAACTCACAATATAAGGTTCTTTTTTTCAAAAAGCATACTGTGGTATTCTTTTGTAAAAAGTTTCTAACTTTAAAAAATATATAGTGTCATGAAATACAAGAAAATATCAACAACAAAAATTGGTACTGACAATGTGCCCATCAAATGCATTATGAAATTGTCATGCAAGTTCAGATTCGAACGATAATGAGATGAAGGGAATATGGAATTTCGTCTGTCGAGTCCAATCTTCTATTCAATGTAAGCGCATTCTATAGAAAATTGGCCGAAACGAGCGAGAAAAGAGAACTTCAATCTGCTTATAAATGTTCAAAAGATGAATGATAGATTACAGGAATTTTCTCCGGCCGATATGCTCGTGCTGCACACTGCATACTTTGACCGGTGGTTGTTCCTCCTATCTGAGCTTGAAGTGAAGGACATTCTATGTGAGCCAGAATTTGTCCAAAACTACAACCAGAAAGTGGTCGAAGATACAGCCATCAAGTTGTCCAAAGCAGTGCTGTCTCTAGCGGTGAGATTATCCTACACCGTAATTGCACTAATAACTCATACAGAGTCTCATTAATTGGCTGCATTTTTCAATTTAAATAGTACCACTGAATCTGCATCGAAATATTAGTTTTTAATAGTTTTTTTTTGGAAAATAAGGAAATTTTAAATTAAGTTTTTTGCAGATTATCACAAGTTGTGCTCTCAATTCTCACGACCAGTCGGCTGTGCTGCTGCAGCAGCTGCAGCTGCTGCATCTCGATGAAGAATGCATGATAGACGCTGATGAGAAGAAAGAAGATAAGAATGACGCCAAATTCAGCGATGATGAAGAACTATTATCGTCCAATACCTGAAAGAGATCAAATGTGACAAGATTCCCTTTATTTGTTCGACTTGTTCGGTCACCTCCGACCCTGAAACCTTTTTTGTTCAACTTTCCTAATTATTTCTTCAAATTTTTTGAATGAATAAATAAGCGGCGAAAACTTTTGTGTGGACACCTTCATTTGTAATAATTCAGATTGACGCGAGATTATGTGGAATGACAGATCTAATTCAGTTATGTGTATATATAAAAACATTTCGCTCTTACCATTGTCTTTGCCGGGTTGGCGATGACTATAGTTTAGTTCAATTTTGAACTGAACACCTGCCAGAGGGGGGCACCACTACAGTATAGTTGGCGTCCACGCACCGTTATTCCGCCTTTTGCTATTCAGTCGTATGTCTGCTTCGCTTTATGATTTGTTTAGCTTTAATCAACATTCAATTTTTTATTCCCCAAAAGGATTAAAGATCATGGAGGAAGGTCGCAACGGACAAGCAAAAGTGGCTCAATTCGGAAGGGTTATCGGTCTTGGCTAAGAAGAGACACAACGTCCACTCTCGACGGTCTTCCCCGGCCGGGGATTAGGGGTGTTGATGCCGAAGAAGACGGTTCTTACGATTCCGGTGATTGCTATTTGTTTTTATATGAACTCTATTTGATATTTTATCACACATACATATAGGAGAGCAATTGTTCAGGTTGTCACCGGCGGCTCGAGATCCAAATGGACGCACATATTGGCTGGAGGAGAACACCTTCAATTTTTTTATCTAACCAAGTCTGGCAATTTTGAAGTGAGTTTCGTAAATGGAAATATTGTGTTGTAAATGTTTAACAATTGTAAATGTTTAGCAAAAAACCTTTTGAAATGCAATAATTAGGAGAAAAAAGGATCAGTTCGGATAGATGCAACAATGTTAAAAAATATTTTGAGACGAGCCTGCATTTGCAGTTCCCTTGTATTTGTTCGCACTCATCATGGGAGGCTGAGTTTCACGTGAAAATGAACTTTCTTGATCCGAATGGAATATCCAGACTGTGAGTCGTCTCAGCAATTTATATGTTTTATCTCACTTATTTATCGTACATCAGGGTCCATTAGCACATACGTAAATGTGCAAATACAAGAAATGTTGTTAAAGAATGGGATAGTCACATTGGAAATGAGAGTGCGCTAGGTACACTTACGGGAATAAGGAAGTGAAGAGAGTCTCGTATTGGTATTTGTATTTTGCATTTTAACACATTCATCAAGAGAAGGCATGACTGGCCAGTCTTGACTCCTTGCTTGTCTCAGAAATGTCGGTCCAATAGTTCGCATGAAGAGATCTTTCCATCTTGTTTGTCGTCTCGTTTTTATAATACCCCATTCTCGCAGAGATCGCGCTTCAATAGTATTAATTCTTATTTCGAGAAGATGTAATGGTTTAGATTCATTCAGATATTTTTTCAGAACTCTCTTAAAAAAGTTAAATTAAAGTCAGAAAAAAACCAGGTCCACATCGAAGCTCTACGTATTGATACGGTTTGTTTCAGTTTAACACATTTTAGTCTTTACTTTTGTCTTAATTTATTTTATTTTTATATAAAATAAATAAATATGCAATAACAAAGAGAAACAACAAATGAGCAATTCGGATAGATGAAACAATATAAAAACGATTTTAGACGAGTCTGCGATTGGCTTATACTGTTTAATCTGTTCCGAAAATGATCAAACAAAAGTAATTCGCAATTCCAGATTTCGACAGTAGTCGCAGGGAATACTTTGATCCAACTGGAAATTGAAGTTAGTAATATTTTTGCGATTTGTTAGAGTATACACAGCATCCACAGTGTCCGCAGTTGAAGTTAGTAATATTTTTGCGATTTGTTAAAGTATACATAGCATCCACACAGTGTCCGCCCACTTTTCCTTGAAAAAAGGTATTGTCTTAATGGGACCATGATGCATCTATTCTATGTGATTTCCACCCATACATCGAAAATCCACGTGGTGGCCCCTAAGTATACATTAATACCATTTTCCGTACAGATTTCACTGAAAGAAATGAAACGCCTGCACAAGAACTACGACAGGGATACGCCATGATAATTTTTTCTCTAGCGGAAAAGCTGATGATATCACGGTAAGTGAAATTATGTCGCATACTAGTCGCTGGCTCTTGCAAGAACATCTAATATACCCATTTGATTCCATCCACTAGTGTTGCCCGTTCGGCTTCGGTTTCGGTAATACGGCGTCTCCTCCTTTCTAGTTCTCTCCCCTACCGATCTCTCGCTGAGAGGGTCGTAATACAAAAACAGAACTTGCATCCCTACCATCTACATATAGAACAATTCCAATTACAGTTCACGATCGGGAATGAACGGTACGGAACGCATGTTTCGAAGGTGATATTTTCAAATAAATTGTGTTCAAATATTCTTTAATGTGTCAAAGACAGTATTTAAATATTATATTTCCAATTGACTTATTTAATTTTTGCCCCATTCAGCATCTGCTATCACTCCCGACACTTCCGCAACCTCATCTACTACGGAAAATATTCCAAACCGTACCTCATTTGCGACGGACAAAAGACTGCTTTCGTAGATTGGATTAACGTTTGCTACGGGTAAGCTAGCCGCATACAATCAATATAGAATCAATATTATGATGAACATACGTTAAATGGGTAAGAAGCGCCAAAAAATAGACAACGGCATTAAAGGGACCAGGCAGCCTCCAAAAACTGATTTTTCATTTTCATAATTTTTTATTCAACTTTTCTCACTATCATCTAATGGAGAATGCAGAAAAAATTACATTTTTAGCATTTTTTTACAATTAGTTATTTTAATTTGAAATTAGACTCTGGTACGGTGCGTCTCCTATTTCCGAAAAGACAGAAAGTTGTTTAATTTGCTATGATGATTTCATATTATTGCAAAAACAGGATTGTAGAGGTTTTGACCACTCCCGGACTGAATGAACACAATCACATTCCCTTAAAATAGCTGGTTTTGGAGATATTAATTGTGGTGTAGTCGCTACCGTAACCCGCTGTAGTGAATAAGCGAAACTTTGAAAATTCATAACAATTTTTTAAAAAAATCGCAAAAATATGCGGTTTTATGCATTCTTCCGGGAACAGGATTTTCTTTTATTTAAAAACAACTTATTTTTTTGACTGCCTGGTCCCTTTAACGTAATTCATAGATCTAAAATTTTGGATATTTTTATGGCTATTTTTCTCTCTAATAATTAGCGTATCGCAGGATTGTGGAAATTTACTTCTCATATTTAAAAAAATATATACTCAGGACCTGCAACGTTAAGTTTTTCACATTCGAAAGGATGAACTCAATGTTGAATTTTGCAAAAAGTGTCGAAAGTGAAAGAGTCTTCGGGTTACGGTAGCATCGTCGAGTAGCGGGTGATCGCGTAGAGCAGGTGGTGGGCAGTCTGTAAAGGTAATCACAAGCACAAACACGTTGTAACTGTTTAAAAATCGTAATGCAATATACTCATCTAATTGTAGAAGAGCAGCATGAAATCGAGGGGGGCACAGTGAAACGATGAAACCTGAAACGAGAGAACGGTAATGGATGTCTCTTACAGAACCGAAAATGTCGATTACCGAATACGAGTACACTTTAATAATTTCTCATCTCGCATTATGCGTTGTATATTAAATAATGTCAAAAATAAAAAAAAGACATTCATTACCTCAGTTCCGTAACAACAAAAATCAAAAAAACTCCTGGAGGAGGCGAACATTGGACGCACCTGAAATTACGGATATTTATATATTTCTACTTTGAACATGATTTCTGTGCGTAAATGATAAACAATATATTTAAATTACGTAATTGTTTCACGTTGAATCGGAAGAAAGACTAAAGAAAACACGCTTTCGCCTCAGTTTTGTCGAGTGTCACTTGGTAAAGACGAGTATTTCAACACACGGTTCCAGTCGGAAGATTCGGCAACCACGCGTAAACACTATGCAATCACAATAGTTTATATATCACTCGTAGTCACAGTCCATTTATCCGTCGATAAAGTAAGTAAAATCGATAAGTACGATTGTAATCTCGACGAAATCTTACCTGATGGGAACGTTGGGCGTCAAGCAGCACGGACTCGAACTGGTTTCGCCCTTGGTCGGCCGAGGATCCGATGTGAGAACTGCAAAGCTCTTCACAAGCTTCACTCCGATCGAAACAAAGGCGAAAAAAGGAAAGATGCTCATCTGACGGTTTGGCGGATCGTCGGCGGCGATCCTCCATAACGAGTGGTCGCGGGAAGGTCCGGAGGCTGATATGAACACAAAATTACATGCAATCAACAACAATAAACATATAAACTAACGAAAATCGTAGAAAAGTGAAGGAAACGGGGACTTGGCTACTTGCCAAGTTTTGCTATAATTTGAAATAAAGTACGGTAGTCCAAATGTGTCAGAAAGTGTCCAAGTGTGTCAGACTATTACGGTAGTTGCAAATCAATTTTTAAAAGTGTTGAGGTTAAATACACTACGCTCTATGCGTACACCACGCTTTATGCATAGTTCTGGGTGCAGGTTCGGTCCAGGGGGAGCTCGGTAGCCTGCTCCAGGTTCGGTCCAGGGAAAGCTCAGTAGCCTGCTCCAAGTTCGGTCCAGGGGGGAGCTCGGCAGCCTGCTTCAAGTTCGGTTCAGGGGGAACTTGGCAGCCTATTTCAGGCTCGGTTCAGGGGGAGCTCGGTAGCCGGCTTCAGGTTCGGATCCGGGAGGTGGACTCGGTAGCCGGCTCCAAGTACAGTCCAGGGGGGAGGTTAGTATGCTGGGGAATGTTAATCTCTAGAAAGAGTACTGGCTTATTCCGTTGCAAAATGCTCGTGAGGCTGAGAGCGATCGAAAAAAGTTGCCACTACGCCACTTCGTGGCTCCGTGGCAACTTTTTTCGATCGCTCTCAGCGTCACGAGCCTTTCTCAACGGAAACGCAGGATGCCGAGTGTTGGATTCCCGGGCGTGTTCGAACACGTTTCCAACGTCGCAAAACACTTTTCCTGTGATCCCCCACGCTCTGCGAATCAATTGGAAACTTTTCGAAATTTTCGATTTTTCATGTTAAAACGTGTTAGAACACGTTCAGACACGTTTCCGACATCGCAAAACACTTTTCCTCTGATCCCCTACGCTGTACGGATCATTTGGAAACTTTTCGAAATTTTCGATTTTTCTCGGCAAAACAGGTGAAAACGTGTTTCACGTTACTCAAAAACGTGTTAGAATGGTTACTGGCACTTGGGAAAAATGCAGCAAACGATTTGCCCGCGGCGGGGTTCGAACCCCGGGGTCTCGGATAGGAAGTCAAGTGCGTAACCCACTTGGCTATGGATTTCGTTAAATTAATTTACTAAATTTTGAAATGTTTTCAGATGGGTTATCATATGCAAAAGGATTGAAGATGGCTGAGAAGATTGATTGAGTTTGAAGTGATTTATAGCGAAAAAACGAAAAAAGTCCGTCAAGTGGTTAAAACTCGGCAAAACAGGTGAAAACGCGTTTCACGGTACTCAAAAACGTGCCAGAACGGTTTCTGGCACTTGCGAAAAATGCGGCAAAAGGTTTGCCCGCGGCGGGGGTCGAACCTGGGGGTCTCGGATTTAAAGTCTGGCGCGTAACCCACTTGGCTATGGATTTGGCTAATTAACTTTTGTAAAATTTGAAAGTTATTCTGGTCAGTTATCATATGCAAAAGGATTTGGGAAGATAGCGCGATTTTGAAGCGAAATATAAGGAAAATGCGAAAAAAATGTCCGTCACGCGAACGGAAAAAAAACAGACAGACAGACAGACACAATGATTTCCTATAAGTGGAGGAATATATATATATATATATATAACGTGGCTTGCAATCCCTGTATCAAGTTTGGAAGTTGTAGCTTCACTAGGAAAAAATGTTATGGAAGGGTGCATAAAACTGATGTGCACCCCATGAAATTAGCGCGGCATAACTTTGAGTGCGTCCACCCATTTGTGTAACTTGTTAGGTCGATCGAGAGACGCTCTCATCTTTCACAACTTTAGAAGCAATTTCAGCGGAAGCAAACAGTGAATAGATTTATTATGAACGGCAAGATTGCGCATGCATTAAAAGAATGGGCAAAAATAAAGAGCGGTAGTGTCTGATGCGGTTGAATGCTGTATTCACTTACGAAAACAGTTGAGGAATCAGTCCCTTCATTTTTCACAATAATATTCAGGACCGTGAATAATTTGTTGCAGTTCGGTCTGGCGAAATGCATTTAATATGTGCGTATGAGTTCCCGTTTTTTCACATTCCCGAGTCTGTCAGTCGTCGCGAGCGGTCCCTCTCCATCTCTCTCCGATGGAGAGGGGGATTTTCCCTCAATTTCCCTCGTCTATGCCATCGACTACTCAACAAGATCGGAATCCCCATCCAAGCCGGACTGGTCACCGTGTGATGGGTATAACTACATAAGATGGTTGGTCCCTCAGTTTCTAGACTCGATGACTCTCCTTCTGAGATTGATGATTTGAATTTGGTTGACGCAGATTCTAGAAAGAAGGCTCCATCTTTCTTTCTTCGAACTCAAAATCTTTAACGTCAAGCTCGCGAGATCACTATTCCTTCTCCAGCCAATAATTCTGGGTCTGTGATATGGAAAGAAGACCGATCCCGACGCATAATACTGGACAAAATGAATCATTCTAAAGAAGACCATCGACCACGTCTGAAACCTATATGAAACCCCCATATTGATCAGCGCCCATAAAGCGACACTGATAAATTTGTATTGTATTTTGTATGAGATATCAGCTATCCTTAACAATAAGCAGTGTCTCAATTGTTGCAAAAAAATATGACAATCGTTATGTGGAGGTTTTTTAATGTTTTGAAAACATTCGACATTCAGAAAATCTCTATTGATTTTGAAAACAAAGTCATTTTTGGTTGTGAACGAATCTCTACGAGAACACAATCCTCTCAATCAGTCAGTGTATTATGATTATTATTATTCAATACGTGAGCAACGTTATTTCAACAACAAAAAACTAAAAATTCTGAAATTTATAACGTAAGAAGTTAATTGGCGGAAAGCTGGCGTTTGCACCACATTTCGAACAAAAATATGAGCTCAAATTCCGGAGCTGAGAAGGAGAGAGTCGATTGGAATAGAAAACGTGAGGGTAAATCGTTTGCGAAATCACGGTTTTATTCACAATAAAAAGATTTTTAGCCTCGTTTTTAAACGCATGTAATTTACATTCGATCTGGAGATAATTGTAATTTATCGGACACTATTCTTTCGATAATAAATAACTACCTCGAATGTTTTATAGTTTATAGGGTTTTGGTAAACGTGATCTTATCTCCTGTAGGAATCTCCTCACAAAGATTGGCATGTGCGGAACTCATCGTATCAAAGATGCCCGTAGCAACCACTTCTCCCTGAAACCTAAAGATTACGAAATACTTTTGAAAAGTTTAAAATTCGGGCAAATAATTGGACTATATGTCTTCATTTCGCATACTCTCTCATCGAACAGCAGAAGTAAAAAGTGAGCAAAATGAAGAGATCTAATCCATTGATTTACCCGCGCCTGAGGTTAGTGTGCGAAACAATGATCGTTAGATTTATTATTGGCTTCAAGAAACGTCGTCACTTCTGTAGTGTATGAGCGGAACGTGTTTCAAAGTATATATTTCGGTGAAACAGTACCCCAATCCACTCTCCGGAAATTCGGAACCTGTGTTACTCATTGTTCGCCCGACATCTCTGTATGACGGCGTATCGAACGTCCCGCGGCACGATTAGCGTTGATTCGATGGCGCCAGGAGCATCACAGAAGATCTAAAACACACACATTTATAAAGTTATTTTGACGCCAAAGCGATGGGAAAAGCCAAGGAAGCTTCGAAGTCAATCATTTAGATCAAAATGTATAATTTTTGACCAAATAATGGGCCACTTATGTGTGAATATTCTCAAAAATGTTTGACATAAAATTGCTCCTTAGACTACGGTGGCGGTGAAATAGCGATACACAGTGCGTTCTCGCTATGTGCACAACGCGTACGTGCACTAATTATATTATGTATCGTACGCCAAGTTCACTCTCAACAAAAGTGTGCCACGGTGGGGCACCGTGTGCCACCTTAGCACACCTTTTCTTTTTCATTGAATTGCACCACAAATATTTCATTATTTTGGTGGATCTTTGATTGTATTATGCTCGTAGCAATATTTGCGACATGCTGAAAGAAAAAATGAAAGGAATTAAGTAAAAACAAAATATTTCGAGTGAGTCAGTGGAAATGAGTCTAGAAGAACATCAGTTTACGATGCGACTTCGCCTACACTGAGAAAAGACGGCTACCGTAATTTCTACGAATTCAAATTTGAGCGCGTTGACAAGCGCACTCGTTTTCCCTCCATTTTCGCAGTTCCTCTTAATTTTTTCTGTTGTTTTTGTTTCTGCGTCCCTCCGCCGATCGGTTGGGGACGCCATGCGGCCGACGTCAAATCGTCATCACGTGTTTCCTGCTTGAAGCGCTCGTTTCCCCGTTGTGACCTATCCTTTTCGCCCCAGCTATTTTGTCATTATATTGCTCATTCTTGCAGTTTCTCTTCGCGATGACAACGAAAGATGACACAGGAGGCTGAGGAGCGTCTGTACAGGTAAAAACTTTATTGTTTTTTTTGCATTTTCTTAACAAAACTGGACCATCTCCGTTTCCCGTGCTCTCTCGCACTGCCTAGCCGACGAGAGAGTGTGTGAAATGGAGAGAGTGCAATTTTTCACTGGAAATTCGTTCAAATCGCCGATTTTGATCTTACAATTTATGGACGACAGAAGAAGGTATCACGTAGCCAATTTGCCCGTAATTAATTACGTTATTTTCATGTGTGCTCCATCCGGCCCCGCTCGTCTCTCGCGTCTTCTCGTCGCTTTTTTGTTGTTGTCAGGTTCGTGAGCATTTGGTGATGGCTTGTGGCTTGTGGAATCATGCCCAGGTCCTCCCCCGCTCACGTCACCTGCCCTTCTTCTCCTTCCTCGTCTTCTCTCGCTCGCTTCGGACCGTCGTTCTTCTCGTCTCAGAAGACTTTCTCTTTTTTTTCTTGTTTCTTCTGTTGTGAAGTAAGTGCGGGACGGGTAAACGGGCTCTGGTCTAGTCGATCGATCATTGGTGGATACCGTATTGCGTTTGGATCTGATCCATAATCTCAGGTTATGATGGTTTCTAATCGATAGCAGTAGGTTACTGTAGTTGAAGGGTGTTATTATTTTGTGATCAAACGTTGCAGACATCCTGCGTAAGGTTGGAATATCATTTTTATGATTGGGCTTCACTCTGATTTCGCTAATTGTGCGCAAGTTGAGTAGGTGCTATTGTCATGAAATTGGCACACTTTGTTTCGCTAAACCATGTCTTCGATGTTTGTGAGATCAGACTCATTACTTTCGATCCAATTGAATGAAAAAAAAGATATGCTAAGGGCATTAGCGTTGTGGCAAATTGGGCGGAGTCATAGTAATTGTATACTTTTGACATCGATTGATCATGTAAGAGTGGACTCGGTTTTCGATGTGTGTTTGCGGTAGTTATGAAAATTTTCGATATTTCGAGTATGCAGTAGTTGAACTTTACGTTTTCGAGCACATTCGGAGTGATCAATCGATATTCTAAAAGGAAACCCGGGATATGTTTGATCCATTTATTAGACAGACAATCTTTGGAAAACAATTAGCAAAGTAATGACAGTTGGGTATGGGACCATAGTTGCAGAATTGATTGGTATTCTCTAAAGAATTATTGCAATAGATCATTAACATTTTGCTATCGCAATTTATTGTGTACCGTAAGAATTTTCGGAAGCAATAAATGATTTCCGTAAATATCACTGATTATTTAGAATTACAATACAATATGTGCGAATAGTACGTGTACAATAATCTAGTCTTTGACCGGTCCTCCCTCCTCCTCAATTACTCTCTCCATCTGGCAGTGAATGTGTCTTATGTAGGCTCTGCAGTCTTCGACGGTAAGAACCTTGTACCAGTAGTGCTGGATGCCTTCCACCAGATGATTGAGGTCTTGAGACTTCCAATGGTTCTTGAGATATCGCTTCATCGAGCCCCAGACGAGTTCCACCGGATTGAGATCCGGGCTCTCAGCCGGCCACTTCTCAGTCTGCGATTGTTTTTTTGTAGTACCAAAAATAAAAAAAATATATATATATCTTGTATTTAAGATATAGGTAATACCTCGATCTCCTCCCTCTCCAAGTACTCACGAGTCAGGCGAGCAGTGTGGCAACGTGCATTGTCCTGCACCAATTTGGCCTTTCCATGGTACGTTTCCCTGAAAAGTGAGTTTGAACATTTCTGATTAGATTCGTAGGCGAAAACTAACTTTTCCCAGTCGATATATCCGTCTCGAAGTACTTTACAGTATTCTGGTCCGTCGACGCGGCATGTCCCATTGAAGATCGTGAGGGGAGTCACCCCTTTCCAGGAGATTCCTCCCCATATCATCACCTGAAAAGAGATTACTTTCATTACCAAATCGATAATTCCCAATTTACCTACCTTCTGGGGATGCTTGAAGGCGCTCTTGATGCGACGATGACGAGCAGTAGAATGGACCCAGACGATTCTACTGTTTGGATCCAACTGCACCATTCTCTCGTCAGTGAAGACATGGTGGCGAAAAGTCGCCCTTTCCTCTTGCTTCAACTTGCACCAATTTACTCGAGGTAGGCGATTTGCTTCTCTAACAGAGTGGCCATAGCGGGTATTCAGGGCACCTAGTCCAGCTTCCTTTCGGATCCTATCGATCGGATACTCGGATACCTGCAATATTGATCTTTGATCTTTCAGACGCTAAATTAATTATCTATTCACTAGTACAGTTCATGAGATTAGTGGATCACGGTAGGTACGGTACTCGAAACGATTCAGAAATATTACGGTAGGTACAGTAATTTGGAATGGAAAAAGGATTACGGTATTATTGATTGTAATGACTTACTCTGAGGCCGAATTTCCTCTCCACTCCCAAGAGGATCTCAGACATCTGCACCTCGTCGTCTTCATCGTACAAATCGATAATGTACTGCTTCACTTCATGGTAGATCACGGGCGGAATGGTGGTTGCTCTTGGTGTATAGGGTTCCTTTGTGATCTCGAGAGGAAGAGAAAGAAGTCGGCTGATTGCTCGAGAGGAGATGGTGTGTCCCATGTTAGCACATCTCGTCGACATCTCCTCATAACTGATCCCTTCGTCTTGCCATCCCACTAGAAAGTCCTTCCAGCACTTGTCGAGTCCCTGTATATTGATGAACACCGTGTGTTAGTGTTTCACATTGAGAATAAAGTAATGATGAAGGACATACCGTGTAAGCTAGAGATCGTGCCATTGAAGAAAGTGTGAATCGCGGGAGAATATCTGTACACACACAGGTCAAAATAGGTTCTCGCAAGTTAACAATTTACATAAAAATAGAATGTAAATGGGATTTTCTGTAGATACTCGCTACGTGAATCGGATTTGCATGCAACGTGCAGAAGTAAGAAACCATGCAAGCGAGAACCTATTGCACCTATGTATAGAAGCAAAATCGAAAAAAGAGAAGAAGAGCCCTTCCGTTCAAAGCTCTTCCCATCTATTTTCGATCGATAGAGCTGTAGATCATATTGTTCTGTAGTGGTGTGCAACTCATTTCAGATGTCGATCATATTCAAAATCGACAACGAGTACCACGTACTCAATAGAGATGTTGTAAAGAGGGGCAGCATAACCTTGTGCGGAGAGAAATGTGTCATCGATTTTTTTGGTGTTCACCGCGAGGATGCCGTTTATTGTGAAGAAGGAACCAGGAAAGCTCTGCTGAAGGAAGTACAGAAATGGGAGAGCGGGGAAAAGACGGTGGATAACCAATCCAAACCGTCACTCTCGGTCAGTTCATAATTCGTGTATTCTACCGTATCCTCATTGGTAAGTCAGTCGTTTGCAGAAATTGGTAATTATGGCTGGAGGAGAGAGAGTTGAAGTGAATCAAAGGGCCAAGAGGACTAGTACCAAGAGAATTCAGTTTGATGGTAATGTTAAAAGTTTATGAAATTAAATATTTGGTTTGGTTGCAGCGAGTCCGGCTCAGATGAAGAAATCTCGAGCTTCCAGTGAGTTGCAAAAATCTTTTTTTTTCAAAACGATCATTGGTTTAATTAGTAATAATTATTTTATTTCCTCATTCCAACAGGCGTGGGACGAGAGCAGAGAAAGGGAGAGAAGGGGGCATCAGTGGACACCCCACACCTTCAGATCAAGCAAGGTTTGTTTCTCTCTTTCTTGATTATGAAGAACTCTGATCTCAACAGAGCCGATCGATGACATCGATGGCGAAATTGCGGGGACTGATCAAGAAGCATCAGGTTTGCAACACTCACTGACCTTGGAAATATCTAATCAGTTTCAGACTCTGTGAAAAGTCATCTCGTCTCTCGATCGATTAATCCCATTGCACCCACAGGTACAACGCTGTAAAATAATTGCTCTGTTACACCTCTCTATGATCACAGGCAGATCGCGTCGGGAACAACGACTTGACGACCGGGCGAACAGGGCAGTAAACGGTACATGCTTTGAATCTCTAGCGACATCAGTTCAACCTCCAGAAAGGGGTCTGGCAAGAGATGGTGCGAAAAAGTGTGATACGCTTTCGATTTAATATATTATCTCACTCCTGACCTTTTTCTTCGAGGCTTGCGGAGTTATGCATCGCTTGTCTAACAATATTCCTACTACAGTGCAAGTCGCCAATCCTACTCCATCTCCCATCGATGCAAGTTTGAATGGCATCTCGAATGAGACCACTCTCAGTGAGATAGGCTAATTCATTTCTGTAGTTACAAAGATCTCTATTTCAGTTCTCACTGCTATTCGCGAGATGAGAGACGACATTTCGTCCAAAATTCTAGCCGTAAATGGCCGCCTGGATGATATGGGAGCTCGAATCGATAGCATGGAAGATCTCACTGATGAAATAGCGGATTCCGTGGAGGCACAACGCAATAAGGTTTTATAAAAATTTATTAGAAATTTACAACAACAAAAAATTACATTTCAGTTAGTCGAGGTCGCCACTGCCACCCCTTCCATCTCCACTCACTCAAAGAAGGCAGCAGACGCAATAGAAAAGCTCGTGGAGAGACTTCCCCTTCCTCCTCCTGGTTCGTTTTCTGAAATTGAAACCATTGTTATGTTTATTGTTAAGCATTCTCGTATAAATTCCTGAAAGAAGAGAAGGTTCGACAACTTGACAAAGGTCCTTTCCTACAATTCGCCAACGGATTGGACAAGGCCCTTTTCACTCCCCTCCAACGTCGCCTTCCTCTGAACAAGAGAGATCAGGAGAAGGTCACATGGATGACAGGAGTACGTTATACCGGACAATTCCAAAATATTTCAAACTATTGCAGTGCCTAATGTATCGAAGACGCTATAGTGTGAAGGGAGAGCGGAAGGCGATGGAAGCGAGTATGAGGCGGAGACTCAATAACTACGCGCAGAAAAAGAGGAAGATTCCTCTAGGCGAGGACGAGGAGGAAGAGGAGGAGGAAGGAATGCCAGAAGAAGAGGGGCATGAGGAGGGAGAGGGACAAGAGGGAGAGGGAGAGGGAGAGGGAGAACATGCAGAGAGAGTTGCGCTGGAGAGAGAGGAAGGCGTAAATGAAGACCTATTCCTCGACGGAAATCTTGATTAGAGAGCCCCACTAGATATTTTCTGTTGCTATCATCGTTAGCAGAGTTTGTTGTTTTTTTCCGCTAAAAGTTGTCAATATTTTCGGTAAAACTAACATTATGTTCAGTGAGAGTAATACCGATTGATCACCAAGAATGTAAGCGAAAAAGATCGATTAATACCTACTGTACTCAAAAATAAATCGATCGACTCACTTCCCATCTCATTAAAATAGTAACTTTGTCGTTCAGTTTGCATCGAAATACATGACTAAAGTTTCCCCCCTCAAACTACACCCTTCACCCTTCAACTACAGTAACCTACTGCTATCGATTAGAAACCATCATAACCTGAGATTATGGATCAGATCCAAACGCAATACGGTATCCACCAATGATCGATCGACTAGACCAGAGCCCGTTTACCCGTCCCGCACTTACTTCACAACAGAAGAAACAAGAAAAAAAGAGAAAGTCTTCTGAGACGAGAAGAACGACGGTCCGAAGCGAGCGAGAGAAGACGAGGAAGGAGAAGAAGGGCAGGTGACGTGAGCGGGGGAGGACCTGGGCATGATTCCACAAGCCACAAGCCATCACCAAATGCTCACGAACCTGACAACAACAAAAAAGCGACGAGAAGACGCGAGAGACGAGCGGGCCGGATGGAGCACACATGAAAATAACGTAATTAATTACGGGCAAATTGGCTACGTGATACCTTCTTCTGTCGTCCATAAATTGTAAGATCAAAATCGGCGATTTGAACGAATTTCCAGTGAAAAATTGCACTCTCTCCATTTCACACACTCTCTCGTCGGCTAGGCAGTGCGAGAGAGCACGGGAAATGGAGATGGTCCAGTTTTGTTAAGAAAATGCACAAAACAATAAAGTTTTTACCTGTACAGACGCTCCTCAGCCTCCTGTGTCATCTTTCGTTGTCATCGCGAAGAGAAACTGCAAGAATGAGCAATATAATGACAAAATAGCTGGGGCGAAAAGGATAGGTCACAACGGGGAAACGAGCGCTTCAAGCAGGAAACACGTGATGACGATTTGACGTCGGCCGCATGGCGTCCCCAACCGATCGGCGGAGGGACGCAGAAACAAAAACAACAGAAAAAATTAAGAGGAACTGCGAAAATGGAGGGAAAACGAGTGCGCTTGTCAACGCGCTCAAATTTGAATTCGTAGAAATTACGGTAGCCGTCTTTTCTCAGTGTAGGCGAAGTCGCATCGTAAACTGATGTTCTTCTAGACTCATTTCCACTGACTCACTCGAAATATTTTGTTTTTACTTAATTCCTTTCATTTTTTCTTTCAGCATGTCGCAAATATTGCTACGAGCATAATACAATCAAAGATCCACCAAAATAATGAAATATTTGTGGTGCAATTCAATGAAAAAGAAAAGGTGTGCTAAGGTGGCACACGGTGCCCCACCGTGGCACACTTTTGTTGAGAGTGAACTTGGCGTACGATACCTATGACATTTTTTAAAAAAATACACTCATAGAAATGTTTGTCATATATGGCTCCTGAACTGCGCTTGTATGTTATATATAACATACTGTATGTTACATATGACATACTGTATGTTATATATGACATACAAACGCAGTTCAGGAGCCATATATGACAGACATTTTTCTCTGTGTACCTGGAAGAAGTGCAGTACTGTTTGCTCTTATATGCTATAGTCGTGAATGCGCGTGGTTGACTGTCCAAGAGTCAAGTGACGATAGGTCTCAACAGTCATGATTGAGTCGACAACCTGAACAAATAGATTACATGTATGGAATGAACCTTAAAGGGACAGTAAAGGCACCGTTGAATTCCCGCAAATTTCAAGGTCTCGCCACGACTTTCGGCCCGCTGGAAGAAACAAAAGCATAGGGTGGGACCTCACGATTGCTAGGCTAACGTTTTACCGCTGCTCCACCTGGGCTGATATCCGATAGGGCGCACACTATCTCTATCCCTACGTCGCTCAAGGAAATTGGATCAAATAAACAAGAATTTGTGTGTTTACTGTCCCTTTAACAAGCAAAATGTCGAAATACTGCTTCCTGTATGAAGTCGATGTTTTGACTTGTTTTGTAAGATCGTATCATTTTATAAATATGCACATACTCGTTGAGTATGTTTTTGCGTTTTTTCATTATTTATTGTAATCCGAATTGAATTTGTTATTAATTATTATTGAACAGTTGAAATAATAAGACCAAACGAATAAAACGGTCTGCTGATAAACATGGGAGTGACGTCATAGGAAGAAATTAAACGCAACATTTATCTATTTCGTTGACGTATTTTTTATAAATTAAATTTTATGAATGTTTAATATAACCACATACCTGTCTATTTTCGGTAACAGTCACTTTGGCAATTGATGGAAGTAATTTAAGTAGTTTTCTCGCTTGAATCGAACTGCGGACAAAATTCTGATTGGGATACATGTTATCTCTTATCATGAAAAACTTAAGCGTACTGCCAATCGATCGTTCCAATATCCATTTAAACAGCCTTTAAAAATATATTTGTATTACTTTGCAATGCAACATTTACAATATGACGCTGTTCGTGTAAGAATCGAGCAGATCCGGCAAGGGCCGGCACAGTAAAAAAAATGTCGATTCTCTGTATGTCTGTTATTTGAGGTTATGGTGGGTCTTGATCAAGATAGGCATAATGGTTTTGCACAAAAAGCGCCCGTTGGCGCCAGATGGCGCCACGTCAAAATCATATTTTCTCAAATATTTCAGTCGCTGATAATGCTAATTTATTTTGTTCTTGGTACCTCTTGTGCAGAATTTCACGGCGGTCACGCCTGTGTACTTCATTTTGCATGATTATTATTAATAATCTTAAAAATACAACTTTGTGCTGAGTATTTTCTGACCTTCTTAATGTACACAGATCGGACCGGCGTAATGAGACAAATCCAAATCTGTATTTTGAGCCAATTTCGTAATGAGAGTTTTAATTGTGCAGCGATAAAGTGTAACGAGATTGTAAGTAAAAGGAGCGAATCTCCTCTTTTTCTTTCACCTCCATTGACCTCCCCTCTCTCGGCTATCTCACTCTACCACGCTCTCCCGCCTTCCCAAGTAGGAGAGACTGGCGGGGAAGACGAGAGAGTGTGGTGATGTGAGAGGGCGTAGTGAAGGGGTCGAGGGAAAGAGAGGGGATTCGCTCCTTTTACTTACATTCTCTTTACACTTTATCGCTGCACAATTAAAACTCTCATGAAGAAATTCGCTTAAAATACAGATTTGGAATCGTCACGTTACGCCGGTGCGATCTGAGTACAATAACAAGGTTAGAAATTGCTCAGCACAAAGTTGCATTTTTAAGAATCATTAATAATAATCACGCAAAATGAAGTACACAGGCGTGACCGCCGTGAAATTCTGCACAAGAGGTAACAAGTACATAAAAAATAGCATAAAAAACTGCAATATTTGAGAAAATGTGATATTGACGTGACGCCATATGGCGCCAACGGGCGCTTTTTGTGCAAAACCATTATGCCTATCTTGATCAGCACCCTCGATAACCTCAAATAACAGATTTACAGAGAATCGAAATTTTTTTTAGTATGCCGGCCCTTGCTCGATTCTTACTCGATGCTCGATTCTCGCCTTCATATTCGACTTTTGATGAAAAAAATCCTTTGTTCTCTATGATATAATCAGTTTCACCTCTCCGTACAGAAACCGTTGTTACTCCGTACAGAAACCGTTGAGTTTATTATCTGAAGTTCGCGGTATCGAGCTGTTTTGAACAGATCAGCAACCTTTCGTTCAATTTGTCTTGTTATTCCATTATCAAATGCCTGAAAAATCCGTCAATTATGTAAAAGTGATTGAAAAAGGATATTTTAAAAAAATATACATGTTTGTCAACTTGTTCTAGTTCTACTATTAGTTGTTGAAGCTTTTATTCCTTTTACTAAATTTACCTTCAATGTTAAACGTCCGATATTAGCCTCGTTGAATAAATCAACAAACTGATCGAAAAATTCCAGGTCGCAATCGATTGGTTCCCCTATCCGGAATGGATTTTTATAATTTCTGTGTAGTCCGATATGTGCGATCTGTAGATGTCTGTCCTGAAGCAATAATACATTTCACACTACACATTGTGACTAAATGTTTGGGCAATAGAGAATTTTTCTGAAACCCGTAATTGATCACATGAAGGATATTGACTATCAGAAACAATAGAACCGATCTTAAAAACTTTTGTATAAAATTGTCTCAAAAAACTTTTAAATGTTCGAAAAAAATGTCGAATTTTACAACACCGAAATGATTCGAAACGAAATGATTGAAAACCACACGCTCGACTTACCCATCGAACGATAATGCTTTCGAATTTCCGATTTGGCTCCTCCTTATGTATTGCGTAGAGCAATCGACTAGTAATTGCTACTCCTCGGCATCGCTCGAAATATGGCACAAGACAAACGATTTCACGAATAATTTCACGCGGTAGAGCGGCGAGTAAGGACGGCTTCTGAACAACGTTTCATTTGATATTAATTAGGTAAAGGTAAAGCCAATCCGTTAATCAAGGAACCAAGTCCTGCGGGTTGCACTGCTAATGCCAATGCGGAAAGGGCCAATTCTATCAAATCAAATCAAATCAAATCATTTATTCAATCTTCAGGGAATGGGCCTGTTGAACGATGCAATTGCTCCATACATCGGGGTATCTCCTGCAGATGCTTTCCCAATTGACTCCTAGTCTACTCGAAATTTCATCGCGCCATCGTGTGGGCCTTCCGACTGGTCTCTGCTTATCCCATGGAGTCGGAATGGGACATCCCAATTCAATCCGAAGGGCCCAATTTCTTTTTCGGATCTAGTCACCTTCGTAGTTACACCACTACCAATTTTTCCCTCACCCCGAGAGGAGATGGGCGCCTTAGTTAACTATTCAAGTAAAACAATAATGGTAATGTAAGTGAGTACCTCTGGGCTCCTTATAGCATACATTGTTTAAATGCTATGGAAGCGCGAATAGGCCTGAAATGCAGAGAGTCAATATTTTTTTTATAAACACGCGAAATTTTATATACAAAAATCAAAGACGCAAGTGGCAGAAGTGATCTTTGCGCTCCGTGGTTCTAAGTTTCTTTTTGGGAAAGACGAGTTTGAAAAAAACGCCAAGCCGAATGTACTCTCTCAAAAACGCTAGTTTCTGACTGTCTGACTCTCCTGTTCCACTCACTCTCTCCACATTACTGTAGTTGCCTAACTTCTAGTTGATAGGAGTTTATTGTATCTTGGCAACAGGGACGCTGGTTACTGTACTGTGGTTACTGTACTGTGGTTACTGTGTCATGTATGATAAACGCTGTCGGACTTCTCTGGGCCAGCAGATTAGAGGGGGAAAACTAATGCTGTCTCAAGGTTGCTCAAGGGGCAGATAGATGGCGCTTGTTGCGGACTCTATCTTCAGTGGACATCATATTATTTATTTTCGATATCTTGGGAGTTTATAAAAAAACAAGACACGCTTGATGAAATATAAGAACGTGAGAGAGCGGCAAAAGAATCATTATAAGAAATAAGTCGATTTAGATCGGACACAATTGCAATTTTTAATATCTCGATAATCGAACGAGTTCTTTTTCATTTTCAAAATTAAATAAAAAATATTGGTAAAAAATTAAAAAAATTTATTCAACAGCAAAAAAATATCCAGAGCGTTTCATAGTTCAGGTAGCTTTAGTGAACGTGATTTTATCTCCTGTAGGCAATTCCTCGAAAACGTTAGCATGGGCTCCGCTCCGTAAATGGATGATGCCCGTAGCGAACACCCGTCGATCCTGAAACAGGAACATTAAGAGATACGAAGGCCGGATTTCATTACTACTATCGCCAGCAGCACTGGATTTGAAAAAAAAGAGATTCTTGCAGTTTACTTCAGATCTCACCGTCATTTCCGTTACGTATGAATCGGGCTTTTTTCAAATTATTTTCGTGCAAGTGCTATTTTTGTAACAGTACCTCATGCCCTCCCCCGTGTAGAAGAAACGCTTACCCATGGAACAGATACATTTTAGTAGGCTCATAACCTGAAGGTTAAACCAATTTTATTTACCACAAGCCGCTCTCGGATAATGCGGAACCGGCCATCCTCATCCGCAATACATCTCTGGAGAAGGGCCACCCGAACGAGGCGCGGAACGAATAGCGTTGACTCGAGCGCACGAGGTGAAGCGCAGAATGTCTAATATTCAAAGATATTATTAAATATTTAAAGATATACTATAGAGTGAAAGACTAGATAGAATTGATATTGACTCAATATCAATTCTTTATAATTTGTATTTTTGTAGATGTGTTCAAAGATATTTATAAATATTAAACTATATTATGGGACACAATATTAACTGTGTAAATATGAACTTACGAACTTCTCCTGGCGCAAACCGATAGGAAAAAGCCAACGAAATTTCGAAGCCGATCGTTTAGGTCATAAGAATTAATCGGTTTTCATTGTTTTGGCCAAATAGAGTTGGGAGCTAGACTTTGCGCTAATGCATCTGACAAAAAGGCAAAGAAAATATCTGGAAAAAGTGAAGAGCTCTCGGCCCTTCGATACTGTAGTCATGAATGCACGTGATTGCCTGAACTTGAAGCAGTTGACGATACACCGCAGGACTTATGATTGAGTCAAACACCTGAGCAGCTTTACTACATTAATGTAACATAACTAATGAAAAATACTACTTCCTGTATTTACCAAGAGCCGATATGTTTGGTAAACAACGTAAGTCGATGTTGTGACTTTTTAAAGGCACATTTATGTACAAATAACAGTATACACACTACATTTCATCGTTTATTAAGGATATTTCGAGTTAATTCATAATTTCTTCTATAAATTTATCTTCTGACGCAGGTAATGAGTAGATAAATGTTAAAATGGAAATGGCAGTTGTAAAAAAGATGATCACGACGATATTCATAAAATAACACCAATTGTTTAGTGTCGGATAAGTTTTTGAAAACTTAAACTACGCTTCGTGTTTGCTTTTTTTAAAGGTTGTGTCCCACGAACTTTTGGTCAACTGAGTTCTCATTATCTGGTTATGGTAATCGGTTTCCAGATAAGAGCCCGCAAACCGCATGTTCAGCCGATAGGTTTGAACAAAGTTATTCGCATTTGCCTCTGTGCCAAACTGACCCTGAATGCAGGAATTCAAAAAATGATGGGGAGGGATAAGGGTGGACGAGGAGAAAGCGGTCGCGCCATTGAAACATATGAGATGAGGAATGATGGAGCAGGAGATTCGTGATACTCCTTCTTTAACACAGATCTTCTGAGAAAGTGTAGGAAAATTCGAGCGATCTGCAGCAAAAAATAATTTTTGTCTCTGATTTCTATGTAACTTGAAATTTATGTCTATATAAAATTAAGAAATTTTTTTATGAACTTCGTTTTACGAAATTTGCATATTATCGATTTTTTTGATCTACCAATTTGGAAAAACTCAGTCAGATTAACATATTTTTGCTACTTCTTTTTTTCCAAATTGTTCCTCACGGCATGATCTACATTTTCTTCAATTAGCACAAACATATATCTTCACTTGTTTTAGAGATATTTGTCAAAAACCAAGTTTTGATATACGTTTTCTTATTTTTCTCGAAAATATTGGTCAAGCACAATCGGTTTTATTCCAGAATCTGAATCAGCGTTATCGGTTTAATATATCTGCATATTTCGTTTAGCATAACTCTGGGAACTTTTCTGCGCACCCCCAGTGAATTTTCGGACCAGTGTTCAATCGATAGCTGCTCGGTTGCTCTACAATTAACTTTTAGTACTTCTAGACGTCAAAGTTACTGGTTTTTGAGTTATGGTTGAAAAACAAAAATGAACAACGAGACATTGAAACAGTGCATTATCGCATACAACCATTTGACTCTTTTATCGTTAGCTGTAACTTGGGAACCAGATGTGCAATTAGTCTGGAATATTAACTAGGTGTAATAACACTGTAGATGCTCGTTTTGAACATCTCTACATAGGAATATCACTCGTTATTGCGAAGTGATGACGTAATAAACTAATTTTGAGATGATGTAATTGTGCACTGATATTATAGGCGCGATAATTTAGTGGGAGAAAAATTTTCCAGAAGAATATTATACTGTGATGATTTTTTTTCGCGTGTAGAGATGCTTGAAAAAAATCAGTACCTCATTGCACGAATACATAGCGAAAACACAACAAAGTTCTAATCGGGGACCCGAAAAAGTGGATTTCCGTTTCTAGGCGTGCTAGACAGATGTGGCAGAGTTAAAAAAGACCGTAATTGTAATTTAAGAAAATTTACAAGAACAATTTTGTAATTTTTTCCGCGTATTTGTCTCTATATGATAAATGCAAAGTTACGTCATCACTTCGTAATAACGAGTGATATTCCTATGTAGAGATGTTCAAAACGAGCATCTACAGTGTTTATTACACCTAGTTAATAGTCCAGACTAATTGCACATCTGGTTCCCAAGCTACAGCTAACGATAAAAGAGTCAAATGGTTGTATGCGATAATGCAATGTTTCAATGTCTTGTTGTTCATTTTTGTTTTTCAACCATAACTCAAAAACCAGTAAATTTGACGTCTAGAAGTACTAATAGTTAATTGTGGAGCAACCGAGCAGCTATCGATTGAACACTGGGCGAGCTCTGAGCGATGAGTTTGAAGAAAGTTATGAACAAAACCGTTTCCGAGTGTTTTTTTTCGTTCAAGTCCGAAAATTCACTGAGGGTGCGCAGAAAAGTTCCCAGAGTTATGCTAAACGAAATATGCAGATATATTAAACCGATAACGCTGATTCAGATTCTGGAATAAAACCGATTGTGCTTGACCAATATTTTCGAGAAAAAGAAGAAAACGTATATCAAAACTTGGTTTTTGACAAATATCTCTAAAACAAGTGAAGATAGATGTTTGTGCTAATTGAAGAAAATGTAGATCATGCCGTGAGGAACAATTTGGGAAAAAAAGTAGCAAAAATATGTTAATCTGACTGAGATATGGCCATCCAAAGTGGTAGATCAAAAAAAAACTATAATATGCAAATTTCGAAAAACGAAGTTCACAAAAAAATTTCTTAATTTTATATAGACATATATTTCAAGTTACATAGAAATCAGAGACAAAAATTATTTTTTGCTTCAACGATTCCTACACCTTCTCAGAAGATCTGTGTTAAGCTATGGCAACATGAATTGAATTTGTTGTGAAATATTCATGAACGCTTGACCGATATTCATAGAGCGCAAGTTTGCCAGTATAACGGTTCTCCAAAGTTGCGTTTCTTACAAGGGGGGACCGCTTAGAGGATATGGAGTTTCCGAATGAGACCTAGGGGGATAGAATACTCTCATAAAAGTAAGAAATAATCGGTGGTTTAAAACTGCTAAATAGATCTTGTGAAATCTGCACTCTCTGTGGGGGAGTGGCTAAAATTGTCCGGAAAAAATCACAAATCTCACTAAGGGTGGAGAAGTCATGGGGCCTCTATAGCAGTTTTAAACCACCTATTATTTCTTACTTTTATGAGAGTATTCGATCCCCCTAAGTCTCATTCAGAAACTCCATATCCTCTATGCGGTCTCCCTTTGTTAGATTCGCTTCTCGCCACAGTTCGAGAGTTCGAGAGTTCGAGTTCTCTTCACAGTTCGCCAGTCTCCTCGTTCCCAGGATCTCTCGGTTCGGTGAGCAGATTGTGCAAGAATCATAGAGAACATAAACAAGGTAAAAGTAATTCCGTCTTCAGCATGTTTTCATGCGCGGAACATTGCGCGTTTCAGTGTGCACGCAACCTAGGCATATGAGGCTGTTTGCGAGAGGATCAATAACTTTTGTGAAGGACCTCGTACATCGATTTTCTGGAAATCTCTTGATTGACGTTATCGAAGGTGATGATCATCATGGTGACATTCATTTTGCATTTCACTCATCGGTTGGGGAGTACAGTAACTACCGTTTTTGAGGCTGATGTGTCATATCTCTTGAACCTTTCAACCGATTTCCAAGAAAAAAATTTTCTGCGGGTATTTCAAGATGCTGATAACAATTGGATACTTTAGTAAGAAATATAAATAATTTCTCAAGTTCAAAAAAGTGTTCCAGAACACCATTAATAAGAATCGCTATTTTCATATAAGAGAGGTATCACGAGAGATCGTATGTAAAAAGGCTATGGCGGAACAATTTTCAAAAAAAATAATTTTGATTTCGACCAAACTTTTTTATTAGAGTACCCGGCAGACGAGAATTCGATTTATCCTGGTCCCAGGTCCAGAGCCGGCTTTTAGGAAATTCCCGGCTCCAAAACCGGAATCATCATAAGACAGCTCAAAAGCGAGCTACAATGCTGCGGTTGGGCTCAAAATGTTCATAAAAATAAGTTACACAAAATTACTGTTGGATAGAAGTTTCGTACTCGTTAACCTCAAAAGTTGTGACCGATAACGTGAATTCCATGGGTTTCAAAAAAATCTCAGATATCGAAAATGCGAGATGCCACGCTTTTTTATTGCGGAATATGAAAGAGCTCTTGAAGTACTACTAGGAAAAAAATTAAAACCAGACAAAAAGGGGGGGACTTAAACTCGAAAAATATTGTTGAAGGTGAAAAATCGTAAAAAGTCGCAAAATAAATTTTTCGAAAACCAAGCAAATACTACTTTTTCATGAACCTTGCAACACTGTATGATCGGCAAAAAATATATCCGTTTTTTCGATATCTGAGATTTTTTTTGAAACCCATGGAATTCACGTTATCGGTCACAACTTTTGAGGTTAACGAGTACGAAACTTCTATCCAACAGTAATTTTGTGTAACTTATTTTTATGAACATTTTGAGCTCAACCGCAGCATTGCTTTTGAGCTGAGTTATGATGATTCCGGCTTTGGAGCCGGGAATTTCCTAAAAGCCGGCTCTAGACCTGTGACCAGGATAAATCGAATTCTCGTCTGCCGGGTACTCTAATATAAAAGTTTGGTCGAAATCAAAATTATTTTTTTCGAAAATTGTTCCGAGCCACCTGCAATCTCTGGTGAAACCTCTCATAACAGAAGATGCGCCGTTTTCTCAGCTTTCATATTCTTATGCGACATGTATACTTTAGACCTACCATAAGAATCGAAAATGCCCTTTTCATTCCCAATTTCGTTTCGGAAATGGCCATTAGATCACCATTTATTATCATTTTTCATTTGTCATTCTCATTTCGCACTCTCCTGCGCGGCCATTGAAACACAAAATTGGGAATAAAAAGGACAATATCGATTGTTATGGTAGGTCTAAAGTATACATGTCGCATAAAAATATGAAAGCTGAGAAAACGGCGCATCTTCTGTTATATGAAATTAGCGATTCTTATTAATGGTGTTCTGGAACACTTTTTTGAAACTTGAGAAATTATTTATATTTCTTACTAAAGTATCCAATTGTTATCAGCATCTTAAAATACCCGCAGAAAATTTTTTTTATTAGGAATCGGTTGAAAGGTTCAAGAGATATGACACATCAGCCTCAAAAACGGTAGTTACAGTACTCCCCAACCGATGAGTGAAATGCAAAATGATGTCACCATGATGATCAGCACCTCCGATAACGTCAGTGCGTAAATTTTGGCAACACTTTTCAATTTCAGTGTACGTCCATTTCATTGATCCTTTCGCGAACAGCCTCATATACGGCATATTCAGTCGTCAGCCGGCGACCGGCGCCCCTTACTTCTGGTTTCAACACCATTTCCATCTCGGATCAATTTTGTTGATATAATTTTTTAAGTGCCAGTTATTAATATTTTATATAACCACATACCCTCTGACTTTCGGTAACAGTCACTTTTGCAACTGCAGGAAGTAATTTGAGTAGTTTCCTTGCTTGATTTGAACTCTCGGCAAAATTTTGAGTGGGATTCATGTTATCTCTTAACATGAAGAGCATCACCTCGCTTGATCGTTCCAATATCCATTTGAACAGCCTGGTATTATGTATTTGCATAATTATAATTATGTATTTGCATGCATTTCCTTGTTCATCACCTTGTTCACCTTGTTTATGTATTGCATAAATATAATTATGTATTTGCATGCTTTCCTTGTTCATCAATAACAAGCTCACCTCTCCGTACAGAAACCGTAGTTGGAGTTTATTATCTCTAGTTCCCGGTATCGAGCGTTTTTGAACAAATCAACAACAATTCTCTCCGTTTGTTCAGTGATTCCAGCGTCAAATGCCTTAATAATAAGAAATAATATATATAATCTATAATATATATATATATAATAATATAATTTATCAGTGTCGCTTTAAGGGCGCTGATCAGGTTAGTCGGGCTCTCCATTCTTCATTACCAATGCTCCACCAGTCAGATCCAATTATTCGTTTTAATTCATTCCTCCATCGTTCGCGAGGTCTTCCTTGTCCAGGTCCGTTTGCATAATTGTAGGGCGTCCATACAGTAAGCCGTCTAGCCCATCTATTGTCCTCCATTCGTCTGATCTGGTTAGCCCATGTCACCTTTCTCCTTTCTGCTTCTTCGACCCAATCTATTTCACTCCAGTTTCTCTTCTCACTCGTTCATTTGTCCACATATCTCTCCATCCCACTCCAATCATTCTTCTCTCCATCTTTCGTTGGACGATTGCGAGGTCTTCTTTATCCTTTTGTCTCAATGTCCACGCCTCACATCCATATAACACGCATGGAGTAATACATGCGTCAAATGCTCTTCTCTTGGCTTCTCCACTAACAAGTGGATGTCGTAGCAAATGGCTCAGTTTGCTCCATGCATTCCATCCCGATTGAGTCCGTCTTGTCATTTCTTTCACATGATTCATGGGGAATGAAATCCATCGTCCTAGGTATTTCGCTCCGTTCTTATATTCACATTTCATTCCTTCCACAGTTATTGGCTGTCGATTCGTCGGATGTTCAGTCAGCAGAATACACTTTCCTGGATGGACTTGCAATCCGACTTCCTTGCTGGTTCTTATCAGTTTTTGCAGCATTCTCCCTAATTCCGCTCGACTTTTCGCAACCACAACTACATCGTCTGCATATGTTAACGTAGTCAACATTTCACCGTTCACTCTCAGGCCGTCCGTGCCCCAATCGATCTTGTCCAGTACCATTCGCAACGTAGAATTGAATAATTTGGGGCTAATTGTATCTCATTGTTTCACTCCTCGTTGTACTTTAACTTCGACCGTCCCCTCATTTACTTGTATTCTCGTAGTGGTTGTTTCATACATTCTTTCTAAGAGGCCGATCAATCTGGGATGGACACCATGATGGAGAAGTGCCGTCCACACCGCGTTCCATTCTATCGAGTCAAACGCCTTCTTGTAGTCCACCAACGCTATATGGACAGGGATATTGTACTCTTGAGCTTTCTCCGATAGTTGGCAGATTGAGTGAATGTGGTCGACTGTGCTATATCCACTTCTAAATCCAGCTTGGCTTTGGTCTTCGTTCAGGTCCAGAGAAGGCGTAATTCTATTGAGGATCACTTTCGTTACAACTTTGAGAATCACTGATAGAAGCGCGATAGGTCTAAAGTTAGAAATATCCGTTGCGTCTCCCCTTTTGTGAATCAGTGAAATCCGAGCAATCATCATTTCTTGTGGGATTACATCACCTCTCAGCAAATCATTCATAAGAGTTGTGATCAGCGGACTTGCAAGATTTGATGATAGTCGTAACATGTCGGGTAGTACCGCGTCCGTTCCCGCAGAGTGACCATTTTTGAGGGATCCAATTGCCGAGAAAATTTCATCGTTGGTAAATAATGGGAGTTGGTCAGTGAGCGTTGGGGCAATTCTCGGTAATTGCACCGACGGAGTGTACAACGTTTGGTAGAATTCCTTCACTGCTTTTTCCGTCTCCTTTTGTGATGAATATCCTGTTATCGGATCTTTTACAAGTAATCTCTTCTTTGTTGCATTCCCATCTCTTAATATCTTCGATATCCCTCGTCCTTTCTCAATAGCTGCTCGTAGGGCATTTTCTTTCAATAATCTTATACAGTCCTGGTTGTTTCCCCCGTGAACATGGACCGTCCCGGCCGGCCCGGGCCGGCCCCTAGCGGTCCCTGCCAATTTGTGGCTCGAGCAGAGAGAAATTCGAGACAAACTCTGTGCAGTCACATAGTTCAGGTTGTTGGTCATCGATTTACGTCGATGAAAAATTAAATTATTTTCTTAAATACGTTTAATTTCTTTGAAAAAATCGTTTCAAGGAAATGACTTTTGTTAGAGTTTGACGCAAAATATTACAGTATCTCTTAGATTTTCGCCTTAACCGCAAACTGATTTTTTATAGAATGATATTTTCAAACGATTTTAAAATTAATAAAATGAGTAATTTAAATTTCTGTTGACACTTTCTGGTGACCAACAACCTGAACTATCTGACTGCACAGAGTTTGTCTCGAATTTCTCTCTGCTCGAGCCACAAATTGGCAGGGACCGCTAAGGGCCGGCCCGGGCCGGCCGGGACGGTCCATGTTCACGGGGGAAACAACCAGGACTGTATCTTCTATGACACTTTCTCGGGCTTCTCTACACGTATCGATATACTCTTGATTCCGAGACGGGTTTGATTTCAGTTCGCATCGTCTTTTCAGTAAACTCTTAGTGGCATCCGAAAACTTCGATTGTCCGTCTTTCTCTTTCCAACATCCAATGGTTGACACTTCAGTGAGATCTACAGTAGCCTTATATGCCGTAGTTGCGTCCGCAGGTTGCGGTATTCGAAGCCCATCGAGAACTGAGGCATTCAGTCTATACTCATTTCGATCGAAGACAGGTCGTGATTTGCGGTCTTTCATCCACTTTTTTCTTGTTATTGCGAGAGTCATTCTGACTAAGCGATGATCCGTGTCGTACTGGAGTCGATTGATAACCGTCGTTGAAATCACTTGTGCCGATGGAGGTCCGATGATAAAGTCTATCTGATGTTTCACTTTACCGCATGGTCCTCTCCATGTCCATCTTCTATTCGATCGGTTGGGGAGCCACGTATTCCACATTCTCATTCGGAGTCTTGTACAGAGCTCAACGATTTGCCTTCCTCGATCATTCATGTCTGCATAGGTATAATGCCCAACGATGTTCTCCAATCCGGGTTCTCGTTTCACTCGTCCGTTCAGGTCTCCAAGGATGAATACCGTATGTCCTCGCGGTGCCTGCCTCACTCCGACCTCCGTATCCTCAATTACTTGGTCATAAATATCATCAGCGGAAGCGCTGGTTGGTGCGTAGACCAGGACCAGGAATAATTTCAGGTGGAAGAGAAAGCATTGCTATTCGGTCAGATATTGGTTTGAATTTGGCTTGTTTAACAAGATCTTGTCTGACAACAAACGCAACTCCTCTATGGGCTGATATTCCTCCCGAGTGAAATAGTACGGAACCGGAGGATGGCAAACTCACGGATCCGCTACCAGCAATTCGGCACTCTGTCAATCCGATGACGTCAAACTTGACTTTGCTTATTGCGCGATCAAATTCGATTTGACGAGAGGAAGTCGATAGAGTTCTGACGTTGAGCGTGGCGATGTCGATTGGCTTCCGACTTCCCATATGGTGATACCACCTCTACCGCACCACCGGTTGCTTGAGGGGGACTCTTGAACGAAGGATGAAATGGGCGAGGAAAACAATTTAAATTGCAAAAAAAAACAATTTAAATTTTTTTAAATTATTAAAAAAGTTTATTTTAATCGGTTTGCAAACTTCTTCTTGTCTTACTATCTGATAATGAAGCGTTTCTCTCTTTCTTTTAAACTAATATTACATGCACCTTCATTGTCAAGCGTGTGATAAGCGCCTCGTAGAAAAGTTTAGCAAACTGATCGAAATATTCAAGATCACATTGGTTTGGTCCATGTCTACGGAATGGATTTTCATCGTTTCCGTTCAGTCCAATATGAGTGATTTACAGATTTCGATCCTGAAACGAAACCACATGATTCCAAACCTACAGACCAGGGTTAGAGCGAGAGAGTGTACAAAACTAAGAGAGTCCCTCTCGATTTCACACGCTCTCTCACTCCAAAGGCCTTTCTGGAAGGTTGACCCTGTGGAATGATGTGGAAACGTGTTTTCACACATTTAAACATTTGGACAGTAGAGGTTTTACATGTAACATGCTATTTGACGAACACCGAATTTAGGTCCCCGTGAATCCCACATCTCCAAAACAATTTGAACCAAGAAACACGCTAATGTCTTGTTTCGTTTGTACTAGGGTTCCCTTGTTGGAAATGATTCCAGAATTCCAAAAAAAAGTGAGCAAAGGCCGCCATTGTTTAAATTAGTTCCAATAAGGCGCGTTGTGCGGTCAATGGAATTCCAATAAGAAAAAGTCTTGTTTCCGGGTTCAATCTTTGGGTCTTTAGTAGTATTACTACTCTACCGTGCTCTAATCATTATGGTGAGTGGTCCAGCACTCTGGAAGTTCCAAATTCTGTTTATGACTAATATCTAGATAGTTCATCAGCAATGTTGAGAGAACAAATACCATTTGAAGATCTTCTTCCATTTTTTTTCATTTAGCCTAATGCAGAACATGCTCCTTTTCTAAAAGGCAGTCCTTTTTAGAACGGAAAAAACACCACGATCTGATTCACAAAATCAAAACAATTGCGCATTTCATCTGCATAGTTCACTCATCTCGCGAGTGGGCTTCACATGTCTATCGTGGCTCAGTCTGGTTAGAAGTTGCTTTCTCCTCTAATTGCTTCTGGTTCGTATCCGATCGTGGGATATTGCTTTTGCCTTTTTTTAAATTCAAATGGTTTCCGCGCATGGCGATAGATACTGTAAAGCTGTAACTTCTTCTCTCTGAGAGCTGAGAGTCAACGTATTGATACAATTCACAACAGTGTTACTAGGAGAGTTGTGAGGAGGGAGCGATTGAAAGAAAATCATTGCCTGCTCCAAGGAAATACAGTATTATTAACTTTAGCATTGGAGAAAAAAGTCGGAGCCGAATTTGCTTACACCGAAAAGATATTTTGATACGTTCGACTTACCCATCGAACGATAATGTTATCGAATTTTCGACACGGTTTTTCCTTATGTATTGCATAGAACAATCGACAGGTCCTTGCGACGCCTCGAAATCGATCGAAATAGGACACATAACAAATGATCTTACGGATGATTTCACGAGGAAGAACAAGAAGCAAGGATGGTCTCTGGATAGTGCTTTATTAGATATTATTAATTCGAGTTTTAACAAAACATCTGGAAATGTAATAAAAAAAGTAGCTGCGTACCTCTGGACTCCCTATACCATTCATACTTTTAATATTGTAGATACGCGAATATTGTAGGTTAAATGTCCTCAATCAATAGTTATCAGCATACACGCAGAGTGAGAGAGAAAAAAAGCACAATGCCCCCTTTTTTAGGCTAAAAACGTCCAGAGTGCAGAGAAGTCAGAGTCAAAAATAGAGGCCACGCCGAGTGAACACAACCAAAGACACTGCTAGAAAAGTGTCTGACAGTCTGACTCGCCTGTCCTACCCACTCTCTCCACATTACTCTGGGAGTTTATCGCATCTTGAACAACGGGGACGCTAGTTACTGTATTACTCAATCAAGTATTTTAAACGCGCAGTTCATTTTTGTTTAAAGGGACAGTAAAGGCACCGTTGAATTCCTGCAAATTTCTAGGTCTCGCCACGACTTTCGTCCCATGGGAAGAAAAAAAAGCATAGGGTGGGTATAGAAGATGACTGTGCACTCCTGATTTCGCACGCTTCCTCACCGGTTAGAGAGCACGAGAGAGCTTGCGAAATTGAGAGTGCGGGAAAAATTTTGTACAGCCCTGGTATAGAACCCGCAACCTTACGATTGTTAGGCAAGCGTTTCACCACTGCTTCACTTGGGCTGATATCGGATAGGGCGCACACTATCTCTATTCCTACGTCGCTCGTGGAAATTGTATCTACTGAACAAGAATCTGTGTGTTTACTGTCCCTTTAAAGCGAATTCCAATATTCAGAAGGGGCAACATACGCACAAATGAATATGACGCATGCTTATTGAACTATACATACTGAACAATTTAACAGGTAACTCATCGGATTCAATAAAATAAATGTCTTAATGTAGTTTTCGATGAGGATTCCAAAAATCGTGAGACCGTTCGCAAGACACAATTAATTCCCAGGAAGGTGGGGTTACTGTAACTTTTCGGAGCGGGATCAAGACACTTTACTAATTGGCCAATATGAGAACTGAAAAAACAAATGCATTCTTAGGGGTGATTCAGGGGCCGATATGATTCAGGGGCCTATATATTTATCAAATCTCGATAGTCAAAAGACTTATTTTCAATAACTAAGAAACACTTACCTTCGTCCTCAATAATTGTTTGCTAAAATACTTTTTTTTCAAAACAATAAATTAACTAGAGAGTTCCAAAGTTCATGGATATTTCTTGAACGTGATTTTATCTCCGTACGGCAATTCCTCGGAAACATTAGCATGGGCTCCGGTCCACAAATCAATGATGCCCGTAGCGAACACCCGTCGATCCTGAAACAGGAATATTAGGAAATGCGGAGGCCGGATGTGATTAATACTATCAATAAACCGAGTGGCAATTAAAATAGAGATTCTTGTTGTTTACTTCTGATCTCACCGTCTTTTCTGTTGTGTCGGAACCAGGCGTTTTTCATACTATCTCTGTGCTATTTGTAAGAACACTACCTCAGCCGCTCAGTGCAGAAGATCTCCCCGATCATCGTTAAATTGTCCATGTCGGATCGGAACTACCGGCTAGTGTGTACTCGCGCATTTATTGTTGCGATAAAGATATATATATGACACCCCGGTCCATGGAACAGATGCTTTTTTGCCAATGTCCTGATGCGCACAGAGAAAAAACCTCCCTACCACCCTTTAACCTGCTTGCCTATGACTTTAACCTTACCTACTTCTTAGGCAACTATGCTGCAAATTTTAGTTGCACTCGTCTTATATGGAGCCCGTAAAACATGCGGGTTCTTAACAAATTATCTTATAAAATAGATATTTTGTAAGACCCCCAAAGTATTACGGGACGTATATAAGACTTTTTTCTCTGTGTTTAATTTTATCTGACCTCAAGCCGCTCTCGGATGACTTGGAACCGGCCTTGATGTTCCTCCGCTGCAATTTTCCGAACAACTGCGAGTCGAACTCCCCGCGGAACAATTAACGTTGATTCGAGGACATGGGGAGCGTCGCAGAATGACTTTTAAAAAATAAATAATAAATATTATTAAATATTCGAAGATATTCTACGAATCAATATTAATTATTTAAACAGGAAGATGCGCACTTTTCCGGGGCGCAAAAACGATCGGAAAAAGCAAAGGAAACTTCTAAGCTGATCGTTTGTTAAAAATTTAATGTCGATGTTGGGCGTTAGACATTGGGAATATTGCCGGAAATATCTTCAGGATCATTTGATAATTAATACATTAAAAAAGTAAAAACACCTCGAAAAAGCGCAGTACTGTCTTCTCTTCGATACTGTAGTCGTGAATACGTGTGATTGACTGAGTTTGAAGCAGCTGACGATACGTCTCAGCATTCATGATGTAGTAAAAAGCATGAACGAATAAATTTCATGAAAGGAACGAAACGAATGTTAAAATAATACTTCCATTTAACGACGATCGACAACGTGCTTGTTTGGTAAACAAAGGAAGTCGATGTTTCGTATTTTTTTGGCAATATCGTATCATTATATCAAATATGCACATACGCACAATATTCAAGAACACTTGACCGACTTGCAATAGCGCAAGTTTGCAGGAGAACGGTTCTCCAAGGTTTCGTTTCTTAGAAAAAAGTTTACTAACCACCTCGTTCCCAGGCTTTCTCGGTTCGGTGAGCAAATGAAAAAGTGTATGAAACCTTTGGAGAACCTTTTTCTTATCAAATTTGCTTTCTGCGATCGTTCACACAAATGGTATCCATTTCGTGGATGATCTCCCTGCCTAGTCTGCATCTCTACCCTCACCTTCCTCATCCATATTTAGATATTTAATTTTTCTTCATCGTTTCTTTAATTGCCGTTACACCCTTCGCGGTTGTATCAAATAAATAAATAGAAATAATCTTATATTCCATTATTATATGAATATTTTATATATCCACAAACCCTCTGACTTTCGGTTACAGTCACTTTGGCAACGGATGGAAGCAATTTGAGTAGTGTCCTTGCTTCATTAGAACTCTGGTCAAAATCTTGAGTGGGATCCATGTTATCTCTTAACATGAAGAACTTCACCGCACGACCAATCGATCGTTCCAATATCCATTTAAACAGCCTGCAAAAATGTATTTGTATAATTTGGCAATGAAACGTTTAAAATATTCGACTTTTTTAGAAGAACATTGACTGTCTTTCGTAGCAAGAACAGTCCATCTGAAGTTAAATTAAATATAAATAGCGTAATAGTAGTTCCATTTTTTATAGTATTTCCAAGTAATTGAAAGTCTCACCTCTCTGTACAGAATCCGTAGTAGGAGTTTATTATCTGTAGCTCGCGATATTTAGCTGTTTTGAACAAATCAGCGACCATTCTCTCCACTTGTTCAGTGATTCCATCATCAAATTCCTGAATAATCCGAAAATTAGGCAGTAATCATTGTAAAAATTACAAGGTTTTTAATGTTAAAAAATATATATTTAACCCGTTTGTCAACTTGTTCGTCTTCACTGATCAATTGCGGAATCGATTCTTTCTTTATTATAAAGAACCATTAAAATTATGTACCTAATAAACTAATTAACCTCACTTACTTAACCTTATTCACGTTTAATTCACCTTTAAAATCAAGCGTGTGATGACAGCCTCGTTGAAAAGTTCAGCAAACTGATCGGAATATGCAAGATCACAAAATTGGTTTGGACCACCTATCCGGAATGGATTTTTATAATTTCTATGTAGTCCTAGATGAGCAATTTGTTGGTTTCTGTCCTGAAAACAAAATTGCTTATTTTTGTAAATAAAAAAATTGTAAATAATTGCTTGGAAATTGAGAATTTTAGCTGAACCCTGTAGCTGTGTCACAAACTAATGAGATTGAACCGAGATACGAGCCAAATAATTATTTTCGTTAGCCTGGTCTGTTCGCTAAATGATCTCGAGTTCGCGCTCTGTGTATGTTTCTCTGAGAAAACGTTTTTTTGATAAGGACTCAAGTGAAAAGGCCAAGTAAAGCGTTATTTAACCAGCAATTAAGTCAAAATTTCGAATTTGAACTTCGAATTTATAATAATTATTTACAATATTATTTTCAGACGAGTCTCATCATGCCACATCTCTGCGTTGCACAATACAGTGTGTGGAATATAGACTTGAAGGTGCAATTGAAATTCTTCGATAATACTGGAGAAGTTCAAAAGTTAGTTCTTTCTTCAAATTCCCGGTTGAATGTGCAAACATTTGTTTTATATATTTAACATTGATACATATCTATTTTTATTATAATTTTTTTCAGGCAATTCAACAACGAAGTTACTATAAAAAGCACCAAAATCAAGGTTTTCCTTGAACCAATCGTTATTGAAGAAGTATTGTTTTTTTCGTTCACTTCATCTTTTCTGAAATTTTCTAATGAGTAGGCTGAGTCCATTTTATATAATAAAATAATAATTGTAAAGAATTTGATTAAAAATCCAGGTCAACACCACTATGGCAGGCAGCAATGTAATTAATTTCGAAATCCAGGTTTTGATTTTGTTCTAAAATTATTTAAGCGGAAAAACATATCTATGCCCGCACAACTTTAGTCAATTTTTTACACCATTATGAATGTCTCGAAACAAAACAAAAAAATGCCTCTAAGCTCAAATATCAATTGCGGGTTTATAATTAGGAAGAGTATCAGCAAAGAAAAAAATCAATATGGCAAGCAAGTAACCCCGGTTAATTTTATCCCTCTTTTCACGTTTGTATGCGCTTTCCTCATTAATTAGCTGATTAAAATTATTGTCTGATTGGCGTATAATATTGCAGATATTGATGAAATCGGTATACGGTATCCACACAAAAATTCTCAAGCATCACGGGTTCTTCTCTAGTGGAAAATATGAAGATGATATAGCCGTGAGTATAGTTTGTATTAAATTTCATAATAGTTTAATAGCTGATTATTGATTTGTTAGAACAATAAATCTTCACAGAACGGGGAGTGTCCAACTTCCCTTACTCTGCAGACGTTGTCTCCTGCTGAGAGAGTATGCAAATAATGAGAGCGGGCGAGACATTTTCATGTTCTCTCAACAGGGGACAACATCTCCAGAATGGGAATGCTGAACACTTCCCGCTGTGCGTGAATTTCGATTACATACTCTTCCAGTTCGTCTTCGGGGATCATGAAAAACGGCTGTACGTATCGAAGGTACCTCTTTACTTTTTTTATTTAAGTAAAGATATTTTGCTATATTTGCACGCAGAAAAGCGCTCAAAACATGATATCTCTTCACACTTTTCTTGTTTCGATCCATTTCAGCACATCCTGTCTTTCTATTCTCGATATTTCCGCAACCTTATCTACAAAGTACGAAATTTTCGGAAACCTTTTCGTCTAGAGGGAATTGAATGTGTGCCGTTTCTAAACTGGCTGCAGGTTTGCCACGGGTGAGAGTTTTCCATCTCCAAATAGAGAATATTAGCTAATTTTGAAAAAAAATATTTTAAAACGATAAATTGCAGGACATTCAACGTCAGTTTCATGTCGCTACGCGGTCTCAACGATTTGCTAAATGTTGCAAAAACTTTTGAATGCGATCGCGTATTTTTCGACAGTGTAGAACTGTATCTTTGCAATTGCTGCGGATACGTATGTTTTGTGTGCAATTTTAGCCTTTTAGGAAACGAATTCGCAATCCGCTCCTCGAAGAACCTTTTACAAGAATCTTTTGCCATTTTTTGAAATTAGTTATACATTTTCAAATTATCCTTTAGATATTAGTGTGAAAAAAATATGAAGGAATATGAAATTAAAATATGTTTAAAAAATAATGTTTTCTAGTACGACGACGTCGCTCGTAACATTATTATCTGCAATCGCTACGAACTCACTTGTGTAAAGTATGAGGTGAAATTTAGTTATGTCTTTAAATCACTTTCAATAGTTGCTCCAAATATATAAGTTTATTTTTTTTAAATTTGCTATGATTTTCCGCTATTACTTGGTAGAATATCATACTAATACGTTATAGTCCCATAAGTCCAATATGACCATTTACAGGCGTAATTCGAACTTTACTCATGCGATGGTATATACGAGAAAGTGCAGAACAGTCGATTCTTTAAGGTATTTCATTTTTTGGTTTGGTTTTTAGAAATAACCTGGCTTGTGCACAAGGACACTGGCTCTCCCAATATGCACCATTATTGTACATAATGTAATTATTATAAATATTTAGTTATTTTCGTAATCATTTGTAGGTTTTACCGGCTTGCCCCATCTAATTGGCTTGGCAGCTTGCCATTGTAAAATCGCTTGACATGGAGACCTTTAACATTTTTGCAGGACTTCTCACCTGTTGACATGAAAATGGTGAACAATGCTCATGTGATGCGATGGATGTTTCGATTCGGGAATCTTGAAATGGCCGACCTTATACAAGTCGATTTTTAAAAAAAAATAATTTAGCACGAATTAAAAAGGGGGAGGCAAAGTGTGGCCCACGGTCTCTATTTCACACGATCTCTACTACGAGTATGAGAGAGAGAGTACGCAAAATTAAGAGGCCGTGACCTCACACTTCGCACCCTAGTGATCCATTCAGGACGCTTGTCTGGCACTGACGAGATGTGTTTGGTTAACTAAAGCCGAAAATTAGAAACTTGCTATTGAAGAAAGTCAGAATTCTCAAAGAATCAAAATATTGAGCTTTACAAAGTAATCTCGAAGTTAAACCTCTCATATTTTCAGGAGCCTGAAATTGTGGTTGTCTACGAGCGTAGAATGGCGAGAAAAGGGAAATTCCCAATGCGAGCTTCCCTGCAACTTTCGGTGAGCTGATTTATCACCTGCCTTTTCAGATATTTTGGACGAGTCTTTGCGAATTTGTAAAATGAACCACACTTTTCAGTTGTATCTATTATTCCGTTTCCGACCGCGTCGCGCGGCGGCAGCTGCTGCAAGTAGTGTTACGGTTGCATGGAGGTCGCAGAGGAGAGAAGTTGCAGAAACAGATTCAGAACATGCAGCACCTGCAGCAACTGAACCAATAAGAGCTCGTTCTATCGTAACATCGTCATTGCGAAGGACCATAGGAGCGATGCTAGGCAACTACAATTGGATCTCGCAGCATGAATATTGATAAAGTAGAATGTAAGGAAATATGCCATTACTTTAAGAATTACCGCGCCCTGCTTTCATTGGAAAGTTATATAAAAATGACTGCTAAAAACAAACATTCACTGTTTAAACCATTCGTAACGTTGGTGTTTTCTGTACAGGAAAACGATAAAACTGTCTATATTGCATGTTGCCGAACATTATTCTTGGATAAATATGAATTTATCGGTTGCGTGAAATTCACAGAATCGTCTAAAGTATTCTTCTACCTTTCAAATTTAATTTAACGAGGTGAAACATATAATGTTTGATATTTTCAATTTCGTGCTCTAGAAGAATTTTTTCAATAAAATAGTTTGATTTTCTTTCAATTTTAACATTTAAATTGCATAATAGTGCTTCTTTATTGGATTTGAATTCCACTGAAAATCCCCAAAAAAGAATTATATTGCCCTCTCATTTACCTTTGTCTCTCATTATCTTTTTTTAACGGTTTTGTTTCCTCACTTTCAGTGATGTAGTTCCAGCCCTAATTCCTGCAGCTCCAAAACCACGTCGCTACTAATTTCTCACGTTTTGTTTACTTCAATCTGTTAATTATTTTACTTCTCTTCACTTTAATTTCACTCATTCTCGGCTCAATAGTTTCTTACGAGTGGTCGCCCGGTCAATATCCAGTGCGAAATGGTCAAGACTATCAACGTCGGCGGACTAACGGAGGCGCTCCCGAACGATATGGCCCAGGTATCTATTCGTTTTTGTGCAAATATTTTCGAAATTCATAACTGAAATCATCTTTATCATAAGCCGTGGAAACACACTTTTCTCGATAAATTAACTTAATTATGGAGTTTCCTTTTTTTAAATTAATTAACCTAATGTAAGAACATTTTCCAGTACGAAGATGTTTTCACGGCCGCCGGCGACGTGATGAAACACGCCCTCGATGTCTTCAACGACCCCAATTTCGAGGAGAAAAAGGACTGGAAGGTAGGAATGACATTGCTAAAGATTTTGTTTCCTGCGGAGATAGCATGCAAAATAGATAGCTTGTCTCTCACTATCTCTCGACCTCTCAATTTTGAATGTTCTCTCAACAGGAAACGACATCTCCATAGTAAGTTGACGTAGGGCCATCCCTTCCGTCATTGACAAATTTTGGATCAGGCGTAGTGAGAGATAGCATCAATTCTACTCAATTTCCAGCTGGACTGCTCCTCCCCCGACGTCACTGTGCACTACCGCGACAACTGCAGTGGACGCTATTTCGCAGGACGAGTGAGCTTATCACATTCCACAACTCCAGAAAGGGGACTCTAGCTAATGAGTGTGTCAAAGTAGGAGTTACCCTCTCACTTGCTCACAATGTTCACGCCTAACTCAGTTCTGGAGGTTGGAATCGGAATCGAGTAATCCTGAATTGTGCCAAAAAGTGCACCGCAAAATGTCTCATGTTATTTGTCTCTGGTTTGTCACCTCGAACAAAAATTATTTAAACGATCATGACTCTAGAATCGCAGATGGTCGGACTAGTAGCAAATGTTGGTCGTCTAGTGGCCGCCCACTAGCCGACCACCATTTGCTACTATTCCGACCACCATTTGCTACTAGTTCGGCCATCCGACCACTAGTCCGACCACCAAAAATATAAACTTTTGGATTGGCTACTAGTCCGACCACCACTTGCTACTAGTCCGACCATTCGTCTACTAGTCCGGCAACCGGCGATTCTAGAGGAGAGGCGGTATTTAAAAAAATATATAAATTTCATTTTGATATAATTATTTTAGTGTAAGATAAAGCTGTCGGCAAAGGACATGAACGACGAGTTCTGGAACCATCTGGACAGGGTTTGTTCGACTTGAAACAAACAGTTACACCTGCAGTAGTTGTAACCATAATTCACCTGTAATACATATCGATATAGCTATAGCTATTGTAAAACAATTAATGTTGACGCATTGTATCGTCCCTTTTTCTCTATTTCAACAGTTTTAAAGGGGAAAACGTTATCGTAATAATTATATTTTGCGGAAATAATTGAATTTGAAAGGAAGCGGGTAGTATATCGACTGAAACCAAATTATAAACGGAATGAAGGCACTCTGAAACATATAAAAATTCAAGAGTCGCGAGATCCTCGCAGCCAGAACATTCAGAGAGGTATACTGTAATCTTACCTACTTTGGAAATTCAGCGAGGTCGGAAATTGTAAACACTTCAACAGTATTCACCGTGTCCTACTAGGAAAGTATACTGTAGGCTACTTTACTTCCGCAGACAAACAATCGACGGATGACCTTTCAATAAATCAAATTCGATAAAATTCTTATCAGATCGACGGTTCCTTCATTCTCGCCTGCCGTTCGATCGCGCTTCCCAAAGAGATTCCCGAGAGTACCAATTCTGTCAGGTGAGCAATAGAAATAATGTGTGTAGATAAATGATCGAGAGTCAAAATTGACGGAATAAGAAAAAGTTGTGACTTTTGAAACTTACTTCTGTGAAAATAGCCATTCAATATATATATATATATATATATATATATATATATATATATAAGCTTAAAGTGACCCGGCATAGATCGGCAACATGAGCTCTATTTGTGGAGTTTGGGCAAAAGATCAAGGGAAAATTTCAGAAAAAAATATTGGGACTTTCTGTTTTTAGATATGAGCATTTCAATATTCGTGGTGTACAAGTTCGACGTTTCCTAATGGCGTCTTTAAGTACAGGGAATGAACATGAAACACCAGGAATTTTACTCAATAGCCAACCAGGACATCGCACGCATTCATCCGCCACGAATTGTTTGGACTGGAACCGTTTTCAGAAATATTAGGAAAAGGCGGCCCCCTTTGATCGATTGTGGTGTGGTTTGCGGGTAAGACCATAGCGGCTCTCCAAATGGTCCGAAATTTTTTCCTTATTTTTTCCCGTGATCAGTGAACAAAATACTGCTAAATAAATGCATTTCGCTATCTATGCAAGGTCCCTTTAATATCACGGCGTTTTTCCTATTTTAAATGTGTAAAATAAAATAAAATATGTATAATTATTAATTTAACAGGGCTCATCTTCATCTCTCCGCCTCTCGCTGCCGTCCCGACCCCGTCGATCCTGCCCATTCTTGCGTGTACGACTACGTCGTCTGCACGGATCTCAAGGGAATGATGTTCAAGAGTGCCGTCAATCAGGTAGCGCAAAATTGCAAGGAGAACGGTTCTCCAACCCCTCGTTCAACTCGCTCTCTCATTTACTCACCGAGACGAGAGAGCGTTTGAAGAACGAGAAGTGTTGGAGATCCGCTCTCTTACAAACGAAACCTTGAAGAACCATTTTCGATGACAATATCTTTTTAGAAAAAGAAGAAGTTGAAAAACGTCTTACTTTTTCTGGTTCAGGTGATGGGCCGCGCGACGCTCAAGGACATCGAGAACATTCGACATCACGCGAATACCGTACTCCGCCCGAAGCTGTACCCCGGACTGCAAGAGTACGGTAGTAGAAGATTCGAACAATTAATTCCCCATCACTCGTCCACCTGCTACAGTGGTAGTTCAACAATGCTCTCTTTTCTTCGATACATCATGTCAATTACAAACCGCTCGATTTGTGTAGAAGCAGAAAATCCTCGAATTTTTCAGTTGTTTTAGAGTATTGAACAGTGATCAACAGTTAGTTAAAGCATCACGGATAGCGCGATATTAAATGTGAAATTGGCTCAGCTTGACTGTCTTCACCAGTTCCACTTGTCCACTCTATTCACCTGGCAACGTCAATCCCGCCCTCCTCGCTTCACATGATTCCAAATCTACAGACCAGGGTTAGAGCGAGAGAGTGTACAAAAGTGAGAGAGTCCCTCTCGATTTCACACGCTCTCTCACTCCAAAGCCCTTTCTGGATGGTTGACCGGCTTGTGGAATGATGTGGCTTCTAACCATTCTTCCTCCCTTGCATTCGTTCATTCGCTTATTCTCCTCAATTATTACGTTTTACTATACTATTCCATCATCTGATATTTCTCAAAACTTTTTTTCGATCTTTCGAGAATCTTCCCGTTATTTTATTGATTTTCCCTCTCTTCCATTGATTCAGATTTCTACGCAATTTCTGGTAGAATTACACGCATTTTCACTTCACGTTCATTCTATGCAAGAAATAGTAACACAGTGAGTTAAGAGTAACTTTGTAATTTAAAAAAATAGAAAAACCTTGCAGATCTCGTCTCAAACGCGTGTCCTACGTAACAATTAACACTCCTTTGTTCAGAAACCGTCTGAACTCTCTCGTTCTCTCGTTCTTTGTGCTGAACGGCTCCGAATTCGTCGCAAGGAAATGAATTCAAAGGATGAAAAACTTCGAATATATGCGTGAGAACTCGAAGAATCCAAGAGTGACACGGTTACGTAGTCAAATTCGACTTTTCGACTACGATCGTTGCCAGGAGATTCCACTTATCAGACCGAGTCCGTTGAGGGGGAAGCCAACGAACGAAGAAGTAATTAATGAGCGGGATACGCGGTTCACAAAAACTTATTAGGAAATGTTAATAATTGTACGAACGGTAAAATGAAAGTTTATGGAATAAACTATTTCTAAAAGCACTTAGTTTGTGTTCATCTTTGTTACGCGAATTATCTAGATTGCCATAACTACACACCAAAACCGATGTCACTGTTTCGCAGAGTTCTTACAGAATTCTTAATCAATTTATCGAGTGTGCCTGCTTTTTTCAGTGCCACGTCTCTCCCTCTCCCTAATCCCTTAGCAACATAAAATCGTCCCTCCTCGTCTCGTTCATCCAGCTCCTCTTCCTTCTTGTGTTCTTCCCATCCGCGTTCCCTCCACAATTATTACGTTTTTTTTCAATTTCATATTCGTAAGCGATGTTTATCAGATATCTGCACTATCTCGGCTCGCATGGACTCATCGACATCACAAACGACAGAATGTATAGAAAGAGGAGAAAACGGACAGAGATGATAAAGAATCACGTAAGTCCGCATCTAGCACTCTAATTCTTAAACAAACTATTGTATTTAGGACAAACAATAGCATGATTGATGCTGCGCAAATTTCATGGGTGGAATTCCACCCTCTGAGGAAAACTCGTGTAACTCAACTCAAACTGAACGAAATCTCTCCAATCAAAAAGGAAAATGTTCCAAACGTGGCTTGCAATCCCTGTATCAAGTTCGGAAGTTGTAGCTTCACTAGGAAAAAAGTTATGAAAGGGTGCATACAACTGTTTTGCGCCATGCACCCCATGAAATTTGCGCAGCATTACTGTGGCGGATGAATGCTCTTCTAAGGCCCGACTGTGATCCAATACACATCTATCTCAGTTCTGAAAGACGAAGGTCGAAGGGAATTGAGAGAAACTCTAATTTCGTGAGGATCTCTTGAGGATGAGGAGGACAAGTAAGGAAAGAACGGAAGGAAAACTTCAGCCTCAGTTTCGTCACACAAAATACCGCAACACATTACGAAATGTAACTTGATAAATGCTTTCTAACATTTCCTTTTTTTGAATACGCAAATACTGTGATAAACATTGAATGTGATTAAATATTCTCCAAAGAGAGGTGAACAACAAAAAAGAAGGTGAACAAGAGAAGCATTTTAAGCCGACTTTTTATTTGGTGTGAATCTCCTCGAGACTCAGCTGCTTTACGAATGGGACAGTCTTTCGTAGTGACACTTCTCTCAGTGTCAGTTCGCCTCCCTTAGCAACCTCCAATGGGGGGTGACAATTCCGCAACCGACATTTCCGCAACGGCTTATAACTTTTCTCAAACTCGAGGAATCTGTATGAACTTTTTTCCCCTGTTAGTTATTTGCTCACCTCCATCGATTCGGCTTGTTGCTGAATTTTTCTGACCATTTTGAAATTTCTGCTAATTAGCCAAATTTTAATTAGCTAATTAGTTAATTTGTGGGTTTGAAAGCCCTCGTGATTCTGATCATGATAACACTTTGGTGGAGTTATGCAGAAGGTTTAGAACAGTTATAAAGCTCGTTGCGGAAATGTCGCGTTGCGGAATTGTCACCCCCCCCTCCAATCCTCTCTCCTACATTCCGGCCACTCTTTCCTACGATTCCCTCCATTCACATTCCTTCCACAATGATTACATTTTTTTTCACGTTCACTATGGAATGGAATTTGCGAATTTGCAATTTGCGCACCTACAATGGACGTAGAAGTTATTTTATCTCTCAAAATGTCGAATGAATGTCCCAATTAAATAAGAGTGCAAGTACCGGCATCGAAAGTAGGAGATTTAACCGATATTAGTTTGATATTTGCAAGATTTATAAATCACGTTTGCATAAAGGATTTATAAAATTGAATACTTATTATAGTACATATCGTATGTACTGAAAATATCGGAACGTTTACCGCAATGTGATCAAAATGTTCAGAATTTGCATCTTTGCGAGTACACATTATCATGACTTGTGTTTATGCTAATTCGATTAATCCGCATCGATTTGCCGGAATCTACCCGGTGATGCCCGGTGAAATGTGTAACAGAAAGCGACAAATTCGATTGCAAAAAAGGAACAGAACCGGCAATTACTGGCATTTCCCGGCGGTATACGGTAATGATGACAATTCGCAAACTTAGTCGGTTATCGCATCGAATTTTCTCCTTTGCTTTAGACATTTCACCGGGCATGTCCGGGTAGTTTCCGGTAAATCGAGGTGGACAAAAAATATGAACCTACTCACGAGTCAAAATAATTTTCTTCGCAAAGTTACAAAAATTGAACATTTTGATCACGTTCCGGTAAACGTTCCGATATTTTCAGTACGTACGATATCATGAATATTTATAATAGAAACATTGATAATTGCTCAGACCCTCTAAACTGTGACGTCATCGAGGGCCTATACAAGGTCTTACTCGATGAAGCTCAGGTTTTTTGCCACACAATTTAAAATCGATAGTACTATTCAATATATATACGCTACTATTCAATGTCTGTATTGCCGAGCCTTCTTCTTTTTTTTCTTCTCCGTTGCTGTGCGACATCTAGCGAGCCCACGCACTTCTCCCATTCTTTCTTCCCGCACTCTCCCGCTATACGAATTTTTGCTTGCCCGAAGCCTCTAGCATTTCCTCAACATTTCCTATTTCTTACGCCCAGAGTTTTATTGCCATTTTTTCCTTTTTTTTCTAAACGATCTCGTGGACAATATGCTCGCCAATCAGACCAGCTTAGAACGTAATTTGGAAAATAATGAGTAAGTTTGGTTGGTTTTTTTTCCTCAATATAATCTCAAGTGTTCAGACTTTGGCCCAAAAGTATAAAAATCAAAGAGGATTCATTTCCGCCAATCACCGGCTCATCGTGGACCTGCCGTCGAATCAGTGGAAATTGGTTTGGTCTCAGCTACAGCAATGGGCACAGAGGATACGGTAACGATAGAGCAACGAACGATTCAGAGGATCAGATCACATCTCCGTCACGAAGATGGAGACCAACATCGAAGTGACAAAACAACACCTATTTCTATGATCCTCATATGACGTATTAATTGAAATGGAATGGAATTTTGTGAATTCATACAATAAATATTTTTTCAACGATGATTATATTGAGTATATGATTTATAATCTATTGCGCAATATCTACACAATCGATTCATATTTCACATAATCGGTCACGTCTATATGAGAGGAATCGCGAGGGACTCGAGATCATCGGCCATGCCCGGGACATAGAAATTTATGATTTTTAATTTGGCTGAAAACATAGCATAAGGTACTACAAACATCCCTCTATCGAATAGCGTTTTCACAATTTTTTTTTTAATTTTTCGTTTTTGCGTGAAACACAAATGAACCTGGTGAATCGGGAACTTTTTCGAGAAATAGTAAAGTTTGAAAAATCATAAATATCGTCAAAGTGAAGATAAAAATCCAGGGTTTGGTGTGTTAGATAGATCCATGATTCAGCTTGTTTACCAACCGCTCGAAGTCATTCCTTGTTGATCCGCCGATGCGGGGTTGTCGCTTTTGCAAACGTTGAGCTAATTTTCTTTAAAGTAAAAACTGCTGGTTCCCTCTATGGGCGCTCTGGTGAGTATTATTGGTACTAACTACAATATAAAAATGAGCGGAATCGGGCCATGGATTGTAAAGATGGGACGAATTGTATGACGTCATCCAAATGTAACTATTATTCACGAATCATAATTATGGATCTATTTCAGTGAAAACAATGTAAAACTAACAGAAAACAATATTCAGGTTGTTTGTGAAGTTTTTTATTAACAACTTTTTTGAGGAAAAAAATTTGAAACATTTTGAACTTCCATTTTTGGATTTGCTGAATGTCTATATTTCGAAGTCGATATGAATCTTAAACATCTTCATATTATCAGGCTGTTGCAAAAGTCCTGTCGTTTTTTGAGCGTCCACTTTCGCGGGCTATCTCTGCTCTGTTTCTTATTGTAATGTGCCTTGCTGTTTACAGTAGAAATGGGTCCATACCTTCTCTCTAAAGCATGGTTATGATTGGTCCCTTCTAGTTTTCCGAGGGATAAATACGAATTCTTTTGTTAACGTTCTTCACCACTTTTTGGAGGCAATTTTGTTCGTCTTCCTGTCTGGCTCAAAGTCAGTCAGATTTGAACGCCATGTGGATATGAGTCACCTGCCATAAGCAACCTCTTTGCACACTGTGAAAAGTTGGACTCTCGATAGCGTGAATATGGACTTTTCTCAGGCCGAAGAGGACCGATCCGGAAAATCCTCGATCTGTATATTGGCACTACGTGCACAGAGCGAGAAGCAGACCCTATCACATCATGTGCAAACTGGGCGACACACTAGGGGCCCACTTCATGAAATTGGAAAGAAGGAAAATATGGGACGGTTGATTTATTACGAATTCTCGGATCTAGTCATTTTTTGAGGGTGGATATGTCTTTGATTTTCCTAATTTTCAAAAGGGCCTTCAACTGTCTGGACTTGATGGTGACTGGGGGTTATGCATGGGTAAAGTGTGAAAACGTTGTACCCAAACACAAGTGGGTTGATGCAGATTAGAGGGCAGACGATGTTCCCAAACACAGTATTCGGTAAGGTCAAAAAATGATGTTGTGAAATTCGTGGAGCACCCGGGGCGCTCATTACTGGGAGCTCCTACTCGAAGGCACCACTATCATGGCACAGGTGTGCACCATTGATATATAATAAGTCAAGATCAAAGTCGATAAGAGACGCGAATTGTGGGCAAATGTTTACTTCCAACACTGCATCGCTGGATCCCTTACTGCGAGGCGACCGATTCTGAACTGGCGGCGTAGGGAAGCGCCATCCTAATCCATCCTTCTTAGTCGTCAGACATTACCCTCTAAGAAAATAACTTGTTCCCCACCATCACTAACTTCCTCAGAGAACAGCACTTCAAGATCCGAGTTGATATCGTAAACGAGTTGACCGGCTTCTTCAAATTATAGACCCCGGCGTTCTATGAGGGTGGTATCCATAAGTTGCGCGAATTATAGAGGACTACTAGTGGTGTGAACGTAGACTATTCCCAAGTTCATTGGTTCATCTTTGAAGATGGTAGGGATAAAGATGTTCGTACCCCGAAACGCGACAAGACTTTTGCAACAGCCTAGTACTAGATATACTCGCTGGGGGAAGATCTGTCCGTAATTTGTAGAGTATTGCACTTTTCCGCACGGAATTCACAACATGCATGCGAAGTTTTTCTACGAATGTTGGAAGCAGTCCAATTCCTTCCACACTTCGTCGTGACATTCCTCAATATAGGTAGACCAATTTCCTTTTGGAAGTGAGAGTCTATCTGTTCGTAGAAATGAGTTACAGCTCCTAGAAAATCGATTACCGTGCGAAAAGCGCGTGCTCTGACTTCTCTAGCACTCTCTCAATTCCCCACGCTCTCTAGCCCGGTTCGGACCCAGAGCTGGGCAGAATTTTTTGCCATTACTCCCCTGATTCATCGCCGTGGTTTGTGGGCTGAATTCACGTGATTTCGATAACACAGAAGCTTTTAGGAATTGGACTGCTTCCAACATTCGTAGAAAAATTTCGCATGCAGGTTGTGAATTCCGTGCGGAAAAGTGCAATACTCTACAAATTACGGACAGATCTTCCCCCAGCGAGTATATCTAATAATATGAAGATGTTTAAGATTCATATCGACTTCGAAATATAGACATTCAGCAAATCCAAAAATGGAAGTTCAAAATTTTTTTCCTCAAAAAAGTTGTTAATAAAAAACTTCACAAACAACCTGAATATTGTTTTCTGTTAGTTTTACATTGTTTTCACTGAAATAGATCCATAATTATGATTCGTGAATAATAGTTACATTTGGATGACGTCATACAATTCGTCCCATCTTTACAATCCATGGCCCGATTCCGCTCATTTTTATATTGTAGTTAGTACCAATAATACTCACCAGAGCGCCCATAGAGGGAACCAGCAGTTTTTACTTTAAAGAAAATTAGCTCAACGTTTGCAAAAGCGACCACCCCGCATCGGCGGATCAACAAGGAATGACTTCGAGCGGTTGGTAAACAAGCTGAATCATGGATCTATCTAACACACCAAACCCTGGATTTTTATCTTCACTTTGACGATATTTATGATTTTTCAAACTTTACTATTTCTCGAAAAAGTTCCCGATTCACCAGGTTCATTTGTGTTTCACGCAAAAACGAAAATTTTTTTAAAAAATTCTGAAAACGCTATTCGATAGAGGGATGTTTGTAGTACCTTGTGCTATGTTTTCAGCCAAATTAAAAATCAGAAATTTCTATGTCCCGGGCATGCTCGAGTCTATCCCGATTCCTGTCATATGACGCTGTTTGCGTAAGGATCCACAAATGCCTGGAAAAGGTAAAAAAATCGAAAACGCTCAAAACTTGATCCTAGAGGTAACTTTTGACGCTGAACACGCTGGTGCGGTCGATTACGCAATACGACTCTTCCGGGCACCATCCATTGTTTGTATTATCGAGTCTTCTTCTTTCTTCTTCTCCGTTGCTGAGCGACTTCGTGCGAGTCCACTTACTTCCTTTCTTCCTTACTCACTTGCTATACGACATCATTGCTTGGCTGAACTCTCTACTTCTTTGATTAGCACCCCTCACATTTCGCATGTTTCCCCTGGTTACGCTCAGTTTGTTTTTTTTACAGATTTCTACACGATCTCGTCGAAAACATCAGGAAGAATACCTTTGGATAATGTGGTGAGGTCAAAAATGTGTTCAATATAATCGAAAACTTTCAGGCAACAGCTATAAGTGGAAGAGAGCAAGAATTATGCTTCGATTCATCATCCATCTATTCATCTTAAACCTCACGTTCGCTTGCCTTCAAAATCATGGCGTCATGCAGATCAGAATGTTTTGACAGAGGAGATGAGGAAAAAAAGAGCAGAACAATCAAAAAATCGCATCGGCAGGTGTACACCAACACACGAAGGAAAACCTCTTCTTATAAGCTGCATTCGAGGACTTTTTGAGAAATGTAATGAAAGTGCTTTGCTGCCATAAATGCTTTCTATAACAAGTCAATCTATGGCATGTATATAAACCTGCCAAAATTGAAAAATTTCGGTCTCCTTTTGATAGGCCAGATATGGACGAAATTTTCAAATTTAACTGGTTTAAATGCATGCGATATGTGCTGTTATCATTTTTCGCAAACTTATGAAGGTTAAATAACCACAGAAAAATGGATTACACATGATTTTGAAATAACTGATTTTTCGAAATTTTCCGATTTTTCACATTCGACGCCATTTTTCGGGACTATGTGATCCCATTTTTATATTTTCTTAAATTTTTATCTAGCAGTACTTGACGTGCTCTTTCATAATACGTAATAAAACTATTGTCTTTCGAAAATATTAGATGCTCTATGATTTTTTAAAGATATCTCAAAACACATTTTTCTAATTAAATCCATGGCTTTGCCATATAGGACTTAACTCTCAACAGAGATATTATGCGCTATATTTTTCTGCATTTTTTGAGCTCTTCAACGACTTTCTAGCTCAAAAATGAAGGAAGTTATGACGATTCCGGCGACAGAACCGGCAAATTCCTGAAAGCCGGCTCTGAGACCTGGGACCAGGATTATTTGAATTCTTGTCTCCTAGGTACTCTCACATAAAAGTTTGATCGAAATCAAAAATAATTTTTGAAAATTGTTCCGTAAGGGGGATTTTTCCTACAATCTCTCGTGATATCTCTCTTAAGTATTCACTCACTTCCGAAATAAAGAAGAAGTAGAATTCGGACCATTTCCAACTGAAGAAAAGAAAATGAATGACTTTTAAATCGCCAATCGATGCTTAAAACTGTGAGTGATGAGAAGAAAAAAAAGCGTGAGAATGGTTCTAAACATTTGATCTGCGATTAAACGAGAATCAAACTATGATAACAACTCATTTAATCCGAGGGATAAATGGAAAATGGTGGGTAATTCTGGGATAAATTGTGACCATTTTGTGAGAAATTTTTGATTTCACGTCGCCAATTTTTCATTTCATTTTATTTTCATTCATTTTATTCATTTTCAATACTAATTAATTCTGATGTAGATAGCTCTCTGAGATTTCTCAAATACAATTTAAATTTTACTTCACTTTCCAATCGAAAAAAAGAGGCGCTTCTAGAGTCTTTCCCTCATCATCAAAATCTGTATTTTAATTAGAAATTTCTCAATTTATTTCTTTTAATTCATTGAAAAGCATCGTGCAATAGGAGTGTCACGTGAATGCTCTTTTAACAAACACTGACACAAACACTGGCTTCATCTCTATGCTCCCTATATTTTCATGACGCGGTAGTATCCCAAGATGTAAGAAATTTTTGGGGAACGCCATTTCGTAAATTTTTTGAGCAATGAGTTGGAAATGTTTTGAACGACGAAATTGGAAGACCGGGCTATTGTTAAAAATTACGAAATGGCGTTCCCCACAAATTTCTTACATCTTGGGATACTACCGCGTATTTGATCTTTATGCTCTCTATATTTTCATGACGTTCACTGATAGAAAAGGAAAGAGGCGCGGATTTAATCCTCTATGATCTTCCTTTGCATTTTGATGGAAAAGCTTTTCGATGACACACTAAACAAGAGAGAGACGGGGGTAGAATCGTAGCTTCAATATTCAGACAATTAAGATAATTGTGTTTTTTTGTTGTTTTCAGTTGCGATTTTCATTTGCACCACAATCCCTCATTTCACAAGCCAATCCGTGAGCATTAGATTCCATCAATCACCTCAATCCCTCGTCTCCCCAACCGCGTCACTGATTGTAGGTGAGCATGCGATCTTCTAAACATCAACGTCAAACTCTTTGATAAGCCATAATATCTCGCTTTGCTGTGAGTGTCTTTCGACAAAACTGATTAGGGAGCTCAATGAGCTCAATGATCATTCAAACAATCCTGGCAATATATCAAAGATATGTGCAAAATTCAGCAGGGGATCAACCATTCGACTGTTTAGATCATTATGAAGGTAATTCATATCATCTTGCAACGGAATAAGACAGTACTCTTTCTGGAGATGAACATTCCCCCAACATAGGGGGGGGGTTAAAAAATGTTCCTCCACTTATAGGAAATGATTGTGTCTGTCTGTTTGTCTGTATGTTTTTTTTTGTTGCAGCGTGACGGACATTTTTTTCCATTTTCCCCATAAATCGCTTCAAATTTGTGCTATCTTCTCAGAACCTTTTGCTAACTGATCAGAAAACCTTTCAAAATTTTAATATAAAAATCCGCTAATTTCACGGCCAAGTGGATAACGCGCCAGACTTTGAAACGGAGACCCCCAGGTTCGACCCCCGCCGCGGGCAAACCTTTTGCCGCATTTTTCGAAAGTGCCAGAAGTGGTCCTAACATGTTTTTGAACAACGTGAAACACGTTTCCACTAGAAAAAAAAACTTTCCACCTGTTTTGCCGAGTTTTAACGTGAAAAATCGAAAATTTCGAAAAGTGTCCAATTGATGCGCAGAGCGTAGGGGATCACAGGAAAAGTGTTTTGCGATGTCAGAAACGTGTCTGAACGTGTTCTAACACGTTTTAACGTGAAAACCCGAAAATTTCGAAAAGTGTCCAATTGATGCGCAAAGCGTAGGGGATCACAGGAAAAGTGTTTTGCGATGTCAGAAACGTGTCTGAACGTGTTCTAACATGTTTTAACGTTAAAAATTGAAAATTTCAAAAAGTTCCCAAATTAACCGGGGAGCGTGGAGAATCGCGGGAAAAGTGTTTTGCGATGACAGAAACGTGTTCGAACACGCCAAGGAAATCAACAAACGGTATCCTGCGTTTCCGTTGAGAAAGGCTCGTGAGGCTGAGAGCGATCGAAAAAGTTGCCACGGAGCCACGAAGTGGCGTAGTGGCAACTTTTTTTTCGATCGCTCTCAGCCTGACGAGCCTTTTGCAACGGAATAAGCCAGTAATCTTTCTAGCGATTAAGATTCCCCAACAACCTAAGCTCTCCCTGGACCGTACTTGGAGCCGGCTACCGAGGTCCCCCTGGACCGTACCTGAAGCAAGCTACCGAGGTTCCCCTGGACCGTACCTGAAGCAAGCTACCAAGGTCCCCCTGGACCGAAATTGCAGAACTATGCATAGAGCGTAGTGTACGCATAGAGCGTAGTGTATTTAACCTCAACACATCCCTGCTAGTTGGTATTGATTGGTAAATCACTCCAAACATGCCTCGAAAGGGGTCCCCGATTCACGTGCACACAACACGAGAATAGCCTCGCAACAGGCCGCTGATCATCTCAGGACAGGCTCTCGTTGCCCCTCAGGCATAGGGGTGGTCGAGACCGCCTTGGTGTAGAAGACCTAACACCTTTACCTTTACCTTTTATACTAAGCTCCCCCTGGACCGAACTTGGAGCCGGCTACTGAGTTCTCCTCCCTGGACCGACCCTCATCAAGCTACCGAACTCTCCCTGGACCGACCCTCATCAAGCTACCGAACTCCCCCTGGACCGAACCTGAAGGAGGCTACCGAGCTCCCTCTGGACCGAACATGGAGCAGGCTACCGAGCTCGCCCTGGACCGAACCTGGAACAGGCTACTGAGGTGCCCCTGGACCGAACCTGGAGTAAGCTTGCGAAATCCCCCTGGACCAAACCTGCAACCAGAACTATGCATAGAGCGTAGTGTACGCATAGAGCGTAGTGTATTTAACCTCAACACATCCCTGCTAGTTGGTATTGATTGGTAAATCACTCCAAACATGCCTCGAAAGGGGTCCCCGATTCACGTGCACACAACACGAGAATAGCCTCGCAACAGGCCGCTGATCATCTCAGGACAGGCTCTCGTTGCCCCTCAGGCATAGGGGTGGTCGAGACCGCCTTGCGTGTAGAAGACCTAACACCTTTACCTTTACCTTTTATACTAAGCTCCCCCTGGACCGAACTTGGAGCCGGCTACTGAGTTCTCCTCCCTGGACCGACCCTCATCAAGCTACCGAACTCTCCCTGGACCGACCCTCATCAAGCTACCGAACTCCCCCTGGACCGAACCTGAAGGAGGCTACCGAGCTCCCTCTGGACCGAACATGGAGCAGGCTACCGAGCTCGCCCTGGACCGAACCTGGAACAGGCTACTGAGGTGCCCCTGGACCGAACCTGGAGTAAGCTTGCGAAATCCCCCTGGACCAAACCTGCAACCAGAACTATGCATAGAGCGTAGTGTACGCATAGAGCGTAGTGTATTTAACCTCAACACATCCCTGCTAGTTGGTATTGATTGGTAAATCACTCCAAACATGCCTCGAAAGGGGTCCCCGATTCACGTGCACACAACACGAGAATAGCCTCGCAACAGGCCGCTGATCATCTCAGGACAGGCTCTCGTTGCCCCTCAGGCATAGGGGTGGTCGAGACCGCCTTGCGTGTAGAAGACCTAACACCTTTACCTTTACCTTTTATACTAAGCTCCCCCTGGACCGAACTTGGAGCCGGCTACTGAGTTCTCCTCCCTGGACCGACCCTCATCAAGCTACCGAACTCTCCCTGGACCGACCCTCATCAAGCTACCGAACTCCCCCTGGACCGAACGAGGCTACCGAGCTCCCTCTGGACCGAACATGGAGCAGGCTACCGAGCTCGCCCTGGACCGAACCTGGAACAGGCTACTGAGGTGCCCCTGGACCGAACCTGGAGTAAGCTTGCGAAATCCCCCTGGACCAAACCTGCAACCAGAACTATGCATAGAGCGTAGTGTACGCATAGAGCGTAGTGTATTTAACCTCAACACATCCCTGCTAGTTGGTATTGATTGGTAAATCACTCCAAACATGCCTCGAAAGGGGTCCCCGATTCACGTGCACACAACACGAGAATAGCCTCGCAACAGGCCGCTGATCATCTCAGGACAGGCTCTCGTTGCCCCTCAGGCATAGGGGTGGTCGAGATCGCCTTGCGTGTAGAAGACCTAACACCTTTACCTTTACCTTTTATACTAAGCTCCCCCTGGACCGAACTTGGAGCCGGCTACTGAGTTCTCCTCCCTGGACCGACCCTCATCAAGCTACCGAACTCTCCCTGGACCGACCCTCATCAAGCTACCGAACTCCCCCTGGACCGAACCTGAAGGAGGCTACCGAGCTCCCTCTGGACCGAACATGGAGCAGGCTACCGAGCTCGCCATGGACCGAACCTGGAACAGGCTACTGAGGTGCCCCTGGACCGAACCTGGAGTAAGCTTGCGAAATCCCCCTGGACCAAACCTGCAACCAGAACTATGCATAGAGCGTAGTGTACGCATAGAGCGTAGTGTATTTAACCTCAACACATCCCGGCTAGTTTTTTCCCATAATTCGAAGCAATCTCGTCAGAATAAATATCCCACATGCATGAATTTGTACCAGCATGAAACTTCTCGAGTGTGGCTCTCTTTCGCTGTGCCACGTCTGCCCGTTCTCCTCGCCTAGCAACATGTAATCCTCCCCTCTATCCCGCCACTTTTTCCCCTCACATTCGCTCGTTCGGTCCTTGCTATTTCTTTACATCTCCTCGGTAATTTTCTAATTAAATATTTTGCAGATTTCTACGCAATCTCGACGAGAATCGACTCTTTTACTTCAAAGACAGAAGTCAAACAAAAATGGTACTAGAGCTTTATAATAAAGAAGAATCACGGGCCAACAGTTCTCCGAGACCAGAAGTATCTCTATCTTAAGTTTTCTTAACCTTTTGGGTATACTTCCAGATCAACTGATAATTTCAACGCATGAACAAGAAGACGATCAATGGATCCAACTCTACGACGACTCGGGAATGTTCAATCGCAGCATGATGTACGACAGTAATCTCCAACGAAAACGACTCGAGAAAAAATCGTCAACTCTTTTCACAGCAGGAACCAAGATTTTAATGCGTATTCACAAGCTGCAATCAACTTCTTAAAAATGGATCCCGGTAATAACAAATAAAGTATATTGAATATGAAATAAAATCATTATGACGATACTTAATTTGTGCTAAGCGCAACATCTAACTCTGAGTGTTTGGGAATTGACAAGCCGTTGTTTCGAGATTTGAATTATCTGGAAGGTCATAACTATGGCTGGTTCTGTTTTGCAGAAACTGTAAAATTTACCTAAAGACAGATTTGCTTCTCGAGTGTGCCAGTCTGTCGTAGTGCCACCAAACTCCTCCCTTCTCGACTTCTTCCACTCTTCCTTCTTGTGTTCTTCCCACCCGCTTTCTCTCGCGATTCTTGCGTCCCTCTTTCATTCTACTTGTATAATATATGTCAGATATCTGCACTATCTCGGCTAGAAAGGACTCTTCGTCATCGCTATCCCGAGTATGCATGCGAACAAGCGAAAAAGAACGATGCAAAAAGTTACAAGGTTTTCGTAATATTTTTCGGTAGTAATCCATATTATACTTAGGAGGCCCATAAATACAAAGAACTATACGGACATATTCCCTTGCGTTACCCGACTGTGCTCCGCAAGGCATTCGTAGCAGTTCGCTGAGGTCGTCGGTTTACCAAATCGACGACGTAGAAAGAGAAAGAATGAGGTAGAACAAACCTTTCCATGATGGATGGCATGTGAGGAGAATGACGAATGCTATGTCACACAAGCAAGGCCTTTCCTATCGGAGTCATGTAACGAAATAACTGCAATGAAATGGAACTTGCGAAATGTAAAGTGATAAATGTTTTCTTCAATTTTGTAAGCGTGCAAATACACTCAGAAAAAAGTCTCTTACAGGTAAGTGAACACTTCACTAGGATCAGGACACAAAGTGAACGTTCACTTACCTGTAAGAGACTTTTGTCTCTTAGTGAACTTTCACTTACAGGCTAGTGAAAGGAGTCTCTAAGAGACTTTTCACTTACCGTACCCTGGCAGCCGCTCCGGTTCAGGCTCCGCCCATTCTGGTTCCACTGGGTTCCTTACGGCACTGGTCACGCCCATTCTGGTTCCTGGTTCCACTGGGTACTGCTTTTCTTTGAATGTGACAGAACGAATACATATACGAAATTACTACGAAATTACTGTTTATCACGACAATGACGCCATATCTATGAAAACAGTCAATAATACTCATACAAACATTGAATAAAATATGTTCAACGAAACAAATAAAGTAATAATCAATCGATATTTAGCGCTTGCGTTTCCAGTTCTTCTCGCAGGGTCCTCCCTCATTCGCATCCAATCCACGATACGTATCATGTGATCGCGAGTGACCTGTAATAAGTAAATGAGTGTAGGATTTTCTTCACTCTATACTGATCATGCATCAGGGTCGTCTAATACTGGTTCAATTTTGGCCTAACGAAATTCGAAATTTACGGTGGTGGCCGTTTGAAAGATCTCAAATTGGTGCAATGGGGTTTCGGTCCCTTTGGAAAGAGTAAATATTCGAAATTTAAATACCTTATGAAGATTAATTTGGACACATCTCCGAATCCAACACGACCTTGCATGAGAAGAGCACGTGGTGCCGCAACGCTAGCCATCGTACCCCTGGAATATCAGCCCGTAATAAACTCGGGGTGAATGAGTATCGAAAATCTCGAATGGTTAGCAAGTTCACAATAAAAACGAAAAATAAACACGCAGTGATAACGATTAACGACCATTCATCGATCGGGAACATAGTCACAATGAAAGTGGGTTGCAAACTTTGGCGGCGGAGCCATCAAGAGACATTTCACTTACAGGTAAGTGAACTGTCTCTAGTCCGGAGGGGGCGCGCGGCTGCCTAGTGAACGTTCACTAGAAACTAGTGAAAGTCACTAGAAACTAGTGAACTGTCACTAGTTTCTAGTGACTTTCACTAAGAGACCTGTCACTTGACAACATAGAGACACTTTCACTTAGAGACTTTTTTCTGAGTGTACCGTGATAAAACAGTGAGTTGAGGGCATTGATAGAACTGATGTGATTAAATGTATTCACCAAATCATTTTACCGTTTTTTATACTTTTTTTTCTAATTTTATAGTACGTTCCTTTCACTCCAGGATAGCATCCGTTGCAAATGAGAGAGATGGTAGGCTCCTCGATAGTTTAAATAATAATTCAAAGAGAACATCGAAACATTTGATATTCGGGGCATAAAAAAGACAACAGATTCCCATTTTCTCAGCACGAGAACTCATTTGAAAAAAAATATTCGTTGGATTCTACCTTTAAACATTTCCATTTCCACATGCTTCCTCATTCTCTCAAAAATATTATGGCTTTGAGATTGCCCTTTCAGTTGTGCCATCCCTTTTTCTGCTCACCTAGCGACATCTGCGCATCTCTCTTTCCTAATTCATCCTCTTTTCCCCTCCACTCTCACTTCCACTCCGCTTTTCCTCGCTAAAGTGAAAGATTTTGACGGTGTTCACTTGAACTTCTCCAGACCCCTACAATCTCTTAAAAATCGTTCATCCTTAACGAGACTGACAATGAGCTGCTTTACGAATGGTGTCCCAGTCCTTCGTAGTGCCGCGTCTTTCCGCTCTTCTCGCTTAGCAACTTCAAATCCTGTCTCTGTCCCTCCTCTATTCCAGCCATTCTTCCTTCAATCCTTTCCATTCGCCTCCCTCCACAATTATTACGTTTTTACCCTCCCGGTACTGTTCTTATAATTATGTTTGTCAGATATCTGCACTATCTCGGCTGGCATCGACCGGACTTATCAGCATCTGCGACGTATCCACAGAATGCTCTGGAAAATACGAAAAAGGTAAATATTTGTGTTATTTTTCAACGAATTCGGACGCCCTAGGAACGGACGCGATTACAGATCACGGTCTTTCTGAGAATGAGCCCCGACGTACCACCGATTGCTCCGCGCTTTGTTGCGATGTAATGTTGATTCTTCATCCGACGTTGTCACACGAAGAATGAGAGATTGAGATCAAGGCAAAGATTACGGATAGGACCACAAACTACAAGAAGACGGAAAGAGACGTTTCGCTTCGGAGCATGTGACGCTATAAAAGAAATTGAATGCAATCCGCTAACAGTAATGTGATAAAGCTATAAGGGTGTCCCAAAAGTTTTGCGACTCGGGCCTGTTTTAGTTTGCGACGATTGCGCAATCGATCGATATCGATGATTGCGAAATACATTTGGTAAACAATCCATTTCGTAATCATTCAAGCCTTAGCACAAGTCGAGTGCTGTAGTCTCCTAGTTTCTACAACGTTTCTCCCGATGGACAATTCTTTCGATCATCGCACAGTTTTGCTTCACAATTTTCTTGCGGGAAAGACGGCGAAGGCAGCTCATCAAGAACTGGTGCTTTCGAAAGGAGATTCTGCCTCGACTCTATCGACCTGCTATAGATGGTACCAGCGTTTCAATTCTGGCGACCATAGTATCGAAGACGAACCCCGTTCTGGACGCCCTCACAGCAAGAATCAACCCCTGGTACTCAGTGCAGTGGCGGCCAAACCCAAAGTGAGTGTGCGTGAGTTGGAGATAGAGACTCATACTCCCAATTCCACGGTACAACGAATCCTCCACCGGGATGAGAGGAAGCCGAAGCTCCCCCATGTCATTCCCCACTCCCTCACCCCTGCTCAGATCAAAAAGCGTGTCGATGTGTGCCGAGAATTGCTCCACCGTAGACCCAACTTTCGATGGGTGAGCAAGATCATCGCTATGACGAGAAGTGGATCACATACGATAACCCTGAGCGGAAATTGGAATGGTTGGGCATCGGAGAGAATCCCCAGCCAGTCCCGAAGAAGGAATTGCACGAAAAGAAGGAACTACTGAGTTTCTTCTTCTCCGTGTTGGGACCCGTCTACTGGGAGATCCTCCCCAATGGAACCACCATCAACGCTGACGTCTTCACTACTCAACTGGAAGAGGTCACCATCAGGGTCCCTTCTGGTCTTCTAAGCGATGGAAAAATCCTGATCCTTATGGATAACGCGAAACCCCATCATGCGAAATTGACCCAGAAAAAGTTGGACGAACTGAATATGGAATGGCTGCCTCATCCACCGTATTCTCCCGATATCAGCCCCTGTGACTATCACTGTTTCCAATCTCTTGCTAACTTCTGTCGCGGAAAGAAGTTCGCTAATCGGACCGATCTCGACTCGGCCTTCCAGGCTTGGATCGATTCGAAGACGAAGTCATTCTGGAGAAATGGAATCATGAGCCTGCCCGATCGATGGCAGAAGGTTGTGACTAAGAAGGGAGCCTACATTGATTGATCACCTTTGTCAACTGTTGAAGATGTGATGATAAAAGTTTTTAATGGAAAAAGTCGCAAAACTTTTGGGACACCCTTATATGTACATTTGATGTCTTGATCAAATACAACGAAGATTAATATACTTAATACTTTATTCTCCATTCTCCATAGGTGATTTGGGTGATAGGGGTTATATTGACATGATGGTAGATTATTCGGCTCAGGATCGAGCAGTGTTTTCATGGTGAATCAGGCAGTGTTCGTGTCACAATCACAACTTACGGATTCGGGAGATGGTCGTAACTAATTTGGGGTTTTTTCGGAGCCCTACAGAGAAGGGGGTTTTGGGTGATAAATAACTGATAAATCTCTCAGAGAGCTTTTTGAAAGAAAGTTTTATTTGCGAAAAAATGACATAACAAAATGATGGTTGAACTGTGTGAAGGGCTATTTATATCGAGGGTATCAAGGACGTTCAGTATGCTGAAAACTGACGTGCACAATTACGTGTGACTACAGTAACCCGGAGTATTTGCCAAAAGCTATAGTAGCCATCGAAGAATGATTTAGTAATTTAAGCTGGGTGGTCGACCCGACCCCCATCCCAGCCAGATATTCGCAAATTATTTTATTTTGCCGTTGTTCCCAAAAGTCTGAGTTGCGTCTGAATAATATTCTGTGTTGATCTCTCAGAGAGCTTTTTGATTCTCAACCTACCCTTTATGTTCCGTCTCTTGACTCTCGTCCGTAGTGCGACGTGTACATTCTCCTTGCCTAGCAACTTTCGCTTGTCCCTCCTCTATTTCATCCTTTCACCCCTGAGCGCCCTTTTAAGTCCTTGCATCCTTGTTTTCCCCCAATTCTTGCATTACCCGTTTCCATTTTCCAATTGATATTCTTTCAGATTTCTACATGATCTCTAGCCTCGCCAACATCAGCGCACACAATTGAACGTAATGAAGAATTGAAGGATCGACTTTCATGACACTTTACTGTAGTGGCATCTCGGCCTCAGCGGAAGTGACCAGGAAAAGGAATGAGACATGAGTCAACCAATGATCGTGAGAAACGAGACCTTCGAATAATGGACCCAAAACTCACTGAAATCCCGAATGGACAGTCCAGAAGAAAAGATGCAAGTATACCGGTTAAATCGAAAATTTTATATGAACCCCACTCTAACCCATTGGATAAATTTATTTCATGAATGTATTGTGGGCTTGAAATCCAAGTGAACACGAATTGGCCGATTGAGTTCATGAAGGGGATACTACTCTCTATCAGACATCCGCTATATGACGCTGTTTGCGTAAGGATCAACAAGAGCTCAACAGAGGTCTGGAAAAGGTCAAAATTCGAAATCGCTGAAAACTTGCTCCTAGGGGTAACTTTCGACGCTGAAAACCGTGGTGTCATCGATTTCGCAAAAGGACGCCTGTGGGCGCCAGTATGGCGCCGCGCACATTCGGCGGAAAACGTGTTTTTCGATTAAAAATCGTTATTAAGGCGTCAAAATCGCCGCAAATCTCACGTGTACTACTAGAATTTGACGCTCTATCGAATGGTGCTAATGCCACATCATGACGATTTCTCGTCTCAGAGAAAAAGTCGATTTTTGACACAGGCCGCATTGCGGATATTCTCAATACTAGATTATAGAGCATAATTTTCTGATCATTTTGGTATATAGGACGTGCTCGTTGACCCTGCGGAAAGTTCTTTTACATAGCATTGAATGATTTTCACGCGCGCGGATCGCGTGTACGCACGCGGCATCCGCATGGCCGATGCGGTAATGGTCTGGAACTTCAATACGAAGGTCATAGGTTCGATTCCAGTCGGCTGCCAAAGTCTTTTGCCGAATTTTTTTTCATTAAAAAATCACTTTTCCGAGATTTCTGAAAAAGTGCCAATAATGCCAGGGAGTGAAATTTCGATGAAAAAAAAATTCGGCAAAATACTTTGGGAACCGACTGGAATCGAACCTATGACCTTCGGATTGAAGTTCTAGACCCCTACCGCATCGGCCATGCGGATGCCGCTTGTGTAAACGCGCGCGCGCGTGAAAATCATTCAATGCTATGTAAAACAACTTTCCGCAGGGTCAACGAGCACGTCCTATACACCAAAATGATCAGAAAATTATGCTCTATAATCTAGTATTGGGAATATCCGCAATGCGGCCTGTGTCAAAAATCGACTTTTTCTCTGAGACGAGAAATCGTCATGATGTGGCATTAGCACCATTCGATAGAGCGTCAAATTCTAGTAGTACACGTGAGATTTGCGGCGATTTTGACGCCTTATTAACGAGTTTTAATCGAAAAACACGTTTTCTTCCGAATGTGCGCGGCGCCATACCGGCGCCCACAGGCGTCCTATTGCGAAATCGATGACACCACGGTTTTCAGCGTCGAAAGTTACCCCTAGGAGCAAGTTTTCAGCGATTTCGAATTTTGACCTGTTCCAGACACTTGTTGATCCTAACGCAAACAGCGTCATATTATCCGTTCAATAATATTTTCTCCATTTGCTCCCGGAAGAACGAAATTTCGTTTTCTTGGGTCAAGGGAACCTGCGAATTGTTTTCTCCATTTGTTCCAATTTTTTTCAAAACGTTCTTCATCTCCTTGCCTAGCAAAATCGCTTCGTCTCCTTCCCAATAATAATCATTTCTACCGTCCAATATTCGCACAAAGTCGATCTCAGCCCTGCATCAATTAATGCTAAGGGACACAAACAAGGAAAGGCCTGTTTAAGGGGATAATTGAAGATCATTGGAGAGAGAGAGAAGATAATCGATATTTTTTCGCAACTTGAAGCGAAGATGACGACTTTCTAATCGTTAATATCAAGAACTTACTAAATAAAATTTCAATTATTCCTCTGGAGTGAAATTTTGGATTGAAAAGGATCGATGGATGGAGTGCAAATGAACGGGAAAATAATCACTATCGGTTATCTCCTCTCAATGCTATTCATTCCTCTCAATCTCCTATGCTCCTCTCAAAAATATATCTTGAAAATCTGCAGCTTTTGACTCGTCTCCTGATAAAAATGTATCGCAAATAATGCGAAAACAATAAAAAATTTCAATTATTACGTTTATCTGTACACATCGGACAGCAAGCAATGGTCGTCGTGATTCATTCATTCATTCATTGTTTATTCCGTCAAAGTCGTGCAAGAATTATAACTGTGAATGGGGGGCAAGAGACGGATGTCCGTCGACGTCGTCGAATCGGTGGTTTTGCTTTGGCAGCAAGGGCATTGGAGAGAGGGGGGGGAGGGGGATCAGAGCCAATTTTTAATAATGGATTCAGGGAAAAAGATTGAATTACAGTTTAGCGTAGGTTCATATCGGCCTATAAATTATCTTTTTTGGTCCTCGATTACTTGGATATACGTTTCGACAATCCTTTCTTAGCGAATCCTATCGACGGATTTCCACTTCTTTCACAGTTAAATTACTTGTATGCGATCCTCGCACGTTAGAATCCACCACCACGCCAAGATCAATTCTAACTAATAGAGTGCGCAATGTGAGACCACGGTCTCTTCATTTCGCACACTCTCTCACCAACCGACCGGTCGAGAGAGTGTGTGAAATGAAGAGATCGTGGTCTCACATTGCGCACTCTACTATCTATCACCCAAATCACCGATGGAGAATAAATTATTATGTATTAAGTACATTATTCTCGCTACTGTCGAATCTGCGACGTGGTTATGCTCGTTCCTGCCGAAGTTTGAATTCGAAATCTTGCACAGCGCCGCCATCTGAACAAAGATAAAGGTAAACCGGAATCAAGAGGAATTTACGTCGACAAGCGACTACTCTGCTGGGGCCAACCGGTAAGGCCGGTTGCTGCACAGGTCTACTCTGATATTTATTTCCAGGTAGGCTCCCTGTATAGCTCGCGCTTTCCCGGTATCTATACCGGGATCCCGGTATTGTTCCAGGCAGGGATCCCCTTATCGCTTTTCCAGGTTTGATCCCTGTCTGATTCCAGGCTGGAAATATGCCGGGACCCTACCTGGAAATAAATACCAGAGTACGTATCCCCTGCTGACCAGGCTTCGGGGGCACGTTACCTTACGCAATTAAAGTTGCTACCAATTTTACCGCTACCTAGGGGGACCGCCATCTGAACAGGCAACACACAAAGAAAAAAATCTACGAGATTAAAACTCTTCCCCAAAATAATTCCCAGAGCGAGGGGTTGAAATTCTAATTTCCGAGAAAGTGCACGAAATTGAGAGACGCGCTCTCTTATTTTCTCACGCTTTCAAAAAATTAGAGTTTACAACCCTCTCTCTGGGCATATCAAAATTAAAGTTTTTTTCTTTGTGAGAAAAAAAATGTGTCATTTACTTTCCTGAAGGTGGAACATCCGAAAATTGGCCATAACGACTACGGCAAGTTTCTTAATTTCTTGCAATCTGTTCATGCATTTATTGTCGAATAGTAAATATATTGCGAAATGAAGGGAGCGAGGTATGTTTGCAATCTACTAGTGATGGCATGCAATGACCGGTTCAGTCCACATCATTCCGCCTACCGGTCAACCATACAGCACGGGGATTGGAGTGAGAGAACATGTAATACCGAGCGAGACTCTCTCTCTTTTGCACACTCTCTCGCCCCTTCTGACCCCTGTGAGCAAGTTTCGGATCATGTTAGACCTCACATCATGAGCGGCTCGCGGTAACTTGGCGTCGTAGCGATGAGAATGACAGTGTGCACTTGGGCATGCGTCATTTGGAAGCAGAAAAGGGCGTTGTTGATATCTGCGAATGCAAGCTGACAAACAAAGAAAATATAACGTTAAGTACGGAAATTCCGAGGTATAGAAATAGAGTACACATAGGAACTGGTCCAATTCATAAATACCTTTTGGGTGCCAAATTTGGTTCCCTGCTGTTTCTAGTGCACATCTACATACCACCATTGCGCCTACTCCGACTTTTCAACACTCGATGTGCGCCAGATTCTGAGCCTGTCCGTCCGGGACCTTTCAAAAGAATGCAGCTTGCGCGACGGATTTATGTAGGGTTCGATGCATCGCGCGTCGAACCCTACACCAATAGGGCGCACAAGCTGCGCTGGAAAGTCGGAGTAGTCCGTCTCTTTTTTCATTTGAACGTTTTTTGTTGTAATTCTTTTCGTAACAAAATTTGATTTGTGGAAAAGTTTTTTTTAAAATAATATAAATCAAATTAGATTACCTGGTGTGAGCGAGAGTGTGATCATCGAGTACGCGTAGATTCCTAACGGCGATAGTTGGATGGTGAGTGGGATTGTTGTCTGAAACACACAATTTCAGCACACACAAATAAATTGCGGAAGCAAGTTATGATGGATATATGGTAGTCAGCCATAGAATATAACGCTCGATTCAGAGTGGAGTTGTGATTCAGAGTAGGAAATTTGCACTTTCTGATTAAATATTTTCCAATCAATAATTTCTCGAATTTATTTTTTAAAATTTTTTTGACGATTTCGTAGATACTATATATTAAGCGGCTCTCTGGTTTTTCACCAGGAAATCCCGGAAAATCCTGGACGCGGAGCAGTTTCTTCCGTTGTATGGGTATAAAGTGACCAGGTTTGGCAAACACTTGCGTGCACTTGCGTGTTTTTATTGCATATTTTGATTAAAAATATAATACAAATTACAAAATATATTAAATTAATTAGTTTAATTAGCTGACAAACCTGGATAACAACCAGCAGCATCAGTTTCCGCTGCATTTGCCGCGTCCTCTCGCTCATCGCTACTGTCTGCGCATTTGCACACTCATGCCGGTTCATAATTTCAAAAATGTAAAGTTTAAATTTGAATTCCCGCGCAATTGGGAATCTTCCCCCCGCTGGTAAAAAAAAATGCCGAAATTCATTTTTTTGCGGAAACTTTCTGTGAAATTTGCACAGCATCAGAGGTGGATCACAGCATCAGAGCATGACCCTGATCCATATCTGTAGGTTCCACATCCCGTAGCTCTGCTTTCTTCGGCAGAACACATGTTTGCGAGTATAGAATTTGCCCTTTGCGAAATGGTTCGCTCCCTGTTCACCTGGGGACTCCCCAAACGCCGGTCGACATTTAGGGAGTCCCTGTTCACCTGTCGTGACAGCAGGTAGAACGTGCCGAGCACGAAATAGCCACCGATGAAAATAACGGACACCATAGTCTGAAAGAGAGGTTCAACAGGGCTGAATCAATAGTAAAATGCCCACAATTTAAAAAAAACTAACAAAATAAAGATCAATAATTACGCAATACTCAGGAATGGTTTTAATGCCTCCAAGTGCTTGGGAAATGATGTAAATGAGAAATGAGAGCTTGCTGTCTTGCTTAACTTCTGCTTCTACCCCTACACAGATAAGGCATACACTGAGATGGCACACCTAGTGTATGAAATACTCAACATTGAGTGTATTCGCGCGTCGAGGGAGCGTGCGAAAACGAGAGATTTGTAAGTCATATCTCAGTATAGTAATCTCAGTATAGGATACACTCAATAGTAAGTATATTCATGCTGGGTGCAGAGTGCATCGCGGGCCCGGTGCACTTCGATGCACTGCCCACACTTTTCGACGAGCTCCGAGAACGCATCGTGACAAAGGCTAATCCCCCTCCACAGGTCCGTCCCCACACTGCCTTCAGTTGGGTACTACACGTGGAGGAAATTGTCGGCACCTATGATGTAGTCCCTCACTGGAGGATCAGTGGGGAGAATACCAGAAAAAATAGACATGTCTCACACCAATAGTGGTGACGGCTAGTAGGACGACAAGCTGCGGGTCCATTGTTAAATCGTATGCGAATGCGTGATATTTCGGATCCTCGAACAGGTAGTAGAGAGAGGCGAAATTCTGAAGAACAATGACGCATTTTTGAGAAGTTTCCATCGTTCGGTGGATTGTCCGACCTCGAACTCTCTCTCTCTCATTTCCCTCTCTCTCTTTCTCTCTCTCTCTCTCACTCTCTCTCATTTCCCTCTCTCTCTCTGCGCCAGCCGGGGAATGAGAGAGAAATGATAACGGTACCACGTCTTTCGTGAATTCCGCGCGTAAAATGAACGAATTAACAACATCAATTGATAAAAATACCGGACCTGTTTGATAAACCGCGGACCGCCTTTGACGCACCGGAAACCGACAATAGCGAACAATATGCATGTAATAGAGAAGCCCGCGCATAGAACGACTCGGAAAATAACGGCACTCGATGCCTGAAATGGACGCTTTAACTATGAGACCGAGGCTATTTTTGGAAGATTAGATATCAATGCAAATTTAGTTTTTCTCCTAAATGACAGTGCCAAAACGTCTCCCATGAAACCTGCTATACATTTTGACTGTGAAAGTATGATACAAATATATAGCTAAATTGAGTTGATGACGTACAGAGGGGGCGGAGCGTCCGGCCATTGCCCGAATCGTTATAAACTTGTAGTGAAAACAGTACAGAATGGCCACGCCGACGAAAGCGACCGTGAAGAACATCAGAATCTGAACAACACTCGTCCAAAATAATAAACGTTCCGCGGCTAAAAACAAATTCCGCTTCCAAGCGGGATATCTTTCAGAGCAATTGAACTCTGCACAATTGGATTCAAAGTTTGAACCCATTTGTCTAGAGCTCATTTTTTTGTTTTGTTTTGTTATTTATCGTTCCTTTAAAAGTCTAGTTAAAACTGAAACTGAATTGCGCACAATCGAAACGTGTCCTGTTAGGCCGAAGGAGGTGCAGATAACTCCGTTGCACAGCGCCCCTGTCACTGGATACAGGGAAATCAGCGCGCCGAGATATCCAAAGTTGAGATCGACAGAGAGAATCGCAACCTGAAAATAATACTTTCAGAGAGAATCGAAAACTGAAATTATGCAACTACTGTCAATGTGCGAAGTAGTTTTGTTGTTGAATATTTTCGATGTTCGAATGAGAATTTTTGTCATAATACATTACATTTTACATTTGAACAACTTTATCAGCTGGTTTTGGGTGTTAAAGCTGGGTTGCCATGAGAGATCTCCATTGCTTGCGATCGTTTCTTGCGAGTTGCACGAATTGTGGTCCAGCAGCGTTGACGAAATCATCTCTCCATCTCTTTGCCGGTCGGCCTCGCTTCCTCTTCCCTCTTGGGGTCCAATCGAGCATCTTCCGATTCCACCGATAATGGCTTTGATTCGAGATTCTTTCTACCCATATCCATTTCCGTCTTTCCGCCTCTCTAACTACATCCTTCAATTTAGTGATGTCACGGATCCGCTCATTTGTGACGTGATCAAATACGGTAATTCCAATCATTTTGCGTTCTAGTTTGCGCTGAGCGACGGAAAGAATTTGTTTTTCTCGTTTACAGAGGTACCAAGTCTCGGAACCATACAAGAGTGCGGGTAGAACTACACCGTCGAAAAGGCGCTTTTTGAGTGACATGGGGGACCCACGTTTCCGAAAGAATTCGGAGTATTTGTAAAATGCCCAATTCGCGCTTCTAACCCGCCTGTGAACTTCTCCCACAAACCTATTGGGACCGAGAGTGACTTCTTGCCCCAGATATACCACCTTGTCTACCGTTTGCACTACCTCACCTCCCACTACGACCGGCCTGCCCATTGGATTTGTCGTTAAAGCGACAGTTTTTGAGCCATTTAATTGCAATCCCACCTTCAGTAGTTCCCGTTCTAGTTCCTTTACCATAGTTTGGACTTGGCGTGAGTCATGGGAGATCATCTGCATAGAGAATGTGGGAGAGATATTCGCCGTCTATACATACTCCCTTTCGGTCCCATTTTTTGTCATATATGAGAGACTATCTGAGTCGATTGAGATACGGCCGTACAAGCAAAACCTAACCTATGCTGAAAAGTTGCTCCTAGGGTAAACTTTGGCCGTAGAGACCGAAAATGGACATAAGAAGTTTCATAGATCAAACCCGGCTGAGATATGTTTCACCACATGTCCAAAAGTGAAATTTTCAACTTTGACAGAACGCATCCAAACCCCTACATAGCTATATATTATGAAAGCTCTCTCTAAAATAAACATTTTTCATATTATGGCCAAGTGGCTAGCTCTTCTGTGAAAAAAGTTTTTATTTTTTTAACAAATAATTTTTAAAAATCAGTATCACGGCGTATTCGGCGGCACTTTTAACTGTGTCCATTCGATTGCGTTTTGAAAATTACCCCCGTGCGCACAAAATTAGCAAGATTCATTTTATGCGACCTGATCAAATCATTAGGTGAACAAACCCGACTGCTCAAAAACGAGGCGATTTTCAACAAAATAATTTATTTTGAATGTATACAAAGCTCGCACAGCGAAATATTTCGTAGAGTCACTAAAATACATAAGATGAAGAAATTGAAATTAACTCTGCTCAATTTGGAGGAAATTTTTTTTTGAGCTCAAACCACGTGCCCCGGGTCATGGTGAAATTTGCAGAATTTTTTTTTCGACTGATTCCCTGTTTAGAGTATTATATGTGACCATGTATGCTGTAGAAATAATATATACCACGATTTGGTATTAGATGCCGAACGGAAGAGACAAAAAAATGAAAAACAGTTTCCGGGTTTTGGACCATGGAACGTGGTTTGAGCTCAAAAAAAATTTCCTCCAAATTGAGCAGTGTTAATTTTAATTTCTTCATCTTTTGTATTTTAGTGACTCTACGAAATATTTCGCTGTGCGAGCTTTGTATACATTCAAAATAAATTATTTTGTTGAAAATCGCCTCGTTTTTGAGCAGTCGGGTTTGTTCACCTAATGATTTGATCAGGTCGCATAAAATGAATCTTGCTAATTTTGTGCGCACGGGGGTAATTTTCAAAACGCAATCGAATGGACACAGTTAAAAGTGCCGCCGAATACGCCGTGATACTGATTTTTAAAAATTATTTGTTAAAAAAATAAAAACTTTTTTCACAGAAGAGCTAGCCACTTGGCCATAATATGAAAAATGTTTATTTTAGAGAGAGCTTTCATAATATATAGCTATGTAGGGGGTTTGGATGCGTTCTGTCAAAGTTGAAAATTTCACTTTTGGACATGTGGTGAAACATATCTCAACCGGGTTTGATCTATGAAACTTCTTATGTCCATTTTCGGTCTCTACGGCCAAAGTTTACCCTAGGAGCAACTTTTCAGCATAGGTTAGGTTTTGCTTGTACGGCCGTATCTCAATCGACTCAGATAGTCTCTCTTATATCTGACATATCTCGTCAAATCTGTCATACGTGCTCGTAATCATACTACATTCTGTTACGATGCTTGTTTTGATACGCCAGATACAAAATATATTTGATCCTTATGATATCACTTCCGGCGTATTCCTGTCCAATTAGAGTAATATAATAATGTGTGCATGTTTATTAGTGAAACATATAAAGGATAAATTCACGACAGCGCAATAACGGTAGTTTTCGATAGTCGACTATCGACAGGCTCTGTGGTGATTTTCCCTAGTAAAGCTTTGACGACACTTTTAAATTTCATGGCGATAATTCGTCTGTGATACGGGTTTCTGAAGATGAAAGAGGAGCAGAAATAAAAGGGATTTGTAACGAAGAGCATCTGCAAATATCTTTATTATTAATAATATAAATAATAATAATACGAGATTATCGAGAAATGCGTTTAACGCAATTTAAAATTGGATCTCAATGGATGCATTTTAGACAAAGAAAAATTTCGTGCAGAGCCATGTGCGATTCGTGCACGGCATGCCTAGATAGTCCACCACAAGTATCATGTTAACAAGGTACTATACTATTATTATAATTATCTGAATTCTAGTGTTTGCGACTTACCAACGCTCCAAATCGTACCACGGGGAAGAGCGTGGACGGCAGCCACTGGGAAGTGTCGAATTTCGTGCAGAGCCATGTGCGATTCGTGCACGGCATGCCTAGATAGTCCACCACAAGTATCATGTTAACAAGGTACTATACTATTATTATAATTATCTGAATTCTAGTGTTTGCGACTTACCAACGCTCCAAATCGTACCACGGGGAAGAGCGTGGACGGCAGCCACTGGGAAGTGTCGATTACGAGCGTTGGCAGGAATATAGCGAGGGGCAGCATGTAGTGGACCACGGCGATGCAGCTCTGCAAACAGTTTCATTAAAGGGACCAGGCAGCCTCCAAAAATAGATTTTTTATTCTCCTAATTTTTTATTCAGCTTTTCTCACTATCATCTAATGGAGAATGAAGAAAAAATTACATTTTTAGCATTTTTTTTTACAATTAGCTATTTTAATTTGAAATTAGACTCTGGAACGGTGCGTCGCCTATTTCCGAAAAGACAGAAAGAAAAAAAGTAGTCGCTACCGTAACCCGCTGTCATGAAAAAGCGAAACTTTTGAAAATTCATATCTTATTTCAAAAAAATCGCAAAAATGTGCGGTTTTTAGCAATCTTCCGGGAACAGGATTTTCTTTTATTTATAAATATATTATTTTTGACTGCCTGTCCCTTTAAACAGATTCAGGCGGGATTCATTTGAGGGTTTAACACAACTCGTTGACTCGGAAGTCGTGACACTAAGTAAGAAGTGTCTAGGGAGGAAGGACGTTATTCTGTTTAATTTTCTTGTGGAATACTAATGCGTACAAACCTGCCAGAAGAAAACGAAGAATATGCGACGCGATAGCATCTGAGTCTTGCTCGAGTTTGCACGCTGTAAAGGTTTCTATAATAAAAAAATAATTTAATCGTAATAAGTGTAACAGAGAGGATAATTATTAGAGGTTTACCTTAGTATTCGATCGCATCACGTACAGCGCGTGCCCCATAACGCCCAGTAGAGCTGGCAGGAACACGAGGGTTGAAACGCCGAGGAATTTCAACGCTGTGAATTTAACGAGTCGAAATTATTTGGTCAATAGAAATTACCGAATACCATTTTCTGTTTTATGAAAGTCCAGCTATCATACGAAAATGAAAGGCATACAAAAAAGTCTTCCTGTTGCCATTACCATGCACGTATAAGCAATACAAAATGTTCGGATTGTCAGGGAAGCGTCCACGTAGTGTGTTTCCCTAATTGGGAAAAGGCGCCGAACAGCGGCTCTTGGGCGCCTTTTCCCAATTAGGGAAAGACACTCGTTGCTCGTTTGCCTTACATTCCTTGAGGAACCAGAAGATTGTGAATATAGACGATTGAAGAATCATGCTCACAAGAGTCGACCACTCGAAATGGCTTTTCAAAAAGAGAACAAAAATCGGCGAAACAAAGAAGAACTGTTTCCAAATTGAGTCTACACGCATAGTTCTTTTCACTTTCTAATTTTGTTGGGCACATCTCTATAGAAAACTGTCGCAATCCACGTACCTTTCTCGATCAAAAACGGATTGTCGAAGTCGCTGGCGAGAAACAGCTTTCCAGGAAATTCCTTGACCCAAGCGACATGCGATTCATGGAAAAATACTTTGTTTACCTCGGACTAATTACTCCATGTGCATTAATGATACCATTTCATATGTTATTAATTCCCGCTGAAATATGACTTTATTTCTTGTACTTGTTTTGTAAACAAGGACTTACATTAGCTAATTGTTAGCTAATCCATTCATCAAGTGTATAAATATAAATATATTCTAAAAATGAAACCACGGCAGCCAAATCCATATCCTCCATTTTGCTGGCTAACATAATAAGTACTGCCATATTTATGGCGAAAAAAGCACACAGCGCCACGTAGATAGAATACATGCATCTGCAAACACGAGCGTTTGTCCATTAAATTCACCATTTTTCGACTCGATGTTGTTGAAGTGTTGAAATTATGAAAAAAGGTAGTACAGTGCAAAATGTGCACCTTACTCTTCTGAAATACTTTGAAAAATGCATAACGTCGTTTGTAAGTTAAATTTTGTCTTGGCACACATGCAATACTTTTACGATACTACTAATAACACACGGCGTCTTGGCGCATTTTGAACCGCTCTGGAAAATTCTTTTCTTTTTTTCTACTTGAAAATCAGGGGATTGACAAAAATGCCAGCACACAGTCTCTGTCACTTTCTCTCCTCTCTCGCTGCCATATTCTAGGATTCCTGGTTTTGTGCAATTTCGCCTGATTGATTTTTTAGCGGCTTACACTCAATGATGAGTGTATCATGCGTCGGGTGTCGCATCTCAGTTTATTCATTCTCTATGCACAGCAATGTAGAGATGAATAACTATTCTAGTTAATCTAGTATAACTTTGTTGTTCGCAGAAGTTAAATTGACCCAAACTACCAAACTACTTCTGGGACCGTCAATGACGAGCTTCCCCCCAGGAGGGGTATGACTGTCTCACGCTAAGGGAGCGAAACAGTCATACCTATAGCAGTTTTAACCACTATTACTTGCAGTGCACTAGAAATTAGTTATATATATATTTCTTTTTTTTACTATATATATATATATATATATATATATATATATATATAGTAAACTAATTCTATAACCTGCTTCTTGCACGCGAATTGCTCGTCCAAGAGCTATCAATGACGTGTTCATGCATATTAAACACGAGAAAGAAGTAGGGCACTATGATGAGCATTATGGTAAAGAAATATATGATCTGAAAAATGGATATCGCGATCGAATTACAATTACAAGTTTCCATATTTGTGGATGATGGAAGAAAAAAAATGTGTATTGTCTTTAGTTCTGTACGTTAGGGTTGGCTTGTCAAGGAAAATGACCGATATTTTTCTCGGATAAAGTGAAATGATCTCGGTGAGAAATGAGGAGAATCGATTCCTTGTTTAGATCTCGGTTAGATCGAGAAATTGTCGAGAATTCGAGATCTCGATAAGCGATTGAATTCTTTCTTCAATAAAAAAGCTTTCTACAGTACTTTTTCTTGGCCTGGTAAACGGTAGTCATTGTATTAGAAGTGGCAACTTGGGAAAGTGATATTTGGGACTGAAAAACGCGCAGCCGACCGACCATTACAACAAATAAGGGTGAAAGAGGATGGCTAATCACTTTTCGAAATGGTAATCACTGAAATCATCTTTCAAATAAGGTCGATCGATCTCATCTTTTGAAACACTTCAGACATCCCATTCCTTGCCAAGGAATAAGGCCTTGAAGTGATTTTCACTATTCTCGCAAGGAGTGAGATAATTGAATTATCTCATTTCGAGATCTCGAGACCTTACTTGCCGGGCCAACCCTACTGTACGTCACATCAGAATGATGATACTGACAATGAGTTATTGTGGTGAACCAGACATGGCTGTCTTAAAATAGAAACAAATCATGTAAAAAGGTGTTACCACAAGCATTGTGTTGCTGATGGCCCCAGCTGAAGTGCACAGAGGTCCTCCACAATAAATGGCCGCTTGAGGGAAGATATAGTAGAGACGAAGGAAGTAGGAGTGAAACCAGTCGGAAATTATGAAGTCCACCTGGAGAAATATGCAACAAATATGGAGAAATATATAGAGCCAGCTAAAATTTTCATTTTCAAGCAGTTCGTTGTTATCTAGGATAATGAACGAGCATTTCACGCTATGATATGCATGCTATATTTTATGCAATTGAATGCACAAAGCTCTATCTCGTCGTCTAAGAAGAAAAAATCCCAAAATTGCTTGAAAATTGTTCTCCACGGTTTACTTTTTGATTAAAAAAGCTAGAGTTCAAAAATGTACTCACGACATTGACAATGTAGGCTCGTCGCATCGTTGTTGACATTATAGAGCATCGATAGAGGAGCAAATAGATGGAGATGGGATAAACAGTGAACGAGGAGATGAACGGAACCACCGATTCTATCCTGAATTCCAGAATTTTAAAATGTTTTGAAGGTCTCTACATACTAAGCGGGGTGTGACTATCAGACACTTAGGGAGCGAACAGTCATATCTGCTACAGTTTCAAAACTTTTATTTGTAGTACTCATAAACATAGATAGCTATAGATATTAGAATATTTATTCAGTTAGGAACACTCTTTAGGCATTACTTCAAATTATCCGTGAGATCGATAAGAACGAGTCCTAAGAACTTGGTTTTGTTTTTTTTTAAATCACACAATGAGGATGTATGAGGATATATATATATATATATATATATATATATATATATATACTATATATGACGGGTGCAACTAAAATTTGCACCATAGTTACTCTGAAAAGTAGGGTACCATTCCAAGTTTTCGTGAAGCTTGGTTCGCACAGCGAAAAGCCATGTTAAAGGAATTTCAACTTACTTATTTGAACTACATATTTGGGAACTACTTACTTTCGTCTACTTTTTGGTTCTATAACATGCGTTACCACTGTTTCCTAGATTTCCCCTTAAAAACCACACTGGCACATTGTCAAAATGGTTATTCGGAACAACCATTCTGACAATTTGTAAGAATGGTTGGTCGACCAAATCATTCTGACGTGTTGTCAGAATGCCCTGTTCGTCATATTTTTGTGCAACAATCTATTCTTTTTATTTAGAATTTATATCGACATTGATTGTGGGATATTTTCAACACAGTGAGCTTTTATTTGACGGGAATCATAGATAAATTGAGGTAGCGGATATTTATAAAATCTTCTTCTTGATAGCTAAATTCCAGTGAATTTCTCGTACTCTAAACATAACAGACTGCGTATCGGTCATCGTCATCCTTGATAGTGAGAGTCCGCTTGATCCGGTTTCTCCTTTCTGGAAAAGTGGCTAAATATTGACAATAAATAATGATAGTCAATGAGCGTGTAATAAAGTGAAATAAGCACCGACCAACTGCGAAGGGAAGAATCTGTGAGAATTAATTAAAATGAAGCGAAAAACAAAGGGGATGACCAGATTTGACAAAGATTTGAAAGAGCGAACTCTCTATCTCACTTCATTTCATCGATGTGAGGGTGTGTGAGCTGGTCGATGTGAACGATGGATTCGACATTGGTCGTCGTCAACTACTTAAAGCGAAGAAAGCGAGACGCATGATTCCATTTTGCCGTCATGTCTCCGGAAATGGGTCATGGACAGGAGAGTGTGTAGAAGAAAGAGGTTCTCTCTCTTTTTACACATTCTCTTGTTTCTGACCCCTTTCTGGATCTGTGAACTGATGTGAAATTATCGTTCCGAGCAACTCATAATTAATAAACATACTACACAACATAATGACACCAATACAACAAAGCGCTCATAAATCACCATTTTGACACATTATCAAAAATGAATGGGGAATAATTAGGCGGTACGCCATTCTGACAACTTGTCAGAATGGTTCGCACGGCATTGTGTTGGCAACATGCCAAGAACCTCTCTCGTTGTCTGCCTCTCTCGTTTCGCGCACTCTCTCGACATCTCTCTCTTTCTCGAACTCATTCTCGCCGACTCTGTTTCGAATGCTGTGGCTCGGCCTCTTCCTAAAATAATCAGTCCAATTCGCCATTCTGACAAGTTGTCAGAATGGTTTGCCAGGCGAGTCATTACAAAAGCCTGTCAGAATGGCTATTTCAAACAAACCACCAGCAATGATTAGGGAGATGGAGATTTCCTTATCCGCCGAATATATACATTGCAATAATGGCGAATATCAACAAAAAATTTCGCAATCTATAGCTCTTGATTTCATCCATTAATGAAAGAAAAATATGCTTTTTCGAAGTTGTGGTGCAAATTTTAGTTGCACCCGTCATATATAATAATGTAAAATTAAGTGCATCAGAGTAAAGTTAAACATTATTGGTAGAAGAAAAGGTGTAATGCCCACTTCATTGCTAGGTCCAGAAGAATATTGTAGTCAGTGTCGTAACCAAATGGCAAAGTTTTGCTCATTTTTGCCTTGAACTTATTCGAAAAGTTATGAATACTTGATAAACTGAAAAAAGAGGATAAAAACAACAACCGTGGATATTGAATCGGGGTGGCATATTCCACGTACCAACCAGGAATTTGCCTAGTCCATGAGGATACAATCTGAGTATGGAACGCGAAAGCGTTAAAACAAGAGTAAAATACAATATTCAGATCGACGATAATGGCCTTTATCTTATTTGTGCGCATACAAAATACAAATTAATAATAACTGCGTAAAGAGCAGTAGACGTATTGACGAATAATAAGATATAAAGAAGAATGTTATATGATTAAGAACATTCTCACAATGCCGGCAAATCGGACAGTCAAAGGTCATGAAAGTCAATGTTTCGGGCCATGACAAGAGAATTGCGTAGTCATCGCGGCCTTAGCAATAATTCACTTGATTGGAACAAAATTTTATTTTCGCTTTTGAATATATATTTTTAGCATATAGACGCTGTTTACGTTAGGATCAACAAGGTCTCAACAGAGGTCAGGAACAGGTCAAAAATTGAACTCGCTCAAAACTTGGTCCTAGGGGTAACTTTCGACGCTGAACACGCTGGTGCCATCGATTTCGCAACCTGGGGGCCGGTATGGCGCCGCGCCTCTTTGGCACCAAACTTGTTTTTCGAATAAAACTCGCTTCGGAGTGCCGCTTCGGAAGTGAATTTACGCACATATATGAAAGAGCGCGTCATGCTGATCAATTTGATATATAACACTATTAGGTTTAAGCCCTGCGTCGAAAACTATTCAAGTTTTGCTGATTTTCGCGCGCGCGGAACGCGTGTGCAGACGCGGCGTCCGCATGGCCGATGCGGTAGTGGTCTAGAACTGCAATCCGAAGGTCACTGGTTCGATTCCAATTTGGTTGCAAATTTTTTTGCCGAATTTATTTTTCATCGAATTTTCACCTCCTGACCATATTGGCACATTTTCTGAAATTTCGAAAAAGTGATTTTTACGATGAAAAAACAGTTCGGCAAAAACTTTTGCAACCAATTGGAATCGAACCAGTGACCTTCGGATTGCAGTTCTAGACCACTACCGCATCGGCCATGCGGATACCGCGTCTGCACACGCGTTCCGCGCGCGAAAATCAGCAAAACTTGAATAGTTTTCGACGCAGGGCTTAAACCTAATAGTGTTATATATCAAATTGATCAGCATGACGAGCTCTTTCATATGTGTGCGTAAATTCACTTTCTACTCTCTGGATCAAAAAATTGCATTTTCTCAAAAACGAGAAATCGCCTCTACAAGCCACCTAGTCCATGAGATAGAGCATCAAATTCTGCAGGTACGCGCGAGATTTCGTGCCTCTACGGGCACTCCGAAGCGAGTTTTATTCGAAAAACAAGTTTGGCGCCAAAGAGGCGCGGCGCCATACCGGCGCCCAGAGGGGTCAGGTTGCGAAATCGATGGCACCAGCGTGTTCAGCGTCGAAAGTTACCCCTAGGACCAAGTTTTGAGCGAGTTCAATTTTTGACCTGTTCCTGACCTCTGTTGAGACCTTGTTGATCCTAACGTAAACAGCGTCTATATGCTAAAAATATATATTCAAAAGCGAAAATAAAATTTTGTTCCAATCAAGTGAATTATTGCTAAGGCCGCGATGACTACGCAATTCTCTTGTCATGGCCCGAAACATTGACTTTCATGACCTTTGACTGTCCGATTTGCCGGCATTGTGAGAATGTTCTTAATCATATAACATTCTTCTTTATATCTTATTATTCGTCAATACGTCTACTGCTCTTTACGCAGTTATTATTAATTTGTATTTTGTATGCGCACAAATAAGATAAAGGCCATTATCGTCGATCTGAATATTGTATTTTACTCTTGTTTTAACGCTTTCGCGTTCCATACTCAGATTGTATCCTCATGGACTAGGCAAATTCCTGGTTGGTACGTGGAATATGCCACCCCGATTCAATATCCACGGTTGTTGTTTTTATCCTCTTTTTCAGTTTATCAAGTATTCATAACTTTTCGAATAAGTTCAAGGCAAAAATGAGCAAAACTTTGCCATTTGGTTACGACACTGACTACAATATTCTTCTGGACCTAGCAATGAAGTGGGCATTACACCTTTTCTTCTACCAATAATGTTTAACTTTACTCTGATGCACTTAATTTTACATTATTATATATGACGGGTGCAACTAAAATTTGCACCACAACTTCGAAAAAGCATATTTTTCTTTCATTAATGGATGAAATCAAGAGCTATAGATTGCGAAATTTTTTGTTGATATTCGCCATTATTGCAATGTATATATTCGGCGGATAAGGAAATCTCCATCTCCCTAATCATTGCTGGTGGTTTGTTTGAAATAGCCATTCTGACAGGCTTTTGTAATGACTCGCCTGGCAAACCATTCTGACAACTTGTCAGAATGGCGAATTGGACTGATTATTTTAGGAAGAGGCCGAGCCACAGCATTCGAAACAGAGTCGGCGAGAATGAGTTCGAGAAAGAGAGAGATGTCGAGAGAGTGCGCGAAACGAGAGAGGCAGACAACGAGAGAGGTTCTTGGCATGTTGCCAACACGATGCCGTGCGAACCATTCTGACAAGTTGTCAGAATGGCGTACCGCCTAATTATTCCCCATTCATTTTTGATAATGTGTCAAAATGGTGATTTATGAGCGCTTTGTTGTATTGGTGTCATTATGTTGTGTAGTATGTTTATTAATTATGAGTTGCTCGGAACGATAATTTCACATCAGTTCACAGATCCAGAAAGGGGTCAGAAACAAGAGAATGTGTAAAAAGAGAGAGAACCTCTTTCTTCTACACACTCTCCTGTCCATGACCCATTTCCGGAGACATGACGGCAAAATGGAATCATGCGTCTCGCTTTCTTCGCTTTAAGTAGTTGACGACGACCAATGTCGAATCCATCGTTCACATCGACCAGCTCACACACCCTCACATCGATGAAATGAAGTGAGATAGAGAGTTCGCTCTTTCAAATCTTTGTCAAATCTGGTCATCCCCTTTGTTTTTCGCTTCATTTTAATTAATTCTCACAGATTCTTCCCTTCGCAGTTGGTCGGTGCTTATTTCACTTTATTACACGCTCATTGACTATCATTATTTATTGTCAATATTTAGCCACTTTTCCAGAAAGGAGAAACCGGATCAAGCGGACTCTCACTATCAAGGATGACGATGACCGATACGCAGTCTGTTATGTTTAGAGTACGAGAAATTCACTGGAATTTAGCTATCAAGAAGAAGATTTTATAAATATCCGCTACCTCAATTTATCTATGATTCCCGTCAAATAAAAGCTCACTGTGTTGAAAATATCCCACAATCAATGTCGATATAAATTCTAAATAAAAAGAATAGATTGTTGCACAAAAATATGACGAACAGGGCATTCTGACAACACGTCAGAATGATTTGGTCGACCAACCATTCTTACAAATTGTCAGAATGGTTGTTCCGAATAACCATTTTGACAATGTGCCAGTGTGGTTTTTAAGGGGAAATCTAGGAAACAGTGGTAACGCATGTTATAGAACCAAAAAGTAGACGAAAGTAAGTAGTTCCCAAATATGTAGTTCAAATAAGTAAGTTGAAATTCCTTTAACATGGCTTTTCGCTGTGCGAACCAAGCTTCACGAAAACTTGGAATGGTACCCTACTTTTCAGAGTAACTATGGTGCAAATTTTAGTTGCACCCGTCATATATAGTATATATATATATATATATATATATATATATATATATCCTCATACATCCTCATTGTGTGATTTAAAAAAAAACAAAACCAAGTTCTTAGGACTCGTTCTTATCGATCTCACGGATAATTTGAAGTAATGCCTAAAGAGTGTTCCTAACTGAATAAATATTCTAATATCTATAGCTATCTATGTTTATGAGTACTACAAATAAAAGTTTTGAAACTGTAGCAGATATGACTGTTCGCTCCCTAAGTGTCTGATAGTCACACCCCGCTTAGTATGTAGAGACCTTCAAAACATTTTAAAATTCTGGAATTCAGGATAGAATCGGTGGTTCCGTTCATCTCCTCGTTCACTGTTTATCCCATCTCCATCTATTTGCTCCTCTATCGATGCTCTATAATGTCAACAACGATGCGACGAGCCTACATTGTCAATGTCGTGAGTACATTTTTGAACTCTAGCTTTTTTAATCAAAAAGTAAACCGTGGAGAACAATTTTCAAGCAATTTTGGGATTTTTTCTTCTTAGACGACGAGATAGAGCTTTGTGCATTCAATTGCATAAAATATAGCATGCATATCATAGCGTGAAATGCTCGTTCATTATCCTAGATAACAACGAACTGCTTGAAAATGAAAATTTTAGCTGGCTCTATATATTTCTCCATATTTGTTGCATATTTCTCCAGGTGGACTTCATAATTTCCGACTGGTTTCACTCCTACTTCCTTCGTCTCTACTATATCTTCCCTCAAGCGGCCATTTATTGTGGAGGACCTCTGTGCACTTCAGCTGGGGCCATCAGCAACACAATGCTTGTGGTAACACCTTTTTACATGATTTGTTTCTATTTTAAGACAGCCATGTCTGGTTCACCACAATAACTCATTGTCAGTATCATCATTCTGATGTGACGTACAGTAGGGTTGGCCCGGCAAGTAAGGTCTCGAGATCTCGAAATGAGATAATTCAATTATCTCACTCCTTGCGAGAATAGTGAAAATCACTTCAAGGCCTTATTCCTTGGCAAGGAATGGGATGTCTGAAGTGTTTCAAAAGATGAGATCGATCGACCTTATTTGAAAGATGATTTCAGTGATTACCATTTCGAAAAGTGATTAGCCATCCTCTTTCACCCTTATTTGTTGTAATGGTCGGTCGGCTGCGCGTTTTTCAGTCCCAAATATCACTTTCCCAAGTTGCCACTTCTAATACAATGACTACCGTTTACCAGGCCAAGAAAAAGTACTGTAGAAAGCTTTTTTATTGAAGAAAGAATTCAATCGCTTATCGAGATCTCGAATTCTCGACAATTTCTCGATCTAACCGAGATCTAAACAAGGAATCGATTCTCCTCATTTCTCACCGAGATCATTTCACTTTATCCGAGAAAAATATCGGTCATTTTCCTTGACAAGCCAACCCTAACGTACAGAACTAAAGACAATACACATTTTTTTTCTTCCATCATCCACAAATATGGAAACTTGTAATTGTAATTCGATCGCGATATCCATTTTTCAGATCATATATTTCTTTACCATAATGCTCATCATAGTGCCCTACTTCTTTCTCGTGTTTAATATGCATGAACACGTCATTGATAGCTCTTGGACGAGCAATTCGCGTGCAAGAAGCAGGTTATAGAATTAGTTTACTATATATATATATATATATATATATATATAGTAAAAAAAAGAAATATATATATAACTAATTTCTAGTGCACTGCAAGTAATAGTGGTTAAAACTGCTATAGGTATGACTGTTTCGCTCCCTTAGCGTGAGACAGTCATACCCCTCCTGGGGGGAAGCTCGTCATTGACGGTCCCAGAAGTAGTTTGGTAGTTTGGGTCAATTTAACTTCTGCGAACAACAAAGTTATACTAGATTAACTAGAATAGTTATTCATCTCTACATTGCTGTGCATAGAGAATGAATAAACTGAGATGCGACACCCGACGCATGATACACTCATCATTGAGTGTAAGCCGCTAAAAAATCAATCAGGCGAAATTGCACAAAACCAGGAATCCTAGAATATGGCAGCGAGAGAGGAGAGAAAGTGACAGAGACTGTGTGCTGGCATTTTTGTCAATCCCCTGATTTTCAAGTAGAAAAAAAGAAAAGAATTTTCCAGAGCGGTTCAAAATGCGCCAAGACGCCGTGTGTTATTAGTAGTATCGTAAAAGTATTGCATGTGTGCCAAGACAAAATTTAACTTACAAACGACGTTATGCATTTTTCAAAGTATTTCAGAAGAGTAAGGTGCACATTTTGCACTGTACTACCTTTTTTCATAATTTCAACACTTCAACAACATCGAGTCGAAAAATGGTGAATTTAATGGACAAACGCTCGTGTTTGCAGATGCATGTATTCTATCTACGTGGCGCTGTGTGCTTTTTTCGCCATAAATATGGCAGTACTTATTATGTTAGCCAGCAAAATGGAGGATATGGATTTGGCTGCCGTGGTTTCATTTTTAGAATATATTTATATTTATACACTTGATGAATGGATTAGCTAACAATTAGCTAATGTAAGTCCTTGTTTACAAAACAAGTACAAGAAATAAAGTCATATTTCAGCGGGAATTAATAACATATGAAATGGTATCATTAATGCACATGGAGTAATTAGTCCGAGGTAAACAAAGTATTTTTCCATGAATCGCATGTCGCTTGGGTCAAGGAATTTCCTGGAAAGCTGTTTCTCGCCAGCGACTTCGACAATCCGTTTTTGATCGAGAAAGGTACGTGGATTGCGACAGTTTTCTATAGAGATGTGCCCAACAAAATTAGAAAGTGAAAAGAACTATGCGTGTAGACTCAATTTGGAAACAGTTCTTCTTTGTTTCGCCGATTTTTGTTCTCTTTTTGAAAAGCCATTTCGAGTGGTCGACTCTTGTGAGCATGATTCTTCAATCGTCTATATTCACAATCTTCTGGTTCCTCAAGGAATGTAAGGCAAACGAGCAACGAGTGTCTTTCCCTAATTGGGAAAAGGCGCCCAAGAGCCGCTGTTCGGCGCCTTTTCCCAATTAGGGAAACACACTACGTGGACGCTTCCCTGACAATCCGAACATTTTGTATTGCTTATACGTGCATGGTAATGGCAACAGGAAGACTTTTTTGTATGCCTTTCATTTTCGTATGATAGCTGGACTTTCATAAAACAGAAAATGGTATTCGGTAATTTCTATTGACCAAATAATTTCGACTCGTTAAATTCACAGCGTTGAAATTCCTCGGCGTTTCAACCCTCGTGTTCCTGCCAGCTCTACTGGGCGTTATGGGGCACGCGCTGTACGTGATGCGATCGAATACTAAGGTAAACCTCTAATAATTATCCTCTCTGTTACACTTATTACGATTAAATTATTTTTTTATTATAGAAACCTTTACAGCGTGCAAACTCGAGCAAGACTCAGATGCTATCGCGTCGCATATTCTTCGTTTTCTTCTGGCAGGTTTGTACGCATTAGTATTCCACAAGAAAATTAAACAGAATAACGTCCTTCCTCCCTAGACACTTCTTACTTAGTGTCACGACTTCCGAGTCAACGAGTTGTGTTAAACCCTCAAATGAATCCCGCCTGAATCTGTTTAAAGGGACAGGCAGTCAAAAATAATTTATTTATAAATAAAAGAAAATCCTGTTCCCGGAAGATTGCTAAAAACCGCACATTTTTGCGATTTTTTTGAAATAAGATATGAATTTTCAAAAGTTTCGCTTTTTCATGACAGCGGGTTACGGTAGCGACTACTTTTTTTCTTTCTGTCTTTTCGGAAATAGGCGACGCACCGTTCCAGAGTCTAATTTCAAATTAAAATAGCTAATTGTAAAGAAAAATGCTAAAAATGTAATTTTTTCTTCATTCTCCATTAGATGATAGTGAGAAAAGCTGAATAAAAAATTAGGAGAATAAAAAATCTATTTTTGGAGGCTGCCTGGTCCCTTTAATGAAACTGTTTGCAGAGCTGCATCGCCGTGGTCCACTACATGCTGCCCCTCGCTATATTCCTGCCAACGCTCGTAATCGACACTTCCCAGTGGCTGCCGTCCACGCTCTTCCCCGTGGTACGATTTGGAGCGTTGGTAAGTCGCAAACACTAGAATTCAGATAATTATAATAATAGTATAGTACCTTGTTAACATGATACTTGTGGTGGACTATCTAGGCATGCCGTGCACGAATCGCACATGGCTCTGCACGAAATTTTTCTTTGTCTAAAATGCATCCATTGAGATCCAATTTTAAATTGCGTTAAACGCATTTCTCGATAATCTCGTATTATTATTATTTATATTATTAATAATAAAGATATTTGCAGATGCTCTTCGTTACAAATCCCTTTTATTTCTGCTCCTCTTTCATCTTCAGAAACCCGTATCACAGACGAATTATCGCCATGAAATTTAAAAGTGTCGTCAAAGCTTTACTAGGGAAAATCACCACAGAGCCTGTCGATAGTCGACTATCGAAAACTACCGTTATTGCGCTGTCGTGAATTTATCCTTTATATGTTTCACTAATAAACATGCACACATTATTATATTACTCTAATTGGACAGGAATACGCCGGAAGTGATATCATAAGGATCAAATATATTTTGTATCTGGCGTATCAAAACAAGCATCGTAACAGAATGTAGTATGCTTACGAGCACGTATGACAGATTTGACGAGATATGTCAGATATAAGAGAGACTATCTGAGTCGATTGAGATACTGCCGTACAAGCAAAACCTAACCTATGCTGAAAAGTTGCTCCTAGGGTAAACTTTGGCCGTAGAGACCGAAAATGGACATAAGAAGTTTCATAGATCAAACCCGGCTGAGATATGTTTCACCACATGTCCAAAAGTGAAATTTTCAACTTTGACAGAACGCATCCAAACCCCCTACTTAGCTATATATTATGAAAGCTCTCTCTAAAATAAACATTTTTCATATTATGGCCAAGTGGCTAGCTCTTCTGTGAAAAAAGTTTTTATTTTTTTAACAAATAATTTTTAAAAATCAGTATCACGGCGTATTCGGCGGCACTTTTAACTGTGTCCATTCGATTGCGTTTTGAAAATTACCCCCGTGCGCACAAAATTAGCAAGATTCGTTTTATGCGACCTGATCAAATCATTAGGTGAACAAACCCGACTGCTCAAAAACGAGGCGATTTTCAACAAAATAATTTATTTTGAATGTATACAAAGCTCGCACAGCGAAATATTTCGTAGAGTCACTAAAATACAAAAGATGAAGAAAATAAAATTAACACTGCTCAATTTGGAGGAAATTTTTTTTGAGCTCAAACCACGTACCCCGGGTCATGGTCCAAAACCCGGAAACTGTTTTTCATTTTTTTGTCTCTTCCGTTCGGCATCTAATACCAAATCGTGGTATATATTATTTCTACAGCATACATGGTCACATATAATACTCTAAACAGGGAATCAGTCGAAAAAAAAATTCTGCAAATTTCACCATGACCCGGGGTACGTGGTTTGAGCTCAAAAAAAAATTTCCTCCAAATTGAGCAGAGTTAATTTCAATTTCTTCATCTTATGTATTTTAGTGACTCTACGAAATATTTCGCTGTGCGAGCTTTGTATACATTCAAAATAAATTATTTTGTTGAAAATCGCCTCGTTTTTGAGCAGTCGGGTTTGTTCACCTAATGATTTGATCAGGTCGCATAAAATAAATCTTGCTAATTTTGTGCGCACGGGGGTAATTTTCAAAACGCAATCGAATGGACACAGTTAAAAGTGCCGCCGAATACGCCGTGATACTGATTTTTAAAAATTATTTGTTAAAAAAATAAAAACTTTTTCCACAGAAGAGCTAGCCACTTGGCCATAATATGAAAAATGTTTATTTTAGAGAGAGCTTTCATACTATATAGCTATGTAGGGGGTTTAGATGCGTTCTGTCAAAGTTGAAAATTTCATATTCTCTCATATGACGCAGTTTACGTTAGGATCAACAAGCGGCTGGAACAGGTAAAAAATCGAAATCGCTCAAAACTTTGTCCTAGGGGTAACTTTCGACGCTGAACACGCTGGTGCCATCGATTTCGCAATCGGACCCCTCTAGGCGCCGGTATGGCGCCGCGCCACTTTGGCGCCAAACTTGTTTTTCGAATAAATCTCGCTTCAGAGTGCCCGTAGAAGCACGAAATCTCGCGCATACTGACAGAATTTGAAGCTCTATCAAATGGACTAGGTGGCTTGCAGAATCGATTTCTCGTTTTTGAGAAAATGCTCTTCTGTGGAAAAGTAAAGTTTGAAAAATCATAAATATCTTCAAAGTGAAGATAGAAATCCACGGTTTGGTGTGTTAGATAGAGAAATGACTTGGCTTTAAGCACTGCGTCGAAAATTATTTAAGTTTTCAATTTTTCGCGCGCGCGGAACGCGTGTGCGGACGCGGCATCCGCATAGCCGATGCGGTAGCGGTCTAAAACATCAATCCGAAGGTCATTGGTTCGATTCCAATTGGTTGCAAAAGTTTTTGCGGAATTTTTTTTTCATCGAAAAAATCACTTTTTCAAAATTTTAGAAAAAGTGCCAATAGTGGCAGGGGCTGAAATTTCGATGAAAAAAAAATTCGGCAAAAACTTTCGCAACCAGTTGGAATCGAACCATTGACCTTCGGATTGATGTTTTAGACCGCTACCGCATCGGCTATGCGGATGCCGCGTCCGCACACGCGATCCGCGCGTGCGAAAAATTGAAAAAACATAAATAATTTTCGACGCAGGGCTTAAACCTACTAGTGTTATATATCAAATTGATCAGCATGACGAGCTCTTTCATATAAGTGCGTCAATTAACTTTCTACTCTCTGGATCAAAAAATTTTCAGCCAAATTAAAAATCATAAATTTCTATGTCCCGGCCATGGCCGATGAGCTCGAGTCTCTCGCGATTCCTCTCATAAGTGCGTCAATTCACTTTCTACTCTCTGGATCAAAAAATCGCATTTTCTCAAAAACGAGAAATCGATTCTGCAAGCCACCTAGTCCATTTGATGGAGTTTCAAATTCTGTTAGTGTACGCGAGATTTCGTGCTTCTACGGGCACTCTGAAGCGAGATTTATTCGAAAAACAAGTTTGGCGCCAAAGTGGCGCGGCGCCATACCGGCGCCTAGAGGGGTCCGATCGCGAAATCGATGGCACCAGCGTGTTCAGCGTCGAAAGTTACCCCTAGGACAAAGTTTTGAGCGATTTCGATTTTTTACCTGTTCCAGACTTGAGCCCTTGTTGATCCTAACGTAAACAGCGTCATATTTTGAAACACGTCCGTGAACACATTTTTGAAGGACGCAGTTTTGATACTCGAACACTACCTTGGAATACGGGAGGATGAGATCTGGCCAATTTTATGTCATTTCAAATACTGTTCGAACCAAATTTATGCGAAATCTGATTCGTTCATAGATTTCGCAATCAGCGATATTGTTCTTGTGACGAAAATGCATGGCGGATGTGCCTACCTGGAGCAGGATGAGATATCGTGCGAACGCTCGTCCTGTTTTAGGCGTCTTGCATACCATGAGATAGAATGCGATCACGGAGAGAGTGTTAGTGGCGGCGCCAATAATCTAAATTACAATTACTTAATCACTCAAAATAACCTTTGTTCGAGAACAAAGGAAGATAAAACAACGAAACAGAGAACTGTTCCGACACGAGTAGAGTGCGAAATGTGAGACCACGGTCTCTTCATTTCAAACACACTCTCGTCTATCGACCGGCCTAGAGAGTGTGCGAAATGAGGAGACCATGGCCACATATTTCGCACTCTAGACACGAGTTCGCATTGTACTTTTTTACTTCGACTTTTCGAGTGGTCAAAACTAGGGCGTATGTCGCCAAAATTATATATTATAAATTGAATACCTTATCGTAGACGGGCATGAACGTGTGCCACACCGGACTCAGCGTAAAGTTGGTCGTCATGACTGGCAAGAATGAGAAAGAAATGTTAAAAAATCTTGCTTTTTCTCCTGAATGCACCTGTCTTTTTCCAATTATCATACTCAGTAATGATGGCGTTGCACCTGCAAACGTAGTAGCCGCAAAACGATGTCAAAACCTTCCATAGAGACTCTTTATGTACTGTACATCGTTCGTGTAATCGCACATTATCCCGTTGAGCCTTCGGGCGTCGATAATATATATATATATATATATATATATATATATATATATATATATGACAGGTATCACGAGAGATTGCATGAAAATAGACCCCCTGAGGAACAACTTTCACAAAGATCTTTTTGATTTCGATCAAACTTTTATGTGGAAGTATACTAGGGATGAGAATTCCATAAATCCGGGTCCCAGGTCGCAGAACCGGCTTTTAGGGATTTTCCGGCTCCAAAACCGGAATTTACGTAACTTCCTTCAAAATGTAGCTAGGAAGTCGTTCTGGTGCTCAAAAAATTCGGAAAAATATTCTCTACAATATATATGTTGCACACAAAAGTCGTAATGGGGCACAAAAAAAGTTCTGATGAAAAAACCTAAAAATAAATCAAACAAAAAAATTATAATTTTTATATCAAAAATAGCACAAAATTTAAGAGTGGAATATGAAAGAGCAGGTCAACATTGGTTATATAAAAAAATAAAAATGGCAAAAAAGGAGCGTACGAATATTCGAAAAATCGCATCGAAACAAGGAAAACTGAGATTTTTCGATACAAAACTATCGTCTGAAGTCATTTTCGGCTTTAAACACATTCAATTCGCCTCCATATTAAATAAAACGACAATACGTGGCAGTCTGGCTTATTTCATCGAGATATTTACCCATATGCGAAACTTTCCAAAAAATCGATTTTTTGAAAAAAAAATTTTCGTTGTTTGATTCAAGGTGTTCCATCAAAACGAAGAACAATGGTAAAAATTAGGAAAAAAATATAAATTATTTCGAGAACTGTGTGATGTGTTTGTGTGAAGATTGAAATTGAAAAGTATCTTCGAAATTGAATAATCCATATCAGAATGAGCGACCTGGCCTATTTACACATTCTCCAAATGATAGCTTGCAAAAATAAAAAAAAAAATAAAAAAAAAAAAAAAAAAAAAAAAGAGTCATAAAAATTTTGAAAAATTTTTTCTTCAAAAAATCGATTTTTTGGAAAGTTTCGCATATGGGTAAATATCACGATGAAATAAGCCAGACTGTCACGTATTGTCGTTTTATTTAATATAGAGGCGAATTGAATGTGTTTAAAGCCGAAAATGACCTCAGACGATAGTTTTGTATCGAAAAATTTCAGTTTTCCTTGTTTCGATGCGATTTTTCGGGTATTCGTACGCTACTTTTTTGCCATTTTTATTTTTTTATATAACCAATGTTGACCTGTTCTTTCATATTCCACTCTTAAATTTTCTGCTATTTTTGATATAAAAATTATAATTTTTTTGTTTGATTCATTTTTAGGTTTTTTCATCAGAACTTTTTTTGTGCCCCATTACGACTTTTGTGTGCAACAGATATATTGTAGAGAATATTTTTCCGAATTTTTTGAGCACCAGAACGACTTCCTAGCTACATTTTGAAGGAAGTTACGTAAAGTCCGGTTTTGGAGCCGGAAAATCCCTAGAAGCCGGTTCTGCGACCTGGGACCCGGATTTATGGAATTCTCATCCCTAGTATACTTCCACATAAAAGTTTGATCGAAATCAAAAATATCTTTTTGAAAGTTGTTCCCGGCTTCATGCAATCTCTGATGATACCTGTCATATATATATATATATATATATATATATATATATATATATTCCGGCAGGGTAATAGTGGTATCATCTCTCATTAATCACTATCGAGAATGATCATCAAAGCGAACTCTATCAACGTTCCTGTTGAGCACATTTTAAGGGAAAACGTTTCACACACCAGAATAAGTATTGCGAAATTAAAAAAAAAATTGAAATAATTTTCTATCTTAGAAGAGAAGAAAAAGTTTCCCATTTTCTTAATTGACAAGAAGTTCTGCAAACTAATATGAAGAGATATCTTCGTCTCGTTTATCTGCACGCTCAACTGTATTCTGTGTTCTTCCTTTCGCCCCACGTCCTTTTGGGTTCCCATCGTTCCCCTTGCCTAGCAACACCATCTCTTCTCCTTCCCTTCCCTCCTTCCATTCCATCCTCTCTTCTCTCTCATTCAAATCCACGCTCCTCTCCTTCCTTTATTACGATTTCTCTCTCGTTCACTAATTTTGCAAAAATTTTTCAGATTTCTACACAATCTCGACGAAAATGGATTCCGATCACAAACGCTACAAGATACGAAAAAAATGGTTAGTGTCTGGAAATTTCGACCATTGCGATCTATTAGAGCTTGAAAATACTTATTTTGTAGGAGTTGATATTACAGCGTTCACGCCTTGAATGAATGGGAGAACTGTTCGTCCGGGAACAGAAAGCGTCCACAACAGCGAGTTCCAACGACTGTCACACGTTACCTTCCGTGCGAAGAAACAGGGAAAAAACAGATGGAAAACACAATAGGACGTACAGAAGAAGACATGCGCTTATGACTGTGGAGGAAAGGAATTGCACCTCCGTGGAAAAAAAACAATTTGATAAATATATTCAAATAAATTATTCTGCGCATGTACATCGAATGAATAGAGATGGACTAATTATATTTTTGTCCGTCGAAATTGCAGACCGAGTGCCTGATTAAAAATCTGAATCCATCGACGATTGGTGTTCAAAAGCACTCGTCACTGTAAAAATAGAATACTTCAAGCTGTCTTACACCCGTCCTTTGTTGTTCTTTGTGCATGCGCTTTGATAGCACTTCAATCTTCTATTACAATTTAAAAATGTTACAGCCATGAAATGGACTACTGGTGGTGTACTCTCTTTCTATACCTCGGCGTGTCTCTCGCTTTATCATACTCTCTCGCCAATCATTTCTGCGTTTAGCGCGGAATAGTAACGGAACGTTTTATAATTTTGGAGGAGTCCTCGTAAATTTGTAATAGCAACATCAGCCCATCCATCCTATTTCACCGCTCGATTCAAGTCGTTATTCCACTCAACCATCCGCCTTCATAATGTTTAATAAAAAAAAATCACATTATTAATATAAAATTTAGAAATAATTTAGAAATAAGCGTTCATATTATTAATAAAAAAATTAACCTCTTTTCTTATTTTATATTTTCCTATTTCTACGCAATCTCGTCGTCCTTTCATTTCCACTTGCTCGAATCAAACCACTATTGGGCAGAATTAATTTGTAAGTCCAAATAATTTTCCTTCATCAAATAACAAACTGCAGGAACCTGGCTATGCATACAAAACATTTAATTTACTTTATGCATTCGACTTTTTCAACTTTCAAGATTGTCAATTGGAGAAAAAAAATATTCCTGGATGCTACACATGAGGAATAATCATCGTATCTTGAGGTCACACAGATACAGTAATTATTTCTCAAATACAATGTCGGTCGATCTTCTCAACGAGGCGCGTGTCTCGTGCCGCAGACAAAGTGGTATGCATGAGCGTGTTTAGACGGGGGTGCTCTCTCTTTCTCATTCTGAATTCGTTTCTGCGTTTCCGTGTTGAGAAATCGAAAATCGGCGGATTCCATCACTTCATCTACATCTTCTTTGTACCGAAGCGAGTCGATGAGATGTTCCTGATAACAATTTGATTACTCACAGTCATAGCATATTTGAATTACAATAAACGGAATTACATATATATTCAATAGTTTCTTATTATATACGGGCTTTAATAAAAGTAACCAGCGATTTCTAAGCGAAGAGAGAACCTTTCTAGTTTCAGTTGTTTTTGAAGATTTTTTCTAATTGACTCAGTTTTCGGAAGCGGTGAGAAATTTGATACATGAGTGAGTGAAGAATGCTTACCTTGAGTGAGCATAGTCCGTAACGATCAGCCAGTCTCAATTTAACCGAACGTTTAAGCTCCAATTCGTTGGTTCCGAGAAAATTTTCCACATCGTTAAGAATTCCCTGAAAAGTTAAGGGTGATAACGAAATTGCCATTTTAACTATCATAGTAAAAAGATTCACATACACAAACTTGCGACGCACGATTAAGGGAGAGTACGGAATTAAGAAATTTGAAATTCAAGCTAATTTTAAAAACAACTAAAAAGTTTAATTTGCCAGAAACATATATTCTTTGCTTAGTTTTGTTAGTGATGTCAGTAAATAAATTTTACCGGAAAGAGTAGACGGTTAGCAAGCTCCAGAACACCGTCAAAGTCAGTTTCTGAAACTTTAAAATTAATTTTTGTTTAGATTTTTTTTCGTGTCAATTAATTTTTGTACGATTTACCACAAGAAATAGCTGAAGCGCGAAAGATTTGCTGGAGAATTGTCAGGAAAATCTGAAAACATGCAATAATAATTATTTTTAAAAATAAAACAACAATGCGCTTCTTACATCCGGATCGACATCTTCGATATTAATCTCATTCTCGTTTGTCTCCTTAAATCCATTGAAGAATATAGCATTGAAATAGTCCGATTTTGAAGCGAGATGCTGTGAAAATAAGTTTGTTGCACAAAAAAAATTAATCTAAGATTTTCGTTTCACACTTTCTCTATTTTATACTATTTCAATTCCAGTGTGCTACTAGCATTTAGCAATAGAAGTTGGGAGCAAATGGGTTTCAGGGGAAGTCATTCAACTGTAGATGCAATCCATACCCTTAAAACTGTAGTAGCTAACTGCGTCGATCATCGCCTGCCGATTTATCTACTATTCGTGTATATTTCTAAGGCGTTTGATTCCGTCTACGGGGAAGCGGTCTTCAGGGCTCTGGAATTGGAGGGTATCCCATCGGAAATAGTCTCTTTCCTCGGTACTTTGTCACGGGAAAGCAAAAGCGCGATAGTGGTAAATGGGAAGGAAGTTGAAATTGAAGTAGGGAGGGGGGTTCGTCAGGGCGACTGTCTTTCCCCCAGACTGTTTACATCAGTTCTGGATATGGCGTTCAGGGAACTAGATTGGGTGAGGAAGGGAATCAATATCAATGGTCGATATCTTTCTCATATTCTATTTGCCGACGATGCCGTTCTCATATCTCACGATGAGAGGCAAATTCAATCAATGGCAGTGGAATTGGAGAGAGTATTGAAACGGGTGGGACTTTCACTAAACGGGGACAAAACAGTAGGAATGACTTCGAAGGATAATCCTCGAGAAGTCACAGTGGCGGGAAAGGTTGTGGGTTTAAAAAAAGAGGTTATCTATCTAGGAAGTGCAATTAGTATAAATGGTAAGGATGGGAGCGAGATAGGCAGGCGAATTAGAGCAGCCTACGGGTCATTCCTTAAACATCGTGCATTCTTAGTGAATCGCTCGATCCCAATGGCTCATAAAAGGCGTCTTTTCAATGGTTGCATCCTTCCCGCATTCCTATACGGATGTGAAACCTGGGCTCTGACCAATGCACAATGTGACAAACTATCGGTGGCCCAAAGACGCATGGAGCGTTGGATGGTCGGTTGTACTGTAATGGATCATATCTCGAACGAGCGGCTGCGTGATCGCACAAAGGTAGGAGACGTTGTTCGAGCCGCCTTGAAAAGAAAGTGGCTCTGGGTACACAGGATTGCTAATGATCATGATTTGAAGTGGAGAAGAACCGTAATCGATTGGACCCCCCGAGGACCCAGACGGCGACGTGGACGACCACCAACAAGATGGAAAGATCTCTTCATGCGAATAATCGGGCCGACATGGAGTCAAGACTGGCCAGCCATGCACATCAGAGCCTACTCTTGATAAATGTGTTAAAATCCAAAACTAGCATTAAAAAAAGGTAGCTACATACTCGAATTGAAACATAAATGTTTCACACTTTGCTGGTCTACATTAAGTTTAAAAAAATTTGCCCAAGTGAACCAACCTTTTTATTCACGTGAAATTTCTTCTCTCCCATCTTCAAAATACAATCACTTAATGGATTACTGAAATCGACATCAAACGGTTCCGGATTTCTTCTGAATCTGAAACGAAGTATTGATCTTTATATATTTCTGGAGTACATTTCGCAACATCATACATAGTAATTTGTGCATTTATTTATTCGTTTAATATAATTTTCCATGCGACTCATCTGTAAAAAAGTCATTTTCAAATTATACGAACTGAAGAAACCTCACCGTATGTCCTTCATTTCCGAGCAATCGATACGCAATTCGACCGTATATGGATCGGATAGAGACTCGGCCTGAAACATTTATTTCCATGAACATGCTTCGATATAATAATTAACCGAAGATAATGAGCCTTTTCAACGTCGTCAGAGGTCCCATTCGAATGCATTCGATTCCCCAGTGAACTCGAACCCCCAATTGATAAACGACTATTAAACATCGATAGAAATATCCAAATAAGGTAAACGACACACGTCTTTGTGCATATGCATATCGAACGAAAAGCAGTTTATCTCCGGGTTGAAGGCGCTGAATAGCAGCATCTTCAAATGAAAAGGTTAGCATTTTTGAAAATAAAATAAAAAAACATTTATTCACGATTTTCCTCATGTGACCCACGTCATGTCCTCCTGTATTTCGCGCTTTTTTCAACAACCATAAGTTGGATTGTGAATTCGGGCACGTATTCTTCTTAGAGTAAGAGATAGTAGATATTCTAAGTATCACACAGATTCACGTATACATATCTATGCGTAAAATCATCGAAATAACATGTGGTTTACGGAAATATCCATAAGTAAACTGGTGGTGTATATTAAGATCTAACACTTACGTGAGCGTTCCACAAATTTCACTCCGTAGAAATGAAATATAATAATTTAATGTTTAAAAAATTAAATTTAATGGCAACAACAGAACCAACCCCATTCACGGGTACAACTTTCCGGTTTCCCGGCGAAGAGATCTTGAAATTGGTTCGGCAATGCCATACAGGATATTCCGAGGGAAGAGAGCAAATAATGTGAGTGGAAGGGCAGTCGCTGCCCATGCGCATACGAACTTGAAGGGTCCTGACATAGACTTAGACATATTTATCCTGACATCAAGGCAAAGGGCCTGCTGGAGGTATCATTCGGGTCCTGAATAGATCTAATTCATTTAAAATATTTTGATTAAATGATGAGTATCGGAAATGTCTGGCACAGTTTGGCACAGAGTCAAACGCAAATAACTTCCGCAATACTCTAATTTGTATGTGACATAATATTCCTGAAAATAACCTTTAACCGCTAATTATGTGATTTGCTGACTTATTTAGTTTTATTAGAGCAATTACGTACCGGAGGAATTGAAATTCAAGTACACTGATTTTTAAATCATTTGTTACTGACCAGGTAAATCCTCCTATAATCTTCGTTTTTGATATTGCTCCTCCCTTGTAGAGCGAAAGGAAATCATTCACATTCAGTAGAATAATATTCTCCTCTGAATAATATTCATAAATTTCAGCAATCCTCAAAGTGAACCTACGATTTTAGAGCAATCGAAAACCCTTTTTAAACAATTCAACATAGCTTGTACATATTAAAATGAACAACGTATTATTACCATTCGAAGGCATCTTCTTAACGCTAAGTTCGTCTCTTGTCCGGGCCATCTAGAGAGAGATAGAGAGAGATGTCGATATCTGCAGTAAGCTCTATCGCGTTCGTTCACGTTTTTTTTCGTCATCAACTCGGCAACTGGTATAATTTCATGTTGAAAACCGATTCAACGAAACAAATTTTAGGGAGAGAGAAGAGATTATTTCAGTGAAAGCGCAAATGTAAACGCCGCGATATAAAACACATTGCAACAGGTAGAATGACGGAGCGGAATTGCCACAAAATGGGAGTAAATTATAATGAGAAAATGCAGATAAGCGTCAACGCTAATAGAGAAAATACGCTATGAATTGATAGCGATGCGGGAAGACAGCTAGATGCATCATTGAAAAGACACATCGCATCTTTCAAAACAGTCACTCCTCCAGTAACAGTAACGTATATGTGGAGTACAGAACACAGATGTCTATGCTTAAGGCTTCTCCTATACTTAATACTTAATACATAATACTTTATTAGACTATCTAAGAAGAATTACCAAACGTTAGTGTAGGTTCATCTGAATTCGTTCAGAAATAGCTCGCGCTGATTCTAACAAGGAGTTGACAATGAAAATAAAATCAGGAGTAAACATGTTTAACGAACGGAACAAGCGAAATAACTAAATGCCTAAATGAGGGGAGTTGAAAATTGCGATGAAAACCAATGAGAAAGCAAAGAAACTCATTATTATGGCACTAAACCGCGCCGTGGTTCGCTTATTCATCGGTCAACACTAGTGTTGTCCACTCGAAATAGCCTTTGTTCGTGAACAAAAGAATATTAACAACGAAACAAAGGACTGTTCCGAAACGGAGTCGAAACGCGTTGCTCTTTTCCGTTTCTACTTTTCGAGTGGTCAACACCAACACTCGCGGTGGCAGAGCGCGCGCGCTGCGTGCGACGTAAACATAGAGAAAGTGGAGGGAGAGATGGCGATAGGGATGGGAGAGATTGGAGAGAAAGAGAGAGAGAGAGAGAGAGAGAGAGAGAGAGAGATTGGGAGAGACGAAAGGGAAAAGTTAACAACAACACGCTCCGCTGTGTGCGTTGGCACAACTCTCTTCCCTCACTGCAACAACGCGAATAACGTGTAATTTATTTAAATTATTGCGCTTTGCCTTTCTTTTAATTTATGTTATTGTACCGCGTTTCCTCGTGACTCGCATAAATATTATTATTATTATTATTGTTGGTTCACCAAATCATAAGTGCCAATGTAAGTGAAGGTAAATTGTTTCTCTCACGATACGACGAGGTTTTCGGCGTAGCTCCATTTCTCTCCCCTGACATTCTCTTTCTTTCTCTAACCGTGTATCTATTTCTCTTGTTTATACTAGCGTTTTATCGATTGCTCGCTTCTCATATACATTTTTACCCATTTTTTTATTATTTATGCAAATCATTTCTTTCTGTCTTCATCAATAGCTTGTCAGTATTTTGATTCTACCTGCCTGAGTAAAAAAGTGTTTTGTTGATCAGGGCACACTTAATTTTGCCCATCGGTCGTATCTGATTATGCATTTGATGTGTTCAGTCTGCTTCCATGAGCGGTTGGGACGGGTTCGTCAATGTACCTTGGAATCCCGTCAATAACCAGCATCCCGCGCCTCGGACCCAGTCGAATTCCCGAAGGAACACTGCCAGTTCGTATAGGAGACGAAATCCGCCGGTTAATAAAGTGGATCCAAGGGATGAACGGATTAAACAGCTGGAGAAAGAGCTCGCCGAGGTAATTATCATTATCACTCACAGGGAAATAAGTCTACGACTCTAGACTTATGGGCTGCCCAGCGACGACTTTCAAAGTCTACACGTCTCGCTCCCTTGCCCTTTTTAGAATTTATAGTCGTCGCTGGCCAGCTTAGACTTGTGAAGTCGTAGACTTATTTCCCTCTGAGCACAAATTCATTTCTCGAGTGTGACGTATCCAATTGGGTTGGTTTTTATTGGATGCGAAAAGGAATGACAGATAAAGGGAAACGAGGGGATCGGGGGAGATGTATTTCGTTCGTGTTTGACCAATATCTCTCACCCCCCTTTTCGTATCGGTTCAAATTTGAAATGAATGAAGAATTCCAGGTGCGCATAAGTAACGCAAATTCGATTGCTCGTTTGAGAGCCGCTCACGAAGAGGAGAAACAGCAGGTGAAACATTTTTTTGCGAAATTTTGCACACTCGAGTTTTCTAGTAGGGCCGTTATGACGAAAATTATGGAAGTGGTTATTTTTACACGTTTGAGAAATGGATTGGAAATGAGATTTGAGATATTTTGAGAAATGGAATGGAAATGTTGATTGTGCTTCATAATTTAATTCCCCGGCATAGTGATAGAACCACTAGGGACTTTGCTAGTTATTTAAATAAGTTCCTCATTATCGGCCATCACCATTAATAATATTTTTTATGTATTACTAATGATAATTATATTATCCAGTGGAATCGGGGAGAACTCCAGCGTCGGGATGATGCGATAACCCAGTTGAGGATTACCCACGAACAGGAGAAGCAATATGCGAGACCTTCCTTTTAAAAAATATATATTTCATAGAATAGTCTTGATCAAAGGTTTCAGTTGTGCGATGATCCAGTTCCAAATATGCAAGACATAAACAATTTTCTTTCATCGGTTGATTGTGGAGTTTAAAATTCGGGTAAACAATTGGATTACACCTCTCCATTTCGCACACTCTCTCACCAATCGACCGGTGTAGAGAGTGCGAGAAGTGAAGAGTGCTAATCCAATTATTTACTCGAATTTCAAACTCTAGTTGATTGCCTTTGCAGCAGACTCTCCGAGAACAGCAAAGGGTTCGAAGGCACGAGGGCGAAGTCACTCGACTCACGAGAGAGGCCGAGCAGCAGAGAGTCGTAGCAGAACAGGTGGTTATTTTGAAATGGTCATAAAAAATTTAACAAACACCCTTCCGAAATAATAAAGCGTTCCGCTGCTAGCAGACTGTACGAAAGGTGAGAGTGTAAACAGCGCGTACACACACCAGTAGTACACGTCATGTATGAAAATATCCCCACGTCACAACTATTGCGAAATATGTGATTGTTTTAGCGGATTTATCTTTCTGGTAAATGGTCCATTTTGAATTACATCCTAGTATTTTTTTACATACTTGCACTTTTTAAAGGCTAATCGACAACTGATCGATCTCGTTGCTCGCAATTCAGCGTCGGATTTAGAGCGAGAGAGGCAAGTTACTGAAAGCAGAAGAAGAATGGAAGCACAAAATGTGCAAATAGATCGCCAACAACAGGAGTTGACTCAGGTATAAAATTAAGATTTTTAAAGTCATTTCGAAAACGAAAAAAAATATTTTAGATTAATGCGCGTTCGGAAGTCATGAAACAGGAGATTGAAGAATTGACTGCGAAAATTAGACAAGTAGGTTCATTGTGCTATCTTTCTAGTCTAGTGTTCCTTAATGATACACGAAAAGAAAATAATAAAAAGTGGAACAGTAGAAATTATTTTGTTCCATTTTTTTTATAATTCGGAGATCGTTAAGGAATCCATCGCGTCGCTGTCGCGAATGGTAGTTATAAGAGATGATCCGTCGAAAAATGTTTTTGTCTGAAATAATGGAGAGCAAAGGTTCCGTTCCGGTTCATTCCAATTCAATCCTTTGTTCTCCTTTTCATTCCGGCTTTTCGACTGACCACCTCTATGTAGTAGTTATGCAAAATTTCAAGCATGAACTGTACAGTGTTGTGCTCACCCCGATATAGACTTTGAAAGGTAACTAAACAACTACCCGCATAACAGGGAAATTGACCGCTTTTTTGAAGAGAGAGCGCGCGGAATGAAGAGTGTGGGGGTGTAATTTCCCTCTTATGCGGGTAGTTATATAGTTACCTTTCAAAGTCTACCCCGATACGAGATTTTGTAAACGATTGACAACATTTTATATGCTTAATTTAAATAAAAATGTTTCAACGATTCAGGCTGAGGCGGTAAATGCGATGGATGCACGCGGCATCGAAACAATCAGAATCAGAAAAAGTTGTCGAGCTCAGGAAGAAGTACAATCGGATGATTTTGATGGTTAGTATTGGCATTAAACTTTGAGAAATAAAGTAGCTATGACTTCAAGCTTTCCTCATTTCTCGCAATCTCTCGCAGCAGAAGTGCTCAATTAGCCTCTTTTCTCATAGTGTATATGACAGCATTGTATGTGTCGTGACAATAATCATGTGTAATGAATAAAATACAAAATTATTCAATAATATTTCATAACTTGAAAGCAAAAGCTTTACACTATTTGTCTCAGTTCGCCAGAGGAGACATGCTGGAACAAATCAAGGCTCAACTGGAAAAAGATGCCCTCGAAAGAATCGCAAAGAAGAAGAAGAAACCAAAGAAACTCGAAGACGGCCCTCTTTTCACTTATTTGAGGATATGAATTTATTAGAATTGTTGTGTTGTATACTCACCTCAAATCGCATATCATTCTTTCAAACATTGTGATGTATTTTGCCGTAAGATCCTGTAAATGGCTTTGTGAACAGTTCGTGTGGTGTTTCTGGCCCCTTTCAAATATGGTGCGTGACCCCGAGCAGTGTACAAGGCATTGGAAAATTCCACTCGTGTCTGTCATTCGTACTACCTTGAGTGCAGCAAACGAGTACTAGAACGATCGGTAAAACCAGAGAGTATGTACATATTATATTATGTAGGATTGTGTACATACTTGCAGAAACTATGCAGAGAAGAACCAGTAATATGGAAGAATGGCATTGTCCGGTAGACAATTGCCTTGAAGATGGAACAAAGATATTGATGTCGGATGAAGATACTTTTATTCATTTGGCAACGAGCCCGTTCCCCTCGCCTAGCAACATATGCGTTCCCCCGTTTCCCTTCTTCTCTCTCCAGCCCATCCTGCCCCCTTCGTATTCTTCCCTTTTTCCTATCCAAATATTACGTTTTTTTTTCCGTTGCTCCTTGAGTTTTCATTTTTTCCTTCAGATTTCTACGCAATCTCTTCACTCACACAATATATGATCACATCGTATGATACACAGGATAAAAGGTGAGAACAATCATATTTCTTCCCTCGAAAATTATTACAAATTTACACCGAAATGATGATTCTGGAGATGCACGGATCGATGAATTGTATTTACCATTTTTAATTAGCATATTTCAGCTAAAGTAAAACGAAAGTCGCAAGGATGGACGGCATAATAACCAATGGAGCTAAAACTGGAAAAACGGAAATGGAGACGGCGTGTCATGACGCAGTTGTCTGATAAGAATTATGGAATGTACAGTGATCCGAACTAGAGGGCCCATAAGAATCATCGAAGACCGGTTTTTTTCGATAATTTATGTAATAAATATTGTTTCGTGCGACTGCATTACCACACATCTAACAATGAACATTCCTGATATCTCACTTACTTTGCCAAATTTTTGTACAGTAGTCAGTCCGTGCAACAATTTGTCAGGATAGGTTGTCTACTAAATCGTAATAGTTCTACTGCTTTGTCATGTAAAGTAAAAAGGTAAAGGCTCCCCTTATCTAGGCTCCAAGTCCTGAGGGAGTCACTGCTAAGGCCAGCGCATAATTGGCCAGTTCAATCCGAACAGAGTTATTCGAGTTTGGCTCTGTGCCAAACTGAACCTGACGCGCAGGGATTCAAAAATGAGAGGGAGGGATAAATGGGAAAAGAGGAGAGAGCGACCGCGCCATTGGCACATAGGAGATGAGGAATGAGGGAGCGCGAGATCGTATTACTCCTTCTTTAAATGTCAAATGTCTTATCGTCAACCTGTACGAAATTCTTCACTGAACACGATCACAATAGCCACAAGTCGATTGAAAGTTAATTAGAGGGGTTGAAGCGCGTGGGACTTTTACTAAAAGTAGACTACAAACTACATCGCCGGTCCACCGAACCTCTGACCCGCCGTGAATGTGAAACAAACATTATTTACTAAACCACCTGAAATCATGCCGAGGCGTCTTCTAACAATAGTTGAATGATGACAGTAAACAAAAAAATATTCTACTGCAGCTTATTTCTGCGCGGCTTTGGCTGCAGCACGTGCAGCCCTCGCAGCTGCTGCATCTACTGCAGCTCTTGCCGTCTTCCGTCGCCGGCGCTTACGCCACTGCGTGAGGAAGACAGTGAATCTCGATATTTTTCTTAGATTAGGAAAATACAACTAATGAGTTACAAATGGTCTCGTCATTTAAAATGAAATACAATAACTTGCTCTATCAAAACTGTGCGATCGTTCTCTTCGGCACCCCTGCACATTGAATACTTCAATTAGAAACGATAAGGGAACGGTGAGCGGTAGAGTGCGCAATGTGAGACCACGATCTCTTCATTTCACACACCCTCTCGACCGGTCGGTTGGTGAGAGAGTGTGCGAAATGAAGAGACCGTGGTCTCACATTGCGCACTCTAGTGAGCGGTGTTGGTGATTGACACTCTCACGCCTGTTTTTATGAGCAAAAGAGGGCGAGCGCTTCGTCTTTCTTATCGATATCTTTTTCTCTGTGTTCGCTTTCACTTTCGTGCATTTTTGAAATGAGCTCTCTCTATCTTTTTATCTATCTCTATCTTTCTCTTTCTCTATCTAACTCTCTCTCTCTTATTATCTCTCTTTCACTATTTCTCTCTCTGCCTTTTTTAGCACGGAATCCCTCATTATCTTTCTGCTCGAACGGGATAAAGACGAACACCCATGGGGTGGAGGGCGCACAAGCTTGAAGTGAAACTTTCTCTAGCGCTATATAAAAGTGTGAGACGGGGGCGGGGTGGTCGTTCAAAGTCTTTCCAATTTCACCCGTGTGCGTCTCACTCGAATTGTCGTTCCCATTCCATTCGAGAACATATTTCAGCATTTTTAATTTTCCTTTTTTAATGTTGTAAGAAGAACATATGTAGATAAATTTAGTTATTCAAAACATCATGGGACCGATTCTCATCTCATGGTTCTACTTTAACGTTACATGTATGTGGAATAGAATGCACTACGTGCCATTTGGCGAGAGTTGCTTAGTGCTGTATTGACGATGGCTACTATCCTATTAAAATATCTTTCTAAAAATTGCTGCTACTTAATGATTCGGATACTTCAGAGGAATGCATAATCGACTAAGTCTACACGCGTTTCTCCCATCTCTCCTCCTCGCTTGCCTTCCCATGAGAGGAGATAACCGAGTCGGAATTCCTGCAGGTAATATATATTCAAGAAAACTCTTCCGTAAGGAAAAAGGAGGAATTTCTAGATATAATTTATCGAAGCTCGAGGGCGTAACGAGATATTGTGTGTATCGCCAGGAAATAATAGTTTGACTCTCAATACAATAGGAATATTGGATGGGGTTTTCCGTTTCCCCTTATCTCTCTCCCTTTCTCTGAGTTCTTCTCCACTAACTACCAACTCCCACCTCGACACAAAACTTTTGCTCGTTTTGGACACACTCATAAAAATGATAGTTGTTTTTAACAATCATGATAGTACCCGCCAAAAGTATTGCAACAAATTTCAAATCGTCATAACTTCTTTTAAAATTGAGATAGAGACCTGCGGTTTGGCGCGTTAGGTAGAAAATGATTACAAGATTATTTCGCAATAATGATTGTTTATCCGTCTTATCCGTCTTATTTTCGACATTCCTTTTGCCGAGGTGCGGTCGCAAAAAAAATTCCATTCTCACATAGTTTTTATGTAAAAGCTCAAACACTCGGTGGTGATAGAGTAACCATTGTAGTATATATTACACTAAACGTGCCGTTTTTTGGTTTGCGAATAGCGCTGGTAGCATCCTTTACCGACACCTCCGAAAAAAATCGGAAAATCGTTTATCTCTCGTCTCAGTAGTGCTAGAGGTCCCAAATTTTGCAGAAACAATGAGAGTATGGTAGAGCACCTTCATGAAAAATTTGAGTTCAATCGGTCGCTTATTGCGAAATTTTGAAAAATTTCGATGTACCATTTTTGCACTACCAGAACTCGCCACTACATTAAGCTAAAAGTCTGATTTTTTCCATGCTGTGCAAGTACTATCAGGCACCACATTCACTAAGTTTCGGGGCCCTAGAAATTTGTTCACGGCCGCTGGAGTTGAAAAACTGTCGAAAGTCGGTGTGGGCGGAGCTTCGTATATGCAGGCCGAGCAAATTCTTTTTTCTGAACGGGAACCTTTTCTCAAACAACAGATAATTTCGTTCACGGGAACATACTGAAATGAAAAGTTATAAAAAGTTATAATAACTTATAAAAAGTTATAGCATTTTGTTCATAATATGTCATTTTGACTGTACTGAGACGAGAGATAAACGATTTTCCGTTTTTTTCGGAGGTGTCAGGAAATGGTGATACCAGGGTTATTCGCAAACTAAAAAACGGCACGTTTAGTGTAATATATGAGAGGAATCGCGATAGAATCGACCGGCTGGTGGAAATTGAAAGTTTATGTCTACGATTCTGCTAAAAAGTAAATCTAAGGTACTTTCGGGTCCGCTCTATTCGAATTTGGACATTAGAGCTCATGAAAGTCATTCGCTGTCGAGAGCTGTCGCCTCAAAATCAAGGTGTTCGGGATTTTTGTTCGAAAAAATTTCACGCGAATTAATGTAACTTTGTTCAAATTTGAGATATCGTCTCATACTTGGAAAAATATGAAAGGGTGAACATTCCTCTACAATTTGAAGACGACCACGTCATTCCTGGCCGATATGCTGCTGCGCAGCGGTCACTTTTGCAAAAGTTATCGTAATTTGCCAAATCGGAAAAACTAGTGCACCGTTCTCGGGCATATTATAGGGTCATGTATGGAGTTACTTCGCCCAACTTTTCAGCCCGATCGGGCCATGCGAAAAAATGACGCTCTCCATTATGTAATGACCATCTAAGAAAACTTACATACAAAAATATTTTTCATTCCAATTTCGGGCTTCAATGAAACAAAAATTGATAAAAGTTTATGGAAATTGTGTTTCCAAACGTGTGGGCTCTATATTCCACAACTGAAACTCAAAAACACATTGTTTTTTTGAAAAACAAATAAAGCATATTTTAAGAAGTGCATCTGTTTCAGATACACTCTAGTAATATTTTTTTATATCTGAAATTACTTTTCTAACATTCATGGGGTGCTATGATGTCACGACAATCTCATTTATCCACTGTATCGCAAGTGTCACAAAAGATGGTCATTACATAATGGAGAGCATCATTTTTTCGCATGGCCCGATCGGGCTGAAAAGTTGGGCAAAGTAACTCCATACATGACCCTATAATATGCCCGAGAACGGTGCACTAGTTTTTCCGATTTGGCAAATTACGATAACTTTTGCAAAAGTGACCGCTGCGCAGCAGCCTATCGGCCAGGAATGACGTGGTCGTCTTCAAATTGTAGAGGAATGTTCACCCTTTCATATTTTTCCAAGTATGAGACGATATCTCAAATTTGAACAAAGTTACATTAATTCGCGTGAAATTTTTTCGAACAAAAATCCCGAACACCTTGATTTTGAGGCGACCGCTCTCGACAGCGAATGACTTTCATGAGCTCTAATGTCCAAATTCAAATAGAGCGGACCCGAAAGTACCTTAGATTTACTTTTTAGCCAAATCGATTTCTATTTCCTCTTCCCCCCTGTGGTGGTCGATTCTATCGCGATTCCTCTCATGTACTACAGTGGATACTCTATCACCACCGAGTGTTTGAACTTTTGCATAAAAACTATGTGAGAATGGAATTTTTTTTGCGACCGCACCTCGGCAAAAGGAATGTCGAAAATGAAGAGTTAAAGACGGATAAACAATCATTATTGCGAAATAATCTTGTAATCATTTTCTACCTAACGCGCCAAACCGCAGGTCTCTATCTCAATTTTAAAAGAAGTTATGACGATTTGAAATTTGTTGCAATACTTTTGGCGGGTACTGTAGTCATGGGAACATGATAGTAAAATATTATTAGCAATATGCCCACCATAACTATCATGATAGTTAAACGCTTCTATCATTTTTCTGAGTGCAGTATATTAAACATAAGTTTCCCGGTGTGCTCCGATCCCGTTGCATTCAAACGAAAAATTAAAAAATTAGATGAAAACTCAGTTGACCAAATATTCGTGAAACGCCTTCTTTAACAGAGGTTTTCTGACAGATGCCACCTGCGGCTTTACAAAAAAATCAAAATGGCCTGATTCCTCCGTAACCATGATCATTTGATCACCTCACTACAACAACTATTTCGCAACGTTGATTGGAGCCGTAAACTCGATGAGGCCTAAAATCCGGCTCTCCAAAGATAGAAATTTCAAAAATATGTATCTTTTTTTAAAGTTATCGAAAAATCTCGTTCAAAAAAACGAAAAGAACCGTGATAAGAAGACGAATAAAATATATGTTGGAACTGAATGCGCCAAGTGAGGGTAATGTTGTGAAAATTTCGAAAAATGGATTTCGAGACTCAAAAACGAAGAATTCTGGAAAACTTTTCTATAAGTTCAAGCTATTTTTCGACGGAATCTGATTCTAAAAAAAATTTTACCCCTAGAGCAGCTAAATTGGAAAAATAGATAAAGGTAAAATCGAGAAAAAATATCTATCTATCTATCTATCTATCTATCTATCTATCGACTGTTTTACATAAAACGCCTTTTAACTATAAGGGTGGATAATATTGTTAGCTTTTTCAGATTACATATTTTTGATTCAGAACATCCCGCCGTTCTCGGGTTCAGTAGATGCGACGAAATGCGACAAGGCGACAGGCGAATGGAGATTCAAGTCATCAGATTACGATTTTTTAACACTTTCAGAAATCAAGGATAAGGAGCGGGGGAACTTTAAGGTGTATACAGCCTGTCTTGAGCCAAAACCAATAATTTAAGGGACAGGATCGGTATGACTCAACCATATCCGACTCTTCCCGGACGTGGCCCCCCAAAATGAGAACTGACGACCCATACTCTGTAGCATAGTATTTTATTCGGTTGTTATTGAGTTAGCGCTATCCTACACTAGTATGCGTTATGTCAGTAATCTCAAAAGGTGATTTGGTTGGCACTATAATTTTTTTTCCATTTCGACGTTTTGGATCATGACCCTGGTTTCGTGGTCGGGGAAAAAGTCCCAAATTTTTTTCCACTACACCAGGTATCTGTAACAGATCTGGCAGCTGAGATATGTTAGATCAATTTTACGAGATCTTTGGGTAAATGGCTCTGGTACTTTCAAAATATCTCTTTTGATAAGGGATAGATCACTTCTCTGACATGCTCAATCGAGTATTCTGAGAACATTCTAACATATATTTTGATATGCCAGTTTAATTTTGACGGTTGAATATTTGTGGCATGGATTATGATTTGAGACCGCACATTTAACACTTTTTCGAAGATTGATTTCGATAAGATGGCCGCTCAAGACGACCCTGACACTACGTGGAATGGATGTACACTGGTTCGGGTTAATAGGTGTGCTAAAGATTGATGTGCTTCAGGTCGGAAAATTGTAACTTTTTTTCCGAAAATGCAAAACAAAAAAATTGGTTTCGGAAGCGTGCGAATTTCGACCAGAGCAATTCTTTTATAATGTCCGGGCACGCCAAGCATTACGCAAAAAAGTATATCTTTTCTAAAAAATCTTATCCATTTGAGAAATTCTCATTTTTCGATTTTTTTTAAAAATCAAAGCCACTTTTCTCCTAGGCCAAAGCCCTCAAATAGAAATAAGCGGTGCACTCCACCCGCCAGAGTATGGATCCTCAGCTTTTATTTGGGGGGGCACGTCCGAGGGGTGGTCTGGTTTTACCGATCACGCCTCTTAATATCATTTCATTTGCATCATTATTCCACAAAAAGTGCATTCAGATGTTGCTTTGGATGTCATAAGATGTCACGAGTTAATTTTTTTATAATTTTGGTCATTACTAGGGAATTTTGCTTTCGAAATTAGACAGTTCTTAAGAATTGATGTTTTATTATTCGTATTTTTTTCGTTCATTAAAGGAAATATCCCACGAATAAAAAAATTAAAATCGAGACGCCAAGTCCCTCTAACAACAGTGAAAAATCTGTTTTAAAAAATTTGAAAATCTGTAACATTCTCCCTCTCTGACACGGCGATAAGGACAGACAAGTAGTGAAATTCGCTTGAGAAAGAATTCCTGTAGCCGGCTACTCTGATCGTATGTCGTTCTCGCCGTGTTAGAGCGCGAGACTGGTGAGAAGGGATGGCGGGCCGCAAGAGGTTTGGTTTGACCCCGATTTTGGACAACGACCACCGATTTTTGATTAGTGATATCCTAAATAATAACTTTATGGTAGCGTGCAGCCTCGACTGCCTCTGTTTATGAGCGGAGACTCATGCTTGGACTACTCGCGAAAGCCAAATTATGAATGAAGAAAATGGAAAGAATGATGAGGCTAATGGCATTTTGAACGAATCGGAACTACCGCACGAGCCGGAACGGAACCGGAAAGAGCCTCAATCACTCTCGAGCCGGCTCGCGTGCAATAGAATGCCCCCAGTTTCGGCTCGGAAAGATAATCGACCCTTATAATCCGTCAGAAGTTCGCGAACTTTTCACGCATGTTTTCTTGCTCGTTTTAGGCTATTTTCTTTACAATTTGCGTTAGGTCATGAGAGACGCATAAGAGAGCACTAATGCCGAAGAAATTAACCAAAAATATAAACTAGGGAATTAGCCGCACCTCTTAGAAGGTCGCAGAATTCTGCGAGTTGTTTTCACGCTGCTAGACAACGAGAGAGCACGTGGAACGAGGAGAGGGAAAAGTAAGCAATGTTGTTGTTGTATTTCTGCGCTCTCTCTCTCTGTTTACGTGCTCTCTCGTCACTGTCTAGCTGCGTGAAAACAACTCGCAGAATTCCGCGACCTTCTACGAGGTGCGGCTAATTCCCTAGTTTATATTTTTGGTTAGTTTCTTCGGCATTAGTAGTTTCTAATACGTCTCTAATGACCTAACGCAAATTATAAAGAAAATAGCCTAAAACGAGAAAGAAAAGATACGTGAAAAGTTCGCGAACTTCTGTCGGATTATAAGGGTCGAATCCCATTAGCTACATGCCGAAATTCCGCTGTCCGTTTCGTTTCGTCAACCCTATTCTTAAGCATCGTCTCGTGCAGATAGGTGAGCGAGTGCAATTGAGAGTGGCCCTTTCATTGGGACTGAGTTCCGTCCAGAGAATTTGCAGTCCTTCAGTGATATATTACAATTTTAAAATGATACGTTCATGACATGGACTACTGGTGTGTGTACTCTCTTTCTATGCCTCGGCGCGTCTCTTGTTTTGCCATGCTCTCTCGCCAGCGGAATTTGTGTTTAGCCGCGGAACGTTTTTATTATTTTGGACTAGTGTTGGTGAACTTGAAATAAGCGAATGCATCCGATGCAGTGCTCATGAACGCACTTCGGATTACCCAATGGAGATCTCAATGTGGTCCAAGGGGAGTAATAATCAGACTTTCCTCATTCTACATGCTCTCTCATTGATCTGACAGTGCGAGAGAGCATGCAGAATGGAGAGAGTCAGACGATTACTCTCCAAGACAATCAACGTACGATGGCCACATTAATTCAATGTTGATGTTGAATAAAGTACGATGATGAACGGAAACAGTGCCACTACAAGCAAGCAAATATAACTTGTAGCTGCATTGGAAAAAAAACCATTTTTTAAATGTTATGAAATATTGACAACAACTAGCCGGGATGTGTTGAGGTTAAATACACTACGCTCTACGCACAGTTCTGGGTGCAGGTTGGGTCCAGGGGGATCGGTAGCTGGCTCCAGGTTCGGTCCAGGGGGAAATCGGTAGCTTGATCCAGGTTCGGTCCAGGGGGAGATGGGTAGCTGGCTCCAGGTTCAGTCCAGGGGGAGATCGGTAGCTGGCTCCAGGTTCGGTCCAGGGGGGCCTCAGTAGCATTCCTCAGGTACGGTTCAGGGGGGAACTCGGTAGCTTGCTTGAGGCTCAGTCCAGGGAGGAGGACTCGGTAGCCGGTTCCAAGTACGGTCCAGGGGGAGTTTAGTATCTTGGGGAATGTTAATCTCTAAGAGTACTGGCTACTGGCCGAAAGAGTACTGGCTTATTCCGTTGCAAAAGGCTCGTGAGGCTGAGAGCGATCGAAAAAAGTTGCCACTACGCCACTTCGTGGCTCCGTGGCAACTTTCAGCCTCACGAGCCTTTCTCAACGGAAACGCAGGATACAGTGCGTTGATTTCCCTGGGATGTTCGAATACGTTTCCGAACACACATCGCAAAACACTTTCCTGTGATCCCCCACGCTGCGCGAATCAATTGGAATCTTTTAGAAATTTTCGATTTTTTTCATTTTAAAACGTGTTAGAACACGTTCAGACACATTTCCGACACCGCAAATCACTTTTCCTATGATCCCCCACGTTCTGCGAATCAATTGGCAACTTTTCGAAATTTTCGATTTTCATGTTAAAACTCGGCAAAACAGGTGAAAATGTGTTTCACGTTACTCAAGAACGTGCTAGAAGGGCTTCTGACACTTGCGAATAATGCGGAAAACGTTTTGCCTGCGGCGGGGTTCGAACCTGGGGGTGTCGGATTGAAAGTCAAGCGCGTAACCCACTTGGCTTTGGATTTGGTCAATTAAATTTTGTAAAATTTGAAAAATATTTTGGTCTGTTATCATTCGCAAAAAGATCTGAGAAGATATAGCGATTTTGAAGCGATTTATTAGGAAGCTTCCAGATGCATGATTCGGTCCCTCCAGAACGGGGTCAGGGGCGAGAGAGAGAGAGGGAGCAGAAATGAGAGAGACTCTCTCGATTTCACTCTTACTCTCATTCCAAACCCCTTCTTGTAGAGTTTGCCGGCCTCTGGAATGATTTGCAACGAAATTTACGAAAATTTCATGAAATCGCGTGAAATCAATCGATAATTCACTTCGAAACTCAAAAAAGCAAAAGATGCTCAAATATGTTTCTCGTTACTCAAAAATGGGTTTGGACCACTTGTTACACTTGCAAAAAATGCGGCAAAAGACTATGCACCGGCGGGGATCGACCCTGAGACCCTCGGATTTGAATTCGAGCTCGCTACCGACTTGGCCATGAAATTATCGATTTTTCAAATATAAAGTTCGATGTGTTTCGTGATGGGCTATCATATGCAAAAGGATCTGGGAAGATAGCGCGATTTTGAAGCGATTTATAAGGAAAATGCGAAAAAAATGTCCGTCACGCGCACGGAAAAAAACCAACACACAGACTAACAGACAGACATTTTAATTTCCTATAAGTGGAGGAATTGTTACTTTGTATAAATAAACGTTTCAGTTAATTTGTAATCTCGAACAGCGGCGAAGTAAGGGAATACCTGTTTATAAGAGGCCGATTGCGTAAAAGTCGAACAAACAGCAACAGCGCTCGGTACAGACGAAAAGTCAGTTTCTGAGGAAACAGTGGTTTTCGGTACTATTTGATGTGCTTATCAACTTGGTGTAATGACATGGTATGCAAATTCATGTGGAGCTCAATCTGGAGCTCCGAAGATCCGACTATTTTACTGTTTTGGTGCTGTATCTGGATACCCGTTGCCTCCACCGAAAACTTCTGAACACAAACTAGGGCTCATTTTCGATAAAAAATTTAATGGAAATATTTATTGGGCGTTATCTCACCTTGTGTTCAAGGCGCATTATGGTTCTAGCGTGTAAGGAGAAAGAGCATGTTCTTACTTTTACAGAAGGTGTGTCGAACCTTCTGTAGTTTGCGTTTTAAATTGGGGGCCATATGTGTGACGATAAACAAAGTTATGATTTTTCTACTGAAGCAGCTTCAGGTAGCCGGTTCCAAGTACGGTCCAGGGGGAGTTTAGTATCTTGGGGAATGTTAATCTCTAAGAGTACTGGCTACTGGCCGAAAGAGTACTGGCTTATTCCGTTGCAAAAGGCTCGTGAGGCTGAGAGCGATCGAAAAAAGTTGCCACTACGCCACTTCGTGGCTCCGTGGCAACTTTCAGCCTCACGAGCCTTTCTCAACGGAAACGCAGGATACAGTGCGTTGATTTCCCTGGGGTGTTCGAATACGTTTCCGAACACACATCGCAAAACACTTTCCTGTGATCCCCCACGCTGCGCGAATCAATTGGAATCTTTTAGAAATTTTCGATTTTTTTCATTTTAAAACGTGTTAGAACACGTTCAGACACATTTCCGACACCGCAAATCACTTTTCCTATGATCCCCCACGTTCTGCGAATCAATTGGCAACTTTTCGAAATTTTCGATTTTCATGTTAAAACTTGGCAAAACAGGTGAAAATGTGTTTCACGTTACTCAAGAAAGTGCTAGAAGGGCTTCTGACACTTGCGAATAATGCGGAAAACGTTTTGCCTGCGGCGGGGTTCGAACCTGGGGGTGTCGGATTGAAAGTCAAGCGCGTAACCCACTTGGCTTTGGATTTGGTCAATTAAATTTTGTAAAATTTGAAAGATATTTTGGTCTGTTATCATTCGCAAAAAGATCTGAGAAGATATAGCGATTTTGAAGCGATTTATTAGGAAGCTTCCAGATGCATGATTCGGTCCCTCCAGAAAGGGGTCAGGGGCGAGAGAGAGAGAGGGAGCAGAAATGAGAGAGACTCTCTCGATTTCACTCTTACTCTCATTCCAAACCCCTTCTTGTAGAGTTTGCCGGCCTCTGGAATGATTTGCAACGAAATTTACGAAAATTTCATGAAATCGCGTGAAATCAATCGATAATTCACTTCGAAACTCAAAAAAGCAAAAGATGCTCAAATATGTTTCTCGTTACTCAAAAATGGGTTTGGACCACTTGTTACACTTGCAAAAAATGCGGCAAAAGACTATGCACCGGCGGGGATCGACCCTGAGACCCTCGGATTTGAATTCGAGCTCGCTACCGACTTGGCCATGAAATTATCGATTTTTCAAATATAAAGTTCGATGTGTTTCGTGATGGGCTATCATATGCAAAAGGATCTGGGAAGATAGCGCGATTTTGAAGCGATTTATAAGGAAAATGCGAAAAAAATGTCCGTCACGCGCACGGAAAAAAACCAACACACAGACTAACAGACAGACATTTTAATTTCCTATAAGTGGAGGAATTGTTACTTTGTATAAATAAACGTTTCAGTTAATTTGTAATCTCGAACAGCGGCGAAGTAAGGGAATACCTGTTTATAAGAGGCCGATTGCGTAAAAGTCGAACAAACAGCAACAGCGCTCGGTACAGACGAAAAGTCAATTTCTGAGGAAACAGTGGTTTTCGGTACTATTTGATGTGCTTATCAACTTGGTGTAATGACATGGTATGCAAATTCATGTGGAGCTCAATCTGGAGCTCCGAAGATCCGACTATTTTACTGTTTTGGTGCTGTATCTGGATACCCGTTGCCTCCACCGAAAACTTCTGAACACAAACTAGGGCTCATTTTCGATAAGAAATTTAATGGAAATATTTATTGGGCGTTATCTCACCTTGTGTTCAAGGCGCATTATGGTTCTAGCGTGTAAGGAAAAAGAGCATGTTCTTACTTTTACAGAAGGTGTGTCGAACCTTCTGTAGTTTGCGTTTTAAATTGGGGGCCATATGTGTGACGATAAACAAAGTTATGATTTTTCTACTGAAGCAGCTTCAGGCAAAAACAGCCGGAGAAGGAGAGATTTGTGCAATTTGCATGTAATTCCACATCTCATTCTCGGCTGGCCCGGGGGACGAGTTCGCATGGATAAGAGGCTAAGCGCGGCGTCTGAAAGTGAGAAATGAGAGAGCGAGTGCATGCAAATCACACAATTCTCTCTTCAGACGGTTGTTTTTGCCTCAAGTTGCTTTAGTAGAAAATTCATAACTTTGTTTACCGTCACCCATATGGCCCCCAATTTAAAACGCAAACTACAGAAGGTTCGACACACCTTCTGTAAAAGTAAGAACATGCTCTTTTTCCTTACACGCTAGAACCATAATGCGCCTTGAACACAAGGTGAGATAACGCCCTATAAATATTTCCATTAAATTTCTTATCGAAAATGAGCCCTAGTTTGCGTTCAGAAGTTTTCGGTGGAGGCAACGGGTATCCAGATACAGCACCAAAACAGTAAAATAGTCGGATCTTCGGAGCTCCAGATTGAGCTCCACATGAATTTGCATACCATGTCATTACACCAAGTTGATAAGCACATCAAATAGTACCGAAAACCACTGTTTCCTCAGAAATTGACTTTTCGTCTGTACCGAGGCCTGTTCGACAATTACGCAATCGGCCTCATAAGTAGAGACCCTCTGCTCCGCCCACCTTCCCGTCGACATGAGCTCGATATTCCTCGTATCCCACAGATTCACTTCCCCGTTCTCCTCGCCTAGCAACATCCTCCCCAGTCCTCGGTCCCGGCCATTTTCTCCTACGAATTCCCTCTTTCCTTGCTTTACGATTCTCCCTCTCTATTTCCATCCAGAGTCCCTCAGATCGTCCTCTTGATTTTTCTCGCTCGTTTATCGATTTATTTTATTTTTAAAATATAATACAATTAGAACATATATTCAGATTTTTACACAATCTCTACGATGATTGAGGTTGCACTTCTACAAAACTATAAGTCTAGGGGTGTCCCAAAAGTTTTGCGACTTTTTTCAATAAAATCTTTTATCATCACATCTTCAACAGTTGACAAAGGTGATCAATCAATGTAGACTCCCTTCTTAGTCACAACCTTCTGCCATCGATCGGGCAGGCTCATGATTCCATTTTTCCAGAATTACTTGGTCTTCGAATCGATCCAAGCCTGGAAGGCCGAGTCGAGATCGGTCCGATTAGCGGACTTCTTTCCGCGACAGAAGTTAGCAAGAGATTGGAAACAGTGATAGTCACAGGGGCTGATATCGGGAGAATACGGTGGATGAGGCAGCCATTCCATATTCAGTTCGTCCAACTTTTTCTGGGTCAATTTCGCATGATGGGGTTTCGCGTTATCCATAAGGATCAGGAAAAAGAAAGAAGGATCAGGGATTCGCCGTCTTTCCCGCAAGAAAATTGTGAAGCAAAACAGTGCGATGATCGAAAGAAGTGTCCATTGGGAGAAACGTTGTAGAAACTAGGAGACTACAGCACTCGACTTGTGCTAAGACTTGAATGATTACGAAATGGATTGTTTACCAAATGTATTTCGCAATCATCGATATCGATCGATTGCGCAATCGTCGCAAACTAAAATAGGCCCGAGTCGCAAAACTTTTGGGACACCTTATATCGTTGAAGAACAAAATTCGGTTAGCCGACAATACTGCTTGCTAAATAAAAAAGTGAAAGTCATTCACTTTTCGAATCGCCCAAATCTCGAGCGTTTTCTAGGTTTCAATGTGTTACTAAGAATAGCCTTGCTTAAATTGCTTTTTTTTTTTTTAATTTGCACAACTTAAATTACTAGGTAATTAAGGAACTTTGCCTTTCACTAGTTCATGGTTCATGTGCAGGGACTTACGGAACTCCACACACAGAAAAATATGTATTACTTTTAATACATGCCATGGACGAGGAGAGGAACCTAGTCCATAAAAATGTATTAGATTGAATACAATTTCATGGACTAGGTTCCTCCCCTCGTCCATGGCATGTATTAAAAGTAATACATATTTTTCTGTGTGCAAGCAATCAATGCACTGAAGCGCACGAGAAGAGAATTGTCAATGTTGACCGAGAAGAACAGCCGTTGGCTTACAACTAGCATACTCAATCAATGTCGCACTGTGACAAAGTTGATTTCGAGATTGTTTACGAACGCTCATCCTAACCAGAGCGCAAAAAGAGACACATGCCTTTGTCGGACGCGACAAAAAGAACCATTTGTAAATGTTATGAACAGTCAATAGTTCGTTGTAATGCGATAAATAGTAATTGCAATCAATTTGTTATATCGAACAACATAGAAACAAGGGCTAAGCCAAATGTATAGGTACTCATATTCTCGTGAATTGCAGACAGAAATGATGAAGCAGTTTTGAGAAAGCTTGTTTTGCTTAGCACATCAGCACTTCAATTTTGTTAGGACTTCTTTCTTTGTTTCCTCTTTTTCTTGACGCATGCACGAGTAAAAACTTGGTGATATAATATTGTTTAAGGGTATTTTGTACAATTCCGCACTAATGTTATTACTGTAACCATCAGGGCTGTGCGGAAAAATTTTTCGGAAAATTTTTTGGAGCTCTCGGAAACATCGAAGCCAGAAGTTACAGACATGTGTTAGTAATTATATTGTAGCTTAATGAATGTACTTCAAGAATGATCACTTGGAATTATCATATTTATATTGTCTTTAGAATTGTAGCCTATTTCCCAAAAATTTTCCGAAAATGTTCCGAGTCGGAAAAAAATTCGGAAAATTTTTGGGAAATCGGCTACAATTCTCAACACAATATAAATATGATAATTCCAACTGATCATTATTGAAGTACATTCATTAAGCTACAATATAATTACTAGCACATGTGTGTAACTTCTGGCTCCGATGTTTCAGAGAGCTCCAAAAAATTTTCCGAAAAAGTTTTCCGCACAGCCCTGGTAACCATTAAGGTTTCTACGCGATCTCCCCGCTTATGGTGCTATCCTTGTAAAATAACATCAAATGCCGTGGGGAAAAAACATCAAAAAATTATACTTTAACTTCTAGCGTCCTTTATGATTTACAATTCACTCAATCACGAAAAATGTAGAGGTGATACGATTGCACACAGGAGTCTCTCCATTCTCAATTGTCTCTCGTTTCCCCCTCTCCGTTCTCCTCACCTAGCAACATCCGCTCCTCCCTCCTCCATTCAAGCCACTCTTTCCTTCGAATTCTTCGTTTGCCCCACCCTTATTTCAATTTTTCTCGTGTTGAGTGTGATTTCACCCTCTTATTGTTTCAGATTTCTACTCAATCTCATCATGGATTGGCAAAGCTACTTCTGTACCAAAATGCTTAACTAACAAGGTATTTTTTTGGAATTTTTCCTTTTATTCTTTCGTCATTCAATAATAATGATGCTGCAGGGATACAAGGAGCATCAAATAATGATCACATATGAACTCAGAGGAGAAATTCAAAATGATCCAATCAAGAACAGTGTGATCTGGCCAGTGCATTCTAGTATCGTCATACTGTGAAGAAGTTGAGTAAAGTGCGAGATTATTTTCAATTGCTCAAAGGGAGAAGTGTCAAGACAAGGAAATCGATATTGCCTGTTACGACATTCGCAACAAAATCATTTTTAATGAATGTTTCACATAATAGTTTCTACTTAATTCGATGAATAAAATTGTCAATTATAGGGTTCTCTTATTGGAACTGATTCCGTATTTCCAATAAGGAGAACAAAGGAACTCAGACCGCGTGGGTGGTGAGAGATAACGGAGAATGAGAGGGCAATGGGATTCCAATGGATTTCTAATGGAATTCTCTTCAAATAAGAGAACCCTAGTCAATTATCATAATATGCGATCTCAACTACTGAGAAGAGAGGGGGATGTCGTAATTTAATGTCGTTGTAGAATTTTACAAATGCTAATGAACAACTTCTCCTTCTTATTAGAGACGAATTATTTTTTACTGTTGCACGTTTCTATTTATTATTTGCCTTTCGCGCATTCGTCCTTCAATAATTTTGCTGCTGTAGAGATCCAAGGAGCTTCTCATAATCAATGCTCATGAGTAGGGATGCCAAATGAAGAACATTTTGAAAGTAATAATTGTTAATATAACCAAGGAATGTGAACCAATTGCTGTACCAAGTGTTTTAGTTTGTTCTAGTCATGTAATTGGATGATTTCTAAGTGAATTCCACAATGCCTTCATCTTCATTCACAAATATGAGGACAAAAACTCTAAAAACTAGAAAAATCGCAGACTCTTCATGAAGAGTCGTTCACAGAAATGAAGAATGTAAATATTGGGTGATGAAATGTGCTCAGCGGTCTTGTGGATAAGATTTTATACAGATGGGATCAAACTCTTCATATGGTTTGCTATCTCATTAGCATAATAAAGCCGTTTTTCTAAACCTCAAAATCGCGAAATCGCGGCTCTTCATTTGGCATCCCTACTCATGAGCACACTGGGAGACAATCTAATATGTCAATCAGCGCTGCTAGCTGGCCAAAGAACAGAACAACAGGACAAAATCGAAATAGTGCACTCTTCCAAGACACATGATTCCAAACCTACAGACCAGGGTTAGAGCGAGAGAGTGTACAAAAGTGAGAGAGTCCCTCTCGATTTCACACGCTCTCTCACTCCAAAGGCCTTTCTGGAAGGTTGACCGGCCTGTGGAATGATGTGAAGAGTCTCTGTCAAGACGGAAACGAACAAGATTGCGTTCGAGCGCTACACCGAAGGGATGGCAAAACGGCATTCATGCCGGCAAGGGCGCCATATAAAGTTATGCACAGATAATCGTTACTAATGTGTTGATGGCATTTATTAGTTACTTAAAATCCTTAGAAGTGAAAACAATCATACGAGAATTGCGCAAGCAAATGGTAGTTAAATAATTATTTTCCGCATCGATGCCGGCATTCCGTTTTCGTTTGTCATCCCTAATGGTGATCTCTCGTAGTTCCACGTCTCCGTTCTCCTCTCCTAGCAACATCCTCTCCACTTCTCCATCTGGCCATTTCTGCCGACTTCTCTCTTTCATTGCTTTACGATTCCCCCCTCTCTCTCTTCCAATCACATCCTCTTTAGATCCTTCTATTCATTTCTTCTCTTTCATGAACAATTTCAATTGTTTTATTAATTGCAAATTATTCAGATTCTTACACAATCTCAACGATGTTCCACATACGATATCCATCTCATCAGATAATAAATGCTGTAAAAACGAATACAGTTAGAGAGTTTAATATCACGCAAAAAAAAGTGTTCACTTCAGGGAGGGTCGGAACCGTTCCCACATCTAGCAACGCTATCGTCGCATGCATACGAGTAGCGAAGGATACAGGAATAATCACAGTGAACAAGCCCTGAATATTGAAGAGGACATGCTTAGACTATTTATCATATGAAATCTTATCACTTGGTTCCAAGTCGTGATTGCAATCCGAATCAAGGCGATAATCGCGAACAGAAATAAAAAAAATAAACTAAAATAAACACAAATATAAGAAAAATAATTCAGTTCGATGGGAATATCGCTTGAAGCATATGTTTCACTTCAGGAGAGTCGTAACCCTTCTCAGGACCCGTTGGTAACATGTGCAAGGTGACTGGAGGATTGAAGACCGCTGAATAGGAAAAGGAAAAATAGGAAAAAAATGCTTGTGGTTCTTGTCTGACCTGTTTCGATAGAGAATCAACTGGGCCCCGAAAGTGGAGAAACGTGGTATGCCTTGAAGAAGTCAAGAGGTAGTACCAATAAGGCGATGTTATGATATCAGTGCGTTCGCGTAAGAACCGCCACCCTGCCGTACAGCAAAAAGTGACTTGATGAGTATTATACATATTCTGATAGCACTTGGTGAGTCTGAACTATTTCCGTTTCGTTCATGGCCTGAAATATCTATTTAGCATAATTACATGACATCAAAGTTCGAATATTTCCACAGTTTTCCAAACGTAACTCGTCAGGAAGTCGAGATACGGAGTTGACACAAACAACAATATTGACCGCCTTGACAACCCGCATCGACGGGTGTCATTTGCTTATTCAAATTTTCAATTCTAAAAATTTCATGAAATTTCGACATGGATTTTCTCGAAAACTAAACAGCAGTTAATCGTAATTTTTTGATATGTTCTAGAGAAAACCTTAATCTATAGAATTGGTCAAACAGAATATTCAAATTATTGGGGGGATAGACCCAAATACTGGAAAAACTAAATGCCTGAAATCGAGAGAAACCCTCATTTCACCCTTACTCCATTCTGAATGAGCGGTCTAAAATGTGAAACGCACGTGATTTTGGGGACATTTATTCGCATTTCCGTCATTTTAGACCGCTCGTTCAGAGTGGAATGGGTGGAATTAGGGTGAAATAAGGTGTTTCTCTCGATTTCAGGCATTTAGTTTTTCAAGTATTTGGGTCTATCCCCCCAATAATTTTAATATTCTGTTTGACCAATTCTATAGATTAAGGTTTTCTCTACAACATATCAAAAAATACGATTAACTGCTGCCTAGTTTTTGAGAAAATCCATGTTGAAATTTCATGCAAATTTTAGATTTGAAAATTTGAATAAACGAATCACACTGTTCGATGCGGGTTGTCAAGGCGGTCAATATTGATCTTCACGTCAACTCTATATCTCGGCTCCATGACGAGCTATACTTGGAAAACTGTGGAAATTTTCGATCTTTGATGTCATGTAATTATGATAAATAGAGATTTCAGGCCATGAGCGAAACGGAAATAGTTCAAGCTCACCAAGGGCTATCAGAATATGTATAATACTCATCAAGTCACTTTTTGCTGTACGGATTTTTGGATGATGTGTGCGATCCTTACGCGAACGCACTGATATGGAAGTGTTGATAAAATGATATTTCTCTTCGCGTGGCGCACGTACGGCTTCTAAGATTTATTTAAAAACCAAACTATGTCAATATTTTGTGTGCCCTGTTTTTTTGTCGTTAATTTTGCTAGAACTTTTCTCGATAATGACAATATTCCTACGATTTCGTAAGGAGGAGACTCAGTCTCGATTGTCTTCCCTTGTCCTCGTTCCATTTGACATCGTCTAGCAACAGTCGCGTCTTCCTCCCTGCCTCCTCCTACTTCTCTCTCTCTCTCTCTCTCTCTCTGTCTCTGTCTCTCTCTTCCTCTCTTGTCCTCTCTTTCTGTCTGGCTCTACGGCCGTTCATAGCTTCACGAGCGGTCCGCAAATTCTTTGAGATCAGGCACCGCACAACTACTAGCTCTACAAGAAGTCGGTAAAGAAATAGACGAATGAATATAAAACGAACTCGAACGAGAAGACGGCCGATAGCCAACATCATGTGTCAGCACTGTAAATATATGGGAACTTTGTGCAAGGGCAAATTTACTTAATAAAGCTTCTTCATCTAATTTGTTGAGCGTTTCTACACATAACAGGTGACAGTAGCAATATCAAATGACCTAATCAGAATGGCACAACACAGTTGAGCGCTCATTCAAACCAAAACGCTCGACTGAGCTTCCACATGCCCCGTATAAATGAGCTACTTGAACTCGGGACGAGAATTTCCAGAAACGATTGTGCAAATTTTTCTAATACCAACTCTGAAATATAATCCAAAACTCTCTACTGAATCCTATTCTGCACATCCTTTTCGGCTTTCCGTTACGGAACAAAATGACATTCAGTGAGTTGCGCAGCACAGTTTCCATGGAAAGATCCGTTCACGTTGCACAGCAACAAGAGAAGTCCTCTTCCCTTCCACTCTTTCATCTTCTCCCATGTTCCTACTATACGAATATTTTTGTGATGCCGTCCTACAGTCCTGGTTGTTTCCCCCGTGAACATGTTCCGTCCCTGCCGGCCCGGGCCGGCCCCTAGCGGTCCCTGGCAATTTGTGGCGCGGATAGAGATAAATTCGATACAAACTCTGTGCATTCATATAGTTCAGGTGGTTGGTCATCGACTAACGTCGATGGAATTTTAAATTATTTTTGTTTACATTTACATTTACATTTGAACAACTTTATCAGCTGGTTTTGGGTGTTAAAGCTGGGTTGCCATGAGAGATCTCCATTGCTTGCGATCGTTTCTTGCGAGTTGCACGAATTGTGGTCCAGCAGCGTTGACGAAATCATCTCTCCATCTCTTTGCCGGTCGGCCTCGCTTCCTCTTCCCTCTTGGGGTCCAATCGAGCATCTTCCGATTCCACCGATAATGGCTTTGATTCGAGATTCTTTCTACCCATATCCATTTCCGTCTTTCCGCCTCTCTAACTACATCCTTCAATTTAGTGATGTCACGGATCCGCTCATTTGTGACGTGATCAAATACGGTAATTCCAATCATTTTGCGTTCTAGTTTGCGCTGAGCGACGGAAAGAATTTGTTTTTCTCGTTTACAGAGGTACCAAGTCTCGGAACCATACAAGAGTGCGGGTAGAACTACACCGTCGAAAAGGCGCTTTTTGAGTGACATGGGGGACCCACGTTTCCGAAAGAATTCGGAGTATTTGTAAAATGCCCAATTCGCGCTTCTAACCCGCCTGTGAACTTCTCCCACAAACCTATTGGGACCGAGAGTGACTTCTTGCCCCAGATATACCACCTTGTCTACCGTTTGCACTACCTCACCTCCCACTACGACCGGCCTGCCCATTGGATTTGTCGTTAAAGCGACAGTTTTTGAGCCATTTAATTGCAATCCCACCTTCAGTAGTTCCCGTTCTAGTTCCTTTACCATAGTTTGGACTTGGCGTGAGTCATGGGAGATTATTACACAATCATCTGCATAGAGAATGTGGGAGAGATATTCGCCGTCTATACATACTCCCTTTCGGTCCCATTTTACCCTGCGGAATACCGTATCAAGCACCGAGACGAAAAGACGCGGGCTTAATCCATCACCTTGGCGCACCCCCCTTCCGATGTTAACCTCCACCGCTTTCCCATTGACAACTATGGAACTTTTACTCTGAACTGTGAGTATCTGCAAGAATCGGGTATACGTTGAATGCACACCGTCATGTTCCAGAGCAGATAAAACGGAACTACACAGGACAGAGTCAAAAGCCTTGCTAACGTCTAGGAAAAGGAGATAGAGAGGGCGCCTGTATTCCCTGCAATTTGAGATGAGAGTATTGAGAATATATATACCATCTACAGTGGAGTGCCCGGCGCGGAATCCCTGTTGCTCTCGCGATCTTTGATCATCGAGTGAGCGACCAATTCTATTGTTGATAACGGCAGTGAGGGTCTTTTGAATAACCGGGAGGAGAGATATGGGACGGTAGTTTTTGGGAGTTGTTTTATCCCCGCCTTTATGGAGTAATATTGTTCGACTGTCGCCGAATCCGCTTGGAATAATACCCTCTATGAGAATTCTATTGAAGATGGAAGCTAGATACGGTGATACAATATTGGACCCCAGTTTAAGCATTTCTCCCGTTACCTTATCTTCCCCGGGTGATTTGCCCGATGTGAAACCACTCAACACGCTCTCAATTTCGTCTCTACCGATGGGGATGAATTCATCCTCCGACTCTTTCACTCTGTAATTCCTACCACTATCGCCTCGATATAATTCATTGTAGTAGTCTCTGAATACCTTTTCCAGCTCAGCTTGGGTACTTACCACTCCGCCTTTCCCTTGCATTTTTACTATTCTCTCTCTCCCAACACTCTGCTTCCCCATGGCCTTTTTGTAGTTTCGTCCCTCCGCCACTGCCTTTTCTACCATCCTAGTCATTCGGTCTATTGCATCCTGTTGAATGCTGCCCCTGAGCGCCTTATTGATTGCCACCCATCTAATCCTATCCCTTCCCTGCACTGTCGCCTTGAGTTGAGATCTCTCAGCGAATAATCTATTTGTTCGGGGGGAATACCGGGGAACAGCGATAGCGGGGACAGTTGAGGAGTCAGCAGCTTTTTGGATGGAAGAGACTAGGTCAGCGTAATCGCAGTCTACAGGGGTACCGTATAACTCTTGCCTCAGATGTAGTTTGTAGCGATCACAATCTAACACTCCTCCATTTTGAGCGCCTCCGAGGGGACCGTGCGGTCGGCCTTCAATGCGAAATTTGGCGCGCAGCATACGGTGGTCAGATATAAAGTGAAGCTTATTAACCACATCCACATCCATCACTTGAAGGTCCCTGGGGTACATGATATAATCGATTCGGTTACTGGTAGTGCCTGTGGGGGAGACCCAGGTGTGACAATGACTAATTTGCTTTTGGAACATGGTATTTCCAATTCGCAATTTTAGATTTTCGCATAACGTCACCACTTTCTCTCCTCTCTCATTGCGCTCCCCGTATCCGAATTTTCCCAAAGCTCTTTCTCCGGCTTGTCTACTTCCCACTCTTGCATTCAGATCCCCCATGATCACCTTGTAAACTTTACGATATTTCCGTCGCTCTGGCACTAAACTTTGAAACGCGCTTTCGAGATCGGTCAAGAAATCATCGTATTGATCTTCGGTATGATTAGAGCATGGACCGTAACATTGGATTAGGCGCAGAAGAACTTTGTCAGGAAGGCGGAAATCAAGAATCGCAATACGGGGAGAAATAGTCAAGAACCTCACCACTCTCGATCTCATCCTCCGATGGACGAAGAATCCACATCCAGCTGATCGATTATCCAGGCGTCCCGTATGGTAGAGAGTTCCAGAAGAGTCCGTGAGGTCAATTGCGCCTTCCTCCTTTCGTCGTACTTCACAAAGTCCGATAACGTCCGCTTGAATCTTCATGACTGCTTGATCGAATAGCGTCAATCTCCCGTCAGTAGCGAGGGAAAGGACGTTCATGGTTGCCATGAAGAATGGGAGATCCATGGTTGGGCCTTTCTCCCACGGCTGGCCAGTTCCGGGTTGGGAGGATCGAGAAGACTGGAGAGGGGCGGACGAAAAGAGGTATCGACCGCCCGCGATGAAGGAAATGAACTCGATCCCCAGGGCGAGACGATATTATAAATATTTTTGTAAATATTTATAATATCGTTAGAAAAAAAATTGCGAAGAAAGACCAGTTTGCGATTCAAAGAAAAGTTTGACGCAGAAAATTACCGTAATACTTGGAATTTTGCCAGCTCTTTCATTTCACTCTTTTTCAATGCTTTGCCGGTTTTCCGTCACTCTTCCGATTATTTCATTTTTATTTCTGTATCAATTCAACTGTCACAACACTGCAGCTCCTCTCTGGCCCGGTTGTTTGGCGCGCAATCCCCAGGGCGAGCCGGAATCGTCCGGAGACGCCAGGCTGCAGTCAGGTTTGGCATTTTGCCTTGCTCTCTCCCCATTTTCAAACGGCTGTGTGGGCTTGTGGTTAAGTTTGCAGGTCCTGCGTGTCTCTCGAGGCGCAGACCAACAACGACTCCATCTTCAAGCGAGCAACAATGGGAACAGCGAGGAACGACGGGATTACAGTGTGCGTTTTGTTTAACTTCGATTTAACTCGATGGGAGCACTTTTTGGTCAGCGGTAGTGCACGATATTCTCTTTAAAAATGCTTTATGTACGTACACATCGTATCCACAAACAACACATCGTCTAATATAATCTTTTCCGTCGAACAATTTAGCTGCTAGTTGGTTCTTTTTAATTAACTTGACGTCAATAGTGATAACATTCTTAATTTTACGATTAGGACAGAACGAATTTAATAAAATATCATGACATGCACCATTTCAGTATCATCAGCGGTCGAGAAGACGACTCGCGTTTGATGGATTTGCTTCTTATATTTGGTTTACTCGAGGTGGGCTATTCTTTCAACTCTCCACGTTTTTACAATGGTACACTACTCGGTCACCGCCAAGCAATCACTGAGCAAGAACCGTACTTCGATGGACGCAGCCCTCGGCAGAACTGGGGATCCCATCACCAGCAGAAGTGGAATCGAAGATCGTATGCAGGAGTTCTATACGGATCTCTTCCGATCGGAGATCCATGTGCCTCGATGCCCTTCCCCGGTCACCGACGACCCCCTCCCGCTCCTTCCATCAGAAGTCCGCCATGCCATTGAGAAGACGAGGAAAGACGGTGCAGTTGGTCCTGACAAGATCTCTGGCCATCTGCTACGACACGGAGGACCCGCAGTCCACTCACTCCTGGCTGCACGTTATAGTCGATACCTCAAGGAGCAGAAGTACCCGGATCAGTGGAAGGCCTCGTCGTCCATCCTCATTCACAAGATGGGAGACAGAGCAGATCTCAATAACTACCGTCCCATCGCTCTGCTCTCCATTCCTTACAAGATCTTCACGAAGGTTCTCGTGAATCGGATGGAGAGGCAATTGGACGAAGCGCAGCCTGTGGAGCAGGCAGGCTTCCGTCGACGGTTCGGATGCATGGACCACATCCACACACTCTCCACCCTGATCGAACACCACCGCGAATTCCACCTTCCTCTCGGTCTTGTCTTCGTGGATTACAACAAGGCATTCGACTCCGTCGAAATCCCCGCCGTCCTCAACGCCCTCACGCGATCCGGGATCGATTCGTCTCACGTCGACTGCCTCGAGAAGCTCAACACCAACTGCTATACAGGTCCTGCGTGTCTCTCGAGGCGCAGACCAACAACGACTCCATCTTCAAGCGAGCAACAATGGGAACAGCGAGGAACGACGGGATTACAGTGTGCGTTTTGTTTAACTTCGATTTAACTCGATGGGAGCACTTTTTGGTCAGCGGTAGTGCACGATATTCTCTTTAAAAATGCTTTATGTACGTACACATCGTATCCACAAACAACACATCGTCTAATATAATCTTTTCCGTCGAACAATTTAGCTGCTAGTTGGTTCTTTTTAATTAACTTGACGTCAATGGTGATAACATTCTTAATTTTACGATTAGGACAGAACGAATTTAATAAAATATCATGACATGCACCATTTCAGTATCATCAGCGGTCGAGAAGACGACTCGCGTTTGATGGATTTGCTTCTTATATTTGGTTTACTCGAGGTGGGCTATTCTTTCAAGTCTCCACGTTTTTACAATGGTACACTACTCGGTCATGCCGTTCATAATATTATTAAACCGGCGTAATAAATTTTGTTGCGTAATTACAGAAAAAATATGTTCCTGCTACCGTACTTCTCGAATTAAGGTATTCCTGAAATGATCATTTGGTGGATATAGTGATGAGAAAATAATCGCTATACAGCATACGCAAACCTCCAATCCAATAATCCTCACAGCACCACGCTCGTCACAGTATGATGTGATCGCCGATTAAAAAAAACGTATATATTATTATACGAGGAGTACGGTAGTGTAAATAATATTTACGCAGTTATTTGTAAGCAAATGAATATAAAAATGTGCTCGAGAATTATTTTACATTTTTACATTTGAACAACTTTATCAGCTGGTTTTGGGTAATTGTGGTCCAGCAGCGTTGACGAAATCATCTCTCCATCTCTTTGCCGGTCGGCCTCGCTTCCTCTTCCCTCTTGGGGTCCAATCGAGCATCTTCCGATTCCACCGATCATGGCTTTGATTCGAGATTCTTTCTACCCATATCCATTTCCGTCTTTCCGCCTCTCTAACTACATCCTTCAATTTAGTGATGTCACGGATCCGCTCATTTGTGACGTGATCAAATACGGTAATTCCAATCATTTTGCGTTCTAGTTTGCGCTGAGCGACGGAAAGAATTTGTTTTTCTCGTTTACAGAGGTACCAAGTCTCGGAACCATACAAGAGTGCGGGTAGAACTACACCGTCGAAAAGGCGCTTTTTGAGTGACATGGGGGACCCACGTTTCCGAAAGAATTCGGAGTATTTGTAAAATGCCCAATTCGCGCTTCTAACCCGCCTGTGAACTTCTCCCACAAACTTATTGAGACCGAGAGTGACTTCTTGCCCCAGATATACCACCTTGTCTACCGTTTGCACTACCTCACCTCCCACTACGACCGGCCTGCCCATTGGGTTTGTCGTTAAAGCGACAGTTTTTGAGCCATTTAATTGCAATCCCACCTTCAGTAGTTCCCGTTCTAGTTCCTTTACCATAGTTTGGACTTGGCGTGAGTCATGGGAGATTATTACACAATCATCTGCATAGAGAATGTGGGAGAGATATTCGCCGTCTATACATACTCCCTTTCGGTCCCATTTTACCCTGCGGAATACCGTATCAAGCACCGAGACGAAAAGACGCGGGCTTAATCCATCACCTTGGCGCACCCCCCTTCCGATGTTAACCTCCACCGCTTTCCCATTGACAACTATGGAACTTTTACTCTGAACTGTGAGTGTCTGCAAGAATCGGGTATACGTTGAATGCACACCGTCATGTTCCAGAGCAGATAAAACGGAACTACACAGGACAGAGTCAAAAGCCTTGCTAACGTCTAGGAAAAGGAGATAGAGAGGGCGCCTGTATTCCCTGCAATTTGAGATGAGAGTATTGAGAATATATATACCATCTACAGTGGAGTGCCCGGCGCGGAATCCCTGTTGCTCTCGCGATCTTTGATCATCGAGTGAGCGACCAATTCTATTGTTGATAACGGCAGTGAGGGCCTTTTGAATAACCGGGAGGAGAGATATGGGACGGTAGTTTTTGGGAGTTGTTTTATCCCCGCCTTTATGGAGTAATATTGTTCGACTGTCGCCGAATCCGCTTGGAATAGTACCCTCTATGAGAATTCTATTGAAGATGGAAGCTAGATACGGTGATACAATATTGGACCCCAGTTTAAGCATTTCTCTCGTTACCTTATCTTCCCCGGGTGATTTGCCCGATGTGAAACCACTCAACACGCTCTCAATTTCGTCTCTACCGATGGGGATGAATTCATCCTCCGACTCTTTCACTCTGTAATTCCTACCACTATCGCCTCGATATAATTCATTGTAGTAGTCTCTGAATACCTTTTCCAGCTCAGCTTGGGTACTTACCACTCCGCCTTTCCCTTGCATTTTTATTGATAATGAGAATTATTGATAATGTATATACGCAGTAACGAGATAGTGACTTTTTAGCATGGATATTACGGTGTCCTGCATGCATGGATTACGGTATTTGGTTCATGAAAAACAAATATTTATCGAGAACTTTCAGATTCACTCACGGTAACTTTGACGACGAGGAGGGACTCGCTGTGTTGGACTGATGCTCAAACGGAGTACGGTAAGCGGTTCATATTTCTTTCCTTTTTAAATAACCTCTCATCTGGTTCAGGTGTTACTGTGGTTATCAGATATCGCAATTATCAAAATAAGAATATTTATATATTATTACAATACTTTGGTTTATTTACCGAAGACGGCGATGCGGTAGATGTACCACAGTATACCCCGTACGAATTGATTACCCGAGGTTTCACTAATACACACTAAATAAACCAAAGTATTGTAATAATATATAAATATTCTTATTTTGATAATTGCGATATCTGATAACCACAGTAACACCTGAACCAGATGAGAGGTTATTTAAAAAGGAAAGAAATATGAACCGCTTACCGTACTCCGTTTGAGCATCAGTCCAACACAGCGAGTCCCTCCTCGTCGTCAAAGTTACCGTGAGTGAATCTGAAAGTTCTCGATAAATATTTGTTTTTCATGAACCAAATACCGTAATCCATGCATGCAGGACACCGTAATATCCATGCTAAAAAAAAAAAATCTCGTTACTGCGTATATACATTATCAATAATTCTCGAGCACATTTTTATATTCATTTGCTTACAAATAACTGCGTAAATATTATTTACACTACCGTACTCCTCGTATAATAATATATACGTTTTTTTAATCGGCGATCACATCATACTGTGACGAGCGTGGTGCTGTGAGGATTATTGGATTGGAGGTTTGCGTATGCTGTATAGCGATTATTTTCTCATCACTATATCCACCAAATGATCATTTCAGGAATACCTTAATTCGAGGAGTACGGTAGCAGGAACATATTTTTTTGTAATTACGCAACAAAATTTATTACGCCGGTTTAATAATATTATGAACGGCATGACCGAGTAGTGTTACTTACTTAGTTACTTAGTAGATCCATCTTCAGCGGCGAAGCCGCGTGGATCACAGTTCTTCCAATTGCTTCTGTCTCGAGCGCGCGTCATCCAGTGTTGGTAGGGCGCTCGTTGGGAAGACGATCGGGTAGATCGTCCTGTACTGTAGGGCATCTTGGCATACTCCTCGATCGAGTCCCTCCATCTAGCCGGTGGTCGTCCTCGTGGACGAAACAGGTTGGGATGGGGGAATTGCTGCGTGACACGGGTAGACCATCTATCGTCGTCTCTTCGTAGCACGTGACCTGCCCATCGATGCTTCGCTCTTGTGATGTGAACTATCGGGTCCGATAGAAGAGAGATGCGGCGGATGTCGGCACATGACTGATTCTTCTTCTGCTGCATGAATAGCGTAGTTCCAATTAGCGCGCGTTCCAGGGCACGGTGGGTTCTCCGGATGAAGGAGACCGTCGTCTTCGTGAGTGGCCAGGTTTCAGCGGCGTAGCAGAGGGCGGGAAGCACGTGTGAGTCGAAGAGAGATGCCCGTAGCTTCGCATCTTGCAGCTGGGAGGTAACCTCGCGGATGTTGGTGAAGGCGCCCCACGCTGCTCGCTTTCTTCGGAGTAGCTCCGAGTCGATGGAGCCGTTGTATCGGAGCTCACGGCCGAGGTAGACGTATGCATCTGTCTCCACTAGATCGTCGCAGTGGAGTGAAACTGCAGGCCCGGTGCACCACACGTTCTTCATCAACTGGGTCTTCTTCCTATTGACACTCTGTCCGATTCGTTCTCCTGCGTCGGCCAGCTCCGTGAGCATCGTCTGGAGAGAGACCGTGTCGGTTCCGATGAGGACGATATCGTCGGCGAACCGAAGATGAGAGAGTCGTTTCCCATCGATGAGGACTCCTTTGTGCTCCCAGTTGAGTTTCTTCATGCAATCTTCGAGCGCGGCAGTGAAGAGCTTTGGCGAAATGGTGTCTCCTTGTCGAACTCCTTTGCCGATGGGGATGCGAACAGGTCTCTCGAAGGGTCTCATCTCTGTATAGCAGTTGGTGTTGAGCTTCTCGAGGCAGTCGACGTGAGACGAATCGATCCCGGATCGCGTGAGGGCGTTGAGGACGGCGGGGATTTCGACGGAGTCGAATGCCTTGTTGTAATCCACGAAGACAAGACCGAGAGGAAGGTGGAATTCGCGGTGGTGTTCGATCAGGGTGGAGAGTGTGTGGATGTGGTCCATGCATCCGAACCGTCGACGGAAGCCTGCCTGCTCCACAGGCTGCGCTTCGTCCAATTGCCTCTCCATCCGATTCACGAGAACCTTCGTGAAGATCTTGTAAGGAATGGAGAGCAGAGCGATGGGACGGTAGTTATTGAGATCTGCTCTGTCTCCCATCTTGTGAATGAGGATGGACGACGAGGCCTTCCACTGATCCGGGTACTTCTGCTCCTTGAGGTATCGACTATAACGTGCAGCCAGGAGTGAGTGGACTGCGGGTCCTCCGTGTCGTAGCAGATGGCCAGAGATCTTGTCAGGACCAACTGCACCGTCTTTCCTCGTCTTCTCAATGGCATGGCGGACTTCTGATGGAAGGCGCGGGAGGGGGTCGTCGGTGACCGGGGAAGGGCATCGAGGCACATGGATCTCCGATCGGAAGAGATCCGTATAGAACTCCTGCATACGATCTTCGATTCCACTTCTGCTGGTGATGGGATCCCCAGTTCTGCCGAGGGCTGCGTCCATCGAAGTACGGTTCTTGCTCAGTGATTGCTTGGAGGTGACCGAGTAGTGTACCATTGTAAAAACGTGGAGAGTTGAAAGAATAGCCCACCTCGAGTAAACCAAATATAAGAAGCAAATCCATCAAACGCGAGTCGTCTTCTCGACCGCTGATGATACTGAAATGGTGCATGTCATGATATTTTATTAAATTCGTTCTGTCCTAATCGTAAAATTAAGAATGTTATCACTATTGACGTCAAGTTAATTAAAAAGAACCAACTAGCAGCTAAATTGTCCGACGGAAAAGATTATATTAGACGATGTGTTGTTTGTGGATACGATGTGTACGTACATAAAGCATTTTTAAAGAGAATATCGTGCACTACCGCTGACCAAAAAGTGCTCCCATCGAGTTAAATCGAAGTTAAACAAAACGCACACTGTAATCCCGTCGTTCCTCGCTGTTCCCATTGTTGCTCGCTTGAAGATGGAGTCGTTGTTGGTCTGCGCCTCGAGAGACACGCAGGACCTGCAAACTTAACCACAAGCCCACACAGCCGTTTGAAAATGGGGAGAGAGCAAGGCAAAATGCCAAACCTGACTGCAGCCTGGCGTCTCCGGACGATTCCGGCTCGCCCTGGGGATTGCGCGCCAAACAACCGGGCCACAGAGGAGCTGCAGTGTTGTGACAGTTGAATTGATACAGAAATAAAAATGAAATAATCGGAAGAGTGACGGAAAACCGGCAAAGCATTGAAAAAGAGTGAAATGAAAGAGCTGGCAAAATTCCAAGTATTACGGTAATTTTCTGCGTCAAACTTTTCTTTGAATCGCAAACTGGTCTTTCTTCGCAATTTTTTTTCTAACGATATTATAAATATTTACAAAAATAATTTAAAATTCCATCGACGTTAGTCGATGACCAACCACCTGAACTATATGAATGCACAGAGTTTGTATCGAATTTATCTCTATCCGCGCCACAAATTGCCAGGGACCGCTAGGGGCCGGCCCGGGCCGGCAGGGACGGAACATGTTCACGGGGGAAACAACCAGAGCACCTCTCGAGCAATGTCGTACCGAATACCAACTCATACAAGCAATCGCGACTCGATTTGAACAACTTTGTAAAATGGTGGTCTTAGAGCGAAAGCTACCGTAAACCGCGGTACAGTGGGCGATGTGCCGTATATCTTTCGAGCAATGCCGTACCGAATACCAACTCATACAAGCAATCGCGACTCGATATGAGCAACTTCGTAAAATGGTGTTCCCGCAGCGAAAGTTACCGTAGCGCGTCCATGGGTACGGTAGCCGGAGTACCGTATACCATTCGAGCAATTTCGTACCGAATATCAACTCATACAAGCAATCGCGACTCGATTCGAACAACTTCGTAAAATGGTGGTCCCGCAGCGAAAGTTACCGTAGCTACGGCATGGGTACGGTGCCCGAGCTACAGTATCCCTTTCGAGCAATTTCGTACCGAATACCAACTCATACAAGCAATACTGGCTCAATTGGTGCAACTTTGTAAAATGATGGTCCCGCAGCGAAAGGTACAGTAACCCGGATTATCGATTTTGAGTTACTGTAGACCATACGGTACCATCCCACCATAGATTGGGTTGATCAATCGATAATCGAAAATATCGATTTTCACCATGAACCCCGGGTCATGGTTGCGAAGTCAGCACCAAAAAAGTTGGTGCTGACTTCGCAATTAGTCGACCGTGCAATGCTATGGATACAAGACATACGATCTTTAATCTTTAATTTGTATTCTCCAAGGGGCGATTTTGAAAAACGAGAACTTTGAATGGATACCAAATGCAACCCAACAATCTCTTCGTCCGGTATACATCGCAAAGAAGGACAAACAATGGATAGCTGTTAGGAAATATTTTGAGGTTGGATATTATCGCATGACGCAATACAAATTTTTAAACATACTTTTAATACCTCTTCAACATTGGGCAGCACTAGGTGGGAAATCATTATCATTTCTGCCTTTTATGCATAAGCAAATGGATTAAAACGCAATTTTGGCCAAAATAACATCCATTTTACGCATTTCCCTCTTTCCTTCTGAACTTCGTAATCGCCGCTTCTCTATACGCAGTAGTAACAGTGATAACGAGGTCTTCAGAGTTGAAAGATTCCCGAATTTCCTGCCCGAGAGGTCCTAAAATTACGTTACTCGTCCAACGATTAATCTTATCTCAGTGCTGTGCAATAATTTTATAAGCATCTAATATATAAATATCGAATCAGACAGTCTCAAAGCTTATATTAGCGCAAGATGAAACATATTTCGTATTTCGTTGCACACAAAAAAAATTCAAAAAAAACCTTCTGGTAATCGCATGTTGTCTTTCTGATCGCCTGTCTCCTCATCGAGAAGTGTGCAGATATTTTCGAAGGTGACGTTTATGAGCTGAAATAATACAAAAAAATGACTGAGCGACGCGAATCGACGGACGAATTGGTAATCAGAGGAGAACCAATAAGTTCTCCTTTCTGTCCACAAAAAAAATCGTTTGCTAAATAATAAAGAGTTTTTTTTTCATCATATTTTGGTATTTTCTGTGCTATGAAATCTTTCGACGGTTGATCAAGACTTAATTCCTTACCAGGTACACTTTACTCTCCACAAACGGAATCTCTACATTGTAGCACTCGTAGAGACTCGTTTCCCTCTTCTCCCCGGTGAAAACATCATGGCCAGCGATGCATTTCTAAATGGAATAGCATCATTTTGATTGAGATAAAGAAACATTTCGTCGCAACAACTAATTAATCAACACTCGAAGTAATTAATTGCATCGAAAGTTAAATCCTAGCTAGTATGAGAAATAAATAAGACATTGTTTACTCACATTGTACCCTAGCTTTCCGTGTTTGCCGCCCTTTCCCGTTGTTATTTCAGTAACTTGACATGCTCGCTGACCGATCTTCATGAAATCGCCCACTTTGAGCCAAGAAAGCGGTTTCCAATAGCAATCGTTTCCTTTAAAGAAGGCGTATCATGAATTATTCCTGCCTTTTAGTTTCCCCGATCTTCGGGGTTTCGTATCTGTTATCAGACGAAATATAATCAGTGTAGAGACATTGAAATTCCTTATTTGATGTTGCAATCTCGAAAAAATGTCGGATGATTATAACTCACCTTTCCTCTTCTCCTCAGCAGCAATTTCCTCTTCTGGCCGATCGAATACTAGTTTGTCCTGGCCCATTCTTTAAAAAAAATGGAACTGATAACGAGAAATCCAGGAGATTCTTGAAAACACGGGTGTCAAACAATGTGGCGAAATAGTGCATAGATAAACAGAAAACAGTGATTGAAATATTGAGAAAGGAATGGGCTGGAAGGGATTCGGCCCTCAAATGGAGTCAAATCAAAATTGAGCAAAAATAGGCAATCATGATGAACGCATAAATGTAGGACGAAATCCGGCGATATTCTTTCGTAAGGACGAATGTATTGCAAAACGAGCGCGATGGGGCAGGGAGCGTGCACGCTTTGACAACAGCGTGAAAGAGTGAACGAACGAAAGGAAGACGGAAAAGGATAGGAGAGAGTGAGTGGCAAAACTAGAGAGCGGCAGATGTGAAATGGAAGAGTTGAGAGATTACTCACGCGACTGATTTGCGCATTGAAAATATTCGCAAACTAACAATAAAAATGCATCCTACGATAGTATGAACAAGTCGATTTCAGCTAGCATTTCTGCAATTAGAATTATTCAATCAGATTTTTTATCAAAACCAACTCGAAGGAGACTGGTTTAGTCGAATCTGTTGCTATTAAGAGCCTGTAACACTGTGTATTACATACCACAACAATATCGTAATGAAATATTCATCGCACTTAGTTCGAATTGCGCATTTATGATTCGAGCCTAATACATGTTTCTTCCTGTTCACGCTCGCACCAAAAAGATCACACGAATGACTCACTAGTTCACTGGGATTCAAGCCCCATGACAACACACACTCTCTCTCTCTCTCTCTCTCTCCCTCTCCCTTGCTCCGCTACTAACCATTTCGACCACAATATGAGTCATGCTCTCTAACCGTCGCGCTTCTCTCACTTCCTCGAGCTCTCTCGTCGTCTCTATCTCTGCCCCTCTCTCATCTCCCAACGCTCTCTTGCGTGCACCCGCCGTGTGCCTACCCAATGTTGTGCAATGTCTGGGGGAGAGGGGGTATAAATATGGAGAAAGAGGGAAGGAAGACAAGACCCGAGTCGCAGCCGGCTCCGGAGTGTCGCAGTAGCCCTTGAGGTGAGCAAGTTTATGTTTTGTTTTTGTTTTCTAAGAAGATCCTTCTGCGGTATTATCACCTACTCTAGCTACATCAGTGCTTATTAGTTACTGTTGAAACGTAACCTAATCTGGCTAAAGATAACGTATAGAGAAGTATATTTTTGAGGCGGTTTGCTGAAAAAAACATAGCGCTTTACTTTATTTGCAGCTCCTTTGGTTCAATGTGTTTTTTATAAGGTCTTACAGCCAATTCCGCTAAAATCATTCCATCTGGCTTCTGTCAAATTTAAGCGATGTAGTTGAAACATAAATGAACTGAGCTCTCACTAATTACTCGTACTTTTGATTACTCGTAAATTACTTAATTATGCTAATTACAGGCCAGTCGATCTCCGTCGTAGCGGCGTCGTGCGTAGCTCGTTGCGTCCCTCACTAGTTGTCTAGAGAGGGCACAACATGCACCGAATCCGAGCCGAACCCGAACTGGGCTCAAGAATCCACTAAACCCTGCCTCTCAAACCAGCACCAGGAACCCACCGAACCCGAACCCGACACCGACACTGAACAATCCCATCCGCTCTGCTATGACCCCGACTTTGAAGAGAGAAGGGAGAACCAGCAGTACTTTTACAGGTGAGCATTTCAAATCTCGAAATTTCCCAGGACAGCGCGTCAAAAGGTAGTTGAATGGGAGTACGCTAAATATGTTGTGCGATCGATGATTAACTTTATTTGCAGTCGCAAGACCGCCCAGCTACTAATCGATGCCATCTTTGACTACTTTGAGTACGATGAGGAACGCATTGCTAACGAACTGTGCTGTCTCTGCGTCCCTTCTATTGCTGAGGTCAATTTAAAAAAATTCAAGGGACAATGCGTAAACAAAAAATCTGACTTTAATGGTCCAATTCCCGCTAAGTAGGGATACAGGTAGTGTATGATCTCTCCTATCAGGCAAAAACATTATAGTATGGAAACGCTCAAAAATTCTTATTGTTTGTTCACAGCAATGAGTTTATTGCACATCCAACTGTGGAATCTATTTATTTTAAATCCAACAATATGCTAAACAACTCTTATTACAGATTCTTCATCACGACTACTCCATTTCCGTAACTCTTCTCGACTTTGACCGTCGTTTCTCCTATCTTCCCGGCTATGCTCATTTTGATCTTCTCAACCCCGTCCCCATTCCCGACCCAACCACATCCATACCACGAACCTTCTCGATGGTTCTCTTCGACCCACCCTACTTCGGTATTCCCTTCGAGGCCCTTCATACGGCAATCGATACCGTAACCGACGCCAAATCGCGTATTCTTATGAATTTTGTACGGCGCGACGAGCACATTTTGCTCAGGGAATTTCCTAATCTGTCTAGGACCAATACCGTAGTTGAATACGATCGAGTGAGAGATTCACGATGGTCCAATTACGGATTTTATTCAAATTGTGATCTAAGAGGAGTCAAACGAGTTCATGATAAGGGAAATAAGCAAATTAAGAATAAGAAATGATCTAATTCCGTTGTTTCTATAGTTATGTACTTTGTTGATTCATTGGAGCGATAAAATTCGTTATTTCAAAATAACTGTGCAGAATACATTGTGGTATGCGGATGATATGCTGAAAATGTATTTATGTGATTTTTTACAACAGCTAATTGACCATTGTGATTCTTACGGATAGCAGCCGCACAAAATGGCCTACCGTTTTCATTTCAAGTGGTAGAAAATTGAGTGTAGTGGGCGGAGACTCTGCAGGCTAAGTATTGAGCGTATCAGAACCGTTCTCCCAGCAAATTTTCAAATTAGAAAGGGGCCACGATCATCTGCAGACAGATGCATGACTATAAGTCGCTCCGGTTATTTCACAAATATAACGAGTCGCGCAGAAAGGTGATTTGAGATGAGATTAGCGAACGTGAGATGCTGTGTGCATTACATAAAATAGTGAAATTTCGAGTCATATCGATCACCTTAAAGCGGTTAAATTTCGGGTCATATCGATGTCTAGAGTTAACCTGATTGAAAATTGTTGTTTGAAAATTGTGGTAGTTGGGAAATTACGAATCTGACAAATTTCCCGACGCGTAAGACAATTCGTGCGCGTATTTTTTAGATTTGTCATAGTATTTTTCATACTTATAAAGCTCTCACCAAAAAGTTCACAAGAGTGACTCGCCAGGGTTACGCCCGCTCCCTCCTTTTCAAGACCATAAGAACCACAATTTGAGTCAAGCTCTCGAGAGAGTATAAATATGAAGAAGGAAATGGGAAAGACAAGACCCGATTCGCAGCCGACTCCTGAGTATTACATTTATAAAATGATACGATCAAACAAAATGTCGAACTTGGGACTTCCTGTGTTTACTGCGACGAGAGAGCACGCAAAAGCGAGAGGGTCGCCAATGTTCCTGTATGGTAAACAACGGAAGTTCGTTATTCGGCTTTTTGGTATCATCGTATCATTTTATAAATGTAATACCGCAGTATCCCATGCGGTGAGCAAGTTAACATTTGTATTATAATCTAGGCTGGACGCCAGTTCGTTATGAAATTCGGCTGATCCGAAAACGCGTCATTCCAAACAGCTGCTCATTTTCGTTCACTATATTTTATACATACCTTACCTGCATCAAGATTTTCCATGAGCAGCGAACCTTATATAGGATAAAACAAAGCTGCTTTATCCAGTACACTCTATTTCAGCACAGCAACTCATAATTTTACAGGTCGTTGTGCGAAGCACTCAGAAGAAAATTCCGGAAAGGTGCTTTTTCGATTTCCTTCCCGAACTAGGATCAAGAATCGAGTGATCCCGCTCGGCCAACAAACCACCAGGAACCACCGAATCCGAACCAACACTGACAATCCCCGTCTACTGCTATGATCCCGACTTTGAAGAAAGAAGGAAGAATCAGCAGTATTTCTACAGGTGAGCATTTCAATTCCCAATTTTCAATTTCAGAACCCGTCGAAATCATAATGGTGGTAGATGAATGGGGGTACGGTATCCCGAATGTGCAATCGATGACTGATTTTATTTACAGTCGCAACACCGCCCAGCTACTAATCGATGCCATCGTTGATTACCTTGAGTACGATGAGGAACGTATTGCAAATGAGCTGTGCTGTCTCTGCGTCCCTTCCATTGCTGAGGTGAATTTACACTGCGAAACATTTAGGAATATTTTTCAAAAAGTTTTTTTGCTATAAAAAATAATGTGAATTCACATTCAAACTCATTTCCCACTGCTCTACACCATACTCAATTACGAAATGGAGCACTTCTTTCCGATCCTATTTCCTTACGATTAGAGCCAATCTTGAGTCTACAGAATCGAACGGCACATTACCTTGCTCTTATTTCAGATCCTTCATCACGACTACTCCATCTCCGTAATTCTGCACGATTTTGATCGTCGTTTCGCCTATCTTCCCGGCTACGCTTATTTTGATCTTCTCAACCCCTTTCCCATTCCTGCCCAGACCACCTCCAAACCACGAACCTTTTCCATGGTTCTCTTCGACCCACCCTATTTCGGTTTTCTCTTTGAGGCCCTTCATGCAGCAATCGATACCGTAACCGATTCGAAATCGCGCATTCTTACGAATTTTGTACGGCGTGATGAGCATATTCTGCTCAAGGAATTTCCTAATCTGTCTAGGACCAATACCGTAGTTGAGTACGATCGAGTGAGAGATTCGCGATGGTCCAATTACGGATTTTATTCAAATTGTGATCTAAGAGGAGTCAAACGAGTTCATGATAAGGGAGGTAAGCAAATTAAGAATAAGAAGTGATCTAATTATCTGTTGTTTTTGTTATGTTTATTGATGCTTCGAAGTGATGAAGGGAATGTTTTAGTGCCTGTTACAGTGCGAAATGCGGATATAGTACACAGTAAATCAAGCAGATATGTTTAGAACAAATTATTATAACATCATCACACAAAACGATCGTACTCTAGATCTTTTTGTTCCTACCTTGGGAGGAAGGTTTCTATGAACAACTGGAACAAAATCAGGAACAACGGGACACTGACATATCGTCTCCATGCAATACCCAAAGGGCCGGGACTTCTATGATTTAGAATTGACTCTTGGTGCACGATTTTGATGTGTTTTCAGAATCATCGCCCTGCCACACCAAAAAAATGAATGCTCACTGATTTTGCACATATTCGTACCAAAGATACCTTAGACAATGCCATATCTAACTGTGTCGACAAATTTTGGATATATTGTTTGTTTTTATTATACAAAATGCGAACAATTCAACAACAGTAACTATTTTTTTCGAAATTTCAAGCTTGTAAATTTCAAAAAAAGAAAACATGGGAAAACATGCATGGAGACATATTTCAGTGTTCCTGTTGTTCCTCCTGTAGTTTTTTCTTCCTCGAAACACTCGGCGAACCGTTCCTAGGAACAAATAAAATCTCAGTCTTAATAATTAAGTATCTTGAACATAGGATGATTTCTTCTGTATTCTTGTGAACGACAGACTAAGTAGTCTCGTGATATTTTCTGAAACATATTATAACTGATGTCACAGCGATTACTATTTTTGTGCATTTCGATCTTCGACTGATATTTCATTGAGAAGTTTGTTTATCACTAATGAGATGTTCTTTTGCATGTAAAATTCATACCATCAATGCCTTCGTAATGACTGCATCACTCTGCATGAATAGAACATGTCATTGGGAACTCTCAGCTTTTCTGACGTAGGCTGTTTTTCCTCAGAGTCAAGAACCTATTTCGGCCCGGAAATTCACACGATTTAATCGTACTGATGAAATAATAGTAAAAAACTCCATTTTTTTCGTGACTGTCTTTCAAATATCTAGAGTGCGCGATATATTTTAAAAAAACACTTCTGGACTACCACTCATTATATCATTTCCTTGCTAGTGCATGAGATTCTCTCATTTGGTAAAAGCCAAAACACCCTTTCATTCAATCATAGAGATATGTATCTTACGACAGACTAGGTAGTCGTATTTTTTTCCGCTGATTAATGGTGTATGAGTCTTAGCATTTCTATTATTGTTGGGATTCTCACGCCTTGGCAGCATTTATACAGTAGCTGATAATTAGAGATCAGTCGGGAACCTCATAATACGCCGCGTGCTTATTTCCTGATTCGTTACCTCTCTCATTTGTCATTATCTCTTTCTTAAATCGACATAAATTCAGATGTATTTCGCCAACGCGTCCGAAAACTCGACACATGGTGCGAAATTGCTCGAGGCCGCTTCGTTTTTGATGAAGAGTGACCGAATGAAATCGGTAAATTGTATTCTTTACATTTTGAAAAATGGCAGATTTTTGCGTAAAACTGGCTCAGTAGTGTTCTCCCGCGAGCCAAGCTCGAAGACGGGAAGATTATTTGCCTTTACCTTTTGAATGCGTGGTCAAGAAAAGGTCGATACTATAATAGTCACGGCGTAATTTCTCAAATTCTGTTTCGCAGCTGCTAGCGCTTCGAATTGTCACTTGTATCTGCGGAATACTCGCAACGTCGATACTCATTGCCCATCGGCGGTAAGATGTGCCTTGAAATTCTTATCAATTTTACATTTATTTTCATTCGCACAAACGATGCATATCTCTAGCAAATTCGTCGCTCACCGCAGCTTATCTTTGCTTCTTTTGGCACATTACTGCTGGACTTTGTCCATTTGCTGTTTCAACCTACTCGATGGTCTCTTCCTCGCTTACTATCTACACCTTTCCAAGTTTGTTTCGGTTGAAAATGTCAGAAACGCAAACGCATTGCAAAGAGGAAATAAGCGGTCCCGGTTGTCGCGGTTATAATTGCATTTGCACAAATTCGACCCTTATAATCCGTCAAAAGTTCGCGAACTTTTCACGCATCTTTTCTTGCTCGTTTTAGGCTATTTTCTTTATAATTTGCGTTAGGTCATTAGAGACGCTTAAGAAACTACTAATGCCGAAGAAATTAACCAAAAATATAAACTAGGGAATTAGCCGCACCTCTTAGAAGGTCGCGGAATTCTGCGAGTTGTTTTCCGCGAGCTAGACAGTGACGAGAGAGCACGTAAACAGAGAGAGCGCAGAAATACAACAACAAAATTGCTTACTTTTCCCTCTCCTCGTTCCGCGTGCTCTCTCGTCACTGTCTAGCTCGCGGAAAACATCTCGCAGAATTCCGCGACCTTATAAGAGGTGCGGCTAATTCCCTAGTTTATATTTTTGGTTAATTTCTTCGGCATTAGTAGTTTCTTATGCGTCTCTAATGACCTAACATAAATTATAAGAAAAATAGCCTAAAACGAGCAAGAAAAGATGCGTGAAAAGTTCGCGAACTTCTAACGGATTATAAGGGTCGATTGATTTTTTAAAAAAATGAATGGGAACGAGTTGTCAACATTTCAGCTCCCCGGGCGATTTCATACGATCGGGACTCGAATGCATGATGAGGAGAGCGCCCAATTCAATGTCTATTTACGGTGAGAGTTATCAAGACAGCTAGGTATTTTTGAAATAAAAAAGAAAATGCTTCTTTCCACTTGAGAGATTTTCCAGGCACTATTCTTACGCTGATTCTAATCGCGATTGAAAGAATCGTAGCTACTGTATCATTTCGATCTTACGATCGGTCGGGCAGACTACTTACTATCTTGTTCTTTGTGCTACAGGTTTGTGCTAACCTAATCTAATTGTACAAATCTGCATTAAAGATTTTCCTTGTTTTCATTTTTAACTTCGCGCTTTCTTTTCATACGGATATTCAATCTTCTCAGATATTGACTCCTCTCTTCTGCATTACTTTAGTCTGCCTTCCCTACGACGTGCATCGTTCATTCGCTTATTGCACTATAGTAGTACCGACCAATATCGATATGAGTACGAAAGTAGTGGTGAGTAGAATTTCCCCATTCATTACTACCCTGATATTTCTATGTTGTCTTAAATTGCGGAAGGCCCAGACGATATTGAACATTTCGAGGAAGAGAAACAATGCGCGTGTTTCAACAAATCGTGATCATTTTATTTTTGGATAGTTGAGCTATAATTTTGAAATAAAATGAGCGACAAAAATGAACGTCTGCCACGGTGAATTGGAAGAATGTTGCTTTCAGACGGCTTTTCTACTCATCGAGTTGACCTCTCTAATTGTATATCATACACTCTTGTTTGCAAATCGACGGATGACCGAGGCAAAGTATCGAATGCCGCTTCAAGAAAGGTATCTATTTCTTTCAGAAATAGAAAATGCAGATTAACCTAAAAAATATTAATTATGATGCCTCTTCTCACTGTTTGGTAACGTGAATTTTTTTTAGAAAAGAAGCAGGCACAAAAATTTTCAGATACCAAGTCTCTGAGAACGTTCGCATGCTTGAAATGATTACTCCACTGGTGTGGTGAGTTTTATGATTCGATTCGTTAAATATCCATAAACTAAATAGTACGACGAAAATCATCAATTCTCGATAACTTACATAAATATTTCGGAAATATGAGATTGTCGCACCCTTTTCAAGACTGAATATAAAAAATGTTATTAATTTTCGTTTCATCTTATTACGCTCTCACGAAATAATGATAGGAGCCACATTGTGAACACCTTCTTCGCGGCGCTTTACTGGTCCCTGTATCCAATATTCAATCCGAACGTGCAGGAGAAGGAGTACCCGCTTGTCGAGGTGTTCACACAGAAAAAAAATATTTGCCCAGACCCAGCATACACGAAAGAGAATATAATACATGTAAATATTGTGGGTCTGATGCAAAAGATTTTTCTGTTCCCGCATTCACGTCTCAATGATTAGCCGATAATTAGTCACAAAAATGTTCAGGAAGTTTGCAACTTCATGCACACGCACGCACTGATTATGCCGAGTTTATTGTACATTCGATATCGGTGAGATAAGAGCTAACCAAGCTTGAATTGCATTATCCTACGTCAACATTTCTAAATGAAATGGAACGATAAGGATAATATTTTTCTTGTGTATCTAATTCTCCCACATCATTCCACAAGCCGGTCAACCATCCAGGAAGGCCTTTGGAGTGAGAGAGCGTGTGAAATCGAGAGGGACTCTCTCACTTTTGTACACTCTCTCGCTCTGACCCTGGTTTGTAGGTTTGGAATCATGTGCTCCGTTTTATAACAGTCGTTTGCAATCACAGATTTTGAAAACATTAAATATAACTTAATTTCAGCAACCAGCAAACATCGCATGCGGAAATGTTGGAAGTGAATTGCGCAGGTCGCTCATTCGAAGAGATTGACTTACACCGATATGAGAAAGTGATCACGATTGGGTGGTAACACATCATTCCACGGGCCAGCCAACCATCCAGAAAGGTCTTTGGAGTGAGAGAGCGTGTGAAATCGAGAGGGACTCTCTCACTTTTGCACACTCTCTCGCTATAACCCTGGTCTGTAGGTTTGGAATCATGTGGTAATGAAGGCGTTATGATGGCCCTGCTATTCAAACAAAATTAAAGTTAATCATTTCTTTTTCTTCAGAATTATATAATATTGTTGCGACAGAAAATTGAAATGTTTATTGCACATCCCGTTAATTCAAAATTGCACGATAATATTACATAGAGATCAAATACAATTCAGAGATATTGCTATCACAACATACAATACTGCTATTACATTTATAAAATGATACGATCAAACAAAATGTCGAACTTTCCCTTGAACATTGGACATCTTCCATTAGCGAAGGCCAACCTATAGATGTAATTTATTTCGACTTTGCGAAAGCATTTGATAGAGTATCGCACCCCAAGCTGAATCACAAACTAGGAACCATTGGCCTATCTGCAAAGACAATTGGGTGGATAGGAAATTACCTGTCTAATAGGACCTTCCAAGTAAGAGTACGAGAACAACTTTCATTTTCGCTTCCTGTTACAAGCGGCGTCCCACAAGGATCAGTATTAGGACCACTTTTATTTTTGATTTACACCTCTGAAATCCCCTCCCTTGTCCAGAATGATGGAGTCATCGCACGAATGTACGCAGATGACATCAAAATCTATCGCCCTTTCAAAAGATCTGACACTACTATCCCATTACAGAGCGCTATTGATACCATTGCTAGTTGGTCTGAAGAGTGGCAGCTACCATTAGCTGCACATAAATGTAACTCGTTACACCTAGGCAGGGCCAACCTGAAGAAGAAATACAAAATAGGATCCACAACACTAGAGCAAAAAGAGCTTGTCAAAGATCTTGGCTTCATAATTGAAAAGTCTCTAACATTCTCCAAACATTGTAAGGCAATAGCTCTGAAAGGCACAACCGCGTGCCATATAATTCTTAGAGCTCTTCGTACAAATAACGTAGAAATTCTCATCAAAGCTTACTCTATTTACATTCGACCCATTCTAGAAAGCGCATCCATGGTTTTTAATCCTTACTTAAAACGCGATAAGGAAGTTCTTGAAAAGGTTCAGAATTATTTCACCAGAAGGCTGTTCATACGATGCTATAATTCAAGCTGGCAAACAATGCCTAGCTCAACCACTAGGAACAAGAAGCTAGGGCTTCTCTCCTTAGAGAAGCGCAGGGAGGAAATTGATTTGAAGTCGGCCAGAAATCTTCTCATAGGCAAATACAAAATATCTAAAAAGAAACCGCATCACTTTTGCTATTACTTTACTAGGAATGGAATGAATTTCATAAACGCCTCTTCAACCTCTAACTACAGGCATAATAGTTTCCTTCTCAGAGCGGCAAGGCTATACTCAAAATCCGGAAAATTGAGCAGTTTTCCTGAGTGACCCTCTTACTTTTGTTGTTGTTGTCCAATAATGATTCGTGCCTTTCTTTTCATTTATGTTATTGTACCGCGTTTCCTCGTGACTCGCATAAATATTATTATTATAACTGGGACTTCCTGTATTTACCGAGACGAGAGAGCACGCAAAAGCGAGAGGGTCGCCAATGTTCCTGTATTGCAAACAACGTGTGAAATCGAGAGGGACTCTCTCACTTTTGCACCACACTCTCTCGCTATAACCCTGGTCTGTAGGTTTGGAATCATGTGGTAATGAAGGCGTTATGATGGCCCTGCTATTCAAACAAAAATAAAGTTAATCATTTCTTTTTCTTCAGAATTATATAATATTGTTGCGACAGAAAATTGAAATGTTTATTGCACATCCCGTTAATACAAAATTGACGATAATATTACATAGAGATCAAATACAATTCAGGGATATTGCTATCACAACATACAATACTGCTATTACATTTATAAAATGATACGATCAAACAAAATGTCGAACTGGGACTTCCTGTATTTACCGAGACGAGAGAGCACGCAAAAGCGAGAGGGTCGCCAATGTTCCTGTATTGCAAACAACGGAAGTTCGTTATACGGCTTTTTGGTATGATCGTATCATTTTATAAATGTAATACATATAACTATTCTCAATTTTTGAGCGTAAATGTGGATCCAAAAATCATGCGTTCCGAATTGAAAAAAAAATATACTTACATCAGTCTATGTCATTTTGTGAGCGAATGGGAATCTGTCCCAAACAGCTCATCGGAGATATCGTTCAAGATAGTCTTGAGACGTTCGGTCTTGCAAATGAGGTTGCTGCGATTTTGGTCACTCCAATATATCAACTATTTTAACGAATCAGCTTGTTTACTAATCACTAGAAGTAGAAAGATTTAGCACCTAGAAATTTTTTTTGGATAAATGAAAAAAGGGAAATGAAGGACAAAACTAACGTCGTGTTAAAGAAGTAATTCATTGCAAATCGAATACGTTCCGCCAGATTTTTCGATCGCTTCGACTTGACCGAATTGTAGTAGCAAATCTCCATGATATGCACTAACTGAATCATCAAAATTGGTAGACTCCGATTTATGATCATCTTCATATTCCACATGTTCACGTCATCTTTACGACCTTATTTACTTGTAAAAACATCATCTCATTCTTATTTTTTGTCGAAAATTTCTAACCTTCAAGTAGACATCATAGCACTCCTTCCTAGCTTTGATTGAAAGCGGGAGGAGTCGATCGGCCACCTGCAAATTGATTGTCCTTCGAGAGTTGAAACCCTTCCTTCAGTAGCCAACCATTGTTCTACTGTCCATCATCATACGGTAACCGCGATTTCAGAACGCTACCGTACTGCCCTTCTGTTCCGAAATAACTCGATTTTTGCAGGGGTCCTACGGTATCCCCGATTACAGTAGCTTTTACCGTACCTCTTTTCTGCGAGAGTAGTACTCTATCCTCGCCGAGGAAGCCGGAGTAATCTTCCTGAATCGTCGTAAGTTTGCCCGCTGCCGATGATCTTCCGTCCATCGCTCGCTACACGACCGACAGTACTTCACTCCACAACAACAAACCGCTGACCAACACCAGTAAGCGTGTCTGCAATCGTGTATTCGAGCTTACAAGACATTTGTTTCTGTATGTGTGAAATAGTTTATTCAAATATATTATGTCCAGGAAGAGGTACAGTAACAGTATCGTCTACATTAAATTATCACTTTGGTCTTCTTAGATGTCTGTTGAATGATTTTTGAAAACATTTAGGACACTCCATTACACATAAATTGTTACAATACACAATTCCCGACTATTAATACGATAGCAGGACTAACCCATATATGAGGATGCCCTACTCATATCAGTTGGCGGTTTAACTTTAGTGCCTGTTCTTAAGTAGGATTTCTCTCTGAATACTCACCCGGGATTGACTTCTTCGCCCGTCTCGCCGCAACGAGGGCAGTGTGAGTGATAGTTCATGGCGGGTACAAAGATCAGTGGTTGCGAAGAAAATAATCCTCAATTCGAGTACGGTAATTGAGTGTCCTCTGATGAATGGTAAACATGAACACTGATTCAGTCATCAATTTACACACTTTAAAAAAAAGTCAATGACATCAACATATAGTGAATAAAGAACAATTGAATGAAGTACCCAGTGAAAGATACTTTGCACATCTCTCTGTAAGATAGAAAAAAAGATTCCAAGTGCAGTTTCTTCAATTTTCACGTCTCACCCTGATTCTCCATGTATATGCAGTATGCCGCAAAGGCGGGACAGGAGAGGGGCGCGTGTGCGATGGAACTGCATCGTGCGCACATGAGCGCGCCGCACACGCATCGAAGGGACGGATGAGAACTTAAATCGTTACAATTCAATAGACGTCTAACGAAGATAGCAAGTCATTCCAGCGCGTTTCTTTTTTTCGAGCTGTGATCTTTGTAATCTAATTTGTTAATCTCTCACCTCACTACTCTATGCAGCCTGCTGCAATTGCGGCATTGCACGATCTTCTGCTGCTTTAGCAACGCCTGCAGGAAGTTTGTACATTTTTCGATATTCATTTCTCGTTTATAAAAATATATTTGTTGAAAAAGAAGACATACCCTTCAAGAGTTCTAAAAATATTTTACAAAGTACAAACCTCCGTAAGGTTGTCGGTGTATCTCCTGAGAGATACCGAGTCAAGCAGAGAACTTGCTGCAGTGATAGAGAGTGTCATCTCGCATGAACGCTCCTACAAGCAGATCATTAGTGTGCAAAACAACGAACATAAAAATTGTGACAAATATAAATTACATTAAAGGGACAGTAAAGCGGGCAATGGAAAGGAAAATGATTAGAGTGACATTGAGAGATCGCTGGAGAAATGAAATACTTCGGGAAATCACCAAAGTGAAAGACTGGGTACAGGAAAGCCTCAAACGGAAAGCTCAATGGGCATTGAAAGTGAGGAGTATGGACACAGATAAATGGTGCAGAGCGACTACTGTGTGGACCCCCTACAGTAGAACTCGTCCCCCAGGTCAGCCAAGAGCAAGATGGAGAGATGACCTAAGGAGAGCAATCGGCGCGAACTGGTGGACTGCAACTTATGAAGACTACCGACCCATCCTCATCTGAGCGACTACCGCCTGATATGAAAAATTGATTGATTGATTGATTGATTGAAAGGTACCGTTGAATTCCCGCAAATTTCAAGGTCTCGCCACGACTTTCGTCCCGTAGGAAGAAACAAAAGCATAGGCCGGATATCGAACCGGCAAATTCACGATTGCTAGGCACGCGTTTTACCGCTGCTCCACTTGGGCTGATATCAGATAAGGCGCACACTATCTCTATCCTTCCGTCGATCGTGAAAAGTGGAAACAGATGAACAAGAATTTGTGTGTTTACTGTCCCTTTAAGAAATGAGCTTCTTAATAAGTGCACTAAATTAAGTATATTTCCATCGATCCTAATATAGTATTGGTGAAATCGGGGAAAATCGAAAAGCATCTCACAAGGCACGCTGTCGAAATTTCTTCCTTCTTTATTCCATCTTCTATCGCCATCAACCAGCACTCAGTGCAGAACATGTGTCCGCAGGCTAGCCCGAACGGCCGCTCTTCCTGTCAAATACACACTACAACTTTTGTCACCTTAAAACGAGATTACCAAATATATAGAGATCAGCATAGTGAATATCTATGTTATATTAAAAGTTGCAAAATAGACAAGTACCTCGAACGGCGAGTCCTGCAACAATTCGCGGCAGCAAGCGCCGCAGGACTCAGGGCACGAGCACGCTTCTTCTCCTGGATCACTCTGGATCTCCTCCAACAGGATACGGAACCTGCCCCAGCGATCCGCGACGCATGTCAGGCAACTGAACGTCGATGTTAGCTTGTTTCTCAATGTCAGTCAAGGTTGGATATTTCAGTTGAAATGCACTCACTTTTCTTGAGCGAAGAGTCCAATCTCGTCGCCATCTCCCATCTCTTTGGCCACGACACAAAAAGGAAAGGCGCGGCCCAGCACAGACAGCGTGTCGTGAGAGTGCACCTGAAGTGTACGAATGAGATGTTCCATGAAGTGCCCGCAGACTCAACATAAACCAAGAACCAAAAAGGCACAATCAGCTACTGCGTTCTACACATTGACAACATGATATTTAGCCCTTCGACTTCATAGTTCTCAAACCCGATTGCTAATTTTTCAGGTGTCAAGAGCGATATTTGCAAAATCGTACCTGCCACGCTCTTGGATGCACAGGTAGTGCTGGCTGCAACTCAAGACGCGACTCAGACAGTCGCACTCTGCTGTACAGTTGGGGCAGCACCGTCACTGCAATAGATCACTATTTCGTTTCATCTATTTATCCTAATGGCCATTCGGCGCCTAGTCGATTTGTGGCCCAAATCGGCGCGAAAAGAAAGTTTTCCTAAGCACGGAGCAACAAATTTATGTCGGTCGAGCCTTTTTTTTCCTGAATGTCAGAAGGATTCAGATATGGGGAACAGGTAGATGGAAGTCACTCGCCTTTGCTAGAGCGGGTGACGGGGTGGTGAGCATAGGACTTCCATATGCTGTAGTACTCCTCTTCTTCATTCTGAGAGTCTCGACTGGTTACCGTAAATGAGAATGTCGTGGGAGGCATCTCGATGATGTCGTCCTGTTCCCATCTCTTATCGCGCCACCCGAAGATGACCTGACAAAAATGCACATTTATTTGGAAAATTCACTACTGCCGTTCCCACTGCACTATCGTATGATACGTACAATAATAAGAAGATGCATGTACTGACATCCAGTTTAGACTGCCCTCTCGGTTTCTCGATGTGTTAATTATTTTTGCACCTCATGACTGATCTGCGTCACGCTCGATCGGATACTGAATTCGTCCTTGAAAAGTTCCGACTTCTGATGACGGTATCTGAGCAAGTGAGCGCTTACTCACACTGTTACCATTTATACAAAATGCTGCAGCGGTGCATTCAGTGCATGATTTTTTCAAGGATTTACCTGTTGCGTTGCTTGGCAGGCGGACGAATGATGAATGAGGTAATATCAGGCACATGAGAAGCTGGAGAGAAGTGCATAACAAGCGAGGCGCATTCTGATATAATAAAATTAATAATAATATTATACGAATTTTATGAGCGGCATAAATCCATGAAAACACTAAGTTTCCTATTAAAACCATTTCTGAAACTCATTCCGTCAACCCATGGGATGGCAAAGAAATTTCGAAATTTCTTTCATGGATTTATGCCGCTCATAAAATTCGTACTTTTCGAGTTAGTCATTTTCTTATTTTTCTTGCCATTTTTATTCGAAATATTGTGAATGCAACTCGGAATTGGAGTTGCAATTTCAGAGCAGAAAACCATACCGCCTTCATCGTCTTTCTCTTCCTCTTCATCTTCTTCCTTTTCCTTCTTACACTCCTCAAGAAGTCGGCGATTTTTCTTCAAGCGAGACATCGGGTGTTTTGTTTTTACGTTCCTAAAGAGTTTTAAACGATAGGTACTGACTACTAGAGTTTACAATTCGGGGAAAAAATTGGCTTAGGTCTCTTTATTTCGCAGATTCTATACGCCGTTCGATGGGTGAGAGAGCGTCTAAAATTAGGCGGTTCGATTCAATTTCTTATCTACCCACGGATCTGTGACTTTCTTGATTTTATCGTTGAGGGTGGAGCGCCTGAGGACCAGCTCGGTGGAGACATATTGCACATGCAGTCTCTAAAATTATTATGACATTCGAAGAGAACAGGTACCAGAAATCTCGTCGAACCGACCAGTAGATGGCCTACCTTATCAGCGATATTGTCATCTTCCGGAGTGTTTATCTCCTGATTGATGAAGCCCTCAGGAACGCGTTCTTCATTTTTCCTTCGCTTCCGAGAGCCAAGTGTTGATTCGACCGCTCTGACAATAGTTGCGTTTTCTGAAGTATGTTTGGAAAAGAGAAAAAGTCCGAATGCGCGCAATTGCATATCCAGTTTGAAAAAGTACCGGGAAATAGTAATAGTGATTAAGAAGATAATAGAAAGTGCTACTTGAAACTCGGCTTCTCATCCATCTTCATGAGCCGGCTTATATGTTCAGGTCTTCGCTTCTTCGCAGCAAAATTGTTCACAACCCGAATGCCGTCGCGCGACACTGTGTGGTAGGAGAGCCTGCAAAACCCGCGTTTGGTCCAGTTTTAAACTAATCACTACAGAAATCATTTCAAAGTTATTTAGAAAAAAAAGTTCTGGTTTTTCCTACAATTTATAGGTACTATTTATACTATTTATATACACCTACACAATATGCTGTCAAAATGTTCAGCATAAACGCCCGTTACGTAAAAAAAGAGAAAAGATGAAAAATAACGTTATCCGCTAGCGTTCTTATTTACAATTTTAAAATACTACGTGCCACTTCAAGTACCGTAATGTCTGCTTCAACGGCGGCTCACGGGAGTATAAAAAAACGGTCGTGGAATGCCGTTGCGCATAACAGTTAGACATAGCGTAATGTGCCACGCACGATGCGCAAGCATGATGCTCCTTTCGTGCGGCAATTTCAGGTCGCGATCGCACCTCCGGTCCCAGCGCGAAAGCCCTGACTTCTCGACGTTTCAAACAATCAAGTCTACGGACCTGTGCTGTACATTTTTCTTATGGGGGAGTGGGGGGTTTTGAGCCTCCGTGGCTTCTCTCGTTTTCGCATGCAATCACCTGTGTTTCTGTTGTTAATCAGCTGAGCGTTTCATTAATTTGGTAGATTTTTTGTTGATATGTAATGTCGAAATAATTGCTCACGCTGGTCTGTACCACTCGTCCGTCCGTTTTCCCAATGTTTCGGTTTCCTTTGCAGATACCACATTCACGCGATGTGTTGAGGCGGACACGCGCAGGTTGTGAATCGGGTCCTGAACGGAAACGTTACGGTAGGAGTAAAGGAGTTACTTAGCTAAGGTAGGAGTTAGCTACTTAGCTAAGGTAGCTAAGGTACGGTAGGAGTTACTTAGCTGACGTAGCCTAAACAAGAGTGAAATAACTTACTGACTTACTCAAATTACGCTTACCAGCCAACCCCACTCGGGGTTGGTTGGCTTCTACGTAATCTTAGAATAAGTATTTCGGCACTAAGGGATTACGGTAGATGCTCACTTGAAATTTCTCAATATCGCTTCTGAGTCTCGCTGGGATCGTCCATCGCGCCTTCTTATTCAGTGAGTACATCACACTGTAGTTTTCTAAGCCGACGGGATCCGCACGATCGGGTACGGAGTTTTTAGATTGCATTAGCTAAAAAATCGTTTTTAGTCTAATTATTAGTTTAGGAGACTATTCAGTCACAATCGAGAAATTCCGCTGTTTCTGTGGCGTTAGTTTTCCGAAATGGAACTGGAAAAAGGCAAAGACTTGAATATCCGCAATTTCTCTTCTTAGTTTCCCGTCGTCTAATCTGTACAAAAATGTCGTTTCAGGAGTTTCCATCGTTATTGCATCTAGGAACACAAAAAAAAATCAAAATTTAATCCAATCACACGTCGGGAAAACTGAGTTAAGAAATTGAATGACTTTTAATCTCTTCTTTTTTTCCATTTTTCATTTCAGAAAGATAAAAATACAGTAAATAATACTTTCATTCATCGATCAGTTACTTCTAATATGACAATTCGCTAACTTGGTCGGGTTTCACATCGATTTTGTTGCTATATTTTATACATTTCACCGGGCATGTCCGGGAAGTTTCCGGTAAATCGATGCGGACAAGAGATATGAGCCTATTCTCGAGTCGTGAATAATTTTCTTCGTAAAGTTACAAAAAGTGAATATTTTCACGTTTTCCGGTAAACGTTCCGATATTTTCAGTAAGTACGGTACATGAGTCCACTCACCTCGTCAGAATAGTGGTACCATCGGAAGATGGCGCATGAGTCCTCGACCACGATCATCTTGGTTACGGTAGACGGGCCGACGGCCACCATGCGCGCGCGGAACCTGCACGATAGACGATCCGGCCGCATACTGTAAGGGATGATATCGATGGAGGAATGATGGACCAGAGTGATAGAGGCTGGGTCGCTCTAGAATATACGCCCTAGAAATATATGTTCATAGAAATAGATGTGCTCTAGAATATACGCTCTAGAAATAGATGTTCATATTTTCATGTTCATCATGTATTCGGTCGATGGTTTTGACGTTTATTGGAAAAGTTGTATCTTTGCTCCAAAATTTGGTGGCTTAGTGAGAAAGACAGAGAGAGGATAGTGGGGGTGAGACTCGGCAAGGCGTGCGCTAGCTAGGGTTTTATGCCACCAAATCGGTATCGAGTGAATGCGCAAGATTGCGCAATGGGGGGAGCAATGTTGAGAAGATTGTAGAGATAGGCACAGGCAACTTGCCGAAATAGTGAATTTCTTATTAAGATAAATATCGAAAAATATTGGGAAGTTATGGCGGGAGACGGCCGAAAATATGGGGATCGTGGGGGAAATAGGTGCACACAACAAGCAGCAAAGTATGGAGGAAGGGGAGGGGTGCACTAGAGAAATCGCACACCGTCGACATTTTTAATTGTCATGTATCGTGCAATGATAAGTTGCAGAGATGTATTGTACTGCGCATAGCCAGATGGAAGAAGCAAGTGCATTATATTCATTTATCGATCGGACGATTCGTCACTCAGTGACTTCTTCAGCGATTATAATTTCCTACAGTAACAAGTACGAATCTCTGAGTAGCGGCAGGACAAAATGGCGAAAACGAAACATGACACGACAATCGTAGGTAATTATAATCGCTGAAGAATTCACTGAGCTGACGAAAACTCCGAAATCGACAAATGAATATCATCCACCTCTTCTACCATCTGGCTATACGCAGTACAATAGAATAAAATTCTCGAATTCATAAGTTAAGTGCATGAAACTTCATTTCAGCAAACAGCAAACATTACACACGCAGAAATGATAGATGTGAATAGCGCCGGTCGTTCATTCGACGATATAGACTTACATCGATACGAGAAAGTGATCACGAATGGGCGTTCATGAAGACAATATCGTAAACCTGCTATTGAAAAAGAGCATATTTATGCGATCACAAGGAAACGCGGCACAAAATTAAAATATATTTAAAACGAACGCAGGACAATGAGAATCAAACAACTAGTCGCTCAGCGAAACTGATAAATTCCCTGGACTTCACTAAAAGCCTTGCCGCTCTGGGGAAGAAACGATGATGTTTTTTTTCGTTTCTTCATTACCTCATAATCATTTCATCGTTGTTGTGACAAGAAAGTGAAATGTTTATTGCACAACCGGTTAATAACAAAATAATACACGGCAATATACAAAATATTCAGCGAGATCAAATACTAGTTTGGGTTATCCGAATGTTTTCTATCACAGATTCAAAAAGAGGCTAATTTGCAATATTGTTTACACATTTGAGCATCAGGAAAGGTATGTATCAATTCTTATCATGAAATTGTAAATTAATGAAAATAATAGGAAAATACTTATTAATAATTCACGATTTAAAATGGTCTGAATCGGTAAAGAATACTAAAATCTAATACACTATTTCTACATGGGAAGCTGTTCCAAACAGCTCATCGGAGACATCGTTCAAAATCGTCTTGAGACGCTCGGTCTTGCAAATAAGGTTGCTGCGATTCTTGTCGCTGCAAATATTTTTTTTATTATTTTGTATAGATCGGCTATTTTAACGATTCATCATGTTTAGTAATCACATATTGATAATCAATGTTAGGATAGAAAGATTTAGCACCCTAACCGTGAAAATTGCGGATAAATGGGGTTCAAAAAGAGAAATGAAGGACAAAACTAACGTCGTGTTAAAGAAGTAATTCATTGCAAATCGAATACGTTCCGCCAGATTTTTCGATCGCTTCGACATGACCGAATTGTAGTAGCAAATCTCCATCATATGCACTAACTGAATCGTCAAATTGTTAGAAACATTTATGATTATCTTGATATTACACGATTTCTCGTCATCCTTCCTAACTGATTGACAGGTAAAGTCCGCTTCTCTTTCACTCTCCATTCGAGTTGCCGGATCAATGGCTTAATTATGTCATTGTCACAAAAGCTTTGGACTTTTGAGTTTGATCCGGCAACTTTACTCTCCAAGCAATTAAAATTCTAATTTTTGGGACAAATTACTTACCTTCAAGAAGACATCATAGCACTCCTTCCTCGCTTTGATAGAAAGCGGTAGAAGTCGATCAGCAACCTGCAAATTTAATTTCTCACTCTCCTCAAGTTATCCACTCCCATAATAAATTATCATCACTCTACTGTCTTGTAGGGAGACATGTTATGAGTTCGTATTCATGGCAAGCGAGAGATAGCTAATACGGCTGATAAGGCGTAGAGAGTCAAAGAAAAGTAAAATGCCAGAGGGCATACCACTCAGAGCGCGAATTCTCTAACACGTGCCTCTCTAGAGACCGAACTATCTTATAGTTAAATAATTGGGCGAAATAGAGCATGAAGTGAAGGGCGCGGAGAGCGAACTATCTTGAATATGAGCGAATCTTGTTCTCTGGAGAGGCACATGTTAGAGAATTCGCGGTGCAGAGGGCGTACCGAACAGGTATCCCTCCTTCTCAGCACTATACGGTATCCACGATTACAGTAGCTTACACCGTACCTCCTTTCTGCGAGAGTAGAAATCCTCCCTCGCCGCGTAAGCCGGAGTAATCTTCCTGAATAGTCTGAAGCTTGCTCGTTGATCATGATCGCCCGTCCATCGCTCGCTACACGTCCGACAGTACTTCATTCCACAGCGGCAGTCCACTGACCAACAATTGTATGCGAATCTGCAATCGTATAATCGAGCTTACAAGACACATTTATGTCTGTTAAATTATCACTGTGTGATATGTATAGTTTATTCAGATATTAAATTTCATTATGTCCGGTGGAGCATTTGCGGGATCATCTAGTTGAATTATATAATTATATATTCAACCACTCAATTAACTAGATGTCTTTTGAATGATTTGTTGAGAATATTTCGGGCAAACCATTGCAGACAGTTCATTTTCTGCTGAACCGTGTTTAGATTATAGTAGGGCACAACCGTACCCTGCTACAGTACTCACCTGGGTGTGACTTCCTCACCCGTCTCGCCGCAACGAGGGCAGTGGGAGTGGTAGCTCATGGCGGGTACCTCGATCAGTTCTTGCGACAAGGGGAACCCTCAATTCGAGTACGGTAATTGAGTGTCCTCTAATGAATGGTAAATGTGTGCACTGATTCCGTTATCAATTGCCACACAGTAAAAAATTCAATGGCATCAACGTACAGAAGAACAATAGGATGCAGTACCTAGTGAAAGGCACTTTGTACATCTCTCTGTTAGATAGAAGAAGAAAAAACGATTTCACAGTGCAGTTTTTTCACGTCTCACCTCGATATATCATGTATATACTGTATGCCGCAAAGGCGGGACAGGATATGGGCGCGTGCGCCATGGAGCTGCATCGTGAGCACATGAGCGCGCCGCACACGCATCGAACGGACGGATGAGAACTTACAAAATTGCAAATTAATTGTACGTACAGCGATGATAGCTAGGTGTCTCCGTGATATTTAATCCATCTCGTAATCATATTTTTTGTATCTCACCTCACTACTTTATGCAGCCTGCTGCAACTGCGGCATTGAACGATCTGCTGCTGCTTGATCAAAGCCTGTAATAAGATAATTCATTTGTCGATATGCCAAGAGTTCGGTTATAATGAATTCCAGTGGTTGTTGCTACTGTCAGATCTGTCATTCCAAGAACATGTTAGTATATCATTTGAGCAAGAGGCAGTCGCACTAATGTTCGGCGCCACAAACAATGTTTCGTTTGTATATTTGATGAAACAGAAGATATACCCTACAAGAGTTATGTAAAACATTCTGCAATGTACGAACCTCCGTGAGGTTTTCGGTATATCTCCTGAGAGAGACCGAGTCAAGTAGAGAACTTGCCGCAACGATAGATAGGGTCATCTCGCATGACGACTCCTACAAGCAGATGTTCGGTGAGCAAAACGACGTAACAGTGCAATTTCGGACACATAAAAATATATTGAGAAATAAGCTTGTTACAAAGAACATTAAAGGGACCAGGCAGTGAAAAATAAGTTATTTTTAAATAAGAGAAAATCCTGTTCCCGGAAGAGTGCTAAAAACCGCATATTTTTGCGATTTTTTTGAAATAGGATATGAATTTTCAAAGTTTCGCTTTTTCACCACTGCGGGTTACGGTAGCGACTACACCACAATTAGTACCTCCAAAACCAGCTACTTTGATGGAATATGATTGTGTTCATTCAGTCCGGGAGTGGTCAAAACCTCGGCAATCCTGTTTTTGCAATAATATCATATCATCAGAGCATATTAAACAGCTTTCTGTCTTTTCGGAAATAGGCGACGCACCGTTCCAGAGTCTAATTTCAAATTAAATAACTAATTGTAAAAAAATGCTAAAAATGTAATTTTTTTTCATTCTCCATTAGATGATAGTGAGAAAAGCTGAATAAAAAATATGAGAATAAAAAAAATATTTTTGGAGGCTGCCTGGTCCCTTTAAGTTAATTTGGCTTTCGTCGATCCTAATATTACAACGTTAAAATGATACGTCCATACTAGCGGACTACTAGTGGTGTACTCTCTTTCTATACCTCGGCGCGTCTCTCACTTTGTCATGCTCTCTCGCAGCCGTATCTGTTGTTTAGGGGGCGGAACTTATTATTATTTTGGATGAGTGTTTGTGAATTTATAATACGTCATTGTTGAAATCGGAAAGGAATCTCACAAGGCACGTTGTCGGCATTTCTTCCTTCTTTATTCCATCCTCTATCGCCATCAGCCAACACTCCGTGCAGAACATGTGTCCGCACGATAATCCGAACGGCCGCTCTTCCTGTCAAATACACAATACGAGTTCTGTTACCTTGCTAAAAGATGTTGTTAGCACAATCCATTGCAACACATGAAGACAGGAACAGTCTCTCGCCTTTCAGAAGCTACTATAATAGAGGCAGTTACCTCGATCAGGGCGTCCTGCACCAAGTCGCGGCAGCAAACGCCGCAGGACCACGAGCACGAGCCTTCCTCTGGAATCGAGACTATGCCCTCTAACAGGATCCGGAACCGGCCCCAGCGGTCCGCGATGCACGTCAGGCAACTGAAAAGTGAAAGTGTTTTGTTGCTCGATGTTCTGCAAAAGTCTCAAAGGCGAGTTGAAACGCACTCACTTTTCTTGAGCGAAGAGTCCAATCTCGTCGCCATCTCCCATTTCTTTGGCCACGATACAAAAAGGAAAGGCACGGCCCAGCATAGACAGCGTGTCGTGAGAGTGCACCTGAAGTGTACGAATGAGATGTTCCATGCAATTAACACTTAACCACAACAAAGTTATTTTTTAATGTATAAAGCATCACAAATGTCGAAAATCGTACCTGCCACGCCCTCGGCTGCACTGGTAGTGCTGGCAGTGATTCCAGTCGCGATTCAGCCAGTCGCAGTCTGCTGTAAAGTTGTGGCAGCGCCGTCACTGCAATACGACAAGGATTTCGTTTCTCCTAATGGGCATACGGTGCCTAGTCGAATTGTGGCTGAAATAGGCACGAAAACAAATGTACAAATTTTCACCTCCAAAGCACCAAGGTACACATTTTAGCGGCCCAGGTTGAATGTCATGAGGAGCAGTATGGTGTCAGAAAAATTGGTGATATGGAGGGAGGAGTGAACAATTGCAGAGGAAGTGTACTGAAGCGACTCACCTTTGGTGCAGCGGGTTTCGGGGTGGTGAATATCAGGCTGCCATGTATCGAAGCAGCTGTAAATATATATTTTTGTTCTCGTAAAAAACGAAGCGATACCTGGAATCGTAGGATGCACCTCCTCCGCGACTTCCTCCCCGGCCGCGGCCTCGTCGGGAGCCACGCCTGCCCTTATTACGGCGCCCAGAACCACCACGACCACCACGAGACGGAGCTCCTCGACCACGAGATGCTGGAATGGAGGGCATGATTGGCAATTTGACAGCGTGAATCAACAAGTGAGGGCATGGTGTGCAAGCGCTGACTCAGTGTAGTAGTATAGTCAAGATTGACCCCGCTTATTTACTGTCAAAACACACTGAGCGCTAGAGAGATGACTCCGTCTCTCTACGGCATTTCAGAGTTTTATTGATTTTCTCTCACTGAAACGCACATAAGATACAAAAAAAGACGGGTGGAAATAAGTCTACGACTTTATAAGTCTAAGCTATCCAGCTGCGAAAAATTCTAATAGAGGTAGGGCAGCGAGTCGATTAGATTTTGACAGTCGTCGCTGTCCAGCCCAGAAGTCTATAGTCGTACACTTATTTACCTCTAGCTACCGTACAGGAGAATGTTGTTGGAGGCATCTCGACAATGTCCATGCCCTCGTCCTGCTCCCATCTCTTATCGCGCCACCCGAAGATGACCTGAACAAAAACTAAGCTTCAAATCAAGAACGCACTATACTGTATCGTTCCCACTATAACGCGAAGAGATGTGTACAACAATAAGATGCATGTACTCCAGTTAACAGTTCATAAAATAGCAGGAAAATTTCTAGGCTTCGAAATGTTCTCGATCATTCTCCCACCTCATGACTGATCAGTGTCACGCTCGGACGGTTGCTGCGTTCGTCCATGAACGGTTCCCGCGTCGGATGACGGTTTCCAAACCTACAGATCAGGGTTGGGACGAGAGAGTGTACAAAAGTGAGAGAGTCCCTCTCGATTTCACACGCTCTCTCACTCCAAAGGCCTTTCTGGATGGGTGACCGGTCTGTGGAATGATGTGTCGGATGACGGTTTCCAAGCGAGTGACTGACAATTTATTCCCATTGTTACACTTTGTGAAGATACACACAGAAAGTACATGATTTTGTTTAGGAAAAAGTACATTAAGATACCTGTTGCATTGCTTGGCAGGCGGACGAACGATGAATGAGGTAAGATCAGGCGCAAGAGAAGATGGAGAGAAGTGAATATCGGACGTGGCGCATTCTGATATGAAAGCTATGATAAAACTGTGGGTTATAAAAATCACACTTGAAGTTCAACTAATGAAAACATTGAGAAGATAATATTTAAAGCCATGCCTGAAACACATTCCTTCTAACTTGTTTTCAGAGATATCAAAGACAGCATTCTGTCAAAATTTCGGAGTTCAACACGATTAACAGTGACTTCGAATGAATTATTACTTTCGCCCTTTTCTGCGAACATGGATCATGCTAGTCGGCCTTTAAATTGGTGTTACCATTTCGAAATCGAAGATCATACCGTATTCCTCTTCCTCCTCTTTTGCCTCCTCCTCCTCCTCTTCTTTATCACGCTTGCTCTCCTCAAGAAGTCGACGGTTTTTCTTCAAGCGAGAGATCGGAAGCTTCTTCTTCACGTTCCTAACGGGCATATAATTATGCGAACGGACTATAGCAAGTACTGGTAAGATTGGTGAAGGTAAAGGCATCTCCTAATCTAGGCTCCAAGTCCTGAGGGAGTCACTGCTAAGGCCAGCGGACCAGTCCAATCCGGAGAGCCCAATGTTTTCATCGGATCTAGTTACCTTCGTGGTTACACCACTACCAATCTTTACCCATTCGGGAACCTTGGTGAGGCGGTGGCGGTACGCACAGCCGGGAATCGAACGCCAGTGTGGAACGGAATGAAACTGGGGGGGGCGCCTTAGACCACAACACAACACTTCGACCGCGGTAATATGGAATCATTTCAAATGGTCGATTGGCTGTCGTTGCATAATCTCCGTGCATTATGTATTGGATATGTCAAGTTATTAGAAACTCACGGATCAGTGTCTTTCTTGATTTTATCGTTGAATGTGGACCGTCTAAAGACGAACTCGGTGGCGAAATATTGAACATGTAGTTTCTAAAATAATTATGTCATTAATGATTTCGACGAAAAGAAGAGGGGCCTAGTCGGTACGACCAGAACACGTGGATGATTAGTAACATATATAAAATGATATGATCATTTCAAAAAAAGTCTAAACACGTAATTCCGCTGTTGACCAAGCAGGCGCGTACTCGACCCTACCACTTTTGAGTGCTCTCTTGCCTTCGGTTAATACAGGAAGTTGCTTTTTTGACGTTTTTTTTTTTGACGAACGTATCCTTTTATCAATGTACCTGATCAGCGATACCAGAATCTTCTGGTGTGTCTCGCTCATGATCGATGACACCTTCAGGAAGGGGTTCATCCTCTTGCCTCCTCTTCCGAGAGCCGAGCGACGATTCGGCTGATCTGACAATTGTATTTTTCTAGGACAGTGTTGGAAAAGTGTATTTGAATTCCCGCCATTTCACTTCATTTCGTACTCTTTTTTTGCAAACATAGGCGACATACCTCGCTCTCGGTGGCTCATCCTTCTTGATGAGTGCGTTTATGTGTTCGGGTCGTCCCTTCATCGTAGCATAGTTGTGCACCACTCGCTGGCCGTCGCGCGACACGGTGTGGTAGGAGAGGCTGCAACATTCGGGGTTTTTGAACTTAACTCAATTCCAAAATTGTTTACAGCATTATCGACATTAGGCATATTTACACCTCCTAAATAAGTTGTCGAAATATTCAGCAGACAGTTTTTAAAATACAAAATTATAAAAGGAGGAAAATACCGTACTCCAATAGTACCTCATTGGCAATTATTGTAATTCTCACGCTGGTCTGAACCGCTCGTCGTAAAATCTATCAAATTCCTCCATTTCCTTCGCCGACGCCCCGTTCACGCAATGTGTGGAGGCAGATACGCGCAGATTGTGAATCGGGTCCTGAACGGAGAGGTTACGGTAGGAGTAAATTACTTGCTACCTCACTTAGCTAACGTAAGCAGCTGTAGGCTATCATCACTTACTCCTGCATGAACCCCGCTCAGGATTGACCTTCTATCTAATCTTCTAAAAATGTTTCGGCGCTCAGGTATTACGGAAGATACTCACTTGAAACTCCTCAATATCGTTCTTAAATCTCGCTGGGATCGTCCATCGCGCCTTCTTATTCAGCGAGTACTTCACATTGTAGTTTTCTAAGCCGATGGGATCGGGACGACTGGCAACAGAGTTTGTAGACGACATAAGCTGAATTTATTCTATTTAAAATGGCAAGTGTGGTTTTCCGTTCTTCGCATAAGGAGCTTCCGCGACCGGCTCACAAGGATTTTGGCACGTGCATCAAAAGATAGCGGAGGTCTGAGGAACTGTTATTTTCAGGTTCTATCTTACGGTATATAATTAAGGATCCGAGATAGGAAATCGCATTAGAATCTAAGATGGGAAATGCATTGCTACCGTCGCCCACGCACCTCTTCATTATACTGATACCAGGCGAAGAGATGGCACGAGTCCTCGGGTACGATCAGCTTGGTTACGGTAGATGGGCCGACGGCCACCAGGCGCGCGCGGTGCCCGCACGATAGACGATTCGGGCGCATACTGTAAGGGGTGGCATCGATTGAAACAAGTATGGATCGCTGTGATAGAGGCTTGGTCTCTCTAGAATATGGTTGAAAAAGATACATCTTTACTCCACAATTTGGAAAAGATGCATCTTTAATACAAAAATTGGTGGCTTAGTGAGAAAGACAGAGAGAGGATAGTGAGGTGTGACTCGGCAAGGCGTGCGCTAGCGAGGGTTTTATGCCACCAAATTGGTATCGAGTGAATGGGCAAGATTGCACAATGTTGAGAAGGTTGTAGAGATAGGCACAGGCAACTTGCAGATATAGTGAACTTCTCATTACGACAATAATCCTAGAATATTGGGAAGGTATGGCGGAAACGTTTTTGAGGGAGGGGAGGGTGCACTAGAGAAATCGCACACCTTCAGGGACACGTTAGAAGCACACACGCGCACACTTTATATGTCATGTATTATACAATGATAAGTGACAGAGATATATTGTGCTGCGTATATGCAGACGATAGAAGCGTGTAGATGATATTCATTTATCGATCGGATTTTTAGTTAGCTCAGTGATAACAACTTCAGTGATTATAATTTCCTACAGTAACAAGTACGAATCTCTGAGGAGCAGTAAGACAACATGGAAAAAAAAACGAAACATGAAACGACAATCGTAGGTAATTATAATCGCTGAAGAATTCACTGAGCTGACGAAACCTCCGATATCGATAAATGAATATCATCCACCCTTCTCTGCCATCTGGCTATACGCAGTGCAATATCTATCGTCATGTCCTCCAAAAGAAGAATAAATGTTTCGAACTCATAAGTTAAATGTTTCGAACTCATAGGCAGAATGAGAAGTTACAACAGCCGTGAGCAATCACCGGCTTTGTGCATATTTACCAACTATATCGTGTGTGCTTCATTTTCGAGACAGCAAACATCACACGCGGAAATAATGAACGCGAATTGAGCCGGACGCTCATTAGAAGACATTGAGAAAGTGATCACGAATGGGTGGTAATGAAGATGTCATTGTAATCTTGCTATTGAAACTAACAAGTTCATAATATCATTATTCTTGTTGAGACAGGAAAGCGAAATGTTTATTGCACAACCGGTTAATAACAAAAAAAAAAGAAAATATTGCAACGAGATCAAATTTTCAATTCAGGATCATCGGAATGTTGCTATCATAACTTACAATATTGTCTACTGAAACTATTGTAAATTTTTGCCCGTAAATGTTTTTAAACGAGCATTCCGAAACGAAAAATAACACTTAATTCACTCTATGTACATGGGAAGCTGTTCCAAACAGCTCATAGGAGATATCGTTCAAAATCGACTTGAGACGTTCAGTCTTGCAAATGAGATTGCTTCGATTCTTGTCGCTGAAAATAACTCATTAAATATTCCTAGATAATTAACAATTTTGCTAAGTGATCGTGTCCACTCGACTATAGTGGTAGGGGGAACACGGGCACAAGGGGTGCAAAGAGAGAGAACAATGTTCATGTCATCTCAGAACATGTGAAAGAAATGTAACTCACGTTGTGTAAAAGAAGTAGTTCATTGCGAACTGTATTCGCTCCGCCAGAGATTTCGATCGTTTCGATTTGTCCGAATTGTAATAACAAATTTCCATGATGTGGACTAGCTGAATCATCAAAATTGGTAGACTCCGATTTCTGATTATTCATATTGCACGCTTTCTCGTCATCTCATCAAACTCTAACGCAGAAAATGCAGCTTTCCCTCTACTATACGTGCTCATTAAAATCATCATTTTTTGCATGACAAATTGCTGACCTTCAAGAAGACATCATAACAATACTTCCTCTCTTTAATTGAAAGCGGGAGGAGTCGAACGGCCACCTGCAAATTTATTTCATCATTTCGGGCGGATGTGCCAGACGAGTTCTAATCCCGCCCAGGTTCACCAAGCCTTCCATCCCCTTCGGTGGCGGAAAATTGGTAACAACATGTATAGCAACATTGTTCTCCAGTTATCGATACCCTTCATACAGTAAAAAATTATTGCTCTACTGTCCAGCATCACACGGTGACCGCAATTTCAGCATGCTACCGTGCTTCCCTGCCGCTCCCAAAATATTCGATTCTTGCAGATGCCCTCCGGTTTATCCTGTTCCAGTATCCTACACCGTACCTCCTTTCTGCGCTCGTAGTAGTCTCTCCTCGCCGCTGCAGATAGTGCAATCTTCTTGTATCGTCGTAAGTTTGCCCGCTGCCGGTGATCGGCCGTCCATCGCTCGCTACACGACCGACAGTACTTCACTCCACAGGGACAGATGACTGGCCAACACCAGCAAGCGTATCTATAATAGTGTAATCGAGATTACTTTTCTGTCCATTTTTTGTCAGTTGAACATTCACTGTGTTATGTACCTTTATTGATATATTTTATTCAGATATACCATTACAAATATTATGTCCGGGTGGAGTTACAATACAGTCAAATTGATTTACATAATCACAAATTAATAAGAGTTCTGTTGAATAATTTTTTGATGAGAACATTTTGGACTCATCATTAAAGGCTTATTAGTTTTAGCTGTAACGTTCTTAGATTACAGTATCACACTACCCTGTTGCAATACTGACGCTGCCTCCTACTAATACGGTAGCAGGACTAACCCATATATTGGGATGCCCTACTCATATTAGTTGGCGGTTCAACTTGAGTGCCTGTTCTCAAGTGGCATTTCTCTCAGAATACTCACGCGGGTGGAACTTCATCGCCCCGCTCGCCGCAACGAGGGCAGTGCGTGTAGTAGCTCATGGCGGGTACCTCGACCAGTGGTGCAGAGAAGAATCCTCAATTCGAGTACGGTCACTGAATGTCGTCTAATTCATTTTTGGCGAATGGCTATACGGTAAATATGACAGAATGTTCCGTCCACAGTCAATGTCATCAGTCTACGGTGCAGACATGACAATTGACCTCAGTGCCTAATAAATTATACGTCTTTCTTTCAGAGACAAAACGACTTCCACAATCCCGTCTCACCTTCATTCTCAATCTCTTTACAGTATCTCGCAAAGACGGGACAGGAGAGGGGAGCGTGCGCGATGGAGCTGCATAGTGAGCACATGAGCACGCCGCACACGCATCGGACGGACGGATGAGAACTAAAGTTGTTGCATTTCAATATACCTCGTTGTTTGCTTGTCGTTTCACATGATTCCAAACCTACAGACCAGGGTTAGAGCGAGAGAGTGTACAAAAGTGAGAGAGTCCCTCTCGATTTCACACGCTCTTTCACTCAAAAGCCCTTTCTGGATGGTTGACCGGTCTGTGGAATGATGTGGTTTGAGGGGATGAATCGTACAATTGATTTACAAACAGTTCCCGTAACATAAACGTGTCCCTGTCTACTGACGAGGCACACCCCTAGACCAAGGGCGGAACACTTTTCGATATCTGCATAGGATAATCCTCTTCTCTACTGCTTACTAGTAATTGTCTGTCAAGACACTTTTACTCAATATTTGATTCCATGTTTGTAATGTTATTTTTGATCTCTCACCTCACTACCCAATGCAGCCTGCTGCAGCCGCGGCATTGCACGATCTGCTGCTGCTTGAGCAACGCCTGCAAAAAGTTTGTTCAGTTTTTGATAAGCAGAGAGCTCGATTATAATTAATGACAGCAACTGTAGGTACAATAGATATCGCATGATGGAAGATGATCCTAGCCTGGCACTAAATTCTTATGTACATTTATGTACATGTACCACTATCAATATTATATCGATATTTTTTCAAGCTTTCTATATATTATCCCACAAACCTCCGTTAGGTTGTCGGTGTATCTCCTGAGAGAAACCGAGTCAAGCAGAGCACTTGCTGCAGTGATAGAGAGTATCATCTCGCATAAAGGCTCCTGCAAGCAGATCTTCGGTGAGTGAAACAAAGTAACAATAAAATGTCGGAACCAGAAAAAAATAAATTCAGAAAAAAGTTTGTTAAAAAGTACTTTAAGGGCTTTTCTCAATCGTGTCATTGTAATGGTGAAATCGGTAACGATCGGGAAAGAAATCTCACGAGACACGATGTCGGTAGTTCTTCATTCTTTATTCCATCCTCTATCGCCGTTAGCCAGCATTCTGTGCAGAACATGTGTCCGCACGCTAATCCGAACGGCCGCTCGTCCTACAAAATGCATTATAAGATTTCCGTTACTTTGAGAGAGGTGGTTGTCAAACCATTAGTATCCTATGGAGATGAGGATAGGGCCTATCCGTATTCACATGATTCCAAACCTACATACCAGGGTTAGGACGAGAGAGTGTGCAAAAGTGAGAGAGCCCTCTCGATTTCACACGCTCTCTCTCACTCTAAAGGCCTTTCTGGAAGGTTGGCCGGTCTGTGAAATGATGTGTATTACACAAGATCCAGTTACCTCGAAGGATGAGTCCTGCACTAGGTCGCGGCAGCAAGCCCCACAGGACTCAGGCCACGAGCACGCATCTTCCTCTGGAACCGAGACTGAGCCCTCTAACAGAATCCGGAACCGGCCCCAGCGATCCGTGACGCATGTCAGACAACTGAAAAGTGAAAGTGTTTTGTTGCTCGATGTTCTGCAAAAGTCTCAAATGCGAGTTGAAATGCACGCACTTTTCTTGAGCGAAGAGTCCAATCTCGTCACCGTCTCCCATTTCTTTGGCCACGACGCAGAAAGGAAAGGCGCGGCCCAGCACCGACAGCGTGTCGCGGCAGTGAACCTGCAGAGAACGAATGAGACTGTGCGCAAACTCTTTATAATCTAAAAAAAATTCGGGAAGTATTCTACACACTAACAACAAGCTTTGCCACTGATTTGATAGCTTTCATATTCGACTTTGTGTTTATAAAACTTCAAACGAGCTGATTTGGAAAATCGTACAAGCCACGCCCTCGGCTGCACCGGTAGCGCCTGCAGCGCCTCCAGTCGCGACTCAGCCAGTCGCACTCTGCTGTAGAGTTGTGGCAATGCCGTTACTGCAATAGCATTACTATTCCGTTTCAGCTATTTATCGAATGGGAATTTGGGGCTAAACAACTCTTTCCCAAAGCACGGAGCTACAACTTTTAAACGGTCCTGTGTATTCCTGTAAGGCTCATGAGTGGTAGTGGGGTGTCAGAGATGTAGCGAGGACTGTACAATTGCAGTGCCCTGAAGCGACTCACCTTTGGTGCAGCGGGTGGCGGGGTAGTGAAGATGAGGCTGCCACGTATCGAAGTAGCTGTGATATTATATTTTTGCTATTGGATACACTAAAGGAACTAAGCGATACCTGGAATCGTAGGATGCACCTCCTCCGCGACTACCTCCTCGGCCACGGCCTCGTCGGAAGGCACCCCTACCCTTATTACGGCCCTTTCGACCAGCTCTTCGACCATGAGATGCTGAAATGGAAGAAATGATTGAGAATTGACAGAGTGAATCAACACGCGAGAGCGTGGTGCACAAGCGCTAAATCAGTACGGTAGTATAGTCAAAATTGATCCCCACTCGTGCTTATGTACTGCTGAAAACACACTGCGTGCTAGAGAGATGACTCTCTACGGCCTTTCAAATTCTTATTGATATGAGCCTAATCACTAAAGGGAGGTGTAACCATTCGAATCATCACTATTATCTCACTTCTTCGTACGTATTAGCTGAGGTGCATGAGCGCAAAAACAAAAACAAAAAATTCTCGACTGGCTACCGTACCTGAGAATGAAGGCATCTCGACGAAGTCCATGTTCTCGTCCTGCTCCCATCTCTTATCGCGCCACCCGAAGATGACCTGAACAAACGACGATTCAAATTGAGCACATATAATATTTGTATCGTTCTCAATATAATGCTTATCGTATGCCATGAGACGTACAAAAATAAGAAGATGCATGTAATGAGATACAGTTAAGAGATCAGAAAAAAAAACAGATAAAGTTTCCATCTTGGATGCTATATAATCTATATGGATCTAAGTATTTCGGGATGCTTTAGATTGTTTTCCCACCTCATGACTGATCATCGTCACAGTCGGGCGGGTATTAGATTCGTCCTTGAACGGTTCCCGCATCGGATGACGGTGTCTGAGCGAGTGAGCCCTTACTCCCACTGTTACAAGATACAAGCAGTAATGGAATTGAACTGGTCTATTATGCGCTGGCCCTAGCAGTGACTCCCTGAGGACTTAGAGCCCAGATAAGGCCTTTACCTTTGCTATCTTTTACAAACAGCAAATAAATTCTTTAAAGAGAGTATTACCTGATGCGTTGGTTGGCTTGCGGATGAACGATAAATGAGGAAAGATCGGGAGCAAGAGATGTAGGAAAGAACTGCGTATCGGACGAGGCGAATTCTGGCATCAAATGTTTTTTAGTTTAGTTTATAAGTCGTTTATCAAGAGGCTATTCGGGTTCGTGGGGAATCGAATGGGAGCTCTGACGACGTTGAAAAGGCTCAGTATCTTAGGTTGATTGCCTTCTGAAGAGCGAGATGTGTCAATACAATCGCTATATCAATTAAAACTTTGAGAAGTGGCCTATGTACGCGATTTCTGAAACCTGGCAAATGGTAAACTTCCGAATAATAATTAAGTTATCATGGCAATGGTAAACTTCCGAATAATAATAAAGTTATCATTCGTACCCATTATAAACAAAAAAATGCAGTCGGACTTGGTGTTTCAATTTAAAAGTTAAGAACATACCATCTTCGTCCTCCTCCTCCTCCTCCTCTTCCTCATCATCATCCTCTTGCAATTCCTTATCGCCATCGGCAAGAATTCGACGATTTTTCTTCAAGCGAGACATAGGACGCTTGGCCTTCACATCTCTAAATGGTATCAAATTTAACGTACTAAAAATGCACCTTTGTTATTCGTATTTCAGTGTTTTGACTGAGAGATCGCATTGTGAATGAAGACATTTTAAGAAAAAGAGAATGACAGATGGTATGCACTAGGGTTTCTTAATGATACACGAAAACGGAATCATAAAAAATGAGACGATGATATTTCTATTGTTCCACTGTTTACATAATAGGCTTTTCGTGTATTATTAAAGAATCCTAGTATGCACAGCACCGAGCCGGTATAACTAATGTGTAGTGATTGCAACATATTCTTGTGAAGTTGATTCATTCCACATGATCTATTTTTTTCAAACAGGCAGGTCATGTTCTTATTTACTCACGGTTCTTTAGCCTTTTTGATTTTATCGTTGAAGGTGGAGCGTCGCAGGACCAGCTCGGTGGCGACATAATGCACGTGCAGTTTCTAAATTATGAGAGCATGATATTTCGAAATGCTCTTTGTTATTTTACCTGATCAGCGATGCTGTCATCTTCCGGAGTGTTTGCCTGCTGATCGATGGCTCCCTCAGGAAGGGGTTCATCCTCTTGCCTCCGCTTCCGAGAACCAAGCGACGATTCGACTGCTCTGACAATAACATCGTTTTTTTCCAAAGCAAATTTGAAAAAAGGTGAAATTTTAATTCTCGCAATTTCATTTGTAGCTTAAAAGAGTTGCGAAATATTTGGTATTTGAATTCGGCAAGGTGTCCCAGGTAGCTAGACACATGGAATATAAAGCATTACTTGAATTTCGGTTTCTCATCCTTCTTCATGAGAGCCTTTATATGCTCAGGTCGTCTCTTCTTCGTAGCAAAGTTGTTCACAACTCGCAGGCCATCGCGCGACACTGTGTGGTAGGAGAGGCTGCAATATTCGGGTTGTGATAGTCAATATTTGCACTGCCTAAATAAGTTGTCGATATATTCAGAAAATACTTTACTCCGCTTGTATGTTTACGTATCATTTTAAAATATTACGTTCCATTTCAAATACTTTATATGTTGGGCTTTTTTGAATTTGAAATAAAAAATGAAATGCTCACGCTGGCCTGTGCTGCTCATCCGTCCATTTTCCCAACTTCCAAATTTCCTTCGCAGAAATCACGTTCACGCTATGTGTGGATGCGGACACGCGCAGGTTGTGAATCGGGTCCTGAACGGAAAGGTTACGGTAGGAGTTAACTACTTGCTACTTAGCTAACGTAACATAGTCTAACGTCACTTCATCACAGGAATCTCAGTCGGGGTTCTTTTGCATTTTTCTAATCGTCGAATAATATTCCCTTTCTCTGGGATTACGGAAGATACTCACTTGAAATTCCTCAATATGGCTCCTTAGTCTCGCTGGGATCGTCCATCGCGCCTTCTTATTCAGTGAGTACGCCACATTGTAGTTTTCTAAGCCGACGAGATCAGGACGATCGATCACGCAGTTTTTAGATTGCACAATCTGAAAATATGTTTTCTTTGTTATTTTATTTGTGTAACATATAAATACATTACAATAGTCAACTTCCGACCTGTACATAATGAACGTTCCTGACCAGTAATTACTATGGATTTGGCATATGCAAAATTTGTCTCAGTTCATAATATGTATAAACCCGCTATTACATTTTGCAACAGCAAAACAATTTTGATGTATGAGCAATTATTATTGTCAGATTCTCTTTTGCGGTGTGTACTTACCGGCAAGAGGATTTAAGAGAGGAAAACGATGGCTACCGTAGCCTACGCACCTCGTCATTTGGCAGATGATACCAACGGAAGAGGCAGCACGAGTCCTCGGGCACGATCAGCTTGGTTACGGTAGATGGGCCGACCTGCATCAGGCGCGCGCGGAACCGGTATGATAGACGATCCGGCCGCATACTGTAAGGGATGATATCGAACAAGAACGATGGGCTGGAATGCACAACGTTTCACGCGCGGCTACTGGCGGACAATAGAGCTGAAAGCGACAGAGAAATTTGCAAACGTGAGTGAAAAGTGAGAGAGCACTAAACACCAGTCTCCGCCCCTTTGTTGTTGTTTACTGTTCGGCCGATTTGAAAACACAGCACATCAACCTTTCAAACGCAGGTGTCCCTATTTAGGGGTTAAGGAAACACTGTGCAGTGTAGTAATGATCTGACTCTCAATCTACATGCTCTCTCATTGATCAGACAGCGCGAGAGAGCATGTAGAATTGAGGGGGTCAAATGATTACTCGTGCGGGCAGTAATGGAGGCTGGGTCTATCTATCATAGCACCAAGACAGATATTCATTGTACTTAAAACAAAATAACTGCGCTTATTTCTCTCATTTTCATAGTCCAGGATTACGTACACTAATGCTAGAGAACTTTTTTTACTTTCTCTGTATTTGGCCTGAGGTTGATTCTGTTTATTGGAAAATACATCTTTACTCCAAAATGTGGTGGTGTTAGTGAGGAAGAGAGATGTGAGTCATCAAGGCGGGTCTGGCGAGGGTTTTATGCCACCAAATCGGTGTCGATTGAATGAGAAAGATTGCACAATGGGGGAGCAACGTTGAGTAGAGAGTAGAGATACGCACAGGCAACTTGCTGATATAATTTTTTTAATAATCACAAAAAGCGGAATAATATATTAGGAAGGTGTGGCGGGAAACAGCCGAAATCATGGAGAAAGCGAAGTAGGAGCGCACAACAAGCAACAAAATATTGAGGGAGGGGAGGGGTGCACTAGAGAAATCGCACACCGTCAGGGAACGTGGGAAGCACACTTTCACGCACACACACACGCACACGTTTTACGATGAGCAAACCAGGAAAATTGCACGCCGGATATGATTATGACGAAGTTTTTATTAATTCAATAATTTTGAGCTCTTGTTGATATTTTTGGTCATAATGACCCTTTTCAGCAGCAGTGGGAGCAGGCGGAAGATGCAGCATCCGATGAGTTTTGCTTTTTGTTTGATCATATTACCTCTTTTTTTCCTTTTTTTCATTCTCAGAGGAGAGATCAGCTGAGGGCTTTGATGGGCATGCTGTTCCAGTTGATCCGTAATGAGCATAACAAGAAGGGCGAAATAATAATGAAGAAGCTGCAGTCTGCCGTTACTTGTCTACGAGATATTATTATTTATCTGGGGGCTGTATAATCTGTTAGAAGTTGGTCATCTTTTCTTTTTTTCTTTTTCGTCAATTTTTGACTTCATCTTAATTTCTTTGCATTAGTTCGATAAAGCACGATGAAAAAGTAAGAATGCCAAAGAAATCAACTTAAAATATAATGTTAGCGACAAGAAAATCCGTGTTAAAGGGACCCGGCACCGGAAATTAATTAAGGCTCAGAAAACGCAGGTGTGTTGTGCGATCACAAAAATGTAAAAAAAATAATTTTAAAAATTTTTCCTGAATTTTCCGCAATTTTCAAAGTTCAGGACCGGAGCCGGCATATATACACCGGTACGTGGGAAAACACACCACCGGGGCACACCACATGTACCGGTAGCTTTTTACAGCCATTTTTTATTGATTTCCTACTGTATTTTATATATGTTTTATACATATTCCGCATCAGAACATATATTTGCATTGAATTGGGAAGATTACTGGCACACATCGGAAGAGCGTAGTTGGGAAAACCGCAGGCGCCATCTTCGGTATTTGATGGCGCTGCAGCTCACGGCAAGTCCTAATGATGCCGCGATTCTCTCAGAGCAGCCGCTCCAGTTGTGCGGAGTGTCGTCTATGTGTCGGAAAAGTCTTCGTCTGATCGCAAACTCTCCGGAAATGAAGCATTTCTCTCGTCATGTGTTTACATTCATTCTCCAGGTTAATCTAGTGTGAATTCCAAGCATGCGTGTAGGGAACAATCGTAAATCAATATTTTGATGCGGAATATGTACAAAACGTATATAAAATACAGTAGGAAATCAATAAAAAATGGCTGTAAAAAGCTACCGGTACATGTGGTGTGCCCCGGTGGTGTGTTTTCCCACGTACCGGTGTACATATGCCGGCTCCGGTCCTGAACTTTGAAAATTGCGGAAAATTCAGGAAAAAGTTTTAAAATTATTTTTTTTTACATTTTTGTGATCGCACAACACGCCTGCGTTTTCTGAGCCTAAATTAATTTCCGGTGCCGGGTCCCTTTAAAGATTGCCTTAAACTAGAAGTTGACCATCTTTTAATTAGAAGTTGGCCATCTTCTGTTTCGCGGGCAGACAGTGACGAGAGAGCACGTAAACAAGTGAGAGCGCAGAGTTTCGCAATAAACGTAAACAACACATGCATACTTTTCCCTCTCCTCGATCCCCATGCTCTCTCGTCACTGTCTAGCCCGCGCAAACAGAAGATGGTCAACTTCTATTTTAAGGCGATCTTTAAAACGGATTTGCTACTCGCTAACGTTATATTTTATCTTGATTTCTTTGGCATTCTTACTTTTTCATCGTGCCTTATCGAACCATTCCAAGGAAATTAAGATTAAGTCAAAAACTGACGAAAATGAAAAACGAAAAGATGGCCAACTTCGAAACAGATTATACAACCCCCTGATTTTAAAACGAGTAATAATATATTCCTTCAAAAAAAATTCAAAACGGAGAAAGATGGTCGTACAATAGATGGTCATAGGATCTTAGAAAAAAATGCGATTGTGAAAGGGCGTAGGGGGAGACGATTAATCAAGGATCCTGAGCATTACTGCTTATAAGCAATACAGATAAAACGCGTGATATCTTTTATCTCATAACACAATAGTGAACATGTCAAATAGCAAGATTAGGACGCCTTTCTGAGGCTTTATTGTTCATGTGGAGTCATTGACTCTACAACTGATTGTGAGTTAAATCCGTAGCCCCATAACACTGCCACCCCAATTTTTATTCATATTTTCTTCAAACAAATACATATTGTTTCCATCAGATGAAATCATTCATGTCATTTTATCGGGTAATTCTTCACGGGGTATAGGTCTCTCTCGGGAGATATCCTCTTCCTGGAGTGAGTCCTCCGATACATGAGAATCCTTCGTACGTCCCTTCGCATGTTTTCACTCCCATATAACACTTGACATCGTAGGAATCCTGGAAGAATACATTAATCTCTATTGTTATTCTTCTCATGTGACACAAATTCGTAACTATTTTTTATAAAACGCTGACTTTAAGGATTTTTTGTTTGCAAAATTCTGTTCAACGAGGTACGTAACAGCGATAGTTGCGCTAGCTTCAGCTTCGCACCTAAAATGTAAATAATTTAGCGTATACATCAAAACATGCCACGAAATGGCTCCCCGATTCACTTGCACAGAACAGGATTCCCAAAACCGCTGATCATCTCAGAAAAGGCTCTCGTTGCTACACAGCCTTGCGTGTAGAAGACCGAGACCCTTTACCCTTTTACATAGAATAAGTAAGCTACTCTGGTTTTTGCCCACCAGTAGTAGTACCAGTGGCTCTCTCACATTCCCATACTCTCTCGTTTTCCACCAGTTGCTCACCTATAGGGTAGACTACTAGTGGAAAGTGAGAGAGCGTGGGAAATAGAGAGAGAGCCACTGGTACTACTACTGGTGGGCGAAAACCAGAGTAGGAAATGGTGGGAGATGATTAGAGTGCGAAATGTGAGACCACTGCTTCTTCATTTTGCACACTCTCTAGACTGGTCGATAGACGAGAGAGTGTGTGAAATGAAGAGACCGTGGTCTCACATTTCGCACTCTAGAGATGAGTGCTCCACCTGTCTCGGTATACACGATCCGCACAGTAGGCAATTGGCGGACAGGGAAGGTTGAATTTCAGGTAGAATTCAGGAACCTCACTTAGGGGGCGCAAGCTCCGCCCCCTACCTTTCTCGACGAGAGGGAACAATTGTCCCAATCGAATGACAAGCTTCATTTTCAACCAAATCCCGTGTTCAAAAGCTTATTCGAGAGCTCTCGATCTACTCTACGAATGAGGCGTTGCGCATCTTGTTCTGACAACATTTAGTAGATCAAAAATTGACTGAAAGCCTCATGAGTAGGTGTTTAGAACACTTCCAATTCACCGACACAGCTGCGCAAGTCTCAGTTTAGGTGCAATAGCATGCTGAATCTATACAAACAAAAAAATTAAAATTTTAATAGTTCGCAGAGTTGTCATTTGATTTTAAAGATATTTGCAAAATCAGCAAAAAATTTTGCAAACCGGTGGATTTGAACCAGCGACCTTCTGTTTATAAAGACCGTGCTCAACCGCCTGAGCCATGGGGGAACACGGGTAAGGAGTGCTCTTTCACTCTCAAAATCAGTCAGGATTTAGAGATGTAGATTAGCTCCGCCCACTTCTCTCTTTCACCACTTTCTGTCAAATGACGCGCATGGTTTTTGAGGCGTAGCGCGGTTCAGAGACAAGATATCGACAAACGGCAAAAAGTATGAAGTTATTGAGACCTTAGCGGTTCATTTGACCACATTTTCTTTCAATTAGCATGAAATTGGAAGATCACGTTGCGGCCCCTAACCTCACTGTCCTGAAATGAGGAAATTGTTTTCAATAAATAGCTCTTGGTGCGGATCCCATTGCTCATATTTGAGGTATAACATTTATAAAATGATACGATCACACCAAAAAGTCAAATGACGAACTTCCGTTGTTTACCACACAGGCACGTACTCTCACTTTTGCCCGCTCTCTCGCTTTGGTAAACACAGGAAGTACCATTTTGACTTTTTGTGTGTTCGTATCATTTTATAAATGTAATAGTTTAACTCGCCTCGTTCTCATCTCCGGAAATTTCAAATTTGCCGAAATTCAAGAGATTCGTAGTGTTCTTGATGTCATCCGTGTCTTGAAAGTTTTTCCAGAAACTACCGCCTGAAACGAATATCGTAGTTGCACAGATAAGCCCAAAAATGCATTTGAAAAAAGTCACATCTCGATTACTACAAATACTACTACCGTACCAGGAGGAGTGCCGTCCATTTCCATGAGATTAACGGTGCCCTTGGGCATTGGACGTGAGGCTTGATTGGCGTCGATGCAGGAGATATCACCCCTGACTGTGACCTGCAACATTTGAATAATTAGGTGAAAAGGTGGTGAAATCGGCACTTGTTTACTTCACCGGACGAGGCTACTAAAGCGAGTCTCCATCTCACTGTGTGATTATATTGATAATTTTATTAGAACGAGGTGGCTGCTCCGGCAAAGTGAACTAAAAGCCGTCTAGATCGAACATCTCTGGGTTTTTTGCCCCATTGGGATCCCAATACCCAATGGGGCAAACATCAAATGCGCCGCTGGGATCCCAATGGGAAAAACGTTGGGATCCCATTGGGGCAAATTTCTCCCATTGGGATCCCAACATTTTCCCCATTGGGATCCCAGCGGCGCCTTTGATTTTTGCCCCATTGGGTAGCGAATTGGGATCCCAATGGGGCAAAAAAAACAGAGATGTCGTGGACTTGGTAACGTACCGTTCGTGCATGACCACAGTGGCCCTGGTTGAAAGTGGAGATGAGAAGGAGGAAGAGGAGGAGAAACTTCGCCATTTGATTCAATCGACCACACGAAACGAGGAAAAGGAGTGAAAATGAAGGGAGAATGGAGGAGTGGAGAAGGGGCGAAGAAAAACAACTTAATTGAATTACAAAGTGAACAATGCTATTATGGAAATGATATTGTGCTTCATCACGGCGTTCTTTCTCCCTATGCAAATTATGACAGGTAGGCAGAGATTGCGAAAATTGCATGCAAATGAGCGACGGCTTCACAATGAGTTGTAGTTTGACAATTTGCCCAGACCGAAGTGAACATTTGAGCCTTAAAAATGTCCTCTAAAAATTTCCAAGATTTTCTCTTGAATTAGTTGTGAACATAACGTAATTCCGTATAATTCTGGGCATTTAGCCTCATCACACTCCGCTAGTGAAGAACAAGAAACCAATCATTAGTGCGATGTGTAAATGAAAGGAATCTTTTGGGCATTCCTACGTTTAGCAGGCTCTTTGTACTGTTCCACGTTCGCATAAAAGTGTACACATAATAGTGCGGATTCCCAACGTTCGCACGCGCTTAGCTCATTTAAAAAATGGCACCTCGAAAGTCGTTATCCCCAATTGTCAGCTGCTCTTCTTCTCTCGAATATTTATTTTATTTGTTTATATTTATTTTAAACTAAATATTCTCTCGAATACTGCTTCAAACGTAAACATTTTTAACTTGCCAGCAATCAGAAATGTGCAACGTTAGAACGCTAGTGACATTTTACATCTCTACGTTGGAATTGAAAACCCTCTCGATTTCACACGCTCTCTCACTCAAAAACCCTTTCTGGAAGGTTGACCGGCCTGTGGAACGATGTGAAAGAGCACAACAACAGAAGGGGAGACGAAACAAAAATACCATTTGTTTAGAAAGCCATCGACTTTTTTTCTGGATTTGTCTTTTACTTTAAATCTGAGACTTTTTAGTAGGTTTTAATGGACCCTGTAGATGCAATTATATCCTTCAGAGGATTATAGCACGTACATCCACAAAAGTAATTTCCTTCTTCTTTCATGCGAGTAGCATTCTCTCTCTGTCTCTCGCAGCTTCCTTCTGTTTCTAACAATAAGAGAATTCTCACGCTCTCTCTCGCCCTTTCGCTCTGTAAGTCTTTAGACTAAAGGCTAGCCCTTAGGCTAAAGACTTAGGGCTAAAGGCTTTAGTATTTCTCCTACATAGGCAGATAAGAAAATACGGGGAAAACTTTATAAATTTGTTGAAAATATATATTCTTCAGAAGACTAATCCACCAAATCGTGGACACTTTAACGGATTCCCTCATAATGGGCCTTTGAAACACATTTCGAAACGGTTCTCCTTTTTTCCGAAAAAAACTCTCTGTAAAAGCGCAGTTTCTTGCAGTTAATTGTCTCAATTATCTTTCATTTCTGTGTCCTTTTATATCTTTTTTTCCCTTTTTCTCTCTCGCAGACCAAGGAGACAGGGCGGAAACAATCATTATCTGTTTAACCATTATCCCTCTCCCAAATTAGCGCGTGCTGAAACACTCCATTAAATAGATAAGCCGGTTTTTCGCCATGCCATGCTCCATAATAGCGTGTGAAAGTCGAGCCCTTGAGAATTAGAGAGTAACCCCTTGCGCGCGCTCCCGCTCCTTACCCCTTTCTGGAGGCTGAACCAGGATGTGGAGCGGTTTTCGCACTCGGCACTAACCCAACAACCATGGTGCGCAATTTGTGCTTTCCTGCGCGAATCACTCTTTTTCGCACAACGTTTTACGGAAGTTTTGAAGCTCTGAAGTGCCTAGGATCTTTCCCACTCGACTTTTGACCAACTCTTCTTGATGGACCATTCATCCGCACTATTTCACACAGCGCACGTCTCGACAGGCAACAGTTCATCAAACAAAAGAGTCGAGTGCGTGGGAAAATGAGTGCTATCCACCTTTGTTCTGCCGTCTCGCTCCCGACCCCATTCTGGAGAGCCGTGAAATAATCTGCAGCCTCCTCTAAGCCGTGGAATAATCTGCAACCACGCTACAACGTCATACGCTTTGTTAGAACTTGTTATTGTGCGCATATATCCTGGTATTTTTTGTTATAAGGGTGTCCCGAAAATCTTTGCACTTTTTAACGTTTTTTGCTTCTCTCTCTTTTCGCCTCACCGGTATGGGATATTCTTGTAGTGTGTTAGTATGAGGGCCAGCTCTCACTACTTTTCGAATCTTGACTAGGGAGATATGGCACACACGGTACCTTCTGTTGAACTCCAAACTTACCATACATGGACCTGAACTTCACTAGTTTTGAAATTTTATCTCGAGCAGGTGTCGGAAAAGTTCGCCCAAAGTGCTAAATAAGTGATCGGGTGATTGCGGACAATTTCTGAATAATTTCGTCATCACTACGCAATTTATAAATTTCAACGTGTTTTTTGAACCGCTGAGATTTTCTACGAAAAATCGGTGGCTATGAATTCCTATTCATTTATAATTGTTTATAAGCCATGTTTGGTGGGAATTGGGGCTAAAGGAGTAGGAAATTGGAAAATGTCGAAAAAAATAGTTCCGACGATTTTCGAGTTTTCATTAATGGCGAAGAAATTATCAAGAGTTAGAGCTGGTAATGCTAGTTAAATTCACTCTAATTACACTCATAAAGTTGTATTTTATTTGCTTCAATATTCATCTAGATTCAGAGTCTGAAAGTTAAATTCCGGAAATCACATAATTGCATATTGCATCACTACTAGGCGACAAGCCAAAGATATAATTAATTTCTTTTATTTTTTGTTTTGATAAGAAAAGTGACAATTAGTGGCCAGGAAGTTTCTTTTTTCTAAAATTTTTGAAAAATTGAAAGTGCAAAAACTTTCGGGACACCCTTATATATTCCCTGCGCATTATCCTCTCGCCTGATTGCTCCATCGCTTGCCAGCTTCCTGAAGGGTATGGAGGGTATACATCATATAGAGGAGAAGGAACTCTCCTTTCATGCATCCCATAAATTCTGTCTCCTCAAATTGTAATTTGCCTATTCTTGAATAGACCGCGTTCGAACATTTTGACGCACCCTTCTTTCCCCTTGGTTGGGTGGATCTGCAGAGACGGGGGGTCGAACTTGTGACCATTCGATTCGCATTCTAGCACATAACCACTGCGCTACGCGGTCTACTTTCCCCCCAACCGATCTAATAAGTTAGTAAAAAAGTGAGAGAATATTGGTTACTTTCGCACACTTTCCTCGGTTCATTTTCATTCTTTTTTCCTCATTTTAAGAGCGATCACTTAATTTCACTAACGACCCCCGCCCAATTGTTATTCCGCCCTTTTGATATTCGTCCGAATTTCCTCCTTCCTTGTCGAAATTCGGGCCATGTCGCTGAAGCAATTTCGTGCGCTCTATGTCCCCTGACAATATTCCCCTTCTTTCCCCGTCTGTTGTCGTCCCGTCGTTCATATAGCGCATACACGGCAAATTTATTGGTCTCGAATACGCATAATCGCAGACTAAGAAAGACCTATTCGTTGTGGTCCTTTGATAGCATACACACAGAGAAAAATGTATAAATCCAGCAACATCATACATGAAAGTATATGAAAAATGTAGTACATGTTATACATTTGTTATACATTTTCATGTACGATGGGGCTGGATTTATACATTTTTCTCTGTGTGTATGTATTTTCAACTCTCTTCTGCTTTACTGCCGTGATGCAAGTCTTACCGTGTTTACATGCCAATGCATTTCACAATTTCAATCAACAACTTTAGGCACCCGAAACTGATTGATTTCTAACCCGGAATACGGACGCCCACGCGCGCCTCTGGTCTCTTCGAGGGAGGCTGTCGACCGCCAGAGTGTATAGGGCGGAAGGGGTATTTTTCAGACCACAAGGTCTTGTATATAAGACTTTTGAAGTCTGAAATGTAAGAACCTTCGGAAGGTCTGATATGTCAGACCCACCAGTACTCATGGGCCTCACAGCAGACATTCAAAGTCTTATATATACGACCTTTTTCTGTGTGTGTACGTTTCCGACTTCCGTCATCGTTTTGGGTGCTCCTGGAAGACTCGACACCAGAAAACAACTACTTTTGCGCCCCTTCAAAAGTCGAAACACCAAAATTGCGGGTTAGCCCTAAATTTGCTCGTGCCTTTTTAACTTCGCGTTGCCTCAATTTTCTCCCTCTCCCAAACAATGATGAGCCCCGAAACAAGAATAGAGCTTTTTTTTCTCCAAAAAGCAACTAAGGTCCTAGCACGAGAAAAGTATTTATGTAGGTAAAATTCGAATTAGCGCAGGTTAAATTAGTGTATTTTAGGATAATTCTTCTGTTTGGCAACAATAAGAGCGCTGCACGTGCGCGGGCGTTGGTCTCTCTCCCCCTCTTTCTAAAGAGAAGGAAGCATTCATTAGCGCGAGACACTTTCCGTTGATTGTTCGGCCATCCAGAAGTGGATGTAACCCGATACTGTTCTCCCCCCTCTCTTATCCCCCTCATTCTCCCTCCTCAGATAAGAGCCGAGATAGCGTGGTGAAACGAGAGAGTCTAGAGAAATTATCTCACATGAGCACGCTCCCTCGCTTCCCACCCAGGGAATCCGAGGGGGGGGCGAGGAATCCGGTGTCCTTATCCTCACCCCCTCCCATTGTCCCCCTCATTTCGAGTAGAACCACATACAATGTTAACGTCCTCCTCCTACCAATGGCAGTCAAACACCATATGTAATGCGCGTTTTACAAAAATCTACGATGTTTAAAACATTCTCCGATTCGTAGCACGTTTCGGAGCTTCTTAACAGCCCTAAGATGCCGTAGAACAATTACCGAGCACCCACTCATGGCGTAAAGTAATGTGATATTGTTCCCTCTCTTATCTCCCATTCTCCCCTCATTTAAGATGAGTCAAAGATCCGAATTTGTTTGTTGACTCTAGAGTGCCACGCGCGCGCCTCTCCCGCGCTTCTAGAAGAGAGAGAGAGAGAATTTTATTTATCCTATTTCCCCCTTGACGAGCCGGTGAAGACACCGTTCCACTCGAACTGTAGTTGACTGAGTAGTTTTCACTGCGTTACAACGAGTATATTGTTTTGCATAGACTAATGACTTTTGATATTACAAATTTACGAGGACTCGTCCGAAATAATAAAACGTTCCGTTGATAATCCGTGCTAAACAATAGATACGGCTGCTAGAGAGCATGGCAAAGTGAGAGACAGGTCGAGGTATAGAAAGAGAATACACCACCAGTAGTCCATTTCATGAACGTATCATTTTAAAATTGTAATAGAGTATTCCCATATTTTTAGAAACTACTCTTCCAACAGTAGTTGCACAATTTTCCAATGGTATGAAACGTTTAGAATCAAAAAGCAGTAAGTTCAGTACGCTGTAAAATTTCATCACATAAAGAAGAATACATTCGTTCGAACAATGCTGTTGTGCAGCATTTGAGAGTAGTATGAGGGAAAAAAAATATTGTGAGGCACGAGCTAGAGTTTGAAATTCGGGTAAATAATTGAATTAGCACTCTTCATTTCACACACTCTCTCACCGGTCGATTGGTGAGAGAGTGTGTGAAATGAAGAGTGCTAATTCAATTATTTACCCGAATTTCAAACTCTAGCACGAGCTAACAATCGTAGTAGCCCGACATATTTTTGTATAGTAAGAAATAGACTTTAAAAAGTAACATTGCTTTTTTTCAATGGCCTCCTTATTTCACGTGCCCTTTCTCTGTCGCTTTCCCTATTATGCAGCCATTTAAACAGTTATTTTTCAAAATGAGAGAAAGGCACAGATCGCGAACTCACTAACATGTGCCTCTCCAGTGAACTCAACTCTCTTGATAGTTGACGAGATAGTACGCGTAATGAGGAGAGCAGATAACGGACTCTCTTGAATATAAGAGAATCCAATTCACTAGAGAGGCACATGTTAGAGAGTTCGCTGTCTGAGTACTCGAACAGGAGTTAGACTTATTTTTACACGTATTGTTGTGCGCGCGTCGAATTTCATAGTCGCATGAGGATCTACTGAATTCGTTCCCACAGACACTAGTGTCCCTTTGGGGATGCCTCATTTCCCCTCTTTCGTCGCTATATTTCGGCTCCATTTATTTCCTCTCGTTCTTTTTCCTCTCACAAGTAAAATTCGATCTCGCTTTTCAAAGAGCATATGAGGACGATCTCCAGAAGGGTGTTGCACACAGAAAAAAAGTCTTATATTAGGCCCATGACCTTTTCAAAAGTCTTATATATAAGAACTTAAGTCTTAAATATAAGACTTTTTAGAGGGTCATGGGCCAAGACTCTTTTTTCTGTGTGTGGTCACGAGCATTCCCTCCATTCTGGAAGTGTCTTGTTGGGCTGTCTAATGGTGTAATTTAGAAGGAGAATGGGCCTCCACGGTTTCGTTCCTTCAATAACGCTTCTCCGGCCTCCCCATTCCGCTGTCTCGTGTTGCTGAGATGAGATTGAACTGTTGAGCGCGTGGATTGTGTTGAACCGTTCCCTGAGCAACGAAAACTTGCAGCACTGTTTTCCTCGCAAATTTGCACTCAGCAGTAGGTAACAACTTGATGATATTGCAGAACTGCCGACGCCAAATCGAATAAGGATGCGGCCGGCTGCGGCAACCATCGGTGCGTATTGTTATTATGTTTATTATTTTAACAAATATATTTTTATAATATAAAATTTATATAATTCAATTTCAAATTAGAAAAAAGTGGGAAACAGCAGCCACTATGCGGATTCAACGTCAGATTAAATTTTCTGTCCGCGATGTTAAAATATCAAATATTTTGAGCTACGTGAGCTGTATCGCTACAATTTTCGTTATTATTACTCGATTCGTGCGGAGACGTGTGTACAAAACGAGGGATAAACGAACAATTATGATTAGATTCCGAGAAATGAAAATCTGAATGCGCTCAATGTGATTTCTGTCACGAATGTAATTCGCACCTTTCCTATTTCCGGTGCAGTCGGTGTACCGCAAGTGGACGTTTTTGCACAAAGAAAGTGCACATTTGCTAGGAACGGTTTCCCAACCTCCTCATTCCACAGTGTGATCCACACGCTCTTCGTTCGCACACTATTACAATTACAATTATTTAGTCCGGGTTTCGTGCGAGTGTTTTTGTAAATTGTCTATAGTGCAGTATGCAGATGTCCGACGTCTTCAGACGATTCGGTTGCAATACTAGTGAGTGTGTGGAATAGGGGTGGCTTCGCAAGAAAACATTCTCTTCATTTCGGATACTCTCACACCGGTTTACTAACGAGAAAGTGTGCAGAATGGTGGGCATTTCTTGAAGCATCAATGTAAATTCTGAACAACGCTTTGGAATAATGTATTTCGTGTTTTATGTTTGCTTACTAGACTAATAATTGTTTCTACTCTAGTATTAGCCGTAGTAAATAACATGATAAGCATATATTTATTATACTATTTATCTCGGTTGGATACCTGCGAGTGGAGAAAAACAGACTACGAGGTGACGATTAGGTATTGTCCCACATAAGCCATTTTCTCCCAGCGAAAAACCACGTACTACATTCCTCAGAGGGAAAAAGTCCAGTCTTGGCTTCCGACTTTAAAGTCTAAAAAATGCAGCTCCTCTGCCTCTGTTCGAAGCTAGTAAACTTGCAAAGTAGTCGCTCGGTAGCCGAGAAGTCTGCAGTCGTAGACTTATTTCCCTGTGAGCTTTGGTATGCACACATCACACTACATTTATGCGCTGAGGCTCTCATGCCAGTTGCGTCCGTACTCGAATATTCTCATGTTTGCCTTATTTTCTGACCAAATATGGGGTAGGCTTTGAAATATAGCCTACTAGTTGCGCAGTTTTTCTTCAATTTACCTGTTACTGCGGCGCGCATGCAACTACTTGCTAGTTACGTTCAAACATTCACCGTGGTGCTATTTCTACGCATTGATTCGCAACGTTCTGAAAGTGTTGATTTGGCTATTGTGATCTAAGGAAAATATTTTTTTCAGGAATGCATGAGTCGCTAATTACAACCGCTGTGTATCGTGAATTAGAAGACATTTTATGATGTTCCCAGGGAGAAAATATCAATACAGGATGTATTGATATTGAGTGCACTATGCCCTATGCGTACACTATGTTTTTTTCCGGGTACATTAGTGGGGGGGGGGGGAGTTAAATAGGCGGCTCGACGTTCGACCACACAAAAAATACACACGCGCGCAATCCAGCATAAATTTTTCACTTTTTCTATGAATATGACCTTTTATAATAAAAGTTTTATTGTGTATGTTTGGTTTATTAAATAATAAAAATAAGATTTTAATCATTTTCAGCACTAATACTGCCGATGAACGCCACTCAAATATCGGAGCAAGTGCTGGACACGGCAGTGTATATGGCAGAGAACACGGCGATGAGTGCGGTAAGACTTACTTACTTACTTAGATACTTAAGCACTTACTTATATACTAAAGTGCTCAGTTAGATGCTTAAGCAAGAACTTAATTAGTTAAATTTAGGGACAAATCAGTAAATTACAGTTGCTCTACTGTCGAATAGCTCTCGCCGTCGTCGGATTGGTGCTCAGCGTCTGCATTCCACTCTTTCGACGGTACTTTCTAGATATTAAAACAATTATCAAAAAAATCTATCATAAACTATGTGTTGCTTGAAAGTCACCTATCTAGAGGCTATTCGGGTTCACATGGTGGTTTTGCTTGATTTTATCTGTACATCATAATTACCTTAGCATTACATTTTTATAAATGTGTAATTCCAGGCAAATCGTCGCTCACGGCAGTTTGGTGATGCTGCTCATGCAGCATTGCGGGTGGAATTTGATGCTGGCGCTAACGGTGCTGATAGATTCCAGCATTACAGCGTACACTTTCGCGACGTGGAAGTGAGTATACCCTCTGGCAGTCTCTTTTTCTCCGAATCCCTACCTCCTATCAACCGTATTGCCGATCTCTCGCTCGAATTGCCATGAATAGATACGAAAAAGGCAGATTTCACTCGTTCTTGATCATTCGATGATATTTGTTGTCGAACTAGATCTGTTTCACCTTTTCTGCAAAGCAGGGCAAACACCGCTATTCACATTGTTCCAAACATCCGTTGGCCGGGGCGAAACATATTATTGAATTAGGTGTCGTCGTTTCTGACCCCTTTCTGGAATTTTAACCGTGTTGTCGAATGATGACTGCTAATTACAGACAACCGAGTGATCTAATTGCTCTCAGCGACGGCTACTCCTGTTTTCATCGCAAGATCTGGCACATCTACGCAGTGTACGGTGAGAAGCACTGACAATTATAGAATACATCACGAAATGCACTGAAAAATGGCATGTTTTCAAGGAGATATGTCCTCAACAGGTTCGTCAAAGACAGAGATCGTCTGTTGAATGCGTCAGGGTGCGGAAAAACGATTTCGAAAGTATATTCCAAAATGAAAAGAAAATGATTTTCAGGCACGGTTACATCTATGTTCGCAATCACCATTGAGCGAATATTCGCTTCAAAGAACTACAAAAATTACGAGAAAACCAGCCGACGACTGGGATGCGCGCTGAGTTTCGGCCAGGTTTGTGATGCCCTCGGAAAAATTCTCAAACTAGGCAGAAGATGCCAGAGAATGACTAGAAAAGATCCAATTCAATTTAAATTTACCCATTTTTTTTTCTTTTTCGTGTCAGAATACTTGGCTGGTTCATTACAGTTCCTCCTCGCCTCTCTCTTCGAGTTCGGAGCTATCGTAACGTTCGATTTCACCGAGACGCGGGCTCACTGTTTCGTGGTCACCAGACGCGGCGAGAAGTACCACAGGCCTCTAGCGGTAAGTCTGACCTTTCGATTGCTTCAAAAAAGAGAGTTTGAAATTTCATTAATCACGCTCATGTCGTTTAATTTCTGTAGGCAGATAATGGGCTGTGAAATTATTCACCCAATGAAAGCGCAAAATTGTGGATTGTGCATCATCAAATGGCCGGATCCTTTTTCACTGCATTCGAAGCATAGCCGGCGAGAGCGTGTTAGAGAAAGAGAGAGAGAGATGACGAGAGAGCGCGCCAAACGAGAGGGTCAGACAACGAAAGCCGTTCTTGGCATGGTGCCAACTGGATACTGTGTTTTTCTTCTCACAGTCATAGAATGACAGCGCATGACTTTACTTTAGAGAAGGTTGCTGATTGCGGAAATAGCGTCACAGCCCAAAATTCGTGCAAAATTGAAACAACTTCGCACACTCTACCATTCCCTGGGAGTGGGCTAGGATATGGAACCTTTGAAATCAAGGGAGGGAGAAAGGCGAATCGTGCGCAATATCTGTAATCGATATTCCAAACTTTGTGTCCGTAGCACTCCATTAACGTAAAGCTTTTATTCGTCATAGATTCTACTCACATGATTCCAAATCTACAGACCAGGGTTTGGACGAGAGAGTATGCAAAAGTCAGAGAGTCCCTCTCGATTTCACACGCTCTCTCACTCCAAAGGCCTTTCTGGAAGGTTGACCGGCCTGTGAAATGATGTGTACTCTTTCTGCCATTATAATTTTTTTTAAATGAACACAAGCAAAAATACTTTATTTATAAGTTATTTACGCATTTCCAGGTGTCATTGTTGATTCTGGAAATCGTTTCGCTCGTTATTTTCCATCGTTTGCTGCGTTTGAATCAACGGAGATTGCAGGCGGACACCCATTACGGACTGTCGGAGAGGTGAAATATTCCATTCCATTCCACATTTCACAGATAAATATTCCACAGGCCTGTCAACCATCCAGAAAGGCCTTTGGAGTGAGAGAGCGTGTGAAATCGAGAGGGACTCTCTCACTTTTGCCCACTCTCTCGCTCTAACCCTGGTCTGTAGGTTTGGAATCATGTGAAATGCATCATTTTCTTGTGGATAAGAGTATCTTTTCGTAACTATTCGTATTGGGAAATAAGAAGAGCAAAGAAATCCTGACCGCGAGACGTGCTCAATTAAAATACGTTCAATAAAGGAACCCCACTTGTGAGACAGTACGACAATAACGACGAGTGAATTAGCAAAATTTGTTTTTATAGGTACCAAATAACCGAGAACGTTCGGGCGCTCAAGCTACTAGTTCCTGTGGTGATGTGAGTTTGCCGCTATTTTTACCAAGAATACAAAAGAAATAATGCTATTTCACTTTTAGGGTTAATTGTAAAAACGTTTTATAACGCAAAAAAGTGAAAAGGTATTTAAATGACAAAAAGAAGAGGCATAATCCAAAACCAACATGCCAAAAACAACAATTACGAACTATGCCATAATCTCTATAGTATGGCATATATGACTGTCTGACGCTAAGGGAGCGAAACATTCATACCTAGTTTTAACCGTATTTAACTTGTAGTACACTTGACATAGCAATCGATATTGTAACCAAATTCAATAAATCTCTCTCTCTAATGTTCAGTAGCCACATCTCTCTGAGCGTCATCGTAGCAAGTGTGTTCTCCATCTTCTCTTCTATTCACCTCGAACCTCATACGAGAGCGATCGCAGAGGTTTCCACATATATTATTCATTCTTCATCTTGGCTCTCGTTGCTACTCAGGCATAGGGGTGGTCGAGACCGCCTTGCGTGTAGAAGACCTAGCACCTTTTATCTTCAGCATTACTTCGTTATTCCAAAAACTCCCGAATAGGAAACCCTTTCTTAGTTTTACACATTCTCTTGTAAAAAACGGATGTACTGATTCATGTACCCTTTTTTTATAATTTATATTTTTGAAAAATGAAAAAAATTGATGAATTTTCAGGAGAGTCTCGGGTTCCTCCACGCGCACTGTGTGATTGTACCCCTCTTCATGTTCATTCGTCATAGGTGAGAATGATTTTCGAAAATACCAATTTCCATATTGTATGTGGCTTCTGAAGAACTACATGTATTTCCCATAGTACTACCTAGGTACAATAAGACGTAAAAAGATTTACGAAGAACAAACTACTTTCGGCATTTCGTTCCCATTGTGGAGCCACTATTATGAAGTAAAAAAACAGATAAATCACTCTGCCATAGTAAAGGTCTTGTATTGTCGTAGTGTCTGTACATTTTGTTCAGTGCTTTCCAGTTCTATACATCCTGGCGAGATCGGCCTCTATACTCGTAGCTCGTAGCAAGAAGACTGCGTGCATTTTGAGATCACTTTGAATAACATACAATTAAAGTTTACTACTGATGTCACTCTCTTCATCGCCATAACACATGATTTCAAACCTACAGACCAGGGTTAGGACGAGAGAATATGCAAAAGTGAGAGAGTCCCTCTTGATTTCACACGCTCTCTCACTCCAAAGGCCTTTCTGGAAGATTGACCGGCCTGTGGAATGATGTGATAAGACCTGAGTCTATGATCTTATGATAGCTCGTCGGTTGAAAAAATGTATTCGTGACTAAAAGCGTGCACTTTCTCGTCCTATTTGAATAAACTATAATTATGATGCAAGGCAGAGATAGAGAGAGAGAGATCAAGCGTGTACGGCCAATTATATCCTTGTTCTTTGCAGACGGAAAGAAGAAAAGGACGAGCAGACTTCGCGCGTCAACCACTTGCACGGCGCCGCCCTTATGGATGAGCATGACCGAGCGATCACCAAGAATTGGTAGGGGTACGGTATCGATACTGTAACCTACTGTAGCTTAGTTGTATTGCCTATTGATGGCGATAAGTTTGCGATACGGTAGGAATACTGCAGCGCGGAACCCACCAATTGATTTTCATCTTGTGCATTCCTGTCAGTGGTCAACCATAGTGAATTTGCGATATGACAGTCATACTTTACAAAGCGCCATTTTGTATGCCATCACCTAGAAAGCCCAACTCTCAAAATCTCTGGTCAATTATATAAGGATAGTTTAGCTTTGTATATGTCGACATCTAAGATAGTTAGCGCTCTTTGTATGTCAAGTCATAGCGTAGAACAACAACAATCGAATTTTACATACGAGTAGTATAGTTAATCATTCGTTCCTTGGAGGACAGTACAATAAACTACCACAAGCCTGCTCATTCATGTCATATTTATGTCACAAAGTTATCTATGAAGTAGCTCCGTTCTATGAATGTAATTATCACACTTTGTATCTTATCGTACAATTTAGATTTTTAAAAACAAGCCTTTCCGTTTCCTCGCTTCTTAGCGGATTAGAGAGTATGTAAAATCAGAGATCCATGTCTATGACTCTACTATAACTTATGTGCCGATTTGTATTGTTTATGCCTTACCCTATAACCGTGTTAGATCTGGTTACGACATCTTTGCGATATTCGCGATGTTCACGTCATTGCTCCACATGATTTTTCCGTGTCTCAATTGCTAAAGGATCTCTATGGAATATCGTGTGTTTATTCGCAAGGCAGAAAAATTGTGTAATGAGCTCCCCACGGGAGTTGCTATCATCTTATGAGAATGGCGTGTGCGCTCAATTGAAATTGTTTTTCCCTGTTCGATTTTTTCAAGAAAGGATATGTTTCCTGCAGGTTTCAGGTTTCATGGATACCTCAATAATCATATCTCCCAATATCACCGATGAGCAGCTCAAACTCGCGTACCACATGGCGACCAGCACGTTCATGTATTGTGTAAGTAAAGCAGACGTTTTTTAAACCTTTCAATTGTAATAAGATTAGCATAACCATAATTGATAGTAATACTCATGAAAACGGCCTTGTGAAAAATCAAGCCGGTGATAAGTGGTGCCATCGATGACTTACAATTATTGGTCGGCCAACACATCCTTACAAAGTCTCTTTTTTTTCTTTTTTAAAAATATTTTCATTTCACAACTGGTGTCGTTGTTTCCATCCATAACCTCTTCCTACTTTAGATAATCCTGTTCCGCATCGTCACAGCGGTGATCGGTGTTGTGGGAGTGCATTTGATGATACCGATGAAGTGAGATTTCCTTATCTACAATCTTTATGAGAGAATCTTGCCGTTTCTTACCGTAATCCAACCTGGAAACGCCACCAGGCTGGAAAAAACAGATTACATCCTAATAAAACATGGAAAATGGATATCCTCTTTGCTTCAATTATGATGAATATGTAAAGCGAAGAGCATATTTACTACTAAAAGGTAAAGGTGCTAGGTCTTCTACACGCAAGGCGGTCTCGACCACCCCTATGCCTGAGTAGCAGCTAGAGCCTGTCCTGAGATGATCAGCGGCATGGTGCGAGGCTATTCTCGTGTTGTGTGCACGTGAATCGGGGACCCCTTTCGAGGCATGTTTGGATCGTGATTTAGCAATCACTACCAACATTTCTTAACCCCCTTGGTTGGGTGGTTGGGTACTATTATGTATCTATTGCAGGAAGACAATCGCCCATGGCAGTCTCAATATTTTACTGGCGCAGCATATTTTCTGGGCGATGCTGAATTCACTGCTGATATTGGTTGACAACAGTATGCGCGTTTACGCGTACTCTACTTGGAGGTTAATTATAGCATATCGTACTTTTAGTTAGGGGTTAACTTGAGTAAGTGAAAATTAGTTAAAAGTTCTGAAAACACAAGGACTACGGGCCTCGATTTTTTTTTGCTCGTCTCCTTTATATGGTTGGTTACTTAGAGATATTCTCTATAAATTGATCATTTCATCAAATATTAGTGCACAGATCGGATAGTTCAGTGAAAAAAAAACATCTGCGCTGTAAATTAATGGGCCGTAGTTCGATATCCTAGTCGTACACTGTCATTGATCTTTGCAATGCTCATGTTCTTTGAGCCTAATCAGGCATGACTAGAGTAATTCGCCTCAAGATCATTCATGAAAAATTGTCTAAAATTTCAGAGAGCCGCAAGAACTATTGCTGTCCAGCTATGAATGCTACCACCGTGTCTCGTGGTGCATTTTGTGTCTCCATGGTGCGTTGCACCACTTAATCTAAGCTCCAGAAAAGTCAGACGAGCAAAGAAAATTGATCAAAATTATTATTTCAAGTACTATGCAAATGCACCTAGCAATCCCTCGTTAAACTGATCACTCTCACTTCTGACTTTTAAAAAAATAGGATAATTTGCATTCAGGAAGCATCACTACAACTGTTGTGATCACAATTGAGCGAGCGGTCGCCTCCGCGAGATACCGTAATTACGAGGCGACCGACATGCGATTGGGCTATATTCTAACCGTAATCAATGTAAGTTCTCCTAATTTTTCTTTCCTAAAAATGTTAACCTCACAGATGGCGTTTGCTGCATTGCTCCAATATGGAACATACGCACACTACGAGTTCGACCGCAGCCTTCACGCTCGATGTACCGTAGTCTTTCCATCGGGCGCAGACTATCACCAACTGATGGGGGTTCGGTATCGCACATTTATTACAAGCTCATTACCACCTTTTTCCAAAAGAATAATACGTTTTGTTGCTTATCCGCTGCTAAATGGAATAATGCTAGGCGAGAGAACACGACTAATCAAGGGACAGATCGGAGTATATTATGAGAGTACACACACCAGTTTTACGACGAGAGTACGGTAGTCCTTGTAGGTCAGCTTGATATCGCTGGAGCTGCTCACACTCATCTCTTATCGTACCATGCTTCATCTAAATCGATTAAAGCTGGCGCGAGGATGCAAAACGTTGACGGAGAGGTGCGAAATACCTTAATTAAACCTGAAAATGGCAGAAATTATATCGTAGAAGATGGTGAGCAGAAGCGCCGTAATGCATTTGACCTAGCACAACACCCTTGCCTACTGTAAAGCGCAGAGTCAAATGCCCTACAAAAATGTTGCAGATTTCAACTCACCGAGAACATTCGTGCCCTCGCGTTTTTGGTGCCCGTCGTGTGGTACGGTTTATGATATTTACAATTCTACAGTTATACTTAATACTTAATACTTTATTCTCCGTCGGGAATGTGGGTGAGGACAGTTATCTTGACGTGATGATGGATTGTTCGGCTCAGGATTGAGCTGTTTTGTTATCGTCATCACGTTATATTCTCCTTTTCGCTAATTAATATGACCTTCTTTTCTGCACTTACAATTGGTTTCGTATTCGGGAAAGCACAGACTAGAGACTATCTAGAAGGGAAGTTATGTTGGAATGCGATCAAAATGGTGAAATTCTTCCAAACCGTCTTTTGTTTTCATCCAATTCATGTTTCAGGAGCACGATAGGCCTGAATGTCGGATGCATCTTCGTGTTCATGTTAATAAATGCTCTGCCACTCAACCTGAGCCCCCAAGACTACGCTATTTGCGAGGTATTTCGATATTAAAATTACTATATATATATATATATATATATTAAAAACAAATTCAGTGGATATATAAGATCCCTTTAGTGTGCAACTCGTCTCATTGTCTAACATAAAGGCACAGACGCAGATGGTTGTGCATTTTTGCAACGTTTCTTCCGCTTTTTTTTGCGAGGGAAAAACCATTAAACGTTAACAATAATCACCTGTCATGCAGGAAAGCATTAGTTTCCTGCATCTGCACGCGATCACGCTGCCCATTGTGCTCTACGCAAACACCAGGTGATTCATACAGTCATAATTAATTTATATTAATTGTTTATGCAAATTAATTAATTAATTATGATTTTAGCAAGGAGAATCGACAACACAAGCGCGTTTTCGACTTAAACCGGACTCAAGGCGACATTTTCGTGCTTAACCACACGGCAGAAATACAAAAGTCGTGGTGACGCCTATTCCTCACACGGGGGCTCAAGGCGGATAAAAAAGCGGTCCGAGAATAAGCTGCACTTACTACGGTATAATGCTTGATGTAGTCCACAATTTTCATGGCAATACCGTAGTAAGCAATGTAAATTTTTACGCATTGCGCTCGTGACCATTATCTGTTCATTTCTCTTGTAAAGGATCTGAATTTTTGAGCCCCCGGGCCTCAGCGAACTACTTTTTTGCTCATTTCTCCTTGTCTTCTCTCTTTGCATTTCGGACTCGAGCATTGCTCTTTCACGATAAATGATTCAACACCCTGCGTTTGAAGAAAGGGGTCAGGGTGGGAAGGTGTGGTTCAAAAGTGTGTGTTAGAGAGAGAGTCCTTCTCGACACTCTCTCAATTCCCTTTCTGTACACAGAGAGAAATCCTACTTAGATCAGACAGGTAGGGCCAACTTTTTTTTATTATGCCTCTTCTTTCATATTACTTGGCGGGTCAACATGAGTGCCTTTTCTAGTATTTCTCTCTTTGTACATCATTCCACCGACCGGTCAACCTTACAGAAAGGCCTTTCGAGTGAGAGAGCGTGTGAAATCGAGAGGGACTCTCTCACTTTTGTACACTCTCTCGCTCTAACCCTAGTCTGTAGTTTGAAATCATGTGTATAGTGTTGATCGCCCTGTGGACTGATGGTGACGCTTGTCTACCGCTGAATAGCAGAATCAGCCGGAGGCATTTCTCCTCGTTCTCATTCTCGTCCTAGATATTCCGCTGCTAACTGTTTTTTTGCTCATTTCTCCTTTTCACCGCACATCGAAATCGATCGATCATTGCGCTTTCACAGTAAAAGATCCCATCTTCAATACACCGAGAGTTTGTTTTTATCAACAGCCTCTTATAAACCTTCATAGACATGACGCCATTGTTGTATGGAGAATATTGTCCGACACACGTGTAACAGACAATGAAAGCGTGGGCAATGAGCGTTTTTTGTATGTGCAGGTATTATTAACTCACGATTTATTTTCGTAATTTTAACGCTAAAATGCCTCGAAATTTGTGCTTTTCCGCCATAAAAGCGCCAGCAAACACGCTAGATACACCAACAATTCAGCTACACTGCTTTAGGTCTACTATCAGAATTATGTGGTTCATTTTAGCGTTTCCAACAGCTGAATATTTAATGATGTTATACAATTGAAGATTTCGCATAATCGATCCAAATTGACGCGGTAATTTTCTTTTTGTCGGCACTTAAGCTACAGAATAATTTTGTATTTTGAATCGATTAGTACGAGAGATGTTATTCGTATTCCTCGTGGTCATGTGGACTAATAAATTTGCCTCAGCCCACTATTTTCTTTTATATTTTATTGGAATGCTCTAGACATTTTGTCGCTGAAAATTATGTTTGAATTCTCCGCACGTCTTCCTACGCACAATTTCAAGGAATTTTGACGGGAAAAATTACGAATGGCAGTCTTTAATTCCCGTTTGAGGACAATCACGTTGGCTTGGCTAGTGCTAATATTCATATTATTCAACTATTTTTCTGCCAGTACACAAAAACACTTCCTTTCAAAAGACTCATTATTTTACATTCACGGGTTTGCTCTTACCATTTCCTACTCTTTCGAGATATTTTTGAATGGAATGTTATCAAGGAATTGTACGAGGAAATATAATCCGAAAACACTATTAGTGCCGTTCATTTGAATTGGCACACAAAGAAGACCAGTTATTCCGTGAGGAACGTTGTATTCTTATTACAAATTCACAAGCACTCGTTCACAATAATAAAACGTTCAGCTCCTTACCAACAGATACGGCTGCGAGAGAGTACGACAAAGCGAGAGACTCGCCGAGGTATGGAAAGAGAGTAAACCAGTAGTTCATATCATGAACGTATCATTTTAAAATTGTAATATATGCTCCTTCTCCTTTCTTTCCGATCCTTCGTCTCACACATTGATTATTTTATTGATCAACCTTGCTCCTCCCACTCATTGAATTAATCGTCACTTTTTCGTTTTCACTACTATAAGAATTTCTATCTTGATCGGGATGTCCCTTTGAGAACGAACGAATAGTTTACGCCTATACTACCGAGTTCTTTCGATCTACTTCGTCCTAAAGACTTTCAGCTGTCCAGAGTGCAAAAATTACAATGCAGTGGTAACCTCCAATCACTCCACCATTGTACTATAAACTTCCACTACACTCGAAATACTACAAGTGAGTTCCTTCTCGTCATGAGACCACACTATACACAGAGTTAAATCCTACGAAGAACAGGCACTCACGTTGACCCACTTACTATTATGAGATGAAAGTAGGGCCAACTTGTATTTTAGTAGGTTCAACTTACATATTAGTAGGCGGGCCATCTAAAGTGTTGTTATTAAGGTAGGACCTCACTGTGTAATGGAATGGATTATAAGATAAAATTATAAGGGCGGCATTTCTTTGATGAAAAAGTCATTTAGGCAGGAATGAATTTGAGCATCTCTGCGGACCAAATTGATCTCGCACGCTATCTGGCCGCCAGTCGCTTCTTTCACATCGTAAGTGTTCCATTCAGATCCATCTTGCATGGGAGTTTTTTTGCTACAGTAAAGTAGCTGGAATCACCTTTTACCTATTTTTACTAAGCTGTTAAGATAATCGCACTCCGTTTCATCATCGCCGTAGCTGGAATTGTCGCACTGCTCGCGCTTGTTCCGTTCGTTCACTATGCCTTCCAATTAGAGCATACGAAATGTTTGAAATTTGGGGTTAATATTTGGATTTGCACTCTTCATTACGCATACTCCATACGCCGGTTGATTATAAGAGAATGTGTGACATGAAGAGATCTAATCCAATAAATTTCCCGATTTTCAACCTCTACGAAATGTGAGACCACGATCTCCTCATTTCCCATACTCTCTCATACACCGACCGATGTAGATAATGTGCGAATCGAAGTCTTCTGAATTCGAACACAATTCTGACAATGAGTAACTGCAAATGCATTTCCGCCAAAGATCGCTCTATATTTCAGTTTCTCGCGGGCATTCGTTGCTCACAGCAGCCTAGTGATGCTGCTAGCTCAGCATTGCCTATGGAGCTTCATCCAATCGTTTACCGTGATGGTGGAACAGTCTATCGTCGCCTACAGACTGCTTACGTACATGTAAGTTTTTTTTGTCATTAAAATATTTTAATTAATAATAAAAAATACAATATAACTGCAGAAGCGTGGAAGACCTCTTTCGATGGAACGAAGGCTCCAAGTGCATTGCCAGGGCGGGCGTGAACTTGCTGTCTTTTGAAGGTCACTTTGCAATTATTTAAAAATATTTCACAAAAAAGGAAATTTAAGTTCTGCTGGAATCATGAAAATAAGATACACTATTCAACTCTTGCAGGTGGGATATATTCAATGTTGATGATTACGATCGAGCGCTACGTTTCTACCACTCGCTATAAAACTTATGAAAGTTCTGGCAGAAGCTTGGGTGTGGCCCTGAGCGCTGTTCAGGTGATTGTTTGATTTTTATAGTTTTTTTGCATTGACAATTGAAAATAATTCCAGCTCACTCTGTCCGGCGCCTTTTACTATTTGATAATATACTTTTACGATTTGAATCGAATATATGCACGGTGCAACGTCGTTTCCGAAGAAGGATTACTTTTTCATCGAATCCAGGGAGTCCGTTAATTTTCATTCGATTCTTGCGTTTCCTCAAGGGTGAACCATTTTAGAATTGGACGCTTTGACCGTTTGCAAAATGATTTCAAGTGTTTAAAAACATGTTTGTTTTCTTTTTTGAAAACGTTCTAAATCAGTTCTAAACAACCAGTTCTTAATTGATACACTACCGTCTTCCCTAGAACATTCTTTAACAGGGACTACTCACATGCGTTCAGTTGTTTAGTATAACTGCGTTCTACAGTTTGCTTCGATACAATAAGCGCTTGCTCGATACCCGTGGATTGTCACTCACTGAGAGGTTAGTTTTTTTAAAATTTTTTTTACTATTTTGTATTTTTTAATAATAGTTCACCTCGTTTATTTGTCGGAAGATTGAACATATTATTCAGATATCAGCTATCTGAGAACGTGCGGACGCTACATTTGCTGGTTCCCGTAGTCAGGTATAATAGAAATAATAACATTTACTATACTACATTGACACACCTATTGTGGTATCAAAAAATCGCAATAATGAAACTAATATTGATTGATTTGCAGCAGTCATATCTCGCTGAACCTATTGGTGGTCATTTCGTACTTGATCATACACTCCCTCAATCTGAACATCTATCAAACATCAATCGGAGAGGTTTGCACGAGCACTGACAAAGAAAAACGAGTTTGAAGAAATAAAAATTTCTTCAAAACCTTGTTCCTAAACTGTAAAATACTAGCACATTATGTAACAAAAACTATGATTGGTTAATGTTCGAATTCTTTAGTTGCTATTACCAATGTTAGATGGGCATATAATCCGATCGAAGCCTTTTTTCAAAATATAGAAAAATCCTTCAGGAATCACTGGGGTTTCTTCATCTCCATTCTGTAATCGTGCCGTGCATTTTGTATCTCCGCTACCGGTACGCTTCCGACTTACCAAATTTACTTGATTTGTCCCATAAAATCCTTAATTTGTAGAAATTTAGGCGCGAATTGTACGCTCAACAACGCTTGAGACGAGCAAACGCAACTGACGATGCGGGATTTTCCGAGAGGCATATCACCATTGTACAGTCGGCTTGGTGACGTCTGGAACATATCGAATGATTACCAAAATGTAAATTATTCGTTCCCAATTGTTAATTATTTTTTGTAGATGTAATTGTCTTATACTTCCAAAAGTGAAAAATTTGAAAAATGTAACTTGCTAAAGTTTGTTAATTTGTCTTGCAACAACACGCAAACCACACGCAAAAAGCAAAGCGTTACTCCCGACTACCCCGGGGAAGCCAACTTTCTAGACCATTATCTTTGATCTATCTCTGACAGCGTCAAATATAATTATTGAATTATACTTTTACTGATTACACACTTTGTTCCGCTCTGTTCTAGAGATTTCTATAGCGAAAACAGTCAGTACCTTTATGTTGCGCATTTGCTCAATTGCGCAAACCTTTTTATGAAACCAATTCCGAGAATGCAGTATGTCTCAAATTGAGTGAAATGTTCAACTTTTATTTCCGTCAAGCGAACTCTCTTGTAGTGTCTCAGACATCACCAGAGAGTAATTGGCGCAATATTAATTGTTCCACCTGGAAGACAAAATAGTACTTTGCGAAAGTTGATTAGACCCAATGCTGAGGTCTTCAGGGGAGTATAAGTGTACGGCGCTACGCGAGAAAAGCAGTCATGATGTCTATATCGGGTTTTCCCGTATTATTTGTAGGACACGATAGCTATAGTTGTTAGTCAAAATACGAATGATTTGATCCTTTATTTTACTTTGTGTTTTCTGGTAGGAACATTATTGTAGTACTTCTCTTATTCTGCACATGTTACTGTTCGACCTGAATAAATGATGTGGTGTGAATATCACTTCTAAATTAGACAAGGCAATTTTCCCGCATCTAGAATTGAATAGGACTATTATACAGTAAGAATACTTGCTTCCCGCCTACTCATTCCGTGCACAGAGAGCTGATAGTCACCACCTTCTCTTATTCTGCACATGTTCTTTCTTGCTGACGATGAGAAAGCATGTGGAATACATATTCTATCCTCCCTCTCCTTTATAGCGATTTTACATGCATTCTCGGCAAGGTACGACCACCGCCCTTTACTCCTGGTTTTAACGCCAGTACCAACTTGGACCAGGCTTGGTAGTACCAACTTGGACCAGGCATCGTGATACTGGCCTACTGACCCCCCTAGACATATTCAAGGGAGGACGGAGACATCCCGCACTGTGTATCTTATACGTGTTCATTGCAGCGTGGTCCAACAGGCCTACCAAGCCTGGTCCAAGTTGGTACTGGTGTTAAAACCAGGAGTAAAGGGCGGTGGTCGCCGGCTGGCAACTGAGTGACTGATTATGCCGTATGGTTGCGTGCACACTGAAAAGCGCAATGTTCCGCGCATGAAAACATGCTGAAGATGGAACTACCTTTACCTTTACCATTGTAGCGTGATACTGGCCTACTGACCCTACCGGCGTACAAATAATTTGCATTCCTGTGCTTACATTTTAATTTATTATTCACACTTATTCGAGGCATGAACGTCACCATCTCATCAGATCAAATCGAGCTCGCACAATACCTCGCAACCAGCCGAATCTTTCACTTTGTGAGTTTGATACTTATTACATAATACTTATTACTTAATACTTTGTTCTACATCGATTATTTGGGTGATAGGGCCCCCTAGGGGTGATCTGGACGTGATGGTGGATTCTAGATTAGTTTAGTTTTCTAGATATGGCATGATATATATCCATATCTCAACGCTAATTGAAATTTAATAATTGAAATTTAATTAAAACATAGAAGAACTGACACAGTCATGCCATATACATAATATGCGATTCGATTTATCATACATCCAATTTCCAATTTTTTTCAGATGATATTTTTCCGTTTCGTTATTGGAGTCGTCGGTATTTTTGCTCTCCTCGCGCTTGTGCCGTTTGTTTAGTAGGCAAATTTGAATATTTATAAGTAGTTATATATTTAACTTTATTATTTTACCAAAACACATGTAAAAAGATTTTAAATGCTAAATCAATATTTCAGTTTCTCGCGAGCCTTCGTCGCGCACAACAGCCTGGTCGTGCTACTAACACAACATTGCATCTGGAGCTTCATTCAATCGTTCACAGTCCTAGCGGATCAGTGCATAGTCGGATACAAATTTCTAACTTACAGGTATACTGTTTAAATTTTTTTCGTTTTTTTTCGTAAAAAAAATCATACTTCAAAATAATTTTAAGCGGCTAAAAATATTTGACTTATATACTGTTTGTAAATGTTTCTTGTTCTTAAAAACAACTGAATTTATCTGATTTTTAAAATGCATTACAGAAGCGTCGAAGACCTTTTTCGATGGAATGAAGGCCCAAACTGCGTTCTTCGATCAGGCGTGAACCTCTTGTCGTTTGAAGGTAAATAATACACAAATATTAGAAATATGCATTACATAAATATTTAAAAAAAATAAAATGCTGTTGCGAGACGCAACTGTAAATTTTTTAATATTTATATATTTATTATCACTGCCTTTTTGAGGCGCTAATAAATTTTGTATAAGTTTCACGTGTGGTGAATGGTATTCTTTAGGTAGATTAAATTTGCCAGAACAAATGAAACGATTTGTACAAAATAGTTTTTTTTAAAGTTTTTTTTTCAATTCAGGGGGCATTTATTCACTATTCATGATCACAATTGAACGTTGCGTGTCCACGAGATGCTACAAAACGTACGAATTTTCCGGGAAAAGTTTGGGTGTTGCACTAAGCTTCGTTCAGGTGATTTCTATTAAGAATGTAATCATAAAACATATTCGGTGACTAAATGACACAAACCTGGGTAGCTAATAGCAGAGCAGTACTGCAGTGCTCCTGAAGACTTTTGCAGTAATCAAAACTTTAGTGATTCCATCACCTGAAATAAACCTTTTTCAGCTCACTCTCTCCTTCATGTTTTACCACTTGGTTGTGTACTTTTACGATTTGAATCGAATTTATGCACGCTGCTCTGTGGCTACAGAAGAGGGAATTGTGTTTCACAAGCTGCAGGGAGTCAGTTATACCAATATTATAATATTGATAATATGCTAATTATGATGAGCAATTATAATTTTGCATATACCACTGATGGATGCTTATTTAGGAGGATATAATTGAATTTCAAATTTTACTCAAATATATGTCGATTTTACTCAGTCACACCTCACTCAATCTCTTCGTAGTTATTTCATACTTGATCATGCACTCCCTCGATCTGGATGTTTATCAAGTATCAGTAGGAGAGGTAAGTAAAATCAGCGGTCAAGCTGTTTGAAAAACCTATATGACGCCGTTTGCGTTAGGAGTGAATGCATACATAAGCACAGTCATGCATCATCTTTTGTTTTTTTTTCATTTCTGAAATTTTGTACATACGCTGCCAGGCAAAATGTCAATAATTAAATCAAACTCAAATTAGAATTTTTTTAAAAGTTCAGGAGTCGCTGGGGATTCTCCATCTCCATTCTGTTATCGTGCCATGCATTTTGTATTTCTGCTATCGGTCAGTTGTTTCGCCATCTTTTCTTGTACAAACCTAATGCTGCGCTAATTTCATGGGGCGCACATCAGTTTTATGCACCCTTTCATAGCATTTTTCCTAGTGAAGCTACGACTTCCATACTTGATACAGGAATTGCAAGCCACGTTTGGAACATTTTCCTTTTAATTGGGCCCTGTATCAAGTTTGGAATTTGTAGCTTCACTAGGAAAAAAGTTATGAAAGGGTGCATAAAACTGATGTGCACCTTGCACCCCATGAAATTTGCGCAGCATAACTTTCTCTTCGACTTCGATCTCCTTGTTGCGTCTATGATCTCTTGCCTAGTAGACTCTCATTTACGCAATTGCCTTACGTAATTGGCTATTATTGAAACATTTGCGACGCTGAGGTAGCCCTCAAGCAGTTGCGACCAAGTGTCGGTGCACTGCGAACTAGCTATTTAAATTTTAAAAAGTTCAATTTTAGGCGCGAATTGTACGCGCAGCAACTCGTGAGGCGAGTGAACGCGACAGACGACGAGGGCTTCTCTAAGAGACATCTCAACGTGGTTCAGTCGGCTTGGTGACTGAGGAGAAATGCGTTTTTTCTTGTTTTCATTCAATTGTATTCTATGCATGAAAATGCGGATTATCAGAATAATTAATTAAATTCATTGTGATTTGTTGAATAATTAAATTAAGAATTATTCAACAAATCACAATGAATTTAATTATAATTAAGAATAATTAAATCCATTGTGATTTGTTGTTTTCTGCGATGATATTCCCCCGCAATTCGATGATCGCAGCCATCGCCACCTCAGTTGCGAGATTGATAAACAATTACTTAATACTTAATACTTTATTCTCCATCGGGAATGTGGGTACACAGAGCGCGAAGTCTCTAGCTTTTCTTACTCTGGAGATATTGTCTCCCGCTGAGAAAGCATGCGAAATTGAGAGATGGAGACATCAAGTCTCCTAATAATTGGAGATGTGAACACTCCAGAGTAAGGAAAGCTGGAGACTTCACTCTCAGAGTAGGGTCTGATATCTTGACGTGATGATGGATCCATCGGCTCAGTATCGAGCTGTTTTTGTGTGGAGAATCAGGCAATTTTCATGTCACAATCACAACTTGCTGTTCATCTACACAAATTGCTGGCTGACGTCACTACTTGTTATGCTTGTTTTGTTTTCGACGAATGGCACAAATTCTGTTTGCAAATTTTCATACAAACTCTGAAACATAACCAGATTACTGATGAACCCTTCGAATATTACGAGGGCGGGGGGCATAATGTCTGACATCTTAACAAGAAGAGATAAGGCCGACTAATATGAGATGAATCAGTGCGGGGAATCATTTGGTAATTGAGTCTATAAATATGGCCGTGGGAATATTGTGTGCGTTTGTAATTGTTTTAGCTTTCTTGCAACTCTTGACAAACATATTACGTCATTGTCCGGCTACGCAGCATGAGACATTATTTAGAAACAGCCAGACAACATTGACAATTCCCAAGAGTGTATTTTAATTGCATAAAGACATCATTTGCTTACTTGCTACTCGTTGCTTAATCTCCTAAACATTGTTCATAGTCTTGCGATCATGTAAATATCTCGGTCGCGCATCGAAGAGCTTGCTACAACACGAAAATGTCAGCTACAAAGAATAGCGCCTTTCTGCACAGCGCGATAACATTTGCGTTTGGTAATTCATCGATGATTGACTTCCGTATATGCATCTGCTTGACACACATTAACGTGATCTCTGAGTGCGTGGGTGTGCTATGATTATTGTTTGCATGTTGCTACAGTCCAAGCGAATCTCCGCCTGTTTCCCTTAACACAAATGTAGTATAAACAATCATCAGCAAATGAACGCGCTTGAGAAATATGTTTTAGTGAACTCGCACTACTGGGAAGTCATAAATGTCTTATTTCATTGCTCACAAAGATCGCAAATATAAAGATCAGCAAGTTTACACGGACTATACATAATGCACCTCACCATTTAGCAATTTTACGTGAGTAATGTTGTCTATTTTAGCTCAATATCATTATTTGAGTTTATCACAGCATTCCCCCTCACTTGTAAAACAATTATTGCATTATTGTATATTTTTCCCACAGTCTTCTTGGAAGACTTTTGCAAGACGGCTACAATTCGACCTACTCGAAAGATCATTTTCCCAGTTTGAAACGAATTTAAAGGGAATGAAATGAATTAAACACGCTCTATAAATGGTTGATATATTGTACCTCGCAGTTTTGTATTCTGTTCTGATTCTTTCGCTGATTTGTCCGAATAGAAACGACTACCACAAGCAATGTTTTCCCTTATATTCCCAATTTGAAATAGTCTTCGTACGTGCTTTTCTTAGCCTGAATTGCCTTATTTTAAATGTCACGAGCATCATATTTTAGGAGTTGTAATATTGAAGACATTTTCCGGAATGAATTTGACCATCTCGCCAGAGCAGCTCGGCCTAGCGGTTGACCTAGCGAGCAGTCGGCTCTTTCACTTGGTAAGGATCTTCAAATGATTCAGTCAGTTACCACATGATTCCAAACATACAGATCAGGGTTAGGACGAGAGAGTACGCAAAAGTGAGAGAGTCCCTCTCGATTTCACACGCTCTCTCACTCCAAAGGCCTTTCTGGATGGTTGACCGGCCTGTGGAATGATGTGTTACCCTGGTCTGGGCAAGAGTGACCACTCAGAGTAAAGTGATCTATCGCCTGCACCAAACCGAGAGATAACATTTTATGGGTGAGCTCTAATGGTTCATTTTTTTTCGCGCCGAGGGGTCAAAATGGTCTCGTCATACTATCTCTCTCACCCTTCGACCAGTCGAGAGAGCATTTTTAAATGACGAAATAATTTCTGACCCCCAGCGCACAATTATGTAGAGTTTGAAATTCGGGTAAATAATTGGATTAGCTCTCCTCATTTTGCACACTCTCTCACCTATAGACTGGCGTAGAGAGTGTGCGAAATGAAAAGAGCTAATTCAATTATTTACCCGAATTTCAAACTCTACAATTATGTGTTCTTATTTCGTCCAATAATTCTAATTTGCACATTGCACATATGCACATTCTGATGGTTCAGTTTCTAATTCTTCTCGATCAATAATTTCAGATCATCGCGGGCCGCATTATAGTAGCCCTCGTTGGTATTGTCGCCTTGCTCGCTCTTGTTCCGTTTGTTCAGTAAGCACTCCGGTTTTCGTTTGCACGTTGTGCGCACGTCTCTCTTACAGTTAGGGTTCGCTTATTGGAAGTTATTGGAAGTAAATGAACTCGCCATCGTATCTCTCCGTTTCACTCAGTCTGTCACACGCGTTGCAGTCAGCGTTCCTTTGTTCTCCACATTTCCCATTTCCAATAGTTTCCAATAAGAGAACCCTACTTACAGTTCTTCGCTCTCTCGCCGCGCTGATACTCAGCCGAGAGAGGGAAGAGATAAAGAGAGTCAGTACACTGTACGTGCGATGGACGTCCACTGCACAGCCGTGGTGCGTGCGCACACCGCGCGTTTCAAACCCAGAGCAGCTTTGCTCCTGTTCCCTTAACTTCTGTTTGGGACTCTCTCAAATTCGCACAGGGGGCTGTATAATCTGTCAAAACTTCACTAAAAAAACTTGCCAAGTTTTCACTGACATCGTTCAAAAGTTCACCAAGTTTTCAATGACATCGTTCAAAACTTCACCAAATTTCTTTAGAAATCAGCCATCTACGTCATCAGCCTGTTTACATTTTTGTTTCTGTTGTTTATACTCGTTTAGTATTAATATTTTTGGCAATTTCTAATGCAATTACTATTGATTAACTGGCAGGATCATTCCATTTCATCCATTCCTTCACTTCCAAGAACAAAATCAAAGTCTCTACAAAGAAAACAATAAATTTCATAGGAAGCGTTATAATGCAGTGTTATATAAGTAAATGGGCTTCACAAGACGATAAGAGCATTGCGGATGTAGTTGTACGATAAAAAGGAGCGAAAAAACTAAACAAACCATGCAAAATTGCAAAAATAAAGAAAAAATTCGAAATTCGAATAAAACGTTCCGATGATTCACAATCAGACATTTACACATGACCGATTTTTAAACTCTTCTTTCAACCCAATTTGTTACGTTGATTTAGAATTTGCTGGAATTTCATTATGAAAACAAGGATGCAACAGACCATCAGCACCCAACAATGCCAAAAATGGAATTTTAGCGTTCACTTCATTGCGCCTCAAATTCCCCTCTAAAAAAAGGCTCACATACATGCATACTTTTCCCTCTCTCGATTTGCGTGCTATTTCTCTTTCTCTAACCAAACTTGGCCAAGTTCCGTTTAGAACTTCGCCAAGTTTTCTCGCACATTTCCGATTGAAATTTGGTTAGAGTGACGAAAATAGCATGCTAAATTGAGAGAATTAGAGAAAAATCTGCCATGTTTTTAGCGATGTTTTTTGCCATATTTTTCTCGCACATTTCTGACAGATTATACAGCCCCCAGAGCAAGTTCCTAATTTCTCAGATAAAAAGTGCATCTATCCAAAGTATTGGGACACACTGATGACGGCACAATACTTCTTTCCAGCTATTCGAGGGCATTCGTTGCCCACAACAGTCTAGTGATGCTGCTCGTGCAACATTGTTTGTGGGCCTTAATCCAATCGGTTTCGATGTTAGCCGAACAGTGCATAATCACCTACAAATACATGACGTATAGGTAACCTCATTTGTGGTAATTAATTAGTCCTAATTAATCGAACAACATGGTGAAGTGCGATTATAAAAAATGAAAGACTTATTCGCATTTTAATTTGCAGAACTTCCGAAGATCTGTTGCGATGGAATGAAGGATCAGTATGCATAGTTAGAGCAGGACTGTACATGCTGGCATATGAAGGTGTCTTTTTACATATTTGGTCATGGTTATGTTCTGAAAAGTCTAGTATATCGTTTGCAGGTGGAATATACTCACTTTTCATGATAACTATTGAGCGATTTGTTGCCACTTTTCGGTACACTACTTATGAGAGCTCTGGAAGGAGTTTAGGCGTCGCTCTGAGCATTGTTCAGGTCAACTATTCTAATATGATTAATAAAATAAAAAGGTGAAATATTTTCGCTATGCTTATTCCCGACAATTCTTGTCGATTTTCAACAATGAGTAGCCCAATTTCAGCTCCTGCTCACGAGCATATTTTACTATTTGATAGTGTATTATTACGATTTGAATCGAGTGTACGCCCACTGCATTGTTGCCACTGAAGAGGGAATGGATTTTCACTGGATTCAGGGAGTCAGTTTGAGATCACCATTAGCTAAACAATATAACGCATTAGGGATGCAAGTTCGGTTTTCGTATTACGACCCTCTCAGCGAGAGATCGGTAATACGGCTGATAAATTGGAGAGAACGAGAGAAAAAGAGACGCCGTATTACCGAAACCGACGCCGAACGGGCATCCCTATAACGCATACTTACTGGAGTGAGGGAAACATCTCGAACACCTTGTGAAAATGGACTGGCTGTGCACTTTTCCATTTATAAAAGAAAAAAATCAAAAAAAAAATAAAAAATCATTTTTTTTCTTGCAGACCTTTGTCATTTGCCTTCAAATCTTTTCCATTATCGCTTTCTACTCTTTATTGCGATACAACAATTTGCTTCTCAAGAAAACACATTTGCAACTTACGGAGAAGTGAGTTTGTATTTGCCTAAATCATGCTTTTCATTATTAAAGATGCGGTGAAAAATAGGCAATCATGTAATGGCTACATATTATTCATTGCCTAGGTATCAGCTATCGGAAAACGTTCGCATGCTACATTTGCTGGTTCCTGTAGTCAGGTATAATTACATTTTCTTAGTGGTCAGAGACGATCAGAACGCTACACAGTGAAAAATGTATTTCATAAATGGCTCCTGAACTGCGTTTGTATATTATATATAACATACAGTTATTTATGACATACAAACGCAGTTCAGGAACCATATATGAAATACATTTCTCTGAGTGTACAACACATTCATCGCTCAATGATCTACATCATTTTATCTGTGAATACAAATAGCGACAGTATTTCACACGCCACCCAAACCTTCACAGAGATCAGGAGTAATTCGAGGGCGCGAAATGTCGTGAGAGACAATCCCATTAATTCGATATTGACCCATTTCTGAATGTATGGTATCATGTGTAGGTGGTGTCCCACGAACTTTTGGTGTTCAGCCGATAAGTCTGAAGAAAGAGACCGCGCCATTGGAACATATGAGATGAGGGATGAGGGAGCAGGAGATTCGTGATAATCCTTCTTTAACGAGTTTCTAATGCACCCAAGAGACGTTCAGCAGTAGAGTGTTGAAAGTAAATGACTTTTTGAGAACAGCCTGCACGACCGCTTGTTAAAAATGACTATTTGAAATGAATTATCTCACACTCTCCTCCCACTCTCCCACTCTCCCAGTTTGTTTCCTTCCCAACCCGCCACCAAAATATTCTTGATCTAGTCTTTTGTAATAAGGATATAATTCACAACATTTCTCCTTCCATCCCTCTCAGTGATCACCTTAGTGTAGTCTTTGATCTTCAAATCCCTCCACCTCCACTGCGCAAGCATGTCCCCTCTAGATTATACAGTCTCGCCGACTGTCAAAATTGTTTATGGCAAGAGTAGGAATTTGACTAGAATCGCTCCAAATAGCAACGCGTGCATTGTTATGACTAAGAGATTCAATCGTGCCCTCAACAGTTTCCATTGTCGTGTAGAGAATAGAGTCGTCGCTTCTGCCGATTCCAAGGCTTTTTACAAATTATGTAGTAGTAGGTTAAATTCCCCCAAGTCCACTCCTTCTGGAATAATAGATACTAATGGTACTATCCTATTGTCCAATAATGATAAGTGTGTAGCCTTCTCCGATTTCTTTTCATCTGTTTTCACTGATCCCATGCATTCTCCACTCCCTTTCCTTTCCCCTTCAATGATCTTTGATCTCCCATCGATATCCCATTTACATATCATGAATGCCATCAGTAATCTCTCACCTAAGATTAACGTCACTCCTGACAACATTCCAAGTATTGTTCTCACAAATTGTAAATTCTCGATTATTTCTCCTTTACTTATCATTTACAATAAGTCCCTGCTCACTTGTAAAGTGCCTGTTTTGTGGAAACACGCCCTTGTGAAACCTATTCCTAAGAAGACTAGTAACTCCATATCCGACTTCCGTCCCATTTCTTTAACCTCTTCCGTTTGTAAAGTATTCGAGAAAATTCTAATTAGTGAAATCACGACTTTCCTTGACCAATATAACCTTTTCGATCCTCATCAAACAGGGTTTAGGTCATCTAGATCCACTTCTACCAATCTCGCTGAAACCCATGCCAACTACCTACGAATCTTGCATAAAAAGTCCACTTTTGATACCGTCTATATTGACTTTAGAAAAGCCTTCGATAGCATCGACCACCGTCTTTTGCTTCATAAATTATCGCAATTAGGCATTTCCTCGCATTTAGTATCCTGGTTTGAATCTTATCTATCTAATCGTACGCAATCTGTGTTTATCGATAATTCCTTTTCCCCCTCCACTGTAGTCAGATCCGGAGTGCCGCAAGGTTCTTGCCTAGGCCCCCTCCTATTTATCCTGTTCATCACTGATATTTCATCCCAATTCCCAAAATCTATTAGATACTCCGTTTATGCCGACGACCTTAAAGGGACAGGGCAGCCTCCAAAAATAGATTTTTCATTTTCATAATTTTTTATTCAACTTTTCTCACTATCATCTAATGGAGAATGCAGAAAAAATTAAATTTTTTGCATTTTTTTACAATTAGTTATTTTAATTTGAAATTAGACTCTGGAACGGTGCGTCGCCTATTTCCGAAAAGACAGAAAGCTGTTTAATTTGCTCTGATGACTTCATATTTTTGCAAAAACAGGATTGAAGAGATTTTGACCACTCCCGGACTGAATGAACACAATCACATTCCATCAAAATAGCTGGTTTTGGAGATATTAATTGTGGTGTAGTCGCTACCGTAACCCGCTGTACTGAAAAAGCGAAACTTTGAAAAATCATAATTAATTTCAAAAAAATCGCAAAAATATGCGGTTTTTAGCATTCTTCCGGGAACAGGATTTTCTTTTATTTAAAAATAACTTATTTTTTGACTGCCTGGTCCCTTTAAGCTTTATTCCGAAGCCCCTCTCTTTTCTGATGACTTACAATGTGCCCTCGATATCATTGCCAACTGGTCTACCCAATGGAATCTCGGATTATCTGAGACCAAATGCTCCATCATGCATTACGGCCTCCACAACCCACTTAGGACTTTTTACATAAATAATGTTGCCCTTAAACCTTCCCTGACTGTAAAAGATCTAGGAGTAATTTTCACCCCTTCGCTCTCTCTCTCTAAGCACATAGAGAAGATTATTTCAAAAGCTCGTTCCAAACTTTATCTTCTGTTCAATTCATTCCGTAGTAATACAACTGATGTTTATTTAAAGTCATTTACTACTTATATCCTTCCTGGTCTCGAGACCTGCTCTGTCATTTGGAATCCAGTTCATGCCGTTGAAATAACTATGGAAATAGAAAAAGTCCAGCGCTATTTCACTAGAAAGTTGTATTATCGATGTTCCCTTCCCCACACTAACTACCGTAATCGTCTGCTTGCACTGAATCTAGTAACATTAGAAAGGCGTAGAGTTATCACAGATATCGTATTCCTGCATTCAACCCTCCATAGGAAGTATGAACTTGATTATTCCTCTCTTCTTACTCTCTCTCCTCTCACTCGTTTTATACGCAATTCCCATCCTTTCCGCATTTCACTTCCCTTCCTCCCTCACAATTCCCATTCCACATTTGCCTCTAGAACTATCACAATCTGGAACTCCCTCCCTTATAAATCAGTTTTCACCTCACATGATACTTTCCGCAAATTTCTCCGCTCTCAACCCATCTCATTTTTCCCTGAATCCATTATTAAAAATTGGCTCTGATTCCCCTCCCCCCCTCTCCAATACCCTTGCTGCCAAAGCAAAACCACCGATTCGACAACGTCGACGGACATCCGTCTCTTGCCCCCCATTCACAGTTATAATTCTTGTACATGATTCTGACGGAATAAACAATGAATGAATGAATGAAAGAATGAATTCTAAATGACTTTTTGATTTTGCTCAAAATGTCATTTTCGACGCTCTATTCAGCAGTCACATATCGCTCAACCTCATTGGCGTAGTCGCCTATTTGGTGATTCACTCCCTCGACCTCAGCCTATTCCAAACCGCCGTCGGCGAGGTATGTTTCAATTGATTATTCTCTGAATCGCCTAGAAATATGATGAACAAAAGAGTTTTCAATGCAATGTATCCTGCAAAAAACAATTTTCTATATAAAATGCCTTTTTAAAAGAATAATACAGGATGCAATCGGATTTCTGCACGTCCACTCAGTAATCGTTCCCTGCATTCTGTATTTTCGCTATAGGTGAGAAATTATTGCACTTGTTGACCCCTTTCTGGTGAAAACAATTTTTTTTCATCTGTATCAGTCTTTTTTTTTCAGAAGAGAACTATTCGCGCAGGAGCGTGTAACAAAAGTCAATTGCACCAGCGACGCAGGCTTCTCCGAGAGGCACATAAAAGTGGTCCAGACGAGGTGGTGAAGGGTGCCAAGGAACCAGAAAACGGTACCAAGGAACCAGCGAACGGTACCAAGGAACCAGCAAACGGTACCAAGGAACCACCGAATTGAACGAATAATCGAATGCAGCCGGATTGAAAACGTCACCAAGCGCGTTGACGAATATCGCAGATCCATTGAATGATTGAAAAACATGGGAAAAGATATGATTAAAGTTGGCCATTATTATGATGTACTTTGATAGCTCAGCGTAAATTGACCAGCTATTACTTTTGCTGTTATAGTTTGTATTATTGATTTATTACCAAACCCCTTTATCCATGCATTCTAGATGGTATTGTAGCAGTAGTATTGTAGTAATTACTCGAGACTCCATGCGCTCCTTAAAAATTGTGCTCAGTGCGTGCATTGTACCACAGGAATCACATTTCGTAAAATCTCATTATAACATAACATCGTGAATTACTTTGTTTTGTTGGGACTATAAAAAAATAGGCTAACAACTCTAATTTTGTAATATCCCATGATTTATTACCGCGTTACGTACTCAATTATTGTTTTGATATTGCCGTACACCCAGAACGAGGACACTTACTATTGCGTGTTAGGTTGAGATGTGAAAACTGAGTATTCGATACATGCATGTATCTTTCGTTTTGCACGCACTCTTTTCCACGAACAAACTCAATATTGAGCGTAGCATTGGTTGGCAGTGTGCCGCAATTCAGAGTATTCATTTTTTTGTAGATTACCTCCAATGTGGCCAAACACAAATCCCAGTTTCGCCTTGAAACTTTGTGATGGATGGAAGAAGGAAACATCCTGTTGAGAATTCAAATTATTAGTTTATTTTGTGTCGATGCTGGGTATGCTGGTACTGGTACTGATGCTGGTACTGGTACTGATGCTGGTACTGGTACTGGTACCGGTACTGATGCTGGTACGATGCGTGGTCCTTCATTGTTTTCCCGTATTCTCGCCATCCATTCGCTTACTACATTGAAGGTGGTAAACAATTAGCTCCCGATATCGTCTAAATACCAATTTGTCTGGTGAATTGTTTATATTATTGTCGAAAGAACCAGATTTTGAAAAGGAAGATCCAGCAATATGCCGAATTATTTTTACAATTATACAACATAGCAGTGTTGAGGATATGTAATTAGTTCCGCGCGATTTACTACAATGATGACATACTAGGGGCAATTTAGATTCAATTAAAAAGCAAAATGTTTTCCAAACCAATTATTCAGGATTTCATGTGATATTTACGCGCGCATCGCACATATCCTTTCATTTAATGCTGCGCAAATTTCATGGGTGGAATTCCACCCCCTGAGGGTGTAAAACTCGTGTAACTCAGCTCAAACTGAACAAAATCTCTCCAATTAAAAAGGAAAATGTTCCAAACGTGGCTTGCAATCCCTGTATCAAGTTTGGAAGTTGTCGCTTCACTAGGAAAAAAGTTATGAAAGGGTGCATACATCTGTTTTACACCTTGCACCCCATGAAATTTGCGCAGCATAAAAAAGGAAGCCAACGAATTTGCTTGCCGTAACTGTCAATAACTTCTTATTCGTTTTTATTCTATTTTTTTTCTAATTTTAATTTAATTCGTTACGCTTCAACACGAAACACAGGAATAATACAATTCGCTGGCTTTTTCCAAAAATGTATGCTCCCATATTCCATAATCCCTAATCATAACATGATTATTCATCGTGAGATAATTGATATGGCATTGCACCCAAAAATATTTATGCCCGGAAGATATTGGTTCGTAGATCTCTCGAATTTTCTCTTTGATTAAACTCTATACAGCACATTATCATAAGCACCGAGAAACATAACTAGTCACGCATGCGAATTATGAATTAAATTGCTCAAATTCTCCTAACTTTCACAGATCTGCTGAGCCTTGGTAATATATTTACTTACTAGCCTGTATATAAAACTCATTTTCTTTGACTGCTTTCACACTATAGTTCACTTTGTGCCCCACGAAGCACAAACTTTAGTTTGTGATTCTATTTTTGCAGTGTTCCCTGCTATAGCTTGGTATACTGAAAATGTACGGGCAGTTGCGAAAGAAGTGCGCACACGCGCCACATGTATTGTGTTTAGTTGGTCATCCATTTGTTTAGCCGAGTATGGGACAGTCATGATTCTCTGCACTTTTCATTTGCTGCAAACTGGAGCACCCTCAGTATGCAAAATTTGTGTATATGAGTCAGAGAAGTGTAGGGGATGTGTGTCTAGATTACGCATGCTTTATTTGCTTGAGCTCACCATTACGCTCAACGATACAACCCGCTCCCATGGAAGAGCGCGTAATTTGGAATCCGAAAGTCGGTATTCGACTCTCTCGAGGAGATGTGCCTCCCAAAGTCGCCACATTTCTATTTCTTGTTTCTGCAGTGAATACAGTACTTGCATTCAAATCTTCGAGTTGTCTGCTCGACACGTCCAATGCAAGTGATCGTATCTCGATTCAGATTCAGTTTACGGTATCTCTCCAGACCAAGTAGGTTACAGTAGAATTTCAGGATGCGTTGCAATGTGCTCGGGTGAGCGCCCCCAACAACACTACGTTGGCAGTCTATGTGACCAAATATTCGTGGGAGGCCTTCTTTAACCGACATGTCTCCAAAATGATTGTCTCCAAAATAACACAACTATGATAACTAAAAAAATTGAAAGATAAGAAATAAAACATTGATTGGACCACTCGTTGATCTCGATTTTACCTGAACGTGTGTCTATATGATTTAGGAGGGATAAATTTGTGTAGCCCATAAACTGTCTGGTTGGGGGTACTTTTGTGCCAGTGAGGAGGTACTTTTGTGCAAGCAATATTGACACAAAAGTACCCCCTTGAGAGGAGGGGGTACTTTTGTGTATGTCGAGGCGAGGGGGTACTTTTGTGTACGGGCCAGTATACCTGCATGTCTTGTCCCGAACACTACTAATACGTAACCTCGTGGGACACTCTCCTTGAATCGTCTTGCATTTCTCAATCATTAAACATACCGTGAGATCTATGCATTTGACATAGTCTTCTTCTCTGATTTCACAACTTGGCACGTGGACGTTAATTGTACACCCAGACAATTTCGATTCCCCAGCGTCTCTTTAGCGCGGCTACAATCGTTGCTCTATTGGTTTATCGACTTATAAATATATCGAATCATATTTATTGAAAATATTATGCATTTGTTTTGGTTGCAAACGAGGCCCCAATAATCAATTATACGAGTAATAAGGAAATGGCGCCACAAGCCCACTGACATTTTGAAGTTACGATGCTTTTACCGCTACGACATTTGTCGTTCCACATTTCTCAATAATATTCCGCCGTATATTTCTATAGTTATTTTATAATTATATTTCTATATCATCGTCCATCGGAAGTTTTTTTCTTTTTTTTCTAAACTTTGCATCGGCTCCTTACCGCTCAGAGGGAAATAAGTCTACGACTCTAGACTTTTGGGCTGGACAGCGACGACTTTCAAAGTCTAACCACTGCCCGGCGCCTATTAGACTTTGAAGTCGTCGCTGTCCAGCTTAGACTTACGAAGTCGTAGACTTATTTCCCCGTAGCGGAAACCCCCTCCCCGTCTATCCTAATCAGCATCTTTATATATTCCTTGCGTGCATTGTGTGAGCGAACCTGCATCATTGTTGTGGTGCTATGAGTTGTGGAAAATAGTGTACTGTTAAAGGGACAGTAAAGGCACCGTTGAATTCCCGCAAATTTGGGCTGATATCCGATAGGGCGCACACTATCTCTATGCCTACGTCGTTCGTGGAAATTGGATCAAATGAACAAGAATTTGTGTGTTTATTGTCCCTTTAGGGGGACGAAGCATGGACAACCGAACTGAGGGCCAGGCGGTTCTGCTGAACTTTCTCACCACCAGCTCGACTATGCACTGCGTGAGTTTGCATTTCTACAAACTACTTCAAATATTAATTCAAATGATAATTTTGTAAACTTATGTATTTTTGTTAGCATTATTCTATTTTAGATCATTTGCGTTCGCCTATTCATCGGGCTGCTCGGGCTGAGTGGTTTATCGCTGCTTCTGCGATTTCGATCGTAAGTTTCGATTTTTTGTGCTCAATTTCATAAGTAATCATTCAGTAAACTTTATCGCATGGACAGATATCTGATTTTTGGTTGGAATAAACTAGAGTTTGAAATTCGGGTAAATAATTGGATTAGCTCTCTTCATTGCGCATACTCTCTACACCTGTCGATGGTGAGAAAGTGTGTGAAATGAACAGAGCTAATCCAACTATTTACCAGAATATCAAACTCTAGAATAAACCATGCGGAAAGCGAATTATATAAACTAGCAATATTTCATGTAAATCTTTTTTATCAATTTCCTACCAGTAAATTCCGCGCCCACGCGAGCCTGATCATGCTGCTCTCTCAACACTGCTTCTGGAGCTGCATCAATTCTCTGGCCAATGTGATAGAAAGCCTGGTGCTGCTGTATCAGATTGCCACGTACAAGTGAGCAATAGTAATCATTATTCGTCACAATAGCCGACAGGTGATTAGTGTCACCTGTTGTGAGGAATAATTCGTTATTTGTATTATTTTTGAGGAGACGAGAGTTGTTCACAAATTAGGTGGAAAATTGCGCGACAGAAAAAAATTAGTACTTTTGATATGCCCAAAACCGTGATAAATTCAGAGACGCGCTCGATCTATTGAGCAGGAACACGGGGACGTTCTGCTTCCTGCGAACCGGCTGGATTCTGTTCTCCTTCTACGGTGTGTTCATGGTCTCACATCATTCCACAGGCCGGTCAACCATCCAGAAAGGCCTTTGGAGTGAGAGAGCGTGTGAAATCGAGAGGGACTTTCTCACTTTTGTACACTCTCTCGCGCTAACCATGGTCTGTAGGTTTGGTATCATGTGGTCTGATGCGTCAGGGATAATTTCGAAAATAGCTGAATGAGTAAACGTCGTCTCGCTTAGAATGATCATATTAGAAAAACAACAACTATTTCAGTAGTCAAAAAGGCTCTTTCAACGAGCAGTTTTACCGACAAAGGTGTATTACATTTATAAAATGATACGATCAAGCAAAATGTCGAACTGGGACTTCCTGTGTTTACCGAGACGAGAGAGCACGCAAAAGCGAGAGGGTTGCCAATGTTCCTGTATGGTAAACAACGGAAGTTCGTCATTCGGCTTTTTGGTATGATCGTATCATTTTATAAATGTAATACCCTCTGTGATTTGTTCTTCACAGGCGGTGTTAGCACGATGTTCGTCATAACAATCGAACGAGCAATGGCAGTTCGCAATTATGGATTCTACGAGAGGTCCAGTAGCAGACTGGGCGTTGCGCTCACGGTGCTAGAAGTGAGTTGCAAGATTTATATTGTCGCCGTTTTATATTGTCGCCTACCAGTTCCTAGCTACTGGTATTTATGTTTTATATATATATATATATATATCGTACACCACAAGGATGCGACAACATGCACATAAATGTGCGAGTAAAAGAGAAAATTAATAATTAATAAGAAGATGTTCGCACAATTTACTTTGTTGCGATAAAAAATATATAGGAAGGACACGCGTAAATGACGCGAGTCAAGGTAGAGTTTGAAATTAGAGCAAGTAATTTTGTCAGTTGTGAGTTGGCATCTGCAAAAGTTTCCTGAACCATACCCCAACCATTTACCCGAATTGCAGGCTCAAAAAGAAATAAATGTTTTTCCTCTTGCCACAAAATTATCTATATTTTTAAAACTCTAAATCCAATTTAATATTCGTTATTTTCTTGACTACTTTGAAAGGAATGCCACTTTGGCTCGATTCTCCTTTGATAGGCGCGACCTTTTACCAATTTTCTCATTTCAGCTCGGCATTGTAGTCGGCTTCTTCGCTCTCGTACTGTTCTTTTACGAGTTCAACCTGACGTATGCTCGATGCACGATAGTGACTGAGAAAGGACGGGTCGTCCACTCCATTCAAGGGGTTTGTTCTAAAGTTGTTCCAACGGTCTGAAAATTCAAATTAATTGCAAAAATGGAAATGCCTCTATTCGGTCAAACCACACGTGGTATGACACTTTGCGTCGAGAGACTGTTTTTCTTTCTTGGCGCTAAATGATTACAATACAATAATACAATAAATATATTGTATTGTATTGTATTGTATTGTATTGTACACTCCATTCAAGGGGTTTGTTCTAAAGTTGTGCTCAAGGTTGTCCGTTCCATTCCAAAATAAGAAAAAAAGTGCCAAAAAAAGTTAATGGCCGCTTTGCCCACCATCAACTTTTGCGTAAACATGTATGCTCGATGCACGATAGTGACTGAGAAAGGACGGGTCGTCCACTCCATTCAAGGGGTTTGTTCTAAAGTTGTGCTAACGGTCTGAAAATTCAAATTAATTGCAAAAATGGAAATGCCTCTATTCGGTCAAACCACACGTGGTATGACGCTTTGCGTCGAGAGACTGTTTTTCTTTCTTGGCGCTAAATGATTACAATACAATAATACAATAAATATATTGTATTGTATTGTATTGTATTGTACACTCCATTCAAGGGGTTTGTTCTAAAGTTGTGCTCAAGGTTGTCCGTTCCATTCCAAAATAAGAAAAAAAGTGCCAAAAAAAGTTAATGGCCGCTTTGCCCACCATCAACTTTTGCGTAAACATACTATCACATATTCAACATTTAAACGAAAATCCATCTATCAAACGCAATGCAAATTGTGCAGTGTTGTGTCACACATTTGCCAACATGTTCTTGGCGCACGATAGGCAACAATCTCTGACATTTTGCGAAAGAGCGCGGAGTTTTTTCAGGTAGTTCTCATCCTCATGCAAATCTACTCTACAATATTATTCACTCGACTACGCACTATAAATAGAAGAAAGCTGAAGCAAGAAAACTCTCTCACGCTTTCGGAAAGGTTAGTGAGTGTGTAGGAAAATGTCATTCAGAGATAAAATATGTTGTTCAGCAAATAAATCGTTAATCTTTAGCATGGATAGCATGGGAGGTGTGTTGAGCGTATGCAATTTGTTGACCAAATACATTGCGAAGCAATTCTTCACTGAGTGCAAAGCACGAACATTTATGATTTGGTATTACAAGTTCGCGAACACTGGTCGAAAATAACAAAACGTTCCGCAGCTAAACACAAATTCCGCTGGCGAGAGAGCATGGCAAAACAAGAGACACGCCGAGGTATAGAAAGAGAGTACACCACCAGTAGTCCATGTCATGTTCGTATCATTTTAAAATTGTAATAACAAGGGTGAATCGATTGATCGCTTTTTGCAGATATCAACTCACCGAGAACGTCCGCACTCTGGACATGCTCGTGCCGCTCGTGAGGTAACGACAATCACTGTACACGAAAAGACAAAAACAAAATGTTATAAATATTAAAAATAATCAGACAGGCAATTCTTCGTTTAACTTCACTAAAACTTATTTTTTAAAGAATAAAAGTTTATTTTTACAGCAGTCACATCACTCTGAATCTGACCGTCGTCTTCTTATTCGTTCTCATACATTCACTGCCACTACCGTGGAGCATAAACGAACTGTCGCTTTCGGAGGTGAGCCATCATTGAACCTGCGGGGACGAGCTTGGTGTTATTGCCTTTGACGTTCCGAATTTCATGAGCCGTATTGCCCATCTCTCAAGAGATTATCGTACAAATATGGATGCGTGAGAATTTAAGGAGAATTTGGTCCACTTTACCATTTCAGGAAGCATTGGGCTTCCAACACCTTCACTCGGTTATCGTACCGATCGTTGTGTACACTCGGATCAGGTACACATTTGTCACATTGATTTTGAAATCGCGTATGTTCGTTCTTTGTATGAATAGCGAAAGGCATCGCGGACATGGTTACAAAGGTAAAAGGTAAAGGCATCCCCTAATCTAGGCTCCAAGTCCTGAGGGAGTCACTGCTAAGGCCAGCGAATAATAGGCCAGTGCAATCCGGAGAGCCCAATCTCTTCTATGGATCTAGTTACCTTCGTGGTTATACCTAGCATCCGCAGTCTCCGCCCACTTTTCCTTGAAAGGAGAATGCAAGAAATGCCATGGAGTAGCACAAGCATAGTTCTAAACCGTTTGAATTGAGTTAGGTCTTGTCTTGTAGCTAGTGGTTTGCTCTATCGAATGCGCCCTGGGCAAAGTTAGTCCGTCCACGGCAATGTGGCTAAAATGCAGTTACAAAAAATAAAAGTGCTTGTTTGTATGCTTTGAGTGATGGTGCATGTTTTGCCCAAGAAGATCTTGGTTCTCATGATGCTATCAGTGACATTTCAACAAAAAGTAAGATGTAATTATCAAATCGTGAATTGTGCTACTCTTTTGAAATATTTCAGTACGGAAATGACTGTTTAATGACGACTTGTGCTGGTTAGCGGCGCTGGAGAGAGAGCGCCGTCTCGGACGCGGGGGCGAGAGAGGCTAGAGAGAGGCGAGAGAGCGTGCACTTTTGAGAGTGCAGATAGGGATGTTTGAACTCATGCAAATCTTTCCCTATCGAGGGAGAGGAGAGGGGAGCGCCCTCTCCATTTCATATACTCTCTCGCTCACCGTCTGACCGATGAGAGAGCGTGGGGAATGGAGAGGGCCTGACCAGAGGGGTGAAAGAAGTCTCCGCCCCTTTCTCTCCTCTCCCCGGTTTGATGCTTCTCCCACTAGCGGTTCGCGTGCAGATTTCGAGGTGTATCTCGGCTCAGAGGCAAGATATTGACAAACGGCAAAAAGTATTGTCTTAATGGGACCATGATGCATCTATTCTATGTGATTTCCACCCTCACGTCGAAAATCGTCTATCCACGTTGTGGCCCCTAGTTATACCACTACCAATCTTTACTCATTCCAGCGCCTTGGTGGTTACACTCAGAGAAAAATTACTCCTCCATGCATGCGAGATATTAAATAAATTACTTACGCTCTCCTCGTTTCCCATGCTCTATGCCAAAAATTAAGTAATTCATTTGCTATCTCCCATGCTTTTTCTCTGAGTGTATCGCAGCATCCAGTTGGCGCCATGCCAAGAACATCTCTTTGTCTGACCCTCTCGTTTGGCGCGCTCTCTCGCCATCTCTCTCTTTCTCTAACTCGTTCTCGCTGACTCTGTTTCGAATGCTGTGTGTATGTTTCAGCACGATCCCTTAGGCCGATCGGCCAGCGCCAAAATAATGGGGCCTCACCTCTCAACTCTAGAAAAATATTTAAAAAATTGAAATTGACAGAAAATATTGCATGCAAAATATTCCCAGCACGGTTTTTACTCGCCACCTCTCTCCATTGTACTCAATTTCACACACGTTGCAGGCGCAATATCAGATCGAGGCGGCGCGTGTTGAATGCGAACGCTGCAGGAGCAGGACTAGGCGAGAGGCATCTCGCCGCGGTCGAGAAGCATTGGTGATCTACCCAATTGGAGGTATTGTGGGACAAGACCGACGGTGTCTTGATGCCACGTTTAGGTTGTGGTGTAGACTACAAGTGACTAGGAAGCATCTCTATCCGTTGCTCCGACCCCGAATTGCTATCAGTGGCCGCTTTTATAGCGCCACTGATCCTTCCAGAATGAGACAATAATAAAGATAAGCGGAGTTATGCAATGATGATATCTGAGTCAATTAGGGACCCTATGACAGAGGATTCCCCACGCACAGCAAATATCTCCACAAATGCTAAAGTCAAGGGGAAGCGAATGAAACAAATGCCCCAGCAGAGTTTCGGAGCTGGGCTAAGATTCAGATTCGTAGAAGTATCCCCTTTGCGAAAAAATCGTCCTGAAAAATCTCCCTCACGTTGGGAGAAAAAACGAAGTCCAAATAAATATTTATCATTTGGACTGTATTTACTACACGTAAATAGGCGCAGAAAAAAATGAAATATTCTATTACTATTTTCGCTATAAAGAGGAGAGTGTGTACTTGTTCCATTTTTATATCATAATAACGTTTCGTTATCATTTTATTTCCAGAAATGATAATGTCATGATAAATTATTATAAATAGAGGCAAATATTAATTTCCTTTCTCCTATCAATATCTGATCAGATCCGCGTGTATTCCAGGAGATAGATCCATCACAGTTCCCTCCTGAAAATAAATATATAATCTTTCATGGCAGATTATATATTGTATCTCTGAAGTAGCGTTCTCCTAACAACGAATGACCAATTTCAAGAAATCGTATCTCTTTCAGTATACAATCACTTCAGTGCCATCAATCGATGCTAAAAAAGTAAGGAGATATATATTGGAAATGACAACTACGGGCACATAGATCATTAAAATTATATTTCTTGGCAAGAACAAAAAATGTGGTCCCCCCTTACTCATTTCTTGCGAACCCTACAGAGCCCTACTCTGTAATCTATGTGCTATCTCCCGCGTATCTCATTACAATCCCACTGCTCATTATGCCGTTTTCAGTGTTCATCAATAATTTCTTCATTTCCCACACTCCCTCACCCATCGAACAGTCGCGACTGTATAGCAAATGAGGAAGGCCCAGGAGGGGTATTACTGTCTGACGCTAAGGCCCTTAGCGTCAGACAGTAATACCCCTCCTCAGCCTAAGGGAGCGAAACAGTCATACCTATTGCCATTTTAACCACCATTACTTGTAGTACACTAGAAATTAGATGTGTATATTGTAAACTAAATGTAATTATCAACAATGAAGTCGGCATTGTTTTCGAGTCGGCAGAACAACTCACCCAAATCATTGCTCACCAAGCGATTTGAATCACTGCAGTATGCAATGCGTTCAGCTCTTCACCTGTCGCAGAATTTGTTTCCATTACTTCTTTAGTGCGCATAGCTTCGATTCTGCAATGGTAAAGAAATAATCAATGTTTACCGATTTTCCGGAGTCGGGCACACCGGTTTTCTCGGTTGTTACGCAGAAAAAAATGTATTACTTTTCATGCATGCCATGCACGGGGAGTGGAGCCAAATCCATTAAAATATATGAAACTTATGAAAAATTAAAAGTAATACATTTTTTTTCTGTGTGTAAGTTCATTCCGGTTCTGGAGGGTAGAAGCACAGAAGAAGAAGCAAAACAAAACAGTAGAGCCAAATATTAAAAGATACTTGAATCGTCGCAGGAAAAAGAAGGGCATGAACACGCCTTGCAGAAATATGAGATTAACGGTATCCTGATGTCGGATGATATTTTTTTCAAATAATCATTTAGCGCTAAGGAAGAAAAACAGTCACTCGACGCGAAACGTCATACCTAGTGTGGTTTGACCGAATAGTTGCATTCCTATTTTGCTCATAATTTGAATTCAAGTAAACCTCGGCACCCAGTGGAGCTAGAGACTCGACCAACTGTTCCTGTGGTGTAAACAGGTTCACACCCCAGGGAAAACTGTTCAGACCGTTAGCATTATTGGGAGCCGAGATTCCTGTTAGCGGGAATTCAAATTTGAACTTTCCGCTCGTGAAATTTGCACAGCATGAGCGTCGCCAAAATAAGCGCACCTCCAGCAGGGGGGCATACCGATCGGAAATCCCACAAGCCATCGCTGTCATAATTACGACGGCGCCAAAAACTGTCAGATATACGTGACTCCTATAATCATGTAAGTTTCGGCAAAAGATTCCTGAAAACAAAAACTCACAATACAACTGGGTATATTATTCGTATCATTCTGATGTTTTCCTCAACTTGGTATCTGAAAAGGAGATTCCACCAATTGTAATTCAAAAATATCATAACCTTTCGCTCAGCGTGTAAGTTTCCGTAGAATGCAGCATTTTCTCGTTCCTTGCCAGCAACTTTTTGAACGAGATCATCAGCCAAATCTCTTGCATGACAAAATAGGACTGCAGGAAAATATATTACTAAATTATTAGAAATGAAATCTGCAGATAACTGAATGGCTATTTTCGTTTGTTAACTGTCCACTCTAGATTACGTATAGTTAGTTGCACATTACAATTTTCATGGATTGTAAAAAATATGCCCTGCCAAACTAACTGCGACAATTTTCGATTGTCCTTCGCTCCCCGGCGATTTGAGGCTGCAGTACGCAGTCATTCCCTCCTCATAACCGTATGTCAGGACCACTGAGACAGTGAACAGGGCGCTCACAACAACCTGAAATTGTCCTAATGTGGTGTTAGTTTTCGGAAAAAGGAAAAGGAAAAAGGTCATGATTTGAATTCCCGCAATTTCATATCTCAGTTCTCCGTGGAGCAATCGACTCAAAACTTCGAATATAACATTCCTCGACCCTTTTACACATATAACCGAAGTTTTGAGTCGATTGCTCCACGGAGAACTGAGATAATAAATTGCGGGAATTCAAATCTTGGCCTTTTTCCATTTCCTTTTTTCCGAAAACTAACACCACATAAGAATTAGTGCCGAGATATATCTCTCTGAGGTGCCCCTCATGCACTACTCGACTGGTCTATTGTCGCATACAAAATACTAGACTAAATGGACAAGTCTCTATCTCCTACTAGAGATTACTGTATCATTTGTGCTAGTAATGTTGCCTCAAGCGAATGATATTATGCAAATTCATCGGTTATTCAACTCACATGCCCGATTCCCAATTGTCGTCCGTAGTCTCTGGCAGTTCTTTCGTAAGTTCTGAACTGAGAAGTCGCGCGCCGCCGCTCTAATGACATCGCAAACATCGAATTCACGGATCCTTAAGAATTCTTTTGTAAATATGTTGCAACAATGTTTTATAAATTACAAATTAAACATTAGAATTCATTGGGACTACTGGGGTTGGTTGGGGTAAAAAGTCACCACTGGCTGCCTGTGTTTTCTCCTCAGTCGTTTTGTTTGGGATTATGAGATTATCAAAATGAATGCAAATACTCACCATACACACAAACACATTGTGTAAATCGTCGTGCCATGCATTGACTATCGGTTTGGATGAGCTCAGCTGGAGATCTGAATATCATAATATAAGTGAGCTTTTTACGACAAACGAATTTGCGAGTAGATACAGCAAAACGTATTGGTGAAGCACGACAAAAACAAAACTCGAGTAAGAAAAACCGGAGTGGCATGAGGTTTTAGCGAACCGATAAGGTCTTTATGCTCGAAACCGCGGGAAAAAGCTATTAATACTCACTTCATCGTAACCAGAATGAATACTGTATACGCATGGTCGACGATTGTTGCGAGGCAGGTAAGATATGTCCAGAGAAAGTGCCAGTTCAGCAGCACTGTCAAACTGCGATGCGCAACAAACTTGCTGGAAAATAATAGGAGCAGCTTCTATCGATAAATGTATTAATTGGCGGTGAATATTTTCAACTAACTGTCGGTTGATGTGCAGAATAGTGAGTAATATAGTAGCAAAGCACGCAGAAAATATACGAACCGATATCATCTGAATTTCAGTTATAGTCTGAAGCTATCGGGAACGGAATTGCTTTCGGATTTCCTCTTTTCAAAAAAGGAAGGTAAAAAGGTAAGTTCCTCTTTGCGTTAGCACCAAAATATTATTCAAAATCGGACAGTAATTTTTTTCAAGCACAGTTTGAGAAAAAATCGCACCACACGCATGTAGTAACTCTTCGAGTAGAAATAGGCATCGTCCAGTGTTTCGTTGTACATTTTCCTGTTGCTAAATGATGTAAAATAATAATAAAAAAGTGCTTGGAATAGGTATACAATTGAATGAGATGATTTCAATTTAGATCGTAATACGTCACTATAAATTACAAACAACATTTTCAAAATACAGAGAACGCGGATTCCAAACCATCAACATATGATGGAAATGGCATAGTTTTTTTTCTAAAGAGGAAGATATCGTCTAATGAGCTCATCGATATTCAGTGAAGAGTGAGTAATATACACACTCAGATAAACACTGCAGACATTATCGACTTGTGTCTGCCCATCAATGTACAACATACAGTCAGCTATTGCCTGAGGGAAAACTGCGGCAGACAAATAATGACAATATTGTATTCACGAAGATAAAAAATATTACTGGCGGGGACTACAGGCGGGGGAGAGTTGTATCCTGCATCATATCCGCAGATAGGATACAGTTAGATCACGTAAGGTTTTTGGTCATTAAGAGAAATTATAGGAGCAGGCTACAATTAGATGGTGTAATATTATAGAGCAATGTATCTTTATCTCGTTATTTCTGGTTTCGTCCACAATTCGTGTGTCGAACGCTTGAATAACAATATAACCGCATGATTATTGAAATATGCCCTCACAGTTTCCCCTGAAAACACTTTTCACGTTAAAAATATGAATTTGTAATGTACAAATAGCGGCCCTCACCAAGCAGATTGTATGGCTGCCAAGTGAAGACTGTTTAACACCTCTCCAGTGGCTTAATTCGTCGCGATCACTTGTCGATTGCGATCAGCGTCCAGCCTGTAGGGTACGGTATTACACATTTACATGCACTCGACCAGAATAATACAATGTTCCGCTAGTACACACACGTTCCAATGGTCAAAAACTTATAAAGCGATACGCCGAGGAATAGAAGGAGAGTAAACAACCAGTGTTACATTTTGTTCGTATCAGTTTCTAGTTGCACTATTTAAGGATATTACTATATCAAAATCATACACATACAGCACTGGTGTGTGCATTACTGGTGTGTGCGTGCTCTATGTCTAAACACCGCTATTCCCTGTTTTTTTATCAGCGGATTTTTTTTTATTTCTTGCGAGTCTTCGTAGATTTGTAAGACAGGTAAACAATAAAGTTGATGCAGCGACAAACTTGAAGCGTCGCAGAAAGAAGAGGGGCATGAATATTCCTTGCAGGTAGAAAACATTCAGTGTGTCCTTAAATCTTGCTGTCAGTGCAATTTAATTATTTTCGATATGGTTGTTAGTCGTGACTACATCACGCAGGTTCTAGGGCAAGGTGATCGCTTCGGAATGAATCTGCCCATTTTGATCACAGGCCTAGCAGTGTTCTTCTGCGAGCACGCCTCGAAGAAAGAAAATATTTTTATCTTAATCTTATTTTTAAAAAAAACCATGATACTTGTTTTATAACGAAACTCTGAAAAGATCTAACCGCAAGAATCGGCGAATAGCGATTCGACATTCCGCAAGCCGTAGCTGTCACAAAAATGGCGATAAGAGCGATTGTAAGACACGCATGACTTCTAAAATAATTACATACATTTTGGAAAGGGAGGGAAAATAAACGCTCACAACACGACGGGTAGCATAATGCGCAGCGTTCTGATGTTTTCAGTAATTTGGTACCTGAAATTAGATAAGATTTTTAAAAAATAAAATATGATTTAAATATTCTTAAATCAAAGAAATAGCTTGTTCAAGAAGAGCATCCGAGTATCCTGGAGCTATCTAACTCTGTAAAACAAGAATTTTTGTTGATACCTTTCGCTCAATGTGAACTCTCTCGAACTTTTAAGATTATTCTCATTTGTTTTCAGGGTTCGAATGAACGAAACGATTGTATAGATTTCTTGCAGGGTCAGTAGAATCTGAATTTGTACCTTTCATGTTGGAAGTGTTAGCGAATGGATATTATGAACAATTTAATAAAAATGCATTTGAAAATAGGAGTATTAAATTATTTCGAACACAACATACCAGTGCTACTTGACTCTGTACTTCACCCTTGTCCGTTTTCATGCTACAGTAAGCCGAATGTCCATCTTCGTTACCGTAATACCACACCATCGAAGCGGTGAAAAGGAAGTTTAACAGTATCTGCCGCGACATTAATAAAATTTATTTGAATATAAAATATAGAATTAGTTCTGGATGTCATTTTTTAATAATGGTAAAACGAAAATTATGTAAATTATATCTAGGGGATCACGACCGGTTTTACTAGCGTCATTCTTTTTGTTTTCCAAAAAAATCATGGAATTCGATATTTGAAATTATACATACATGCACAACAGCAAGGGGATGACCGTAGTTCCTCCCTGTGCTCTCGTAAGTTCTGAATTGAGACGTGGCGCGTTGACGTTCGACCGAAATCATAAACATGGAGGCGAGAGAGCCTGATGATTAAAATATTATTTAATATTATTATTATCGCAGTACCATTTCCACAGATGCATGGCAGGACAACTCTCATCAAGCACTGATTGTCGCTCTGGATAAGATCGAACGGTGCTCTAAATTAATTCAGTAAAAAAATATTTAGTAAACAACCAAGTTAATGTACTATAAAATTCAGCCATGCACAACATCCAATTATAAATTGTTATAAAAATATTTTCTTTTGCCATACTAGCCATATAATGCGATTGCTCTTTTTTCTCATACATCACTCCGTTCTCATTAACATTAGTGCATCGAAAAGTCATGATTTCTGCGACTCGGCGTGCGCAATTGATTTTTATTTTTCTTATGTTTTTTCATTCGAATTTTCATTATCTGTGTTCATATTCAATTTTCTCTTTTCAGACTATGATAAATCGTCGTAAATAAAATATACACATTATTTTTCGAGTTTTACCATGAATACAAATAGAAGGTAAGCTCACCATCTTTTTTAGATTAAAAGATCAAATCATATTTATTCGCACTGACTTCATCGTCAGCAATTTTACTGCAGTTAGAACGTCATAGACGAGAATGATAACGCATGAGAGATACGTCCAGATAAAATGCCATCGAAGAAGAATGCTGAGGCTGCGATGAGCAACGAATTTGCTAAATAAAATAATATAATTATTAAATCGTGCAAATAAATTACGATAAGTAGAGGTCTGCCTTTGCTGAAAATGTTTAATAATACTTTTTCCAAAATATAAAAAAAATATTTTCCATTTAAGAATTATCCAAATTGCTAGTTGTGACAAATGCTAGATGTAACAATTCACAAACTTTCTGTTGAAATGCAGCACACTGAGCAATACAACTGCTAATGAAGCAAATGGAATGCGAATCGTAATTATCTGAATTAATTTTTTTTACAAACGATAATATTGGAAACTAAGAATTCAGTAATCCAAATTCTAACCACGGCTCGTATGCTGACGTGCTCTGCGTAGAAAATAGCATCTTCCAATGTCCCATTGAGCATTTTAACTTAATAGAAGAGAAACGATTGGAAACTGATTATCTTGATATAAATTGATTAGATTGCAAAGGAGTTATGAGTGAAAGGGCTGTCAAAAATGAGCACCATTGTGCGGAAAAGAAAGAAAAAATAGGGGGCACAAGAGGTGTTTGAAATTCGTCTATGTCTGAAACGGTAAAGTACTGACCGAACGTACTCTGGTCACGTTCGAAAACATGTAAACAACTGTGAGCTATAGAAAATTTGTGCGCAAATGTTCAAATAAAGAAAGCGCAATAATGCAATTTCGAAGTCGTGGAAAATGTATGAGTGTTGATAAAGAAAGTAAGTAACGACAAAAAGGGGTTAAAAATGAGGAAAATGAGGTATTAATATATTTATAGAACACCCCAATGCTACAATCTATGGCGAAATATATTTCGTGGAAAGCGAGCACCTAGACATGAGAGTTCGCAATATTAATCTACCACTAAACCCATGCGAAAATTGTGCTATTTTTTGTCCCGGATTTAAATGAGAATCTAAGAATGAATACAAAATTGAAAAGAATTAATCTATGTAAATAGTACAGTACACATCATTCCACAGGCCGGTCAACCATCCAGAAAGGCCTTTGGAGTGAGAGAGCGTGTGAAATCGAGAGGGACTCTCTCACTTTTGCACACTCTCTCGCTCCAACCCTGGTCTGTAGGTTTGGAATCATGTGAGTACGACGTTTGTCAGTGATACATTGCATTACCACCACACCAAGAATGAAAACACTTACTATTGAGTGTATAATACTCTAAGATAGGGCATCTAGTGTATGATACACTTACAAATTTCTTGTTTTCGCACGCTCCACATCTGAAAGAAGGCTTGATGAGAAATTGGCAATTTGAGCAACTAAAATTTTAATAAATCCACTGCAGAGCGACCGTGTATGTAAGCATTTATAATAAAACGATACTTTCGGGATAGAAAGTTGCATGTCACATGATTGAAAACCTCCAAAACCGGGCCAGTGTGCATAAAGTTATGGAGCTCTTCGAATTCTCCTCCGCTATTTTCGCCAGTTCTGAGGATTAATAAGGCTTTCGGATTATGTTGTCTGTCAACGTTTCATTAGTCTATATTGATAAGGAAGTATGCATCAAAACGAACCACAAAGTACAATTAGATGCGCAATCAAATCTGTAATAGAAGCTTGACCCACAAAACAACTGCAATATTTCCCTCATCATAGATTGTTGGATTGACTCGGACGGATTGGCATGCTTCACAATAGTTTCGTGCTAACTTAGTTGTTATCACGTACGCATCAAACTTACACTCCATGAGAACGAAAGACATACTCTATGAAAACAACTCAGCATAACGTCATCACATACAATAAAATGATCATAATAATTTGCATATGCCCGAGGCGCTACAATTCGATAACGAATGGGTTAAGATATGGGGGCTCTTTATCTGCACATTTAGCATGATTGCTCCGAATTCTCGCAGAACTTCGTGAACTCCTGGATATCATCCGTCACGCCTGAAAAATTTTCGAACTATTTTTTTTTAATTTTCAGGCTCATTAATTCGGACGGTTGTTTTTCGAAATTACTTTTTTCATACCGTTGTAATGCATGCTATCTTCTAGTACGCAACCCAATAAATACATTATTATTATTATTATTATTATTACCACGCAGCTTGCACGGCCGCCGAGTGAATTGCGTTGAGTTCTTCACCCGTCGCCGCATTCGTTCTCATCATTTTACGATTGTAAATTGCGTCTTTCCTGCTCATGGTTAAGCATTTGAAATTGATTGAACATAATTTACTCTCACGCAAATACTAAATATGCTAACATAAATTGTTGATGATTTTTTTTAAATCAATAATGGAGAGAATGCGATACTGATTGAAGAAGTTAGACGTGTGTGTAAACAAATCCGCGATGAAACTCACCTGAATTGTCGCAGGAAGAAGTAGGGCATGAATATGCCTTGCAGGAAGAATATGTTTATCGAGTCCTAAAAGGCGATCACATGGCTTCATGTTTTACTTGTTGTGCCCTCACTTCAAACAACGGGAAATTACGATCCGACAAACCGCATGTAATTGCTAGAATAAAAATCGCTGCTGCAAAGAGTGTGATGCAAACATGGCTCCTGCAAAGTAACGGAATATTAGAGCTTCCAATTATTTACATACAAAATTGCGCTTACCAAACAACAGGTAGCATACATCGTATCATCCTGATGTTCTCGGCTATTTGATACCTGAATTTCGCAAACTTTTATTGTATTTTACACATTAAATAAAATTTACTATCCGAATTTCCTTTTTTACCCTGAAATAGTTGATTTTACATTGTGCTACTTACCGTTCAGTCAACGTATAGGCTGCGGCCGTTCTCAGTCGTTTCATATTCACATTCAGAAGTCGCTTGAACATAACGATGGTCCAGATCTCTTGAATCATCAGAACGACCTGGAGTGCGCACCCTTCACAAGATCCTACGCAATAAACGAGGGCCGTGTAGTTTGTTTAGCCGCTGAAGTCATGTTATAGAACATTCGATTGATTTCTTGATTTTATTTGGTTAAAGATTAATTACTTAATTTAGTGTGGCCTCGTGATAACACACTTCAATGTCGATGTTTAATTGTTTTTCATTTTCACTTTTTTTACTTTTGAGTTGATATTTCGCGAACTTGTTTGTATAGTTCGGACTTCCACTAGCTCTTACCGCGACCACTTGATGGTGCACCTCCCCCGAAGGTGTTTTCACGCTGCAATATGCTCTACTTCCGTTGATATCTCCATACGTGCGAACCATGGAAACAGTGAACAGAGCCGTCAGCAGAATCTTAATTGAATCCAGTCAATTTCTCTGAATGAGATAAAAGGTGTGTGATACCGTAGGCAAAACATGCTTTAATTGTAATGACAAATGATATTGGAAATATGCGTACAAACTAATGATGACCATCCGAAAAGTCGAAAAGTCGTCTCCAACTGAGAGAGCATGCAAAACCGGGAGAGCGGGCGAGAGATATTGAGAGATGATCTCTCCATTTTGAATGCTCTCTTAGCTGGAGACAATGTCTCGAGAGTAAGGAAAGTTGTTGACTTCCCGCTCTATGTAGTAGAAACCCACGTACATGCCCTATCGCCAGCTTGTAACCGTAGTTCTTGTAGGACTTCTCGTAAGTTGCGAACTCTGTGGACGCACGGTACCGCTCGATCGACATAGCGAACATTGAACAGACAGAGCCTGCCAATAAAATATATGTTTCATAATTCGCAAAATTGCAAGTAGCCATATTTACCCCATAATTATCACTCACCATAAATGCACAGACAAATGATAATGGCCCTCCAAACGCACTGAACATCAGTAACGATTAAATCGGATGGGGACCTGGGCAAGAAAAAAATTTTTTAAATGTAATATTCTCTTACCATCAGCAAAAAGTTTCCAGGATCAGGACACCAAGCGAACATGTCCATATACCTGTTGGTGAAAAGCTTGTTATTTCTAGTTACTTTCATCTACAGGTAAGGTAAGTTACCTGTAAATAAAAGATACTAGAAATATCAAGCTTTTCACCAACAGGTAAACAGGTAGGACATGTTCGCTTGGTGTCCTGATCCTGGAAACTTTTTTCTGGGTGTATAAAAGGGAATATTACATTTAAAAATTTTGAACATGTGCTTTTGGTGTCCTGATCCTAGTGACATTTTCTTCTCAGAATATGTCTGATCGAGTACAAATAATATTCAAATTGAATAGCAGTAAACTAATGAAATATCATGCATTCCATTTTTCTTTACAAAAAATGGACTTATTTACTCAATTCCCGATTTCCAATCCGCTTATGGACTGTGCGTTTCTGTACCTACATACGTCATTGTCAACAGGGAAACCGCTGTGGTTCCGTGATCAATTAATCCGGAAAGTCCCGTCAGAATAGTCCAGAACATGTGGCACTCAACGAGAATTGTGAGGCTGCGATGAGCCACGAATTTTCTGCAATTCGGAAATGAGTTTCTTTTTACATCACTCAATAGACGACGTTCAGAACTGAATGGGAGAACCAAAGTTGGCTGAGCTGGTTATAGGCACATTGAATGATACATTGAAAAGAGGAGACTGCCAGATTATGCGAAACAACCCGGTATTCTCTTTAAAATATGGGCAAAATGTTCGACAATATAACACTAACCGTCGGTTGATGTACAGAATGAATAAAAATACGAGAGAAATTATCTCCAGTGGAATTCGAACACAAAGCATCTGCGATTTTTTTTATTATATCGTGTGGTTAACTTTATATTATTATATTTTATAGAGCTTAGTAGTGGGAAATGCGTGGACTAGTTCCATTGTAAATGTATGAAAACATACCACCCTCATGTAGACGCTTTCGGAATAGAAAGTCGCATCATTCAGTGTGTCGTTCTCCATTTATCCTGCTTGTATTAAATTAATGTGGTGTTAGCTTTCGGAAAAAGAAAACGGGAAAGATTTGAATTCCCGCAATTTCTTATCTCAGTTCTTCGTGGAGCAATCGACTCAAAACTTCGAATATAACATTTTTCAACCCTTTTTCAACCCCTTTTCCATTCACTTTTTCCGAAAACTAACACCGAAAACTACATGCCCTACTTCTTCCTGCGACAACATAAGAGAGCTTACAAAATCTCCGTGCAATCGACAAAATAATTGTTAGTTCGCAATAAAAAAATAATAAACGTCTAGTCACAATATACTTCACAAGAGCATTTATAGTTTGTTTACAATAACAAAATTTAATAATGGGATTATTCCAGTAGAACAGGCGTTAGCAGGGAAACGACAGAAATACGCGACAGAATAGAAAGAAAATGAGGCAATTCCGGCTGTTTCTGGCTTGCCTGAGTGATAACGCGAAAGTCCGCTTGTTCGTAGAAAGGACGAAAAGGGTTTCTAGATAAAGCGACCGTGAGTGCAATGAACGCAAATTTTCCTGGACAGTTCTTATATAACCGGTTTCAATTTACTTCACTGAGTCACCAAGACAAACGAGATAGTATGCAAAACGAGGACAATCATTCTCTGAGAAATGAGACCAGGCCGAACTAGTAATTGTGCGTTCACAGTGTGAGAATTTCGCACATCTACCAATGGTCATATGTGGGTAACATTGCGTCGGATTATTACTGGGGATATCACGATAACAAACACATGTCACGAAAAGGCCATGATTATTATGAATGGTCTAAGAGAAAAAACACGTGTTTTCGATGTACGAATTCATGCAATATATATGCATATTTTATTATATATTAAATTTCAATAACAATTAATTCCCAGGTGAATGCAGGTCGTGTTCTTTTCCTTTCCTGAAATTGATTATATTCTTAATTATCAACGTGCATCTTAATCTCACCAAGCTGCTAAAATCGCAGCTGAATATAAGGCGTTTAGCTCCTCGCCTTTTACAGTATTCGTTGCCATCATTTTATTGTTGCGAACTGTGTCCATTCTGTACAATTTTTTTAATTTCTATTTTAATTAAAGTATAATCCAATATTTTTTTTAATAATTTGAGAGTCAATCCAACCTGAATCGTCGCAGGAAGAAATAGGGCATAAATATTCCTTGCAGAAAAATAAAGTTTAGCGATTCCTGGAGCATTTTTTAAAAAATGCATCAGTATTTAAATAACGCCTTGGTAAAAATGTTATGAATTTCGCTCGCTTTGCAAAATTTCCTTAGTTAGATTTATCATTATAATTCTTTTTTTGTTGTTTTAGAGTAAAAGTATATTTCACCTCGGCACGAGGCAAATATCGCCGAGGCAATCCAGACTCTATTAATATCGCAAACAATGCTCCGCCAATTATCGTTAGAGCTACATGGCTCCTAGAATTATTTCTATTTCAGGAAAAAAACTGAAAAAAGGAACATACCATACTACAGGAAGCATAATGCGCAGCATTCTTATGTTTTCGGAAATTTGATAACTGCAATTATAGATGTTTTGATTGTTGAAAATAAATATAAATACCGCTCGGTAAGTGTGAACGTTTCCGAAACCTTCAGCCTTCTCTCGTTAAGTGACAGCATCCTACGGAACATTACGATAGTGCAAAACTCTTGAAGCATTAGCATCACCTGGAGACGATGTTTTTTTTCACACCGAAGGTATACAGGTAAGGAGGGCATCGCCGCTACCGTAACCGATTCTAGTAGCTCAGCTGACGTAATCAAGTCTACCGTGGTGTTAGTTTTCGGAAGAAGGAAATGGAAAAAGGCCAACATTTGAATTCCCGCAATTTCTTTTCTCAGTTCTCTGTGGAGCAATCGACTCAAAACTTCGAATATTGCATTTTGCGACCCTGTTATACCTATAAACGAATTTTTGAGTCGATTGCTCCAGGGAGAACTGAGATAAGAAATTGCGGGAATTCAAATCTCGGCCTTTTTCCATTTCCTTCTTCCGAAAACTAACACCACATACATTATAACGGAAATATTTTTTCAACTCACCGCAATTAATATATTGACACGCCGGCCTCGAGGCGTGTTAATAGTACAGTACGCCGTCACCCCCGTGTCATTACCGAACGTTGCGGCGGTCAGCATTGTATACATAAGGGAAATGGCAACCTGGACATCAGCAATAACGCGGAAACACAAAAAAGTGCACTTCCTTTGAAAAAACAGCTTGGACCCTTTTGATTTACTTTTGCTCTTCCGTAAAATGGTTCAACGAGGTAAGTAACTCACATGCCCAGCAACAATCCAAATTCCGCTTGTCTTGCCTGATTTCTCATAAACTCGAAAGTATATCGAGGCTTGATATCGCTCGAATGACATGACAAACATGGAACAGATCGATCCTAAACGACAAATTACATTGTGCAATTGTTAGAAAATGCGTCCGAAAGATGATGCAACTTGGGCAATAACTTTTCGTTCTCAAATAAATGATGACATGCAGAATCCGTCTCCTAGTAAATTACACTCAAAAAATGTTTGTAGAAAAAATAATTTAAAAAAGTAACCAACACGTTTTAATAAGGCGCATTTGTTTGTTATATTTAACAAACATGTAGAAAAGTTGTTTTTTCTATGTAGCTTTATCACTGTGCTCAGTGATCCCATTTACGACCCCCCACGAGAGAGCAGGGATCCGGCTTTCTCGCACTCCCCGCATTTGGGGGTCAATAAGCGTGGTGGGATGATCCATTTTCGCTACTCTAGTGCTCACCGTACATGCCCGCACATTGTAGTATCTTTCTCAGCAAGCATTGCTTGTTATCAACGATGAGGTCGGCGGGCGTGCTACAACAGAAGCGCAATGTGCTAACTAATCCAATGGAAAAATAAGAAAAAAAATAGAGATCAAAGTTAAAACTTACTTCATCGAGAGTAATGTCAACGCAGTCAGTGCATAATCGACAAACATCGAAATACAGATTAGGCCCGTCCAGAACAAATGCCAGACAATAAGCATTTTAAGATTCTTGTGAACTGTGAATTTTCTGGAAAAAAATATGAAAATCACAACTATTTAAGTAGCATTTTTAAAGTATACCTACACTTATATAATTACACACGTAATAAATGCAATTGAATCTGAAGATTAACTCTCTTCGCCATCTTTTCATTGTAGGTATATTACAATATTAAAATGGTACGTTCATTACATGGACTACTGGTGCGTGCACTCTCTTTCCATACTTCGGCGTGTCTCTCACTCTGGCATGCTCTCTCGCAGCCGTATACATTGTTTAGGAGAGGAACGTTTTATTATTTTGGACGAGTGTTCGTGAATTTATCACCAACCGACGGTTTAGATGGAGAACGCTTAGCAGTACAACAGCGACCGCCGCGAGCAGGGAACGGACTACTAATATCTGAAAGAATTTTTTTATCGTACACCTCAAGGGTGTGAGAATATGTACCAAAATGAAAGAGCAATATTAATATTTAAGAATGAGTAATTCACGGGAAACATATTTTCCTGCGTTACAGAGACCGAACTCTTGTCTTACTGAATAACTCTAGAGATTACTTAAGCAAAGAAAACTAGTTCTGAAACGTATTTGAAAAATCATTGCCTGAATCGGCATTGTATTTATGCCAAATAAATCATATTTTATAAGAGTATAAGTCATGGTAATTAGACATATAAGTCATGGTAATTAAATTAAACAACAACAGTTGCGATCATATCGCTCCCTTAGCGCTTATTCATGGTAAACAGGTCTATAAGATCAGAACACAAAGACTACATGCTCACTTATAGACAGGTGATTTCACTTTGTGTCCTGATCCTAGGGACTTTTTCCACTGAGTACTCAGAGTGGGAAGTCCCCACTTCCTTCACTCTGAAGTTGTCTCCTGCTGAGAGAGCATGTAAAATTGAGATATTGCAGGAAATGGTCTCTCGGTATTCCATGCTTTCTCAACAGGAGACAATATACTCAGAGTAAGGGAAATTGGAGACTTCCCGATCTGTAAAAAGAACTTTGAACTGGTCTCACCACTCGCAGTAGTGTACTCTCTGAGTAGAAGAATGCGTCTTCCTCCAGCGATTCGTTGTGCATAACATAAATATAGAATATAATAGATTTCGTATATTCGGCAGACATAGATAGCATACAAAGGAAATTGTAAGTGGAAGGTGGAAAAGTTAAGGGAAAGAATGTGGCGCCTTCTGATATAGTTGGGGAATGGAAGGGATACGAGAAGCTAAATTAATTAAATTAATAAAAATATAATTTGTACATTATAGCGAACATGAAAGAAAGGGAGCAAGAAGAGCGGGTTTCGTTTGTCAAAGTTTAAGATGCTCCATCTCATCGTCTGTGAATGGCGAAAACATGCATTTGAAAGTGGAAAGTTTAAGCGAATTGAGGTGAGCAATACACGCACTGTGCTTCTGCGCACAGTTTTAAAAGTGGGTCTTTGGCGCGTTCTATACTTTGCATGAACAGAGCGCAAATTTTGCATGAGCTCTCACAGTTTTCTTTTCTCGGTTTTGCTCAACGATTTGCGTCCGTCCTCCTTCCACGCCCTCGCTCCACATCATTCCACAGGCCGGTCAACCTTCCAGAAAGGCCTTTGGAGTGAGAGAGCGTGTGAAATCGAGAGGGACTCTCTCACTTTTGCATACTATCTCGTCCTAACCCTGGTCTGTAGGTTTGGAATCATGTGGCTCGTTTCGATGATCAAGCGAGGGAGTGCTCTGAGAAAAAAGTCACTAGGATCAGGACACAAAGTGAGAATGTTCACTTATCTGTAAGTGAAAGTCACTAGAAATAAGAGATATTTCATTTGCCGGTAAGTGAAAATAGTGACTTTTTTCTGAGTGTGTGCGGAATGTGTAAGTTGAAAAACGGTTTGATGAGAAACGAAAACAGTTCTCCAGGCAAATTTGAGTTATGTGTACGTTGAAGCTATGAGAAACAGTCAGCGGCAATGCGACAATACGCTTTATGTGTAATTGGCGTATGTTTAAGAAAATTGAGAAGTAACTGGTGACTGTAAATCGGAATTGCTTTCCAGAGAACTTGAGTAGTTTAACAATGAGGATGACGGAACACATGATTCCATACTTACAAAACAGGGTCAGGGCGAGAGAGTATGCAAAAGTGAGACAGTGTCTCTCGATTTCACACGCTCTCTCACTGCAAAGCCCTTTCTGGAAGGTTAACCGGCCGGTGGAATGATGTGGGAAGGAATACGATCAAGTGTGCGCGTTCAACACCTGTCATTCAATGAATTGGATTGCCAATGACATACAACACGCACAAAGTTCTTATATACGACCCATATGATAATCATTAATCCTTGTGCTTGAATTGAATGTCACGCCTCTTACGTGAAGCTCAGGGCAGTATTTTTTTATTTCACGAAAAGATAGTGGTTTTTTTTGATATAGGTAGTCCCTTTGTTACCCTCTTTGTGATTTTTCTGTATTTTTTATCTGACACTGAGCAGGCTTCTTGTCACATACTACCGAAGACACACACCAAAATCACAGAGACTGTGTAGTTTGTGATTACGCAACGAATGAAGGTAAATGCTAATGCCATGGGGTTTCGGTGGTATATGTGCGCTAGTCGGAAAACCGAAGATAATACAAAAGATCAATCCTGTCGAACAGAGAGAGAAAGAGCGCTATTCAGTACTGAGAACAATTCGAATTTGCCTGCTACCGAAATATAATACGTTAACTTTTGATTTTCATCCGATGCGTAATCACTCACTGCTGTAAGCATTAGATTATATGGGAGACAGTAAGAAATACTGCTCAATGTCAGAAGCGAAAATCAATTAATCTCAAATTCATTCCGAGCTTCCGTCATGGCAACAAATGCACTACCAATATTTTTTTTAAAAAACTGTACCAGGCTTGTTCCTAACCTTACGTGCATGATGCAATATCTTTGTGTGTGTGCACTCGGTGCAATAGAGCTGAAAGAGGAAGCGTCTTCATGTGAAGTACACAATTAAATATTATTTATCGTTCAATAATCGGGCATACTACACATTGATCATTCATGGATGCACGAGAAAAATAAGGAAAAAAATAGGGAAGCAGATCTCGTATTGAGTATTATCAGCTATATTTACCAGGTGAAGGAAATCTCGGAACATGAAGAGTTGATCTTCTATTCTCGCTCACGTTAGATGCCAAAACGGCATTCACGTCGGAAACGATTACAAATAATGCCAAATTGAAGGTAAATAATGTTTTACTGACATTTGTTATTCAATCACTATACTTGGAAATAAAAAAAACGGCCAGAAATTTCTATAGTTTCGCACGCACATGCCATTTAAAACTATCTGAACGATATTATGGATACACGTCGCGTATATATTCAATACTTTCTCAAGCGACCGCCCAAAATTGTTCATTTGAAACTTCCTCCGCCAGTTTTATGATAGCGAATCGACGCTTTCTCATTGCCTGAAAATGGTATATTTCACAAATTTGAAGAAAAAAACGCTCTCACCATGCACTTAGAACCGCTGCTGCATGTAAGGCGTTTAGTTCCTCTCCTTTAGCCGTATTAGCGGCCATAATTTTTCCAGTGCGAACAGCTTCTGTCCTATTTTTTATATATGCTTATCTACTTGAAAATTAACTCCTAGATGATAGTAGACGAAGCAATGAATCTTTTAAAATTAAAATATTATATAAAAATTGAGCCGAACTTAAATCGTCGCAGGAAGAAATACGGCATGAATATTCCTTGCAGAAATACGCAGTTTAACATTTCCTAAATCATTGTAACTAAGAGTATTACAAGTCTTTCTCGTTGGGAACATTGTAGTGTATTTTTGTCTATGTGTTCATTGATTGTAGCAGAAACAAACATTCACCTCTATAAACGGTAAATATCGCATAAATATTCCCGATTCCAAAGCTATTGTGAATAATGTTCCGCCAATTATCGTCAAAACAACATGGCTCCTGAAATATTGAACTCGGTTTGTAAAAAGAACAGTAAAAATACTTGCCAAACAACGGGAAGCATGATTTGGATCATTCCGATGTTTTCCGCAATTTGATATCTATAATTGGGTTGAAATAAAAGCACAGTATTGTCGGTTTTACGTGTTCAAATGAAACCATTGAACCACCAAGTAGTCGGATTGAGAAAAAAAAACGTTCAACTTTTTTTTTAAAAATACAAACCGTTCGGTGAGTGTGAACATTTTCGACGTCTTCATTCTTCTCTCATTCAGCGATAGCATTCTGCGAAACATTACGAGAGTCCACAGCTCCTGAACCATCATCACCGCCTGTGAAAAAATGCCCTTACTTTCGCTCCTTTATGTGACGTTAAAAATCGTCGAAAATTTTGAAAAATCGCGATATGCCCTTTATAAAATTCATCCTTCAATCATTCTCTCCAAATTTCAAATAGTTTCAATTGGAGCTGAGATATTAGCAAAAAAAACGAAAAGTGCGGGACCTCAAATCATCGTTTTGTCGAAATTTTTTAACAGGCATGTGATATTCTTCGGGCCTTTTCGACGATTTTTAAAGAAGAAGTATTACGATCTCGCGCTCCCTCATTCCTCATCTCCAATGTGCCAATGGCGCTGTCGCTCTCTCCTCTTTTCGCATTATATTTTTATTTTTGTCTATTTCCCTCATATTTTTGAATCACTGTGCGTCAGGGTCAATTTGGCACAGAGCCAAACTCGAATAACTCTGCTCAAACTTATCGGTTCAACGTGCGGTTGGCGGGGCTCTCACCGGGGAACCGATCGTGATAACCCCACAGTGAAAACTCACCAAAAGTTCGTGGGACACCACCTTAAACGTCGCATCCGACTCACCGCAAGAGATTTGTTGACGTTCAGACCTCTAGGCGTGTTCACAGTGCAATATGCCGTCAGTCCCGCGTCGTTACCAAAAGATACGGCCGTCAAAACTACACACAAAACGGTTGCTAGAACCTGGAAATAAAAAAGATGATGGGGAAAACGAAATTGTATTATGTATTAATCATCAAGCAAAATAATTGTGAAGTAACGGTTGTTAGAACCTTTTGGGAAGATATATTGACAAAGATGAGTGTTATTTTAAAGAGTGCTCACATGCCCACTGACAAGCCAAATTGCGTTTCTCTTTCCTGTATTTTCGTAGATTCGAAAATGTATAGAGGCTTGACGTCGCTCGATCGCCATGGCACACATGGAGCACATTGAACCTAAAGGGTAATATTCCAATAATCGCATTTTAGATTCCTGTAAAAAATTCGAACAATGTTTGGATTTCCTTTTTTTAAATAACAGTCTAGCATCACGTCACACCACGAAACAATAATTTATTGATTTGCAAACTCTCTGGCATGTACATCACTAGCTTACTCGAATCTTTCAAATTCAAGTTAGCCCGCTATATACTTTGTTCATTGGCCGTACTATAAGATAATTGAGTTCGCTGTTACATTTATAAAATGATACGATCAAACGAAATGTCAAAATGCTACTTCATGTTTTTACCGTAATGAGTAAAATCCCACAAAAGTGGGAGAATTGCCAATTTCTATCAGATCAGTGTGATCTATGTGATCTGTCTGTCTGTGTCAGTTTTGTGTGGTAAACAACGGAAGTCGGCGTTTCGACTTTCTGGAATGATCGTAGCATTTTATAAAAGTAATAGAGAGGCACATGTTAGAGGGCTCGCGGTTTGTGTAGTTGTATCCATTTTTACGTCAGATATCGTAGGCAAGATTAAGTAAGCACTGACATTTACAACGAATCAGAGTATTTCCTGTGAACTTACCGTACATGCCAGTACATTGTAGCATTTTTCTCAGCAAGCATTGAGTGTCGTCCACAATAAGATCGGTGGGCGCCCTGAAACAGAATTAATATTTACGAAATCATAATTTTCGAAAGTAAATTTATTACTTTAGCGATTTTTGTTAACACTCACTTCATCGTGAACAAAGTAACCGCAGTCCATGCGTAATCGGCAATCAATGGAAAACAGATGAGATATATCCAGAACGAATGCCAGTCCAGCAGCATTTTAAGACTGCGATGCGCACTGAATTTGCTGGAAAATAATAGAAAATTTTGATTATTTTAAAACGTAAATAAAAATGTATCTTTGCAATGTATTCAAACCACATTCACACACTTTCCCCCGAAAATATCAATAAATATATTGCGTGTATGCATACAATTTTTTGCTTAATTCAATTATTAGTTTTGTTGAAAACTTGGGAAACTAAAACCAACCGCCTGTTCACGTGTAGCACTGTGAGTAGTACGACAGCGACGATTGCAAGCAGGGAGCGAGTGACTAATACCTAAATTACTATGACGTAATTAATATTGCTAATGAGAATACATTTTAGAATTTTCTTTTCACTTAATATCTTTTCTTTTCATTTATTCGATTATTTAAGCAAATGCTCACGAACTCATGTGGTGTACGGAAAATACAAAGTGTCATACCACTCGCATGAGAATGCTTTCTGCGTAGAAGCGCGCGTCATCCTCGAGGGTGTCGTTATTCATCAAGGATACTAAACACATTTAGTATTTAATAAGTATTATTTTTTAATAAGAGCGCATATAAGTAAAAAAACGAATAGCGTTACGATAAGGGAAATTGCAAAAAAAAATTTTTTTTTCAAAAAAAGCACAATGCCAATAAATTTCATTGCGGTCGCGTATGAAAGTAGCAAACAAGAAACAAGTAATGAGGGATATATACTGTTTCAATGAACAGGGTGACAGGAAGACTGATAGAATTTCAAGACGCGCATGTGTCAAATATGTTTCCCGTAGAATATCATGATACTCAGAGCGCGAAGTCTCCAACTTTCCTTACTCTGGAGATGCTGTCTCCTGCTGAGAGAGCACGAGAAATCGAGAGATGGAGACATCACATCTTCTAATAATTGGAAAAGTGAACACTCCAGAGAAAGGAAAGCTGGAGACTTCGCTCTCTGAGTAGGCTCTCTATTAGACAGTAACAAGGAACAACCGTGAAGTTGCGTAATACGAACCAGCGATTCACCAGGACGTGGTGAAGTCTCATTAAGATTATGGCATTACTCACTCAAGTCTACCTCGGGTGGAAAATAAGTGTTCAGGGTGGCGCAAAACAACGAGTACAGAATACAGAATTTATCAGTGGTCGTTATTCACGCTGATCGGGTAAGTCTGATCCATTTTTCGTTTGTGAGGCTCCACCAATTAATGCCCATTCTTCTCTTGATCTCATTCCTCCATCGTTCACGAGGTCGCCCCACGTCGCGTTTGTCTAGTCTGTTTCACGGGATCCAAACAACGAGTCACATCATTCCACAGGCCGGTCTATCTTACAGAAAGGCCTTAGGAGTGAGAGAGCGTGTGAAAACGAGAGGGACCCTCTCACTTTTGCACACTCTCTCGCTCTAACCCTGGTCTGTAGGTTTGGAATCATGTGGTATGCTACTATCAAATATTTGCTATTATCTTCAAAGTTCCTTTCCAATCGTCATCAGCATAAATATGCGAATGAAATATCATTCTGTCCTACTTCTCGCAATCAGATACGATTTACTGCATTCGTTGTTCAGTCGTTGCCTATAAATACAAGATTATTGATCAGCTTGTCTGGGAGAACTTAGTCCTAATTAGTGTACGACTGAGACAGAAGTAAACGACAATACTATGTTGTCTAAGAGGTCGACCATTATGTTTATCGTTGCATTTATGGGTCACAATTTGCGTGGAAAAATGAGTGGCGAGCACGAGCATAAAATGAAAATGTTAAGCATTGCTTTACACCATTCCCTCCTCCTATCCCGAAGTCATCAACATACAACTTTGGCATGATTTTCACATTTAAACACCTCAACGCAAGTATGGTGGGGAACTCAGTGACAGTCAACTTGTAATAAAATATTTATTTGTATGTGACACTTTTCCTGAATTTTTTTCATATATTATCGATTAAATTCGAAATTCGGCGTCTCGAAGAGTCTCCAAAGTCTTCGTCTAGTGCGGGAAAATGTGTGATGCGTTTTCAAGGAGAAAGGGCAATACTCAAAGAGCGAAGTCTCCAGCTTTCCTTACTCTGGAGTGTTCAAATCTCCAACTATTAAGAGAAGTGATGTCTTCATCTCTCGATTTCTCAAGCATTCTCTCCTGGAGACAACATCCTGGAGACAACAAGAGCACAGCATTTCGAGAGCGGCCACATGCCAGACAACGAGAGAAAAAGCGAGAGACAACAGCGCTCTGAAGAGACGCGCACGTTGCGGTCGCGTTGCGTGCTTCTTTTCTCCCCGTTCAAACTCAAATTCTGGAATTGTGCGAAAAAAGTGTGTGGCCGCCTCGCTGTACACCTGAATCGCTGTGCAGAGTGAGGAAAGCTGCAGACTTCACGTGTACTTGTTTCAGTGTTCATCAATGTAAATTGATCTACTCTTCATATCTCTCGTCCAACGACCTACGAAGCGAAGATTAGATATGTATGCATTAATGAAAATAAAGCGAGTATGACAACACGGATGAATGATTTCCGGCGGTTTCAAGAATCGTCAAGCATGTGCTCGCATCACCTCCTCACCTTCTCATTCAATTACGGTTGCCCTTATCACTCAACTTTCCGCTCGCCTGTGAGTTCCCCAATATTTACTTGTGTATTCGAAAATCTTTGGACGTTGTTCACTGTGATGTACGACAATAAAATAAACAAATCATAATGATGAAGATATAAAACGGGTAAAACTATTATTTCCAAGTGGGTAAAGCAGTTTTGAAAAACTGAGTGTTAACAAATGTGTGAACAAAAATTAGGATACTGTATTTTTTTTTAGTTCCTTGTTTTCCGATGCAAATATGTGCACAAAAAAGGATTTTTTCAATTATAAAATTTTATTCCTTTTTTCTTCACAATTTTTGTGTTACCGTGATTTTGCAATCCAAATCATTGTTATCCATCAACAAAAAATATTTCAGTATCATAGAAAAACAATTGTCGCAGTATGTTTTTCCTGATATTAGATTATCTTCGTTGAAGATGACGCACAAGAAACGATAGATTAGATTAGAATAGAATAGATTTAGAATAGAATAGAAACGATGCAAGATGTTACTGAAAATACATCATTCAACATCTTAACTGCTAGAAATGCGTGGGTGGAGCGAAGAAAAGCCTCAAGGAAAAGTTTCACTAAACAGGCACAACCTCTTGAAAATAATAGTTTTACCCGTTTTATATTAACAGAATGAGGGCAAGGCCTATTCATTCCATAACAGTATGTATTTCGCTATATATCCCCGATTGGGATAAGTGTGCACAGAGCGCGAACTCTCTAACATGTCCTCTCTAGTGAACTCAATTCTCTTAGATAGTTGGAGAGAAAGTGCGAATAATGAGGAGAGTAGATGGCGGACTCTTTTAAATATAAAAGAGTCCAATTCACTAGAGAGGCACACGTTAGAGAATTAGAGAGATACGAGGTCGCATTTAACAATGAGTACTCATACCAATATATCCCAGGTGCTATTATTTTGTATTATTCTTCATGACCTTATACCAGTGATTGTATTCTCTCGTTTTTTCTCCAATGCTCTCTAGTGTTCGAATTTCACTTCATTATTGCTGTGAATCAGGGATTGTATTTTCACACGAAATCTTATTGCAGAGGCTCGTATTTTCTCAAAGTTCCTCAAGATAACATATGTTAAGATACGCCTACATTTCCTCATGACATGCTGACTGATATTGAAGCGGCGGACCTTTATTTAAACAGCGGCTATCTGAAAATAGTAAGTCCTCACAGTTTTCAAGTGCAATTGTGAAAAAAAAACATTTCAGCTGATTATTTGCCGCATTTTAACGTCGTCTGTTTCCATCATTTTGCTGTGTTGCATGGAATGCTACAGGAAGTTCGTTTTCGAATATTTATTTTCATTAAACGTTCAAGTCGAGCTTCTGACAGAATCCTACACATTCTGACTATCGAAAAAAACTGATATTCCACGTATTCATTCATTTTTTTTCCGTCGGGGATAGGGGGCATGATGAAGGTGGATAGATGAAGTAGTCATGTTTTTGCAGCAAATTTCCAGCGCACAAATCTATGAAAATGCTCATGAACTGGCATGGATTGTGGACATTTATTCTTTGCGTCTCGACTTTAATAGATAATTCTATCACCGTTCACACGCATTGGACAGCATCGTAAGTTTTATCTTTATAATTCTAAACTCTGCAAATGATTGTAGAGAAGCTTCTGATGTAACCAAAATGCTAGTAGAATAGCGCATTTGTTTGTTTTATTTAAGTTACAAGTAATTAATTTTTTTCTGTTATTCAGAAAACAGATATGCCTCGAGGTGTGTAGTAACCGTTATCTAATGCCACAGTCATCTATTACCGCTTTGATAAATGGCTTTTAGTCTTTCGACTTATCCTTTCCTATGAACTCGATGGTCTCTAACATTAGGTGTGTATTTGCGAATGTGCCGACCGAGCGTAAATTATCTATTACAAGAAATTTATAATAGGCATATTAGTCTCATCAACGGAGCAAATTACGTCATCTGTTCTGGTTATCCAGGAATTTCACAAGGGTGCTTACGTATGAGTGCAACGTGAGTACAAAGTAATGGTTGACCGAAATAAAGCGACCGTAAGAAATTCCCCGAAAGAGCACTATTGTAATTAGTGGAGCACTTTGGGTTTTCGTGCTTATTTCTCCTTTTCACGAGAGAGGAGGGGTTAAGTCTCTCTCACTCTTTTTTTTAAAATGGTAATTTGTAATTCAGGAATGCTTCTGATATTCTGTTGACGAGTGAACAGTGTCTTCCGCGTCGACTCATTGGCGCCATTGCCCTATATGGTGGGATTAAATTATTCATTTTATTTATGCAATAATATTTTTGCTCTGAAAAATTAAATATGAAGAAAACATGTATTCCCAAAAAATTGTGAGGTTTAAAAAAAGTGTGTGATCTGTTCTTATCTGTTTGCAACATGGGAGATAAATTTCATCTTGTTTAACGCACCCAGTTCGTGTTTCGATGGACGCAAACTGAAGAGATGAAATTTGTAATCTTTTAATAATTCCGAGAATTGGCAGATGTAGCACACGAAATGTGTTTATTCCAACGAAATTTTGTTAAAGCCAGAGATCGAGTGGTGTTGAGACATCATTCGCTGATGAATATGTCTAGGGGCCACAACGTGGATAGCCGATTTTCGACGTGAGGGTGGAAATCATATAGAATAGATGCATCATGGTCCCATTAAGACAATACTTTTTGCCGTTTGTCAATATCTTGCCTCTGAGCCGAGATACACCTCGAAATCTGCACGCGAATCGCTAGTGGGAGAAGCATCAAACCGGGGAGAGGAGAGAAAGGGGCGGAGACTTCTTTCACCCCTCTGGTCAGGCCCTCTCCATTCCCCACGCTCTCTCATCGGTCAGACGGTGAGCGAGAGAGTATATGAGTTCAAACATCCCTATCTGCACTCTCAAAAGTGCACGCTCTCTCGCCTCTCTCTAGCCTCTCTCGCCCCCGCGTCCGAGACGGCGCTCTCTCCAGCGCCGCTAACCAGCACAAGTCGTCATTCCACAGTCTTTTCCGTACTGAAATATTGCAAAAGAGTAGCACAATTCACGATTAGATAATTACATCTTAATTTTGTTGAAATGTCACTGATAGCATCATGAGAACCAAGATCTTCTTGGGCAAAACATGTAGCATCACTCGAAGCATAAAAACAAGCACTTTTATTTTTTTGTAACTGCATTTTAGCCACATTGCCGTGGACGGACTAACTTTGCCCAGGGCGCATTCGATAGAGCAAACCACTAGCTACAAGACAAGACCTAACTCATTTCAAACGGTTTAGAACTAAGCTTGTGCTACTCCATGGCGTTTCTGTGCTTTCTCCTTCAAGGAAAAGTGGGCGGAGACTGCGGATGCTAAATATGTCACTAAAACTTCTCAATCTCGAAAGAATTTCAATTCCATTCACGGTGGTACCTCTAAACTCAATCACGTTATAGGTTCGGTTGCTTCGATGATGGCTATGGCGTTGGAGCGACGCGCCGCCTCAGCGCACCTTGCCACGTACGATAGCACGGGTCGATGGCACGGACCCATCTACGTCGTTTTACATGTGGGTAAGCATAGATAAATACCAACAGGTAAAGGTGTTCCGTCTCGAGAAATTTTACAGCAGCAAGCTACCACACCACAACATTTGAAACAGAGTCGGCGAGAACGAGTTAGAGAAAGAGAGAGATGGCGAGAGAGCGCGCCAATCGAGATGGTCAGACAACGAGAGACGTTCTTGGCATGGTGCCAACTCGATGCTGTGCACACGAGATGAGGCAAGCCGGTAATCCAGCGACAACAGAGATAAACTATTCTAGAAAACGTTGGCCCGAAAAGAATATTCCAATTAGGTAGATACAGATTTATCCTGTCATCAAGGCAAATGGGCCTGCAGGAAGGTAGCTTCGTGGGCAGAGGGGGGGGCAGGATCAGGATACCCTGGTCAAGGGAATAAATCATGCTTGTCTTCTTTGGTCAATTGTAGTGTCGATCTTCGTCGATAGACATTGAGCGTAGAAGTAGATCATCCAGCCTCCAGTGACGTCCTGACTAGCGTGTATCAACATAAGTGAAAACTCACGTCGTAGTCTTGTCGACTCGATCTTTTCTTGATAGTTGGCAACTTGAATTAGGTGTAGTCGATTCGGGTCCTCCGTTTGAAGTGGTACCAGTGGGCGATATACTTGCCGAGTTGCCCAAGCTGACTGGCAAGGATTCTCCAAACTGAGGTGGGAGAGGAGCGGGGAGACTGTCCACAGCCCGTCACGAGGCACAGAATGAAGAATCTATTCTTCATTCCAATTACTTTTTCTCTAATTCTCAAAAACAATCCTGAAAATGCCCTCTAAAAGAAGCTATTCTTTGATATTTTTGACTCATCCGGAAGAATACGATCCGACTTTCCACAAAAATTGCTATATTTCTTGCAGTTAATCTTCACCCTCGGGTCGGGGTGGATGGTTTGGGCGAGTTACGGCTATCCCTCGAAGACTCCCCACTGCACGATTGTGACGCCCCGAGGCATCACCGAACTGAACATCATAAATGTACAATATTACATTTTTGTATATAATTTTTTAAATTCCTTTTTAATCAATTTTGTGGGTTTTATCCTTGACTAAATGTAATTTAAAATATAAGGTTGGTCTTTTCGCAATGGAAACTGGCACCATCGCATTCTTCGTCCTATTGCTGAAAAGGAACAACGCGGTTCTCCGGTGCAGGGATTGCACTTTGAACGAAAGGTCAGCGAAACCAAATCACTTGCAAAATCTATCGTCAGAGAAGCCAAAAATACAGCAAAATTGAATATTTCGTACTGTTATATATGTATCGTAGAGACATTAGGTCGGCGATGAACATTTTATCTGGGTACGGAAGATCACTATATATTTACAAACCTCCGAGTATGTTTGTCTGCAATGCCAAGATATTCAGGTACCAAATAACGGAGAATATCCGGATGCTGCGACTGTTCTTGCCAGTTGTCGTGTAAGTGTTTTCATCTATTACCATATTTATTGCTTACCGATTGAACTAGGAGAACATAGCAGCAAAAAGTAGATCATACTCTAGAATCGCAGATGGTCGGACTAGTAGCAAATGGTGGTCGGCTAGTGGCCGCCCACTAGCCGACCACCATTTGCTACCTGATCGACCACCATTTCCTACTAGTTCGGCCATCCGACCACTAGTCCGACCACCAAAAATATGAAATTTTGGATTGGCTACTAGTCTGACCACCACTTGCTACTAGTCCGTCCACCAAATGCTACTAGACCGGTCACCAAATGCTACTAGTCCGACCATTCGTCTACTAGTCCGGCAATCGGCGATTCTAGAGTAATATATAAAATGAATTTTCGTGAGGTCACAAAAAGGGGGGGTGACAATTCCGCAACCGACAGTTCCGCAACGGGTCATAACTCGGTCAGGAGTGATTTTTTATGTCATGGGACAGGTGTCTTTGGTATCGGTTTCACCGATATGATATATCACTAAAGTTGATCTTTGATCTTTGCCCACTCGACGACATTTCCGCAACGGGGTATATAACTGCTCAAATGCACCCTAGAGATACCGGGATGGTTTTATTAGATAACTGACCACCTCCCCTTGCCATCAATGAGTTGATCTTTGATTTTTGCCCACCCAACGACATTTCCGCAACGGGGTATAGAACTGTTCAAATACATCCTAGAGATATGGGGTTGGTTTCATTACAATATTGACCACTTCCCCTTTCCATCAAAGAGTTGATCTTTGGTCTTTACCCACACGACGACATTTCCGCAACGGCGGATATAACTGTTCAAACGCATCCTAGAGATATGGGATTGGTTTCATTAGAATATTGACCACTTCCCCTTTCCATCAAAGAGTTGATCTTTGGTCACCACTCGACGACATTTCCGCAACGGCGGATATAACTGCACTAAACCTATCTGCATAACCCCACCAAAGTGTTATCATGATCAGAACCGAGAGGGCTTTCAAACCCACGAATTAAATAATTAGCTAATTAAAATTTCGCTAATTAGCCGAAAATTTAAAATTGTCAGAAAAATACAGCAACAAGCCGAATCGATGGAGGTTACAAAGTAACCAAAAGGGAAAAAATTTCACACAGATTTCTCGAGTTCGAGCAAAGTTATAAGCCGTTGCGGAAATGTCGTCGAGGAGGAAAAGACCAAATTTTATGTGAAATGGTTGGTCAGTATTCTAATGAAACCAACCCGGTATCTCTAGGATGATTTTGGACTGGTATATACCCCGTTGCGGAAATGTCGTCGAGTGGGGAAAGTTCAAAGATCAACTCTTGGATGGAAAGGGGAAGTGGTCAATATTCTAATGAAACCAACCCCATATCTCTAGGATGCGTTTGAACAGTTATATCCGCCGTTGCGGAAATGTCGTCGTGTGGGTAAAGACCAAAGATCAACTCTTGGATGGAAAGGGGAAGTGGTCAGCAATCGAATAAAACCATCCCGGTATCTCTAGGGTGCAATTGAGCAGTTATATACCCCGTTGCGGAAATGTCGTCGAGTGGGTAAAGACCAAAGATCAACTCTTTGATGGAAAGGGGAAGTGGTCAATATTCTAATGAAACCAACCCCATATCTCTAGGATGCGTTTGAACAGTTATATCCGCCGTTGCGGAAATGTCGTCGTGTGGGTAAAGACCAAAGATCAACTCTTGGATGGAAAGGGGAAGTGGTCAGCAATCGAATAAAACCATCCCGGTATCTCTAGGGTGCAATTGAGCAGTTATATACCCCGTTGCGGAAATGTCGTCGAGTGGGTAAAGACCAAAGATCAACTCTTTGATGGAAAGGGGAAGTGGTCAATATTCTAATGAAACCAACCCCATATCTCTAGGATGCGTTTGAACAGTTATATCCGCCGTTGCGGAAATGTCGTCGTGTGGGTAAAGACCAAAGATCAACTCTTGGATGGAAAGGGGAAGTGGTCAGCAATCGAATAAAACCATCCCGGTATCTCTAGGGTGCAATTGAGCAGTTATATACCCCGTTGCGGAAATGTCGTCGAGTGGGCAAAGATCAAAGATCAACTTTAGTGATATATCATATCAGAGAAACCGATACCAATGACACCTGTCCCATGATATAAAAAATCACTCCTGACCGAGTTATGACCCGTTGCGGAAATGTCGGTTGCGGAAATGTCGGTTGCGGAAATGCCGTTGCGGAATTGTCACCCCCCCACAAAAAGATAATTGTTGAATGAGTTTTGGGTGGTTTCTCTGCAGTTCTCACACCTCCATCACGATCGCTGGACTCACTGGTTACTTCGCATTTCAACTGTCGCAGCCCGGTCCGGAGTATTACGCCATGTTCGAGGTACACAACTCAGAAGACAAATTTTTTTTTAAATATTTAGTTCGATAACTTTTTATGTGAAAATGCATGATGCATGGTCTATTTCCCATAACAACTAACAAAAATACGTCACACTCAAAAAAATAGCATGGGAGTTAGCATATGAATTACTTACTTTTTAGCATAGAGAGCACCGAAAATGAGGAGAGCGTAAGTAATTTATTTACTAACTCGCATGCATGGCGAAGTAATTTTTCTCTGAGTGCAGGATTCGATCAATTTTGTGCACATGCAAGGCGTCTTCATGCCGCTCATTTTCCTCATTCGATATAGGTGAGGTGGTGCTATATAGAGCCACGCGGTATTTGTTTTTTCCTCCGAAACTAAACAATATGGTCAAATTAAATATTTTTTTTAGGAAAGAGCGCCGACGAGAGCGTCAATTGTTCTGGACAAATAGAGCAACGGGCGACGCTTTCCTTACTCGCTACACCGATGCGATCCAGCAAGGATGGTGAAGTGTGATATGAAACAGATGTCCCGAGCCTATCTGTACAGATCCTATTCAACATTATCTCGTTTTTTTGTCATGCTATCACACATATCTCACAGGTTCAGACCATTGTATCACTCAATTTTGAGCCTTCATCAGTATAAGAATGGAATAAAGCAAAGCACTCTTTACTCCAACTATGCGATATCTACGTCTATCCGCCCTGGCGAACGCTGAGCTGCGACTGGCCTTGCTGCAGCTTCTGAAGCTGCAGCAGAAGCTGCAGCACCAGGTGGCTGCACCGGTCGATTGCTCTGCGAGGTCGTGGCGTACGTACCACTGGGCGATATGGATCCACCCAATCTGAAAGGATTTGCAGAGGTGTCGCCAAAGATATGTTAGAAACCGGAAAAATCCTTTCGAAATGATTTTGTTATTCAACTATTACAATTTACATTTTTTTGCCACAAACCTGAACAGCAACAAGCAACGGACTCTTGCCGAGACGCAGATCAGTATGATCGGCGCAGTATACGTTGCCAAACCGTTCACGTACGGGTACTGTAAATACGTTTGTGCTTGTAGGCTCCTCCCCTCACTCCTAATTCCCGTGCGGTGGCCCCGATCACTCCCTTCCCGCTCCCCACTTCTGCGAATGCCCCATTATTAAATATCATTTTTAACTCGTTCATTTTTTTACATGTTGTCGCACCCTTGTGGTGTACGATAAAAAAAAATTTAAAAAAAACAGTAACCATTGTTAGTAGCTTACGGCGGGAAAAATCGTTCCTAAATATATACGTTGTACATTCAAAAAATTTTTTGTATTTAAAAAAATGAAGAACAATAAAATTCCTTACTAGTCCTCGTACGAAAGCGTCTTGCTTCGTAAATCCGAGACTGCTGGTAAGTGTCCAGAGCAGCTGCAATTAATTATTCAATCAACTAGTTAGAATGCTGAATCATAGCCATACGAGTACATGAAGGGTTGGATCAGATTTTATCGGGTCAGACGCGTTTCGGGCACTAGGCCCATCATCAGTGACACATTACCTCAAACTTGGGTAATTAAACCTTATTCAATCAATAAATTTATCATATCGGGCGATAATCGCTCAGATAAGGAAGAATGCATTGCAACTTATCCTCATCTGAGCGATTATCGACTGATATGAATGAATTAATACACTGCAGAAAATCGAAGCTTGCATTCCATGACAAATGTTTACTTGTGTGGATGATTTTTAGATGATTTTTCGTCAGCCTTTATTTGGATGTGCCCGGCTTCTTTGGAGCGGCACATTGCGATCATTTTTAGAAAAGTAATACTATTTTGGAAACTCGGTCTACTTACTAAATCTGTTGATCAGTCTAATTTTCTCGAATGTTTCATCACAGAACCTAGTCCGCTGGGTGGTTAACAAGCGGAAATGTAAAAATGAGAAATCGCTGCTAGAGTAATCTTGCATGGAGTGTTTTGCTCTGCTTGGCATTTACCATTAGTTCCACCTGCTCATGCTTCAAATCAAACTAGCATGCGCAATCAGTTTCGCTCGTTACAGAGACTAGACATCGCTTTTCGTGGCTAAAACCAAAAGTCAGACATAATGAAAAATAAAATGATAGATAATGTGCTGAAAAAGGTGTTCTAAAACACCGGTGGTTCACCTGATAAATGGCCTTGAGAAAGTGTGAACCCGTGCAAAACGCAACAATAACGAACATATTTCGCTGTTGTCTAAGCATTTCTGATGCCGTGGGACCCTGAAACCGATATTTATGGTAAGTGATTTTAAAAAATTTAAAACGTAATTATTTGTTTCCGGAAGCTTCCAAAATTGTGGCATGGATCAATAGCTGAATGCGAAATTACTCACCAAAACAAGCGCCCTCAGGCTCACAAATGCTCTGCTCGTTCTATATGTGAATACAATACTCAATACGCAGTAAACGATGTAGGAGGTAACGGTGAGAAGTTGGTTGTACTGAAACAAATTAACTTTTATACATGCATCAAATATTTAGGTTCATTTTTCAAGATCAAATCGGCAAAACGTTGCCCCGATGTTACCATGTCGCATGATCATGTTTCGCTGAAACATATCCTGCTAAGAATTTCGTTAGATTTGTTCTCTCTCAAAAGGTAACAGTGTCCAGTACCTTCAGCCAGAAGTCGGTAAGAGTATACACAATTTCATGTCCATACTCATCAAGTTTGTATCGAAAATCGCCTGCAGCCATCATTGGTACACTGGAAAATCTTATTTTTATTAATCACATTTATACTATAAAATATTTAAAAGATATTTCAAACTCTCATAATAGATAGGAAACTGACACTAGCGCGATCGGTAGAAGATGCTGCATCGCGACGACTTTCCTCATCTTTCCCTTCGTCCAGGCCTGAAATTTATTTTTCTTATTTTTGCTGTGTTTTTCCCAATTTTTAATTGCTCACGTTTCCATCAACACTCCGCATCAGCTCCGAGCTTTTCAGCACGTAATATCGATGAATCACAATAATGAGCTTTCCCAGGAGTGATCCCAACGCCGAGATGAAATTTACAGACTGCGAATTTGCATATTTATTTAAAATTTAGTCTGATCTAACCCAAGCTATCAGCATAATCCAGCTCGTGCGGCGTGTATAAATTATTTTCGCGACAATTACATGTGTGAGCTCGGCCAGCATGCCCAGGACTCCTGCACATTTTGATTTTGCATGTAGTCGAAAGTGATAACTAAACAAGCACTGACCCGTCGGAATAAACACTTGGTAAAATGGCGTTTTGAAATACGGATCTGGAATAGACAGGAATCGCGAAGTGTTGTTTCAAAAATTTAATACAAACCTGATGTTATTCCAATACATATCAGCACGTACGCATAGCACAGAGATAAAAGCGCGTCCGGAATGTGTTCATACAAATCGGGAAGCATTTCTCTACTGTAAAAGAAGGTTTTTGATTTGTTATATTTGCGGACACATGAAAGCAAAGTACTTTTTTTCCGAGTTTTCCAAAAAGGTTAGCGGTTCGAATATAACCTCGTGGAAATCCGAAAACTAATTGCAGAGCACTTGGCAGGAAGCGACCTCGTACTCTGCGGCGAGAAATGATATAAACGATAAATATCTTTTCCGAGAACAAATATCCTAATGGATTCTCGAATGAACAGCGAAACTTATGCTTAAAATCACAGACAGACTTCAACAGTTGATTCAGTAGTGTTGGTGAATTGAAGATCAGACGAATGCGAACAGAAATATCAAGTGCAAAAGCATCGGATGAAATGAGAGACGACGTTGTTTCTACCACTTTTAGCATGATAAATGATTGATACCACCGATTTCACCTGCCTCTGCCTCGTTTGTAGACGCGAATTACGACAAAATTAAGAAGTGTTTATTCTCGTCCAAAAATCAAATTAACAACTTCAGTACGGTTCACAGGCCATACCACGGGAAAATAGCAACATGCGATCACAATTGAATACATACGTTCTCAAGTCACCGAAATCGGAGTGTTTCCACTGGAGAACGGATGTATTTGAGAAATATTTCTGAAAAAAAATATTCAGATTTAATGTTTTTTTTTTCTTCATTCCATTGATTTTCGAATGGCAAACTAACACAGATATAAGCAGTCTTCGAACTTGCGGCGAATAAGCGATTAGTGCCGCTGGCGCAGTATACGTTGCCAACCCATTGATGTAGGGGTACTGTAGTCAATCGATAAATGCAAGTCAAGTCTCAAGCTCCTACCAGTAACCAGATTCTGCGATAGGCATCATTGAACCCTGCTGTGATGCATAGGGAAAGAATTAACTGGTGGATGATCTGAAAATAATATCGTTATTGGGGACAACAAAATACTGCGAAGAATGAATAGTGAATCGGAAGACAAATTTACCTTGAGAAGATGACTGGCTGTACAAAAGCCTACGACGAGACACATATTTCTCAACTGTTTGTGGATAACTGTGCTTGCGGGGCCCTGGAATTTCTGGTATACAAATTTCGAATGCCTTTAAAACTAAAAAAAAATACAATAATAGTGATTAAATTGAAAAAGAGCACCTTTGTAATACGGAATAGTTGTCGCAGCGAATTTCTGCATCTCAGAATGAGTACCGTACTCGAAACGGCGTATACGATATAGTACGTGATTGATTGAATTTTGAAGGCCTGAAATGTGCTTTCCATTTTTAGAGTCTACCTTCAAATGCCACCCTTTCCTCAACATTTCCTTAATGAGAGAAAAGATCAAATGTTCACAAAATTGTGGTCACAAAATATCACGATACTTGCAGAGTAAACTTGTTTGTTTCAAAAAAATATTTATCTTACAATCACAAAAGAAGGTTCGAGATCGGAGATGAGCTTCTTCTCCCCTTCCATTTTGTAAGCGACGCCGGCAAACCAAACACCCGTGCTTAAATGTGTGTTTATTTATTCGATACATTCGCAAAAAAAATCGATAGCAATAAAGAAGCAATACAGAATACAAATTTTTAAAAAAACTCGAAAGGAATTCATATAACCGAAATTGGACTTCGTTTCGGCTGATAAGGTTCCGTAGTGTACTTACGCTGAGATAGGCGGACTGAGCAATAGTATCGCGAGAATTATCGCAGTTGAGCGGCCTGACCAAGTCTGAAGGAATATCAATCATTAGATAATAAGTAAATATGTTATTCGAAGAATGCAAAAAAGTAATTTATAAATGTGGCGTTTTGTAGTTATTCAAACTGCTCACGCTTTCGAAATAATCCGCCTTTTGGAGTACTCGATATCGATGAACAACTAAAAGAAGCTTGCCAATCGTTGAGCCAATTACACTCACATTGTTGATCCACTGGAAAGACGCTTTAATATTTCTATAAAATATTTAAATTGCTATCATTTGCTAGCCTTTCATTGTTCAAATCGCCACAATAGCGTGGAATCTTTTATCCTTCATAAAAATGCAATGCTCTCTTCTTTCTATTTTTTGTTTACGAGCGACTCGTTTATCTCATTGACTATCTGTATTCACAAATAGATTCGTGCTTACGTAAAAGAGCTTGAATTGCCAATCCGCAATTTCGTTCTTTATGATCCGCGAGCCGGCATTGAACGCTGCAACAGCACTGATTCCGTACACCCCTGAAACATGAATGATGGCAAATGCATTTGTTTTAAATCAAAAATAGTATAACAATATAGGAACCACGCACCAGTAACAACGAATATAGTGAAAAACGATGTCTTGAAGCTTGGATCTAAAAGAAACTGGTATGCAAATTTATAAAAGATCTTGAAACAACCTGGCGAAGCGCAGATTCTGACTAGCACGTATACGTAGCCAAACGATAAGACGATGTCGACAGCATTAGACAACAATTGCTCCATATTTTGTGCGGAAAAATTGATTGGTATATGTCGATAAACTAAAACGAATTTTGAGAAGAGCTTTATGTTGTTGCTACGCACTAATTCACTTGGAGCGAGCGAGTCATAGAGCAGGTGCAAATGAACTACCTTTCCAATAACACACTTTTCGAGTACGTTCAAGTACCGGGGAATAGTTTCCGATAATGTGCCTGATTGATTCTCATTATCTTTCTCAAGAATTGGGAGTATTTTCAACTTCTCGAGATAACAACAATTTAATATTTCTCATAAAATTAACATTTCTATATTAATGGTCTCCTCTGTTGCAGAACTTTTCGCAACTTTTCGTTTGTGATTTCATTTATTACAGAATAATGAACACATCGTCTTCAGCGCCATTCCTACTATTTTCAAATAGGAGTGAGTGCCGAGTAAATGGTGAAAGAGGAGTCGACAGACTCAAAAGAGACAAAGGAGTGAGATGAGTGAGAGGAATGAAAGTTTTTTTTGTTATTTTAACACACTCTCTCGCCTAGCATAAACACGTCAGATATTTCATAAACACGTCAGATTTCTATCGGAATTTCGATAAAACACGTCAGATAGGGGGCAATTCTTACTAAACTCGACATTCTGCGCATTCCTCGATGGGTCTCGAGTCTCTAAACTGCCTAGTTCAAAAAAGTGTAAACCCAGAATCTGGGCCAACGAAAATGTATGGTCTGTATTCCCGTCCCTTGGACTAATGTTCCTAGTCCTTATTATTCCTGCTGTGTTTGGACTACGCTTGCAACAACCCTTTTATCGGGTAACTCAAAACTCGGCTTTGAATTGCCGGTTTACTCGGCTGTGAAAGACGGATGATCATTATCGATCGTCAGGCTACCGAACGAGGCTGGTAGAACGGGTCTGCACATGCATCAGTGCCGGCTTCTGTCTTCTTGCTGGAGAGTAGAGAGCGAAATGTGAGACCACGGTCTCTTCATTTCACACACTCTCTCGTCTATCGACCGGTTTAGAGAGTGTTCGAAATGAGGAGACCATGACCTCATATCTCGCACTCTACTGGAGAGTGTCGAGGCGTCTTCAGGGGTCGTGTGATCGTCATCGGGTCAACGCGGGTCGTAACTTCCTCGGTTTTATCTCCATCGCTGAAGATTGTGGTCAGTTGACGCTCCAAGGTGCGGGAGTTTGGCTCGATTGCGTCCAGTCGGTTCTTGATCTCGCAGATCATGTCCTTTGCTTCGGTAACGCTCTTCCGAACCTCGTCCAAGGCCACGAAATAATTGGCACTTGCTGTGGCTTCGGTTGTGTGAACGAACTCGAAAACACGTTCCTCGACTGCATCGATCAGCCCTTTCCGAGGAAAAAAGTCATGAGTCGCCAAGGTAACACATCGCATGCCAAGTGCTTTCGAAATTGGCAGTCGGATGCCACGAGATTGTGTATAAGAGAGGAATCGCGAGAAAATCGACCATTTGTGTATGGGGTGTATGCGGACTTACAAAATTTTTGCCTTCGATTTCGCTGTAAAAAGAGTGCAAGGTACTTTCAACCCTGCTCTATTTGATAGCGTTTCCCGTTTTTCGAGATAGGCCTTATTTTTCGAGTACGCGAGTAACAAAGTGACGGTCCTTTGGATTTTGCACTCGAGTGTGCTTCAGTAGAAATTTTATAACTCGCTTTAAAATTGAGATATGAAGTTCTAATTTTTTTCATTAAATAGAGAAATGGATTCTCCACAATTCCTATATTTTCACGTGACATTTTAACTTTTTTCGTTTTTTCAGTATTTTATAGCGAGAAAACGTCGGTGAAAAGTGCAATCGGAAAAACCGTATTTTTTGTCATGGCGCATTTTGTAGAGTCTATTTTTATGTATTTAAAAAAAACAATTTTTAGCAAAATCGGTAGATGCGAACAAAATCGGCCTCAGGTGAAGATTTTTTCAAAAAAATCGATTTTTTGAAACATTTGTTTGTGATACTTTAAAATGGCACTTTTGCGGTCGAAACTGACTAATACCATCGGAAAACATTTTAGAAACTCTAAGTTAGAGAATACAAATTGGTTTGACTCGAGGAAATCGATTTTCCGGATTATGGAGCGACAATATTTCGATCGATAAAACTAACGTTCCGGAAGTGTGGCATGTGCCATATCGACTTGAATCATGAACATATGTCGGTAGGAGACAGCTCATGTAGTTATACAAAAGCTGCTCTGGTCAAACATGAGTTATTTCATTTTTCAGAATTTTTAAAAGAGTGAAAATTATCACATGTCCGCTCACGAGGTGGACACAGTCTGACGTGTCAGGAGTATTGCGCCAACTGTGCTGAACAACTTTGATTTTTAGAGCTAGTTGATATCTTTTCATAGAAAGAGACTAGAGCCTCTGGAAAAGTGGCTCTAGCGTCTTTCTGACGGACGAGACTGACCGGAGCGCGCGCTCTAACACCCCTCGCACCCTCTCATCCCCGCGCACTCTCTCGCTTTGTTCGACTCCTATTGAGCGAAATATCTTTCGTCACGATATTTCTTAGAGAATTAAGCTTGCATACGACTGGAAACGTTGTTTTTTTCGGATATTACGCCATTTTCAATAAGAATGGTGTTGAACAAAGTGAGAGAGTGTGTGGAAATGAGAGGGTGCGAGGGGTGTTAGAGCGCGCGCTCCCGTCAGTCTCGTCCGTCAGAACGACGCCACTTTTCAAGAGGCTCTAGCGTCTTTCTATGAAGAGATATCAACAAGCTCTAAAAAGCAAAGTTGTTCAGCATAGTTAGCACAGTACTCCTGGCACGTCAGATCGTGTCCACAAAACGAACGGACATGTGATATTCTGTAAAATTTTCAAAAACCTTGAAAAATAAATAACTCAATTTCTGCTCGCGCCGTTTTTGTATAACTACATGAGCTGTCTCCTACCGACATATGTTCATGATTCAAGTCGATATGGCACATGCCACACTTCCGGAACGTTAGTTTTATCGATCGAAATATTGTCGCTCCATAATCCGGAAAATCGATTTCCTCGAGTCAAACCAATTTGTATTCTCTAACTTAGAATTTCTAAAATGTTTTCCGATGGTATTAGTCAGTTTCGACCGCAAAAGTGCCATTTTAAAGTATCACAAACAAATGTTTCAAAAAATCGATTTTTTTGAAAAAATCTTCACCTGAGGCCGATTTTGTTCGCATCTACCGATTTTGCTAAAAATTGTTTTTTAATACATAAAAATAGACTCTACAAAATGCGCCATGAGAAAAAATACGGTTTTTCCGATTGCACTTTTCACCGACGTTTTCTCGCTATAAAATACTGAAAAAACGAAAAAAGTTAAAATGTCACGTGAAAATATAGGAATTGTGGAGAATCCATTTCTCTATTTAATGAAAAAAATTAGAACTTCATATCTCAATTTTAAAGCGAGTTATAAAATTTCTACTGAAGCACACTCGAGTGCAAAATCCAAAGGACCGTCACTTTGTTACTCGCGTACTCGAAAAATAAGGCCTATCTCGAAAAACGGGAAACGCTATCAAATAGAGCAGGGTTGAAAGTACCTTGCACTCTTTTTACAGCGAAATCGAAGGCAAAAATTTTGTAAGTCCGCGCTCTGGTCGATTCTCTCGCGATTCCTCTCATAAATCTGTAACGAAATATAATTTCGAAGAAGAAAATTGGAAGAACGCGTAAAATTCGTATAGACGGAACGAAGGAAGGGGGGAAGACTACATGAAAATGGGGAATTGAAAGCCGACTAGAAAATCGCTGTTGCTGTCACTAGGCACATCATTCCACAGACCGGTCAACCTTACAGAAAGGCCTTTGGAGTGAGAGAGCGTGTGAAATCGAGAGGGACTCTCTCACTTTTGCACACTCTCTCGCTCCAACCCTGGTCTGTCTGTTTGGAATCATGGTAGGGATGCCCGTTCGGTATTGGGCATACTTTCTGGCAAAAAAATACAGAACTCGATTTTCACACGGTTGGAATTGTGCTGTGAATACAATGAATGATAAATGATTTTCAAAGGGAGTCAAATCCAAAAAAGGACGACAACAATCCTAATAAATGAAGAGGGGAAGGAAAGGAGGGAGTAAGTACCGAGTGGCTGGAAAAGGGGAAGGATGTTGCTAGGTGACAAGAAGAGAGACGGGGCACATCACAAGACAGCATGAATGAGGATCATTAAAGAGCGACCTAGGTGTACCTTTTTAAAACGAGCACAAATGTTTCTCTAGGGGGTTAAGGAGATTCCCAAACTTCGAATACTAAGTGTAGGTAGCTTACAAAATTCGCGTGCCCGATTCAATCATTAACTCTCGTGTTCAAGTCCCCGACATTCTTGTCCCATACTTCACGGGGGGATACAAATAGGGATTATGTTGGTACGCTCTTTGTTGTGTCACATTCAGCAAGTATTTCCTTTTACATATTTATTACACAAAAAAAATCATCTTTTACATATTCACTTCACAAAAAATCATCTAGAGTGTGTGCCAAAGTAAGAGAGTCACTCTCGATTTCCCTTACACTCTCGTTCTAACTCCATTCCTGCGAGATTGCCGGCAAGAGGAATGATTTGGAACGAAATGTGCGAAAATATCATGAAATCGCGTGAAATCAAGTGAAACCAATCGATATTTCACTTCAAAAATCGGCAAAAGATGCTCAAATGTGAATCTCGTTACTCAAAAATGGGTTTGGGCCACATTTGACACTCGCAAAAACATGCGGCAAAAGACTATGCACCGGCGGGGATCGAACCTGCGACCCTCGGATTTGAATTCGAGCTCGCTACCGACTTGGCCATGAAATTTTCGATTTTTCAAATAAATCTATGTGTTTCGTGATGGGCTATCATATGCAAAAGGATCTGAGAAGAATATATGGAAAATGCGAAAAAAAATGTCTGACACGCGAACGGAAAAAAACAGGCAGACAGACAGACAGACACAATGATTTCCTATAAGTGGAGGAATAGATACACATCTCTCGGGCGTTGTGTATTATTAGTATTGAAATGATTGCAGACGTTAAGCATCACCGGACGTGGAAAAACAACACCATTGATGTTTCAAAATTCTTTATTCACAATAACCTTTTCGAGACGATTATATCCGACACTGCTTGATACAAGTACCGGAACGTGGTTTCATTTCTCCGTTTCCAGCTGCGTTTCCATTCAATTCGTTACGTTGACTCTTGCGCTGTTTCCTGTTCAGGCGGCAAAAAGAACTATAACAAGCACGGTAAATGTCCTCTCCAGAGTAGTCGGTTCTCGCCGGTTTCGTCGCCCAAAACTCCTGTGTCTGTGTACTGCAATTTAGTAATTTCGAGGAGCTGACAATGCAACATTTTCATTCCCAATTAATGCTTCTTACCGCTATATTCTTTGCAGCAAATGTCCAGTATTGTAGACTATTAAACTGAGTGAATGCGTGAAGAGATCGCGTAGAAATCTTAAACATTATTATTAATAAAACGAACGAAATATAGAATCGTAATAATTGGGGAGGAGACGAGAAAGGAAGGATCCGTAAGGAAGAAATGGCTGAGAAGGGAAGGAGGGAGGAGGATGTTGCTAGGTGAGGAGAACGGAGAATTGGCACAGGGCAATAAAACATTAGAACAGTACTTGTAGTCCTTGCATCTATACTGTATCTATACTGTGTACTGTATCTGTATCTATCTATCTATACTGCATGTATACTTATCAAAATTTTGGAGAATAAAGAATTACTCTAGAATCGCCGATGGACGGTCTAGTAGCAAATGGTGGACGGACTAGTAGACGGATGGTCGGACTAGTAGCAAATGGTGGACGGACTAGTAGCAAGTGCTGATCGGTTAGTAGCAAGTGCTGATCGGCTAGTGGGCGCCCACTAACCGGTCAGCACTTGCTACTAACCGACCACCATTTGCTACTAGACCGACCATCGGCGATTCTAGAGTAAATATTCACCAAAAGGCAATATAACTGCAGAAATGTATTGTTATTCCCCCCCCGATTCTTCGACTTCCAAGTTGAAGCTCACACAATTCGCTTGCCTTTACGGAAGGTAACGCTAATATGTCGAAATCGGTTGAGAAGTTGTCCAATATGCTCTTTCTTACTTCAAGCACAACAACTGTTTACTTTTAAATATTTATCATATAATCATTATCGCTTTCAACACTTTAACTCTGCGCAGTTCTTCTACCTTCAGGGACCGGAAGATGGACTACCGGAGTCGAACCATGCTTGACTTCTTCACCGATCATCATTCCTCGAAAACGAACAACTCCGTTAATCTCGGAATTCTTTCTCAGAGGGAAATAAGTCTACGACTCTAGACTTGTGGGCTGGACAGCGACGACTTTCAAAGTCTAATCACCCCGCTCCCCTGCGCCTGTTAGACTTTGAAGTCGTCGCTGCCCAGCTTAGACTTATGATTTCGTAGACTTATTTCCCTGTGAGTTGTCTGAGGGCTTCAAAATGTTATGGCCTGTACCCGAATGAAAGTTTCCGGATGTTTTTCTTCGGACACGCATTGTGCTCAGCTCCTGTAAGAGCAATATTGAATTGTGAAATAATGTTAATAGTTCCGATAGTTCTAGCCGATTCATCCATTTTAATTGTGAACGGAAAATGTGACCAAGTGATATTGGTTCGTTTCGAACTGTTTCTTTCAATTACATGATATGGATAGAATTGACGGATGCTGGTAATTATCAGGAAAGCGAGAATCTCACGTACCAATATTTTTTTCGCTTTCGAAATTAGCAGACAGTCGCCACATTAGACTTGAGATTGTGTATAAATCTGTAAATACAAATTATTTTGATTGGAAGAACACAAAATTGAAAGAACACATGAAATTCGTATAGATGGAACGAAGGAAGGATGGAAAGAAAGGAGGGAAGGGCGACACGGAAGAAGTTGTTGCTGCGCAACGATGAAGAGTCTTTCTTACATTGTCGCGATTGAGAGATTGAGAGTGAGTGGGCTGATAAAATAGCAGTCAATGATGAATTATTTTCACAAGCATCTTTGCAAACTAATTGTGTACTTTCCTGTATATTGCTGTTGCGGGGATCGTACCGGGGAACAGAGCGTGATAACCCCACAGTGAGAGCTCAGTTGACCACAAGTTCGTGGGACACCCCCTACCTTTAACAAACGCAATCTTGCGAAACATAATTCGTGAAATAAAACTCCATCGACACCTGGCGCTCTATGAGTTTCTGCGTCTCTGCATTGAATGCGTGCATATAAGAGACCATTACAAAGTACGGAAGGAATGTGAGAATTCACAATTCAATGTAGTGAGCGCATTGCTTGATCATATATGAATATATGAGAAAGATCTGGCAGGAATATATTTAAATAATCTCTTTAATATTAATTACAATTACATTATCTTTTCTGCACTGTGTACCACTGGGTACACTGGGTTTATTCAAGGCAAAAAATATGGTATCATTTAGTAAGAAACCGCAACATAGATTTTTCAAAATTATTTATACACAATATCCATTTCGAAACGATTATCTCCTTCATTACATTAATACGTTTCCAGAGGCCTTTCCATCTGATTAAGGTCGATGTTCCACTTTACGATTCTATTCAAACGGGCAAGGATAGTTGAAAACCACGGTAAATGGACTCTGCTTTGCTTCCCTTGGACACGGAAGTTTTGTATCCCGTTGGAATGGTCCTTTTTCGAGTCCAATGATTTCTGCAATACAATAATCGGACGAGCTGAAAACAACAACAAAAACACGAAAAAACAATTCTCACCGTGTCATTCTTTATTGTAAAGTATAGCTGACAATTAAACTGTGTGAATGTGTGAAGAGATTGTGTAGAAATCTGAAATATTTTAAATAAGAAAACTAGCCAAAAACGTAATAATCGGAGAGACGAAGGGGAAAGGAAGGATCCGTGAGGAAAGTGGCTGGGAAGGAAAGAAGAGGGTTGATGTTGCTAGGTGAGGAGAACGGAGACGTGGCACTACGATAGCTAACAAGTGATGAACTATAGGACTAGTTATCACTATTGTTTTTTTCCAGCGTCTCGTGAAAGAACTCAAGATACAAATAGTTATCCCGGAACTCGCACACGTACATAACACTTGCAGTTATCTCAAGCAAAATCAAGTGATTAGTGTTCCACAGTTCCCTGGAGAGTAGTGTTGTTATTTGGAATAATCCTATTCGCGAATAACAAAGGGTTATTCGCGAATAGAATTATTCCAAATAACAACACTACTGGAGAGAAAAAATGAAAAAAGACATTGATGGATCTTTTTATTTCTCTATACAATAATCCTTAATAAAATAATTAGGTTTTTAAAAAACTTCTTTATCATATCTTTTTTCTTTAAATTTATTATTATTTTCTTTCGAATTTTGATGGTGCCGCGTATAATCAGGCGTCAGCTTCGTCAACTTCCTCAACGCCCATTGTATTGTCTTGAGTGCGATTTTTTTAAAACAACTAGCCGGGATGTGTTGAGGTTAAATACACTACGCTCTATGCGTACACTACGCTCTATGCACAGTTCTGGGTGCAGGTTCGGTCCAGGGGGAGATCGGTAGCTGGCTCCAGGTTCGGTCCAGGGGGAGCTCGGTATCCTGCTCCAGGTACGGTTCAGGGGACCTCGGTAGCCTTCTTCAGGAACGGTTCAGGGGGACCTCGGTAGCCTTTTTCAGGAACTGTTCAGGGGGACCTCGGTAGCCTTTTTCAGGGACGGTTCAGGGGGACCTCGGTAGCCTTCTTCAGGAACCGTCCAGGGGGAACTCGGTAGCTTGCTTGACGTTCGGTCCAGGGAGGAGGACTCGGTAGCCGGCTCCAAGTACGGTCCAGGGGGCGTTTAGTATGTTGGGAAATGTTAATCTCTAGAAAGAGTACTGGCTCATTCCGTTGCAAAAAGGCTCGTGAGGCTGAGAGCGATCGAAAAAAAAGTTGCCACTACGCCACTTCGTGGCTCCGTGGCAACTTTTTTCGATCGCTCTCAGCGTCACGAGCCTTTCTCAACGGAAACGCAGGATACCGAGTGTTGGATTCCCGGGCGTTTTCGAACACGTTTCCAACATCGCAAAACACTTTTCCTATGGTTCCCCACGCTCTGCGAACCAATTGGTAACTTTTTGAAATTTTCGATTTTTCATTTTAAAACGTGTTAGAACACGTTCAGATACGTTTCCGACATCGCAAAACACTTTTCCTGTGATCCCCCACGCACTGCGAATCAATTGGAAACTTTTCGAAATTTTCGATTTTTCATTTTAAAACGTGTTAGAACACGTTCAGATACGTTTCCGACATCGCAAAACACTTTTCCTGTGATCCCCCACGCTCTGCGAATCAATTGGCAACTTTTTCGAAATTTTCGATTTTTCATGCTAAAACTCGGCAAAACAGGTGAAATCGTGTTTCACGTTACTCAAGAACGTGCCAAAAGGGCTTCTGACACTTGCGGAAAATGCGGCAAACGTTTTGCCCGGGGCGGAGTTCGAACCTGGGGGTCTCGGATTGAAAGTCAAGCGCGTAACCCACCCGGCTATGGATTTGGTCAATTAAATTTTGTAAAATTTGAAGGGGATTTTGGTCTGTTGGCGTATGCAAAAGGATCCGAGAATGTAGAGCGATTTTGAAGCAATTTATAAGACAGGTATCACCAGAGATTGCATGAAAACTGACCCCCTGGGGAAAAACTTTCAAATTGTTTATTTGATTTCGATCAAACTTTTATGTTAGACGACTCGGGAGACAAGAATTTTATTTATCCAGGTCCCAGGTCCCAAATCCGGGTTTTAGTAATTTCCCGGTTCTGAAGCCGGAATCGACGTAACTTTGTTCACAGACACGCTACAGAGTTCTGGAAGAGCTCAAAATGAGCACAAAGATATGGAGAATAATTCTTCTTTTCACACCTTTGTGATACATCTTCAGAAAAAAAAGTTGTCAAAAAAATTCAAAAATTTTTTTTTTCAAAAAATAAAAAAAAAATTTTCCAAAGGTCGAAGTGAAAAGAGCGGTACTGATTTTCTAAAAGAGGAACTCATTATGGGTAAGAAAAAAATTTGAAACTTGAAATTTAGGTAGGGCCCCCAAATCGCTTTGAACCTTGGTAACCCACGTTTTTCGCGTTTTCCCCCAGATGTACGGTTTTCACAAATATTAATTCATGCAACATTAATGAAAAATTAAATCGCTGACTTCAAGTTAAACATATTTTATATATAATTGAAACACTGGGGACACTACACTGGGGATATCTATCTCGGGGGGACACGAGAAACGTGGGTTTCCAAGGTTCAAAGCGATTTTTTGGCCAAGGGGCCCTACCTAAATTTCAAGTTTCAAATTTTTTTCTTAATCATAATGAGTTCCTCTTTTAGAAAATCAGTACCGCTCTTTTCACTTCGACCTTTGGAAAAATTTTTTATTTTTTGAAAAAAAGTTTTTTTGAATTTTTTTGACAACTTTTTTTTCTGAAGATGTATCACAAAGGTGTGAAAAGAAGAATTATTCTCCATATTTTTGCGCTCATTTTGAGCTCTTCCAGAACTCTGTAGCGTGTCTGTGAACAAAGTTACGTCGATTCCGGCTTCAGAACCGGGAAATTACTAAAACCCGGATTTGGGACCTGGGACCTGGATAAATAAAATTCTTGTCTCCAGAGTAGTCTAACATAAAAGTTTGATCGAAATCAACAAAAAAAATTTGAAAGTTTTTCCCGACCTCATGCAATCTCTGATTCAATTCAATTCAATTATTTATCACATCAGGCGGTAACGCTATCTGGTGAGGATGTGGTTTCAGGGGACAGGATCATTCTTCTCAGTGTAGACTGATCATTTCGGCTGGGGTCGAGGTAGAGGATCGGTCTCCTTCCCATTCACAGATCATCTTCTTTGAAGTTGCTGGAGGAATAGACTAGATCTATCTGAGCCACACAGAAAAATGATAGTAGTTTCATCTTACTATCATTTCCTACGACTATCACGATAGTTATCAGATAATTAACATGAGAGTAACCAGATAACTAGCATTTGATAGTTATATTTTTCTTACTATCACTGATAGTCATACTGTAACTATCAATGATTGTTATCACAAGCATTCATATGTTTCCATTTCCATTTTCATTAATTCTCGGTTATTTTGTTTCATATGCAACGTTAATCATGTACAAAAGGAACCACAATTAAAAAGTTCACTATTCCAGAATTTAATTCTGCGGAATTACTAATTTGAAAAATCAGTTCTCGATTCCGCACCCTCGTGTCTCTACCGTAATCAAGGCGAGGTTTTTCATACCTATATGCCGGCCTACTGAGACCGCAAATTATTCGAAATTCAATTTTACCCGTTCACTTCATTTTATTGATTGTTTTTTTGTTCTTGATTTATTATCTTTCTCTTATACTGTCACGCAAACATCTGGTCCTCTTCTGATTCGGTATTCATGTTCGGTAGGATCACCCTTTCCTCTTACAGAGCATGGGACGCTCGTCGGAAGTAAGGGTGAGGTTGCGCGGGTCCAACGCCACCCAATCAATGAGGTGAGATTGTTCACAAAATATACTACGTGAGAAATTGATTTTATTTCCCTTTCAACCGTTTCGTTTGACAGGCTTCCGAGGAGGTAGAGGTGGTGACCGTGGAGGCGGAGACCGAGGTGGTGGAGATCGCGGTGGTGGCCGCGGAGGCTTTGGTGATTTTGGAGGACGCGGTGGATTCCGGTGAGCTCCATTTCCTTTAAGCTTCTTGCATATACGGCAGGTGTGGGCAAAGATTTTGGGATATTTCCCGTTATGCGTAATCCCTTCTAAGGCAATATAAAATGATTAGATAATCCCGGGCGTGGTATTTATATCACTGCTTGGTTCTTGCCTCACCAACATTTGAAACATTCACCTTTTTTCTTGCATGGTACACTGTTTAATTGAACAATTTAGTGGGTTTCTTCACGGAGGAATCGGCGGACGTGGTGGTCCCCGTGGATTCCCTCGCGGCCGTGAATGTCGTGGAGGATCCCGCGGTTGATGTGGAATGAGGGAAGGAAAATCCGTCGCCGTCGAGCCTTATCGCTATGAGGGTAAGCGCATATTTCTTTCAGTTCTATTTAAATATCATTAGGGCAAAGGTAGCGGTGAACTCTCAGTTATGCTTAATCCCTGTTATGGCTAGATAATAATGGTTAGATAGTCCCAGGCTTGATACGTATATCTCGACTTGTTTCATCAAGGTCAACTGTATTGATTCTACCGCTGAACCCAAGGCAGTCTTCGCCACTGAGGTCAACAAGCTCAAGGAGGAGAAGTTCAAGCCCCGAGTGCATGTCTGTTATGATTTGCTCTCTCTTGTTTTTTTTTGCCGAAAGGTCTTTTGCACTTGATTTTGAAGAAACCAAATATATCAATGCACTCGGAAATATACTTAACTGTACTGTGCACTGAAGCACGCGCTCTCCCACAGTGTGTCGTGTAATAGAAGCATAGGTGTCCAAAGCCGCCGGCCCCGCAGTGCCTACCAAGAGGATTTGGTAGGCACTGCGGGAGGTCATGTATAGGGAAGGGGTAATGGTCAAAAATGGGTCCGAGGTCGACTTTGTCAAACTTAAAGTGGCCTATGGTAACTTAACCCCGCAACGAAAAAAAGTACCGTAATCCGGAAATACGAAATTGAAAATATTGACCCGGTATACGTTGCATGAGGAAGGCCTCGAGTAGTAATTCACCGGACGGCATACGGCGGTCCTGGCACGACATCGCCGGTACCGTAACCCATGTTACCGTAACGGAAAAAAACTGAAATGTAGAAATTGGATTCGTTATTTGTTATATTGAAAATTTCGAAAAGTTCCAAAATGATTCAGAAAGCGTAGGGGATCACTGCAAAAGTGTTTTGCGATGTCGGAAACGTGTCTGAACGTGTTCTAGCGCGTTTTAACGTGAAAAATCGAAAATTTCAATAAGTTCCCAAATGATTCAGAGAGCGTAGGGAATCACAGGAAACATCTCTGAAAGTGTTCTAAAAGTTCTGAACGCACTGTATCCTTCGTTTCCGTTGTGAAAGGCTCGTGAGGCGGAGAGCGATCGAAAAAAGTTGCCACGGAGCCACGAAGTGGCGTAGTGGCAATTTTTTTCGACCGCTCTCAGCCTCACGAGCCTTTTCCACCGGAATAAGCCAGTACTCTTGGTAACGATTAACATTCCCTAGCATACTGCAAGGTTTAATGTAGCCCGGAGCCGGCTTCCGAGCTCCCCCTGGACCGAACCTGGAGCCGGCTACAGGGCGCCCCCTGGACCGTATCGAGCTCCCCCTAGACCGAACCCGCACCCAGAACTATGCATAGAGCGTAGTGCATTTAACCTCAATACAACCCCGCTAGTTATATTCTATTCGTGACCACAGTACATGGTCATTTGTAACTGACGACAAGATGTATTGTAATTATTAATCTGGATCTACTTGTAGATCGTCGACTCGCTTGAAGATTAGAGAAGAAGGCCGACTACGCTTCTCATCAATCGGAAGAATTGAGACGGAGGAATCGAGAGGGAAAGTGGGCTTGAATGTAGGCTGTCTGGTAACTATCTTGTCTCCAGGGGTGTGAGAAACGAGAATCATTCTCGTGAAATGATCCACTGACTCTCGGTGAGAGCAGTTCTCTCCGAGAGACATTCTCGGCGAGAACTCTCATCTCGCGCGGTCTCGACTCTGGGCGAGAGTTTCGCGAAACCGACCCCTTATTGAAGTGGGACAAATGATCAACATTTCACATATGTTTCATCCATTTCTGTCACACCACGAGCGATCAAATGGGAGAGGCATAGTGAAGTGTCGTTTCAAGAAACTCTCGCCGAGAGTATTCCACTCAAATTAAAATTCTCATTCGAGACCGATTCTCGCCGAGAACTGAGGGGAGAAATGATTCGACCTCTCGATTCTCGGTGAACTCTCGTTTCTCACACCCTACTCCATATTGCTCACAATATCGCGTAATGTTTTTTTATACAATTGTCACATGTTCCTGAGTTTAGAAATCGTCATTTAGAATTTTCTGTTCGAAATCGGTATTTTCTATGTTGTTTGGTTGTACCTCTTCCACTCCTGTATGTGTATTGTATTCGTCCATTTTCTGGAATTGTGTGTAATGTGATAAAATGTGATGTTCTATAATGATACGCAGCAGTGAGCAAGGGATGGGACAGAATTTTCGCAACCCGAGAATCAAAATCCAGGAAAGCATCCAGCAAAGTGACAACTATCACGATAGTAACAGGGCTACTATCACTGATAGTAATACGGTAACTATCACCCTTGATAGTTGCGGCATTACTATCACAGGCTTATTGTGCTCCCTACGAGTATCAGGTCATAGTTAATATATAACTATCATTTTTTGTGTGAGGACCATTGGCTTAGGAGGAAAGGGGAGGTAACGTGAGGCTGAAGGCAGTCCTGACGAACGGGTGACGCATCTTTCTTGCACTTGAGTCCATCAAGCTCGAATCGTCAATCAAAATGAGAATTAGCGAAACTGGTATCTGAGTAGCCAACATCAAACGGTCATACCCATCCACGGTGACCAGGCCGGCTAGGACGGGGATTCCAATCTTGTCGAGTCGTTGGTAGAAAGACAAGGGGGTCCATGGAACTAGGGAAGTCCCCTCTCCATCAGAGCAAAATGGAGAGGGACCGCTCGCGACGACTGACAGAAACGAGAATGATATCTGATCATACCTGTCATAATCTCTGATCATACCTGTCATAAATCTTCCCGATACACGATTCCGAGCCTCCAGAAAGGGGTCAGGGGCGAGATAGTGTGCCAAAGTAAGAGAGTCCCTCTTGATTTCCCTTGCTCTCTCGTTTTAAACCCCTTCCTGCGAGGTTTGCCAGCATGTGGAATGATTTGGAACGAAATGAACGAAAATTTCGTGAAATCATGTGAAATCAAGTGAAATCAATCGATATTTAACTTCGAAACTCGGCAAAAGATGCTCAAATATGAATCTCGTTACTCAAAAATGGGTTTGGGCCACATTTGACACTTGCAAAAAATGCGGCAAAAGACTATGCACCGGCGGGGATCGAACCTGAGATCCTCGGATTTCTAGTCGAGCTCGCTACCGACTTGGCCATGAAATTATCGATTTTTCAAATATAAATTTCGATGTATTTCGTCTTTGCCTATCACATGCAAAAGGATCTGAGAAGATTGCTAAACTTTGAAAAGAGTTATAGCGGAAAAACGGGAAAACGTCCGTCACGCGTAAGGAAAAACAAAAAACCAACAGACAAACAGACAGACATTTCGATTCCCTAGTAGTGGAGGAATTCATGTACACAATAAATGGAGCGAAATATACAGCACAACTAATACTTTCAATTATGTTATCACATCATTCCACCGCCCGGTCAACCTTACAGAAAGGCCTTTGGAGTGAGAGAGCGTGCGAAATCGAGAGAGACCCTCTCACTTTTTGCACACTATCTCGCTCTGACCCTGGTCTGTATGCTTGGAATCATGTGGTTATCCAAATGAATCAATATTTGGCAAGTCAGTTTCGGATCACAGAGGATTAGTAAATAGATCCCTTCGGATTCAGTCGATGCTCAATCCGTAGCACACTGCTCATTTGCGCACACTCCAATTAGGCACCGAACAGACATGATGTAGCCATGGTAATACGAGTTTCCCTTGTCCTCGTGTTCTTGAGCCCTTAAATTTGGGTCCGCTGTTCACAATAAGAAAACGATTGATGAAAATTTTTATTTCTCCATACATATAATATTTCGTATTTTTATTAAATTTTTATCTTATTTAGTTGTCTTTAAATTTCTTATTAATTCTGCCACGATCTCTTTTGATGTTTTCGATCTCCGGCACTGCTCGCTACTGCTTGTTTTTTTTCTCGATTCTTCTCCTCGTTCCTCCTTCTGTCACCGAACCCTCTCGTGTTCTATCTAATTTCATCAACGCCTTCGCCGTTCGTCGTATTTGATTCCATTCATCAGTAGGTGGAATACGACGATCTCCAAAACTTGGAAAGCTCCTTTGTGTGCTTTGCCGCGCAAGAATTCTCCGACTCTTCTCAGTTTCTGTAAACCAAAAAAAATATTAATCGAAAGAACGTTTGAAATTGTGTACTTTTTGTGTTCATCCGTAACATCGCGTTTCGAATTAACGAATCAATGCGAGAAAATGATATGAGCACATGGGGTCTAACAATTATCTATACCTCGAATTCTCGCCGCTGAATACAGTAGGCAGGTTCCGAGTGTCACTTTATCGAGGAGATTGAGCAAAAATGTGAAAAAAAAGAAGACGCTTTGTTTGATTAGAAACTACCGAAAATCGTATAGAAGGAACGAGAGAAGGAAGGACCGAATGGAGAGAGAGGCACTATTGGCAAGCGGATGTTTCTAAGCAACGTTGAAGAGTCCCTCTCCTCCCTATTTTCGCCGTAATGACACTTTATTATTATTTACTCTCAGAAAGTAAATCAATGAAGGTCACTTATCGAATGTGAAATTAAAATTTCATCAACTGTCTTGAATGCTTGAATAGAAGATACATTTATTTACAAATCAGTAGCAATTCATTTACACAAGAAAAGTGATGTCGGAGGGAAATATACAGCGCAACTACTTTCAATTATGTCATCGAAATAAATCACTTTTCGGTAATTAGATTGCTTATCATCGAGGATCTTTAGTAAATTGATCCCTTCGGCTTCAGACGCTGATCCATTCGTTGCAAACGGCTTATCTGTGAGTGCTCCAATCAGGCGCCGAAGAGAGCAGCTAGAGCTGTGGTAGAACACATTCGTACGAGTATCCCCTGTCCTAGTGTTCTAGTACTCAGAACGGGAAGTCTCCAACTTTTCTTACTCTGGAGACATTGTCTCCAGCTGAGAGAGCATGCAGAATGGGGAGAGCGGGCGAGAGATAGTGAGAGGTGATCTCTCGATTTTGCATGCTCTCTCAGCTGGAGACAATGTCTCCAGAGTAAGGAAAGTTGGAGACTTCCCGCTCTGTGTGCCTCCTTCATCGCAACCGGACTTGTGATGCTCTCTCTTAAATTTATTCTATGACGAGTTGGCAATAGTGGGCCATCTAGTGGACCACCTCTAACTACAGACATAATAGTTTCTTTCCAAGAGCTATTCTCAAAATCCGGAAAATTGAGCAATCTCCCTGAGTGACCTTATTGCTCTTGTTGTCTATTGATGATTCGTGCCTTTATTTTAATTTATGCTATTGTACCGCGTTCCCTCGTGACTCGCATAAATATTATTATATTATTATCTAAAAGTCCCTGCGATTTCATTCTCCTTCGCTCAACCATAGCTGACAATGCACGTGAATGTGAGAAGAGATTGCGTAGAAATCTTAAAAAATTAAAATAAGAATACGACAAGCCATAACAGAATCGTAATAATCGGAGAGGGGAAAGGAAAAGAAGGAACCGTAAGGAACGAGTGGATGCAAATGGGGAAAAGGGGAGAGGCTTGGTGTTGCTAGGCGAGGAGAACGGAGACGCGGCACGGCACAGCGCAAGACATCATGAATAAGAACAGTACAGGGAAATGAAAACGCGACGTCATTGCATTTTTTAACGAATTACAATAAGCAATGATCACACATGAGAACAATCCTCAAGAAATATGTTACCTCTCGCATTCTGAAAGAGATGTCAAAGATGCGAGACTAACGCACTAAGTGTATGTAGAGCGCAAAATTCACTTGGCCGGTTCAATCACTTACTATCTCCCGTCATTCTTGCTGTATATTTCACATGGGGAACAAATATGAGGCCGGTTGCGTAAGAGTCGGACAATGTTGTACAGGGGTCCGGACAGCGATTTTCTAGAACTTTCACATCTGATGTTATCGAGGATGCTGATCATCATGATTAACTTCATTTTGCATGAAACTGACCGGTAGCTTCAGGCTATGAACATGAACTTTATCGATTTTTGATCATTTCTCGGGAACCCGCCATTCAATTGCCACCAAACTTTGATACATAAGAAATGTTGCTATTACGCACTACACAAACCAATCCGCACATGCAATTTCACATTTTTGCATGTGATAATTAACTTCTCAAGCAACACTAAAATCGGCATCACGTGCTCCACGTCGAAAGGTGCAGCTCGTCGAGACGATCATTTTCGTTACCATACTTCAAAAATTCTAGCGGTGCGCTATTGTAGATTTTTCATGTTTAAGTTTTTACAACACTCATTTTTCAGCTAAATCCACCTTATTCCGACCGAGCAGTCCGTGACTCACCCGAACAAGTGGAATGCACACAAAGGAACTCCTCCGAGAGATCATTCTGTGAAGACTCCGCACGGACTGTGCGGTCGGAATAAGGATGAATTAGCTCAAAAATGAGTGTTTTAAAAACTAAAACATGAAAAATCTATAATAGCGCACCGCTAGAATTTTTGAAGTATGGTAACGAAAATGATCGTCCCTTTCTACGTGGAGCACGTGATGCCGATTTTAGTGTTGCTTGAGAAGTTAATTATCACATTCAAAAATGTGAAATTGCATGTGCGGATTGGTTTGTGTTGTGCGTAATGACAACATTTCTCATGTATCAAAGTTTGGTGGCAATTGAATGGCGGGTTCCCGAGAAATGATCAAAAATCGATAAAGTGCATGTTCATAGCCTGAGGCTACCGGTCAGTTTCATGCAAAATGAAGTTAATCATGATGATCAGCATCCTCGATAACCTTTGTTGACATAAAATGAATATCAGTTACAATTTCACTGTACAACTCATTGTTCGACTCTTAGGCAACCGGCCTCATATAATGACATTTGTTTCTGAAGAAAAACTGTGAACAACCAAATATTAATCGCCATTAAATACGCCTATGATAAAAAAACTCCTATGCTACCACAAACAACTATTTTCAACCAGATTCTACCGTCCACCCTATAATACCTGCGATTATGGGGGGGGGGATCTGAGAAGGGGATTTGGCTTTGAGAGGATGACACATGATTCTAAACCTGCAGATCAGGGTTAGAGCGAGAGAGTGTACAAAAGTGAGAGAATCCCTCCCGATTTCACACGCTCTCTCACTCCAAAGGCCTTTCTGGATGGTTGACCGGCCTGTGGAATGATGTGGATGATAAGACAGATATCACGAGAGATTGCAGGAAAACACCCCCTTCGGGGAACAACTTTCAAAAAAGTATTTTTGATTTCGATCAAACTTTTATGTAGAAGTACTCTGGGGACGAGAATTCCGTCAATCCTGGTCCCAGGTCGCAGAACCGGCTTTTAGTGATTTTCCGGTTCCAAAACTGGAATCGACGTAACTTTGTTCAAAATGTAGCTACAAAGCCGTTCTTGGGCTCAAAATGTTCGTAAAAATATGCTCTACATTTTCTCTGTTAGCAAAATTACTTCAAGGAGTGAAATGCGAACGGTAAAATTGAAAATCCAATAATAATTTTTGAAAATTTTTTAAATCTTTTTTTGATTAAAGATTGCGCAGAATTTGAAAGCAGAATATTAAAGAGCAAGTCAATATTAGTTATATAAAAAAATAAAAATGGTAAGAAAGGTGAGTTCACAGACCCGAAAAATCGGGTTGAATCTCAGAATACTGCAATTTTTCAGAACAAATATATCTGAAATCCCGAGTTTCGACTCCAAACTCATTGAAATAGACTTTAAATTGGTGAAAACCATGAAATGATATATCCCAAAAAGTTTGAGCATCATGTCACAGAAACTTTCAAAAAATGAATTTTTCGTTGAAGAATTATTAATATTTGATATTTTTTTAACAAATTGTTCGGAAAACGAATAGAAAAGTCAAATAGATTTACTCCTATATAGAATGATCATTTGCAAAAGGAATATTCACTTCTACATATACAAATCCTCATTCGTGATGTTTTTTCATAGTACTTGATAATTTTTTTAAATCTTTTTTTCCCTAAAATTCAGGAGGGGACATTTTGAATTCAAACAACAAAAAAAATCGATCAATACACTTTTCCCGAATCAACTACGTTCCTTTATAACATTATGCCACTCATATTATGAGATTTATTAATTATATAACTTTTTATCGTCAAAAATATCGATTTTTAAAAAGTTTTCGCAGTTTCTGTGACATGATGCTAAAACTTTTTGGGATACATCATTTCATGGTTTTCACCAATTTAAAGTCTATTTCAATGAATTTGGAGTCGAAACTCGGGATTTCAGAAATATTCGTTCTGAAAAATCGCAGTATTCTGAGATTCAACCCGATTTTTCGGGTCTGTGAACGCACCTTTCTTACCATTTTTATTTTTTTATATGACTAATATTGACTTGCTCTTTAATATTCTGCTTTCAAATTCTGCGCAATCTTTAATTAAAAAAGAGTAAAAAGATTTTCAAAAATCATTATTGATTTTCAATTTTACCGCTCGCAGTTCACTCTTTGAAATAATTTTGCTAATAGAGAAAATGTAGAGCATATTTTTACGAACATTTTGAGCCCAAGAACGGCTTTGTAGCTACATTTTGAACAAAGTTACGGCTTTGGAACCGGAAAATCACTAAAAGCCGGTTCTGCGACCTGGGACCAGGATTGACGGAATTCTCGTCCCCAGAGTACTTCTACATTAAATTTTGATCGAAATCAAAAATACTTTTTTGAAAGTTGTTCTCGGCCTCATGCAATCTCTCGTGATACCTGTCATAATATGCAAGTGAGAAATGCGAGACAAGCATCTAATTTGTGCCGCACAATCGCTGAAATTTCACCCCATGTCAATATTGGCACTTTTTTCTGAAATCTTGAAAAAGTCATTTTTTCGATGAAAACAAATTCGGCAAAAGACGTTCGCAACCTACTGGAATCGAACCAATGACCTTCGGTTGGAAGTTCTAGGCAATGAGGACCATGCGGATGCGCGTGTTTCTAATTTAAAACGAATTTTCAATTTCCTCTCGATATTAAACAAATTCTACATTATTAATCTCAAATGGACCGTGTATATTGATTAGTATTAACGATTTTTAAAAAACCGAAATACAATAGTCGGAAAAAGGAAAACGAGAAACTATGCTAGACATCAATGCTAACGTTTTCGTCACTATTTTGCTGAGCGGGGACTTGGAATTTTACGCCTTCTTGAAGTACAATAACCGACTATTTTCTCTTATCTGTTAGGTAGAAAATCGGCACGAATGATGTACGACTGGCATTCTCAATTTTCTTATCACTCAGAGTTTTAAGCGTCGACTAACCATTGCTCATCATATGAGGCCGCTTTCGATTAGCTCGAATTCATTTTATAAAAACAGCCGAAATAAAGTATTCGGAAAAAGGAAAACGAGAAACTATGCTAGACATCAATGCTAACGTTTTCGTCACTATTTTGCTGAGCGGAGACTTGGAATTTTACGCCTTCTTGAAGTACAATAACCGACTATTTTCTCTTATCTGTTAGGTAGAAAATCGGCACGAATGATGTACGACTGGCATTCTCAATTTTCTTATCACTCAGAGTTTTAAGCGTCGACTAACCATTGCTCATCATATGAGGCCGCTTTCGATTTTTTTGAATTCATTTTGTAAAAACAGCCGAGATACAGTATTCGGAAAAAGGAAAACGAGAAACTATGCTAAACATCAATGCTAACGTTTTCGTCATTATTTTGCTGAGCGGGGACTTGGAATTTTACGCCTTCTTGAAGTACAATAACCGACTATTTTCTCTTATATGTTAGGTAGAAAATCGGCACGAATGATGTACGACTGGCATTCTCAATTTTCTTATCACTCAGAGTTTTAAGCGTCGACTAACCATTGCTCATCATATGAGGCCGCTTTCGATTTGCTCGAATTCATTTTATAAAAACAGCCGAAATACAGTATTCGGAAAAAGGAAAACGAGAAACTATGCTAGACACCAATGCTAACGTCTTCGTCACTATTTTGCTGAGCGGGGACTTGGAATTTTACGCCTTCTTGAAGTACAATAACCGACTATTTTCTCTTATCTGTTAGGTAGAAAATCGGCACGAATGATGTACGACTGGCATTCTCAATTTTCTTATCACTCAGAGTTTTAAGCGTCGACTAACCATTGCTCATCATATGAGGCCGCTTTCGATTTTTTTGAATTCATTTTGTAAAAACAGCCGAAATACAGTATTCGGAAAAAGGAAAACGAGAAACTATGCTAGACATCAATGCTAACGTTTTCGTCATTATTTTGCTGAGCGGGGACTTGGAATTTTACGCCTTCTTGAAGTACAATAACCGACTATTTTCTCTTATATGTTAGGTAGAAAATCGGCACGAATGATGTACGACTGGCATTCTCAATTTTCTTATCACTCAGAGTTTTAAGCGTCGACTAACCATTGCTCATCATATGAGGCCGCTTTCGATTTGCTCGAATTCATTTTATAAAAACAGCCGAAATAAAGTATTCGGAAAAAGGAAAACGAGAAACTATGCTAGACATCAATGCTAACGTTTTCGTCACTATTTTGCTGAGCGGAGACTTGGAATTTTACGCCTTCTTGAAGTACAATAACCGACTATTTTCTCTTATCTGTTAGGTAGAAAATCGGCACGAATGATGTACGACTGGCATTCTCAATTTGCTTATCACTCAGAGTTTTAAGCGTCGACTAACCATTGCTCATCATATGAGGCCGCTTTCGATTTTACGCCTTCTTGAAGTATAATAACCAACATATTCCTTCTAAATTATCGGTAGAAGAAAGGATCTGATTTGGAGACAATAGTCAGTGACCGTAAGAGTCTAATACACGTCAAGTCGGCACCTGAGATTACCGCATCATAATCGTTGGTATTATAGTATTTTGTACATGAAAAAGAGCGACTGTGATAAAATAGGTCTTTGTGTCTCTTGTCATATTGTGATTTGCATTTTCACAGTTGAAGAAAGATAACTGATCACGTGAGAATGCTAAGCCTTTGTTTCGATGCTGTTCATTATCGATACGAAGTTGAGCATTCCTTCGAAGGGCAGTCTTTTATTCGTCATGTCGGATTCTGAGATTATGCCCACATAATCGCTGGTATTGTAGTATATTGAGTGAAAAATGTATGACCTATTTCCTTATCGCTCTTCAAATGGCGTATATAACAGAGATTAAGGATTTTCCTTCACACTGAATTTCTTCAGAGGACCATGCAAATTTTTCTACTGCTTCTCTACCCCCGAACCTGGAGCAGGCTTCCCTTGGACTGAACCTGCACCCGAACCTGGAGCAGGCTTCCCTTTGACTGAACGTGCACCCGAACCTGGAGCAGGCTTCCCTTGGACTGAACCTGCACCCGAACCTATTCATAGAGCGTAGTGTGCGCTTAGAGTGTAATGCATTTAACCTCAACACATCCCGGCTAGTTCTATGTTCGTTTGAAGGAAAATGGTGTCGCATTCGTCCGATTCGCAATTTTGGAATAGAAATGAAATTGGATAGTGAAGTAACATCGAACTTCTCTCGGAAAAATCTATAAGAATTCTCCACATCACCACATCCCAGAAATACTCTCCACTTTCCATTTATTCCTCGGATTTAATGAGTCGTTATCATAGTTTGATTCTCGTTTAATCGTAGATCAAATGTTTACAACCATTGTCACGTTTTTCTTCTTTTCACTCACAGTTTTAAGCATCGATTGGCGATTTGAAAGACACTTTTCATCTTCTTTTCTTCAGTTGGAAATGCTCCGATTTCTACTTCTTCTCCAAGTTGGAGGTGAGTGAATTCTAAATTAATTAAATATAAGTTTATTTTTGCAGTTCTTTCTCTTATCGCCGATTTTCAATGTCCCAAGAACTACCAATTGATGGGAGATGGAACGTTAGTTTTTTTAGAAAACGAAAATGCATTTTAAACGAGAACATGACATTTTTTCAACTGATAAGGGACGTTGCTGTTTAACTATAGGTGTCTTGGTGGACCTTTCTACTAGCAAATTATTTTAATTTGTAATCACATACATACATATACATACATTTTTATCATGACATCAAGGCAAGGGCCTGCAGGAGGTATTATTCGGGGGCACAGGTGGTCGGGATCTTCGAATTCGAGACAACTGGGTCAAGGGAATGGATCTTGCTTGGCTTCTTTGGTCAATTGAAGTGCCGATCTTGGACGATTGACATTGAGCGACGAAGTAGATTTTCCAGCAACCAGTAACGTCCTGAGAAAGTTGGCGACTTGAATTAGATCCGGGTCTTCTTCTCGAAGTGGTACCAGGTGGGCGATATACTTGGTGTTGCGCAAGCTGACTGGCAAGGATTCTCCAAACTGAGGAGGGAGAGGAGCGGGGAGACTGTCGACCGCCCGTCACGAGGCATAGAATGAAGAATGTGAAGAATGAGGCACAGGTGTAATCACAATCAAAAATAAATACTTGTTCTTCAATCTCGTGTGTGTTTTCCCATGATCAAGTGAAATGATGAAAATTAATATAATATTCTTCCAGGTGCATTCGATCGTTGTATTTGGAAGTAGAGGGTAAAATCGGAGATTTGATGTCAAAGGGAATCGAAGAATGCGCGAAAGAGGGAGCATTTCTACCGATTATCAGAAGCGATGAGGTATTGAATTATGATCTGTTCAATAATATGATTTATGAATTATTTGATAATTTGTGAATACTTGCAGGAGAATTCAATTTTCAATGAAATCACATTTAATCTGACGAATACTAACAAGCCAAGGCTTATTCTCGGTATGAATATTTCCTGCATAGTCACAGACAGACATACGTTAGCATTTTCTAAATTACTTATATATTAGAAAATGCTAACGTATGTCTGTCTGTCTGTCTGTTTGTTTGTTTGTCCTTTTTTTTCCTTCCCTTTTTTCTCATTTTCCTTATATTTCGCTTCAAATTCGCTCCATCTTCTCAGAACCTTTTGCATATGATAATAGACCAGAATTGTTTTAAAATTCGACAAAATTTAAATCACCAAATCCATGGCCAAGTGGGTTACGCGCTGGACTAGCAATCCGACCGACGCAGGTTCGATCCCCGCCGCGGGCAAACCTTTTGCCGCATTTCTCGCGAGTGTCAGAAACCGTTATAACACGTTTTTGAGTTCCGTGAAACACGTTTTCACCTGTTTTGCCGAGTTTTAACGTGAAAAATCGAAAAATTCGAAAAGTTCCAAAAGGATTGAGAACGCGTAGGGGATGTGCGGGCACATACAGTCCGAGGCCCCGCCCATCTTTCGCGTCTCGCTCGGTTGCCCTATCTCTTGTTTGAACTACCTTCGCTGAACGACATAAACTTTTCTCTCTCCAAATTGTTTTCCATATTTCTTTACTTTATCTTTCTCTTTGTGGGCACACTATCCACTGAACCACCTCCTTGATTTACTCTTCCTCCCCTACCATTCCACCACTTCCTTGCCCAGAAAGGGGATCACTACAAAAGTGTTTTTGCGATGTCAGAAACGTGTCTGAACGTGGTCTAATGCGTTTTAACGTGAAAAAATCGAAAATTTTGAAAAGTTCAAAAAAGATTCAGAGGACGTAGGGAATCACAGGAAACATATCTGAAAGTGTTCTAAAAATTCTGAACGCACTGTATCCTGCGTTTCCGTTGTGAAACCGGAATAAGCCAGTACTTTTGGTAGCGATTAACATTCCCCAGCATACTGCGAGCTTTAATGTAGCCCGGAGGCGGCTACCGAGCTCCCCTTGGACCGAACCTGGAGCCGGCTACAGAGCACCCCCTGGACCGTACCTGGAGCCACCTATCGAGCTCGCCCTGTACCGAACCCGCACCCAGAACTATGCACAGAGCGTAGTGCACGCATAGCGCGTAGTGAATTTAACCTCAATACAACCCCGCTAGTTGAAAAGTGAAGAGAGCCAATAAAAAAGCGGAGGATAAGGGAGGAAGAGAGAGTTAGTTAGAGAAAGAGAAAGAGAGTTAGTTAGAGACAGAGGGAGAGAGAGAGAGAGAGAGAGAGGAGAGAGATAAGGGTAAAAGAGAGGAATTAAATTCAGGCATGGTTTGCAATTCCTCAAACCATCTATTGGAATGGATGGATGGATCGAAAATCACCTACACAAAGGATAATTTTTACGCCAGCTTCGACTGTGTATCCACCAAAAGCCTCGTTTATTCACATCCTGTGAGTGAAACGGAAGAAAATACTCCAATTTATTTTCCTTCAAGTAATAAATCGAACGTAGTAAAAACGCATTATATGAAATTGAATTATTTATGGTATTATATTTGAAGTCACATTTCAGAATTCTAATTAAATATATTTTGTTTCCTGCCTTTTTTCTGTGCTTATTTTTTATCAAAGGACGGAACTACTCTCAGTGAATTTGCTCGTTTGCAGTACTATGACGAATGGGAATCGATACCTTCCACCTCTTCGAGCTACCACTGGACAGTTTTGTGCGTCGCCGAGCCGAGTGAAGTAAGTTATTGAATATTCATTGTTTCTTTTTTTAGTTTCAGGAAAGAGGTGTAGAAAAGCATTCAATGTTTCTGTTGGTCGAGGATGCATTTTAATAATAAAAATAATATTTATGCGAGTCACGAGGAAACGCGGTACAATAAGATAAATTAAAAGAGAGGCACGAGTCATTATTGGATAAAAACATTTGAAATCTCTCTCTCTATCTCTCTCACGAAAGCTTAACATAGATAACTTAGTCCAATCCTACTACGACGACGAAATCGACGACAAAATGGACAACACTTACAACAGTCAAGGTAACATTACTTTCCATGGATAACAATTCTGATATTTTATAAACCTTAAATTGACAGTGTTAACTGGGAATAAAACATGTTTAAAAATAATGTAACAAACTCATTCTCGAAAAATTCACAATAACTTTTAGCCAATCATAATTGTGGAGAATACGATGAAATTGTGGACTCTGCCGACGTCACGAAACCATGCTTCAAGGTTTGAATCCTTCCAAAATATGTAAACCCTAAGAATGCATTCAGTTATCATGCTATAGAGGACAGCCCAAACCGGACCAGCTCGGAACCGGCACAAAAAACTATGCCCTCTCGTTTTCGGTCCTGGTAGCGGGACCAAACAGGACCACAGTTTCACTTTAAGAGTCCGTCCCGGGACTGCGAAAAGGGACCCTACCTTAGATCTTTAAAAAGATATTTAATAAAATATTGATTGCAAATGTAGATTTTTCAATATTTGGTTTTCGACCTACTGTTTACAAATAGATAGATAGATACGTTTATACATTATGAGAATGCTAATTGGTGAATAGGAATTTCTTATTTTATCTCTACTATTGTAGATCTTCGCTAGTCCAATGAGCTGGAATGACGCTCAGAAGAAATGTTCGGAAGACTTTGGATCTCTTGCTACGGTCAATAGTGCGCAGGTACGATTTGCAAACATGTTAGTACTTGTTTAAAAAAAAATTTTTTTTAAATATTGTTCTAATAAAAAGGAGAAAAACTAGATATGATGAGCCTAAACTATTTTATAATCCATTAAGAATTCGCGATTTACTTTTACATATAAAACTCTTTAAAAAGTTGACACTTTATAGAAAGGCCTTTCTTAGTGGAAACTCAGGATGGTGTGTGTAATCACCACTGTGTCGCTCCATAATAGAATTTGAAAAGTTTCGATGCAACTAGTTGCTTTTCTCAACCCACTCCTCATTTCTAGCACTCTTTCTCGCGATATCGGTTGATTTTCTCCTTTATGCAACTAGTTGAACCGTTACTTCTTTTTCTACTCCATACACCCTCAATGTGATTTCAGGAGAACAAATTCTTCTGGCGCTCAGCTATATCGCAGAACGTACTTGATGATTTGCATCTTGGTGAGGCAGAATTTCCTTTACTTTTTTCTTTGCTGCTCGATTTCCGCGCTTTTTCAAATTGAATTATTCTTCTCCAGCAAAACTTAATACTTTCATCCATCTAAAACATCTAAGTGTAAATTGAGAAAGATAATAGAGAAAAGTATCGTGAATTGCTTTTTCCTTAATCATTTTAATAAAACTTTAAAATGTTCAGGCGCATTTCAATCATCGGATGACGGTGTTTGGAAATGGATTGATGATGGCAAAAACGTCTCAGGATACACTAATTTCGAGACAGGTTCAAATGCAATATTTTTTCTATAGATGCATTACTTAAGCTATAAACTATTTTATGCTTTGAACACATTATAACGATATTTTCTGACAGGATTTCCGTTTCCGGGAGCCGGCAGTTGTGTTGGAATGCTAACCGAATCTTCGACTGCAAAATGGACAAATGAAGATTGTGACAACCAGAAACTGCCTTTTGTGTGCAGAAGATACGGTAAGTAGTTGGAGCGAGAGCTATTTAAGAAAATTAATTAATTAATTGTTTTCTCAAACGTATTATTATGTTATGCATGTTTGTTTAACACAGGCAACATCAAACGTGGTCAACAGGAAATGACATGGTCAACACATATTTATTTCAGACTACTCAACTTTCCCCAAGGATTGTTCTTCGATTACTCCCGTTGAAGGGAAAGATGTGCGCTATGTGACTAATTATTAAATGGAAATAGAGAATCAGAATATGGAACTTTTTTATTCAGATCGTTGCTCCCGGATTTCCAGTCCCATCAATTCCATGTGAAATTTCGCTTTTCGTCGATGCAAATAGTCTTGTTCAGCTCGAGGTATTTTGTTTTTATTTATGAAATAATATTTTATGCGTTTTCGAAATGCCCAGCGCATCACTCAATTATTGATTTCTCAGATTCTAAATCTGGAAGCTAACCCAAACATGGACTTTCTTGAACTTTACGAGGGATCTATCGGCAAGAATCTGCTAGCCAAGTTTGTTTCTATCATTTCCGCGAAATGTCTTAAGTTTTTTTTATCAGACAAAATACACTTAAAATGTAAAACTAAATTTCAGTCTCACCGGAACAAGCGCAAATCCTTCAATGTACATGACAAAATCTTCCAATATCATGAGAGTCAATTGGAAATCAAATGAGGACGTTCGACCCCCGGAATATCGTGGATTCAGAGTATGGAATATTGTTAAAATAAATTTAATTTGAAATATTAACAATGGTTTTCCATAATTTCGCCCGCAATATCGGAGATTCAGAGTACATTTTAAAACCGCGCGGAAGACGTTTTAAATAATTAGCATAATTCATCCTATTAAAATGCATATATTTTGTTCATTATAACGATCCCGTAACTATTTTATTGTAGATTCGATACACAGCGATCGCAACTGGAAAATAACCAACACTCCCTCTCAATGTCGCATCTTTCTGGTTTATTTCTATCGCTTATGATAATCACGATCATGTTCTTTGAGCCTACTCGGCAATGAATAGAGTTTACTCAGAAACAAGTTGATAATCACGTTGCGCGGTCTTATGATAAACATTGTGCAGTTACAAATTGTATTGTATTCTATCACGCAAATTACTGACAATGATTCGTATAAATGTATGTAGTGTATTGCGTCTGCCGCTTCTAAGGAGCGTTAGAAGACATATGCTAGAATGACTATACGCTATCAGAGAAAGGACAGATTGTTTTTTTTTCTTCCTCTTTTAAAATTGGAGATGGGTTGAGTGATCACTTATTTTCACAATGTATGACACACCGCACTGCTGGCGTGCTTGCGGATAGGCGAACTGCTACCCGTCTCTAATGTGGTGTTAGTTTTCGGAAAAGGAAATTGGAAAATGAAGAAGATTTGAATTCCCGCAATTTCTTATCTCATTTTTCCGTGGAGCAATCGACTCAAAACGTCGTTTATAGGTGTAGAAGAGTAGAAAGATGTTGTATTCGAAGTAGGGTTGGTTAAATCGGCGCGAGCCGGCGGTGCACCTCGGCTCGTGTCCGGTCCGTGATCGAGAGAGAGCGCGCGGTCCGAGCCGCAAGCCCGATTTTAACCGCTGGACCGCGGTCCTTCGCGGTCCAGCGGTGAACCCCCGTCTCGGCTGATGAACGAGTTATCTCCTTGCCAGCGAAGCTAGTGCATTGAATTGAATAGCATCGTTAGTGAAGTGGTTGTGCTTTATCCCTCCCACCCGCGCGTCGTTGGTTCGATCCCTCGACGACGTTTCCTTTTTGCTCTCTTTTAAGAGACGGGAGTCGACCACCCCCCGGACACGTTGCGCTAGCAATGGGAACCGGAGGTCCATACTCGTGTGGGTGAAGTGTCTTAAGCCCGCATTGCACAAAACACCACTTATTTCTATTTGCCGGCTCCGGCCTAGGAGAAATATGGATGTTAGTGAAAAAAGGTCGAAAATAAAAATTTCTAAATTTGTAAAGATAGTATATATCTTTCATTTGGGTTATGTTTGGGGTCACCAGTCAATATTAAACCGCTTCTATTAAATTTAGTGTGATTCCTAAATCGGTTTTTTACCTATCAATTTCGATTTTTTTTCCGTAAGGAACGAGTGGGGGAAGAAAGAAAAAAAAAGGGTAGATGTTGCTAGGCAAAGGAGAACGGAGACGTGGCACAGCGATAGCCAACAAGTGCTGGAAGAATCTATACGAATAGTTTTCATTTATTTTTTTCTGTGTCTCGTGAAAGAAGTCAAGACACAATTGCTAAATCTCGGAACTCGCACTCGTAAAGAACACGTATGATCATTTCTAGCAAATTCCAGTAATTATGGGTCCACAGTAAGGTTTGGCCTCGTGAGAAAAATGACTCCACAGTTCACTATGAAAAATGAAGCCAACGATTGATGGAACTTTTTATTTCTCCATACAATAACGCTTACATACACTATTTTTCCCTAAAAAATATTTATTATCTTCGAATTTTCTTTTAATTCCGACATGATCGTCTCGGCGCTCTTCTATCACCAGCAATCGGCGAAAATTCCGTGGTTCCATGTCATTTCTTCACAGATACCAGTACGCAAATGGTAGCGGATGAAATCTGTGTGGCAGGTTCGGAAAGAGAGTTCTTCTAAGCGCCTGTATTATCATTATTGAATTCCGCAACATCATTCAATGGTCTGTCAAAAAATGATCAAAAAAGTTATTTCCGATTTATCGATTGTATAGAGAAGGAATGGTAAACGGTATTTGTTTATCAATTATCCACACATCGTATTCGCACCTTTAAAAAATAGAAGGAAGATTAGGAGTTGTGTAGAAATCTGAAAAAAATGCTAAAAGAAGATAAATACGAAGACGGCCTGAGAAAATCGTATAGGAGGAATAATAGTGAAGGGAAAAAAGGGAGTGAGGGACTATTGGCAAGCGGTTGTTTCTAAGCAACCTTGAAGAGTCCTTCTCTTCCTCTTCTTCGGGAGTGTGCTTTTCTGTGGACTAAAAGTCGTTTTCATAATTGTCGTTCAATTAATGGCGTATTGTGTAATCAAACGTTAATCAGTTCCATTGATTGTGTTGAGTGCTTGTTATTAGAGATTTTTTAAATGTTTCCCAACTGAGATTTTATTACTGATTGTTACTTGCTACCATGCACTGTGTATCAAATAAAAATAAATAAATTTTGAAGAAACTCACTACATCGTGGAACATTTGCACAACAAGAAAATTAAATTGTTTTATGAGAGGAATCGGGAGAAACTCGAGCACTGTTGTCAGTAGGAAAATTCATGATTTTTAAATTTTCTGGTTTTTCCATGGGAGGTACTTCTAACTCTCTTCTATCGAATAGCGTTTCCAGAATTTTTTAAAAGACCCCGTTTTTGCGTGAAACATGAACAAACCTGGAGAGTTGAGAAAATTTTAAAGAAGTCACCAAGTTTGAAAAATCATAACTTGCGTCAAAATGAAGATACAGATTCACTGTTTTGATTTTTAGACAGAGAAAAATCTCGCCTACAAAATAATTATAATGTTGTCATTCCCGGTTCATGTTATGATGCGGAGCGGTCGCTTTTGTAAATTATGTTGCAATTTCCGCTAAAGTTAAAAGTAAGAGTCGCCTCTATGCGCGTTCTAGAGCTGGTTCTTAGCACTATTTATAACCATATAAATTACGTGTAAGAAATGGTGCATTGTAAAGACGGTGATTTTTGAGTGCATTCACCTGAACATAGAATATTGAAAATACAATTTCACTGTCTTATTTGTGGCTGAAGATATTGAAAATAATAAAAAAATAATATAGAAATTTATTTTAATTCATTTTATCGATAACTTTTTTCGACAAAAAAAATTGAAAATTTTTAGACATGAATTTTGGATTTCGAAAATTTCTCATATTCTGACGGCCTTATGTATCCAAACTACTTTCCATTCATCAGTAGATATGGTTGAATAACATATATGTGCATATTTCACATTGCTCATCACATTTCGTTAATATATCTAAAATATTAGGTTGCTAAATATTTTCTCTATTCGAACATGTCATATCTAGTCCAGACTTCTTGTGCACATTCATTAGTTCGCATAGAACATTTGACTTTTTGGAAGTCAGAGGCTATCTCTACGTAGAAAGAAGTTACGGCACTAAGAAAACTCATTATCATCACGAGGAGGCACGCTCACCAGTCTCTAGCACTCTCTCATTTCCACACACTCTCTCGCCCAGGTTCGAGCCCCGATTCGTGCATGAATCTTTTGCCACACCGCTGCGTTATCCTAATTGAGGTTATGGAGCATTTTTGGAATCATAGGACAACAAGGGAAACCTGGCAAAAGATTCATGCACGGATCGGGGCTCGAACCTGGGCGAGAGAGTATGTGGAAATGAGAGAGTGCTAGAGAAGGATGAGCGTGCGTCCTCGTGCTGGTAATGAGTTTTCTTAGTGCCGTAACTTCTTTCTACGTAGAGATAGCCTCTGACTTCCAAAAAGTAAAATGTTCTATGCGAACTAATGCATGTGCACAAGAAGTCTGGACTAGATATGTCATGTTCGAATAGAGAAAATATTTAGCAATCTAATATTTTAGATATATTAACGAAATGTGATGAGAAATGTGAAATATGCACATATATGTTATTCAACCATATCTACTGATGAATGGAAAGTAGTTTGGATACATGAGGCCTTCAGAATATGAGAAATTTTCGAAATCTTTGTCTAAAAAAATTAATGTCTAAAAATTTTCAATTTTTTTTATCGAAAAAAGTTATCGATAAAATGAATTAAAATAAATTTCTATATTATTTTTTTTATTTTTTCAATATTTTCAGCCACAAATAAGACAGTGAAATTGTATTTACAATATTCTATGTTCAGGTGAATGCACTCAAAAATCACCGTCTTTACAATGCACCATTTCTTACACCTAATTTATATGGTTATAAATAGTGCTAAGAACCAGCTCTAGAACGCGCATAGAGGCGACTCTTACTTTTAACTTTAGCGGAAATTGCAACATAATTTACAAAAGCGACCGCTCCGCATCATAACATGAACCGGGAATGACAACATTATAATTATTTTGTAGGCGAGATTTTTCTCTGTCTAAAAATCAAAACAGTGAATCTGTATCTTCATTTTGACGCAAGTTATGATTTTTCAAACTTGGTGACTTCTTTAAAATTTTCTCAACTCACCAGGTTTGTTCATGTTTCACGCAAAAACGGGGTCTTTTAAAAAATTCTGGAAACGCTATTCGATAGAAGAGAGTTAGAAGTACCTCCCATGGAAAAACCAGAAAATTTAAAAATCATGAATTTTCCTACTGACAACAGTGCTCGAGTTTCTCCCGATTCCTCTCATAAGAGAAACTCGAGGACGGTAGGTCACTAGGAAAATTTATGATTTTTGAATTTCCTGAAAAACTAATGCAAAGTACTATCTCCTCTATCGAATAGCGTTTCCAGAATATTTTTAAAAATTTTCGCTTTGACGTGAAACACAAACAAACCTTGTGACTTAGCAATTTTTTGGCAAAAAGTCAAAGTATGAAAAATCATAACTCTCTTCAAAATATAGATACGGATTTGCGGTTTTGTTCATTAGATAGAGAAATACCTTGGCTACATTTGACGTGTGATTTCGTTATTCGTGGCTCATGCGGCGATGCGGAGCGGTCGCTTTTGCAAATGTTGTCGTAATTTTCTTAAAAGTTAAAACTAAGAACCCCCTCCTAGTACATCATTGCGGTAGGTATGGGTACTTATTCCAGCTGGAATATGAGCTTTGGGATAGGCTGTGTTGTAAAGACGCTGAATTTAATGTGATGTCTCGTCGAAACAGCCCATCGAAAAGTAGTGTTGGTCAGTCTCATTTCTGCATTAAATCGATTAAAATAATCTATTAAGAATATTCAAGTTGATTTAGCGACATTTTATCCGCTAATTTCTTGATTAAAATTTTTTGAAAATTTTAAAACATTAATTTCAGAATATTTTTAATTTACCTTGTTCAACGTTCTAATAAAATCAAGTCATCTTAAAATTGTTGGAATGCATTTTTAGTCACATTTTTTTTGCATATATTATGCTCTAGTAAACAGTTTTCGAATTTTACATTGAGACGGTGTTAAATTTTTCTAAATCAATTCAAACCGCATAATTTTTGTCACGATTTCTTCAGCTGTTTCCTCGACATGTATGAAACATTTGCCTTTTTGAAAGTGAGTGGCTATCTATTCGTAGAATCGAGTTATGAGCTCAAGAAAACCGTGTATCTGGCGAACGGCGAACGCTCTGCTTTCTCTGGCACTCTCTCATTTCCGCCCGCTCTCTGGCCTGGTTCGAACCCCGAGCCGGGCACGAATCTTTTGCCAGTACTCAACAAAGACAGTATAATCATATCCCTAAAAAATCAACTTGCTTCCGATTTCACAGAGTGCTGGCAAAAGATTCGTGCCGGGCTCGAGGTTCGAACCAGGCCAGAGAGCGGGCGGAAATGAGAGAGTGCCAGAGAACGCAGAGCGTGCGCCGTTCGCCAGATACACGGTTTTCTTGAGCTTATAACTCGTTTCTACGAATAGATAGCCACTCACTTTCAAAAAGGCAAATGTTTCATACATGCTGAGGAAACAGCTGAAGAAGTCGTGACAAAGATTATGGGGTTTGAATTGATTTAGAAAAATTTAACACCTTCTCAATGTAAAATTCGAAAACTGTTTACTAGAGCGTAATATATGCAAAAAAATGTGTTTAAAAATGCATTCCAACAATTTCAAAATGATCTTATTTTATTAAAACGTTGAGCAAGGGAAATTAAAAATATTCTGAAATTAATGTTTTAAAATTTTCAAAAAATTTTAATCAAGAAACTAGCGGATAAAATGTCGCTAAATCAACTTGAATATTCTTAATAGATTATTTTAATCGATTTAATGCAGAAATGAGACTGACCAACACTACTTTTCGATGGGCTGTTTCGACGAGACATCACATTAAATTCAGCGTCTTTACAACACAGCCTATCCCAAAGCTCATATTCCAGCTGGAATAAGTACCCATACCTACCGCAATGATGTACTAGGAGGGGGTTCTTAGTTTTAACTTTTAAGAAAATTACGACAACATTTGCAAAAGCGACCGCTCCGCATCGCCGCATGAGCCACGAATAACGAAATCACACGTCAAATGTAGCCAAGGTATTTCTCTATCTAATGAACAAAACCGCAAATCCGTATCTATATTTTGAAGAGAGTTATGATTTTTCATACTTTGACTTTTTGCCAAAAAATTGCTAAGTCACAAGGTTTGTTTGTGTTTCACGTCAAAGCGAAAATTTTTAAAAATATTCTGGAAACGCTACTCGATAGAGGAGATGTTGTAGTACTTTGCATTAGTTTTTCAGGAAATTCAAAAATCATAAATTTTCCTAGTGACCTGTCATCCCAAAAATGCTCGATTTTCTCCCGATTCCTCTCTTATACAACAACAAAAAATTTCGATAAATTCATTGACGGATAATTCTCCGGATGTTCATGCTATTCATTATTCTTTCCAGTTTCCCTCGTGTGTCCACTCTTCGATGACGTCATTGCGGTAGATTCAGTCCAGGCGCCAAAGAACGCAGAAACAACCACGATTAATGTTCTGTAGCACGCACTGGGCTTATCCTCTTGGAATCTTGTGACATTTACTTCATTGCACTTCTTGTCTCTTCTGCAACGACGCTCTTGAGTCGATTCCATAGCAATCGATATTTAGACGTCTTCTGTATTAAAATTGTTATTTGAGCAGTTGGCAATTTACCTATTGATGATCAGCTAAGAGAACTTACCATTTATTTCCCCTTTCCTCAAGCATTATTGACAGTGTGAGCGAGCGAATTTGCGACGAGATTGCGTAGAAATCTGAAATATTGTAAATAAAAAACTAGCGGAAAAAATCATAATAATTTGAGACTGAACGGGAAAGGAAGGATACGCAAGGAACGAATGGCTGGGAAGGGAAGAAGGGCACAGCATCGAGTTGGCGCCATGCCAACAACGTCTTTCGTTGTCTGACTCTCTCGTTTCACGCACTCTCCCACTGATTCCCTCTTTCTCTAACTTGTTCTCGCCGTTGCTCTTTCGGATGCTGTGAAGAGGGGTGGTGTTGCTAGGTGAGGAGATCGGAGACGTGGCACACCACAACACAACGACGAAAGAGAACAGTGCAGGGTAGGGATGCAAGTTCGGTTTTCGTATTACGACCTTCTCAGCGAGAGATCGGTAATACGGCTGATAAAGGGGAGAGAACCAGAGAAAAAGAGACGCCGTATTACCGAAACCGACGCCGAACGGGCAACCCTAGTGCAGGGTCATGAAAAAAATTATCATGGTGCTCCTTTGTTTTCAGGAATTGTACTATAAGATATACAAAAACGTGCAAGGAAAGAGAAGAATCATCAAGAGATATGTCTCGCGCACCCTCTTCGTTTCGTTAAGGTGAGAAGGGGTTGACGTTGCTAGGTGAGGAGAACGGAGACGTGGCGCAGCGCAGGATAGCATGAAGACTCCAGCTAGGTAGGGTTGCCCGTTCGGTGTCGGTTTCGGCTTTACGGACCCCTCGCTTACCCTCTAAAATTTCATCGAACCCTTGTGCTCTGTGCCAAATGCGTGAAAAAAATATACATCGGCGTTTAAAGGAAGTTTGCAGCCAAAAAGATCATAATTTTATATTCTTTTAATTTTATTTTTATTCAAAAGAGGTGAAAATTCTAAGAATAACTGTGAAAACCGCATATTTTTACGATTTTTTTAAAATTAATTATGAATTTTCAAAAAATCGTGTTTCAAAGGTACTGTAGCTCCTGCATCCTCAAAACTTACGCTGTTTAGCAGCTGCAAAAGTATCAAAAAGGCCTTAGTAAAGTGAAAATAAGTATTTTTGCAATGGATTAGACAATGGCGAGTATCTGTGAGGACGAATCAGTAGAAAGAAACGCAAAAATAGTACGGCATCATCCCTTTTGAGATTCTACAGCCGCTAAACAGTCCGCGGATGCAAGAGCTACCGTATACCTAAATTTTACCATCTTTAAAAATTCATAATTAATTTATAAAAAATCGTAAAAATATGCGGTTTTTGTAGTTATTCTTAGAATTTTCTGATTTTTAAAATAAAAATAACTTATTTTTCGATGCCGTATCCCTTTAATAAGAATAAATACGACAATTTATAACTAAAATATTGTACGTATCAGAAGCATTGCATTTATTGACGAAAAAATGTAGGAATCCACAACAACAGAGACTATAAAAATGCGTTATACAACTTATTCTTTTCGATCAGTTCAAATTCGTCCATTGTGTTCCTACGAGTGGCGGTAGTTGGTTCAATTACGATGCAATTACGCAATAACCATTGCACGTTTCCATTTTATTGTTCAGGACGACTATGAGGGTGCTCCAGTGGGGGGGGGGGGGAATCGATCAGCTATAACCACGGAAAACTGCTTCAGAGAAAGTCTCCCTTGTCACTGTATATCACGCCTCTCACGAGAGGATCGAGCTAGGGATGAGAATGGGGCCAAAAAACGAAAATGAGTTTTTCTTGGTTTTGGCACTTTCTAGGCACACCTGATAGCCTCCCGAAGTCTCGGAGCCCGAATATCATTTTGGGGCTCGGTACACCGGGTCGGGTCCTCGGGCACCCAACTTTGACCCACTTTTTCTCGGTTGCGGGTGGTTTGTGTGAAAAATCATACGAGAAGTACTTGGGCTCATTTTTCATGCTCTATCGATCTATGTGGTTCACTTATACTTAAATTGCATCTGTAACGTGCTACACTCAAGTTCGAAGATCTCAAAAGTGTAGGAAAAAAAACAGCTGAATTTTTGATATGTAATAGAGCACAATGAGATCTTTCAAATGAGCAGTTTACGCTCACCATAGCCGAAACCTGGTGAGAGTTATGACCGTCTTGGGACAACGAGATGATTTGAACTTGTTTTACACCACATTTCTTAGCCCATTTTGAGAAGAATGAGAAAGTTTCACCGATTTTACTGTCATTCTTCGCTGAGAATGAGAGGCTAGCGGTCTTTCGCACGTTGTATTTCAACTTCAAATCATCCAGAGATGTAGAAATGGCACAAGTCTCACCAGGTTCCGGCTATGGTGAGCGTAAACTACTCGTTCGAAAGATTTCAATGTGCGCTATTACATATCAAAAATTCAGCTGCTTTTTTTCCTACACTTTTGAGTTCTTCGAACTTGAGTGTAGCACGTTACAAATGCGATTTGAGGATAAGTCACAGTCTCATGGCCGATGCATTTCGAAAGCTGCACGCGAAGCACGCGTGGTGTGATTCGTGGTGTAGTGGGGACAAGGGGGAATTAGTCGACGAAAAGAAATGAGCCTCCGAAAAATGCGGCAAGAGTTTTTGCATAGGGTGGGGTCGAACCCCCGACCCCTCCTTGACACACTACTTACTTACCTGCTGAGCCATGCGGGCTGACAACACAGTCTTCTACTTTGCGCTACCCTTTCGTGCGATATCTCATGCGCCGGGCCGAGCTGCCAGTGCGTTTCGAGCCATTACAGTACGCCAACAATCCATTCGGGAGTACACACACCGCTCCTTCTGTGCCAGTGGGCGGAGTTTCAAGGCTGTTTTGTTCTTGCATTGCGCTATGCCTTTTCATGAGACTGTGAGTGGACCACATAGACCGATAGAGCATAAAAAATTAGCCTAAGTACTTCTCGTATGATTTCTCACACAAATCACCCACAACCGAGAAAAAGTGGGTCAAAGTTGGGTGCCCGAGGACCCGACCCGGTGTACCGATCCCCAAAATGATATTCGGGCTCCGAGACTTCGGGAGGCTATCAGGCGTGCCTAGAAAGTGCCAAAACCAAGAAAAACTCATTTTCACTTTTTGGCCCCATTCCCTAGAAATGCCAATTTAGCTCGATCCTCTCGTGAGAGGCGTGATATTTTGTCCCATCTGACATTGTTGAAGAATGTTCTAAATTAAATTCGTTATTTTATGAGCTGAAAACCGGAGTATTTACGGCCAGAAATGGGTTCATACCATTTATTTCTCCTTTTGTCGAGCATTGCACGCGATGAAAATGACTGCATTTGCGATGAGTTTGCGTAGAATTCTCAAGTAATTCAAATAGTGGGGTAATCGTAATAGAACGAACAATGGTAATATTTCGAGGGAGACAGGAAAGGAAGGAATCGTAAGGAACGAGTGGCTAGAGCAAGAGAGAAAGAGGGTTGCACATCATTCCACATGCCGGTCAACCTTCCAGAAAGGCCTTTGGAGCGAGAGAGTGAGTGAAATCGAGAGGGACTCTCTCACTTTTGCATACTCTCTCGTCCTAACCCTGGTCTGTAGGTTTGGAATCATATGAGGCGTGGCACCAGGATAGCAAAGACGTTCTGTCTGACCAAGAATAATTCCTGCAATTTCATGCGTCTAATCAAACGAATCAAGATTCGAATACGATGAACCTGAACTTGCACACGTAGAGATTTATTACTTCTTAAAGGAGGATGAACACCACCGGTTCCCGCATGGAATTTTTCTTAGCGACAGGTGTTTATACTGTAAGGAAAGGTTGAGCATAATAATCGCAAACTGAGTGCGCTGCTAAACACAGTGAGACTTTTGGCGATTCCACCTGTTCCTCCTCTTCCCTAATCCCTCGTTTGCATGTACTCTCTTCCCTCCCCCGTCCCTCTTCCCCGTGGGGGACGAGGGAGAGGAAGGGAAGAGAGTGCACGCAAACTAGAGAGGAGAGTAAAAGTTGATCGAGAGATTTGCCTACTCGCGCACGTGAGAGACCGCCCCCTCTACCGTAATCAGCACTTGACCCTGATTGTCCCTTAGCTCTTGTAGTTACTTTGCGCGCGCGTATCTCGGTTCAGAGGAAAGATAGAGATCTCCAATTTTGGATTTCTATTATCGTTCACATGAGAAAACGATTAATGCCAACAAATCGATATTCTATTTTTCGTGTTCCTCCTCCTTTAATCCAGAGGAGAACACTATTAGATACATAACATAGTGACGATGTGTGCAATCTGGGAAACTGTACATTTCCGAAAACAGACTTGAAACGAAAATAAAATGAAAGTAAAAAAATAGGTATGGATCGCTTCCATATCGTGAATAAAAAAACTCAAAGTGGTGGAATCAATGGAGAAAATAATGAAACTCGTAGAATATGGAACCATTGAAAATAAGAAATACAAGTGAAGTTAATTAATTAATAATTCCCAGCCACAGATAAAATCGAATTGGAGGAAACATAAAGTCGACGTTTGCACAATCAATGGACAATCTCCCTAATGTTGTCGAAATCACAATCAAATTCAAGAATTTCCGAAAGATCGGCGTGATCTTCGATTTCCTTCTCGTTTTCGTTCGTTGTGTGAAACCGAAGCGAATATTCGAAACGAAGAGGAAGAATAAAACCCGGAGCACATTTGTCGAATCTGCAGAAATTAATTTTTTTATCATTTGAAGATTTTTTTATATTTCGATGTTCTACGAATACATGCAAGCAATTTGATTTTTCTCTCGTTTTGTCCAGTCAATCATTTTGAAAGCAATGCTCACTAGGGTTCTCTTATTGGAAACTATTGGAAATGGGAAATGTGGGGAACAAAGGAACGCTGACTGCAACGCGTGTGAGAGACTGATGCTGCGCAAATTTCTTGGGGTGCAAGGTGCAAAACAGTTTTATGCACCCTTTCATAACTTTTTTCCACGTGAAGCTACCACTACCAAACTTGATACAGGGATTGCAAGGCACGATCGGAACATTTTCCTTTTTGATTGGAGAGATTTCGTTCAGTTTGAGCTGAGTTACACGAGTTTTCCACCCTTTGATGGGGAAATTTCCGCGAAGAAATTAGCGCAGCATGAGTGAAAGGGAGAGATACGATGGGGAGTTAATTTCCAATACTTCCAATAAGGGAACCCTAATGCTCACCCGTAGTCGCCTCTGTGCATTTTGATAAGGACGGTGTAAGTCACGAAGGTCACTGCGCCCTCGTTGATCACTCGCGGAAAGAGCTTTGGAGCCTCCGGCGACCCTTCAAACGAGTTTACTGCCGTTTCACCGGAAGTGAGATCGTCATTGAAGACTGTGGCCTGTGAATAATTAAAGGTTGGGGAACGTCATCAAAATATTGTCTTTAAAACGCGTTCTCTGTAAGAGCGCAGTGAAATTTGAGGTATCGGGCACAACTCCGTCAAAGTGATCCATCCGTGCTCAAACTTTTTTTCACAATGAGTCTTAAGTACAAAGTAAATTTTAGTTGTGAGAAATGCACGAAATGTCAACTTTTAAAAAATCGATAATTTTTTCCGAAAAAAATTTTTTTTTCCAATTTTTTTATTTTCCTGTCGTGTTATATATCATTCGAAAGAGCATCGAAAGTTATGTATATACCCATAGTTTCATGAGTATTAGACAATTGCGAACGAAAATCGATATATGGATTTAAAGGAATCCGCCGTTTTGCTGAAATTTTAATCTGGCTAAAAATGTTCTCATGATTTGTTGCTCTTGGCTCCGAGGTATATTATGTATTTTTCATCATAGAATCCAATTGAGCTCTCAGAATCCAATATTTTCGGTGTTATCGTACTTCTACATTCACTAGACCGTGAGGTAAGATTCAGTAAAGAAGTGAGTAGAAAATTTTTTTCAGGCTTTAATCCTGAGTTGTATATCATTCGAAAGAGCGTCAAAAGTTGTCTGTGATTCCATATTTTCAGAAGGATTGGACCACTAGGAGCGAAAATCGATAATCGCATCCGCAGAATCTGATATTTTAGATGATGTTGGATATTCGACTGTATTCGCTCTCAAAGAGTTCGACAGGGCTTAAACTTTTTTTCCTTGCAGTCTTAGGTCCATAAAACATTTTCATGATGAAAAAGTCAAGAAAAAAAAACTTTTGAAAAATCGATAAAAAATATTTTTTCCGAAAAAAATCAAAAAATTTTATTTTTATTTTCCTATCATGTTATATATCATTTGAAAGAGCACCAAAAGTTATGCAGAAATTAATATTTTGAGAAAGAATGAGTCACTGGGAACGAAATTCGGAGATTGTGAAAAAAATATCATTTTTGTGGATAAAATCGCTTATCTTCGTTCCTAGCAGCTGAATCCTCCTGAAAATTAAAATTTACAGATAACTTTTGACGCTCTTTCGAATGAGATATAACACGATAGGAAAATTTGAAGAAAAAAATTTCAAATTTTTTTTTCTAAAAAAATATTCAATTTTTTTCATCATGAAAATGTTCTATGAACCTATGACTGCTAGGAAAAAAAGTTTAAGCCCTGTCGAACACTTTGAGAGCGAATACAGTCGAATATCCAACATCATCTAAAATATCAGATTCTGCGGATGCGATTATCGATTTTCGCTCCTAGTGGTCCAATCCTTCTGAAAATATGGAATCACAGACAACTTTTGACGCTCTTTCGAATGATATACAACTCAATAAGGGTTAAAACCTGAAAAAAGTTTTCTACTCACTTCTTTACTGAATCTTACCTCGGAGTGGTCACGGTCTAGTGAATGTAGAAGTACGATAACACCGAAAATATTGGATTCTGAGAGCTCAATTGGATTATATGATGAAAAATACATAATATATCTCGGAGCCAAGAGCAACAAATCATGACAACATTTTTAGCCAGATTGAAGTTTCAGCAAAACGGCGGATTCCTTTAAATCCATATATCGATTTTCGTTCGCAATTGTCTAATACTCATGAAACTATGGGTATATACATAACTTTCGATGCTCTTTCGAATGATATATAACACGACAGGAAAATAAAAAAAATAAAATAAATATTTTTTTTCGTAAAAAAATTATCGATTTTTCAAAAATTTTCATTTAGTGTATTTCTCACTTTTAAAATATACTTTGGACCCTAGACCATCTGTGAAAAAAGTTTGGACCCGGGGCGACCACTTTGAATGAGTTGTGCCACCCCGCCCTGCGTTCTTACAGAGAACGCGTTTTAAAACGCGTTCTCTGTAAGAGCGCAGAGAAATCTGAGGAATGCGGCACAACTCCTTAAAAGTGATCGATTCGGACTCAAACTTTTTTCGCAAGCAGTATTAGCGGTAAGGTAAATTTTAAACGTAAGAAATAATGAAAATGTCTACTTTTGAAAAATCGATAATTTTTTTACGAAAAAAATTTTTTTTTTCAATTTTTTTATTTTCCTATATTGTTATATATCATTCGAAAGACCATCAAAAGTTATGTATAAATCCTTATTTTCATGGATTTTGAGCAACGGGGAGCATTGATCGGTGCTTGCGTCCACAGAAATTTACTGTTCGAAAGAAATTTTTGTTTCGGAAAAATTATTCCCGTGATTTCTAAGTCGTGGTTCCGACTTATATTATGTACTTTTCATCGTAGAATCGAATTTTCAACTTCACGTTAGATATTAAGGGAGTGAAAGTACTCCTGTATTCTCTAGACCGTGACCACTCATGTGACATGTTCATTCCCAAAGTGAGCAGAAAACTTTTTCAAAAGTTTGAAATTAAACCGCATGCATACCATTTGAAAGAGCATCAAAAGTTGTATATACATCTATAATATAAAGACGATTGAACCACTACGAGCGAAAATCGATATTCACATCCGCAAAAATTGATATTTTTAGTAAAGTTTTATTTTCGGCCATATTTTCATTCAAAGTGATCGACTAGGTCTAAAACTTTTTTCACATACATTCTAGGGTTCAACGTAAAATTGCATGATGAGATAGCCATGAAAAGAGAAATTTTTAAAAATCGATAAAAAAATTTTCGAGGAAAAAAATATTTTTTTAACTTTTTTTATTTTCTTGTCGTGTTATATCTCTTTCGAAAGAGCATAAAAATTTATGAGGAAAATATTTTTTTCAATGAGATTGAACTACTAGGACAGAAATTATGTGAATTGACACAAATTTCAGACTCTAAAATAAATCGACGGCAGTCACGGCATTTCTCTCCTAGTAGCTCAATCTCATTGAAAAAAATATTTTCCTCATAAATTTTTATGCTCTTTCGAATGAGATATAACACGACAAGAAAATAAAAAAATTTAAAAATATTTTTTTCCTCGAAAATTTTTTTATCGATTTTTAAAAATTTCTCTTTTCATGGCTATCTCATCATGCAATTTTATGTTGAACCTTAGAATGTATGTGAAAAAACTTTTAGACTTAGTCGATCACTTTGAATGAAAATATGGCCGAAAATAAAACTTTACTAAAAATATCAATTTTTGCGGATGTGAATATCGATTTTCGCTCGTAGTGGTTCAATCATCTTGATATTATAGATGTACATACAACTTTTGATGCTCTTTCAAATGGTATGCATGCGGTTTAATTTCAAACTTTTGAAAAAAGTTTTCTGCTCACTTTGGGAATGAACATGCCACATGAGTGGTCAGGGTCTAGAGAATACAGGAGTACTTTCACTCCCTTAATATCTAACGTGAAGTTGAAAATTCGATTCTACGATGAAAAATAAATAATATAAGTCGGAACCACGACTTAGAAATCACGGGAATAATTTTTCCGAAACAAAAATTTCTTTCGAACAGTAAATTTCTGTGGACGCAAGCACCGATCTATGCTCCCCGTTGCTCAAAATCCATGAAAATAAGGATTTATACATAACTTTTGATGGTCTTTCGAATGATATATAACAATATAGAAAAATAAAAAAATTGAAAAAAAATTTTTTTCGTAAAAAAATTATCGATTTTTCAAAAGTTGACATTTTTTTATATTTCTTACGTTTAAAATTTACCTTACCGCTAATACTGCTTGCGAAAAAAGTTTGAGTCCGAATCGATCACTTTTAAGGAGTTGTGCCGCCCTGTCCTGCGATCTTACAGAGAACGCGTTTTAATAGATACAAATGCAAAAAATCTATCACCGAAGTTCGCAAAATGCATTTGTGCACGGGGGCTCAAAGGCGGATAGAAAAGCGGTCCGAGAATAAGCTGCACTTACTACGGTATAATGCTTGATGTAGTCCACAATTTTCATCGCAATACCGTAGTAAGCAATGTACATTTCACGCATTGCGCTCGTGACCATTCTCTTTTCATTTCTCTTGTAGAGGATCTGAATTTTTGAGTCCCCGTGTTGTCTGTCGACCACCCTAGAAAACCAATAAAAGATTCGCCAAGTTGATGGATTAATTTTTATAAAAATATAAATACGGATTTCAAAATAAATACATAACAATGGCCAAAAAACAAGTACCTTGAACTCATCCAGCGTGATGCGATTTCCTGGATGATAGAACTGCGCTGTGACCTGACAACGCAATTTTTTTACCACGCATTTTTTTGATCTTTGAACTCAAATTGTCTTTGTTTCGAACTAACATTCAGCGAGAATCGAGTGTAGAGTCGATTGCCGTTTGTGGATCCAATGATGACGTCACGTGGACGCAATGGGTCGAAACCCGCCGGCAAAATGCTCATGTCGATGTGGTCATCTGCAAGGAATTTTTAAAATTAAAATAAAGTTACAATTTTTTTTCAATATGAATTGTACTTTTTAAAATGTGAAAATGGGACAACCAAACTGAAAATGGATATAAATCTGGTGGAAGAAATACAAACAAACTAATAATATATAAGATTATTGATTCTCACCCTTCAAGCAGTTGTAGGCCACAGTTGCGATGCAGATCGCGGCGAGAAATGAGAAAATTACCACAGCGCCGGCAATCTTCTGGTTTCTGCTCCACTTCTTCTTGTCAATAGACGGAGTGGGGGACGGTGGTGATTCGGGATCGGAGAGGTCGATCTCGGAGAACGCAGGGGAAGGAAGAGGGGCGGTGGGGTACATACTATACTCTATTCTTGTAATAGTCTGGTCTAGGTACGACCACCTTATGTGGAATTATGAATGAGTATTCTGTACTGAGCGTGGTTCGCTTTATGGGAAATGATAGGAATGCGCCAGTCTTGGCATCACGATGGGACGCCATCTGGCGGAGGAAAGCGACGCTGCATCGTCCAGAGGGGAAAAATGCGCGTCGCGCACTCTAGGGGTTCCACCAAATTTTAAACAGTCCGAAATATTACATTCCGCTCCTAATCACAGAATGGTGCAGTGATAGTGCTTATAAGGGTAATAGTAATAGAGTCCGAATCTCTCTTCATTTGGCACATTGATTCGCCCAAAATCCGGAGATTTTCTAAGTAGTAGAACGTATTATAATTGCGAGAAAGAAAGCGAATAGTACACAGACCGGAACTTGAAGCACGATTCTTCCGCTTGAATGTAAATCCGGCCAAAGGCGTCGATGGGGTCACGTTGCTACGCCTTGCGGCAGTCGACAGAGTGTGTTAACGAGTCGCCCTGAAGCAGCGGCTGGATCCGGCCTTTCCCTCTGAAAAAAATGTTGTCGGATAATTAAACTTTTTGCATGTCACTATGACAATCTCTAACAGTACAAGTTGATGTGGCAACAGCGCTACCTTAGCGCCAAATCCGAATTTGACAAACGGGTTTCAGAAATTCATTTAGCGCACTCCGCGACAATTTGAGAACATTTCTTCTGTAGAAAAAATCTATATATCAAGCAAAATGCCTCAACGTGTCAATTATATCGTCTCTGCTGTAATTGAATAGTTTTAATGAACGTTGTGGACAATTTTCCTTTTCGAATTTACAAACCGCTTCTAGTAACACACCGGCACAGAAGTAGTTTGCGAACTTGCGGAGAACAGAAAATCAGCGCAATTGGTGAGGTGTACGTAGCTAGCCCATTGAAGTAGGGATACTGAAAATATTTTAAATTACATTAATCAGTTTTGTCTCAACGGAGGATGTGGCGCACTAACCACCGCCCAGATGCGATAGTATTCATTATTCCACTTCATGGCGAGAAACAGCGACAAAAGTAGCTGATATAGAATCTGAAAATAAATTCCCAGTTGAAACTCATCATGATTCTATCTATCTATCGATACGTCTAAATATCGTAAAAATATATACTTCAGAAGAACCTTTAGCAGATGACAAGCACTGCAAAAGCCAATAAAAATATATACTTCAGAAGTACCTTTAGCAGATGACTAGCAGTGCAAAAGCCAACTACCAAACACATACTTCTCAAGTGAGCGTGAATTATCGTGCTAGCAGGACTCTGAAACATTTAGATAATATTTTTTGCAAAACCTGTATGACGCAATGTTGATGCGCTCTCATTATTGTATTGTGTGTAGATTTGTGCCTAGAAAGCAAATATGAAAAAATGCCCCTTACATTCGTTATCCGGAAAAGTTCCCGCAATGATTTTCTGCACGTTGCAATTAGCACGATGCTGGGAACGCTGTACACAAGGTAGAATACGACTCCTTGAATTTTAAACGCCTGCAAGCAATGATATTTAATGATAAAAAAATAAATTTAACATACAATGACCCATTTTGCTGAGAGATCGTAGATGACGTCACGCTGCCCCTCCCCCGTCCGATAAGTTACTCCAGCTAACCATACGCCACTACTGAATACAATTTTATCGATTTTCATATTATTATTATCATCATTATCGTTTTAGGAAAATGTTTTCTCACGATGAAATGAGTGGAATCGCTAACAGTGCTAGAATAATTCGAAGCGAGTGCCCCGTCCACATCTAAATATAAGGCTGTTAAGAAAGTTTCGCTCGATTTTGGGTGTGACATTTGAGTCAATGTATCTCAGCGTGTGTCAATGCAAACAGCCCCTGTTCACAGTATGTTATGGGGCAATAGTTGTTGTCTATAGTCATACATTGGCTGAACTATTCGCAATTTCTAGCTCCGGGAAAAATACTAAAGAAGAAAAGACCAATTTACTGTAAACCCGCGATAATATTCACAGAGGTTGGATTTGAGAACGGAAATTTATCTATCATTGGGCCTGATAAAAAATGAGTAGCCCCATAACACACCTCTCAACCACTATACTTCATTCGGTGGTCAGCTTCTAAAATAGAGAGATATGATTAGTCGAGTATAGTACTCTCATAAACCACGTGCCCAGATTGGGATCACACAACTCAGTAGGCGAGCTCACAGATATTGTCTAATCAGGGGCGCTGTATTCGTGTAATAGTCATACAAGTATTCATCACAATGGTTTAGCATCTTGAACCTCCTGTTCCAAGAGAATTGAAAATGGACAAAATCACCAAAATCTCGAAATTTTTCGAAAAATCGTTCTTATGGTCGTTTCGTAGGAATTCTCTGGCATCGGAACAAGGAGAGTTCGAGACATGTATCTAATAGAAACTTTTTGACTATGGTTACTCTCCAGAATAATCATGAGATATTTGACATTCATCGTGAAAGAACATAGAAATATTCGCCAACATGTCAATTTCGATAACCAAAAAGGGGTGGTATAGTTTATAGCAATATTTTTCTGCTTCGAATGATGCAATGAAGTTGCTATTAATATCAATTGAAAGTAGTGTACGTGCACTATATTTGAACATAATACCAGCTCATTTCATTTTCGAAGCCCTGAGTAACATCAGGAATCGAGATTTTGATCGTATGCGGTTACCCTCACTGTAAATTTTCGATCCCTGCCAAGCTTTGCACGAAGTGGTGTAAATGTGACATAGGGCTTAGTAGATATACCTATCAATGTACTTTGTAATACTACACAGCTAGTAGATCTATCTACCCTACTTTTGTAATAGCAGCTCAAAATCTAGGCACCGTTCAATACCCACAATGCGTAATTAAGAGACCAATAGACTTGATGTTATTAATCGATGGCTACCACAAAGTGGGCGAGATATAGAGGAATGATGAACCTTCAAAATGCGCCTAAGCATGAAAAAAACTAATCCGAGCTCCGCGTCCAGAGATATTAGTCAAAATATGTTGGCTGGAAAAACGAGCGAAACTTTCTTAACAGCCTTATACATATATTAATGCAAAAAAATTATTTTCAAAAAAATGTTTTAAAGGGACCAGGCAGCGTGCAAAAACAGATTTTTGCGGTTTTAGCATTCTTCCGGGAACAGGATTTTCTTTTATTTAAAATAAATTATTTTTTCATTGGCTGGTCCCTTTAACTACACTGAATTTTGTCAAATAAAAAGTATTTTTTTAATCTTTACCACTCACTCTTTCCGAGTAGTTAGTTTTCGTTAGAATGAGGTATCGGTGAATTACCAATAGAAGTTTGCCGATTGATGAGCCCAAAGCGCCGTTGTAATTGACATACTGGAAGATATTTTTAAAACACTAAGTATTGTTTTTGAGCTGTATTATATTTTGAGGTCAATTGAGTTATGTAAAGTCGTTTGATTTATTAAGCTCTAAGCAGATTTTGAACGTCTGATTTCAATAGAACTTACATAGATAAATTTGTATAACCACTCGTTCATCGGCGTCGTTTTACACCTTGCTCCAATATCAAACGCGAGCACCGACAAAATTCCGTAAACACCTAAAATATTTTTGATTGTCACATTAGAAAAGAATATATCAAAACGAGGATATTTTTGTATTTATACACTGGGAAGTGAAATTTTAATTTTAATTTATATAATAAAAAATACAATTGGAACATCCGGTTGGGAAATTTTCCATACTATATACAACGTACCGGTCACAATGAATATAGTGAAGAATGACGTTCTGAAGCTGGGATCTTTAAAAACAGCTTATTTGTCGGAAAACAAAATCAGCAGGTACCTGGTGACCTCCAAATCATTATCAGCACATACGCATACCCTATCGATAGTACGGTATCGATCACATTGAATGCCGTCTCTTCCATTCCCTGTAACTGCAATCGCGATTTTTCATCTGTATATCAATTTTAATAAAAACGTTTTTTTTTCTGTATTTTTTAAAATTACAAACTACGCTTGAAGCACTCAATGGGTATGCAATGAAGAAAGTCGTTGTAGGGAAAATCAGTGCAAACTTTGTCTGGTGTTTACTCGAAAACGCGTCGACTTTCGCAAAATAAGCGCAGATGCAATTTCGCCTTCGCATACTTTCCATTAAGTACCAACGATTGGATTATTTTCGCTCGATGACGAAAGATGACGAAATTAACGACGCTTAATGCACCTGATCCAAGAATAGACTTTGAAATTGCGCGCCATTGCAAGACACCGATATATGTAAACATTAAATAAATCTACAAGAAAATGTAGGAACATTTTCAAATAAACATTTACGCGAAACCGCAGGTGGAAGCAAGTTTACCAAACACTAATAACATATTGGACTAAACTTTGTTGGTGACTCAAAAATTAGCCCAGAAATCGTCTAGGAGAGGAGGGGAAAGTTTAACGGCGTTTTGTACCTGCATAATTGCACCCTTCTGCATGCCATTTTGTGTGTGCGGTGTGAGCCTTTGCGTATCACGCATCTTACCAGAAATTGCACTCGTGAAGAGTAATACAGGTATGGGTAAAATTTTCGGCTTTCCAAATTTTATCGTTATGTCTGGTATTCTGTGCATATCTGTTCATGGATCAAATCAATCACAATTTCCATTATTTGATTTCGCTCAGTTCTTCTTTTTTGTTCTTTTCCTCACAATCACATTTTTTGTTGTTGAAACAATCACATTTTTTTGAAACGAGACTGTAACTTACACTCGATATCTTCAAAATGTGTATTTGACCTCAAGAATTTTGTGTCCCTATTTTTGTTCCTGGTTTCTGTCTGTTCCCGGGAACGCTCTGCGGAGCGTTCTCGGGAACAGGAGGAACATGCACAGGAACAACAGGGACACTGAAATATTGTCTCCATGCAACTTCCAAAGGACCGGTTTTCAAAAGGGACAATAATTTAGCGGTCTTCTTGTTCCCGGGAACGTTACTCCTCAGGAGGAACAAAAGGAGGAACAAGAAAATCTAAAGAACGATACCAATCCCAATCGGATCCCCGAACCACCGGGTCAAGACGAGGAACCGCATCAACTATCTAATTCAAATCTCCAACTTCAGAAAGGCGCAATTCGGTAAGACTACGACGTGAGTTCTCATTTCGGTTGGTAAACGTTAGTCAAGACTTTGCAGGATGCTGGAACGCTCGATATTTATCGTCCAAGATATAAATGGGTAAATGAAACTAAAAATGATCCTATGTACGTGATTGTTATATTAATCTTTGTAAGCCATAAGCCCAATCTATGTTCATGGATTCAATCTATTCTCTTGGGCCCTGTGAACTCGAAAATTGTCGGATTTCGCTTTGAGTCAGCCATCTTCGAGTCTTTCACGATTCCTCTCTTATTACTTTGACTGTCAGTTTGTTGCATGTTAAATGCTATAATATAAACAGATGGAGTGAAAACTTATTTATCCACAAAACAACTCATTTCACTGGTGTTCTAATTGACGGGCAGGAACTAACCCGCTTGTCGTTGTCGATGAGAAGTGTGAAAGTGACGAAGACCAGTAGAGAGAAAATCATGAGGAGAAAATGAAGAGAATGAAAGGGAGGAAATGAGAAGTCAATGAGTGATAATGGAGAGAGAGGATAAATAAGGAGGGGGGGGGGGCATTTTTGAAAAAAAATTTTGTCGAGATACAAAAATAAACGAATGGAACGCAAACCGCATTATAGCACAGTATAAAAAGCATTTTGCTCCCTCTTACCGTACATATCAGCATAATATAGAGGGGAAGAATACGGTAAGCTTAGAGCAATCGAAACTTGGCTACCTATCATGGCGGTTCTTCATGCACACACAGATCGAAAGGGTGAGTTGCGGCGTGTCAAAAACGCAGGTTGGTTTTATCAAAAATTTACATGAAAGACCGAAAATGCGGGTTGGGTTTTCATTTTTTCGTCCAAAAATCTGAAAATGCGGATTGGCCTCGTCGTTTTTTACGTACCTTTCGACCTATGCGTGTACATGCATGTAAAATAATTTGTGCCCATGTGTCATTCAAGTTTACAACCATATCATTAAATTTATCGCCATATATAGTACGTAAAACTCAGCAACATTATCGCATCACACAAGCTTACATAATTATCACATTTACGCGAAAACAATCCACAACATTTGATTACGTCTTCCCAATACTAAAATCCTGTTTTATTATCACTTTAAGGGTCACAATGCACCCTAAAATTGACTAGATTCGATATATCAATCACTTTTAGCCACCCGAAAATTGGGTTGATTCTGATAAATTAGCTGCATGCACTAAAATGACGGTTGCGCTGGCACATCGGGATGGTCTAATACACAATTTGACAGGGGCGCTAGTAGGCAGCGAGCCAGCAGGCGGCGCCAAATTCAAATGGGATCCTCGGTCGGAGAGTACGGTACAATTCCCTTATCAGGGCAGAAGCCGATCGGTCGCACCGGCGGCACCACCTCCACACGATCCGAGTAAGGGGCGGTCTGGAAAGAATGGGAAGTCATGAGTGCGCCCCACCGAACAGAATACCGTACTTATCGATCCAATGCATACTTACCGCAATCACTCCGAAATTGTGCTTAGTGAGCATCTCCTGCGTGAGATCGACGAGCGTTTTGTTTGCGAATTGAATGTTGACGCGACTGCATACGGGAAATGATCACGCAATCATTTTGAGACATTTATTGATCGAATACAGTATCCACAGACCTCTCGTACCTTTCGTACCTTTGTGCACTTCAAAATGCTATATTTGTTGCACGGTTATTGTGCCTCAAGATGGCTCACCCCCTTCTGGATTCTTTGACAATATTACGGTAATGCTATACTATTACCATTATTCCCTCTACCTACCGTACCCCTCACTCACTTCTCGATACTCAGCACCTCCTCCCTTCTGATTCGATCGCAGATCACCGCATTTAGATGTTCGTCGAAGAGCGGAATGCCGAAAACGACGTCGAGAAGGACGAAATCGGAGTGAGAAGAGGAGGGAGGAAGGAGGAAGGGACTGAAAAAGGGAGAGTGAGGGTATAAATAAGGCAAAGGTTTTCCAGGTCAAGTTAGTTTACGGTACCAAGTTAATACGCTAGATGGGGCAAGCCGGTAAGCCAGTTGCAGCCAATGGTATTATAAATATAAGTGGTGTTGTTCTACCGTATTATCCCGTTCCGCGCGTAGCCAAGGAGGACAATTTGGTGAAACAACAGAAAGGCGCACACCACTTGTTTTTGTTTACGTATTTTTGCCTAATTTAACAATTATTTTCAAAATCTAAATTGAAAAGGTGGTACACGGCATCATGGGCTATCGATTGAGCACAAGCATGCAATTTAACTCTTCCATCTGTGTGCACCGAACTCAGAACCGGAATAAGAGCGGAACCGGAGCCGTGAAATATGTTTCTGTGTTTTAACTGAATGGTCTTCTTCGATGTTCGTATAATTTTATAACTGTAATACGATATAATTACGACACCAAAAGCAACAAAGAAATTTGATCTAATATAATATTTCTACATCAGATGCCGTCATAGGTCGAAAGGGTGCGTTGCGGCAAGTCGAAAATGCGGGTTGGGTTTGTCAAAAATGGGAATGTGGAACCGAAAATGCGGGTTGGGTTTGTCAAAAATGGGAATGAGGAACCGAAAATGCGGGTTGGGTTTTCATATTTATCACCAAAAAATCTCAAAATGCAAGTTGGCTTCGTCGTATTTTACGCACCTTTCGTATGGATGCCGAACTATAACTTTCGCTGATTTCGCATTTCCCTCTCATGAAACCAATGTAACTCAAATCCCCCACAACTGCATTTACGCTTTCGATTTCCGGGAAAAGGCATCAACTGCCAAGGTTTTCTTCATTTTTATACGTTTAGGCATCGGTACAATTGTCGCAGCAATTGGTAGTTCCTCTGGTTTCTCTCAACCAGTAGTGTACTAGTGCAGCCGTGTCTACCAGTAGTACCACCTGTTGCTGAGGCTAGCATACCGGGGCCTCATCTCACCAGTAGTACCACTAGTGGCATCCACTAGTAGTACCACTAGTTCAGTTAGCACGCTCTTGGTGAATTGGCGCGCTCGAAAAGCGCGCAAGTGACGCGCTGGTGCGGAATTGCAGTTTTCAACGTTTTCTTCAATTGTTTGGCTGGTTTACTGATTTTCCCGTCTATTTCTTGCCTTATTGCTACCTAACATGCAGATACTTCATTTGATCAAGAGCTTCTTCGAAAAGATGTGAGTTGGTTTTACTTTTGCCATGATTAAACATCTTTTATTTGATGATCTACCGCTCTTTTTGATTTGAAATATGTAGATTTTCTATATTACTATGTTGTACCTATGTCGTCAGAATGCAGGTTAGTCCGCTTTCTTTGAAAAGTTGCCTTTCAGAAGCTACTCTAACGTTTCCGGAGATATAGAGGAGAATATGGACGATATGGCTCATTATTTTCGTTGCTATTGAAGAAGAGATTTATATTCGTCTGAAGAAGAATATTGACCTCATGTTGAAGCTCTACTAGTCATCAAACTGTCACTATTGTATCATTTAATTGCGAAAATCGATTGATAAAGCATATTCGTATTGCTTGATTTTTTTCCCTCCTCACCTCTCCACTCCTCCCTCTCCTCCTCCCTCCCCACTCTCCTTCTTCTTCTTCGGGCTACCGAATGCGAGTGCTGCAGCTGCTGCATAAGGAGACTGCGACCCCTCGTCGTCGTCCAATGCGTCCAGAATAGACTGCGAAAGGAGAAAAAAAGAGTATAACATTAATAAGCAAAATTACAAAAAAAATGGTATTCCGGGATATTCTGCATGAGGATACGTTTGTGTCATCAATAGGCAATATTTGAATAATGTGTGGTATTTTCGTCATAAATAGGCATCCTTAGAATCCCTGAAAAATGGAATTGCGTCATCACTACTTAACAATGAAAGTCCAGATCAGCCTGGACGAGGGTAACATTGCGTTATCAATAGACAACATTTCTTGCATCAACGAGTTTCCATTATATCTTTGAAAGTAGACTACGTTATCACTAGGCAACTAAGTAGCAAATGACTTTCTAAAGTCATCAAAAAGGTTTCACAATATTCAGATTACCCAGTGATGACGCAATCCCTTCCCCTCTCCTCACCTTTGGCTGTTGTCTCACGAGCACCACATATCCCGCCAGACTACCCAGTCCGATTCGCTCTCTCAGCGCGGCCACTGACGGATGATTGGCCAGACTATCTGCAAATCGAAACATTTTAGCATTAGGCGACGATGCGGACACGTCGCCAGAGGCACACCACGGGCGCCAATACAAATACCTGGATTCTCCAGTTCGCCGGCAGCGAATGGGAAGGGAACGTGGACGAGCGCGTCGTCCAGCGTGGCGCCGCCCGTAAACTCCTGCATCGAATCTTGTGTTAGGAGACGTTTAAGAAAAGGCACCATGGTGTGCTGCACCATCAACGACTCTTGTCAAATAATGCACTAGGCTTACAATTAGTAAACGTCGTCTACCGTACCTGCACTAGCACCGCCGTCGTCATCAGGAGCTCGTTGACTGCTGCAAGTGCTGCAGAGGCGGGCAGCAGCTGCGGCTCGGCCTGGTTGAGAGAGGTGACCTGCGAATTAAAACATAGGAAATTGTCATTTTAGCTAAACTGTCATATAATATTTTTCTTAGCAGGGGGAATGAAGTTTCACTACTACTATGTCAAAACACGGCGAAGGCAGGGCTAATACTCATTGATTGAGCGCTTCTAAACAAATAATATTCATTACAGGAGGGAAGATGGAATATTACCTAGCAGCTTATGTGTGTATCAACATTGATCTATTGCGCTCTACATTCCAGACAGAGTGTGTCTGGCAGACACACTCTCGTCCATCGCCCGACTGGTCGAGAGAGTGCGGGAAATGAAAAAAAACTGAGCCGATGCACATTAACAAACTATGAAACCATCACACGGTGTTATGCGAAAAATTCCCAAAGTAAACTCATGGTGAGACCATCGCCCATTTACACGCTATTTTCACACTCTCTAACTGTCTGCCTCGCTTTGCTTGCCGTCACACACACCATTACATAGGCCTGCCAACCTCACACAAAAAGGTTTGGAGTGATCAAGCGTTGAAATCGAGAATGACTCTCTCACTTTTGCACGCTCTCTCGCTCTGACCCTTTCTGTATGTTTGGAATCGTGTGATCGCTCACCAACAGTCTTCTCGCTCCACTGAGCAATCGCGGGAAGAAGGGAAGACGGGTGCCCTGAAGAAGGATAATATAAATACCATTTGTTTGTTTTTAAAAGAAGATTTCCAAAAAAATCAGTGTCCCACTTCACAGCGCACCAGGGCTGTGCGGAAAATGATTTTCGGAAAATTTCGGAAAACGGAAATTTTCCGAATTTAATTTTCGGAAAAATCGGTAAATTCGGAAAATTTCGGAAAAAGTAATTTACGATTTTTTCTCAACATTTTTAGTTTTTTCACTTTTCGACTTTCGATTTTCCGATTTCCAACAATCCCCCGATTTTCACTAATTTAACTATTTTTCTAAATATTTTTTTAAATATTATCTATAATAATCTAGAAATTTTATGATAAATTAATATTTTTTTTCTGAATTACAAGCAATTTCGGAAAATATTCGGAAAAAGTTTTCCGACTTTCAAAATCAGAAAATTTTCCGACGTGATTTTTTTCCGAAAAAAATCGGAAAATTCGGAAAATCGGAAAACGGAAAATGCACAGCCCTGCAGCGCACACATAACAGTCAGCTGCAGCCAAGAATCAACTAGTCAATTAAAAAAAAGAGACGAATTTCGATAACTCCCCTCTGTTCAGAAACGTTTACGCCCGTACAATGCTGTAATGATCTTTTTTCTAACAATAGATGTTGATTGTCAACGACAATTGCAAAAGAACACAATCACTCTAACAAGTAATGTCGATGCAACCTCAAATCACCTTTACAATGCGAATTTAAAATATTTTTGCACAAACTGCACCTTGGGTACGAAGAACGACTTGAGTCCGCTCTTCGCTGCCGCGTACAACGCCAGGCGACACCACGGCGAGCAGGACTGGAATGAGGAGAGATTACGGCAAGCAATGATACGGTATTTTGCTTTGCCTATCGTATTCATTACAGTCTACAGTTTAGAGTTAAGCCATCTCTCCGTAGATTGATACAATACATAAATACTCTAGGTAATGTTGTAACCCTACATTTTCACGATACCGTATTGACCGATACAGTAATATGCAGTCATTACCGTATCCTACCGTACCTCCGGAATGGGCGGGCCGAGAATAGGAAGCGAGGAGAGCGGCAGCGCGCACGCGTCCACCAGTAGAGGAGCCATGGCGATGATGGTGCTGATAAAAGTTAGATTGCTGTAGGAACACTACACCGCAAACGTAACCTACAGTATATTGCAGGTCTACGATAGTTATTGTCATGCATGTATAGTAATAGTAAAATCAACGATTGAACGTCTAACATGGCAATAAGTTACCGTAGTCCTACAGTAATCCGATTCGCTACAGTACTCATACAGTATACCTGTAAGACTTCAGCAGCACTCTCGCCCTGCTTTGCGCGTCCAGCGACAGCAGACTCTCGCCGCGAATGAGATCGAGCTACAATGTCGGATCAGTATTGGTCCCGCACGGATTGTTCGAGTACGGTATTCAATTAGAACTATAGCGTAGCCCTTGAGAAGTTTACAGTATCTAACCTCTCGCCCGTTTCTCAGACTCTTGAGCGTGTGCAGTAGAGTCATCGCGTGCTCTGAGAACCGCTGAGCTTCGCCCTCCGCGAATCGATTCACCTTAAAGTTATGCATAAATCGATCGGGGGAACCAGTAGAAGTAATATGCTCAGGGAGAAATTATTGCTAAAGTAAATCGTCATCGCATTGTCGACGCATGCGTTTACTCATTTTATGCGAACGGTGAAACCATAGTTCTCCTGTCTAATTGAATAAAGGAGCGTGGGGTGTAACGCGCGGCGTCCCCTCGTTCCATAGTCCGATCAACCAACCAAACTGGGGCTGGGAGAGAGAGAGAGAGAGAGAGAGAGAGAGAGAGAGAGTGGGTAAAATTGAGATGCCCTCACTCATTTTTCACACAGTATCTCTGCCCGTGACCCCTTTTGAATGGCTGTTTCATAAAATATGTGGGGTGAGGGAGGTGAAATGGAAAGAATTATGTCCTAATTTCCATATTTCTTTCTCACCTTCTCCAACTGCTCCATGAAATCCCTCAGCTGCTCGTCCGTCAGCTTGCCCACTTCGAAGAGTGTGACTGCGTGGCCTGTAGGAAAGAAGAAAAACTAAATGACGCCATCACTAAGCAATTGGAGAGCAAACGATATATTAAATAGAAAAATCGGACAATGGTCATTTCTCATTTCACGTGCAACACTCACTTAACAAATATAATACAAATAGAGAAAAAAAACGATTTCCAGTGCGATTTCCGTTTCGCACAGCTTTTATACATGTTGATACGATGCGACTCACCGCTACGTCCTCGATTGGTGCCCCAACACAAAAATAACATAACAAGCGCAGTTCGTTCGTGTTTCGGCGCTCTCATAACTGCCACTTTCCTCTGTGCCATAGATTTAAGAAGCATATCCTAGCAAAAAAAATACAAAAATATCGTGCTCTTTCAGTGAGGTAAAAGCAAAGGAAAAGTTACTACTGGAATCAATAGGACTTTTTTCTCTGTGCGAAGACCCTTATTTTCCCAATAAGTACGATTTCGCTCACTTTTGAGCGACGCCGACAGATTTCCCATCATGAGAAAGGCAGTGAGATTGGCGTCGAAGAGGAAGGCACAGCGACCAGAGGAGGAGACGTCGGAGGTCAGAGGGGCGGAGGAGATGGAGGAGGTCTGCAAGTGTAAATATAAATTTTAGAAGTACGTAAATTAAATAAACATCAGCTGCCCAGATTATAGCGCTAGTGCGCAGCAATAAGTGTGTAAGTCAAGTGAGTTTTTTTTATTCCATACTATGTTCATACAGCCTTCAAGGCTACTCAGAATTTACTTGTTCTTTTCATGTTTCACGGCGCTCGCTGATGATAGAGCATGGATGGAAGTAAAAAAAACCGATCGACTATTTTCCAATAACCACCAAATAACCTTTGACACCTTTCTCCACCTACCGTATGCCGTCCTATCTCACAACACTGGTTACTGTACTCCACCCACCGTAATCCCTCCTGCCTCATCTCCGTTCGCTCCACTCGTCTCATCATCCTCGTCATTGTCCACGTCCAGAAATGCCTGAAATTGATATTACTCTTTCACCAATTAAAAAAAACCTATATTATATTTGCATGACTTCTGCATTCACTGCGCAGTCAATTCTCCACCTGAATTATTTATTTGGAGTCACTCACTCCAAATTGGCAATCAGTCATGTTTTGCCTAGCTATCTAATGTGCTCAACTCTTTTTTTTTCGTTTCCGCATGATAAATCAACAATTGCTATCAATTTATTGATTGCGTCATCCCTATGCAATCCTGTCCGCTCACCTCTGACAGATCGGCAGCGACCGAGTGGGAGCCGGTCGGTGAGGCGGGTCCGCTGCTGAAAAATAGTGAATTTAATGTGACCCAAATACGGAGAATAAACAATGACACATTAACTTTCCTTATAACACACCACATCAAAACTACGAAACACCGTGTGGAAACAAATACGTCTTTTTATTCATTTTAATATCTTTAAATCAACCCAAGGTCAGGGACGATCATTATGGCACTCAACTGCCTCAAAACTTTCTAACCAGTTCGGAACACAATATCACCGGGGGAATTCGCATAAGTTGTATAAGGAATCCGATTGATTGTGCCCTTCTCGGTTAGAGAACGTATACAGAAATACAAAGACAGTATAATACCACAATGACGAAATAGACTTTTGTTGCTCTCTACTTTTGTATACACAAGAAGAACTAGAATTTTGTTGGCATAATAAAATAATTAATAATTCTAAATAATGCACTCACGCATCTCCCCCTCCCATGCCCGTCGCCAGTATGGAGGTGGGCGACAGTGGCTGCAGCTGCTGCAGACTGCCGGTGGGTGTGGCCGCACCCGAGGGAAGCGTCGACCATGAGGGATGCAGTCTGGAAGGGAGAGAGATGATTGAGTAGGGATGATGTAAGAATGATGAAACCGAGAGGAATTTGGTTTGCAGAGAGACATTGTGTAATTTCCACTTTTAATTTTTAAAAAAAAACACCTTTTTTTCCCAATTCTGAATGCTCTTTCGCTTTTGCAAACTAAGGAGCTCACATTTCTACACTTATGGGAGTGGTCTGAGGACACATATCCCGATTTTCACCGAAATTGGAGGGTGTACTAAATCGACTGCGCTGATTTCAAATCCGTTTTCAAAATCTGCTAAATACTCTTCCGAAGCGAGTTAGTATTTTCGCGCGAGATGTAAAGAGTACTTTCAGCCCTGTCGACATCTGGTCCTGTGGCCGAGTGGCTAAGGTGCTTGCCTTTTGATCCGGAGGTCGGTGGTTCGACTCCGCCTCCGTGCAACTCGTTTTGCTGACTTCTTTTTTTTGCATTTGGAAAACAACTTTTCTGACTTTATTGCACTAGCAGGTGTGGAAATCAACAACAAAACATTTGAAACAGCGATTTCTGGCATTTCGGGCACAGAATGAACGACATCATGGGGCAATTAACCGTGGTGCCACGGGTTGAATACACGGTACGGGGGAAGCACAACTGTTCCCACGCCCGTTTCTCAAAGAGAAACGAGTAAAGCATGAACAAAGAACATACATCATAGAATGAAATAAGCAAAATGAGTTGCACGGAGGGGGAGTCGAACCACCGACCTCCGGATCATAAGGCAAGCACTTTAGCCACTCGGCCACAGGACCAGATGTCAACAGGGCTGAAAGTACTCTTTACATCTCGCGCGAAAATACTAACTCGCTTCGGAAGAGTATTTAGCAGATTTTGAAAACGGATTTGAAATCAGCGCAGACGATTTAGTACACCCTCCAATTTCGGTGAAAATCGGGATATGTGTCATCAGACCACTCCCATGTTAGTTTGATCAAAATATAAAAAAAATATTGTGTACTAATCTAATTTGGCAACACAGAGAGAAGTCCCAATTCTTTACTAGCAACATTCAGGTTACAGTAGTTTGCTAATAGGACACGTGTATGACTAGATCGATGATTGTTCTCAGTGATTTTCACGGTTCCCGAAAATTTTCGACACCGAAAATTTGACCCCCTCGCATCGACTAGGCATGCTGAGGAATCGGTAGTACAGGGAGCGGGAACATCAGTCATCACTTTATTTTCAATGGAATCTGTCGAAAACAGTGTAATTTTCACTTCCAACACTACGCGACCCCCTCGCGCGCGAGGGGGTTCCCGAATTTCGGGAATGTGAAAACACTGATTGTTCTTCTTTCATGTACGCATAGCTCTAAAAGTGGATTGAATTCGACCTGACAGATTCGGGTATAAGGCGATTACCTAGAGCCGAGATACCCACACTGTTTTGTAGCTACCATTGCCCCAATCAATTAAAAACCTGAGGCGAATTGTGAAAATCTGCGGCACTCGGAAATAAACCTGCCCGACTGTAAAAAATGCATTTTCTAGTGCAAATTTATTTCGCGAAAAAAACGTGCCCTCCCGTCCCAGTAAGCGATATTTTTGTTAGAAAGAGGACCATCAGAGGAATCGAAAAAGCTAAAGACCGGCACGTTTTTCTTCCTGGAAAAAATTCGGCACTTTCCTATATCCGTGCCAGGCCCCGCCCCCTTCCCTTCCCTTCCAGAGGAGAGGAGGGGAGGAGCTGACCTCCCGCCCAACCCAAGGGATGGGCTAGAGGCGTTCAAAATAGCCCAGCAATCACCTTTCAATCGGCGATAGCTTCGCTGCTTTGTTGCAGTACATGCCGCGCATCATTGACGCGAGCGAGCACTATGTCTAGGGAACTCGCGCTTTACTCGAGACGGGTTTGAGAGATGAGAGATACATCAGAGAGGGGAGGAGCGGTAAAGAGGGAGCTGCGCAAACTCCGCCCACTCATGAGCGCGCTCTCCCCATCTGTCAACCCCGTCTCGGGTAAAGCGCGCGTTCCCTAGACATAGTGCTCGCCCGCTCAGATGCAGTTCAGCGCGTACTGGAACTCTTCGGCGCAGCCATGCCCGATTGAATGCCGATTGCTCGGCTATTTTGGACTGCCTCTCGCCCTTCCCCATGGATGGGCGGGAGGTCGGCTCCACCCTCTCTCGAGGGGGTGGAGCACAGGGGGCGGGGCCTGGCACTGATCTAGGAAAGTTCCAAAAATTCTTTAAATCAAAAAATAATTTAAATCCGTCGATTTGACTTTTTGACCTATGCATGTACGAATTTAAAATAATGCATAATTACAGTAGTCCGCCTGCCGATACCTTCGTCACAAGAATTGACTACTCGAGACAGAAAACAGCTGTCGGAAATGTGACAGAGGCAAAAATATGTTCAAAGAGAGAAATAAATAAATTTAAGATGAGCTGTTTTGATAGTACCGGTGTAAGAAGTTCCAGGAATCAACCAAAAGTAACGCGTCTGAGTCAGCGCTTTCCTCTTACAACCGTTCCCTTTCTCCATCTTTGACGTACTCAACCTCGGAACATCCCTATTACAGCACTTACTGATATTCCGTGCCCATCCCCTCTCACCTCTCTCCCTCCACTCCCTTGTTCTACCTTTGCCATACTCAACCCCGCAATTTCTTCGTTTCAGCATCTATTCATATTATCTACCCTCCTCTCCCCTTCTCACCTCTCTCCCTCCATGCCCGTCACTCGTTTCTTCGCGAATCCGAGTCGGCAGAATACGGCCATCGCGTTCTTCGCCAGCTGCACATCGATGTGAAGCATGTCGGCAATCTAGAAAAAGAGAGGAAATCAATCGTCAGCAGGATACTGTAGTCGAAATACATGCATAGCTTATTACAAAATATCGAAAGTATGTGGTAGGCTTGATGAATCTGATCATTAAAGCCACACCGATGGTTCAAACAAATTGAGGTTAACCCGTTGACCTGCGGATACAAACTCGTCTCATATTCCTCTCGCTTTTAATGGTCAGCAATTAGACGTAGGCACCCCCCTTTTTTTAAACAATAAATTTAACTAATTGAATGAAAATCATTTTAAAAATATAAACCACCACGGCACCTCGGCTACCGTAGTCATTCCATCGATTGTCACGAAGATCTTGTACAGCAGCGTCTCAAAGTAGTCGCCGAGCACGCGATTCATCACGAACCCGTCCAGAGGGCCGACTGACAAACGATAGAATTTTATTTATTTAAGAAAACAGAGTCCGACTCCGACTGAAAACAACTGGTCAAAACGGTTTTGACTGCTGACGAACTGTTTTGAGTCGGACGACCGACTCAAAACAACATTGTTATTATCTTTAAATATAAATCTTCAACGGCCAATTCGACGAGTATCGGCATGCACATAATCTACTTTTAATTAAATAGGTAATGAAACCATTAATGTGCATTCAATCGTTCAGTAAGCACTGTTGTCTCAATCAGTAGAGCGATGATTACAAACAAAGATATATTCAGGGTTTCAAAAATGCTCACCGAATATGTAATCGTCGTCTCTGACCGGCACGTCAAAGTACACGAGACCCTTCGTGAAGAGCGATTGGACGACTCTGCAAAAGGGGAAATTCCAAAATATTTATTTTCCGCAGCAGGCACTTCCAAGTTGCGCAGACACTATGACTTCAACACGACTGTTTTGATCATCGCTTTGTCCGCGTCCACCAATTCAAATACTTTCATCATCACTATGCAATTCCTCATCTTTCCCCCCTCCCTCACCTGTGATCGATGATTCCCGCGGGGATGGCGCCCGTGATCGCAGGAGAGGTGTCTGCAACAAGCCAGATTGCATCATCACTACCCAATTCGTCTCGAAAATTCGCGTTCGATTCTCAATTGGCAATGCAGTTTTGCGCTTCATCACGAAATCATTCAAACACCATAAATAAACAGTTCCTTGACAGCACAGAGCATATAGCCTAAAAACTTCGCATTTCGCACTTCTCCAAATCCCCGCGACTCTGGTAAGTCAAACGCATCAAGTTCAGAACATCAACAGTCCCTCAATCATATTCCCTCACCCAGCAGGATGGCGATCGTTTTAGCCACATTACACAAGACTCTAAAGCCCTGTGCCTTTCGTGTTTCATCAGCATGTCAAATACATCAGCCGTGAAACCAAAATGAGCTCATTTGCTATGTAAATGTGTTCAAACTCTCTCAAATTCCTTTGTTCTCTCGTTGACGAATGAACTCAGTTTAGTACCACGGCAGGTTTGACATATCAACAGTCATTCAATCATATTCTCTCACCCAGCAGAATGTCAATCGTCGCTTTCTCCTCCGCATTCAACATCTTGATGTCCGTCTCCAGGATGCTGCCCGTAGACACCGTCCACCACGGCTGCAGGAAGAGAATCAATCGATAATAGCATCGAACCTCGATTTTCCGGACCCCGACTGTATTTTTTTGCGGGGCCACTGACCTATATCGCATTTCTCGCACAACACTGCAATGCAGTGACTGCATCGAGTAATCGATAAACACACAATCTACCGTAATGATCGCCTGGCATGCACGAATACCATATCAGGAACTGGAGCTATGTAACAACTATTTTACTTTATTTCCAGTCATAAATCGATTCGTCCTCTACCGTACCTCCATCGCCTGCGGCACCGGCTGGCCCGGCAGCATCTCCCGCAGGGACTTTGCCCGCCGGAACAAGCGACGATTCGACCGATTCTGCAATAATCGATATTCGCGAAGATCTTGAACTAAGCATTTCAGCAGGAATGCCGCCCATAGGAAAATACCATAATATCCTTCTCCCAAACTAACTGCATCATATTTGTCTGTGCCGCGCCTACCGTACACTGTGATTACAGTACTCCTCCCACCGCATACCTGATTCATCAGATCGATGTACTGGTTCCTGCCCACTCCGAGCAGTCGCATCGCATCGGCAGCCGTGAAATTGGGCAGACTGTCGTACGACTTTTCCGCGTTGATCATCTCCTGCACATCAATTATCAGGATTCCCGTGAACTTCAAATCTTGGCTCTGTGCCAAGAAATTCCCGCTCAAACCCGGCTCGTGTAATGCCCATGATCAGATGATAAAGTCTCACGATTATGATCTGGACATAGTAGTTGAAGGGCGTAACGCGCAGCTCACGAATGACCAGGTCGGAGAGATGGTAGGGAAAGAGCATGAGGTGAGAGGCGCTAAAAATACAACACTCATCACTCATTGTAACGGTAAGTAATCATAATATATTGATACATTCCAAGAGTGGGACTGCTAGTGAAATTTACAGTTTTAAAGCAAATCTCATTCGATGATTGAATCATGAATGTGCCATTCGATGATTGAATCATGAATGTATAGATGCCACAATCGAGCAAGCAAAAGTCGAAAGACCTCCCACAGTCACTTTGTCTATATTTCGTCATCACTACGTAATATCAATACCGTACCTGTACTTAATGACCTGATCGTAGTACGCCTCCGCGTCCTTTTTGATGTGTCGGACTGCAATTTATTGGTCTTGCAACTCGTGATCTTTCGGATACCACGGCCCGTTTATTAAAAGGACCCATGAAACGTAATTTCACCTACATTCAAAGAAAATATAACAAGATCTAAATTTCCGAATTTCTCCAATATCAATATTTCACAGTATCGTCGAGAATCCACCTTTTTCACTTGCTTATTTAATAAATATTCGTCTTCTTACTAAGACTTTACTCGTATTTCTGTATCGAAAACGTACTATTTACTCATTCATTTATCTTTTCCCTGATTCTCAATCGTGACTCACTCAGATTGATCTCAGCTATCCAAATACTGTATGCTAGCAACTCTTATCAATAGCTGTGATAAGGGACATTAGACCTACGATATCTTCTCACGTCACTCACACAGATTGCCCTTGTATCTCGAAGATGCAAACACATATAAATCTAGGCTAACTTGAGTCACCGAATACTCTTCAGGAAGTGTTCCATTTGTCTCTTTCACCCCAAATTTGGTCTTTGATCACGTCTCCTTTCTCTAATCACCTCTACTCACCCAGATTGCCCTTGTGTCTCAGCTGGTTCTTCACCGAGTACTCCACTATCAGCTTGTCGTACTCCTTCGTCGAGTTGCCCAGCATCATCCGCACCTCGTCTGAGATTATATTATTGATTAAGAGACGGGATCGGTAAAATTCGACCACACCCCGGACACGTTGCGCTAGCACTGAGAAATGGGAGCCCATACTCACATATGTGGAGTGTCTTGGTCTCACATTGCACAAAACGGCACTTATTTCTATTTCCTGGCTCTGGTCCTGGAGAAAAATGGTTTTGAGTGACCAGGTCTCGAAAAAAAATTTTTCTCCAAATCAAAAGATATTCTCAATTGTATGTTTTTATTATGTTTTGGGTGTCCAAACATTGCAAATGACCTACTCTGATCTAATTAAGCATGTTTCTGAAACCACTTTTTTGACTAAAAATTTTGTATTTTTGAGAAAAGTTGACCATTTTTCGAACTGAAGCCCTTAGCTACTATGCACACGTGGTAGCTAGGCATCACAGGCATTCATATTACTTATACCCAGGTTCTCCCTGGGCGGCCTTTTTACAGTATCCTAGATCGAATTGATAGACTCGGGAGCTCGAAAATGGATTATCTTATTTCCTTCCGCTCTAACAATCATAGTTCAGACTTTTGGTAGAGAATAATTTCGAAGACATGTCGGGAAACATGTTAACGTCGTTTGAATTGGATATTTCATCGTATTCGGTTATCAAAATTTGGAAGAACTCTCGTTGTTTCGTGATTTTAATTTCATTCTGTAAATCTCACAGATCTCTTCATTCTGTTGAAGTATAAAGTCCTGGATTACTTTAAACAGTCTGAAATTCACTACAGAAAAAGTTCACTGTTGGTAGCTTTCGGATTCACGGATGATTTGACAACTCAAAAAATCGGCCAGTAAAAAGTGTGGATATTTTCAATAAAATCGATAAATCTCGAGTGTATAAGAAGCTTTCACAGGCTTATATTGCACCCACTCGTTTTACTACACCTACTGAAGATATATCATATCATTCCTTCACCTTTGGAAATAAATCATTTTTTTGATGAAAATCAGTTTTGGGCCATGTACCCGGGTTCATGGTCCAAAATGTGTCTTCGAAATTATTCTCTACCAAAAGTGTGAACTATGATTGTTAGAGCGGAAGGAAATAAGATAATCCATTTTCGAGCTCCCGAGTCTTTGAATTCGATCGAGGATACTGTAAAAAGGCCGCCCAGGGAGAACCTGGGTATAAGTAATATGAATGCCTGTGAGGTCTAGCTACCACGTGTGCATAGTAGCTAAGGGCTTCAGTTCGAAAAATGGTCAACTTTTCTCAAAAATACAAAATTTCGAGTCAAAAAAGTGGTTTCAGAAACATGCTTAATTAGATCAGAGTAGGTCATTTGCAATGTTTGGACACCCAAAACATAATAAAAATATAAAATTGAGAATATCTTTTGATTTGGAGAAAAAATTTTTTCGAGACCTGGTCACTCAAAACCATTTTTCTCCAGGACCAGAGCCAGGAAATATAAATAAGTGCCGTTTTGTGCAATGCGAGACCAAGACACTCCACATATGTGAGTATGGACTTCCAGTTCTCAGTGCTAGCGCAACGTGTCCGGGCAGGGTCCATTTTGGTCGAGTCTTACCGATCCTGTCTCTTAATTAATTAATTATTAGTTAAAATATTATTCATATTATTGATTCGCTCATCTGAACCTCATTTGCACATATTATTATTCTATTTTTTTATCTTTCAAAGTGAAAATATCGTTAGAATTTCATCGAACATGCATAAGCAGTCGGACTTCTTCTGCACTTGTAATTGAATTTACAGTATTGTCTCGCTTTCCGCTACTCCCAATAGACGGGTCAGGAAAGCTGTATTATTAAATTACTCGTGAATCCCGACTCTCCCTATCAATAACGGATTTTACGTTTTATGTTTTGATAACGATGTAGATTCAAAAAGAAACTACCGAAAGTTCAAATTTACGTGATCATAGTATTTGTGAAACTTCAATTCATCATGAACTTTCAGCAAGCAAAAATATAAAGTTCATAAATTCGGGATTCAAGCTTTTCCTCAACATACCGAAATACAATGTTAATGGTATTTACATCATCTATGAAACTGCAATTTACCCAGTTCCGAAAAAAATCCAAACCACCAACCGGGCAGCTGCTGCCAGGCGACATTGGCGCAGATGCAGCTCTCCACGTCCATCTACCGTATTCCTTTCGACTATCGATCGATCGACCGGATACCGTACTCCTCCTGCAAGTGGTTAGTCGTGCTAGGAGACTCTCGATCAATCGATAATATCTCGTGCATTAGTGACACGGCACACAGATAGACACGGGCGTGGTCAGCGACCAATATTACGGTAGCCAATCGGAATCAATCGAGAATCTTCGGGTTATTAGATGTTTATCACGAGTTAACATGGTTCAAACAACGTTAAAAATGATTAATGTACAAGGGTGAACTTATAACAGGAGTATTGTGAGAAAAAAATAATCTGACCAATCAAGATTTCAACTTTTTTTTCTAAATTATATACTAGATCAACTAAGTTGGCTATACATACAAAATTAAGTTGTATGAAAGCTTTGTGATAATTTTTTTTTGAAAGTGCGCAAATACTGTCACAACCAGAAAAATACCGGTAATATTTTGGGGATAAAGTAACCGTTTGTTTACAGATATTCATCGAAAGGGGATTCAATGAAGGACAAGCACGTGTTAGGCAAGCTTCTAAGCTTCTCTTCTTGTAAAGCTACAGTATTCTAGAACAACGGGGATCATTCTATAACTGGTAGAGATCAAAGATCATTGGTCGTCCGACCAACGCTCGCGATTTGCCGGCTCCTGATCACGTGACGGCAGCGGACCATGAACCTGAGAAGATGCGGTGATCAGGCTACCTTACTCTAGCAAACTACCGTAATCCACTCTGTCAGAGCACGAAAACGCTCGATTTGAGTAAAAATAAGCTTCTCACACCAACGAAATTTTTGCCGGTCGCAAATACGAAGCTCAAATATTATGTAAAACTGTAAGGAAAGTCTACGCTAACTAAGAAATTGTAAAGAGAAGATCAACGAATAGCCTCAGAATATATAAGCCAAGATCAAAGATCATTCCCCTCACTCACTTTCGCATAGTGCAGATAGAACCGGTCGTTGCGCCAGAACTTGGCAGCGCAGTTGGGATAGTCGCACTGTAGTACTTTTATTATTATTATTATTATTATTATTACATGCATTTGACGCTATTGCAGATTATTCCCGTGTATACCGTTGTTTTTCCTCTCATTTCACTACCACTCGAACCATATTACTGCATTTTCTCACAATAAAAAAGGTCCTAATCCGCCTCCTTTGAGGTACCGCTACCGTACCTCAAACTGGCGCATCTTGAGGTGCTCTCTGTACACGTGCGCGTCCATGTTCTTCTTGTCGGCGTAGGCGACTCCGCACTTGCGGCACTGGTACGGCTTCTCGCCTGGAATGCGAGGATTACGGTTTCATATTAAATGGATTACTGTAGCATATTAAATGGACTACGGTATCATACTAAATTGATTAAGTTCGCTCATAGAGATAACTACGGTAGTAGTGAGTGGAAGACTCGAAATATGCTAATATTTACGGTAGAAATCACACGGTACACTGCGGTTGCTGCATTTCTATATCTCACCCGTGTGCGCTCGGATGTGCCTCACGAGGTTGCTTTGCACCTTGAACGTTTGCGAGCAGTATCGGCACTTGTACGGCGCCTCGAGCGTGTGCATGCACCTGCAATGAGTGTAGAACTATTGTAAATACGACTTATAGCATGGCGAACATGAAATCGAATGAACTCCTACCAAGCAGAACAAGTAAGACAAGTGAGGCACAAAAGCATCGAGCCAAATTTCAAATATCAGACTGCTTTTTAAAGTGTCAACATTTGCGATTCAAAGGCCTTTAATCTTGCCAAAAGTAAAATAAAGAACCTAAAAGCTGCCCAAACCTTGCGCGATAAGAAGCATAGATGATACAATGAACCGCGAGGTTGAGTTAGTTCAGGAATAAATTAAGTATAAAAAGCTTTCATTTCTCCCTACAATCTACAAAAGTAGACTGAGAGAGACTAGACTCTAGTCTCTCCCTCCCTCTATCTCCTATCATCATGGGCTAGGGTGTTGCCAGCAATAGTAACCTCCCTCCTTTTGCCGCCAACCCACCCAATTTCGGTTAAAGCCGTCACAGTGTTGGATCAGATACTTCCCCTTTTTACTCAAATTAAAAATATTTCATCCCCGATCCTCTCGCTTTTGACCTACTAGCCATAGGTCAAAAGATACGTTAAAAACGACGAAGCCAACCCACATTTTGGCACGTTCAAGGCCAATTTTTGAAAAATCATACCCACATTTTTTGATTTTGAGAAAAAAAATTGAAAAACCAGCCCACATTTTCAATTTTTCATGCACATACTTGTAAAACCCAACCCACATTTTCAACTTTCCCCAACGCATCCTTTGACCTATGCCTACCAGCAACAACCATGCCTATCCATTTCCTCTGCTCCTACACTAACCTCACGTGCTTCTCCACGGCGCTCTTCTCGCGCGTTCGATGGTTGCAGTACGGACACTTGTACGGCCGCTCCATCATTATCTTAATTAGTAAATTATTCAAGATCACGAACCTGACCCACCAAACTACCCAACTAACTTAGCGTAATGGCTCCTTCCCATACATTGGTCTACCTTCATCGATAAAGATACCGTAATCTAGCTGACCCAGTAAAGTACCCAACCACCACATTGTAATGGCTCGCACCCACAAATTTGCCTCTCCGACCGATAAAGCTACCGTATACCTGCTGGTCTCCGACGACGAGGGGTACGGTAACCTCCGATGGCACGAAAATCTCCGGCAGCCCGTAGCCATACGAGTCCATGTCGCCGCGACGACGACGCTGTGATAGGAGAGGATAGAGATAACAGTTATTGGAATTTTAAAAAATAAAATCGACGAGATTGCTAACTATTTATCTACGGTGGCCATAAATTCCATGCGCAGCACAAATTCGCCAGCAACCTCTAGGCATAGGTTTGCGGCAACTCGAACACGCGGGTTGGGTTTATCAAAAATGGGAATGAGGAACCGAAAATGCGGGTTGGGTTTGTGAAAAATGGGAATGAGGAACGGAAAATGCGGGTTGGGTTTGTCAAAAATGGGAATGAGGAACCGAAAATGCGGGTTGGGTTTGTCAAAAATGGGAATGAGGAACCGAAAATGCGGGTTGGGTTTGTGAAAAATGGGAATGAGGAACCGAAAATGCGGGTTGGGTTTGTCAAAAATGGTAATGAGGAACCGAAAATGCGGGTTGGGTTTGTCAAAAATGGGAATGAGGAACCGAAAATGCGGGTTGGGTTTGTGAAAAATGGGAATGAGGAACCGAAAATGCGGGTTGGGTTTGTCAAAAATGGTAATGAGGAACCGAAAACGCGGGTTGGGTTTGTCAAAAATGGGAATGAGGAACCGAAAACGCGGGTTGGGTTTATCAAAAATGGGAATGAGAAACCGAAAATGCGGGTTGGGTTTATCAAAAATGGGAATGAGGAACCGAAAATGCGGGTTGGGTTTGTCAAAAATGGGAATGAGGAACCGAAAATGCGTGTTGGGTTTGTCAAAAGGGGCATGAAAACCCGAAAATGCGGGTTGGATTTTCTATTTTTTTTTCACCAAAAATTCTCAAAATGCGGGTTGACATCGTCGTCTTTTACGTGCCTTTCGACATATGCCTCTAGGAAATGCGACCGTGTTAATATTATAATTGTAAGCACTATAACCTTTCAACGTACTACTAAAGTAATAGGCCGGATCGTCCTTACAAAGCCAGTCCGTCACCGCAACTCACCTAGCGTGTTGTCTCAACCAACCTCTATGTCATTTCGATTTGTCTTCTTAATAAGAAGTTCTTATTCAAACTACAGGAGCTCTCGGAACATTATTTTCATTGACTACACATACGAGTCAACAAATGCGAAAGAGGAGCAGGAAAGCAAAACGGCTCACCCTACCCAAATAACGCCACGTTTTCCACAAGTCATGCACACGGCCTCATAGATCAAAGATCAACATGAAACTCACATTACTAGGCGGTGCGCACGTCATTGTTACCGCCGGCATCTCGTCGGCATCGCGATCGTTTTCTGAAAATAATAATAATTTAACAATAATGACAACCTATTAATTAAAAAACAATTGGAATAATAAAACTTCACATAGATTTCGATACCAAAACAACCGTCAATAGAGAAGGTCTCAATGCGCAGCATTGATTTTTAATAAATTAAAAAAAAAATAACCTCTGACGATCGCCGTCGGTCCCTTCACCTTCACTTGCTCTGGACGCTTGTGGTACGTGCCTGGAAAGGAAACGGATTATAAGAGATCAAAGATGAAAAATAATGTATCATTGATTTCCATTATATAAAGGTTCATCGTAATGGTCTGGGCGGCTACGGCCAATCAACAAGCCCTGCAACCTGTTGTACGAAATATGCAAACATCGCAACTCAACATCATCTAGCAGCCAGAGTCCAGCTTTGACGTACCTAATTCGTTTTTACCCATTTAGAGATTTCCAAACACTTAGTCTACTGGATATCCTCAGATTACAGTCTAGTCTCGCCACCCTCCCTCACCTCCCCTCTTGCCCCTCCTCGGTCCCTCCACGTACTGCTCGTAGATGTTGGAGTACTCCTCCACCGACGAGCCCACCATGTCCACCGTCTAGAATGCTTTGTTTTATTATTAATTGTTAAAATATTTTATATTAGCGAGTATTATAGGATATAGGAGTAGTAAGAGGTGGAATGCTATAGGAATAACCGTCTAGAACAAACAATGTTCGATATAAGACGGGTTCAGCTAATTTGTTAACCATTTTTGTTATTGTCACGTTTTTTCCGGAATTTCACAGAGGAGGGGAAGGCGATATTAGCTGGCTTCATTAAACGTACTATCTAGCTAGATGGTATTAAAAACGCGAGATATTTTGTTGAATTTCATTATTGCAATAAGTAAATCATGACACTCCTATCGCCGTATACTTTCCACAGTGAACTGATGGTGTTTACGCAGTACCAGAAATTGGCAACGTACCACTTTGGCAAAAAGGATATCTCAACCTATCATGCCCATGTTTGGATTCGCCATTTATCCACCGTGGATAAAGTGGTTTATGCTATCTGCCATTTTTTCACGGGATAAATGGCGAATCCAAACATGGGCATGATAGGTTGAGATATCCTTTTTGCCAAAGTGGTACGTTGCCAATCTCTGGTACTGCGTAAACACCATCAGTTCACTGTGGAAAGTATACGGATTAAGGAGCTCCAAAAAGAGCCATGACTTGATCATTGAAATCACGGAGTTCCGTAAAATATCTCGTAATTTTAGGGTCTTGTAGAACAGCCTCTTCCTCCACGGTGAAAATACATGGCAAAAACAAAAATGGTTAACAAATTAGGTGAACACGTCTTATATATACTAATCAAGAGTCAATACATGGCAATATCATATCACTTTCGATATTTATTTTTCGATTATTTTTTTATAAAAATTTCAGCAAGTGCAACTGTTACCATTACTAAATACCAAAATTCCGATTCCATTTGCTACGAGTAATCGTTGAATATGAATATGATCAACGATGCAGAATTTCACGTAAAAATATTGGGACACTGAAACCCACATCCGCCAGGTGCTGCTGTTGCTGACTGTGCGACGGCGGCGTGCCGTCCTGGCTGTAGTCGTAGTCTACAATCAAATTATTATTATTACATCTTCGTTACTTTGTATTTAATTCATCACGGTGAAACGTCTTGTTCGGCAGAGAAAAGTCGCCTAGCCACACCACGTAGTAGACGCAGAGGAAAGGCGGGCGTTCAAACACAAATGCAGTTCATGATAGGGTACAGTAAATATACCGTACATGGGGTCCTAAGGATAAAATCGAGGCCTTTCGTGGCGAGAGAAATTTGATGCATGAATTTTGCAATGCTGCGGCAACGTTGCAAACTCATTTGTCGATTGACAGAATTCGTACATATGAGGCTGTCTGCGATAGGTTCAACAAATGGTCCGCACAGCAAAAAATGAAATCTCCTCATAACTTGCGCTTAGGAGTAGTGTTCGATGCTCTACAACGTGGCGTCTTTCGTTTTTCAGGAATTTCACTATTGGCGCCAAAACGGCGCCGCGCCAGAATACGGGGAAATCGAATTTTGGAAATTATCTCTTTCAAAATTGCAGGTAGAGCGTCACAATCTCACGCATACTTACAGAATTTGATGGCGAATCTCGCTGACTAACTTATTTGTCGCTAAATAACCTAATTAGACGGTAATTAAGAGTTTTTGACTCTTAATAGTGTGCAGGTCGTGTCATACCTCATTCGAACCGCCTTGCGATTCTGATCCTACTGATGTAATTGTGTATGGCAAAATGAGATGGAAAGTACTTTTTTATTAGATTTATTAGATTTAAATGCTAAAAACGCTCAAAACAGTGCCACTGAGGGTAAAAATGAAATCTACATTCAACAGTGCATTATGATTAACAGTTTACTACGTTTTATAAGGTATAGTACCAAAATCTCACTTTTTGTTCCACCCGACTCACGTGGGTTCGACCCCCCTCCGCGACGGCTCATTTTGCAAAAAAAATTTCATGTTCAAATTCATCTCGCAAAAGTTTTTTCTAGACAACGTATTTGATTTATATGCACATTGTGACAAATGTTGTTCGTTAAAATCATATGTGAACTTGCTTTTTATCGATTTTCAAGTCTAAATCTAATAAAAAAGTACTTTCCATCTCTTTTTTCCATACACAATTACATCAGTAGGATCAGAATCGCACGGCGGTTGGAATGAGGTATGACACGACCTGCACACTATAAAGAGTCAAAAACTCTTTACCGTTAGGTTAATTAGCGACAAATAAATTAGTTGTAAGGGGAGTATACTATAGACGGGGAGGGACGAACAGAGAAACAGTACACCACGTGGGTGCAGGGTGCGAGGCGAGGTTTAGAGAACAGCAGAGTACGGTAAGAGTAGAAACTAATTATGAAACCACTAAAGACGGGGGTGAATCATCACTTACTCACAGCGCTGGACGCCACTTCTCCCAGCACGGGTCGCCACTTCTCTCAGCGCCGAGAGCTACTGTCCGACTACTATAAATACCCACGACTACTACTTATCGAGGTCGACGAGCAGTCTATTATCCTTTTATATTACCATCACTTGTCACTCTATGTAGATAAATCCGGATGTTAGATCAAGCCTTATGAATCCTGCACGAGATATAACACTTGTGAATTTAGTCAGCGAGATTCGCCATCAAATTCTGATAGTATACGTGAGATTGTGACGCTCTATCTGCAATTTTGAAAGAGATAATTTCCAAAATTCGATTTCCCCGTATTCTGGCGCGGCGCAGTTTTGGCGCCAATAGTGAAATTCAAGAAAAACGAAAGACGCCACCTTGTAGAGCATCGAAAACTACCCCAGGGGGCAAGTTATGGAGAGAAACAGAGAAATAATTTTGAGCTGTGCGGAGCCCTGTTGGAGATTTGTTGAATCTATCGCGGACAGCGTCATATACCGTATCTTGAAAAATGGCGAGAGTGGCAGACTAGCAGGCACGGCGGACGATTTGTGGAGAACCGTTTCACCGTGTTCATAAAATAATATAATCAACCAACATTAGAATTCTTGTAGGAATGAAACAAACTGATCAATTTCAAGTTCCACAAGTTTCGGTGATGTTATTTAGACTCTAATTTTTAGGGAAAATTGTTACCATCCACCGGCTTGCTCTCACCTCCCATATACGGCGACTGCATCATGCCATCCACGTCATCGTCACCACCTTCAATGTAAACCTCGAATCACGCTCATACTGTCGTACTAGGATTTGCATTTCCCATAGGTGACTCGTGAAACGCCAAATTACCAGGCAAACCATTCAAATATGCATACACGCGAATATATCACGGGCTTTCAAAGTTGTCCACAAATCTAAAACCGATTTCTCGTTTTTTGCGCCCTTAAAAAATCGATAAATGTCTTTGATCGATCGATAATAAATACCGTACACTCACCGATAAACTCCTCGTCCATGCCCTCCGCCTGCTTGTACACCAACGAGGACGAGCCCGGACGATCTGCGAAGATAAATGTAAGCTAATTATCCATGACAAATGTTCCAAAACTCAATCAATGATTTACACGAAATGTTCATAAATAAGTTTGTCGAAACCGAAACTCGCCAGGTCACTGAGAATATTCTCAAATTCATTTAGTCAAATCGACAATTGACACAAAAATCAATAGTTATTCATTCTAACCTCCGCCCACGTCGCCGCCGTACTCCATCTCGAGCACCTCCTCGAATTGCGCTGCAACGTGTAAGCGAATAAGGTTTTATTTAAAAATAAGTTAATGAGTATGTCATCGTCCGTATTCTGTAATCTTAACCACGATATCCATGACATCGTGATCGATGCAGCTCCACAGTTCAAAAGCCCACTGTGAAACGATAAAAATGCAAGCGGCACCAATATTTGAGAAATTATAGTTCTAATAGTCAGGAAGATATCACCGCATATTTGTAGGCTAAAATAAAAGATCACACCTATCCTATTGCAAAGAATGGAGCACCTCTAGCTTGGCTCTGAACTCGCGCTGTCGAACAATTATATGCATTGCTACTTTTTTGTGGCTGTAGGTGATCTGTTGCACGCGGCACTCAATTACACTATCGCTAGTCCCATCATAGGTCAAATAGGTTCTCGCTAGCGAAGATATGCACTTCTGCGTGGCGACCAGACCATGTCGGCAAAAGAACATTTTGAATGTTTTATGCGATTCTGAACACATTTTTTGACAGATTTATCGAAAAGTGAGCAATATGCACTTCGGCACGCGATTTTAGGCATTTCTGCACGAAATACCTGCGAGAACCTCATTTGTCCTATAGTTCAATATCATTCAATAATTGTCTTCTCACCATGCTGTTGTTGCTGCGTGGGCTGCATCTGCTGCACACCACTGCTGTTGCTGCTGCAGTCGCCGCCCCCTACCTCCTCCTCGCTTCCAATGTTCGACATGAGCAGGTCAATCTCGGCGACGAGACGCTGCACGCCGAGATACGAGGCAGTCGAGCTGGAATGAGAAGATCACGTCATCACTTGTAAGCAAGATCTATGGGGGGAAAGACTTTGCAACGGTATTTGATTTTAACGAAGTCGCGAACCGCCTATCAATGCTCTAGAAATGCATAAGCGTATCAAGAGGCGGTGGAACACCGATTCCGCAGGCAAGTTTAACGGAATTTCAAATTTCCAAGTAAATTCACCAGGTCTTCGTCATTCGGTCTTCCAAATAAAAAAAACATCAATCGATAATCTCCGCCCCTCTTACCGTATCGATCGCAGCCGCTTCTTCGCTGCGCGCACGTAGCCCATGTAGAAGAAGTCGACGACGCAGCGGAGATCCAGACTGGAATATATTTTTTTTATTTACTTATCTATTTTTAATATTTTTTTTAATATTTCGAACCGGAAGTCCGCGAAAAAGTATGTGAAATTCCAATCATCCCCTATTAAGAAAGGCAATTCTTTGAGTAATTTTACTAATAAATATAGTAATTTGAGCATAACCGTCCCATCATTTGACAGTCAATTCAACAGCCAATAGAATTAATGGATTAATGGAGGTGACACAGAAATTCTCAAGTAACATCCAAAAATTCTACGACACACAATTTTGTTTATTCCGAAAATAATAACAAAAATCCACCTCGTCGCGCGCAGCTGCGAGTGGTCGATGACGAGCGACACTTGCTGCACGCCGGAGGCCGCGTCGCGCAGCGTGTTCTGCAATTGCACAAGCGACGTTTACCAAACGTCGGCGGTACTGAGTGCACTCGGCGCACCATCGAGCACACTACTACTCACCTCAAAGTGCCGCGCGTACGCGCACAGCACGAGACGATGGAGGCGCACCGACTCGGCGCGGTGGTCCTTCTGAAAAAAATCTATATTAGATGATTACGGTATTTATTCTCAATCGATATAATATAATCGAGGTCGCATCTATATCGGGCGGTCGTTGTTTCATTTACAGATATCGACAAGCCAACACGCGCATCTAACTGGCACTAGACTCTTCGTGATGACTAATCAATAATTCTTGTGGCGTACGATCGGAGAGACTACGGTGTACCTGGCTGAACAGTATGAACGCTCAGAGACTATTACAAATTGTCAAACACTCGACCAAAATATTAAAAAGCTCTGCTGATATTTCAAAGCTAAACGCAGGAATGAGAGGCGAGAGAGTATGACAAAGTATGAGAAGCGCCGTGGTATAGAAAGGGAGTACACACAACGTTTCATTTAAAAATTGTAATAAAGGCACTCGAATCACGATCAGGCGGTAGTTTCTGCATTTGCAGATATCAACAAGTCGAAACCCGCATCTCACTGGCTCTCAGAAGGCTACTCGATAAGAGGGGAGGATGGGGCAAGATCGGGGATATTACGGCGGTACCTGGCTGAAGAGGCAGTCTATGAAGGCGCCGTCGATCTTGAACTGGTAGAGAGCCTCGAGCAGATTGGCAGCGTGCACCTAGATAGATTGATATGGATAGATACAGATACAAATAACACTAGATAGATACATTATTATTATTATTTCAAAGGGGAAACCTCGTCCACGATTAGCTGGTGCTGCACGAAGGCGCGTGGGGGCGAGGATGAGGTCGAGTCCTGGTAATGATGAGAGTAATTATAGACGTTGCAGCTAATTAATAATTAATTAATAAATAATTATCAGCTTCTATAGAATTAGTGATTTCGGATATTGAGTGATTAATAAACGATCGTAATCAAGGAATCGACGACTGAATCCTGAGAGCAATTAGAGTTAAAGCATTATTAGTAAAGTAATGGATGAAAAATACATTATTTAATCGGAGGCGAATCAATTAATATCCCGACTATCATCTTTCTAATCTCATCGAAACTAAGAACCACATGGCTATTTCAAGAGGTCCAGTAAGTGAACAGGGTTGGATGGCAGTATGTCTACCATATAATCCCGCCACATGCCTTAGGACAAGCGCTAGCTGTGAGACGCTGGAAGCCTAACCAAAGTTATAACCGGATATTTATTTACATCACGGATCAGTCAGATTTCTACGGCATTAGTCAAATATCAAAATATTTATTTCGAAATTTGCCAATTTACGACGGCCATATCGCGACTCATAAGATCTGTTAAATAAAGGGCAGTGACGATTTTTTCTCAAATTTTAATAATATGCTTTCCGAATTGTGACATCCCCACTAGACAATTCATTAATTCATCAATTCACAAGTCACATCGCGGCTACATTGACCCAGTAAAGGGATACCCAAACCATGCTCACCTGCGCCCTCTCCAGCGTCGAGATGAGCGTCGGGCAGCGGAAGGCGCGCGCCGCAGCCAGCAGCTTCTCCGAGTATCTAAACGCAACCAAAATCAGGAATTTATTCGATAAATCAGAACTTAAATCGCTATAATGAGGATAGACGAGACATTAACAAGTACAATGTAGCAGTTCTATCATAGCTTAATGTAGTAATAGCTTTGGTGGGAGTAAAAATCAAAATTCAAACACCCGGTCTGGGCCATCTATCCAGAAATCGATAATTAATGCACAATCGCTTGCATCCATCGACTACCGTAATATTACGATCCCTCCACTACCTTAATACCTGCACTGTCCGGTGTAGCAGAAGTCGATGACCTCCTCCAGCAGGATCCACGGAATGCCTTAGCAAATTGGTGTTCATTGTAGAGTCGGTACAGATACTCTCAGTCGCTCGAAAGCGACTCGGTTAAAATATACATAGATGAAATGGTTCCGTTGTCTAACGTTACGCAGTGCACCTACGCAAAGGAGGACGATAATACTGTCTCCCAATCTAGATCAGCCTATTCATAGAAACCACATGAAGCGAATTTGCTATATTGGACATCAATATTTAGTCAGAACTAATTTTGAAAAATCGAAATGCACCATGTATCTGAAATCCCTGATTTGTCCCGCCAAAAAACGCACCATGTGTTTGAAGCCTTAGAGAGTCGGGATAATTTCAATTATCACTGAAATATATTCTCAATAACAATATATGAACATGGAGTAAAAGAAAAGCTCAAAAAAAGTTTCCCAATGGCTCTGGACACATGGTGCATTTGAGCGAACGGTACCTATTTCATCTCTGAAAATATAGATCAAGTGAATCCGGCTCTCACTGGGTGCCAAATTTCTGCCCAATGTTACTGGTGGGTTTTTGAGAAAACTCCAAATATACAGTAGATCCTATTCCTGTTATCTGATATTTTTAAAGTAAGTAAGAGCTCCCCATAACTTGTGCGTTTCTGTCCCTATATCGATAGGGAGATAATTAGATAACCGTGATCCCCACTAGAATTCGAATACCGTAATCTCAAGACTTCAACTACCGTAATCTCAGGAATACAACAACCGTAATCTCACCGGTGATGGCGGGGTCGATGTCGAGCGTGGCCATGGGCGAGTCTTGTACGCCGAACAGCGCCGACTAGAAAGTAGGCAATTATCGATCGACCGATGACGCAAATTAATCGAAAATCATTCACTAGTCCTACTTTCCATTTTTATTTATCTTTTATAGCCGAATAACTAAACTAAATAACAAAGGTATTCTTGCTGAATCAGTAGCAATTTCGCATTGCTTGATTGACCACGGTTCTAATCACGGAAATTTGTTCCAATTAATCCGTTCGATTCTTATAATGCATGAGAAGGTATTGTTGCTAGCAAAATCTCCGTCCATGTATTCGTTCAATTAATGGGATTAATTCATCAATAATCGCGCGCACCTTGAAATGAATAGAGAACGCGGCGAGGACGAGTCGATGGGCCATGCACACTAGCCGCCCACCACTCTTCACCTCTACGTCCGTCTGCGAGTCATCCTGAAAATAACTATCGATAAATTAATAAATATTGATTAATTAGAATATACAATATAAATTCATAACTAACAATTCTGAGTCCTCCAGAAGATAAAAATATATATTGAAACTAATTCATGACTTATTGTTAGTAGCAACAAACGATTCACTAAAAATGCACGCTTCAGACACACAAACATGGCGAAACTGGGCGCCTGCCGGTTTGCAGTTGCACTGGGGGCACAATAATCAAACATATTTTCGCAAGCAATTAATTGTAGGTAATGATATCAACGAAACCCTATTGCCTGAAGTAAATTTGTATTGTCATTTTGACACGTTGACTGGGTGTGGTGCTCATCGCGCCATACACGGGCTAAGGTGTAGCCAGCAACAACACCTTCCCGCTTTTTGCCGAAACCCCTCCCGTTTTCGGTTCAAGCCGATACGATTTTGGACCAAACCCTACCATTTTTTGCTTAAAATAATCTCGTTTTGTAACTACCCTCCCGCGTTCGGCCTTCAGGCAACCACCGTTGCCCATCTATGTATCGCGCGCATGAGCAACACATATAAAAAAGCAATAATCTTACCGCTTTCAGTGAAGCGAAGTACTCGAGCACGATCTTGGCGTGCTCGAGAATCGGCGGCGACGGGCCGGTGCGGATGGACGCGCGTACGCCGGCGGCGCGTAGCAGACGCGGCGGTCCGCGGTCGTCGAGCGTTAGCATTCGAGAAAAGCGAGCAAAAACTGAAGAAAACACTATGTTTTTACTTTTTTTCAATTCAAAAACGTGCAGAACAACAAGTTAAAGGGAAATGGAGGGCGTATGCCACATACTATGGATGGGAATAACTGCGAGAGGGCGATTGTGTAGCAAGAGAAACGCAGAGAAACGAGGTGAACAAGCGCGCGGTTGGGAAATCGATGTGCAAACAAACGAAGAAATAGCCTGGGGAGAACAATTTCAAAGACAGAGCAGAGAATAATCGATGCATGATGGTTTTACGACTTCGGTGAAACACGAAAGTCGAAGCATCGAGCGCAATAAAGACAATAATTGAAATAGAACTAATCGGAAACAAACAAGCGAGAGTTTATAGTGCGCCTACAGTATGCTGTTTGCAATTTAGCCTGCCTATTTTCAGGCCATTATTTTACGGCTCTTCGCCTACCGTATTCCAAAACAACGAAACAAATTGATAGAATGTTATTACACTTTTCTGCTATTTTTATTTGTTTTTATGATTAAACTACATACAGTAAACTACTTTCTTCATCTATAATCATTCTGCTAGCTAAATCTGAGCTAAACAGCTATTTTTTTTTGCAGAAAAAGTGTTTTATCGAAAAATTCTGACAATGAAAATAACAGTGAACAACACAACTACAATTTAAATAAGGAAAAAAACTGGACAACATAATTAGAGGCCACAACGTGGTCAGCGGAAGTGACCGACGGGGGTAGAATGTAGTGTCAAAGTGTACCAACATGTCTGATTAAGACAAATCTTTTGGATTTAGGTCGATATCTTATCTCTGAGCCGAGCTACACCTCAAAAACTACGCGCGCTTCGACTGTTGTGAGAGGGAGAGAAGACGCGACGAAAGGGGGGAGGGGCGGAGCTTATACCCACATATTTCTATGGGCATAGCGCGCATAATTAGAGATATTTTGATGGTATGCCAGAAAATAAGTAGTTTATGAAGGTATGGAGAGTACGATGGCGTATCATTTTGGAGGATTGCGCGTGTTAAAGCGCTGCGGGAGTGCTGGAGCATAGCGCGCAATTGCAGAGAGTAAGCATCTGCTCGCATGGCGCAGTGGGTTGAGCGTTTGCTTTGTGAACGGAATCTCGCATGTTCAATTCCTCTTTTGCGAAAACCATTGCTATTTACAGTAAACCGTAATGTTGATACTCTCGTACTCTTAAAACCCCTATTTTCACGCACTATTTTTGCAAACGAAAGCACAATTCGGAGTCGCCGATTTTGATTTCTTTTTCTCTTGTAATATTCTCATAAAAATCAAGAGAATAGAATGCGGGTATATCAGGAGTTGTGAGTTCATTTTTAAGCCCAATTTCGACGATTTCGAAATTAATTTTCACTTTTTCGACACCTCAACGTTCTCTGATCATCCCTGATATAGGCAACATCGATTGCGCTCTCCAAGAGCTCCAAAACAAGCCATAATATGACTCATATTGTTTCGAATTACGCTTGTGCTCTTGAATTCTCATTTTTTGTCAAATCCGGGTGCGCGTGAAGTGGGCGGACGTTGTGGACCCTAAACATAATCCCCCCAAAAATAAGGTGATGATTTATCGATGCTAGTGTTGATGATATTTATCATTGCAATGAACTGAAATCACATGGTTCCAAATTTTAAGAAAGGGGTCAACGTCGAGAGAGGGGTCTCACGCTCTCTAACTCGTATGTCTGAATCGCGCAGTGGAAGGCCTGTCATCGTACTCAGAAAGGCTGGGCTGGCGGTATCGGTGGGCTCGGCCTGAAAGAAGGGATGGAAATCAATATTCATACAAAAAAACGGAACAATCCGGAATGGGGTAAGGAGCGTTAGAATGCGAGTACGAGTAAATCACTCTAGGTTTCTCTCACGCTCTCTCATACCTCGTAAAAACCCAGAACTTAAGAAACAAGTACGAAGGAACTACAAACTCTTCAGTTTGACTATCTGACTGACCTGTTATCGATCCACTGCTCCAACTTGACTCCGGCATAGCAAGCGAACATAACCAGAATGAAGATGATTACACCCCATCTCAAGTACTGTACTGCAAAGGGAAATCGATATGCGGCTTATCAGATTCAATTCAATTCAATTATTTATCATGTCAGGCAATAGTGCTCAGATGAGGATGGGCCGGAATTCTTCGTTAGTTGCATTCCACCATTGGGGCCCGATTGCTCGTTTCAGGTCATCTCTCCATCGGGTATTGGGGTGGCCTTGGGGGCGTTTCCAGTTGTAGGGGGTCCACATCGTAGTTGCCCGCGTCCAATGGTTGATTTCCATTCGCCTTATCTTCAAGGCCCATTTCGCTTTCCGTTTAAGTGCCTCCTTATTCCAGTCTCGAATTTGGGTGATTTCTCGCAATCGTTCATTCCTCATTCGATCCAGAAGGGTGACTCCAATCATCCGACGTTCCATCTTCCTCAGGGTGACATCGAGGCGCTCTTTGTCACTCGATCTCAAAGCCCACACCTCGCTACCATAGAGTACGGTAGGCAAGATGCAGCTGTCGAAGAGCCTCCTCTTAGTCTTCATGGGAAGAATGCGTGACGCCAGCAGGTGGTGGAGTTTGCTCCAGGCAGCCCAACCCAGACGAATCCTGTATTCCACTTCTTCGGAGGGGTCCAGGGGAAGGGAAATTCTCCCGCCAAGATATGTGGTAAACTCAACGAACTTGAATACTTGACCGTCGATGGTAATGGGTGCGCGAGTCGTGCTACAGGATGTAAGGAGAACCGTTTTGGAGGCATTGACTTCGAGACCGACTCGTGCACACGCTTCCATGAGCTTTCGCAGCATCTTCTCCAGTTCCGGTCGAGACTTGGCGACAAGGGCGACGTCGTCCGCGTACTCCAGGTGACTAAGATGGCGTCCGTCGATCCGGATTCCGCAGGTCTCCCAATCGATGTCGTCCATCGCGCTTCTCAGTACCGCGTTGAAGAGACGGGGAGAAAGTGTGTCTCCCTGGCGGACTCCTCTCTTCACGCACACTGGGACCAGGTCCTCGTTCACTCGGATTAGGGTGGAAGAGGACTCGTAGAGGCGACGTAAGAGATCGACGAGGGTGGGATGGACTCCAAACGTGCAGAGTGCTTGCCACACTGCATTCCATTCCACGCAGTCGAAGGCCTTCTTGAAGTCGACGCATCCGAGGTAGAGAGGCATACCATATTCGTGAGTCCTTTCAGCGAGCTGCTTAATGGCGTGCAGATTGTCGAGAGTACTGAACCCTTTCCTGAAACCGGTCTGGGTGAGTGACTCCGACTCATCGAGAGACGTCTCGACTCGCTTTAGGATGACACGGGTAATGCTCTTCAGGGTGACTGTCAGTAGTGAGATGGGGCGGAAGTTGCCAATGTTGGAGGGATCGCCCTTCTTGTGAAGAAGGGAGACGACAGCTTCGACCAGAGCTCCAGGGACGGGATCACCGGCAACAAGGTGGTTCAGTAGATCGGCTAGCGGTTGAGCGAGGTACTCCCTTGATAGATGGAGCATATCAGGGAGGACACCATCGGAGCCGGGGGAATGACCACACTTGAGGAGGGATAGAGCATGTCGGGTTTCATCAGCCAGGAACGGTAGAAAGGGCTCAGAGGGTGGGGCGGCAGCGAGAGGGAGCGCCACTGCAGGGGTGTAGAGAGTCTCGTAGAAACGTTTGACGGCAAGCTTGGTTGCATCTTGAGAGAGCGCGCCAGAGATTGGGTCAGGGACGAGTAGGCGTTTCCGAGACGAGTGGAGGTCCTTCATCGTTTTGACGATGCTCCTTCCCTTGGCAGCCGCGAGGTGCGCTTGATTCTCCTTCCTTCTGCGGATGTCGTCACAAAGGGCGGCACGGGCTGTCTTGCAGGAAATGGAGTAGGACACGGTGGTTCGAGGGTCAGCGCGAAGGGAATGACGGGAGGCGAGTAGGCGACGAGTGGTGGGCGAAATCCAGGGCGGGGTTTGGCGCTTCCTCCAGCAGTTGGTAGCCGCGGTCTTGGCGAAAGCGGTGATGGTACGGTAGGCTTGCGGGGCGGACTGGGCGCGTGCAAGGGGCAGTGACCCGAGAAGACTCGAGTTGGCAGAATAAGCGCGCCGATCGAAATCGTAACGCTCCCTGCGTCTTTTCTGCTTCATCTTGCGGGTAAGAGAGAGACACATCCGGACGAGGCGGTGGTCGGAGTTGAACTCGAAGGGACCGACGACTCCGCAATCGACAACTCGCGCTGATGGAGGGGCAGCGATGAAGTCAATTTGCGATAAGGTCAAGCCGTTTGGGGACCGCCAAGTCCAGAGTCTACCGTGTCGTCTCTTGGGAAAAGTGTTCCATATGCGCAGGTTGTTTCTCACGCAGGCCTCGGTAAAAATGCGGCCGCGCGAGTTCGGGGTCTGAGAGGCGAAGTCACCGACATGGATCTCATTGCCAGGCTCCCTCGACACTCTACAGTTGAAGTCCCCCGTCAACACTGGCATAAAGCCTCTGGGCGCACTCTGCAGCGCGGCATCGACCTGATCGAGGAATGCGTCATACTCGTCGTCCTGGTAGGCAGACGTCGGAGCGTAGGCGCAAACGAGGAAGAGCCGTTGGTCGGGAAGCTGCAGAGTCGCTAGACGTTCGGAGAGGCCACGGAACACAGCTCCTCGCGCGAGGTGCGGTCGGAGGAGGAAGGCCACGCCATGGGACGCGGATGGGCCACCCGAGTGGTAGATCACTGTGCCTGAGGATGTAAGATTGAACGAGGCACAGCCCACAATCCTGGCTTCCTGCACAGCAATCACGTCCCACTGGATCTTGTCGAGGGCCAGCTCCATCTCGATGTGTTTGTCCTTCGGGGCGAGCGTCCGGGCGTTAATGGTGCCGATGTAGAGGTGGCGACTCATCATGGTGGCTTACAACTACCGAGGGCCAAACTCTTCTGGTAGAGGGACACTGGGCGGCTCACGAGCGGAGGGAAAGAATGTCCGACCGCTCGCTACGCTCTTGAGAACCCAGAAAGATAAATATTTAAGATAGATATTTATCAGATAAATACGGTTAAAAAAGTGCTTCTTGAATGTTCACCGGGTGAAATTGGGTTTCAGTTTCTTTAGATATTCAACGTATTGACCTCGATACTGTTGCGAATCTGGCATTCATCCCGTTCTAAAGAAACTAAAATTTAGTGATAAATGTAAAGTTCGAAGGTGGAGAAACTGTCGATAGCTCGGCGACTTTTTCCAAACTCGTAGAGTTCTCTATTTGGGCAATAATGTCTTCATTTCACACGATCTCTCTCTCTCTCACTGGTCGGTGTGGTAGAGTGAGTGTGTGGAAAAAATACACAATTATCCGAATACCTCACGAAATATTACACTCAGCCAAGCTATTCACATCATTCCACAGGCCGGTGAACCTAACAGGAAGGGCTTTGGGGTGAGAGAGCGTGTGAAATCGAGAGGGACTTTCTCACAGTTGCACACTCTCTCACCCTGACCCTTGTCTGTCGGTTTGGAATCATGTGTAACGTACCGGGAATATACCGCTTGAAAAAGGGTTTGTCAGGAGATCGGACCATTTTATTCGGAAGGAGAGCAAAAGGCAGCTAATGAGTGACCCAAATCTCCGTTTTCGATTTCGATTTCCCCCCACTTATGTTTCTCTTCGTTATTTTCAAGTGCTCTTGGTGAATGTGATAACGAGCGCACGATTCCATCCCTCCACACATGATTCCAAACCTACAGGGTTAGCGCGAGAGAGTATGCTAAAGTGAGAGAGTCCCTCTCGATTTCACACGCTCTCTCACTCCAAAGGCCTTTCTGGATGGTTGACCGGCCTGTGAAATAATGTGTCCAGAAAAGCGTCTGGAGCGAGGGAATGGGTGAAATGGAGACACGCCCTATCACTTTCATCTCGCTGTCTGGTCCCTGCCTGTAAGTGTGGTGTCTGATGCTGGCAATCGCAATGCAACCCGGTGCATACAAGTGACGGATAACCCTTATCACTGTAACCCTGGCTATGACGTATTGTTGTTCCTAAACACTTCCTAAACAATCAATTCTGCAAGCCATGAAACTGCGAAAACGCTGGAGCATTTTGTGCGAGTCACGACAAATGTGGAAATCGGCTTCCTCCTGTTAGGCTGACGGTTAACTAATTAGCAATTCACTAATTAGAGAGGGTCGCAAACTCACACCGAGATTTCCGGATGAGATATAGCACTAGACTAGGAAGCTCCCTAGTGAGCGACACCTAGCCTTCATAAGCAAAGAACTCATAGTGCAGATTGATTTCTGTGTATTGTCTGCGGTCGTAGAAGTGCTAATATTATTGGCGAATACGCAAAGATCGCTTATGAGTGATGTAATCCAGTACTTTTTCCAGAACACAATGCTTGAAATGAGTCCAACTATAATTCCCGGAATTCGTTTGTCATTTGAGTAAACTGTTTGAGTTAAAGTTTGAGTAAAATGGATTCTGATCTCTGCGGTACCGAGCAGTGGCGTTTCATAACAACCTTGAAACTACAATGCTTCAAGTTGACACGATTGTTTTAAATAATAAAACACGCCGCTTGCATAATTCCTGCATTTTCGCTTCTCATTCTATTAACTGAACACCATTTTTGCGACATAAGTGGTTATCTAACGTGACTTTTTTATAGACATAAAATGGACAACTAATGTGTGTACTTTCTTTCTATTGTAAATTCACAAAGACTCGTCCGAAATATTACAGCTTTCCGCTGATAAACAGCAGAAACAAGGGCGAGAATGTACGAGGAAACGTGAGAATCAGACAGTAAACACATCTCAGGTAGTTCTTGAAGTGGAACGTATTATTTAAAATTTATAACACCTCGGCGTCTCTCTTGCGTCATGTTCTCTCACCAGCGGGACGTGTCTTTAGCCACGGAATGTTTTGCCATTTTGGACAAGTCACGGGGGGTCAAAAGTTCAGATCCTCTACAAGAGAAATGAACAGATAATGGTCACGAGCGCGATGCGTGAAATTTACATTGCTTACTACGGTATTGCGATGAAAATTGTGGTCCCCCAGTGGGGGAGACCGAAAACGCCCACTTTTCGTGGTCCCCCAATGGGGCAGAAATACCAGAGTGTGGAGAGGAGAGGGGATGAAGATTGAGAGAGTGGGGAGATTGAAGAGAGTTAGAGAGACAGAGAGATGGAAATTCATTTTTGCAATGATTGGAAGAAGGGACATGGCCGACTGCAAGAAACTGCTCCAATCTTCTTTGTTCTCTAAATTTCAGAGTGGAAGGGTCGATGTCTTCTGAAACCAATGTCCTAGCGAAATCGAACTCAGTTTGCATATTGATGACGCAATCGAACTCCGATTAAGGGGGCTGCAAATTTCGGGATAAGGCAAAGAAAATAAGAAACAGAGAAAAAGTGATGTAAGAAATGGAGAAAAATGCTGAATTTGAACTGCCTAGTCGTTGCGATGAGCGGTCAAAGATCAAATTGTGAAACCAGTTTGACCTTTGCAGAATCTTGACGACTCGGTTTGCCAACAAAATGGACAACGAAAAGAGGCAACCGAGCAAATCAGAGATTATAAACTACAGACTACAGTCCAATCGATAAATGAGGATGATTGAGAATACGCCCCCGCCCTCTTTCGTCCCCACAGCTACGCTTTCACTCGGATCCCCTAATATCACTGCAGCAACTATAACTACCGTAATCTTACAGTAGGTCAAATGTATAAAAATGTAGAACATATAAAAATGTCAAATGTATAAAAATGTAGCAAACGGTAAGATCTGACCAAGACCACTTCTTACCACTATAACAACAAGAACTACCGTAATCCCACTGTACGTCAAATGCATAGTACCTGGGCTTACAGACGCTGAGACGAATAGGTGAGTTGGGAATATTTTCGCAAGAACAAACAGAACTTTCAATGATCTGGAATAGGTTTGCACTGTGGCATCACGATATCACAAAGAAGGGGGGGGTGACAATTCCGCAACCGACATTTCCGCAACGGCATATAACTTTTCTCAAACTCGAGGAATCCGTATGAACTTTTCCCCCTGTTAGTTATTTGCTCACCTCCATCGATTCGGCTTGTTGCTGTATTTTTCTGACCACTGAATTTTCTGCTAATTAGTCAAATTTTAATTAGCTAATTAGTTAATTTGTGGGTTTGAAAGCCCTCGTGATTCTGATCATGATAACACTTTGGTGGAGTTATGAAGATAGATTTAAAGCAATTAAAAACCTCGTTGCGGAATTGTCCCCCCACAAAGAAGAACGCAACGACGAGAGGAGCCGTGGTTTCCGATCTGTCTACTGTAGTTAGCAGGTGATAGAGAAAGTCGCCCCCCCCTAACATCGCCTTAAGAGAATACGGTATCGATCGGGGAGACAGATACCGTATGATAGCTCAGAGGGAAAACAGAATTGCCTTGAGATAGTGAAATATTGTTTCGCTAGCGATCAAGCAAAGACTTAATACGATGACTGTTCGGCCATATGAACATCCGAATTTCTCCGATCGCCTAGTAGTGACGTAATTTGATACCGAGTGCGTAATGACGATGTAATCGAGCGCGTATACGAAAAAAGTAATGAAATGTGTAGGAATGGAGTCCCTTGAAGGAAAGAACATAAATGAGAAGGGAAACAGTAAAAAAAAGGAAGTAATCACGTGTGGTCTTGTGGATTGCGGTGACGTGGGAGTGGAATGGCGGGAGGACGTGTCGAACCTGCAAAGATCAAAGATCAATACCAGAATACGGTAACAGCTATAGTACACTCTCATGTATTCGAATGGTGCGACACTCGCCGGTGAGAGAAGAGACAAGATTCGATCGAAGAGTTCCTGGACGGGTTACGGTAGCTGTGGGACGAGGGTAGGGGTCGGTGCGGAATAGGAGAGCCTAAGATCCGAAGATTGGGGGATACATTTTTAAATCTCTGATCGAACCTCGGCGGGGACGAGAGAGGAGAAAATCGCCGCCGACGAGAATTAAGGGTAGAAATGAGTGGAGAAAGCGAGAAATAACAAATATTTGCAATTTGACTACAATTTGAGCGCAATTGAATAGAATGATGAAGTAATCGCCGGGGTGGGAAGATATATCGATGGCAGGAGAAATAGATTCGAGAAACGACGATTGCCTGGTGATGATGCAATACCGTCTCTCCCCCCTGCAACTCCGCCCCCTCACTCACGGCCGCATGCGGTCGCGTGATCCCCACGCATGGCGACATCTGCAGCACATGCAGCACATGCAGCAGCTGAACATTTTGTCGGGCAAATTCCGCCATTTCGTCTCGAGAGACTAACCTAGCACTACGGAATATTTTTGAGATAGTAACAAGCATGCACGCGAACTACAGTATCGATACCGGGCCGCTACCGTACCCTTCGGACGTACTGTTGTCGATACAATTTTAGTTGCAATTTTGCATATCCCCCACTTTTGACCACAATTCGCAAGAAAAATTACATTTGATACAAATAAGCACCACTTTGGTTAATCCCCATCCATTGTGGGTGAATTGTCTCTCTCGATCGATACGCTCTCTCGCCCCCTCTCATTGTTCCCGCTCCTCCTATAAAAGGTCGACTCTCCTCCTCTCATTCGTTTTTCTACCTTTCCTTTGTCAGGCTTTACACTATCTTTCCTTTGTCAGGCTTTACACTATTATTCATTGTCACTATTCCAATCGCCTCTCTCTCGGTGCGGTCGTTTCTTTCTCGGTGCACCCTTTAGCGCCCATTCGAGACCAGCTTAATGCGGCATATGAAGCCAACAATGCTATCATGGGTGGAAGAAAAAGGAAGATGAAGAGCGGACCATGGCACAATGATCTACCGTATTGCTTGTACGGTATTCCGGGACTATTGTGGCTCGCTACAGTATACCGAAAATATAAAATTGAGAAAACCTATTCGGGAATTTTGCTGGAGGTACACCTCGAGTAGGCTATTCCAAAGGAGTATATAATATTTGTGCTTCCGAATCCTGGAAAATTTACGGAACAAAATTGAGTCGGATTATTGCCTACTCGGTCTATCTCCTGCTCCTGCGATCTGAAGGCTCGAATACGGTAGCACCGATACCGTATCGTAGCTACCGTATACCTTTCAAGTAATGACTATTTACTCAAAGTCTAACTCATGTGAAATATCCCCTGTCCAAGAGCTCAATTTCATATTTCCGGGTTACGGTAGAATGGATTACGATACTTTTTTTCGTTCGAATCCTCCATAGTTATGCTCCATTGTTATGAGTATCTCACTTGGACTTTGGTTGATCAAACTCCCAAACCAATACTGAATGTTCCACCTGATAAAAGCTATATACCTTACTCAAAAGGGTCCAATCGCCTTTTCAATCGCCTATTAGAGTCATTCGCCTATCGCGATATCCCTTCAATCGCCTTTCCACGACAGGCGATTCACCCTTGTCATTTCACCATTCGCCTATCGCCTATAGCTGTTTGGCGGTCTCTAGTGGATACGATCTACGATCTTCCCTCATCGGAGTTCCCATCATCTGTTCCATTCAGATATTCGACTCCACTTGAAAAGGAGTCTTTAAAGGCTCGGCGAGACTACCACCAGAAAGAATTGGATAAAATTGGGTGAGTTGAGTGAGGAATCTCCCGCTGGATACAGTGTCGTCCTTACCGTACTTGGAGCATTTCAGGGATATCTCGCCATCTGAAGTGAGTGCAAAGAGCGTGGAGGAAGGAGGTGCGAAGACGCCGCCACCCTGCACTATGTAAGTTAGGAGGTTACCATTTGTAAGCATATGGTAGGCAGACACGATATCGATGTTAACAAATTGCAGGTCGTCCTCCTCTCACTCTGTGGCTTCATCGGTGGATCTCTTGTAGTAGGCGGCGGCACAGATGCTGATTCCGCAACCAGGTAATTAGCGATGATTTCTGTAGCGATTACGGTAGATCTCATCAGGCCGCCGTGATGACACGGCGGGTTGCTATGCACTCTCTTTGCTCAACATTCATTATTTCTTTTGCAGATCGATGGACAAGCCAGAAGTCAAGAGCAACGAGAACGTGGGCGAGACTGAAGGCAACAAGAAGAGGACAAAGAAATCGAAAAGAAGAAAGGGACGAAACGCACTGGATGAAAGGTACCCATCCCTCTGACCACCGTACCCCTGAGGGGGCTCGCTTGATCTCTGCCCCTTACCGTACTCCCCCTTACCGTACCCCCACCTACCGTACTCCCCCTTACCGTACCGCCCCCCTTACCTTACCCCTCCTCCTTACCGTACCCCCACCTACTGTACTCCCCTTACCGTACCCCCTTACCGTACTCCCCTTACCGTACCCCCACCTACCATACTCCCCTTACCGTACCGCCCCCTTAACGTACCCCCCCTTACCGTACTGCTTACCTCTACTGATGTTCCTCTGTTTGCAGCCTTCCCAGCAGTCAGCCGACCGTACCGGCAAAGGAGGTGAAGGAGCTCAAAGTCCTTCTGCGAGACAAGACGGGCCAGTTCAGCAATCACGTGAGTAGGAAACGATGTGCTCAATGGAACGCATGTTTCAGCTATCTAATCGACCTCCTCCTCTTTTCAGATGATGATCAGTCCAGCGGGAAAACTGCAATTCCGTTACGAAGACAAGACCTACTCTATCGACATTTCGGTCAGCCACCCAATATTCGTATTAGACATACTGTATCGGTATTATTTTTAAATAAGTAATCTTTTAACCCCCCTCCTTTTCAGATCACTAATTAGAAGGAGGTTTCGGTCGCTTTCTACATCGAAACCGGCATCGCTCGTGCGACTGTGTCTCCTCAAGATGGACTACTCAAGCCTGGCCAGAGCGTGCCCATCAGAATCAGAACAGAACCGTACAACAAACGAGGAGTGGTAAGAGGGAGTGTCCCATTGTTGCTTATACGATTGATGAGTGCGGGGGCACGGCAGTATTCTCCCTTTTCAGGGCCACATGGATACTCTCACCTTACTGTGGAACTGCAACATCATGGCCTCGACGAAGGAAAACTTCGAAACCACGGAAACCGACGAAAAGCCTATCAAGATCGAATACAAATAACAAGTGAAGAAAGTCAGCGCCAACTGGCCGAGACCTCAAAATGATAAATTGAGTATTGTAAATGATGAGCTTATTTGCACAAGTAAACATTACACGAACAAGGGAGATGCGGGGGTTAGTGCGATTCTCGTCTTGTTCCTTCAATCTCTCCTTCAATCAGCGCCTCTTCTTGATCTCCCTCCTCCTCTCCTCTTGGATCCTCCACCTCTTCCTTCCCTTTTATGGGAGTTCCTCCCCTCCCCTGAGGGGATTCTCCTCTCCTTCTCTTTCCATTCCCTCCTCTCCTCTCTATCTCCTCCCCTTCTCTATTCACATCTTTCCTTATCGTTGCTCAACCTCTCCCACTTATCTTCCCTTCTCTCTCTTATAGAGTCTTTCCCTCTCTTCTTGTCTGGGTGGGAAATGGATCCTCCTCTCCTTCTCTCTCCCTCGTTCACATTATTGTAGGGTCAGGCTGTGGACACACACAGAAAAAAGTCTTACTTTCTTCCCCTCCCGCTCATTTTAAAGGGATCCGGCATCGAAAAATAAGTTATTTTTATTTTGAAGTTTGGAAAATTCTAAGAATATCTGTGAAAACCGCTTATTTTTACGATTTTTTATAAATTAATTATGAATTTTCAAAGATGGTAAAATTTAGGTATACGGTAGCTCTCGCATCCGCGGACTTACGCTGTTTAGCGGCTGTAGAATCTCAAAAGGAATCATGCCGTAACATTTTTGCGTTTCTTTCTACTGATTCGTCCTCACAGATACTCGACATTGCCTAATCAATTGCAAAAACACTTATTTTCACTTTGCTAAGGCCTTTTTTAAACTTTTGCAGCCGCTAAACAGCGTAACTTTTGAGGATGCAGGAGCTACAGTACCTTTGAAACAAGATTTTTTGAAAATTCATAATTAATTTTAAAAAAATCGTAAAAATATGCGGTTTTCACAGTTATTCTTAGAATTTTCAGCTCTTTTGAATAAAAATAAAATTAAAAGAATATAAAATTATTATTATTTGGCTGCAAACTCCCTTTAAGAAGTCAATGCCTTGCATATCAGCTGTTGGAGTCTTATATACCAGATAAATCGCAGGCTTGCATGTAAGACAAAAAAATCTCTTATTTTAAGACTTTCACGTCTTAAAACGCGTTCTCCGTAAGATCGCAGTGAATGGACTATTCGTGTGTGTACTCTCTTCCTGTACCTCGGCGTGTCTCTCACGTTGCCATGCTCTCTCCATATGTTTTGTTTAGTAGCGGAATGTATTATTATTTTGGACGAGTGTTTGTGAATTTCCCGCTCCCCACTCCTGTGAATGTCCCATTATTAAATATCATTCTTACTCGTTCATTTTTGTCCATGATGTCGCATCCTCGTGGTGTACGGTAAATAAATAAATAAATATAAATAATATCCGCTGCTGTCCAGATGTCTGAGTCAATACGCTATGCCTCCGTTCCCATAACCCGGTGCATGGCATGAGTTGAGGGGATACTTTAGCTTGATGTCTGAGTATCTATGGTTTCTGAAATGATGATTTAAAGCCAACGGAAAATATGTATGGTGCACTGCATTTTACAGGGGTGAATGTGTGAGAAGAATAGAGAGCCTGACTCGCTATGGTGGGAGGCAAGAAAATCATCGTTACTGTGTTCTAGCATTCTGCCTTCAGTGACTTTTCCATTCGATCAAAAATTTACGAGCCGCTCATTATTGTTCCCGCTAAAACGCCGTGGATTGACTGACCCGTGGAGTGAAGAGTTCCTATATTACATTCATAAAATGATACTATCATACCAAAAAGCCGAATCACGAACTTCCGTTGTTTACCAAACAGGAACAATGACGACCCTCTCGCTTTTGCGTGCTCTCTCGTCTCGGTAAACACAGGAAGTCCCATTTTGACTTTTTGTGTGTTCGTATCATTTTATAAATGCAATATAGCGTCAACTGAACGGCAAAGACCTACTTCTCAATTGGCGGAGGATTTAATGCTGCGCAAATTTCAGGGGTGCAATTCCACCCTTTGAGGATGTAAAACTCATATAACTCAGCTCAAACTGAACGAAATTTCTTCAATCAAAAAGGAAAATGTTCCAAACGTGGCTTGCAATTCCTGTATCTAATTGGGAAGTTGTAGCTTTACTAGGAAATAAGTTATGAAAGGGTGCATAAAACTGATGTGCACCTTGCACCCCATGAAATTTGCGCAGCATGAGTTTCACACGGCTCATGTTTTGTACGAATAACATTCTGACTAATGAGCAGGCGGAATGGCGTGGAAAAAATAATTATTACAGTTTATAATAATGCATAATGCATGCAGCCAATCGGTACGGATTTCTTTCCCAGTCAACCAGAACCCCCCCCCCCCCCCGAATCCCCGTTCATCATTCGCATCTGACTGGGCGAGTTGTCTGGCTAACTGGAGTGGTGCACAAGGTTTCACCCGCGGACATTGGCGGGCAAGAGAATGGAGAGCGGCAGAGAAACTAGTAAACACGAGAGAGCGTGAAAAAGTCAAAGAGCGCTAGACACAAGTCTCCGCCCCCTTTGTTGTTGTTTACTGTTCGATTTGAAAACCCTGCACATCAACCATTCAAACGCGGGTGTCCCTATTTAGGGGGCGGTGAAACGCTGTGCGGTGCCGCCCGGTACACATCATTCCACAGGCCGGTCAACCATCCAGAAAGGCCTTTGGAGTGAGAGAGCGTGTGAAATCGAGAGGGACTCTCTCACTTTTGCACACTCTCTCGCGCTAACCCTGGTCTGTAGGTTTGGAATCATGTGGGTAGATTTGCCCGATCGGTGCAGCCATCGTCTTCTTTCGGAGCCCTCGTTTACCCTCACTTTTAAAAAAAATTAATGTAACTATAATGTGATAACCTAATATAAATTCCGCACCTCGGTGACTACTGACGGGTAACGGGCGGAATTGTATCCGATAAAAAACTATCCTTGCAGGGGGCTGTTCAACAATTCGGGTAAGACGGTCGGGATTTTATATTTTAATAACTTTCTTGCCCATCGAATTTCCTCCTATTTGTATGACGACAAAGTTTGATAAATTGAGCATATTATAGGATTCCAATGTTCAGAAAGCAATGAGAATTATACACAATATTTATAATATATATTATCATGCAAGAGACAATATGCATATCATGCGATACAATTTAGCAGTAGATTTCCTATGGGTAATGTATTCATTTTCTCTGTACAAATTTGTTCGGATCTGTTCGTTTATTTTTTTTTATTTTTTTATCTTTTTGTCATTCTCTGGAGAGTTTAACGTGCCGTGAGATCGAAACGGACGGCATATTTCATATTTACGGAGAAAAATACACTATCTATGCTTTTTCACCCTTTACTTGACAGAGAGAGAGAAGATGAGAATCTCGAAATAGATAATTTAATTATCCCCCCATTTCCCCTTGAAACGAAATTTAGCGTTTGGCGATGACATAGTGGAAAGAAAAGACCAAGTAAGACGAAAAAGATGAAATGACCATTTCTTGTTCCTTCTCACTCATTTGCGCGGATCTAAATTGTTTTCTTTTATCAATTTTCGAGAAAGACAGTGGACTTTTCTCTCATGAACCCTTACCTAGCTACCTATTTACTTACCTTCTGACTTACTTACTTACTTACAACAATACTTATGACAGGTATCACGAGAGATTGCATGAAAACACACCCTTTGGGGAAAAAACTTTCAAAAATATTTTTTGATTTCGATGAAACTTTTTTATAGGACTAACCTGGAGACAAGAATTTGATCAATCCTGGTCCCAGGATTCAGAACCGGCTTTTAGGAATTCTCCGGTTCTGTCGCCGGAATCGGCATATCTCATCGTAAAATGGTGCTAGAAGGCTGCGGTTGGGCTTAAAAATGCAGAAAAACGGGCGCATGATTTTTCTGTTGAAATGCTTGCACCATCTCTTTAACTGAAAAAAAAAATTTTCGCGTTTAATTTCGCGTTTTCAAAATTCGCGTTTTCAAAAATTATCAACTACCCTCAGATGGCCCGGCGGGGCAAAATAATTACGAAATTATGAAAGAGGACGTTGAATTGTACCAGAAAAAAAATTGAAAGTTAAATATCTGGTATGTTCCCGACACCGAAAAATCGCTTCGAAAGTTGTGACTAATATTTTTCAAAATTCACAATTATGAATTTTTTTCTAAATAACGAAATTTTACTTCCCATTGCGGTGTAACCTTTTTATGGGACTACCGTGGAGACAAAAATTTGATAATTCCAGGTCTCAGGTTCCAGAGCCGGCTTTTAGGAATTCTCCGGTTCTGACCCCGGAATCGGCATATCTCATCGCAAAATGGTGCTAGAAGGCTGCGGTTGGGCTTAAAAAATGTAGAGAAATCGGGCGCATGATTTTTCTATTGAAAGAAATGCATCATCTCTCAAACTGAAAAAAAATAATTTCAAAAATCTCAAAATTCGTAGTTTCAAAAATTATCAACTACCCTCAGAAGACTCGGTGAGGCAAAGGTTCTCTTCAGAAGGCAATAACAAATAATAGGAATCTGCATTTTCAGCTAAAGAGATAAAATAGTCAAAACAACATTAATTATGCGCCACCTTTTTCGGGCTGAGATTATCTATTTCAGAGATAAGTGAATTAAGATAAATATTAGTTACAACTTTCGAAGCGATTTTTCGGTGTCGGGAACATACCAGATATTTAACTTTCAATTTTTTTTTCTTGTAGAGTTCAACGTCCTCTTTAATAATTTCGTAACTATTTTGCCTCACCGAGTCTTCTGAGGGTAGTTGATAATTTTTGAAACTAAGAATTTTGAGATTTTTGAAATTATTTTGTTCAGTTCGAGAGATGGTGCATTTATTTCATTCGAAAAATCATGCGCCCGATTTCTCTGCATTTTTAAGCCCAACCGCAGCCTTCTAGCACCATTTTGCGATGAGATATGCCGATTCCGGGGTCAGAACCGGAGAATTCCTAAAAGCCGGCTCTGGAACCTGAGACCTGGAATTATCAAATTTTTGTCTCCACGGTAGTCCCATAAAAAAGTTACCCCGCAATGGGAAGTAAAATTTCGTTATTTAGAAAAAAATTCATAATTGTGAATTTTGAAAAATTTTAGTCACAACTTTCGAAGCGATTTTTCGGTGTCGGGAACATACCAGATATTTAACTTTCAATTTTTTTTCTGGTACAATTCAACGTCCTCTTTCATAATTTCGTAATTATTTTGCCCCGCCGGGCCATCTGAGGGTAGTTGATAATTTTTGAAAAAGCGAATTTTGAAATTCTTGAAATTATTTTTTCAGTTGAAGAGATGGTGCATGCATGTCAAAAGAAAAATCATGCGCCCGATTTTTCTGCATTTCTTAAGCCCAACCGCAGCCTTCTAGCACAATTTTGCGATGAGATATGCCGATTCCAGCGACAGCACCGGAGAATTCCTAAAAGCCGGTTCTGGATCCTGGGACCAGGATTGATCAAATTCTTGTCTCCAGGGTAGTCCTATAAAAAAGTTTCATCGAAATCAAAAAATATTTTTTTAAAGTTTTTCCCCGCCTCATGCAATCTCTGGTGATACCTGTCTTATAAGCGATTAAAATGGTTGTCATTGACAGATGGGACGTTGATTTTTAGTCCGACTCTTCTGGATTGCATGTTCGGCTTTCAAGGGTGTATTTTAAGTGCGCTGTCAATAAAAAAAGTAAAGTAAAGGTGTTAGGTCTTCTACACGCAAGGCGGTCTCGACCACCTCTATGCCTGAAGAGAATGTCTTCCGAATATAAAGGTTAGTATGGATAAGGTTGTGATGAAAACAAGATCGCTGATCGACTGTCTATGAACTTATGATCTATTAGCTATGACTGTCTATTAGCTGATTATGAGCGCCATCACAGACATCATTCACGTAGCTGTTTATTGTGTTATTGATTGTCTGGCAATTATCGCGAATTTGCTGTTCATCATTCTCATCATTACCAGGTTATTTCAACTACATATAGATATAGAAAGTTATGCTGCGCAAATATAATGAGGAAAATTTCCCCTTTTCCGTTTTTTCCTAATTTATAAACTTTTTGTAGTAGCGCAAAAAACTCATGTCATGACAGTATTCAAGATAGTATATTTTCCGAACCCCGGAACCAATGAAATCCTACTCGATATTGCTACTCAATAGTGCGCTGATTGACATTGTTTCTGCAGCAGGAAACGGTTTATCCGTCGCCAGGTTCGTGTACTGCATATCTATTACATTTATAGAAGGATACGAACACACAAAAAGTCAAAATTTACCCAACCATAACTCGTAAATTTGAGAAACTAAATAGGCAATTCCGAAAAGAACTTATACGGTATCATAAGACTATTGAAAAGAGAATTATCGATAGCGAGGATCGGAATAAGTTCTTTCGTTTTATGAAGCGGTGCACCAACAAACCTAAGGGAGTTGAAGGCCTCAAAAAGAATGATGGAACTTTAGTGATGGACGACCATGGAAAAGCAAATCTACTCGCTGAAACCTTTGCGAGTGTATTCACCACTGATAATGGAACTTTACCTAATACAGGTACCCTACCCAACTTAGGTAGTTACAATGAACCTTCTTTTTTAAGGCATGAGATATGTTCACTAATTGAAAGATGGAAACGCTCTAGCTGTCGAACACCAGAGAACATTGACTTGGGTTATATCAAAAATATAGCTGTCCCAATCTCCGAACCACTCGAAATTATCTTTCGCCTTTCATACGAATCAGGCATGGTCCCGTCTTTATGGAAACATTCCATTGTAACACCAGTTAAGAAATCCCCTCCTTTCTGTGACCCCCTAAACTATAGACCCATTTCAATCACATCACTATTCTGCAGAGTCTTTGAAAGACTCCTGTGTAAGCCGATCATAGAACATTGTGAAACCCTAGATATATTCCCTGATGAACAATACGGATTCCGAAAGAAACGCTCCCGCGAGCTTCAAATGCTAGACGCTTTGGAAAATTGGACAGCGTCTATTAGTGATGGCGAACCTGTAGATGTAATATATTTCGACTTCGCGAAGGCTTTTGATAGAGTATCACACCCTAAACTAAAACACAAACTAGGAAAAATCGGGCTTTCACATAAAACTATTGACTGGATTACTTGTTATCTTGCGAACAGAACTTTCCAAGTTAGAGTACGTGAGAAACTGTCGTCATCATTCCCAGTTACAAGTGGCGTTCCGCAAGGATCGGTATTAGGTCCACTGCTATTTTTGATTTACACGTCTGAAATCCCCTTACTAGTCCAGAAAAATGGTGTCGTTGCACGAATGTATGCAGATGACATCAAAATTTACCGCCCGTTTAAAAGAACGGAAACCACTATTCCATTACAAAGCGCAATTGATACCATAGTCAATTGGTCTGAAGAGTGGCAGCTACCATTAGCTGCACATAAATGCAACTCATTACATTTAGGTAGAGCAAATGCGAAGAATAAATACAAAATAGGCAATACTATACTAGAACAGAAATTAGTCATGAGAGATCTCGGTTTCATATTAGAAAAATCGCTCACTTTTTCCGACCATTGCAAGATAATTGCTCAGAAAGGTGTATCAGCGTGCCACATTATTCTCAGAGCTCTTCGCACCAATAACGCTGAAATACTCCTCAAAGCCTACTCTATTTACATTCGACCCATACTAGAGAGCGCTTCTATGGTTTTCAACCCCTACTTAATACGTGACAAAGAAATCCTTGAAAATGTTCAGAATTATTTCACTAGACGACTATTTATGAGATGCCACAAATCAACCTGGCAAACAATGCCGAATTTCCCTAATAGAAATATGCAGTTAGGTCTAGTCTCATTAGAAAAGCGTAGAGAGGAAATTGACCTGAAGACAGCCAGTAATCTCCTGAGAGGCAAATACAAAATATCTAAAAAGACACCACATCACTTTAGCTATTACTTCACTCGACATGGGATAAATTTCACTAACGCTAGTTCCACTTCAAACTACCGACATCATAGTTTCTTCCCCAGAGCGGCAAGGCTATTAGTGAAGTCCAGAGAATTGATCAGTTTCTCTGAGTGACTCGTTATTAGTTAGATTGTCATTGTCTTCCAACTGAATTCGTTTTTAATCTAACTTAATTTTGTACCGCGTTTCTTGTGATCGCATAAATATATATATATAAAAAAAAAAAATGGTACTTCCTGTGTTTACCAAAGCGAGAGAGCGGGCAAAGTGAGAGGGTCGCGTACGTGCATGTGTGGTAAACAACGGAAGTCCGTCATTCGACTTTTTGGTGTGATCGTATCATTTTATAAATGTAATATTCGCAAAGACGTTGTTAATCCGTGCTATACGTAGATATGATAGGCGAGAGTGTTTGTCGAAACTAGAGACACGCCGAGGTATAGAAAGAGAGTGCCCAAAAACATTCTTTTTATGGCATGTCGATGCAGATAATTTCGTGCAACTCATCGAAATGAGGTTCAGGTTGATCCGTGCACCAGACGGCGCCCTACTCACGTTGTACGTAGGCCCGTGCTCGCTGGTGGGAGAGAGATTCTGTCACATGGCCTACTGTGAGTACCGCCTAATTTTAACAATTGCTTATATAGATAGTAAAGGATTCCACACAGACTCATATTGCCCCCTCCCCCTTCTCAAACACTCTAAACATTCGAAACTAAAGATTCGAGAACTAATACTAATTGTAAGCCTGAATTGAAACTTTCGTCATTACCCTGCACTGCATTCGAAAAAGAGTCAGCGAGAACGATTTAGAGAAAGAGAGACATGGCAAGAAAGCGCGCAAAACGAGAGACGTTCTTGGCATGGTGCCAACTCGATACTGTGCCCTGCCCCCCCCCCCCCCTCCGACACACACACATATGCCGAATTGCTAGGAAAACGGTATTCCAATGTGTTTCGTTTCTTTGAAAACGCTTTTTCACCCTCCTCATTCTACACACACTCTCGTTTCGATGATGAAACGAAAGAGCTCGCGGAATGAGAAAGGTGGAACACCATTTTCAAAGAAACGAAACCTAGGAAAACCGTTCTTTTACCAAATTTGCGTGCAGGCGTCCATGTCTTCTCCCTCGGCCACGCTATCATAATCCTCCTGCAATCGTTCTACTTTCGCCTTTACATAGTGCCGGCCAATCTCTCACAGCAAGTCATTCCGACTCGCACGGCAACTTGGCTCGGGTCGGTAGCTTTGTACGCGCCCACAATTACAATGATGGTGTGTATCGCAGCTTTATAAGTATGTATCTCGCCTAAAGTATTATATATATATATTTTTAAATAATCCTTACTTGCAGATCATATTTTACACTGCGAAAGAAGCAGCTTCGCCTGAGCGAATGGACATGTTACACTTGGATGGCTACATCGCATTTTGTAAGCTCTTTAAAGGGACCTGGCACTGCAAAATAAGTTATTTTTATTTTAAAGAAAATTCTTTTCCGATTAGAATGCAAAAAATCGCATATTTTTACGATTTTTTTTAAAGGAGTTATGATTTTTTAAAGATACTCGCGTACCGGGCACTACGGTGTTTAGCGCGCTAAACACCGTAGCGCCCGGTACATCAACGCAAATTCCGAACTTTGAAAAATCATAACTCCTTTCAAAAAAATCGTAAAAATATGCGATTTTTTGCATTCTAATCAGAAAAGAATTTTTTTTGCAGTGCCAGGTCCCTTTAAAGAAGGCGTACTAGTTAGAGTGCTGAATTATAGCCATACGAGTACATGAAGGGTTGGATCAGATTTTTATCGGGTCAGACGCGTTTCGGGCACTAGGCCCATCATCAGTGACAGATTTACCTTGAATGGACATACATTGGGGAAGCAAGCAGAAGTGAGAGAAACATGAAGATACAGAAGGCGTACTACGGAAGGCTTATTTTTAGGGCTGGAAATTCGAGTATTTAATTGGATTAGAATTTTGCACGCTCTCTCACCAGGAGACAGCTGTGGAGATTGTGTTGAATTGAAGAGATCTAGTCCAAATATTTAACAGAATTAACAAAAAAATATTCATTTTCCTCGTTTGCGCGGTATCATCTTTGCAATCATAAAGTGGTGAAGCACAAATGTAGCGCGTGCTTTCTCTCCCCCAGATCTTTCCTCTCTTTCTCTGACTTCCTCTCTCCCAAAAACAAACCCCACCGCCACATCGCGACTTCTCATGAGAGATATTGTAATAACATATTTATCGACTTATGTACTTTTGTAAGGACTTTAATCGTTTTTATGACATCGAATCACTTCCCATTGCCCCACAGTGTGAACTCAGTTGACCAAATATTAAGGTTAAAATATTTTTGGGTTTTTTTTCTGCAGATGTTTAGGGCCGCATGTGTTCGAAACAAAGATATTGGTTCGACTTATTTAACGGAATTTCATATACTATTGTAGTTCGCATTTGCATTTTCAGGGGCTCCAGTACCCGGATTTCGACTTCGGATATCGATCGCTTATCTATTCTTTCTTCCACCAACGATCATGCTCTTCCTTTTTAGCATACGTCAAAAACTAATGAGGCGAATCAGCAAAATGGTATTCGATGCTTCAAGAGCAACCAAATGCTTGACAAACACAATTTTTTATTGATTTAGGCTTCCACTTCGAGCAGCCACCATGCTAACCTCGCAAAGGTTCGTGGGTGCTTATAAGCTATACAAGCAATCACTTTTCTACGATTTTTTCTCATTATTTTCATTCATCCCAATAAGCGGCTCATCGATATATATCTCCGGAACTTGTTACACCACGATTTTACCGGCTATTCATTGACTTTAAAGGAAACCTGGGGCTTGATTCACTCTATAACGCGCAACTGTGAATTGCAGGCATTGACATATCAAATGTTTCTGCCTGTTGGAGGCACGCTTGGCGCCGTTATATGGCTCATTGGAGCCAAGGGAATATGCAATCACGAGCTGCTGGAGCGGATTGCGGCCATGGTACTTACGGCCCATTAGACCTGGGGGGTTCTTAACAAAATGTCTTATATATAAGACCTTTTGTTAAGAACCCCCATATCTTGTGGGCCGTATGTAAGACCTTTTTTTCTTTGTGCATCTATTGAGCAATTATGCTTACCAAACCTCAATAAAGATTAACAAGTACAGTGATCATGACTCCTAGAAATTTTGAAAATGTTTCTCTGATTGTAACCGTTTCTCTGATTGATTGTTCTTTTCTCAGATGACCAGTCTGATGGCGCTAGCGTCTCCTCTGATGAACATGGCGTTTCTTCGTCCCTATCGACGCGCCCTCGGCATCAGAGATGCGTCGGTCGTGCAACACAAAATCACGCCCACTCTCACCTCGTATCCCACATCATTCCAAAGAACGGTCAACCGTACAACTTTGGAGTGAAATAGCGTGTGACATCGAGAGGAACTCTATCGCTTTTGCACACTCTCTCTCCCTGACCCCTATCTACTGTAGATTTGGAATCATGTGATCCGGGAGGAAGCAGATAATCCAAATTGTATCCAGTGTGATTTGAGAGGGAAAAGGAGAGTGAATAAATGAATTGTGGAATTAACAGTGTGGCACACTTTTTCGTTATATTGTTGATGCATACCAAATTACAAAAAAAATAAAATTGTGATGTATAATAAATATATATAAATATATATTGGATCTCAATTCTCTTTTTTCGCGTGCGTGCACAGTCCAGTTTGTGTATGGCTGTTACAATCGGCACAGTGATAGCTCAGTAAACCAAATATTCGTGAGACACAAAATTTCAAAATTTGAGAGAGCCGTTAGATGATATGGGTAGATATGATTAGATTTGAGTCGTTGAATGATAGATACGCCTGGTTCCCGTTCTTCAGGCGGCTGCTGCACCCCCACCGCGGTAGAAAGAGTGGGGGGGGCGTCATTGAGGCATGAGGAACTCATCAGATACGCTTCACGGCATTGTTCAAGGGAGGATAAGGAGAGGTAGATCAGTGAGAGAGGGCCTCTCGTCTGATCTAATCGATAGCGCGAGAGACGGGAGGGAATGAGAGGGTTTGCACGTTGGCATTTTGCAACACGTAGCAGGGCGTACCGGGGTTCCCATACAGAAATATTCAAAATAAATGGCGCCAAAACGCCGTGCGTTTCAGAATCAGATACACTTTCTATCGCAGTGGGTGTACACCGCGTCAACGCCGCATGTGGCCTATGGGTGACGCAATATTTTCCAACGACAAAATTCGACATCTCCACGAAATTAAAAAAAAATTGTTGAGATTAATCCAACTTCAAATTCCGGGGTTCGTTTATTGCTACAGAAAAGAAGAGTTATTATTTCTCACAGCGGTCAGCGGTGACGAGCTATTATACATCGAGTGGAAACGATTTTTCAAATAATGATTTTGAAAATAAATTTTCTTTAATAATCTCTGCCTAATTGTTGCTCTATTCACCTCCGGGAACATGTTCGATGTGCTGTAAACCTCCTGAAAGGAATCGGCTGTGAGAGTGTGCGTGAAAATGAAAGAGTTTCCTCCCTCTCATAATACTCAGAGGGAAATAACTCTACGACTTGAGAAGTCTTGGCTACCGAGCGACGACTTTAAACTCTAAAAAAATGCCGCTCCCCTGCCTCTGATCGAAGCGAGTAGACTTATGAAGTCGTCGTTCGGTAGCCGAGAAGTCTGCAGTCGTAGACTTATTTCCCTGTGAGTATGACGGTAGACAACTGAACTTGACCGTAAATGTCGATAGCAGAAGCGGGGCATTCACCGGGTGAATTGGGGTTGCGAGCAGCAGTGATGAAAGAAGACTTGAGCTCCATCTTAATATCTTAATGGGATCCAAATGTACAATATAGCATAATGCACTATTCCAAGAATACAGAGGAGAGAGCGTGCCAACATGAGAGAGTCTCTTCCCATTTTACACGTTCTCTCACTTCAATCCTTACTGAAAAATTATCCAGGATGCATCGCCTGTTCTTCAATCATGCATTCCTCAAGTGTGATAAAGTTGCGCTACATTTGAGTTTCACACAGCTCATGTAGTTTTCGAATGACGTGCTCACTAATGCCGCCTTGTTACTACATTACATTTTACAATGATTCATAATAAATGCATGGTGATTTCTGCAAAAAGTCAGAGTGTGCGAAAATATGTATTATGGGCTCGCGGCGAGTTGAATTTTGCTTTTGCCCAGAACACGTGCGTTCAACATTGACGCTGCTCCCGTCCGTACGACGTACTGCTATTTCATCGGTACCAGCGTAGCTAGCGATAGAAAAAAAAGTTGCTCCCCCGACGAGGCAAAGCTGTTTCACACCACGGGACAATTCTTTTCAAGTTAAACGAGAGAAAAAATAACAAATGAAAAAAAACAGGAAACGATGATAATTATAGATACTTGTTCTCGTTTCAGTCTATCTCTTGTGAGAACGTGCTGACGTCAATGAAAGTTCGCCTGTTCTTGCTTATCTGAATACTATGCAGTTTTATGTAGGCGAGAGGGCATGCGAAAAAATTGCTAGTGTGTTTTTGATGGCAAAAAAATATTGGCGCGCGTGTAGACATTATGATGACGTTGAAACGGTAGGCTTTCCAGTGTTGTGTTACCATTACCGCCCTAGCTTTAATGACAACCGAATTTAAAGGCTGATGATCACAACAAGATTGCTCAGCGATTATCTGTCTAGTATACTAGCCTGGCCAACCGCGCTTCATGCACACAAATGTATTACTTTTAATTCTTAACTTTTCGCTGACTCATTTTAATGCATATAGGATACATATGAGATCCAATCCGCCAAAGTATCAGATTGGACATATTTCTCTCTGTGTGTATAGGCATACCACAGCCGACATAATGCATGTAGCTTTTTGCTATTGTAGTCATTGTCAGGCGATTGTCGCCAATTTTCTGTTCACAATTCTTATGTTCACTCCGTTTGCATTGACTTGATAGTCATCTTTGTGCACAACTTAGTGAACTCTAATATAACTTTACACGGAACAGTTTTACCTCTGTGTACACAATTTAAAATGAACTTGCGAAATCCGAAAATATGTTTTGCCATTCACATCTGAAATGCTATGTGTGCTGTTTACGTAGCCGAGGAAATGTCAACCGACTAGAAAGGTTTTTGATCAGAACAAATTCGCTCAACGAATGTATACATACATAATGAATACACTTGCTATTGAGTGTACCCTATACTGAGATATGACACCTAGTATATGATATACCTACAATTCTCTCGTTTTCGCACGCTCTCTCGAAGCACGAATGTACTCAATATTGAGTGTATGTACTCAATATTGAGTGTACATACACTAGGTATTAGGGTGGCGAAATCAGTGCAGTATCGATACACAGTGCATTCTCAGTACGTGCACTGAGTAGTACACCTGTGTATCGATACACTTGAAAAAGCGAGAGTGATGTACTGAAATGCACTGTGCACTGCAGTAGTGTATCGATACATTTGACTTCTTCAAAATCAAGTACTGCAGTGCACATGAGACTCAAGTGTACTGCAGTACTGTACTGCTATTTGCCACCCTAGTAGGTATCTCATTGTATTCATTCTCTGTGTAGTGTGATGCTAACGACCGCAGACATAATCCATGTTGCTGTGTGTTGCTGCATTGATTGTTTGGCTATTGTCGTTAATCTGATGTTCATCGTTCGTATAATTTCCAGGTTTGTATTCAAATATTTCATTAGATAAATAAGGGAATCGCGAAGGACTCGAGAATACCGCTGCAATTTTTTTTACATTTTCATGGTATTTCAAACCTTCCTCTATCAACTACGGTTGCCAGAATTTTTGTAAAAAATTTCAATCTTGTGAAACACCAAAAAACCTGGTGACTCGGGAAAAACTGTTCCCATTCTTCTCGTCTTTTTAATAGACCATAAACATCACTATTACTATATTATTTAGGACGCCGCCCGCTATGCGATCCTACTCGATTCTCTTGCTCAACAGTGCCATAATTGACGTAATTTCTGCAGCAGGCAACGGCTTATCCGCCGCTCGGTTAGTTAAATAAGATAATGTTGCACCGTCTTGATGTCCTTTTACTCATGCCAACCGAACGGGTAACCTACAGAAAGTATGCCAACCGAACGGGTAACCTACAGAATTCGTATGTGCACTTGACGAAATTTCTCAACGTTTTTTTTCATTTTTTTTGTTTTTCCCAATAAACATTGTAATGCTTCCCACATCGTTCAGGTATGTACGTGCTTCAGATGGCGCCCTTCTTAATGTGTATGTAGGCCCGTGTTCGATGGTGGGAAGTAGATTCTGCCACATGTCCTACTGTGAGTTTCTCGCAAAAATGTATGGTCGGTATGGTCAGCATGAGAAAGAATGATGCTGATTCTCGCTTTGTTCGGTTACCACTAACAAGTCAATAGATGATAGATAGGGAAAATTATTGGAATGAAGAAAAACTCGAAAAACCGTTCACTTCGTGTTTTTCGACTGACCGCTTCGTCTTATTTTTTTGTCATGTGGGCACGACTCTCTAACTTCTGATTCTCTGGTTTTTATGTACCAGTAGTATACCAGTGGGATTTACTAGTAGATTACTATCCACCCTACCACTAGTAGTTCTACTGGTAAACTACTAGTGAAAAAATACCAGAGTTATATACATAATGATAGGGATGTATCAAGTAATGCACAAATGCAAAGTAATGTCTCTGTCAGGCGTGCACGTGTTTTGCGTGAGCCATGCAACCGTAATCCTCCTGCAATCCTTCTATTTCCGTCTCTGCATTCTCCCAGCGAATCCCTCACTACAATCCATTCCGACACGCGCCGCCACCTGGCTGATCTCCACCGTACTGTACGCGCCTACAGTAACCATGCTGGTTGGTGCCTGTCATCTGACAATAGTAACGCCTCGGAGGAAAACTCGAAGGGGGCTGGGTACGACTTTCGAAGTATCTATTTATAGAAAAGAGGAAGAGAGAAAGAGAAAGAGAGATGTGGCGAGAGAGCACGCCAAACGAGAGGGTCAGACAACGGCAGATGATCTTGGCATGGTGCCAATTGGATGTTGTGAACTTTTGAAAATGCGTATTACAGGTATTATTTTACACTGCGAAAGAAGCTGCTTCGCATGAGCGAATGCATTTGATTCAATTGGATGGATACGTCGCATTTTGTAAGATCCAGCATTTCTTTGTTTCTAGTTTTCTTTCATGTTCAAGTACTGGTTGAATATCGTTCCCGTTTGACGAGAACAGTTGCTTTCTTTAAAAGTTAGGATTTTTTTTAATTGTTTTTTTTCATTTACTTAAAGAGCGATATGTTTTTATAAAAATTATACCAATACAGGGGCTCCAACGCCCGGAATTCGGCTTATTATTTCGACTGCTTACTTATTCTTCATTGCGCCTACTATAATGCTCTTGCTTTTTGGCATAAGGCGAAAGTTGATGAGGCGAATCAACCAAATGGTAGTCTGATCACATGATTCCACACCGACAGATAGGGGTCAGGGTGAGAGAGTGTGCAAAAGTGAGAGAGTCCCTCTCGATTTCACACGCTCTCTCACTCCAAAGCCCTTTATGTAAGGCTGATCGGCTTGTGGAATGTTGTCTGATGACTGAAAAATATATTAACGAAATCTATTTTCATTAAGGCATCTACCTCAAGGAGCCATCATGCATATCTTGCCAAGGTGAGTGGAAATTTATACAATCTAATTTGCATATCCCAAAGTGTCATACCTGGAAAAAATTGTGAAAGGAATAGGGCCGGACATCTATGTCGATTTCAAGAAGGCTGGAATTGGCCTCGTGGAAATACAAGACCCTAATAATTTGTAGAATACTCCTTAGTTACAGGCGCTGACGTATCAATTGTTCCTGCCCGTCGGGAGCACGATTGGCTGTCTTTTCTGGTTGATTGGTGCTGCTGGCATTTGCAATCATGAGCTATTCGAAAGGCTCGCAGTCATGGTGAGAGATACAGTGTCAGGCAAGCGACCGCGTAGTGTGTTTTCCCGATTGGGAAAAGACACTACGTGATCGCTTTCATGTCAATCCTTCATGCACCGGAATATTCTACACAGAGAAGAATGTCTGTCATATATGGCTCCTGAACTGCGCTTGTATGTTATATGTGACATACAAGCGCAGTTCAGGAGCCATATATGACAGACATTTCTCTGAGTGTAGACTCGGGGAGCAAGCTAAGGATCCAATGGATCCTTAGCTGATAGACCAATAGGGGAAAGATCAAAGACACCGACGGTTTTCCAATGGGGGAACTGTGGGATCCCATTGGGAAAATTACCCCCAACAGGGCCCCATTGGTCTATCAACAAGAAAATTCCGGAGAAGCTCCTGTTGGAGTGTGCAATTTTAGGGTTTCGGTGAGATAACGAGAGAGCGCGTGAAATGAGGAGGGTGGGAAATGTTTTTTTAAGAAAGGAAACTATTACAGAACCGTTTAGCTAGCAAATTTGCGCTTTGTGTGCAAGTTCATAGACTACCACTAGCTAGTCATTTGGCAGACAAATATGAGAGGTTTTCTGAGTGGATCGACATATTTCTTCACGATACCTGGCACTAGGCACCTTTTTCGTTATGAGACTAGCAACGCTATATTGTAGTACATTGGGTGAGGGTTGTGATTACAGCGTTCCCGATTCTTGGAAACGCTTCCTCGCCTCAGGGCATAATTAATTGTGATTGTGACGTCACCAATAATTTTCCACATTTCGAATCCAATCCCTTCCTACTATACATTAATCGATTCCTTACTAAAATAGAAATGTTTCTTAGTCTCGGAAGGTTTTCGATTGGAGCTCATGCAGCCAAGTTGTTCGAAGAAATACGAAATACGTTAGCGTGAAGTTTCTCAACAGCGGTACTTTTTTATTTCATTTTCTGAACCGCTGTATGGATGTGTTCATTCTATTTTAATATTGAAATTTAAAATTTTCTGAAAGGAAGCTAAATTCGGCTATTTGTGAATAAAATCAATTCGTGATTGCAATTTTTTTGCTAAGCTACGGTAAGTACTCGCATCATACGATTTGACATCTGAGAAAACCTTGCATATTTCTCCTTTTTTTGCTCGTGAATTACTCTTTTAAGACCACGCACGTCGGAAATAGGCTCAAAAATCAAATTTAATGTAATTAAAGCGGTTAGAACAGATCGAGAACCAATAGCATACTGTAATTTCAGCAAACAAATTGCAATCACGAATTGATTTTATTCACAAATAGCCGAATTTAGCTTCCTTTCAGAAAATTTTAAATTTAAATATTAAAATAGAATGAGCACATCCATACAGCGGTTCAGAAAATGAAATAAAAAAGTACCTCTGTTGAGAAACTTCACGCTCAAATTGCACGTAAAACGTATTTCGTCGAATAGCTAGGCTGCATGAGCTTTAATCGAAAACCTTCCGAGCCTAAGAAACATTTCTATTTTGGTAAGGAATCGATTAATGTATAGTAGGAAGGGATTGGATTCGAAATGTGGAAAATTATTGGTGACGTCACAATCACAATTAATTATGCCCTGAGGCGAGGAAGCGTTTCCAAGAATCGGGAACGCTGTAATCACAACCCTCACCCAATGTACTACAATATAGCGTTGCTAGTCTCATAACGAAAAAAGTGCCTAGTGCCAAATGTATGTTGACCCTCTCGGATAGTCTCTCTTATCTCTTCATTTCGCACACTCTCTACACCGATGTGGAGTCTGAGAAATTAAGAGATCAGAAATAATTAATCAAATTATAGGCATAAATTCTCGCCCAGCGGCGCCTCACATCAAGAAAGAAAAAATAGCGGGAAATAAGAACCACTGCTAATACCTTAATAAGTGAATAATATTCCCCACAATGAATCACGCACTGTCACATCTGAGTTTCAAGCGGAATGCAATTGAGAAGTATCCCTCGATGACAGATGTATACGTAACGTGTTCGAATCAAGCGAGCCAAGCCTAATAACAAAATCGTTTTTTCCTTGTTTGTAAAATTAAAGCTAATTAAATTAAAGCTAATTAAATTAAAGCTGTTTTATAACGCTCACGAATTGCACACAATGGAGACAAAATGTGAGGATTATACTTTGAAAAGTAACGATGCAACTAGTTGCTTTTCTCCACACATTTCTAGCACTCTTTTTCACAAAATCGGTCAATTTCCCTATTATGCAACTAGTTGAACCGTTACTTTTCAAAGTCTAGTGAGGATGTGAAAGGGGATTAGAGATTCGCTCTTTCCATGAGAGGTGCAACATGCGGTTCTTCTTGGTCACAGGTACAGGCAAAAGAATACACATTTGAAACTCTGTCGTTGCAAATGTCGTCCTAATGAGGGTCGCTATTTGTTATAATGATGAGTGCAATAGCTTTCCCTTTAGTCAAATTTTGTCAGTACTTGCAGGCATGAAAATTTGAATGACACAAAAAGATGCGAAAAATGACACAAAAAAGCGCCAGGTGTTGGCGGCCACTCTTTGTTGTTTGAATAAAGTCATAATTCAACTCACTGAACAATGACTATGAAAATGGCCTTCAGTAATTATGCTAATGCGACATTTCAGGTCATAAGGCAAACGGAAACTGGTTTACCGCATCCGTGAAATACTCATCTAGCCACTTTTTGCTGTACGGATTTGAGAATAATTTATGCGGTTCTAACGCGAACGCACGTATATGATTTGTACCCGGTGAAGTGAAGTTTTCGCTTCTTCAGATATTTCGTTTTGGAGTTTCCTTCGTCAATACCGGTCACTGAAGCAACTGTAAACTGGTTTGTTCCCCCCACGGTGATGGTAGATAGCAGGGCTGTGCGTAAAATATTTTTCGTAAAATTTTCGTAAAACGTAAATTTTACCAAAAAAAGTGTCGTAAAAATCGTAAAATTCGTAAAATTTTCGTAAAAGTTTGAAAATTGTTCTAAATCAAATAATTCACAGAAAATTGCTCCACAACGTTTCGATTTTGCTTTTTGAACAATTTTTTAACTAGATCGAACGCTGGGATTCGAAATTTGATTATTTTAAATGATACACAATACCTAATCACATATTTGCAGCCTGTGTTGTTGCTGGAAAAAAATATTAATTTGGAAAAAACAACAAAACCTGCACTTTTTCACTGAGATTTGAAAGAATGAAAATTATTTTAGAGAAAATACCAAGTGAAGTGCGCTATTCGCCAATAAAGTAACCTTTTTTTCTCAGGAAACTTTTACGAATTTTACGAAAATATTTCGTAAAATTAAAATTTTTACGAAAAAATTCGTAAAATCGTAAAACGTAAAATGCACAGCCCTGGTAGATAATAAAAATTTTAGAATAAAAAAGTATCTGTAGGGTTGACCGGCCTGTGGAAGTGCTCCTACACTCAGAGAAAAAGCATGGGAGTTAGCAAATGAATTACTTACTTTTTAGCATAGAGAGCATGGGAAATGTGGAGAGCGTAAGTAATTTATTTGCTAACTCGCATGCATGGCGAAGTAATTTTTCTCTGAGTGTACAGCATAAACTGATCGTCAGTGAAATACTTGGCGGTGAAGTTGAGTTTCATACAGGTTATACATTGAAAGGATACTGCGATTACTAATAATGCCCGACAAAGCTTGCGGAAACATTTTAGTTTGGTTGTTGATGCACAACGAATATTTATAAAATCACTCAAAAAATAATACCAACGTGATGTAGTTCAGCCCACTCCTGTAAACTTCCGATGTTTCTCCCTCATTTTCTCCCGCTCCCTTTGTGAATCCGCTCCATTCTTAATTGCATTCCTTTCATTTATACTGTAAACTATTGCTACTGTAAAATCGATTGACACTCAAGATTTTTTGATCCGATTGTTCCTGATGTTCCAGCGGGAACAATCGGAACATGACCATGGGGAACATGTTCAAAATATAGCTTATTTTCCAAACATAAGCAGCGTATAAGGTCTTAAAATAGCAGTATGAATAAAATTTATTCAAAATATAACAAATTCCATTAAATTCAAAATTTTGTGTTCCTGACCATGTTCCTGCTAGGAGGAACATTGCCAGGAACAATCGGAACCAGAAATTCTTGAGCACAAAAGGTTTACTTGTTGCCTTTACCTTTCATCTTTTTAAATATATTTTCAGCCTAACCCTATTTGAAACGAACTTGAAAATAGATTCTGTACTTGCCTAGTACATTGGCCGTCATAGGGTGCGCCGCCTATATGGATGAGTGAATGTAAACCAAATAGACAGGCAATTATTATTATCATTATTATTATTATTATATTATTATCACAACACTTTTTTCGCACATTGACTATCTAGTGTTATGCACACAACCGTCGACATAATTCATGTTGCTGTTTGCTGTTTTATTGATTGTGCAGCGATCATAGCGAATTTGCTATTCATCACTCTTATTATTGCCAGGTTTGACTTTATTAGACAAGAACAATTGTCTTTCTCAAACAGCAAAAGAAATTGAGTTTCATTTTATGGTGCATATGAAAAATTCTAGTTTTTGTGTTCAACCAAGGCGTAAATGTAATAGTGCATAAAGTATTGGAGAGGGACCATATACAAAAATGAAAAGGCAGGGCACGTTGCCAAAATGGTTGTGAATTATTTAGAACACCGCCCGCAATGCGTTTCTACTCGATCCTGTTACTAAACAACGCGTTGATTGACGTCATTTCTGCGGTTGGGAACGGGTTATCCGTCGCTCGGTTAGCTGGAAAAGTTTTTTTTTACAATTTCGAAGAAAAAACTGTCCTAAACAAGATTATGAGAGGGTAATATTTGAGAAAATGCGAATGTAAACGTGAAACTATTTGATTTTGTATACTTCACTACAAAATTTCGGGAAATACTCCCCAAAAACACGTGTGGAAACATAAAAGGAGATATTTCAAAGTATTTAATTTTCTAAATGTTTAAAAATATTTTTCCTGTGGTAGCCAATGACTGGTGCGGCACCATTCAGGTTGGTGCGTGGGCCGCTACTCTACCGATCTTTTCCAGGCGTCCACGTCTTTTTCGTGATTCATGCAACGCTAATTCTGCTCCAATCATTCTATTTTCGTATGTACATTTTGCCGGCGAATCCCTCATTGCAAGTCATACCGACGCGAACGACGACTTGGGTTATCTCCACCGCATTATTCGCGCCCACCATTTTCATGATGGTTAGTGGCTTAATCTATTATTAGAAATTCACAAACACTCATCCAAATCAATAAAACGTTCCGTTACTAATCCGTGCTAAACGCAAGAATAATAGGCGAGAGTGCATGACAATGCGAGAGACAGGGCGAGGTATAGAAAGAGAGTACACACACCGGTAGTCTCTTATGAGAGGAATCGCGAGAGACTCGAGCTCATCGGCCATGGCCGGGACATAGAAATTTATGATTTTTAATTTGACTGAAAACATAGCACAAAGTTCTACAAATATGCCTCTATCGAATAACGTTTTCAGAATTTTTTAGAAAAATTTCGTTTTCGCGTGAAACACAAATCAACCTGGTGAGTCGGGAACTAATTCGAGAAAAAGTAAAGTTTGGAAAATCATAAATTTCTTCAAAGTGAAGATAGAAATCCACAGTTTGGTGTGTTAGATAGATAAATGACCTGGCTTGTTTACCAACCGCTCGAAGTCATTCCTGGTCCGTGCGCCGATGCGGGGTGGTTGTTTTTGCAAAAGTTCAGTCAATTTTCTTAAAAGTCAACTCCTCTGATTCACCACCAATGTTTGTGGAGTCAATTCACGCTATTTCGATAACACAGAAGGTTTGCAAAAGATTTCTGCCCTGCTCGGGGTCCGAACCCAGGCGAGAGAGCGTGGGGAATTGAGAGAGTGCTAGAGAAGCTAGAGCACGCGCTTTTCGCATTATAATCGATTGTCTAGGCTCTGTAACTCTTTTCTACGAACAGATAGCCGTTCACTTTCAAAAAGGAAATTGGTCTACCTATAATGAGGAATTCCATGATGAAGTATAGAAGGAATTAAACCTGTTCTAATAGTGGAAGACAAATTTCGCATTTTAGGTGTAGATTAAGTGGGCAAAATATATTTGCTGAAGGAATTACAAAAACATCTTGCACCAGCGTTCATAACTAATAATATGAAACCTAATAAGAAACATACAGACTTCGAAATAATCGAAATACCGCAAATCCAAAAATCTGATTTTTTTCTATTTTTTTACTCGAAAAATTAATCAATAAAAAATGCCACAAAGAACATAAATATTGTTTTTGTATAGTTTGCGATAGTTTTCACCACAAATGGGCCACAATTGATGTTCGCGGCCATTAATTATATTTGACCGACCTGACAAAAATACGAGTATCTTTAGAATGCATGGCCCGATTCCGCTCATTTTTACAATATGGTTAGTACTAACAATGTTCACCAGAACATCTCTTAGAGTGAACCAGCCGTTTTGACTTTTAAGAAAATTGACTGAACTTTTGCAAAAGCGACCACCCCGCATCGGCGCATGAACCAGGAATGACATCGAGCGGTTGGTAAACAAGCCAGGTCATTTATCTATCTAACACACCAAACTGTGGATTTCTATCTTCACTTTGAAGAAATTTATGATTTTCCAAACTTTACTTATTCTCGAATTAGTTCCCGACTCACCAGGTTGATTTGGATTTCACGCGAAAACGAAATTTTTCTAAAAAATTCTGAAAAAGTTATTCGATAGAGGGATGTTTGTAGTACCTTGTGCTATGTTTTCAGCCAAATTAAAAATCATAAATTTCTGTGTCCCGGCCATGCTCGGGTCTCTCGCGATTCCTGTCTTATGAGCGTATAATTTTAAAATTGTGCTCCTAGTACATATCACTGGCAATACAGGACGAAGTCGGGCGATAATTGAAAATAAACCTTCAACGTTCTGTGCATCGTGCATTTTTGATAGAGCCGACTATTTTCAGAGCTTATTTTACAAAGCGAAATATGTAACTCCTCCTGAACGAATGCAAGCGCTTAACTTGGATGGATACCTCGCATTTTGTAAGATCCAGCACGTTTCTAGTTTTTTTGTGTTCAAGAACAGGGTGAATATTGTTGTGCTACTGAAAGAATTTTTACATATGTTTTATTTGCTTTTCTGTACGACATCAATTTCACAATGGTCTGGTGCCTCAAGGAATGTAAGGCAAGCGAGCAACGAGTGTCTTTCCCTAATTGGGAAAAGGCGCCCAAGAGCCGCTGTTCGGCGCCTTTTCCCAATTAGGGAAACACACTACGTGGACGCTTCCCTGACAATCCGAACATTGTGATTTCATTTAATTCTATAAATTGAGGGGCTCCATCGCCCGGCACCTCCACTGCTTACTTGTTCTTCACTGGGCCGATAATAATGATTTTGCTCTTTCGCATACGACGAAAACTGAGGCGACGAATCAACCAAATGGTACTGTAATGAGGGCAAAATCAGTTTACGATAATATTTGTTTTTTTTCTTATTAAGGCGCCCACGTCAAGAGGTCATCATGCTTACCTCGCCAAGGTAAGTAAATTCACTATCGGACTTGGTTTTCGTTGATAGAATTCTGCTACTGACAAAGAAGTAAGACACTCAAAATCGCCTATCCCCCGCGGTATCACAGCTATTTTCATCTGGAAAAAAATGTGAACGGGATAGTGCTGAATATCGTTGTTAATATATCTTGGACAGGTCAGGAGAAAATACGAGAAGAACAGTTCCATTGCCATTAGAGCAAAATTGACCACTCGCGATTAGGCTTTGAAAAGTAACGGTTCAACTAGTTACATACTAAGGAAATCTTCAGATTTCTCGAGAAAGAGTGCGAGAAATGAGGAGTGTGAGGTGAAAAGCAACTAGTGATGACCAACAGAAACGAGAATGGACTCGTTACAGGCGTTGACGTATCAATTGTGTCTGCCCGTCGGGAGCACGCTCGGCTGTCTTATCTGGTTGATTGGAGCTGCTGGCGTCTGCAATTACGAGCTACTCGAACGACTCGCAGTCATTGTGAGCGACAAAGCGATGCTCCCACTTTACCACGACATCGACTTTTTAGCGCCATTTATTTTGAATATGTCCGTTTGAAAACCCTGGTTCGCCCTGCTACGTGCAGCAGAATGCCAACACGCACATTCTCTCATCCCCTCCTGTCTCTCGCCCAATAGATCATACGAGAGATACTATCTCGCTTCCTCACTCCCTGTAGAATGCCGTAGAGCGGGCGGGAGCCTAACTAGCAGGTGATGATAATTGTTGGTACTTGAAGATGACGAGTCTACTAGCGTTGGCTTCTCCCATCATCAACATGATTTTCATCCGCCCTTATCGCCGATCAATTGGCATTCGCAATGGAGGAGCGTAAGTAATCACATGATACCAAACCTACAGAGCAGGGTTAGAGCGAGAGAGTGTGCAAAAGTGAGAGAGTCCCTCTCGATTTCACACGCTCTCTCACTATAAAGGCCTTTCTGGAAGGTTGACCGGTCTGTGGAATGATGTGTAATGTTTGAAATTCGAGCAAATATTTTAATCTGATTTTTTTTATTTCGTAAATCTCTACATTAGCGATAGTGTGATAAAAATAAAGAGATCAGATGCTAATACTCAGTGAAAGATTGTGCTAACATATTAAAAGATGATATATTATTATTCAAATTCAAGGCATAAAGTCTCGCCCAGCGTTGACGCACAACAAGGAGGAGTAACGTCGATAGCGGAAAGCAGAAAACAGAACTATTACTTTAGAAAATGAATAAATAATATTTTCCACATAATATCGCAAGTAACATTCGAGTTTCATAAGGAATACAAGAGAGAAGTACGCTTTGATGACTTTTCGATGTACAGTTTTTATATTTCAAGCTGTTTTATAACGCTCACGAACTGCACGCAAAGCACATGATTCCAAAAAACAGACCAGGGTTAGAGCGAGAGAGTGTGCAAAAGTAAGAGGGTCTCTCTCGATTTCACACACTCTCTCACTCCAAAGGCCTTTCTGGAAGGTTGACCGGTCTGTGGAATGATGTGAAGGAATACGAGATATGAGGAGATTAGAGTTTCACTCTATTCATGAAACACGCGGTAGTCCTTGGGGGAACGAGGAAAAGTAAACAATTGTAACCCACGCGCTTGTTGTTTCAAATGTCGTGCTAATGAGGGGCGCTGTGGGTGATAGATATTGATGAATGCGACTGTCTTTAGTCAAATAAAATAGAAAAATACTAACAGTGTTTCTAGTGATGCGAGAAGGAAGACGGTTAGGGAAATGCATAGTTACAAGGGTTAAGCAAAATCTTCTCCAATTGAAGTTCGAAAGTTTTGAAACATCATGCTGCAAATGATTACAACTAGGGATGGCGAAGGAAGAGTAAAATGAGGTGTTTTGAATCGCGCATTATCGCTAATCCTATGCAAATGAGAAGAGCGGGCAATTCATAATTGAGTTCGATCGGTCGCAAATCTACCAGAGATCACTTACTGGTATAGCATACTACGATATGTTCACAACCCGCCGAGTTATTCCAAAACTCTTCCGGAAGAGTGAGCGTTTTTCGCAAAAACGTCCGGATTTTCGTCCATATTTCAATACTACACTTCAAGATACTTCACTCTTGAAGTACAATTCAACCCTAACATGGCCGCGAATATAATAATTGGTAATTGGATATCACAACTATTTTCTGTTTCTAAAAATGCCGAAAAGGGGCTAAAATTTCGACGATTTTGAGAAAAACGCTCACTCTTCCGTAAGAGTTTTGGAATAACTACGTGCATTGTGAAAATTTCTGAGTATGGTATATCAGAAAGTGTTCCCTGATAGATTTGCGATCCATCTAGCTCAAATATGAATTGCTCGCTCTTCTAATTTGCATATGATTAGCGATAATGCGCGAGTCAAAACACCTCATTTTACTCTTCCTTCGCCATCCCTAATTACAACTCTACAGTTGAAGGTGAGAGATTGAGCGTCCCTCTTGAGCTTACACACTCTCTCACTCCCTTTCTGTAGGGTGGACTCCGGCCTGCGGAATCATCAACACCAGCTTCATTCATCTTGCATCTTTATCGCAACATTTAAATTTGCGAATACACATTTGCCGGTAGCTCGGAATCGACAGGGACAATACACGTATACAAAGGGAGATTTTCGAAGTTGTAGATTTGTTCAGGAAAAGAGTTCATCTTGCATCTTTCCCCAGCAGCCTCCGAAAAAAAGTGTTGGGAAAAAGACTAACATTTAACGCTAACACCCTTTCCCGATTCATTCCCAGAGCTTACGGACTCACTACCCGGCGGTTCGATGCTGCAAACGTGTTAGATAGCAATGGCGCAGCTATGTGCCAATGATATTTTTCAAAACAAAGCAACTCGCTTCACATAAACGGGAACACATTGAGACGCAAGCACGGTGACTTGGAGTTCCGCGGAGGTGTGATAGGATGAATTATTCTAGCCGTAGCGATTTGATGTATACCGGGTTGTCTTCTAATAGCTATACTGCATCTCAATTGTATTCACAACAATTCAGATATTTAAGTTTTTTTCGTTTATCAAGATTAAGAAAATTTCCTTTAGCAAGTTTCACACACAATGAAATAAACTAGCCGGTATGTATTGAGGGTAGACTTTGAAAGGTAACTATACAACTACCCGCATAAGAGGGAAATTACACCCCCACACTCCTCATTCTCGGCGCTCTATCTTCAAAAAAGCGGTCAATTTCCCTGTTATGCGGGTAGTTGTTTAGTTACCTTTCAAAGTCTAATTGAGGGTGATGCACTACGCTCTAAGCGTACATTACGCTCTATGCCCAACGCCGTTGTCGCATCGTCTATACCACATCATTCCACAGACCGGTCAACCATCCAGATAGGCCTTTGGAGTGAGAGAGCGTGTGAAATCGAGAGGGACTCTCTCACTTTTGCACACTCTCTCGTCCTAACCCTGGTCTGTATGTTTGGAATCATGAGATACCCTGTCTACACCCCACGCCCTTCTCAGAGAGCGAAGTCTCCAGCTTTCCATACTCTGGCGTGTTCACTTCTCCAAACAATTGGAGACTTGATGTCTCCATCTCTCAATTTCGCATGCTCTCTCACCTGGAGACAACGTCTCCTGAGTAAGGAAAGTTGGAGACTTCGCGCTCTGTGTTGTAACGTAAATGGGGCGCAAGTGAATCCACAGCGTTTCATCGCCCCCTAAATAAGGACACCTGCTTTGAATGGTTGTGCAGGGTTTTCAAATACGGAATATAAACAACAACAAAAGGATGTAGACTGGTGTCTAGCGCTCTCTCACTTTCTCACACTCTCGAGCTTACTAGTTTCTCTGCCGCTCTCGCTCTCTTGCCCGCGAGTGAAACATTGTGGTATGGCAAGGTTATGTGGGGGGAAGGAATGAGAGTAAAAGGTCGTGTTCTCTCTCTCTCTATCTCTCTCAATCGATCGTGAAGTGCAGGTGAGTGTCCACTTCCCCAGCGTGGAGTACGAGATAGATAGAGAGAGAGAGAGAAACAAAGATGAAAAGAAGAGATTGTGAAGGGTATTCTCTCGTGCTATCTCTTACGAGAGCAGAAAGTGAGCTTGGTTTTTCCGCTTATTTCTCTCGCTCCTCACTCTCTCTCCTATCCCTCTTGCTGCGCTGTTGACATTAGACATCACCGCTTTTATGGCGTTAAGCCCTTACTACACAAAATCGTTCTTTCCACTAGCATTTCTTCTCCCTTTGTATCGTTGTTGCTGCACTCATGATTCTCTTCAGTTCACTCTAGGGCATAGCATCCCGCTGGCACCATGCCAAGAACGTCTCTCGATGTCTGACCCTCTCGTTCGTCGCGCTACCTCGCCATATCTCTCCCTTTTTAGTTTTCGCCGAATCCGTTTCGAATGCTGTGCACGGCCGTCGGTGGACACAGCGATTCAGGTGTATAGCGAGACGGCCACACACTTTTGGCAAAACTCCAAAATTTGAATTTGAACTGTGGAGAAAAGGCGCACGCAATGCTACCGCGAAACCTTGATCTCTTCATTTCGCACACTCTCTTCACTTCTTGAGTGGATGAGATAGTCTGCGAAACGAAGAGGTTATATTTATTTTTATTATTTCTATTACTTGTTGCATAAAAGCGATTCGACTACGTCGACGGACATCTGTTTCTTGCCCCCTTTCACAGTTTACTCTCTTGCATGCGATACTCTGACGGAATAAATAATGCATGAATGAATATTTATTTTTCTTTTTTCAATTACAGTTGTCAGAATGACCGACGAAGCCTCTTGTTCGCTGATGAGGTGTCTCATCTGTGCGGCGCCCGTGAGCACTATGTACTACGGAATCGAGGCATGCCGGTTGGTTCTTATGATTGTCATAATGATGATGCTATGACACTCAGAGAAATGTATGTCATATATAACATACTGTATGTCATATATAACATACAGTATGTTATATATAACATACAAGCGCAGTTCAGGAGCCATATATGACAGACATTTTTCTCTGTGTGACGAGACTGTGCATAGATAGTGCAACACACCTATTTAGTAGAATTGTATTCAACTACTAGAGAGCGAGGTATTAATCAAGGTCCCTTTAACATGGTTAAATTAAACGTTCTTTTATTTTTTTTCAGTAAATGAAAGGCATGGGCTGATAGGCAGATAGGAAGAACGTGGGAAGGATGAAATGAGCCAGTGCTGAATTTCTACTAATTGTACTATTTCAAGGGCGTGCGCCAGTTTTTTCAAGCGCACTAACATCTCGGGCAAGGTGTTTGTTTGCCGCCAAGGCGATTACAATTGTGTGATAGACAAAGGTGAGGTTATTTATCTCTTATACATTCCTATTGATTACTATCCATATTACTAAAATAGCTTAATTTAAGAATTTAGATTTTTTTTCTTCACTTTGTCACCCTGTTGTGACATCGTACCTATCGTGTTACCCTACGCTTGCTCACATATTATATATTTTCAATCAACGACTTTTGGCATGATAAACGATTGATTGACATTATATTTTATCGGCGCCCAAGTGCGCAACGAGATATTACATTTATAAAATGATAAGAACACACAAAAGGTCAAAATGGTACTTCCTGTGTTTACCAAAGCGAGAGAGCGGGCAAAAGTGAGAGGGTCGCGTACGTGCCTGTGTGGTAAACAACGGAAGTTCGTTATTCGGCTTTTTGGTATGATCGTATCATTTTATAAATGTAATAACGTATGAATCGTGAGGAGAAATCAGTTAATTATTCTATAGTACGGGATAGGAGTACATACTCTTCACATCAGTTGAATCGGTTAAATAATACTCTCAAATTGCAAAGTTATACGGAAAACGAAACAGGTATGTCGATAGGAAAATAGGATCAATTGGTGGTTGACTATTACAAATTTATAATACTACTAAATTTGTAATAACGAATCGTAAGAAGTCTCTCTTTCGCTCCACAAATTCCGCTGTATTGATCAAGTACCAAGCACTAGCTTAGGATGCTCCAAAATATCCCAGAAATGAGCCAACAGGGGCATTTTCATCTGTATGAAAATAAAATAAATAAATAATTTTAAAAATTTTAAAAAAAGATTTTTAGACGAAAAATTCATATGTCGTCGTTGTCGATTCGACCGTTGCATCGCCGCAGGCATGAATTACTCGAAAGTAAATAAGAAACGATCGTCGATTGAGTTTATTCCGGACGTTGAGCAGGTTGGTTGGCATGTTCACTTGACTCCAAACCTACAGACAGGGGCGAGGACGAGAGTGTGCAAAAATGAGAGAGTCCCTCTCGATTTCACACGCTGTCTCACTCCAAAGGCCTTTCTGTAAGGTTGACCGGTCTGTGGAATGATGTGACACATTTCCAATGGAGATATGCACAGAGTAAATGCTCATAAAAATCCCAAAGGGGTAGTTTTCGATGCTGAACAACGTGGCATCTTTCAGTTTTCATGAATTTCACTTTTACTTAATATTTCTCTCTCATCGATGTCTCACGAGCTCAATCACAATTTGATTGGAATCTCACTGCGTAATCCGTTTGCAGCTAATTAGCTTAATCAGCCTGTAATTAATCGTTTTGACCCGTTAAAGTGACCCGTTAAAGTGTCAACGTTGGCATAACTCATTCGGGCCGAAAGGAGACGCTGATTCTAGAGATATGTTTATGGGCAAACACACCTACGCAACTAGTTAAATTCGTGTAAAATAAAGGACGCCACGTTGTTCAATATCGAAAATTTCATCCCCCGAGGCACACTTGATTCTAGAGTTCATCACTGGATGTAGAAGATCCCATCCAATTGACCTTCCTACAGCGGATAGAGCAAGAATACAAGTGAGCATATACGTTGTTTTTTTGGCAAAATAATTATTATAACGAGTCCTTACTCCTTACGAGATAACAGATTCAAGAATGCCTGTGAAAGCTTTGTAAAATGTAGTCTAATCAACAATTTCATGCCTCGAAATGGTGCTGATGAGCAAAGAAAAATATCTATGATTCAATCGCTTTCACAGCATCCGAAAGAGTACGACGAGAACAAGTTAGAGAAAGAGGGAATCATCGAGAAAGTGCGTAAAACGAGAGAGGCAGACAACGAGAGAGGCTCTTGACATTGTGCCAACTTGATGTTGTGTTTCAGTGCTGCTGTTGCACGTCGTAAAGAGAAGGAACTGCTATGGCTACAGGATTGCACCGACTTCAAGCTGGCACCGCACCCGACCAAGGTAGGCGACAGATTTTGGGAAAAAAATGGCGATAGAACTAGAGTTGTCTTTTCACCGTGATTTCTAAATAGTATGTGGATCTATTTTTGGGAAAATTTATATTATTTTGCTATACCGGCCTCTGTTGTGCTTTGTGCGATCCTTACAAATACGGCGTTATATTTAACGCCGCATTTATTTGTAAGGATCTTTATAAAGACATCAGCTTCGGGAAACTGAGAAAAAAAATTGAAATATTACATTTTCAGAAAATTTACATGAGCAGCAATACGATTTTCGCGAAGCTCTCTCATATATCAATCGAGGAAACGAGAATATTCTATGAGAGAACATTCCCAACAATCGTCCAATTGAGCCACGATGAGCAGGTGATATTTGTATTAGGGTACCGTAACGCCACATGTGCCGACTAGACTTGGAAAAGTAACGATGCAACTAGTAGGTTTTCACCTCACACTCCTCATTTCTCGCACTTTTTCTCGAGAAATCGGTCGATTTCCCTGTTATGCGGGTAGTTGTTTGGTTACCTTTCAAAGTCTAGTGTCGACACACGATAATCCAATTATGGGGAGAATCAAATTAAACTTAGATTAAAAGTCATTGTCTCGTGTCTCGTGACACATTTAAATTGCAATACTTAGATTTTCGTGTGGCGACACATGTGTCGTTGCGGTACCCTAATTTGTATACACGGCTTGGTTGCGTACCGCAGTTACCCCTGCACCCAGAATGAATTCACTTACTATTGAGTGTACCATGCACTGAGATTGGGCATCTAGTGTATGATACACTTACAAATCTCTTGTTTTCGCACGCTCTCTCGACGCGCGAATACACTCAATATTGAGTGTATCATACACAAGATGCCCTATCTCAGAGTATTCATTCTCTGTATGTGCACAGTTATGAGAGGGTGGAAAAAAAACTAATCTTCAATGTCCACCCATACAATTTGCATAGCTATTTACTAGCATTGAAATAAATACGAATGTGAACCTAACTATTTCGAAATACTAAGATGCTTAGGCTTAAAGGAAGTTAGGTTCACGCGTCTTTTCAATGTCTCACAATTGTTTATTGGCAGGAACAACTTTTCAAAAGTTTCTTTTTGAAATTCGCCATCACCGAGAATCTCTATAGAACGAGAAGAATTTGGGGAGATTTCAAACAATAGTAAGTAATATTATTAATTATTTCTATATTAGAATTCTCATCATTGATTAGGTGTTTGAAACGACAAACTTTCTGTTTACGTTTTCGACTTTCGAGCAAGCTAAACAGTTTGCGCATGATATTTACGCCGTAAAATATTATGCATCGCTACAGTTTTTCAGCCATACAGTACCAACGTATGGATATTGTTATTAAAACGCACTCTCTGTAAGAACGTCGGTGAAGTTGCACAACTCGGTCAAAATGATCGCCCGGAGTTAAAACTTTTGGTAACATGACCCCTAAGGGTAAGGTATGCCCCGGGCGATCATTTTGACCGAGTTGTGCAACTTTACCCGACACTGCGCTCTTACGGAGAACGACACTGCGCTCTTACGGAGAACGCGTTTTAATGAACAATGTAGAATTTTCAGTCTAATGGTCAGCGTGGAGAGCTGCATGGATATTACGAATGCAAATTCGTTTGTGGAAGAGGGACAGGGAGGAGCGAACCGCGAAGCACTAGTCAGGTAATTTCTCTAAATTTCATTTTCATTTTCATTGTTGCAACGATGACGTCTATCTTTTGAAAAATGCACGACCAACAATGAAAAATGCAAGATCGAAAACATCGCAAATTTGAAGTCCCGCATTTATTATATTTTGCGCATGAGAGAGCAGATAGACAATGAGATGGATGTGTTGTTTTAGAATCGTACAGTATGAAATTTATGAAAGATTAAAATCGTATACTGAACCGTTGCAGTTCCTTCGACTCCTTGCACGAAGCGCAGACTGAAATACTCATACCCGCGATGTTGAGAGCCCAAATAACAAGCAGCGAATTTTATGCAATGCTGGCGCTTGTGCTCTGCGAAATTGGTAAGTTTAGTATTGGCTATATATTAGGGATGCAAGTTCGGTTTTCGTATTACGACTTTCTCAGCGAGAGATCGGTAATGCGGCTGATAAGGGAGAGAATTAGAGAAAAAGGGACGCCGTATTACCGAAACCGACGCCGAACGGGCTACCCTACCTCCACCCCCCCCCCCCCCGATATATATCACCCATTTTCATGACAATCCACCATTGATGATAACAACCTAAAATCCAAGTACTTCTGGTAAGCGAATGTACTCTACGATGCTATTCGTTTCCCGAAAGAACGCCTACCGGCAAGCAGCAGATCATTAAAATGTCATTTCTTGGCAAGAAAAAATATGGTTTCTTACTCATTTCTTGCGTGGAGAACTCTATTATGCACACATCATTCCATAGGCCGGTCAACCTTCCAGAAAGGGGTTTGGAGTGAGAGAGCGTGAGAATTGGAGAGAGAGAGAGAGAGAGAGAGCTTTTTCATACTCTCTAGCCCAGGCATCTTCCTGTCGATTTGGAATCGTGTGTGCAGTATGTATCGAGCAGCTCCGATATTGCAGATTGCACGGGGGATCTCTCCGATCGCGCTCTGGCGGTGGTTGATGCCATTCAAGCTGAGGCACTCAATGATCTGCAGAAATATTACAAGGAAGACATGGGATTGAATGACTTCTCAACGCGACTTGGCAATTTAACCACACTAATCCACGCCGTCCGAGTGAGTCACTAATTGAACGCACAGCTTTCGAAACAGAATTGGCGAGAACGGGTTAGAGAAAGAGGGAGATGACGAGAGAGCGCACCAAACGAGAGGGTGAGACAAGGAGAGATGTTCTTGGCAAGGTGCCAAGAATGCAGTGGAACGCTTTCATTTTTCTGTTAGAGAAGGACTATGGTTATAGGATTAGGTTACAATATGCTGTGATCGGACATGCTGTAATTCACACAGCATCTGAAATAGTATTGGCGAGTTCTAGTAAAAGAAAGAGAAAATCACCGAGAGAGTGAGCGAAACGAGAAAGACAGACAGTGAGAGGCGGCTCCTGGCATGGTGCCAACTCGATGCTGTTATTCAGGAATGCTATACGATCATTGCCACTACCGCACGAATGCAGAGGACTCTCTTCGATTACTGCGCCACCGATGACGTCATGGCGCAATTTTTCACTTGATCTCAATTGTTTTCTGTTAACATTTTTGTACATAAACGCATCAGATTCACACATTTGAATTATATTTGCACGGTGTACACATTGTACCTTTCGGTGAATCAAAATCAGCTTTCGCTGGTTAGTTTTTACAACAAATTATGAAATACGTCTACTTTTTAGATCCTTTCAGAGTCCCGAGATACGTGGTTTGACATGGTTTTTGGGGAACTCGATTTTGTGCAATGTACAAGATGTACAGGAATTGAAACGAGGAATAGACAGATTTTCAGGTAGGTTTCACCCAGCATCGACCCCATCTCATTTTCAATGTGGCTCAATTTTTGAACGGATTGTGCTGGCATTAATACAGTTTTTCGTACCCGACAAACTCACGAGCTATTGATTTTCCCAACAAGAACAAGGAAACGGTGCACATGGCCGCTTCGAAGATTTTCGTTTGCGATACGATACGGGAGAGATTACGGTAATTATTGATTGATTTACTTACCGGCAAGGTCAATGTGCAATACCACAAGGTATTGGTCAATTGTCAATATTTCAGAATCTAGCTATATCGAGAAGAGAAAATCAACTCACGGCTAATATGGCCGCCTCTAAATGCGAAGCTGCAACGTTAAACAGCGTGTTTTGGACGATGTACAGCAATGATAGCAAGCAGAAAGTCCTGAAGTCCTGAAGTCAGCTGGTTAGTATATCAAACCGATAAAAAGATTGGTAAAACTCCCGAAGGTGTTAGGGGGAGATGTCTGAAAGTAAGAAGCACTCTCTCATTTGCGCAAATCCTCGATCTTGACCCCTTTCGGGAGTTTTTTTGACAGGTTTGCCCATCATCATTATTATTACATTTATAAAATGATACGATCAAACAAAATGTCGAACTGGGGACTTCCTGTGTTTACCGAGACGAGAGAGCACGCAAAAGCGAGAGGGTCGCCAATGGTAAACAACGGAAGTTCGTTATTCGGCTTTTTGGTATGATCGTATCATTTTATAAATGTAATATCCGATCACATATGTAGTCTTCGAATTTCCTAGGAGAATTGGGGGGGGGGGGGCGAGAATACGGTAATAAATGATCGAGTAAAAGGTAAGTATCAGTCTCCGCCCATTGAATCGAGGTCATCCAAGACAAGACATCGATAAAAGACATCAAAAAAGTTTGACAGATATGTACGTGCGAAATAAGCCAACATAGCCGACGGCTCAATGTTGTCAAAAGGATATAGATAATCTCGTTATTTGTCAAAGTCGATAAACTCGCGTAACACAGGTGGGAAATTGTTGGGGGATGTGCGCATACCACCGGTACCACTTCGAGCAGAGGACTCGGATCGACTACATATAATTCAAGTCGTCAACTTTCAAGAAAGGCCCCAGTCGAGAAGACTACGACGTGAGTTCCCACTTTGGTTGATACACGCTAGTCAGGACGTCAATGTGCGCAAACCCGATGACTTGGCGTTCCGCGGCGGTGTGATAAGATGATTTCTCTAGTCGCATGGATATGATGTCTAACGACTCTCCCTCCATCCAACGTTTAAAATGCAATCGGTCTGTTCAAGGTGGTAAACCACCGTGATTGACTGTTTGCGGAATTCTTCCTATTAGTTCCAATAACTTTTTTCCAGATCATTCTCTCAAGCACGATCTACCCTCCAAAAACGGGCCAGAGCGAGAGAATGTATAAAAGTCAGAAGTCCCGTAACCGCGTTTGTCTATCGGTAATGCAATTGCGAGCGGGCTGGGAGATTCGGGTCACAGTGTCTCTATGTGTTGTGTCGATGGCAATTTAGTAAAACAATCTATGAGAACAATACACACTATTTTTCTCTTTTACATTATGACGCATGCACATCGGGTGGCATGTCTCGTTGAGTCGAATAATGCTCACACTAAAAATGGATCGGGTAAGTAATTGGGCTGGCTTCGGTCCGTGTGATTCAAAAATCCGACGTGTGTCTAAAGGTCAAATTGAATAAGTTGATCTAAATGAAAGCGCGAAAAGTTCGGTAGTCAAAAAAGTCTCCGCCGTAAATACTTATTTTCATTTGACTACATTTCGAAAGAAAAAGTTTTCAAATTGCATCCTATCCTATCCTTGACTTCTGCCTTCGTGGACATATTTTCTTTCTGAGCTATTTGAAAAATATTCACCTCGCCGAGTAATTTGATCTTTCCCAAGTTAGGCCAAATAGAAACCACCCAAATCGATTATTAGAATTTACGTGAGTTTTAATTAATTATTTTTTCTAGTAGGGAAGGACTTTCTACTGATGAATTCGTTTTGATTCTTACATATTCACTCGCTGACACATGAAATCACCTAGGGGTTGGCAGGGCTTGGGGAAACTATATTTGTGCAATTTACGAGGCGTAGGCGTAGGCGAGGCTTACAGGCGATCTTCAAGTAATTTTCAGATAGATTTCACCAAGTTTCAACCCCATCTCATTTTCAATGTCACTCTGTTTTTGAAAAAAATAATACAGTAAGCGCGGCAAACTCACGAGCGATTAATGTTCCCAAGAGGAAGACGGAACACATAGCAGTTGAGAAGATCTTCGTTTGCGATACGATCTGGGCCAGATTACGGTAATTATTGATCGAATCGACAAAATCAATGTGCCGATCAATTGTGACTCTATATAACGCGTTGAAAATGGCGGACTCTAAATGCGAGGCTGCAAAATAAACCTTTTTTGCACGACGTACTGCAGTGCCGGCACGCGGACCTGCAGTTAGGTGGGTAGTATCTCGCATCATTAAATAATGGATTGGTCACACCTCGAGAAAGGGGTTCGGGAGGAGATAGCTCGCTGATTTTGTGCAAATCCTCCCTCTTGACCCCACTCAGGAGGTCTGGTTTGATACTGGCAGATTCGCCCATCATCACTATTCATTCATTTATTCGTTATTTATTCCGTCAGAGCATCGCATAAAAGAGAGTTAACCGTGACTGGGGGAGAAGAAACGGATGTCCGTCGACGTAGTCGAATCGGGTTTATGCATGGCCGCAAAGGTATGGGGAAGGAGGATCAGAGCCAATTCTTAACAATTGATTCAGGGAAAGAGGAGTTGGGTTGGAAGTGGACGAATTTCCGGAAGGAATCTCGGGATTAATCAACCGAGATGGAGAGGAGGGAATTCCACATAGATATGGTTCTAGAGGTGATTGTGGTGTGTGAACTGGGAGGGAGGCCGGCAGAATTATGGATAAATCTAGAAAGAGGGAAATTATTAGTCCATAAAATGTCTAGTCTTTGAATTTCAAAGGCGTATTGGGGGAGCGAGAATAGAGTGATTAGTGATTGAGTAAAAGATAATTCTCAGTCTCCGCCCCCTTGAATCGAATGCATCCAAAACAAGAAATAGACAAAAGTAATGTGGCAGATACCTGCGAAATACGCCATTTAGACGGTGACTCGGTGTTGTCAAATGGATAGATGTCCTCATTACTTGTCAAAATCGATAAACTAGTATAAGTTAGCATAAACGGAAAATTAGTTGGGTCATGCGCGTCACCAGTGATTTGGAGTTCCGCGGTGGTGTGATAGCGTGATTAGTGTTATTCGCAGTGATACAAGACCGATTCATATGTGAACCAGTGCAAAGCTTTATAACTTTATTCGCAGTAATTCAGATATTTACGGAATTTGTGGTTTTTTTTTTATTTCGCCAAATTGTTTAGTACGACACGAAACGGAATAAATTACAAAGTAATACAAAGCAAAGTAAAAAAACCAGCGAAACCATACCACATTTTTTTGTATTCTCCTTGTTTGAGATTACTGTGATGTCAAATTGAAGCCACGAAAATTATTTCAGATGGCAATGCTGGCATTTTTGTATTTCATCGGCTTTTATTCAGTTTCGCTGAATGACCAACCCCTTCCCCTGATATTCGTGTTTCGCTCGCTAATGTTATTGTTTCTAATTTGTATCCGCGTTTTTCCTTGTGAATTCGCATTAAAAAAAAATATATATATATATTAAAAACACAGATTTGCAAAGGTAGTCGTCTCCGATATATCGTGTAAAGGTTTTATAGATTCAAAGTAATGCACATTGAATCTCTATGTAACTCTTAAGATATATAGTTTATCATTTTATTGAATCTCCGTTTTCACCTTTTCCATACTCGTATTATACAATAACAAATCAATAAATGCTCAAACGCCCTCCTCGATCATTGGCGATTTCTCTTCTCCTACTCTATTTCTCCTCTGGAAACAAATGGTTGAAATCACCAGATCGGGTGAGGAATACATGAAAATGGCGAACATTACGAGAATTGCGCCTATGAGAAAAATGGGAGTGGGAGTGAAATTAAAGAAGAATATCGATCCAAGAGTGGAGAGAATAATGGCCACGGAAGTGGCAAAGTCCTGTAATGACAATCTTTAATAATCAGTACTCAAAAATACGAGAAAAAACTTTTCAATCAACTATAATCAAAATGTCTTCATCGCGAAATATGCAAAAGTTCACTAATAGTAAATGATCGCTCGATAAGCCGAAGTATATTACATGAGATATTTGCTTCGTATATTCAAAGGAAAGATAAAACACAAAATGAGCTACCTTTAAAAGTCACGGAACAGATGAAATGCGAGTTCGTGTCGTTATGCGAAATAGGGAGACCATTCTTTGAATAGGTATTCAAACACGGCATTTTACCGGGGGTGTAGGAGAGAGGTAGATCAAAAGAGAGTCATGGGAAGGGGTCAGCGAGAGAGGAGAGAAAGTGAGAGAGCCTGTGTACTGGCATTTTGCCAATCCCCTGATTCCCTCGAAGGGAATTTACGAGAGCCGTTCAAAATTGTTCGCGCCAAAACGCCGTGTTCAAATGGGCGATCAATCCGACATACTTACCTTTGAGACAATATCTGCATACTTGAGACAGAAAGCAACTGAGATCCCGCCGATTCCGTACCTAACAACATAAACAGGAGATATCATTAGAATTACATCCCACTGTGATTCCCATATACTAGTAGTGAAATTCAAATTCTCCTCCATATTTGAAACAGAGATTGCAATTTCATTCACTTCACGATCTCAAAACATCTTTGCTAATCAATGTTCCCATGTGCACTTCATTATTGTTTCCCGACCACCTAATTTAGAGATATGAAATTTAGTCACTGACCAGAAAACAGTGAACCAAACGACTGCGTCGAATCCATAAAGCATTCTGTTCTCCATTATGAATGTGCCATCCTGTGAAAAAAGTCTTTATTTCCAAAGTATTTTAATTATACAGATCGTAGAGCCTCTAACATTTTCAATGTAACAATTTGTCAAAAAAAATATTTTTAATTATTAGAAATTAAATCAAAAGGAATACCTGTGCAAACATGGACAGTAGACAGGCGGGAATGGAGAAAATGGCCATTTGCGTGTTACGAATCCAGATTGACACTCGACCCTGCAGCAAAATGAATGTTGCGACGATTTTTGATATGGGATGATAATGAAGTGCATAAGCAGAGGAACAACAAGAAATGCACCGCGTGTGGTGGGTTTATCAGACCTATCATTGAGAGGCATTTTGACTTTTTCTATTTCAATATGCTTTTCAAATGTTTGAAAATTATTTTAAACTATAAATACCTTGACGATTTTCTCCGTATACGCTCCGGCGAGTCCCGAAATGAAGCAGCCGATTACGAGACAAACAACACCTGAATTGATTCCATTTTATCGATTCCATGAGCCGAACAAGCACAACACAGAAACACACAAGATCCGATTTTTTTTGCTTCCGATTTTGTTTCGAGATTTTCGTCTTTGATTAGAGATTTTCTCAAGATCAGATCACATCGTGAGCAAGGCCATTCTTTTCTAACAATGCTGAAACGCATAAGCGAGGGGAACTGTCTTTTTCGTATCAGGGAGCAAGAAATTGCGAAAAAGGCCTTGGCAAACGCACAAATTAGTGTTAAAATATTAAAATGACATTTAAACATACCAAAAAGTGGATTCTGCAGCCCTCCGACCACTGCGGCTGAAGACTTCTGCGACTGCACCAGAGAAACGCCGCAGAAAAGAATGACGATGGCCACCCATTGAGGGGCTGCATGGAGGTCAATAAGGGGAAGGAATTATTCGAGACGGGTTTGACAATGTTTTGGGAACTCGATTTGTGCAATGTGCAAGATGTACAGGAATTGACGCGATGTTCGGCAAACTCACGAGCGATCGTTTTTCCCAATAAGAAGACGGAACACATGGCCGCTGCGAAGATCTTCGTTTGCGATACGATCTGGGAGAGATTACGGTAATTATTGATCGAATTACAGACCGTCGAAGACAATGTACTACAGGCACGTTGAAAAGACAACTATCGACTCACTGCGAATATGGCGGCCTCTAAATGCGAGGCTGCAACGTAAAACAGCGTGTTTTGCACGACGTACAGCATTGCCGGCACGCAGACCTGCAATTGCACTTTTTGCAGCTTTCAAGACCGTGCCCGACAAAAATTATTATGGCAGACGAGAATAGATGATTTCAACTCGTTTTTCTTATATTTCAGTGTAGTGTGCATGAGAACAAACACCGGTTTCCCATGATGCCTGCCCATCTTTTGCATTCTACGTTCAGATTATGTGAAAACAACAACCTTAAGTGTGTCGAGTGGCTGTGCAACGGTGTACGCCCGCAGGGTCGAGACGAATCTGCCATAGGGAAGAGATCAAAGGACTCAATCTTCTGAACTATTCGCTACTATTTCCGAAACACCGTGAGTTGGTGCTGCACTATTCATACTTTGCCACAACTTTTGAGGCGTGCATCGATGTCGGTGAACCATAGCAGCAACCAGAACACCAAAACGTAATCAACATTGGAGGAATACTGTGAGCGCGTAAATCGGATAAAGATAGTACCGTAACCGTATTACAGGTAGGTAACGGACATAGAAAATAATGTAACCACTCACTTCTCCGGTCCCTCCTCGTACATCAACATTGTGAAGCAGATGGTGAGTTTGAGCAGTTCGGTAACGAAAACTGCGACGGACGGCAGGAACATCTCATCGACATCGCGGATCCGAGAGTACCTGGAAAAGGATACGGTAGTCTTGGCACGGTGCCAAATTAGTCCATAGCAGTCCACTGCCCAGGATACCCACCAGAAAGGTGTCAAGGATGGGGATATGTAATTTGTGTAAATCTATCCTGCTCCTCGTCCTATTCCGGATCTTTGGAATTACCCACTAGAGCTGTGAGATCTTATGTTTTTTTTTCAGATTCGGACTTCCGAAATCTATTTTATGTCGGCGAGATCAAACAAATAGGGCACATGAAGAGAAGTGCTCGAAACGAGTAGTTCAGATGACGAGAAATGTTCTTGGCAAGGCGCAAAAGGATACAGTAGTGAGATCAACCTCATGATCAGTGTGAAGCAGGCATTGTGCACGACTATCCACGATAGGATCCAGAATTTGGTCCGGGCGTCGGTTTTCGGCGGCTCTTGCTTCTCCTGCAACGATTCCCTTCAATTGATCTACCGTAATCCACACAATCATTACCAAGGCGAGGTTTCTATTAAAGTCCTAGATCGGGAACTTATCACAGTCAAGATCAGAATGAAACGAAATAGACTCACCATTTATGTGCCGTTGTGATAGATCTTTTGCTCGTGCAAACGTCGATTTTGGGGATAAAATTGATATTTCCCTCTGCTGGAGCTCGGTAGTGTGCGTGAATCGATTTTTGAGTGGAGCAGCGAAGAGAAAGAGAGTGGAAAGAATTAGAATGTGCTGAATGATCCGTAAAGGGGCTGAAGATTCCCTGCGGAGATTGGAGATGCAGCGGGAATTTGCCGCATCCGGTTCCCTGCCAATCTTTGTAAAGCGCGACTTGCAAAAATAGTTGTGGAACTGGATTCGCGCACCGTGTTCCGATGATTTTTTGTGGAAATTTTCAGTATGTTAAAATCTAATCACTCATTCGGGTCTCTGATAATTTCATGCGAAACACTGATTATTTCCCAAAAATGTTAAAGTAAACAATAGAAAAGAAGAAGAAGAAAAAAGTAAGAAAAAAAGAGAAATAACAATAAAAAGAGGAGAGGGATCAATACATTGTTCGGTACGGTATCACACTGGTCATGAAACCTCGAACGGCTGCGCAATTCGAATTTACCGCCTACTGTAGTTTTCCATGTGAGACCGCTCAGCGCGAACATTCTCTCTTCTCTTTCCGCCATTTCACCGCTGTTTTCTCCCTTTTCGCCCGCTCTCTCGTCGCCTGCTGGTCATCGATTCGACATTCTGTCCGTCCACTCTCTCTCCCTCTCACACCGACGTCCAGTTTCGCTAGCTCCTTCACTAGTTGTTGTTTACGGCCCCTGGGGCCCGCCCCGGGTAAAACTGCCTCTACCACTTTTCTTCGCCACTATAAAACGCGTTATCAACAGTTGCTTCGCTCGCTGTTTTGCGCTCCCTTTGCGGGATTCTACTTTGTTGAACGGCGCTTGAAATGGCTAATCTCGCCTTCCTTTGTATGCATAACATTGCTTATTTAGTCTTCCTTTGTAGACGCCTAGCCATGCTTCCTGCTCGATTTCTGACTCGTATGCCCCGCATCTTTGCCACTCAAACGCGTGAGTCGGCTTATGTGTTGCCCAATCTCTCTAGAATGTTCGAATTTCGTGTAATTTACTTCTAAATTGGCTATTTTATAATATTGAAATCTCATTTTGCTGCAGGAAACATGCCCGTCGACATCACGACCGTCAAGGAAGGCGACGCCACTAACTTCCCCAAGACGGGTAACCAGGTCGAGTGCCACTACGTGCTCACCCTCGAGAACGGCAAGAAGGTACGCTTTCTTTTACAGCTAATGAAATGCACAAACTGGTAACAACCGCAAACCCATTGCGTAGGGAAAGTTCTAGTTTGTACTTTCATTTCGCCTCCTTCTCCAAATCACGAATGTTTTCCTCCTATTGCTCTCCTTCTCGGCGCTAATCAATCCAGTTGCCAGGGCGTTAGTAGTAGTACGAGTAATTCCCGATACACTTATGAAATACGATTTGTAGTGTCGTGTTTCTATGGACTACGATTTCTTTTTCGCAGTGAAAAGTATGGCAATCATATCGTGATCTTTTCGTATTCTAATTGTTTTGCTCAGATCGACTCGTCTCGCGACCGCGGAAGCACCTTCAAGTTCAAGCTTGGCAAGGGAGAGGTCATCAAGGGATGGGACCAGGGAGTCGCCCAGGTCCGTTACCTCGTCTATTCGTAGAGCAATTGTTTGTGCGACACCCAAACAAGCTATCCTTAAATTCTTAGTCTGCATTGTGAAAGGGGATGAGTGGTAGGTATGAACCTGACAGTACTAAATTTACCTGTTGCAGATGTCCAAGGGCCAGCGCGTCACGATGAAGATCTCGTCCGACCTCGGCTACGGACCCGGCGGAATCCCCGGCACCATCCCGCCCAACGCCACCCTCGTCTTCGATGTCGAGCTCATCAACTTCAAATAAGAAGGGCCGACGATGCTCGATGATCCTCTACCCTCTCCCCTCACTCGTCGCCTATCGACGGCGTGCTGATAGCCCACGTTTGTGTAATTTATGTTTGTTGTATACGTTTGATGAGCATCTTTTGTACGTACCCCCAAAAGCCCCTCAACGATCTATGTTAGATCATCGATGACTCTCTCAATAAATGTATGTCAGTATTTCGCACTTGCTTGAGATGCTAAAACGACAAAACAACTTTATTGTACATGTGTGCAGGAGAGAGGGACAGGAACTGGTTCTCTCATGGGTCTGCTGAGGTGGGGACGGTGATTATTATAGAATCACTCGGCATCAATAATAGTGCTCGTAAAAGAGGGTAAACAGATAAGAAAAGGTGGACAGATGGATCGAATCCATCGTCAACTCCTCGTGGATTCTTCACTATTGAAGATACGGTAATCGAGGCCCAATCGATTAGAGCCATGTGAGGTATTCATGCACGGTGAATCGAGACATCTGTATGCAACAACGAAAATTGTGGTCAAAGTACAGAAGTGAGTAGTGTGAAGATACCGTAATCTATGAATCCGACGAGTGTACGGTATTCGTAAAGTCTTATCGAGCAATGCACCCGAGGGTACGGTAGGCGTATCAGGGGAAGTAGGGGGTGGCTACGGTATGTCTGCTATTGATGGGGAAGACCCGTGTATCGATTGATGAGAAATGGGATGGGTTACGGTAAATAACTGGGACACACAGAGTACGGGGATGATGCTGAGAGATAACTAACCATTAGCACGAAAAATACAGAAAACACTATTAACAAATACATCATAACTGGCGGGGGAAAAGGCGCGCGCAACTTAGCCAACATGAAACAGCGTGCGAAAAAACATAGAAAACTTGAGCCGAGTACAATGTTGCAAAGAGGGGAGATGGGGTGTTGGGAATACGGTAGTTCGGTGGGTCAGACCGCTTACTCAGTCGCTTGCTGCATGCGCTGCAGCTTGAACCGAGAGACGCGTCGCGGCGGCTCGTCCACGGGCTTGAAGACGATGGGCAGCTCGGCGGACACCTGGGAAAATCAATAATTAGATACCGTACTTATAGCTAGCAGATATTCGTTTCGAGAGTCTCATACTGCAATTAATCCAATGTATACCACTTCAAATGCAAACAAAGCGAAAGATTATATTTTCCGACGGCTACCGTACCCAGGCATTCGCTGCGAGACCCGCTCACACTCACCACTTGCTGTCGCTCCACTACACATCCGGAGAAGGCGTCTCCTGCGGGCAGAATGGTGGTCGACCGCTGGTCCTCCATCTCGGAGAAGGCGTTCTTGTCGATCGGCGACTCCTGCAAAGAAGGAATGGGTTACGGTAATGTAGTGTAGTGTAGATGAATGTGGTGTACGGTTCGGCGCTCTTTGGAAAACGTCGTAGTACCCACCTCAGACTTGTTGCGCAGGATCGAGCGCGGGTTGACCTGGGCGTCGAGCGTGGACAGCAGAATGTCGTCCGAGTCGATGGATTTCTGCAAATTTACACTGTAAGCGAGGTTTGGGAAAAGACAGAACACGGCGTGCGCACTCGCTGCACACACGGTGAATCATATATTCGCGCCTCTTTATTCCACTGTGTCAGGCGCACAATGCTACTTCCGGATTAGCGCTACCGTAAACTCTTTGTCACTACGCGACTACAGTACACTCGACTACCGTACCTCGCAGGGTCCTGCCTCCAGGTTCTTCTTGAAGCGCACGCTGCGCTTGTGCGTCAGCTTGCGGGAAGGCGAGTTCTCCTTTGCCTGCAATCGATCGATTGAAATCAATAATTACCGTAATTCTTTAAAAAATCCAACTCTGTCAAAATTTGCACTATACTCAAAGCTACCGTAACCTAAATAAAATCGCTGCGGGACGCTCACCTTATCATCCTCTTCTTGCTGGTTCTGGTACTCGACCAGGTCGACCACACGATCGTTCTCGGACACCACGGTCATCTTCGGAATAATCTGAAGACAAAACTATAAATTGATTAATAAGACACCGTAATTCCTCATTTTCACTATATCGTACCTGTTCAGTTATCGATTGGGGAACAGCTGCAGAGGGTGCGGCGGTTACGGTGGGCGGGGTTACGGTAGGCTTGTCGTCGATGACTTCGATCAGCGGCCGGCGAGGGTGGACGACGGCTCTGCAAGATAAAAAAATCACTAATCGATAGTCGACAAGCTACCGTAGCCCAAATCAAGATACGATAATCGGAACGTGTAGTTGATAATCAGCAGTGGAACGAGATACGGGGATGAAAACTCTCTATAGATATCAGCGCACGGAGTTCCGCGTTTTTGCACGGTGCAGGCACGCCTACTCACATGATCGCGCGCCGCGCACGCACACTGCCAAATGGACTACCGTAACCAGAATATCCCTCAAAAGAGGCAGACTACCGTAACCCACACTATACTCCAGATACCGTACCTCGGCAATTTCACGAATAATCGATCGAATACGAAAAAGAAGGCAACAGAAAACGATGGTGGGATTCGGGTTTTTCCCCCTTCAATTTCTCCTTCTCTCAAATAAGAACACAGTGGGAGAACAGGAGAAATTAGAGGAGAAAAGAGAGATGGAACACGCGTGGTCTGCAGACGTCATCAGCGCCCCCCGTGCACAGACAAACAGTCTAGGATGCGCCCCGGTGGTACCAAGAATCCCGATCGGGACCAGCGCCGAACCGGGTACCCGAGTGTCAGGGTCCCGGGTCGTTGGGCACCGCGCGTTTTATAGCCGTTAGACCACGACGTTACAGGGGGAGTAGTGAGGTCAGAGTGGACAGAGAGATAGATGAGATTGAAACAACACTCATTTCCACTGTTAGCGATGAGTCACTTTCTCTCATCTCTCTCCCTTGCTAAAATTTGCATAGCGGCTTGCTTCTTCTTGCTACATCTCTTCCTAATGATGAGCAACACCATCTCCTCTCTCTCTTCTCTCCCTGTTTGTCTCTCTCTCAGACCGTTTCTCTTCCATTCACACCGACACGAAACAGACTTTCTCTCTCTATCGCTTGCGAGTTGAACCCACGCTCCCTACAACAACAACCCACAAAGCAATGATTCACCGGGTACTTTTCACGTCGCGCCGACGATTCATCATCTCATTTTACTGTAATGCTATGAGCAGCACCGCTAACATGTAGTTGCCTATGAATCGATCGATACCGTATCACTCCCCCTCTCCTGATAGTAACCCGGGGGAAGCCCCCCCTAATCGATTACCGCGCAATCATTAAAAGATGGTACAATTAGTCGAGAAGAAAAAAAACAAGAGAACTCGTTCCCCACCGACGTAGTAGAGTCGAACAAAATCACACAACTGCTGTATACGCTCTGGAACTCGGCTCCGCCCCTTTTCTATCCCCTCCCTCCTTTTTTCGCTCTCTAACCCTCTATCTTCTCTCGTTCCTCTATGCCATTTTAATTCCAATTCCACCATCACATGAAAAACAGCGGGAACAAAATGATAGATCACACGCAAAAGTAGGAGGAGGGGCAAAATAATCCCCGAATCAGGTCCATGTTAGAGAAAAGTAGAATCATCGAGAGAGAGAGTGTGCGAAACGAGAGCTCCAGACAACGAGAGAAATGTTCTTGGCATGGTGCAAATTCGATGTTAAGGGGGGGGGGGCAAAAATAATCCCTGGATCAGGTTTTCGCTTGTACCGTGAACTCCTATCACCACTTTTACCACTACGTGTGTATTACTCCTCCTCCCTACTAAAAACAAACACCACTGACGTCATCACCAATGCGCTTAACGCACCGAGTCAGCTTTTGTGGTTTGGTTTAGTCTGGGCGCACGGGGTCAGCACAAATAACCTCTACCCCATTCACACTAACCCCTCCAAACTCGACTCTACCTAATACTCTGTTTTTTCCGCCGATTCTCTCTCTCTCTCCCGATATCTAAAGGTTGCCATCCCCCTTCGATAGGAAAGAAGAAATCAGGCCACAACAACACAGCAACTAATCGCCGTGTCAATTCAACCACAGTACGATCAACCCTCCAGAAAGAGGCCAGGAGCGAGGGACTGCGTAAAACTGAGAGGGACCCTCTCACTTCCACACACACTCCCTCGCGCCTGACCCCTTTCTGGAGGCTTGGAATCACGCGTCATCGCTCTTGAACCGGTCAGGGAAAGCATAGAATGAGCCCGCGAACCCTCTGATAATAGCCCCCTAATCACGTAATATTCGCGTACACTTTTGATACGCGCCATTTTCACTGATAACCGGCAGGGATGGCTATAAATAAGCGGTGATCAACGCTCTCTGACCCCCTCTTTCCTACTGGAAATCGAGCAGCGCCCACATCACAAGATCAATTGCAACATACTACAATTTTTATCAGTTTCCCTGATCTATCAGGGTGCTGATCAAGATGAGAGATTTCGCGCACGTTTCAGCCCGTGATCGCTGTTTTGTTGCACGACCATCTAAACAGAGGAAAAAACCCCACAATTTATTCTTCACGCCACTGATAACTGACAACTGATCAACAATCGTCTAGACCTCTCCACTACCTGGTCTCCCAGTCTCGCGGCCAAATGCCCTATGCACCTACCAAACACTCTTTTGCCCTTTCGATTCTCTACACAAATCCCCCACTACTCGGACCGTAGGACAACAACACTCGGCCATTCTCTCAACCGCTCTCCCGATCGCCCTCTCTAATAGACTCTACAATAACAACATCAATTCTTCCTCTCTCTCTCTCCCAATCGACACACACACAATTACTGCCTGCTACTCCTACTTCCGGGAGAGAAGTGGCCATGCAAAAAATAACACAATTTCTTCTTCCGTCAAAAATGCCCTGTAATGGACAGCCAGGCGAATCCACGTTACAGGGTCATGGGAAAAGAGCGGGGTTCGGGTGCTCGAGCAATCCTTCTTACACCTATTAACCAATAACCCCGGCAACCTAAACGCTTCCACCCTGCCGTACGCTAATACTGACAACCGACCGTAGCTAAGCGAATATCGAGACGCCGTTGCGCTGCACGATGCGTTCGTGTTACGCAAAGGATAGGACCTGGCGCATCCTCGCTTCAGGGAAATGGTAAAAGCGCAGCATTCGGTGCTCTGGCGATCGGATCATGAGCAGAGTTACTTGCCAACTACGAACCACTACTCTCTCAAGCTACCGTACCACTTTAACCGCCTAAACAGCTCAGTCAGTCAGAAGAAACCACGAGAGTAATCACTCGGAGGTTGGCTCCGCAACGTCTGATAAGACGACAGAGAAGACGGCGGACAGGGAGAGAGAGAGAGATAGAGAGAGAGAGAGTCACTTTCTCGTGTTTGTGCCCTGCCTTCTCCCAAATCATCCGACGACCCCTGCTTTCTGTTTCACTTTCTCTCCTCTATCTACCGTATCTCTACCGTAATCCCTCTCGGAGCTCAGACAGATGAGGAGAGTGATAGTAAACAGTGATTGGGGGAAAGAGAGAGAGAAAGAGAGAGGGAGGGAGAGAGAGGGAGGGAGAGAGAGGGAGAGAGAGAGAGAGAAACGTGCTTCCGAGCTTCACGAGACCAGGAGTCTCCATCTCTCTCTCTCACCCCTATCATGACAAACAAGACTAAATACAAAACAAACTATTGGCGCACAGAAAAGAGAACGAGGGGATCAAAATTGGGTACTGTGTATGTAGGAGCATCGAAATACGTGAGAGAGGTCATGCAACAAATAGGAGGAGATAGACAGCCAGGAGATCAGAGAGCATCTTTAGTACAATACGCATTCTGCACTCAAGCCAAGCTGAGATGATCGCTCCACTGCGACAACGCACATTCACCGGGTTACAGGTGCAGGAGATGTAACAAATAGGCGCAGACGATAGAGTACTAGATCAAAGGCCATCATTACCCCCAATACAAAGTCTACACTCAAAACATACGTCTGTCTGGCACTTAGAGTGCGCTTTGACAGGTCAGATAAGTAACACAATTGCATAACTCAGACACGATGAGATCGCTGGGCCACGAAATGAACGAGTTCTAGTAGACCAGCGACCGCGCCAATTCACCGGGTTACAGATGCACGGGATCTCTCTCTCTCTCTCTCTCTCTCTCTCTCTCTCCTTCTCGGCGCGGGATGAGCTAAATAGATTGATGTTTAAAACTCTCTCTCCCCGAACACATCAGAGAATAGGAAAAAGAGAAGAGATGAGAGTAGAACTAGGCTGGGTCCGCCAATTCGGAACTGTAAACAATGATGGCACCCCGTTCTCTTCTCACATCTCCAGAGCCAGATCCGGAGAACGACCACACACCATTTGGTATAGCTAGTGTGGTGTGCGGCTTGGGAAACGTCGCTTGTCGCAAAATCGACAGCGTCCGTTGCGATTGGTATTCGTCGCTCTCGCTACGTCACAATCGTGCACACATACCGTTCGCTCATCTGTCCGTGCTTGATTGAAGAACGAACAGAGACAAGAGAGAGAGATGAAGAAAAAAAGAAACGGGAACGGGAACCAGGGCGGAAATTCTCGAAAATTCTCTCTCTCAAATCGGGAGGGGCGCTATTGAACCAATGCACGTGATCAAGATATCAACGAAAGATGGAGAGGGGAACGGATTAATTGATGAACAAATGGATCGAAAAGTGTGTGCTGAACACCGTTCAATGTGGATTGAGGGATATGGGGGGATTGAAAAGTGATGAGGGATAGAGAGAGAGAGAGAGAGAGAGAGAGCGGAAGTGTGCGAAATGATGATCCGAGAACACTAAACACAATCCGTTCGCACCCGTGAGAACTCATCGACCCCCGCAACTTCGACACGATTACAGCACTCCCACCGTACCCCCTGTATAGCCAGCCCCCATACCGCAATCCCCTACACATTCAAACAGTAACTCCTATAGTTTCCTACCGTGCCCCCTCTATACTTTCCTATCATAACCCCGCTGCCACACCAGTACCACCCTTCTCCGGGCGGGAGGCACAATCACGATTTTGTTCGGTAAGAGTGGGAAGGCAACCGGATTACTGTACGCTTACTGTATGTAAAGGCAATGCGGCTTATGCCACCACTGGGCAGGATTACCTCTCTCTTGGCAGCAGCAAGGCAGGAAAAATACAGTGCTCGCTCTCTTTTTCGCATATTCGGTACGGTCATACGGTCCGATCAGAGAACCGCGCTCGCCGAGATTATGCATAGCAGTCGTGAAACAGCTAGTCACCGGGGGTGCGGGCAGTGGAGAATACAATATCGAACAAGGAAGAGGAGAATCATGGTGTGATATAGTAGCTACTGTGCAAATCAAAGGCTGGTAACGCGCGCGCAACAGTGCGCAAGAATACCAGCATGGTTGCGTCAACAGGCATACCGTAATAGCTCGACCTACACTCCATCCTGGGATACAAAACACGTTAATTAATGACAAAGAGCAGTGACATTTCAAGGTATGACGCGCATTGAATGCCGTTAACATTTCCCGGATGCTTTGTTTATACATGCGTATTGGTTGATGACGGCATCAATAACACGGCATTTAACTCTATATTCACTTCCTCATCCCTACGATATCGTAGATATAACTGAATGCCCCACATCATCAAAATACGCTCCAATGATACAACATATGGTCTTCATTCAATGGTCACTATATGATCAACTGAACATGGCGCCGCAGGGTTTACATGTCCTACACTAATTAGCAGACATGCAACGACTCTTTGCGCCCATTGCTTTCCACCACACTCCCCGAACACGTGCTCGCATGCTGCGCGCAAGGCACGCGATCGCTTTGACGCATGCGGTAAAGCTCGCGTGTATTGCGCGCAGCATGCGGCATGCTGCGTCAAAACCTCGCGTGCGCCGCGCCCATTACCGTAGTAATCGCTCTTCTCCTCGCACTCTCTCTCTCTCTCAAGATCAACAATCTACCGCACGCTACAAAAACGCTACCGTACCCTAATTCGCCAAACCTACCGTACTTCTAGACTCCCAAACATACAGTAACCTAATTCGTGAAACCTACCGTACCCTGATTCACCAAGCCTACCGTACCCTCCGCGACCAAAGACCGGTCACGTCAAAACACATCATCTCTACCTCTTTACCTCTCCGAGACGAGATAGAGAGATCGAAAAGTTGTCTGGCAAACAGGCGATTCAGAGTGATGGTATAGGATGGGAAAAGAGAGAGAGAGAGAGAGAGAGAGAGAGAGAGACCGGTGTATTTAGGCTCTCTTCAAGAAAGAAAAGCTTTCTGAACCAAATCGTTCTCTAGATTCACTCTCTCTCCAGAACGATGGGGATTAGGGGGAATCGAGGCGAGTAAACGAGACGGTTCTTTGAGAACTTCTCCCATCTCTCTCTCTCTCTCTCTCTCAATTCTGCAGAAGACTGGAGATCCCCTCTCTTCCCAATCAACAAACACCGTATCCCAAATCCCAAGTCAACACGCAGGGATCTCGCACGTTCACACGTGACTACCGTATACCCTGATCAGCTACCGTATCCTCCTTCACTCCTGCCATACATCATTAGATCTCACAATGACTTTCCTACCGTGCCTATTTCAGTCATCGACCTGGTACCGTATACCGTATACCATTTCAGTTCTCGATCCACCCCTCCCTCCTACCGTACCTCTTCCTGGTGAACTGCGGGTAGAAGGCGAACATCATCGTGCAATTGTTCCAGCTCGAGCAGCGCATTCTCACTTTTCCCCTTCCCTTGACCGCTTTCTCCCTATATACCCCTCCACAAGGCAGTCAATCACTCTCTGAAACGAGTAAACAAGAGAGCCAAGAGGCCAGACCACCAAGTAATCTTGCGCACTCAGATCAAACCCACTACACGCCGCGTGCACCGTTAAGAACCAACTACGTCGATTGACCATAAATGGAGTCAGTGTAGGGGAGGGAGGGGGGGGGGTGCCCCCCCTCCCATTCCTCCTCAAGATCAAACGCTGATTGACTATAGAGTCAAGAGGCATATGGGGCGCAGAGTCAGTCAGTGATTGACTACAGACAGAGGGGGAAAATGAATAGACAGAGTGCTCATTCGGTGCATGTTTACGACGATTTTGATGAGGGGGAGCAAGTCGTCTTGACTCTGCCTCTCTCCGGTCCTCTCTTCGAGATCAAACCTCCCTCACTCATTTACTCTCACCTCCCTCCGTCTCTTAATTTTACACACTACCTCGCTCCATGGTAAGGTTAGAGAGTGTGTGAAATGAAGAGACCGACGTGGGGTGGAGAGAGGAAATGGGACATCAGCTGGCTCTCTGGGTGCATTCTCTCCGCGATCAAAGTCGCTAGTCGTTATTTTCGACAAGCCGAGGGAGGAAGAGAGAGAGAGAGAGAGAGAGAGAGAGAGAGAGACCGCTAAGAATTTATGAGCTAGCACGTCTCATTTCGCTATCGTCTAGAAAGCCAGTGATCAAAGCATCAGGGTCACTAAATTCGCATGGTTCCAAACCTCCAGGAAGCCACGGGCGAGATAAGGCGTGTGAGAGTCTCACTTTTAAACACGACCACGTTTGTAGCCCCTTTCAGGAGGCCAGAATGGTCAAAGGAATGACATCCAGTCTGCTACAGTATCCCCACCCCACTCAATTAGATACCGTACCCACATCTTACGGTACATACCGTAGACCACGCGCGCGTAATCACATGCCGGATGTCCGCCGGGGTCGCAACAACAACCCTTATTCGTGTGCACTTTGTCGGTGGGAGAGAGAGAGAGAGAGGGAGAGACTCCGGGGGCATTCCCCAGTGTGACGTACCAGAACCACCGGCGGGTCAACCATTGTTGGTCGTCGTGTCACTACTACTTTCCCCCCATTATCTTCCCTGATTGCACCAAAAACAACCCCCTTCCATATGATCAAGTGCGGACTGATCTATCAATAGATACCGATGATAATCTATTGTTTTTGAGGGACTTAACACCGTAATGAAACATCAAACAGCCGGCTCCTTTGAGTCAACGGAGGCCCAACGGCATACCTCCGTTGCCTCAAAGTTCCAGGCCACCAACCCGGCTCATCTCCGTTTCACTCTGATTCTAAAAGAGTAATCGCTCCGGCGAGTCAGGGAACACCTAGCCACCCATCACCTTTTTTTTTACGACAAGCGCCCGCCAGAGTGTGACTAAACCCTACTAGCTCAACTGACACACACGCAGTCGCGTTACGTCAAGAGATCACTTTCTTCCCTCAATTCGACCATATCTCTCTATCTCTCTCTCCCTCCCTCCCTTGATCGCTTTTCCCACGGATTGACTCACTCCACCGCACACATGACATACAATGCATATTATGCAGGAGGAAAAAAAATGCAGCACCGAAGCTACAGTAATCCGATCCAATTGACATCACACATCACCCCCCCCAGACCACGGGTTCGTAATTGGAAGTTCTCGTGGCTAATCGTAGGCAGGCTACATCCCAACTGATTTGGAAATTGTGCTACATAAAGGACGCACATTGCATTTCGCCGTATTCAAGAGCTGACACAAGTGTACGAAATTTGCAGGTACGTAAAAATCACAAGCGCACCCGCAGTGCACCTAACTTAGTGACCTAACCAACAACTGCACGTCACCAGACTACCGCAACCCGACCGCAGAGCAAAACATTCAATAGTAGCGCTATTATCTGCCTAGTACCGTACCCGACGCATAGTGTAGTATCACCCGTAACCGCAATAACATCTTACCGTAATCAAATTATATTCTAGTGTCACCATACCGTAATCGCGACATAGTCTAGTATTTCCTTACCGTAACCGCAACCTCCCCGCGCCAGTACCCGTCAATAACTAATGCTGTGGCGGCGCAAATCAGCCGGCAAATCTACATTCTATCGTTAACCGTCTCTTTTAACGCATCTTATTCATAGACTCGTTTCCGGTGTTTCTAAAAATAGAGAAATCTTCTAAGTTGGGTGGTTATTGTTGGGAATGGCGCCCAACTTGGCTAAAGATAGACTACGCACCGATTAGGAAGACAAGACACATCAGCACCGACTATATTTTTCCACTCGAGCATAGAGTAGGGGATACAGCGAATTAGAAAGATGTGGTAGAAAGGAGGAAGAGGAATGCACTGTATAATGGTAGTGCCATCAAATAACACTATGAAAGAGAGGGGCGCAGACGACAAATATTGCGCCCGGGATCAAAATGTATCCGATCAATGTATTACTGTAAAACGTATCGAGCGAAGAAGACGATAGAAGATTGTGAATGCGGATGTATCACAATATCACACATGATTCCAATCCCACAAAGAGGGTATCAGAGCGAGTCCCTCTTTATTGCACACGTTCTCTCACACTAACCCCCCCCCCCCTTTCTATAGGGTTGGTCGGCCTATGGAAAGATCATCATCATGATACACATTGGTAGATCAGCAATAATCCGTGCCATTGCTGTACAATGTACATTCGAACACGATGCCCTTCACGTGCCCCACCCATATGCGCTACACAACAAAACGAGGAAGCAATGACCACCAAACACCACGTACGCCTATTAGTGGGTAATGAAACATCATTCCACCAGGGACCCATCGGTTGCACACTGTCAAATTCCATTCGATGATATTGTTGGAGTAGAGTTATAGAATGATGAATATGCAATGCTCGGCAACTGTGTGGATACGAATAAGTAAAGGGAGGGGAGCGGCGAAAAAACGAGGCATGTATCATCGAACAGTAAGGGAGCGCATAATTGCAAAACGCCAGAAAGGGGTCAGGGAAAGAAAGTCCCTCTAGATTTTTCACGCACTCTCACTCCAGAGCCCTCTCTAAAGGATTGGACGGCTTGTTGAAGGGTGTGCAGCTCCCATTTTGCCATCTATTATATACCGGATTCAGGAATAATCAGGAATGAGGGGGGCGTGAGAATAATACAAGGAAATGCATCGATCATCGAACAGTTCTACAAAAAAGAGAGGCGACTCTTATGCATTGCATCACATACAGATGAATGCATATGCTCGCACTGCGCTATCTATCATATTTTCTAGCTGGAGGGGCGGAGTCCCGCTTCTATTATCATTTTCCGCGACAAACCATTGTGCTGGGCGGAAAAAAGTGGGGAGAAATGGCAAAGAGATACAGAAACTAATCCGTGACCAGCATTATACTATCAGTTCTCTGACTCTCCTCGACACACGCACACATTCGGTTTACACCACGGCGAACAGCAACCGATGAATCACAAGTTGTACCAGAAGAAATGTACTAATACCATATACAAAATGCTCCAGCGAGGATACGGTAGTCGCACCATATACGCTACTCTAGACAGAATGCACTTTCCATTACGTCATTTCAACATAGAGCCAGAAATGGTGCACTTTCTATCACCTTTTCTCAGGGTGTACAATAAAGATTCCTCGTTAGTGAAAAAATACATCTCATCCCTGCATCACAGATCAACGAACGCACACGATTTGATTTGGTTCATCGGCGGCGCCGGGCTCACTTTTGAATACAGTTCTCTGATCACATTTCTCTCTCCCTACAGACAGGCATGATGACTTTCCACCAGGAACCAGGATACATGCAATGTCTAAAATCATTAACTATTAAGAGGTGCTTCTTTGGAGGGGAGCCATATTGCACTATATCAGTGGTAGTTCTCTTATCATTTTTTTCTTCTTCTTCCACACTAGACATGGCGACTCTCCACGAGGGACTAGGACACGAATGTCCATTGGTTAGCTGACTGACGCGAAAACTCACGTCTATCTCTCAAAATCGCCCCGTAGCCCTCGGGGGCAATGTACAGAACGAGCACTTTTCCGATCGCCCATCTCCTCTTTCCTCTCTTCTCGGCCCGCGAGACATGATGACTTTCCTGCCGGAAGTCAGCATCACAATCAGGAGAGGAGACACAATTGGCACACACACACACACGCACAGTCGTTCTACGAACTCTGTACTCCCCTCGAAATCGTCGATTCATATCATATCAATATCAAATCGCGTGATTCATCCTCACACCACGACGGCGGTATCAGTAATCAATCAGTGATCGCTACGTGAACAACAACGAGGAATACGGTATCGAGTACCCATCTGAATGGCGTATTGTATACGGCATTCTGATAAAATAGCATACAGTATTGATTCCGAATCAGTGATCAGTCGGGGGGTAGGGGAAATGCGATTTCACAGACGGAATGCGGTCCAGCTACGTCACCGAACCGGCCCGGAGCCAACAGGCAACCAACTGATTGTGATTCACTCTCTCACGGGTACTTTTGCATACGAAATCACTCCGAAATATCAAAAGAAGGCAGAAAACAATAACGCATATCACCAAATTTGACCAGTGTTCCTAAACCATAAATGTGTGGCGAAATTAGGCATTATCTCAGATCATATCTTTTTTGATGTACCGAGTATTTCCTGATTCTTACGTAAACGCGCTCATAACCGTCATTCACTCAACGATGAGTCATAGTAACAGTAAATACACTCGGACTAATTATTACTTACGCTTGTTTGTAGCATACCGTTTTCCACTACTGATTATTACTGTATTATGCGTCACGCACAGTAATGAATTATTTTGCATTATTGTTTTGTGCGCCTGCACCCATCTACTACATCGATCACTACGCTGACTAACATACTTTGCTGCTACTGCACAAGTCCCTCCTGTTTGCTTATCATAATCCGTTCTGTTGTTTCCCATTGGGAAATTCACACGCCGCACAATTCCATCTTTCAATCGCATTCAGTAAAAACTTTGCACACAATTCTGCAGGAATATTCTCACACATTTCCCGCAAAACCAGTGTGACGATTGATCAGCACACTGATTTAGCAGCCCTATTGCAACCCCCTAAACAATGCTTCCCTATAGGTAGCCTTAATGTTCAGCAGATCAATTCATGCAATATTCCGTAGCATATTCAGGTGTCGACGAAACATGCACACAATCTCTCTCCGTTTCCATAGATCACCCCTCTCCCCGCTCCCTTTCAAAGATCAAACCACCTCTAACTCTCATTTGCATACTATTTTCAAAGAATGCCGACGCTCTTTCTAGCGGTGACACACACCGTTTCGACCAAGTGTCTCGTGACCGGCATAATCCCCGTTTCACTTCCGATTCATATTTCGAAAGTCCGGGAGAGCTATAATTCCATTCCGTTTTTTTTCAAACATCCATGCACGATGATCTCTGAATGTACAAGGTGCAAAATACATTATAAATTTTGCGTTTACAGTATCTCGGCTACAGTATGCCACGGCCAAGATGAACACGGTATTGAAGCTCTTCTTCACGCCACGATGTTTCTCGGTATACGGTAAAACAAGAATGTGTTCGGATACAATCACGCATAAATTCCGTTCCTCTCACAGTGCCATCTCCTCAATATCGTACCCGATTTAGAATTGCGCAAACACGCCTACGGTTCTCATACGCCCGTTGCACAACGCCTATGGTAATGCAATGCTATGTGTTGCTTCGAAAGTCATCGAGCTCCATAATACCACCCTTTCCGCTCCCTTCCCTACACAGAAACTGCAAACATCGCCTCACGATGGTCTTTCCCCTGCACATTACAAAGCCTCGCATCAATGTATCGCGATGTGAAAAGAGTACTGTAATGTCATATGGGGGGGGGGTCAGGGAAACGTTGTCAACAGCCTTTCTTTTGCTTTTCCGAGCCTTTCGGGAACACATACACCCACCAGTTTACGACATGATTGTGAGATGGGAACGCTTCAAAAGCTTCAAAGAAAGGAGGAAGGAAGCGTGGGAGAAGGGTCACAATGGGACCAAACGGGAACACAACCACCACTGGCAACGCGATATATCGTCACAAATCTCCAGAAAGAGGTCAGAAGCGAGAAAATATCGAAAAGGGGAGTGTCTCTCTCCATTTCGCATACTCTCTCGTCCCAAACCCCTTTATCGAGATTTGCATGAATGTGAATTGCACCGATGTTCCTCCTCTCAACCGCTCAGAGACGAGTGTGACGTCACAGGCTATATCAAATCAGGACGACGGGGAATTCCAAACGCGCTGATGCATTCAAACCAGACTTAGCCATCATCAATTAGTGGGCAGTGAAATCGTCCCGGCGAATCCATCCTAATAGAAGTAGACAGTTTGAGAGTAAGAATATAACGGTTTCTATTAGACAGTGCACGTCACAAGCGGTACATGATCAGGAAGACGGGAATTGAAGGTGTTATGATCACAGGGTGAAGCGCCAACGCGCATGCTTTTCGCACAATCTGGTGAGACAACCATCCCCAAATTCAATCATGGCAACTTGCCCAGAGTGCCATGCCGGAACAGTTATCACGCGTGGGACGACGCGCACCCACAGCACGTTAGGCCAATACACGCACAAACTGAAGAAGAAACGGAGAAACCGGACTCCCGTATCTCACGTTTTCCCTCTCCGAATTGATAAGATGCTTGATCTCATCACAAAATTGAACGGGAGGACGAATCTGTTTGGTTTATTGGGCGGAAAACAGCAACCGAAACCAGATGATCGCTGTCTGAGATTCCGAGAAGATTCTTCGTCTTACAGTAACCGGTTCTCTCTCTCCCGCAGACCTCCCACGAGGCGCTTACAGAGATCAGCTCCGTCGAGACGTTAACGAAGAAAGTACGCACACAAACTAACAGAGAGCAGGTCAAACAATCGCGTCATTCTGCGAACATATTGGAAGCAATACTACAACGAATCCGATGATACGGTAGCCATATCGATGGACAAACTGTGGGGAAGGATCGCAGTGGACGGGTTAAGTTCAATCATCAAACGGATACGACCAAGACAAGGAAGTACGCAATTTGCACAAGGAAGCAGAGGGCAGACCTCTGCCCAATCCCTCCCTTCGTTCTACCACCACTTCCTTGAATAACAACAACCCTCACTCCCTCCGGATGTCAAAGTACGAACTCGCAGGGAAATAAGTCTACGAATCCAGATTCTGGACACCACAAGTTTTTCGGAACCCCGGGGTAGCCATCAGACTCTACGAATACATAGGCTACCGAGAGGCGACTTTCAACGTCTTAAGGTGCTGCTCTCCCCTACCACCACTTCCTCGAATAACAACAGGGGCTCATTCACTCTCCCTCCGGAATTCAAAGTACGACAAGACTTTGTGCTGCCTCCGAGTGCACTCATTTACTAGGTGATAAACGAAGTGTAAGCACCCTGGATACGACTCTTTGTAACGACCTACTTGTTGCACATTATTGCTCCAGAAAGGGGTTAAAGGCGAGACATTTTTTTTAGAAAGCGCCTCTCTCAGTTAAGGCAATGCTCTCAATCCTTGCACTTTTCTGGAGGTTAGACCGGGCTCAAAAATGATACGCAAGCTCAACCCACCATCCATTGATAGCATTCAGAAATTGTAAACAATAAAATGCGAAATCTCAGGAAAGAGAAGAATGCACTGCGCAGGTCCAAATACAATGTGCAACTATTATTATTTAGTCATTGAATCAAAAACGCGGAGACTGATGATCCTCGACGCTCCCAGAACTTTTCAAATAACAATCAGTAGCAACCCCGATTCACCTAGGAACAATTATTAATTTCGGAAAGTTCGAGCACCCTCCAGTAGAAGAGATTCCCAGTCACTCTTGTAGAAAAGAATTCGAACCAACTACAAGTGCTCTAGGCACGTTTGAGATTCTCATATACTCGCGATATAAGCAGGACGATGTTCGTCAAGACTTGATCGCCGAAACACGCTGATTATCGCGGATACTTCAATGGCGGAACCCCAAAATATGAGAAGGGAAATTCGCCGCATTTCAATTACCATAAAAACGGCACAATCAAAAGTAGAGCATAGACTCGTAACATTCTAATCAACTCGCGATACGTGCTACGCTGATCCATAGGTCAAAAAGTAGGTAGAATTCAACATAAGCTGCCCGCCGAAGGCGAGCGCGAAAAATAAATGCCTGATCAAATAGACCCCTAAAAACTAAACCTGCCCGACAGAGTCTCTGAAAACATCCCCGAAATGTGTAAACCTGCCCGGTAGGCCATCAAAAATTCGAAAACCTGCCCGACCAGGTTTCCAAGCTACTTGACTTTTTGAACTCTGTGCTTATCTCATTGAAAGACCTTCTCGATCATCGCTAATACTTTCGGCGAGAAGCAATGATCCGCCTAGGCCGCAGCGTGAATACGCGGTGATCTGGACAACATTTGAAAAATTTGAATTCGTGGTGAGACCATCGCCCATTTGCATACTATATTTAGCATTCTCTCTCTGTCTGCCTCACTTTTAACAATGCTGTGGCCTGAATAATGCAAATGAAGCAGCTATGGAACAGCGTCACACCGCTCGTTTACTGTTTACACACACTTGCAAAATCACATAAATTCAAGATGCTTGCAGAAGTACAACAAATTCACAGTTTTGTTTTCGGTGTAACTGTCATAATCAACGCAAATCAAGTTGATCAACGAAAATATTGAGCATGGATAACCCCCGATTCGTCTAGAAATAATGGGACAAAAATGTATGCGCCTACTGTTCAAAAAATGCATATTATATTAAATGCATGCAGCATGAATCATAGGTCAAATGGGTTTTCGCAAGTTCGCAATTAGCATAGGGCGGGGGATGTCGACAGAGGTCTTCATGTGTCTGTCCTGCACTCTCTCGCTACGTTAATCTGGTTTATATGCAAAGTGCAGAAGTGCCTATCTTCGCACGCGAAGACCTATTTGACCCATGGCATGAATACTTCGACCATAGGTCTAAATGGTGCGTTGCGACAAGTCGAAAATGCGGGTTGGGCTTTTCAAAAATGGACATGAAAATCAAAAATGCGGGATCGCTTCGTCGATTTTTTACGTACCTCGCGACCTACGACTTCGACTATCGCTAATTTTGGATAACGTCAAAAGATACCGAGCACCGGCAACCCCCGAACCTCAACAGTCAACAGGCCGCATCAGAGCAGAGTTCTCCGTTAGACAAGAACCGCTTGGGTGAGCCCTCCCCCTTTTTAAATTGCCACCTAAAACGCTATTTTAGATCAAAAAAGGGAGTAAACTTGGTTCTCCTCCGGTAGTGAGCGAGATAGTGGAATAAGCTTCCTACAAACGGCAATTTATGGATGTATCTCTCTTGAGCACTTCAAATATCGCAAATATTGGATCACATCAAAGATACCGAGCACCGGTAACCCAGATGCCCCTAGTTCGCAGCGGGCATCACTCGTCATCTACGGCGATTCTATGTACATTTTCAGGGCAGTTAGAGAGTGCGAAAGAGGTATGCAAGTGGACGATGGTCTCATAACGAAATACACTTGGGCTTCTGCCTAGAACGCTGTGGGTATCAGGGGGTTACGAGGGTTGGGGGGGGAATCGCAAGGGGCTTCAGTAAAAGCGAGTGAGTTAGTCGAGTGAAGGAGAAGCGTGTGCTCCCCTCTCCTCCCCTCATTACAAACTGATCCACAAACAATACCCCCCCCCCGGGGCGGGGGGGGGCTCCACCCAGTCGTCTACGACGGTGCCCCAGGGGCGTCTCTCTCTCTCTGCGCTCTCAGCTGATAGATCAAGAGCGAGAGATGACAGGAAACAAAGAGAGCGCAGACAGTCAGAGACAGAATTGGAGATAGGGAAAATATCGTCCAGGCTAGACATGGCGTAGCAAGAGTTCAAGTGGAATCTATTGAACCGATGCGGAACGATGAATCATTGGAGAAAAGGAAAGGAATTCAGTAATCAGAGAGGGTAGAAGCATGGATTCACCTGGAGGGGAATATGCGCTTTCTCTCTCTCTCTCCGCTCCAGACAACAAACAAACCATCACACGCATCGCAGATCAGTAGGTTGGGGTGAGGCCAGAGAGGCAAAGAGGAAGTGACAGCGTTAGTGGGTTCGCCGACTATGTGGATCCGCGTTTCACCGGCATTATTCAGATTTACATTGCTCGCGTTCTATAGTTGTCCGTAGGCATAAGCAATAAAAGAATACTCGATCTGAGAAAGACAAAATGGCGAGTGGCAAGAGAGAGAGAGAGAGAGAGAGAATCTCTCTCTCTCTCGCTCTCTCTCTCTCTCTCTCTTTGAGTAGGGGGAAGTTACAATAGCAAGTTGATGCGCGTTCCACACGCATTACCTAAGGGCTAATTTAATGCCACCTACAATATTTGAATCAGTCGTAGGGTTATTTAAAAAAATAAGATACGAACACAATCAGGATGAGATCGAAAGTGTACAGGACTAAGATAGAAAGAAAGAGGGAAGGGGATAAGTGAACAGACCGATGCGCGCTTCACCACATCTATCTAGCTCATAATTTGCATGATCTAATGTGTTCTTAAATTAATTGTAATTGTAATTTAATTAATTTGTGTAATTTACATGAAACGGATTGGTGGAGCATTAGTAACGAAGAATGGAAAATAAGACTTCCTTGAATCAGCGCCCCTAAAGCGATACTGATAAACATTATTATTATTATTATTATTATTAATGTGTTCTTGCTCGACTCATTAGAAAAACACCAGTAATAGTCAATGCGATCTGGAAGGCCCCCCCCCCGACAAACCCAGATCCCCCGAAGAGATCAGATGAGAAAATAGAAGACAGACAACCATGCCGATGCGCCCTTCACCACATCTAGATATTTCGTAATTCCGCCCTATCAACAATTCCGCCGAAAGGATTTTCATACTAAAAATCCAACAGCATTTCAAGTGGTACGCCCCAGTCATCCGTCACCCCCACAATCGACAGTAACCTATAATTTTCTACCGAACCATCCAATCAATAATCCCCCCATCTACCGTACCTCTTCTCAGCCTCCTCTCTCTCCCGCATCATCGCCTGCTCTTTGGCCTCCATCTGCCGGCGCAACGCCTCGAACTTGCGCCGCCGCTCCTCCTCCGTATCGCTGCAGTCGTCCGAGTCCTGCAGCGAAAGATACAGTAACCCCCACCGAGTTATTGATTGATCACAGCGCCTACAGTACTTTTAGGAACTGCCGTCGTCCGAGTCCTGCAGCGAAATATATCCCTCTCCTAATTATCGATTGATCTAATCAGTAAATGAAAGTGGCCAGTTGTTGTAATATACATCAAACGAACCACAGTAATATGTTATATCTTCAACATTACTATCTGTATTTATCGATTAACCGCATCATCACGCTAAGTTCACGGGGATTTACACAACCCGACGAATCCGTGCTTCGGAGACTACTCAAATTTACATCTTTAGCCTTATTCAGTCAATGCGTACGTACAGGACACAAACTCGAATAACAGCAGTTTCTATCACAGTTCACCAAGATCCTTCGATTCATTCGGTTGATCATGCACATGCCCCACTGAACTATCGTACCCCCTTATCCTACCGTACCATCTCCTCGCCGACCTCCTCGATTGCGTCATCACTAGCCTCCTCATCCTCATCCGACGACTCGTCCGCATCCAGCTGGTCGAGACGCGCCAGCAGACGTTTGTATTCCTGAATCAGGCAATCAATCGATAAAAAAATAACCTCGATCGATAAATCAATAAAATACCAAGGTGTTGTCTTTTTTCCATTGTAAGTTTTTGAGGAGTTCAGAGATCATCTATCGAGTAATTTACGAATCCCGATTATTTGGCCGCAACCTGAAGCACCAAACTTCCCGGTAAACAAATAACGTGGTGTTCTTCGAATCCGACGTAACAAAACCTAGCAGTCAGCTTTACTACTTTACTAATATTGCCTTCAATCAATCATCTCTATCAATAAATAAAGAAAATTTCAAAATATTGTATTTTCCCATCGTAAGTTTGTGAGTCCATTTTATCTATCGATTAATTAACAAACTCCCAGTATTTGACCCCGAAGCGCCAAACCTCCCACGGGGGGTTCCCCGAATCCGACGTAACATAACCTCGCATCCTACTTTACTGCTTTACAACTGAATCCTCGACGTAACCATCTAACAAACAAGTAGTAGCATCCGTGTGCGTGTTTTCTGCTCCGTCTTCACTAGCATCCACATTGTTTTTCGCCTCTATCCTGCTTCATTCCCACGTTGCAGCAAATGGGATTACCCCACACATTCAAAGTACAACTGCTGAACGCCTCTTTAACCCATTTCAACGCTACAAAAGGCATAAAAATGCAATGTACATACATGCAGATTTTTCTCTCGCAGTCATAGACCAAAAGCGTTTGTTCCCGAATATCCCAAATGATGTCTGGTTTTTATGGTTTTAGGGTGAAAAATGCGAAAAAGATGCCTGATTTTCAATTTTTCAGGCGCTACCGCGCCTGGATGACTTGAAATAACGTCTGATTTTTCGAAATTTCACCTCAAAAAGTCCTAAAGCTGTCTGCGTTTGTTCCCTGGAACGAACTTTTTGGTCTATGCTCGCAGTGCATTCTGATATCACACCTCTTTGCATCACTAAATACTTCATTGTTTCTCCATCCTGTTTCATTCCCACACTTTACGTTACAGCAAATGAGATTCCCCGCACACAAAATACAACTGCATCACGACTCTTTCAAAAATTTTTCAACGCTACAAAAGGTATAGAAATATAATATAGATCCAGCATTTCCCTTGCATCACCAAATACCGCATTGTTTTTCGTTCTTCCATTCCCATTCCCACGCTGTACATTGCAGCAAATGGGATTCCCCCACAAAACATTCACATTCGCACACACAGGCACAACAAACAAAACTGCAGGAGAAGCGCTGACGCAATTCGCTCTAGTTTTGCGACCAAAAAAAACAATAAATAACTTTTTATCACCATTTTTATTGCTTTTTTTTGCTCCAGCATACACTTTTTTCCTCTGCGGCAGATCTCACTATCAATCAATCAATCAATCAATTTATCATATCAGGCGATAATCGCTCAGATGAGGATGGGTCGGTAGTCTTCATAAGTTGCATTCCACCAGTTCGCGCCGATTGCTCTCCTTAGGTCATCTCTCCATCTTGCTCTTGGCTGGCCTGGGGGACGAGTTCTGCTGTAAGGGGTCCACACAGTAGTCGCTCTGCACCATTTCTCCGTATCCATACTCCTCACTTTCAATGCCCATTGAGCTTTTCGTTTTAGGCTTTCCTGTACCCAGTCTTTCACTTTGGTGATTTCCCGAAGTCTTTCATTTCTCCAGCGATCTCTCAAAGTCACTCCAATCATTCTTCTCTCCATTGCTCGCTGTGTGACGTTCAGCCGATTTCTCTCATTCCCTCTCAAAGCCCACACTTCACTCCCGTAGAGTACTGTAGACGTGATGCAGCTTTCAAACAGTCTTCTTCTGGTCTTCATAGGTAAAAGACGGGACGAAAGAAGGTGAGACAGTTTGCTCCATGCGAACCATCCGAGTCGAATCCTATGTTCCACTTCTTCAGAGATATTTAGGGGAAGACTAATTGTCCCTCCTAGATAGGTGGCAGATGGAATGAAGTTGAACTTGTTGTTCTCGATCACAATGGGAGCTCGGGTCGTGGTGCATGAAGTGAGCAGATTAGTCTTCGAAGCATTGACTTCGAGACCAACTCGAGAACATGCATCCATAAGTTTCTTCAGCATTCTTTCCAGCTCTGGACGTGACTTTGCAATGAGTGCCACGTCATCTGCGTATTCCAAATGGGTCAGGTTCCTCCCATCGATCCTAAGTCCATCCTTCTCCCAGTCGATGTCGTCCATGGCGAATCGAAGCACAACATTGAAGAGGCGAGGGGATAAAGTGTCCCCTTGGCGGACTCCTCTTCTAACGTCGACTGGAACGAGATCTTCGTTGACTCTGATGAGTGTTGAAGATGACTCGTAGATACGGCGAAGAAGATCAACGAGGGTGGGATGGGCTCCGGAAGTCCATAGTGCTTGCCAAACAGCGCTCCACTCCACGCAATCGAAGGCTTTCTTGAAGTCGACAAATCCGAGGTAGAGGGGGATACCGTACTCATGGGATCTTTCTGCTACCTGCTTGATGGCATGCAGGTTGTCGAGGGTGCTGTGCCCTTTCCGGAAACCGGTTTGGGTGTGCGATTCCGCCTCTTCTAGCGAGCCCTCGATTCTTTTCAGAATTACCCTTGTGATGGTCTTGAGAGTAACGGTAAGCAGCGAGATGGGACGGAAGTTGCCGATGTTTGTAGGGTCGCCTTTCTTGTGGAGAAGTGACACAACGGCTTCCACCAAATCGCCGGGCACGGGGTCTCCGGCTACCAGGGAGTTGAGAAGGTCGGCGAGAACGAGAGCGAGGTGATCTCTGGAGTGGTAAAGCATCTCGGGGAGGATTCCATCAGAGCCGGGGGAGTGACCACATTTGAGAAGGGACATTGCTTGCTTAGTCTCGTCGGGAAGGAAGGGAGGGAGGGGGTCGGGTGGTCTCGGGGTAACTGCCAGTGGGAGCGCCACCGCAGGAGTGTAGAGGGACTGGTAAAAGCGTTGCACAGCATCCATTGTGGCAGCTTGGGAGAAAACGCCAGTGGCTGGGTCAGGAACAAGTAGACGCTTCCGAGATGTTTGCAGGTTGAGCATCTCCTTGACTATACTCCTTCCCATTGCTGCTGCTTGCCTCGCCTGTGCCTCTTTTCTCCTCCTGATATCCTCCTTCAGATTCGTACGGGCTGCATTGCAGGCGACTGAATAGGCTACGGATCCTTGGGGATTGGATTGCAGGTGGTGACGTTGGGCGAGTAGATTCCGAGTTGTGGCCGATATCCAAACTACGTTGCAGTAAACCTCGCCGATTCCTAACAACAAATCCAGATCATTGACTCATTGACGCAATTCGTTCTTGCTTTCAACAAAGATAACAACTCGGACCACTGATCTCTGACTTTTTAACAGCCCACTGGGGTTCCGAGAAAAAAAACAACTGGGCCCGTGGGTTCGAGAGCACGCGGGCCCCTTTTCTCTCATTACAACAAATCAGCGATCATTATTACTACCTAGTTATTATGCCCCCTCACTCCACGTCGTCGTTACTTTACTCATCACACGTTCCCCTCATCTTACCTACACCGTGTCCCCAGAGAGTCAGACAGATAGACGGATATCGAAATAGCGCGCAAAATGAGAGGATTAGACGATGAGAGGACGTGTAGTAGGCTTCAACTCTTAACTCTCGCGGGGATCAAGTGTATTCCTGTCATATCCCATTCTCCGGGGGTTTAACACATCAACAGCAGTAGAACATCACCAACAAACACAACACACACGCTGCCGTCTATTTATCTCAGTTCACATCATTCTCCACGCTTTAGTCAAGCCTCTAGAGAGAGGAACACATTTTATCTCAAGACTCACCTACTTTCGCAGCCCTATCGTTATGCCTAATTTTAGAACTCCTGCTTTCGAAGATTTTGCGAATGCGATTTTTGGAGATTCCATTTCTAGGGTTATAAACTGAGTAGTTCTAAAACGATACACCCGGTTTCTTTTGCAACTATTCATAGAGAGATTCGTAACTAGATAGACGCTCGTCAAACCACGTGTCTCCAATCCCAAGCTCCATAACCCAATTTATCTTCTCTTTCCTCCCTTTTCTCGGACACTGCACAATCTAGAGTTTCAACCCAAGTCCAAACATTGTTCCAACAAACAACACCGCGGTCATATTTCGTAAGCGTAGACAAGACAATTCCAAAACCTGGGTTGTGTCTTCAACATTGCGCAACAAAATTCCCAAATTTTGTTCGCGTCTTATTTCCTAGAAAATAGGTACGAAAAGCGAAACCTTGATTTGCTATGTCTTTATTTAAGCAACAAAACCTATCAACGACCGCTCTCCAACCCTCCCAGCCCGCAGAAAGCGGGTCACACAAACAAGAAAAAGTGTGTGTGTAAAAAGTTCTAATTTTATCTCGCACTCTGTCTCGTCTGACCACATTCTGCTGCAGTTTTCGAATTAGGTGACACTCGCCTCGAGGGCAGTACACACACTTTGACACACAGAATTCCAGACACAAAAGCGCACCCCTACTACAAATTTGACTACATTTTCAGCTCTTCTCTCTAAAATCACGCGTCTGCTCCTTGCAATTTTCCAATTTCCCAGAAGAAATTGGCACGATGGGGATCGGATACAACATGTAGCCTACAAACAATTTCCGGTGCTGCTTACGGTGTTCTGATGCCTATACAAATTAAGGAAGACAGTTAGAGATTGCAAAATCGGCGTGGAAATGGTCTGACCACGAATTCAATTTTGCCATCTTGTCCAAAACGCCGTGATTCGAAAAAATACAAGTTAGAGAAAGCTCGCTTTAGTGATATCTGCATCGAAATCCCCCTCTATTCCCTCGCGACTCAATTCAATATATAAACAGCTCGTGTTCAAGCGCTTGTAGATGTACTAAAAACTAGAAAAAAATGCACTAAAACCCCCCAGAAAGGCGCTCCGATTCTGTTGACGATTCTAAAATGCGCAGCGCCGGGCATTTATCGCCATTGAATGGCATGCCATTCAGAGAGAGAGCTGTTTGGCTATAAAGACACGATGAGATTCAGAAAGAGAAAACGAGAGATCTCAGATTGAATGAGCACTGCACTACTCTGTTTTTGCCGCTAAATTTCTTGTTTGCGTAAACGACCACGTCCATTCTTTCTCAAAAACAGCAGACCAAAACTAGGAAAGAAAAATCTTCACAAGGCCTCAAACACCAGCCTCCACCGTATCTCGACGGGCGTGTTTTGCGGCGTAAATTTTTGAACCCTCCGTACCTACCTCCATTGGGGGGGAGGATCCTAGCAACGCGTTTGGTGAGAGTCATGACCGGTGTTTGAGAGGGGGAGAGGGAGGCATCGTCGCACAACAACTTCGTTAGCGCTCTTTCTCTACCCCCCCCCCCCTGTGACGCATTTAGGGATCTTTTTTATGCAAGAAATTTTAGATATACAAAAGTACCGTAACCTGCCCCGGTTTAAAAATCAGCAACGTCACAAGCGTCATAATAAAATGGGGGGAAGAGGAATGATTGTTACGCTTACAAGTACCGAAACCTGCCCAGTTTTCGAAAATCAGCAACCTCACATGGTCCAAAGTGGAGTCTAATTCGAAAAATCATTCCACAAAATCTATTCCAAAGTCCAACAAATCGTCACAGCAAAGAGTATAAACCACATGGGTGAGGTGTCAAAACCCCCGCGCTTGTTCTATTTTTCACTTATCACACCAGTATCCCCACACATTCACTGATCAATGCTCTCGGTCAATTGCAGTAACATACCTCACCTATCACTTTTTTCTCGCCTCCCAAAACAAAGTAAAGGCCGAAAAAACCCAATAATAATGATAATGATTCCTGTCGTGATACCGTATCCGCACGCACCGACTAGTAGGAGATCAGTGGCTTGATGGCCGTGATTACGTGGCGCAGATATTAAAAAAAGATCTAGCAACAATAATTTCAAGAAACAAATTAAGCCCGATGAAGAAAAAAAATCGAAATTATTATTTTTATTATTAATATTATCACTACAAAGCTCACCGACGTAATGCCCCTCCAGCAGCCCGTCAGGGACATCTTATCTCTTGAAATATGTAGTTATTCCGAGAGTCGAAGAAAGGGGGAATACGGCTATCACCAAATCGATAAAGACTGCAGCAAAGAGATAAACGCAGAGAGCAACTATTTGAGCGTGTAATAACAACGGCTCTCTATCTCTCTCTGTGGTGGCGTCGAGAAAGCGAATACATTCGCTTACACACATCTATTCTCCTCCTCCCTCTCCCGTTCTCTCCTCCCCTTTTCTTGCCTCCCTCGTCCTCTAGCCCAGTCGCACCCGACTCCTCCCTGTCCTGCCCTCTCCCCATCTCTCTCTCTCACCGCTAGAGAGCACGCGAAACAAAGAGATTCAGTGCATGCGAAAAAGAGACAACCACAGGGCAGTGTATGCAAATGAGGCGACCGTCCGTGCGCCTGTACCCGGTACATTCGCGTCTCTCCTATCACATACAGTCTATCGTCGAGAGCAGTTCGTGATAAATACTGGAATCTGTCTACCGTAATCCGCTTATCACCAAATCGTGATCGAGCAACATCAGCACCCCCGTGATTGATGAACGTCGAGAGGCCGATCACACGTCGGTTCCTCGTCTATTGACGTTGATTCAAATTTTCCCCACACGCTGCCGCACACAAATCACGGAAAAGCGCGAATGGTGCGTGATTATCGCAACCGTACCTCCGGGTTGACTCCTTTCGGCGGCTCGGGCGCTCGAACCGGCTCGTCGACGTACTCCTCTTCCTCCTCTGGAATCTCTTCATCCGAATCGAGTACTTGCACCACTGGAAAATGCAACAATCGCGCTACGATTTATGTGTCAATGCAAAAATCGACTAGCAGACGAAAAACAATTGCGCACTTTTGGCCTTCCGCGTTTCCGCCTTCTGCTCCTCCTCTGGCAGCTCGTCGTCCGAGTCCAACTCTTCAACTGCAATATCAGCCAATTATTAAAATGTGCGACAATCGCGCACCTATCGCGTTACGCATTTGAGTCTAATGAAAAAAATCGACTAGGTTGTGAAAGGCAATCGCGCACCCATTGCCTTTCGCGTCTCGCCCTTCTCCTGCTTCTCCAGTTCATCCAGTCGCGACATCATGTTCTGCAATGTGCGGACTTTGGTAGACCTCCTAATCACAGGGACTTTGGTGATAGTGCTATTTCAATACCGTTTCGAGCCTCACCCAAATCGGTGCTGGCCAAGCTTTACAATGGTATGAGTGGAAAGCGAAACGCGAAAACCGCGGGAACGGATTGCTCGCAGGAAAATACGTCTACGGCTCCACAATTCTAGGATACCGAGTGACGACTTTACAAGTCTGATGGCTTCGATCAGGGCGGGGAGTGGGATTCATAGAATTATAAAATCGTCGCTCTATACTCTAGACCTTTTGAGTAGCATTCCAGTTTCGCATTCCACTCAACCAATTGAAAGTTCAGTCAATATCGATGTCAGTGAGCCTTCTATTGCAATAGTACTCTCATCTTCATTCTGCAGTTGCCTCTTTTCTCTGCTCTTCTAGATCAGTCTACCGTATACCTCAAAGGTCGCCTGCGGGACCTTCTTCTCGGCTCGCGCAGCTGCCGCTCGCTCTGCTCGCTTTCCTGCACAGATCGGAGATCAAACTACAATGAATCCAAACCAAACTACAGAGATCAACGTTCAAACTACAATCATCAAAGATCAAACTACGAATATCAAAGATCAAACTATAAATATGATTCTCACTTCTCGCTTCCGCCTCCTTGCGCTCGTCGTACTCCTCGCGGATCTCGACCGGCTCGTCCTGCAAGTAAAAAAATCAATAAATGATGGCGTCACGGACCGCGACGCGCTAGCCTCAGACGCGCTGCGGGTGCGGCTGATGCCGATGTGATGCGCTTCCTATTTCTGTACGGCGTTTTTATGCATTTTGTAACCATTAACCATTTTGCACAAGCACTCTTAAGGAATCGTGCATTTTACGATCCATGAAGATCCACGTTTTCATGCAAAACCAGCTCACAGCATCAAATACGATTCATAGCGCACCACAATTCACACCGTTGCTAGATTTGCAGAAAACAATGCGAATTCTATTTATTTCAGGAATGTCTCATCTTCGTAGATGAGGCCTACTATTGCTGCACTGCATCAAGAGCTCCGTGATACAAATTTAACATTTTATATTCTCACACCACAAAGATTCGAAATAAAGGAACCATATTTCTATTGTTCCCTCTAATTTTACATACACCCTGAACTGAGACAGGAGAGATTACATGACATTTTGCAGAAATGATATTTTTACAATTTAATACACCCTTTTTTCTTTGTCTCTTCTCTACCACGACCAGTCCATCTTCCCCCTCTCCTTTTCACTCCTCGCCCTCTCCTCCCATGCTGCGCTGTTGCCTCCTCTTCTCCGCCCTTCTATTCTCCGTTTCCGCATGGCGCGCCTTTGTAAGTACAATGCGCATTACCGTATACCGTATGTTCTATGAGTAATGATCAGTCACTTCGCAATATGTCAGTCCCAATAATTTCGGCCCAGAATCCAACCGTAACCTTTACGATTCAGTCCACTACCGTAACCCTCATCTCAATGCTACCGTAACCCTAATCTCAATGCTACCGTAACCCTCGCCTCAATTCTACCGTAACCCGATTCAGGCCAACATTCGCGGCAACTTCTACTGTGACTCGGATGATGGCAAAGCGCGCACTCCGCTCGGCGACGTTCCCTTTAGCCTCAAGGAGTACGACGTCGGGTGTGAGTTTGCACGAGAGAGAGGGAGAGAGAGAGAGAGAGAGACAGAGAGAGATTATTTAGTAAAGATATTGTGGTGTCCAAATCCAAAGCGACTATTTATTATATTTATAAAAATATACGATGTGCAAGACTTTCTATTGGGAAATGACAGAATTGCGCGGGAAACGATGTTTATGCAAAGCGGACGTAGGCGCTACGAGCGGAACGCGAAAGTACGGTATTACTGTAAAACAACATCAAGTAAATTTATAATACCCCCAACTTCTAAAACTCTAGTAGATACTGCATTTCCGCCGGCCACCTTTGCCCATCGCTTATCCAATGCAAACGAGAAGTTTTTCTCGATGTCGAACTTATTGAATAGATTTACGAAATAAATGTTACTATAACTACGTGCGGCCGCAAAATGAGGGATTATGGACTATGACGGTTCGAACAAACAGTATTCATAGTCGAAAAGAATTGAGGGGTTAAATTGGGGGGTCTACTTTTTTCGACTATGAATAGTGTTTTGTGACCCTTCAAAATGAGGGATGATGGACTATGAAGGCAGCATTATTATTGCAGTGCAAGATCCAGAAGTGGGCTACGGCTGGAGCAACAAGGCGGATGGCTCATTCGACGTCACCGGATCGGATGATGAGGTTTAACGACTTTGGGAAATCTCGGTCAGCATACTGTACTACCGCGCCATAGGTCAAATGGGGTTTACGCAAGTTCGCAATTAGCATATGGCGAGGGACGTCAACAGAGGCCTTCTTGTGTCTGTCCTGCACTCTCTCGCTACGTTAATCCGGTTTACATGCAAAGTGCAGAAGTGCCTTTCTTCGCACGCGAAGACCTATTTGACCCATGCACCGTGCCATTAATGGCGTGATTGGCAAAACATAGATTTTTTTTAATTTAAAAAAAACAACATTTGGAAAAAAAACTCAGTTTTTGGTTCACCACTAGGAAATGTCAGTTTTTGGTTCACCCACTAGGAAATGTAGCTATGCAACTACCCGCATAACAGGGAAATGGCACCCCCACACACTCCTCATTCTCCGCGCGCGCTCTCTCTCTCTCTCTCTTTTCAGAGAAGCGGCCAATTTCCCTTTTATGCGGGTGGTTGTGTATACCTTTCAAAGTCTATTCACCACTAGCTTTAAAGAAATGCCGTTGACAGGCCTGGGGCCACAAGTTCTTCCTCGAAATCAGCGTGCCATGCGACGTAGTGATCAATCGATGCGACAAGAACGACGCACTCAAGTGAGATTACGGTAGCCACCCAGATTACGGCACCCAAAAATTAATGTAGCCCGTAACGTATACATACAACCCCGTACGAGCATACTAACTGACGGACGGTGCTGAAAGGTGGATAGAAAATGGTCACGAGAATCAAATGCAGTTACTACGGTATTATGCAGCCATAAGTTTCGTAGCACTACCGTAGTAAGCAATGTGAATTCACGCGTTACGGTCGTGATCATTCTCTGTTCATTTCTCTTTTTAGGGAATGGAAATGTTTAGCCCCATGTGGCGTACCTCTAATCCTATCTATTAAAGGTGCAAGCACCCGAAATGTGACGTCAAAATTGTCGTCAACTATCCCGCCGAGCTGAGGTATGCTGAGGACGAGAAAAAGGTAAGTACTGCAAAACGACAACCATAGCATGCACACATTCCCCCAAGACTTTTCACTAATGCTCATAGCCCCTAAATTCGGCGACCCCTCCGTAGGTGAAAAAGTTAAAGTAATACGATTTTCGATAGATTTGACCCAAACTAGTGTGATGACTGATGTCCCCGCTATCTCAGATACCCCCGCATACACGTGGGGATTGCCCCGATTTAGGGACTCGTGAGCATCACTAACCGGTTTCGCAATTTTTATCTATACAAGTATGCCAAGGTCGTGTGCTCATTTCTCTGGAAATAAAATGCAATGAGTGCGACTCACGACTCATAGACGAAAAAGAAAAGTCCCAAATGCTTTTTTTACCGGTATAGAGTAAAACCCCGAAAATTATGTAAGACTTTTCGAGATTCCACCTCAAAAAAATCAAAATGATGTCAGAATTTTCGAAATTTCATCTTTAAAAAACGCTGTATGGGTTTGTTCCTGGGGCGAACTTTTTGGTCTATGCATAGATTGAACACATTTTCTGAGAACTCGATATAAAGTTATGATTATTTTTTCCAGAAAACCCTCCCTCTCGACGAGTTCAACATTGCCACCTCGCCGGCGTACAGCAGGACCAGTGATTGCCCCTGAATTATTACCCCCCCCCCCATCACCGACGATTACGGTAGCTATCGATCGCTATCCTCTACCCCTATTCTCCCTATTTTTTTTGATTTCCCTTATTTGGCGGAATAGTTGATAAAATAATTATTTATACAAACTCGCCTTCAATACACTATCAATACCGCAATCAGTGAGAATTTCGTTTAGCTTTCACTTATAAAAGATCACTCCACTGTCCACCGCTACTTTGCCCATAGCATGCCATATTTGTGCTTCAATCAAAACATATCCTAATCTTGTGGAGGCACCATCGCCTTGATTTTTTTTCCATAATCACGCAATAGTATTCTCAATATCAGTCTTTCTTCGACCTGTGCGTATCATAATCGCACCTTCGAAATTTAATTTTTGGAGTCTTCCTATGAATCTTCCCGACAATACATCACACGTGTGCAGCAAATTATAGATGTGTTTCACAGAGTGTTCTCATCCCGATTCAGTCGATCTCACAGTGCCCCCAGCACTAACCAACTTCCAAACACGTTAACTTCTCATATCTTTAACTTTTGCATAGTGCCCCTACACCAGGTTTTCCGAAAATGCAGCGTGCTCCCGGGTGAACGTGCCCACGTATGTTTTAGAATTTTCATTTCAGAAATGACTAGAAATGTTCAACATCGCCAACTCGGCAGCATACGGCAGGAGCAGCAATTGCCCATGAACCCCCAATAACCAACGATTACGGTAGCAATCGATCGATATCCCTTACCTCTACTCCCTAATAATGTATATTCTTTCCACTTTTCTCTTCAATGAGCGGAATAATTAATAAAATAATAATTAATCTTCACTTATAACACGCCACTCCACTCTCCACCGTTACTTTGCCGATAGCATGCCATAGTTGTGCTTCAATCTAAGCATATCCCAATCATGTGGAGACGCCATCGGTTTGATTTAGCAAGTCTCAGCCCTTGTCTCGCTCTAGAGAAGCGATCGAGAATGTAAGAGAATGTAGTCGCCTAAGCAACATCTGTTCCACTTTTTGCCCCTTTCTTGCCACTATTAAACGGCTGTTGTCGCTGATAAAGTTAGTCTTCCCAGTGAACTACCGATCCGATCTCCCTTTCACTCCTCCTTTCTCTCAAGTTAGTATCCAGCCTGGGGAGGACAACTTGGGGAATGAGCGCGTCAAATGAGAGAATCAGGCAACGATACAGAAATTCCCCACATTGGCATCAAGTTGACGTTCCCCAAGTTGGTAGCAATCTCTACCTCGCCGTCTGTCTTTCTCTCACTTTTACACGCTATTTTCAAATTAGATTTTAATATTACATTCTCATAGCATATTTGCCATTCTAATACTGACCAAAAATTGCGCGAAATACAGTTCCCAATTGTTTAGTATTTTTACATACATCCTTTGTTCGACCCACAACAGTCCATCTCCGCCACCCTCTGCATTCTCCATCCCCTCCTCCCATGCTGTGCGGTTACCTCCTCTTCTCCGCCCTTCTAGTCTCCGTTTCTGCATGGAACGCCGCTTTTGTGAGCATATTCCTATTTAGCGATAGTTCATTTACGAGTAATCGGCGGTTGCCTACCGTCACCTACTTAATGCAGGTTACTGTAGTCTCGAATATGTACGACAACCGTAATAACGTCAATGCTACCGTAACCCTCATCGTATTCAGGCCGACGTTCGCGGCAGTTTCCTCTGTGACTCGGATAATGGCAGAGCGCGTGCACTTCTCCCCGACGTCAAGGCCGAGCTCTGGGAGCACGACGTATTTCGTATGTAAACAGTGCCTATGGATGACTACCGTAACCTACGTTAATTAGTTAACGGTAGGCAACTGCGGATAAACTATTCCCGACAAACACTATTTAAATTACGAAATTTATTAGATTTTTGCGCAACTCGGTGCAAATTGATTGGCACCCCTAAAATTACAAAGATTGTGCCAAAGGTTAGTCAGTACCATTGAGACATAGTACCCTGCATAACTTGTACTTAGATGTTTTGTTGCTAGATTCATTACGACTATTTCAGCCATTCGTGATGACGAAATAAGCACCACCAAAAGCGATAAGAGTGGCTCATTCGCCGTCACTGGATCAAAGGCAGAGGTTCGGGTCTCTGTTGTTTTTAAAAAGGATTATTAATAATATAAAATGATTATGTTTCACTTCAAGAAAACTACTTGTGGTGTGGTTACTGTCCGATTCTCTCGTTTTCGCGTGCAATCTAGTCCCAGTTTCCGTTGTTTATCAGCGGAACGTTTTAATATTTCTGTGATTGTGAATTTATAATAACGAAAACGCCTCGACAGATAATTGGCCTATGCTTTAATGAAACCTCCGTTGACAGTTCTGTTGTGAAGAGTTCTACCTCTATATCCGCGTGCCATGCGACGTAGTGATCAATCGATGCGACAAGAACGACGCAATCCAGTGAGATTACTGTACCCTACCCTAAGGTTACGGTATCCTAGTGGGCCCTACTTCCCTTTACCGGACCAATCAAATACGCATCACTCTTATCACCCCGGGTTGCTTGGCCCGTAAAGGGAAGTAGTGCGCCCAATTGTTGGCTATTTTTATTCCTTATAAGTTATAACCCGCTCAACAGTCAGCTGTTGAGAACAGAATGGATCCTTCTCTCTCAATGCAAAAAGAGAGATACAAATGAATCCTGTTTATTTCAAATTTAAAATGACACGTTCACGACATGGACTACTGGTGGTGTAGTCTCTTTCTATACCTCGGCGTGTCTCTTATTTTGGCATTCTCTCTCGCATCCGTAGCTGCTGTTTAGGAGTGGAACGTTTTATTACTTTGGACGAGTGTTTGTGAATTTATAATAGAAATAGAAGGAATCAACGGAGTCCTTCCATTAAGAGCGTATAACTATAGGGACAGGAGGGAATGGGAAGCTCACAGAAGTTTCATCTTTACATACAAATTAGTAATTATATAAGCATAGAATAACATCTAATCATATCGATTAGAGGTGCGAACGCCCCGATTGCGAAATGACAATGACAGTCTACTATCCCCCCGATTTGAAGTATAAGGAGTGGGAGGAAAAGGCAAGTGTTGCTACTCTGGTTTTGAAACGCACGGTGTGTGCACGCACCACGCCCGTGCAGCGCACGGCCATCGCACGTTCAGTGTACTGACTCTCCTACATTTCTTCCCTCTCTCGGCTGATTATGAGTATCAGCGCGACGAGAGCTCCGGTTTTCGAGTGCACCTTGTGCGCACGTCTCTCTTACGTTTCTTCCCTCTCTCGCCGCGTTGATGCTCAGCCGAGAGAGGGAAGAAATGTAAGAGAGTCAGTACACAGCCGTGGTGCATGCACACACCGTGCGTTTCAAAACCGGACAGGGAAGAACCGTAAGAGAGAAGTGTGCGCAACGTGCATTCGAAAGCGATAATAATAAAATACTCGCAGCTCCCCCCTCCCCCCAAAAAATATGATATGATTACGAGCTTCAGCAGTCAGTTTCACAATAATGACTGCTGAAGCTCGTAATCATAAAAAAAGGAATCTAAGAATAATTATTCCATAACAATGAACAATGTAATTTTAAATGCTTTTTTCAAGAGCGCATCGAATATTTCTTTTCCTGTTCCGGGCTTCGGCAGTAGTGCCAATGATATATAGTTATGCTTCGTTTTGTAGAAAACCCTCTTTCTCGAAGAGTTCAACATCGCCACCTCGCCGGCAGTCAGCAGAAGCAGCTATTGCCCCTGAACTCCCATAACTACCGTAACCGATCGATCCGTAACCAAAGATTACGGTAGTGATCGATCGACATCTCCCACCCAGAATCCCCTACATTTGATTCCTTTACACCACAGCCACATTGCTTGCTCATCGCACGTTGTTACTATCGCATACAGTGACGCTTATAGATCCGCAAATATTCCGATTGCTCACCACTTCCCTTGTAGTCTCACAATATCGACCCCTTTTCATTGCCCCGCCCCCTTCATTTTTTCACAACTGCCAATCGGTTTCTTGTTTCACTATCAACGTATAATCATCATCTTTGCCTACCTTGCCCGCTCCTCCAGCAGCAGTCGCGCCTCCGAACAGCCCCTGGGCGAAGTTGAGCCGCTCCCGCGCGTTCCGCTTCTGGTGCTCCAGCTTGTCGACGATCGCGTTGATCTCTGTGAATACAATCAATCATCGATCGATGGAGCAGACTACCGTAACCACCGACAACTTTGTCGTACTCAAGTCAGTTGCACATCCATCAACTATGGCAACGGGATGCTACAATAGCCAAAATGGATATTGATTTAAGAGTCGACTACGGTAATTTCAGGGTGCCTACGGTACCTCGGATGCGTCGATCGATAATCTTGGCGGTGTCGTGCACGCTGCACTCAGCAAAGTGGTTGGCGCCGAGCAGCACCAGCACCTGCAATCGATAAATGTGAATCAAGTACAGTAATCTACATGAAAACCCATTTCTCGTCAGTACAGAATAAAATTCGGTGAAAAAATCGATCGATGGACTACCGCACCTCGTTGGTCCTGACCAGCTTGCCGGGCATGAATCCCACGCTGCCGAAGGGTACCTGTGCGTAATCAATCAGTTAAAATGCCTTCAAACTTGGCTGCATCACCAGTTGACAATTTAATAATGGCTGCAACAAGACGATTTCTCGTTTCACGCCGAGCCCATGATATCTCCTCCGTTGAAAAATCGTTTTCGTTGATTTGAACCGTACCACAAAACCGTAAAAATTGTTAGGGACTCGAAAGCACATGATCAATATGGAATCATCGCATCCACAATACCGCACCTTTTTCTAGGCATAGTACCCTTGATAATAATTTATCTCCACCCCTTCTCATCATCAAAATACGTAGCCAAATCATCATTATCGATTGCTCTCTATCGTACCCCTCATCTACCATAATCGGATGGGATATCTTCTTCTGCAGTTCCTCCATCCGGCCCTTCTGGCTACGGTAGTCGTCGATCTGCTTGCGGTGCTCGGCGATCGCCGCATCACACTCGGCGCACTCCTGCAGCGATTGTCGGGATTACGGTATCCGATAAGAGATCGGTTTTCCAGCACAAATACGGAAAGCAATATTATTTCACTCAGTTTAGCAGCAAAATAATTACTATTTCCTAATCAATAAATCAAATAACGCTTCTCACCCGCTCGATCCACTCCTTCAGTCGCATGTAGTTTCTTGCAGCATCGCTGGTTGCTGCAGCTGCTGCAGGATGATTGCTGACTGAGGTCGACGGCGGCATCCCACGACTGGCCATTCACTGCTGCAACAAAGATTATAATTGATTAATTTTAAATATTCAAATAAATAAGACGCAGAAAGAAGCCTGTGCTCACGAGTGCACTGAATCTAGCGTTGGCAAGACCTTACTAATGGTCCGATAAATAACTCGTGTGAGAAATTTAGTCATTGAGTGCCAAAATTAGATTGCAATACGGAATCTTTATGGACCTAACACATTCCACATCACTCCGCGAGAATAAGTTTATAAGAAAAAAGGTCGAGATCTCACAGGAATCCCCGGATCTGCTCCTGATGAGGTAAAGAACTGTCTCGAACAGCTATCACTCTTCCACAAACTCTTCCTCCAATGCAAGTAACGACTTTATCGACAAATAACAAGAACGACTAGTGTAATTACATATAAAGTGGAGAAATACGGCAGTCTCTTCGATTCGCCTCAAACCCGTATACAATTTTCTAACAGGAACTAAACTCGAGATAACCTAGATTATTGAGGATCAAAGAGTGATCTAAGCCTTCGGCTGCTGCTGTTGCTGTAGCTGCCGGAGTGCCTGCCGCTCCTTCATGTACAAATAGTCCTCCATTTCCTGAAATTACCAATTCAATTTGCGAAACTCGACAACTCGAGAATCATGAAGCTTTCAAGTGGGTTTCATTTATAACACTCATTGTGCAGCAGTGGAATGCATACGAGTAGATCTGTTTCCTTCGAAGAACATTATGTACTAATTCAGATATGCTTACGAACACAATACAACTTTTGAATGAAAGCGGAGCAGCACTCACTCATTTCAAGAATGCGAAAGTACGCGTTCTAGTGATCCTTATTACTTTTCAGCAGGTCTTTGAAATCAATTGCGCAAATGAATTAATTACCTGGTGCTGGTGCAGCGGCTGCGCGTTGACCCATTTCTTCAAGAGCATTCCAGCCTGAATGCGAGTAGTATTAATGAACTCAACTATGCTGAATCGTTAAATCTTCAAGAAATCAGTATCCGACTACACAGTAGTGCTCCTCTAATCCCTATCCAGTGGCTCTTTCAAAGTAAACCCATTTTCTAAAGCAAAACAATAGTTCAAAGAGTAACCGAACATTTGCTTGGTAAGATCAGTTTCGAAAATGGAAAACAACTGACTTTAAACATTCCGTAGGCGCCAGCGCACACGGTAGTCACGAGGCCGGCGGTGACGAGATGGGCGCGCACTCGAGTGGGAAGCATAACAACTCAAAACCAATTAAATTAATTAACATAAAAGGTTTAAAAACAACAATTACAAAAATTTCAAAAACATTTCTTGCGCCGAGTGCACTAAACAATTTCTGCAATTCGCCTGACCATTCAACGGCTTTGATTCCGGCTCTCAGAAATTTAAACACGAAAAAATTACGGTATGCAAAACCTGAAATTGATCGGCTTCACCGTTTTTACATTACGGTATTATTCAAATACGAGCGCGAACTGATCTTTGTCATCATCTGTCGCTCATTTCCACCGATTTTACTGGGTATTTTGTACTATTCCTGCCGCTATTTTCGCGTATTTTTGCAGGTTCATTCGTAATGGACACAAGCCGTCTCCGCAAGCAGCTCATTGAGCGTGTCAAGAGCGGTTTCGACTGCATCAGACCGCCCAAATCGCCCAATTCCGATGAAGCCGACGATAAGGTGCGATTTGCACGGCATTTCAAAGCACGGGTGCTAATTTTTTCTGCGTGTGTCGTGTGTTGGTAAAGGGCGGCATGCGGCAACGCGTTTAATTCGTTTTTGAATTCGCTCCATGACCTTTTGTAACGGTTAAGTATGCAGGGCTGCTACACAGTTGTTTGAAATTCGCGGGCTTCCCTGAGGAAATTCACGGTATTCATGCTGTATTGAGTGATTTTGATTTATGGGCGTGGTCTAGGTTTTACGTGGAGCTGAAATGCCGTGATTTGGCACTGCTTTACTTTACCGGACCAAGGAACCCGGGATTGGATCCTCATTCATCAACTCATTCTGTGAATCTAGCGGTCAACTCTCATTCACCTCGCGAAAATGGTTAGCAGTTAATTGGTCCGCTAAAAGGAAGTAGTGCCGGATTTTTTCGCGCGCTTTTTTGAATGATGCCTAGTTTTGTTTTCCTCCAGTTCCCCATCCTCGACCTGCCCCTCGAGATCATCTCGCGCATCGTCGAGGAGGTCGACTTCGCCACTAGAATCGTGCTCAGGTACCTACATATTTCCGAAGTTGATGACGTGGAACGACGTTTTACACAAGAAATGCCAAGTTTTGCAGTGTGAATGAGATTTTTGAGTTCTAAAACATAATTCCTCTAGCCGTATTTTTTCATTTTTGTTGTGCCAGTATTTTTACTTTAATTTCATTTGGGCAATGAGATCTCTAGCTGCTTGAAGGAGGGGACCATGATATCTGACATACCTTATAACGCCATTCGTATTCAGGCGAACCTGCCGCGTGCTCAGTCATGCCGAGACGATCGCGAGATTCAGAATGGAGGAGCTGGCGCTTTACCGGGTGAGTAGCTGAGTTTCACGGTTTTCCAAACTATTCCCTAAATTTATTTTTTTAAAAATATTTTTTTGTTAAAAAACAAAAGAAGTTGAAAAACACATGTTATGCAGACGGCCGATGACGAGTTCACGCTGTCCGTCAAGCACAAGAACTCGGAGAACTATCTGTTCTGGCAGTGTCTGGTGAGTGAATGAGTTCTGCTACAGGATTGACCTGGCTTCGACGTGGGAACAGAAATAGAAGCGGTGAAACTCGCATCAGTCTGCCTACCATGTGTGGCTTGGCCGTTCTACGCAAATTGCGGCTGACACTTTGAGATTGCGAATTATCTTGTAAATGTAAATGTAAATGATTGTTGCAACAACGAATTCAATCTTATCTTGTCGCCTAGCATGCCGTTTCTTGTAATAGGTATTTGGTCTCAAAATATCTTGTTGCTGCTGAACATGTTTCTCGTTGTATGCAAAGTAGTATGACGTCATTCCCTTAAAATACCTTTTTTTGCAGAAGGGCGTCACGGTGACGAAGTGGAAGGACGACGACTTCTTTTCGCGCTCCCACATGGTCCGTCGTGTCTGGTTACGGTAGCCAGGTTACGGTAGTCGACTTCGATAACACTCCGAAAATCAAAAGCAATGCGTTTTAAAATAATTCTGTAGCAACACATATCTGCATCGATACTGCACTTGCACGGCTGCCGCGCACACAGTCGATGTAAAAGACCGATGCTACAATACCCTCTTGATCGATACTATCCATTACTACCGTGATCCGCTGCTACAGTACCCTTCTCTTGCAGTGCAAGGAGTCGCGCAACACGCCGTTCCAGCGCGATCCGACGCCGCTGGGCGACCTGGAGCCGGTGCTGCTCAAGCACCTCAGGAGAGCCGACATCGACACGGTTATGATTGACGGGGTGAGTGGTTTCTACTTAACATTAAATAGTTTGGTGTAGATTTATTTTCTCTGATTCGTGCTACAATCGTTGCCTTTCTGAACCGTGGCTGAATCTGCGCGATCCGCATATATCCACACAATGTTCCATGTTTTGCACCACTCCAGCCAAATTAATACCGTGCCCTATTATTAAGGTAATCCTGTACTGCCGTAATCCTCGGTTTACAGTAATATTTTACTACGGTGATCCTCCCTTGCAGTAATCCTGCTCTATCACAATTGCCTGCTACAGTAACCAAACTGCCTACCGTTGCCCACTGCTACCGTAATCCTCTGCCTACTTGCAGTTCCACTGCTCGGACGAGTCGATGCCGCAGCTGACGGCGCTGCTGCTGGACAAGTCGATCGGGTACCTCTCGCTCATATCGCCCTTCACGACCACGTCGGATGCGGGGTGAGTATCCAAAAAGGGACATGGGGTGAGGGAGTGTGTGAAAGTGAGAGGGTTTCCGTCACCTTGGGATGAAACCATCTCAATTGTTTTATCATGGCTTGTTCGAGGTATACCACAGGCAAATTGTGGTCAAAACTGCACAAAGAGGGCATTGCTTTTTCGCTCCATTCGGGGACGGGGATACATGATTCCACACCTCCTGAAAGGGGGACAGGGGCGAGGGATATATTGCGCGAGAGTGAGAAAATTCCTTTCAAATATACACACTCCCCCCCCCCTTCGAGGTTCCCTGTGGCGTGAAAAGTTGTGCGCCCTGATCTCCGAAGTGTAGCGGTACCTCTGTAGAAAAGAAAGGTTTTTGGAAGCCTCTCTTTGCTTCCAAAATTTTGCACTCTCTTCATGCGCACATAGGTCGAAAGGTGCGTAAAAAACAACGAAGCCAACCCGCATTTTCAGATTTTTGGCGAAAAAAAAATGAAAACCCAACCCGCATTATAGGTTTTTAATGCCCATTTTTGAAATACCCAACCCGCTATTTTCTCGTTTTTTATGCCCATTTCTGAAAAATCCAACCCACATTTTCGATCTGCCGCAACCCACCCTTTCGACCAATGCATGCACATGACGTTCGTGTCTACTTCTTTTTCCCTCCGTGCGGAATGTTTTGTCACCTGTTTCTCCTTTAATCGCCCCGTGCTGCAGCCTGTACGACCTGCTGCACTCGTGCGACACGCTGACCCGGCTGACGCTCGCCATCCATCGATGGTGGGTTACGGTAGTGGAAGGATACGGTATCCTGCCAGTGCGATAGTTTACAGTGGTGCAGTTTCTGGACTTTTTTTGTTCAGCAGTGGTTCCGTTACCTCCTGAACTATGCATATTACACCGCAATCCGCATTAGTGATTGAGATTCTACAGTAATCCGGTTGTTCAGCACTGAGAAGGCGACGGTGGTTGATCGGAACTGCTTGCTGCTCGCAACGTGCCTCCTCGAGCGACTCTGCATCCACGCGAGGGTACGGTAGCCAGCCGATTTTGTCAGATACTGTAGCCGTTACTGTTGTTGATGGTACATTAGAAAGTACCGTTTTCGGATATTGTGATTGCAAAGGGGGGCATATGACAAATAGTGTTTTCACAGGTATTTCGTGCAGAAATTCCTAACATCACGTGTCGAAGTGCATATTGTCCAATAGTTGATATATTTGTCGAAAATGGGTACCGTACCTTTATATTATGTATTGTGGTTACGGTATGTTTGCGCAGGCCCTGCGCGCAACGCGCCACAGCGAGGACAAGACGGAGGTGACGGACGCACTGCTCATCAAGATGCTGTCCGGCAAGTGTGAGTATACGATAGGCGGGGTTACGGTAGTATAGAGAGTACTGTAACAATGGGTTACTGTGGCCCCGAAGTTGATCATAGTTTCTCCATTTTTTTTTATTAATGAAGAAAGCGTGTTCCCTGAATAAAGCGTGTTTCCTGATATTTCTATCAATAAATGGAATTGAAGAAATCAATACCAGGCCTCCGGCTGCAGCTACTGTACTTCACGCCGCTGCTCACTGCGCGAGGCGTGCACGCCGCGATTAAGGTGGGGGTGGGGGGGGGTCTCGAGTGGAATTTTAGTCTGCGTGTGCCGATTGATGTAAATCAGTCGATATATTGATGTAAATCAATCGATAGCCCGTCTTAATAATCGTTCAATTTCAGCACATCATGGCGAGAAATCTGCCGCGCGTTGGCTTCGTCGTCTACCTCATGTGAGTTTTGGCTACGGTATCCCTTGGTGCTACCGTATATTTTGGTTCGAAAACAGTACCCGCGATTTTCAGAGCCACTCACTCGAACTCGCTGCTGCGCCTGCTCGGTCTCCTGGTGGAGGGTGGTACGTTACCGTAATCCGTTGTCGGCCTACAATACGCAACCAAATTTTACTCTCTGTGCAAAATGCTAGCAAATTTCAAGTAGGAAACGGAAAAAGTTTGAATTTTTCCTTTCGAAGATGACTTTTCTGCTGCCATTCGAATGCTTGATAAATATCGTAACTAGTCAGCTGTAGTAAGGGTTTTTCCCACCTACCATACGCCATCCCTTTGACGGATGCAGCGACCAACCGTATGCCTTGTTCTCGTCAGGTACCGTAACCTACCATACTCGGTCTCTTTCAGGTATCGTAACCTACCGTACCCAATCCCGTTCAGGTATCGTAACCTACCGTACCCGATCCCGTTCAGGTATCGTAAGCTCGGAGGACAAGGAGAATGTGATTGAGCAGAATGACGAGGGCGTCACCGTGTACTTTGGCACTGAGCTGCGTGTCGCCGTGCTGGCGCCGCTGTTTGAGTACCAGAAGGTTCGTTGCGAGATGTACTGTAGTCTGGTTACTGTAGACTACGATACCGGACATTACGGCCGCCCCTCATAACATGACCACGTACTATTAGTATCGGATTTTAAAGCCTTCAAATTGAAGGTAGTCGAACGCGTGAGAAAGCACGAGAGTCTTGTGCATTTGCTTTCTCGGAGCTTAATTAAAATTTTCATTTTTTCTCGTTATTCCCGTAATCCATATCGTGCTTCTGTGCCATTACTTGCCTATCTCGGATCAGTGAAGTCAGTTATTAGCGGGAATGTCAGAGCTCACGAAATGAGGGGGTTACGCTGACTTCATAGTCCCTCATATTTAACTATTTTCGTTCAGATCATCGTGGAGACGACTCAGATGACATTCGACCCCGCATTCTTCCATCGGATGATGTAAACTACGGTACTCGAGAAGAACTACCGTAACCCGATTGACCTCAAACCTAGATCTCGCTGCATTGTCTTTCCCATGACTTCCCTGAATTCGTAGCATAGCCTAATCTGTAACCTGTAACTGCTAATTCGTACTAACATTGATGACTTATTCGAAAATATGAAATTGCTATGCTAACTGATAATGTGCTGTGCTGATGCTACGACTAACTAGATCACTTTACTATATTTACTATATCTGTAAAATTCATCGTGTATTCAACTTGTGGAAATTACGAGTGTACTAACGAACCGATTGTGGATAAAGAGATTATATGAAAAAATGTGTTGGAGTTATCTTTTATGTAGTCCAATTCTTTCAGATACCCGGAGAAGTTAACATCATGTGCGTATAGCTTCCTGAATTAATTATTCCTCACTGATTATTAGTATGTGACTACGATTGTCGCATGCGCAAATCTTGGAATTCCTCCTGATATTTTACGTCGATTTGGGTTACGGTAGTCCTCCCATAACAGACTGCAGCCACATTACCTTATTCAGGTTACGGTAGTCCTCGATCAATAATGCTACGTCGATCAAAAATGCTGCGTATGGTGAAGCACTTGTTGCGGATGTCGCCGAAACAGTCAGTGGACAGTCTAGAGCGAGGAATGGCCGAGGACACTCCGAGTGAAGAGGTGCGAGATACGGTATTGACAGTATACTCTATTGTGTTTACGATACCACATTTTAATCGAAATAGTCTACGCTAGGAATAGGTGTGAGATACAGTATACTCTCAAGGGCGTTTCGGACAGAGTACATCACACACAGCAGTAGTCAATTTCATTGGCGTATTTTCTTTAAAATTGTAATATAAATATCATGCAGGCATAGTGATGATCGCGTACCAAAAGCTTTCCAGGTGCTGCGCATTGACGATCTTCCTCTGGAGATCGTGGCGCAGATCGTCGAGCAGCTCAACTTTGCCGACCGACGCTCTGTCAGGTAATCGATAAAGTCCTGCTAGATACAGTACGCCAGCTTCGGTGCTTCTACCGTAATCCAATCGCAGACTGACTTCGCGTGCGTTGTGCCGAGCCGAGTCGCTGTCGCGCCTGCATCTGGACGAGCTGGCACTCTTTCGGGTGAGCAGTGGGCCGGGAATATTATAAACAAAACACAAACGCTCGCCCAAAATAATAAAAGTTCCGCTCCTAAACAACATGTACGGCTGCGAGAGAACACGACAAAGGGGGAGACACGCTGAGGTATAGAACGAGAATACACGCATCAGTAGTCCATTTGATGAACGTATTATTGTAAAATTGTTATGCGGTAATTTGGGAATGGTATGTTAAAACATGTTCAATAAATTATTAAGAAAATTGGAAGAGTAGCGGTGAAAGTAGGCTATTTCGGCGCCTGCAAATCGATTGTGATATACAGTATTCCTCATATACCGAAAAAGTGGTCTACCATGTATTTGTATGCCAAAATTAGTAACAAAACTAGCCTACCACATGGTATTCAATTGTACTTATCGTCCTACCATGTGATTTAGACGTTGCGCGGGATAGGTATTTAATCTGTGGCTATTGGATCAGTATCGCAGATGGTGGATGGTGGATGGCGGATTTGTGCTGTCCGCAAAGGATCGCTTCTCGGCCGACTGGCGACTGCTGCACACAAAGGTGATTTTACAAATTCTCGAAAAAAATACTCGTCCAAAATATTAAAACGTTCCGCGGAATTTTTGAATATTATTCAAATTATTAATTTTTATTATTTTATTTTACATAGAGTGTATCTCAGGGCGACGAATTCGTCGATTCGTGGACATTTCGGGACACCAAGCATCGCGAATTCATGGTATACGGTATTTCGAATTGAGAGGATACGGTAGGCACTCGGTGCCCAGTAGTATCTGCCTGCGTCTGGTATAGAGGTATAGAGTTGTTTTATCGCCAACTGCAACGCTGCCGATCAGAGGCTATTTATCAGACAGAGGAGTATTTTTTGCACAGCGAGAGCAAGTTAGAGAAAAAGGGAATCATCGAGAGAGCGCGCGCGAAGGGAGTCAGACAACGAAAGATCGTTTTGGCACGACGGTCCGGTATTACATTTATAAAATGATACGATCAAACAAAATGTCGAACTGGGGACTTCCTGTGTTTACCGAGATGAGAGAGAGCACGCAAAAGCGAGAGGGTCGCCAATGTTCCTGTATGGCAAACAACGGAAGTTCGTTATTCGGCTTTTTGGTTTGATCGTATCATTTTATAAATGTAATAAAGTGAAGAAGTGCCGATTGGAGAAGAGGCGGGGCTTACACCCTAAAGTAATCAAATGCAGAAACTGCGCTACCGGCCGACACGATTCCTTTCCACCGCGTCGACGCCGCTCGGGCAAGCGATGGAGCGTGCGCTGAACGCGCGCCTGACACCATCCGCATGCTCAATATCGACGGGGTACGGTAGGTCGGAGTGTTATCTGTAGTCGCCTTTCCCCGCTTTGTGATTATTCCGAAACGGAAAGCGGAGTACGAAAGACGATTTATAATCACTGTAACAATAACATGCGTATTTTATTGATTGGAAATGATGGTTTGAGTACTGTATACGGGTCACTCTAGACGGATTACGGTAAACGCGAGTCACGGTAAATAATCCCACCTAACTCCCAGTTCCACTGCACGGATGACTCAATGTGGACGCTGTGCGAGCTGGTGAGAGGTCGGCGTCTCGACACGCTCTTGCTGGCCGCGCCCTTCGCGACGACCAACGACGCACGGTGGGTAGATGGTATACGATATACTGGATTACGGTACACTGGATTACGGTACGCTGGATTACGGTACACTATATTACGGTATACCGGATTACAGTATGCACGATTACAGTGTTTAAGATCACAAACGTCTAGAATGGGGTCAAGGGGCGAGAAAATGTGTGAGCCCCATCAGTGTACACATGTTTTCTCGTCCCTGAACCCTTTCTGGAGATTTGGCAGTTCAATAATGAAAAATTGTTTGTTGAAGATTCTTCGATCTGGTCGATGGCTGCCCGACCCTGCGAAAACTCACTCTGGAGATTCATCGGAAGTGGGTTACGCTAGCATATTAGAAGATACCGTAAGCCACCGTAATCTCTGCATTTCGCATACCGTACTCTTTGACAGTAACACCAAGGATCATGATGTGGAGACGGACTTCCTCCTTCTGGCAATTAGTCGCCTCGAGAAGCTGTCCATCCACACCCGGGTACGGTAGGCGGTACGGTAGCGGCGGTCGATCGATAGGAGCAATGATCAGACTCTCGCCATTCTACATGATCTCTCATCGATCAGACAGTGCGAGAGAGCATGCAGAATTGAGAGGGTGATACCATTCTCTGGTTCAGAAATCCTTTCGCAAACACACACACACTTCCTGTTGTTGACAAACAAGGAGCGTAAACAAGGAATGTGTGTGTTTGCGTCTTTGTGCATTTTCCTAGTGGTTTCCTAGTAGGATCCTAGTGGAATCCTAGTAGAATCCTACTCTTTCTTTTCCTAGTAGGATTCTACAGTAGATTCCTAGTCGGATTTCTGAAACAGAGTTACTCATTGATAGGCTGGTACTGTGTGCAGGAGAAGAAATCGAGTTCGGGGATAGTTAGGATAGCACAGAGATTCTATCGTATGATATACATCAGTATTGGAAAATTTGAAAATCTATTGTGAGTCTAGCAACATATTTACAGTTTGCTAGGTGACCATCATATCCATAAAAATGTACGCTATACAGTAACCATTCTACAGTACCATCGTGTTATCAGATGGTCCATTCGGCTGAACACATAGAGGACTGGCAGGATGTGGACGATACTATGTTCATGCAACTGCTGACCGGAAAGTGTGAGTAGATACGGTAGAGTGCGGTATTACGTTCATAAAATGATACGATCAAACAATATGCCAAAATGTTACTTCCTGTGTTTACCGGAGGCGAGAGAGCACAGAAAAGTGAGAGGGTCGAGTACGCGCCTGTTTCAAAACAAGGTAAGTAAGTGTTTTGGCTTTTTGTTATCATATCATTTTATTTATAAATGTAATAGGGATAAGTGGAGCGTAATACGGTAGATTACAGTAGGGTAAACTAGACCAAGATACGGTAGGGTACTATAGGGGCGACTAGACTAAGATGCTGTAGGGTACGTAGGGATGACTAGACTAATATATGGTGCAAGTTTCGGTTGGATACGTAGATTATGGTAGCATGTAGATGCCGGTTTCGCCAGGGTAATTTCTGTAGATTTTTGCGTCACAAATCTAGGATCTTTGTAGGTGTGTGCCTGCAGCTGCTCTACTTCCTACCGCTGCTTACTGCAGAAGGCATCTTCCAAGCGATCGAGGTATACGGTAGTTTGAAGTTTACGGTAGTTGGAGGTATACAGCAGTTTAGTACCTCCAATCATTTCGGGGGGGGGGGTGTGACCTGTCCAGATATTGAAAGACAGTACACGCACGAAAGTCACACGGCGCAAACCAGATTTATGCACCCTTTCATAACTTTATTCCTAGTAAAGCTACGACTTCCAAACTTGATACACTGATTGCAAACCACGTTTGGAACATTTTCCTTTTTGATTGGAGAGATTTCGTTCACTTTGAGCTGAGTTACACTCGTTTTCCATCCTTTGATGGGGAAATTTCCCCGAAGAAATTAGCGCAGCATTAATTGAAGGTGCCATTTTTTTAAATTCCGAAATTTACAAAATGTGTATATTCAGCACACTCTACGTCGAGATGTGCCGATATGTGGATTCAAGTTCTACTTCAGATAGGCAATTCGGCTCTCTCCCCCATCCAAAATCGAGAAAGGTGACGAAAGCATAAGTAAACGAAACATGCGAATATTGTCTTAATTATGTTCACAATCAATTAATTACAGGTCGGATCTGTTGGACTCGCTGGCACGTCTGGTCACACCTAACATGATGGTGGTTTTCGTAGAAAAAAATCACTGCTGCGTCTTCACATTTTCCTGGGCGAGATTTGGGGATCAAAATATTCCGTGGAATCGCCGGTATACTTCAATATTCGGGTTACGGATCGTAGAAAGTACGAAAACTTTCTTTGTCACGCTCGCCGAAGTTCTTGAAACTCGAATAAACATGATTTGGATTTTTTTCATTAATAGGAGTTTAAGCGGCACCAAAGAAAAATGTAGGCGCAGCAATTTCGTCCAATATTTATCCGCTACTTTGGTAAGTTGGTAAAAGCTTCCAAGTGCATCTTCGATATGACACATGTGAATGGAATGCGTTTTCTAAGCTTTTCACATTGAAACCAGAACTTTAATTAATTAATTTTCGATTTTCGGAATTTCTTGAAACCTTAAGTTTCTAGGCGAACTTCTATTGAATCTTGATAGCTATTAATGTTTTTACAATAAATAATTAATTTTGGCACCGATATCACTATAGTTGTTCGATATCACTATAGTTGTTTGTTTGTTGAGGCACGCGTCGCGTGCTGCGTCGCGTACTGGCACGGCGGCGCTTGTTCATTAAAGAAATTCACCATGGACATACGCCCCGATTTTGCTCATTCGAAGCCTACGGGGGTAATTTTGCACGCGCAATCGAATGAAATTACTTAAAAGTGCAATGGGCAATGATGAAATATCGAAATTTTAATTTTGAGTTTTAAAAAAATTATAACTTTTTTGAAGTGCGAGTTATAAACTCAGTTACAACATGAAAAATGTTCCTTATTACACGAGCTTTCAGAAAATATAGCTATGTATGGGGTTTGGATGCGTTCTTCCAAAATTGAAAATTTCACTTTTGGACAAGTGATGAAACATATCTCAGCCGGGTTTGATCTATGAAACTTCTTAGGGTCATTTTCGGTCTCTACGGCCAATGTTTACCCTTGGAGCACCTTTTCGGCATAGGTTTGTTTTTGCTTGTACGGTCACTGTTGAGAGAAACTCAATCGACTCAGATATTCTCTCATCTGGTAGCGAGTGTACTCGATCGTGTAGGTATATTTTATTTATCCATGCGCCTTTTCAAATTGGAATAGATTGTGATACGTTGCACGCTATGTTGTGACAGAACACGATTATTGCTAGAAATAGGTTGTGTAATCCATTAAGCTGTACTAATTTGTAAAAAAACTCAATAAAAGTATGAAAATAAAGCAGTTATCGATGCTCTTGTAGTGTGTTCATGCAGATCCGTTACGGTGGTGAGGTGTCATTCTGTTATTTGTGACGTCTCGCGTTTTCGTGGTGTTTTCACATTCTGATGAATTTCTCTCAATTTCCAGTATTTTTGTTATTACTCATGTTTTTAGGCTCTGGTTCGGAAGAAACAGGCCTCACTCTTCAATAGAAACTAGAACTCTATTTGTATTGCCACGTAGGGCTGTCCTCTGAATGTATCAAAGTTCTGCTGACGCGTCGTTAACTTGTTATCAATTGTTTATGCTAAACGTCGCTTGTGCGTGGATTGCGCATCGCCGACCAGTGTCCGGCTGTTAAAACATCGCAGAGTAGCATCTCACTCTCAGTCTCTGACTGGCTACTGTTCCTCTCGCTCTATACAACTCATCGCCCGCTCTATTGACATAGACTGCTCTCTCTCCCTCGGCCGCTTTTGTATCATTCGTATCGTTATACCGAGCTTATTGCGCCACCCCATTCCGCCACACATCATTTCACAGCCCTGCCAAACCTCCAAAGAGGTGTGGAAGCGGCGTAGGTGGAAAAGGTTATATTATTCTCCCTCCTCGCGATCGTTTTTCTCACCCTCTCGCTCGTTATTTTGTTGGGCAATTACGTGTCCCAGCTTATGGCCCCACGCTAACTGTCCGTTTTGCAGTGGTGACCAGAGCCCGCACGCGCGCCATGACACGGGAATCGCTAAACTTGCTGGTCCTGGTGAGTCATTTACGCAATTTAATCGATTAATAATCGACAATTTATTTTTCGATTAATATATGTGATTTTGCAGACGCTGATCGCGCTCGCGTCGCTGCTCGACGCTGTCGTAGTGCCCATCGATGACTCCAATCACGACGCCATACTCAGTAAGTAGAACACTTGCTGAAATTGAAGCACAAAGACTCCGGAATTTTCCTACCTTCTTGGCAAACTGAGAGATACCGAGGATGAATTTTGTCAAATAGAGTCCTGCGAGTGAGCGGTATGATTTGGGCACTTTTCTGACTCCAAATATACTCCGCTAGACGGGTCGGGTGATAAGAGAGTACTTGATACTCGCACTTATCCCTGTCTTTATCTTCCTTTAAAACAGCGCCCTATTCTGCTCTAGACCTGTTGCTGTTTTCGATCCGTTTCTGGAGCAAGGTCGCTAGGCAAAAAGTAATTGGTCGTCATAGAGCGGGGGATGAGTGGTGACAGGGCTCAGCGCTCGAGACATACAGGGGCCTCCGGGATGCCAATTCCAGATTGGTATTTTGCTCTTTCCTCTTAAAGCGGATTGTTTGGACGGAAACCGTATTCAGTTTTGTGCCGCGATACGCCAAACTTGCGCTTCACACATGGACTACTGAATCCCACTATACAACTGTTTGATGCACTATTCGGGAAACAAAGTAAATACCCATCTCTATGAGGTGCTGAAACTCAAGTTATTTTATTATTTATATTGAAAAACACGTAGTAGGCTACTGTTTTTTCCACTTATTAGACAAAAACATGGTAGGCCGATGTTTCCGCTCTCGAAAACACGTGGCATTTGGACCGTTGACGGTACCTCTTAATCTGTGAATCGGGGTGGAAATTAAAAATCGGTGAAACTTGAATTCATAGGTCAAATAGGTTTTCGCTAGCGAAGATAGGCACTTCTGCATGGCGACCAGACCATGTCGGCAAACGAAAATTTTGAGTGTTGCAATTGCGGTTGACGTCTGATTTGACCTATGCTCGAATTTCGACCGATTAATGCATTGCAGAGAACAACGAGATCGTCTTCGTGCAGTTCTTCGCTGACTGGTGCCGCTTCTCGCAGCAGCTCAAGCCCATCTTTGCCGAGGCCAGCGAGAAGTTTGCGGTGCGTCTTATCTGAACGTTGAAACCGCGATCCGCCGGGATAAATTTACGGAATGAATAAATCGAGAATTTGAGTGTTTTCTCTACTTTTCCTGCCCATCGAGACTCTGAAACCGAAACACTCCTTGTTTTTACGCGAAAAGAGGAAGAAAATATGCGTTTTTGCGTGCGTACCGTTCATCCTGGTTCTAATTGCAGAGCGTGCCCGCGGGCAAGATCATGTGGGCCTCGGTCGACGCGGACAAACAGAGTGAGTTGTTATTTTTAAGGAAAGATGAAACGCTAATTTCACCAGTCTGGTTCCGTAAAAAAAGCTAACCACAATTGGCCTAAACTGTTTTTGTACGCAAAGAACGAGGTAGTTCGAATGTAGACCGCTGGGGGGGGGAATTTTATGAATTTAAAAATAAACCATAATTAATTAATTGCAGCGGCGATCGCTGCGCGCTACCACGTGAACAAGTACCCGACGCTCAAGCTGTTCCGCAACGGCGAGCTGGTCAAGAAGGAGTACAGGTGTGTTTGTGGCAATGCAAACTGAAGAAAATATGGAAAAAAAAGCGGAAACATGCTGGTGAGACGTGAGCAGGCGCGCGCGCATTTCACAGCGCTGTGGAAATCTTTGAAAGCGCTGGAGAATTCGATACTTGGCTTGCGTTGAAGCGGAATAATAGTTTCAATATGTGAGAAAGGAAGCACGAAGCATGATATACTCTCCTTTTGTAATATCAGCGTTGTGGACAGGCGCTGTCGCGTTTCACGTTTTGAACTAAAATAGAAACTTATGTCCGTTTTGATTCTCTTTACGCGCATATCGATGTATTAGAGTACAAAACAACATAAAACATAACATAACACGAAACTTGATTGTCTTAATACGCAGCACACATGTTCAATCAACATTACTGATCCGTCAATCATCATCTCCTCATCTCTTGCAGAAGCCAGCGATCGGTGGCGGCGCTCTCTGAGTACGTCCAGAAGCAGCTCGACTCGGCGGTGCAGGTGTACGGCGACGAGACGCAGCTCAAGCAGCAACTAGATGTGAGAGAAGCCGAATTAATTAGCATAATTAAAATAATTACCATAATTGGAAATTGATTTATTTTTTTATTTTGTTCAAGTACGGGCATGAGCGGTTGAAAAGCGTGCAGAGGAAACATAGGGGACTAGGTGATTGCGCGTTTCGAACTAGTTGTTTGAAGAGCGATGTATCTAGGTGTTAATGCATCAAACCTATCTCTATTTTCAAAAGTCCATTAATAATGCAACCTTAGTCATTCCGAATTGTCGTGATTGCGTGCTTCTCACTATTTATATGAACCGTCATGCATCTGGTCGCTAATGAAATATGTTCTCCCCCGGGTCGAACGAATACCAATAAAATTCCCATCCTTTCAATTTGCCTTGTGCCGGCCGTGAGATTCTGTAAATGGGTGATCGCGCGTTTCAAAAAAATGGTGTAAAGTGCGATGTAAACTGATAATTGCTTTTGACACTTCATTTTGCTATAACTAGTATATAGTTAACAATTTTTCCTCAGCATTACTGAAGCTCTCGCAATGATCTACCATTCTCGAAGCACTAACGTCGGGTGATTAAGTTTGCAAGAACAAATTATTAAAATATATTTTTGCAATAATTTATTGTTTTCCAGGCGAAGAAGCGTCACGTGATCGGCAGCTTCCTCGAGGCGTCGGGCGCTGAGTACGACAATTTCAAGAAGGTCAGTTGGCGATCGATCGGAAGGCGCTATTGGATACTGTAGTCTCGGGAGACGCATTGTTCATCGCATCCTTTGGCAGGCTGCGGGCGTGCTGCGCGAGGAGTGCGTCTTCCACCAGGGCCCCGCGCTCGCCGGCCAGCCGCCCAAGTCCATCAAATTTGTCGCCCAGAACGTGAGTGTAATACTGTAGCGCTACCGTAATCTTAACTGACGAAAATGCAAACTGATTTATTTTGTTTGTTACATCAATTCATTCTTCATTCTGTGCCTCGTGACGGGCGGTCGACAGTCTCCCCGCTCCTCTCCCACCTCAGTTTGGAGAATCCTTGCCAGTCAGCTTGGGCAACCCGGCAAGTATTTCGCCCACCCGGTACCACTTCGAGCAGAGGAATCGGATCGACTACATATAATTCAAGTCGTCAACTTTCAAGAAAGGCCCCAGTCGACAAGACTACGACATGAGTTCCCACTTTGGTTGATACATGCTAGTCAGGACGTCACTGGAGGCTGGAAGATCTACTTCTACGCTCAATGTCTATCGTCCAAGATCGGCACTACAATTGACCAAGGAAGCCAAGCATGATCCATTCCCTTGACCCAGTTGCCTCGAATTCGAAGATCCCGACCACCTCTGTCCCCGAATGATACGTCCTGCAGGCCCTTGCCTTGATGTCAGGATAAATAAATAAATAAAACATCAATGGACACACCGTGGAATTGGAAACATCTCCAATATCCGGAATATGTAGCCACCATGAAACACTAATATCTCCTTATTGCAGTCGCAGGTGCAGGAGCCGTTCCCACAGGACCTCTCCAACTTTGACCAGCTTAAGTAAGTATGTGGTGCGCCTACCGTATCCGGAGTGGTGATGACGGCGCATGGTGTTGATGCCGAGGGTTCCCAAACGTCGCGTTGCCATACTTATCTTTGTAGGTCGTGGCTGCAGGAGCGCTGCGTGCCCGTCGTGCGCGAGATCACCTTCGAGAACGCTGAGGTGAGAAACGCCGACCGGGCGCACGCTATGCAATTTTAGTCGATGTTACGAGGATTAGGAAATGGCGTCCGTTCAAGCTGCACCAACTGCCTCACGCAATGGAGAAAAGTTTTTTTTTTTCAGGAGCTGACGGAAGAGGGCCTGCCCTTCCTCATCCTCTTCAAGCATCCGGACGACAAGGACAGTGAGAAGATCTTCACCGACGCCGTCCTGCGCGAAATTGCCGACCAGAAGAGTGAGTATACGGTAGTCACACAACCACACCACGGTGGTGTGGGATGCGTCGCCCAGCCACACCACGTCGCCAGGGATACTGTAGTAGCCGCAGATATTGATTGATTGGTTTGCAGAAGCGGTCAACTGCCTGGTGGCCGATGGCAAGCGCTTCGCCCACCCGCTGCACCATCTCGGAAAGGCGGAGAAGGTATACGGTTGTTGCAGGATATTGTAGAAAATCGGGAATTACCGTATCGCCATGATATCGATTGATTGCTGCTGCAGGACCTGCCCGTGATCGCGATCGACTCGTTCCGCCACATGTACCTGTTCGAGGGCATGAACTCGCTGAGGTAAGGTCCAGGTATATTGGTATATCAAGTATACCAGGTATATCAAGCGTGATCAATGTTTCATCTTGTCCATACAACGAGACAAATATGACTCTGAACGATGTTGTTGTTGTGTACTTTTAGTTTCTGATAAAAAAATATACTAGAACCAGGCAATGAACATGAATTTCGAATATTGACAACGCAATACGGTTCGACCAATTTGTGTCGTTTGCAGCCAGGCGGGCAAGCTGCGTCAGTTCGTGATGGACTTGCACAGCGGCAAGCTGCACCGCGAGTTCCACCACGGTCCCGACGCCGCCACGGTGCAAGTGCAGGTATACGGTAGTGGTGTAGGGTGTGGTGCAGAATGGGAAACGGCGAAATCAACCTGACCGGGTGCTCCGGCTTTTCAGCGCAGCTTGCGCGCGCGATTTGTGTACGGCATGCGCCGCACCTTACACAAATCGCGCGTTCCCTTTGAAGGTCTCGAACGGAACAAGCCAGGTCCGGCAAAAAGTCCGGCGCGCGTCTTGTACAATCCCGCGCGCAGCTTGTGCAATTGGAATCGCGCGCACAAGCTGCGCTGAAAAACCGGAGTGACTTGGTATTGCTAGTGATTTTCTTATTTGTATCCGCCGGGAAATTAATGATGATCGGTCGCAAATAGTGTACAAATGGCAAATAGTGACTAGTTTGCGGTGCTTTATCTTCAATAGATCGATAATCTACCGTCTCCTGAAAATGTACCGTATACCAATAACTACCTCTTTCAGGTTGACCCGAACGGCGCCCCCGAGACGCAGCCGCCGCCATCGGTGTTCGAGAAGCTGAAGCCCTCGTACAACCGCTACTCGATCGTGAACAAGGACGAGTTGTAAACGTCGTCCAGCCACGGCGCACCCGGTGCACCACCACACCGCCCCCCACCATCATCCGCCTTATAGGTCCCCTCCCCCCCTGTCTACAGGTCCCACAAGCTTCCTCATGTCTCTGTGTGTGTATTTCTCTTTTTGTATTATCACAAATTGTCTATCTTTCGTTAGCTCAAGGCTCAGCCCGCCCCGCTTTATATGGTCGTCTGTTTATTTACTTTAATTGCCTATTTGTACTTTAATTTGCTTCGTAGAACTAGTCAAAGTGCGCCTGAAACCATGATGTTTTCTTGTTTTCGAACTGTGATATTCGGGGATTTTCTTTCTCCCACGTATGCCAATTGTCGCCGCTCTTTATTGTATCCGGTCATCGTGCCTCGCTACCGTATCCTGCTATCGTATACTGTTGTTGTTCTTCCCGCATGAGATGCTGTAGTAATTATCGATTAGTCCTTATTGTGTAGGGTCTATATTGAGACTGCAGTACTCTCAGCCTTTCTAGCATCAAACTTCAGTATTTCAATCCCGGCTTGCGACCTCTTTTGTCCCCTGTACTTTCGCTCTCTTAAATTATTGCCTCTACTGACGTCGGTATAAGATCGATCGATTTCGGAGGGTTGTAGCGTAGCATGTTCAATGCAATATTATTATTGATCTATATATTTCCCCTTCCTTTCCCGCTAGAGCCGCAATACATGCGATATATGATTTGTGTTTTATAAAAATATATATGTATTATCGTAGATAGAGTCTTTGTAAACAAAGAGTATCTGATAAATTGTGCCTGGGTTACGGTATCGTATTTACTGTAGTTGATGTGGTTTGCAACCAGGAGGGTACTGTAACTGGCCAACGCGAGACTAACGTTACAGCTGAAGTACGCAACAGTTGTCGAAAAATTGCGCACTTTTGCTGAACTTTTGGACGAATCTCAGACTCGATTTTCAGTCTGGAGAGATATTAGTCGATTGTAGTGTAGCTCCTCTTCTCTCACGTAATATTTAATGCAAATTTGGTTATGATCGATCGTTTATTCGCATTTAGCCGGTTTCCTTCCTTTTTCTTATCAAATATCTAGTTGTTTTCACGTCTTTTTTCTCGTTGCCCTCGCATTCTTTCGAAATGTGCCCTCTCAAATCAATGTGATCACTTGACTTGCATTGTGCGATGATCATAAGGTATCAAATCTCCAGATAGGGGTCGAGAGTGAGAAAGTTTCTCGTTTTTATTTCATTCTAACTCTCCTCACCCCTTTCTGGAGGTTGTACAGATGTGATTCAGAAATCCTTGTAGAGGAACCTAAGAGGGTATAATCTTACAAGGAAAATCAGTGGGAAACCTATGGAAACCACTAGAAAGTGGAAAGACGCGGTAGCGGATGGGTGTTGTAAGCACCCGGCGTTTTCCTCGTCCCCCATGATTGTTTTCCTTTGCTCTGTTGACCCTCTCTTCCTCCTCTACTGTTTCAAACGCACGTTTACCTCTATCTCTTCCTCTCCCTTCTCTTTTCATCATAATGCGCAATTGGCAACAAAGTTACCTTGTGGTCTGATGGTGTGGTTTTTCGATTGCTGACCTCTTTTTTCCTTACTTATTTTCCGCCGAACCTGTTTCGGATGCGCAACGTTGTAATTTTTCTCTCATCAATGAGTGATGTCTCTGTTGATCTTCCTCAAGAAAGGGGTCAGTAGCGAGAGACTGTGTGAAAGTAAGAGAGTCTCCATTAGTTTCAAGCACTTTCTTGGCCCCTTTCTGGAGGTTTAACGGGGTTTTGGTTTCGAACGCGCAAGGTTTACCCTCCCAATCTTCCCTCCTCCCTTCTCTCCCCTCTCCCTCCTCTCGACACTTTCTAAAAGCGTACGTGCTGAAGGACAGCAGGCGCGCTTTTCCAATGTTAGGCAGAGAAAGAGAGTGAGAAGCGGGCGAGAGAGTGGGTGAAAGCGAGAGATCGACGACGACTAGACGACGAGAGAGTGCGCCAGAGCGAGAGAGCAGCCAGAGTTAGAGAGCCGTCCCCGTCAAACCCTTCCTTGTACTGGATTCCTATGCTATCCGTTGCGTTTCCAGTAGTTTGGCAAGTTGCCAAGCGCTTTTGGCTTGTTGCCAGTGATCTCTGGCACGGTGCCAAGTATAATTCGTGTAGTTATCTGCAGTCTGCAGTACCTGTTTGGGCGGAAAATTACGAGAGAGACGAGGGTCAGAGTGAATAAGAGAGATCTCTATAAAGAGAAAGTCGTTCCCCGTTCCGTTCCCTGTTATTTGTAGCGTAATTTGGAACCTTTTCGTGCCTGTGTGATGTGTTACCTTGCTCTCAGCCCACTTTTCCATTGATCATTTGCTGATAATCACCGTAATCGCCCGGTTACAGTATGACGGCTGCGGGCGCACTCGGGCGCCGCGTGGGCACGGCCGGCCGCCCCTTTGGCGCGAGCAGCAGCGCGGCTGCTGCAGCTGCAGCTGCAGCGACCCCGCAGATGCTGCACCAGAGAACGGTGAGTCGGATGGCGTCATTGATAAGTGTGATCAGCGCGGGTGTAGAGTTTCGTGTATGCTAACGTGGGCATTGCGAGGGAAGAGTGACAGCAATAGAAAGATCACGTATAGGTCGAAAGGGACGACAAAAATGGTATTGATAATCTAAATTTTCGCATTTTCGAAAACACAACTAATACTTTCCTTTAAAACTTGAGCAATCATGTTTATCATTGAAATTATATTTAAATTATATGTGTTATAATATTTGCAGACGCGTAGATGCCACTCGAGCCCGGCGCCCTCGACCTCCAAGGTGAGTCGAGGTTTCATCAGTTCTCAATAAGGTTGATTTTCTTGCCGTTGCGTTTCTCGATCGTGAGGTGTCAAAATGAAGACAATACAGCAATAGAGCTCTAAACGCGGTGACTTGATGTTTCATCGATAAATTATCTTTAACGATTTTGAAACAAACAAATTCTTGAGGATTTTTAAAAGGTAACCATTTGAATTATGTATCGTTTAATTAGGTAAATTTGAAATCTTCTCTTTTGGAATTAGAATATGATGCTACTTTCTAGTATTAGCAATTCGGGTGATTCATTGTTTCACTCTTCGATAATAGTAAAAGGTTTCTCTTGAAAGCGTTGCTTTCGCGAGATCGAATCTGTAAATGCATTATTTGCTCTCATAATAATCAATAACTTACTTTCAGGCCACCGTAACCCTCGCGTCGCCTACCGTATCCGAGTGGCCGTCGTTCCTCAAGCCGCGGCTGGCCGAGCTGCGCACGAACATTATCGATCAACTTGCGGGTGAGCCTACTGTAATCCACTCTCTTCTTGGCTTATCTATTACTGATGATATTTCTATCATCATGAGATTTGTGTTTTGTTTAACGATTCAAATGTAGGAATCAGAAAGATCAAATGCCAAAGTCCAATCGTTGTAGGTAGAGACCGGATACCGGCGTTCATGAGGATGCGCCAGGCTGCGTGAGTACTTATTTAATATTTAAAAGAGCGATTACAAACCATGGGAATGAAGTGTCTAAAGAGATCTAACCGAAAGAGAACGAAGATGTCTTTTCGATCGTGCTCTACTGTGCATGCACAGTTGGCGCACGCTCATGTGAACATCATGTGGCGCGGTTCAATGTTGCGGAGAAAATTGGGCGATGGGGGGAGATAATTAGAACAAACTATAATAGTGAGTGGAACAAGTAAGTTGGATGGTAAATACTCGGTAATTATCGCCACTGTGAAAGAAATGCCAAGGTATTTAGGAGACGGGTGCGGCACAGAAACTGTGAAATTATAAGTATACAATAATGTGATTACCTAGTGATGACGCAATCTTTGCAGCATCGAATCGGGCGACTCTGCAGTAGCCGCAGCACCCACTATGGAGAGGATGGCCAGGCTGTACTTTGAGGTGAGCGAGTGATCATGAAGAATCTCTGAGCATAGGCCACTTGAAAATAACTTATGTGTATGTGTATTTTATACTGTGGAATGTTGAGTTGAAAAATAAAGTGCACATCGAATCAAATTTGCATGTAAATTCTGCATCCTTGATATGCTCGTGCAACTGAAATGTAGAGGGAGAGATGCTGATTTGAGCAACTATTGACGTAATCGCTTCAACGTGTGGTTTAAAAAGTTTGTATCGTCCCAGAGACGCGCAAATATTATCAATATTACTATTATTATTATTTATTATTATTATTTGTAATATATTTAATATTTATGATTGCAGAGAGGCGGCAAGCTGTTCCGCCCGACGATCGCGATGCTCATGGCGAGTGCGTGCAATCAGGAGGTGAGGGGAGAGTTAATCATTTACAATGACAAAAGTGCTTGTATAAAATGCACAAGAAACACGAATGTGGTTCCATATTTTTCATACAAACTTATTCAGGAGCAGTGCTGGGATTTTTTATTTTTATTTGTTGAATTTTTTGACCGATTCAAAAAATTCAAAATAATTTTTATTTTGTTGAAAATATTTCACAAAAATAGTAGTGCGTTTTGCCGAAATGAATTCGAAATACGTCAAATTTTGCGCCTAGTTCGAAATAATTATCCGAATTGACCAATTTAAGTCATGGATTTGTGGTATGCCTATGATCCTATAAATGAGTTTCACTCACAGATGATTTTTTTTTGCATTTTTTGAAATTCAAAAAATAAATTTTTGAAAATTATTTTTGTTGATCAATTTTTTTTTGAATTTTTTCAAACCATCCCAGACCTTTTCAGGAGGTGAAGAACAGTTAGTTTCATTATTTTGGCACCGAAGTCGAATGTATCGAAGGAACCGCCCAAACACCTGATCATTTAGAATACAAGAAACACGAATGCGCGGGATTTTGAATTTTTTCTTCTAAATTTAATCTGGAGGGGTGTTTAAGGTTTCGAGGGGACCAAAACTTAAGAGAGGTCTCACGAGAGATTGCATGAGGCTTGGAACAAAAATCAAAAAGTTATTTTTGATTTTGATGAAACTTTTATGTGGACATACCTTGGGGACGAGAATTCGAATTATCCCGGTCCCAGGTCTCGGAGCCGGCTTTTAGGGATTTGCCGGTCCTGCCATCGGAATCGTCATAACTTCCTTCATAATGCAGCTAGAACGCTGTTCTTGGGCTTAAAATTTGTAAAATAGTTATCTGTGTAATTTATCTGTTGACAGTTAAAATTAAAAAGGGCAAGCAAAAAAGTTATTCTCAAAAAATTGAATTCTCGTTGTAAAAACAATTTTTTGAGGTTCTGAGATTTGCGAAGTCGGAGGTTTTTAGTGTTAAATATGAAAGAGCAACTGAAATAGAGTCTAACAAAAATATAAAACATAAATAAAGTGGGTCAACCAAAGTGTGAAAAATGGCCTCGAACGTGAAAAATCGCGAAAAATCGAAAAACTACTTACTCAGAATATTCGTGGAAACAACATTTCCGAGTGTGTCATGCTACTATATGTTCAGGAAAACTTATTTCAGATGAATGGATGCCCGTATAGAGTTGTCCGAAATTAAAATCTTCTGAAAACTGACCTAAAAGTTGGAAAACCACGTGTGAAGTGCGCAATTGAAGTCGTACAGCCGTATATGAGATGAACAAATCTTTATGTTTTGTAGCTTGATTCCTTTTGGTGTATATTCTGTTTATTCAAAAACATCAATATCGCAAAATCACATTTTTCTCCTTTTAAGTCGTTTTTTAGAAGAATTAATTTTGTAATATGTCGATACGGGCCTCTGATTAGCCGAAACAAATTTTCCTAATCAGATAGTTACATAACATGCTCGAAAAAGTTGTTTCCACAAGCATTCCGAAATACAAATTTTCTATTTTTACCGATTTTTCACATTCGAGGCCATTTTTCACACTTTGGTTGACCCACTTTGTTTATGTTTTATATTTTTGTTAGACTCTATTTCAGTTGCTCTTTCATATTGAACACTAAAAACCTCCGACTTCGCAAATCTCAGAACCTCAAAAAATTGTTTTTAAACCGAGAATTTAATTTTCCGATAATAACTTTTTGGCTTGTCCGTTTTCGTTTTAGCAGTCAACAGGTAAATTATGCAGATAATTACTCTACAATTTTTAAGCCCAAGAACAGCGTTCTAGCTGCATTTTGAAGGAAGTTATGACGATTCCGGTGGCAGGACCGGAAAATTCCTAAAAGCCGGCTCCGAGACCTGGGACCGGGATATTTCGAATTCTCGTCCCCAAGGTATGTCCACATAAAAGTTACATCAAAATCAAAAAATAATTTTTGAAAATTGTTCCTCTAACGGTCTGTTTTACTGCAATCTCTCGTGATACCTCTCTTAAATGATAGAACCATCTGAACGCCTGCCTATATAGAGTACAGGAAACACGAATGTGCGTGGTTTAGTTCCTTTTTTTCTAAATGTGATCAGTTAGTGAGGGGGAGTTTATATTCTGAAAACATCAATTCTATTGAAAGAATTCCTGAACACTTGCTTGTATAGAGTATAGGAAGCACTAATGCGCGGGGTTAGGTTCTCTTTTTCTAAACTCAATCTTAAGATGAGGGAGGATTTAGTTTCCTGTAATTGTTTAATTGAAAGAATCTTCTCAACACATGCTTGTATGCAGCAGATGAAATTCGAATGAGCTATGTTTTTGGTGCCTTCTTTAAAATCACTAATTTTATAGATGGGGTGTGAAATTTGGGTATTTAATTGTATCGGATCTATCACCCTAGGTACTAATCAGGCGGATGGCCTAGTGGTGTAAGGCACTGCTTGTCAGACGAAGGGTCACGAGTTCGACCCCCGCCCAGGTTCACCAAGCCTTCCATCGCCTCGTTGTCGGTAAAATTGGTAGCAACTTTGATTGCGAAAGGTAACGTGCCCCAGAAGCCTGATCCGCAGGGGATACGTAGATCTGTGCATCAACCGGCCTTACCGGTCGGCCCCGGCAGAGTAGTCGCTTGTCGACGTAAAGTCCTCTTGATTCCGGTAGCAACTTTACCTTTACCTTTTTTATCAGGGTGTCCCACAATTTCTGTCGCATAGGCAATTTTTATAGTTGTGGATAAAGTTTCTACTCTGATTTTCCCTAGGTACTAATCAATTCATAATCGCTCGGTTTAGTTATTGTATTTTTTTACAGAAAGACAATCGCGGAAACTCATGAATATCTAGTGCACTAGATACTAGAGGAGGGCCCCTAATAAGTGATCATGTCAGATTCGGCTCTACAGACTAGCTTACGTAGACCACAGCCCCAGAGATAGAGCCTACTCTGACCGCCCCCTCTCCTTTACCAGACCTCCGTTCTCACTGCGTTGGTAATCAAACTTCAAATCAATAACCGTCCCATGTTTGCATATACTTATACTCCCATATCCATTGTATGCCAAATCATGCATCATAACTGAAACAGAAGAAAGCTGAAAAATGTCGCCAATCACGGTCTTTTCGCTTCCACTGTGAAGAAACTTGTTAATGGGCGTCGGGAGTTTTCCGACTGTACGGCAAACACGAGATGGACCAGAAAGGTTTTCAATGTGGATAACAAGTGGATCATGTGCGACAACAACACACAACAACAATGACATGAAACTAGACCGATTGCATCCGGGAAAAGAGCCATAGCCCGTCCCAACGAAGAAAGTCCGCAAAATGAATAAATTTCTCAGCTTCTTCTCCTCCCTTCTCTACCCCCATCAACTGAGAGATAAGTAGTAATGGTACCACTAACTTCTTTGATCATTACTCTATCCAAATAAAAGAGGCCGCCATCAGAGTCCCGCTTGGTCTTTAGAAATAATCAAAAATTCAAATTTTGATCGACTGTCAAATACCTCATTTTTCGAAAATGTTCTAGAAAAAGCAGGGCAATGCGAAGTGCGAGTGTCCGATTATACCGCTGCATACTATTGATACCGGCCCTTGCACCTATTGCTGTTTCAAATTGATTGCGTGCTTCCACTCTGAAAAGCAGCTCGCTATTCGGACCTAACTCGACGCCGACTTCCAATCTTGGATCGACTGCGGGGCCCAGCCCCTCGGAGGAAGGATAGCATGGCTCCCCCAATCGATGGAAGGAGGTCACCAGTAGAAACAACGACTACTTCGATCACTGACCGTTTCGACTTATTCAAGTTATGACGAAACATATCCAATTCGAGATTTGGCGACAGAAATTGTGGGACACCCGAATATAATTGGATCGATATTTCGTGCACTATACATTGGCAGATTGTTGTGAGCGCGTTCGTGAATACCCAAATTTCACAGTAGGGGTGGGGTGATTGTTTTCATCGATCAAGTTAGACCAATATCCTGAGCACCGCCACCGACAGTCTAGGAATAACAATTGCGCGACGTTTTGTTTTTTTTTTACTATTTTTTTCAATTATCTATTTCTCTTATCACTTCTTTTGTTATTTTTTTGGATAGTCAAACCGAAGTTGACAGCTTAGCATCCTGCTCATAAAGTTACATGTCATGGGAAAACGCGGAGCGCGGGGTTTGTGTTGTTTTTTTCTATTTATCTGGCTCCCTGACCTACAGTAATCCCTGCTTGTCTGTTCAGGTGCTGGCACGCGGCGCGCACGGTCGCAGTTCAGCTGCAGCTGCTGCATCGGTCACATCGATGGCGAATCTGCAGCAACTGCAGCAACACGACGATGACGACATCAGCCAGCGACAGGCTGCGATCGCCATGATTGCAGAGATGATCCACGTCGCGTCGCTGGTACATGATGACGTCATCGATGAGGTACGGTAGACGGGTTCCTGTCTAAAGTGTAGACACTCTGGAATAGATTCACCCTGTGATACTGTGTATACTGTAGCTTCCTGATAATCGGAAAATCATTAATTGTGTTCATTTTGCCTTCAGGCATCGACTCGTCGCGGCGCGCCCTCTGTCAATGGATACTGGGGCAATAAGATGGTGAGTGGAAGGGAAGGATTGCATAGGGATGATGAAATATGGCATTATGAGTGATTGTCATGTGGGGTGTAGTGGAGCACTCGAAAAGCACGCTGTTCAAAACAAACGGAGTATAAACATTCTTTTTCTTAATCGATCGTTTATCCTAGTGTTGTCTCTTGAAATTCTATGAATGAAACGTCGGCTCACCTCTGTAGTCAGTAATTTTCAGTATTGCAAACTCATATTGTTTTGCTGGCAGGCTAGATTCCTATGTGAATATAAGCAGGGGATACACATTGAAGATTACTTAGTAATGACGCGATCATCTCATTTCCACTGATTCCAGGCCGTTCTCGCTGGTGATTTCATTCTCGCGCGCGCGACGCAGGCACTCTGCCGCATTGGAGACGCGCGTGTTATTGCAACCATGGCGAAGATTATCGAGGATTTGGTTGTGGTGAGTGGGGGGGGGGGTACTGTAGTTAGGGGTGCGGTAGTTATGATTACGGTAGCAGTGCATGGAGAAGAAGCTAGTAGTGGTGAGAAGGACGAAATTCATGGAAGAAGAATTGTTGAAATGATGTCGCAATCACCTAGTACTTATGTAAGCCTGCTACAACACGATAACTGTATACGGTATCCGGATTGAGGTGTACGGTAATCGATTAATTTGCAGGGAGAATTCCTGCAGATGTCACCCGAATTGAGTCCTGATGGGAACGAGCAGACTACAAACTTCAAAGATCAAAGATCGTCGCCAGGTACGCATATTTTATAGAATACATTCGATCGGAGCTTTATCATTTGTAGTGGGACCATTTTTGAGAATTCTGAGAGAAGGTAAATACCGACAGCTATATGCTCGGCCCTCTAGCAATTTGGGCAAACTCCGCGCATCCGCGTTTCACGTTCTTCCTAGAAGCGCATTTTAGCGGACCGCTTGGATCTGGCGCACTTACCTCTACCGGCTATCATTTATACATCATCGAGTTGCCTTAGCGCTAAAATTTTCTAAATAAAATATAAATATGTAAATATCTATTTTATTATTTAAAAAAATGTTAATTTGCAGTCCACAGTTCTCTCTCCGATCGTCTCACTCTCTACATTTCGAAGAGCGAGGCAAAGACGGCGTCGTTATTCGAGAACAGCTGCAGGAGTGTAGCCATGCTGGCTGATGGTACGGTAGAACAGATATTGATTTTCCATTCGGATTACGGTATATCGAGGATATTGGTTTGAAACCGATAGTACGGTAGATGGTGTCGATTGGATTACAGCAGATATGGAGGCTATTGTTTGACGTTGACACGATAACGTTGCGATGCACGCCGATGGTGCGCTAGCAGGCTAGGAGTATTGATTGGGGAAATGGTAGATGAGTTAGGATGTTTATCCAAGCTTTTCAAAAGATTACTGCCATCTAGAAACTTTGGCGCTCATAAGGAAGTGATGAGACGCGCTATCACCTGGTTTGAGCGCCCAGGATAGATATGTTTTTGCAATACAAAACCGATACAAATTGAGTGTATGTAGTGAGAAATAGGGTACACACTCAAGAAAAATTCTTACTGGACCCATTCATTACTAGTAGCATCATGCGTAGTTAACAAATGCTGGGACACGCGATCACCTGGTTTGGTAAACGCGATGTATTTTGTCATCATCATTATTTTTGATTATTCCTATAAGAAAGAAAGAATTAACATAAACTAAACCATTAATAATTAATTAACTATTACAAATTTACGAGGACTCGTCCGAAATAATAAAACGTTCCGTTGATAATCCGTGCTAAACAACAGATACGGCTGCGAGAGAGCATGGCAAAGTGAGAGACAGGTCGAGGTATAGAAAGAGAGTACACCACCAGTAGTCCATTTCATGAACGTATCATTTTAAAATTGTAATACCTGCAGCCTCCGACGTCGATCTTCACTCTCTGGCTGCAGCCTACGGTCGCCACGTCGGACTCGCTTTCCAATTGATTGATGATGCAATTGACTATGAATTGGAGGGAGAGGAAGGTGAGAGATTACGCAATACGAGAGACAGTATCAGAGATGCATAAGTTTTGTTCAAAATGTGCTAAAAGTAATAGAATTGTATTTTTAACTCGCCTCCCCAGCTTGCAGTGCAGTGATAGACTCGGAAAATATTGTTCAAAGTGGAGTATTGAGGCGCGGATTCACCGGCTCTTGTCTGTTCGAAATTGTACTTGCTTGAGAGTAAACGATTTCATGAACTATGCAAATAAATCGATTTGTATAGTGATGACGTAACATGGATTTATATTTGCAGACAGCGATGCCGCGGGCAAACCCATTGCAGTCGACCTCGAGCAGGGTGAGAGATAGAGAGGAAGAGATCAAAGATCAATTTAGCTTAAAAAGTAGAGATCGAACTACTTGTATATGTGAACAAATCAATCCAAAATCCAACGGAGCTTTCTGTATTGGGTTATAGTAGGCAATCAGACAAGAGATCAAAGATCACTCCTCCCCGTTATCTCAGGTCTGATCACTGGCCCTCTTCTTCTCGCTGTCTCATCTGAATCCGAGTTGGCCTCCCTTCTACGCACGTCGCCCGCTGCAATTCGAGAGGTGCGTGCACTTGAGAAGGCGACGAATACTAATGGATAAATTCAAATGCATATTTTGACACGGTGCATGAGGGCGACGTTTACCAATGCACCACATCACAACTAATTTTCAGGCGGTGCGACGGTCGGGTGCCTGTGAGCGCACCCGCGAACTGGCCGCAACACACGCACGGACTGCGGCCGAGATTGTGAGTGATCTTTGAACTTTGTAGTTTGAGTCTTTGGGAGTTGAAGTTTGATCTTTGATCTCTGCAGGCTACATCACTGCGCAGTTCGAATGGAGCTGGCGATGCGCTCGCAAATCTGGCACTGAAACAGCTTGAACGTCGATCGTAGTTTGTAGTTTGGCCTACAAAAGATCCGTCCCTTTTCTGTGTATCATAGATAGTTAAAGAGATAGACCGGAAATAGAGCATAATATAATATTCAAATTTCTATTCATTCACTGTAAACCGGTGTGATTATGACTGTTTCTGTGTGTGTTTTCTGTCCATTTTTTTTGTGGCCCAGCTAGCTCAATTCTTACTGTAACTTGTAGTCAAACTCGTTGGAAACTGGTGGATAAACTGGTTCTGTCCCTGATGTTATGGAAGAGAAGTACGCTAACAAATAGGTGAAAAAGCGGATGGAACACAATCTGAAATGTACTCGAGATCGACAGGTATTTGAAATGAGTCCAAAAGTTTTATCCGAGTTATATGACGCTGTTTGCGTAAGAGAGTAGAATCCAGAGAGTAGAAAGTGAAAAAAAGCGTGTGCAGACGCGGCATCCGTATGGCCCGCGGTAGCGGTCTAGAACTGCAACCCGAAGGTCACTGGTTCGATTCCAATTGGTTGCAAAATTTTTTGCCGAAATTTTTTTTCATCAAAAAAAATCACTTTTACAAAATTTCAGAAAATGTGCCAATATGGTCAGGAGGTGAAAATTCGATGAAAATGAGTCGCTTTCCAATTGATTGATGATGCAATTGATTATGAATTGGAGGGTGAAAAAGGTGAGAGATTGATAGTGGTAGACTACGAACATTTATGCTTATAGTGGCCTCTTGAAACGCGAATTCACCGGATTTCACCATTCTTAATTATTACACCTACCGCCAGGCGTGGATCCACTCCGGAGTGACTACAATGTTTTCGTATATGCCTGTACAAGCACCATGCAAATAATCGCACCAAAATGTTTTGTTTGAGACGACTAACACACAAAGATTGCAAAGGAATCGATTCATTTTGACTCTTCCGACCGCGCAATTCCCTCCGCAAAGATTCGGAATGAGGGGAAAGATTCCTTTTGCCATCCCTATTACACATTTTACACAAATTTCTTGTTAAATTTCAAGTCCTGTTGCGCCTAGGGCGTAAACAAATTATTATAATTATTACCCGACTGTTCTCTCTCACATTCGAGTACCCGACACTCTTTTACCCTCTGGCGGACTCGGCCAGGTATTAACCCAGTCGGGTAGTGAGAGTCGGGTACACGATTACCCGCCTCGATTTGATCTACCCTAATACCCACTATGCGACCGTTCATTATGAGTTAACCAAGGTTGATGGAAATACTCTGGCTGACAATTTTGCGAGTGGAAATATCGTTTTCGGAAATGACAGTTATTCATTTTCGATTGGGGAATGGGCGACTCTTATGAATTTTCACTTGTAAAAAGAATTTGGGAGATTTATTCACGACTGATGCCAATGATGCTAATACGCATGTGTTGAGACGCGAGATCACCCGGTCGGATGTCGGAGATTGGTGAGAAAGCGGGGACAGCCTGTGTAGGATTCCACTCGGAATTTCCAAAGCGTACTTTATACTATCTAATAACTATCTAAATACACAACACAAAGATGATAATCTGTTAATTTGAATTATTGAATAAGTATGCTCTCCGAGAAATGCATTCTTCATCTGAACAAAAACATACGCAAACGGAGCTGCTCCGAACAAGGTAAGTTGAAGTCACATGAATTGATTTTTATGTGTACACGGGGGCTCAAAAATTCAGATGCTCTACAAGAGAAATGAAAAGAGAATGGTCACGAGCGCAATGCGTAAAATTTACATTGCTTACTACGGTATTGCGATGAAAATTGTGGACTACATCAAGCATTATACCGTAGTAAGTGCAGCTTATTCTCGGACCGCTTTTTTATCCGCCCTTAAGCCCCCGTGGTGTAGGCTCTGGACTAAACAATCCATTGAAGTTAACCGTGTATTTTTTTCCAAAATATTAAGTTCTCGAACTTAGCGCTTAAACTCTCTGAGACCGTTTGATTAGACTAGCAGAATTCGGTTCCAATTTTGTTCTCAAAGAAGGTAATTAGTGGGAGAGAAAAACTATGAACGACGAATTTTGACGCTCGCAAGGACAAAAAGAGAAGATGAGAGAGTCTGTAAGAAAGGGACGTTGATTAAAACAATTGGTTCTAGCAAGCGATCTACACCTCATTGGAAACAGAGCCGGCGAGAACGAGTTAGAGAAAGAGAGAGAAGTGCGAGAGAGTGCGCCAAACGAGAGGATCCGACCAAGAGAGATATTCTTGGCATGGTACCAAGTTGGCCACCTGCCAACTACCAATTGGGTGCTTCGACCAAACTACCACTGTGCTAACACTTGTCCCCCCCCGGTCGCAGACACACAGTGACTCAGTGCTCGCATTATACCTTAGTAAGTGCAGCTTATTCGCGGACCGCTTTTTTATCCGCCTTTGAGCCCCCGTGGTTATTTTCGAGGGGCTATCTAAGTGAAGTGTCTGTTGTGAAACCGATGGTCCTCTCGATGCACACTTTTGTTCATTTTCACCATTTCTCTCACTGTTTGCAAAACACAAACTCATCGTGGCGAAGATAATCGAGGATTTGGTTATTGTTAGTGGGGAGTACGGTAGGAGAAGGTACGGTAATTACGAGTACGGTAACGGAGCATCGAGAAGAAGCTAGTAGTGGTGAGAATGAGATAGTAATGTATAAGAAGGATTAATAGGATAAATTGTTGAATCGATGTCTGATCATGCTCATAAAACTAGGTTGTGACGCGCAATCACCTAGTACTTGTACGAGCATGGAAGCTGTTCCACAGCATGATAATGGCATCCAATCTCCCGTCTCTCCCCTACTCTCTCTCAACGTCTCAATCCCGTCTCACGTACATTGGTAAGGATCCGAAGGGTGTTCTCGACGACGCCAATTAATAATTAATTAGTGAGAGAGAGAGACTCGGAATTCCGAATTTTGACTCTCGCATGAGCAAAAAAAGAAGATGAAAAAGTGAGATAGAAAGAGAAATAGAAAAAAAATCAGTTTATACTGGCACTCGAAGATATGAGAGGGATCACCTACACAAAATTATAGTGAGGCGCATTTAGTGATATCTGCTTGAGGGAGCGGCGGAGGAGCGGGTCAGCAACTACATCATTGCTCATGAGTAGTAAATGAAACTGGCGGTCACCTGTTTAGAAGTAGTGATCAAATACAGCATGGGAGATGATCATGCGGAAAGGGATTTGGAGTGAGATAGCGGGTAGATCGGAGTGACGATCTCATTTTAGTATTAGGCAACTGCTTGTTTCTGACAGCTCTTACTGATGTGGTGTTAATTTTCGGAAAAGGGAAATGGAAAAAGGCCAAGATTTGAATTCCCGCAACTTCATATCTCAGTTCTCCGTGGAGCAATCGACTCAAAACTTCGTTTATAGGTGTAAAAGGGTCGAAAAATGTTATATTCGAAGTTTTGAGTCGATTGCTCCACGGAGAACTGAGATAGGAAATTGCGGGAATTCAAATCTTGGCCTTTTTCCACTTCCTTTTTCCGAAAACTACCACCCACGGCCCGTTGCGGGGTCTCCGGAAACGCACGTGAAACGCGCTCGGAGTAAACAAGATGTTGCAATAGCTTGTTTCATGTAAACAAGCTACTTCAAAACGATAGATCTCAATTCATACTAACTGTCTTCGCTTGCTTTTTATAGGAATGGTAGCCACAACGCTGATTTGAAGATTCATGACGTTTCAGCACGATTGGTTGGGTATAACATATCGAAATTACAAAAGCCTAATTCTATCGAAGATTTCCACGAGATTCGTTGGTCAATTAACGTGAAACGTCATGAATAAGGATTGTATCAATATTTCTGCCAAGAATCAGAGACATCCTATCACTTTGAAGAGAGATCTATCCTTTTGAAGTTGCACATGTCGAGCGGTGCGAATTCGCGGCGCTCTCTCACTTTCGCCCTCTCTATCTCAAACCCGGCTCGCGTAAGGCGCGGTATAGGGTGCAACTATATAGGCCCAGGCGCGATTTCGTAAACGGAAGCGCCGGTTAAGGAACCATGTCAGGCTGTTTGAATTAACAGAAGGCTGGAAAAGACACGCGCGTCGCGTGCCTTCCGGGGTTCATCGCCTCTGCTTGCAACGGGCCGTGCCACCACATAACTTCTACTTTTACTTTCTTACTGAGCTTTTACTGAGCTCTGACTTGTCAGATCTGACGAGCAAAAAACATACGCAAAAGGGTTCCGAACATGTTGGCGTGTCATGAATTAATTTTCATGTGGTGTTATTACAACTATGGCGAAGATAATCGAGGATTCGGTTGTGCTAAGTGAGTGGTATAGTAGCAGAGGGTACGGTAGTTACGATTACGGAACCGTTTGCAAGGGTGATGAGAGAGAGAGAGGTGGCGAGATAGGGCGCCAAATGAGAGGGTCAGACAACGAGAGAAGTTCTTGGCATGAGCCAACTGGATGCTGTAAACTGCATAATGCTGATCAGTGTTTTTAATAATGAGCGCAAATCAGATGGAAGCGGAGGATTCGCGATTGGAGACGACGATGATTAAACGAGTCTGCTGTGACACAAGATCACCTAGCATCTCGTGCCTGACTGAAACATGAATCAGGTCATTTTCTCACTACTTTCTTAAAGAATAAGGGGTGGAGAATATAAAATCTAGACTCTAAGGAGTATTAACATCGATTATGTATGCTGAGATAATGTCATTGTCTGTTCGTAACTAGATAAGAGAACGAAACAAAAAAGAGGAAGTTCTGAAGATGATCCGGTAGAGGTCGTTCTTTCTGCGTTAGCGTTGAAAATTTGTTTCGTCAAAGATAACGTCTTTCCGTACCTTTGTCACTGCCCAATTCCATCTCTGAGAGGAGATAAAAAAGAAGGATCCATTCCTTCTCAGAATGAGAGGAGTGATTGGGATCTCGGAGCCGATCAGCTCCTTCTAACAAATTTCTACCAATATTGTGCATCCAACCCGCCGTGTGTTTTCATGTTTCAGCAACTATTTATCATTAGCAATGTCCCAATAAAACAATTTCAAATTGACTCACTGTATTGACATTTAAAACAACAACAAAAATCTTGCGGAATTAATTGTTGTAAACTTTCCATGCCTTTTCACTCCATTGATGGCTTAAGCCTAAAAACTATCAAAGATTAAAACGCGTTCTCTGTAAGACCGTAGGACAGGGCAGCACAACTCCTTCAAAGTGGTCGCCCCGGGCCCAAACTTTTTTCACAGATGGTCTAGGGTCCAAAGTATATTTTAAAAGTGAGAAATACACTAAATGTAAATTTTTGAAAAATCGATAATTTTTTTTACGAAAAAATTTTTTTTCTCATTTTTTTATTTTGCTGTAGTGTTATATATCATTTGAAAGAGCATCAAAAGTTATATATAATTCCATATTTTCAGAACAATTGAACCACTAGGAGCGAAAATCGATGGGCGTATCCACCGAACTTTGCCCTTTTCATGAAACTTACTTTTGGCTAAAATTGTTCCCATGATTTGTAGGTCGTGGTTCCGACGTATGTTATGTATTTTTCATTGTAGAATCGTATTCCTCTAATTAGAAATTTCGTGCGTGAAAGTACTCCAGTCTTTACCAAACCGACACCACTCTAAGGTAAGATTCAACTAATAAGTTTGTGGGAAACTTTTTTCAGGCGTTAAACCTAGATCAATTGTATACCATTCGAAAGAGCGTCAAAAGTTATGTATAAATCTATATTTTCAGAAGGATTGGACCACTAGGAGCGAAAATCGATAATCGCACCCTCAGAATCTGATATTTTTAGTAAGGCTAGACATTCAGCTCTATTATCTTTCAAAGTCATCGACCAGGGCTTAAACTTTTGTTACTTGCAGTCTTATGTCCATAGTAAATTTTGATCTTGAAAAAGTCATGAAAAAAAACTTTTGAGAAATCAATAATTTTTTTTTTGAAAAAAATAAATGTTGAAAATTTTTTTCAACTTTTCCTGTCGTGTTATATATCATTCGAAAGAGAATCAAAAGTTATGCAGAAAATATTTTTTTCAGGAAGATTGTGCAACTAGGACCCAAATTCTGTGAGTTAATCCTCAAATTTGATATTTATTTAGCAATCATCGATTTTCGTTTCTAGAGGCTCTTTCTTCATGAAAAAAATAATTTCGGCATAACTTGTTGTGCTCTTTTGAATGATATATGACACGACATTAAAATTAAAAAATTTTTTTTTGATATTTTTTGAAAATATTTTTTTTATCGATTTTTCAAAAGTTATTTTTTCATGACTTTTTCATCATCAAAGTTTACTATGGAAATGAGACTGCAAGTAAAAAAAGTTTAAGCCCTGGTCGATGACTTTGAAAGATAATAGAGCTGAATGTCTAGCCTTACTAAAAATATCAGATTCTGAGGGTGCGATTATCGATTTTCGCTCCTAGTGGTCCAATCCTTCTGAAAATATAGATTTATATAAAACATTTGACGTTCTTTCGAAAGGTATACAAGTGATTTAGGTTTAATTCCTGAAAAAAGTTTCCCACGCACTTATTATTTGAATCTTACGTGGTGTCGGTCTGGTAAATACTGGAGTACTTTCACGCACGAAATTTCTAATTTGAGGCTGATAATTCGATTCTAAAATGAAAAATACATAACATACGTCGGAACCACGACCTACAAATCATGGGAACAATTTTAGCCAAAAGTAAGTTTCATTAAAACGGCAAAGTTCGGTTGATACGCCCATCGATTTTCGCTCCTAGTGGTTCAATTCTTCTGAAAGTATGAAACTATATATAACTTTTGATGCTCTTTCGAATGATATATAACACGACAGCAAAATAAAAAAATTGAAAAAAAATTTTTTTTCGGAAAAAAATTATCGATTTTTCAAAAGTTAACATTTCGTGAATTTCTCACAATCAAAATTTACTTTATACCTAAGACGCATTGTGAAAAAAGTTTGAGCCCGAATGGATCACTTTGACGGAGTTGTGCCCGGAGTTACAGAGAACGCGTTTTAAGCTACAAGTTTCTGCAGGGAAAGATCAAACTACAAACGGCGCTCCAAAGTTCTCATTCGAATTAGTGCCAGCGCGCTCAAGGCAACAAATGGCATTGACTGTAAGTGCCACTTCTCGACACTCTCAGGCACAGGAGGAAAAAGAGGAAAAAGAGGAAAAAGAGGCGATAGAGAGGCTGGGAAAGAGCAGATTCCTGCTGGACAGGAAGGGTGAGAGTACCCGAGGATAGGTGAAGGATGGGTGGTAGGTCACGGGAAGGCGACCTAGAGGGTAGAACAGCATTCAACCGTCCAGACAATCCTCCAGAAAGGGTCCAGGAACGAAAGAGCGCGTGAAACTGAGAGATTGACCAATTCCTGGATTCCTGTTGGACGGGAAGGAGTGATAGTCCACACACCACAGTCCGGTCAGACCTCCTGAAAGGAGTCCGTGGTTACAGAGTGTATTAAAAATTTGATTGACCCAGCGCCAAAGAAAGAAAAGCTGAAGAGGTTTCGTATCATGTGAGATGAAATCTGGAATTGATATCTGTTATGTCTGTGCACAACGGGTGTTTTAGTGTAATATATTTATAATATGGGAGCAAAAGGAATAACGACGTCTCGCTACGCGAGCGGAGGACAAGAAGTGAAATACGTAGGAAATGCGAAAATGCTATGCTCGCAAGCTACGCAGCCAATATTTGCATGACGGGGAAAATGATACTCAGTCATCGATAGGGTGTTGTGCTAGGTCAGATACATGACTAGGCTCATACACAGCACCTCCACCACAAGATATGAAATACGAGTATTGAATATCTGACGATACGAAGTTACGATAGTACGAAAGGTAACTTATACGGTAGTAAAGAATCAATATCGTAATACTGGGTAATGATGGTCAATTATGATGGGACTCATAACTGTCTTCGTGTCGTTCTCCACATCTTCCGTGGGCTCGAATCTTTCTTCGACGATTGAAGTTGCACGGCGAGACTCGACGATTGCACTCGATGTAGTCGCACTTGTCGTGGTAGTTGAGACTCGCGAGACGGTGTAGTTGTCCTCGACGATGTCCTTCTTTTCGCTCGATCCGTAGATGCACTTCTCCATGGTCATCGATCATCTCTCGACACTCAGTCCATCATGACTCATGATCTCTCGATGTACGGCAGTACCCATGGCGAACTCTCTGTTCCCACTACCGACATCTCTCCAACTCCCCTCTTCCCTCTCGGAGAGAGTGAGCTGATGCCTGATCCTTCCTCGAAAGATCTCCTCATTGCACACGAACACTTGTTCGTTGTTCTTGGCAGGACCCGAAGACTCCTCCATACTTGGGTAACGGATAGTACTGGTCTCTTGATGTACGGTAGTACCCTGGACGAACTCTCTGTTGTCCCTACCGACACCACACATTCTTCCCTCCTCTTCCTTCTCGGAGAGAGTGAGTTGATCTTTGATCTTCATATAAGAGACATCCGATACAATTCTCGATGAGAATTCCTCTGTGCAGTCGAAAACTAGTTCACTGCTTCTGGCAGGACCCGTAGGTTCCTCCAGTCTTGGGTTACGGTAAGTTTCGTTCACGACGAAACCAAGAGAGTTGACATCTCTGTCTTCGGCACCATTATTGGGAATCCATTCCAGATTCTCCGTGTGCTCTCTCTTCCTCTTCCCATTGAATGCGACTTTCTCATGAAAAGTCAGCAATTGCGCTTCTGCATCATGGTCATCCGCATGAAACGTCTTCAGAGTGGGCTCATCTCTGTACGGTAATCTGTCGTTCACGACAATAGTCAGCCCGTGACGTGTCTGATTCATCCACGGTTCCTTCGTCTCTTGGACTTCAACACGTGAATCCACATCACAGAAATCGATCTTGGAGAAGCTGCTCCCTCTCTTTACAGAGTCCGAGTCAACCTCCGGAATCACAGGCAGACACGCTCTGTCCTCTCTGGGATCAGCATGTTCTTCCACAGACTCATTCTTCTCTTCGACTAGAGAGAATACTCATGCCTGCTCCAAGTGTTTTCCTTTCGAGTTCACTCCCATTATTGATCTTTGATCGATCTCCTTTTCATACACCTGCTGGCTGGTTCCAGGATCTACATATCCTCCAGTACTGCCTCTCGGGTTCAGTCTGGCCAGTCCAGTCTCGCAATATTCTTGACATTCCATCAAGTTTGCGTAGTCATCCGGAGACTTGGTGCATGCGACTACCGCATTATCATTCCTGAAGAATGATCTTCTCAGGTTCAGCTTCCAGAACCATTCACCAGCGACAAGTCGAATCGGGGCTGTAGTAACGTAGACCACTCCGCTACTCTTGACTCCACTGTACTCCATAGCACAGGAAAACATTCCGAGAATCTCGAGAGACTGATCGTTAGCATCGCTAATACGATCGACAAACTTCGTCAGAGACGGACAATTCAGTCCTCTCCAGTCACTCTCCGAGATGATTGTGACATCTGAACCAGTATCCACTTGGAACTCGATCGATTTTCCACCGATCTTCAAGTTCACATACACTCGATCCCTCCTCTCTCCACCACAGCGGATGAGGTACGACCTCCTTCCATGCCTCTTCGGCCTCTTCTCTGGATATGTCAGCCAACATTCACTCTCGTAGTGACCCTTCTTATCACAGCTTCTGCATGTGATCGATTTGTCTCTCTTATACTCGGGATTCTTGCTCCTTTCAGTCGTTCCTTTATTGTACGTCTTCACCATGTTCACCGACACATTCTGTACCACTGCCACGTCACGTTCCAGTGCCCTCAGCGTGGAGTACTTCTCGAGTAGTTCCTTGAACGTGATCGACGCCTTCAAACTCACTGCATTGAATAGCTGAGTGCGCATCGCCTTCTGATTTGGCAGATCCAGACCAGCCAGGAAGACTGTGATCTTCATCTGGTCCTCAGTAATCGACTTAAGACTACCCTTCTGGTACAGACGGTTCACGTCTGCGGCGAATTTCATCACATCGAGATTACCACTCGTGGACATTTTCTGGTTGAAGAATCGAACACGCAATTCGAAATCCGACTCCTTCTTTCCAAATAAGGCTTTGAGCGCGGCTACCGTGTCATCAAACGACTCAGCCATGACATCTTCGGGTGCCTTGTGATCCCGGTACTGGACATTGCACTTCACACTGAGGTGCCTCAGCAGTACTCTTACTTTTGCACAGTCATCTGCTCCCTTCATGTCATGCACGAACACATCCTGGTATCGATCGTACCAGTGCTCAAACGTGCACTCCTCATCGTACTCAAAATCCACGATTCTTCCTTCAATCGCATCAAGAGACGGTCCATTCGACGTGGACGGAACCTGCACAGTCATCATATTATGTGCTCTTCCCTCGTTATTACCACCCTTAGTCACCAATGACAATAACTGTGTGTATTTCTCATTCTGGTCTGCTTGCATTTCAACAACCTTTCTCTGCATCTCTACCATCTGTGTGAATAATTTCGTCATGGTCGGGGAGACCTCCTCGTCTTCAGCCGTCATGGTTCTCTACCAGTCCCACTTCCTTTAGTTATCGATCTACTCGACCAATCTCCAACTATCAGTCGTGTTCTCGGCTCAACCAATACGCAGAGTCTTTATCACATACGCGGATCCTTCTAACTGCGTTCACCTGCGATGCGAATGGCGCGGACGGGGCGAGCACTGTAAGCCTGCTACCAGACTCACACACGCAGACGAATGGGTAAGGAGCGCGCGCGCGTGAGAGAGAGAGAGAGAGGGAGAGAGAAAAAATTTTTTAAAAAAATTCAGAGTTTAACTGGAATGACTTTCTCATTCTTCGGCGAGGACGAGTCAGATGCCAGCTTGCTTGCGCGCGTGAAGGTGAGAAGAAACAGCAGAAGAGATCAGGGGAGCGTAAGAAAGGGAGATAGGCAGAAAAAGAAAAGGGAGACAACAGTAAAATTGCAGGCTAGATATCCCGCGAATACGTTTACCCTCGTCGAAATCGGGGCGGTAGGCGAGCAGTGCGAGGAGAGACTGTTGTGGTGCAACGTGCGCAAGGTATACACAGAGAATGAATGCACTGAGATGAGACACCCAGTGTATGATAACTCAATATTGAGTGTATTCACGCGTCGAGAGAGCGTGAGAAAACGAGAGATTTGTAAGTGTATCATACACTGGATGTTATATCTAGGATGCACTCAATAGTAAGTGTATTCATTCTGGGTATACGTGGAAGACTTCGAGGACGATTTCGACGCGGCGCTTCCTCTTCGAAATCTCCGCCAAAGACCCAAGTTCCAATGCAGGAAACCTATCCCAATCTTCAATCACTAACTCTCATGTTTTGAAATTTCTTTTTTTTGAGATAAAGGATGCTCTCTTCTCAGGTTGTTTTGTCTCCAGAGGCTGTTTTGTTCTCCTGTCTCGCCATTTTTGCGGATCCTTTGGCATAAAAGGACAGCGCCCTGAGTGGAAGCACATCATTCCACAGGCCGGTCACCCATCCAGAAAGGCCTTTGGAGTGAGAGAGCGTGTGAAATCGAGAGGGACTCTCTCACTTTTGCATACTCTCTCTTCCTAACCCTGGTCTGTAGGTTTGGAATCATGTGGAAGTATCTTCGTTCTTTCTCCCTTCGCCCACATGATTCGTTCGACAGTCGTCTCCCACATCAAAAAAACCCACGACATAGCGTTGGCGAAAGAAGCGCTTTAATACCTCTGCTCCACAAGGGGTGACACGTGATTAGACTTTGAAAGGTAACTAAACAACTACCCGCATAACAGGGAAATTGACCGCTTTTTTTGAAGATAGAGCGCGGAGAATGAGCGTAAAAAAACTCTATGCGTGATAGATCCCTCGATATCTCTATCCCTACGTTGCTCGTGGATAAAGGGTCACATCACCAAGATTTTCTGTGTTTACTGTCCCTTTAATCCTAGGGCGCCTGATTGCAATTTCAGCAAAATATAAAAATAGATAGTGTGTTTCTCCAATAATCATTTCTCCAACTCTTCCTTGAGAACACGGTGATCAATTAATTGGCCTCATGATATGCATCGATTAAAGCAACAGTGGGGGGGTGACATTTGAGCAACGGACATTTGAGCAACCGAATTTGAGCAACCGACATTTGAGCAACGGGTAATAAATCAGCTAGGAGTGAGCCTAGAGCTATGGGAGTGGTACCATTGTGATCAGCATCAGGTAATTGAGATTTCATAATTAATTAATTAATTAATTAATATCTCATTAATTATGCTAATTAATTAATTAATTACCAAATCTATTTTTTTCTGATGCTGGTCACAATGGTACCACTCCCATAGCGTTAGGCTCACTCCTTGGTGAGTTATGGCTCGTTGCTCAAATGTCGGTTGCTCAAGTGTCGGTTGCTCAAATGTCGGTTGCTCAAATGTCACCCCCCCGCAACAGTAAACCTCTCTCTACACCAGCCGGGCTGAAGCGACATAGATCATACTTGCTCTATCAGTAGGTGACACGAGGAAAGTGGAAAATATATATATATATATATATATATATATATATATATATATATATTTATGCGTGTTCAATGGAAACGCGGTTACAAATAGAAAGAGAAAACGAATACAGCATAACAGATTGAGATCATGAAAGGTCGGGGGTGTGGGGGTCGCTCATACAGGGAAACTGATTTGATTACCGGGTTTTGAGAAAAGCCGAGCCGCTCTGGGAAAGAAACTATTGTGTCTATAGTTCGCATGAGAGCCAGCATTTGCAAAATTTATTCCATTTCGTGTGTAATAATAACTGAAATGATGTGGTTTGAGTTTAGAGATTTTGTATTTGCCTATCAGAAGATTCATGGCTGTCTTCAAGTCTATCGCTTCTCTACGCTTTTCTAATTCGTCTAATCCTAATTTCCTATTCCTATCCGCTACATTAGGGATGTTTTCCCGTGTCATATTGTAGAAACGCATGAAAAGTCGACGAGTAAAATAATTCTGGACTTTTTCGAGTACCTTTTTGTTTTGGATCATGTAGGGGTTAAACACAGTGGACGCACTCTCTAGGATGGGTCTTATGTATATCGAGTAGGCTTTCACGAGGATTTCAACATTTTTCGTTCTGAGCGCTCTGAGTATAATGTGACAGGCTGTTTTACCTTTCATTGCAGTTGTTCTGCAGTGCTTAGTGAAAGTAAGTGTTTTCTCAATTATGAACCCTAGATCTTTTACTTCTACGTTCTGGGCTAATTTGGAGGTGCCGATACTGTATACCTTTTTGGTATTGGCCCGACCTAAGTGAAGTGAGCTGCATTTATGCGACGCAAGGGGGAGCTGCCACTCTGCAGACCAGTTTGATATACTATCGATAGCATTTTGTAGTGGGACAGAGGCATCACCTTTTTTGAAAGCTCGATATATTTTTATGTCGTCTGCATACATTCGTGCAATGACACCATTGTTTTGTACGAGGGATGGTATTTCGGAAGTGTACATTAGGAAAAGCAATGGTCCAAGCACAGAACCTTGTGGGACTCCACTAGAGACGGGATGGGGGTTTGATAGTTTTTCGCGCACTCTAACTTGGAAAGTCCTATCATTTAAGTATCCTGATATCCAACTAACTGTTTTCGAGGAGAGTCCAATATTTCCCAGTTTTAGTTTTAGTTTGGGATGGGAGACTCTATCGAACGCTTTCGCAAAGTCAAAATATATAACGTCCACTGGTTCTCCGTTACTAATTGATGATGTCCAATATTCAAGCGCATCGAGCATTTGCAACTCGCGGGACCTCCTCTTTCGGAAACCGTATTGTTCATCGGGGAATATGTTCTGCTTTTCGCAGTGGTCTATGACAGACTTGCATAAAAGGCGCTCAAATACTCTACAGAAAATCGATGTAATCGAAATCGGTCTGTAGTTTAAGGGGGGAAATGGCAGAAATTATGTGTTCGCTGTCCCAATAAGTATTTGTCATATGTCATATAGGTATGGTGTCATCTTTATCGTTGGACTTGTCCGAGGACGGACTTGTGGTTAAAGTGGATAGATGTCAAGGATAAAAGATCCTTGGTTATTTCTACTCTCATTTCTCTCAGTGATTTCCGCCTGAATCATCTGATGCATTATCATTCAGGATCTCAGTGAGCGGGGCCAGTATAAAAGCGATGTCGGCGAGCCATCCGGGAGGAGGAACGCCGGACTTGCCCTGTGACGGCCGAGCTGGCCGTCCAGCTTTTATCGTTATGTTTTCTTGATTGTTGTATTTCACTATTCATATCGTATCGATCTTTCCCTGCGTAGGTATCGAACCTTTCCTCTCATCTTCTTATATCTAATAAATACTTATCTCTCTGTCCTGATTTCACCAGCACACCAAACTTTGACTTATTTAATAAGTAATAAGTAGTCCCAATAAGTATAAGTATGTGTAACAAAGTATGCCTCTCATATCACTTCAGAATGCTTGTATTTGGTAACTTGTTTTATTGCATGAAAAATGGGGTTGATTCGGTAGATTTGGATTTAGAGTTGAATTGAAGAAATTTAACGTAGAAAAGTTACTTCCCAGTAGCGATGGAATTATAGCGAATCTGAAATTGAAAATAATTCAGAGATATATATACATATTTATATATTTGAGCTTTTACATTTCCCTCGGTTTTGACGTTGGGTAATTTTACGTAAAAAATTTTACTTTAAAAAATACTTTAAAAAAATACTTAAAAATTACATTTAAAAAAAACTAACTCTGTATCCTCGATACTCCGGAGGTCGGTTGTCCACATTTGGCCTCCAATTTACTCTCATCACATTTGATTTAGTGATGTACGTCGAAGGATTAGGACTGGTTCCGGTAAGACTGAAAATCAGACTTAAGATTTGAAACATTGAAAAAGAAATTAGTGTTGACGTTTCTCTTTATTTATTATTTCATCATACAATAAATAATTGTGAATTGAAATGAAACAAACTTTGCCAGTAAATTCCATCCGACGGCTCCTTCGTAAATTTCGAGAAAGTCCACATTTGGGTTAGCTTCTAGTGCGATAATCTGTTGAGGAAATATTTATTTGTATTATGTAATATTAAATTTACCTCAAGTTTAACGACATAGTTCGCTTCGACGAGAATGATATACTCACAGGGAATGCTGGGAATGGGAAAGCCGGGAGCGATGATCTATAATTACATACTTTATTGACTTTAAAACTTATTATTTCTCAATGATGAATTAATTAGACTCTAACTCCTATCCCTTTTCTGGAGGTTAAACCAGCACGTGAAATAATTTGTTCAAAAACTAACGTCTTTTCCTTCTATGGGTGCATCAATAGGACATTCGGTCGGTAAAGTTGAGTAACCTGCATTGACAATACACATAATTGAAAATGATAAGGTAAATGACAATGACAAATTTTTCAGTAAATGCGAGATTGAGGAAAAAAATCACGAAGAACAAGACACGATTATCACTTACCTGTAAATGAAGGTCGTTATAAACAAGAAAATTTTTCTTACAGGCAAGTGTACATGGTTATTTTGTGTCCAGTTCCTAATGACCATTTCTCAGCGTGTTTGCAAAATATGAAAATTAATGCGAAAAAATTATACGTTAATGAAGGTTTCTATTTGATTTAAAAATTGCATGTTTGAATCCATATCATTTTCCATAACTTCGCGTAAACAATCATACCGTATCTTCTGCAGATGAAAGGCAGTTTTTGATTGTCGCAATCCTCGTTGATCCATTCAGCCATAGGAGATTCGGTCAACATCGCAGTACAATTTCCTCCACCAGGGATAGGAAAAACTGAGAGGAAAGAATGTCACAAGAAATAGTTGAGAGTATTATTACATATATACCACCTTTTGTACCACCTTTTCAATTTGGATTTGAAAATAATTCTTAAATTAGGCAAAAATACGAAAACAAAGAAGTGGTGTGCGCCTTTCTGTTGTTTCACCGAATTGTCCTCTGTGACTACGCGCGGAACGGGATAAAACGGTAGAACAAAACCACTTATATTTATAATAATGTGAGAACTGAATATCAAGAATCGTTGCAATTTACTACAGCTTAAAATCAGTATAATCAAATACTACGATACCTCCAGCAAAGTTATTGTAGTTCGATACATTTCTGTTGTCGTCTATCCATTTCCAACTATTGTCCTCTTTAGATTGAAACGCTCCTGAAAATTATTTTCTGTCTTATTGACGCTAACAAATCGTATTGACGAGAACTAAACAAGAAAGGCTTAAGAATAAATTTAAAAGTGAAAACTGCGGGAAGTATTGTAGTAGTCGATTGCCCAATGGGTGCTTCAAACGTAGCACATTTCATATTCAATAAGGTCGGGAAACCTTCGCGGTACGCCCACTTTAAATTCAGGATTATCTTTTACCGATGTGCAAATCATCCAGTATATCTGTGAAACGGCCGAGCGCCAGAAGAATTTGTTTTCCTGAAAAAAAAATAGATTTTAAATTTGTCCCAATTTTCCCTATCGTAAAGTGTTCGGGGGGAAAGTATGCCATATATGGTATATATACGGACACAGTGAATTAAAGCAGATAGCGAAAACAGTCTGATACCATGGAGAAATAAATATTATTTTGAATTGCCCACTCAACAATTGTTATTTACAGTGCTGAATTATTGCCGTACTAGTAGCAAGCAGAAGCTTCCCCAATGAACGCCCATTCTAGGTAATTTGTCACTGATGATGGGCCTAGTGCCCGAAACGCGTCTGACCCGATAAAATCTGATCAAACCCTTCATGTACTCGTATGGCTATAATTCAGCTCTCTAAATAACTGATCCCTCATGAAGATAACACCTCTAACGCATACCCTCATACCTTACCTCTAACGCATACCTGAGCACTGTTTATTGTTGCAAGGGATCCAAAATCATCCGAACATTTCTTCTGAGCCTCTTTCCAACTCAGAGCACCGGGATATATCTAGTATTGCACATGATGAGTTGATATTTTGTATCTCTATGGAAAGTCAGCCTTATAGGACAATTTCGTTAAATATTTCGATTTTCGGTTTCAGGAATTCTTAACGAGAACAGAACAAAGACAAACCTTGAAGCAAGCTTTAGTCGCGTCATCGGTGTTTATGATTTCTGCGTAATCTCCGCACTGAAAAAAAGACATTAAAAAGTAAACTTATGACAAAATTTGTATATTTTGCTCTTAATACATTGTCGTGCTCAGTAGTTCAATGGGAAGAATGATATTTATCTTAGGATAGCAGGGTTTAAATACTCAGAAATCGCGGGGGTGAAACGAGAATAATATAAAAAGAGAGAAAGAGAGTGCGGATCTTTTCTATTTTTTTCAGTAATTATTAAAACATTTTGAATTCATCCAAGACCAAAGGAAACTATGGCATTTATCGCTCTATGCCCGATTAAACAATTAGTAAAGAGCGACCCCCACACCCCCGACCTTTCATTTTCTCACTCTGTTATGCTGTATTTGTTTTCTCTTTCTATTTGTAACCGCGTTTCCATTGAACACGCATAAATATATATATATTTGTATATATATATATATATAAACAAAAAAATATCAATTACTTCATCTCTCGGCTCGGCAACGCATAAAACTGCCCAGTAGTTCCAATAGTTGGAAGGATACGAATACCAGTCGTTAGCCGGCTGCAAGCAAGCAAAGTAATTAGTGCTTCTTTAAAAATAATTAATTAATGTAATAAAAAGTAATTAATGCTCCGGTCTTTGATCAGACGTCTGAGGCAAATTTGAATTAATTCATACTCAGGATTGTGCCACTAGACATAATATATTAGCATAAATAATTAAGTTGCTGCTGATGCAAGCCGTTTTAATATTTTAATTTTTCTATTTGATCGTTGTAGGAAAATTAATTGTAGTATTTTGTTCCGTCTCACTCACAGGAAAGGCATAAACTAGTTTGTCGTTGGATACACAGTCGAAGCTGACGTCCAAATTTTTATAAGTGTAGGTGATTTTCGATCCATCCATCCATTCCAATCGACGAGTCGAGGAATTGCAAACCATTCCTGAATTAAAAATCTCCCTTCTCTAACGCATTTATTGTTTCTCTCCATTTTCCGATATTATGCAAAGAAATTTTCATACCGAGAATGAGCCACGCACTTCTTGCCTTTGTCAGATTGAATGTGATTTCATAGAACATTGAATTTTCCTGCAAGTTTTAACTGATTGCCGTCTAATTAATAAATTACTACTTGATCATTTCTAATAATCGGTAGAATGGCGCCATCTTTCGCGCATTCTTCGATTCCTTTTGACATCATATCTCCCATTTGGTCCTCCTCCTCCAAATACAACGTTCGAATGCACCTGGAAAATTACAGTATTAATTTATTTTTTTAAGATGATCTAAAGGGAACAATAAAGGAACGAGATCGCACGACAATGTGAAACTAAACATAAACCACCCCAGAATTAATCTGATAACATTATATTCAAGCTCATTTTTCTCGTGCGTATTAGCAAATTAAACCTTCCATCGCCCATCAATTGGTAGTTCTTCAGACATTGAGAATCGGCGAGAATGGAAATTACTGCAAATTTTATAATTTTTGTCAAATTAACTTAGAATTCACTCACCTCCAAAATAAAGAAGAAATATAAATCTGAGCATTTTCGCCTTAAGTAAAGAAGATGAAAGGCGGCTTTCAAACCGTCAATTGATGCTTCAAACTGTGAGTGATAAGAAGAAAGACGTGAGAATTGGCGTAAACATTTGATCTGCGATTAAACGAGAATCAAACTATGATAACGACTCATTTAATCCGAGGGAAAAATGGAAAATGGTGAGTATTTCTGTGATGAATTGTAATGATGATTGACAATTTTTGAGGGACGAGAAAGACAATGTCGATGCTACACCGTCCTCCAAATTCGTGTTCGTTATAAAATAGACGTGAAGCCAAACAACCTGAGACAGAAATCGGGAGAAACTCGAGCTGGGAAATTTTTTAAAAAAATTTTTGGCTCATGAAAATGCATTTTTAAATATTCCTATTTTTGCGTGGGAGGCACTTCCACATCTCCTCCATCGAATAGCGATTACAGAATTTTTTAAAGATCGTTGTTTTTACGTGAAACACAGACAAACGTAAGATCGAGAGTGTGGTCGAGAGCTATAGTGAGACATAACCACTCCTGGGGACGTCACTGACGAGCTCCCCCCCAGGGGAGGTATGACTGTCTGACGCTAAGGGAGCGAAAAAGTCATACCTATTGTAGTTTTAACCGTATTTAACTTGTAGTACACTTGACATAGCAATCGATATTGTAACCAAATTCAATTCAATGATCTCTCGTTTTTGTATGTTTTTTTTTCAGCAGGAAGACAATATTCGCAGGATGAGGACGTTGCAGACTTTCCGCTCCGAGCATCTCATTCCACAGGCCGGCCAACTTTACAGAAAGGGCTTTTGAGTGAGAGAGCGTGTGAAATCGAGAGGGACTCTCTCACTTTTGCACACTCTCTCACTCTGACCCCTGTCTGTCGGTTTGGAATCATGTGCACCGATAGGTGAATAGGGGGGGGGGGGGTGTTCGCAATGAAGAGGTCGTGGCAACACATTTTAAATTCGAGTTATCATCAATACGCAGTAGTCGGCAGAGATAATTTAATCTAAAAAAATATTTACAGAAAGAACAATCTAATTTCAGTAGTGCCCTGTACATTCAACTCGAACCCGGCGATTTCGACGTCCAAGGTGAGTTGAGGTTGCAGCCATAGAGTATTTTGAGCAATAGTTCGCTGCTGACGATGACATATCATCGTCTTTAGCAATTTTGATTTTTTTTTTCAATTTTTTTTTAGATCTACATACTAATGTAGAAGCCGTGTTGACGTTGACAATTCTACTCGAACCCGACGATTTCAAATTTCAAGGTGAGTCGATGTTGCGGCCATAGAGTATTATGAGTTGTACGTTGGTGAGATAATAAGGCGAGAGTCTGTTTGTATGGATAAGATAAACGACACAGAAAAGAGGACGTTCCGGAAAAGAGATCCCCGTTTTACATTCAAATCACTTTTATGTTTCAATAATTATTTATCATGAGTACATAATGTCTCGACAGAATAATAACACAGGGTTTCTCTTATTCACATGAAACAACAAAGATCAGGTGAAATTAATTTTTCCAGACTTGTTCAATGTGTTTCCCTTCCACCGATGACTTAACGCTATAAAATGATCGAAGATCAATCTACAAGTGTCTGCAGAGAAAAAGATCAAACTACAAACGGCGCTCCAAAGTTCCCATTCGAATTAGTGCCGGCGTGCTCAAGGCAACAAAAGGACTTGACTGTAAGTGCCACTTTTCGACACTCTCAGACACAGGAGGGAAAAGAGGGAAAAGAGGCGATAGAGCAAGGCTGGGAAAGAGCAGATTCCGGTTGTACAGGAAGGGTGATGAGTACCCGAGGATAGGTGAAGGTGGAGAGGGAGGGGTAGGTAAGTCACGGGAGGACCTCGAGAACCTCGAGAAAGGAGGTAAGAGCGAGAGAAGGTGTGAAATGGACAGAGCGACCCCTTTCTGGATCCGGGTTAGGGCGAGAAGTGATGAGTAGTACCGGTGGAAAGGGGTGGAAGGAGATGGCAGATCACAGTCCGATCAGACTCCTCCAGAAAGGGGTCAGTGGGTACATAGTTAGTAAAATTTGAGAGAACCAGCGCCAAAGAATTATTTGGTGTCATGCGAGATGAGATCAAGAATTACTCTCTTTACCGATAATGATTGCGCGGTCTACCCTCGATTACTGCTGATGACGCCCCAAGCGTATAAGATCGTGCTGAAACTCGTGATCACCTTGTTTTACTTGCATTATTCTGTCTTAATTTGCTAGTTTACGATCTCCTCCAAATCTTTCGACTTTCGGTTTCAATTTAAAAAAAAAGGTTTGGAGTACGAGAGCGTGTAAAATCAAGAGTTAATCTCTCACTTTTGCACACTCTCTCACTCTGATCCCTTTCAGAGATGTGTAGCGATCTTGCCGATCCTCTCTTCTTCCTCCTCTTAGCTATCGTTCGCAAGGATCTTACTCCTCTCTCTTATTATGTTATTATGCATATGCACATTAGTGTAGGGGGCTAAGGAAGAAGAAAGAGGAATAAGAAACCGGATGAACGAGTCCCCCCCGTGGTACAAGTGTATTGTGAGAGAGAGGCATAGACCACTCAGCTTGTAAGATGTTTGCGCCGGATAATAGCCGGGGTTGAAACCATAAGAAGCGGGGAGAAGCGAAACCGGTGATCTCCAATGTAAATCTCCAATGCAATGTAAAAACACCAGAGGAACGTTTGAAAAATCAGCAAAACATTTTTGCGTCCGGGGGGAATCGAACCCCCGTCGAATGCTTGGAAGGCATCCATGCTGACCATTACACCACGGACGCGGTTGGGAAAAAGGGCGAGAGAGGGGATGATGGCAGCCGACTCGCTTTGCTCTCGGCACGCGGCCTTGGCGCTTGTTTGCTTTGCGAATTGTTGCCTATGTGCCACTGGTAGACCCCACACGTAACTCTCGATAGAGGGTGAACCCAAGGATGCTCTTGAAAGTCAGTGAACCGATGTCGATCAAGACCTTACCGCTCTCGACCTTTCTTTGCAAATCATGTTTGAGAACAGGGCTTTTCTACAAGGATACGAAAAGTGAAGGACATTTCGAAGATTAAACATTTTTTTGGAAACACGGTGTTTTGGCGGGAACAATCGTGGACAGCTCTGCAAATTCACTTCGAAATCGAATGGAGAATCAAGTGACTGGCAAATCGCTGGCCCCTGCCCATAAAGAAATGGTCTTTTTTGATCTACCTCTCTCCTACCCCCCCACATCATTCCACAGGCCGGTCAACCTTACAGAAAGGCCTTTGGAGTGAGAGAGCGTGTGAAATCGAGAGGGACTCTCTCACTTTCGCACACTCTCTCGCTCTAACCCTAATATGTAGGTTTGGAATCATGTGCCCCCCCCGTGCAAAATGCCGTCGGAGTGAAAGACCTCTGTCTGTACAAATAAAGACTATGCCCTGCGAACTCGTTCGACAACAAGGAGAAATCTCGTTCCCAAAGACCTTGCCGCTCTCGACCTTTCATTGCAAATCCTGCTTAGCAACAGCGCTTTTCTGCATATCGCGAGGAGTGTGTGCATAAGGCATGAGAGATTATGTAAAAAATGATTTCTATACAAATCTGCCCTCCTCCCTGAACTCGTTCGAGAACAGGGCGCGAAATCTCGTTCCCAAAGTGCCCCCTGTCTATCCTCCCTTGCCCATTTTCCCTGTCTGTATACTCGAGATGAACAACACGTTTGGGAGAGAGTGCTAAGTGGCTCTTTATTCTCGACTGTGTGACGGCCCGGGCGGGCTGCGAGGCAGCCCCGGAGGACTGCGTGGCAGCTCTTCCTCGAGACTGCGCGGCTGCCCCGCTTAGTGCGAGAAGCGCGAGACGAAGACCGCCGAGCGGGGCGGGCAGGGGCAGTAGGCGGCGTCGTTTCCGGGCAGACCGGGACCGCCGGGCTGGCCTGGGGTTCCGTCGTTGCCAGCGGATCCGGGGTTGCCACCGGGGCCGGGAGGTCCCTGAACCAAAGCATTGTTGCATCATCACTAGGTAGCTTATAAGGCAATATGGCAAGTAGTCTAACCTGGGGTCCGGGTGCACCGTCCTGTCCCTTGTTTCCTGCGGATCCGGGCTGTCCAGCGGGTCCCATGGGTCCCTGGGGTCCTCCGGGTCCGGGCTTTCCGCGTCCTCTGGTTCCGTCGTTTCCGGGCGCTCCGGGAGCGCCGGGCATGCCGTTGCCGCCGGCCGGTCCCGCGTCTCCGGCGGGTCCAGCGGGGCCGGGCTGGCCGGGCTTGCCGGCGGCTCCAGGCTGTCCGGGTCCGCCGTTGGGTCCGGGCGATCCCATGGGCCCGGGGTTGCCGGAAGGTCCGGGCAGACCGGGCGGGCAGCTGATGCAGGCGGTGTCGCGGGGCGGGCAGGTGAGCGGGGCGTAGGTGACGGTGCTGTCGTCTCCGGGCGGGCCGGGGGGTCCGGGGTTTCCGGGCGTACCAGCCTCTCCCGGGGGTCCGGGCGGGCCCGGAGGGCACTGCGGCTTCACCGGCTCGCACTGGCACCTTCAAAGAAGTAGTAACTCTTTTATGTCACATGGCTTTTAGAAAAAATACATAAGGGTTCCTCCTAAATTCTACCGAGCATCAGTTAGAAGTGGTTTGTCAAACAGGGCTCGGCTAAATCCCTGCTTCCCAAGACCTACCAGGCAGGGAGTCCGGAGAAGTCCTGTCTCTTCTGACGGAAGATGGAGTTGAAGGGGTTCTCTCTCGGCTTGGATGGAGGAGTCACGAGGATCTGGATGTCCATCATCTCCGACCACGCGGAATCGGTCTCGGCACGGAAGATCTGCAAGGATTGGATTATTGTAGGTCACTGGTTATTTTATCTTTCAAAATTTAATTCTTTACAGGTACGGTGACGAATTGCTGTAAATAAAGGTTACTGTATCATTCAAAATAGAATACTATACGGGGCACATCATTCCACAGGCCGCTCAACCACCCAGAAAGGCCTTTGGAGTGAGAGAGCGTGTGAAATCGTTAGGGACTCTCTCACTTTTGCATACTCTCTCATCCTAACCCTGGTCTGTAGGTTTGGAATCATGTGGGGGACGGTGTCTGATTCGGTGGATGGCGCTATTAGAGAACGAGCAATAGATTTGGGACAAATGAGACAAGCCTACGGTAGTTCAGTATGTCAAACACCTTACCGACACGCCATCGATGACGTCATTGTGGACGTCGATGATCTCCTGGTAGAGACTGGGAATGACGACGAGGCAGGCGATCACCGCCATGGTGGAGGCCGCCGTGGCCACGCCGACTATCAGCTTCTCCTCGAACATGATAAGGAGCTCCTGGAACGGGAATGTGATGGGAAATGCGTCGTAAGTGAAGGACTGGTGAAAAGTAGAGATGCACTGTAGCACATTCCAAGCCCTCCAGAAAGGGGTCAGAACCAACTAGAAAATGAGAAACATTTTATTTGTCCCTTGTCTGATGGCCAGGTTCGGAAAAGCAATAGTATCATTATTTCTATTCGTATCGCAAGCTCACATCCGTTTTATATGTGAAAAGTGAAAATGAAGAGAATACTACTCAAATTGCTAACTTTACAGAAGCACCTGAGAAAGCGAGAAAGCAAGAGAATGAATGGCTGATGAATCTGCCACGAAGGAATCCCCTTTTATACCCCAGCTCCGCCCCTTTTTTCGCACTCACCCACCCTTGACTCCGCCCCCTCGTTCGCATCTCTGCCTTGGGGGACTCAAATTAGTGCTGTTCTTCTCCCTCTTCTTCTTGTTCGCATGAGTGGCTGAGTCATTAGCGCGCCCACTCTCTCCAATCTACCTGCTCTCTAGCCGGTTAGACAGTGCGAGAGAGCGCGCGGGATGGAGAGGTGCAGAGAAGAGAGGGGGAAAGAGAGAAAAGGGAAAGAAAAAAGTAGTAGCAAGGAGGGGGTATGGTAATGGGTTCAGCAGCAGAATGGCATGCGCTGAAGGACAAGGTCAAAACAAGGTAGGAATATAGGGTCTGCAGCTACAGCACGGGGTCATGGGCGAGGGAGTGTGCGAAAGTGAGAGATTACTTCTCATTTGCACGCGCTCTCTCTCCTCAAACCTCTTTCTGTAGGGTTGACCGGGTTGATTTGTGCTCAGAGTAGTGTGAATTACGAAACTTTTCCCCCGCATATTTGATAATGATTGTAAGCGGAGAAATTCAAAAATTGCCTTTCTTTTTTTTTGCTCATGCAGAATCGTTACTCTAAATAGAATGGAGTTCTTCAAAGGATTGAATGTATCCGCCCACTCAAATTGAAAAATGCTGCGCGCGGCGCCAAATCACCAGGATACGCTCGTTGTTATCCGGTACTTTGCTGCTTCGTATACGTCATTTATTTACGTTTCTGTGTCACTCACTCAATTTTTGTATCTTTTTTTTTGTTTTCATAAACATTTTCGGCTTGCCAATCTTCGAAGGTATAGTGTGTCTGCCTAGTTGCTTCTTCACTACACTCAGAAAAAAAGTCATTAGGATCAGGACGGTAAGTGAAAAAGTTTACTTACCTGTAAGTGAAATGTCTCCTATTTCTAGTGACTTTCTCTTACAGGTATTACATTTATAAAATGATACGAACACACAAAAAGTCAAAATGGTACTTCCTGCGTTTACCAAAGCGAGAGAGCGGGCAAAAGTGAGAGGGTCGCGTACGTGCCTGTGTGGTAAACAACGGAAGTCCGTCATTTGACTTTTTGGTGTGATCGTATCATTTTATAAATGTAATAAGTGAACTTTTTCACGTGCTGTCCTGATGCTAGTGACTGTTTTCTCGAGTAGGTGTTTTCATCAATTATTCTCATTGACAACACGTGGCAACCGCCTCTACCTGAATTCCTCACCTGCATAAAAGAGGCCATTTCGATTTTCGAAATGCAAGAAAAGCTCAGAGGCGCCATTTGGGCGCCGCGCCCGATTTTGCATGTGAGCGCGGGCGCGGCGCGCGCGACCTTCGTGATCGCTCTCAAGATCAATTGGTTTGCACCTTTGAATGGTGGGTGATTTATTCAAACCGCAGGCCGATTGGTGCCCATTGATAGAGAGCAAACACAGAGATAGAGAGAGGGACTACCGGTATGCCGAGAGCCGGAAGGAGGTGGGGAGCCGACATAAAGCAGTGAGTCAGACATTCAAGGAGCACTGAATCATCTCAGATGTAGGTAGAAGAGTTCCGGAGTCATAACAATACTCGAATTTATGAACTTTCATTTTCAAATCGCAGCGCTTTAATTTTGCATTGAACGGATTTGACGGATCCCTAACCACTCCGAAGAATTTGATATCTCGGAGAGAATTATTATTTTTAAACACAAAGATGTATGAATAAAAGGAAAATTATGAATGCTTTCGTATTCCGTTATTTTCCGAATTCCGATACCGGTGTTTCGCAACCTATAATTAGAAATAGGGCCGCAATCAGACGTTTAAAAAACTTCCCCAGTGATATCTGAGATTCAGGACGAACGTATGTGAAAAACGGTTATGACTAGGCGTTTCACCAACTTTTGATTTCCTCACTTTTTTGCAGTTTACATTCCATCAACAATGAAATATCACGTTCTTCGGGAGAACACAGGCGAGTCTTGTGTTTCATTCATTCTGCAAGACTCGCTAGCTAGCAATCTCTCCAATAAATCTGAATTGACGAGACGAAAATTAGAAAATGTTCCGCATCCTTTTCCTTGCCGATCGCTATGATCTCCTTATGAATCTTTAAATCCGTTCCGGTTCATTCCATAATTGGTTTCACTTTTACACGATTTCGCGAACCGTTCACTTTACTTACTTGCATGGGACAGTATTTTCCAAAACATTCGGGAATAGGGGGTGGATTTCTTTCACACTTTCCCGCGCATCACCTCATTCTGGAGACCGGCTGTGGAATTAAAAATAATACATATTTCGATGACTCAGAATCATTTTCTTCTCACACTGCGTCGTGGGATTCATCAACTCATATCAGTGCGTTTTGCGACACGAAATCATCAGGACCCACTCAAGCATATCTAATATTCATTCTAACTTGTTTTAAACGAATCATTTGACATCCCGATCATGCATCCAAAAATGCGTCAGGGGTAAAATAATGTTTGAAAAATGAGAGAGACTATCCCATTTCCTCTACACTTCCGGCCGACTCTTTTTCGGAAGCATAACATCTGCAGGTCATGTCAAGTTCGAGAATCGCTTGTCGTAATAGGTGGACAAGGACAACTACTGTATACGATAGATTTTGCTGTCTACTTTGAACTATACAGGTAGTCTGATACCTTTCTACTGAGGCAGTGCTGGTCTGAAAGATTACGGTAGATCATGGAACAGCACAAGTCCTCGGATTTGCACACACAGAAAAAAGTCTTATATGGGGCCCATGACCCTCTAAAAAGTCTTATATTTAAGACTTAAGTTCTTATATATAAGACTTTTGAAAAGGTCATGGGCCTAATATATGACTTTTTTTTCTGTGTGTGATGATTTCCGTAATCTTAATTTTTCGAATGACTATAAAATGGAGGGGGGGGGCTATTGCCCAGAGGCTTCATCTTGACCTTGGTGTATTACTCAAGAGGAAAAAGGAGGAATTACCTCCGTATTGCTATGCGAGGAGGGGAGAGAGGGGTGAATAAAGAAGTTTCGATTACCCATGCTTGATTGGACTTCTTCTTCATCCTCTGCGTGTTATAGCATGGAGATGAATGCACTACAGTGCGGGTAATAACTGAGAAACACAATGTTCGGATTGTCAGGGAAGCGTTCACGTAGTGTGTTTCCCTAATTGGGAAAAGGCGCCGAACAGCGGCTCTTGGGCGCCTTTTCCCAATTAGGGAAAGACACTCGTTGCTCGTTTGCCTTACATTCCTTGAGGCACCAGAACATTGTGAGAAACAGATGTGTCCTGAATGAACTTACCGCACTTGTAAATAAGGTCTGAATTCTATGCCGATACGTGCTTCACTGAAAATGTATATACCGCGTTGCCATTTCGTATAGATTTTGGAAACAATGTCTCGGGAAAAATTATAAGCGAGATAACATTTTTTTCAAAAAAAAAAGATTTCAGTACAGTTCACAATCAAGGAACAATTATTTCGCTTCTTCCTTGAGTGGTTAAAGAGAAGGGATAATTATAAGATGTTCAAGCGTTCAGCGCTTCATGCATTTCGGAGAAAACAACAGATTCGAAAGAATACTCACAATTTATTTGAGAATTCAAGGCTTATTTGGGATTCATGGCTGGCACAAGTTTCGTGCTTTCCGTTTATTCGGATTAAGAAGAAATTCAGAATGTCAGGGACACTTCTTTTTTTATAAAAAAACTTCACATCACTCCTTCTTCGCAGTATTGAAAGACTGTTCTCATCAGCAAGCACAAGTGAGCATTGTGCTAGTGGTGTGCAAAAAGGAAAGAGTGCGTGACCTCCAAGAGGAGAAACGAGACTAGAGAAGAGAGAGAGAGAAAAAGAGAGATAGAGAGAGAGACCGAGAGAGACCGAGAGAGATACCAAATAGACTAAAAGAAGAATGGAAACTATGTGTTCGCCCTGGGGGTCCGGACACACACAAAAAAGATCACCCGAGGATTGGAAGAAAGAACTAGTTGGTTTAGTCACGGATTTCAATGAAGAAGGACGAGAATTCGAAACACATTTGACCTTGCAGATCTCACACTTTTTCACTTTTTGATGAGTTTCATCGTCATTTTTTTGATGAAAACGATTTGTGTGAAAGAAAAGAAGAACGAAAAGTTATATGTGGCTTCTGAACGTCGTTCGTATTTTTTAAACTTTGCTATCCGTTTACAATTACATTTGTTGAAAAAGAGATTTATCAAATTGATGCCTATCAATTCCGCGAGTGGCGCAAAATCGCCGGGTTCAGACACTTTACTGTTTCACACATCATTCGATAGCCCGGTCAACCCTACACTTATGGTGAGAGAGCGTGTGAAACAAAGAGGGACTCTCTAACTTTTGCACACTCTCTTTCCTGACTGTACACATGATTCCAGACCTACAGACCAGGGTTATAGCGAGAGAGTGTGCAAAAGTGAGAGAGTCCCTCTCGATTTCACACGCTCTCTCACTCCAAAGGCCTTTCTGAAAGGTTGACCGGCCTGTGGAATGATGTGTTTCCTGACTGTAGGTTTGTAATCATGTGTCCATGCCATTTATCGCCGTCAATGAAGCGGTTCTATAATATCAGCACAATGAGAAAAAAATTTATAAAACTACCGGCTTGCCCCATCTAGCGTGGTAGCTTGCTACTGTAAAATCGCTTGACATGGAACAACTTTACCTTTTATCAATAAAATCTCACATTGATCGAAGTCAGATGAGTTGTAGACAACCCAACTGAAAGATGTGAGAGAGAAAGTCTTTAATTGAATTTGGTTACAACACCGATTGCATGTCAAGTGTACTACAAGTTAAATACGGTTAAAACTACAATAGGTATGACTGTTTCGCTCCCTTAGCAGTCAAGTCAAGAAGAGTTCTCTCACTATCTCACACTCGATTGCTCCTGACTAGACTTCGAGAAATAACGAAATAACAGGTTGCATAAGAGGCAAATGCACAGCTCCAGAAGTGAGAGATTGCGAGAAATGAAGAGAGCGGATAGTGATTTGCCCCTTACGCAACCTGTTGCTTATAGTTAGTTATTTCTCGAAGTCTACTCCTGACCCGTCACTGATGTTTTGTCCCATCGGGATAGCCCCTCACTTTATAAACGGTAATAATCGAATGATGACCCCTTGTTAGATTAGCTTTGAAACTCATTTGATTTCGAAAAAGCAAAATCAAATCAGGCCAACGGGCTCGAGGATAAATTGGAAACTTCCTATGCTAAAATAGGTAAATCGCTGAATGAGAAAGCGTGAAATATCAAGAGGAACTCTCTCACTTTTGAACACTCTCTCTCTCATTCTTTTCTGTTGTTTGGAATTATGTGGTATAACCGCAATGTTCCGTTCGAGTTCTGTATCAATGTTATTGTATTTATAACCTATTTATTTCGTATTTATCTTTTTCCCTAGTACCCAGGTATCCGGAATGGAACTGGAATACAATACTACACCCGTCGCCTAGAATTCTCCCACCGACCGTCTGCAACTGAAAGAGTGATTCCAAACCTACAGACCAGGGTTAAAGCGAGAGAGTGTGCAAAAGTGAGAGAGTGTCTCTCTATTTCACACGCTCTCTCACCCCAAAGGCCTTTCTGTAAGGTTGACCGGCCTGTGGAATGATGTGGAGAGAGTGAGACGGGACGGATCAACCATGTTTCAGAAAGACGCGAAGCATAGGTATTACATTTATAAAATGATACGATCATACCAAAAAGCCGAATAACGAACTTCCGTTGTTTACCATACAGGAACATTGGCTACCCTCTCGCTTTTGCGTGCTCTCTCGTCTCGGTAAACCAGTTCGACATTTTGTTTGATCGTATCATTTTATAAATGTAATAGAAGCATGATAGAATAGGCGGAAGTTTAATAAAAGAAATATTCAGGGGAGTCTTCAAAAATGCCACTTTTTTATTTAACCCGCCGATAAAGTTTGAGTTTCACGAGGAATATAGGAGGGTCTAGTTAGTAATCTTTCCAATGCGTTTTCCATCCGGTATTGTAATAAAAATATTTTCCTTTATATTTTATTAGCCGTATTTCCCAAATTTATATTATTATGATTCCGAATTTTCCCCATGGTTCGCAACCCAGTAGTTTTGTTATTTGGAATAATCCTATTCGCGAATCACAAAGGGTTATTCGCGAATAGAATTATTCCAAATAACAACACTACAACCCAGTAGTGAAGCTGATATTTGTGTGTAGTACAGATTTTGCTCTCCCGTTAAAATCAGAGTTGCTCACTGTTACCAGGCACTTTTCTGCTTCTTAAATGCCATTTATCGCCGTTCTGCAACATTTTCTCAATTCCAGTCACGTTCTTAGAATCAAGCCACCTATCTATTCGAGCTTTTTCACTCAGTGTCTTCCTAACAAATTCGCATTGACAATAAGGGGGAACCGCCTCTGCCACCACATTCTAACCTAGAGACAAAACACATCATTTCACAGACCGGCCAACCTTCCAGAAACGCCTTCAGAGTGAGATAGCGTGTGAAATCGAGAGGGACTCTCTCACTTTTGCACACTCTCTCGCTCCAACCCTGATCTGTATGTTTGGAATCATGTGAAAAGTTGTCAGGACGAGAGAGTGGGTAAAAGTAAGAGAGTCCTTTTCGAATTCACACGTTCTCTCATTCCAGACTCCTTTCTAGAGTGCCTACCGGCTGTGCACGAGGCGTGGCACGGCCAACCCAGCTAAAGGATGAGATATGGGAAAGAGAGTTGTTCCAGTCAAGAAGGTCTCGCTCACTATTCCACCCCCGACCAAGACTCTTGAAGTATGTTCGAGAAAGCGATTGTCCAGAAGAGCATTAATGCATGGTATTCCGTCATGCTTGTCAAGTCCACGAGCGACGCCAAATCGCCGGGTGGCAATTTAATTTGATACATCAATTCCAGGCACTACGCGGCTTCGTCGATTCCCCAAATAAATTTAATTTGACCCATCATTTAATCGTCTGAGATCTTCAGCTAGAATAATCATTTATCCGTTGTGCAACATTTCTTTGTGCTTCAACTCACATCCGAGTGGTGCATGGTTCCAGAGACGGGTCACATCATCCCACTTGCACTTACAATTAGGCACTCTCTCTTACTTTAGCATACTCTCACGCTCTTACCCTTGTCTGTTGGCTTGGACTCAGGTGGGGTGAAGTCAAAGAGGAATGAGTCTCGCCTGGAAACAGACGTTCTTTCCCTCTGAGACTATTTCGATGTCGAATTTGGATTGTGAGAAACTCAACTATTGCAAGTATTACAAATTCACAAACACTCGTCCAAAATAATAAAACGTTCCGCGGCTAAACACAAATTCCGCTAGCGAAAGAGCATGGCAAAGGAAGAGACACGCCGTGGTATAGAAAGAGAGTACACGCACCAGTAGTCCATTTTATGAACGTATCATTTTAAAATTGTAATATCTAAACACCTCTCATTGAAAGATGTAAGATCGTTGTTATGAATTCAGTGAATTAATTGATTTGTTTCATTCACTCAAAGTAATAAGTTGTGCGCGCTGCTCCAAATCGCCAGGACTTTGTTACACCCCAGTACCTTTGAAAAATTGTCGATTCGACTATTCGCCGCCATGTTCTGTAATCGAAGCCTCATCCCAGGCTTTTCGCTGTTTCGTCTATCCCATTTATCGCGATTAATGTGCTAGTCACTCAATTGTTGAAGTGCCGTATACTATATATCCTTATCCTACTGAGAATATCAAAACGTGGAATTCGGATGTTTCAGGTTTGAAGTCATCGAAAAGTTTCTTGATGAGGCTGTACAGTGCACGGCGTTTTGGCAGGAACAATTTTGAACGACTCTCGTAATTTCCCTTCGAGAGAATCAGGGGATTGGCAAAATGCCAGTACACAGGCTCTCTCACTGTTCTCTCTCTCTCTCTCTCTCTCTCTCTGACCCCTTCCCATGACTCTCTTTGGATCTACCTCTCTCCTACACTCCCTGTAAAATGCCGTGCAGTGGCCGAGATCAAACTCGCACATTGCAAATAGAGTTCGCTTCAAGGGAGAAGAGCACAGGAATTTCATAATAGGAATCTCAAATAAACTACTACAATTTTAAAATGATACGTTCATGAAATGGACTACTGATGAGTGCATTACTCTCTTTCTATACCTCGACGTGTCTCTCGCTTTGTAACGCTCTCTCGCAGCCATATCTGTTGTTTAGCGCGGAATAGTAACGAAACGTTTTATTATTTTGGACGAGAGAAGCGGGGATTTGAGCATCTTTTTTCGAGATTTTGAATAGCCCCTCTAACGAGACTGAATTTGAAATAAGTTTCATGAACAGTTCTAGATCGGCAATTAGTGTTGTCGACGATTCTTCCAACTTTCGTTTGTAAGCATAGCCATATCATTTCAGACCATTCTCACACCCAAATCCGTCGCACAATCGTTTCTCCTTCATTTCAGATTAGACTTATGACTAGGCGTTTCACCAGCTTTTGATTTCCTCACTTTTTTGCAGTTTACATTCCATCAACAATGCAATATCACGTTCTTCGGGAGAACACAGGCGAGTCTTGTGTTTCATTCATTCTGCAAGATCGCTAGCTAGCAATCTCTCCAATAAATCTGAATTGACGAGACGAAAATTAGAAAACGTTCCGCATCCTTTTCCTTGCCGATCGCTGTGATCTCCTTATGAATCTTTAAAGGGACAGTAAACACACAAATTATTGTTCATTTGATCCAATTTCCACGAGCGAAGTAGGGATAGCGATAGTGTGCACCCTGTCGGATATCAGCCCAAGTGGAGCAGCGGTAAAAACTTCTAAAAAAACGTTAGTCTAGCAATCGTGAGGCCCACCCTATGCTTTTGCTTCTTCCAAAAGGCCGAAAGTCGTGGGGAGACTTTGAAATTTGCGGGAATTCAACGGTGCCTTTACTGTCCCTTTAAATCCGTTCCGGTTCATTCGAGTGGTTTTACTTTTACGCGATTTCACGCACACTTCGATTCACTTTCTTGCATGGAACAGTATTTTTTCCAAAACATTCGGGAATGGAGGAGTGGATTTCTTTCACACTTTCCCGCGCATGACCTCATTCTGAAGACCTGCTGTGGAATTAAAAATATTAAATATTTCGATGACTGGAAATCACTCTCTTCTTAATTTATCGAAATAATCTTAATTTATCGAATGACTATAAAATGGGGGGGCTGTTGCCCAGAGGCTTGATCTTGACCTTGGTGTATTACTCAAGAGAAAAAGGAGGAATTACCTCCTTATTGCTATGCGAGGAGGGGAGAGAGGGGGTGAATAAAGAAGTTTCCCATTACCCATGCTTGATTGGACTTCTTCTTCATCCTTTCCATGTAATAGCTTGGAGATGCACCGTTCTGGTTATAATCGAGTGAATGCAGCACCTTGGTCCAAACCTCCAAAAAGGGGTGGGGAGCAAGGGAGTATTTGATAGTGAGATCTAGAATCGCCTGTGGTCGGTCCCGTAGCATCTTGTGGCCGGCCGCCACAAGATGCTACGGGACCGACCACAATATGCTACGGGACCGACCACCAGCGATTCTAGAGAGAGAGTCATCTTTGTAGATTCTCAACTCTGTTCTCGAGACGTCTAAAAATGCGATTTGAAATTATAGCGGCTTAGAAGATATTTGTCATCTTTTCCTACTTACTCTCGACTCGACGATTACATGCGGAAAACCGTTTGTTCAGTACAGTTCGAAATTCCCGAGGCAATTATATTTTCATTACTTAGCGCCATTTCTTCAGCGTTGAAAGATAAGGGAAAATTATGAGATTATCGAGCGCTCTGCGCACTATACTACACGCATCTAGGACTAATAGCAATGGGCTCGTGAATGGATATTGTTTTCGATAGGCTGAATCACGTTTCACGGAGAACATGTATTTCGTGCTTTCAGTTCGCTGAGATTTCTTTCAATTCGCTGAGTATGTTCTCAATGAAACAACTCTTTTCGAGAAAATATTAAAAAAGGGATACGGCCGATTTCCGTTTCACCGACCTCTCTTCTGTCTCGCAGTCTGCTATGATCGTTGGTTCTCTCTTATGAAAAAATGAAATGACAAACACTTCACAATATTATATTTTTCGCGGTATTGTTAGACTTGCGTCATTTGCACACAAGTGAGCATTGTGCTATCGAAGGTGCAAAAAAGGACGAGTGCGTGACCTCCAAGGGGTGAAACGAAACTAGAGAAGAGCGGGAGAGAGAGAGAGAGAGTCCAAACAGAGTAAACGAAGAATGGAAACTATCTATGTGTGCGTTCGCTCCTGGGGGTCCGGACACACACAAAAAAGATCACCCGAGGATTGGCAGAAAGAACTAGTTGGTTTAGCCACGGATTTCAATGAAGAAGGACGAGAATTCGAAACACTGTTGACCTTGTAGTTCTCACGTGAATTTGTCAAATTTTTGAAAAAAATATTGCCGAATACTGTCTAAGTAAGATACTCCTTTTTGTTTAGACACGTACTTAACACCTCGGGAAATAGTGAGAAGCCGCTATGACCTTGTACAATTGTGAGAACATAATTCATCAGCTCAGTTAGGAAACTCCCTGGGGACGGGGACTTCAGGGATATTGTAGATATCGCCAATCTGGTTGCTTACTTAATTTTCGCAGATACTGAAAGTATTATTCTCGATCTACACAACCTCTTAATCGCTGTTTATCTTTGTTCCCAATATAATAGCACAACGGAGAGAGAATTGACTTGTTCTGTTCACTCAAACAAATATGTCGTGTGCGCGACGCGAAATCACCAGGGTTCGCTCACTGTTACCAGGTACGATATAAGTGCTTCCGAAACAGTGAAACATATTTATTTTTAATCGATATTTGTTAGCGACACAATTTAAAATAGTTTTCAATTATTTCCTTCTTTACGCCGTTATTACTTAAGAAAACATGCTTAATAAGTACCGGTACTATTTTTTATCACGTTCCCTGGGGAGAGCACACTTGACATAGCAATCGATATTGTAACCAAATTCAATTCAATTATTATTTTTATATTCCGATTTCCACTCTATTCTATTCGATTCCTCTCTCGATTCTTTCCTAATTCATTATCATCGATAACATACGGAAAATTAACCCATCTTATTATGATTCCGAATTTTCCCCATGGTTCGCAACCCAAGATGAAAAGCTGATTTTTGCGTAGCACAAAATTTGCTCTCCCGTTAAAATCAGAGTTACTCACTGTTACCAGGCACTTCGCTGCTTCATTAATGCCATTTATCGCCGTTCCTGCGACATTTCCTCAATTCCAATCACGTTCTTAGAGTCAAGCCACCTATCTATTCGAGCTTTTTCACTCAGTGTCTTCCTAACAAATTCGCATTTAGGCGGCAAAGTTAGCGCGCTAAACACCGTAGCGCCCGGTACATCAACGCAAACTCCGAACTTTGAAAAATCACAACTCAATTCAAAAAAATCGTAAAAAATATGCGATTTTTTGCATTCTAATCAGAAAAAGAATTTTCTTTAAAATAAACATAACTTATTTTGCAGTACCAGGTTCCTTTAATGCGTGGTATTCCGTCATGCTTGTCAATTCCACGAGCGACGCCAAATCGCCGGGTGGCAATTTAATTTGACACATCATTTAATCGTCTGAACGGCTAGAATAATCATTTATCCGTCGTGCAACATTTCTTTGTGCTTCAACTCACATCCGATTGGTCCATGGTTCCAAAGACGGGTCACACCATCCCACTTGCACTTACAATTAGGCACTCTCTCTTACTTTAGCATACTCTCTCGCTCTTACCCTTGTCTGTTGGCTTGGACTCAGGTGGGGTGAAGTCAAAGAGGAATAAGTCTCGCCTGGAAAAAGACGTTCTTTCCCTCTGAGACTATTTCGATGTCGAATTTGGATTGTGAGAAACTCAACTATTGCAAGTATTACAAATTCACAAACACTCGTCCAAAATAATAAAACGTTCCGCGGCTAAACACAAATTCCGCTAGCGAGAGAGCATGGCAAAAGGAAGAGACACGCCGTAGTATAGAAAGAGAGTACACACACCAGTAAGTAGTCCATTTTATGAACGTATCATTTTAAAATTGCAAGTATCTAAACATCTCTCATTGAAAGATGTAAGATCGTTGTCATGAATTCAGTGAATTAATTGATTTGTTTCATTCACTCAAAGTAATAAGTTGTGCGCGCTGCTCCAAATCGCCAGGACTTTGTTACACCCCAGTACCTTTGAAAAATTGCCAATTCGACTATTCGCCGCCATGTTATGTAATCGAAGCCTCATCCCAGGCTCTTCGCTGTTTCGTCTATCCCATTTATCGCGATTAATGTGCTAGTCACTCAATTGTTCATATGCTCATGCTTTATAAATACTCTATAAATGAACATCTTGAATGTGTGTCCATATCCCATTGAGAATATGAAACGTGGAATTCGGATGTTTCAGGTTTGAAGTCATCGAAAAGTTTCTTGATGAGGCTGAACAGTGCACGGCGTTTTGGCGGGAACAATTTTGAACGGCTCTCGTAATTTCCCTTCGAGAGAATCAGGGGATTGGCAAAATGCCAGTACACAGGCTCTCTCACTTTTTCTCTCTCTCTCTCTGACCCCTTCCCATGACTCTCTTTGGATCTACCTCTCTCCTACACTCCCTGTAAAATGCCGTGCAGTGGCCGAGATCAAACTCGCACATTGCAAATAGAGTTCGCTTCAAGAGAGAAGAGCACAGGAATTTCATAATGGGAATCTCAAATAAACTATTACAATTTTAAAATGCTACGTTCATGAAATGGACTACTGGTGGTGTACTCTCTTTCTATACCCCGGCGTGTCTCTCGCTTTGTAACGCTCTCTCGCAGCCATATCTGTTGTTTAGCTCGGAATAGTAACGAAACGTTTTATATTTTTGGACGAGTGTTTGTGAAGCGGGGTTTTGAGCATCTTTTTCGAGATCTTGAATCGCCCCTCTAACGATACCAAATTTGAAATAAGTTTCATGAACAGTTCTAGATCGGCAATTAGTGTGCTTGACGATTCTCTCAACTGTCGTTTGTAAGCATAGCCATATCACATCATTCCACAGACCGGTCAACCTTCCAGAAAGGCCTCTCGAAGGAGAGAGCGTGTGAAATGGAGAGGGACTCTCTCACTTTTGCATACTCTCTCGTCCAAACCTCATGTGGGATAAACCTATTCATAAGGAGATCATAGCACATGGCGAGGGGCGCAACATTTGCTGTTGTTAATATTTTTATATCAGTACTCTACGATTCATTGGAAAGATTGCTAGTTCGCAAACCTTGTAGACTGCACGAAACACGAGACTCACTTGTGTTTTCCCGAAGTGTGTTCATTTCAGACCATTCTCACACCCAAATCCGTTGCAAAATCGTTTCTCCTTGAGTTCAGATTAGAGCCGAATCGATTATTTACTTACAGGGTGTCTCAAAAGTATGGTGACAAAGTTCGAATATACATAACTGTCTCTAATTGTAAGTGGTTGCTATCCAATTTATGCCACATATAACTTAAGTCCTTGTTATTATATTCCGACCACTTGGGCTTTCGATCATTACTTTTAATAGAGATACATAACTTTGAAATTTTTTTCTTGTTTTGCGATTGTGATTTTCTCCTATTTTGAGGTGCAAATTCGATTCATTCAAAGTTGTGCCACGCTTAAGGCAAGAGTATTAAAGCGCCTAATTTTTTTACCAGGGGAGGTAGCATCATACTCATTATTACTGCGCAAACGATTCCCTTATAGAACGGCTAAATATTTTTAAAATAATTGTTCGACCGAAATTCGAAATACGGCCCGCTTAGACGTTAGATATGAATAAAGGGGTATTCCTCGAGAGCGATACATGATATTTACGAAAGCAAGTATGGATTGCATACTCCGTATACATATGTATTTGCACATGAAATGGCTATGCTCCAACTCTCGCGAAGATTCCAAGGCAAGACTTTTTATATGCCAGAATCGACCTTCTGGATACAAAATGGCAAAACAACATTGGCGTTTATCACAATTGTTTCAACGTGTTCGTTCTCATATTAATGATAACAGAACACGGCCTTGTTAGCTTCATTTAAATATCGATATTACATAACGCTAGATCGCTTCTGAAGGAAAATCGAAAAAGTCATTTTTCAGTGATCAGTGCGATAGTGGTTAGCGAGAATGGATGTAAAACTTTTCATTTCGAGAAGTGATCTAGATTTCGCCCAACATGTAATAGGATGATGCTTTTGCTTCAACAATATGGTCTGATCTTAGACTTTGAACATTGGAGAGGACCACAATAAATTCGGAATCACACAAATTAGTTGCGGTCCGCTCGCTGTTTTCGGAGAATTGAGTTTTCGCTCTTACGTCTAATTGAAACGTACGGAATGCCAACAAACTTTGACAGTCGAATGCTGGAACACTGTATATTATTTGCCCAAAATGAGAACTCCTATCGATAGGTGTCTGGTAAATTATGAGGATTGAAATTTGTCACCATACTTTTGAGACACACTGTATTTACTCATTACAGCCACGTATGGCGCGAGAGTAAGTAGAGATGAAGAGTAATAGATGAAAATAGATAATCTGGAATTCGATAAATCAGAATGAGTTTCGGAGCATATTTATGAAGTGAAGATATGGTTGATCTGTAATTTGATCGGCAGTCGGTATTCTGTAAAATTACAAAGTTTCATAAAATTTGCAGAAATATTTTTGTTTTTTTTCTTCAAAATAATTATCTTTCTTAAAGAAGGAGTGTCAGCAAAACATCCCACCACGATTACCCTGCCTGGTGAAGATAGAATACTGTAAGAACAATCGTCTGACGTCTGGGACAGAGCACGCTGCCTAGGCAAATGAGCGCATGCAGATGGGCAGAGATTAGAGAGAGTGCAACTCCTCATCCCCTTCCTCTTCCCCCAGCGGTGGAGAAAGCGCACGCAAATTCGACACGAGAGAGAAAGTTGACCAATAGATTTACCCAATCGCGCACGCCAAAACACGCGTGCGCGGCACTTGAACCTGATTTCCCTGAGCCCTGTAGCTTCTTTGCAAGCGAGTATTTCGGTTTGGAGAAAAAATAGGCCGTCCAAATTTTGGATTTATATTATCCTTCACAGGCGTAAGCGATTAATATAATAAGTTCCATATCCTATTTTTGCTGACACTCCTTCTTTAATAATTATGCCACGAGGCGCGATAATAACACAGCGAGTGAATACGCTGAGATGAAATGTTACACAGTGCACAAGAAAAAGTTTCCCCCATTATTAAATATCATTATTCTTCGTCCTTTTTTGTACATGGTATCGCACGCTTGTGTTGTACGATAAATATATAAGTAATTTAAGCATTTTGTCACTAAAAGTGGGCGTCATCGTTTTATACTTAGTTCTTGTTTCACAGCACATCATTCCACAGGCCGGTCAACCTTACAGAAAGGGCTTTGGAGTGAGAGAGCGTGTGATATCGAGAGGGACTCTCTCACTTTTGCACACTCTCTCGCCCTCTGTAGGTTTGGAATCATATGACAGAAGTCATCAGTCGAAATCCGTAGTGATAACCGACCAGTTTCGTATTACAAGCCGAGTACAGGAACTTCTAATGAGCCAACGCTTGGATGGGTGTTCGACGCAAACAAGTTTTAAAAGTTTTAAAAATTTTTTAAAAAGTTTTAAAAATAAAAGAAATATTCAGGGGAGTCTTCAAAAATACCACTTTTTTATTTTTCACTTTATAAATAAGTAATTAGAGCATTTTTGACACTAAAAGTGGGCCTCATCGTATTTCCGAACTCGATGCTCCTTGGAAAACTTCATCGGTTCATTTCCTCTATCGAGAGAGATAGTTTCTCTTTATTTTGCACAACCTCTCGCCCCCAAACCCCTTCCGTTAGGGTTGACCGACCTTCGAAATGATGTGATCCCGGGATTCCATTTTGAACCGACGATTATTTGGATGTTTAATTTCCGTTTTTTTTTATATTTCCGGCTCATCTGATTTTGTGTTTTATGCGGTATACAAGTTTTGCACTCCTTCAATTCTCTTTTCTCTGCTCAGATAGTTTCCAATTTCACTTCGTACTCTGGTGTTGTTGTCAGAGAGCATTCAAAATTTAGAAAAAAAGAAAAAAAAACAAAATCGATCGCTCTCTCAATAATCTCTACGTAAATTCGCGAATCAGCTTAGAGTATGCCTTTGGTCATTAATTACTCGAGGAGAACTCAAGAGTTTGAGTGCGTATATTTAGGGGCCGCAACGTGATCTGTCAATTTCACGCCAAGTAAAAGAAAGTGTGTTCAGATGAACCGCTGAGGTCTCACAAACATCATACTCTTTGCCGTTTGTCGATATCTTGTCTCTGAGCCGCGCTACAGCTCGAAAACCAAAACGGTTGAGGGTCAGATTGTGGGCACTCTCTAGCGATGGGCGGAGTTTGCGTGCATAATGAGAGAATGAAGAGATCCTATCTGATGATGGAGCAAATATCAGAGCGTTCCACCATTGCCATCTTGGCTCAGTGGTAGAGTGATTGCATGGCGCGCGGATGTCGCTGGTTCGGTCCACATCCTTTGCTGTTCTTTTGCTCATCACCCAAAATGTTGCAAGTTGAGCCGCTAAACACCGTAAGTCGTCATGCCAATGAACATTACCGGACTATATTCTTTTAAAAAGAAGCACAATTCAGCGCGGAAACTAAATTTGATTCTGTTTTCTCTAAATAGAACAGACACACCATCCCCACGATCTGCGAGATGCGCAACTATGTGCCTTTACGGGAAGTGCATGAATTGCCTATTATCGCTAATGTTTATCGATGTTTGACCTACTTAATCACATCAGAGCATGGTGCGCACGGGATATGTTGTAGCCCCTGCCAAGAGCTCTCGAATAAGCCCGAGCACGAGGTTTTTAGTGAAGAATTAAACTTGTGCTACTCATCCGCCGTTTCTCGCCCCTTCCATTAGCGTCTAGTGGGCGGAGCTTACTCCCCCTAAAGATAGTTGACTTCTTTACTTTAGGGGGCAAGCCCCGCCCCTTTCCCTTATCACCCCTATCTCCCCACTATCACCCCTCGCTTACCCTCTTGATCTCTTGACCTACCCCTCGTGAGGGGAAAGGGGCGGGGCTTACCCCCTAAAGTAAAGAAGTACCGATAGTTCGTTGGCAGGAAACAGACACACTATTGCGACGAGTGCACAAAAGCGACAAGCTTCGTGGAGATTGAGAATGCTCCGGTTCCCATGCACATTCAGAGTGAGTGAGATGTTTTTTTTTCGAAATCCCATTCAAACTTTAATGTGTTCATTGATACATTTTCGTCTCGCAGTAACACCTTCGCATATTTTTAGCTCAACTAAATGCACCTAATGTGGCTGCGTTGTTGTCTACTACAGCTAAAAAATGGGCCAGATATTCCTCGTTGTGAAATGATGAAATTTTAATTGAATTTTCATCCAAATACTGAAACGTCTCAGGTTGAATCTAAATATATTTTGAGATGGGATCGATTGCAGATTTCATCAGTTACTTCCGTGCTTGGGGCATGAGATGTGATTACTGCTCGAAACGACAAGATGGAGTATACGAGCAGAAAAAAGCGAACTACCTGTTCAAAGGGACATTGCGAGACGCAGTGAGTGTATTATAAATTCACAAACACTCGTCCAAAATTATAAAACGTTCCGCTCCTAAACAACAGATACGGCTACAAGAGAACATGGCAAAGCGAGATACGTGGTATAGAAAGAGAGTACACGAACCAGTAGTCCATTTCGTGAACGTATAATTTTAAAATTGTAATATTTATACTACGTACTGACCACCTTTCTTTCACAACAGTGCACTTCGCGCTCAAACGATGCTTGCGCGAAAAAAAATTGCGAGAATTGAATTCTACAAAAAAAATGCTTCAAAACAATGAAAGACATAGATGTTATTGTGTTGCGGTACAGTCAAATATGATGACCTTCCATTCAGCGAGTACGGTATCCTTCCGAGTTGATCCACTCGTACTTTGACATCGACGCTGCGGATAAGTTCGCCATTCCGCCCGGTCTCGGCCCGACTCTTCCGGTAAGCCTGAAGAAGAGGAAGAATACAAAGTACAATGAGCAGGAGGTTGCTGCGAACAGGGTCAGTTTCACTCAATCAACCTTACAGAAAGGGCTTTGGAGTGAGAGAGCGTGTGAAATGAGAGGGACTCTCTCACTTTCGCACACTATCTCGCTCTGACCCTGGCTTGTAGGTTGGGAATCATGTGAATCGTTTTGTTTTAAAATTAATATTGATATTTGTGAATAGAGATTTGTGAATAGGGCGCGTAATAGTCACGATGCACATGATTCCAAACCTACAGACCAGGGTTAGAGCGAGAGAGTGTGCTAAATTGAGAGAGTCCCTCTCGATTTCACACGCTCTCTCACTCCAAAGGCCTTTCTGGAAGGTTGACCGGTCATTGGAATGATGTGGATGTTCAGCTCCTCCTGTGCACCTTCTGCGTGCTGAGCCACGATTCCGTTCTGGATGGAAGATTCTGGACCATGGCTGAAATTACTAAAAATATAACTCCTCACCCTCCTCGATCACTCAAAGTGGACGTGCGGGCACTAAGTCTTCCGGTTTGTGCTGTTTCCTATTGCATATCATTAATTTGACATTTTCAAATACAATAGATCGGCATGGAGTAATGACCAGACTCTCCTCATTCTCCTCGCAGCGCGAGAGAGCATGCAGAATTGAGAGAGTCAGACCATTACTCTCTGCATGCATCAGAATAGTGCAATAAACAATGAACAAACACTGCTAAACTTTCTATGTAATGCGTTTCCCATTCAGTAAAATTGTAAATGAAGAGAATGGAGTAATGTGCAGTAGTGTTGACCACTCGAAAAGTCGAAACAACAAAAAACAAATAGTTTCGACTTCGTTTTTTACAGTTCTCTGTTGCGTTTGTTAATCTTCCTTTGTCCTCGAAAAAAGGTTATTTCGAGTGTTCAACACTAATGTATATATATATATATATATATATATATATATATTTATGCGTGTTCAATGGAAACGCGGTTACAAATAGAAAGAGAAAACGAGAAGACGAATACAGCATAACAGAGTGAGATCATGAAAGGTCGGGGGTGTGGGGGTCGCTCATACAAGGAAACTGATTTGATTACCGGGTTTTGAGAAAAGCCGAGCAGTATGAATGTTGTATGGATGTTGCATGCTCGAAAGTAATGCTCTACCGAAAAATTTCCATTGCAGAAAGAATTCACAGCGAGACACTACAAATACTGCAAACCGTGGAACATGTGGATGCTCTCTCCCGATCAAATGACGAAGTTTATGGATGAAATGCTCGCTTGTCCGTGCGGGAAAGCATACAGTACGTTTTGTCTTAGTTCCTTAGTTCGTTAGTCTTAGTTCCTTAGTACGTTAGTCTTAGTTCCTTAGTTCCTTAGTTCGTTAGTCTTAGTTCCCACTAAGGATGCAGGTGCCGCAAGTGTTTTACGGCCTATTCACAAGAGATCGGTAATATGGTCGATAGGTTGAAAAGAGTAACAGAAAAAGAGACTGCCAGAGGGTATGCACAAGCCCTACTTCCGACCTCAATATCTACATGCCAATGGACCACTTTGCTTTTGAATTCATGTTTAAACGTATGGTCCTCTTCTACAGCGACCGACGACCCTCCGCTGATTTTCGCGTGTGAACATGCCGGCTGCAAAGAATGCGAGAAGAAGATTCTCACCGAGGGGTGAGTAAATATTACAAATTTAAAATAGTACGTTCCACTTCAAGTACTACCTGTGGTGTGCTTACTCTCTGCTTCTCTCGTTTTCGCATGCTATCTCGCCGTTGTTTCTGCAGTTTATCATCGGAACGTTTTATTATTTTGTTTGTGAATTTGTAATACAAGAAGCGCAAACTCTAATCGACATCTAGAGTGTATGTGAAGTTGATAGAGTATTGTCTCTTGAGTATGAGAAACTGTCCACATGATTCCAAACCTACAGACCAGGGTTAGGACGAGAGAGTATGCAAAAGTGAGAGAGTCCCTCTCGATTTCACACGCTCTCTCACTCCAAAGGCCTTTCTGTAAGATTGACCGGCCTGTGGAATGATGTGTGTCTAGATGTCGACATGAGTACGCGTTTTTTGCAGTTTTTGACTGCACGGGAAAATGCATGGGAATGAATGTCGAGAAAGCAAAGGCGTGAGTAAAATTCTTCCGAAGTGGGCAACTACAATATCTTGATCACAAAGAGAAACGATAATACACTTTGTTTTGGGGAAACTAGTTAAAACTATTGAAATAGACTAGGAAATGAATGAGGCCATGTGTCCACGTTTGGAACATTTTCCTTTTTGATTGGAGAGATTTGGTTCAGTTTGAGCTGAGTTACACGAAGTTTTCCACCCTTTGATGGGGAAATTTCCCCGAAGAAATTTGCGCAGCATAATACTTGGTAAACGGCTGAGAAAGCGTGCGAAATGAAGACATTCGTAATATATATATATTGTATAACTTTAGATGGATTACGTTACCTAATTAACTGACGGGATAGACCAAAAGGCAGCCGCGGTCCGCAGCCAAAAAGTGAAAAAAGTTGGCGTATTTTCCCTTTTTAGAGGTATACTCAGTTCAGGATAGGTTTAAAATTAACTATAGTGAACTGAATATTTTTCAAACAAGCAAAATACATAGTTTTTGTCCATTTTTTGGCTGCTGGCCGTGGGCCGCCTTTTATGCTGCGTTAATTGTCGCTGAGGGGGTCAGAAATGGTCTCTTCATTCCGTACACTCTATCGCCTGCCGACAGGTCGAGAGAGTGTGGAGAATGACGGGACCATTTCTGACCTCTCAGAGACAATAAACGCACCATTAGTCTGACCCATTGAGCTACTTGTTTAGCTCTCTTACCTTATGTACAGCACAGTTTTCCTCGCAGTTACCCATGTGTTTTCACCTAATTTAAATGTAAAGTGTCCATGAGATAAATAAATCCCTTTGCAGTTCTGCTGGAGCTGCGTGAGAGCGAGCTGCGGTCGTGCGACAAGTGCAGCCGGCTGCAATCTCTCTTCCACTTTGTCGCCCGACCCAACCAGACTCACGATGACGCCCTCAGATGCGTCCACTGTGTCAAGGGAATCGAGCAGCCGCCCAGACTGCGAACGAAGGATCTTATCCAATTTTGATCCATCCCTGAACTCAATTATGAAGCATTCCAATTGTGAGCCATTCCTGAACACTAATTGTAAGACGCTTTCACCAACTCATGCGTGTATTTTATACCTTGAAACAATCTTGATCCGTTGTAATCACTTAAAATTATGTATTGTCCTGGTCACTAATCATTATTTGTACTATTCTGGAATGCATAAATCGTTCTGCTCACATTCTTTTCTTAGAAGATGCATGACAAAATGAATTCAGAAAAGCCTCCGACGACTCGATTTCTCTGCGCATCCAACTTAATACTAAAAGGTAAAAGGTAAAGGTGTTAGGTCTTCTACACGCAAGGCGGTCTCGCCATGTATGCCATGTTATACTACAATTGAATATTGCAATATCTCGATCCCGCGGGGATCTCAAAACACTATGGAAATCAATGACCAACTACTGCTTCAGAAACAAGAAAATATATTTCTATTAACTGCCATTCAGAAATTGCATTTCGTTTTACTCACTTTGTAAGTGGAGTGGGCATGAAATACTCGTGGATTACGGTAGAAAAAATGTTTCTATGACTCGGCTTTTCGTGATCATTCAGATCGTAACAGTTGCACATGCAAGGTCGGTTCTGGAACATATTAATTGCACTGCACAGAGAATGAATACACTGAGTTAGGGCATCGAGTGTATGATACACTCAATATTGAGTGTATTCGCGCGTCGAGAGAGCGTGCGAAAACGAGAGATTTGTAAGTGTATCATACACTCGATGCCCTAACTCAGTGTATGATACACTCAATAGTAAGTGTATTCATTCTGGGTGTGCATTCGAAAGGAGTCGGCGAGAATGAGTGAGTGAAAGAGAGTGGTGGCGAGAGAGCGCGCCAAACGAGAGGTACAGACAACGAGATACGTTCTTGGCGTGGTGCCAACTGGATGCTGTGTAATTGGAGCCTCTGATTATTCTTTCGCCACTGCTCTAAATTTAATACAACTCATTAACTTACTGGAATTTATACTCACTCTAACAATTGGCTTGTTTTTATTCACTCCGAGAGATATGTGATGCGCGCGGAGCCAAAGCGGCCGGGTTCGTTTACTGCTACAATGCACACGATTCCAAACATACAGACCAGGGTTAATACGAGAGAGTATGCAAAAGTGAGAGAGTCCCACTCGATTTCACACGCTCTCTCACTCCAAAGGCCTTTCTGGAAGATTGACCGGCCTGTGGAATGATGTGAATGTGATTAGCTGTTTCGTCTATGCCAGTTATCGCGGTGTATGTTCCAGTCATTTAATGCTTGCTCCTTATCGTTGCACTTAGATACTTAATGTGATAAATCTTAGATACTTAATGTGATAAATCTTAGATACTTAAAGTTACCGGGAATCGAACCGAAAATTTTGAATTCGCGCGCAGGCCGAATTTGAATTCCCGCGCTCTGGCATTTTGCCAGCTCGTACGCGTTGCGGTCGGGTTGCGCGCGTTGCGGATTTTCTTTTCGGCTTTTCTTTACTCGATTCTGTTACTTTCTGAGACGATAGACGTCCGTCGCCGGGACTTAATACCCCACAAGAGTCGGCGCTGCTCCCGGGGGCCGAGCCCCGATGAAACATTACTTTTTCGCGCTAGATTTTAGTCTATTTGGGAATTTTATTTTCTGAATTGATTAGAATGGCGTCCTGAGTGAGTTTTTTGTATTATTGGTTTCACGATAAAAGGTGAGGTAGCTTCTGGACATTTGTGAGACTCCGCCAATCGGGCAATCTATGTTCCATGATTGCGCTGACTTTGTCCGTAAAGTAAACGTCCCTTCGAAGTCTCTCCTGGCCGTCCTCGTCCTATACAATGTCCGTTGTCCATTTCCAGTCCTAATCTACTGATGTAACCTGATCCATTTCTTCCGGATCTTCCTCGGCATCACCGAAGGTGAGGGAAGAAAGGGACGTGGATGGTTTGGGAGGAGCTGTGGTAGATGTGGAGGTAGAGCTCCACTGAGTCTTTTATGTTGATTGTCTCACATCCTCGCTCATATACTTGTCCTTAAAAGCGGCGTATTCCGTGATGCAGCCAGTAGGGGAGTGGCCAGGAGAAAGTCCCAGCAGGTTAGTGAGACCAACTTTCATTGTTCTACCGTTGGGGGTGAGGGAATCGCACAAGGACCAGAGACTGGCACAACAGTAGTTGGGACGGCTTCCGATAGGATAAAGTGAGCCGAAGAAAGGAACACAATACAGAAAAACATGATACGGAGAAAAATAATTGGAATACTGAGAAAGCGAACAGTAAAAAACGAGAGTGTGATCACTAATGTGACAGAGCGTACTACCGTAATCCCGTAATCACATTTGAATTTGCGCGCTTTTGCCTGAAAGACAAGATTTTCGGTTCGTCCTTTTCGTCCTTTCCCACGCCTTGATTATTGATTTTTGACATTTTTTAATATTCCTGCCTTTCTATTTCAATACTTCTCTATTCATTTCCGGGATAAAATAAATAGCAAAATTTTTCGATTCCCGGTAACTTTAATGTGATAAATCTTAGATACTTAATGTGATAAATCTTTTTGGCTTCCCAATATCGGAGGATATGACTAGATTGAGATTGTTGTCTGCATTCTGCGTTTTTGCGGGTTTTCATGATTCCAAACCTACAGACAAGGACGAGACAGTGAGCAAATGCCCCTCTCGACTTCACACAATCTCTCACTCCGACCCTCTTTCTGTTTACCGACACAGGATACGTTGCTGACCAAGTATGCGTGGGACTCTATCATTAAATCCAGAAATCGAAAACCAATGAGAGCGTCGGAAATCGCACGTTTACAGTTATTACTTGAACAAATACGAGTGACAAACCTTAAGGAATTGGAAAACGGTAAGTGAAGCGCGCGGCGCCAAATCGCCAGGCGTCGCTCACTGTTGTCATGCACATACTGTCCGCAAATAATTTTAAAACACGTTAAAATGTACAGGCCACAAACAAACTTTAGAACAATTTTTGAATAAAATCTGAGTTTTGTGATTTTTCAACGGTTTTGTGATTTTTGACACGTGCTACCAATTTAAATTTGATGCCGATAACATTCTGCTCTATTTTCTTTACATTTGCCTAAAAATGAGTGTCTGCTTTTATAAAAATTGACAAATATAAGGCATTTTTTCCTTTCATGTGCATTGCGGAGTCTGTTCATTGTTGATTGAGTGCCTGAAAATATCATTTCAAAACAGTCATACTTTAACCGAGCGAAAACCGATGGGCTTTGTGTTTCATGAAGAGTACACGAACGGCAAACTTGTTGTCTTTCCAATGAAAGGTTTGTGTTGACTTCACACAAAAAAATTTAAATTTAGATGAAATTTTCAATCCTCGGAAAAAAACGAAAGTTACAATTCAGACATCTTCTGAATCCTGACTACTCGCTATGATTTAAATATGAATCCATTCCGGTTATTCACAGAAATGGGTTATTTTTTACGCGATTTCACGCATTTCACATCACGTTCTTGCTTGAATGTTCCAAATCTTCAGTAAGTGGTCAGAGCTTTATTTCGAGACTTTACTGAGTCTTACCCCTTTCTGGAGGTGTGACCGGGCTGTGCAATTAAAATATCGTTGGTCGTGTTAAATATAATATCATACAAATTGTTCACTGCATATCTGTGCTTTGTGTGCCATGAAATTACCGAGACTTTATGGATTGTGCCAACATGCCATGCATCATTTGTGTTTCATGCTGAATAAATATTTCACTAGCTGGCAAGCTTTCCAATTTTAGGCAAAACATTTCATACTTATACAACTGGGAGCTATTATCCGTGGGAGTTGTTCAATTTCTGTCTGGTTTTCGTGCGGCATGAAATCGTCACGATCCACGTCTCACATGATTCCAAACCTACAGACTAGCCGGGATGTGTTGAGGTTAAATACACTACGCTCTATGCGTACACTACGCTCTATGCATAGTTCTGGGTGCAGGTTCGGTCCAGGGGGAGCTCGGTAGCCTGCGCCAGGTTCGGTCCAGGGGAAGCTCGGTAGCCTGCTCCAGGTTCGGTCCAGGGGGAGCTCGACAGCCTGCTTCAGGTTCGGTTCAGGGGGACGTTGGCAGCCTACTTCAGGCTCGGTTCAGGGGGAGCTCTGTAGCCGGCTTCAGGTTCGGATCAGGGAGGTGGACTCGGTAGCCGGCTCCAGGAACAGTCCAGGGGGGGAAGTTAGTATGCTGGGGAATGTTAATCTCTAGAAAGAGTACTGGCTTATTCCGTTGCAAAATGCTCGTGAGGCTGAGAGCGATCGAAAAAAGTTGCCACTACGCCACTTCGTGGCTCCGTGGCAACTTTTTTCGATCGCTCTCAGCCTCTCGAGCATTTCTCAACGGAAACGCAGGATACCGTGTATTGATTTCCCTGACGTGTTCGAACACGTTTCCGACATCGCAAAACACTTTTCCTGTAATCCCCTACGCTCTGCGAATCAATTGGGAACTTTTCGAATTTTTCGATATTTCACGTTAAAACTCGGCAAAACAGGTGAAAACGCGTTTTACGGTACTCAAAAACGTGCTAGAACAGTTTCTGGCACTTGCGAAAAATGCGGTAAAAGGTTTGCCCGCGGCGGGGGTCGAACCTGGGGGTCTCGGATTCAAAGTTTGGCTCGTAACCCACTTGGCTATGGATTTGGCTGATTAAATTTTGTAAAATGTGAATGGTATTCTGGTCGGTTATCATATGCAAAAGGATCTGGGAAGATTGATTGAGTTTGAAGCGATTTATAGCGAAAACACGAAAAGTTCCGTCACGCGGTTAAAACTCGGCAAAACAGGTGAAAACGTGTTTCACGGTGCTCGAAAACGTGCTAGAACGGTTCCTGGTACTTGCGAAAAATGCGGCAAAAGGTTTGCCCGCGGCGGGGGTCGAACCTGCGTCGGTCGGATTGCTAGTTCAGCGCGTAACCCACTTGGCCATGGATTTGGCTAATTGAATTTTGTAAAATTTGAAAGCTATTCTGGTCAGTTATCATATGGAAAAGGATCTGAGAAGATTTTTTAGAAGATTTTTTTATTTTTTTTGAGAAGATTTGCGATTTTGAAGCGAAATATAAGGAAAATGCGAAAAAAATGTCTGTCACGCGTACGGAAATAAAAAAAACAGACAGACAGACAGACAGACAGACAGACAGACAGACAGACACAATGATTTCCTATAAGTGGAGGAACAGACCAGGGCTAAAAAGAGAGAGTGTGCAAAAGTGAGAGGGTCTCTCTCGATATCACACGCCCTCTCACTCCAATGCCCTTTCCGTAAGGTTAACCGGCCTGTGGAATGATGTGGTCTCTGTATGCTACAGTCAGATCTCATAAAAAGCGACTAGTTCTGAATGATCTGAGGTAAATAAACTCATTCAGAAATGGGATAATTCATAAATGGCTTGCCAATTTGAGCACGCGAGCGAGACCCTCTCATTTTCCCACATTCTTTCACTTCTGATCCTTTTTCCACTCGAGTCTATTGCGTAACAGAACTAGTACATACACAACATCTAAGCAGGCTGAGCGTAAGAATGGACGTGTTAAAATGCAGTTGTTCATAGGATGCAATCTCAATGCATATTGTTCCACATTATTAGTTGCTTATCATTTGCACTCGAATCTCCTTTTTCAATCGGCGAAAGCAGAATCCGTAAGTTGTCGCTCATGAGCACCGCCTAATTTCCCAAATAAAAAATACCCCACCCTAAATTAGCTGACGAATCCAGCATAATAATAATAATAATAATAATTTTTATCAGTGTCGCTTTAGGGGCACTTTAGGGGAATCCAGCATAACGTCAACATAACTTCTATCAACCGAATCACCGACACAGATTAACGTGCTAAATGCTATGAGTAATAGTGCGGTGAACCCAACATAATCTGATTCGTTACAGTTTGCATTCCGCGTGATTTTTCGACCCTTGTTTTGATTTCCGATGATTTATTATTATTATTATTATTATTTCGTTTTACTCACTTTGTAAGTGGAGTGGGCATGAAATACTCGTGGATTACGGTAGAAAAAATGTTTCTATGACTCGGCTTTTCGTGATCATTCAGATCGTAACAGTTGCACATGCAAGGTCGGTTCTGGAACATATTAATTGCACTGCACAGAGAATGAATACACTGAGTTAGGGCATCGAGTGTATGATACACTCAATATTGAGTGTATTCGCGCGTCGAGAGAGCGTGCGAAAACGAGAGATTTGTAAGTGTATCATACACTCGATGCCCTAACTCAGTGTATGATACACTCAATAGTAAGTGTATTCATTCTGGGTGTGCATTCGAAAGGAGTCGGCGAGAATGAGTGAGTGAAAGAGAGTGGTGGCGAGAGAGCGCGCCAAACGAGAGGTACAGACAACGAGATACGTTCTTGGCGTGGTGCCAACTGGATGCTGTGTAATTGGAGCCTCTGATTATTCTTTCGCCACTGCTCTAAATTTAATACAACTCATTAACTTACTGGAATTTATACTCACTCTAACAATTGGCTTGTTTTTATTCACTCCGAGAGATATGTGATGCGCGCGGAGCCAAAGCGGCCGGGTTCGTTTACTGCTACAATGCACACGATTCCAAACATACAGACCAGGGTTAATACGAGAGAGTATGCAAAAGTGAGAGAGTCCCACTCGATTTCACACGCTCTCTCACTCCAAAGGCCTTTCTGGAAGATTGACCGGCCTGTGGAATGATGTGAATGTGATTAGCTGTTTCGTCTATGCCAGTTATCGCGGTGTATGTTCCAGTCATTTAATGCTTGCTCCTTATCGTTGCACTTAGATACTTAATGTGATAAATCTTAGATACTTAATGTGATAAATCTTAGATACTTAAAGTTACCGGGAATCGAACCGAAAATTTTGAATTCGCGCGCAGGCCGAATTTGAATTCCCGCGCTCTGGCATTTTGCCAGCTCGTACGCGTTGCGGTCGGGTTGCGCGCGTTGCGGATTTTCTTTTCGGCTTTTCTTTACTCGATTCTGTTACTTTCTGAGACGATAGACGTCCGTCGCCGGGACTTAATACCCCACAAGAGTCGGCGCTGCTCCCGGGGGCCGAGCCCCGATGAAACATTACTTTTTCGCGCTAGATTTTAGTCTATTTGGGAATTTTATTTTCTGAATTGATTAGAATGGCGTCCTGAGTGAGTTTTTTGTATTATTGGTTTCACGATAAAAGGTGAGGTAGCTTCTGGACATTTGTGAGACTCCGCCAATCGGGCAATCTATGTTCCATGATTGCGCTGACTTTGTCCGTAAAGTAAACGTCCCTTCGAAGTCTCTCCTGGCCGTCCTCGTCCTATACAATGTCCGTTGTCCATTTCCAGTCCTAATCTACTGATGTAACCTGATCCATTTCTTCCGGATCTTCCTCGGCATCACCGAAGGTGAGGGAAGAAAGGGACGTGGATGGTTTGGGAGGAGCTGTGGTAGATGTGGAGGTAGAGCTCCACTGAGTCTTTTATGTTGATTATCTCACATCCTCGCTCATATACTTGTCCTTAAAAGCGGCGTATTCCGTGATGCAGCCAGTAGGGGAGTGGCCAGGAGAAAGTCCCAGCAGGTTAGTGAGACCAACTTTCATTGTTCTACCGTTGGGGGTGAGGGAATCGCACAAGGACCAGAGACTGGCACAACAGTAGTTGGGACGGCTTCCGATAGGATAAAGTGAGCCGAAGAAAGGAACACAATACAGAAAAACATGATACGGAGAAAAATAATTGGAATACTGAGAAAGCGAACAGTAAAAAACGAGAGTGTGATCACTAATGTGACAGAGCGTACTACCGTAATCCCGTAATCACATTTGAATTTGCGCGCTTTTGCCTGAAAGACAAGATTTTCGGTTCGTCCTTTTCGTCCTTTCCCACGCCTTGATTATTGATTTTTGACATTTTTTAATATTCCTGCCTTTCTATTTCAATACTTCTCTATTCATTTCCGGGATAAAATAAATAGCAAAATTTTTCGATTCCCGGTAACTTTAATGTGATAAATCTTAGATACTTAATGTGATAAATCTTTTTGGCTTCCCAATATCGGAGGATATGACTAGATTGAGATTGTTGTCTGCATTCTGCGTTTTTGCGGTTTTTCATGATTCCAAACCTACAGACAAGGACGAGACAGTGAGCAAATGCCCCTCTCGACTTCACACAATCTCTCACTCCGACCCTCTTTCTGTTTACCGACACAGGATACGTTGCTGACCAAGTATGCGTGGGACTCTATCATTAAATCCAGAAATCGAAAACCAATGAGAGCGTCGGAAATCGCACGTTTACAGTTATTACTTGAACAAATACGAGTGACAAACCTTAAGGAATTGGAAAACGGTAAGTGAAGCGCGCGGCGCCAAATCGCCAGGCGTCGCTCACTGTTGTCATGCACATACTGTCCGCAAATAATTTTAAAACACGTTAAAATGTACAGGCCACAAACAAACTTTAGAACAATTTTTGAATAAAATCTGAGTTTTGTGATTTTTCAACGGTTTTGTGATTTTTGACACGTGCTACCAATTTAAATTTGATGCCGATAACATTCTGCTCTATTTTCTTTACATTTGCCTAAAAATGAGTGTCTGCTTTTATAAAAATTGACAAATATAAGGCATTTTTTCCTTTCATGTGCATTGCGTAGTCTGTTCATTGTTGATTGAGTGCCTGAAAATATCATTTCAAAACAGTCATACTTTAACCGAGCGAAAACCGATGGGCTTTGTGTTTCATGAAGAGTACACGAACGGCAAACTTGTTGTCTTTCCAATGAAAGGTTTGTGTTGACTTCACACAAAAAAATTTAAATTTAGATGAAATTTTCAATCCTCGGAAAAAAACGAAAGTTACAATTCAGACATCTTCTGAATCCTGACTACTCGCTATGATTTAAATATGAATCCATTCCGGTTATTCACAGAAATGGGTTATTTTTTACGCGATTTCACGCATTTCACATCACGTTCTTGCTTGAATGTTCCAAATCTTCAGTAAGTGGTCAGAGCTTTATTTCGAGACTTTACTGAGTCTTACCCCTTTCTGGAGGTGTGACCGGGCTGTGCAATTAAAATATCGTTGGTCGTGTTAAATATAATATCATACAAATTGTTCACTGCATATCTGTGCTTTGTGTGCCATGAAATTACCGAGACTTTATGGATTGTGCCAACATGCCATGCATCATTTGTGTTTCATGCTGAATAAATATTTCACTAGCTGGCAAGCTTTCCAATTTTAGGCAAAACATTTCATACTTATACAACTGGGAGCTATTATCCGTGGGAGTTGTTCAATTTCTGTCTGGTTTTCGTGCGGCATGAAATCGTCACGATCCACGTCTCACATGATTCCAAACCTACAGACTAGCCGGGATGTGTTGAGGTTAAATACACTACGCTCTATGCGTACACTACGCTCTATGCATAGTTCTGGGTGCAGGTTCGGTCCAGGGGGAGCTCGGTAGCCTGCGCCAGGTTCGGTCCAGGGGAAGCTCGGTAGCCTGCTCCAGGTTCGGTCCAGGGGGAGCTCGACAGCCTGCTTCAGGTTCGGTTCAGGGGGACGTTGGCAGCCTACTTCAGGCTCGGTTCAGGGGGAGCTCTGTAGCCGGCTTCAGGTTCGGATCAGGGAGGTGGACTCGGTAGCCGGCTCCAGGAACAGTCCAGGGGGGGAAGTTAGTATGCTGGGGAATGTTAATCTCTAGAAAGAGTACTGGCTTATTCCGTTGCAAAATGCTCGTGAGGCTGAGAGCGATCGAAAAAAGTTGCCACTACGCCACTTCGTGGCTCCGTGGCAACTTTTTTCGATCGCTCTCAGCCTCTCGAGCATTTCTCAACGGAAACGCAGGATACCGTGTATTGATTTCCCTGACGTGTTCGAACACGTTTCCGACATCGCAAAACACTTTTCCTGTAATCCCCTACGCTCTGCGAATCAATTGGGAACTTTTCGAATTTTTCGATATTTCACGTTAAAACTCGGCAAAACAGGTGAAAACGCGTTTTACGGTACTCAAAAACGTGCTAGAACAGTTTCTGGCACTTGCGAAAAATGCGGTAAAAGGTTTGCCCGCGGCGGGGGTCGAACCTGGGGGTCTCGGATTCAAAGTTTGGCTCGTAACCCACTTGGCTATGGATTTGGCTGATTAAATTTTGTAAAATGTGAATGGTATTCTGGTCGGTTATCATATGCAAAAGGATCTGGGAAGATTGATTGAGTTTGAAGCGATTTATAGCGAAAACACGAAAAGTTCCGTCACGCGGTTAAAACTCGGCAAAACAGGTGAAAACGTGTTTCACGGTGCTCGAAAACGTGCTAGAACGGTTCCTGGTACTTGCGAAAAATGCGGCAAAAGGTTTGCCCGCGGCGGGGGTCGAACCTGCGTCGGTCGGATTGCTAGTTCAGCGCGTAACCCACTTGGCCATGGATTTGGCTAATTGAATTTTGTAAAATTTGAAAGCTATTCTGGTCAGTTATCATATGGAAAAGGATCTGAGAAGATTTTTTAGAAGATTTTTTTATTTTTTTTGAGAAGATTTGCGATTTTGAAGCGAAATATAAGGAAAATGCGAAAAAAATGTCTGTCACGCGTACGGAAATAAAAAAAAACAGACAGACAGACAGACAGACAGACAGACAGACAGACAGACACAATGATTTCCTATAAGTGGAGGAACAGACCAGGGCTAAAAAGAGAGAGTGTGCAAAAGTGAGAGGGTCTCTCTCGATATCACACGCCCTCTCACTCCAATGCCCTTTCCGTAAGGTTAACCGGCCTGTGGAATGATGTGGTCTCTGTATGCTACAGTCAGATCTCATAAAAAGCGACTAGTTCTGAATGATCTGAGGTAAATAAACTCATTCAGAAATGGGATAATTCATAAATGGCTTGCCAATTTGAGCACGCGAGCGAGACCCTCTCATTTTCCCACATTCTTTCACTTCTGATCCTTTTTCCACTCGAGTCTATTGCGTAACAGAACTAGTACATACACAACATCTAAGCAGGCTGAGCGTAAGAATGGACGTGTTAAAATGCAGTTGTTCATAGGATGCAATCTCAATGCATATTGTTCCACATTATTAGTTGCTTATCATTTGCACTCGAATCTCCTTTTTCAATCGGCGAAAGCAGAATCCGTAAGTTGTCGCTCATGAGCACCGCCTAATTTCCCAAATAAAAAATACCCCACCCTAAATTAGCTGACGAATCCAGCATAATAATAATAATAATAATAATAATAATAATAATAATAATAATTTTTATCAGTGTCGCTTTAGGGGCACTTTAGGGGAATCCAGCATAACGTCAACATAACTTCTATCAACCGAATCACCGACACAGATTAACGTGCTAAATGCTATGAGTAATAGTGCGGTGAACCCAACATAATCTGATTCGTTACAGTTTGCATTCCGCGTGATTTTTCGACCCTTGTTTTGATTTCCGATGATTTATTATTATTATTATTATTATTTCGTTTTACTCACTTTGTAAGTGGAGTGGGCATGAAATACTCGTGGATTACGGTAGAAAAAATGTTTCTATGACTCGGCTTTTCGTGATCATTCAGATCGTAACAGTTGCACATGCAAGGTCGGTTCTGGAACATATTAATTGCACTGCACAGAGAATGAATACACTGAGTTAGGGCATCGAGTGTATGATACACTCAATATTGAGTGTATTCGCGCGTCGAGAGAGCGTGCGAAAACGAGAGATTTGTAAGTGTATCATACACTCGATGCCCTAACTCAGTGTATGATACACTCAATAGTAAGTGTATTCATTCTGGGTGTGCATTCGAAAGGAGTCGGCGAGAATGAGTGAGTGAAAGAGAGTGGTGGCGAGAGAGCGCGCCAAACGAGAGGTACAGACAACGAGATACGTTCTTGGCGTGGTGCCAACTGGATGCTGTGTAATTGGAGCCTCTGATTATTCTTTCGCCACTGCTCTAAATTTAATACAACTCATTAACTTACTGGAATTTATACTCACTCTAACAATTGGCTTGTTTTTATTCACTCCGAGAGATATGTGATGCGCGCGGAGCCAAAGCGGCCGGGTTCGTTTACTGCTACAATGCACACGATTCCAAACATACAGACCAGGGTTAATACGAGAGAGTATGCAAAAGTGAGAGAGTCCCACTCGATTTCACACGCTCTCTCACTCCAAAGGCCTTTCTGGAAGATTGACCGGCCTGTGGAATGATGTGAATGTGATTAGCTGTTTCGTCTATGCCAGTTATCGCGGTGTATGTTCCAGTCATTTAATGCTTGCTCCTTATCGTTGCACTTAGATACTTAATGTGATAAATCTTAGATACTTAATGTGATAAATCTTAGATACTTAAAGTTACCGGGAATCGAACCGAAAATTTTGAATTCGCGCGCAGGCCGAATTTGAATTCCCGCGCTCTGGCATTTTGCCAGCTCGTACGCGTTGCGGTCGGGTTGCGCGCGTTGCGGATTTTCTTTTCGGCTTTTCTTTACTCGATTCTGTTACTTTCTGAGACGATAGACGTCCGTCGCCGGGACTTAATACCCCACAAGAGTCGGCGCTGCTCCCGGGGGCCGAGCCCCGATGAAACATTACTTTTTCGCGCTAGATTTTAGTCTATTTGGGAATTTTATTTTCTGAATTGATTAGAATGGCGTCCTGAGTGAGTTTTTTGTATTATTGGTTTCACGATAAAAGGTGAGGTAGCTTCTGGACATTTGTGAGACTCCGCCAATCGGGCAATCTATGTTCCATGATTGCGCTGACTTTGTCCGTAAAGTAAACGTCCCTTCGAAGTCTCTCCTGGCCGTCCTCGTCCTATACAATGTCCGTTGTCCATTTCCAGTCCTAATCTACTGATGTAACCTGATCCATTTCTTCCGGATCTTCCTCGGCATCACCGAAGGTGAGGGAAGAAAGGGACGTGGATGGTTTGGGAGGAGCTGTGGTAGATGTGGAGGTAGAGCTCCACTGAGTCTTTTATGTTGATTATCTCACATCCTCGCTCATATACTTGTCCTTAAAAGCGGCGTATTCCGTGATGCAGCCAGTAGGGGAGTGGCCAGGAGAAAGTCCCAGCAGGTTAGTGAGACCAACTTTCATTGTTCTACCGTTGGGGGTGAGGGAATCGCACAAGGACCAGAGACTGGCACAACAGTAGTTGGGACGGCTTCCGATAGGATAAAGTGAGCCGAAGAAAGGAACACAATACAGAAAAACATGATACGGAGAAAAATAATTGGAATACTGAGAAAGCGAACAGTAAAAAACGAGAGTGTGATCACTAATGTGACAGAGCGTACTACCGTAATCCCGTAATCACATTTGAATTTGCGCGCTTTTGCCTGAAAGACAAGATTTTCGGTTCGTCCTTTTCGTCCTTTCCCACGCCTTGATTATTGATTTTTGACATTTTTTAATATTCCTGCCTTTCTATTTCAATACTTCTCTATTCATTTCCGGGATAAAATAAATAGCAAAATTTTTCGATTCCCGGTAACTTTAATGTGATAAATCTTAGATACTTAATGTGATAAATCTTTTTGGCTTCCCAATATCGGAGGATATGACTAGATTGAGATTGTTGTCTGCATTCTGCGTTTTTGCGGTTTTTCATGATTCCAAACCTACAGACAAGGACGAGACAGTGAGCAAATGCCCCTCTCGACTTCACACAATCTCTCACTCCGACCCTCTTTCTGTTTACCGACACAGGATACGTTGCTGACCAAGTATGCGTGGGACTCTATCATTAAATCCAGAAATCGAAAACCAATGAGAGCGTCGGAAATCGCACGTTTACAGTTATTACTTGAACAAATACGAGTGACAAACCTTAAGGAATTGGAAAACGGTAAGTGAAGCGCGCGGCGCCAAATCGCCAGGCGTCGCTCACTGTTGTCATGCACATACTGTCCGCAAATAATTTTAAAACACGTTAAAATGTACAGGCCACAAACAAACTTTAGAACAATTTTTGAATAAAATCTGAGTTTTGTGATTTTTCAACGGTTTTGTGATTTTTGACACGTGCTACCAATTTAAATTTGATGCCGATAACATTCTGCTCTATTTTCTTTACATTTGCCTAAAAATGAGTGTCTGCTTTTATAAAAATTGACAAATATAAGGCATTTTTTCCTTTCATATGCATTGCGGAGTCTGTTCATTGTTGATTGAGTGCCTGAAAATATCATTTCAAAACAGTCATACTTTAACCGAGCGAAAACCGATCGGGCTTTGTGTTTCATGAAGAGTACACGAACGGCAAACTTGTTGTCTTTCCAATGAAAGGTTTGTGTTGACTTCACACAAAAAAATTTAAATTTAGATGAAATTTTCAATCCTCGGAAAAAAACGAAAGTTACAATTCAGACATCTTCTGAATCCTGACTACTCGCTATGATTTAAATATGAATCCATTCCGGTTATTCACAGAAATGGGTTATTTTTTACGCGATTTCACGCATTTCACATCACGTTCTTGCTTGAATGTTCCAAATCTTCAGTAAGTGGTCAGAGCTTTATTTCGAGACTTTACTGAGTCTTACCCCTTTCTGGAGGTGTGACCGGGCTGTGCAATTAAAATATCGTTGGTCGTGTTAAATATAATATCATACAAATTGTTCACTGCATATCTGTGCTTTGTGTGCCATGAAATTACCGAGACTTTATGGATTGTGCCAACATGCCATGCATCATTTGTGTTTCATGCTGAATAAATATTTCACTAGCTGGCAAGCTTTCCAATTTTAGGCAAAACATTTCATACTTATACAACTGGGAGCTATTATCCGTGGGAGTTGTTCAATTTCTGTCTGGTTTTCGTGCGGCATGAAATCGTCACGATCCACGTCTCACATGATTCCAAACCTACAGACTAGCCGGGATGTGTTGAGGTTAAATACACTACGCTCTATGCGTACACTACGCTCTATGCATAGTTCTGGGTGCAGGTTCGGTCCAGGGGGAGCTCGGTAGCCTGCGCCAGGTTCGGTCCAGGGGAAGCTCGGTAGCCTGCTCCAGGTTCGGTCCAGGGGGAGCTCGACAGCCTGCTTCAGGTTCGGTTCAGGGGGACGTTGGCAGCCTACTTCAGGCTCGGTTCAGGGGGAGCTCTGTAGCCGGCTTCAGGTTCGGATCAGGGAGGTGGACTCGGTAGCCGGCTCCAGGAACAGTCCAGGGGGGGAAGTTAGTATGCTGGGGAATGTTAATCTCTAGAAAGAGTACTGGCTTATTCCGTTGCAAAATGCTCGTGAGGCTGAGAGCGATCGAAAAAAGTTGCCACTACGCCACTTCGTGGCTCCGTGGCAACTTTTTTCGATCGCTCTCAGCCTCTCGAGCATTTCTCAACGGAAACGCAGGATACCGTGTATTGATTTCCCTGACGTGTTCGAACACGTTTCCGACATCGCAAAACACTTTTCCTGTAATCCCCTACGCTCTGCGAATCAATTGGGAACTTTTCGAATTTTTCGATATTTCACGTTAAAACTCGGCAAAACAGGTGAAAACGCGTTTTACGGTACTCAAAAACGTGCTAGAACAGTTTCTGGCACTTGCGAAAAATGCGGTAAAAGGTTTGCCCGCGGCGGGGGTCGAACCTGGGGGTCTCGGATTCAAAGTTTGGCTCGTAACCCACTTGGCTATGGATTTGGCTGATTAAATTTTGTAAAATGTGAATGGTATTCTGGTCGGTTATCATATGCAAAAGGATCTGGGAAGATTGATTGAGTTTGAAGCGATTTATAGCGAAAACACGAAAAGTTCCGTCACGCGGTTAAAACTCGGCAAAACAGGTGAAAACGTGTTTCACGGTGCTCGAAAACGTGCTAGAACGGTTCCTGGTACTTGCGAAAAATGCGGCAAAAGGTTTGCCCGCGGCGGGGGTCGAACCTGCGTCGGTCGGATTGCTAGTTCAGCGCGTAACCCACTTGGCCATGGATTTGGCTAATTGAATTTTGTAAAATTTGAAAGCTATTCTGGTCAGTTATCATATGGAAAAGGATCTGAGAAGATTTTTTAGAAGATTTTTTTATTTTTTTTGAGAAGATTTGCGATTTTGAAGCGAAATATAAGGAAAATGCGAAAAAAATGTCTGTCACGCGTACGGAAATAAAAAAAACAGACAGACAGACAGACAGACAGACAGACAGACAGACACAATGATTTCCTATAAGTGGAGGAACAGACCAGGGCTAAAAAGAGAGAGTGTGCAAAAGTGAGAGGGTCTCTCTCGATATCACACGCCCTCTCACTCCAATGCCCTTTCCGTAAGGTTAACCGGCCTGTGGAATGATGTGGTCTCTGTATGCTACAGTCAGATCTCATAAAAAGCGACTAGTTCTGAATGATCTGAGGTAAATAAACTCATTCAGAAATGGGATAATTCATAAATGGCTTGCCAATTTGAGCACGCGAGCGAGACCCTCTCATTTTCCCACATTCTTTCACTTCTGATCCTTTTTCCACTCGAGTCTATTGCGTAACAGAACTAGTACATACACAACATCTAAGCAGGCTGAGCGTAAGAATGGACGTGTTAAAATGCAGTTGTTCATAGGATGCAATCTCAATGCATATTGTTCCACATTATTAGTTGCTTATCATTTGCACTCGAATCTCCTTTTTCAATCGGCGAAAGCAGAATCCGTAAGTTGTCGCTCATGAGCACCGCCTAATTTCCCAAATAAAAAATACCCCACCCTAAATTAGCTGACGAATCCAGCATAATAATAATAATAATAATAATAATAATAATAATAATAAGTTTTATCAGTGTCGCTTTAGGGGCACTTTAGGGGAATCCAGCATAACGTCAACATAACTTCTATCAACCGAATCACCGACACAGATTAACGTGCTAAATGCTATGAGTAATAGTGCGGTGAACCCAACATAATCTGATTCGTTACAGTTTGCATTCCGCGTGATTTTTCGACCCTTGTTTTGATTTCCGATGATTTAGCGTTTCATGCGATAAACAAGACTCGCAAGTTGGCAGTCACTATTACATTTATAAAATGATACGATCAAACAAAATGTCGAACTGGGGACTTCCTGTGTTTACCGAGACGAGAGAGCACGCAAAAGCGAGAGGGTCGTCATTGTTCCTGTTTGGTAAACAACGGAAGTTCGTGATTCGTGACTTTTTGGTATGATAGTATCATTTTATAAATGTAATACAATACATCGTATTCAAAGCGTACTCAAAAATCTAATTGTGCTCACAAATTTGAATCAGCCAAGTCACAATCAGCAAGTATCACTGTTCCGCAGTCGTACCTTGCAATCGCTTCACTCGACTCAAATTAGAGCATGCCGCCATGCAATCGCCAAGCTTGCCCGATTTAGCGTGGTTGCTTGCCACCATAAAATCTCTACATGGAACCTTTTAAACACTTCTTTTTTTTGGCATTTGACCGCAATAGATAGATCCATTATGCATTGGAATTTTCCACTGTCTATTTGCGCTTCGTGTGACATCAGGTTACCAGGAGACATCTCCATGTTTCACCGTACCCACCAAATTAGAAGGATTTTTAAACGGATGCATGCAAGTTTCTTATAAGTGGAGATTGTAAAATTAGGGAAGACTCTCATTTTCTCGTACTCTCTCACTCATGACCCCTCTCTGGAGGTTTGGAACCACAGAGTTCGACTCCAGTCGCGTATCCACAGTATCATGGCTACTGCATTTGAAGGAAATGCACTCCATGCACGCGTGGTGTGCCTATCTACCGTATGCGCGAAAGAATGATTGAAACAAAGGCAGTCTCCCCAAAAATCAGCAAGAGAAGCTGCATGGGGCGGGGGTCGAACCCCCGTACCCTAGATTGATACTGTAGAAACTTACCTCTAACAAGGGGAGACCGCATATTACATTTATAAAATGATACGATCACACCAAAAAGTCAAATGATGGACTTCCGTTGTTTACCACACAGGCACGTACGCGACCCTCTCATTTTTGCCCGCTCTCTCGCTTTGGTAAACACAGGAAGTACCATTTTGACTTTTTGTGTGTTCGTATCATTTTATAAATGTAATAGTCGATATGGAGTTTCCGAATGAGACCTAGTGGGATCGATTACTCTCATAAAAGTAAGAAATAATCGGTGTTTTAAAACTGCTAAATAAGTCCCACCTCTTCTCCACCCTTAGTGAGATTGGCTAATTTTCCGGACATAGCCGCAATTTTAGCCGCTTCCCCACAGAGAGTGCATATATCACAAGATCTCTTTAGCAGTTTTCATCCACCGATTATTTCTTACTTTTATGATAGTAATCGATCCCACTAGGTCTCATTCGGAAACTCCATATCGACTACGCGGTCACCCCTTGTAAGCCAAGTAGGCCGATGTGAAACTGATCAACTTAGCTCGCTCCATTCTCGCGGAATCGCCGCTCACTGGAATCCTCTAGACACTGGGGGAATAACAGCTACAGTACGCTAAAAGGGGACATGACAGAAGCGCAAACGACAAAAGCGCAACGACCTCTTCAGATTGTTCTAACTCACTTTAAAATAGTCGTATAGATTTGTATAGTAGCTCATTTGACTCGAAATTGAATTCTCTATCAAACCCACTATGTGAATTTGCCCTAAAATGAGCGGAACGACATTTGCGCAACGATTTCAAAATGCGAGGAACAAATAATGATCGTGCGGCTTCGATGTCAAATGGTCTCGACAAATCACCGCTGAAGTTTCAAGTCAATTCTTGAAGTTTGAACAGAGTTATTCGCCGTTGCGCTTTTGTCGTTGCGCTTCTGTCATGCCCCCCGCTAAAATTCTGTGTGGGAGAAAATTCACCACGTTTTTCAGCAATTCAAATGAGTGGGCGGAGTTTTAGTACTATTTCTCAAATGCTGCTTTTATTGCACTCCCGTGAGACTGTGTATCGATTGTCGATTGCGCAACAGCTTAAGTGGACAGGGCCAACAACTGTTTAGGGGCATCTCGTAGTGTGAGTTGATTGACATCCGACACCATTATATTGAGACAGTGAAACACTGATCTGAATGGTATCCGGGATAACGGAAGACTGTAATTGAGTAACATCACAAATCCATACAGTCACGTTTTTCTTCCTTATTACAATAATCGTTGAAGTTAAGTACAGATTATCGAACATCTGACGGGTAGCAGGAAATGCTGTCAGTGAAGCCGGAATCTACCCGGAAATCAGAAACATATGTTATTGTACCGCGTTTCCTCGTGACTCGCATAAATATTATTATTATATTATCGCTCGATAATGTCATAATTTTCCTTACATTCAAGAATCTGTAAGTTGTCTCTACTGCCCCGAGGCAGGTAATCTTTACATTGCCGTATTATTAGAGAGAAGAGATGATGAGGGTTTCCTCCTTATTGAATTGTGAGGAGGGGGAGAGAATGCAGGCAACACAGAGCTGAAATTTGCTATTCCATTATTAAAATGATACGTTCATGACAGAGAAAAAAGAAGGAGGATGGAGAACCATTATCCTAGAAAATTTGCTTTCAGTATACGACAGACAGCCTTGACCACTGTCATGATCTATTCCCTCTCTACGCCTCAAGGCAATTGCTGCTCACATGATTACGAACCTCCAAAAAGGGGTCAGCGGCTTATCTAGTGCGTTTAGGCGAGAGGGACTCTCTCATTTTCACGCACCCTCAACGATCCCTTCCCTGGAAGTATGGAGAATCCCCGTGCTAGACGTCAGCTGTCTTGAATGTCTTCTCTCTCTCTCTCTCTCTCTCTCTCTCTCTCTCTTTCTCTTTCTCTTTCTGTCTCTCTCTCCTCTTGCTCACTCAAGTTGGAGAGAGACTGTCAAGACTCACTCAGTGGTGAGGGATCGTATTGTATCGGAACAGGACCGATCGGGTATCCGACCCACGGGCAGGGGAGGCTCAAGACCTACCGGATAGGGTGATAAGTGGATCGACTTCCGGTCTCTCAGATTCCCACATTCTCTCGCTTCCGGTGGTGGAGTATGTACAGCTTTATCAATCAATAATTTACAGTAATACATTCTGGAAGGCACACTGAATGCGTATTACATTTATAAAATGATACGAGCACACAAAAAGTCAAAATGGTACTTCCTGTGTTTACCAAAGCGAGAGAGCGGGCAAAAGTGAGAGGGTCGCGTACGCGCCTGTGTGGTAAACAACGGAAGTCCGTCATTTGACTTTTTGGTGTGACCGTATTATTTTATAAATGTAATATTGAGTAAGGCAAGAGCGCCAATAAATTAGTGAAATCACGAATAAAAATTTGGAACGTCTACATAATCTGCGTGGAATTTGTGTAATCACAGCCGATTTACGGAATAATTATGGAAAACTACTAATTATTAATAATTAAAATTCATCTGCGAGTGCATTTCGGGAAACCGAGAAGTCTGCGAGTGTACAGAGACTGACTCTCATTCCCGCCCGCTCTCTAGTCGGTCAGACAGGACGAGAGAGAGCGTGAAATGGAGAGGGTCAGACAAAATGTGAGACGATTACATGACCATCTCCTCCTGCTTGACCTGAGCGAAGACGAACTCGGCACCAGTCTGCAATTCGAATATTTGAATTGGCGCCATTTTCAGGAAGAAATTTGACTACTGTACAAATTTTGACAGGGAGACCGATGAAACAAAATCCATAACTACCGTATACCTGAGGCTGGGCGACCGTAGCCAGATCGTTGTTCAGGCGATTCCAGCAGTCTGTGTCACCGTAATGTGCGTCTACAGTAGTCGTCGCCGAAGACAAATCGATATTTGAGTCCTGCAGTGATCACTAATTTATTTCAAGATGGAAATGTAATCATTAATCGATTAAGATTTCGCGTTGCACGCATACCTGGGCTACGGTATTGGATGATTCGGATGCTGCTGCGAGCTGAGCTGCGCCGCTACCGTAGTTGCCAAAGTAGAAGTTGTAGGGAGGATATTCTGCGGCTCCGGGGTACACGGCCTCATAACTGGGCCACGCATTGAACTGCAATGAAAAGCAGTGATTATTCGAAAATTATTTTTAAAAAATTTTAAAATAGAGGGAAGATTCATTCTATTTAAAATAGAGGGAAGATTCATTGTCCGTTTGATTCAGAACTGCCCTAGAACAATGGATGAAATTCATTTGAAGTTTAGATTTAATTAAAATATTTAAAGAGTGGTTGCGTACTGGTTCCATCACATTTTCAGGAATGAAATACAGTGGAAAATGAGGGGATAAATAAGCTTATTAAAGAATAATACATGAGATCTACGGAGAGCTTAATTGTTTTGGGTTCTGAAATGAATCTTTTAAGAGTTTGCTGAAACACAAATACTACTCGTGAATTTCCCCTAGTCAGAACTCAACCATATGCCGAATTATTTCATCGTTTCAAAAACATGGTCCTTCAGCTATATTGAAAAAAACTCTTTCTCACCTGAAACGCTCCATACGGCAGAGTTGCGCCAGTTGGGGCCACAGTTGACATAGTCGATACTGTAGAATCGAGTACTGTAGAATGGAGGGAAGGGACGACAGTCATTGAAGTCATGGAAGAATCAATAAGAGAAGAGGAAAGTGGAAGAGAATCGTGAGATGAGGAAGATTTGTCCAATGATGGAAGAGCAGTGGAGATGGGAGGGAAATCCTGTAGAGGTCAAAGATCAATCCAGAGGTCAAAAATTGGTGATTTCCTAGTACTTTTCGCAAACGTAGAAAAATTCTTAAAAATAGGGGGAAATTATTCCAATTACTCTTCACATTTTTTTCTTTCGTTTCCGTGTCAGGTAGATCAAAACATTATACCAATTAAAGCTGCGAGAAAACTGACCGGCGAAGACAATGACGTCGCGGTACTGTAGGGTGCCCAGTGGTCCATCGAGGGGTACTGTAATATTTTAAAATTTATTTTTCCCGCCAGTTTTCTGACTAAATTTCCTCCCCTGTACAAATTTCGACGTCGGACGTTCACTCATCCCTCGGGTGAAGCGCCGCTAATTGTTTATATTAATGACTTCACTGGTGGGGGGAAGGGGAAGAGAGGGCACTCTCTTCGTTGAGACGACGAGGAGGGATGGAGAAATGAGAGACAATGCGGAATGGAGAGAGTGTGAGCAAGAGAGCGGGCGATTCGGAGAGGGATCAGAAAGTCAGAGACAGACGATAGAGTACGGGAAATGGAGAGGGTTTTCCACTGCTACTTGTAACATAAACTGACTAAGGGGGGCTTCGTCTCGTGGATTACTGGGGTCATGACTCGATACTCCCCCTCCTCCCCCTGAGGGCTTACTGTAGTCACTCCAAAGAAAGTGATCGATAATTGAAGTATACTGTAGCTACCCGGGGTAACAGTATCCGACATTAAGATTTCCAAGGATCAGTAAAATCGACCACTTTCCATCGCTAATTCCCCTTTGATCCTACCGTAACCCGAGAAGTATCGTGTTCTTTGATACGGATAATGCGAAATTTTGCGGGAAGCAAAGCTGAGAGAGGGGCAATAAATCTGAAGGAGGAGAGGGTATTGGATAAACTTCGCAGGTAAATTGTCGCGCACCAAGCCCCATTAATCTAAATCGAGGAGGGTAGGGGGAGAGAAAGCAAGTGAGAAATTAGACAGAGAGTATCAGGCGATTTGTCAGACGCAGACTTCATGGCGCCAGTGAGGTGTCTTGCGTTATTGACCGGGGGCTGGTGATTTTTCGTTTCAGAAACGGAATATAAACTGCTGGAAATGTGTTAGATAATCGTTGTGAAGGTTTATCATGTGCAACAATTGACAGTTATTGAATTTTAGGGGGAATTATATTCTTCTTTTCACGTTAAGATTTCGTTCTCAATGTTAGAAACTGTCGAAACCCCTTTTTGGAGGATTGACCGTCCTGCACACAGAAAAAAGTATTACTTTTCATTCATGCCATGGACGGGGAGAGGAACCTAATCCATAAAATGTATTAGGTTTCATACATTTTCATGGATTGGGTAGCTCTCCTGGTCCATGGCATGTATGAAAAGTAATACATTTTTTGTGTGTGTGATGAAGGATGGCGCTTACCTGTCCAAATATCGCAGGTTGCATTGTTGTTTGCTGCATTTGCAGCATCTGCAGCTGCTCGTTCTGCTCATTTCCTGCAGCAATTCTCGAATCGTCGACTGATGGAAGCTGAATTCGAGGGGGAAGAGAACCGTCGGTCGGCTTGCGAGCCTGGAACATAAGTATTATCGCGGCGGTTTTATTGCAATCATATTTTTTCGGCGGAGAGGCTCTATTGGATTAGAACGGAATCTATCAGTCTGCAATAACCAATAAGTGAAGCGCAAATCACCGCTGTGGCAATACGCTGATAAATAAATAAGATAACTTGCATTCGTTGCACATGCATGATTTCTGTTTCACAAGTGATACATATACGACTGGCGCCACTTATAGATAGTAGAGATGATCAGTCGAAAAATGTCTTTGTTTAAAATAATGTCGAACAAAGGTTCCGTTCCGGTTCGTTCCGGTTCAATCCTTTGTTCTCCTTTGTTCTCCCTCTCATTCCGGCTTTTCGACTGACCACCTCTAATAGATAGTAAGATCGACAAAGTATCCTATAAAACATCTAAACCCTCTAAATGACAAAATACTATCTCTAAGTAAATGCACCTTGAGAAGACGATTATTGGAATAGAGATCAACGATCAGAGACCAACTCCTACTCAGAGCGCGAAGTCTCCAGCTTTTCTTACTCGGGAGTATTCACATCTCCAAATAATGGAAAACTTGATGTCTCCATCTCTCGATTACTCACGCTCTCTTATCTGGAGACAACATCTCCAGAGTAAGGAAAGTTGGAGTCTTCTCGCTCTGTGTAATAAGGTTTCACCAACCTTGTATCCCCTCGGTCTCCTCCTGTACGATCCCTCGTCGAATTGGTACTCGGAGTTGGGAGAGAGCATCCACTTGTGACCCTTGCGGCCCCTGAAAATAACCTATTTTAGATTTATCAAAATGCATTTGCGGAAGGCACAGATTGATCTCAGGTCCATCGTTAGTTTTGCTATCAATCGATATTTGACCTCTTCTCTTCTCAGTTTCTTCAAGCTCATTGAGAAGCAACTCAAATCTAATGACTACTGATCTTTGATCTTTGGTATTTCAACTCTGGTACTCGATCTTCCCTTCCCTCCTGTCACTCACCGCTCTCCCGGATCCTTGGCCAGCTTGAGGAAGCAGTCGTTCAGTGAGAGATTATGTCGAATGGAGTTGCGCCAACCTGAAAAGATTGATAATTGAACTCTGGGAAGTCGATTCATTGTGGGCCTACGAGTCCATCCCCCTGGGAGGTGTCTAGACCAAGGGCCGATCCACTGATCGCCAGTTAATAAGGCTGATACTTGATATCCTCTCAAATGTTTACTGGTAACTGTAGGCTTTCAAAACAGCTTCACTCAATACTTGTTCTTTGAACTCCGTGAGCTTCTACCATAATTAATCGTTGTTTGACTAACCAACATATTCTCCCCTGAAGAAGTCAAAGTTCTTCTGGAGAAAATCGTAAATCTCAGCTAGCGTTGCTTTGCTCTCGGGCTGATTCTGAATTGATTATTGATTATTGATTATTGATTTTTCGAGAATCTATTTTCCGTTCCTACGATATCTCCTGTTCCTACCTTGATCGCCATGGCGATGAGCGCGATGTACGAGTAAGGCGGCTTCTCCTGTCGCTTGGCGCCGAGTGGCGCGGCGGCGCCGCCAGTTATGCGCGAGGTGGGCGCCTTGCGTCGCTGCTTCGTCTCCGGCACGTCCGGCAGCTGCAGCTGCGGGTACATGAAGGAATGTTGCTGCAGTTGCTGCAGCTGCTGCATTTCATGTCCATAATACTCGAGGGCACTGAAAATAGTGTAGAATTAAATAGAGCGACTGACCAACACCTAAGCAGAATGAGATGTGACCCCAGAGAGCCCCTTACCCCCAATCCTAAATTGTATACACTTTTCCGGCGCATTTTTGTATACTATCGGGTCCTAAACAATGGCGCTTCTGGTGTAAGCTCGCCTCTCAGTTAGTTTTGATGTGAGAACCAAGCAGAATTGACATACCTTTTCTCCATTTCCATATTGATTAAGAAGAAGAGAGGTAGGATCAGAAGTTGGAGACTACTGCAGGAATGAATCAATGGAGAAGAGAAGAGATGAGGAGAGGAAACTGGGCGGGGCTAGAGGGAATTGACCAGTGAGAGAGAAGTGTGACACGGTAACTTGAGACGGGAGGGGGTTCGAGATGAGTTGAGGGGAGGGGTGATGATTGGGGAGTGGACGGTACGGCAGTTGCAGCAACTGCAGCAGGAGCAGCAAGTGAAGTGCATTCCACAACGGTAATCCAGAATTGTCGATTTTATTACCGGGCAGGAAGCGTGCGCCTTAAGTGGAAGTTTTGGTGTGTTCCAATAGGATCTTGCGAGAACGGATGGAAGAATCGGAAATTATGAACGTACTTATATATGATACAAATGTGTGAGTTATTATTTCTCAGTAGAGCCATACAAAAAAAGAGGAACGCAAGTGGCAACACCTCTTCCTATTGAGCACATCATGAAACTCAAGTCAACAAGGCCCTTAACTTTTCTGTTCTTTTGAATATTCCTAAACATCTTTTGATTATTTATCGTTAATTCTCTTTGTTGTGCTTCTCCCATTAGTTACGTCACCGTTCCGTCTCTTCCTCTACTTGTCTGCCCTCTCTCCATTCCCTACACTCTCTCACCACCCTCTCGCCGCTCTCCTCTTTTCCCGTTGTCTCTCCTCTTCCCCTCTTCCAAGCAGAAATTAACCTCTCTAATCGACTGTCGAGATTAGTTTATAGACAGTCTGACAGATCCTACAGTAATCGATACTAGGGAGAGGAAAGAAGAGAGGAGTCATCAGGTGTGAGGATTGGAATGGAAATATGATAGGGAGATATGGTAGAGAGGTGTCAAGCTAGGGCAGTGATAGAGCGACTGTTTTCGACTGAGCGACTGAGTTCTAATAGGAAGGGGGGGGGGAAAGAAGTTGTACTGTTAGAACATTCGTATACTACTATTGCAATTTTAAAACGACACTTTGATGAAATGGACTACTGGTGGGTGTACTCTATGTTTATACTTCTCTTAATTTCTTTATTTGCCAGCGCGTCTCTTAATTTGCCATGCTCCCTCTCATCCGCATCTGTTATTTAGGAGCGGAACGTATATTTGATTCTGGACGAATGTTTGTGAATTTATAAAAAGACATTGATCTTTCATCGGTTCGGTAAAAGAAAACAAAGTTGTGTAACAAAAGAAGACATATATTACACTTGAGGAAAGAGCGAGTGTATCAAGAGATGTAATTCAAATATTTATCAGAGTTTTTACACTTCGGCGTATGCAAACTATTCATTCTATTGAAAATTTTGAGGAAATTGCATCGTTCTGCGGCAATCTTCTTCTGATATCTTAACATAGCCACAAGTCACCAGGATTATTCGAACATGCATTCAGAAATTTCTGTGATGATTCTAGCAACTGACACTAGACACATCATTCCACAGGCCGGTCAACTTTACAGAAAGGCCTTTGAAGTGAGAGAGCGTGCGAAATAGAGAGGGACTCTCTCACTTTTGCACACTCTTTCGCTCTAACCCTGATCTGTAGGTTTGGAATCATGTGTAGAGGAAAGCTGGCATGGCTTTCGAACAAATCATTTTCTGCAACGGACCGGTGAACTCCTTTGTCCGGTCTCATTGATCGACAAATTAATTTATCCTGCTTGTCAACGCTATCTACCATAATTGCAATTGAAAAACAGCTACAAGGCATTCAATAACTGTTGTATAGGAAGTAGTAATTATAGGCGCGTTGCGGTCGCGTCGCGTACTCCGTGAGTGTCCCATTTTCGAGTCTCGCTCTCTCGTGCTGATTCTCTCTCGCTCTCGAACATATCTCTTATCTAATCGATATTCACGTATTTACGTGACCTTTTGCAAAGTAGATGCATTTATTCTACTCGACGAATCACAAGGAAGCAAGACCACACACATGATTCCAAAGCTACAGACAGGGTTAGAGCGAGAGAGTGTGCAGAACTGAGAGAGTCCCTCTCGATTTCACACGCTCTCTCACTCTAAAGCCATTTCTGTAAGGTTGAACGGCCTGTGGAATGATGTGCACATGCATAACAATAAAATTCATTTTTTTTATTTGCATGGAAGACAAGAAATCTCCCTTCTACGCATGTTGAGGCTACTGAAATCAGAAGGATAAAGCTTCCTGGAAACTCGAATCTCCCGTGCTCAATAATACTTAAAGAAGGAGTATCACGAATCTCCTGCTCCATCATTCCTCATCTCATATGTATCAATGACGCGGTCGCTTTCTCCTCGTCCACCCATATCCCTCCCTATCATTTTTGAATTCCTGCATTCAGGGTCAGTTTGGCACAGAGCCAAACGCGAATAACTTTGTTCAAACTTATCGGCTGAACATACGGTTTTCGGGGCTCTTATCTGGGAAGCGCCTTAGACTAATTTGTTAGTTATTTCATTCTTTCAACATTTCATTCGCAATATGCTTTCTTCGATTACATTCCGAATATGAGTTTGTTCCCTCATTATCCACGTTATTGTTTTAACATTTTTAGTGTTCTAAACGGTCTCCAACAAATTTACAATTTTCTTTATTCTGGAGAAGCTTTCTCCTGTTGAGATATCTTGCAAAATGTATAGAGCGGCCAAGAAATAGCGATCTCTCGATATTGCATGCTCACTCTAGAATCGCCTGTGGTCGGTCCCGTAGCATCTTGTGGCCGGCCGGCCGACGGCCGTCCACAATATGCTACGGGACCGACCACAAGGTGCTACGGGACCGACCACAAGATGCTACAGGACCGACCACATTGTCCACTGGACCGACCAACCGTCCACTGGTCCGACCACAGCTTCGATCTTTGGCTACGGGACCGACCACAAAATGCTACGTGGTCGGCTATCTGTCCACACGTCTGACCACAAGATGCTACGGGACCGACCACTGGCGATTCTAGAGCAGTTTACTTGTTTTTCATTTCTTGCACGTCTTGAGGCACCGTGCATGTACATTGCCTCATTCACTTCCATCCTCTCCTCTCATTCTGGGCGGTCGCTCGCTCTCCGCCGCCCTCTATTCCCCACAAGTACTGTAACCTAAAGGAGTACTGTAACTGCGATGACTACTGTAATCACGCCTACTTCTGCGACGGGTACAGTTCCCTCAATGGTGCTGATTCTGCTACTGGTAAGTGGAATTCTGGCCAATGTTAGAGGTGTTAGCGTTTCAATTTCTTGGCCTAGATTATGCAGTGAACAACGTACCCGACTATCCTGGAACGGTCTCGTCATTTCGCGCACTCTTTCATGAATCGAGCGCTCGAGAGAGAGAGTGTGCAAAATGACGAGACCATTTTAAACTAGTCGGGTACACTGTTCACTGCATAAGAGAGGTATCACGAGAGATTGCAGGAAAAATCCCCCCTTTCGGAACAATTTTCAAAAAAGTATTTTTGATTTCGATCAAACTTTTATATAAGAGTACCCAGGACGTGAGGAATTTAAATTTCCAGTCCCAGGTCCGAGAGCCGGCTTTTAGGAAATTATCGGCTCCAATGCCGGAATCGTCATAACTCAGCTCAAACTTGACCTAGAACGATGGCGTTAGGCTTAAAATTTGTAGAATAATTTAGAGAACGTTTTATGTGTTGAAAACGAGCCTGAAAAACTGTAACGAAAAAAATTTTGATCGAAAAAGTGATTTCGAAAATATTCCAAAAATTGTGCGATATCCAAAATGTCAGAAGAAGCAGAATTTTATTTGAGAATATGAAAGAGCTTGTCAAATACTGTCTAGAAAAAATTTAATAAAAAATAAAAAGGGGGGACCCGAGTCGGAAATCACGTTATAATGTGAAAAATCGAGAAAAGTCCGAAAATCGAGTTGATGAAAATCGCTCCAAAAATGTTGTGTTATGTGTCATTGGTAAATAGAAGTTCAGCAAAAATAGTTTCAGTCCAAGTCGCCGTCCAATAGACAAGTGGGAATTGAATACTCTTGACAAAATCTCAAGAGCGAAAACAGACAGATTTGTGAGCTGCTGCAAGCTATTAATGAAATGTTTTTGAACTCTAACTATTTTTGCTGAACTTCTATTTACCAATGACTCATAACACAACATTTTTTGAGCGATTTTCATCAACTCGATTTTTGGACTTTTCTCGATTTTTCACATTATAACGTGATTTCCGACTCGGGTCCCCCCTTTTTATTTTATATTAAGTTTTTTCTAGACAGTATTTGACAAGCTCTTTCATATTTTGAAATAAAATTCAGCTTGTTCTGGAATTTTCGATATCACACAATTTTTGGAATATTTTCGAAATCACTTTTTCGATCAGAATTTTTTTCGTTTCAGTTTTTCAGGCTCGTTTTCAACACATAAAACGTTCTCTAAATTATTCTACAAATTTTAAGCCTAACGCCATCGTTCTAGGTCAAGTTTGAGCTGAGTTATGACGATTCCGGCATTGGAGCCGGTAATTTCCTAAAAGCCGGCTCTCGGACCTGGGACTGGAAATTTAAATTCCTCGCGTCCTGGGTACTCTTATATAAAAGTTTGATCGAAATTAAAAATACTTTTTCGAAAATTGTTCCGAGTCACCTGCAATCTCTGGTGATACCTCTCATAACTCTCTCCTTAGGCACTTCCTCTCTTTGTCTCCATACTCATGTGTGGTCGCAAGAAAAAGAGGTTAATGGAAGGGGAAGAAATGAAGAAACAATTGGCAAAAGAAAAAGAAATGAAGGACAGAGAAGAAAAGGAGAGGCAGGAGCTAATTGAGAGTCGGGCTAAACGCGCAAAAGATGAGGTGAGGGAGCGAAATGATTTGCTTAAACCTTGAAACATATGCGACGAATTGCGCTATGATTTTTTTATTCAGGCGGCTATGAACAAATGGGAAGCGGATTTCAAAATTGCCACGGTTAATTTTTGCGGTATTTTTGTCTATTTCAATTAGATAATTAGGACACTTATAATTATAACTTCGTTAATTATTATTATTTTTTAAAAATTAATATTGTTAATTATTAATTGCAGGGGCGGGATGTGAATGACGAGGAAATTAGCGACAAGCCGACTGCTATCGAGGGCGAAAATGAAACCGGCCCCGAGCCTGTCTGGGACCTCACTGGACGCTGCTTTGCGTGCTTTTCATACTACGGCGCCAAGCATGATAGCGGTAACATTTTCCTTCCACAATTCGGCTTAAGGTATTTCAAACACTCCTCTATCGATTGGCATTGTCAGAATTTCGATTAAAAATTTCCTTCCACAATAATTGTATTTACTCAATCAATCAATCATTTATCATGCCAAAAAACTTGATTGAATTAAATTAATGTGTAGTATTTGAAGCATCATGCAAATTACGTGGTCACGACTAGGTACTAACAAATAACAACGAAAAGATAGTAACACACGCCCTTTTGTATAATTGTCTTTTCTTCTCAAATTCTATATTACATATTCAAATTTTATTATAAATATTATACTATATGAGAGGAATCGCGAGAAAATCGAGCATTTCGAGGGAAAATGGGACCCAGATTTCAAGTATATTTAATTTCGCTGAAAATTCGGCTTAAGGTATTTCAAACACTCCTCTATCGATTGGCATTGTCAGAATTTCGATTAAAAATTTCGCAATCGCGTGAAACACGAAAGCACCAGGCAGGTTGTGAATATTTTTTTCGAAATTGCAAAATTTGAAAAATCATAACTCTATTCAAAATGAAGATAGAAACTTGTTCTTTTTTATGTTTGACGGAGAGATGTCTCAGCTACGCAACAAAACCATCAGAGTCATTCCTGGCACACTCATCGGTGTAGGGTGGTCGCTTCTGTGATTTTCATTGTAACTTTGGTCAAAGTCCAAAGCTCGCGCTCCCCTTATGTGCGTTCTGGTGGTACTTTTTGGTACTACTTACAACCGAAAAATGCGCAGAAAAGGACCATGGGTTGTAAAGATGCACTGGATTTTGTCAGTCGGGCCTTATACAAGGAATGGACAGATACGTGAAACAAGTATTGTTTGTGCTGTGTATTATCAGAAATATATCAAAAACAATATTTTCGTTCTTTGCGATACATTTTGTCATCTACTTTTGAGTGGGAAATTTTTTTTAAATTTTAAAATTCAATTTTTGGAATCACTGACTTTGACCAAATTTGCATGAATAATGTGATTTATTCAACTTTATTTGAATGTTTATGATGTTTGGACAAAGATCTATACATAATGTATGGTGGGCACAACTTTATCATACTTTAAACACATCACTTAGTCCGTATTTTGTGTACCTGTTCAAACATTCTAATTTCTTCCCTTATCTCTTGAGAAGGTTCCTGAGTATGTGTACAACATTTGTCTTTTTGAAAGTGAGTGGCTACCTATTCGTAGAAATTAGCTACAACGCTTAGAAAATCATGCATCTGCACGAGGACGCGCGCTTTGTCTTCTCTGGCACTCTCTCACTTCCGCCCGCTCTCTCGCCTTTTTAGGATCCGGAAGGGCAGACATTTTTTGCCCGTTTAATACGAATGTGGAATCAACATGTTCAAGGTAAATTCATTATTTTCTGATTGTACATAGCTGAAAAAAAATATATATATTTTTTTATATATATATTTCTGCCCTCACTGGATCCGAACCAAGCGAGATAGCGGGCGAAAATGAGAGAGTGCCAGAGAAGACAGAGCGCGCGTCCTCGTGCAGATGCATGATTTTCTAAGCGTTGTAGCTAATTTCTACGAATAGGTAGCCACTCACTTTCAAAAAGACAAATGTTGTACACATACTCAGGAACCTTCTCAAGAGATATGGGAAGAAATTAGAATGTTTGAACAGGTACACAAAATACGGACTAAGTGATGTGTTTAAAGTATGATAAAGTTGTGCCCACCATACATTATGTATAGATCTTTGTCCAAACATCATAAACATTCAAATAAAGTTGAATAAATCACATAATTCATGCAAATTTGGTCAAAGTCAGTGATTCCAAAAATTGAATTTAAAAATTTAAAAAAAATTTCCCACTCAAAAGTAGATGACAAAATGTATCGCAAAGAACGAAAATATTGTTTTTGATATATTTCTGATAATACACAGCACAAACAATACTTGTTTCACGTATCTGTCCATTCCTTGTATAAGGCCCGTCTGACAAAATCCAGTGCATCTTTACAACCCATGGTCCTTTTCTGCGCATTTTTCGGTTGTAAGTAGTACCAAAAAGTACCACCAGAACGCACATAAGGGGAGCGGGAGCTTTGGACTTTGACCAAAGTCACAATGAAAATCACAGAAGCGACCACCCTACACCGATGAGTGTGCCAGGAATGACTCTGATGGTTTTGTTGCGTAGCTGAGACATCTCTCCGTCAAACATAAAAAGAACAAGTTTCTATCTTCATTTTGAATAGAATTATGATTTTTCAAATTTTGCAATTTCGAAAAAATATTCACAACCTGCCTGGTGCTTTCGTGTTTCACGCGATTGCGAAATTTTTAATCGAAATTCTGACAATGCCAATCGATAGAGGAGTGTTTGAAATACCTTAAGCCGAATTTTCAGCGAAATTAAACAGTATCGATCAAAAGTATTCGCCCAAAACTTCGAAGTGGTCTAACTTCCCAACCAAAATAGCAATCGGCCTGAATTTTTGAGAGGAAGGAACACATAGCCTAGGGCCTCATTTCCGATTATTTCAGTGCAGGCCGATTTTCAGTTATTACGTAGTGATGACGTAAGATCGCGACGATATTTCGGAGGCGATTATTTCCTCGGAGGAAAATTTCTCAGGCGTCGTGCTTATTTTGGTGAAAGTAGAAGTGGAGGGACACACAAGAAAAAATGATACCAGATTGTACGGTTCTGTGCCGGATCAGGACCATTCCTCAAAGTGAGTGCCCGAAAAAATGGATTTTCGTTTCTAGACGTGCTAGAGACTCGTACTTAGGCTCAAAATGATCGCAGTCATAAAATAATACAATCTGAAAAGTTTAAAAACCATATTATTTTATTTGCCCTCAGGGCAAGAATATTTCACTTTTTCGGATCACTCATGTTGAAGGAGGTCTACCGCTCTGAGAAGGTTATCTAAAAATCGGGTTTGTTGACTAAAAGTTTGAGAATCTAGTAGAGAATCATCACTTCTAATTTCATATGGGTTGCATTTTTCATCTTTGTATGGCATCTGTTCTCCTGATTTTATGCATCGCTCAGAACCACCTCGCCTCGCGCACTTTCTCCGACAATTTTCACTTTTTTTCGCTGAATACTCGTGATATCGTGTACCGTTACTTCACAAAAAAGCGCGCGCGGAGTCATAAATAATGGTAATTTGTGATAAAAAGTCATAAACTGCTGCAGCTCGGCTATTCGGGCACCAATACCTTTAAATTTGTGGCATGTGATAGCTGTCATTGTGTCCTTGAAAATTGTCTTTTTAAAAAAATGAATATAATTACAAAATAATGAAGGAATACGATAATGAGCTTTCAATCCTCATTCAGCTGCTCTTTATGCGGGAAGCGTGGTGTGTGGTGTGCTCATCGTGGATACGGTAAGACAATTGTGCAAACCTCCTGGCACTTTGCCAATTCCTCGGCAGTTGGCCGCAAACCAATTTCCCTCGTTTTCTTTCTTTTTACGCCCGTAATAGTTCGTCTGACTAAATATTTTCTGTTTGTACATGGAGCTGGTCCTCCGTAGTTCCCATTTCGAAGTGGTTAACGTCCCTGCTAACTCAATTTAGCGCGGAATCGACGTTCCAACTTGTGACTTAGGCGTATAGGTCAATCGAAACTTGTTCCGTGCTCGTTGATCTACTGTTTCCCGCCTCTCCCTGCTTCCCATCCCTTTCCCCCCTCCCCTGCTATATTACTGCGTGTTTTTTTGCTTCCTTTCATGCTTTCCTCTCCCATTTACCGTTGTTTCAAACTCCACAATTTCAGCTCCTACAACGGGCGCGCGGCTTCGGTGCGGCTCCGCAGCAAATGGAGGAATTTAATGAATCAGATGAGTCCTTTTTTTACAAGGACCGTTATGAAAATGATATAGTCAGTGTCTGCTTGTGGATAGTTGCAGGCTCGCCCCCGGTGCTCTGCCTCCTGCTTGGTTCTCCTTTGCCTCTCTGGCCCCTTCGCTCCCTCGCAGGCGTTCGCCTCCCAGTGCGGCTCTTACAAATGTGTGTTGTTGTTTTTTTTCTGTTGAGTAGGGATGACGCAATCAATGTTTATCGAGGATATTTAATTAGAATCGTTCGATATGGATACTAAAACTACTCTTTCTTGATTCTCTTTCCGAAAATGTGAGGACCGGGGTACTGAATCGGAGTCATTCGAGGATTCATCCACTCTAGCTCCTAGGAATGCGTTCGATGGGGAATTGGTTGATGTTGAATGATTGTGATAGCTTAGATAAGGATTGGGGACGTAATGAGAAGTAGAAGGATAATGATATGGTGCAGGAATCGCGTGCGATGTGGTAGAGAATGAATAGGCCGAAACAGGCGCAGAGCTAGCAATAGTGGGTACAGGGGCGGGTGCGGTAAAAGAGGGGTAGGTCACAACTGGCTGAATCGTGGTGACTCCAGACATTGGGATCGTAATCAAACGCGTGGCGGATACGGTAACGGGCGAGTACGACATAGTCGAAAGAGTGATGGGTGCCGTAGAGTAGGGATCGGTCACAACTGACTGACTAAGGCTTACGGTCGACAATTGGAATAGAGAATTCGGGATGGAGCGGGGTACGGTAGAGCAAGGGTAGGTCAGAACAGGTTGGCAATTGGACACGGAAGACACTGGGAATACAGTAGTCGAGAAAGAGCGGGGTACGGTAACGGGTGGAATCGATATGGTAGAGGGAGGGCTGGGCACGGTAGAGCAAGGGTAGGTCAGAACAGGTTGGCAATTGGACACGGAAGACACTGGGAATACAGTATTCGGGATGGAGCGGGGTACGGTAACGGTTGGGTGGACATTGCAAGGAGGGAGGACTGGGTACGGTAGAGCAAGGGTACGTCACAACGGGATGGCTATTGGATACGGTAAGCAATGGTGATACAGTAGTGGAGATAGAGCGGGGTACGGTGACGGGTGGGTATAACATAGTTGATACGGCACTTTGGTAGGTCACAACTGGCGTGGTATAACTAGTCGTGAATGGGCAGTCCTCCCCGATCAACAATTTGCTGCAGTTTGGTCTGCATGTGTGTGATGAGGGTTTGGCACAGCGGGACAGTGACCTTTTCGGCCCAGAATTTTTTGACGGCCTCTTCGAGTTCCGAAGTGCCAGTCATCCTCTCGGCATTCACACACTTCTTCATTATAGCCCATACAGATTCCACGGGATTGAGATCCGGGCTCTCCGGTGGCCAGAGCTCGGTCTGGAAGTGGTTAGTTATTGAGCCAATTTTTTCGATTGATATTAGTACCCATGCAGCATCTAATGCAGCATGGGTGGGGCACCGCGCATTTGGGTGATCGCTTCGAGGGGACATGCTGCAGAAATTAAAAATGGACAAAATTGAGAGATTTTAATCGTTTTTTTACGGAATTGGCTCTTCTGGTATCGGGGCACCTTGCAAAAATCATGGGGTGCATACTGCCCAGCTAAGGTACGCAGTAAAAAGTATTGATTCTTTGGTAACGTTTTATTGATGTTCCTACCGGGATGCCTTCATTTCTCAGATATCTCTTGGTTGATTTGGATACGTGTCCGGGTGCTGAATCTTGTACCAATATCCCGATTGGACCATATACTCTTCTTAAAATAGCATATAAGTATTCATGATTTCACATTTCAATGCCTGTTATAGTTTCCTGTGGGGTTTCGGGGTGAGAGAAACAATAAAAAAATATGGAGAGAGCGGCTTTTACACACTCTCTCACCGCCCAACCCCTTTCTGGAGGTGTGGTTAATCTAATTGTTGACTCATATTTGGTTTGTTTCGATATCGATTAAGAATGAAGGAAATTATTGGGACACACTTCCTCCATTCCACATAATTCGCATCGAGAATAGACTGGTAGGTAGCCGAGTCGACTCTTGCCGCATCATCTCCAGTGAGAATCACGAGATCGGATGCACCGCGCCACGATATCGATCCCCATACGAGTAGCTTGAAATAAATAAGGTTTCGAAGTACCCTGTGCATGCATTGAAACACACCTTCACTGGGTACTTCGGAGCACTTTGAACTGCATGAGATCTGTCACGAACATATATCGTTTTAGACGTTTTCTCAAGATATATCCAACTCTCATCGGAGAAGGAATGGGTCAAAAATTGTTCGTGACTATCGAGAGCTCTCTGGCAGTAGTCAACACGGACTAATCGGTTGGCCAGTCGGACCATGTGCCCATAACGAAGCCGAAACTTCCGAAACCCAAGCTCTTCTCGCCAGGTATTCACTACGTGTCCCGTCACCTGCAACCATAGGTATGCAAGCCTGAGGCGGGCTATGTTTTCACGCTGCATTGGGTTGGCCAAACTCAAAGTGGTCTACAGTAAAGAGCGAGTCAATTAGCTTAATTTCTAAAATCCGTGACACGGTAGCTGGAGCATAGACCAAAATCGTATGTCCCATGAAGAATTTAAAATGTTTTATTTTTAGTCTGTTACACTTGAAACGGATCAATTATCACATTTTGGTGCTTGCAAAATACATCTTGCGCCAAAATGTGGAAAAAAAAATTTTTTCAAAATTTTTTATTTTCAAAAATATTTTCGAAAATATTTTTGTGAATATTTTTTCTCAATTTTGTGTTTAGCTGAAAGCCCATGTCCGATAACATCAGAAAAATCTTCAGACGTTTGGTAAAAAATCTGCAGCAGGGATATTAAACCAGGCGCAAATGCGAAATGATGTCTGAGTTTGTTTCCTGGAACATACCTTTTGGTCTATGAGCTGGAGAGAGACTCGAGAGCGGGGCCATAAAAGGTTGATGATTTGTTTTCGGCACCCTCCTGTAGACCACTTTGGGTTTGGCCGAACCAACCCCAACCCCATTTTCAGCTATGACCATAGTTGTACGCTGCCCCACGTAGGGCAGCGTGCAAGTACACTGCCACAAGAGTTGCCCGTTCGGTGTCGGGTTTACAGACTACCCTCTGGCTGTTTCGATCATAAATCGACAGAGGGGAAAGACGGTTGGTCAAATGTCGATTTACAGAATACGGATCGTTTTATGGAGAGAGGAGAGACAGCGCTTTCACTGTGGAAAGGGAAAGATTTTTCTTCCAAAACGTCCCGCCGTCTGTAAAACCACATTCTTCCGAACCGGAAATCCTAACACCCACACTGTGTACAGTTCAACAAAAAAATTAACAAAATATTTCTATAGATAAATTATTGAATTCCGATAGATTATGGTAGGTGGTAAGTTATCGAATCCCGGTGGGCTACGGTAGGAGTACTCACTCGCAGATTCGTCTCCGTTTCGATCACTTTCTTGATGCGTTCTACCGTAATCGTTCCGTCTTTCACGTACAACTTCTCTATCAATTCCCTCACTGTGGGGTGCAGATCCTTGGGTACAGAGGAGGGAGAGTAACACTTGGGGACCCGCTCCTTACGGTTGAGTTGGCGCCGCACTGCTGATTCACTCAGCTTGATCTCTTTCCTCGTCGAAAGCATCTCAGAGATCTCCTTGCACGTCAATCCGTCATCTCGCCATTGGTTCACAGAGTCACGAGGATGGTACTCCGTGGCCATCCTAAACTTAGCACAAGTAACGATCAAATATCAATACAAAAAAGCAAAGATCAAATATCATGACGAAAGATCAAAGATCGATACAAAAGATCCGAAATCAACAGGAAAGAGCAGAGATCAACACGAACGATAAAATATCATAATGTATCATGACAATGTTTGAACGAAGACAACTGTTTGGTCTGTGTTTGCATGCACTGTCTCCACACGTAGTATGTAAATACGATTATTTGCATCATCTCGTGTCTCTTTCCTTCATTTGCACCGTTACGTGTCTCTTTCCTTTCTCTCATTCTACGATTACTATTCGTATCGTTTTCGTTTTTTGTCTAATTACTTATGTCGATATATTTTAAACATGCAATCGATAATTTTTTAAGTGTCAGATGTGGTGGCTTGTTCTGGTCCAATCGTCAACTGGCGATGAGTGGCTAGTAATCGATGAAGACCTTATTCGCGGCGTTGCACGTGTCGGAACGTCGATTACCATGATGGATCCTTCCAAGGACCCAGCTCTGGAACGTCCCGGAGTGCTCAAGTACAACGACAGAGGGAAGAAAAGCGTCGAGAAGGAACGACTTCGAAGACAGCAGCCCGGCACCATTACTCCCCCTCCTCAGAGGAAGCAAAGGGTGTGTATTTTCAATTTATATTATTATGAGTTTTGACCATTGGTTTTGATCTCCACCAGGGCTGTGCAAAAACATTTCACTCACTCGCAAGCTCTCTAACCTCTCTCTAATCGTTCTCTCTAACCGGCGAGAGAGTTTGCGAAATCAGGAGTGCGGGAAATCTTTGCAAGGCTCGGGTCTCCACGCTTGAGGCTCCATCCATGGATAGGTCCTCGTGCCCCAAAGGATTTCTTTGGGGCACGGGTTTATACTTTGCTTACTCGAGTTCTACCTCCTACAAAAATCCTGAGATGATTTGATAATTTTCGTATTTTGGTAGTACGGTAGGCTACTGTAGATGGGGTGCGGAATGCCCCACACACTTTGCTTACTCGAGAGATATCTTTTATAAAAAAATCCCGTGCCGATCGTTACACTTTTCCAAATCCGTCTTACGGTATGGTTACTGTAGCCGAGTGTTCGGTAGGATGATTACGGTATCCCCCAGGCAGTGACAACTCCGAGGTCTACCTCATGCTACATACAAAGGGCCTGTATTCTCAATTTCGTATTTCCGGGTAATGGTGGGTCACGGCAGTCTGATTTCGCTGCGGGATCCCGGCGGTGAGGTTGCATTATGCCACTTTGACTTTGGTGGAACCAACCCAAAACCCTCTACATGACAGCCCCGTCGGGGGCCCCCGTGCCCCAAAGAGAGCCTCCACATCTGGAGAGCCATTGTTTTGACTATTGTATTTTAGATTAGCCTCGTTACCGCTCCTGCTGCATCGTCTACTTCCTCACCACCAACGCCCCTGAATAATGTGGCTCCTTCCACGAGTACGTTAGGGCTCCCTCCCACTACCTCCCTAGGAATCCCTCCCAATACTGCAGGCATCCCTCCCACTACCTCCCTAGGAATCCCTCCCAATACTGCAGGCATCCCTCTCACTACCTCCCTAGGAATCCCTCCCAATACTGCAGGCATCCCTCCCACTACCTCTTTAGGAGCCCCTCCTAATACTGTAGCACCCCCTTCCATGCCTACTCTGTTCCCCTCTCTTTCCACCCCATACCTCCACCCCGGCAGTACTCAAATCCCGGCTCAACTAGCGGCGCCCCTCCAATCGATAGCGATGTCATCTCAATTCGTTCACCAGGCTGCAGCAACTACCACAGGTATGCGAGCAGTTACATACGTGCAACATTTCGAATTGAACTGTTCTGCATTCTGAAATTATGTTCTTTCAGACCCTGCAATATTTTTGATGACACAAGCACTGCACGAGATGAGAAGGGATTTTTCAACAGTCGCAAGGACTCTCAATGATTTCATTCTTTCCTACGGGCCATTGCTCCACACAGCAGTGAACGAATCACGAGCTGCTGCAACTGAGGTTGGATACTAGTGTTCTAATTCAAGTAATTTGCTAAACTTCAGGTTGCTGGAATCGCTGCGAAGTTGAAGAAACTGGAGACACTGGGTGATTCTGCTGCAATCAAGCTGGATGCATTGGCTGCTGCAGCACCGAAAGTCAAAGGCAAATTCAGTTACGGTATTTTCAAAAGTAAACCCGCTACATCAGCATAGTTACAGTATCCTACCTCATTCCCGCAGTCTATATTCATTACAAATACTGTACAATTAGACGTGATGCAGATTAAATGCACTTCGCTCTAAGCGTTCACTACGCTTTAGTCACAGTTCAAATATAGGTTCGATCTAGGAGGGGTGTGGCTGCAGAGCAAGATTCAGTTAAGAGAGCTTAGTACACGCGTAAAGCTATTGGTGTTTACCTACCGCACTCCTGGCTACTGTAGGGAGTAGCGCAGCGCACTTCACAGTAGGCAGTCATGAATACGAACCAACACCACTGAAGTTGACCCACCGCACTTAGTGACGCTAGAGTACAAGGTACTGTACTATTGATAAATGAAATTCTCACAGATGTGGGTTGCCATAAGTGAACGTTTTCGAGAAAAAGAAATTGGTGATTTTCGTGAAAACGGTAACGGAAATTGGGAAAAACTGGTGAGCACACGTATATTTATTTGACGAAGTTTAATAAACTTGGAAACGCGTGTTGGCTAACATTCAAAAAGGCAAAAAGGAGGATTCGAAACCGTGACTGACGGATTTGAATGGCGCGCTATTGGCCATGTTTTGTTGTGTTTGTTTCTTTTAGTTTTGTAAAATTTTAATGATATTTAGGTTTGATTTCTATTGGAAAAAGATCTGGGATGATTGCGCGCATATGTGGGCACAGGGTACCTTGACTACCGCCTGCAGGGGGTAGTCAAGGGCCGTAGTCACAACCGCCTGCACAAAAGTTTGATTTTAGCTGCCCATCTATGATTGCGCGACCATGAAGCAAAAAAAAAACGAAAATGCGAAAGATTTGCTAAAGACAAAACCATACAGACATAGAAAAGTTCTGCTAAATTATAATAAATTTTCAGCATTTGTTTATGATCTTCTCACCAAAGAGCAAGTGGACGAGGTCGACAACAACCAATCGGTTGAGAATCTGGCCACGTCTCTTGAAGAAGTGTTGTGGAAAGACGACAAGGAGGAGATGAAACAGAATTTGAAGCAGCGAGTGGATAGGAAACGAGTACGATTTCTCGTTGATGTGAGCCATCTAAGTTTTACTATACATTCATGAAGTTCATTGATACTGCAATAAGTTATCTATTTCGAAAATAATAAAATCAAAACTTCTAGGCTTGCTTGCACCGTCGGGCTTAATCCACTCATCAATGCCGTGAGACTGCGCGCAAGTCCCTCACGAATCGAGTCAACACCTACGCTGCAACGAGGAAGAGAGAAGCTGCTACATTTCCACCACCCACTCTCCCTCCTTGCAATGTCCACCCAACCGTTACCGTACCCCGCTCCATCCCGAATACTGTATTCCCAGTGTCTTCCGTGTCCAATTGCCAACCTGTTCTGACCTACCCTTGCTCTACCGTGCCCAGCCCTCCCTCTACCATATCGATTCCACCCGTTACCGTACCCCGCTCTTTCTCGACTACTGTATTCCCAGTGTCTTCCGTGTCCAATTGCCAACCTGTTCTGACCTACCCTTGCTCTACCGTACCCCGCTCCATCCCGAATTCTCTATTCCAATTGTCGACCGTAAGCCTTAGTCAGTCAGTTGTGACCGATCCCTACTCTACGGCACCCATCACTCTTTCGACTATGTCGTACTCGCCCGTTACCGTATCCGCCACGCGTTTGATTACGATCCCAATGTCTGGAGTCACCACGATTCAGCCAGTTGTGACCTACCCCTCTTTTACCGCACCCGCCCCTGTACCCACTATTGCTAGCTCTGCGCCTGTTTCGGCCTATTCATTCTCTACCACATCGCACGCGATTCCTGCACCATATCATTATCCTTCTACTTCTCATTACGTCCCCAATCCTTATCTAAGCTATCACAATCATTCAACATCAACCAATTCCCCATCGAACGCATTCCTAGGAGCTAGAGTGGATGAATCCTCGAATGACTCCGATTCAGTACCCCGGTCCTCACATTTTCGGAAAGAGAATCAAGAAAGAGTAGTTTTAGTATCCATATCGAACGATTCTAATTAAATATCCTCGATAAACATTGATTGCGTCATCCCTACTCAACAGAAAAAAAACAACAACACACATTTGTAAGAGCCGCACTGGGAGGCGAACGCCTGCGAGGGAGCGAAGGGGCCAGAGAGGCAAAGGAGAACCAAGCAGGAGGCAGAGCACCGGGGGCGAGCCTGCAACTATCCACAAGCAGACACTGACTATATCATTTTCATAACGGTCCTTGTAAAAAAAGGACTCATCTGATTCATTAAATTCCTCCATTTGCTGCGGAGCCGCACCGAAGCCGCGCGCCCGTTGTAGGAGCTGAAATTGTGGAGTTTGAAACAACGGTAAATGGGAGAGGAAAGCATGAAAGGAAGCAAAAAAACACGCAGTAATATAGCAGGGGAGGGGGGAAAGGGATGGGAAGCAGGGAGAGGCGGGAAACAGTAGATCAACGAGCACGGAACAAGTTTCGATTGACCTATACGCCTAAGTCACAAGTTGGAACGTCGATTCCGCGCTAAATTGAGTTAGCAGGGACGTTAACCACTTCGAAATGGGAACTACGGAGGACCAGCTCCATGTACAAACAGAAAATATTTAGTCAGACGAACTATTACGGGCGTAAAAAGAAAGAAAACGAGGGAAATTGGTTTGCGGCCAACTGCCGAGGAATTGGCAAAGTGCCAGGAGGTTTGCACAATTGTCTTACCGTATCCACGATGAGCACACCACACACCACGCTTCCCGCATAAAGAGCAGCTGAATGAGGATTGAAAGCTCATTATCGTATTCCTTCATTATTTTGTAATTATATTCATTTTTTTAAAAAGACAATTTTCAAGGACACAATGACAGCTATCACATGCCACAAATTTAAAGGTATTGGTGCCCGAATAGCCGAGCTGCAGCAGTTTATGACTTTTTATCACAAATTACCATTATTTATGACTCCGCGCGCGCTTTTTTGTGAAGTAACGGTACACGATATCACGAGTATTCAGCGAAAAAAAGTGAAAATTGTCGGAGAAAGTGCGCGAGGCGAGGTGGTTCTGAGCGATGCATAAAATCAGGAGAACAGATGCCATACAAAGATGAAAAATGCAACCCATATGAAATTAGAAGTGATGATTCTCTACTAGATTCTCAAACTTTTAGTCAACAAACCCGATTTTTAGATAACCTTCTCAGAGCGGTAGACCTCCTTCAACATGAGTGATCCGAAAAAGTGAAATATTCTTGCCCTGAGGGCAAATAAAATAATATGGTTTTTAAACTTTTCAGATTGTATTATTTTATGACTGCGATCATTTTGAGCCTAAGTACGAGTCTCTAGCACGTCTAGAAACGAAAATCCATTTTTTCGGGCACTCACTTTGAGGAATGGTCCTGATCCGGTACAGAACCGTATAATCTGGTGTCAATTTTTCTTGTGTGTCCCTCCACTTCTACTTTCACCAAAATAAGCACGACGCCTGAGAAATTTTCCTCCGAGCAAATAATCGCCTCCGAAATACCGTCGCGATCTTACGTCATCACTACGTAACTGAAAATCTTCCTACACTAAAATATTCGGAAATGAGGCCCTAGGCTATGTGTTCCTTCCTCTCAAAAATTCAGGCCGATTGCTATTTTGGTTCGGAAGTTACATCACTTCGAAGTTTTGGGCGAATACTTTTGATCGATACTGTACTTGAAATCTGGGTCCCAGGCAAGCCCGAGTCTCTCGCGATTCTTCTCATATAATAAATATTATATATTCAAAAAAATAATATATAAAATTATATATTCAAATTTATATATTTTATGCTATTCTTCTCTTTCTTCCAGTGTGCTTTAAGTATCGCGAGTGGAGAAAGATGCGTTTGGAGTGTAGACAAAGGGTGGAGAAAGAAATGGAGGAAGAAGAGAAGAAAGAAAGACTGGAGAGTAAAATGAAGAAGAACGTGAGCATTTCCAACTACTGCACATTAGAGTGCGAAATGTGAGACCACGGTCTCTTCATTTCACATACTCTCTCGTCTATCGACCGGTTTCTAGAGAGTGTGTAAAATGAAGAGGCAGTGGTCTCACATTTCGCAATCTACTGTACATACAGTAATCTTGTAGAAAAGCATCGTACATCTGTCCCTCGAAATAATTTTCTTTCATTCAGAATGATTCCGCCTGCGATACCGACGCCACCAAGACCAAACCAGATGAGAAGGTGATCAATTACTGTACTCTATTTTTTAAAGTACTGTAAGCTGAAACATACCGTAATCTTTTAAAAATACTGTTCTCAATCAGAATTCAACTACTGAGACTATCACTAGACCCACTGAGAAAAGCAGACAGGACAAGAATGGCGAAAAGAAAGAGGTCAGGGAATCGCAGAGATATTCCATTATATTGGGCTAAAATGTTGCTCAATTAAGTATTACACATTTAATTTAATGCGTTCCAATTTCGCGTGCTCTATCACCCTTATTTCTGGTGTTCATAAGGGGAGCGCTTTAATATTTCACTTGAGTAAATATGTAATATTTGTACGGTATCGTACCCCATCGCAAAAGAATCGCTTCCCTGGATTATATCAGAATTACGGGGATCCATCATTACGCATTCAGAAGATCAGCGAGAAGGAGGGTGTGAAAGCCACGACGGAGAAGAAATCCAAGCAGAGAACTGGAAAGTGAAGAGCAAAACGACGTTTCCTCTCTGTAAATGCACACTCGCATTTCCCTCGGTCTGTGAATCGATAAAAAAACTCGTTCATTGGAGAACAATCAGTGTAGAATAAACCAACGATTCAAATACATTTGAAATAGGGTTGCGATTTCGGACGTCGAACATCGAGAGTGAGAAATCACATCATTCCACATCCTTACAGAAAGGCCATTGGAGTGAGAGAGAGTGTGTGAAATCGAGAGGGACTCTCTCACTTTCGCACACTCTCTCGCTCTAACCCTGGCCTGTAGGTTTGGAATCATGTGAAATGAATGGGAGTGTTTTCGCCCTTGTTCGTGTTCGCCTGATATTATTTCATATCATTTTTTTGAAATGGGCAATGATATTTCAACGTTTTTTAAAAGTGTTTTTTGTTGTTTCAAAGATACCGAAGAAGAGGATCGCAGTTAAGACAAATCATTTGTTTTTCGAACTCTGCGCAGCCACAACTCATCAGGATATTTTTAAAAAATTGCATTTACTTGTTGTGTTTCTCTCGATATGTTACGGATGATATCATTCGTTCGATGGGAAAATCGATAATACCCTTTTCAAATTTCCTCTTTTAATATAATTGCATGCACCCAGAGAAAAATTACTTCTCCATGCATGCGAGTTAGTAAATAAATTACTTACGCTCTCCTCATTTCCCATGCTCTCTATGCTAAAAAGTAAGTAATTCATTTGCTAACTCCCATGCTTTTCTCTGAGTGTGATAACCAGAAACCGATGCGTTCTTTCTCGCACACTCACTAGCCGGTAAGATAGTGTACTATCAGTGATTCAGTATGGAACGAATGTAGGCGGCTGTTTATCGCTAAGAGGCAATCAACTTTGTTTATCTGTGGTCTGCATAACTACAATTCACCAGGCGCCGCGCAACGTCGTAGTTCCGATATGAGTGAAGTCCTCCTCCCGTCCATGTAGCCCTCCCTTTTTTTTCTCATATATATTCTTCGATTCGCCGATGTGATGCCGCTCCCTTCTATTGTTCAGTAAAAAAAAATAAAGTGCTGTTCTCGCCACTAGATTTGTTCTTTGTGTATGACGCGAAGAAAAATAAAATGTTTATGAATAAGTCGTATACTGACTCCTTCGGCATTGTTATTATACACATGATTCCAAACCTACAGACCAGGGGTTTGAGCGAGAGAGTGTACAAAAGTGAGAGAGTCCCTCTCGATTTCACGCGCTCTCTCACTCCAAAGGCCTTTCTGGATGGTTGACTGGCCTGTGGAATGATGTGTATACCTATATTTTCTAGTTACAGTTTTGATTGATTCGAGTAGAGGATAAACCTCTATTTGTTTCATTGATAAACAGTGAATTCCATTCACTCGACAAACAGAGATGCCCAATCGACACGCCCAGATCCATCTTGCAGTTTTGTGCCGGTAGAGAGAGAGATAATCGATTCCCATCGCTCTTTTTCTGACTGGCGTTGACCGAAGTCTGCAAGAAAGATGTCATCAAAAAGCTCGAAATATAAAAAAATCCGTCTTTCAACTTGAAGTTCAACCGGATACTAGGTATACCGGATATCGGATAGTGTGTTTGTATTAAAATACGATACAATACAATACAATCAATAACTAACGCTCCGGAATCTTCCAAAAGCGTAATTATTAATCGTCCAATAAGAAAATGGACGGCATCATGAATGAGGCGGTGTAAACACCTGAGTATAACATTAGACATGGAAAAATAATCTAATACGAACGCGGACAAGATATTTTTTAAAAATATAAATGATAGTTCTGAGAATGATTCTTAGACGAGTAGAGTTTCTGACTAGATGTCCCACGAATATTTGGTCAAATGTACTCAAGAAGTTTGTGTGTCTGGTGTTGTGTCGATTGTGTCTGATTCTGTGTTTGTTGTGTTTGTTGTGTCTGACGATGTGTCGATGGTGTCTGGTGGTGTGTCTGTTGTGCTTGGTCGTGTGTCTGGGTCAGACACAGGACCAGACACAACAAACACAAGACCAGACACAACAGACACAGGACCAGACACAACAAACACAAGACCAGACACAACAAACACAAAACCAGACACAACAGACACAGGTCCAAGCACAGCCTTCTGGAGGGAGTTGTACCAGACACGTCCCCGGGGACAGCAGACACAAGACCAGACACAACAGACACAACATCAAACACATCGCCAGACACAACACCAGGCACATCCCAAATATGACCGGACACTATTTATCGACGCAAAATAGTCTAATGAGATTTATCAGACACTTTCTGACAGGATCGAAATAGGGGGGGGGTGACAATTCCGCAACCCACATTTCCGCAACCGACATTTCCGCAACGGCATTTCCGCAACCGACATTTCCGCAACGGGTCATAACTCGGTCAGGAGTGATTTTTATGTCATGGGACAGGTGTCATTGGTATCGGTTTCACTGATATGATATATCACTAAAGTTGATCTTTGATCTTTGCCCACTCGACGACATTTCCGCAACGGGGTATACAACTGCTCAATTGCACCCTAGAGATACCGGGATGGTTTTATTCGATTACTGACCACTTCCCCTTTCCATCAAGGAGTTGATCTTTGATCTTTGCCCTCTCGACGACATTTCCGCAACGGGGTATAGAACTGTTCAAATGCATCCTAGAGATACCGGGTTGGTTTTATTCGATTACTGACCACCTCCCTTTGCCATTCAAGAGTTGATCCTTGATCTTTGCCCACCCAACGACATTTCCGCAACGGGGTATAGAACTGTTCAAATGCATCCTAGAGATATGAGGTTGGTTTCATTAGAATATTGACCACTTCCCCTTTCCATCAAAGAGTTGATCTTTGGTCTTTACCCACTTGACGACATTTCCGCAACGGCGGATATAACTGTTCAAACGCATCCTAGAGATATGGGGTTGGTTTCATTAGAATATTGACCACTTCCCCTTTCCATCAAAGAGTTGATCTTTGGTCTTTACCCACTCGACGACATTTCCGCAACGGGGTATATAACTGCACTAAACCTATCTGCATAACCCCACCAAAGTGTTATCATGATCAGAACCACCAGGGCTTTCAAACCCACAAATTAAATAATTAGCTAATTAAAATTTCGCTAATTAGCCGAAAATTTAAAATTGTCAGAAAAATACAGCAACAAGCCGAATCGATGGAGGTTACCAAGTAACCAACAGGGAAAAAATTTCACACAGATTTCTCGAGTTCGAGCAAAGTTATAAGCCGTTGCGGAAATGTCGTCGAGCAGGAAAATACCAAATTTTATGTAAAATGGTTGGTCAGTTATCTAATAAAACCAACCCGGTATCTCTAGGATGCATTTGAACAGTTCTATACCCCGTTGCGGAAATGTCGTTGGGTGGGCAAAGATCAAAGATCAACTCTTGTATGGCAAGGGGAGGTGGTCAGTTATCTAATAAAACCAACCCGGTATCTCTAGGATGCATTTGAACAGTTCTATACCCCGTTGCGGAAATGTCGTTGGGTGGGCAAAGATCAAAGATCAACTCTTGGATGGCAAGGGGAGGTGGTCAGTTATCTAATAAAACCAACCCGGTATCTCTAGGATGCATTTGAACAGTTCTATACCCCGTTGCGGAAATGTCGTTGGGTGGGCAAAGATCAAAGATCAACTCTTGTATGGCAAGGGGAGGTGGTCAGTTATCTAATAAAACCAACCCGGTATCTCTAGGATGCATTTGAACAGTTCTATACCCCGTTGCGGAAATGTCGTTGGGTGGGCAAAGATGAAAGATCAACTCTTGGATGGCAAGGGGAGGTGGTCAGTTATCTAATAAAACCAACCCGGTATCTTTAGGATGCATTTGAACAGTTCTATACCCCGTTGCGGAAATGTCGTTGGGTGGGCAAAGATCAAAGATCAACTCTTGGATGGCAAGGGGAGGTGGTCAGTTATCTAATAAAACCAACCCGGTATCTCTAGGATGCATTTGAACAGTTCTATACCCCGTTGCGGAAATGTCGTTGGGAGGGTGAAGATCAAAGATCAGCTCTTGAATGGCAAAGTGAGGTGGTCAGTAATCGAATAAAACAAAACCGGTATCTCTAGGATGCATTTAAACAGTTCTATACCCCGTTGCGGAAATGTCGTTGGGTGGGCAAAGATCAAAGATCAACTCTTGTATGGCAAGGGGAGGTGGTCAGTTATCTAATAAAACCAACCCGGTATCTCTAGGATGCATTTGAGCAGTTCTATACCCCGTTGCGGAAATGTCTTCGAGTGGGCAAAGATCAAAGATCAACTCTTGGATGGAAAGGGGAAGTGGTCAATAATCGAATAAAAACATCCCGGTATCTCTAGGATGCAATTGAGCAGTTATATACCCCGTTGCGGAAATGTCGTCGAGTGGGCAAAGATCAAAGATCAACTCTTGGATGGAAAGGGGAAGTGGTCAATAATCGAATAAAACCATCCCGGTATCTCTAGGGTGCAATTGAGCAGTTATATACCCCGTTGCGGAAATGTCGTCGAGTGGGCAAAGATCAAAGATCAACTCTTGGATGGAAAGGGGAAGTGGTCAATAATCGAATAAAACCATCCCGGTATCTCTAGGGTGCAATTGAGCAGTTATATACCCCGTTGCGGAAATGTCGTCGAGTGGGCAAAGATCAAAGATCAACTTTAGTGATATATCATATCAGTGAAACCGATACCAATGACACCTGTCCCATGACATAAAAATCACTCCTGACCGAGTTATGACCCGTTGCGGAAATGTCGGTTGCGGAAATGTCGGTTGCGGAAATGTCGGTTGCGGAAATGCCGTTGCGGAATTGTCACCCCCCCCCCCCCGAAATAGGTCCGTACTAGCGAAAAATACGCCCATGCTGAAAAGTTGCCCAAAGGGTAAACTTGATGCGTAGAGTCCGAAAATGGACCTTAAAATGGGCTCCGCTCAAACCCGGCTGAGATATGTTTCAAAATATATAAAAAAAGGAAAATTTTTCGAGGTGGTAATTTGAAATATTTAATCGATGATAACTTTTTTCGCTGTGGACATGGCGAGAAACTTTCTTCATAAAAAATACTCCTCTCGTCACAAGCTTTCCGAAAATATAGCTAACTAAGGGTTTATGATCATTCTGACGAAAAATCGAAAATTCGATTTTTCATATATTTTGAAACATATCTCAGCCGGGTTTGAGCGGAGCCCATTTTAAGATCTATTTTCGGACTCTACACATCAAGTTTACCCTTGGGACAACTTTTCAGCACTGACTAATATTCACTAGTACGGACCCCATAGACGAATCGGTTAGAGGTAACCTGTATCCATAACATATCAAAAATCCAGCTATGTTTTTTGCTTAGTTTTCGAGAAAATCGAGGTCAAAATTTCATGAAATATGCAAATTTTGGAAAACGTAAAATTGAACGAGACTACGTTGTCAGTCGTATCTTGATGATCATTTTTCACTATCTATGTGAGTGATTATCTTTCGTTTGACACAAAAGGCGTTAAAAATACTGGAAAATAGCTAAAGTTTGATAGGCTGTAATTATGCAAATGAGTTTAAACAGAACATGGCACTATCAGAAATAGATAGACCATCCATAGTGCTATCGGAAACTGTGAAAAAACAAGGGTGCAATTTTGCTGTACCGTCGGGTGTGCGAGTCTTACGCGAACGCACTGATATGAGCCCTATTAACTATTTTCCGTGTTTACACTTGAATTTTCTGCTCTTTCGTTGCGTTCTTGACCTGCAGATTATACAAAAATCGTCATTTCAAGGATTTTTGAATGATAATGGATGGCTAACTTTTGGAAATGAAAATGATACCCGTGAAATAAATTTAAAATATTCATTAAATTTTTTTTAAAAAATAAACAGATAATGATACGTAAACGCAGAATTATAAAAATAAATAATAATGATACTAAAACAACAGTCCGTGATTGACCAAGATTACGGTATGTGCTGCAATACGGTATAATGGTGATTTTGCAGCACATCTATTGACTATTTTTTCACTGTTGGCTGTTAATTTTCTTTAATTTTAACGACTTGCATTGATTTTCTTGTTTATTTTTCGTGTCCATTCGATGATCCTATATAACGACTTCCATTAGCATCGTTGTGATTGCGCCGCATGGCCGACGACGCTTGCGACACGGCCGAGCGCGGAGCGAGAAAGGTGAGAGTTTGTTTATCGCCTATTTTTCGCTTCTTTAGCCTTGCATTGACCCGTTATTGCTTCGAATTTGATTTCTTCTGGAGTATTACTAACTCTAGAGGTTAAATATTCTCTATGCTGCCGATTCGTGTTCGGAAAATGAACCACGCTCGGAAAACGCTCCGGTTCACGACGGGTGGAGTGAAATGAACCCGCTCTAAGTGAGTGCTCGTTTGGAGGGTGAAAAGTTTTAGTTCATTTTGCCCACAATACTGCTGATGCTGACGAGAGCGCGGCGCACTCGCTCAGTAGGGATGGAATGCGCGTGATGTTAAAACTCGGTTCAAACTGCACCGAACAATTATGCTTATCATTTGTTGCTCGAAATTATATTACTACTTAGTGGTTGATGCGCTTTTGTGCATGGTGTTTGCTCATTGATCAGTTTTTCGATGTCCGAGCTGTGCTCGCCAAACTAGGTCTCTAATGTACCCAAGAGCAGTGTAAATATCTGTTCATTTTGCAGGCGTCATCTTCGTCCCCTCGAGGAAGGAAGAAGAGAAGAGAAAAGGGAAGGAAGAAGGAAACTAACCGTGAGATTAAACTAGTTTAACCATATTTTATATTAGAAAACAATAGTATCGGTATTAAAAAATAAATAAAATATCTTAGTTGTGGAAATGGGCGTAATATAATTGCAGCGCAGACTGCTATTAAAATTTCGACAGTCGGAAACAGTAATAATAATAATAATTATTATTATTATTATTATTATTATTATTATTAGAAGTAGTATTATAATATCATGGTCACGCACCTCTGGTTCGTGAAAATCATTCTAGCAGAGCCATACTGTTGCATGTCGACGCATGCGAAGTGCCTACCATCTTTTTTTGGTAGGAACTTCGCAACCATGATTTTTCGAAGGCACTTCGCTACCGCGATATTTTCGATTTTTGATTGATCAACCCAACCTATCGTGGGATGGTACCGTATGATCTACAGAAACCCAAAATCGATAATCCGGGATACTGTACCTTTCGCTGCGGGACCACCGCACTGTAGAAACTTACATCTGGACTAACCAGTCCGATGTGGCACTGTGAGGCAAGCTAACACTGGTCATGTTAGCTCGCCTCACTCTTGAGGAATCAGCGGTTTCCTCTAGAAACTGGTGGCGCACTAGCTACAGTACGCTTGGTTTCGTGGTACGATAACATTTTACTTTAAATCGCTGTGTTTGAATGAAAAATACTGTAGTACACCAATTTTCGTTTGCGCACTATTTTGTTCAGAGTCATGATACTGAGCTCTGGGTACGGTCCCCGAGGACCTCGGGCCGAGGTACAGCGTACCTTTCTTGCAATATTGTATCGAATACCAGCTAATACAAGCAATCGCGGCTCAATTCGAACAACTTCGTGAAATAGTGGTCCCAGAGCGAAAACTACCGTAGCCATTTGTACGGTAGCCGAGCTACAGTAAGCCTTTCGAGCAATTTCGTACCGAATACCAACTCATACAAGCAATCCCGGCTCATTTGACGTAACTTCGTAAAATGGTGGTCCCGCAGCGAAAGGCTCAGTATCCCGCATTATCGAATTTGGGTTACTGTAGATCATACGGCGCTATCCCACTATAGATTGGGTTGATCAATCGAAAATCGAAATTATCGCGGTTGCGAAGTAACTACCAAAATAAGTTGGTCGCATGCATCGACATGCAACAGTATAGCTCTGCTCCAATGATCTTCACGAACCAGAGGTGGCTGCATGGCCATGATATTCTAATACTACTACTTCTAATAATACTACTACTTCTAATATCATTATCATTATTCGAAAATATCGATTTTGACCATGATTGTGAAGTCATGGTTGCGAAATGCTTACCAAAAAATATTAGCAGGCACTTCGCAAAGGCACAACCGTGCAATGCTATGAGCACAGCGCAAAACAATCTCACGTTTTGCAACTATCTAATTTTGCATTATTAACACAATAATTGGATACCATATTTTCAAGTATATACCGATACTTTTGTTTTCTCCTTTTCGGTGTTGTCATTATGAGATATCATTGTAATGAATGTTCGCCATTTTAAAATCTTTCGCATTGCTAAGCCACATATCAGTCCGTTCGCGTAAGAATTGCACAATTCCCATATTTTTCGGTGCAGTGTAAAAATGCATTTTGAATTTTTCACAGTTTCAGATGGCCCTATGGATGGTCTATCGATTTCTGATAGTCTTATATGTTGATTCATCTCATTTGCATAATTACAGCCTGTCAAATGTTAGCTGTTTTTCAATATTTTCAACGCCAGTTAGTTCAATTTGAAGATAATTCTTCAATTCACAATTTTGGAAATGTGCATATTTCCCAAAATTTCAACCTCAAATATCTCGAAAACCTAGAAATAAACCCGCTGCATTTTTGATATGTTGTGCATACAGTCTATATCTATCGAACTTGATCGATTTCGAGGGTATCCACATAGTTCAATGCATGAAAAACCGTTGATTTCTAAAAGAGGCGAGCCCCTCATTTCGTCTCATTCCACCCATTCTACACCACCCGTGTGGTGCGAAATGTGAAAACAATGAGAGAGAGAGAGAGAGTTTATGTGACGTCATCCATTGTTCTTCTCTCATTTCGCACCGCACGAGTGGGGTGGAATGGCTGGAATACGACTAAATGAAGGGTTTCCCTCTATTGGAAACACTTCGATTTTTTGTTTGTTTTTCTATTAAGATTCCCTCTGATTCCGCCAAAACTTGTTCAGGACATAGACATCGACTGTATCCACAACATGTCAAAAATGCAGCGGGTCTTTTTTCTTGGTTTTCGAGATAATTGATGTCGAAATTTTGGGAGATTTGCAAATTTTTTTCAAAAAAAATGTGAATTTATTTGACACCAAGTTGTCAGGCAAACTTTGTTGACCATTTTTCACTATCTATATGAGCGATTCTCCTAACATTTAATGAACTGGCTTTCAAAATATTGAAAACAGATAGGCTGTAATTATGCAAATGAGCACAATCAGAACATGAGATTATCAGAAATCGATAGACCATCCATTGGCCTGTCTGAAACTAAGAAAAATGATGGTCAAATTTTGCTGTACCGTGGGGTGTGCGATTCTTACGCGAACGCACTGATATGATCCCTCTTTTTATTTCACAAGAACTTGTTCTGAGGGAACAGATCTTGCGAAAAGCCAAACCTATTATTCCTTCAACGGCAGAACCCTCAGAGCAGGTATTTCCTGATTCCTTGTGGAATATTTTTCACATTTGCATGTATTGCTTCGTATGATGTTGTCTCCTTATTCATTAGATATAGATTTCATTAGGATTTTCATTCATTTTTTTTTGAGCATCTTGATGAGAAATCTCTCCAAACTTTGCCATTACTTTGCCCACTTTCAATTCTGAACACAAGAATGCACTTTTTACTCAAAATACATTCTGTACGACACGATATCGAAAGAACAGTATACCCTCCGAGCAGTGGCTACTTGAGACCCTTTTCAAACAGAAAATTCCGAATGAATTTTGCCTAATTTCTTATTTTTAAGACACTGTCAGAATGGTTACGGTAGGCGGGATACTGTGCCGGAACAACCGTAACCATCCAAGCAGGAGCTACTCGAGATCTTGCTCAAACTACGAAGTTCGCATCAATTTCGTATTTTGAGGTACTGTAGTAATGAATACGGTAGGCTGCATACTCTACCGGAAGTTCGGTAGACCTTTCGAGCAATGCCTACTCGAGATCATGATCATACCACAAATTCCGAATCGATTGGGTAAATTTCGAATTCTCGAGATACTGTAGGATTGGTAACGGTAACTCCCCCCGAGCAATAGCTAATTTTCATCGCGGGACCACGAGGAAAAGGGATAGTCAAGCCATAACAATTTGTACTTGAAAAATGCTTCCGCTTAGAGAGTTTCACAACAGCGTTCAGAATGAGTTTCGTGTGGAAACAAGTAAATCATCGTTTTCAGCGCCTAAAATTGGCCCTAAGGCTAAGTTTTGAGAGATTTCATTTTTTTTTTGCGATTTCCCGCCACTTTTAGGTTTCAACGAATGTAAGATCCTCAATCACCACTGCCCCCTTTTGAGAACAGTTCACAAATTTTATATGTAATCACCATTAATTGTTGCAATATTTCGTTACCTATTCGCTTTTTTATGTATTCCATTGTTAATTATCTTTGTAATGTGATAAATTACTAATAATAATTAATTTGCATGAAATTTACATAATAAATAATACAGAAAGGGTGGAAGGGGAAATTAGGTTGTGTCTGGTCTAGTGTCTGTTGTGTCTGGTATTGTGTCTGTTGTGTCTGGTCTTGTGTTTGTTGTGTCTGGTCATGTGTTTGTTGTGTCTAGTGTTGTGTTTGATGTTGTGTTTGGTGTTGTGTCTGTTGTGTCCGGGGACGTCTGGACGCACGTCCCCGGACACAACAGACACAACACCAGACACACGAAATTCTTGAGTAATGTGCTTGTGGAGCTACGGGAATTTATTACCTGAAGAAAGCTTGAAAAGCGCACGTTTAAATTTTGATTTTGAAAAAAAGATATCAGCTATAATCTGTCCAAAACGGCCAGAATCCTTCCAGTATTTCACTTCCCCATTGTTCGCAAGATAGTGCGGTGAGAGAGGGCATTAAAAGGAAAGAAGCCAGAGAAAGGCAGAGAGATGGGAAAGGAGAGGGGGCAAGATAGGGTATGAGAGAGAAATCGCGCCGTGAATTTGTGTTTCAGCAACTTACGAAAACAAAACGAAACCTCTACAACTTTAATCAACATGTGGCGGCCACCTTGGACAAAGCGTAAAATGGAGGATAAGTGAAAGAGAGGACTGAGAGAGGCAAGCAAGCAATGAGACCAGGAGAAGAAGAAGAGGCAAGTGGGAGAAGAGGTGAAGAGCAAATATGGGTTAATACGAAAAAGGTAGGTGCTAGGTCTTCTACAGTACCTGTAAATCGCCCCTTTTAATGCGATCGCCCCGAGTCGCGGCGATACGAGACGAGTCGCCTCAGATCGCCCCATGTCGCCTCGGCTTACTGTCGTTTCGTTTTTGACTATATGGAAATTCTAAAGACATCTTCGTGTTCTCCGTGAAATTCTCTATCGTATAGAGTGTAAAAGTATATATTAAAATAAACTTTTAAAAATTGATTTGAAACTACCGTGATTGTCTGACACACTTGGACACGTCTGACACACTTGGACTACCGTAAGTTAAATTTACCAATCGGGTCCAAACAGTTGCGAGCCGTCTTCACGCGTCAGGTAAATTTAAAAGATGGTTTCTTTGAAATTTATCGACGGATGAAAACATTGCATCTGAGTGTTATGCAATGACTATTTGTACCCATTAAACAATGCGTATGATCTACCGTGTATTCTGACACTCCTCTGAAACGAATGCTAAAACGACCGTTGAAACATCGTCATTGCACTCGACCAAAAACGGCCGAAATCATGTATCCTATGCCCGACTTGAAAACGAATTGTTTCCTTTGCGCGCAGGAACTATTCCAAGTGTAATTCCTTTTCTTTTCAGCCTTGCTTCGCGGTGACGGGAAACGAAGAAACTACGAGGAAATCAACGATTTTATCATTGATAGAATTATTGTGTGCTAACGATTGTGTAATTAGATAGTGAATAATTGAGTATGATCGCAATACCGATTTAACAGTACAAAGTCGATTTATCTTTTCCTGTGAATGGATAACAGAGAAACTGTGAAGTTACGGTAGTAAAAGTTACGGTAATATCATCAATGGATTACGGTGATATTAATAAATTCGTTGTGGTGATGGCCGCCGGGTGTGTCTGAAAGGACAAATCATAAATATTTAGCTGTGAATATCGTTCATATCCGTAAATGACACAACTATTTATGTTTAAATTGAATTTGTAGGAGATTATCTACAGCTATTTATATAAGTTTTACAAGTAATAAGCAATGTTCTAAACTAATTTATGTGTTTATAACTACTAGAAGAAGAAGATGGTATACTCAATATTGAGTATATCATATACTCGGTGTCTCATCTTAGTATATTCATTCTCTGTGTAGTGGGGGGGAAAGAAAAAGGGAAAGTAACAAAGACCTATTTTTGTCAATACTCAGTCGCTCGTTACTAGACTTCGAGAAATAACGAAGCGAAGGGTCGCCTAAGAGGCAAATGCACCGCTCCAGCGAGAAGAGAGTGCGAGAAATGATGAGAGCGAATAGTAATGTGCCTCTTAGGCGACCCTCACAGCATTCCACCCCCCGTTATGGCATCCAGATAAGGGTTAATTTCCCAATCTACCATATTGTGTGCGACAGACACCACAAAATCTACTGTAAGAAGGTGATAGACGGCTACGCTTTACTCGAGACGGGGTTGACAAGACTCGATCACTCTTGAGACTCAACCCCGCTCAACCCCGTCTCGTGTAATGTGTGCGCTCCCTTCACCACCCTGCCCTCTCTTCTATTGTTGCGGTAGTGAAACTATTGTCAAATGATTGTGCGATAGCGAAGTCGCATCCAACCCTTTTCTGTCGAAATAGAACGATGTGCCCTTTGCTTCGTTATTTCTCGAAGTCTACTCGTTACCCATTTCTGGAACGCGCAGATGCTCAGTGGTGTGGACCACACATTCCTGCACTTAATTGTGAAAAATTTGCGTCCTTGTTGTTTTTAGAAGAAATGTTTTCATTAATAACTAATGCCTTACGGTCATCACGGCGTTTTAAGCCAGAGTGAAGAAGAAGAAGCTGCTATGAAAAATTTGTAAATCCAACAGTAAAAATAACTCACCTTCCTGAACTTTTGTAAGCGTTTTTAAAAGTTGTCCAACAATAAGAAATTTGACTGCACCAATCATGAGGCGATGTAAACACCTGAGTATTACATCAATTAAGGATGAAAAACACTTTTAAGTTAAAAATACGACAGCGAACGCGAAATTAGGATTAGAAAGAAAGGCAGGAAGATCAGGGGTAAAGCGTAGGGTAAGGTACACAAATCTCACGGTTCGTTTGTGTTTCAGTAACATCCTAACATTATAGATGAAAACTCTAACATCGGGAAATGAAGGAGAGGAAACCAATGTGATATTCCCTCTTTCATCAATACCATGGAGAAAACGCAAGATCGGCGATGAGGAGAGGGCTGAAAGAGACAAGCAAACACTGGGATCAGAAGAAGAAGGAGAGGAAGGTGGGAGAAGAGGTGAAGAGCAAATATTCCCCGCTACTTGAATGTTTTATTCACTGTCTAAAAAGTTGAGGTGTCAGTCTTACCAGTCGGGACTGTGAGAAAAGGAACTGATCATCGCCCGGCAAAATGCATACATTGATTATGGATGTAGCAGAACAAAACGATAAAAGTGCTAGGAATTCAACACTGAAAGCGCTCTCGATCAGCAATGAGAATCTTTTGGAAGAAAATCAGCGGGACTTTGGGAAGCTATCCCGTGCACACCAGTCCACAAAGACCCATTTGGGTTGGGATCGCGATCTACCAAACACAGTCAATATTTCTTAAGTCCTTTATTTTTTGAGATGCTCCAAGTGCACAATGTCGATGTTGATGTACTGAAGAGACCGTTGATCTCATCTAAGAACAATGAAGGATACTGGCTTCCGATAGTGTGGTGCTTTGGTGAAGAAGGTGTCGGACAAAGTGTGTTGCTGAACGCAGTTAAGTACAACACTTTTACCTCTTTGTTTGTGTTCGTTCGTTCCTTGAAATGCATTAAATGGATAATTCTCAACAGAACATAAAAATGAATCAAGTATATAATATGAGAGATCTCACTTTATCCTCCGACCGAAACGTTTCCATTGGCTTGCAGTGTTTCCTTGATAATTTTTCCAAACATTATCGTTGCTTCGGCGACAAACCGCATTTGATTAATTGAAATGGCGTAGACATCTATAATTAAAATGTTGATAATGATAAAAAATTGGACTATGCGAGTAGTAACAATTGAGGGGGAAGACGATTGTGTGAGTGAGTGAGGTAAGAAGAGCAAACAACGAGTCCTTCGAGGATCGATGAAGTGAGGGAGGAGAGAAGACGCCTTGAGATCGCGGAAGGAAAAAAGGTATTTGAAAATTAGAATGTACGGAATGAGAAATGTTAGATTGTTGTTTGTGTGGTGTTTCGTCAGCGAAGTCTCCAACTATCCTTACTCTGGAATATGTTGTCTCCAGTTGAGAGATCACGGGAAATCGAGGATGGAGACATCACATCTCCTAATATTTAGAGATGTGAATACTCCAGAGTAAGGAAAGCTGGAGACTTCGCTCTCTGAGTACTGGAAAGTTAATCGTAATCCCCCGAGTTCATTGTGCAACCCCACTCTGCTCTGCCTGCATTACAATTACTGCAAGTCAAGATATATTTTATCCGTTCAATTAATGCAGATTCATCCATTTTTATGCACAATTAATGCATAAAAATGGATGAATCGAAACGGATGTTTCTGATTGTAGATTGTACTGTCATCCCGTTCGGGCTATTAACTGATGAATCAGCTCTTTCCATGAATGGATATCAGTCGAAATTTGCTTGAAGAAGACAAAAGACGACAGTGTTGACCTGAAAACGGGCATGTTACTCGCACACTTCTCCATGAATTCGTCACTAACCAATTGAAAATTCTGCTCACCGATTTTAGAAAAAAATCGATGAATATTTGGTAGAAGTGGCGTAGAAACCTAGACGATTCATGCATTAATTCTAGAAAAACCCAGAAATGAGTCAATGGAACGATGATAAAAAAATTCGTCTGAAATATGTTGTTTTCGACTATTGTTACAACTATTTTCGTGCAAACGTAAGGTTATTGAATGGCAATTCATCCACGGCCATGTAAAATGAGTGAAACAGTTAGAGAGACCGAAAATAGCATGTAAAACTGCCTCACTCACTGCGAATCTACTTTTTGCAAATTTGCCCGGAATGCTGTGAATATCTTATGTGGTGTTAGTTTTCGGAAATAGGAAATGGAAAAAGGCCAAGATTTGAATTCCCGCAATTTCATATCGCAGTTCTCCGTGGAGTAATCGACTCAAAACTTCGAATATGGCATTCTTCGACCCTTTTACACCTATAAACGAAGTTTTGAGTCGATTGCTCCACGGAGAATTGAGATAAGAAATTGCGGGAATTCAAATCTTGGCCTTTTTCCATTTCCTTTTTCCGAAAACTAACACCACATAAGATTTATTTTCACTATTCAGGAACATGACGTTTACTGTTTCGTATTGGAAAATTTATAAATTTTTTCAATACTAAAAATCAATATTTCATCAGAGTAATTAAACTGGAATGTAGTTTGGGTACTTATTTGAAACAATCTTAGTCGACGTGTAATAGGCAAAAATGCCAAATAATCCCGCATTTGCACTCTTTTTCATTCAATTCAAATCACTCCATTTCTACCTAATTTCTACCCAAATCCCTTTATTTCCATTTCATTTTGCCCCAAACAATTCAATTTCCATCTCATTTCGTGGTATAAAAACCCTCCTGATCGGTCTCTCCTCACTACCAAGTCGTCGACATGGCCCAGTCCGTTCCTCCCGGAGATATCGCCACCCAGCCTGGTTCCAAGATCGTCTTCAACGCTTCAACGCTCACGATGACAAGCACACCTACCACATCAAGGTACGGTACCCTCCTCGATACCCCTTAGGATCCGCTTTTCTCGACTTTTATTGATCTCCAGAGTTACAGTAATCATTCCTATTGATCTACAGAGCACAGTAATCTCATTTCAGGTAATCAACTCGTCCGCTCGCCGTATCGGTTGGGCCTTCAAGACCACCAACATGAAGAGACTCGGCGTCGACCCCGGATCCGGAGTGCTCGACCCCAAGGAGGCCGCCCTCATCGCCGTCTCTTGCGACTCCTTTGCCTACGGACAGGAGGTACGGTACCACCCCTCCACTACCGTACCCTAGCTCTCAAGCTCTACCGTATACTTATTAGTTTCTTGCAGGACACCAACAACGACCGTATCACGATCGAGTGGACCAACACCCCCGACGGTGCCGCCAAGCAGTTCCGCCGCGAGTGGTTCCAGGGAGACGGCATGGTCCGCAGAAAGAACCTCCCCATTGAGTACAATCCCTAGATTGTCAGATGCCCCACCCACTGTTACTGTGAACGTATAAATGGGAATACCCTCCAATGAGTGTGCTTGTTGCTTGATCACACATATTTTCACTGATTATGTATTACGGTAGTTGTATGATATCGTAGCTTTGCCAATCATCCGTCCCCTCTACTCAGTTGGGGGGAACTTTTGGGCATCTTTTTACGAGTGGGGAGGTTTTGTGTAGAGTTTGAAATTCGGGTAAATAATTAAATTAGCATTCTTCATTTCATGTACTCTCTCACCGGTCGATTGGCGAGAGAGTGTGTGAAAGGAAGAGTGCTAATTCAATTGTTTACCCGAATTTCAAACTCTAGTTTTGTGTATGGCCCGCGCTCTGAATCACTAATTACGTAGTTTCTTTCTATACAGTACCCAAGAACGTTAGTTCATGCATGTGCAATTAGAGTCCTAAGAAGTAATCCTGTCATAGAGATGAAGTACGCATTGTCAAATTCCGAAATTTGTCTTCGATTGCTGAGATTCCATAAATAATTTGTAGTTATCGAGAGCTGATCTTTGACCTCGAGGGATCGATATCTGTTGTGAGTGAGAGATCCCTGGAGAGCTTGTAATGATCGACTAGACTAGAGAGTGACTCTCCTGTCACTGATCTACCTCTCCCTGACCCTCTTCCCTCTCATCCCTCTCCCTGACTCCTCCCCCCTCTCCTTCTCTCTTCCCCTTTCCTTTCCCCCACTCTCCTCTCGAGAGGTCGTCTTTCCACCCTCTAATAGGTATTGATTATCGATCGCTTCTAGAGTCAAATTCGAAAATAGAATTTGGATGTCTCAACTTCATAGTCTAGTTGTTCTTCTACTAGTTTGAGAATTGTATAGTTCCGTTGCGCGTTATCTTGTACCACCTTTTTCAAAAGTTCTCTTAACTTAAACGTGTCCCTGGGGTTGTCTACTGACGAGGCCCGTCCCCAGGGAGGCGGTCAGTGTCTAGACCAAGGGCCGAAACACTGATCGCCTATTCGAGGGTTTGATCTTGAGAGACCCAGCGGGTACGGCCACCGTTACCAGCCGTACCCGCTGGCGTCATCATTTACCCGCTGGTGGCCCGCTTCCTTCCGTCAGAGCGCGCGCGATCTCTCTCTCTCTCTCTCTCTCCCTCTTCCTCCTCACTCACAGTTTTCTTTGTATCCTCATTTCGCCTACTTTCTATCGCGTTTTCCCATATTTTTATTGGAATTCACTTATCGAATTGCGCCCATTCCCGCGTCGTTTCAACTACTCATTATCGTGCAAGCATATGTCGACGACTAGTCGCAATTTCTAGTCAGAAAACACGACTAGACGTGTCGATCTATCAGAGTGTGTGTTTCCCTTCCATTCTCTTATACACCGAGCAGTCTAGTCGGGGTTTGGTGGGTCGAAATGAGGACTAGTCGTCGACACTTTTCGCACCATTACTCGTACAATGGCCTCTCCCTATTGCAGAATCAAGATCACTCTCACCGACGACAATTCGACCGCCTTGAGAAGGAGACGCTTAGGAAGCGTGGGATCGACCGCGACGCGACCGTGACGCAAGGTACCGTAGTCACACTATCGATTGAACATCGATCAAACCAATTAATTATCTTGATAGTAACGGTAGTCGAAGAGAGTGCTCGATAAGTCTCATGTCCTAAAATAAATTGCGCGTTTGCACGTGCGTTAACTCGTCGTGTCCGCTGAATCAGGCTCTTTTGAATCTTTTATCTTCTGAGAGAGAACGAGATAGCTGTAAGCGACTCAACCCGCTGGTCACTTTGGTAAATCGATAATTGGATACTGTAGATTCCGACGGGCGGCGAAGACGATGCTGGAGTGGAGGGCGCATCGTGGCGCGTGCGGACGCGACTACTCGCGCGACGGCGCTGGCGTCGGCGCCGGCGCCGGAGCGCAGCGACTCCCACCGCAAAGGACCACAAGAGGTGAGCAAATCAATCGATGGATTGAGATACAGTAACCAGTGCATACTGTAATCCGTGATTTATTCGCAGGACGGACGGACGACGTCAACCTGCCGCCGATCGGCACACGGACACGCCGGAAAGTATTTGTGCGTTTTTTTTCCATTTTGGTATAACTTTTGAATCTGCAGTGAGGTTAATTGGGGCGCTGTTCACTTCGCTGTTCTAGGGAGAGAGCGCGGGGAAGCGAGAGGGCACATACAGTGGAGAGAACAGCGAGCTCCCTCGAGTGAGGGAAGGGAGCTTGCTCGAGACGAGAGACAAGCGTTAGGTCAGAGAGGTTAGAGAAGCAGAGACATAGGCTATGGAGCTCGCTGTTATCGATCGAAACTTGCTGTACAGAGAGATTTGATGGAATTTCGTCTCTGTTCTTTCTACAATTTTTTGTGTGGGTTACTGTAGCTCTAACGGAAAGCCCAAATTGAAATTTTAGACCATTTGCACAAAATTTTGTGATCATATTAATAAGTGTTCGTAACCCACACAAAAAAATTGTAAAAAGAAGGGTGTCTAAATTCCATCAGATCTCTCTGTACAGCAAGTTTCGATCGATAACAGCGAGCTCCATAGCCTGTGTCTCTACTTCTCTAACCTCTCTGACCTAATGCTTGTCTCTCGTCTCGAGCGAGCTCCCTTCCCTCACTCGAGGGAGCTCGCTGCTCTCTCCACTGTCTGTGCCCTCTCGCTTCCCCGCGCTCTCTCCCTAGAACAGCGAAGTGAACAGCGACCCCCAATTAATCCCACGCCTGAAGAGGAATCTAGCTGGACTTTCCAGTGAATGTAGGGGATCTAAAAATAAATAAAATGCGACACTGAGATTTCATTATGGGCACGCAAAAATTACAGAGTAATGACGTAATAAAAATTATAAAAATGTTTATTCCTGCAGACTAGCTGCATTTTGGATGCTGCAGCAAACTCAGAACTTGGCTCCCAGATAAGCAAGAGATTAGTTTTCGGGCTTATGAGCTGTGATTGTGCGCATTGACTCCGGGAGTGGTCAAAAACCCCACACTCATCTTTTGTTGCAAAATCTAATCGTCTGCCCAAAATATATGGAATATGACAATATATGGCATTTCTATTTTTTTTTCGGAAATAGGCGACAAACCTTTCCTGGGGAAAATATCAATCTAATTAATTATATTTAAAATACTAAAAATTTGATTTTATCTTCATTTTCGATTAGATTATCGTGAGAAAAGCTGATTTTTTAAAAAAAATACCAAAATTTAAAAAAAAATCTTTTTGGTCGCTGCCCTGTCCCTTTGGGGTCACAAAGGCACTTTTGTTTTAACAAAAAAATAATTTTATAAAAGAACATACCCTAACCTGACCATGCTAAAATTTATACTTACGGAAGTCCCCCTTCAAACTACAGATACCATAGTTTCTTCCCCAGAGCGGCAAGGCTATTAGTGAAGTCCAGAGAATTGATCAGTTTCGCTGAGTGACTGACTCATTGTTTGATTGCCATTGTCCTTTACTTCTTAACGTATTCATTTTTAATTTTGTACCGCGATTCCCTGTGATCGCATGAATAAATATATATGTATAAATAATAACGCATTATAGAACGTAGTGCATTTAACCATAAATACCTGCAATCGGAAATCCCGCGCGCCCTGGGGCTTCAGAAAAAAAAAAGAAAAAAATCCTCTTTCTCCTTGCATACGCTCCCTTTCTTGTCCAAAAAAAGCAGGCCGCGCGGGGTTCCTATCGCAGCATGCAGGAAAAAATCTGCATATATTATTATAGTATATTATAGAATATTATAGTATATTATTGAATATTATCGTATATTATAGTATATTATAGTATATTAAAGTATATTAAAGTATATTATAGTATATTATAGTATATTATAGTATATTATAGAATATTATAGTATATTATTTATTATATGTATTCATTTATGCGATCGCAAAAAAGCGCGGTACACAATTTTAAATGAATGCGATAGGAAGTAAAGGACAATGTCAATCAAACAATGAGTCACTCAGCGAAACTGATCAATTCTCTGAACTTCACTAATACCCTTTTCGCTTTGGGGGAGAAACTATGATGTCTGTAGTTTGAAGGGAAACTTTCGTTGGTGAAAATTTGTGCATGGTTAAGTTGGGGTATGTTCATTTTTAAAAAATGTCACATTTTTGTGAAAAAATATCTTTGTGACCTTAAACCACCAGGTAGCGGCCACAAACAGATATTTAATTTTCATAATTTTTAATGAGCTTTTCTCACTGATCTGATGGAAAAAGGAGAAAAAACTTTTTTAAAAAACTTTAAATTTTTTTTTTTACAATTAGTTACTTTAAAATTTGCCCCAAGAACGGTGTGTCGCCTATTTCCGAAAAGACAGAAAGCCTTATATTTGGTCAGATGATTAGATTTTGCTACAAAAAGATGAGTGGGGGGTTTTGACCACTGCCGGGCTCAATGCGCACAACCACAGTTCATGAGAATGCCTAGTGTTTGTTATTCGAATTGTGGGGTATTCGCTACCGTAACCCGCTGTAGAGAAAAGGCGAAACTTTTAAAATTCAAAACTATTTTTTAAATAGCATTCTTCGTGGACTAGGATTTTCTTTTATTTAAAAATAACTTCTTTTATCTTAAAATTTTCACTGCCTGGCACCTATAAAAAAACTCATGTCTAGCTTATCTGGGAGCCGAACTCTAAGTTTGTTGCGACAGCCAAATTGCAGATGGTCTGCAGGTATAAATATTTTTATATTTTCTCGATTACGTCATTACTCTGTAATTGTTGCGTGGCCATTATGAAATCTCAGTATCGCTTTTTATTTATTTATAGAACTCCTACATTCACTGGAAAGCTCATTTAGATTCCTCTTCAGATTCGAAAGTCGCACAAAATTGGAAAAAAGCGCTCAAATACTTTCCGACGCTACGTTTATTCGGACCAAAACACTGGTTCCGAATAGACGTCACTTTATTTGGACCAAAACACTGGTTCCGAATAGACGTCACTTTATTCGGACCAAAACACTGGTTCCGAATAAATCACTGGTCGAAAAATGACCCTCGCCCCCAAATCACTGGTCGAAAAATGACCCTCGCCCCTTTTTGGGGCGGAACTTTGGGCATAAACGCCTGGGCATCGTCCATTTTGGAAGAAAGAAATGTTGGATTTGAACATCCGACTATGAAGTCTTTGAAACAAAGTACTAAAAGCCGAAGGGCGTCGTGGTTTGGGGTTCCCGGCACGGTGGAAACACTGGACGTCCCCCGTTTCAAATTTCGGATTAGAAGGATGTTTCAATTCAATTCTTTCTCTCTTTCTTAATGTGTTGATGCCTGAGCACAAACCTGAGAAAAAATCACTGTACATCGAACAGTGAACATGTAATTCAGATTACCATTCAGGCTACAACAAACTACAATTTAAACAACAGTTCAGACTACAATTTAAAAAAAACAGTTCAGACTACAATTTTTAAAAAAAAACAGTTCAGACTACAATTTTTAAAAAACAGTTCAGACAACAGTACAGAATACAATTCAGACAACATTTCAGACAACAGGTTTTCGAAATGGATGAGGAGACCGTCGTTGGACTCAACTTCGCTCAATGGGGAGAGTAAGACTCTTTTAATTTAAACAGCAAATTATGAAGACTCGATAACAGCAAAAAAATAAAAGAAGATAAGGAGATAACAGAGAAACAGATCACACTCACAGATTAAAAGAGCGCGTCGTAAACTGGCTGTCCAAATTCTCCTACCTTCAAAAAAATAAAATTACGCAATGAGCCAATTTTTAATGATGGATTCAGGAACAATGAGATGGGTTGAGAGCGAATAAAGTTGAGGAAAGAATCATGAGACTGGCCTGTAAGGGAGGGAGTTCCAATTGAGATTGTTCTAGAAGAACATGTGGCAGAGAAATGCAAAACGGGAGGGAATTGCGTATATAACGAGTGAGAGGAGAGAGTACAAGAAGGGAGGAGCAGTCAAGCTCATACTGCCTATGGAGGAGGGATTGAAGGAATACTCTTATGTTTCTCTTATGAATCTACGTTTTTCTAATGTTACTAAATTCAGAGCACGTACGCTATTACGGTTGCTGGAGGAGTGAATGGAACATCCATTATTCCACTTTCTTATGGCACTGCAAAATCTGTGAAAATTTCAGGCTGGAAATGAGAATCTTGTCACAGCTAATTTCCCAACAACATCTTGCTATCTTGCTTGACTAGCCATCCAGGTAATGGTCTGACCCTCTCAATTCCGCATGCTCTCTCGCGCTGTCTGATTGACGAGAGAGCATGGAGAATGAGGAGAGCCAGATGATTACTCGACCATCCCTAATCTGTCAACGACGATCGCATTGAATTTCTACTAAAAAAGAATGAACTCTAATCTTGATATGCCCAGAGTGAGGGTTTGAAACTCTAATGTTAGAGAGCGTGCGAAATTGATAGAGCGCGTCTCTCGATTTCGTGCACCCTCTCGAAAATTAGAGTTTCAAATCCTCGCTCTGGGCTTTGTGAGTACTATAAGTGACACGACCGCCACGGCTAAGTGTCACAATCGACCTTCTCCACCCGAAAAAAAAAACAAAAAAAACGGATTTACGAAGAGAAAGTTCACAAGATTAGTCCCTTTTTCCCATAGGCCGTTTGACAGAAAGTGGTTCGGAGTTTAAGAGAAACCCAGTTACAAAATATACAAAATAGAAAAGAATTTGTACCTGTCCGAATCGATTCTTCTCATTCCTTCAATATTCTTCCTCCTTTCAACGCTCATAACATGCTGCAGAGCCTACAACAAAAATATTTTGCAATCGATTTTGATTTATCTAAATTAGGATCCAAAAATATAGGGACCACCATCCGCAAGAACCGAATTGACAACTAGGACATGAAAACTATGACAACATATCAATGTGGTATGCAGAATCACTTTTCTGAAGAGAAAAAGTCATATAAACGTTAAGTTTTTATGTAAATTACGAATTTTGAAAATCCCGCTCTTTCAAAAAGTGAAGCTACCTCATTAGATGCGCTCTAGTAACCGTTCTAGAAGAGGGCCGCAACTTTTAAAAATTATAACTGATAGAGTGGGTATCCCCTCATAACATATCCAAAAATTAAACGATTCCGTTTGTGCCCCCGCATTCTACAGTAGATCAAAGATTAAATGTTATGGTGAAATTTGATCTACTATAAAAACCGGGGGCACAAACAGAATTGTCTGATTTTCGGATATGTTATAGAGGGATGGCTACTTTATCACTAAAAACTTTCAAAAGTAGCGGCCCCCTTCTAGAACGGATTGCAGAGCGCTTTAAATGTGAAATTACCATTATTTGTACGCACTTTTGAACTTCAACGCGCTATAGCATGTGGGGGCACAAGCAGATTTCTCTAATTTTTAGATATGAGTTAGTCGTGATATTCCAATAGATGACTGTGAAAACAGAACATGCGGCCCTCTCTCTTCCCGTGAGCTACAGGCTTTCGAATCGGACAAATACTGTTTCCATGGGATGGTGGTCCCTACCAAAAATAGCTTAGTATCAAAGAAAAAACATTAGAAAGTTAAAGTTTAGCTAGATAGGAAAATTACAGAGTTGTAAACAGTTATATTGAGAGAGCGCGCTAAAACTGTTTCCACTCGCTCTCTAACATGTAATGCTGCGCAAATTTCATCCAGGGAATTTCACGCTCAAAGGTTGAAAAACTCGAATAACTCAGGTTAAACTGAACGAAATCTCCTCATTCAACAAGGAAAATGTTTCTAACGTGTTTAAACATCCAAGTAGCAATTTTGAACACTGTAGCTTCAAAAGGAAAAGTCATGAAAGGGTGGAAGAAACTGTTTTCCATTTTCAACCATAGGTCACCACGCCTGCGGCTCCACCCATGAATAGGGGGGTCGTGGATGCACGCTGCCCCAAAGGATTTCTTTGGGGCACGGTGCAAGCATGGTCATGGTCCAAAATGGGTTTTGGGTTGGTCCCACTAAAGTCAAAGTGGCATACTGTAACTTCACCGCCGGGGTCCCGCAGCGAAAACAGACTACCGTAACCCATGCTACCGTAACCCGGAAAAACGAAATTGACAATACAGACCCCTGATATGTTGCATGAGGTAGACCTCGAGTCATCATTGCCTGAGGGGGATACCGTAATCATCCTACCGTACTCTCGGCTACAGTAACCCTACCGTAAGACGGATCTGCAAAAGTGTCTCAATCTTCTCTGGATTTTAATAGAAGATAACCCTCGAGTAGGCAAAGTGTGTGGGGCATACCGCACCTCATCTACCGTACTCCAAACCGTAACCTACCGTAACACGAAAATGATCAAATCGGCTCGGAATTTTTGTAGGAGGTAGACCTCGAGTGGGCAAATTATTTCCGGCATACCATTATGTTCCTACAGTATCCGCGGCTACTGTAACCATGCATAGTCGAATTTGTCATTTTCGAATTTTCGTAGTACGGCAGGTTACTGTAGCTGTAAATACTGTAGAAACATAATGGTATGCCGGAAATAATTTGCCCACTCAAGGTCTACCTCCTACAAAAATTCCGAGCCGATTTGATCATTTTCGTATTTTCGTGTTACGGTAGGTTACTGTAGCCGGGAGTACGGTAGATGAGGTGCGGTATGCCCCACACACTTTGCCTACCCGAGGGTTATTTTCTATCCAGAGCCGATTTCTATTAAAATCCAGAGAAGATTGAGACACTTTTACAGATCCGTCTTACGGTAGGGTTACTGTAGCCGAGAGTACGGTAGGATGATTACGGTATCCCCCTCAGGCAATGATGACTCGAGGTCTACCTCATGCAACATATCAGGGGTCTGTATTGTCAATTTCGTTTTTCCGGGTTACGGTAGCATGGGTTACGGTAGTCTGTTTTCGCTGCGGGACCCCGGCGGTGAAGTTACAGTATGCCACTTTGACTTTAGTGGGACCAACCCAAAACCCATTTTGGAACATGACCCCCTTATACATGCTTGCACCGTGCTTGCACCGTGCCCCAAAAATCACCATGAATAGGGGGTCAGGCTTGCACGCTGCCCCAAAGACTGCCTCCACGTCTGGAGAGGTATGTTTTCAACCCATGAAATTTAATAGAGAAATATGGTTATTCGTACGGTGCTGGTTGCTGCATCGCTGGTTGCTGCACCGCTGTTTTCAAACGTGTTAGAACACGGTCAGACACGTTTCCGCAAAAAGTTCCTGAAATGTAAACATTAGTACATTGTCAGACAAATTGATAGATTGATATTTCAAACTCGAAGTGTCCACCAGTTCTATGGAGATTGTTCTGGAAAAGGGGCGAGTAATGCACAGCATTTCGAGAGTGGCCACATGCCAGACACAGCGTTTCAGGGGTATGGCTTCTCAGCTACAGGCAATTGGCAGAATGCCAAATGCACATCATAACCCTTTATACAGAAGCTTGAGTACGGTAGGATAGGGCGCAGACCCTCTATATATACCCACATCGAAACCAGCTCCGTGCGCGAGCCGGGTTTGAGAAGCGGGAGGAGAGGTGACGTCGCGCCCCGCCCCCTCGCATGATCGATCTCGTTTCGCCCGCCCGCTCGCTTGACTGCGGCACAGAGACAGCTCTGCGTCTCTGCGCCACTCGAAGGGGGGAGAGACTTGTCCACCCCGTCTCGGGTAACGCGCGCCCTCCCGATATAATATGGCCCGTTCTTTCGCTTCGCCGTCTGGCACCCTCTCTTCAGCGAACGCTCTCTAACTTCTGTCTAGCCGTCTAGCTCATATGTCCGCTCTCGAAATGCTGTGCCAGACGACGAGAGAAAAAGCGAGAGACAACAACGCTATGAAGAGACTCATGCGTTGCGGTCGCGTTGCGTTCCCCTCTCTCCACAGTTCAAATTCAAATTCTGGAGTTTTGCCAAAAAGTGTGTGGCCGTCTCGCTGTACACCTGAATCGCTGTGTAATGCACTCTGTAATTAAGGAAATCAATCAGAGAAAAGACGTATTTATTGTTCTTTATGATTTTACAACGAGTATCTCGAACAAATGGAAAAAAAATTCCGCATCATGTAGAGTTCGGATTGGGATGTTTGAATTGTTCACAAGTTTCGGAAAAATAAATAATCGCATTTCTATTTACACTACGAAAAATGTAAAATCCAATTTACCGTGTTTATTAAGAAGTTTCAAAATACGATTGAATTGAATCGAGGTCGTGTAGGCACCAGTCAGTGTATTATTTAATGTAATAATTTTAAAAATAATAATGAAGGCGATGATAGCAGAGCATTGGACATGAGCCCCTGGACAGAATGTGGAAAGAATGAAAACGTAGGAAAGAAAAGAGAGATAGGGAGGGAAGGAAAATAGTAAAAATAGTAAAAATAGTTCTGGGGGCCAGGAGTAGGGCAAGAAAATACTGGAGTTAGAGCGATAATCAAACATCGGACATGGGTGGATAAAGATGTGTGTGGGGAATGGAAGAGGGGAGATGCTAATGGAAGACAAACACAGTCATGGCACAGCCTCTACCTCCCCCTGGAACCTCTACAAGAGGGCACAAGCGCCCTTGTCAGTGTGCTATTCTCTTATGATAATCACGAATCAAACAAAATAAATTAGGATGTAACTATTATATTAACACACATAGTAATCCCTCGCGATTTGAATGTGCGTTGCAACCAGAAAACAGCAGGTTCCAACCCACTTAAGAGGGCATTTTTATAGATAAAAAAACCTACAAGTAGGCGGGAAAGGAGATTGTAGAATACTCTTGTTATAAATGTACCAATGATTTATGGAGCAAGCTCGAGTATATATTGATTTTTGTACATGATGATCAATTATAGGGGAAAGTCAACTGGGGAAAGCGGACTTGATCCTTCTCGCAGTGAGCCTCTTAATTGGTGTGAGCCTCAATCCAGTCACAGTACTTCAGCACATTTGTGTATACACCTGTAATATGCGTATTAAAATTTTATGTTAAATATTTTAATTAAAAACATGTAACCGAAAGCATATTATTACCGAAAGCATATTATTTAGTTTTGAAATTTAAAATTGTTTTGCAAAATCCGAAAAAAACTCACTGGGAGACATTTCCTGCTCGAGAACCATTGACTGCTTTCCGAAGGAAACAATGCCAATCTGTATATTATTTATATATTACAATTTTCCCTCGAGGGGGGCGAAAACAATTCACCTGGAACCAGCGCCCATCAGAGTCTTTCATTATTAGAGGACCTCCGCTATCACCCTTCAATATTTTGTTGTTTTTTATTTAAAAAAAAAAACTTTAAAAAAGGGAAAAATCATAACTGAAATAGGCTTCTAAGCGGTGAAATGGATAAAATTTAAGCTTGGATTCGAATGGTACACTTTTTCACTTTTTCGTCAAGCCAAATAGTGGGCGGAGATTGTGTTGGTTACTCACATTAGCAATACCGTGTCCAGAAGTTCCAGCACAGATTTGATAATCGGTTATATTCTTGTCACTCAGACGCCGCCTTCATAAACAGTTATTATTATTGTTGTTATTATTTTTTTTTATTATTAATATTATTATTTTACTAATACTATAATTATAATTAGGCGGGTCAGAAGCGCGAATTGGGCATTTTCTAAATACTCGGAATTCTTCCGAAAGCGAGGATGTCCCATGCCGCTCAAAAAGCGCTTATTCGACGGTGTAGTTCTCCCCGCACTCTTGTACGGAGATGAAGCCTGGTACCTTTGTAAACGCGAAAAACAAACACTCTCTGTCGCCCAGCGCAAACTTGAACGCAAAATGCCTGGTACCTTTGTAAACGCGAAAAACAAACACTCTCTGTCGCCCAGCGCAAACTTGAACGCAGAACGCAAAAAAATAGGAATTACCGTATTTGATCATGTTACCAATGACCGGATCCGTGGCATCACAAAACTGGAGGATGTTGTTAGAGAGGCGGAAAAGCGGAAATGGATATGGGTAGAAAGAATCTCGAAATTGTCCCACGATCGGTGGAATCGGAAGATGGTCGATTGGACACCAAGAGGGAAGCGAAAGAAAGGAAGACCCGCTAAGAGATGGAGAGACGACTTCGTCAACGCTGCCGGTCCTCAGTTCATGCAACTCGCAAGACACGATCACAGGCAATGGAGAACTATCATGGCAACCCAGCTGAATTAACACCCTCACCCAGCTGATAAAGTTGATTAAATGTAAATAATTGTAATTCATTTTTCAGTTAATTTTTCATACTTGCACACTTTAGGAGTGATGATTTGCACGCGCAAGAATTCCGTCTTGCACAAGTATCTCGCGAGTAGATGGTTCCGCTAGAAAGGGATTAGAATAGTATAGAACAAAATTTATCAGCGTTGCTTTAAGAACCAATGCTCCACCTGTCAGAACCGATCCGGAAGAGAGATTGCTATAACTATCTCTGTTTAATATGACAAAAGAGTGCAAATGCACTAACAATAATGAAGAATTTTCGGAGATGTGTCAATACGGCCACGGGACATAACTCAATATCTTTTTCTCTAAATCACTACACTCTTACCACCGTTTGACTGCCCAAATCCGACAGCAATAGTGGTTCCGTATTCTGGAATAATTTTCTCTCGAGAAGGCAGGCAGATCGGCTCGACAATGTCGTTGAATGCCAACGTGTCATTCAACTGCAAGGATATACAATTAGTCATTTACGAATATGAAGGAATAACAGTGCGTAACAGACAAATGAAAATTATAACATAGTTTAAGATACCTGTTAAAAGTTTCTGTATTTTTTTGAATGACTGCTATACCTCTAACAGCGCTATATCGTTGAAAAGGGTTCCCTTTGTGGTTTTGTTTTTTAGTAAATTTTGATAGCCCTCATGAAGAATTGCTCTGGCCACGTCGGAAATAAGAGTCTGTAATGCATATTTTTGATTACTTTACACGATAAAGTGCACGCATGTAGTGCTACTCTCCCTCGTTTACGGCATGGTGCTGTTCATGGCACATCCCGTGCGGAAATGCTGCACTAATTTTATATATATATATATATATATATATTTATGCGATCACAAGAAACGCGGTACAAAATTAGGTTAGATTAAAAACGAATTCAGTAGGAAGACAATGACAATCTAATAACGAGTCACTCAGAGAAACTGATCAATTCTCTGGTTTATATCACCCTAGTTCGCCTCTCCATGCCAAAACATATAATAACGAATTACCGAATCGGAGGCGCGTCCCGTATTTGCGTTTAGTGTATCTCCAACGATGCGATATTTGTTCCAATATCTAAATATCTTGATTAATTTTGAATCATGTAAACTAATGTTAATTAATGTGACAAACTTTATACAATGAGCGGCTGTGAGAATCCATCGCTCGGCAATGACAGTACCTGAAACAAAATGATTTAATACTGTCTTATCATGCTTTAGTGGGGGCATGACAGAAGCGCAACGACAAAAGCGCAACGCCGAATAACTCTGCTCAAACTTCAAGAATTGATTTGAAACTTCAGCGGTGTTTTGTCAAGACCATTTGACATCGAAGCCGCACGATCATTATTTGTTCCTCGCATTTTGAAATCGTTGCGCAAATGACGTTCCGCGCATTTTTGGATAATGTCACATAGTGGGTTCGATAGAGAATTCAATTTCGAGTCAAATGAACTACTGTAAAAAAATCTATAAGCATATTTTAAAGTGAGTTAGAACAATCGAAAGATGTTGTTGCGCTTTTGTCGTTTGCGCTTCTGTCATGCCCCCGTTTTAGTGTGTTTTGTCAAAACTACATATCTACATATACGTATATATCCTGACATCAAGGCACGTGGGCTTGATCGAAGGTGTCTTTGTGATAAGACGTGGTCAGAATCTTCGAACACAGGATCAAGGGAATGGATCACGCATGTCTTCTTTGGTCATCGAGAGTCGATTTTGGAACCACTTCAATACTATTGGGGGGAAATAAATCAGCAAAAGAGAATATTACCAACCTCCGCAGTTTTTCCTCCACTCATATTCTTCAGTCGTGCCGTTCAGGCCGTACACTTGGACAGCCACTTGCCATGGCCAATACGATGCCGATTTCACCTTCTCTCCACCGATTATCTGATGATAAACATTGATCCAAATTTTGAAAAAAAACAAACAAACACACAAAATTTGCTGCTAAAAAATCTGATTGTAAACTGACTAAATAAAGAACTGGTTGTCAGACCGCTACAATAAACAATTCTGTCGCAGAATGAGATTTTATTAAAATTATGCGCAACTTGTTTTTATCGTTATTTATCGTTATTTAACGAAGTCTAGCGCTCACCATTCTACGGCCTCTTCCTCCCTTCGGATTGGTAGTGTTTCGAACGTATCCACAGTGAGTGAAGACTCCAATTACTAGGGAAAGAAGGGCAAGAATATGGAGAAGCGAGCGCATCCTGAGTGTAATGTTGTACAGAATGAAACCAACGTTTATATAGGAATCTAACTGTTCTATCAATCATCACTCTTTTGTTGTAGAAGAGGAAACCTTAATAAAAATGGTGAGTAAACGCGCACACGGATTCGAATGAAAAGAAACAACATGCTGTTTTCCTCAAGCTTACCACGTAAACCGAGCGCCATTGTGAGTTAAAACGGGGATATTGTATATTGCTTTCTATAACATGGGCAATCTGAAAGGCTCGCGATTGTATAATATCTATCTCAGAGAAAGCTTGAGAAATGAGCGATGTGGAACCCGCATTTGATTATCCCCTCCCCAATTCATAGACCGATGAGCTTAAATAGCAGGGAGTTTTGGCTATGCATCATCTTTTCATAATCATGAACTCGTTTGTTGCTCATTTTCAGTGGCAGGTCAAGTACAAATAAAGATACATCTGCCCAGACAACGAGAACACATCATCAAAATACAACCAGACACTATCGCGTTTCACCAATCGCACAAAGACACTTGTTTTGTGTTAAAAACCATTAAAATCCCGGTTGCGAGTTTGCATGAGAGTTTTTTTCGATTTTCAAGATTCTCCTATCCTCCGTTAGGTTGACCGAGCTGCGGAATGATGTGTTTGCTATGATTCACTTCTGTCGCAAAATGAATCAGAAGAATCGAAAACATTGAAATTTCTCGTCGTCAATGTTCGATTCACTTCGCTATGGCTCCTCCTGGAATCAAGATGGCGGATTCCACACTTTCAGAAAGGAGTCAGGATGAGAGAGTGTGCAAAAGTGAGAGAGACCCTCTCTAGTTTACACACTCTCCCATCCCTTTCTGCAGGGCCGACCGGCCTGGAGGCGACGGACTGGCGCTCGGTCCGTCTGGTCGCCGGGATAATCTTCATTACCAGAGTCCAATCCACCGTCTACTATGCGTCCTTCCAGCCAATGGTCAAGACGGTTAGCTACATTTCGTTATAACGTTGTTTATCTATTTTTTTAGATGGACCACGAAATGGATCACGCATTTTACTCCATTATTAGCGGGTTTTACAGTCTGGGAGCTGCTTTAAGTGCTCCACTATTCGGAATACTGGCGAACAAAGTATGAATTGCACAAATATTTCGGGGTTTTTATTCAAAAACGGTATTTCTTTCGAATTAGAAAAATGCTAATAGTGTCTTTCTACTCCTGAAACTTGAAAAATTATTATTGTTGTTTCTACTTCTAGTTCGAATTTCGTCGCCCCACTCTTCTCACTGTCTTCATAATGTTCTGTGGCAATATCGGGTTTGTTTTTATGGAAAATATTCCTGCAAATCGAAGATATTTTGCGCTGATGTGCAAATTTATCGTTGGAATCGCCGCAGGTTAGTTTTATTTTTTTAAATAAATTTATAGACAAAAAATTAAGGCAGCAAAAGACATCGCTTTCCAAAATGAAATGTTTGAAACACATGGGTGCACATTTAGGGAAAGTCGAGCAACAATCAATAACTTCCGATATGGGCATAATTCAGGCGGAATTTCCGTTCTCGGTACCTACTGGGTAACGGTAATTCGTGTTGAGGACTCTGCGACAGCTGCAGCACACAGCCGTGCTGCAATGTGTCTCGGACTGGCCTTTGGACCTCGTGAGCTCTTCGAGATCTTTGGGCTGCAGATGGATTTTTTTAGGAATTCTCGTTTTATTAGCAAACCGAAAATATATACAATTCGAAACAACTATGAAAAATACCGTTATCAATTGTTTGCAAAAAATAAATGAGATTAATATTATACAAAAAGAACCGTGACAATTAAATATTATCTAATTATTTTATATAACAGTCGTTCAACTGGTCGCATCTAAAATCGATTATCCGGGATACGTTTTGTTCGGCTTCGTCCACGTCAACATGTACACCCTACCCGCCATGATCGCTATAGTGAGACGAGTGTTTCAAATATATTTCTATCTAGTTCCAAGTAATCGTTCTAAACAAAAGTTCAAAAATATACAGGATGAAGGCTATAACAAGCTTGTTTCGCCCGATGTTTTTCTCTGTAATACACAAGAAACGTTTATTTCAATGATTACCAATTTTCATTTACAGGTACTCGACATATTTGCAATGCTACTCACATTATACGTGTTCAATGGTGATGAAAAGCACCCTGAATCTTCAGGCGAGTAGGGAAATTTCTTTCTTCTATTGCTGCATTCATTGTCGATGTCGTATCATTTTCAGGGGTCAAAATTTTCTTTTAGAGAATGTGTGAATGGAGAAAGCTGACACCTCAACGACTTTTTCGCCAATGAATGCACCATAGGAGATCGAAAAATAGTGGTTTGGTGTAATCAATAATTATTTCAGAATTGGGGAGTGCAGAAACGTTCTCTACCGTTGACAAAGTGGCAAAGAATGAGGCGCCTCTCGACTACTTTGTCATTTTTATCTGCTATCTCATTCGATTCGTACAATCGGGATTCGATGCCAACGTTCAGAAGTGAGTTGTTACCTTTCCTTTCTAAAAATGGACTGGCTAGCTAGACAGCCCCATCTTGCGTGTTAGTTTGCTACTGTAAAATCGCTTGAGATGGAACACCTTTACATTTACCTAAAAATGGACAAATGTTGGCTCATGGAAAAAGACGATATTCAAAAAAAACTCATCAAAATTACAGCAACAACCCCTCTTTCGTCTCGTGGATGTTCACATTCTCTCGTGAAAAGACATCCACTGTGAGATACTTTTCTCGAGAATTAAGCTGTTTTTATTTTGTTTTATAATAGCTTACGCAAAGGCCCCATATCTCTTGGCAACTCGAGTCTCTTTTCATTACGCATTCACGCTCAAACGATAGATTATAGAGCGTGTGAAGTGAGAAGACTAACTGCCTTCCTTGAAGAAAGTTTTCCCGATTTCTTTTCCTTCTAAGATGCCTGATCATTTTCAGATCGGTTCAGCCATTTGTTCTGCGTGTGGATTACTTGGTTTCGCCTTTCTCGTTGCGTACGTGTGGACGGGCGCAGTCAAAAAGTGAGATATTTTCCCTGTTACATTGATGCACACAGAACTTAACTACTTGAGTATATCATCGATTTCCTCACAAAATCAGATTGTAAAACGGAACTGCCACAACCAACCACCAAAAAAAGCTCGCCCGAGCCAGAAGACCAACCTATCGACACACATCCATTAATCCATGCCCGCAAATGCGTTGGTGATAAAGTATAAGGATAAGTAAACAAAATCTAACAAAAAGTCTTACATAGCAGTAGATACTAACCAACTTGCACCTAACTTCTCATCACATCTCACTGGCCGTACACTGAAAGCAAATTTGTTAGGAGAACGGTTCTCCAGGGTTTCATTTGTTAGAGACTCCGGTTCAGAAATCCTACTAGGATTCTACTGTAGAATCCTACTAGGAAAATAAGTAGGATTCCACTAGGATCCTACTAGGAAACCACTAGGAAAATGCACAAAGATGCAAACACACACACACTCCTTGTTGTTGACAAAAAAGGAGCGTAAACAAGAAGTGTGTGTGTTTGCGTATTTGAGCATTTTCCTAGTGGTTTCCTAGAAGGATCCTAGTGGAATCCTACTCATTTTCCTAGTAGGATTCTACAGTAGAATCCTACTAGGAAAAGGACTAGGATTCCACTAGGATTTCTGAACCAGAGGAACGGTTCTCCACCCTCCTTCTTCCACACGCTCTCTCGTTTGCTTGCCGAGGCGAGAGAGCGCGCGAAACAAGGAGGTTCGAGAATTGTTCTCTAACAAATGAACCCTTAGAGAACCGTTCTCCTAGCAAATTTGCGCTCTGTGTATGTCGCAATGTCTATCTGGCGCTGCTTACATGTCAAACAAAAAAATGGCGGGAAAATGTCTGCACATATTGTAAACAGCAGCATGCTGCATCGTATGCATTCGAACGACGATTCTACCTAATTACGTGCCCTACATTTTCAGAAATTCCACGGTCACTTTGCGACCTGCCCTTGTAAGAGGGAACTAAGTCGGATGAGAAAAAAGTTCTAATCCAATCAGCTCTCATCCGACGTACACTGAGCGGGAAGTCTCCAACTTTCCTTACTCTGGAGACATTGTCTCCAGCTGAGAGAGCATGCAAAAGCGAGAGATCATCTCTCACTATCTCTCGCCCGCTCTCTCTATTTCGCATGCTCTCTCAGCTGGAGACAATGTCTCCAGAGTAAGGAAAGTTGGAAACTTCCCGCTCTGAGTACATAGTTAGGGACGTCAAGGTGTGTTGCCGATTTTATGCAAATGTTTGAAAAATATGTTCAAAGTATCCACTGAGGTCCCAATAACATCATCCTTTTTGCCGTTTGTCGATATCTTCCGAGTCGCGCTATAGCTCGATAACCATTCGCGCCGATTGACAGAATTGGAAACGAGAGAGAAAGGGGCGGAGTTTATCTGCATCTCCAAACTCTGACTGATCATGAGAGCTGCATAGAGCTTCTTTCCCGTGTTCCCCGTGGCTCAGGTGGTTGAGCAAGGGCTTTATAAACAGAAGGTCGCAGGTTCAAATACAACGGTTTGCAATTTTTTTGCTGATTTTGTAAAATACTTAAAATTCAAATGGCAATTCTGCACATTAATAAAATTCAAATCTTTTTCTTGATATAGATCCCTCGAGCTAATCCACACAAACTGAGAGTTGCGCAGCTGTGCCGATGAAATGGAAGTGCTCTAAACACCTACAATCGAAGCTTTCAATCAATATTTGATCTACTAAATGTTGTCAGAACACTGTGCGCAAGGTCTCATTTGTAGAGTTCACCGAGAGCTTTCGAATAAGCTTTTGAACGAGGGATTTGGCTCAAAATGAAGCTTGCCATTTGATCGGGACACTTCTCGCCTCACGTGAAGACAAAAAGTGGGCGGAGCTTGCGCTGGCTATACATAGTTCTTCTCAGAGTGAACAATCGCGTGGGCGTGCTCACCGGCTTCACCCTCTGTCTCTTCTTTCTCCTCGCCACCTTCTCCTATCCCACCTACAGTGAATTCATCACACACGAGGGTAAGGATAGGTTTACAATGACATAAATATTTAAGCAAAAGTCAAGGGAAACTCAGCACCAGAAAATTTAAAAAGTAAAATTAATAGTGAGAATAGTTTAGAGCGTCGGCAGCAGGCCAAATAGAGTTGTATTTCACGCTACACTTTTTTGGTAAATAAATAGTTCGTGGCTGATAAGAGGGTTGCTGATTTTGGTTTACATTATTATTTACACTTCTCAGTTTATCGATGTTCATGAAATGGACTACTGGTGGTGTACTCTCTTTCTATACCTCGACGTGTCTCTCACTTTGCCATGCTCTCTCGCAGCCGTATCTGTTGTTTAGTACGCATTATCAACGGAACATTTTATTATTTCGGACGAGTGCTCGTAAATTTGTAATACCTAGAACTAATAAATTGGGAAGGAACCGATAAAAACGTTTCAGACTGCATCTATCCTTGGTGCTCCACCACCCGCACCATCTCCTTCCCTCTCTTCCTCGTTTCCTATTTGTTGCTCTTTTCGATCGGATTCCCTCTACTCAATCTGCATACGACGGCGCTGTTAGCGAAGCAATTGGGAGGGAGAAAGCAGGCTCATTGGCATGGTGAGTTCCGAGAATTGAAAATGTCACATTCAGTAAAGGGTACTAGAATCACAGCTTCGCTACCTTCAATTGAAATGTCTCATATTACACTTTTAAAATGATACGTTCATAAAATGGACTACTGTTGTGTGCACTCTCTTTCTATACCTCGGCGTGCATCTCCTTAATCATGCTCTCACGACAGTCATTTTTAGCGCGGAATAGTGACGGAGCGTTTTATAATTTTGGACGAGTGTTTGTGAATTTGTAATATTTCAAGTGACATTGACCGGTGCGAAGTTGAGAGAGTAGAGATTGGGAATAAAAGAGTTGTTTATTTGTTCGTGTTTTCACTTTTGGGGATGTAAGCGAACTGAAATCTCTTTCATGTAGAGCAATCATCTCTAGCAACCTCACAGGTTTGTCTTCATTCGTCGGCACATCTTCCCGAGTGGTCGCGGCTCCTATTCTCGCAAAGATTCTGCAGTCGCAAGGCATCGTATTTACTTGGCGAGTCTATAATTACTATCAAGTGGGGGTGAAGCCTCAATTTTATGAGACGCCTATGACATCTCATAAAGCATACCGTAACCATCATTGATTCATGCGAGTCGATGCACATTGAAGCACACAATTATAGAGTGAGAAATAGTATGTAAATTGGAAATGGCCTCAAAATGAGCAAGAGAGAGAATTTCGATATTTTTTTCAGGTTCCTCCAGATCGGAATAATCGCGCCGATGATCCTCGTCATCATCGTCTGCTATAACAGACTCCGAACGCCGCTTCGACTCTCCGAGCTCAAACTGTTCCAATTTGGTAGATTGACCCAAATAGTTCAGAAGAAGAAGCGAACTGAAACAGAGGAAAATGGTTGTACAGAGAACAGTCATCAACTGAGCGACAAAGTTATTCAATGTCCGACGATTTCCGATTAGTGAATGAACCGATATTTGAATGAATCGAATAGTATGTTTGATGATGTGATAAAAACAGACTGAACAAGCAGAACAGTAATGCAGTAAACGTTATTTGTCACAACTACTAGAATCGGCTAATCTCACACACAGAAAACAGCAAAACGTGCGTGTTATTTGTTGAATATTCAGGAAAATACCTAATAAAGCAGGGGTGTGCACGTAAAATATTTCAATTCGATATTATCGGATGTACAGAGATATTTCTCCACTGTTTTTCATATATTTAGATAGATCTTATAAATACGAATCGAATTATACCCCTGACATACTATACTGATGCTACTGAAGCAAAGTTATTCAACTTTTTAACGAATTTTACGAAAATTTCGTAAAAAATCGAAATATCTCTTCAGCAATATGCAAATCAGAAACAAATCAGGTATCATTCAATTTGTTTACAGTATTTCTATAAACATATACTGAAATATTTTAATAAATTTTTTATCGTGAAAATATATATTGGATTTTACGAATTTTACGATGCACAGCCCAGTTATAAAGGATGCACCTGTTCTTCATTTCTCTGAAGATCGAGGAGCGACTGTTCCTTTGTGATGTAGTCTCTCAGTGGTGTTGGACTGAAAATTCAAAGGATTCGGTAATTATACCGAGGGGCAACGGAATTTTTATTTTTTTTTTTTTTTTTTTAGGAGATGGCGCAAGTCCTGGCCAGTTGATGCTTCGCAGATGTGAAATAGTCCAAATACTTTGTTACTTCGCAATGTTTTTGCCCTTCTCCTTCAAGCACAAAAAAATGAAATAAAGGCAATCCGAATATCGAAGGACAGTCGACTATTGGTTATTTCACGCACTGAAAAATCAACTCTATTTTCATTCTCAGTGTCCAAAACAAGTCATTTGCGAGCTGTGTGGGAAAACAATAGCTCATCCCGATTTTTATCTTCCTGGAAGCATGAAGCACCACTGTCGCAGAAGTGAAAACCGTATGATTCACACGAATAAAAGACACGACATTTCCCCCTCGTCTATCAAAAAATGCACATTTCATTTCGCTATGGATTCTCCGGGAATTGAGGCGACGGACTGGCGCTCGGTCCGTCTGGTCGCCGGGATTATCTTCATTGCCAGAGTTCAGTCCACCGTCTACTATGCGTCCTTTCAACCAATGGTCAAAGCGGTCAGCAAAATTTCGATTTTTTTTAAATCTTTTAAATTTTCCAGATGGACCCAGAAATGGATCACGTATTCTACTCCATAATTAGCGGCCTGTACAATCTAGGAGCGGCTGTGAGCGCTCCGCTATTTGGAATAGTGGCGAACAAAGTAAGCATGAATTGCATGACGAATATCTCGATTGTTTTGATAGTTCGGATTTCGTCGTCCTTCACTTCTCGCTGTCTTCATTATGTTCTGCAGCAATATCGGCTTTGTTTTCATGCAAAATATTCCTGAAAATCGGAGATATTTTGCATTGGTGTGCAGATTCTTCGTTGGCATTGCCGCTGGTCTGTCTATTTTCTCGCAACCTTTCCTTTTTTAAAATCCATCGCTGACTTAATTTACGATTTTATGGGCCGTAACTTACGGTAGTAACAGATAGTGTTTTTCAAAGTGAAAAGTTCAAAGCAAGGGGCGAATATCCAAGAGTATCTCTCCGATACCGACATGCTTCAGGCTGGATTAACATTATCGGCACCTACTGGGTTACGGTAACTCGGATTGAGGACGCTGCGACCGCTGCAGCACACAGCCGTGCTGCAATGTGTCTCGGACTGGCCTTTGGACCTCGTGAGTCCTTCAAGGTCCTAGGGTCGTTTCAGAATTTTAATTGGAAATCGGAAAATTGAGGTTGCACTAACAGAATCGGCGTTTGCTAAAATAGTCGTTTATCTAATAACGAATATTGTATTTTGGGGGGTTATCCTAACACTTTATAAATGAACACCCAAAAGTTTCGTTTATGCGACGGCAGTCATAATGAAGTTACCAATGTTTCAGTCATTCAACTCATCGCATCTCAAATCGATTATCCTGGACACTTGTTGTTTGGTTTCTTCCACGTCAACATGTACACCGCCCCCGCCATGTTTGCTATAGTGAGTCGAGTAATTGCAAAGTAGCTCGAACGATTCCTATTATTTCATGTAGATGCCCATAGTTTGGACTTACCTCAACAGTATTAAGTCTGAATCTAGTTGTAGCATATTTCGACCGATTTTGTTTGACTAGTTTTGAGAACAATTAAGACGTTTCTTGCAATGTATCATCATTGTATATTTGCAGGTACTCGACATATTTGCCTTGTTTCTCATAATGCACGTTTTCAAGGGTGTAGAGGAGAGCTCCGAAAGATCAGGCAAATATGCTTATCTTCATTATTCAAAGAGATCGAATTTTTATTGTTGCAGAACTGGAAAGCGCAGAAACATCCTCAATTGTCGATAAACAAGCAAAAGAAGGGATGCCTCTCGACCACTTCGCGATCTTTATCTGCTATCTTATCCGATTCGTACAGTCTACCTTCCGCGCCAACATGGACACGTATATTTGTTTTCCTTTTTTGGTGTCACGGCGTTGTTCATAAGACAGAGACAAAAGTCTATTATCATGGATGTTGTTTGTGAATTACTGTTTTTGAATTACGTGGCCTGTTTTCACATACTTGTAATATAACATGCAAACGGTGTTCAGGACCATATATAACATATTTTTTCTGAGTGAGGGGGTAATTTCCCATACCCGCTTTTTTCCAGAAACACTCCTTCTTTCGTCACCTGGATGTTCAACTTCACGCACCAAAAGACTGCAATTGTGTGTTTCCCCTCGATACAGTATTACAATTTAAAAATGATACGTTCATGAAAGGGACTACTGGTGGTGTACTCTCTTTCTATACCTCGGCGTGTCTCTCGCTTTCTCATGCTCTCTCGCAGCCGTATCTGTTGTTCAGTACGGATTATCAAAGGAACGTTTTATTATTTTGGATGAGTGTTTGTGAATTTGTAATAGTCAGCCAATGTTAAACGTATTCCAATGAACAAAAAATTGAGTTGATATCTGGACCAATCGCTCGAACCATTCCAATATGATTCCGAACGTGCGGGCCGGGGTGATAGACTGTTCAAAAGTGAGAGAATGCCTCTCCATTTTACATGCTGTCTTATGCAGTGTTAAAAAACCTTAGAAAGGAAAAGAAAAGAAAAGATCTAAATCGGAAAAAAATAAAAGAAAATATTTGAATTTCCGCAATTATCGATTTTTCGCCATAACTCGCATGACAGTCTGTATGTTTTTTTTGCAGCGTGACAGACATTTTTTTCATTTTTGCCATAAATCGCTCCAAATTTTCGCAATCTTCTCAGAACCTTTTGCATATGCTAACTGCTCAGAAAACCTTTCAACATTTTAATATAAAAATCCGCTAATTTCATAGCCAAGTGGATAACGCGCCAGACTTTGAATCGGAGACCCCCAGGTTCGACCCCCGCCGCGGGCAAACCTTTTGCCGCATTTTTGAAAGTGCCAGAAGTGGTCCTAACACGTTTTTGAACAACGTGAAACACGTTTTCACCTGTTTTGCGAGTTTTAACGTGAAAATCGAAAATTTCGAAAAGTGTCCAATTGATGCGCAGAGCGTAGGGGATCACAGGAAAAGTGTTTTGCGATGTCAGAAACGTGTCTGAACGTGTTCTAACACGTTTTAACGTGAAAAACCGCAAATTTCGAAAAGTGTCCAATTGATGCGCAGAGCGTAGGGGAACACAGGAAAAGTGTTTCGCGATGTCAGAAACGTGTCTGAACGTGTTCTAACATGTTTTAACGTGAAAAATTGAAAATTTCAAAAAGTTCCCAAATGAACTGGGGAGCGTGGAGAATCGCGGGAAAAGTGTTTTGCGATGTCAGAAACGTGTTCGAACACGCCAAGGAAATCAACATACGGTATCCTGCGTTTCCGTTGAGAAAGGCTCGTCAGGCTGAGAGCGACCGAAAAAAGTTGCCACGGAGCCACGAAGTGGCGTAGTGGCAACTTTTTTCGATCGCACTCAGCCTGACGAGCCTTTTGCAACGGAATAAGCCAGTACTCTTTCTATCGATTAAGATTCCCCAACATCCTAAGCTCTCCCTGGACCGTACTTGGAGCCGGCTACCGAGGTCCCCCTGGACCGTACCTGAAGCAAGCTACCGAGGTCCCCCTGGACCGTACCTGAATCAAGCTACCGAGGTCCCCCTGGACCGAACCTGCAGAACTATGCATAGAGCGTAGTGTACGCATAGAGCGTAGTGTATTTAACCTCAACACATCCCTGCTAGCTTTCTTTTCTTTTCCGAATCAGATCTCTCCTTTTCGTTTCCTTTCCAAGGTTTTTAACACAGCATCACTCCTAACCGCTTTCTAAAGAGTTGATCGAGAGAATGATTTATCCCCATAGGGTGAATGCGAGCAGAATACCCATCCAATCTACTAGGGTTCGCCTGGCAAGAAATTGTCAATTTCAAGAAGTTGCATATTTTATAAGTCTACAATCACTTTAGTACCATCAATCGATGCTAAAAGTTGAGGAGATATCGAGCTTGGAAATCGTTTCTCGCAACAAAACCCACCGGCATGTAGATAATTAAAATGGCATTTCTTGGCAAGAAATAACAATGTGGTCCTCCCTTACTCATTTCTTGCGAGGAGAACCCTACAATCTACCCCATTTTTCCCATAATGTATTTATTTCTACTCCCAAACAGGCCGATTTCCGTGAAACGGCCCGCTATCTCTACACTCGCCGCGAAAAGTTGTTTCATGGAAACAGAACATGCAACCCTAGGGTTCCATGAGTATTTCCAGCTGGGGTCTGCTATCTGTTCTGCTTGTGGCATACTCGGCTTCATCTTTCTCGTCATCTACGTGTGGACGGGAGCAGTGAAGAAGTGAGTCATTTTAGTCTTATGTAACTGGCGCAAGATGTGATTTTTAAGTTATTACAACATTTAACTAATACATACCTTGGAGTATCTCTTGTTTTAAGACGCTTTCTTACCGCCATTACTGTGTTTAGCAGCAGGACGATGCATTATCACGGATGATTGTTTGTGAATTTATAATATCTGAACGTATTGACCTGTAGACTAGGGTGGCCTAATCCGGGTCCGAATTCCGCGGTCCCGGGACCGGATTGGTCCCGGGACCGACTCAAAAAGCGAGAGTGGGGTTCCGTTTGGTCCCGGGAGCCGCGGGACCGTTTTGGTCCCGCGGGTCCACTGCCGGTCCCGCGGACCACTGTAAGATTACTTTAAAAATGGCGTATTTGAGCCCGGATAAGTGTTTTGTGAAAGTGGAACAGCATTTCGGGAACAATGGATCCCTCTAAACACATTTCCATAAAATTTTGGAAAAAAAAATTTTCAAAAAAAAATTTTTTTTCCGAAAAAAATTCTTCAAAAAGTAGAAATTGTAGCAGCACTTGCTAGTGGTATTGCATGTAAATAAACATGATTCAAGTGCGATTCCTCTAACTGTGTTGTATTTTTCCTTCCCCGGTCCCGCGTGACCAGCGGGACCAAACGGGACCGAAATGGATTTTTGGACCCGTGCGGGACCGGTACCGTTTTTGGTCCCGGTCCCGGGCTGGCCCGGATTAGGCCACCCTACTATAGACCTATATACCTGTAATCCTTTACTCCAGTGAAATGTCAGTTAGCCCGATTTTATTCCCTTCTCAGAGTGAACAATCGTGTGGGCGTGCTCACCGGCTTCACTCTCTGTCTCTTCTTTCTGCTCGCCACATTCGCATATCCCACCTACAACGAGTTCATCATACATCAGGGTAAGAATATGATATAATATTTATCTATGACCCTGTAATTTGTTTTATTCTCAGAGATAATTTCTAAATGGTAGGAATGCCAGCGACTTGTTAGAGTTATGTTTCACGAAACGTTTAATTTTTAAAAGAAACATTTTTGCCAATTGGAGCTGATGAGCAGTACATATGATGTAAAAAGGTAAGGGTAAAAAGCATATATACATATGATGTATACATATATATGCGCATACATATGATGTAATTCATATATATCATTTGTTTAGCTAAATCACTAACATTCACACACTTGGCAGATCTGCGTTACGCTTCATTGTTAACTGTTGTCGAAGTAGGCTGGGTCTGATGAGCCGAGATAGCTCAAGATGCATAATCTATCAATGATTAATGAGATCACCTATCTAGAACAAATAAATTTGAAGCAAAAATCGATAAGTCGTAATGAAAAAAAAATCGGTAAATTGAATAAAAAAATCGGTAAGTTTCAGACTGCATCTACGCCTGGTGCTCCACTACTCACACCATTTCCTTCCCTATATTTATCATCGCCTATCTTCTTTTCTTCTCTATTGGATCCCCTTTGCTAAATCTTCACGCAACGGCGCTGCTGGCGAAGCAATTGGGAGGGAGGAAGCAGGCTCATTGGCATGGTGAGAACTGCCGGCGTTTCAACACTTCCGCCCCAAGCTCCGCCTCTTATGGCTGGCTCGCTGCTACAATGCATTCGTGAGGAAGAACACTCGGCAATGCCATGCTCACCTGGGCCTGTTCTCACCTGGGCCGTCCTGTCCGCTTCGCCACTACACTTACGGTGGAGTAGGCGCGACTAATGGGGGACGTGTTTTTTTTTAAATTTCCTTATTTCACAGGTCTATCCTCCTTCGTCAGTGCGTCTTCCCGAGTGGTCGCGGCTCCTATTCTAGCAAAGATTCTGCAGTCGAAAGGCATTGTATTCACTTGGCGAGTATCTTTTAAAAACAAACATAGCACGCGTAATGTGGCCTATCACCACCACCCAATTCTGTGCTCTACCACCTTTCAAAGAATTTACGGCATTTCCATTAACCTTGATTAGAAGCACAAAACACAATGTTCTGGTGCCTCAGAGAATGTAAGGCAAGCGAGCAACGAGCGTCTTTTCCCAATTGGGAAAAGGCGCCCAAGAAGCGCTGTTCGACGCCTTTTCCCAATTAGGGAAACACACTTTGCGGCCGCTTCCCTGACAATCCGAACCTTGTGAAAAGTGTAGGTTCAGAGAGAGAGAAAGAATATCGATGATTTCCAGGTTATTTCAAATCGGAATAATCGCTCCCATAATTGTCATCATCACTGTCTGTTACAACAGACTCGGAACGCCACTTCGGCTCTTCGAACTCAAACTATTCCTACTCGGTACAGTGGGCCAAGGTGTTCAGAAGAAGAACCCCATTGATACCGCGGCGGAAAATAGTTGCGTAGAGAATAGCCTTCAAATGTGCGAAAACGTTACGCAATGCTCGAACATTTCCGATTCATGATTTAACCGTTATTTGAATGAAGGAAATATTGTTGTTGAATCAAAATTGAAACATGCGAAAACCCCGCGGAGAAGAGTGCTTAACGACAAGCATTAATATTTCAATCTACAAATCACTATTTGTGTTTGCTCATTACATCCAATACACGCAATAGATCACCCATATCATAATCAGACTCACAACTGAATTTTGAATGGAAATTTTTCGAGACCTGATGTGTTTATTCTAAGCAGATCGGGTATAGTCCTACTTTGTTGCCTCGGAATGATCTTCTCAATTTTTGTCACCCACATAATGAAGGCTATCTGAATCAACGCGGATACCCGACCATTGTATATTAGGAAGTTACAAGATCCTTTTTTTATACTCGTGCACGCCAACAAACAATAGAAATGGACTATTAAAACGTAATGCAATGTGCACACAAATACTCCTACTAGGCTCCTAGTATTTAAAAACGTGTTAGGACGCCTTCTGACACTTGCGAAAAATGCGGCAAAGCAGGTCACCTCACTACGACATTATGCCGCCAATACCTTAGTAAATGCACGTTGCGTGTAACGCAAAGCGCAACTTCTGTACAGGCATTTTTAAAATAACTTAGGTCCCGACGCGAAGCGCATGCTTTCTCATTGTTTTATACTGAATTAATTTTCTAAGTCTGCGGATCGTCCCTGTTCATTTTTCTTGTTCGGGGGCAGGGATTTCTGAGCCACCGTGATCATCCATTCTATCACTGTCATATCTTGACACCTCCCTCCTACATCTCCCTATCATATTTCCATTCCAATCCTCACACCTGATGACTCCTCTCTCCTCTCCTCTCCCTAGTATCGATTACTGCAGGATCTGTCAGACTGTCTGTAAACTAATCTCAACTGTCGATTAGAGAGGTCAACTTCTGGTTGGAAGAGAGAGGAGAGGGGGAGAATGACGAGAGAATGTGGCGAATGGAGAGGGTCCACAGAGATAGAGGAAGAGACAGAACTGTGACGAAGCTAGTGGGAAAAGCACAACAGAGTCAATTGACCACATAATTCCAAACGTTAGAGCGAGAGAGTGTGTAAAAGTGAGAGAGTCCCTCTCGATTTCACACGCTCTCTCTCACTCCAAAGACCTTTCTGTAAGGTCGACCGGGCTGTGGAATGATGTGTGACGCATACTATACTATAGGTAAAATTTGAAAAGGAGTCGTAATGGTTCAAAATGGCATGTGTTTCACTATCAAGTCAACTGGAAAATGTTCTTCGTATTCTGATTGCACCGTGACTACTACTGCAAAATAGCCAATAATTTATAATGGGTTATAACTAGGAACCAATTTTCGCTTATCCACTAACTTTCAAAAATTATCTGTGTGCTAACAACGCATTGCTCACGTGCTGCAAGTGCTGAAAATGCTGTTTGTTCCAATCCACTAGTTACAATTAGAGGAAGTTGAGGTACAGTGTTGATTTGAGTTTCAACATGCTCTCAATAGAACAATGTGATGCCAGTTGCGTTCCTCACGACATTTTTAGGCACTTATAAATAAAAACACGTACATAATCATAATCACATGCAACTTTTTGTGAAGGGCCACACAAGATCTTAAAGAAGGTGTCCCACGAATATTTGGTCAACTGAGTTCTCACTGTGGAGCAATCGGGATCCATTACCCGATGAGAACTTCGAAAATCGCATGTTTCCGTTTGTCGTTTGAAGGAAGTTATGTTTAACTAGCGGGGTTGTATTGAGGTTAAATGCACTACGCTCTATGCGTACACTACGCTCTATGTATAGTTCTAGGTGCGGGCTCGGTCCAGGGGGAGCTCGGTAGATGGCTTCAGGTTCGGTTCAGGAGGAATTCGGGAGCTGGCTTCAGGTTCGGTTCAGGGGGAATTCGGGAGCTGGTTTGAGGTTCGGTCCAGAGGGAGCTCTGGCCCGGCTCCAGGTTCGGTCCAGGGGGAGTTCAGGAATGTTAATCGCTAGAAAGAGTACTGGCTTATTCCATTGCAAAAGGCTCGTGAGGCTGAGAGCGATCGAAAAAAGTTGCCACTACGCCACTTCGTGGCTCCGTGGCAACTTTTTTCGATTGCTCTCAGCCTCACGAGCCTTTCTCAACGGAAACGCAGGATACTGTGTTGATTTCCCTGGCGTGTTCGAACATGTTTGTGACATCGAAAAGTGCCTTTTCCCGTGATTCCCCAGGCTCTGCGAATCAATCGGAAACTTTTCGAAATTTTCGATTTTTCACGTTAAAACACGTTCAGACACGTTTCCGACATGGCAAAACACTTTTCCTGTGATCCCCCACGCTCTGCGCATCAATTGAAAACTTTTCGAAATTTTCGATTTTTCACGTTAAAACGTGTTAGAACACGTTCAGACACGTTTCCGACATCGTAAAACACTTTTCCTGTGTTCCCCCACGCTTTGCGCGTAAATTGGAAACTTTTCGAAATTTTCGATTTTTCACTTTAAAACTCGGCAAAACAGGTGAAAACGTGTTTCACGTTATTTAAAAACGTGTTAGGACGCCTTCTGACACTTGCGAAAAATGCGGCAAAAGATTTGCCCACGGCGGGGGTCGAACCTGTGTCGGTCGGATTTGAATGTCGCGCGCTTTAACCACTTGGCCATAGATTTGGTGATTTAAATTTTGTAAAATTTTAAAGCAATTCTGGTCAGTTATCATATGCAAAAGGTTCTGAGAAGATTGCATGGTTTTGAAGCGATTTATAGCAAAAAAACGAAAAAATTTGCAACGGAAGGAATAACAAAAAAATAAACAAACAAACAAACAGACAGACAGACAGACAGACGTTAGCATTTTCTAATATATAGTAATATACTGTCCAAAACGACCAGAGTTCTTACAGTATCTCACATTGAACCTGCAATCTTTTCGCGGTGAGAGTTGGAATTTTGTGGAGAAGAAGTTAGAGAAAGGCAGAGAGATCATGGGAAAAGAGGAGGGTGCGCGAGGGAAAACGCGCGTGCATTTGTGTTTCATCGACTTCTGATAACAGAAATGAAACATCGAACACCGCGGAAATTAAACGTTGAAATGATTCGTGGGACGCCTTCTTTAATATTGCAATTTGACAAATTCGGTTATAGCTAGAGAATAGGCAATTACGAGTTCTTGCGTAAATAATGTTTTTTTTCTTTTTTTTTGCTGCAAGCGTCGCAATCTCTCTCTTCCCTCCCGTCCCAACTCGACTCCCATCTCAAGTTACCGTGTCACTCTTCTCTCTCACTGGTCGAAACCCCTCTAGCCCCGCCCCCTTTTCCCCTCCTCATCTCTTCTCTTCTCCATTGATTCATTCCTGCAGTAGTCTCCCACTTCTGATCCTACCTCTCCTCTTCTTAATCAACATGGAAATGGAGAAAAGGTAGGTCAAATAAACTTGGTTCTTTCATCAAATAGTAACTGAGTGTCGAGCTTACACCAGAAGCGCCAGTGTTTAGGACCCGATGGTATACAAAATTGCGCCGGAAAAGTGTATACAATTTAGGATTGGGGGTAAAGTCCTCTCTGGGTCACTACTAGTCGCGTGCTTAGGTGTTAGTCAGTCTGTCTTTTCATTTCTAAAATAATTTCAGTGCCCTCGAGTATTATGGACACGATATGCAGCAGCTGCAGCAACTGCAGCAACATCCCTTCATGTACCCGCAGCTTCACCTTCCGGACTTGCCGGAGGCGAAGCGGCGTCGAAAGGCGCCTGCATCGCGCCAGAATGGCGACAGCTCCGCGCCTGCCAGCGCCAAACGCCAGGATAAGCCTGAATACTCCTACATCGCGCTAATCGGCATGGCAATCAAGGTAGGAAAATACTATATTGGCGGAACGGAAACATGTAGTTCCAAAATCTTTGAAAATGAGTAATTCTCCATTTCAGAATCATCCTGAACAAAAGGCAACTCTCACGGAGATTTACGATTTTCTCCAGAGTCACTTTGACTTCTTCAGGGGAGAATATGTTGGTGAGCTGTAAAGACCAAAGAACAATGATTATTTAAGTTCGAGTTGAAAGATTAAAGGTCAATGATCGTATGAGTTCACAGAGATAGAGGATGAAAGATCAATCTTTCCAGGTTGGCGCAACTCCATTCGCCACAATCTGTCGTTGAACGATTGCTTTCGCAAACTTCCCAAGGCTCCAGGAGAGCGGTGAGTGAGAGGGAGAAATAAGATCAAAAATCACGTTTTTGAGTTGTTTTTTTCGAATGGTGGTCAAGTCGAGAAACGGTTTTGTGACTTCGTGGAGAAAGGGCGAATCTCTGAAGCAATTGTTGACTAAGTTTATAGTGCATTCAAGCGTGCAGTTGGCACTAGTTGAAAATTGATATTTCTCACTCAACGATCATCATTTTTCAGGGGTCGCAAAGGTCACAAGTGGATGATTTCGCCTAACTCCGAGTACCAATTCGACGAGGGATCGTGCAGGAGGAGACCAAGGGGATATAAGGTTGGTGGCACACTCTCGAGAAGAATTGATCTTTGATCTCTGATAGCTGATCTAATAATGCGCCACTTTTATTCAGTGTTAGTATTTTATATTTGATCCGAACTACCGACTACCTACCATTGGCGCTTTTTAACAATATCACATTCGTGAAACGCAAAATTCACACGCACATCGAATTTTTAAAAAAATCTGAAACATCTCGCGCAGCGTATACAGCCGTGATTTGTGTTTCACTGATAGGATATTGCAGGCTGGCAAACCTTGTTCCAATTCGATGAATCCCTGTCGTGCTATATTTATCTTCAGCGGCGAAGCCGCGTGGATCACAGTTCCTCCAATTGCTTCTGTCTCGAGCGCGCGTCATCCAGTGGCGGTAGGGCGCTCGTTGGGAGGACGATCGGGTAGATCGTCCTGTACTGTAGGGCATCTTGGCATACTCCTCGATCGAGTCCCTCCATCTAGCCGGTGGTCGTCCTCGTGGACGAAACAGGTTGGGATGGGGGAATTGCTGCGTGACACGGGTAGACCATCTGTCGTCTTCTCTTCGTAGCACGTGACCTGCCCATCGGTGCTTCGCTCTTGTGATGTGATTAATCGGGTCCGATAGGAGAGAGATGCGGCGGATGTCGGCACATGACTGATCCTTCTTCTGCTGCATGAATAGAGTAGTTCCAATCAGCGCGCGTTCCAGGGCACGGTATTTAAACTGTAATGAAACAGCATATGTGATCGACTACAGAAATGTTATCAATTAGTAATTACTATATTATATGAAATTTTAATTAGTTTTTTTTCCAGGCTCGTAAGCCGACCGATGGTTCTCTTCCCCCTCGAATTCAACTTCCATCAATCGACGATTCGAGAATTGCAGCAGAAAATGAGCAGAATGAGCAGCTGCAGATGATGCAAATGCAGCACACAACGATGCAGCCGGCCATATTTGGACAGGTACGAAGCAGTTATCTGAGATATCCTACACACATCATTCCACAGGCCGGTCAACCTTACAGATAGGCCTTTAGAGTGAGAGAGCGTGTGAAATCGAGAGGGACTCTCTCATTTTTACACACTCTCTCGCTCTAACCCTGGTCTATAGGTTGGAATCATGTGTACAGTCAAAGGATACGAGAGCCTCTGCTAACTTTTTTCGAGAAAAAATGTCGTGAAATTTGCCGCCACCTTATATCGGGGGAAACTCGTAAATTTCCGATTCTCTACCCTCTTCATTTATTTATTTATTTATTTATTTGATACACCCGCGGAGGGTGTGACGGCAATTAAAGATGAAGTGGACGAAGCCTCAGAACGGGGAGGGAGCCGTTCGGATCCATATATGTCTGATGGATCAAGTGGAGCAACCGTGAATCGACGACTTCATTAGATCAACAGACAATTCCGGCGTCATGGAGTCTTCTTCTAACAAATTACCCGATTCCCTCTACAATCTGCCACTTTGCTTCTTTTTCTCTTCCCTTTCCCTCTGATTTAGATTGATAGGGGACTTGGTGCGCGACAATTTACCTGCGAAGTTTACCCGATCCTTCCCCCTCCTTCAGATTGATTGCTCCTCTCCCAGCTTTGCTTCCCGCAAAATTTCGATACGCACTCATCAAACACCTGGCACTTCTCGGGTTACAGTATGATCAAAGGGGATTTAACGATGGAAAGTGGTTAATTACTAAGACCTATGAAGCGTAATTGTCCAGGGATCGGGACCTTAAATCGATTATCTAGAACTTTAATCGGAGAAAATTCATTTTGCCGTTAATGTTAGGGGTTTAGGCTCTAGAGGGGGCAATCCAGACACGTCATGACCCCAGTAATCCACGAGACGAAGCCTCCCCCCTGTCAGCCAGTTTATGTTACAAGTAGCAGAGGAAACTATCTCCATTTCCCGTTGTCTCTCGTCTGTCTCTGTCTGTCTTCCCCTCTCCGAATCGCCCACCCTCTAGCCCGCACTCTCTGCATTCCACGTAGTCTCTCGTCTTCCCCTCTCCCCGTCTGTCGCCTCCGCGAAGAGAGTGCTCTCTCCCCTCTCCCCAACCAGTGAAGTCATTAATATAAACAATTAGCGGTTCTTCACTCCAGGGAGCGATGAATGAATGTACCACTTCGAAATTTGCACAAGGGTGGAAATTTAGCCAATGATCTAGCGGGAAAATGAGTTTTCAAAACATTACAGTATCCCATGATGGACCATTGGGCGCCGTACAGCAACAACACCATCGTTCCAGCTGTTCAGTTTTTTTAACTTAATTCTTTTTTTAAACTTAATTCTTTTTTTTTAACTTAATCCTCCCCTACCAATTTCTGTGCACTTATTAGATACCAGGAAATAAATACGCTAACAAAATAAACACGCAAAAAATATACGTATACATAAGAGTTTTGGTTTTTATTTTATTCGCATTTTATATATTTATAATAAATATTAGCTCCTGAATTTGGCTTGGTAAAGGTCAATTATTTGATTGTTGACCTCTGCAGGATTTCCCTCCCCTCTCAACTGCTCTTCCCTCGCTGGACAAATCTTCTTCATCTCTCATTGATTCTTCAATGAATTCAATGAGTCTCGTCCCTTCCCTCAATTCTACAGTAATCGATTCTACAGTATCCACTATGCCAACTCTGGCGGCCACCCCCGCAGCTCTACCGTATGGAGCTTTCCAGGTGAGAAAAAGCCGTAACCTATTCTAGAAATACTGAAAAGAATGAGTGCCATCAAAGAGTTCAACATGGCATAACGGGGAATTGCAGAAAGTAAGGTACGAAGCAAAAGAGAATTTGTCTTCAGATCTTTTTCACTATTGTACTTTCAATCCTCGTATGAAATTAGGACAATGGGTAACTTCATAGCACATCATTCCACAGGCCGGTCAACCTTACAGAAAGGGCTTTGGAGTGAGAGAGCGTGCGGAATCGAGAGAGACTCTCTCACTTTTGCACACTCTCTCGCTTTAACCCTGGTCTGTAGGTTTGAAATCATGTGTATTGTACTTTCAATCCTCGTATGAAATTGGGATATGTACAATGGGTAACTTCATAGAAGACAATAACGAAAATCCTTTTAAAAAAAAAATTTCAACAAGAAACTCTAATGCTCGAACGTAAAAAAAGAAAAAAGTATTTGGTGTTCAACTCTTTCGTTTTTTTAAAGAAAATAATCTTTTGTGTTTCACACTTGAGAACAACTTGGACACAAACGAATTTTGCGTTTCACAGTTCTCTCTTATTCCCTGCTGCGAAGCGAAGGCAGTGTTTCCTCCATCACGAGCGTGTTACAACGATAGAAAAAAGCTTCCAAGAACTGCTTATTTTCGTTGCAGGTCACTACTCCCTGGCCAAACTACGAGACTGTCTACCCAGTGACTGCCGAGTATCCGTCCTATAACTTCTACTTTGGCAACTACGGTAGCGGTGTAGCGCCAGTTATCATCGAAGCTGAACACTCTGCTACCGTACCGCAGGTAGGAACATCCTGCACCACCCCAATTGACTACCCCCTTTAACACAGTTTGGAACAAATCGATAATCGCTTCAGGACCCAACAATCGATCAGACGTCCGCAATGACTACTGTTGGTGCACCGTATCAGATCGCTTCGGATTCCTGGAACGAACTGAGCAATGGTATCAGATCGCTTCGGATTCCTGGAACGAACTGAGCAATGGTCGAAACGCTTTGTTTCGACTTTTCGAGTGGTCAACTCTAGTAGTTATCGATTTTATGTTTATTAACTTTTTTGTTACGATTTAGTCAAAATTTGTGAAAGAACAACTATGTTTTAAGAAAATAGAGGGAATTCAAATATTCGAATTTCAGAGCGACGCTGAGTTCCTCACGGCCAAACAGCAGGAGATGGTTGTGTAATCGTTGCTAACTTCGTTTGATCCTCTCTCTCTAAATTTCACACACTCTCACTCTATTTCCCCCGCTAGAGAGTGTGCGTGAACGAGAAAGTTTTGTATTTCTCTTTTCGCAGATATATCGGTTCCTATCAAAGCAAAGATGAGATCTATTAGTTGCTATAATAATTAATATAATATCACTATCATTTCTACTCATATCCCTTGCCAAATAATGTGAGAAATTCCCTTGCCATTTGTGATTCCATTGTTCATTTCGCCTTTTTATTTTTTATTTGATACTTTCGGTGGCATTGTTTTCATTTCTCATAACTTCATAATACTGCTCGATAAAGCAAAAGCGGAAAATGCCAAATCTGTTTCACCGATGCTGTATTACTCCCAAGTTTGAAACTGGGACAATCTCCATTTGGCTAACTCATAGAGAAGGAACTTCAAAAATCTCAAACGAACTCGAAAACTGACACAAAAAAACTGGTTCACTCCTCGGGTTTTGTTATCGACTCTTCCTTTTTTTTATAAATGTTATTAGCATTTTATGCGCATTTGTCTTTATCGTTGTTCATTTGTCCCACTGATCATTCTCGGTCACCTTTTTTTTGCGATATGCGATCAAATTGCAAATTAAAACATCGGAAATGTCCGAAATTGACTAGCAATGCATCTTAATTTCTTTATCGCCAGTTATGTAGGACTATTTATAAGCATTCTTTCACATCCCCGGTGAATTGACGCTGCGCCAGCATCTGATAAACGGAGTGCAAACAAATGATGCAATATTTCGTCAGGCATCGTCTTGTAACTAGTTATAAGAATAATTATAAAGTACATCCATAATTTTGATTAGCAAATGTTGTACAAACTGCACCCGATGTTGAGGAAGACGCAAACACGCGTGTTATGAGTTTCATCTGTGCTTCAAACTGCAGGGCATCACCTCCGTGCAGTGTCGTCTCATCTCCGAGTCTATAAAAATAGCATTATGAACCTAGCTTCTCACTTCTCATCTCATTCCACAGGTAAAAAGGTGGATTGGAGTGAGATAGCGTGAAAATCGATGGGATCACTTTTGCACACTCGGTCACCCTGATCCCATTTTTTAGTTCTCCCTCTCTCTCCTCATTTGCTCCTCCTGGACCGAACATGGAGAAGGTTACCGTGGTTCCCTTGGACCGAACCTTAAGCAGGCTACCAAGTTCCCTCTGGACCGAACCTGGAGTGAGCTACCGAACTCCCCCTAGACCGAACCTGCACCCAGAACTATGCATAGAGTAGTGTACGCATAGAGTGTAGTGTACTCAACCTCAATACATCCCGGCTAGTTATGTTCATGTTTTGGATATCATCAAGAGAAGCTGACACAATTACAACTTTACATTGCAGGCCAGTGTCATCCTCAAACATGTAGCCATTTATTTGAAATATTGTGTAACCGGATATATCATATACTACAACTGCGGTTTTTTTTAAACTGAACAGAAAATAGTGGGAAGTTAAATACATGTATTGTTCTGACAATACATTCGGCGCCGAACTAGTTTGAAATTTTTCCGCTGCCACAATGTCAATGGGAGTAATGCGTTCGGAAGCAATCCAGTTTCCCATTTCCGCCTGATCCAAAGTGATTTCGCCAATAGTCCACCATTACCTGAAATGAGTCTGGAACATGAATCGCTGAATGCGAATTTCTGAAACGATTCCTGTTCTACGTGCTTTCTCTGTTGCATAGCACGCAGGGAGTGTGTGAAACACGGATAGTCTCGAGTTACTGCCGTTCCAAGATCAGTTCCATATAAGCTTCTCCAGATGGGAGTTCCTCACAGTTGTAGTCATGCATACCGTATTCGGCTTCATCCTGTTCGTATTGGCTCATGGATACTCGAGGGGGTGGAGCACAGGGGGCGGGGCCTGGCACTGATCTAGGAAAGTTCCGTCTTTGTAAGGTGAGCTGCATTCATTTTCACATGATTGTATCCACACGAATAGTTTCGTACAATTGTCACATTCTAGTTGGGATTCCGGTTCGGTGTTGTGTATACCCTCTGGCAGTCTCTCTCTGCCTCTTATCAGCCGTATTACCCATCTCTCACTTAATAGGCCGTTAAATGATCACCGAACTTGCATCCATACATTCTAGTGCTATTAGAGCAGCTCCAAACCACCCGGAGATCGAGGTCTACAATACTCCCGAGGCTCCTATCTATGGTATTTTTTATTGATCCGTTTATTCGCAAATAAGTGCTCAAGGAAATATCCTATTATAACTTCACAGACGAAGTGCTGACTAGGGTTCGCCTGACAAGAAAAATGACCGCTTTTTTCCTTGGAAAGTGAAGAATGATCTTGGCAAGAAATCGATCGGTGTCATTCCTTGTTTATTCCTTGGATAAACCAAGGAATAAACAAGGAACCAAGATCTTGTCAGGGACACTTTTCAAATTTAATGACAATATCGTTCTGAACAACTTAGAAATTACTAAATGGTACACCACGAATCTATCTAATTATGGTGATAGCTTGATGATTTCTTCTTTTATGGGGCTAAGAATGCAAAAGAATTATTAGGAAACAAGAGGAAACGACGAAAATAAGCCCCACGTAACTAAAATAATAACTAGTTCAATCACCAGTTAAATATAATTGAAAATTTTGATCGGTTGAAATCTTCCATTTCTGATGTCAATTCCTTGCCAAGGAACAAGATCTTGAAATGATTTCCACTATTCTTGTAAGGAGTGAGATAATTGAATTATCTCATTTCAAGGTCCCAAGACCCCACTTCGGGCGATCATTTTGGACTTCTGAGAAACAGCTCAGAGCACAATTGGACACTGTGCTCTGAGCTGTTTTCCTCATTTAAAGCAGGCGATCTTGTCGAGTTTCAGTTAGTTCTTTGTGCCTCAATTTAATGCCTTGTGAGAAATATCTGCATTGCGGGCGGAATCTTATGCCCGAAATCGAGGTACGTTGTTAAATGTATAAATGCTAATGCATTTTATGCTAGGAAAGTGTATAAAGAAGCTTCCTTTGAAAATTCTAATCAAAGGGTTCAAGGGATCAAGGGGTTCTACCTTTCTTCAATTTAAAAAAAATATATAAACTTAACTTGCACTCGTATTATGTGTAACGATATTTCTGGTTACAAACATTTCTGCCTTCTCCTACGTTCAAATCTAGTATAAACATAGATTCTGGCATAACTTTTCATGCTCTTTCGAATGATATACAACACTACATCAAAATCAAAAGTTTGAAAAAATCGATTTGGTAGATAGGTCAAAACTTGAGATTTCGGGTCAATATTATGGTTGTGACATATCTTACCCTTAGGGGTCATGTTACCAAAGTTTTAGCCCCGGGCGATCACTTTGACCGAGTTGTGCAACTTTACCCGACACTTCACTGCGATCTTACGGAAAACGCGTTTTAAGGTACAATTCAAGAGCAGGTAGAGTACGTGATAGAATTAGACTGTACAAAGCAAAACCCGCTTGATCACGACAGTACTTATCATGCACTTGTTTATTGTGACTTTCCCTGGTCGCATTATCGTATCGGCACTTTCCCATAGATATAGGACCTTTGCAACAAGTAATCTCCTAGATTTTTGTGTTTCCCTCTTCGACGTGTGTGTCTCCGTTGCAAAAAATAAATAGCATGTTATCATCCCTACTCCATCCTCACTTCATCTTCCTCCTCCCTCTGTCTCTCAAATACGAATAATCGTATTTGCACTATCCCACATATATATGATGGATGTATGCAACATATAATCTGCAAGTTTTATGTTCCCCTCATCTTTGTTTCCCCATTGCACAAATGCATCACATTTCATCATCCCTATGCAATCCCCTCACCTCATCTTCCTCTTCCCTCTGTCTCTCCCTCATTTCTTCCCTCTCCTCCTCCTCTTCTCTACTCATTTCCAGACTTTTTTCACTGCTTGAAACGAGTCTTTCCATTGCTCCATTCGAAGTGCAAGAGGAAGCAGACATGGCTGAGAGACGCGCCTCCAGGAGGTCCTGATTGAAATAATTATTAATTATTGTAATTATAATTGACTTTATTATTATTATTTTACAAATGAACCAATAATTATCAGAATTTAAGCGAACGACAAGTGACGAATCAGCAAATACACCCAGAGATCCAAATAAAAACAGAGTATGCAACACAAAAATCACCGGTTTTTTTTTCTGGGAGGCATTCAAAGATCACAAGATAAGATTTCCTTCCATTTTCTTGTTTTTTTAACAATTACTAAAGCAAACATACCCTCAAAAGAGTCAAAATCAATAATAAACAACTCATATTCTCCCTCTCCATCTTCAGTTGCAATGCGAGTTGCTCGATTTTCTTCTGAGATTGCTTCAGTTTGCTCGCCAGTTGATTGTTCTGCAAATATCAATCGATAATTAGGAAATATATTTTTGTTCTTCATACAAATGACGACGCAGGACCTACGTCTGCTAAAGATGCAACAATGAATCACCGATTCACCGCCTCCAGAAAACAATCAGAAAGTCAAATCAGTTCTCCTTCAATTTCGCTATTCTCAAGATCGATAATTTCCGTTCCCTATAATTATAATCACTTCTCGATGCGTCGTGCGCCCCTGATTACAGTACATGTTCGACCTGCCTCTTCAGCTCGTACTCAACGTACTCGAGATCGCATTTATTCTTCTCGAGTGCCGATCGAAGTCCCTTTTTGTCGTCTTTCAGACGGTAAATCTTGTCTTTGAGCTGAAAAGGAAAAAAGGATGACTCTTGTGCGCCTTTTTTAAATTCGATGTTTTTTTAAAGCGAACGAGGGGCCTACACGTATAATAGCGAAACACATTAACAAATTCTATAATTGATGGCCGGACTCCTCAAACGGACATTTAAAAGTTTCTAGAAAGCATAGTGATAAAAACTAGTAAAAACAGTGATTGCGTAGGACACGAAAATATTTAGAGGGAACTAGGCATATTAATGCTACATCACCAATTGATATGCCAACGTTACTGAGGATGACAGTTCACGGTAGGTTTTGTGCAGGGATCAACAACAAAACTGTACAACCACGAGCACTGTTTTATAGAAGACCATATCCGCGAAATCTACAGCGTAGACGACAAGAGCCCCTCTAAGGCATCCGCTCAGCCCCAATTTACCGTATCTCACTACCGTACCTCAATCCACTCATTCCTCCCATTCCACCGTACATCGAGCCTGCTCTCTCCTGTTTGGGTGGTCAAGTACTGCGTCGATCGTTGAAATACGAAGAGGAATCGAGAGTCACGCCGGGACATGAGACTGAATAAGGCCGTAATTGAAACGAAAACGAGGTTTGAGAGATTGTGAGGGGAGTAATGAGTCTAAATCTAATAAGTTTTAATAAGCGAAGTCTCCATCGTATTGTCAGACACCCAATTTGTTTGTAAAAGATGTGCGGTTGAAACCTTAGACGAGCGGGTGTTTCGTCAGAGAGAAATAGCTGAAACAAGAAAAACGAATGAGCACTCAAAATTAGAAAACTTCTCGTTTACGGCCGAAAATTAACAGTTTCCGACTTGTAGATCGGTGAAAAAAACGATTTACCGAAAAAAAATTTAAATTCTAAATTCCTAAAGATACTGAAGCGTTGGAAACATTTGTGGCGATAACTGACCCGTGAAACGCAAAAGTTGCGGCTTCTTTTTTTTAATCTGACCCTCGCTGTGCAAACGATTCGAAAGCTTTTGAATACACCGAGTATTTCCTTGATTTCTCGTCTGCCTAAATTTTATGTAAGAACACCCGGTGAATTGAAGCAGTTAGAGAAGAATGAGGGTGGTTACATCGGAAATGACTCGGTGGCCTCTTCTTTCAGCTGCGAGAATATCAGTGCGTTCGCGTAATGATTTCAATACCTCCGTACAGCAAAAAGTGACTAGTTGTGTATTTCACATATTCTGATAGCCCTTGGTATAAAAGGTAAAAGGTAAAGGCATCCCCTTATCTAGGCTCCAAGTCCTGAGGGAGTCACTGCTAAGGCCAGCGCATAATAGGCCAGTTCAATCCGGAGGGCCCAATCTCTTCTTCGGATCTAATTACCTTCGTGGTTACACCACTACCAATCTTTACTCATTCGAGCGCCTTGGTGAGGCGGTGGCGGTATGCACAGCCGGGAATCGAACCCCGGTGTGGAACGGAATGAAACTGGGAGGGCGCCTTAGACCACTACACCACTTCGACTACACCACTTCCACTACACCAGGCCCTTGGTATGCTCTTTCAAAATATGCTTCATTCATGACCTGATGCCCCTAATTTGCATAATTACAGTAGGTCAAAGTTGGGCTATAGTCATGGTTTTTGAAGTGTAGGTCGTTAGAGAGAAGAGATAGGGATTTGGTTGTTTCAACAATATTGATCGTCTTGACCAGCTGCATGTGTGTAATTTATTTATGCAAATTTTCAATTCTAAAAAATCATGAAAATTTCAAAAACGATTTTCTTTTTAATTAAAAAAAAAAAGCTCGATAGCTAATGATCATGGCCGCAACATATCAAAAATTAGGAACCCTTTTTTGCTTTGTTTTCGAGAAAATCGTTTTTGAAATTTTCATGATTTTTTAGAATTGAAAATTTGCATAAATAAATTACACACTTCGATGCAGCTGGTCAAGACGGTCAATATTGCTGAAACAACCAAATCCCTATCTCTTCTCTCTAACGACCTACACTTCAAAAACCATGACTATAGCCCAACTTTGACCTAATGTAATTATGCAAATTAGAGGCGTCAGGTCATGAACGAAGCATATTTTGAAAGAGCATAGCAAGTGCTATCAGAATATGTGAAGTACACAACTAGTCACTTTTTGCTGTACGGAATTTTGGCAATATCTGCGCTCCTTACGCGAACGCACTGATATACTGAATTTACTATTTTGTATTTTGTATTTTTTTCCGCGAAACCAACTTTGACAATTTGATCATAACTGCTTTATCGTTGTAGCATAATTTGACAACTTCTCGTACGTTAATTCAAGTGAAACTTGTATGTAATATGAGCAACAATTATTTCAAAACCACATGCAAAAAAATGAAAGATTTGTTTTAATTGGTAGATTTTGGTGATGTACAGTAAGAAAAGAGGGTTGATTGGGTGATATTGATTAGTTGTGTTCCTAGCTCAGAACGATACTGTGATCAAGCGGTATTGATTAGAAGACCAAGAAAAAAACGAAATACCCTGATGATGTTGAATGAGACAGTGAGACAAAGTAAAACTTGCATAGGGTTGATTATGGGAATTAATGAGTAAAAAGGTGTAACAACACTGGAAACTAAAGGCTGAACAACAAAATGGTATGTCAAAGTGAGCTAAGCTAACTGTAATTCAAGGGAAATGGGAAAGATAAAAAGAATCAGATCCAATTTGTACAAAATCGAGCTAAACAAAATAATACTGAAAAACACGAGTGACGGAATGTGCCTAGAAAAAAGAACGGAATAATACTGTAACTTGGGATACGGTAATGGACAATCTACCGTACCTGGCTACCGTAATCAATCAATAATTGCCCTCATTAGGGGAAGAAAGCATTCCACTGACATCCGTTATTTCGTGCTCGAGGAACGAATACTTTTCCAGCGCAGAACGCTCGGGTTTGCCGAATCTGAAATGCAATTTATGAATGATTGCATCATCATTACTTGATTGCAGATATTTCACAAAAGAATCCTCGGTGTAGCAAAGATCTTCTTGGCTTCGCCATTTGGTAAAACAAGGAAACACAAATCCATCGATCAACGACAATTTCAATGAAATTTAAGAGTCTCGATGACATCATCCCTTCACCTTTTTATTTTACACTAACAAGTAGTTAAGCGTCTCATCATTCTTCAATTAAGATCAAATCTACTTGACCATTCGGTGAAACAATAATTCATCAGTGCATACAAAATTGAAACAACTTGAATGGGTCATGATTCCATCATCCCTACGCAATTTCTCACCTCTTGTAGTGTTTCTCTTTCACATGGACTCTTCTATTGGGATCGTACTTCACCACTCCTCCCTTCTTTCTCAATTGTTTCTCTGTCAGCAAAATTCTCTCGCCGTCTGAGGATTCCGATTCTTGTGAGGGAAGAAGGGAACGCTGAAAGGAGAGAATATTACGGGTGTTATTACGTCATCAATTAGAAAATAAATGGAGAAATGACTCTGCATGATTAACACAAATTCGCTGAAATATTATTTATGTGCGAAATTTCGAAGAATCGTATACGACTCCTCAAACCAGCATACTATCTGTTCTAGAAACCCAAGTCTACCAGGTCCGCAAAAAATAGTAATATCAATCTTGCCTTATCTTGTGATCCCTCTACATATTCCGACTGCCGTATCTTCCTACAGTATTCCCCCATGTCAACAATTCCGTTCACTCTTCACCCCCCCCCATTCACACATAATTTCTCCTTATGTGTTATACATCTATTCTATTATAGTCTCACCTTGACAAAACTTCTTCTCTTCTCTCTTCTCCTCCAACTTCCTCCTTCCAATGCAGCCATTTCCTCTGGTGCTCCATCAATAAATTGACGATGATGAACAGAAGGACCCATGTCTGACGCACTCCTGGGAAAAAAAGTAATTTAAGCATTCTGATAAAAAAATCAGTTATTGTACACCAGTCAAGATTATTTTTACTGTTATTGAACCACTGTCTGGAGGAATCAGGGATCTCGACTATCTCCGTTCAATTGAGTATGCACAGGAACACTGAATCTCCTAGTTGTTCTTTCCCCGGTAAATCAAATGCAAGTTTTGGCGGCTGTAAAACCTTCTTCTCGCGAGTTTCTTTTTTTAATGAAAATTAATATTCGCTGCATTATGCGCAGATTTTTGTAATTACTGGGACCCAATTCGTGTTCAGCTTGCTTGAAGCGCCAATCGATGTATTCATTAGACGAAACGCTAAACCTTCTGTTAGGACAACAGCCAACACAGAATTTTCCAAATCATTAAATAACTTCAGTAATCGATAAAAGTACATCTACCGTACCTTCTCAATTCGAATTCCAACGGACTCGCTGTGTCTCCTTTTCTGCTCATTTCCATCTCATCCTCATCAGTAATTCGATTTCCGTGCATCAATCGATTAACCAGCTGGGCTGCGTCAATATTTACTGCTGATGCAGCCTGGTTGGTTGCCGCAGATGAGACAGCGAGAGAGTCGGAGCCACGGAAGTTGCGCACCTGACGGGAATAGGATTGGTAATGGCACAATCATGGAGGAAAAGAAGATGAATTGGCAGAACTGATTACGCAAAAATTTATGCCGGGTTCGTGTAACACAAAAGCTGCTTGATGACTACTCCGATTATCATTTAGGTTAGGATCCTTTCCTTGTCGAATTATCGTACTTGCACTCTCCCGCAGTAAAAGGGCATACGCAAATTCAAATCGCCTAGACTTTCGTTTCCAATCGCCTAGACTTTCGCCTAGATCATCGTGAACACTGATTTCTTAGTTGCACAAATAATTAACATTTCGTCATCCCTGTGCAATCTCCCTCACCTCATCCTCCTCCTCCCTCTGTCTCTCCCTCATTTCTTCCCTCTCTTCCTCCTCTTCTCTACTCATTTCCAGACTCGTTTCACTGCTTGAAACGAGTCTTTCCATTGCTCCATTCGAAGTGCAGGAGGACGCAGACATGGCTGAGAGACGCGCCTCCAGGAGATCCTGATCGGAATAACAATGTATTATTTTAATAAATTCGCCATTTTCATCGATAATTTCTCAGAACAACTGCTAATTATTATAAATGGCAAAAGCGAAAATGCAAACCGAACCAGCAAATGCAACCAGAAACCCAAATAGTGAGAGTAGGAAACACAAAATCACAGGTTGTTCTTTTTTTTGGTAGGAATTCATAGATCACAAACACACATGGGCAGCAAATTATGGATATTTTTTGCAAAGTGCCCCCACCCCGGTTTCACTCAATTTGACATTGCCCCCAGCATTGACCGACTCCCGAAACATTTAGCTTTTCAATTCCTGATCTTTGCATGGTGCCCCTCCACCATCTTTCCCGAAAATACAGAGTGCCCCCCCCGGGTTACCGTGCCCACTTATGAACACAAAAATATGTTTTCCTACCATTTTATTTTTTTTACAATTAGTAATGCAAAATTACCCTCAAAAGAGTAAATTAAATAATTTTAAAAAAAACTCACATTATTTTCCCTCTCCATCTTGAGTTGCAATGTCAACTGCTCGACTTTCTTTTGTGATTGCTTCAGATTGCTCGCCAGTTGATTGTTCTGCAAATATCAATCGATAATTTTGAGTAAAAAAGTGTTTTCAATCATCTCAAACTCAAAGGGGATAATGTTTGTTCGTCGACAACGGCAAAGATGCGTGCGAACCTATGTCTGCTAATGATGTCATAATGAATCACCGATTCACGGACTCCACAAAAATAAACCACCATCTAATCCATTCTCTCTCTCAATGCTGTTCATACATGTCGGCGCCGACAGAAAGTGGGCGGAGTCCCCCCCTGCCCACCACAAAAAGCATGTATGGGGTTCATGGGTGGTGGGCAGGGGGGGACCATGTATAGGGGGTCATCGTCCAAAATAAGTCCCAGGTCGACTTCGTCAAACACAAAGTGGCATATGGTAACTTAACGGCCGGGGTCCCGCAACGAAAACAAAGTACCGTAACCCAGTCTACCGTAATCCGGAAATACGAAATTGAAAATTTGCACCTGCTGTATATCATATGAGGTAGGGCTCGAGTAGTAATTAATCGGACGGTATACCGCGGTCCCGGCACGACATTGCCGATACCGTAATCAAGTCTACAGTATGCCGAAATTTTAAATTGAGCCAATCGGCTCGGGACTTGTTGCATGAGGAAGGCCTCGAGTTGTAATTAATCAGACGGTATACCGCGGTCCCGGCACGACATTGTCGATACCGTAATCAAGTCTACAGTATGCCGAAATTTCAAATTGAGCCAATCGGCTCGGGACTTGTTGCATGAGGAAGGCCTCGAGTTGTAATTAATCAGACGGTATACCGCGGTCCCGGCACGACATTGCCGATACCGTAATCAAGTCTACAGTATGTCGAAATTTCAAATTGAGCCAATCGGCTCGGGACTTGTTGCATGAGGAAGGCCTCGAGCTGTAATTAATCTAACAACATACGGTGGTCTCGGCACGACATTGCCGTTACCGTAACCGAGTCTACAGTATGCTGAAATTTCAAATTGATCTAATCGGCTCGGGATTTGTTGCATAAGCTAGGCCTCGAGTAGTAATTAATCTAACAACATACGGTGGTCTCGGTACGACATTGCCGTTACCGTAACCGAGTCTACAGTATGCTGAAATTTCAAATTGATCTAATCGGCTCGGGATTTGTTGCATGAGGAAGGCCTCGAGTTGTAATTAATCAGACGGTATACCGCGGTCCCGGCACGACATTGCCGTTACCGTAACCGAGTCTACAGTATGCTGAAATTTCAAATTGATCTAATCGGCTCGGGATTTGTTGCATAAGCTAGGCCTCGAGTAGTAATTAATCTAACAACATACGGTGGTCTCGGCACGACATTGCCGTTACCGTAACCGAGTCTGCAGTATGCTGAAATTTCAAATTGATCGAATCGGCTCAGGATTTTAACGAGAAGTGGATGTCGAATGGCCATTGCTCGGAGGGTATACCGTTTCTCCCCTACCATACGCAGGGTTACTGTAGCAAAGTTACAGTATGACGAATTTTTGAAATTGATCTAATCGAGTCGTATTTTTTCACGAGCTGGACCTCGAGCAAGCAATGCCAGAGGGATATACCGTATCGTTTCCATCATGCTCAGGGCAGTTGTAGCTGGATTATAACATTATTAATTTATGAAATGAGTTAATTGGGATTTTTGCAGGAGGTACACGTCGAGTAGTTATTTTCTACGATGCATTCCGGGTTGATTCTACAGCACTGCTCCGGAATAGAGTTTCTTAGAAAATAGAAAGGTCCCAAAAAAAAGAAAGGCCCCATGGATATAGAAAGGCCCCTAGAAAATAGAAAGGTCCCTTGAAAATAGAAAGGTCCCAAGCATTGGAAAGAGGTCTCTAAAAAAAGGTCCCATAAAATATAAAGCTCCCAAAAAAAGTCTAAAAGTTGTGCTGCAAAATAGAAAGGTCCCATTACATGGTGAAATGGATTTCAAAAAATAGAAAGTCCCAAGAAAGTTTTTAAAAATAACATAAAAAGATCCCAATACCGTTTTAAAATGTTCGCCAAAAGTAGAAAGCTCTCAAGGAAAATCGAATGGCCATATGAGGCTGTTTGCGAGAGGATCAATAACTTTTGTTAAGGACCTCGTACATCGATTTTCTGAAAATCCCGTAGTTGAGGTTATCGAGTGTGCTGATCACCATGGTGACAATCATTTTGCATTTCACTCATCGGATCGGGAGTACTGTAACTACCGTTTTTGAGGCTGCAACATCATATCTCGTGACCCAGTGAACCGATTTGCGTGAAAATTTTTTTCGGAGTGTAGTTTACGTTGTTGATAACTATTTGATATTCTATTTTAATATATCTATGTTTTCTCAAATTTCAATAAAACGTTCCCGAACACGTCTCATAACTAATATTTGTCACATGCACTATAAAATGCGCCTTTTCCTGAGCATTCATATTCTTATGCTACATGCATACTTCAGAGGTACCACTGGTATAGATTATTCCCTTATAATTCAGTATTTAGTGTTTCACTGACCGTGCAAGAGAGCGCGAAATGAGAATGATCAGTGCAAAAAAAAATAAATGATGCGATAATGGCCATTTTCCACACGAAATTGTGAATATAAAGGATCTGATCTATATCAGTGGTACCTCTGAAGTATGCATGTAGCATAAGAATATGAAAGCTGAGAAAACGGCGCATGTTGTGATATACGTCTCAAACATTAGTTATGAGACGTGTTCGGGAACGTTTTATTGAAATTTGAGAAAATATAGATATATTAAAATAGAATATCAAATAGTTATCAGCAACGTAAACTACACTCCGAAAAAAATTTTCACGCAAATCGGTTCACTGGGTCACGAGATATGGTGTTGCAGCCTCAAAAACGGTAGTTACAGTACTCCCAAACCGATGAGTGAAATGCAAAATGATTCTCACCATGATGCTCAGCACACTCGATAACCTCACTACGTTATTTTTTGTGACACTTTTCAATTTCAGTGTACGTCCATTTCATTGATCCTTTCGCGAACAGCCTCATATAAATTTGAAAATGTTGAAAATATAATAAGTAAAATAAATTATAATAAATAATAGTAAAATAGTAAAACGTTAGACCGCTACGATTACCCGGGATGCGGCAGAAGCACAAAGGTAAGCCTCGCAGACAATATCTGAACCAGGTTTACCTACTCCTAAATTTCCGACTCGGTACGATCGATTTCAAATATTCGGTATGCCGTCAATGCACTACAGTATCCCCTGATACGCTAGGAGTTATACGGTGCACCTCAATGATTTTCATGTTCGGAGTCAACCTCGTACTAAAATCCCGAGCAGATAGTATTAATTTCATCAATCATTTATCATGCCAAAAGTCGTTGATTGAAAATATATATAATATGTGAGCAAGGGTAAGTGAACACGATAGGTACGATGTCACAACAGGGTGACAAAGTGAGAAAAAAAACCTAAATTCTTAAATTAAGCTATCTTAAATAATACGGATAGTAATCAATAGGAATATGAACACGGCATCTAATCAGTCTCGATTCTGTGAGATAACTATGTTGTGGGGGATACTATTCCAAGTTTTTACAATACGATTTGGAAGGAAAAGGTGAAAAAAAGAAGAGGAACGGTGCTTACGCAATTGAAACATATTGTTACGTCTTGCACGGGGAGGAGCTATACAGAGAAACGAGGGCAATCCAATGTCTACATCATTATGTACAACTTTATATACTCTGGTTTCTCTCTACCAGTAGTGTACTACTATTCCCACTAGTTGCTCACCTATAGGGTAGACTACTAGTGCGCGCACTGGTAGTACTACTAGTGGCCGCGTTCTACAGGTACTACTACTAGTGGAATCTAGCAATACGAATATGCTTTATCAATCGATTATCGCAATTAAACGATACAATAGTGATAGTTTGATGACTAGTAGAGCTTCAACATGAGATCAATATTCTTCTTAAGATGAATATAAATCTCTTCTTCAATAGCCGCGAAAATGATGAGCCATATCGTCCATATTCTCCTCTATTTCTCCGGAAACGATAGAGTAGCTTCTGAAAGGCAACTTTTGAAAGAAATCGGACCAACCTGGATTCTGACGACATAGTTCCAACATAGTAATATAGAAAACCTCCATATTTCAAATTAAAAAGAGCGGTAGATCGATCTGAAATAAAAGATATTTAATCATGGCAGAAGTAGAACCAACTCACATCCTTATCGAAGATGCTCTTGATCAAATTAAGTATCTGCATATTAGGTGGCAATAAGGCAAGAAATAGACGAGAAAATCGGTAAACCAGCCATACAATTGAAGAAAATGTTGAAATGTGCAATTCCGCACCAGCGCCTCACTTGCGCGCTTCTCGAGCGCGCCAATTCACCTAGAGCGTGCTAACTAAACTAGTGGTACTACTAGTGGATGCCACTAGTGGTACTACTGGTGATATGAGGCACTGGTATGCCCGGCTCAGCAACAGGTGGTACTACTGGTGATATGAGGCACTGGTATGCCCGGCTCAGCAACAGGTGGCACTACTGGTAGACGCCGCTGCACTAGTACACTACTGGTAGAGAGAAACCAGAGTATGAAAGCAAGGTCAATCAAATTTCGACGATATTCTAGAGGCTCTAAACTGAGTAGTTGTAACCTATCGGGATACAATCGGTACTCGATACCACATTTATAAAGCACTCGCTCAGAATAATTACGGAGAACTTTTTCGATTTCGAAGCACGTAATTTCTTGAATTCGTCATACCGTAATCCGCTACAGTATCCTCGGGACAAGATATAATCAATGCAGTATTTCCCTCTGGCATTGTCTGCTCAAGGTCCACCTCCTGCAAAAAATCCCGACCCGAATAGATCAATTTCAGAAAGTAGTCATACTGTAACCCCGCTACGGTATCCCTGGCTGATGTGGGGGAGATGCGGCATGCCCTCTAAGCAATGGCTACTCGAGGTCCACCTCTCGTTAAAATCCTGAGCCGATTAGATCAATTTGAAATTTCAGCATACTGTAGACTTGATTACGGTATCGGCAATGTCGTGCCGAGACCACCGTATGTTGTTAGATTAATTACTACTCGAGGCCTAGCTTATGCAACAAATCCCGAGCCGATTAGATCAATTTGAAATTTCAGCATACTGTAGACTCGGTTACGGTAACGGCAATGTCATGCCGAGACCACCGTATGTTGTTAGATTAATTACAGCTCGAGGCCTACCTCATGCAACAAGTCCCGAGCCGATTGGCTCAATTTGAAATTTCGGCATACTGTAGACTCGGTTACGGTAACGGCAATGTCGTGCCGAGACCACCGTATGTTGTTAGATTAATTACTACTCGAGGCCTAGCCTATGCAACAAATCCCGAGCCGATTAGATCAATTTGAAATTTCAGCACACTGTAGACTCGGTTACGGTAACGGCAATGTCGTGCCGAGACCACCGTATGTTGTTAGATTAATTACAGCTCGAGGCCTACCTCATGCAACAAGTCCCGAGCCGATTGGCTCAATTTGAAATTTCGGCATACTGTAGACTTGATTACGGTATCGGCAATGTCGTGCCGGGACCGCGGTATACCGTCTGATTAATTACAAATCGAGGCCTTCCTCATGCAACAAGTCCCGAGCCGATTGGCTCAATTTGAAATTTCGGCATACTGTAGACTTGATTACGGTATCGGCAATGTCGTGCCGGGACCGCGGTATACCGTCCGATTAATTACTACTCGAGCCCTACCTCATATGATATACAGCAGGTGCAAATTTTCAATTTCGTATTTCCGGATTACGGTAGACTGGGTTACGGTACTTTGTTTTCGTTGCGGGACCCCGGCCGTTAAGTTACCATATGCCACTTTGTGTTTGACGAAGTCGACCTGGGACTTATTTTGGACGATGACCCCCTATACATGGTCCCCCCCTGCCCACCACCCATTTTCGACCACCCATGAACCCATGCTTTTTGTGGTGGGCAGGGGGGACTCCGCCCACTGTCCTACAGAGCTCGACATGTATGATGCTGTTACTTTCAAGAATATTAATTCTTGAAAGTGAAATAAACCACTTCTCGATTCGTCGTGAGCCCCTTATTACCGTACCTGTTCGACCTGCTTCTTCAGTTCGTACTCAACGTACTCGAGTTCGTATTTATACTTCTCGACTGCCGATCGAAGTTCCTTCTTGTCGTCTTTCAGACGGTAGATCTTGTCTTTGAGCTGAAACGCAGGAAAATAAAAGTTATCACATTCTGATGGCAGGTATTTATATCCTAAGTTTTCGAACATTTTGTTCTGTTTTTTTTCCAAATACAATGTATCCCCAAGATATTTATTTACCCGTGGTTCAATTATAGAGCAATCGGGCACAAAAACGTCCAATCACCGCACGATGCAATAATATGAAAGTTTTGAATTTGTGGAATGCTCATAAAAGACGTTCATGATGATCACTCTTTAGAAATAATAATGGTATTTATATAAGGCCTTATAAGGCAATGAGTGAGGCGCGGTTTCACGTGGTTAACACAGCCATCATTTTATTTCATTATTTCATTCAACAACGCAACTCTTCTCTACCTACGTTCAAAAACTGACTAACTTTTCCCCTGAAGAAGAAGTACCGTACTTCCCTCCCTAATCTACCGTAATTCCCTCCCTCATCTACCGTAATCCTCTCTCCCATCTACCGTAATCCTCACCATTCTCTCGTATCCTCCCTCCTCCTCACTATCTCCGCTGGTGTAATCAGCGTACGATTGATTGTGGCGATGATGATTGTGATGGCTTCGACGTTGAGAGGCCCTACAACATGAAACCAATCGATAATCAATACAGTAATCGATGAATAAATTTCTACCGTAATCCCCCCAGTCAACCACTGCCAATCTACTATCCCTATCACATCCCCCCCTCACACATCAAAGGAGTTCCACCGAACAAATGGCACACACTAGATAGTCGCATTCCCTTCTATTGAGCATGAGTGAGTAACCCACATTGAAAGGCAAATGCCAAACGCATTGGACCCCGACCTATCCACTCCCATTTTTCTCCTCTTTTATCGCATGAATTTAAGGAATGTCATGTCACTCACCCACTTGGTGAACATACCTGTGCGAGCTGGCCAGCTGACAAAAACCTACTTCGACTACAAAAACCTAAAAAAAAAACGGGTCCCCGGCTCAATTTTGATGACTTTTTCTACATGTCCCCCCCGATTTATGAGGTGCAACAGCGAAAATCCAAGCTGGAAAAATACGGGAACCCGTTGTTTTCCGAGGAAATTCAAAAAAAAATTTACGGGTTCCCGTGCCAATTATGACAGTCCACTGAATCGGCGCCCAGGTATGTTGGTGAACTCATGTTACTAAAATAGCTTATGAAAATGCATAACAGAAGCAATCAGTAACGTGCCATGCATACAATAGATACCTATTATGTCTTTAATGATGATTCTACTATCTCGTACAACATACAAATTATAGGCAACCTAGTTTTCAACACTATTTCTACCGTACCTGCTCCAATCCTCCTGCTGTTGTTGGTGTCTCATCGATCGATCTCCTCTCTCACTTCTCTCCTCAATCATCGATAGATCACCGTATCTCCGTGAAGATCGATGCTGTTGATGATGACCGTTCCCTGCTGGCTCGTCGATACGATATTGTCTGAAAAAAATCGATCGATAATTGATTATCGGGAAAATATGATAATATGATCAAGACAAGAGAAAATATCAGAAAAACATATCGATACTTGAATAACCTTTTACTACAATATTTTCATGAAATATGATCCCATAAGCCACTCAAAATAAACAATCTATGAAAAACAATGGCTGTCTGTAAATACAGTAAATTTACAAGTAACTAGGCAAGTTCGGGTAGCATCGACAAATTATTAATAGAAAATACTAACGTTGATGGCACGTCTGAGTATTTTTTTTGGTACTAAGCTGAAAATTAAAATTACTATACAATCCACTCCAAATATTTACCTTTCTATAAAACTATAGCGCCGCAACAATTCTCCCGTCACACTTTCCTTCCAATTTATCGTTCTCGCAGCCCACAACCGTACCTCAGTCCGTTCATTCCTCCCATTCCACCGTACACCGAGCCCGCTCTCTCCTGCTTGGGTGGTCGAGTACTGCGTCGCTCGTTGAAATACGAAGAGGAGTCGAGAGTCACACCGGGACACGAAGAAGGACCCTGCAATCACGACTTTCGCTTATGATGCATTAATTGTCCATGCACTATGCACTTTGAGGGGTCAAACTTCTCTCCATTATATCGCGATATCCCTTTGGGCCGGTCAATTGTCCATCCAGACAGGAAATTCACCCTTGTCATTTCGCCTATCGCCTATCGCCTATAGCTGTTTCGCGGTCTCCATTATACACATGCTGGTGGATTCCATAAAGATTGAACAAAGTGGAAAGACCGACCCATAGGTCGAAAGGGTGTGTTGCGGCAAGTCGATAATGCGGGTTGGGTTTATCAAAAATGGGCATGAAAACCCGAAAATGCAGGTTGGGATTGGAAAAATGGGCATGTAAAACAGAAAATGCGGGTTGGGTTTCCATTTCTTTCAATAAAAATTCTCAAAATTTGGCTTCGTCGTTTTGTACGTACCTTTCGACATATGGACCGACCCCTCAGCTTTTCAACTGTAATTAGGATGACATCTCTTTTGAGTTCACGACTGATGCATCATCTCATGGGCACTTCTTTACTTTAGGGGGCAAGCCCCGCCCCCTTCCCTTATCACCCCTATCCCTCCACTATCACTCCTCCTTTCCCCTCTTGATCTCCTGACCTACACTTCGAGATGGGAAAGGGGCGGGGCTTACCCCCTAAAGTAAAGAAGTGCCCATCTCATTTTAATTGGATGTTAAAAGAGTATCTTCTCAAATCGTGGCGGACAGATAGAGAGCGCACAAATAGTATGCAAAAGAGCAATGTCTCACTACGAATTCAATTTTAACGGATAAGTTGAAGATTCATACTGGCAAGCGGGGGAAAGGCACTCAACACTAGAAGAAAAAAAAGTTTCAATAAAACTTATAAAATATACACTTTCTAAAAGTTGATAGTTTCTTTGTACCAGGCAAATACTGGCTTCGACAATCTGATTAAAATTTGGATCTATCACAATCATTAATAGTCTGAACGTTTGTTTCTGTAAAATCTACAGTGTGACGTCGTTTGATCTCGCAACGATTAGGGCACACCACTAGGCAAATACTAGCTTCTAATGTCTAATAAGAGTCCAACACTGAAGTGAGCGAATATAGTGTCGAGTTAGCCTCGAATGTATTAAAATTGATTAAACCCGTTAGAAAAATAAAACAAACGGATAGGTTTACTCCACTTGTTATTCGCTATAACCTGGAGTTTCGCCCCAAAAGGCAAGTAATGGTTTCACCCATCTCTGATATGAATCAGTTCACATAGTAGTGAATGATGGATCGGGCGCGGAGAGTAAAAAAAACAATAAATAAATACACTGTTAATCCGAGGAATCCACCATCACGTCGAAATAATCCCTATCGACCAAATATCCGATAGAGAATAACGTATTAGGCATGAAGAATAAAGTAATAAGGATTAAGTAATAAGGATTAAGTAATAAGGATTACGAATTAAAACTGCTCACCCTCGTCTTCTTCGGCTCCGTCCACACGCTGTACGGGTTGGCGAGGGCGCGCATCGCCTGACGATCGCGCTCTGTAAATAATACTTAATACTTATAATACTATATATACTTAATACTTAATTATTAATACTTAATACTTCATTATAAATACAGTAATAATAATTTAACTATTGCTAAATTTTAAAAATCAAAGAATAAATATTATAAAATGCTAGAGATCAGTAGCAAGATGTTCAACATCTCACAAAAAGTCATGCGCTTCCCAACGTACCATGCGCTATTACTATTTCGGGTGAACCGCACAAAATTTCAGTAAAAAAATAACGTCGCGCGAGCACAAAAAGTAACGGAAATAGTATAAAACATAAAATATTCCCCTAAACATTTTCTCACTAAAATATTGACCAAGCAAAATGTACCTGCATCACTGACGCCGATTTCCGACCGGGTCGAGGCACGCTCGAAATTCACTCGTTGCTGCAAAATAAATATTATTTTATTTTAAATAAGAATTCAGTTTTATTTCTTCAAATTCTCGCTCTCTAGTCAACATAATTTCATAGCAGCTGTACTTGAAGCGAGATTGCATCTCTGATTTCAAACAAAATTTTAATAATAATATAAAATAAACCAACCAGATGCTCCTGGTTCTCCTTATCGTTGTGCTCCTTGCTCTTCTTCGACTTTCCCTTGAAGAATTTGACAAAGGTCGCCATCGTGCGCGCGTTACCCTTCCTATCTCGCGCCTCCCCTCACTTACCTCTGAAATACTATTAGCATATTTACGATTAGGGTGCTTCAATATTCACAAAAAAAAATTACAAATACATGGAAAATTGATATAATGCATCGGGGATATGGGCGGGAACGAAATGTGTGACAATATTTCAAAATTTTATTTTATTTTTTGAACTATCACGAGAACATATCAGTTCGTTTCGGATTTATCTGTCTTATGAAGGAGAAGTGAAACATAAATGCAGCGGCGTTCATCTACAGATCAAAAGCGGCGGCAAGTCGACAAACGGTAGCGGGAATTAAGCTAAATGTGCACTAAAAAGCCAGTAAAAAGTGAGCGGCGCAACCATTTGAATCGGAAGGGGAGGAATATACAACAGCATGTGTCTGTGTTTGCGTGCTCTTCGCGCTCTCTCATCTCCGCACACTCTCTCGCTCAAAAACAATGGCTTGGCGGCAAGATGAAAGCCACGAGTGGGCGCCTACCGTATGCTAACAATCGCGATGAGAGTCAGGGACGCGCCCATTTTCTCATAGACGCGCCTCTAATTAGACTAATTATTATCTGAATAGTGGGAGATCAGGGCTGGGATTTTTTTTCAATAATTATTTCGAACTAGGCGCTAAATTTGACGTATTTCGCATACCTTTCGGCAAAAAGCACAACTATGTTCGTAAAATATTTTGACATTTTTTTTTAAATTCAAAAAAAAATTTGATTTTGAATTTTTTTAAATTGGTCAAAAAATCAAAATCAAAAAATCCCAGCCCTGATCAAGACTCCTCAAGATTATCCAGGTACATTCTTGGATGACATGATAACATCAACTGATCACAAATAGTGTCACATCACTTTAATCATGTATTTATCTCGAATATTACAAGTATTTTGGCTAATTTACATACAACAAAAATAATTACACTCGTTCAATCAAGGAAGTGTATGGAATACGAAAACAGCGGGAAATATGAGTGGATGAATGATTGAGATCGTGTAATGGTCAGACACTCTCTCATTTCTGCAGCCTCTCTCGCCATTCATGCGGTGCGAGAGAGCGTGTGTAATGGAGAGGTGCAGAGAAAGACAGCGCGCGCATCTCCACAGATGTTTCCCATCTGGCGCGCTGCGGCGGGGAAAAGGAGCGGAGGTATTTAAAAGGAGTGAGAGATAGACAGACAGAATCAAGGCCGTTACTCACTCCTCACAGCAGAAAGGTTACAATTACAGACTCACACCAAAGATATGCATAGAGATAATAGAGTATGAATGTCGTACACGATAAATCAAAGATGGGGATACGATAGCTATCGAGGACTGATCAATCGATAATTCAGCGTGCTACCATACTCCTCACTGCATCTCCACATCCTCATTCGTCTCTGCCCTCGTCCTCTCTCCATTGGCGCCCGGAAGGGAAGCGTTGGAGTCGAACTGGAACATGAAAGAAATGTTACTGGAATTTGTCCTCTTCTGAATGAATTACCACCGATCATGTCTGAAACCTATCCGAAATCTCATCATGATCAGCGACACTAGTAAATATTATTATTAATATTAAATGATATGGCAAGATTTGAGAAATTAGAGGACGACGAGTGCCCAGTTTTTCACCCATCGTTGAAACCCGTATGCACCTAGCATCACAAGCTAACGCATAAAAATTTCTCTTTTATTTATCCAAAGTATTTTACGTCCTCAAATTCTTTCAATTCAGAGACATTTTAACGATTTTCACTATCAGGAAATTTTGGAAAACTATAGCGTAATAAAAGATGACTTATCGTTCTTGTTATCATCATGGAACCGCAATCACCCGGTCATTGCAGCATTGATAGAAAAGGAGATATTAGGTATGCAAATGCCCAGTAAATGAAAGTTCAGTATTCGGCATTAGGCAGGAAAATGTCAAATAAGTTTTGGCAGGCTTCCTTAAGCTATCATCAGAGCTCGTACTATCGATTCATAAATCTAATAAACATTAATAATTTCAGAACCCCTCAAAATCACCTCGTCTACATCTTATTCCTCCTCCCACTATTTCACACTTCTCCTTCCCCCATCCACTAGTATGTTACATCATGTTTTGCATTCAGCAATGTATTTACCTACAATCCACAACCTACATACTACAAATTCACAAACATTCATCCAAAATAATAAAACGTTCCGTTGATAATCCATGCTGAACAACAGATACGGCTGCGAGAGAGCATGAGAAAGCGAGAGACGCGCCGAGGTATAGAAAGAGAGAACACCACCAGTAGTCCATTTCATGAACGTATCATTTTAAAATTGTAATATTTACCCTCTCAAATCCGTTTCATCCACATCCTTGTCTTTCTTCCTCTCTCTCCCCCCACGCATCATCACTAGTGTTGCTAGATCGCGTAATTCTATTCTCGAATAACAAAGGTCTTTCGCGAATAGGATAATTCGATCTAACAATACTACTACTCACCACTCTCCTGTACATGTTCTCCTCCTCTCACGTTGCACTCGTCAATCCACGCGTCCTCTCAAACCCGGCTCGTCTACATCCTAGTCGTTCTTCTCTTCCCCCTCCCATTCCCCCTCTTCCTCCCCACTCACCACTCTCCTGTACATGTCCTCCTTCTGCTCGCCCCTCTCCAACTTGCGCAGCAGCTCGCCAATCTCCGCGTCCAGCGCCGCGTTCTCGTCCTGGACAGTTATGGATTATTAATTTATCTTAATTTTAAATTTAATAATAAAATATAATCCACGTTAAATCAAATACATAACGTTGACTACTGTAAAAAATCGATATCGCGCTTCACAATAAATTACGGAATAGCTTGCGACTTTAACGCTTCATGGATTGTATGAGTTGCTGGAACGATATGGGCATTCGCTAACGGTTGGATTTTGTAAATTTGTGTAATCCAAACACTTCCTAAAGATCCAGTAAATAATTTTCAAGCGAGTTCACTTTACATAATTTTTTCAGGTCACATAGGCTCCGTAATTATGCACGCGACGTAGGTGCTTCACCGACACTATACATCCCCAGGGAAAATACGCATTCGATAGTCCATCAGATGTTAATTCAAATTATTCCCAGCATGTTCACACATTCTCTTACCCCGTCTCACCGATCGTGATCGCGACAAACAAACAGCTTTAAAGAATAGCTGATTGTTTTCTCAGCGTTCTCTCACACTTTCAAACGTTACTGTGTATCCGTCGAACGCGCTTTGCTCTCAAATCGATCAATGATTTACGCTGTAGCCTATTCAATATGAGCACCTCCATCCAAACAAACAAAGCCCGCCATTTTCTCGCTACATCGATTCTACACATTTTCTAAGCGACCGCAGAGTTGATAGAAGATCGAAATCGCCAATATCTGACCATAATCCTGCCGAACTGCACTCTGTCCAGGCCGTGCGACTCCATCGTCTGCCGCAGCTCCGCAGCCTGCACGCGAAGCGCCGCCTTCTGAAAATGTATTGAATAATATTATCATTAATAATAATAAATTTAAATATTTTCACGTCTTTCATCATGCCCGATTTTTTTATTTGGTAAGGTTAGTTTATAAAAAAACCAGAAACGAATAGTCAGAGTCATGCAAGAAGCCCAATTGGGCAAGCTATGAAACACAAAAGAAGCAGCACTAATCGACGACGGGCTTAGTTGTTGCCAGCAACAGAACCCTCACGCTTTTTTTCAGAACACCCACCCGATTTTGGATCAAGTATTCACAATTTTTGGATAAGTCCCAACCGGGCTTTGCTCAAATTTGCTAGGGTTTGTCGCTGACCCTCCCGCATGTGACCAACCAAACAAACACAAACAACCCATGCCCATCTATGAGGGTACCGTAATCATGTCAATTCCGATTTGATAATTCAATAATGCTCCACCTTTTCATTGCGTTCTCTCGCCTCCGCAGCCGCTTCAGGGTTGATGATATCTGTAGCAATATTATTAATAAACAGCTGGCTTGAGAAAAATCCTAGTTTAGTTCAAACACCCTATTTTCAGTAATTGTTGATGCGCGAAACCATCGGGTGGGAGGGACAATTCCAATGATGCGTGTTCCTTCAAAACGTTGCTAGTCGCCATTTTTAAACATAGCTGAAAAACGTCTTTCATCATCATAAAAAATGTTACATCATGGATGAAATTAACAAAATGAAACTATTTGGCATATTCATTCATTTTTTTTCTCAATATTTCACATCAAGTTGCGCCTGGGAGTAGATAAATTATTATTATCCTCAGTGCTCGTGAAGTATAGCTACGTCAGGCGGGGGTATGCATTATCGGCTAGAAGAGAAAAATCTGCTAGACTGTAGATAGAAAGCAGCGCTACTTCAGCTCTGCAGAGATACTTTCGAGCTGTTTTCTATCTTCCAACTGAAGTAGCTATGTCCCACGATCACTGAGTTATAAAATTGTTTCGCAAGGGGAATTTCCAAAATTAGGCCGAAGACAACGTTTAATTGATATCAATCTCTCACCTCGATGGTTGTCCAGATTCGTTCTCATCTCCGTCCATCGTCTCGTCGTGTTTTCCAGCGCTGCCTCGGCCTCCAGTGCCGCGCGCTTGGCCGCATCGCGCGCCGAACCTTAAATGACTTGATTAGTAGCAATCAATAATTATATAATCAATGACGTAACAATTACACTGATATCACAACACCAGGCTGCAGTCAATGATGTGAAGATGGCGGATAAACAAATCTAGAAGTGAGAATTGGGTTTCAGGTAATCTTCTAGTTCAGTAAGAAGTTGTATCTTTGATCACAATGAATCCAGCACGAAACCAATTCGAACATCAAAAGTTCTCACCAACATGTTTATTTCGAAAGAAAAGTAGTAAGTAAAATAAAAATAAGTGCAAAACATACGACTCTCGACGTCACTTGGAGGCGCCGTTCCCTTCAAAATCGCCTCGCACAAAATCTCCTTCGACCGCGTGTCGAGAAGTCGAGCAACGTCCATTCTGACTATAAAAACCAATAATAGAGCCAAAAAAATCGATAAAACCGCGGTTAACCGAGAAATTATTGAAATTTGAAAAATCGCGCGCTAGCTGTGTGTGCATGGGCGACTTATATCAAAATACCTTTCTCCGGCTCCAGCTACGGCGCTACCGTAATCTTGCATATTTCCCGCTCCGCATTCAGGAGTGAATATTCGTTACACATATTTTCAGCTTCTTAACTATGATACTCGTGATAGAGAGAAACATAGATGCGATAAAAAAATTTTAAAAAACGAAATAGAAAATCGGAGCACTCGTCACAATGTACTTTACAATATTCACAAAAAAAGTAAAATTCCCGAGTCTGTCAGTCGTCGCGAGCGGTCCCTCTCCATTTCTCTCTGATGGAGAGGGGGAGTTTCCCTCAATTTCCCTCTCCTATGCCATCGACTACGCAACAAGATCGGAATCCCCATCCAAGCCGGACTGGTCACCGTGTGATGGGTATTACTACATAAGATGGTTGGTCCCTCAGTTTCTAGACTCGATGAATCTCCTTCTGAGATTGATGATTTGAGTTTGGTTGACGCAGATTCAAGAAAGCAGACACCTTCTTTCTTTATTATAACGCAAAATCTTCAACCTCAAGCTCGCGAGATCACTATTCTTTCACCAGGCAATAATTCTGGGTCTGTGATATGGAAAGATGACCGATCTCGACGCTCAATACTGGACAAAATTAATCATTCTAAAGAAGACCATTGACCACGTCTGAAACCTATATGAAACCCCCATCTTGATCAGCGCCCCTAAAGCGACACTGATAAATTTGTATTTGTATTTGTATTTGATAAAAAAAAATTTTTAAAAAAACGAAATAGAAAATCGGAGCACTCGTCACAATGTACTTTACAATATTCACAAAAAAAGTAAATTTGTGTTTCATATGGCTATGATAATTGACGATGCGCACGTCCTTTCATCAGGAAATCAGAGAGTGGAACCAATAATTATATGGTATACATTAGTCCCTTTAAATTCCTACAGTAGCTCTCGATACAGTATCTGCGAGCAGTTGTAGCTGCGCCCGCTCTTCTCACTGCGGCATGACTGAGATAAGCGTGCCGGCGACCTGCACCCTCAATCAATAATCTACAAATCGTACTACCATCAGTTAAGGTTAGAAAATTATTTATTCGCCTCGCCCATTAACATAGAATATCCAGAACACAGCCAGCCTAAAAGTGCTGATGAAACTGCAAATATCTTGGACGTCAAAGGGGCCAGGGTGAGATAGCGTGTAAAAGTCAGAGAGATTCTCTCAATTTTACACGCTCTTTCTCTGCAAACCTCTTTCTGTGGAGATGAAAAGCAGCATGAATATTTATCTTTCAGGGGAGGCTGAACGCAGAATTGCTTCCGTTATATCTGGCATTTACGCTGCGCGCAATCACGCGGTTCTTACCATAACCTCCTTTCAGGAAGGCAGGAATCATCTGCAGAGCATTTGTTCTAGGAAGTAAATACCCATAATTAATATCGGCATTCAAGTGTGAGAACAACTTCCATGACATATAATAAAATAGAAATAGTAGCATTTATCGCTCTCAAAAACAAAACTCAACAACTTTCAGAACAAAGCAACAGCAAACAAAACGAATCCTTCCCGTCGACGAAAATAATCAATTAATCAAAATCCAACACTGCCATGTCGATGACTGCTTGAACGTCGGCCGGAATAGGCTGGAAATAAACAATCAATAAATAATCGACTACTGTAATCCATTAGAAAAATCAACAACTTCTGTAGTGAGAATAGCGGTATTTCAGTGAATCGTAAAATTTCGTGTCGAGTCGAGTAAACAATTGTTGAATGACGTCTCGTATTATTCCGTATTAATGCAAAAAAGCGACTACTGAACAGTAAACTAAATAATCACACAATCCATCGACTACCGTACATGCGGGGGCGGGGCGGGTGTTTTCGCCGCGGGAGTCGCCACCTTCTTCTCCTCCGCTTTCTTCTGATCTTTGATCTTCTCCGCCTTCACAGGAGGTTCAGGCTTCTTGGGAGTCGACTGAAAACGCGGAATTATGCACACTTTCATGAACAAATAATACTTGCCACTTTGCAGTTTCAATTGCACTAATTTAGAGCTAATTTCACTACGGAGTGATTTCACTTCACCAAAGACTCAACGCGGTCCACAAATTGGCATCGTATACCATTGCTACATTCATCCAAATCAGTAACTATCAGACAATTTCGATATTACATAGTGATAACGCAATAACTCACCTCCGCCGTCTTCTGCTTCTTGGCCGCAGCGACGGCCGCCTTCTCCTCCATCTGCAATACTACCGTATCAATCAATCGATACTTTACGGATAAATCGATAAACATATCGAACAAAGTTAGTGCACTCATTCAACATGTCGTTAGTGCTTCCATTTCATTTCCCAATGAACTCAAGTGGCCTCAATAATCAGACGACTTTTAAACTGTATTTTTAAAAATCAATAAATCGATAAATCCCCCTCACCCTTCTCCTCTTGGCGGCCTTCTTCTTCTCCTTCCTACTCTGAATGTGGATATTGCCCTTCTTGGACGTCTTCGTCTCCTCGCCCTCCTCGTTCTCAGATTCTTCATCGACCTGCAAAGAACAAACATATAATAATACAAATTGTATGCCCGAATTCTGTCAGCCAGCACTAGTGTCACGATTTGTTTGTTCACAATATTTTATCCTTCGCGATCCTCTCCTTGGATTAACATGTGCGTAGTTATTTTCAGGTTTCAATATATTCACAAATCATACTCGATGAAGAGATTTCAATAATACGAAACAGAAAATTCCCATCGTTAAAGATCATTGTCAAAGCATGAGTCAATCCCAGTCTCAACGATACTAGTTTAGAATTAGAACACGACTCGCCGTATTTCCCCCTGTTTGAACAAAATCTACATGTATAAGTGCCAAATAGGTCAACAATGTAATCGGCACTCAGACAAGCTGAGAAGAGACTGAGGATTTCATATCTTTTTTTATAAAAAAAAGTATACGCCACGTGTAATAGAGGCGGATAAGTTTCCCGATCAAATGATATCGGTGAATCCGAGATGCGTCGAGTATCTCAGGAACGATTGTAATTGGAATCGCTATAATAAAAGTTCACACTTGATCAGAAAACGCCTCGCGAGTAATGTGATAAGGGAGGGGTGAAACGGGAAATGGGGAAGATCAATGGAAATTTAACTAATTTTTTTCATGATGAGAACCACAGAGTACAAATTGTCTTCATTATTTCGATTTCAATCATGCTCGCACGTGCACGACGCATTTTCGTTTCACCGTGCCATCTTATTGCGAAACTTGCAAACCACTTCAATTCGAACTCGACAAAAATTTTTTATAAAAGAAGAAAACCTGTCAATTCCCAGTTTTACTCTTCTTATTTCACATTGCTTGCGAATCGGAAGTAATTTCGTTGAAGGCACTTCCATTTGCCCTGTCCCAATCAATATTCACAAGTACCACTGATTCACACAAACAAGCCTGCACACCTCTACGCACTATTCCATTGGTAGCGTAGATATTCCACCCCTTCATCCTTGGAATGCACGCCCGTTACCCGTTTCACACCACCCTTATCAGCCTCAACGCTACACGAAGATGATCCATTCCAGACACACACACACATCAATGCTCACCTCAATAACCTCGTCGTCGTCCTCCTCCTTCTTACTCTTCCTCTTCTCCCCTCCCTTCCTCCGCTCCTCTCCCTCCATAACGCGAATTTGCACCATCGAGTTGTCGTGCGCAGGCTCCTCCTCATCCAAGGAGGCGCTGTAATGAACTGATTAATACGCTAATTCGCGGCCAAATGAGTTATAGCAGTCGAGAATTGCTTTGCCAACGAATGCCATCACAGTAATGTTATCTATCAACACAGGTCAAATGGGTTTCTTGCAAGTTCGCAATTAGCATACGGCAGGGCATGTAAATAGATACGTTCATGTGTCTGCCCTGCACTCTCTCGCTATGTTAATCTGGTTTACATGCAAAGTGCAGAAGTGCCTATCTTCGCTAGCGAAGACCTATTTGACGTATGTCTATCAATTACAATCACCCATAATAAAGCTTATCGGGAGTTTAGCCTTAGTGTTTCAGCCTACCATCACATACAATGAGGAAAGGATAGTTCGATCTTGCGGTGACTTTCGGGTAAATAAAAATCAAGCACGTTTTCTCTTGTTCCTAGCAACATAGGCGTTTCAATTTTTCCTCACATATCTTAATTAACCATCACTTCACCAGAATTGTCCCTCACGAATATTTTTAAAACCTACCACACTCATGGATATCTCTTCCACCTCCATGTTCAGTACCCCTCTTTACTACCGTAATTCCCCTACCGTACCTCTCCCCCCATCTTCTCTCCCTCTTCCTCCTTCATCTTGATCGTCTTACAATCGTCATATTAGCCCCCCCCCCTTACATCGTTCCCTCCCTCCTCATCATCACCCTATACTCGTCACAATGCCTATTACAATTATCGCTTTTCCTACAATACTCGTCCTGTTACCGTACCTCTCCTCCATCTTCTCTCCCTCTCCATTCTCCACCTCATCTTCCTCCTCCTTCATCTTAATCGTCTTACTCGTCGCGGCCTCTCTCCGCACTCTCGTCGTCTCCTCGACGAGCAGCGACGCCGCCATCGCGTAGGTGCGAGGTCTGCAATAATAAGTATTTAAATGATTTAATATTAACTTAATAAAAAACAGCTAATCACAATATAAGGTGTTTCAAGACTAACAATTTTGACTGCCTATTTTTCATATTTATCCAGGCAGAGTGCCGCTTCTCGCATCTAATATATTTGTGCTGAGTGACTAATATTTTATGTTTAGGAGCGTTTCAATGACAATTAAACCAAATCATCCTCAGGGATACGTCAGTGATTTCCTGCTTCACGTGCCCATCATACTTTCTCGCCAGAGATGAAATAGGTATCGTTCGCTCAAATGCACCATGTGTCCACAGCCGTCGGGAATTTTTTTTTGATTTTACCAAATGTTCATAGATTGATATAAAGAGTAAATTCCAGTGAAAATTGAAATTATCCTACCTCTCTTAGGCTTCAAATACATGGTGCGTTTTTTTGGTCAGAAAACCAGGGATTCCAGATACATGGTGCGTTTCGATTTGTAAAAAATATTTCTGACTAAATATTGATGTCTAATATAGCAAATTCGCTTCATCTGGTTTCTATGAGTAGGGTGATCTAGATTTGGAGCGGGTATTACCGCCCTTCTTTGCGTACACATGGTGCACTGCGTAACGTTATACAACGGAACCATTTTATCTATGTTTCTCGCTATCCGTGCATCCTCAGTAATATGACGTACAACAACATAGACTATCATTAAATAAAATAGATCCGCTGGAGCCACCGGCTTTCGCGATCAAAACACTGGCTCCATACCACGCGCATTCCATACTAGCAAGTTAAGAGACGGGATCGGTAAGAGTCGACCACCCCCCGGACACGTTGAGCTAGCAATGGGAACCGGAGGTCCATACTCGAGTATATGGAGTACCTTCAGCCCACATTACACAAAACACCACTTATTTCTATTTGCCGGCTCCGGTCTAGGAGAAATATGGATATGAGTGAAAAAAGGTCGAAAAATAAAAATTTCTTAATTTGTAAGGATAGTATCTATCTTTCATTTGGGTTATGTTTGGGGTCACCAGTCAATATAAAACCGCTTCTAAGATTGAATTTTGTGTGATTCCTAAATCGTTTTTTACTTACCAATTTCGATTTTTTGAGAAAAAAAACGCACTTTTTGGAATTTTTGCCAAACATATCTATATGCACAGTGCACTACAATGTATTACACATCTAATTCGCCTATAGTGGGGAACTTCCTGGGATTCATTTTTTGGAGAAAATTTTTCAAACTTCTGTACCCTATCGGTAAAAAGATAGTTTTCAAATTTCTTTTCGGAAATTCGGCCTCTTTAGGAATTTTTGCCAAAAATCTCTAACAACACAATGCACATCAATACATTATGTGTCGAAATCACGAATGTTCGGAATCTTCCTGAGATTAACTTTTCAGATAAATTTTTTCAAATTTTAGTACTTATTTGTCCAAAATTGAGATTTCTATTGTTTTATTTGTAAATAGATCGTTGCTTACTGATGTGCAATACATCCAAGGAATAGTGCAAATCGTGTAATTCTCTATTATGAAGAAGTTTACTGTTGATTGCTTTGAAATTGGAGTGCTATTTGAACTCGAAAACATCTAATGCAGTATGCACAACGAAATTTGCATTGAACACAATTTATGCTGAAATAATGGAACAACTTTCATGGCTGAATACTGCGTATCCTTGTTTTACTACAACCACTGAACAAATTTCAAACGGGCCCATTCACTTCTGAAAAAAAAAATTTCTTTAAAAATCCATGAACCCGGGGTCATGGTCGAAACAGTGGAAACATTTTTTCGTCTGTCTTTGCTCCCGTTTGGGTTCTGGAATTCTGAAGTGAAATATTATTTACACATTCAAACGAGACACATGTAGGACACGCCTAAGCCTACACCAGACGAAAAAATTGTTTTCACTTTTTCGACCATGAACCATGGATTTTTGAAGAAAAAAAATTGTTTCAAAAGTGAATGGGCCCGCTTGAAATTTGTTCAGTGGGTGTAGTAAAACAAGGATACGCAGTGTTCAGCCATGAAAGTTGTTCCATTCTTTCAGCATAAATTGTGTTCAATGCAAATTTCGTTGTGCATACTGCATTAGATGTTTTCGAGTTCAAATAGCACTCCAATTTCAAAGCAATCAACCATAAACTTCTTCATAATAGAGTATTACACTATTTGCACTATTCCTTGGATGTATTGCACATCAGTAAGCAACGATCTATTTACAAATAAAACAATAGAAATCTCAATTTTGGACAAATAAGTACTAAAATTTGAAAAAATTTTTCTGAAAAGTTAATCTCAGGAAGATTCCGAACATTCGTGATTTCGACACATAATGTATTGATATACATTGTGTTGTTAGAGATCTTTGGCAAAAATTACTAAAGAGGCAGAATTTCCGAAAAGAAATTTGAAAACTAGCATTTTACCGATAGGGAACAGAAGTTTGAAAAATTTTCTCCAAAAAATGAATCCCAGGAAGTTTCCCACTATAGGCGAATTAGATGTGTAATGCATAGTAGTGCACTGTGCATATAGATATGTTCGGCAAAAATTCCAAAAAGTGCGAATTTTTCTCAAAAAATCGAAATTGGTAAGTAAAAAAACGATTTAGGAATCACACAAAATTCAATCTTAGAAGCGGTTTTATATTGACTGGTAACCCCAAACATAACCCAAATGAAAGATAGATACTATCTTTACAAATTAAGAAATTTTTATTTTTCGACCTTTTTTCACTCAAATCCATATTTCTCCTAGACCGGAGCCGGCAAATAGAAATAAGTGGTGTTTTGTGTAATGTGGGCTGAAGGTACTCCATATACTCGAGTATGGACCTCCGGTTCCCATTGCTAGCTCAACGTGTCCGGGCAGGGTCGAATATGGTCGAGTCTTACCGATCACATCTCTTAAATGATCGTTCTGCTATACGTGTTGCGCGGCTAAACTGGTTTCCTACAGTACTCTCCCCATCTACAGTATACCTGCATGCGGCATCGGAGAGCAGCTGCAGTCGCGATCTTTCCGCACACTGTGGCATCACGGAGATGAGCGAGCGGGCAATCTGCAGTTGAAATAAATAATTAACAAATTACAGTAGTGCTTTCTTCTAGCAGTTAAATAACTAGCAGGGTGTGTTGAGGTTAAACTACGTTATGGTAGGTGCGCACTACGTTTTCAAAGTATGGTTCAGGGGGGCGTTCAGTTGCAGGGCACAGTTCGGTCCAGGGGGAGCTTTGCAGCCGACTCCAGGCTCGGTCCAGGGGGGAGCTCTGTAGCCGGCTCCAAGTTCGGTCCAGCGGGAGCTCGATAGCCTGCCCCAGGTGACATTGAAGCTCGACTTGTTGGGGAGTGTTAATCGCTACAAAGAGTACTGGCTTATTCCGTTGCAAAAGGCTCGTGAGGCTGAGAGCGATCGAAAAAAGTTGCCACTACGCCACTTCGTGGCTCCGTGGCAACTTTTTTCGATCGCTCTCAGCCTCACGAGCCTTTCACAACGGAAACGCAGGATACAGTGCGTTCAGAACTTTTAGAGCAATTTCGGAAACGTTTTCTATGATCCCCTACGCTCTCTGAATCATTTTGGAACTTTTCGAAATTTTCGATTTTTCACGTTAGAACGTGTTAGAACACGTTCAAACACGTTTCTGACATAGCAATATACTTTTCCTATGATCCCCGACACTCTCTTCATCATTTGGGAAAATATCGAAAATTTCGATTTTTCACGTTAAAACTCGGCAAAACAGGTGAAAACGTGTTTCACGGTACTCAAAACCGTGTTAGAACAGTTTCTGGCACTTGCGAAAAATGATGCAAAAGGTTTGCCCGCAGCGGGGATCGAACCTGGGGGTCTCGGATTCAAAGTTTGGCTCGTAACCCACTTGGCTATGGATTTCGTTAATTAAATTTTGTAAAATTTGAAAGGTATTCTGGTCGGGAATCATATGCAAAAGGATTTGGGAAGATAGCGCGATTTTAAAGCGAAATATAAGGAAAATGCGAAAAACGTGACCGCCGGACACACAGACAGACACACACACAACGTTTGGACACGTTAGAACGCGTTGGCATATGCTATAACACGTCTTGTACTACGCAGCATGTGTATCGCGCGATTCTTCACATCCTACGCCTATTTCCTAGAAATTTCGACAATTCCGTCGAAAAATGATCTGAAATAATAGTCTTTAGTAATAAATATCCAAATACTACCGTACCCCTCGGCTACCGTATACACTCACATGGACGGGCACGGGGACGGAGTCGTTGCCGTGCGAGAGCAGCGCCGCGACCAGTCTACTGTACACGAGCGTCGTCGCGGGCGAGTTACGGTAGCGGAGTGCGGCGGCGCAGACGGCGGAGCACACACACGACAGCACCGCCGGGTCAATCAAGGCGCCTGCATAGAGCGTTCTCCGGTTTTTCAGCGCAGCTTGTGCGCGCGATTTGTGTAGGGTAAGATGCGGCATGCGCCGCACCTTACACAAATCGCGCGTTCTCTTGAAAGGTCTCGAACGGAACAAGCCAGGTCCGGCAAAAAGTCCGGCGCGCGTCTTGTACAATCCCGCGCGCAGCTTGTGCAATTGGAATCGCGCGCACAAGCTGCGCTGAAAAGCCGGAGTTATTGGTTATTTTACATATGAGAGCAATAACCATCCGATCGATGCATGCTTCAACAATCTCAATATACATTCTAACCGAAACACCCATGCACCGGGTACAATAACCAGCAAATGGGTAGACTGGGTCGGAAGTTTTTGCGCGTACTTCCATTGCATCATCATCGACTACATATTAAATTAATTAGGCCGAAGACAATTACCAAGTTGAATTTCTATAAGAATATTTTTTGCTATTTGATTCAGAGAGAATCACCCGGACTAACGAAATAGATAATACGTGCACATACAAAAGCACTGATACGCCAGGAGTGATGCAATCCGAAAACTTTCATGAGGAATGTAATAAGAAAAAATATTGCAAAAGATTCGCAGCGGGCAGGATTCGAACCTACGCGGGCAGAGCCCATTTGATTTCGAGTCAAACTCCTTAACCACTCGGACACCGCTGCACATGTGTCAGCTCGCCTCTGTGCGCATTGAATCTCTCGCTCTCTCTCTCTTCACACTTTCTGTTAGCGCGCGTTATTGCCAGGTGTGAGGGGCAGAGAACGAAATTCAATAACCAACTATCTATAGTGATGGTTGCAACTCAGGCAATGGTGTGGACGACACCCACCTTACGTGTAGAAGGCCAAACACCTGCCCTGCTTTTGTGGTCTGTTCGCCGCAAAAGCGCATGATTAATTGAGGAATCGTGGATATTTCATCCTGTATTTCCATTGAAGCCTTTATGAAATATTACCCAAATAAATAGCAAAAATAACTGCAATAATCAAATTATTGACGAGAATAAAGAAATAAAGCTCGCACCCGATCGCACAAACACCGTCTCCAGCAGGAGCGCCGCCTCGTCCGCGTAGTCCGACGGAAGCGGGTGCTTGAGCGCGTTGAAGATGATCTGATGCGGTTGGTAATATTATAAACTCACAAACACTCGTCCAAAATAATAGAACGTTCCGCTCCTAAACAACAGATATGACTGCGAGAAATCATGAAAATGAGAGAGACACGTCGAGGTATAGAAAGAGAGTACACGCGCCAGTAGTATATTTAATGAACGTATCATTTACATATTGTAATATCACTCCCTTCCCACTCCCCTCTCCCTGTGGACCCCACCCTTCTTTAATAATTTACTAGAATTCGCGCATTCATGCACATGTTGTCGCACCCTTTCGGTGTACTATAAATAAAATAAATCAACTGATGGTAAGAGAGGATTACGGTAGTTGCAATGATAGGATTATGGTGTCGCAGTATTACGGTAGTGTAAATAAATACAGCCGGTGAAGAAGACATCGAGATGTATCAAGGAGCAGACACCACCTACGTACGGCTGATATGAATCGACAGCGAATCAAAAAATCGGCGGGTCAAATAACGATGCAGGAACGGATGGGGAATACAAAATTGCAGAGACAACGCTCCCAATAGAAATAATTTAGAATTTTTTTTGTTTAAAATGTCAAGAAGAGTAAAAATTCATATACAGCTCACTATAACCTAGATAGGCTCTTGGCGAATCCCCAAATCATCGTGTGCTACTGTTTTGAACATCCATTGAAAAAAATGCACTGGCATAGCCAGATAAGCATGAATATTGTACACAGAAACGGCCTAAAAATAATTAGCACAAATCTCACCGCCAGATGCGCATGAATATGGCTGGATGCGCCCAGTGTCTCCTCCATCGCCGTCAGCACGCCGTACAACTCGGCCGACGGGGGCATGCGAATCAGCGACTGACACAGCGTCCTGCAACGGAGAGGTTACGGTATCTATACTCGCAATCAATAAATATTCAGTGGGCGAGCTAAATTATCCCTGCGAGCTAATATTTTTAACGTTGTTTCGTTGAATTCCTACAGTTAGAAGTGAAATTAGGGCAGCTGGCCGAGTACAACACCGGTCACGGCGCTTATACTCGCAATCGCCAACACCGATTGGCGATTAGAAATAGCATGTTCTACCATGATTCTTGTTTCTGCCCGTATATCTATTCAATCATGTGTTTGCATGATCCACTAATGCATCGAGCGAGTCTGTGTACAATCCACCCTATTGCATCATCCCTAAGCAATCTCTCTCACTTCGCATTGCTTGCTGCAGCCCAGCTTGCTGCACGGACGACGTGCTGCAGCAGTCGCAGCGCGTCCGCCCGCCACACCGGCGCCTCCATCGCCAGGCCCAGCGTGTCGAGCAGCTGCGCCGGCACCGCCGAACCTGCAATGAAAAGATGGAAATTAAATATAAAGTGAAACATCAAAATGACACCGCGTAGAGCCGGAGCTGCATGTATCCAAAAGGCACTTAAAATCCACAAAATGAACGATCTAGCCAGAAAATAAAAAAATAAATAAAATAAAATTTTTGCGGATACGATGATGAAAAGATACTGTTGATGAACCGAGCAACGTATTTTCAGAAGATTGCTGAATAACTAAATCCGCTGGCAGTTCAAACGGAATTCCAGATAAAATCAAAAATTGCAGGATGAAATTCTACAAATTATTACTATCTAACTAACCTGAAAATATAAATGTATTTGTGTTTCCACGTAACTGAAGAAAGTATTAATGATGCCAGGTAGACACGTGTTTTTCATTAGAATCACTAAATCCGCTGGCTCTTCAAATCTTCGATCAACAATGACGATTTTTCCTCACAATTACTGCTACAGGCATTCTTCCCTCCCCTACCGTACCTCTATCCGCGTGTCGCACGCAGTCCGCGAGCAGGCGCATCAGCATTGCGCCGCGGTGCGCACGCAGTCCAGCAACCTCCAGCTGCTTGCCGTACTGTAAGTTACTCTATTTTTTTCATACAGGTTTTCATTTTTTTTCATTTTTTTCATACTCTTGCAACGATTGTCGTGCTCATAAAAAAGAAGTGAGTATCGTGAAACACCGATCCATCAACTACATACCTACACCTTCCACTTACTGCATACACCTTTCACTTACTGCACTTCTCTCACTCGCACATTGTCTTTGTCACCTAGTCGTGACATCGTAATTCTCATGTTGCTTCAAATGCGACACATTACTTTAATTCAATCAAGTTTTTTTGGCATGATAAATGATTGATTGATACCATTTTATATCTATGAAGAGAGAAAGAAACACAGATTGTACCAAAACAATAATCACTAACAAGTGCACCCAATGCAACTTCAACCCACCAGGTGGGGCTGAATCTCGTAATCGATATGACAGTTCGTACTACCGTACCCCTCCCCTTCCTCTTACCGTACCTCGCACACGACGCCTCTCAACTCGGCGGCCGCCTTCGCTATCCGCTCCGTCGTCGCGTGCGCCGCCCACAGCTCGCGCGTCGCACGCTCCAATACCGCGTCAGCAGTACTACAAAGGAATGATTTATTACATCACGAGGGTGCAGGGGCACCGTGCAAAGGGGGGCTGGTGTTTTCGGGGGCACGGTGCAAAAGTGAAAATGAGATGGATACTTGAAAAAAGCTAGAATAACATGCCTATTCGAAGGCCCGGAATATATTATAGTGAATCGGGGGCACTGTGCAAAAGGGTTCGGATAAATGCTGCCCACCTATGATTTATTAAGTCCGGTATGACAACCAAATCGAATAAAGCATCAGTTTCCAGTTTCATCAACTCCTTGAAGCACGCATTTCGCACGTTGATCGATAACACGTCGGCAAAATGTCTACGACACGCGCTATTTCGTCAAATAAACTAGATCATGCTCGAGCGCAGGGCCGGGGTTGCAGTGTGTCGAATTGGATAGCCATCACACGTGGGCAGCAAATTATAGATATTTTTTGCAAAGTGCATATATAGTGCCCCCAGCATTGACCAACTCCCCAAATCGTTGGCTTATCACTGTTTGAACGTGTGCATAGACCAGGATTCTCGAAAATGCAGAGTGCCCCCGGGTGAACGTGCCCACGTATGATAGCCATAGGTCGAAAGGATGCGTCGCGGAAAGTCGAAAATGCGGGTTGGGTTTGTCAAAGATAGGCATGAAAAAACGAAAATGCGGGTTGAGTTTGCCAAAAATGGGCATGAAAAACCAAAAATGCGGGTTGGGTATTCATTTTTTTCACCTAAAATTCTCAAAATGCGGGCTGGCTTCGTCATTTTTTTACGTACCTTTCGACCTATGTGGATAGCCCTTCAATATAACGGAAGAATAATCCAAAATACTTCTATTTTCTGCGTAAAAAGATTATGAAACGCAGAACTTTTGCGTCGGCCGTTTTTCTCAGCGATAATGAATGACTGAATAATGATCTTCCAGAGTATTTATTAATTCATCATCTCCATTATGTCATGTTCAGACAGCGGCAAATATATTGCCAATTGTCAGTGCAAGAAATATCGTGATCCAAGAAAGAATCATTCTCCAGTCTCATAATCTCCATGAAGCGCGAATCACACACGCTACTCCATTTTCATCCGAAACAAATATCCAGGTTCAATTATTCGCCTATTTAAACCAGGTTTTCTGCTTCATCAGCTCCATGTATGTTACACGCATTGCGCAACTAGTTCCCATAGGCTCCCACTAGATAACAAGAAAATAATTGATGTAGCACACCAACTGTTGTTCCGCGATTAAAATCAGACCATGCAACTTTCCGGTTTCATCCAACAATTGAAAGACAAATTTCGCGCGCTCATCAATAGTCTTTACCTACCGAGCAAAACCTTACAAACTTGGGCATGGGGCTGTGAACAATATCGATTTAGATGTCGGGCAGCAATTACAGTACCCCTTCTCGATCACCTCTGCTGTGCCAGGTTCAAAGCCTCCCAGGCTTAGCTACAATCATCAATCTCTATCCATTGAAATCATACTTAAGCTACCGCATTCCCTCTATGGATATGGTACGGAATCTCTTATCGATTACCTCTACTTCATCTACTGTAATTCCTTTCCGAATACAGTACCCCATCATCGAATACCTCTGTTGTGCCTCATGCAGCAGTCTGTCCAGGTACTCGTCCAGCTGCGCCGTGTACAGCGTGCGGAAGGCGGGGAAGGCGGCGAGCGCCGCGCGCACGAACACCGCCGACTTGAGCGAGCACGCCGTCTGAGAAGTTATTGATTAATTAATTAAACAAGCAATTATTAAATTAATTAATATAAATATAGCATTTTCATTTGAACATAAGTCATGTTGTGCAAAAAAGGATTCTACTGAAACGCGAAACGCGCAACTGCCTGGTTTCGCTCACCGCCACTATTATGAAGTAATATTGTTATCGTGGTTACCATCTATAAGACCCGAAAAAATTCTGTAACCTCCTCTTCAACCACAAAATTTTCAATAGAACGATAATTCTCATTCTTAATTCAATTAATTTATTGATTTTACTCACCTGACACGCGGTCGTGAATCGGGTGGAGATGCGACTCCTCAGCGTGCGCCTCTCCTGCTCCGAGCAGCGTGGCAGGTGTCTGATGAATGATTACGTCATAATTAATAATTATGACTAATTGTAATTACGTCATCATTATGTAACTAGTTTATTTCATCATCACTACGCAATACCTATATTATTTCTATGAAATGCAAAGACCCAGTAGATATCGAAGTCCTCGGAATCCTTCGCTATACCAGCACGTGATGGAACATGAACGTAGCTGGCAACGGCTAGTTTTGCAATCTCAGTGCGATTCAGGGGCAAACCGATATTATCGATTTTATACTATTCTAAACTCACTTGGCTATCAGAAGCCATCCCAATTCCTTCTCTGGCCCCATCTCTCCACTCATCTTGAGACCGCTCTCCAGCGCCGATTCCCAGCCTTTCTTGCTCATGTTCTAACAAAAATGAATAAATAAAAATGCATTTTTTGTATGTTTCAGAATTAGTTCATTCCAAAAGTCAAAGTACTTTAGTCGACACAATAACGACAAATAACTACTTGGACACGATTTGTTGAAAGAAACCGAACTTTATCAGTTACACTACTACAGGGGGAAAACAAAAGTGATCGATCGACAGTGGCAATAGACAATCAATCAATCGATACAGTACTCTCTGTCCATAACTACAGTATACTCTAGTTGTCGGCCTTGCGGGCAGCTCTCTGCAGAAGTCGTCGCTCGCGCTCAAACTCCTGAAGTGGGAAAGAATCAATAAAACCATTATTTTTATGGATGTTTTACACATCTACTTTACTACTTTTGGTAAATCGTGTTCCGCTATCTAGGCTGCACTCCCCTCACCGCGCATTTAGGTTATCTTTTAAACATCCTCTCTTGTTTCCTTAATTGCCATCACACCCTTCTCAAGTGCATCAATTAAATAAAAAAAAATTTGCTCACCTTGATGCGCATGATGTAGTCGTCGTACTCGCACTTGTCCCACGCGGCGCGCGCGCCGTCGCACGCGTGACCAGCGAACGGAGCATTCTCCGTCTGAATAGTTATAATATTCATAATATGAATAAATATAATAGTCGCCAGTTATATGTTCAGCTATATCTACCTCGTTATTTGTGTTTCACTTGATATGTAAATGAGATGAGTGTTAGTAATTGTGATCAGCAATTGAGACGCACGTCACAATATCAGCATGGCATCAATTTAGATTTTAGAACATGATTTAGAGAAAAACTAAGAAGTAATTATTTCGGAGCAAACGCATCGCAGAATAATCAATTTATTTTTGACAAACGCAATTTTTTTCTTCTCACCTAAGATAAGACACACCCAGCAGAGGGGGCCACACTTTTATGGGTAAATCGAAAGAGACAAAAAGCGGGTTTCCGTTTCACAACCGTTTTATACTATCACCTTAATCCCAGGTCAGCTATCAGAGTCCGATTCGGTTTTTACAAATAGAAGGTTTATACCTGGCACTTCATGAGCGGCATGAGGAGGTGCGCGCAGTAGTCGCGCTGGCCGGGTTTGAGGTTGTACTGGTCCATCTCCTCCCACGTTGCCTTCATCTAAAAGAGACATATTTTAATGACGAAATTCATTTCGTATACTGTTGCAATCTATGCAAAAGACCGGTATTGTGGCGATTTAGACCACAAACACAGGTATTTATCGCGAAAGAAAAAAAAACGAGAAAGATGGTTTCCGGTACAGAAATGTCGACGTTTATTCATTTATTATCATTGCAGACTACAACGTGTAGCGGTAATATTTAAAGCAGTTAACTTTTCTCATTCTTTTGGACATTTATTGAGGACACAATTCCAGTCGCGTAACAAGACTGACCTCTCTGGGCTTGCGCTTGCCCTCGAAGCCGTACTGAGGGTCGAAGGTGGGCGGGCGGTCGGTGCGCGGCGCGATCTCCGGCTGGAATCCGCCCTCCACCGACACCGACAGCTTCGTACCCATCCTGAAGTGGTACGGTGTAAATTATAACCCAAGAAACGGATCATCAAAAAGAAGATACAACGCAGATAAAACCACAAAAATCAAGTCTAGAGAAATGCTAGAAAACAAGGAAACCCTGATATATTTTCGCACTATTTTGCGGTAGGAAGATGGTCCGGCATGCTCATCAGGATTTCATCATAAAATTAGCGCTAAACAATCGATAAAACACGGTTTAAAATCGGTTTGTAATATTTTTAGTAAGAAACCTGGACAGTTGGATGCAAAAGGCTACTGCACGCTACCGTATTTCTCCCATACAAAAACTCGATCGCCAACTGCTTTAATTTTTCTGAGGAACGTTCTCGCGCTGAGCGCTCAAGCAGACATTAAAAATAATAAATTGAAATGCAAAACAACAGTTGAATTTTAGGAAAACAATAAATCAAAAATTAAAAATTATATTTTTTAAAAAAAATTCGAAATTCAAATTACTTAAAAAAATGTGGATGCATTTTGCAGGTCACTTCACAGGTTTACGATTCATAGTCGATTTCGTTTATCCGTCCTCGTTCGCCTTGCTACTAGGTAAATACTCTCCGTAAAATAATGAATAAAATAAGAATGTGGACCCAAAGCCGCCCTTCATCCTAGCTCATCTGATCATCTCTGACTGATTCTATGCATAGCTTGCCTAGCGTAATCTGATAGTGATTTGTTCGTGCAGACATGGTAGTAAATAAAACCACATCATTCCGAAAATACAGGGTTCAGGGCGAGAAAGTGTGCAAAAAGTGGGAGACTTTTGCACACTTTCTCTCGATTACACTCAATCTCACTCCAAACCCCTTTCTGTGGATTTGAAAGGCCTGTGGAATGTTGTACAACAAGTCCGTCGTGTATGAACTCTGTTGTCCGTCGGTAGGTGCCCTTTTTCATGCTCAATCGCAAATTATCGATCGAAAAAGACGGACGCCATAAATTGACGCCACTTCCATCGCATTTACCCTGTGGCCCATCTTCACGTCCAAGCGTTGAAACTCCGTCCTTCCATCTAGAAAGCGGGTATAAAAGGATCGATTGCCAGAGAGACCACCACACATTCTTATTCGTTGCTCATTTCCTCTCTCACCTTCTGTATTATTTCTTGTTTTTTTATTTGCTATTTGATCTTTCGTTGGTCACAGCATTCGAAACAGAGTCGGCGAGAATGAGTTAGAGAAAGAGAGAAATGACGAGAGAGCGCGCTAAACGAGAGGGTCAGACGACGAGAGATGCGCTTGGCATGGTGCCAACTGGATGCTGTGTTGGTAACAACGCCGTGAAAAATGTATTTTACATTTCAGATCTCTACACGTTCTCACTTGGACGATGCATTTATCGATGAACTAAAAAAATGATATAACTGAGCGCAAAGGATGAGTAGATTGAGGTAATATAATTATATTTAATAAATGAATAAACTTTCCCCCCTCAGAATGTCGAAACGCAATTGACTAATCTGGAAAGAATTGGGATATCGATCAGCTGAGCAAAGAGAAACAATCGACAAGCAGAATGCACCACTCACGAATTTGGATGAGACGTCGCGCTCTTGAACCTGGTCTAGTAATTAATCTAATTAATGATGTGGGTAAAGCTTAGCGCAAAGGACGAGTAGATTGAGGTAAGGATAATCTCAAAGACCTGAATAACGAGTTGAAGGAATTTATTTTTGTTTCGTTGTTTCCGATTGTTGATAAAACTCTTTCAAATGTCATTCCTTCCTTTTGAGTGTTACAGAGTACTGGCAGAATGCCACTGACTTCGCGTGGTTCTCGATAATTTCTCGATCTAACCGAGATCTAAACAAGGAATCGACTCTCCTGGCGATCGATGATTTGGGAATCTTTGAATCAACACCGATCTTTCAGTCGAAGTCGTGATGTAAATTTCATAATGGAAAAGTCTTTATGCAAACGATAATCCACAACAGCTCATCTCGTAACCAAAAATAGTGCACCGATCATTGATCACAATGGGATTAGAATGGTCTTCACAATAACCCTCATTTACTTAATTATCGCCTTATGCAAAATGACATAGGAACAAGGAGATTGGAAACGACGTTTGGGAACCGACATTTGGGAACCGACGTTTGGGAATCAACGTTCTGGAACCGGCGCATTTCAGAACTAACAGTTGAGAACCTCCGATTCGAAACCAATTATAAGGAACCGAGCTTTTGTATGCCTACTTTCTAGAACTGAATCACACTTTGGATACAAATTGATTTTATGTATTTGCACGGTATTTATGATAAAAATGCGCGAAAATATATTTTTTAAAAGTACTATAAAAATGCCAGTGTTATTTGTCGTAAGCACAGATAATTGTTATCTATTTCTATCCCAAACATCGGCTACAATTCGCGGCAAATAGTTCTGAAGTGCGCCGGTTCCAGAACGTTGGTTCCCAAATGTCGGTTCCCAAACGTCGTTTCTAATCTCTTTGTTCTTCTGTCATTTTGCATGAGGCGATAATTGAGTAAATGAAGGTTGTTGTGGAGACCATTCTAATCCCATTGTGATCAATGATCGGTGCACTATTTTTGGGTACGAGATGAGCGGTTGTGGATTATCGTTTGCATAAAGACTTTTCCATTATGAAATTTACAAGGTCATCTCAACTAAAGACATCTTATGCAAACCATCAGTTCCAGACAAGAAAGAGTGAACTGGCGGTGACAGTAAAATGGTTTCACAATGACCGGTGTCGAACTTATGATTCCCATGTCATCGATCGCCGATTCTCCTCATTCCTCATCGAGATCATTTCACTTTATCCGAGAAAAATATCGGTCATTTTCCTTGACAAGCCAACCCTAGGTGAGACCATCGCCCGTTAACACACTATTTTCGCACTCTCTGACTGTCCTCAATGTCTGCGTGCTCAGAGCGCGAACTCTCTAACATGCGCCTCTCTATTGAATTGGACTCTCTTATATTTAAGAGAGTCCACTATCTACTCTCCTCATCACGCGCACTATCTCGCCAACTATTTAAGAGAGTTGAGTTCACTACAGAGGCACATGTTAGAGAGTTCGCGCTCTGTGTATCTGCACCACTTGCACTACGATCAGCAACGTATGCGACGCGACAATCATTCTCGCTTTTATCCGTTCCTTTATCAGCCTGCTCAGCTAAACATTCAATCGAAACGGTAGGTTGGCCTAAAGAAGTAGACGGGAGGGCCGCATCTTCCCTCCTTGCACAGCGAACCCTTGCACGAAAGTCCCCGTACGCCAGCACCGATTGTGCAGTCCAGCTCGTATTTGTACTGTAAATACTGTAAATACTGGAAATTTGTAATTGATCATCCCGTAGACCTTGCAGAAGAACCCGTACTAGGGATGCGGGTTCGGTATTCGTAGTATGTACGGTCTTTTGGACGAGAGATCTTTCTGATAAGGGAAAGACAATCATAGAAAAAGAGACCGCCAAAAGGTATGACAAATAAATACCGAACAGGCATCCCTAGCTCGTACCAGTTTGACCGGTTCTAATGAACAGACGTCGTCTAGACAAACAGTCAGCAAGTTATGGAACCACATTGAAGGTGCTTGAGTGCCATGGCCCATGTTGGGCACCGTGGTTACCTTCGGCTCAACGTTGTATGGCCCAGATCCCTCGAATCGATAGGTAAGCATGATTTCATCCGGATATTCCGGCGCCGAGGCGTTTGAGATTCCCCACTTTAACGGAATCTGCTTTCTGTTGCACATGCTGCAATATTATTGACTATATTAGACTACAAACTACAGACTACAAACGTCTCTCTGATGAGTGGGTCGGCGCATTTATTTTTGTGCTCACATCGCACCCAGAAACCGATAAAGAATCGAGGAGATTCCGTCCACTGCAATGTCTCGCAGCATGATAGCAGCCACCACTACTACTTACAGGGAAATAATTCTACGACTGTAGATTTCGCGGATAATGTATCCATATGAAAAACGGGACAGATATGAAAAAGGAGACAAATATGAAAAAGGGACAAATATGAAAAAGCGGCAAATATGAAAGAGAGAGCGCTCTTAACTCCTATGTCAGAACCTCTTCCTGTCCAACAATCTGAATATAGCTCAGTTGGTAGAGAGCTTGTGTGTAGTGTGGTACAAACGAACCATTTTGCAAACTTTCGAGTTCGCGACCGCGCGCGATAAACAAACTCGGTCTAAATGAACGTTCGTTTAGGAGGGTGAAAGTGAACTCGGGGTAAACAAACGTTTGTTTAGCCAGACAATGGCAAACGTTTGCCGTAAACGAACTAGTTCGTTTATCTTTCTTCAGACGAAGTGAGCAGAACCGGGAAGGGAAAATGGTGTAAATATAGGTAGGAAGTCGAAACAACCTAATCCCATGTGAACTACCGTGGTCAGACCAACGTCCACCGCCTTCCATACAAATCTACCGTAACCCAGATACAGTAACCCGAATTTGTGTCATTGCTATTTTTCTTAGTTTGTACGAGATGGTCCTTGAATGCTTATTGCCTGAAGGATATACCGTGTATTTACAGTATTCCATAGGAGTCGAGGTACAGTAACCCGAAAAAAATAAATTGCAAAATAAAGGGTCGGGCAAATTCCATAATCTTCGTCATATCATGAAATTTACCCCGACTTTTTTTGTGGATCGGCAATTGAGTACCGCAACCTGGTATGTAAATCGACTTACTGTACCAATAATCGAGGCATTTATTTTAGCACCAACTGTACATGTTGTGTATATGATGCCGTACCCTGGAATACTGTACGACGATGTATGCATCAGATAAATGTGCCTCGACTACTGTATCCCGGCGACCGTACCGGTATGGTAGCACTATATCCTTCAGGCAATAAGCATTCAAAGACCATCTCGTACAAACTAAGAAAAATAGCAATGATACAAATTCGGGTTACTGTATCTGGGTTATGGTAGATTGTGTATGGAAGGCTGACGTTGGTCTGACCACGGTAGTTCACATGGGATTAGGTTGTTTCGACTTCCTACCTATATTTACACCATTTTCCCTTCCCGGTTCTGGTCACTTCGTCTGAAGAAAGATAAACGAACTAGTTCGTTTACGGCAAACGTTTGCCATTGTCTGGCTAAACAAACGTTTGTTTACCCCGAGTTCACTTTCACCCTCCTAAACGAACGTTCATTTAGACCGAGTTTGTTTATCGCGCGCGGTCGCGAATGAATCGGAGTTCGAGTTCGTTTGCACCACACTACTTGTGTGCCATTCCAGTGCATGTGAGTTCGAATATTACCCACGTAATTTTCCTTTGCTGATTTTTCTTCATTTTTGTACTTCATTTCTATTTTGGATGAGCCGAAGAACTAAGACTAAGCACTAAGCCTGAGCCTGAGCGAAGAGACTAAGCACTAAGCCTAAGCCTAAGCGAAGAGACTAAGCACTAAGCCTAAGCCTGAGCAAAAGAGCCTAAGCCTAAGCGAAGAGACTAAGCGCTAAGCCTAAGCGTGAGCAAATAGCCTAAGCGTAAACACTAGTGTTGTTAGATCGAGTGTCTCGACACTCGTGAGTCATTTTTCAGAAAATCACTCGAGAGTGCGGTCCACTCGCGAGTTAATTTCACAATTTTACCCGCGAGTGAGCGGGCACTCGCGAGTTAATTTTCATTTCACTCACGAGTGCGCACGTGCCATTTTCGACTATTATCTACCCCGTGGTGCGGCATTGAGTGATCGTTCTCACAACAGATTTCAAAATGCCTTAGATTCCTTTCTATCCGGAATATGCCTAGAGCGATCAAAAACTAGCCCGACGTCAATGTAATCTTTCTCCAAAAAGGGCTTGAATCATGTCGACCAAGCCGAGTGATCAAAACCACACCAAGTACTGTAGTTCTACTACCTCAGTACTGTGGCCAAGCTATCGTAACCCAGATTTCTGAAAATTAGATAAATGAGTAAGGCTTTGTTATGTTACTATAGGTTGATTACTGTATCCAGAGATACTTTGGCCAAGAATCAGTTACTCAAGGAAAGACTACTAGAGATCCATGAAGATATGATCCATGCGTTTGGGTACAGATGGTGAAAAATAAGGGTTGTAGGGTTCACTGTATAGCACGGATTAATAATACTGTATAAAGTATAAGCCAACAACCTGAAACTTAGCCTGTTTCAGGGTTGTCCCGGTTTAGGAATACCCATTCCACTACTATGACTTTGATCATGCAATACTGGTCAGTTGAGATGTCGCAGATAACAATTTTTTTGTGCTTAAGGCTAAATTTGGAAAGGTGTGATTCGCACGTAGGCACTCGCGAATAACACTCGCGAGTGCCTCGATACTCGCGGATAAAATCACTCGCGAGTGTGTTGACCGGCGAGTGCTTTATAGAAATGAATTCGTCGAGTGAACACTCGACGAATAACAATCGAGCTAACAACACTAGTAAACACACACTCAAAGCCTTAGCGTTAAGCCTAGCCAACCAAACTAGGAACGCAAAATCTTCATCTGAGATTCAAGATTTTCATATTTGTCTCTTTTTCATATCTGTCCCCTTTTTCACATTTGTCCACTTTTTCATATGGCGGAAGAGACCGATTTCGCGGCTACCGAGCGGCGACTTTTTAGACTTTAAGGTCATCGCTCGGTAGCCAAAAGTCTGGAGTCGTAGACTTTTTTTTCTCCTTCTGAGTACCACCAGTAGCTCTCTCAAATTCCCTCATTCGCGCCTCACAAGCTGTCTACCAATTTTGGTGAGTAGCCTGTGGAAAATGATAGACTGTGCGAATTTGATAGATCCACTGGTGATACTAGCGGTGGGCCAAATGCCATAGAGTGACCATAAAAACCTCAGATTCGGATCCTTTCAGGTGGAATCGGCCTTGATTGTCCAACTTAATCTCGTCTTTGTTGTCGTGCGGGTCGACTTAATATTTTTCACTGTGAAAATTCACTGAAAATTCAGGAGCACTATGGAGATGCCGGTTCGGCGTTCGCATTTCGGCATTCCAGCGAGATATTGGTAATATCTACTCTTAAAATTCCCATTTTCACGCACTATTTTTGCAAACGAATGCACAAATCGGAGTCGCCGATTTTTATTTCTTTTTCTCTTGTAATATTCACAGAAAAATCAAGAGAATAGAATGCGGGTCTATCAAAAGTTGAGAGTTGATTGTTAAGCCCAATTTCGACGATTTCGAAATTAATTTTCACTTTTTCGATACCTCAACGTCCTCTGCTCAACTCTGATATAGGCGCAATCGATTGCGCTCTCAAAGAGCTCCAAAACAAGCCATAATATGGCTCATAACGTTTCGAATTACGCTTGTGCACTCCAATTCTCATTTTTTGTCAAATCCGGGTGCCCGATAAGTGGGCGGACGTTGTGGACCCTAACAATACTAAGCGATTTGGCAAAGAAAAATTGATTTTCCGGAAATTGGGATCGACATTTTTCGAATCAATAAATTTCGCGTCCCGGAAGAAGGACAGGTGCCGTATTAAATTTAAATGAGAGCATATAGCATATATTAGGACATGGATAAACGTGCTAGACAAAATCGGCGCAGGTAGAAATTGAGTTATTTCATTTGGCAGTTTCTAGAAAAGTGTTCATCAGATCACATATCCATTCACGAGCTGGACACAATCTGAAGTGCCAGCAGTATTGTACCATCTGTGCTGAACAACTTTGCTTTTTAAAGCTAGTTGATATCTTTTCATAGAAAGACGCCAGAGCCTCAGGAAAAGTGCGTTGAATGACGGGAGCGCGCGCTCTAATACCCCTTGCACTCTCTCATTTCCACGCACTCTCTCGCCTAGTTCACCCCATTTTTGTTGAAAATGGGTAATATTGGTAAAAATAAGTTTTTCTATTCGTCTGCAAGCTAAGTGACCTTACAAATAGCAGGAAAAAAATATTTCTCTAAATTGGACTCGAACGAGACGAGAGTGCGTGGAAATGAGAGAGTGCGAGGGGTGTTAGAGCGCGCGCTCCTGTCATTCAACGCACTTTTCCTGAGGCTCTGGCGTCTTTCTATGAAAAGATATCAACTAGCTCTAAAAAGCAAAGTTGTTCAGCACAGATGGTACAATACTGCTGGCATTTCAGATTGCGTCCAGCTCGTGAATGGATATGTGATCTGATGAACACTTTTCTAGAAACTGCCAAATGAAATAACTCAATTTCTACCTGCGCCGATTTTGTCTAGCACGTTTATCCATGTCCTACCAATATATGCTCTCATTTAAATTTAATACGGCACCTGTCCTTCTTCCGGGACGCGAGATTTATTGTTTAGAAAAATGTCGATCCCAATTTCCGGAAAATCATTTTTTCTTTGCCAAATCGCTTAGTATTGTTCTACTTAAAGCTTCAAAAATGTTTTTGGAATGTTTTAATCAATTATGACCGCAAATGATCTATTTTGAAGTATTGAAGACTATTGTTTTGAAAATTCGGTTTTTTTGAAACGTACTTAGGCGAGCGCCGATTTTTTTCGCATCTACCGATTTGGCTGAAAAGTTGATATAAATTGAACATATATAGGTACTACAAAATGTGCATAGAGAGAAATAGGGATATTAACGATTGCACCTTTTGCTGCAAGTTTTGCGTCGTAAAATACTGTAAAAATAAAATATGTTGAAAAATCACGTAAAAATTTTAATAATGTGGAGAATCCATTTCTCTACACTCGGGTGCAAAACTCGAAGGACCGTCATTTTGGTACTCGCGTACTCGAAAAATAAGGCTCGAAAACCGGGAAACGCTATCAAATAGAGCAGAATTGGCAGTACCTTGGACTCTTTTTACAGGGAAATCGGAAACAAAAATTTTCTAGTTCCGCATACCCCCCTCAAATGGTCGATTTTCTCGCGATTCCTCTCATATATGGCTCCTGAACTGCGCTTGTATGTCATATATAACATACTGTATGTCATATATAACTTACAGTATGTTATATATAACATACAAGTGCAGTTCAGGAGCCATATATGACAGACATTTTTCTCTGTGGAGACTGTGCGAGAAGGACGCTGTGGCACTCGTGCGCTTCCCTCCACGTACTCGTCTTCAAGACACATGTACGTGTAATTTTAATATGCTTACTGATTGATTGGGGGGATGTGGAACTTGCATGAAGGTGAGAGTGCGTAAAGGGAGAGTTACCCCATGTTTGAATTTGCGCGAATTCCTAGGGTCTCTCCACGAGATAACAAACTTTCCATTCATTTTGCTTTTTTACTCAATTTTTCTCTTTTTTCTGTAATTGGGAATAGTGGTCTGACTCTTGCAAATCTGCATGCTCTCTCGTGCTGTCTCATCGATGAGAGAGTATGTAAAATTAGGAGAGTCTGATCATTACTCGTAATTGTAGTTTGACTCATTGTAGTCGATCACACTCCAAAAGTACAGGACTTGGAGACGAAGGACATGAAGAAACTGGTGAGCATGGTCATTATGGACGGTGATCGAGCGGCTACAGACAAGAATGCAGTGAAGGTCGCTAAGTGTCTTCACGACATCTTCGTGAATGAAGGACTACCCGTTGATGATTCTGTAATCATCGATTGTACGTAATTCTAGGTTTTTTTCATTTTTCAATTGATCTCTGTGCTGTGCAGTAGCATAATTTGGGTGTCGTGTAGCATAAATTCATGATCCTCTCTGTCTACGGTAATTTTGGCGAGGGTCCATCCGTGATAATCTCGTGCGAAACAGGGATCTTGGATTGGAGCTTGAACCAGAGTCCTCCAAACTCGAGTCGTCGATCTTATAAACTCGAGTCGTCGATCTATATAAATAGAGAATCAAGGAATATAATGATACTAAGGATCAAAACTTGGCTGAATAAAGAATGAAGTGTACCAGCTCCTTCGTTTCTCAATTACCTACATGCCTCTTATCTTTTGGCGTTCAAATGATGACGATGACGTGCTCTTGGAAAAGAATTTTTTGCATTTCTCACTAAGAAGCAACAATATTTTTGCTCATCGTACATCGCTGACTCATTCCCTTCCTTCCTGTGCCATCGTTCTTAGTTTCTTCTTTTTCATTCAATCCGATATTGGCTGAGTTCTATATCTGACATTCTTTCTCACCGTCCTTTACAAACCGCCCTGAACACATCATTCCACAGACCGGTCAACCTTTCAGAAAGGCCTTCGGAGTGAGAGAGCGTGTGAAATCGAGAGAGATTCTCTCACTTTTGCGTGCTCTCTCGTCCCAACCCTGGTCTGTAGGTTTGGAATCACGTGTGAACAAACCCCCATCGGAAGAAGATTCTGGCTATTCCGGATTGTGTTCGCCTCGGCTAACAATAAGACTTCCTCAGACTAAGGATAAGGGGGGGAGATCGTTTATTTACCTTTTACCGTTACCAGTAATGTTGTTAGATTTGATATTTTCGCGAACAATGCATTGTTATTCGCGAATAGAATTACTCCATCTAACAACACGAGTTGCATGTATCCATTTTAACATGCATCTGCCACTCTTCCTCTTCCTCCTTCTCTCCATTGTTAGAGCAGCTGAAGACGTGATATCGACAGAGAAAGGAGTCGTCAGCTTTCCTCTTCCTGGAAAATTCATCGATGGTGAGACGAAATACCACCCCTGCACAGCAATGTTGTTACTAACAGCGCTACTGTTCAGAACACAAAGGAACTCTGCAGTCTGAAATATTTTGAAGTCCTTTTTTTCAGGTACTCTTCTCACATTTTTCTTTGAGCACAGGGGGGCGGACGGAAGAGAAGAACCGTAAGTGAATCAACATTTTCAAATCTAACTTTCCAAAAAAAATATTTTCAGAATTGTTTTAAATTTCATGAAGGATAGTCAAACGTCGTCTTTTTTGCAATTTAGTCGTAACAAGACTACGCGAATATTGCTCAATGAGACTGTCGTAAGCTTACATTTTTTGGTCTCTTTCTGATGCTGCGCTAATTTCATCGGGGAAATTTCCCCATCAAAAGGTCATCAAACTCGTGTAACTCAGCTCAATCTGAACGAAATCTCTCCAATCAAAAAGGAAAAATGTTCAAAACGTGGCTTGCAATCCCTGTATCAAGTTTGGAAGTTCTAGCTTCACTAGGAAAAAAGTTATGAAAGGGTGCATAAAATTGTTTTGCACCTTGCACCCCATGAAATTAGCGCAGCATAATGTTTAGTGGATAGAAATTTAGAAAAAAGGAACTATTTTCTTATGTTTTTTTTCGTTTAACAAAATACATATTTTTTCTATGTTTCATAGATCGTTTAAAACAAGAAAGATATATCAACTATTCAGAATGGTAAAGATGAAAGCACAAGAACATTTAGACGAGAGCTTCCGAGAATTCCTCCTTCTAATGGGTGGTGGAGAATCGATATTTATAAGGTTAATCGATAATTAACTCCGCTGTAATCTATTTTTTTTATTATTGACGATTATTCACACAAACTTTGCAGATGACGACGAACAAATTATTAGTATTCTTCCAAGGTGAGGTGAATAAATATCGGTTGATGTCCGAATTATATCTGAAAAGAAAATGACATATTTGAGGATGGGCATTTTTGACAGTCGAGTTTAAGAATACTTTGGATGTGTTTACACGTGTATCAATCTATGGCAGAGTCAACAGTTTTAACCTGAATGAAGATGAAGTCTATGCGAGTTTTTAACTACCTTTCCAAATTTAACTACATTAAAAAATTAAGATATCCCATAAACAATCCAAAGAGAACATCGAAGTTCTCAAAGACTTTTATTATCGGTACACGCCCATTCGGCAATTATTTACAGTTAGTTTTCTTTTTATTTTGTAGTTATTATTTAAATAAAAAATATGATATTGATATAAGTCTAAATATTAAACAAAATTTGTGAAAAAATTAAACAAAACAAAATTTTAAACAACATTAAGTGCTCAATTTCCAAATTGCCCATCTGGAATCGTCTATTTGTTTCTGTTAATTTTCCAATTTTAGAGCATTCCGCACTTCCAAGTCGGCTCACACATTGATTTTACAGCTGTTTTGCCCGATTTAAATGATGGGAAAAGGTAAATGTGCTCTAGATGCCATCCTTTATATTTTGCTATTGTTTTGAGTAAACCGTCAATCGAAATTCGTCCTCGTGGAAATGGAAACAACAAATGGGCACTCACGATTACGCAGATGGCTTTCTCCGACGGTTGGGATATCCGGGGGTTGAGCGTAAGTTTATGATGAAATGAATAGGGAATACTTAGAATCATAGCCATACGAGTGCATGAAGGGTTGGATCAGATTTATCGGGCCAGACGCTTTCCGGGAACACTTACTCTAACCCTTATAATTGCAGGTATATCTTCACACTACTCCGAAATGGGAAGATGGGCTAATAGTGGGAACTTTTGTGAGTATAAGTTTCATTGAGGAAGACATTGAAATGAAGAAACGTCATGAAGTTAAAAAAAAGCGATTTCCATTTTTAGGAGGAATGCACCAAAGGTAAAGATGTCGGCATGATCGTGCATCTAAGACTGGAAAGAATCGCGTTTACAAAAGTAGAGGTGAGTAGTGGTAGGGTTTTGCGATTCAGTTTCGTAAAACGGACATTCACTTACCGCTTGGCAGCCTGTCACCGGTTTACAGTGAGAGAAGCGAAAACTTGCCGTTTTGCCAAAAAGATCCATTTTGGGAGAAATTTTAAGAATAAGTTATCTGTGAGAGTCAATACCTTCAAAATAAAACGTGGTAAATTGGATTTGTGTCCAATTCCCATTTTTAATATTTCTATGATCGCCGTTTTTCTTATATTCAAATTAGCTCTTCTCCGGTTTTATGAAATACACTTTCAGCTCACGCTGTTCTATTTCGACGATTCGTTGGCCGCGGTGACTTGCACGCTTGACTTTGGAAATAACTACGCTGAGGATTATCTAAACAATGAGTTAGAGGTGAACTATTAATTTCAAATTTAGTTAATCTTATTAAAATTATTTTTTATTTGAGATCGTCGGAGGTCATCACGGAACGTTGCTTCATCTGGAAATGACGGATAGCGATGGAAACATTATCTAAAATAAAGTTTTATTTTTCTTCATACTTCTTATATATACAGTATATACTTCTTATATTACTGTTCTATTTCTTATATTACTGTTCTATTTCTTTTCTTCATACTTCTTATATTCTTATCCTTCCTGCAGTACGTTCAACCCAGTTCCTTTTTATAAAAATAACGAGCAAAAACTGTTGGAATTTTACCAATTCGTGCCTACGGATAGCATCCGCAGTCTCCGCCCACTTTTCCTTGAAGGAGAAAGCACAGAAACGCCATGGAGTAGCACAAGCTTAGAAGCTTAGTTCTAAACCGTTTGAATTGAGATAGGTCTTGTCTTGTAGCTATTGGTTTGCTCTATCGAATGCGCCCTGGGCAAAGTTAGTCCGTCCACGGCAATGTGGCAAAAATGCAGTTACAAAAAATAAAAGTGCTTGTTTTTATGCTTCGAGTGATGCTACATGTTTTGCCCAAGAAGATCTTGGTTCTCAGTGACATTTCAACAAAAATTAAGATGTAATTATCTAATCGTGAATTGTGCTACTCTTTTGAAATATTTCAGTACGGAAATGACTGTGGAATGACGATTTGTGCTGGTTAGCGGCGCTGGAGAGAGCGCCGTCTCGCGGGGGCGAGAGAGGCTAGAGAGAGAGAGAGGCGAGAGAGCGTGCACCACCGGTGTGCAACCACAAGTTGATATCAAGCTCATTCACAAGTTGGCATCAAGCTTGAAGGCAGCTTGTGAATGAGCTTGATATCAACTTGTGAAACAGCTTGATATCAACTTGTGGAATCTCTAATGGACCCGTGCTCCCGTACCCTTGTTTATACTCGTGTTCTTTCATGTTTTTCAGGCAAATCAAACAGTTTATCATGTACAATTTTTACATGGTGATAGGGCATACAAAATCTGATTTACTTCTTCTAAGTGGTGGTTCTTCGTATAGAAAGGACGCTGGAATTATTGAAACAACGGCCCGATATTCAAATATGAAATTTCGGCTGCTTCCTGAAAGGAATATTGTAGGAAACGCTTCACTTACCTTGAGTATCGACTAAATCTCCAACTTGATTATTAAAAATAGCACAAATGGTCTCGCCGAGAGAAAGAAACATTGTATTAGAAAATGCATGAAATGGATCTGAAAAGAAGATTATTCTTCACTTACGAACCTTCTTGTGACGAAAACTGCATTAAGATCAGAGGCCTTCATTCAAGGATGAGAACGTGTAGAAATTATAAGTATTCCACCAAATATCCATTTCGGACATCTTCACATTCTGAAAAGACGAGAGGTATTATTTACTGCGGAGTTTCATAGGAACTCCGCAGTAAATAATACCTCAATGTGAATGTCGCCGTTCTCCACGATTCCCGTAGTAGTTTTAGATAGAAAATACGATGAAATTCGGTAAATAACAGTACACAGCGTTTCAGGTGTATGGCTTCTCGGCCACAGGCAATTGGCAGAATGCCAAATGCACATCATACCCCTTCATACAGAAGCTTGAGTACGGTAGGATAGGGCGCAGACCCTCTATTTATACCCACATCGAAACCAGCCCCGTGCGCGAGCCGGGTTTGAGAAGCGGGAGGAGAGGTGACGTCGCGCCCCGCCCCCTCGCATGATCGATCTCGTTTCGCCCGCCCGCTCGCTTGACTGCGGCACAGAGACAGCTCTGCGTCTCTGCGCCACTCGAAGGGGGGAGAGACTTGTCCACCCCGTCTCGGGTAACGCGCGCCCTCCCGATATAATTTGGCCCGTTCTTTAGCTTCACCGTCTGGCACCCTCTCTTCAGCGAGCGCTCTCTAACTTCTGTCTACCCGTCTAGCTCATATGTCCGCTCTCGAAATGCTGTGCAGTAGAAAGTAGATAAATTGATTTGAAAATGAGACGCGGTAAACGCGCCCGTGCTTTGAGTGCACTGTCTGGAGTTGTTTACGAGTATTTTCAACGGTTACGGCAACTTGATATCAACTTGTGAAATCGGGAGCTTGATATCAAGTTGATATTCGCTCTAGGCTTGATATCAACTTGTGGTTGCACACCGGTGACTTTTGAGAGTGCAGATAGGGATGTTTGAACTCGTGCAAATCCCTCCCCCCTATCGAGGGAGAGGAGAGGGGAGCACTCTCTCCATTTCATATACTCTCTCGCTCACCGTCTGACCGATGAGAGAGCGTGGGGAATGGAGAGGGCCTGACCAGAGGGGTGAAAGAAGTCTCCGCCCCTTTCTCTCCTCTCCCCGGTTTGATGCTTCTCCCACTAGCGATTCGCGTGCAGATTTCGAGGTGTATCTCGGCTCAGAGGCAAGATATTGACAAACGGCAAAAAGTATTGTCTTAATGGGACCATGATGCATCTATTCTATATGATTTCCACCCTCACGTCGAAAATCGGCTATCCACGTTGTGGCCCCTACCTACGGAGTAGCAACTTATGCTCTAAAAGTCGCCAGTCATTTCCAACGAAGATTCAACAGAACTAACCAGTTTCTACCTATTTGGCGCTCCTGCAGGATCCTGGAATATATTGGTGAAATTGTTTTACGATAAAGAGCAACATTTATCAATTAATATACGACGAAAGCAAATGCTCTTGAACAAGGTGAATGACGGTATTATTACATTTATAAAATGATACGATCACACCAAAAAGTCAAATTACGGACTTCCGTTGTTTACCACAGAGGCACGTACGCGACCCTCTCACTTTTGCCCGCTCTCTCGCTTTGGTAAACACAGGAAGTACCATTTTGACTTTTTGTGTGTTCGTATCATTTTATAAATGTAATACCAATTCGAAGATTATCGTTTAGAGACAGAGGAGAACGGAAAATTGGGACAGGGGATGTAGTTGAATACGGAAAAGAAATCGACAGCGAGTAGAGGAATAGAGGAAGTTGGGGGAAGACAAATTGCACTGTCCCTGATGGTCATGTACTGGTCTGTTCGCGCACTACTACTCTGATCGTTGCTGTAGGGAGTGGGGGATCATTCGTCGCTCAATTCGATTAGTTTCTTCCGTTTACGCGTCCCATTAGGCGCTGCTTCTTCTCGATCAACGCGAATATTTCCGCGAACCGCTGGAAGAGGTCGGTCTTTGCACGGTCGGACAGATTGTTGAAGGCGTCTGCGATGCTCGGCAGCTGCAGAATCATTATAAACTTTGAGGGAAAAAAGCAAAAGATTCGCAGCGGGCAGGATTCGAACCTACGCGGGCAGAGCCCATTTGATTTCGAGTCAAACTCCTTAACCACTCGGACACCGCTGCATATGCATCTGCTCGTCCCACACTTCATGAATCTATTTGTAAGAATGGCTGGGAGTGTCCCGCAGAATCACTCTTATTGTTAGGTTGTCGCGATTTGATATGATACCTTGAGGTAAGGGCGCCACTTTAAAACTTTATTATCAATATTTAATTAAATATAAATTAATTACTTCATGGCCGGCGTTGTTGTGGTCATGCTAAAATGTTGTGGTCATGCCACAAACAAAAATTATTCATATACGAGATTGTACTTGTCTACGTTACATACTCACTTTCTAGAGTTTGAAATTCAGGTAAATAATTGAATTTAGTTCTCTTCATTTCGCACACTCTCTCACCAATCGACAGGCGTAGAGAATGCGCGAAATTAAGAGGGCTAATCCAATTATTTACCCGAATTTCAAACTCTACTTTTTTTTGCTTTGCTTTTTTTCTTTTTTTTTACTTTTTTTTCTTTTTTCTATGCTTTTGTGGTTGTTTTAAACTTATCAATCGGCTTTTCAGTCAGAGATCTAACACATCATTCCACAGGCCGGTCAACCTTCCAGAAAGGCCTTTGGAGTGAGAGAGCGTGCGAAATCGAGAGGGACTCTCTCACTTTTGCACACTCTCTCACTCTAACCCTGGTCTGTAGGTTTGGAATCATGTGCTAAACACCCTTGCGAAGAAAGTAAGAAAAACGAGACTGCCAGACGGTATGCACAACACCGAACCAGCCTTCCCACTAGTCGAAATATTTCTTGACATCTACAGCCCTACACCCACAGTATAGGAATGGCGCTAGCACAAATTCTCCTCCCACATAATATTACGTTCGGTTGCTTAACACAGAAATTAATGGCGAGAGAGCACGACAAAGAGACGCGCCAAAGTAGGAAAGTGTAATAATGAAATTGTAATTCACAAACTCACCTGGTGCATGAAGGTCTTTGCTTCCTTCGTCTCAAGTCTGTCATATCGCTCCTTCAAGTACTTGAACAGGGGCGAAAGGACCGAGAATACGTGCTCGGAGGCGGATTTGAGTTTCTCAAGGTCCTGCACAGAACGTTTAATCTCATCGGCTACTGTATCATTGTGTCGACCAACCTGCGACTGCAAATATGGAAAAACGAAAACGTTTTCACCTGTTCCAGGCGGTCGAAGTTGTTTTTGTAGACGGAGTCCATGAAATCTGTCATTGCCTGATGTTCCGTTTGCATCATCCTTTTGATGTTGCTGTCATCTAACATCATCCTCATGGCGGGGAGGATTTCTGCAAACCCATAATTGATGAATAAACAGATTGGCATGCACTTTTCGCATTGTTGAAATGGATAACAACATTTGCTAACACATTTGGTTATTTCTAGGAATACTACAAGCAATAATGCTCGAAATTATAATTGGCATGACTGTTTCGCTCCCGTAGCATGTTTGCTTGATGTTTCAGAAACACAATAAATGGGTACCAGCCATCTCCTGCCGGTCGGCGTCGGTCAAGCCCGCGGCTGCAACGGAGATGCACGCGACGAGGAGCGGAAGGAGGCGCATCTCGACGATTGAACGGCAGAAATCAATCGATAATCAATCAATGAGCATTCAGATACGACAAAAATGAGGCGACAAGAAATTAGAAAGAAGAAATCACTCAATGCCCAATAAGATAAAGTCGAAACCAGGAAATAACAGATATAATATTGCTATCTAGACCGTGGACTGAACGAACTACGAACTTATCGCGCCCGCCCAATCTCTGTTCTACTTTCTTCGCTGTACTTTTTGTCAATTGCATTTATGGCGCAAATCAAATTTCATTCACTCTGCCAGATGCGCCGTGATATTCTCTGTTCCTCCCACTCTTGCACACAGCATTCGAAACACAGTCGGCGAGAAAGAGAGAGAGATGGCGAGAGAGCGCGCCAAACGAGAGGATCAGACAACGAGAGAACTTCTTGGCATGGTGCCAATTGGATGCTCTCTGCACACTTTTCGCATTCATCTCGACTCATCTGGACGAAGGACTCCAACGACCACTTTCTTTCTCCATTTAATCCCCCAGGAGAGAAATATGCGATGAAAGGACACATCATTCCACAGGCCTGTCAACCTTACAGAAAGGCCTTTGGAGTGAGAGAGTGTGTGAAATCGAGAGGGACTCTCTCACTTTTGCACACTCTCTCGCTCGGACCCTGGTATGTAGGTTTGGAATCATGTGAGGACCATTTGGTAAAGATGTTCGGACAGAAAGACGATCGAGGAAGGGAATGAATCCGGAGGGATTCCGCAACGGGGATTTCAAATGGGAATAAGATTCTCCTAAGTGAATACCATGAGCCAGTCGAAGTACTATACTGATCAGAATCATCAGGGCTTTCAAAATTAATAATTGATTTTCGGTTAATTAGCTAATTAACTAATTAGTGGAAAATGCAAAATCATCGGAGAAATATAATAAGCGCTGCGATTGATCAGGGCGAGCATATTGATAGTGAGGAAAAAATATTTCGAAGATTCTTCAAGTTTGAATTGAGTCGACCCTCGATGGCATTCCATGTGAAAACTGATAGTGAGTAGCTTAGTTCAGATATTCCTTGCGTTTTCCGGTAACTGCAATACTTTCAATCACCCACGATTCGTTAAACTGGCTTCCCGCTCTTGCTCTACTCGTCAGAGCCGTTTTTTTCGGAAGCTTATTCTGAGCTCAAGCTCGCCCGCCACTATGACTTCTCCATTACATCTCTGACACCCGGGAAGAACATGTGCATGGGAGATGGGGGGGCACATGACGAAAAGCCTCCAGAATGGGGCCAGGAAGAGATAGAGTGCAAAAGCGAGAGAGTATCTGCCACGTTTACACACACTCTCACTCAGAAATTACCATTCCGTAAGATGGGCTGGACTGGGGAATGATGTGCGAGGGATTGAAAAGTGAAGTTGGTAAGAGAGAAATATTGGAGAGGAATTAGTAGAGAATGTTGTGAAATTCACCTTCAACAGTGAACAACTGATTTACAATAAATTTTGCATGTTTATAGCGTTGAATAAAAAGTTCATACAATTTCCTGCGAGGTCCTTGCTTCAACTAATCTTCATTACATTTCCATAAATCACAATGTGATGAGAACCCGTACTCACAGAGAAAACATACTAGGAATACGACATCAAGTTGGCACGCCTACTAATATATAAGTAGGGCCTACTAATATATAAGTAGGCGATTAGTAGGCCCTACTTATATATTAGTAGGCGTGCCAACTTGATGTCGTATTCCTAGTATGTTGTCTCTCTGTGTAGGGCTTTTTGACTGCAGAAACGACAATAGTAATCAGTTTATGCTTGAGAATCTCTTTTGTGATCCCACCAACAAACAATCTAGCAGCACCGCACTAAGTAGGACATTTTTCCAATGCTGTGCGTTGCCGTTTATGCATTCCTGTAGCAGTACAAGCAGCGTCTCAGAGATCAAAGGAGGCAAGTTCGATTTGCAGTCCGCACGTCACTCAACAGAAGTCTTCCTTCTCCCCATTTCATTTCGAAAAAGAAGTTAGTGTAATGAGAGTTTCTCCTCCGTGCACAACTTCGTAATGTGAACGACCTTCTCAAGTCGAGCTTCCTTCCCGTCAGCAAGGGAAAAGAATGGGGAAGTAGGTGAGTATGTGCGTGCATTCCGCTGCATATCGAAGAGTCCCGTGCCTGCTGAGAGATCACAGCGAACTTTTTGCAAGAGCTGGAAAAGAAGTCAGAGGCTGCCTACCCGTCAGAAAGTGAAAAGACTGGGGTAGAGGAGGAGAGTTTGTCGGGCATTCCAGTGATGGGTACGTGCCTGCTGAGAGATCACGCGAATCGAGGTGCAAGAGCAGGAAAAGAAGTCGGAGAAATGAAAAAGTGCGAAAAGACTAGCGAATTTCGGGAGAGGACAACAGACGAGCACAGAAAGTAAACAACCTGATTTTCGGTGGACCTTGGACTCAGAGCGTGGAGGATGGCTGGTTAAAAGAGCGAAGGGATGGGAGGCGACCGCACTCCTGATTGAGATGTTCTAGATGTTCGAACCTTCTTTAGGTCTTAGTTGTTGCGCCACGGTTGCTTTTTTCCGCCTCTCATTTCCTTCAATGAATCTTGCATTGGTTAATTACAGAAAGATCGGACTAGAAGAACGATGAGATTATTTATCGGTCTACTCATCCTCGAACTCGCAATCAGTCCCTGCTACAGCCAGTCGTACGAAGAAATCGCGGAAATCGTCTTCGGTTAGTAATCTTCTGAAATCCTTTACAATCATTGGTTGAAGCTTCGGTCATTCAGGGTCGGTCAGGATGATTTGTATAGTTCACGATTCCGAAAGCGCCTAAAAGCGAGTCTTAGGGATCAGACCTCAAAACCGAAGGGATCGTACCACAAAACTCTGGCGAATATTGGGAGAGAACTGATGAACAGAGTGAGGTTGAATTCGATGATGCCCTCGTTCGGGCTATCAGACTACGCGCTAGGATCGTGCTGTTTCTGTTCGATTGCACCAACCAGCCTCTCTATCAGAGGCATGGCCCGAGACGCGCCCGCTCATCGACCTATTGAACGAAACGACCACGGTCATCAAGGAGGTCAACGAGTGCAAACCCGACTTCTTGCTCGCGCTAGCCAACACAACCGACGAGGACCAGGTAGCATTCATCGAAAGCGTATCGCATTTTCAGTCGCAAAAATATTGTCGTTGAAACTAACGTTTTGAAAACCAGTCCACATTCATTTCGCATACTCCCTTCACCGGTCGGTGGACTCGTTTTTATAACTATAGTTCAAGCTCAACAAACGATTCCATAACACAGGTGCAGTAGAGAATTGAAATCTCACCACGGGTCAGCGAACTCATGTTCAGAAAGGGCCAAGAAGGCGCGTAAAGTATATAGGAACTCTCACATTTTTACATATGCCCCTGTGGGATTGTAATCATTATAGCATCACCCAATTCAGACTATTCCAATTTTGACTATCTTTAAAAAAACATTCTTTGTCTCTCCTTTAGTTGCTGTCGCACCGATAAATAAGCACGAAATAAATACGCATTACTCCACTTCAGCCTAGCAGTGTAAAACTGGCCCAGCAGTGTTCTCCCGCGAGCCCAGCTCGAAGACGGAAAGTACTTTAACATTTACCACTTCAGCTCCTTACGTCGGCCATGGAGAGGATGTGTCCGCGTCTGCGGACACATCCTCTCCATGTGTCCGCGTCTGCTTGCGGCCGTGCTGCCACTCGCAAAACAGCTGAAGGAGCAATACACGAAACTCAATCGCACCGAATCCGCCGACTTCGTTGAAACCAACGTTAGTTATCCTGAGAGCATCGTCAATCAACAAGATTTTCTAAATCACGCAGTTAAATCGACCCCTTTCCAACTATTTCCTCCACCCTCAATCTCTGTATGTGGCGGGTATCATAAGTGAGCAACAAATAGACCTGGGTGAGTGACTGTGTGTTTGAACTCAGCAAGAAATGTGAACAAAATGAACAGACGCTTAAAATTGTCCCTATTGAAAATTGAAAATTCTTGATGTAAAAAATAATAATTTATATGCAGACACCGTCCTACAACGTGAAATGATGTATTCGTAGTTCGTCTATTAAGAGACGGGATCGGTAAAACTCGACCACCCCCCGGACGTGGCCGCCCAAAATGAGAGCTGGGGGCCCATACCCGGGTGGGTGGAGGGTCCCCACCCCGGATTGCACAAAACACTACTTATTTCTATAAGGGTGTCCCGAAAGTCTTTGCACTTTTTGGCGTTTTTGCTTCCCACTCTTTTCGCCTCTGCCATATGGGACATTGTTGTAGTATGTTAGTATGGGGGCCTGCTCTCACTACTTTTCGAATGTAGACTAGGGAGATATGACACACACGGTGCCTTCTGTAGAACTGCAAACTTACCATACACAAACCTGAATTTCACTAGTTTTGAAATTTTACCTCGAGTAGGAGTCGAAAAAGTTCGACCAAAGTGCCAAATGAGTCAACGGGTGATTGCGAACAATTTCTGAATAATTTCGTCATCACTACGCAATAATGAAATTTCAACGTGTTTTTTTAACCGCTGAGATTTTCTACGTAAAATCGGTGGCTATGAACTACTATTCGCATATAAGTGTGTATAAGCCATGTTTGGTGGCCATTGGGGCTGAAGAAGTAGGAAATTTGAAAATGTCGAAAAAAATTTCTGGCGATTTTCGAGTTTTCATTAATGACGAAGAAATGATCAATTGTTAGACCTGGAAATTCAAGTTAAATTCACTCTAATTACACACATAGAGTTGTATTTAATTTGCTTCAATATTCATAAAGATTTAGAGTCTGAATGCTATGTTTCGGATATCATTTAATTGCATATTGCATCACTACTAGGTAACATACCGACAAGCCAACAGCATAATTAATTTCATTAATTTTTCGTATTGATAAGACAAGTGACAATTGGCGGCCAGGAAGTGTATTTTTTCTAAAATTTTAGAAAAACTGAAAGTGCAAAAACTTTCGGGACACCCTTATATTTGCCGGCTCTGGACGTGGAGAAATATGGTTTTGAGTGAAAAATGGTCGAAAAATAAAAATTTCTCAATCTGAAAATATTAACTTTATTTATTATTTGCGTTATGTTTAGGATGCCCAAACACTGTAAAACGCATGTTCAGATCGAATTTCGACTGATTCCGATACCACTTTTTGGACTCGAAATTTTCGATTTTCGAAAAAAGTTGGCCATGTTTCGAGCCGAAGCCAATAGTTTTTATGCATACGTTGTAGCCTGGCACCATATGCAACTATATTGACCATAGCCAGGTCCATCCTGATTGACGAAGTTTCCGAAATTTTCACTCGAAAATCTGTTCTCGAGGAAGTCGGTATCGACCTTTCTCATTTCCTTCCAATAAATCTCTTGGTACATACAATATTTACTTGCAATATTAATAAAATATCATCAACATGATTGATTGACCATTTTAAAGATCCGTATACTATTTGGCGATAGTGGTTTTTGAAATTTGTTCATAAAACGTTGTTTTTGTAAATACGTCCAATTTTATCACACATATCTCAGATATCTGATATTCTACCAAATCCTGGCGTATGTCAATTTGTTTGGAGAGTTTTACTGACTAATTTTGTTGTTGATAGTATTCAAATCCATGAGTGATTTGACCTCGAAAAAAATCGAAGTCTCAAAAGTGCTCAAATTTCTTAACAAAAACATTAATTCGGAGGATATTTGAAACGGTTCTAGTGAAATATTGCCCACATTCATTTTCATATACCTAAAAAAGAACTTAAACTTAAAAAAAAAAATTTTTTTGTTGGAATTATCATGAACCCGGGTTCATGGTATTTTTCAAAATAATTTTTTTTCATAAGTTTAAGTTATTAGTTTCATAGTTGTTCTTATGGTATATGAACATGAATGTGGGCAATATTTCGGAAGAACCGTTTCAAATATTCCCAGAATTAATTTTTTTGTTTAGAAATTTGGGCACTTTTGAGTCTTCGATTTTTTTCGAGGCCAAATCATTCATGGATTTGAATACTATCGACAACAAAATTAGTCAGTAAAACTCTCCAAACAATTTGACCTGCACCAGGATTTGATAGAGATCCAGATTTCTGAGATATGTGTGATAAAATTGGGCGTATTTTCAAAAACAACGTTTTCTGAAAAAAAAATTCAAAAAGCACGATCGCCAAATAGTATATTGACTCTTTAAAATGGTCTTTCAATCATGTTGATAATATTGTAATAATAGTACAAATAAATATTTCATGTACCAGAATATTTATTGGAAGGAAATGAGAAAGGTCGATACCGACTTCCTCGAGAACAGATTTTCGAGTGAACATTTCGGAAACTTCGTCAATCAGGATGGACCTGGCTATGGTCAATATAGTTGCATATGGTGCCAGGCTACAACGTATGCATAAAAACTATTGGCTTCGGCTCGAAAAATGGCCAACTTTTTTCGAAAATCGAAAATTTCGAGTCCAAAAAGTGGTATCGGAATCAGTCGAAATTCGATCTGAACATGCGTTTTACAGTGTTCGGGCATCCTAAACCTAACGCAAATAATAAATAAAGTTAATATTTTCAGATTGAGAAATATTTATTTTTCGACCATTTTTCACTCAAAACCACATTTCTCCAAGTCCAGAGCCGGCAAATAGAAATAAATGGTGTTTTGTGCATTCCGATGTGGACATCTTCCATCCAACCGAGTATGGGCCCCCAGCTCTCATTTTGGGCGGCCACGTCCGGGAAGGGTCGAATATGGTCGAATCTTACCGATCCCCTCTCTTAATATGAGCGTGCAAAGTCAAAGTTATTCATAGTGGACAAATTAAGTGGTTAAAGAAGGCGTAACACGAATGATTTAAACCTTATATTTTCCCCGATGTTCGAGGTTTCATGTTATCAGAAGTTGGTGAAACACAAATGTAGCGCGCGTTTCCCTCGCGCACCCTCCTCGTTTCCCCTTATCTCTCTGCCTTTCTCTGACTTCTTCTCCACAAAATGCCAACTCCCACCGCGGAAAGATTGCAGGTTCAATGTTAGATAATGTAAGAATTCTGGTCGTTTTGACTGTTTATTAAACATAACTTTTTTCAAACTAAAACTAAAAACGTGCTATTTCCGAGGCTCTCATCGGGTAATCGATCCCCATTGCCCCACAGTGAGAACTCAGTTGACCAAATATTCGTGGGGACAGCTTCTTTAACTTTTACTGAATTCTGGTGTGTTCTTGTTTGAGGCCGCTCTCTGACCGCTTAAAATGAAGAATTATCGGTTTATGAAAGCGTAATTTTGCGTCAATGTGGACTGGAACCTGTTGAATATCGACTGTTCAGGTAATCTCCAGCGCTCGTCGCATAGTGAAGAACGCACTCAACGAGACCGAAGCATTTGGGCAGGAGGCCCTCGAGGATCTGGGACTCGCCGCTAGAATATGGGTAAGTCAGCAAATTACATTTAAAATTTTAAAAAATTGATCCGACTCTGCCTAATTTGTACTAAAAGTACTACATGCCCGAAAGAAACCCAAATCGTGTGTTTTCGAGTGCTCTTCAAGAATATTTTAAAGAGCTTCTGAGCATAGTGAATTCACGGCCAAGGTTGAAATAAATGAAAGTTTTGATTACGATTGGTTTGAGGAGCACGGCCTTGATCGAGAGTTCGGATACCTCCCTAGAGACGTCCAGTCCGAGCTGAGGACTAACTTCAACGCATTCGTGCACATCATGTACGAAATCAAGCAAAATCAGCTTACATATAGCAGATGGTCAGCTTAGTCAGCCTTTCACTCCTCATACACTCAATCTCATAGAATGATTTCTCATCAATATACAAACTCTACACACTCGATAAACACTCTGCTTAATTTCCAATGCAGATATAGCTCTTCGAATGTCATAGGCAGCGTATTCATGATATTACAGTTCAAATTACTACTACTTTCGTAACCGATTGAGTCTTAGAAATTAGCCGAATCACTGTGAATTGTGCTTTGTTTTCTTTTTTTACTTTTCTTGAACCAACAAACACAGTTCACAATCGCCATGAGCCCTACTCTAGATAATTGTTGTATAAAGAAGCAAATCCACTGATGTTTCCGCTCACTGGCACCCAGAGTTTGCCCCAATGGAAAGCAGCTAAGAATCAGAGTGGGGCAAACTCTGGAGCCCCAACGGAGTAAAATTTACTGTGGGCCATACCGGGGGAAATTTCAGGGCAGTGCGGGGGGATATTGGAGCGCAGTTGGATAACTACGATTGTCGAACTGTAAATATTACTAGAATATGAATTAATGATAATTGTACCTTTTCTTGCAGAACAGTGTGTGCGAAATGAAGGGAGTCCCTAATTATTAGGCATTTTACCGACCAATGACTTGTACGATGCTCTCTCGTCTGGATCGACAATCTTGTCATACTCCTCGACGCCCATCCCGAGGTAAGAAGATCGCTCAATCACCCGGTCGGCAACCATTAATCCGATGAAGATACATCTCTGAAGATCGAACACATCCTGAGACGTTTTGATTTTATTTAACCACATATATTAATCTTTTTAAACCGTACACTCTTCAAATGAATAATCAATAAATTTATTTCCTCTCAAAGTTCGTTATATGTTACATCGCATGATTCGCTTATCTATTTCATTTTTTTTCCTGAGTCAGCATCTATTTGAATCTCTTCTCGAATGAAGATGGGATCGAGTTTTATAATCGAACAGCGAGCTCTGTCTCTCTGTCTCTGTCTCTGTCGAGGTCGATCTTGATCCCTTTCACATCATTCCACAGGCCGATTAACCTTCCAGAAAGGCCTTTGGAGTGAGAGAGCGTGTGAAATCGAGAGGGACTCTCTCACTTTTGCACACTCTCTCGCTCTAACCCTGGTCTGTAGGTTTGGAATCATGTGCTTTACTGATCTCAACCTTATTCTCATGCATTTACAAGTATTTACACTCTGATCTCAAGATCAATATTGTGTGGTGCAACGAAGTAGATCAAGCATAATAATACCCTTTGATAATCTTTTCACATTGTGAAACTTATTTGAAATTCAAAATTGCAGTTTATCACTGCGGATGGTGATCGGATGGTTGTGACAAGGAATTAGGTAAATTCTCGCGTGAAAAAAATAAGATATCTAATGTAAATGACTTTTCATTATTTTGTTTTTGAATATCTTTCACTCGAGCATCGACGGCAAAGTTATTATTAGGCTGATCCCATCAATCTCGGATCGAGGCATTTGATCGCCTTTGCGCATATTGAGGTTGTGAAACAGGAAAGTACCTAGATGATTGAATTATTGTATGTGTATTCGGTGCAAATATTTATCAGCGCTCTGAAAAAATGCAATGTGGTGCAAAGAAACAGTTGTGAAACAGTTTTTAAAATAAGATCGTTCAGTGCTCTTGGTGAATAAAATGCGCGAACTAAACTAATTGTTTGAAACATTTGGGCGGATGAATGTTGTGTATCTGTCTAAATCGGAAAATAGGGGTAGAGTGGCATACAATAATTAATTTGATAGAGACAGGATTCTTATTTGAGGTTGTGAATCTTCGAGAACGGGAATTTGATCGAGATCTTCGTTACACCAAGCTCTATCAGGCAAATTTTGATGTAAATTCTATCTTTTTATTTCAGTTTCTTCAGCAAGAGGAAGTGGGCCGTTGGCGGAGGAGTAGTTATTCTATAAAAAAATTTTAAAAATAAAAAAATAAGAAGTATTTTTTTATATTCAAAAGATTTTCTTTAAGTTTTAAAGAAAAACGCGCACCTTCTCAATGATTACTTCGTTCTCCTTTGCGAGCTCGGCTTTAGAAATAAGCAATTCATCGATTTCCTTTTCAGCTTGCGAGATCTGGAAATGATGAACTGTCAGAGTGTTCGAGGGAAAAAAGAGAAGGATTAGGTGTAAACCATTCAAACTGGAACTAGTTCCTGTTTTTTTTGGATTCGAACTGGTTCCCTCACTGGAAGTCAGTGGACTTTCCAGTGAAGGAACCAGTTCCAACCCAAAAAAAACCGGAACTAGTTCCAGTTTGGATGATTTACACCTAATCCTTCATATATTTTCAGGATCCTGCGAAAGGTGTTCAATGAACCTTTTTGAAAATGAAAAGTGAGGAGCTCACCTTATAGATCAATTCGGAATTTTGTATCGTCTGGTCCATGACTTTCTCCCGCAAGTTCCAGATTTCTTCATCCATCTTCTCAAACTTAAATAAATGTATTTAGTAAAATCGTTTAAAAAAGCAAATCAAGAAAATTAAAAATGTAGAGAACAAAGTGTACCATTTCCTGTCCCGTATGTAATTGGTTTTGCAGCACCACAATCTTCTTGCGCAAGTCGTTCATTTCATCAGCAACTTGATTGTTCTGAAATATTGTTCTAAAATTTGCATATAAAATAATTACGCGCAAACATTTAACACAAGCAACGTTCACATTTGAATTTCCTAAAGTCTCACCTTCTCAATTTGTTCTTCCTTATCTCTTCTCATCTCATCACGTAGCAACTCCGTTTCGTGCAGCGCATTGTCTGTGTTCTCCATCTAAAAAGCATTTCACTAATTTTAGCATTTCACTACTCGATTTCACTAATTTTACAAAGTCGATTGAGGTTTCAACAGTATATGACAGTGCGGAAAATTCGTCGCATAACAATGATAAGAGATTCTGAGCAATAATGGAAAAAAGCTAGAAAATAATTATTAACCATCCTGATCCGGTCCTCAAATGTCTTCAATTCCTCCATGGCTTTTCCCAGTTCCGTCGAATGAGCTTCCATTAGTTTTTTCTTCTCCTCTTCCCACATTTTCTGCTCCTTTGCAAGTTTGCTCTTGAGCTTCACAGTTTCCATCTTCAGCTCGGTTATTCGATCTTGTTGATCGGTCATTTTTCGATCAGACTGAATTAGTGGCAATTAGTCATTTATTTCAGTTTAAATGAGCTATTTTACTAGCGGAGAGTTCTTCTACTGCTATGAAGAAACATTGAAAATAAATACGATAGATCTGGATGAAGAAAAAAGGCTCATTTACGTTTCAAAAATAATTTTAAAATTAATTTACGTGTCCATTGTCGACGAGAAACTTCGTGCAGCTTTCGCAGATCACGTGGCCACAGGGAGAACGAAGGGAAGACTGAAATGGAATGACCTTCGAACCATTTCAAATTTCAAAACTGGGGTCAGGGATAACTCTCTCGCTTGTGCACACTATCTCGTCTCTGACCCCTTTCTGGAGAACTTATTTTTGCTTATTTTTTATAGATATTTTGTGGTGGTAGAGTGTAGTTACTGTAGGCGAGGGGCACGTTCAACCTATACTATTTCTATAATTGTAAATAACAATAGATACGCTAAAATTGAACAACGAACCATTGTGGAGTAGATGTTGCTGGGCGCACGAGCCATTCTGGGATTGATGTTCTTAGTGAGACTATTCCTTACTAATGATGAATGGAGGTGGAGTTCCGATCAGAGAGGGCCCGATAGCGTTCTTTATGCGTTGCGAAAGTTGGCGTCATGCCAAGAGGTCATCTCTCCTTAAAGCATTTTACAGCGATCTCACGCTGAACACAGCATCCCTGTGGCACAGCACTGTACTAGACGCGGGTGATCGCACTCACATCGGTATACGCAATTATTGTAATTAGAAATAACGCTCAACGTCAAAGTGTTATCTATTGTTCCCTCGGCATTTCAAAGTAGCTAGAAACACACACTCACCCAGTTCATTCTTGCCGTTTTTTCTCTATTTCCGCTTGCTTTCTTACGTTAAGTAAAAATGTTTCACCTTCAATTTAGAAGCAGTGTAAAAATAGTAATTCAAATATTCGTATTCTTCTCAACCACTCTAAATTATTATTTTTTTCCCAATGTTTGCAGATACAAGTTATCACTTGGTTTTTTTTTCGGTCAAATACAACAACTTTATTAAACGGTCTGTTATAACAGTTTTCTGGATCTGTGATAAACATAATGACACATTCTCACGAGAGACCGGAACACCTTTTCGCCCTCCTGACCCAGTAAACTAGTTGTCAGACGCCCAATTCATTATGTTGCTGTAATGTGCCTATTATAGACGCAGTTCGTCACCTATTCATCGCTTGCGAGTATTTGTGAGAATACGCATTTCGTCCGCATCTTCTGAAATGGTCATTTTTTATCATTTTTTTCTGATTTGTCAAAAATGTGACAGCCATATTTGCTTAAAGCTGTAATTGATTTTTAAAACAATTTAGGTGCACATTCGTGAATACACTGTCGAAGAGAGAATTCGGGATCTTATGAAAGAGAATGAGCAACTTCGCAGACAAGTTCATAGAGAGAAAGAACTAAGAGAAAAAGCCGATCGACAACTGGAAAAGGAGATCGAAAAATACGAAAATGAGAAAAGAAGAAGAAAAGAGGCAGAAGAAAGACTGGGAAAATGCGAGAAGAAGGTTATTTTTTTCTAAAACATTACTCACTGCGTTCAGTAAATCCTTTGAACTTCTGTTCAGCGGTTATGATTCTCTTTCATTTTTTTTTATTTTATTATAGGTAAAACGAGCTGTTGAGGAGGTCCAAGACTTACGAGAGAAGAATACATCCCTGAAGGGAAAGCACAGAGATGAACAAGAGAAGGTTCACCTTTTTAGTTGTATGAGTACTTTGGCAGACTACACCAAATCATGATAATTGTGCTGTAGTGCTCTAAATTATCTATGAAACATATTTCAGATAAATCGTTTGATCGACGAAAAAGCTGCTGGTAAAGAGAAGAATGGGAAATTGGAGAAAAAATGTGCAGAAGAACAAGAGAAGGTATCTATGTGTCACACAGAATTAGATGGGTGATTTCAACTCAATTTCGTTATTCTCAGGAGAGAGAAAAACTAACAAAAAAAACAAGCAAATAGACAAAAACGATGTTTTAAAGGGACCAGGCAGCGAAAAAATAAGTTATTTTTAAATAAAAGAGAATCCTGTTCCCGGGAGAATGCTAAAAACCGCATATTTTTGCGATTTTTTTGAAATAAGTTATGATTTTTCAAAGTTTCGCTTTTTCTCCACAGCAGGTTACGGTAGCAACTACACCACAACTAATTTCTCTAAAACCAGACATTTTCATGAACTGTGGTTGCGCGCATTTTGTCTGGAAGTGGTCAAAACCCCAACATTCCTCTTTTCAAATCAAAATCTAATCATCCGACCAAATTATGTTGCTTTCTGTCTTTTCGGAAATAGGCGACGCACCGTTCCTGGGGCTAATTTCTAATTAAAATAAATAATTGTAAAAAAAATGCTAAAAATTTAATTTTTTCTTCATTTTTCATTCGATCGTAGTAAAGATCATTAAAAAGTTATCAAAATTAAAAATTAGTTTCTGCTCGCTGCCTGGTCCCTTTAAGCAGTAAAACGGAGGACTTTTCTATTTTCAGGTAACTCGATTTGTTTATGAGAACAACGTTTTGCTAGAGAAAACTACAATTTTGGAGAGAAAATACTCAGAGAACATTAAAAAGGTAAATGTTTTCTATTATTTTTTACAAACTTTGATCATGATCATAATCCTTGTTCCTTTCAGTTCGCTCAAAGCACAGAGGAAATCGATGGACATCTTGCGAGAATCAATTTTCTGGAGGGAGCAAATGAGAAACATAGAAAGCTGGTATGCTTTTGCTATAATCATATTTCGACAGATTGATCCAATTTTATATTTTGTTCAGGTTTCCGAAACAAAAGTGGAAATTAATCAAGTGAACGAGGCAAACTATGAACTCAAAAAGGGAATCGAAGATGGAAAGAATAAGGTTTCACTATTTTCCCTATCTATATCGCGCTTTGCTACATCAATATTTGTTTCCTTACTTTTCAGCTAGCCAACGCTTGTGAGGAAATCAGAACTCTGCGTAGGGAACTCTCAAATTATAAGAGGAAGACTCTCAGCCAAATAAGATGTCAACAAGTGAGGATATTTACTTACAAATACCTCAATAACTCTCGAATTTAGCGATTTTTTATTCAAATTTTACATTTCTCCAATAATTTTTCCCGTTTTTCAGATCATTGATGATTCGTTCCCTATTTTCGCCGATACAGTGGATTCGGATTCGGAGTGAGAATATTGATGAAATGAAGCCGGATCAAGGACAGCACTCGTTACCCACATCATTCCACCGGCCGGTCAACCTTACAGAAAGGCCTTTGGAGTGAGAGAGCGTGTGAAATCGAGAGGGACTCTCTCACTTTTGCACACTCTCCCGCCCTAACCCTGGTCCGTAGGTTTGGAATCATGTGTACCTATATTAAATTGTTGTTTACACATTGACGCATAAATATCGTTGGTATCTCAACTCGTAATTCGGAGGATGAAAGCATTAATTCTCTTAGAGGTTTAATTCTCCGAATAAAAATTAGGCGATGATTGTTACGAATTAAAAGCAAAATTATAACCTTCACCTCTTCATTGGAGTGAGAGACTATCTCTCGATTACACACTCTCCCTCACTCCCAACCCCTTTCTGTATTACAGCTGCCTGGACTTTAGAATGTTGTGTATACGAATTAAATCGCATAATGACCACGGTGGTCCAACATAGATCAGAAGTCAAAGAAACTCTTCTAATAAAGTTGAATTAGAGACATATTCTTACCTCGAGGATAGGGCTTCTCCTCCTCGTTATCGGCCTTCTTCGGCTTGCGCGTCCCTCACCGATGCCGCCCGGCAAGACGCTGAGCAACGAAAAAAAGTAAAATCAACAAAAAGCGAAAGAAAATCGACAAAACAAGGAAGAAAAGAGCGGCAATTTGAAAAAAATTATTGAAATGGTCATACCGTAATTTCGGGGGTTTCGTGGTGGGAGACAATGAGTTTGAATTATACAGTATTCTCTCGACATTGATTTTTTAAGTTTAAAATATTTTAAAGCTTTTTTTTATTACCATAAATTACTAAACCGAAATAGAATGAAGTACAAATAGGAGATGAACGAAAATACTCTCAGGTTCATGAAATGTCCAACGGAAGAATTAGTTACGATAAACAAACAGCTCATAACGCGGAATAACATTGAAATGTCACAGCGAAGTGATAAATGAGCAACAGTCTGCCACTATGCAACCTGCTCACCACGCTCAAAGTGGGAGGGGTTGTGGATGTTAGTATACGTGCCTACTTACAGGTAAGTAGGCCCTACTAATGAGAGCCTCGCCTACTTAGTATGCGCCTACTAGCCCGGAAAGTAGGCGCACTTCTAAGTATGTTTTCTCTCAGTGTAGTGGGACAGAGTATCTATGGTTTCTCTTTTACCAAAACGTAAGAAATGTGTTTCAGTCTCGCTAGTTAATTGGTACAATTCATCGTTCGTAAATATGTATTATCCCTGTAAATCATCTACTGCCTCTCACCTCCCCGCTCCCTCAGACTTCAACCCCTCTGGCAGTCTCTCCTCGCTGGAATATGGTCACTTATGGAGATACGGCTTCCGATCTCACACCACAGATTGGAAGGGGTCTGTTCCATCCTTCCATTTCTCCTCCTCCACTCCCCATTCGGAGCCACTGATCCCTCAGCCCCATATTTTTCCAACTAATCGATAATGTTGTCCCCATCTTCTTCTTCTTCTGGCTGCCCACTCAACAACGCCTTTTCAGCTGCCGACTCCCAATATATGTTAGTTTTTTTCATTTACTCTCTAAAGAACAGAACTAAATAGGGATGTAATGCGTGAAATGATTACATGCCTCCAGCAAGGGGTCAAACGCGATAGAACCCTCTCACTTCTGCACAGCCTCTCGCTCATGGCCCCTTTCTGGAGGTATTGGGACCAAATGGGAATGATGAGGCCACACTCATCTCAATAGTCAATAACATTTTTTTCCTAATTATGTTATTTTAATTATTCTCAATTAACAGGAAAACGTTCCTGGAAATGAGCAGCGTTGAAAAGGCGGAATTCTGCAATGCAATGACGCCGGCAAAATTGGAAGAATTTCTAGAGGAGCAATCAAGATTTATCAGACAGGAAGATGTAAGTTAAATTATTGACTATGCAATTTTGCATAATGTAGTTTATATTTTGATTGATAAAAACAGCCATCATTTTCAGGATTCTGAGCACTTTTTCGTTGTAAACCACGGCCCGTTTTGTTTCACTATAGCAACTCCATTTTTGTATCTGCCACTGCACTGCACAATCAGCTTCCCTCCAGCACAAGACACGGTGAGCATGCTAAAATGACAAACAAAATAACTAGTACGTCTGAAACATTAATTCTCCTAGTGAAAACTACAAATCGCAGATTTCGAAAAAAAATAACTAAATCATTAATGCTTGTTTTTTTAAATACATTTATTATTACTGTTTCAGGTCGAACTGGTTCGATTGGTTTGCGGAAACGAATTCGCCGAACAATTAATGGAAGCTGACAAATTCCAGGGTTCGTTTGATTACTGTATTCTATTGCAATTACCAGCTCAGTTTTTTAATACATTCAGTACCGTAACATACTCAGAAACTAATCGATATTGTTTCAGCAATTGCAAGCCAATACGAGTACAGAGGCTGTCCCATACGCCGATCTCTCCTTCTTAAATACGCCCGCAATCGATATGAGGAGATGAGAAATGAGCAGGTTTGTATCAAATCTATCGATAACTGAAGAGCTACAGTAATGCTAGGTAACGTAACCTATCCTACTGTAGAATGGACAATTAGTTCGCCACGTTATATCGAACGCACTTTCACTTTTCAATTTCCAGACTCGCGTCAACGAGGCAAATGAAGATACCACATATCCCTCCCCTTCTCCCTACTACGAAACCCCACGTGGGATGCGGTATGCAAGAAGAATGAAGAGAATCGAGGATAATAAATCCATAAAGGGGAGTACTCCAAGAAGTCGGAATATGGAATGGAGACCAATGAGACTTTTCAAAGAAGAGGAAGAAGAGGATCGCGAAATGATTTCATTCATCAAGAGACGAAAATTAGAAGATGAACCCTCAGTTATTCCCGCAAGCGAACGACCCCCATCCCCCATCATTAATGTTGTCGATTAAATAATATCAAGTCTTTGCGTTAATAATTATGATATTCCAACGCTATTACCTACTTCCATTTCATTCATTTCATCATTTATTTATTCAACACACAACAGTACACTTAGTGCAGTACGTAAATCGCCAAAATCTTAGCAACGTTAACAACATGAGCAATTCAGGTTCGGTCCCCGAAAAGACCTACCTTTGAGTATCTGCCAGGGGGGAATTGCAACTATCCGATTACCTACAGTAATCCTTAGCGTGGTAGATCAATTATGGTAGCTTCTATGCAAGTTCGACTACTGTAGCCTAACTGAGTTTTACTAATTAGAGCAAAACGCACACATCTAACTATCGATTGTCTAGATACGAATAGCGAAACCGAGTTGAACTTGGAAACAAAGGCATCAATGTCACAAATGAACAATTAGTTCGCACCAAAAAGCAATGAGAAATGCACAAATTGGCGATTTTCAAAGTGAGATTATAAAAAAAACAATGAAAAAGAGTATCACACAGACGAAAAAACGCCTTAAAATGGTTACGTGATAAAACCATTGCTAAAGTTATCGAGTAAAATGGTTCTACGGGGTGAACGAATGATAACAAGAATTCAAAGATCAAAGATCACTGGAATATTGGAGTGTGTATCAAACTGGAATTCCACAAGGAAGTATTGATTTCTTCAGTTGGCGCAAATCGAGGAAATTGGTTGAGAAGAGAGACCAGTGGAGCCATCTGAAAAAATAATTGAAAATGAATGACTCAGTCAAAAAAATGCTTCAATATTGCCTCTCTCAGATAAATCACTGAAGAAAATTAGAATTAACGAAAATTACGACAATTCAACGCTTTGTTTAGTGCCGATATCATGTCATTCAAAATAATCGATGCTTACCTACCGTTTCCTCCCTCCATCTACCGTAACCCTAACACTACCGTAATCCACTCACCGATGCACATAGTGTGTCCATCAGAATATCGAGTGCGCCCGCCACAGTCCCTGTCTCACCGGCAGAATTATTCGCAGTCACGGAGCAAGCTCTGCAACAATTTTGTTAGATTTACGGGAAAGTGTTCTGTAATTCTTCTGCAGCTAAACAAAATACGTGGATTTCTCGTAAACTGATTATCACTTGAGGGTAAGAAATATATCATGCTATTGGACAATTCGTAATCCATCCACCCGCGGATTAAAAGTTTCAGCATGTACTATAAAAATTGAAAGTTCGATTCGTCAGCAGTTTTGAATAAATAAAAGAAAAATTTGCTTGTGAACTTGCTATCGACCCAAATTAAAATCAACGCTGATACGTTAAGCCCATAGCATTTTCCAACCAATATTTCATGAAACCCGGAAAAAAAATATCTCACTTCATTGCCTGTCCAATTAATCGGAATGAGGCGGCAGCGTCCATTGATGCTCCCCTGCAAAAAATTAGAAATAAATTAGCAATTCAATTAATCTCGTTCGTTCACATATGTTTCCTTTCATAACATGTCTATCTGTGGCCCAGGAAGAGCCATACTGACAATGTGCTGTTTCCACTACAATACCCGACCCGCACGATTCGAGCTACATCTCTGCTTAAAAAAATCAGGATTTTCTTCAGTTGCAATTTTTTCATCCATTCTGGATCTGTAGACCACAATCAATCGATAGCTGACTCTCTCTCTCTCTCTCTTACCGTACGGATCTCGGTGGTGAGTAGTCATTCCTTCTCTTCTCTGCTGTCCACCAACGACTTCGCCGTTGGAGTGTCGAAGGACGGAAGAGAGCCTCGCGCTTAAATAATATTAATATTTAAATTATTACAATTTATATAATGATGAAGTTATTGAAAACGCATAAATTCGATGCATACGCTTAGGAAACACAAACATTGCACCTGGTGTATGATTGTTTCACCTAATCTATTTCCCTTCCGCCAGAGTTCAATAGATGGTACAGTGCGCGAATCGAGTCCAAAACTCTAACATACCTGTGAAAGTGGACTGAGTGATCGGGCCGACTTGGGTAGTTTCTTTCCATCGGGTCCGAGTAGAATTCCTTCAGCAAGTGCAGCCGCCTCTCGGTCTTTCCGTTTCGTGTATTTCCGCTTGGGACGAGCAGCTTCCAACTGCAAATCGAGTAGAAATAGAGACAGCACAGAATAGTGACTAGCTTCAGTAAATAGTGCATGGAAGTCGACTATCACGTGTCTACTAGAGTGCGAAATGTGAGACCACGGTCTCTTGATTTCGCACACTATCTCACCTACCGACCGGTCGAGAGAGTGGGTGAAATGAAGAGACCGTGGTCTCACATTTCGCACTTTAGTGTCTACTGAGAATCACATCGACAGAAGGAAGGACTGAGATCAAATTGGACACACAAACTACAGAATAAATGAGTCTAGTTCAAGATTGCACCAACGTATAACTCGTTTCATTGGTGTGATAAATCTTGCCATACCTCTCAGACAACAGTAAATATGCGCCCTCGTGTTTAAAAATGAACGATTACACCTGTTTAAAAATGAACGATTTCTTCGCCTGTTTCACATTTTACTTTACTATTAGCATTACTGTTGATATTGGCGATTCCCCAATACTTACAAACAGATTCCAAATTCTCACCTCCTTCTTAGTAGTTCCCAATCTAATCTTCAATCCCTGATGTTTGGGTGGTCGCCCGAGTCTCTTCTTCTCAGGTATTGGAGACGCGTCGATCGATCCGGGTCCTGATGATTTGTCGGGCGACGCGCCCAGGGCTGCAAAGCAAACTATTTTTCAATAAATAACTTATTCTTTCCATAAACTGGAGGTAATTACGCGAAGATTGATGTTTGTTTCATCCACAAAAAGAGAAAACCCCCATATTGAACAGGCAAAACCACTCCGCATTAGTATATGCGACGAAACTCTGAACCACCGGATGCAGTGTTCGATTTTCCCAACACAAAAGTGACAGTACATAGAAGGTGTATACATTTTTCACTTCCCTTCACTTACTTTTCTTTCCGAGATCCTTGGGAATTTCATCGCTCGTCTTCACCCATCCGTACCACTTTCGGCATTTCTTGTCCACACATCGCCATCTGTGAGTACTATTGCACAACCGTCAGCTCAGTTTAGAATTCCCCCTAATGCTGGTTTCAGTGTGTACATCAATGTAACCGCCAATTTCACGCACACTTTCGAGGCCATCGATCGGTCGGGAAACATTGTCTAAATGCACATTGATGAACACTGAAGGGGGCATAAGAGTTTGCCCGTATGGTTTCAGAACCATTTTTTTCAGCTCAGATAAAATAGCCTGCTAAATCATAATATACCACGATTTCTGGTTCAAGAAGAGCCTCTAAATCAATCGCCTATGAAATTGAACAAGTGATCAATTTCATAAGCGATTTAGAGTTCCTGCATATTCACTAAAGTAGAGCATAATCAAGACAGGAGATCGTCACATAGTCTCTTCCAAAAATACTGCATACGTCCACACCTTTGTCTGAACAATGTTACCATATTCCCCTCTGTCTTCTACCGTACCTGTGCTTGTTTCCTCCGCACATTTGCGGCCGCACCTGGCCGCCACAGAACGTGCAGTTTCGCAGTCCATTTTCGGAAACCGGAGGTGTCTTTTCCACTTTGCTGCAAGATATATTTATTAGAAAAGATTTGGAGTAATCAAAACTGATTCCATAGAAGTATGTGTTACATATTTGGGTTAACGCGTATGCAGTGTTTCACAACAAAAAATATCTTTTCTCAAATTTAGATTACTCAAAAACACCAAATTGCCAATCAAAGACACTATTAGAAATATGCTGTCCGGATTAGATTCATTAGCGAAGCGCAGAGAGGAAATAGACCTGAAGGCACATCAGACAGTAATCTTCTGAGAGGCAAACGCAAAATCTCAAAAAGATACTACATCATTTTTGCAAGCAAACAGCGCTGCGCAGAACGTGATTCGAAAAATATAGTTTAATTATTGGTGAAAGCATATTACATGGGTATTTCAGTTACTTCTAAACTAAGTAACATTAAAGTGCAACTCATCTCCTGTAAGTATCAAACTCACTACTTGTTGGGTCTGGCCATTCCTTTCCGCGAGGGCGATCGAACTGGCGGAGGGGGTGGCGATATTCGAACCACTTTTCGTTTGATGCGCGCGGGTGAGGGGTCTTCCAGCGAGGATTGAGACATCACCTGATGACGTCATGTGCTTCATTATTACTTTTTTTCCATTTCCCCATGTATTTGTGCCATCGCAGTTCGATTTCATAAGTGATATTTTGACTACACCGAAAAAATAAGACATTGGTTCATTTCGCATTAGTTTGGTAATACAATGCCCTAGAAACGTCAAAGACCCGTGTTTATTCACAAATTTCTGACTGTTCTGCATATATGCTGTGAGTTCCACAACTGTTCGCAACTGCTTCTGGAGCATTAACATCACCTTTGAAACGTTAAACATCGAAGAAGAAAAAGATTCATTAACAGTTTTCCAATGTGTATTTGTGTCATTGACCAGGGAACTGCGACCTACTGGTTTGCAATGGCACTCCGCTTTATAATACAATGCCCTAGTAACATAGAAGCGCGGGGTCACAAATCACAAATTTGTCACTTTTCCACGCAACATAGTCGATAGTTTGCAACTGCATCGGCAGCACTAACCTTCACCTTTTGCACTTTACACACTGAGTTTGCAGAACAGAATACCGATATCATATCAGTTTTCAACACACCGCCTCGTCGTCTAAATAGGTTCGTATCATATGCTACATTCTTCCCGATTACCTAGTTATGACGCGATTCGATTATTCTATTTCCTAACCTTACATCCATGATAAGGATTATTATTATTATTATTATTATTATTAACTCGCATTGTATTCATCTCTCCGGCTCAATCTCGACTCCGCCATTCTCATTGGTTGTTGCTGATGCATGGAATCCATCGGTTCGTGTTTTATCTCAGTCTTTGGTATTCGAGAAGAGTTGAAAGAAGAGGAAGAAGAAGAAGTAGGAGGATTGGGAACCGGCGGCGGGGGGTTGGGCTGCAAATAATAATAATAATAATAATAATAATATCATTGGTGTAAACTTAGGAAATCGGAATAATCGATAGCCAAACTATGCATGACTCAAAGCCAGCTAACGCAGCCAGAAAATGGATACGATTAGAGAAATGAAAGGTTTAAAAAAACACTACCTATATTACTCTAACAAGGAGGGTTCATGTTTCAGCGCTAGGTCGAAGTGATTGGTGCCGTGTTCATTTAATAGAAGCTACAGATTGTATATCCTAAATACCCTTGCTCACATATTATATATTTTCAATCAACGACTTTTGGCATGATAAACGATTGATTGATATATTTCATGCGAGAAGGGAAATCGAAGTTTCAGCGGCTTGTAATCAAGGAGCAAATATCGTGGTACTCGATTAGAAAATGCTTTCTACAAGAAAAAAAACGTAACAAATAGACGCCACTATGCTAAGCATGCTGAAATGACGTCAATTTTGCATAAATCATACATTCAATTGACTCACATTAGCTTTGATGATGTTTCGGGGCGAGTGTTCCACTCTTTCTCTCTCCCTCTCTCCTCTACTTGTCGAAGGCTGGAAATGGTTTGAGGAGTGGCCAGAGTGGTGGACGGAGAGGACGGAACTCTCCACGGGACCGTTCAACTTGAGACAGAACTTTGACGTGCATCTGCAAAATAGTTAAAATGCTTATTGGGGGGAGGCGGATATAGACCATACAAGAGACGTAACGATACATATTAAAGAGTCGAGTGTTAATATAACATTGAAACCTTGAGACGCCGAGTTGCAACATAAAATTAATAAATAGCCTAAAGTTAGTATGAAAACAAAAAAAAATCGATATAACATCGCAATTAGCAAATTTTTTATAATTTCAATTATCAAAACGGAAATAAATCGCACTAGTTTTTGGTGGCTTATTTGGCCCACAATTAAACACCATTTTATAAAAATAATAAAATAGATAACCACCCGTACCTCCACTGCTTTCCGTGCGGTTGGCACTCGCACCCACAGTCGGAGCAGAATTTGACAGTGCCCGCGAGAGGAGCGAGGGGCACCTCGGGCGAACGACGTCCATCCCCGCCACCCTACAATTTAATAATAATAATAAATATTTAAAAAAATAATAACATCAGTAAATAATAATAATAACACCGAGAATAACAGTTATCTTTTACAGGCCCCCGCCATTCAACTCGTGTTTTTTTTAACAATTATTATTGAGTTTGAGAGGAACGGGATGAGGTTACACCATTATGATTAACGGCGTAACTACGAAAGCTGCGTGGAGCAGCATCGCCTTCCACATATTGGGAAACAGGTTTCAGTTATTCCAAAAGCTTTACAATCATAAAAATAGCAGTAATATGTTGCCTTGAGGCACAGAGAGTGATGAATAATAACAAAAAAATATTTGTTTCAAAAATATCCGCTCACAATTCCCGACGATCCCTCCGACGGTAGATTGTCGACGTCACGCATAAACTGATCGGCCGAGAACAGATTGCAGGGCTGCAGTGGGAATATCGAATAAAGAACAAGGAGGACAACATAATGAATTGTGCAGACTTTTTCGAAAGAGAAATCATCCCGACTCAACAACAACTCATAAGTGGTCATGATGGAATTGTGGAACCTAAAACAACCTTTCTAAAGGTTGCAAAATATTTCTAAAAATCATCGAATACACAACCCATATTGTAGAGTAGCATAGAATCGCCTAATGAGAAATGCATGAAACTCAAAACTTTCTACACAGATACACATACATTTTGCATATTTATCCCAAAAAAAACACAATTATATACTTTTATTTACCTGATCGTTATTTAAATTATCGTACAGCTCGTCGAAGACGTCGGAGACGCCCGATATTCCAGAGATCAGTCTGGAACGGACAAATAATTAAAATGATTTCTTTTTTTTAAATTTAAGATCACGAGACTAGAATCGACCGATTACAGCGGACCTCAGTCGCTCGAAAAGATTCAATGAATTGCGTACATCACATTCCGTTGATCAACGACATGCTTGGTAATTTTACAACAACAAAAACACTGGCGACCTACTCACTAGTCACTCCAATCTTTTCAGTAAAGGGAATAGAAGTAATGGTGTCCACCGTATCACTTATCAATCAATACTCTCGTCAATCTACCGTACCTACTCCGCCTTCCTCCCTCACTTCCACTCCTCGTTCTCAACCGATTCGCACTCAGCATGTACTCCTCGAAGACGCGACTCGAACCTGCAACACCAGCCGACTAGAGACTAACAAAATAGCAATAAAAATCTAAATTAATATTAGTAATAAATCAATTATATAAAAAGCTACCATTACGGTAACCATCGCCACGAACAGCAGAATATCAATAGTTTATCGAGCTACCGTAATCTTTTCCATCTTACCGTACCTCTGGACCGCTTCGATCGATTGTCGTCGTCGAGATCCAACAGCGCGGGGTCGTAGCCTTCCAGCGGCTGCAATAGATTAATCGTATTTCGTTTTCCTTTTTCTTGATTCTGAAGACAAACTAATAAATCGTCAAAATCCATTGACTAGTACACATTCAGTGAAGCAAGACAATTCCTAGATTCTGGGACCTAGAAACAATTCTTATGAGGCACTGAGCGTCGTAATTTAGAGAAACATTTGATTTAATTCTTTATTAATTGCAAATTAATTTTTTTTTAAATAAAAATTGCTTAATTGAGGAATTACATTAAGTGTGTCGAATGCGTCCAGCACAAGCCGCTGCTCCTCGCTCTCACTCATTTGATGGCGCCGCCGTTTCGACCCGGTGGAACTCTCGCTGTTCAGTCTACAATCAACGATTGGGTTACGGTAATAGCCAGCAACAAGCTCATTCCGCTTTTTGACCGCGTGAACCCACCGATTTCGGTTCTCGCGGTCACGGTGTTGATCAGACTTTCGTTTAATTCACAAGGTTTTAGCCACGACCCTCCCGCTTTTAGCCTTCCAGCAACAACCATAGGTCAAAAGGGTGCGTTTGGGAAAGTCGAAAATGTAGGTTGGTTTTTTTCAAGTATGGGCATGCGAAACTGAAAGTGTGGGTTGATTTTTCAATTTTTGCTCAAAATCCAAAAATGTGGGTAGGATTTTTCAAAAATTAAGTACAGCAAGAGCACCGTGCGGTGCCCGAATAATCTATTGTTTTCTCATTGTAATTAATGCAAATCCTGAGCCGAAGAATACATCATCACGTCAAGATAACTGTCCTCACCCTCATTCCCGATGGAGAATAAAGTATTAAGTATTATTAAGTATCGTAAGTAAAAAAAATCAGATAATAGCCTCATCTCCCAGTTGTAATGGTCAGTCGAAACAGGAACGCGCCTAGTTGCACAATTTCTCCGGATATTTTGCGCAGCCTTATACGCGATTGATTTATAACAAATAAGCACAGTTTTTTTTTAAAATTAAAATAATAAATACTAACCTGCTCCTCTCCCTCTTCATATTCTGCATTAGCGTCTTCATAAGCGATGCCGAGCTGCTCGTGCGAGAGCGGCCTCTGCAAACAAATTATTATAAATTTAAAAAAAAATATTATTGCAATTTAAAATAACACCTATTTATTCCGCCAGGTGAGGGATAGATTTTGAGTGATGGCAATTATTATTGCTAGTAAAATCACCAATTGTAAGCTAATAGCGAAATATACAGACAGAGCTCCACTGCATGTATAGTTCGCGAGTGTATCAACTAACTAGTACGATTGATGTTTCACCAAATTGCTATCCTGGAACGCACATTAGTAGCGACAATGAGGTATCGTTACGAGATGAAAAAAAAGCAAAGACTCACTTGCCCGAGTTGAAACTCTTTGTTCTATTCCGGTCGAAACTGGACAGGAACACGTCCTGGAACAACTTGCTGTTGTTGGACGAACGGTGTGACCTGAACAAGAGAATTTCATTTGCGAGTGTAGTTGCAATCGTGACGACCAGCAAGACATCAGTTCATATTCTCATACTCAAGTTCGAGGCATAATAGAAACCACCGAATTGGCAGGAATGTCATATCAATTGGTTTTGACAACAATATACTTGTAGTACACATAGCTATATATTTTTTTTTATTTCGCTAGTTAACGCATAGCTCTAAAAGTGGCTTGAATTCGACCTGACAGGTTCGGGTACAAGGCGCTAACCTAGAGCCGAGATACCCACATTGTCTTGTAGCTACCACTGCCCCAATCAAATAATAAATACCTGAAGCGAATTGTGAAAATCTGCGGCACTCGGAAATAAACATGCCCAACTGTCCGAATAAAAATATTTCAAGTAAAAAAATGTCTATGCCTTAACGAATAACTAAGATACCGTACCGCGGGGGCGCAATCACATCGCTATCGTCGCCGGCAAAGAGCGCGTCCACGGGCAGTCCCGACACCGCCCGAATGTCGTTCACGCCCTCGTTAAAGCCCTGCGATTATCGATTGATTATGCGCCAAAATTATGCGCCTTGATTGATTACTAATTTAAATAATTGATTTTCATAAAATAGTTTTAAAAATGTATCGCATATCGCGGAAGGATAGGTAATTCATGGTAAATATATTTTCCGTGTGCGATTGGTAGCCCATGCGATATTTTCTTACCAATTTCAAAACAAGAATTATTTATTGACAATACGGTAAGTAAAAACACGTCAATAACTACTCACCTTGTGCTTTCTCGGGACTTCGAATTGGTGGCGGTTTTCAAGATATGGAAAGAGGTCGGTCGGCTTCATAAAAGCAGTCTCCTTCGTGCCGAAAAACATGACCGATATTCGACCCGCCGGAATATCGCTGCTCGATGGCTCCGAGTTTGAATTTATCACCTGAATTAACAATAATTATTATTAAAAAATATTAGACTAAAATATGCACTAATATAACGAATATATACATTAATGATGCATCCGTGCGCAAATAAGCTTAGTTAGAGTATTTAAAACCTGCTCTCATTTTCTGTTTTAGATTTGTTTGAAGTGATGCATAACTTCCAGTGTTTAAACAAGTTAAATTAATATTGTACTTCCTCAAAACAAAGATGCTGAACACGTCAGTTTGTTTAAATTGAGTGTCATCTCTCTTTGAACGGCGATTCGGGTAGAAACTCGTTCTGATCACGGCTTCTAGCATCTACTTTGCCTGCGCGATCGATAAAGTGCGCGCTCACCTTGGCGGGCCACGGCGGGAATCCCTTCATTTTCGCCCATATCAAATCGCCGGCGTCGAAGTGGCGCGTCGTCGCCGGCGAGGTCGACGTCGATGGCATCATTGCGGCGCGATTTTGCTGCAATTATCGATTTACTAGCCATGTAAATGCACCGGAAACATGCAAGAAACGCTAACGGGCAATATGAAACTTGACAAGAACGGTGAAAACAAGTTCGAAGCGTGAAAGAGCGATCAACCGGTTCGCGATTCAAATGGACGCCAACTGTAATGTTGCAGTTGACCGCGATAACTAACGGCTGATACGGTAGCCTTGTGCTAAGTGCGAACGAGATCTGATTTTTTTCTATATTTTATTTTACTTCTTTTGTTTTTCTCCTTTTTCCCAATATTGGTTATCTTCTTACTCAACACTTTATCGTATAAAAAAGGAAACGGCAATACATTATTCGAACAACAATCACGATTACCAAAAATACAACAGCGAAGCATAACGGGAAAATATGCGATGGAATAAGTGTTTGCATAACATACAAAAGCAGATCATACGATCTCAAATAAAAAAATCAGGAGCGAGATAGTGTGGGGAAATGAGAAAGCCGCATTAAATTTGGTCTCTCTTCCGGACCCTTTTCAGCTCAGTGCTTCTGGGGTGTAGCTACTGTAGGCAGGTGTCATAGCTAATTCAGCTAGAAGACAGTAATCAGCTAGGAAATAGCTAGAAAGCAGCGCTAAATCGGCTATTTAGAGCTGAAGTAGCGCTGCCTTCTAGCTACTTCCTAGCTGCTTTCTGCCTTCTAGCTGAATGAGCTTTGCCCCAGAAGCACTGAGAGGAGGTGGGACAGGGCTGTTTCATACGATCTCCCATCCACCGTACACGAGGTCCCTCACATTGCACATTTCGATGTAGAAATCGCTCGCGTCCGTCTTCATAATGACAACGTCAACATCAGACTTATTAATGACCCGCAAGCGAAAATGTATTATCGGAAAAAGTGAACCGGATCTAGACACATGATTCCCAACCTACAGATGAGGGATAGAACGAGAAAGTTTGCAAAAGTGAGAGAGTCCCTCTCGATTTCACACGCTCTCTCACTCAAAAGGCCTTTCTGGAAGGTTGACCGGCCTGTGGAATGATGTGGGATCTAGAGGACTTTACGTCGACAAGCGACGTAGTATTAGTGTGAATACTGAATCCGAGCGATGGAAAAGAAGAGTTAGATCAGTTGCATGTGGTCAGACGCGTTTCGGATTATTCAACACTTCCCAAGTGGATTTGTGTCTGGGCACTGTTTTTGTTCCCATCCGGAAGGTTTGAACACGGCGGAGATGATCCGGAGTAGTGCGCAATACATTTTAAAAGTACAAAAATAACAAAAATAACGAACATGCTGAATGCGTGTAGCGAAGAGCGCATTCCTCTTGACGAGATCGTTGACCGATCTTCCGGTCAATTGAATCGCGAAATTGGCACTCACCGTCTTATCCTACCGTGCCTGATGCTGCGCAAATTTCATGGGTGGACAGTGGAAACCCCTTTTATCCACCTTTGCATAACTCTTTTCGTTGTCAAGCTACAGCCTCCCAATTTGATACAGGAATGGTAAAACACGTTTGGAACATTTTCCTTTTTGATTGGAGAAATTTTGTTCAGATTGAGCTGAGTTACGCGAGTTTTCCACCTTTTGATTGGGAAATTTCCCCTATGAAATTTGCGCAGCATGAGAGAACACACTTTCGCACTCCAGAAAGGGGTCAGGAGCGAGAGAGTTCGTGAAATCGAAAGGGGCTCCTAGCTTTCACATGCACTCGTGATCCAGATTTTTATTGTGACAGTGTAGGTACTGTAATTACCCTAACCTAAGTACTAACCAGCACCGATAATGGGCGGCTATGGTTCCTAATTGTAAGTTAGGGTCTTAACTATTTTAATCCACTGCCATTTAAAAAAAAAATTGACTCTTGCAGATACTCTATCGGCTCTTCTCGGGGCCTTCCCTTGAGCTACCGAGCGTGGAAGAACGACTCCTACCTCCACGCGTCTTCCCTGTCCTTCCACCTGTCGCATTTCAGTGTTCGGGAGAGTACGGTAGTCGTCACTTACGGTTCAATAATCGATCACCACTTCGCATACGGTAATATGCTAATTCAGACCTCCGATGTCCTCTTCTCGTGAATGGATTGGCCCAGAGAGTACCGTAGTCCCGCTACAGTACTCGCAGAGCGGGGAGTGGTTAGAGCTCGGATGGTTAGTCGCTAGCCGGCGCCGTCTGATAGGCATCCATCGCTAGCTCTATGGGTCAACTGACCACTCCAACCGCTTGGCGTAAAGTCGTTCTGCCGGAGTCTTCCCTGGTTCCGAATAAACGCCAATTGGTCATAAGACCCCCACCCCCTTTGGGGTGGGATTTAGGGTCAGAACACGCGGGCATCGCCGATTTTGGAAGGTGTAGTTTGTAGTCGTGCGGGAGTGATCTCCCATTTGTTACGGTAGGCACATAACGCTGGAAGTAAAAAAAACACCTCTAGCATGTCGATCTATATGCAAATAAACTGTAATCTTAGGCAGATACATTTATCAAAAATAAAAGAAAAACTAACACACTTATTACAAATAAATTATGGAAAATCAGCAAAATAACGATGAAATAAGAATCGGAGATCAATATTACAGTGAAATAATGCATGGAACGTAACATGCGGATTTTTTATAATTATTGCAGCCCTTACTACAGTATCCGTTCAGGCTCTCAGCGCGACAAACTCCTCGAACAACTGAACGATCTATATGAATTAGGTGTCCTATTTCAGCGGTGATCCGCGCTTCTAATGCGCCATCATTCTTCGCTTCACCTCATCGACTTATAACTTTTTGCTCTTCCACCAGAACCTTCCGCATTCAATTCGATCCAACCCGATCCGCTCGCGCGCCAATCACGTAATTACATACGTTTTATATAATTAGCATCTATTTGCTCTGCACGGTATTCTTTTAACTTCTAAACAAAAAATCGTGATTGGTTTCGAACCCAGTGCTACCATTCGAGTGGATGGGCAAAATGTTAACCATTACGCTGGTACGCGGCCATAAATGTGAGAGTCGAGAGAGGAATGATGAGGGGAGGGGACGTATTAGGAACGATGATATTCAAATGTCAAAAATTGCTGCAATACCGTATTTGTTGATTTAAGGATACTGACGAATCCTTTAATCATTTTCTCACGACGATAGATCTCGCAGAAAATAAAGGAGAAAAGATGGAACCAGAAAATATTTATCATCTCTCTCTCTACAAATCTGAATAAATACTATCACAGAAATTTGAAGACTATTATTAGCCAAAACTCAATCGAATTTACTATATTTTTACACAAAAAAATGAGCGATGACATTTCCATGATTAGCAAGGGATTCTTGTGAGGATACGGTAGAAACGGAATCAATCGATAAAAATATCGTGGCCCTAGACAAGCAAGAAAACATTTAATATCTAAGAGAGCTCTACCCTATCTAATAAATCGAAGAAATGGTTTGAGAAAGTCATTTCTCAATAATCCTACACCGTGCTCATGCATCAACAGTAAAAGATACGGTAGGGAATACGGTAGCATTGATTCAGATACAGTATACCCGACGAGTAAGCATTCGTTGCATGATTTCAGTCGATAGATAGTTGAGTACAGTACACCAGAAATCTCAAACGGAAGGATCAGGGGAAATATAAAGCTTCGTGAAAAATTGCGCATAAATCACAGTCAGAACTAGTACAACCGAGATGAGCTGAGTAAATTAAAGTAGTTACAGGTATACATAAGCAAGAATAAGTACACGAAAGAAGGAATTAACATTGAATGGATTCAAAGTCATCTACAATTGATGGTGTGTTGTGTGTAGTGCAGGGTGTCAACTGTCCATCGGTGCACTCGTGAACTCTCACAATTGCCAATGTTCGGCGAAATCGACGTAGAGTGAATGTTCCAATCGAGTGATGACCGATTTATACGAGAGACTGCCGGAGAGAACCGAGGAATCGCGTAGCTCCTTAATTGACAGTAACACGATTGTTGCTTGTTCATGATTCAAGAAAATTTGCCTAAACTCAATTCCGCCTGCTCACTTTTCTTGCCCATGTGTATATCATAGTAAAAAGTGGTAAAAATAAAATTTTTCGACGGAATATTCCACTCTCAATCGATTTCAAACCGAATCTACCGTACCTCTCCCCTGTCTCCTTGCGCGTGCGAAGATCTCGACAGAGTGTAGAAGAAGGGACGGAGCTCGTCGAATCCTGCAACACTCGATATAATTAAGAAACTACCGTATCCAAATCTACCGTAACCTGAATGTTCAGACGAAAATCGATACCTGTGAGATGTTTCATGTTCGACAGAGAGGCAGTAGCCGTAGAGATCTCGTCGCGCGACAGTTTACCGTACTGAAGAAATCGATATTGATTGACTACCGAAACTGAAAACTACCGTATTCTAGTAATTGACTAATCGATAATCCTGACCTTGATCTGGAGCAATTTGTGTATCCGTCCGGCGAATGGCACGAATACCGCAGTTCCCGTCGACGGTACAGTACTCACAAAGGCCCAGTGACACCTGAGGAGAGGAATCGCTCAGAGGTTACGGTTACGGTAGATCGCAAATTATTAATCGGATATGGTACCCATCCAGCAATTTCAACGAAGTCTCAACCACTAACATCGAATTAGAAAGCGTTGACATTTCCATATACACCCTAGTCCTTCTATTTCTACCGTACTCCTTTCCCTTCGTACAGTACCCCTTTCCACTCACATTTGGAATTGTGCCAAATAGCCAGCAGGCAGAGTGCAGAGTGACTCGAGTAACTTGCAACCTGCCAGATACAATTGCATCCATTGATCGTCCTGAATGGAGATATGTTCCTACATTTTATACTAATCACAATTCAGTTGTGAAAGCACCACCAAACTTTAAACTCGGCACTTTAGAATTCTCTATGAGGCCTGCATCCACCCGGGCACAACAAATCACTAACAGATCTCTGAATAATTACGATTTTCCGTTTATTTACTCCTCATCTAATGTGCATCATCAAAGATCAAATCATACCTTGCTGGATGCCAAATCGTCACTTCCATCACTCGCTCCCGCCAGTTGCTGCTCCACTTGCAGAAGGACGTGCACCTGCAAAGATTGCCTATTGTTGTGGTAATCGTGGACACCGATAAGCAAGACGATCACTCGGGCAATACAAATATTATTACAATAGGATCGTGTGACACGAAATCACCTTATCGCTTGCAATTTGCATGCACGATTTCAGGGCCCTCTCCGATACGTGTCATCATAATTCGAAAATATTTTTTTAAAATTAAAATTGTACTCACCAACTCGGTGACCATCGCCGGCCACATGCTCACGAGGGAGGAGGCGTTCAGTCTGGAAAAAGTGAAAATAACTTAAAATTGCTAGTAAAGTTAGATAGAATTCGCGTACATGCGGACTCCTGCTCATTGCAAACCCCGTGTGAAAATTGAATTGAGATAAACTGGGTGTCTTATCCCTGTACTACTCATGCATTAGCTACTTCATTTATTCGGTGTGGTGAATCTGAGCGGGCACTACGATGAACAACTACTATAAGCAAGCGATTTATTGTTCCAGATAATACATTTACTACAATAACCTTTCGGCTATAGCATAACAAATCTACTCGATAATGTCCCGACAACCATACCTGAGTAGCAGTACTCGATAGCAGAGGAAGACTGCAGCTCGAATGGAAGGAACTGCCTGGCACAGACGCAGATTCTCAGCCAATCGTTCTGAAAATACGTGGTTGTATTAGAGTAAATAAGGGAAGTAGATTGCTGTCCCCCGTCAATAATTGACATAACCCGACTGTGTAACAATAATTCACCAGCAAACTGGAGATTCAAGTGTGAATTCACAAAGACTGGTGAATTGGCTCTAAAACTAAGATTTTGATATAATTTCTATCAATATCTGCATACGAAACCAAACTGAATCCCCTCTTCTCCCTACCGTACCCTGTACATCAGGCAACTGTGGTCTGTATTGATCCAATTCCGATCCCAACAGCACAAAAGCGAGTCTTTTGAGTGATTGAGCTCTCGCTTCGTATTCAGTCTCCTTGCTTGTCATGATATTAGTGAACGAGGCAGAAGGAGCGTACGAAATCGACTCTGCAAAGATCAATTGGTAATAGGAAAATACCGATATTATCTCAATTAGAAGATAACGTTTGAAAATCGATTCGTATTTGTTAACCCAAATAAGTGTCAATACCGAAACGAGCATTCACCATAAGTTCATGATCGATTCCTGCTAGGATAACCAGAACAAACCTCAACACCGAAACAACTATCAACCTAGTTTCCCCCCCATCCCTCAAATATGCAAAATGGACTGACTGAGTAGATCTCTGAAGCTGCTCTTGTCGTGTGTCATGAGATGGTCGATGACAACCAGCCACTGACGGAGAGAATGCATGTCCATCTTGAAGAACGCTGCAATTAGAAGGGGTGGAATGCAATTGAGTGAGTAGAAAGCATTGGAGCACAGAGTCCAACTTATGGCTATAGGGACAGTGAAACAATGGTGCTCCTAGACAGTAATCAATTATTTTCACTACAAATATTGAGTCGATCATCGGAGTCGCGCAAATCCAGATATTTCCCCTTCCAAATAGAGGATGCAACAGAGGGAAATTTTTTTCAATGCTTCTATTACGCAATATTCAATGCCACTGCAGTAGATTCATAAGAATATTGACTGGATTAGAGTAGTTAAGTCAGTATGCAATCAAGCAAATCTTCAACGCGACTCCCTCTCACAATTAATTACTATTGCGAGTAGCGAGATTGCCGTTTCACTAGTTCTATCTAGACGGCTCGCCACGAAGTGATCAATTTGCGAAACATTTACATTAAACGGGAATAGAACAACCACCAACTGGAATCAAGCAGTAGATCCATGGTTGTCTTCCTCCAAACGGGTCTCATGTAGTTGTAGCCACTCATCGAAGCAAGCAATTGAGAAGATGCGAGGAAGAATCGAGAATTACGAGCACTGAAAATGTGGGGGAGAAATTGGTGAACATGAGATAGCAACGGTCACTAATTTGAAAAAAAAACCAAATACGACAGTTTTATGATAAAGGTGAAACATGAATCAACAAAGGTCTACGAACAGGCAACCTATACTTTCGTGTGCAAACACCTCAGATACATAATCACAGGCCACCTGCCGTATCCATCTCATTATTCTGTCTATCGTACTCAATCCCCCCTCTTCAGACTCACTTTTACCCTAAGATACGGCACGACTTTGATACCCATCACTTACCGTAATCCCCCAGTCCCCCTTCTACCATACCCGCCTTTTCCCCCACTCACTTCTTCGCTCTCAAATAGGGCACGACATTATTCCAAACGGCGTGGAGAGCGGGCAAAAGTCGCTCCTTTTCGTCACTTCTACACACGCAATCGATTAGTTCGGTGAGATGCTGAAATTGAGGGAGCGATGATAAGATTACGTCATCATTATGTAATGTGAGACAATCAGACGATTCTACACAGTGATGAGGAGAAGCGAGTCGCGAATTTCATTTAATCCAAAGAGAACAATTGTTTAAATGTTAATGCAAAAGTCGTGTATAAAATACACCACAGATTCCATGTATGTTGAATGCACGGTACTTACCTCTGCCAGCAGGAACAACGCTCTCGTACTCTCGGCCGGATCGCGGTGCTTGTTGTTCACACTGTCTTGCTGCAATGGAAATTGATCCAGTATACCGTACACCTACCGTAACCCCTTAAACCCAGTTTTCGATAGCTACCGTACTCTCCTCAATCTACCGTACCTTCATGCTCGATCTCAGATTTGAGGCGCTGCTCTTGAGTGAAAACTGCGCAGATTGAGAGTCACCGGCTGATTGCGGCCTGAAAATTAAAGTTTTTTGTTGAAAGAGCCGACTGTGCATCATCCCACTCAATCTCTATCGTAAATCTAGAACTGTTGAAACACTCAAGTGCCGGCCGGTCTCCATTCTCTTCAAAACAACCTTCTCCTAGGATATTTTTTGCAATATCCAACAAGTTTAGTCAAATAAATACAATAGAATACATCCGACATAGAACATCTGTTTTCCGTACTAGTGATACTATCATAATATAAATAGCTGTACCCTAATTTCTCCACTCACTTGGTGCTCACGAGTGATACAGTACTCGCTCTCTGACTCGGATCGGTCGATGCAAGAGAAGGAAGAGGAGGAGTTCCATCCAGAGGAGTTGTATCGGAGGAACGCGAACCTGTAAGGATAAATCTCACTGGTGAGAATGAAGTTGCATAGTTTTATCATAAACAGCGAAGAAAATTGTCATTTGTTATTACGTTTGGCTTAGGGATGGCAAAAGGAATCTTTATCGACCGCTCGGGCCCGGTCAGTCAAGAGTGGAATGAATCTAGAAATGAGAAATGCCCAAAATCCAAAGATTCCTTGGGAATCTTTGGATTTTCTCATAGGAATTTCTCATAGGAATCATGATACCTCTATTTCCTGGTCGTATGTTTCTATTTGCGTATCTGAATTGGAAACTCTGGCGAGGTTGATAATAGCTGTTGAAATACCCTGTCAAACACTTTATGTGGCATGAATGCATTCCCAATCTAATATTTTGACAACATATCGCATTTGAATAAGAATGGAACCAAAACTTGAGTTAGTAAGCGTCATGCACCAAATCATGAAAGCAATTTTTGAAAATATTTAACTAATCATGCTTGACAATGTTTTCCAATATGCCTGTACAAGCACCATGCAAACAATCGCATCAAAATGTTTTGTTTGAGACGATTATCACACAAAGATTCCTTTGGAATCTAGATTCCAAAGGAATCGATTCATTTCGACTCTTTAGACCGCACGATTCCTCTCGCAAAGATTCAGAATGAGGGGAAAGATTCGTTTTGCCATCCCTAGTTTGGCTGTTCTTTATCGCAAAATTAAAAATCTAAACCGTGTTTCTTCCAATTTCAATTGTCCAAAATATCATCTTTTCACAAGTCTCTTCTCCGATTGATAAATTTCCCGTGCTCTGCCCACCCAAAGATAAAAGATCAACTCCCAAAGGATGCCAGTGTAATAATGGTTTACTCAACCAAAAGATCAAAGCTCAACTGACCCATCATCAGATTGTCGTGCTTCACTACGAGTGTTCTCTTCAGCCAAGTCGGTTGTTCCAATTGCCACGCAACGATGGAATTGCACGCTTCGATCAACTTTTGAGTCACTTCTTGCACCTGATAAAAATGAATTGTAATATTGAATTATAGAGTTGAAAGAAATCAATCATATATTTAACTAGCTAAATTTCGACAAGAACCAACGTAGTTAACGTTTTCTAATTTCCTATTCATACCAATACTTATTTGACATAACGCTATTTCGTTATTACAGAACATTTATATAATAAATAAATTATATTAAACATTAACCTGTTTGATGACTCCCTTCATTCTCTCTTCGATAGGTGCCACACAAGGAGTGCAAACACGAACAAAGTCGCACAGAATACTGAAATTGAGGATGATCAAGGAATATCAGATTTAAGATACACAGCCATACAAGACACATTCATGGAACTTCAATCTGCCTACTATATAATTAAATATCATATACTTGAGAAACAATGCGTGGAACCACAAATTTCGAGAGTTATCATTAAAAAAATAGTGCTGAAACAACAATCTCACTACCGAAAATATTTTTTTATATTCTGATCGATCTAACCTAAAATTCCAACACTTCTAAATATAAGACAGAAATCACCCACATGAAGAGCAGGAACACGGATCGACTGGGTAGATTTGAGAGGGGAGCATCGACGATTAGAGCATGCAGATGAGGCCAGGCAGCGATGAGCTGAAAGGAGGGAAGGGGAGATGATCAGTGGTTTAATCGACAACGAAAAGATAAAAGATTATTAAAACTAGAAAACTGCTGATCTATCATTTATGAAACGGTCATTCGACGGACTACGAGATAATGTAGATAAGCGAAAAATATACCAAGGTAAAAGATACCACCGGTAACTTAAAGATAACAGGCTCTCATTTATTTTCCATGCATACTTTTATCATGTCTCAATCGATTTCCCCTTTCCATCTACAGTGTCACTCATTTCTACCGTACCTGTTCCGCATTCTGTGCCTGCACGCAGCCGTGTAGCAGCTCCAGCAGGGGCGTGTCTGTAGGGAAGAGGGCCGGCTGCAAACATTAAGGAGTACTATATATTTTATGCGTAAGATAACGAATAAGGGAACAAAATGCTAATTATATCAAGCTCATATCATAACAAAAAATCACCAGTTTTGGGGATTGAATGCATACCAATTACAGTACCTTATCGAGACTGGATATCGACGGTTTTCCTCCAATTCCTCCTTTGGAACCCGCCTCTCGCAGAGATTCGGAGATTGCAGTGATGAGGGTCTCAAACGGAATAACCTGAAAGATGACGGATTGCACTTGAGCTTACGGTGCATACTTTAAAACTATCAGCGTTAAATCTTAGATTTTAAAAAAGTAATTCACATTATGTAATATGCTTGACAGCCGATAGCACAGGCATACAGTATTCATAACGGCCACAGTAGGACACCTAATCTATCTACCGTATACCCAAATCTACCGTACCTTCATATCCAACAGCAAACTCGTCATGTCCAGTTGAGCACTCGTGTACTTGAACGAGGGCTGCAATTAGATATTGATTTTTATCGACGAAAGGATGGTCGAACTGGTATCTTGATGATGCGTGCGTATTTAGCGTATGAATGAAACGCCAATTCATCGTATTACAAACTATCGCATTTTCCTGCTATCTTCAACCGTTTTCACATATCGAAATTACATATGTGTAAAATCGACAAATCAAACTCGAGTAGATTCACAGTTCCCTTTCCTCACCCTATCGGCATCCTTGAATCTCGTATCTCCTCTAGTCAACCAAACGAGAGCGAGTGAGGAGAGAAGATGCTGTTGGTGGAATTGAGCGAGAGGAGCGAGAAGATCGAGAACGAGACGACCCAATTGCTGAATAGACGGAGAAATTTGAAGGATAATCAAAATAGACTGCAAGTGATTGGTAGATTACCAGAACTTAAAACACGGATCAACCGGCTGGGCCATTCTTCCAGAGGACTAAAATTGTATCACTTTTGTCTATTAAAATTACTGGCCTTAGGCACTTGCGCTAAAAAAATCTACAGTAAACCAAGTGCGCCTTATCCCCTACAATATCCCTAGGGCGTTCTAACCGGTTAGACAGGTACAATAGTCAAACCAACCGTATCCCCTACAGTACCCAGGGTTACTACAGTATACCTGGGGCGTTCCGACTGGTTTCACTGGCTGCGCTCCCTCCTTCACCACACTCCAAACATCGGCGATCGTAGCAAGGAAGTGAGGAAGGCCGATGAGAAGTTCGGAACGAGCCTGCACGTATAGGAATGAAATAGGATTTGACAACATTTTGCGGTAGAGAAAGGACTATTGACTCCGAGCATTTCGGATTCAAACAACACCCGTGAAACCACAAATGACCAAGTTTCTTTAAAATCGTATGAAATTTTTAAAAATAATCGCACCTGTTTCCACGCTGATCCCATGCTTCTCTGCTCCACTTTCAATGGCATATTGGAGGAAGACTCGCCGAATGAAAACACCTGAGCAGAAATCGATCGATATAGAATACAGCAACTCCCTTACAGTATGCTTTAACTACACGCTAAGCATATTATAATTTGGAAAAATCAATAAATGTACAAAATCAGCCCACCTTGACAAGATTGGTGAACAACTCGGTGGCTCCTTTCGTTCCTGGCACCGCGGCCAGAGCAGATCCCATCGCCCATGAACTCTGCAAAAACATTTACTACTAACTGAATAGTTGATTACTAGTTTAACAGCGGAATAAACAACTATTTGCGTGTAATCTTTCGTTTTCGTAGCCATTGTCTCTATAAAAGATCGTCTAAAATGATATTAAATACAACAAAAAAATTCACCGATTGGCAGCTTCTTGTTTCACAGGGAAATAATAATCGCGTGTCCATCAAACATCCAATCGTAGGTATAAAAAGGTAAAAAAGGTAAAGGCATCCCCTTTTCTAGGCTCCAAGTCCTGAGGGAGTCACTGCTAAGGCCAACGCAGAATAGGCCAGTTCAATCCGGAGGGCCCAATCTCTTCTTCGGATCTAGTTACCTTCGTGGTTACACTACTACCAATCTTTACCCATTCGGGCGCCTTGGTGAGGCGGTGGCGGACCATCGTAGGTATGTTTTTTTTCTTAAATGGCAAAAAAACTAAGTCAAAGTTTCAATCGCTAAATATACGCTGAGCTACTGCTAGAGAAGAGATGACTCAAAACAAAATAAGAAAATCCTCACCGTATGACTATTGGGACTGCTATTCGCTGCAGCCATGGTTGCTGCTCCGTTCGTTCCTCCGACCGAACTGCTTGCTGCAGGTGTCACATCTGCTGCAGCCGCCTGTTGAGAAGTGTCGATGAGACAGAAGTGGAGGACCGTCGTCAGGGCTTCCATCGTCTGAAAAGAAGATATAACATCAACGTGAATCATAAATTATGATTCATAATGGCAACTTCAAAAATCTATTTGTTGTGTCCCGTCGCTTTAACGATTCATGGTATTATCAAGATATTTTTCAGAATATCAAGAATAATGGTTGTCCGCTTTCTTTTTCTGAATATTATAATTATCTGAAATATAATTATGTACTACTGACCATGACGATGAAATTGGCGGGAAACTCGGTGCCCAGCATGGTTCCACACGCAATTTCACTGTCGGGAGAGGGCGTTCCCTCGTCGATCGATTGCCTGCAGGGAGAAGTACCGTAACCTTCGTTCAACTAATACTGTCTAATCAGACATACAGTAACTAGCGAAGCGATATATTATACTACAGTACCTCTTCTCCTATCAGTCAATAACAACGTTAGCCGTACCCTTCCAATCAATCAATATCTCTCAATCTACCCCACTTCGCCATACCAATCAATAACATCATCTACCGTACCTCTCCTCCTGTCTCTTCCTCGCATAAGCACTCGTCTTTCCATACGCAACTCCGATCGCTGTCTCAATGTTCTTGCAAAGTTGTTCACTCATTCTCATACACAACTTGGGAAGAGCGCGGTCCAGCCTCAAATTGATGTTGCCATAATCAATATGACCGAAGCAGTAATATGATTTCTCATATATTATTGGGATCACAACAGTCTCCACGGTGAAATTAATTATATAGGGTTGAGTCATAAGTAATGTCCGATTTCGAATTTGAAATTTGAGCTTTCGTTTCTCATCCAGTTTGAATCCCCATACATTGTGCTCATAGCATATCTTGGAGGGGCTCTCTGACAACAAGTTACAATATTGGTATCGGTCGGCGCTACTTTGATACTCCCGATATTATCAAAAGTTTGTCACCAAAATTTTGATCAAAATTTCCAAATAATTTTTTGAGGTAGTTTTCAATGAAGGATTTATTTGCAGCCGATAACATCAGATTATGTGATAGTACTTGACGTGACCTTTCACATAATGTTGAGAACAAAGAGCTACTACTTCTGCTTTAGAAGATTTCGGTCATCAAAATAGAGTAACCCCAAGAAAATAGTGCTATGAATATTTCAATTGTCTTAGTCTGATGATAAGTGAGGGGAACCTAATAAGGTGCGTTACACTTATTGATACTTTTGCTGCCTGACATGAGGGTTAGTTAGAATGGTGCGCATTCAGGCTTATACTGATACCACAAAAAGTAAACTATCACCAGTTAAAGATTTTTCAAGAAAATGATGACCTTGGGTGACTTCTTTGATGAAGTGCCCTATCAGAATCGAGAGGAAAGCAAGGGTAGCCCAATTTATCAGCCCTACTAGGGGACATTCTCTGCCGAATAGACTAATTAGTGGAGCGATTTGCGGCGCTCCAAATTTTTGGCGTGTGGTGAAGTCTCATTTTCGAGTACAAATTTGGTACGTCAAATGCTGTCTGATCCAACACAGCAATGAAACGTCCGGGTTCGAAGTGGGTAATACTTTTGTATCAATGATAGGCCACACCATAAACTAACGGAGAGTGGGAGATAAATTCACGCTAGTAGTCATTCTGACTCTATTATTCAACATGGTAAGATTTGCAACTCGCCACCTTCATTTTTGGAAGGACGGTTCTGACTAGCCCGATCAGGTAGAAAGGTTCCCACGCCTTTTCTACATTTACTACATATCACCCTTGTCATTGCTACTTTGGATGGTATATCATTTCGTACCATCACAAAACTACATGTCATATAAATGGTCATGTCGATTCCGACCTTGTCAACTTCCATCCCTCCCTTCTCTAACAAATATGAACCGGCAGTCAGGAACTAGTGATCAACAGAAAGAGGAAGGCTAATTACTTATAGCGTATATCTAAAAATATAAGTTGATTGCTTGCAGAAGAAACGCGAGCTAATTTTCAAAATCATTAAAATCGGACATTACTTATGACTCAACCTGATAACTATATTATCGTTATGAAATTGATCATCAACGGCTGAGACACAAAAACTTCTGGTCGAACCAGAACTTGTGTTTCAAGCAATCTTTACATAGGTCGAAAGGTACGTAAAAACCACGAAGCCAACCCGCATTTTGAGAATGTTCGGTTAAAAAAATGAAAATCCAACCCGCATGCTCGATTTTTCATACCCATTTTTGCCAAACCCAACCCGTATTTTCGGGTTTTCATGCCCATTTTTGACAAACCCAACCCGCATTATCGACTTGCCGCAACGCACCCTTTCGACCTATGAATCTTTATAATAGGAAAAGAAATAAAAAAATCTGACCACGGTAATATGTGGACGACCAACTGCAGCCATCCCTCGTGTCGCTCAGGACACTTCTTCAGTGCATTCAGAACGGTGAGAAGGAAGACGCGCAACTGAAATGGTAGATGTGGTTATATTTTCCAACATAGAGAGGTTCTCATCGACAATTCTCAGATTGACAGAGATTTCATAAAACGCTGTAGCATGGGACAACGGGTAGGAAAAAAAGGAACTAAAAGGTGTTACAAAGGTAATTTCAATTTCAGTTTGAATTCTTGAGAGCATTCAGAACGGTGAGAAGAAAGACGCGCAACTGGAGTGTAAGCGAATTATTTTTTATCCAACAGCCGGGGCACAAGAGAAAATCAAAAATTGTCAGATGGCAAGATATTTAATAAACCGCTGTAGCAAGAGATCAACGGGCGCTGGAGGAACGAAAATATCAAAATAAATTACTTGGCTCATTGCACACTTTAATACTAATAGCAACTCAGGGGGTGCGTCACAAGTTGTAAACAAACGCGAAAAAGCCGTTACAAGTTGTAAACAGGGCTGTTTTAACCTTGTTTTTCAACATTTGTTTACAAGTTGTAATCTGATTTGTTTACAACTTGTAATAGTGTCTACGAGCGAATTTCTTATGAATAGAGCGCGCGCACTACACGAGACGGGTTTGGAACGGCCACTTGTTTACAACTTGTAATCTCACTTGTTTACAACTTGTAATTGTGCGCTTGTTTACAACTTGTAATCTCACTTGTTTACAACTTGTAAAGTTCGTGTCTAACCCGTCTCGCGTATGACTCGGAAGTTGTGTAAAGGGAGACCCGTTTTTGAAGCGTTACAAGTTGTAAACAAGTGGGAAAACAAGGTTAAAACAACCCTGTTTACAACTTGTAACGGCTTTTTCACGCTTGTTTACAACTTGTGACGCACCCCTTGAGAATATTGTGAGAGTAGTGAAATGAGCCCACCTCGACCAAGCTACTCGGGAGTTCTCTCAATCCATTGCGACCTGTCGTATTTCCGCCTGTCGAACCTCCGAGGAACGAAAGTGAAGCATTTCCGAGAAGAGAAGAGGGAGAGGAGAAACGAGAACGGGCGATCTGAACAGATATCATTTTCGTTTATGATTTAAGAAATAGCACCCAACGAAATCTAGATTCGCATCAACGAGATATGTAGATATCGAAACCGGGAAATGCCTAGCACATTGCGTTATGATGCAACCGAAGTTCATCTTTCCCACCTTGTCTTTAACAGAGAATAAGTAGGGAGAACAGAAGAAAATCAGAACTACGATTGCGTCGTCACTACTCAACATCGACATCACTCACATGATCAGTATATGTGTTGAATCCGTGTTTGATCTCAAATTCGAGTCGGATCGTGGCTGCAGTGAGAGAAAGAAGAGATCGATTGTAGGCTGATACGAGACCAGAGAGGCGACCGTCACGACGGAGACCTCCAAGGGAAGATTCGTTGTATTTATTTTTTTATTGTCATAATACTTATTGTTCATAACAATCACACGTGTTTAGAGTTTTAAAAATCATTTCGCGGGTGATGTAAACGGATGAAATGCCAATTCACCACGTACCTTTCGGCGTCATTCGAATTCCCTCGTTGTACTCAGCAATCAGCATTGACAGATGCATTCTGTAATTTAATATAGTTAGGTAATGAATGTATACGCAATTTTGCCGGTTTTATGTTACGCATATTCACTAATGTGGTGTTAGTTTTCGGAAAAGGGAAATGGAAAAAAGCCAAGATTTGAATTCCCGCAATTTCTTATCTCAATTCTCCGTGGAGCTATCGACTCAAAATTTCGAATATAGCATTTTTCGACCCTTTTACACCTATAAACGAAGTTTTGAGTCGATTGCTCCACGGAGAATTGAGATAACAAATTGCGGGAATTCAAATCTTGGCCTTTTTCCATTTCCTTTTCCCGAAAACTAGGGACGGAGCTCTGAATATTTGAGTACGCTTTTTCGCGCTACTACCTGCGACGCTTTCGCCCCAATCTACCGTACACCCGTGCCTTAAGTTTTTCATGCTCATTTTCGATACTTTCCGGTGTCTAATTTGGTGTTTTATCATTTATTTCTAATTGGGAAAAAGAAGTTGAGTAAGTAAGAACAAAAGACGAAAACGAGCACTTCCCAGGAAACCAGAAAGACGGCTTCAAAAATTCGTGAATTTTAGAATTCGGATTTAATTTCCCATTTCTTCGCAACAAGTAGAATATAGGGCGCAGAATAATGATATCAAGGTAGAAAATCGATTCGTGGAGCTGATTCCGAGAAACAAGTTGTCAAAGTTGCTAATTTTATAACGGGGAAACCACTAAACGCGAGATTATACATATTTGGGCTAAGTGTTCACGGGATCTTTTTAAATATGTTATTTGGAGTGGGTCTGTCTAATTAGTGACAAAAAATAAAGCGTGAACACTTAGCCTAAAGCTATTAAATTAGTCTTCGAAATTTTTTCAACACAGGATTACGGTAATAATTTATCGTTGTGCAAAGCCAGGAGCTTTCTGTATCAGTTGTTGGCAATGTATTAGCTTCTCATATTCTTGTTGTATTTTATTTAATGACATAGTAATAGAATAGTAGCGGGAACGCGAATCTAACACCATTTTAAGTTTAGTCATCCTAATCATGAGTTTGACCCACCGAACCACTCTGCTTGAACCCAAGCGTCGCAAGTGCTCCTCACCTTCCGAAGCATTTTCATTGTTATTTTAGTTATATTTTGCAAAAAGTAAATTGAAAAGTCGAAATGGGGCACACTCAGCTTCCGATTGAGCACAAACTTGTAATTTATCTTTCGGTTTCATTTACACGACCACCGTCCCTACCGAAAACTAACACCACATTAAATATCATTTCGGGAATCAAAGCAATGTTATGGCAGCAGAATCAAAATACCGAGTAATTTAGTAACTGCATAATTCAAACTCACTCATCACTCCTCTCCGTCTTTCTCGGGTCGTGGACTGAAGAGACGAGAAGAAGGAGAAGGCACTTCTGCATCTTGGCCCTGTAATTACGAGTTAATTAACTAATTACAACATTTTTTTACAAGAAAAGCTGACCTACAAGAGGCACAATTAAAAAATGAACTAGTCCATGATCGACAGTGTCATGCTACCGTACTCCTCTCCCCTCCCTCGTATACCTGCTGAGCATGGTCTGGATGAAAGTGACGAATGGTTTGCTCTGTTGTGTCAGCATCATCGTTGACAATTCTCGCATGATCTCAGCAAGCAAATCGAGAATTGCAATCTGGAAATTAATTAAGTATTTATAAGAACCAGTGATTGTCGTGTGTCAAAGACAAGTTATAATATCGAATAACGATAAATAAACCAATATGCAGTCACCTGCCTCTACCATATTCTACAAATAAAACTCAAACCAATAACTTATTGAATTGTTTCTTCAGTGCCTGGCTGTTTCCCGTTTCACCTTACCAACATAAATTCGTAATGAAATGACGGCCCTATAGACTGTATTTGCCTTCTCTCACCTTACACTTCCAACTCATGACGAGATCGTTCTTCGACACGGGCGCAATGGGAGAATTGACGAAGAAAGAACGAAGGAAGTGGAGAGAAATCTGAATGTATATTTATTATTGTAAATATCGGCTAACCGAAGATCATTATAACAAATCGTACGAATTTTCATAGAAATCCGTTGAAACACTAACGCGCCTAGCGCATTAGAACTCAACGTTAAAGATGCTATGATGTTTGGACGCCTAGTTCATCAAAGTGCTAGAAACATTCAACGTTCGCAAGGTTTTAGTGACAATAAGTCTCCTTTAAATGAGCATTCGTAATAAATTTTTTCTCCTACCGTCATGATCAACTCCAATTGTGTGAGATTCCTCGTTCTCGATTCATCGACCACTGCTTGCACTGCTTTGGACGCGCCGCCAGACGCAGCAGAGTCCGTTCCGTCCTGAAATTGGAATAAATAATTATTCCTATAAAAAAGTTATAGAATACGGGATATTCCACGTTTCAAGATGTATTCTTATTCCGTAATTCATTTCTACAGTGATGGGAACAACTTCTCATTTACAAAATAAACAAAATAGCAGGGTGTGTTGAGGTTAAACTACGTTATGGTAGGTGCGCACTACGTTTTCAAAGTATGGTTCAGGGGGGCGTTCAGTTGCAGGGCACAGTTCGGTCCAGGGGGGGCTTTGCAGCCGACTCCACGCTCGGTCCAGGGGGAGCTTTGCAGCCGACTCCACGCTCGGTCCAGAGGGAAGCTCTTTAGCCGGCTCCAAATTCGGTCCAGGGGGAGCTCGGTAGCCGGCTCCAAGATCGGTCCAGGGGGAGCTTTGCAGCCGGCCGAAGGTTCAGTCCAGGGGAAGCTCGGTAGCAGGCTCCAAGTTCGGTCCAGGGGTTTTTAGCAGGCTCCAAGTTCGGTCCAGGGGAAGCTCGATAGCCGGCTCCAAGTTCGGTCCAGGGGAAGCTCGATAGCCGGCTCCAAGTTCGGTCCAGCGGGAGCTCGATAGCCGGCCCCAGGTGACATTGAAGCTCGACTTGTTGGGGAGTGTTAATCGCTACAAAGAGTACTGGCTTATTCCGTTGCAAAAGGCTCGTGAGGCTGAGAGCGATCGAAAAAAGTTGCCACTACGCCACTTCGTGGCTCCGTGGCAACTTTTTTCGATCGCTCTCAGCCTCACGAGCCTTTCACAACGGAAACGCAGGATACAGTGCGTTCAGAACTTTTAGAGCAATTTCGGAAACGTTTTCTATGATCCCCTACGCTCTCTGAATCATTTTGGAACTTTTTGAAATTTTCGATTTTTCACGTTAGAACGTGTTAGAACACGTTCAGACACGTTTCTGACATCGCAAAACACTTTTCCTGTGATCCCCTACGCTCTCTGAATCATTTTGGAACTTTTCGAAGATTTCGATTTTACACGTTAAAACGTGTTAGAACACGTTCTGACACGTTTCTGACATCGCAAAACACATTTCCTGTGATCCCCGACACTCATCGGTGCGTTTGGAGAAAGTTCGAAAATTTCGATTTTTCAAGTTAAAACTCGGAAAAACAGGTGAAAACGTGTTTCACGGTACTCAAAAACGTGTTAGAACGGTTTCTGGCACTTGCGAAAAATGCGGCAAAAGGTTTGCCCGCGGCGGGGGTCGAACCTGGGGGTCTCGGATTCAAAGTTTGGCTCGTAACCCACTTGGCTATGGATTTCGTTAATTAAATTTTGTAAAATTTGAAAGGTATTCTGGTCGGGAATCATATGCAAAAGGATCTGGGAGGATAGCGCGATTTTGAAGCGAAATATAATGAAAATGCGAAAAACGTGACCGCCGGACACACACACAGACACACAGACAGACAGACAGACAGACGTTCTGAAATAATAGTCTTTAGGAATAATACAACTCACATCATTTCCCCAGAATGTCCGTCCGAGAATGGCTCTCACGTGTCTCGACATCAAATCGGGCAGAGTGATCGACTCGGGAGCCGCGCCTAGAATGAGTTATTCTTTTTGATCAGTTGGAAGGAAATCATTGCCAACATATGCAACTTTACTCTGAATATAGCATGCTGAAACATGTTGCTCCCTAGATTCTCTCATTGCATTGTTTTTTTAAGCAAAAATCGATCACGGTATCTTTCCTCGTTAGTTTAGTTTACAGCAAAGAGGATCAGCCTAATCATAGATCGACAATTACATTCCAGGAAAAATAGGCTCTATTTTGACTTGAAAATCGAAATGACATTTTTAAAAAATCACACAACATTTCGTGATCGCAAGGTATGAAAATTGAAAAAAATCAACATATTTTCGATTTTTCAGCCCTTTTTTTTAAACTAAAATTTTTTTTTACTAAAAACTAAAAAAAATTTTTCAACTAATCACTAACTCATTAACAGTATCCACCATCCACTTGCAAACGCGAGGAAAAGGTGCGTGGGCGTTCAGTAACCCTATCGCTCTACAGCAATCCTCCACAGTTTGCGATTAACACTACCGTATTCCACTAGAGGAGGCTACCGTACTCCATCTACAGTATCCCCTCCTCCATTCACTATCTCCACTGCCACTTGAAAACGCTAGGGAGATCATGCGATTGGAGAGGGGGAGGCTAAAGTACGCCTAGTATTGTACGGTAGTACTCTTCTACTCACTTTCCGACTACACGAGGCTACCGTAATCAACCCACCATCTCCGCTTCCACTCGCAAACGCTAGGAATGGCGTTGGCATGGGAGCTGTGGCTGCCATAGACGAGACGAGACAATTGAGAAGGACGGAAGAGGGAACGGGCGCACCACGAGGACGAAGAAGAGAGAGCAGAATTCTGAGATGGATATTATAGGGGATTGAGGTAATATAGAGAAATCTTAAAGTACACATGGAGGAGGATAGCACATTGTGCCTACTCAAATTATTTTCGAATGAAATATCTAAGAAGAATCGAAGTGGCCAATTGATAGAATGTTACTAAATAAATCCTGCAACCGCAGTTCGGCAGGTTGATCTACTTTACACTGTCGAATGCACTAAAATCACTGATATTAGTGTCTGACGACAACGGAGATTGATCAAATCACTTAAATTTTCGAGCAATCTTACTGGGCGGTGAAACTAGAATCCATCAAGACTCTAGAGGGTTGCACGGAACTCACCTAAACGCCGTCTCTGCCCTTCCCAAGTCAACGACCCGCCCACTCTCCGAGTACAACAACATGTGAGCGTGAAGGTCGTGGTAAAGATTCTGAAAGAAAAGGGAAATTGCGTCGTCACTAGGCAACTAAATATGAAGCACCATAAAATTTTACAGATCATAATTCATAAGGGATTCAAGAATATCGGTTCAGTTTGGCGATAGGAGATGGTTAAATCATCGCTATGCAATACACAAGTCGTGTTCTCACCTTTTGCGGTACTCCCTCTCCACTGTTCGATCGAATGTGTCCATTCACTCCCGATTCGGCAGAAGAACTGGACGTCACCGTCCCCAGCGGCTGAAATTTAATTTTTAATTTTTAGAGATAATTAAGCGATGCCCATCATTTATTCTTGACACATGAGCAACTTATAATGTATTTGAAACGTGAAACCAGTTGGTGATTCCGCGAGACCGGCAGACATTAAAAAACTCACGTCGGTCTTCTGACTCGGCTGTTTCAGTACATCCGACAGATCGAATAATCTGTAATTGCATCATAACTAGCAAATACTTCATTGGTGAATTTATGCGGACTGAACTCACATTATCAAATCCTTCAAAAAATAAAATGCTCAAAAATACAAGTTACATCATCCCTACGCAATCGCTCACCTCAAATCGCTGCTCGCCATACAGAAGATCGTCTCCGCCAGCGAATCCTGTCGTTTGTGTCCTCTTCGAATTCTCGATACACTCTCGTGAGTGGCGGGAGGCGAGGAGACTGGCGGAAGAGCGATTGACGCGCCCGTAGCGGACGCCTCACGCGTCGCACGCGCCACCTCGTCCTCCGTCATTCCGTTTGCGGCCATGACCTGAACGACGTGATATTATTTGCTAGTTCGTATATTTTAACCAGCCGATACAGTGTTTCACTGGCAGCGTATCCATTGAGAAAGTGAATGGCTATCAATTTAGCCATCATACCACTTACCGAAGTATCCGATCGTGCAGAGTCGGGTACGACGTCCGGTAGGATATTCGCCTGCGAAGAATACATTGATTTGTTGCAGAAAAGAAACGCGACCCTGATCGAGTTCTTAACAACGGATACGATTTCAACAAGCTCATTAAACCACAGCCTGGCTTGCAAATACAATAGGAGTTTATTAATTGTGGCTAGGTTCACCGGGAGAGGAGATATAAGCAAACATGAATAATTGCGGAAATTCAATTTTTTTCTTTCCCCTTTTTCCACCCCAAGCCTTGGGGAAATTTCCCCGATCATTTTTGCGCAGCATTACTCTAAATAAACGAGATACTACGGTACGTACCGTAACTGGCGTGCTTCCGGTTCCCTTTCCCATTGCTTCGTTGAACTTTCTCTGTGTATCCAATTCGCTCTCCTCCTCATCCACAACGCAATCGATAATCCATTGGAGAGTTTCGACCACAACGGGATCGTGACCTTCCATTGACAGAGACAGAGTGTCGAGGGAGTCCTGAAGGGATTGGAATGCAATTTTAAAAAAAATGAAATAAATAAGAATAGCAGTTTTTCTGGTGCACAACCATATTGAAGATTGTTATTAAATTCAGGACAAACAAGGCTCAATGAAGACGAACTAGAATTCTAAAACATGTGACATCCAGGTTTCGTTCGTCAATTATCTACGAACTCACACATGTTCACTAATACTTGAAGACCTTCAGGTGAATCAATATAATAAAAAAACTGACCGTTTCCTCCTCATCAAAATTGGGGACGTCATTCTGTTGTGTGACGGCAGGGAATAGATCAGTCTTGGTCGATTCTTTCGAGGAAGAAGCGAGAAGTTTGGAACGGAGATCGCCTATCCATTCACTGCAAACAATAGCGTATATTATTTCATGTTTTGTTTTGTATCATTATTCCACCATTGGTTTGGCCCCTCCACCATCAGTTCTCAATAGCCCTTCCCTTCAATCTACCGTACCCTTCCTCCTCGTCGGCCTCGTTCATGAGATGGTGCAATCGCTGTCTCTTATCTGCCGCCAGCAACATCACCGACTGCACTTCGGACGGCACGGAGACACATTCGGAATGGGTTACTCTGTAAAATACAATAATAATAATATAATAAATATCGAGTATAGGGGAATCCTACGACAAGTGATCATCAAGTGCAAAAATGAATGAATGTTGACAAAACATCTCAGAAACGCGGATTCACCACTAGGTATTTTTGTGTTACGCGGCTCCAATTATAATGAAAATAGCAAGAAGCTGCTAATGACAGGCTTTCGTCTACTTAAAAGCACGAAACCAACTCACTTCGCCTCTTGCTTCACGTATTGAATTGAGATTCGAGCGGTCGCCGGATTCATCAACATCACTGCTAGCATCTGAATAAAATAGAAGTGAAAATAATTTAAAAAATAAGTAAATGGAAAAAAAAAACAAGCACGTGTTGTTTCTCGATGTATTTTTTTTGCATCGGAAATACCCGGTAGACTAGTGCCGCACATTCTTTATATAAAACTAGAGCGGAATAGAATGCGTTTCGGGTGGAGTCGGTTTTTAAAAAAAACAAACAATAAGAATTGAAGACCTGAATAATCGTTGGCAGATCGTTTCTCCTCGCACAATCGACAAACCACGTAGTTGCGACACCCTTCAGCTCCACCTGAAGAGAAAGTAAACAAATATCGAGTAAATCCATTTGGGTTTTAAAAGATGTAGCTCGTATTTAAAAAAAGTTGTCATCAATACAATACACTACTACGCGCGTACCTTCTCTGCAGAAAGAGAGTCATCCGCTAGCACTCCCAGTAGGAACATTAGCACTCTGAAATTAGAATAGAACTAAAAATGGGTAAATTTCGAAAAACCGTATGACTCATGTTTCAGATGAGATGCAAAGTTTGCCCAGGTCATAACTGATAAGTGAGTAATACCAAATATAAGCAAAACATGTGCATCCACGTGTTAATTGCTACCGCATCCTACCATAATCCTTCCCCCCCCCCGAACCTATTAAATGGCTTCGGTTGGGCGCTCTCTGCCAGCACTGCTTCGTCGTTTCTTGTGAGTGTCCAGATTCGATGGAATGTCTTCGCTGCCTCAGTTGAGAGAACCTTAATAAAGTTTAGAATTATATGTTTTTTCTCGATAAGTTTCTGTGAAAATTTGGATAAATTCGCTCGGAGTATTGATTGACGCATTAACCCTCCCACCCCAATATGCTAAAACTCTGCAACCAGAAACCCCCAGGATCCAGTCCTTGCATTTCACATGTTGATCTTTTAAAAGGTATTTGTAATCCAAACCAACAAACCGAGTCATCCGTCGTCAGTGCCCTCATCATGATATTCTCCACTACACTACTCGGTTCAGAGGCGTTGCGAGAGTGGAGAAGAAGGACAAGACGAGCTCCCGCAGACTAAAATACAAAGATAATTTAGTTGATTAGTTTTACTTTTATTGGCTTTTTAATGACCCGGCAGATTGAAGATTCTCGTAGAATAGACAATATGTAAAAAAAAGAATATGATTCAGCTCACATGGTGCAGCGGCCACTCGTTCCCACAGCAAATCCACGCTGCCGTGCCGCATTTCTGCAAAAGATTTAGCTTTTTTTGTAGTATTTTATTTACTTACTCCACATAAATAAGTCAAATCGCAACACAATAAAATCGTCACATTCTGCGCGCCTGTGAAAACGGGAATCAGCCCGGTGGAGTGAAAATGAACTACAATAGAGATAGCAACATCGCCCGTACTAGTCATGTTCCATGAAATGTATTTTTACCAGAAGAAGTCTAAATTTACAATATCACTCCAGTCAACTAACGTCAGCGGTATCAATAAAATCAAGGAAAAACACTCACATCAAAAAGTCCCGATTCCTCCATCGTCATCAACTGTCCCTTGTGGAGGAGCGGCTTGAGGAGGACGGTCATCTGACTGGACGAGCAACTGGAATTGTGACAATAATTATAATTGACTATCACACGACAAGACAAGATATAGCGTTCCCAAAACACGAAATCACCTGTTTCATCCGGCACCTACTGTACCCATTAAACCGTAGCCCATTTCATACGCCCAGCTACCGTATCTCTTCTACAGTAATCTACCCCCCCCCCCCCCCCGATAACCGTACCCTCCCATCGGTCTTGTCCTCGATTCCACTGCTGCGTGCTGAGCAATCACGGCGGCTGATCGCATCGAGAGACGAGTCACGATCTGAGAAGAAGAAATAATTTACATCGTTATATTAGGATACATCCGATTCAAACCGACACACGATGTAATTGATATCTCAACAATCACAAGTGAACCACAAATTCACATTGAGATACGGCGGAATAATTTTACCGATTGTTTCTTGAACGTCATAAAATGCACTTTCTCTCACCATTCCGGTAACTTTTGTGTGTTCTCTCACTACGACTCCACCCCCTACAATACACCACACCACGTATCTACAGTACCTCAAGCGCAGCCGCTCTCGATTCGAAATCGTACTCCTCCTGTCCTCTTTTCGACAGATGCGCCAGCCACGAATCAACGTCAATCACCTGACAATATAACGTGTCTTTGATATGCTCAATTGAGCATAATTCATATACCAAACTTCATTCATATATGCGATGCAACGCAAAGTTCACGGGTGTTTGTTTAGATAGGAAAAATAGGAAGATATAAATGCAAAAAAAGAAGAAATAACCTTGATAATTGCGTCCAACCACTCCGGCAGACTCATTCGAGATGGAGCCGCGAAGATAGACCAGCCTGGAGAAATTATGTGAATATGTTGCGCCATTATTAGGCAAGCATCGTTCCAACAAGTGACCAACTGTATGTTTCAACACTGAAATATAGAACAGATCCGAAATTTACCAGCACAGTAGAGGGGAAAGTCTGCAAATTGGAGCAGGAGTGCATTCATCGATCGCAGAAGTGGCCATCGGGAGGGTACTGTAGGAATATTGATTGTATCTCGGTTCGCGACACTATTTCACTTGATAACAAAATAAAGAGTTGAGGAATTTTAATAGTGTTACTAGTGAAACATAACCCCAGACGTGCCTAGCCTACAGTCTAATAAAGAAATAACTTGAATAAAACAAATGCAAGAAATCTATATATCGTGCCTCGGTGGCTACAGTAGTACTGGCAGATGGTCGTCATGAGACGCAGGCACTCCTCCAGACACGCCTCCATCAGCTCTTGCTCTGCAATATCGATCGGTCACTGTAACTTTGTAATTTTCCTCTGAAGACAACAAACAAAAGAGGAACCTCTCAAGAAACACCCAAACTTACAAAAAAAGCAATCAAAATAACGGATTTCCGACCCAACCAACCTTGCTTGTCCACAAGACTCGCCAGGAATGCCTTGTTGGGCGACTCGGGAGTGGCTGCAACGGCTGCAGACTCGTCTTGTGAGGGTTCTGCAAAGGGGAAGAGGCGATAGAGGGGAACCAAAATACCCGGCGCATTCGTGTCTCGGAGAAATGATAATTGGGAAGGCCACAAATCAATTTTTTCTCAGTCATTCTTTCGAAGAAAATAAAATCAAGATCATCGTAACCCATTCATACTTGAGGAGAGGGGGGGGAAGTCAAGAAAAAAATTTCAAATTAGCAAAATAATTGCGTTATCTAAAGGAAAACGGCACTAACGTTGTGCCTCAATGGATCCGCCCGTTCTCGAAATTTCCGTCAGCAGTCCCGCTGCCATTTCGACCGTCGAAAGCACCATCTGAAACGAGTTGTAAGATTTGATTGCATTGAAGAACCAGCTCGAATCGTTTACCCGGATGAATGGACGGATTTCACGATTAGTAAGAACATCAAATCAACTAGTCGCCATATATTTGCAATATTTTCAAATACAGGACCATTATCGATAATGACTTATTTGACACATTTCACACAACTGCGTTCTACCAAATCTCCTCCCACTGTTAAAAAATGACCTACTACGTCAGCCTGTCCCTCTCCTGTCTCTCCTCACCTTATCCCTCTTCTCCACCGTACTCATCTCATTGGCACATCTCAGAATTCTCTTCAACAACATCGGCAAATGTCGGCTCCTTCCGGTTGAAGTCGAACCCGATTGAGAGAGGGAAAGGGCGTATGACACAACCTGCAAATGAGGGAATGTATTGGATACTTATTACCGAATAGATGACTGACGTAATATTGAATTGGAATTATCTGGACCATTAGACTAGAAATATTCACAATAATAAATAGGCATCGTTCAATATCATTCTAAATATTGCGTCATCCCTACCCGATATCCCGTTCCCCCCCTCACCATTGCATATGCCATCATTTCCTCCTCTGCCTCTCCTCCATGCAACGGCGGGACTCCCGCCAGCAGACCTCCCTCCTCTCGTCGCCGATCACAACTGTTGAGGGCGACCAGCAACCTGCGCGATTCGTTTATCAGTAGAGAGAAATAAGTAACGAGATATGGGGATAGATAATATCTTATCAGCAGACTGTGAAAATATATAACTATGGTGGCAGTCCGTTGAAGTCTACCAGCAACCTGCGGGGTTCGCATTTCGGAAATGCGTAATTGTAAAGGGATGGGGTAAAATAGCGTTTCTAGATGCCCTTTCCTTGACAAATAATCAATATCCTCAGTGAATAGATAATAATAAAATACAAATTATTTTCAATTAATATTGTACTATCGTACGATTTATATTCAGTCATGCTCACAGTTCGCTAAGTTCCCCTAATTTCGAAATCTTGATCCATATTGATAATAAATCAATAATCATAACCGTACCACTCATAATAATCTGCCAGATAGATCCACATGAATCCATCCTCATCTACTGCTTGCATGAGAACATTCAAATTTTTCGCCACTTCTTCTCGACGGCGAATCTGAATGTGGTATATGTATATTTGAAAATCATAAATTTTTCCTGTTTCTGTCAGTCGTCGTGAGCGGTCCCTCTCCATTTTCCTCTGATGGAGAAGGGACTTCCCTAGTTCCCCGGACTCCCTCGTCTTTCTACCAACGAAACGACAAGATCGGAATCCCCGTCCTAGCCGGCCTGGTCACCGTGGATGGGTATGACCGTTTGATGTTGGCTATTCAGATACCAGTTTCGCTAATTCTCAATTTGATTGATGATTCGAGCTCGGTGGACTCAAGTGGAAGAAAGATGCGCCATTCGTTCGTCAGGACTGCCTTCAGCCTCACGAACCTTCCCTTTCCTGCTACGTCCATGGTCCTAAGAGAGATCTCGTCTATTCCTCCAGCAACTTCAAAAAGATAGTCTGTGAATGGGAAGAAGACCGATCCTCTACCCCGACCCCAGCCGAAATGATCCGTGAATCCGTGAAAAGAAGAATGATCCTGACCCCTGAAACCACATCCTCACCTGACGTTACCGTCTGACGTGATAAACATTGTATTGCAATGTATATTTGAAAGAGGCAACAGAGCAGACACTAGATAGACCACAAAAGAGGCAAGCATAGGTCAAAAGGTACGTAAAAAACGACGAAGCCAACCCACATTTTGGCATTTTCAAGGCCAATTTTTGAAAAACCCTACCCACATTTTTGGATTTTGAGTAGGGTTCCCTGTTTTGTGCGATTTCACCTGATTGTTCATTCTTAGCGGTGGGATCAACCTGATCAGGTGAATGGTATTTTGGAAATAGGTTTTGTGTCACCTGAAACCCCATTATCTTCCCTCATTCGCAACTCATTTTGTTGATCGGAGCGGTTGATATGGACCGCAAATCGCCAAGGAAGAACACAAAAGTGAGGGTTTCAGAAAAACAATTTCAATCAGGTGACACAAAACCTATTCTCCCCATTTTCACTTCGACCTATATGTGGACTCGGTGTGGGGAGAAATAAAGAGGAGAGGTTTCAGGTCAAAAATTCACCGTCTGAAAAGGGGAACCCTAATTTTGAGACAAAAATTGAAAAAAAAACCAACACACATTTTTAGTTTTTCATGCCCATACTTGAAAAACTCAACCCACATTTCCGACTTTCCCCTGCGCACCCTTTTGATCTATGGAGGCAAGTATAGAAGAAGCGTGAAACACGAATCACTCGGTCTGCTTCAAACGAATAATATCACTCTGGCTTCCATGAAACTCAGTCAAATCAAGATCAATAAATGTCTTCTCACCTTCCTCTCCTCATCCTCCTCACTACTTCGCTCACTCTCGTGCATGTGGTTGTTGAGTACGGTAGAAAGAGGCAGAATGAGCGAGAGACGACCGGGAGGAGCACTGAATGGTGACGTCATGACTAAGCAATTCCTTTACAATAAAACAGTATATAAGATAATAGCACATTAAGCCGTATTTGGGATAGTAGGCGTAATGATCGCATGAAAGGACAACTAGATACAAATACTTACTTACATAGTACTTACAAATTTACAAATAGGAACGACAAAAAATCTACTTGAAAGTTTACTGGTCTCCTCGAATACATTTTAAAACCAATTTTGATTGTTGTCCCGCACCCAGGTACAATAGCTGTGTCCCTCACCACTCATTCTCCATTTCCTTCTCTTTGTTCTCCTCCTCCGGCATGAGTCGTGCGCATTTCTTCAGCAGCAGAGGCAGCACGCGCAGCAGCACTGGACGACCGACCTGACAATCAGCACGAAATAATCATGCACATTTCCACCCATCAAGAGGCACAATCAAATTTATTATGGTTAAGAAGACTGCATGAAGTATTAACATTCGGCGGTGAAGCTGCTCTTCACTATACCGTGAAACGCAAATTTCCGAGCCAAATCTATTCGTCAATAAAGAAGATTTATTCTCCAAAAAATATTAATCCACTCCTCAACGGGCACCATATACAGTACTCTTCCAATATACAGGGTGCGGCAGAATTACGGAAACAAGTCATCTTTTTAATTTTTGCTTAGAAAGCGCCTTTTGGGTGCACCCAGTGACTTCTCGTATTACTTTCAGCAACCTGCATGACAATGGAAATATATTCTGAAAGGACTCCGCAGATTCCTCATTAGAGAACGATAGGAACCATGCTCGAGAGATGACAACTTTCGCTTGTTCGATGTGGAGCGGCGGAACACTTGGTTACTGGTTTAGGCATTGAAAGATTGCGCACCGTGGGGTTTGCCCACTGCTCCCAAAATGATATGATATGGGTAGGGGGTTCCTCCCACTCGGATTTCAGTGATAAATTGGCCATTCGAGTCTCACATCTTTAGCAAGTCATGATTTGGCGCAGCAGGCAAGACAACCTCCATTTTCGTCGATCCTGGACCGATGGTGAATAAAGATTACTACTTAGAGACCATCCTGAAGGCGATTCTGCAGCCCTGGACAAGCCTCACTTCGGGGCTAGGCATTGGTGCGTCCAGTAGAACTCTGTGCCTGCCCACAACTCCAAGATCGTCCAAGCCTGGCTCAAGGCCCACTGTCCCCCATTCATCCCACCTCAGAATGGCCAGCCTACTCCCCGGATCTCAACCCCCTCGAATATTACGTGCGGTCAGTTCTTGAGAGCAAGGTCTGTGCTCGTTCCCATCCAAATCTGAGGTCCCTCAAGAACTCCCTTCTCCAGCAATGGGACAATGTTGACCTACCGTACCTGTCCGCCGAGGTCAACGCCCACCCACTCGTCTGAAGCAAGTTATCGCCGCGAAAGGCGGTCGACGCGAGAAGTAACCATGGATTATTGTTGGTATGGAACATATTGAAAAAATGTTATGAATTAATCGGGGTTCCTCATCGCATGGGAAAGATATAGATCAGAGAACATGTTTCCGTAATTATGCCGCACCCTGTACAGTATCTCCCCCCATCAATCGATGATCCCCTCACCTCCGGTCGATCCTGCAGGTAGGTCAGCAGTCGGCAAGTGCGCACCTCCACAAACTGTTGTGTGTCCGCGTCGCGAGCTGCATTTGTGGGAGTGTAGAAAGTGGACGAAGTGGAGATCGGAATCTGAGGGAATCAATCGATAGTCAATCAATCAATAAACATGCGTTTTAATCAATAACTGCAAGCTCACCATTAGCACTAACTCACGAACAATCAATATTCGTCGGCTACCGTAACCAATGTGTTTTTAACTCAATATTCCGCAATTTACCGTACCTCAACCGTGTCACCCTCGAGGAATCCCCGCAGGGCATCGACAATCATCGGTAGCACTGTCTGCGTGAAGAAGGAAGTGTCGAGTAGATCGTCGCCCACGGGCACCGAATTGACCATCGTTCCCACTCCTGAATAATGTAGGATTGCGTCACTTATAGGTAATGGAAATTTGATGTTTCTACCAATTAGCGGTACCAGGAGGAGAATTCTCGTTTCATGCCACAGTTGAAACACAGAGCAGGTGGGTATGCTAATCGAATAGAACATCATGGACTAACCGGACGGATTGAGTATCCACGTGAACAGTCTTCGATTGAGTGACATGTCCCTTCTGAGAACGACGAACAACGCGCGACGCAGCAATTGCACGAAATCTATAACCATTGTTTTTAATTAGCAACAACAAAAAATTGGGATCAAGGTGAAATTCAGCTTCGTCGTTTGTATGCATACTTTGGGTGATTGTATTCAACAATGAGTACACAATAACTGAAAACCTACAGTCATATACCAAAAGTGTTTGTTCCCGAAAGTCACAAATCATGTCTGGTTTTTAAGGTTTTAGGGTGAAAAATCGAAAATTTTGTCTGATTTTTCAAATTTTCAGGCGCTACCACGCCGGTATAATCTGAAATGATGCCTGATTATTTCGAAATTTCGCCTCAAAAAAAGCCCAAAAGCTGTCTGGTTTTGTTCCCTAGAACGTAGTTTTTGGTCTATGCCTACAGTACCTGTTCTGGTTACGGTAGTCGAGTCGAGTGGGAAGGCAGCGCATAGCAGATCGAGTAGATTTCGCTGCACGAGGGGCGATCCCATGTCTTCGCCTGCGGCGCACAACGCGGAAACCTGCCACGATTCGGATTAGATCCAGCAGCAGTATCATTCCGATCGAATGCTAAGTCGAACTTTAATATTTTTATTTATGTGAGATACGACGATGATCAGATCGAATATCAGTTCTTACTCCGACAACTATAGTATTTCACAACTTCACAAAACGCAAATGAACCTGGCCTAAGACAATAGAGTAAAATGTGATCCTTACGGTAACTGGAGACTATTAACTCTGAAGTATTAGATACCGTAACGAAGAGGGGCACAATACCCACTTCCCTTACTCACCATGTGGTGCACATTGTCGCCAATGATCCACGCCTGCTCATCTATCGATCGCGTCTTGTCAAACTTGGCGTTGACGTAGATGAGGGCGGGTAGGCGGACCGACGGAGAGCCCAGCACCTGCACCAAATATATTTCCAACTTGCCCAGCGAGTTTAGATGGAATGGCAATGTGTACAGCAACCTGCTCATGTGCGCGTCGAAAAACGCGCAACTTCCGGGGATCAGTGGAATGTGAATGTTAGAAGCAAACAAATTTTTCACAAAAAACCGTTATAAAAATTTAAATAAATAAATAATCTAAAATAAAAAAGAGCAGTACCGTCTGCCACAGACACGCGTAGAAGGAAGAGGCGCCGACCGCATCGCACACTCGATCGAGCAGAGTGAAGGATCTGCAAATGACGAAATAATATGTATTAAATTCATCGTTTAAAAATACGAAGCCTACCAAGATTCTAGCACATTCATACAAAACTAGAAAAATTGTGAAATTTTAAAACCTATTTTAGAAATCACCATTGTTCTTCGACCATCCTCGTAACATTTCAGATAATATCACACGCCTGCGTAACAATGATTCACTTGGTTTGCACGTCACCAATTTTCGTTTGCCGTTTTCAATTTTTCTTTGCCCTTTCATGTCCATGACACATTCTTCCGTATTCCACTCAGTTTACGATAACCTTCAGTACTCACCGATCGTAAAATTCTGTGCCTTCCTCCAATCCCAGTAGGACTCCGGCCAGGAAGCCTGGCAGGGAGGGACGGAGGTTCTCGCCCAGTGGAAGCAGGTACTGCTCGAAGATGGACAGAAGCTCGCCCTTGACCTACAACAAGATCGGTTACTGTAACACTGGAAGATCTATGCATAGGGCTACTGTATCATTTGCGGCCTGAAATGATAAATATTCTGTATAAGACCATCAATTTTCTTTGTGAAATCAATGAATGAAGCTGGCCGCACTGCGATGCCATCAGTCAAATTCGAATGTCTAATTTCACTTATGAGTAAGTAGGCTCGAGTTTCACTGGATTATCAAGTTCGACAACCCGGTGAATTCCGCTTACGCTAATTGTAAGACTCTGACCAACACAGTAGATGAATGCTCTCTGGCATGGAAGTAGCCCATAATTTCCAGTGGTCGTAAAACCCGACTCTCTCATTTCACAAACCTCTGACTCACGAGCAGGTAGGCTCATGTTTCATCGGATTGCCAATTTCACAATGCTTCTAAATGTACACACACAACATCAAATCCCACGTTATACCAAACCATATCTAACAATTACCTGGTGAATTATACTTTCAGAGATACTATGAATTTAGCCCTATTATATTTTCAGTTATTACGGGACACCCCCCTCCCCGGTATTCGCACCAACTCAAAATATGAAACTCCATGCAGAGTCACAATCTTAGAACAGCAGAAGAAAGCTGTGGTAACTAGTCAAAAGACGATAAGAGATCAAAGATCAGATCCCTTTTTACCTTGATTCCGCAGTGGTCCATCAGTGGAAAGAGGCCGACTGCGAAGAGGTAGAGCTGGCGGGGCAGTGCCTCCCGCCCGAGTATGTCGAAGATCTGCTTGTATGTCTCCAGCGCCTTCAGATGCACTCCTGCAACGAACGAAGGGGTTACGGTAGGCAATTGATAAGGAGAATAGCTACAGTAAGCACGGTATCGCGAAATTCGCACTGTTGTAGCATAATGTCAATCTCAATTTCGCACTCGTATAGACTACAAGTCCTCAACAACACATTTTTCATACAAACTGCTACCAAACACGGTTTTCCTCGGTGGCGTCAGCCCATACGTGTCCACCACTTACCCATGGGAAGTGCCGGATGGAGGCATTGCGAGAGTCGCTTCGCTACCGTAACCGCCTTCGGGACGTCGCCAAACTTGGCGTGCTGGTTGAAGACCTGCGATTGAATTGGTTGATTTCTGATATTATACATTACGTACAGCAGTGTCCTTATAACATCCCTCATATGAAGAGTATTCGAATCTCAGAACACGCAGGTTTAAAAAATTTTACAGAAACGTTGAAAAATCGCATTTATGTATACCAACCCCAGAATTAAAACATTATTCCTAACACGGGAGTGCGAATTTCAGTTTTATCTTCTTCATAAGACAACTTCAAATTAGATTTTTCATATTTGTCAAATCCGCAAGTTTGCACAAAGGCGGGTTTTGTCCGTGTGTGCGTGATTCACCCTCTTGGCACTTCACAACAAGTACTCGAGAGGGAGAGCCATACAACACACATACATACAATACTACATATGGGTGCAATTGTTTGCCTACGACAAGTCAAACATGGTTACGTGTGCCCATCGTCAGAATATCGATCGATATTTTCAAACTCTCTCCCAAATATGTCATTGCGTAGGAACGCGCGCGGTGACGTCACAATTCGATTGGAATCAAAAGGGTAGGCGATGATGAGCTGTTCAAATATCTACGTTTCTTTCGCCCCCTCCTCTTTCACACCCCCATTCATACCATGAACATCTCATGAAAAGCGCCCAACAATGGAACATACAGCACCTGCATAGTCACGACATCACATGAGCAGCTTACAGTGTCACGCTATCATAGTTTTGTGCAAATCAATCGATAATTTCGGAGGAAATATAATTTTGAAAAAGCTAGTGCAATGCGGTTTCATCGATTTGTTATAGCCACTGGATAATGGGAGTAGAGTAGGTCACCTTGGCGAGCTTGCCGAGCGCGGAGATGAGGTCCGCCCACTCATTGGTGTTCTCGAACGACTTGAGTGCTTTGTCGACGGCAATCACGTATTGCTGAAGCGAATATTGATTACCGATCGTGGAATCAGTAAAATTGATGCATAGAAAATCGGCAACTGGCCCCGGAATCACTCAACCCTAATTTAGTGGCGATTTAAGCCGAATTTCGGCGAGAGGAATCGATAATTGGCAGAAAATTCAGTAAGGAAATGTGGGATTCTCGTAGAGAACATCGATTTTCGCCGCAGAATCACTCGGGAAAAGCGAAATTTTATGGCAATTTCAGCTGTATGTGATCCCATTTTAATGTGAAACCAAAACCAACCTTGTATTTGCTCGTGTTCGCGAGCGGGTGTGGCGCTTCCATTGTGCCACCGCCGCTCGCAATCTGTAATTAATTAACTAATTAGCATAAATCGATAAATGAGCGGCGCCCATGGAATCGATCAATAAACCGCACTGATCGTCGCTTGTTGGTGCGGGCGAGCGCCGGATGCGCGAGTGGCGCTTGCTGCGCGCCATGCTTGCGCTTCCAACCGGGCAACCGCGCCATACGCGGACGACAAAGAGGAGGAAGACGACTGTGACTAACGGCGCCCAACGACTGCACCACGGGGCGATTTCAGAGAAGTCAGGGGAGAAGAGAAAGGGGAGAAAAGAGAGAGAGAGATAGAGAAGGTGCATGAAATCATAGAAACACGGAAAAGCGTCGACGGACAACGGCATGGAGAAGAGATAGGGGGGAGAGGAGAGAGACAAGTGATTGTATTGTCGTGACGCAGCCACTATGATCCAAAACAGCACACAGAAAGAAGAAAGAAGAATATGGGGGAAGAAAGGGAGAGGAAATGGGAACCGGGAAAGATGTTTTTCGGCGTGGGCGCACCAAAAAAGCGCGGTGCACGCGGGGTGCAATCGATCGCACGAAGCGTAAACTGGTCAAGATTACGATTACGAGTGTCAGTCAATACGCTCAACCCATTATAAGCCCCCGGCAGTAGCCATAAAGGCGCAAGGTAGCGAGGCAGTGAGAGAATTGAGCGCGCGGTGCGCGAGCGTGGTGAGGTTTCGCGCGAATGACAGAAAGCTGAGTGCACACGCCCCGGTACACCACTACCGTATTCCCATTGCAACCGTATTCCCGATATTAAAAAAATATTTCTGAACGATTATTATATCATTATTGGGGGGACATTCTGTGGTTGGATGAAAAATTATGATATTTCTCGACAGTCTTCGTACAAAACCGAAACAACCAGCGAATAGGCAAATCATGCTCCGTTATCTAGCCTGCATCTCTCCTCCCTACTCCGAAAACGTTTCCCCGTCGTTTCTTTAATTGCTGTCGCACCCTTGGCGGATCAAATAAATAAATAAAGAAACAGACGTTCGCACACTTTTCAGGCTTGTTTACCGTCCGCCCTCTCAGAGAGAGAGAGTGTTGAGTAATCTGAAGCCGCAATCACAGTCTCAGATTCGTAGGAGTTGACCAGTCTGACCGTCCCCAACAGGGACCAAATTACGGAGTAATGGTCAGACACTCTCCATTCGACACGCTCTCTCATCGGTCAGACAGTGAGAGAGAGCATGTGAAATGGAGAGAGCCAGACACTTGCTCAAATTACGCGTCTATCGCATGCCGAAGTCATCTGTCGGCGCCCCCTCACAATTCCACAATTATCCCTGCGTCCCCTCCCACATAATTCCACAGGCCGGTCAACCTTCCAGAAAGGCCTTTGGAGTGAGAGAGCGTGTGAAATCGAGAGGGACTCTCTCACTTTTGCACACTCTCTCGCTCCAACCCTGTTCTGTAGGTTTGGAATCATGTGCTCCCATTCTATAGGGTTGGTAAGAAAGTAATGAACGTTTTGAGATATGAACTTTGGGAATTCGCTTTTCTGTCAGTTCAAATTAGAATGTCTTGCACTCATGGTATGTTATAGATGGGCTACAACTTTCATCTTTGGTTCTGTTCCACTCTTCCTTGCACTCCTTGAAGGCATGAAGTAGTGGGCGAGAAAAAGAGGAAGACTACCTACATTTGCTGTACCAACAAAGAATTTGACTGGGGGATAGGACGGAAGAGTGGAAGATTTTTCAAAAATGTCAAAAAACGTTCATTACTTTCTTACGAGCCTGATAATAATAATCCCAGAGCTTACAGTAGACAAAAAGAAACTGTAACTGTTATTCCTTTCAAAAATTAGACACTTTCTGTGAATTTTCTAATTTTCTATCAATTTTCCAATCTTGACTTCTCACTAGATGCGTATCTCGCGCAGTACGACTGTTTTCGCACTACCGCAATAAACGATATTTGCGCAAACCGAAGACGCACTTCACTCCGTGATAAAAAGCAGATAAAATGTGACGCACAATCATATTTGTCTTATATATATATACACCTAAAGCGATGCATCGGCTAACGATAGATGCCACATGATTCCAAAGCCACAGAAATTTGGCATGAGTCTATCTCGATTTTACACGCTCTCTCAATCCGAATCACTTTCTGTAGGATTTATCGGCTTGTGGAATGCGAGGTTGTATCTTTTACCCGAACAAATGTTGCCTATTTCTTCCTGGGGATCTATTTCCGTGCCCCGGTATTGCCCTCGAATACGCCATTTCCATGTAATATCACCCCCATTTCACACTCCGAGATGACAATTCGACAGTCGTAAACCTTGCCTAGTGTCAGTTCCGACTCCCATTTCCTTCTTTCACATCACATGATTCCAACCTACAGAAGGGGTCACGAGTTGTGGTGCCATCTCTCGCTCTCGACCCCTTTCTGGAGCGTAGCGCTGAATAGGTAATGTTTTTGCTTCATGCATCCCTTTCTCGAGATTTGGAATGATGACGCTCTTTCCAGAACCCTTTCTATTACAATTATAAAATGATACGATCATACCAAAAAGCCGAATAACGAACTTCCGTTGTTTACCATACAGGAACATTGGCGACCATCTCGCTTTTGCGTGCTCTCTCGTCTCGGTAAACACAGGAAGTCCCAGTTCGACATTTTGTTTGATCGTATCATTTTATAAATGTAATAGTGGTGTAATCTGATCACGGCATTGTGTGTATCGCGCCTACCCCTTTCTGGAGAGCTGATCGTAGTGTGAGCACAGCATCCAGCTGGCACCATGCCAAGAACGTATCTCGTTGTCTGACACTCTCGTTTGGCGCGCTCTCTCGCCATGTCTCTCTTTCTCTAACTCGCTCTCGCCGACTCTGTTTCGAATGCTGTGTGAAGGTGTTTCTCCCGACCCCGTTCTGGAGATTTACCCGGGTAGACAAATGATGAGACAAATGATGAGTGTTCAATGCGTCATTGTTCTGAACAGATCTTTCCTCCCACACTGCGGGTTTCTATTATTGTCTTGTCTCCGTATGTTTTCTACTGTTTTTTTGATCACCTGTCTTTTTGATTGCAAATACACATAGTAAAAGAAACGGTAACATGGGGCTTCGGACTGTCACGTGCAGCCCATTCACGTAGCAGATCTCTGATTTCCATTCGCATCATTCCACAGCACGTTGACCCCTTTCTGGAGAAAAAGCGTTGTCGCGGATATCCCATTTTTCAAGGAATACTTCTTCACTTTTGTACATTCTCTCACCCTGACCCCTTTCAATAGTATCTGAATAGATCTATGATTTTCCTACTTATCTATCATAGCCTTTATAGCGTCACTGCTGCTCTTCGTAATTGTTGATTGTTTTATAAAATAACTCGACGTGCATTCACTCATAATTTTTGCATCGACAATAAGACTGAAGCACATCATGCCACTGCTCAGAGAGGGAAGTCTCTAACTTTCCTTACTCTGGAGACATCGTCTCCAGCTGAGAGAGCATGCAGACTTGAAAGAGCGGGCGAGAGATAGTGAGAGATGATCTCTCGCATTTGCATGCTCTCTCTGCTGGAGACAATGTCTCCAGAGTAAGGAAAGTTGGAGACTTCCCGCTCTGTGTGCCCTATATGGAAGGGTTTGGGGTTATATACCGCGTAAAGTCGAGAGGGGTTCTTTCACTGCAGCTCGCTTTTTCATCCTGACTCCCTCTTTGTAGGCATCCACGTCATTCCACAGGCCGGTAAACCTTCCAGAAAGGCCTTTGGAGTGAGAGAGCGTGTGAAATCGAGAGGGACTCTCTCACTTTTGCACACTCTTTCGCTCTAACCCTGGTCTGTAGGTTTGGAATCATGTGCATCGTATCATGTGGAACTGAGCAACAAGTCATTAACATCGCATATCTATGATTTGCTTCCGCATACCTGTCAAACTTCTTGAGATGGATAAGAAGATTGACAGTCTTTCACTCTGCTCACAATATCTGACTTCCGACCCCTTTCCGGAGGTGGGGGAGTCAAGTAATCTCTGATATCGCATCATTTCCGAGCCAATCTGTGCATGATGAGGAAGTTGTTTGTCCCTACCGTACCAGGCCTCCAGAAAGGGGTCAGCAGTAGGTCTGTGTGTAAAAAATAAGAAACACTCGCTCACTTTCTGCAGACTTACCTTCTGGCGCCTTTCTGGAGATAACGCCGAATCCTCAAATGATTGCTTCTCGAAATAGCTGCATATCATTTTCCGTTTGTTATCTAAGCATTTTTCTCACGTTCTCTTACTTTTGCATACGAATCAGCGAAATCCCACGCCATTTTCTATAGAAAGCCGTGTGATAAAAGATTTCCGACTCGGAAACTCTGAGGAGCGAGTCCAAAATTGTCAAGAACCCAATATTCCAGCCATTGGTCCCCCCTTCGCACGATTCATGAAGAAGGTCAAGAGCTAAACAGAGTTCGACCTCTCTCCTTTCACCCTTTATTTTGCTCCTGACCCCTTTCTGTAGATCTGGAGCGATGTTCCTTTGTTCGTCCACCATTTCTTCATTCCCGCGCATAATTTACCCAGAGCCAAATGAGAAATCTATGCGTGCTGTGGCCAATCGCAAGGGACCCATTTCGAGCAACTTTTGAATGCTGACACCATCACGTCAACTCATTTCGGCCATTCCTTGCCGTTATGCGTTCTGCATACAAAATGAATTACCGTCGCAGAAAGTAGTACAAAAACGACCATTCCGTACCATAGTTGGCTTTCAGGAACCCAGAGTACCAAATTCCTCGTTTTTTACCGAATTTTTTTATTGTAGGTGTCACGTTTTCGTCTTTCCAAATCTGTTTGAACCCGCTGGTTATAAATTTGCTATTTTCCTTGCTGAACCTCTGCCTGATTCCTGGCTAGACACACGATATTTTTTGGGATGAGTCTGAAAAATACCGGTGTATGTGATTCTCTAGTCCGAAGATTCAATGGACTTCCACATCATTCCACAGGCCGGTCAACCTTCCAGAAAGGCCTTTAGAGTGAGAGAGCGTGTGAAATTGAGAGGGACTCTCTCACTTTTGTACACTCTCTCGCTCTAACCCTGGTCTGTAGGTTTGGAATCATGTGCTTCGATGCATACGCAGTCTCTTTTCTCCTCCATAGAAGCACTCGAAATCCCACTACAAATTTTCACTATCTTGTTACAGTCTAGTGATTTCGTATGTGTGTCTTGTTTGCGCGGTCTCAAAAATAATCTTCCCCTTGTTCCTTCGGTTTCTTACATTTCCGAAGCAGTCAGTCGTACGATTCCAACTCTCCAGAAAGGGGACATGAGCGAGAGCGCGTGCGAAAGCGAGAGACCCACGCACTGTTTAGTTCGCATTTGACTCACCAGTCCGCTTTCCCCCATTTACCATTCCCTATTCTGATCTATCCTATTCGACCTTGTCGCATGATCATGTTTTCGCACCTGCGATTTCTGCGTTTTTTCTTTTACTCAAAAACCACATTGTTGACTGCCTGCAATACTTATATATTTCTTCTGTGAATCAGAGAAGTTATCGCCATCAGCCATGAGATGAAATATAAATTGTCTAAAAATCAATTTTTAACAATCTATTTTTTTAATTTTTTTAATTTGTTTTAACAATCTAAGCAATGTATAAACCTGATTTCGGGATCCTAAATCGTGGTTGGAAATCGTGGTTTAGACAATTCCCGAACGTTGACTTTTTTGTGTTCCTGGTATTCTCTTCCAAAGCAGACTAATTCCTCCTAATTGGTCATTCGCCTGTTTTCGCACCTGCCAGTTCTGTGTTACTTGGTCGAGACATATTGGTTCATGGTTCCATTTTCGGATGCCTCCGTTTCCTGTTCTTCATTCGGAAATACATGATTCACAACATCCAGAGCGGGATTCGGAGAACTCATATTTCTACACACTATCTCGTTCCAGACCTCATTCTAGAGCATTGACTGGACGCTTTTTTCATTTCCACATTTCGGACGCTCTCAATTCTTCCAATGTCTTACCACTTATTTCACTCGTCGATTATAATGTTCCATAAAGGAGCTGGAAACTCCCATCTCTACACGCGCTCTCGTTCTAGGCCCCCTTCTCAAGGTTATGGGGTGGTGTGTTCCTACACATCAATTTTCTTTTAAAAATAAATAAATGCATGCAAATCCATCGGGTTGCAATAGTATCTCTATCACACATCTCTATGTGACACATTGTGATGTTTTTGCACCCGCGACTTTCCTGTTACTTGGTCAAGACTTAGTCAACAGTCCCATTTTCGGATGCTTCCAATCGAATTTCGTTGTATAGGTCGGAAACTTATCACACAAAACCTCCAGCGAGAGGTTAGCCATCTCACCTAACTTTCTTAACTAACCCCTTTCTAGAGTGTCATTGATTGGACTTCAGGATTTTTTTGTATGGCCTTTTTCGTCTAAATCCCAGCCAAATCCGCGACGAATGATCTTTCGTGGTCGAATTCAAAACACTAGTTTGAGAGTGGCCTGATGTGTGTTCTGTTCTTCCTGTTCTTCCCACCATCTCTCCCTTACTTCTCGGGATGGGCAAAGCGTCTCTCTCTCTTCTAATTACTCATTCTTATGTTGTCGCCGTGTCTACCATGCTTGCTGACTGACTGACTGGCCCACTGACGACTTTCGAGAGAGAGAGAGAGAGAGAGATGAGAAAAGAGATAGCAAACATTCATCCCTGTGACATAACATTCACCAGACCCAGAGGCCATAAAACACTGTAAACGTCATTTTGGTCAATTATTATGTCCCGACCAAAATGACGAGTAAAAGTCTGTTGGGTTTCATGTTTTTTTCTAAGTTCGGTAAAGTGAGAATTCAGAAAAAAACACTATCAGCGTCATTTTAGTGGAAATATGCTTGGTACGTACTGTAGGTATGCTATGCTCGCACGAATCAGAAATCCATTATGTTTCATGTTTCAATCATTTGGTAAAGTGCCATGGTCAATTGATAATCTTCTGACAGTAGATATTGTCTATCAAACATCCCCGATGCTATAAAACGCAATCAACATCTGATAATAACTGTGCTTTAGAGACGGCCACTCAAAAAGTCAAAGGAATTTTTCAAAAAAAAGTGCTGCAATTCCAATTCGGAATAATATTTTTTTGTCTCGATGATTTTGATATTGTCTTTAAATAGAACAACGGCCGTTTTTGTGTGGTCAATTCTTCGGTACTTTCTAGGGGACAGCGATGTGAACAACTCTTCTCAACATGTTTGTTTCACACCTTTCCTTTCCGCAGTCTGGTCGCATCTCCCCCTTATGTCTCACCCCTTATGTCTGTCTCAATTTTCGTCGATTCGTCAGGATGCCATTGCTATTTGCACTGATTTTAAAACTTTCTGCATCCACGCAAGCATTTTAGCCGCGAAGCGAGAAAAAAAGAGATTAAAAAAGAGAAAAAAACGAGAAAAAAGGCCATAAAACACTGTACGAACGTCATTTAGGGACTCTGTACTTTGGGTATACTGTACTCTGCGCACGAAAGGCGCATCAAATATTCGCGCAAGCTCACATACTCGATTTATGATCCCCAACTTTCGGAATTTACAGAAAATTCTATTTGGCTTTTTTTCAAAACATACGAAGCACTTGAGTGGTAAATTTCGCGGAAATCCTAATTTAAAATTTCAGTCTTGAGGCATAATGGAGATTTTTAGTGTTTCCTCTCGAACAGACATCCAGAACACGGAATTCGGGTGAGGGAGAGAGGTAGATCAGTGAGAGATTGCCTCTCGTCAGATCTAATCGATAGAGCGAGGGACGGGAGGGAATGAGATGGTTTGCATGCTGGCAGTTTGCCACACGTAACAGGGCGAACCCGGGTTAATATTCGAAATAAATGGCGCCAAAACGCCGTGCAGAACTGGTAATGATCTGTTGCATGAATACAAAATTAGTGTCCTACTATTCGCTATGACGCGTAGTTTGTGCTAGCAACAATCACTGAAAAGCGAACACGTTCAAACGGTGCATCGAGGAGGTTCTATGTTTCAAGGTGTGCACATAGTTAGTTGCCGACTGATCAATATAATGATCGATGAATTTTATTATATTGTCTCCCAACCCACTCCATGGTCATTTAGGATGCTTCCCGTTTCAAGGCCGGGTAAAGCGATCTTACGTTAGCACTCAACCCCATTATCATTGCTGCGCATCCCCCTCAGATACAGCAGCAACTCACATTTAGCAACAAAAGTTAAACTGTCGCAAAATTATCAAGAGGGTGCTATGTTTCGAGAGTAGCTCAAAATGCGATTCTTGCTGTCCAACAATAAATCCCCCACCCCATTTTTGTTGGTGTGACACAGAACAGGAATTTCCCAAATCGCAAATAAAGTAGATTCTGTGTTTCAACAGTTGGGTAAAACATACTGCGGACTAGTAACCATTATCCAATCGGCAGGTATTGTACTCTCACCCCATTCTCGTTGCTGTGCTTCCTCCGCAGATGCAGCAGCACTGCGGACGCCCTCGACGACGTCGATTTCCTCCCCGTATCCATGCCATCTGAAAGGACACGGCATTCTGGAGAATTTGAAATTCGGGTAAATAATTGGATCAGCTCTCTTCATTTCACACTCTCTCACCAATCGAACTGCGTAGAGGGTGTGTAAAATGAGGAGAGCTAATCCAATTATTTACCCGAATTTCAAACTCTAGCATTCTGAAGAGTGTACGCAAATTGAGGCAGATAGTTAGAGATTGCGAAATTAGGGCGATAGTCTAATCGCGAATTCAGTTTTGGAATTTTGCCCTGAACGCCGAGATCAAGATACCATCATTTACACCCTCGGCGCCCTCGCTCTCATAACACCTCTGCAGCATGAAACCACTCTGTTTGAGACTTTCCAGAAAGGGGTAGGAAGTGAGAGAGCGTCTACAATCAATAGGAACTCTCTCACTCACACACACTGTCTGCACATGATTCCAAACCTACAGACCAGGGTTAGAGCGAGAGAGTGTACAAAAGTGAGAGAGTCCCTCTCGATTTCACACGCTCTCTCACTCCGAAGGCCTTTCTGGATCAGGGCTGGGATTTTTTGACTCAAATTTTTTTTGATTTTTTTGAATTTTTTGACCATTTCAAAAAAATCAAAAACTCAAAAATTTTTGAAAATATTTTCAAAAAATTCAAAAAAAACTTACACTAGATATTATGGGCATTTTCGGAGAAATTTTTAAAAAAATCAATGATTTCAATAGATTTTTTTCAAAATTTTTGAAAATTTCAAAAATTTAGGCCATTATTAGTTTGATTTTAGAATATCTTGAGGAACAAAGTGCTCCAAATAAATTAAATAATAGACCATTTTTTGCAGAAGGTTTCAAAACTTACAAATTGTGAATTTTAAATGAATAAAGCATTTTATATGAGCCAAAACATTGTGAGAATATCTTTCAAAAATTACGTTTAGCAGCTGAAAAAATATTTGTATAATTTTTAAGAAATTTTTTGATTTTTTTTGAATTTTTTGAGCACATTTTTTTTTAATTTTTTGATCAAAAAACTTTTTTGAAAATATTTTTTTGATCCCAGCCCTGTTCTGGATGGTTGACCGGCCTGTGGAATGATGTGAGACTTGTTGCCAGTGGTTACAAGACCGCACCGCATTGCGGGTTTCATGCGCCAGCTAAACTTGGACAAACGACTTTCCAATCACTAAACTGGTTCTGAATTTATTTCGACTTAAACGTGCAGTTCAATTTGCAAAATTTTAATTACCATCACGCTAAAAAATTATGTTCTCGTAACCTTCGTCGATCATTATTCTGTTTCGGTGCACAAAATCCTCCCCGATTTCCATCATTCTTCCCCGTGTCCTCAGCTGATTCCGCCCATTCTTTTCTCTGCTCCTCTCACTTTCGCCTGTTCTCTACCCCTGTCTAACTTCATAGACCGTGTATTCCGACGCTAATCATCGCTAAAATCCGATAAGAGCGCTTCACTCCCTCTCATTCTCTCTCTCCCTCTCTCTCTCCCTCCTTCTTTACGGTCCTTATCAGTTATCACTCGAGTCATTCTTCTCCTTCTCCCCTCGATTTCACACCATTTACAGCCTCACACCGCCATGAATGAGTGGGGAGAGAGAGATAGGAAGTCCCGCCCTTCCCCCGGCCCTCGCTCCACTCTGACAACACATCATTCCACAGGCCGGTCAACCATCCAGAAAGGCCTTTTGAGTGAGAGAGCGTGTGAAATCGAGAGGGACTCTCTCACTTTTGTACACACTCTCGCTCCAACCCTGATCTGTATGTTTGGAATCATGTGACCCTTGACAGTCGTGTCAGCATGACCAGCAAACCGTTAAATTGGCAGCGTCATGTCTGTTTTATTATATTATATTCGTCAACCTCTTGTCGATTGAAGAACACTTGCATTTAGACTCATTCAAATTCAAAAGGAAACCGCAGAATCGCGGGTTCTTTCCGGCTACAGCCCCGAGAAAACACTCCTCCCATCCTGCCTTGATTTCAATGGAATTACGTGGCGTGGCGACATCACGTTGGCCTCATCTGATTGCGCGCATTGTCTTTATTTGACTTTGTGCCTACACTTTTCTGCTTCTAAATTTTCGCCGAATCATACTTTACCGTAACTTCGTAACTAGAATCCGCCTAGTTGTATGTATGATGCATTTCTCGTTGTCCTAGATAAAGACTTGGAAATAAGATCACTCTACAGGCCGCTCTACCCAACAGTGAAGGGTTTGGATTGAGACAGCGCGAAAAATCACGAAAATTCTCTCTCTTTTGCACACTCTCACGCCCTGGCCCCCTCTCAGTAGGTATGGAATCTCGCACTTCGGTAATGCGACCTTTTCACGTTGAGGTCAACTCAACGCGTCACCGGAACACCGCACTTAGCCGGAGCCAGAAATTTGTGTGAAATCCTGAAACCCAACCCCACAAATCGTCATGTCGCCTCGGGGGGCTAAAATCGTGTTTCCGGGTTGCCCCGCCCGCCCACTTTTTGGCCCCGATGTCGGAGGGCCCCGCCTTCTGGCGCGGTATAAAGAGGTATCCAGAACATCCCCTCCCTCCAGAGTTCCCTCCTCCTCTGCAGGCCTGTTCTCGTGCATACATCATGATGGCATACCGCCTCCATAAAGGGGTCTGGGGCAAGGTTCCCTCTTGCTTTTGCACAATATATGTCTCACTGCTGGCCCTCATTCTACTATTTATCGTCGCGCTTGTTGACCGTGTTGCCTCACGTTACCCGCTACTACTTTGTAAAGTAATTTCGAAATTTCAGTAAAATGCGAACTGTCCTCCTGGTCGCCCTCACCATCGTCGTCGCTCACTGTGAGTTTTTTTTAAATCGGAGAATTTTAATTTTCAAAAGATAAGAAATCCAGAAAAGGCGATTTTCTAGCTCCAGCACAAGTAATAATCCGAAATACGTTAGGAATTTGGTGAGGTGACTCTTTCTGTGGGTGGACCCGTGGCTCTAATCCCTTACAATCACACAAATCAGCTCAATATTCCGGGAAACTCTTTCTCGAGAGGGCCTTTCTGACCCCGCAGTTAGTCACCCAACCTCCCTCGCCCTTTTTCTCTCTCTCTCTCTCTCTCTCTCTCTCTCTCCTCGAAACGACACACAGGCTTATCAGTAGAGAAAAGTTTTCTCGGAAACTCTCAACAACGATCATTGTCATCGGTACCAAAATGGACGCTTTCAAACGCGCTAAAAACCGCAGACCACCGGGTGAGAACGACACTTGACACATGATTCCAAACCTACAGACCAGGGTTAGAGCGAGAGAGTGTACAAAAGTGAGAGAGCCCCTCTCGATTTCACACGCTCTCTCACTCCAAAGGCCTTTCTGGATGGTTGACCAGCCTGTGGAATGATGTGTTGAGGACAATGGGACATTTTCCGAATTATTTCGACATTACAGCTCAAAAAGTGCACGACTTTACCAGAAATTACCAGGGGATATTAAGGGAAAGTGCATCTAACAATGTTCAAGAAAAATCAGATTTATTGAACCGACGTACTCCAATCTATGTGGATTTGGGGTTTACTAGAACTTCTTGAGACTGCAACTACATCTCGTGTCGGTAATTGCCAATTTTTCCATAAAAGAACAGATCAGATCATTATTAAATATTAGCTCACCCTTCTTGGTCATTCTCCTCCACCCTCAAGCTTAGAATCGCTTGATTTCGTGTGAGTAGAGAGTGTTGGTTTACGAGGTTCGCGTGAGTCGGAATTTCTCACAGCCGAGACAGCAGTATCTTGCTAAAATCATAAATAATATCTGTGCGTGTAAAATACACACGGAAATAGAGAGAGCGCGCAAACTCATGACACAAGTTTCCAAGAAAACGGAAAGATGTCAGGGCGAGAGAGTGTGCAAAACTGAGAGAGACTCTCTCGGTTTTGCACACTCTCTCACTCCAAACCCCTTTCTGGAGCGTTGACCGGCGTGTGGAGTGATGTGATGAAGTATGGTCGACGTGAAAGAAGGAAAGAGACACCCACAAAACAATGGAGTGAGCCGCGGCAGATTTGCATATCAATCGAGGCGCTACCGATTCTAGAGAGAAAGAGTGTGGCAGAACTGTGCGCCACCATGATCCCATGGCGGAGCGGGGCTTCAAAAACACTTTCTCTTCCAGAAAATACGAGGGGATGTGGTAACTTTTCCATAGAGCAGTTAAAAGTTTAGAATTACCTACTCCCTGAAAAATTGCAGCATTCATTGGGTAATTTCCGTAATTTTTCGAAATTCAAATTTCAACAAATTTCGAAATTCGTCGGTTTCAGTGGCCTCCTCTAGCCCCGTGGCGCCCTCGCACGAGGACATGCTCGCCCAGCTGCAAGCCATGCAGGTAGTCGTTGTGTGCGGTGATTAGGAAACGTCGCCCTGTCGAGAATCAACTCATTTTGTGATTGTGTGTGGTAATCATCGTCGTAATCGTGGTGTGCGCCGTTGCAGGAGCAGATGAGCGCCATGCGCGCGCAGATCGCCGGCACCCCCGACAAGAAGGAGCATACGGTATACTGTTTTTGTAGATATCGATTTCTCGTTTTGTTTATCCATTTGGTTCCTTCTCCCGTGTCGACCGAACATCTGTGTTGTGACGTCACGCTCTCATATTACCCGCTTTTCGCTGTCGTTTTCGTAATTGGTGATGTTTTTTGAGTGGAAATCATCCTCCCACCGGTAGCCGGTATTTGTCAAAAGTCTGGCATTGATGCGAAAAGATGAATGGGAACTGTACACACCATCCATCAAATCATGTACCGTATCGTCTTTTAATTCATGGAACACTGCATAAGCACACGTTTGTCTAACTCTGGATAGTGAATGCGTTTTGGGACGGGAGGAGGGAGGGGGCCGTACAGAGAGACAGTATTTTGCTAGAAAACGTTCAAAGGAGAGTACAGTACTTTGAACCGGTCGTGAGAGCTTTTGGCCGATGCGTGAAACCTTAATCTGCTGCCCACAACAGTTCCCCACATCGTTTCCCTTTGTCCAAGACCAAAAGAAAACAAGATTGAGCAGAAAGTACGACCCGAAAACAGAAACCATGCAGGGGAAATAGTAACGGAGTAATTGATTATAGTAACGGTGATTGAAATAGTAACGGTATAATTGTGCCTCTCGAGGATTTCTGGAGTGTGTTAGTAGTGTTTGTGTAGAATTAATCGATTTAACAACACTGCTCAACAGTGAGGGGACAATGAGCAAGGAGAATCAGTCACATGTGAATAGACAAACGATAGTTATTCAATAATCAATCAATATTCGTAGGCCCCCTCCTCCTCCGACGCTCTCCGATTCTCCGCCCCTCAGCAGAAGCGAATGGTCGCATGGCAGCCGATGAAGAGAAGTGCATCTGACGTTGACAGAGAGACGCGTGAGTACGGTAGATATGGGGGTACGGTAGATAGGGATACGGTAGGAAAACGGTAGAGCGAGAAACGATAGATTATGACGAAATACGTTTGAGTATGGTAGAGCATAAGTACGGGAGAAAGGATATACGGTAGCGTTACGGTCAATAGGGATACTGTAGAAGGAGGGATACGGTAGAGACGGGAGATACTGAACTGGTCAAAGACAGATCACAATGAGGAGAACGGCCTCCAAACTTTATTGTGCTGGAGCTGAGCGAAAAGTGATTTTGCCCGTGCGGCTTTCGGTTTCAGTACCCTTACATGCACAGAGAAAAATGTATGTCATATATGGCTCCTGAACTGCGTTTGTATGTCATATATAACATACAGTCTGTTATATATAACAAACAAGCGCAGTTCAGGAGCCATAAATGACATACATTTCTTTGAGTGTGGGCATCGGAGCTCTCCATTAGCATCAGTTCCCACTATGCAAAAAGAAATGCTCTGAACAACTTTTAGCAAGTGTTGTTGTTGTAAACTACCAATTAGCAAGAAACAAGACCGCAAAAACGACCAGGCACATTGGGGACTCAAGCACCACGCAAGTGAACGGTTCCGTGCAACGCATAATTATTCCTCGAAAGCGGATGAAAAATAGGATGTTTTGCCATCGAGAGGTGTAAACGAAGTAGCGCGAAGGCATATTGGACTTTTTCCTAATTTTTTGTTGATTGTGGCTAATAGTCATGCTCACGCTCAGAATCAGTCCACTGCAGAGCTTCGACGCTCTAGTAGATGTGCTGCATCCGAAAACCGCCTGGTCAAAATCAGTTTTTCCTCTGCAAGCTAGCCACATCATTCCACAGGCCGGTCAACCTTACAGAAAGGGCTTTAGAGTGAGAGAGCGTGTGAAATCGAGAGGGACTCTCTCATTCTAGCACTCTCTCTCTCTCGCTCTAACCCTGGTCTGTAGGTTTGGAATCATGTGTAGCGGTTGCTCTCAATTCCATACAAAATCTCGCCCTTACCCCTTTCTGTATCCTATCACATGATTCCAAACCTACAGACCAGGGTTGGAGCGAGAGAGTATGCAAAAGTGAGAGAGTCCCTCTCGATTTCACACGCTCTCTCACTCCAAAGGCCTTTCTGGAAGGTTGACCGGCCTGTGGAATGATGTGCTATAGGAACAACGTGTATCCATTTTAAGTATGACTTGGACGAATGCCATGAGTGAAAAAAACGATATCGTCTCGAATGACATACAATTTTGCGTAGGAGCCCACCCGCAATTTGTCATACCATATTCGGATCTAGACAGTTTCCACGAAAACGAGTTCATCCTGTATTCACGGCGTTCTGGGCAACATGCCAAAACTGAATTCGTGGTGAGACCATCGCTCGTTTACATGCTATTTTCCCACTCTCTAACTGTCTGCCTCAATTTGCATAGACTCTCCAGAACGCGGTGTATTCTGCGTCAGAATTCTGAATGCTTTTGTCATCTAGTTCGCATATTTTGTCGAATGACGTGGAATTTGTACACAATTAACGGGCATTTTCCTATTTGTTCTTTCGAAAATAGAAGCGCGAACTCTTTCCGTGCTCTCTGAGATGTAGCCTTAGTGCAGTCAAGTGGTAGTGACAGTACGAGAAATAAAGTTGTTCCACAAATCTCTAGCCATTTTCAAGCGCTTAGCCAAGCCTAAAATTAGGGACTCGAGATTTTTGGGGAGGGCGGTTTTCTTACAACCCTACACGAGGTGTAAGGAATCCACTGCATAATTCACGATTCCAGACAGATCTCGTTTCACGACGCCGATTTTCTAAGCTTGCCTTTCTCTCTAGACTTGTACAACTGCATATATGAATCGCCTCTAGAATCGCCGATGGACGGACTAGTAGCAAATGGTGGTCGGTTAGTAGCAAGTGCTGATCGGCTAGTGGGCGCCCACTAGCCGATCAGCACTTGCTACTAGACCGTCCACCATTTGCTACTAACCCCTCCCCCCTTTCTCTTGTACTTCCTCCGGGATCCGTGACTCACGGTTTATTATAGCACAATGATATCGCGACAATCGATTAATTCGAAAATTCACATACAATGTAAGATTGACAGACTAATCACAACATAATGAATTAGATCTGATGATCACTGGGATAAACAATCAGATGAGACAAGGACAAATTAACATGTATTAGAGATCAACTGGCTACTAGTTTGTCCATCCGACCACTAGTCCGACCAGCGTTTTCTCGTGTCCTAGTAGTTTGGCTACTAGTCCGTCCACCATTTGCTACTAGTCCTTGTACAAGGTATACCTTGTACAAACTCGAGCGAGTATCAGAAAACGAGAGGGAATCACCTATTTTCGCACACAAACACACGCACACACACACTCGCGCGCTAGATGCAAACCCTTTCTGGAAGGATGGAATAATGTGCCATCGTCACCTGACGTTTGCTTAATTTTACAGGCACTTTAGACGATTGTTATGAAGCAATCATCGACGCACATTCCTCATCAGTCAATAAGCTCGCACACATACCTAACCCCTCTTTCTTATCGCTCAAAGCCCGTGATTTAATCTGCATGACGTCACACTCTTTGTATGGCCGCAAATTACCGCCTTTTATCACTCGAGACTTTGAGAAAAAGTCGCTTAAAATTAACGAGAGGGACAAACTAAAATAGGGGGCGCGACAGTCACACAGGTGATGATATCACATGTGAGAGAAATAAAATAGCGCCGGAAAGGGGCGATTTCGTCGGGCATTTCCGATGAAATTAAAGCGTGTTTGCACTGAAGAAAGCTCAAAATGCAGTGGCACCATCCACAATATGACCGATAGAAAACGACGAAAGTAGTGAGAAATCGATAGATAATTTCGCAAATATCGATTGTTTTGCAGTTTTCCGTGCCATCGAAGCCCGTTTGATGGAGGTGCTTGCTGCCGGCGAGCGTCTCGGCATCTCCCCCGAAGAGGTGAATATTTTTCTCTACACTCTTTCGATTTCACACACTCTCTCGTCGTTCACGCTCACCGTAGGGCAGAAAATTGTTAGGTTGTTTGGCATCTTCTACACATGACACGCGTGAGATAGAGAAACAATTCGGAAAAATAGGTACTGGCAAAGGAATTTTGAAAACAAGGTGTTTTTGTTTCCAGGCCCGACTTTGTTTTTTTTCTCATTTCAAAAGATAAATTTCGAACTTTTTCCAGATCCTCGAACACATCCGCGAGCGCAACGGCAGAATCATGTAAGGATCGATCGATATCGAGCATCCGAGCTACCGTAACCGGCCCCCGATCCGCCCAAGACCCCCCCTTCTCTCTATTCCAATTCCAATCAATAAATAGTGTGTCTGCAACTTCCTGTCTCTGCTTTATTTATAATATATATATGTACTACTGTGTAAACGCGTGAGATAAATTCGCGGCAAGTTTGTTTTGCGTGCATTTTCATTCTCAATTCTGAATTTCGAATGATTCGTGTGTCATAAATCCGACAATTCGTCTATACCATAGACACTGCAGGAAAAGCACACAAAAATACTTTACATGCATGGCAAAAATTTTTCTCCGAAGAAGCGGGGGAGGGTTGATTCACGTTTCACTAGGTTATTTCTGGTTTCATAACCTCGATAAATTCAAAAGCAATCTAATGCCGCGATTCGAGTTTATTTTTTTAGTATTTAGAAGTTAAAAATGAATATCTGGGTTTATTTTAGATTAGGTCTCGTGTCGATTTGAGATCGAGAAAGGAAGAGAATTGATGCAATTGAATCGCACACGATTTAGACGCTCGATCCGCATTTCTAACGCTGCAATTTTTTTATTTAGTATCAGACTATCATCAGACTTTTATCATCAGACTCCAGAGAAAAAGCATGAGAGTTAGAAAATACATCCTTTTCAGCATAGAGAGCATGCGAAGAGCATGTGGAGAGTTTGAGTGTCGACTCGCAAGCATGGAGAAGTCATTTTCTCTGATTGTAAGCGTCATCCTCACACCCATCATCTGAATGACGATCAGTGTGCTCTACAAAATTGTTGAATTTAAAACATGTTTCAGAAACTCGTTATTTACAAAAAAGTGGAGTACTATTGCCGTTTTCGCGACAGATTTTCAAACCTATCATGAAGTCAAGGCAGATGGGCCTGCAGAAAGGTATCGTCGGTAATAGAGGTGGTCGGGAACATTTTAATTTGGGACAATATGGTCTAGGGAATAGACCATACTTACCTCTTTTTGGACGCGCCGAACTACTCACACGGAAATAGGTCTACGAATCTAGACTTGTGGGCTGGCCAGCGACGACTTTCAAAGTCTACACGCCTCGCTCCCCTGCGCCTTTTAGACTTTGAAGTCTTCGCTGACCAGCTTAGACTTATGAAGTCGTAGACTTATTTCCCTCTGAGTAGTAATCCTCTCAAACAATGTATCAATGCCCACTATATTTTCTCGCTATTAACAGCATATTGCTCTTTAAAATGGACACACCATCTCTCTCTGTCAAATTTTCTGCATTCAATTAGCAATCAACTGGGAGACATTGAAGGAGACTGATGCGGTGAGAGATGCACAAACAATATAGATAGGCTAGATGATGGACGCTTGATCCGCCCGTTTGGTCCTGCTTCCTAATTACTCACTTTGTCACGCATACAACGATTGGGCGATTGCTTTAATAATCTTCTGACATTTTGATTATCTAATTTGTTTCAGCTCCTTGATAGATCTGAAGAAAATTAAATAAAGTGATTATAAAGCACCATAGGAATTTGTTTACGAAACTCGTTGACCTGAACATCTAATTATCTATCCTTGCAAAGCTATTTTTCTAGCTCAATGAAAGGGTAAAAAAAGATAAAGTTACTACTGGAACAAAGAGGACTTTACGTCAACAAGCGACTACTCTTCCGCGGTCCGCCGGTAAGGCCGGTTGCTGAAGACTACATATCCCCTGCTGTCCTGGCTTCTCGTGCATGTTACCATGCGCAACCATAGTTGCTACCAATGGCTGATTATCCCTTCAGCTCCAATACTCTATTTCAGCCCGATTCGATTTTCCGACTCTGCCATTTCGTGATTTCCATTCTCAGAATATCACCAGTCGCTAATACTCCTCACCCAATCTCTTACACAACCAACCTCTCATTGAGCGATCGACGTCAATCGACATTTCATAATGACGTTAGTCTCACAAGAAACGTATTGTGATTTTTTTTGTTCTGCGCAATCATTTCACCAATTTTTGGGCAAACAGCTATTGTTTGGCTGTATTTAGTGCACTGAATACAGTTTGGAGTTGTTGTCGTACGTTGAAATGGATGGCAACAAGTGTTATAACACGAGAAATACTCTCCAAAATAAAATGCATTGCCATTTTTCTGGTGGATCCGAAATCTGCACGAAGTATTGCTTGCAATCTCAATCATTATCTTCGTCACTACCCATCACATTGTAGCTGCTCATAAACTCTGCCCCTCTCCTCTGACCCATTCCCTTCATTCTCTTCTCAGTTCTAATCCCTCCCTCCTCCCACTAATCTGATTCAGACGTAATCGCATTCTTTTTTCGCCCATTATTGCCGTCACTTTTCGCTGAATGATCTGTTGTCGATAAGATGACCCGGAGAGAAACACTGACCATGGGTTATTTTCCATAAAAACCCTCTAAAATTGATAATCGAGGGATCCAGGGAAAGGTGAGAAGAAGGCAAATTATCGTACGCCCTATTTAAGGCACGAAGAAATGAAATGCTGATTTCGAGCTATGAAGAAATTTGACCGTGGACTATTCAGACGAAAACTGTCCGGAAGAATAAATTCGTAGCGAGAATACCTTTGTAACCATACTATGACGTATCTTCGCACAAAACTCAAGCAACTAATTGGTTGTGGATGAGAAATGCATGTTGAAGTAGCATTAGTGAAACACATCTATTACTGCCGGAAGAAATTGAATCAGGCTCTCCCACTAGAAATCGTATGGGAAAAGAACGCTATTTCTGTTCACATCATCTACTCCCCATGCCAGCGGGTATTCTCACCAATCTTGGAATTCGCCTTCCGTTCTCACATTCAATCGGAGTCTAAACGGACGCTATGGCCATCATAGGGTACATAAATGAGAGAATAGGCGGAATTGCACCTCACCCTTATTCATTTACAACTTGATTAGCCGTCAAAATGGTTGGTTATTTATATCTTCTTGGTTTCTTCACTATTTGAGGATATGTCGGTTTCACTAATTATCCTAATTACAGTTCCCCATTACCTCGCCGTGCGGTCATACGATCTGTAAGGGCTGTATCAGTCATCTCTTGGAAGTAACCAAAGTAATTTTTATTTTATTTGACTATTTATCATTTTATGCTTTACATTAAGTAAACATATTATTTAACTATAAAGTCCTAATTATGCGTTCATTTCAGTTCAGAGAACGTATTTTGTATCTTCAAGATAAGTTCAGAGATCTTAATAATCGCAATTCTCAACTGCAATGCGAAATTCGCAAGCAAACTGAACTTCGCAGAAATGCCGAGGAGAAATTGAAGGAGAGCCAGAAAGAGGTGAATTTCAGTTTCACTAACAATTGAAATTGCCAGATTTAGAGCGAAACAGTCACACCTAATATAGTTTTGAGCTTATTAAGTTTGTGCTACGCTGGAAATAGCAAAATCGATATTGTATACAGTATACAAATTCAATTAGCTGAACGGTAATAATGAATATGTGTATCTTTCAATTTAAGACGGCAGTCGACTCAACGGCACACGATCTCATTAGAGATCTGAGGAGAGAAAATGAGAAACTCCGTGTCAAATTTCGTCAAGAGAAGGAACGTCACGACGTAACCTCAAGTATCCTCGAGAATATGCTTGGAAATATTGACAAAGAAACGAAGAGGAGAAGAGAAACCGAGAAATTACTGGAGAAGAGAGCGAATGAGGTATTTTTTATGCGACATTTTGTAATGTATTATTAAAACTTAATTATTTTTATTAATCACTAATTTAATCAATTTCAGATCTTGCGAGTGGTTGATGAGGCAACAAATTGAAAGAGAAAAACGAGATTTTGAGAAGGAATCATAGGGAACAGCAAAAGAAGGTAAGGACTACTTTTTTTCCTAAAAAAATGTTATAAAAAACTTTTTGTCTTATTGGTATTCCAAGAAAAGCAGTGAGCACATTTGTTGTAATTTTCAGATAGATCGACTGAATGAGAAAATTTTCGAGTACCGAGTGGAATCGGAAGAGCTGAAGAAGCAAAATGAGGAATACAAGAATATAGTAAGGATTTCTCTCTCATCTAGTGTTTTGTTTTGTTTAACACTACAGAATTGAATGTTGGGGTCTTTTCAATCGATAATTTGTTGTTTGTTAAAATATGATTAATTTTACAATAATCCATACTCCAATTTCAGGCCTCTCAAGCAATTGATGGGAGAAACAGGTTGGTTCGCAAAAATGATGCCCTGATGGAGAATCAGAGGGAGGAACAGGAGAAGGTAAGCGATACAAAATTTATTTAAAAAAAGAATGACCGATTTTTAAAAATTCGATGATTTTAAAGAGTACCATCCATAAAAGTTTTTTTTTGCAGTTACATCAATTGGATAAGGAATTGTGTCTTAAATTGGCGAAGAAGTCGACAGAAAACACGGAATTGCGAAATCAGGTGAGCATCTTGTTTATTTCCTTTTATGTTTGAAAATATTTTATAAAAATATATTTTATCGAGTTATGTACTAATCAATAATAATTAATTGGAATGATGTTAGGCTAAACGAATTCCTAACTGTCGAAAAATACACGTTTCTTCTTTGTTCAGATCTCCCAAGCTGCTGAAGAAATCAATGCATTGCTTGCTGATAATTCGTATTTTGAAAAGGAGAACAAAAAGCTGAATGAGATGGCAAGCCACTTATTTTCTTCAGAAATATAAAACAACCTTTTAGAAACATTGTAAAATTTCTCAAAATTTCTCTTTTTTAGGTTTCACGTTTCTCCGCTGACATTGATCGTTTCCACAGGGAGAATCCAGAGGAGCAGAGGGTAAAGGTCAGTTTACCTTCTTCTATTATTTAAATTACTAATTTATAACAACAGTTTTAGATGAATTATTTCATGGAATATTAATCAGTTTTTAATGTATTTTGTATTTTTCAGGTTTCCCGATCTGTTCACCGAACCTCTCACAATGTTTCACTCAACACGGCCTTTATCGATGAGAATGAGATGTAAAATCGAGGGAAAATTCATCGAACACGTCAAGAATTTCATTACATTCTGTTTTCGATTTGCTATTTGCACTTTATATTAATATAAATGGAATTTGTCATCTGATTGTGTTACATTTTTTCCATCGATAAAGCGACAAATTTCAATTCATTACAAACGCATCGACTACGCGTTGAAACAGATCTCACGAGATCCGTTGAAAAAAAAACTGATTTCACCTCTCTCGGAACCTTGGATGTGCACACACTACTGTTGTGTGTACTCTCTTTCTATACCTCGGCGTGTCTCTTGCTTTGTAACGCTCTCTCGCAGCCGTATCTGTTGTTTAGCACGGATTATCAACGGAACGTTTTATTATTTCGGGCGAGTGCTCGTAAATTTGTAATAATGAGGCAAGCAAAATTTCGACAATGAATCGGAAGGGAAGAAGCGGAACAAGAAGAGAAACAGATCTGCTCATGAGACATCAAAGATCAAACATAGCGTCGAGGGGAATTTGATGAACGAAAATATGAAAGAGAATATTAGCCTAATCAATCGATAATTCGACCTCGGTCTAGACACTGACCGCCTCCATGGGTATGTCCCTCATAAGCTGGCAAGTCCATTGGGAATGATTGGAAAGACCAAAGATCAGATCATGGGATTTTAAGGAAAGGGAGTGAGAGACAGAGAGATTCCGAAATAACTAGTCGAATCGAGACTGAGACGACCGATGCAAGACATGAGATCAATGATGACACAAAGATCAATGATCAGAAACCAAGCTCCGCCCACTTCAGGTTCAGGTTCTATTCATACTGGCCAGTACGGGCGCTTTTTCTATCGTGTGACGCAAAAACGAAAGAAATGAAAACAAATTTATTTGGAAAGGAGTACTATTTACCCACCACTGGACTCACAGTAGTGATCCAGTAGTGATAGAGTAGTGATCGAAAACTGCCTGATTCAACACACAAAACAGCTCAATCCTGAGCCGAAGAATCCATCATCACGTCAAGATAACTGTCCTCACCCACATTCCCGATGGAGAATAAAGTATTAAGTATTATCCCACTCAGGTGGTCTGTCTTGAATGGGAAGAGGAGCTTCTACCGATCTGTTCTTCTTCTTTCTCCCCCTCCTCGCGAGCGTCCGTAGGTGTGTGCATGGGGCTAGGGTAATGAAGGGGCGGCGCTTCCCGCCTGCAGTGATCAAAGATCAGGTCCCGATTTTCGTAAGAGCCGATTTTTGTAGCACAGTAGGAGCTACAGTAGCCTCTCACTCAAGTGGGTTGTCGAGACCACTGTTGCTGAAGCACGGCGAGGGGACGATCGCCGGCGACTCATTTAGGTCCTCGACGGATTACGGAAGTAACGAATACGGTATCTACGGTACCTACGGCAAGGTGAGTACGGTACCAGAGATCCTCAGATACACAAATCCAAAGATCTCTGAAGAAAAAATCAGCTTCATTGACAAACTGAACTCGCGAGGACAGAGATATTTTGAGAAGTCTATCTAACATAACTAAGAAGACTGTGACAAGATGATCGCTGAAGCAAAGATCAAAGATCAGAAATCAAACTCTGCCCACTCCCCGTCCTCTAGCGTTTTCTCAATTTTGAGGCCTCTTTTCTGTGTATTGTTACACAACACATAACAAAAGGAAAAAACTTTATTTAGAAACGAGTTGATTGCTCTACCGATTAGTGAGCTCGCAGAAAAGTAAACCCACCCGGTGGTCCGTGTAGGGGAGGGGATTGAATGAAGCCTTCTCTGGATAACGGGAGTGTCGGATAGTGGCGGGTGGCGGCGGGCCGTTTCTCTCCTGCAAAGATCAAAGATCGACTACCGATTACGGTAGCATCGACAGGAACATCTACAGTGTCCTCTCACTCTACCAGATATCGGCAATCTTGTCGCCGACAGCGACTCGAGCGGGTCCTGACACGAGAAGTTAGGGGTACGGAATCAAAGATCCTCACATCCTAAGATCATTGGATAAGAGGTGAGAAGGAAGCTGAGACCGATGCGAACTTCGCTCCTCGATAGAAATAAATGAAAAAGGAGAGAAAGTTGGGAATAACAAATTGATTTGACTACAATAGAGATCAATTAGAGTGATGACGTGTCATTCTATGGGTGGATGGAAGAGATCTATTTCAAGAAAGATGACAGATACGCTAATTTACTAGGGATGATGCAATACCAACTCTCCCTAACTCCGCCCCCTCCCCTCTCTCACCGCTGGTGCGATGACGTCATCAGCAGCGAATAGCCAGGTTGCGTCGTGTCGTTCTATGGGATGCAGCAGCTGCAGTTGTTGCAGATTCCGTCTCGCGACTTCCGCCATTTCGACTCACTGTATATAAGATCACAATGGAATTGTCAAACACTTGTCAGAGTGCCAAGATTGTCAGTAAACTACAGTAAACCGAGAAGTGAGGATCGAATGCCGGTAGGCGCTTCCAACCTGCAAAGATCAAAGATCATATCCAGATTACGGTAAGAAATACAGTAGGAACTACAGTACCCAGTATCCACTGACTCACCTCACTCGTTGGTGCCAAGCCAGGGCGCGGAGAAGAGAGAAGATCGATCGTGCGGAGTCCTGAACGGAATACCGTAGCAGAGGAGAAAGGGAGAGGTGGTTACGGTATCAGAGACCTTCGGATCCCAAGATCTAGTGATCCTGAGACCCTAAGATCTCTTGGGGGGAGAGGGTCGAACTTGAGTGATAGGAGACGACCGCGGGCGACGGAGGAACGAGGTAGAAATGAATGGAGAGTAGGAGAGATACATCGGGGAAAACAAATAGATAATTGCATTCAAATCGATATTTGCATCCATTTGACTACAATGAAGTGGATGGCAAGGAAGTGGATGAGAGAAGAGACAATTGACTAGTGATGATGCAATACCAACTCTCCCTTGAGACTCCGCCCCACTCTCTCTCTCACCGCTGGTGCTATGACGTCATCCGCGTGCTCGGGTGAAATAGCGAATTGCCGGGTTGAGCGATCGTGGCGTGCGGCAACCACAGCCTGGTGCAGCATCTGCAGCGCCTGCAGCTGTAGCAGCTTAATTTCCATTTTTTGACAATTCCATTGTGATCTCTTATACGAGATCACAATGGAATTGTCAAACACTTGGCAGAATGCCAAGTTTGTTTATAAACTACAGTAAGCCGAGATTGAATTTTGGTTCATTGTAAGTTAAGAAAATGGAATTAGGGGAAAATAGAAGAAAAAAAAAGAGAAGTTCTACAGAAGACCATCGAAGAAACAAGAAGGTTCGGAGATTCTCTCATTAGCTGAGAAGTTTTGAAGAGATTCTTCTTTGAAGTGAAGAAAAGCGAGAAGATAGAAAAGCGAGAGAAGAGAAGAATACTGAAGAACCAAGACGACGAATCGAAGACTCCCAACCCCCCCCCTTCCCCGACCCCTTCATTCCCCTGCCCACGACACAAAAAAAACATTTTTCTTCTAAATAAAAATTTATTTAAGCTCCATAGTAGGAACGATCGTACTAGGTCGGAAGTCGGAGGTCGGTCGGGTCGGACCACACAAGATTCCATACCTACGGACCAGGGTTAGAGCGAGAGAGTGTGCAAAAGTGAGAGAGTCCCTCTCGATTTCACACGCTCTCTCACTCCAAAGGCCTTTCTGGAAGGTTAACCGGCCTGTGGAATGATGTGACCAGAGGTCGGAAGGGGGTTACTTTAGGTCAATCGTCGTCCTCTTGAATCTTGTCTTCCCGAATACCATCAAAGTGTCCTCCGTGAGATTGTTGCCGTTGGTCGGTGTCCGATAGTATCTAGAACAGAGCACTCACTCGATTGGCCTGAATATCAGCTATTAACATTGGTGAGTGAGGCGCCTACACGATAAAGCAGTGAAAGAGGGGGGGGGAAGGCAAACACACCGTTTCCAATTCCGAATATTTTTTTGCATCTGAGATGGAACGTTTTCACGTGTTTCGGCGGTATGAAGTAGAATTTCTCATCGTCGAGCTTCAGGAGTGAAGACGACGTCTTCAATTTTCCTCCCACAATGTCCTTTCCGATATTCTCAACCTGAAATGCATGATATCGATTGATATTTTTCACTAAGTTAAAAATTAGATCATATTAGTAGTGGCTGAGCTCACCTTGATCACACCAGTGAGATTACGGTCCTTTGCTCGCATCGACATCGTGAGAGACGGAGTTTGACTGATTTCCTGCAAATACGCATATAACACAGTCTAGGATAAATAGTGCACAGCAGTGCACAGTACTACTCACATCGTCCGCGTACTGGCCATCCGCGAAGATAGCACGGCCGTCACGATTTGCGAACACCTCCTTCACCTCATCCGGCTTCTTCTTCTCGGGCTTGTCCTTGCTTCGATCTTGACTGCTGAAATGAGATACACATTACCGGGGACTCGAGACCGTCAGCAACCCCTCCACCCACATACTCACTTGTTTCTTGTACCCCTCTCGCTACGCATGATGGATGACGGTATCTTCGAATACCAATGTTCACCACGACTGAAAGTGAACAAATGTTTGAGCAAATTGTGCAAGCACTTTTCTCCTAAACTGCCGTAAACTGGCTGCTTACCCACTGGATGGAGAAGGACTGGATGATCTACCAGATTCTCGAGTCCTGCAAAATACGGCATGAGATGGTGACTACCGTAGTCCGCCAAGGTGACTACCGTAGTCCGCCAAGGTGACTACCGTAGTCCGCCAAGGTGACTACCGTAGTCCGCCAAGGTGACTACCATAGTCCGCCAAGGTGACTACCGTAGTCCGCGTAGTCCTCCTACTGAGCGTCTTCCATACTCACCGAGTGGAGCTTCGGCTGGAGCGGGAGACCTCGATAGGCGATTGAGCGGGAGGAGTTTCGTCCAGTTTGAGACTGAAAAATCGCGATTAGAAATGTACTGTAGTATCGAGTCGCTCTCGGAAGCATGCTAACTTACGGTGGTTCCTGTGGTGGCGCTTTCTTCAAATGCTCTTGCAGGAGAGTGGTCACTTGCAGGAGGGTGTTCATCAGCTGTCCATTTGCATCGGAGTTGGGACTGAAAAAAAAGATGTGTCAATCACCAAAAAATACAATTATCAGCTAACTACGAGGACGGCCGGGTGGCTACAATGCCGTTGACAACCGTAATCGCAAGGGGGGAAAGGGAGGGAGAGGGAACCTTCTCATGTTCCTCGTTCCCGCTCATCAGGGAAACGAGTGGCAGCGACGACTAGAGAATGTATCGATTAAGGAGAAGGGGTAGACGATGGGGTTTTATAGGAGACCGAACAGTGGGATTAATGTGATTAGAATGAGAATATCGATTACAATGGGGAGTGAGAGAGCGCGCCCGATCGATAGACTCTTCAGTCACAAGGGAGATTAGGCAAAAATGAATTATAAGTTTCAAAATGATTTCTCTTCTTTTCGATTTGTAGAAATATTTTCCCAAAACAAACTACAGTAACGGGATGTGCGAAGGTAACGGTTGTGTTTGGATCGATCGGGCTACTGTAATAGCTCATTTGTATACTTGGTACTTTGCCGAGCGCTCGAATATTCCAATGTACCATGTCACTCTCTCATATGAAGTGAGTTCAATTGGCAGAACTCGTAAGACGAAATCTGCTACAGCTGCAGCTGCTGCATCGGCTGTGGTTGCTGCACGCCAGAATCGCGCAACCTGGCTATTCGCTGCTTCACCAGAGCTCGCGGATGACGTCATCGCACCAGCGGTGAGAGAGGGGAGGGGGCGGAGTTAGGGAGAGTTGGTATTGCATCATCACTAGTCAATTAGCGTCTCTGTCACCCCCTTTCTTGCCATAGATCTCTTCCATCCACCCATAGAACGACACGTCATCACTCTAATTGATCTCTATTGTAGTCAAATCAATTTGTTATTCCCAACTTTCTCTCCTTTTTCATTCATTTCTATCGTGGAGCGAAGTCGGTACACTTCTCTCTCTCTCTCTTCTTCACCCAGGTTCCTTCTCACCTCTTTTCCAATGGTCTTAGGATGTGAGGATATTCAGGCCTCAAGATCTCAGGATCCCTAGACCTGAAGATCGCTGATACCGTACCAATCACTTCTCCTTTCAGGACCTACACAGTCGCTTCCGGTCGTCCTCTCACTACTGTGGTCAAACTCTACGGCAAAGCTGTCAGGGTGAGTGTGAGGATACTGTAGATGTTCGTGTGGGTGTTACCGTAATCGGAGTTGATCTTTGATCTTTGCAGGAGCGAAGCGGCCGGTCGACACCACTCAGCTACCAAACGCGGGCGGCGAAAGGAGTGGCATAAGAAGAAGAAAGAAAATTCGATGGTTCCCCCTAACGGAACCATCGAGTGGGCTCGCAACTGAGGGCGCACTGGTGGTCGCTCCCTATTCATTTCTAAATAAATGTGTTTCATTTTTCCCTTGTTCTTGTGTGGCACTACAGAGAAAGAGGGTCGGACTGATTGAGAGTGGGCGGGGCTTTGTTGTTGATCCTTGATCTTTTTTTATGTTCCATCTTGTCTCACAATTAGTCACCTCGGTCTTCTCGGCTAAACATATTTCTCGTAATCTCTATGTCGCTTTTCCCTTGTGCCCAAAGTTCCCCAATCTGATCTGTGATCTTTTATCCCTGGCTTACGGCGGCTCTCGATAAGGTAATTCGCTTTGCCTCTTTTTCCGAGTAATGATCAGACTCTCATATCATGCTCTCATCGATAAGAGAGCGTGAGAGAGCCTGCAGATTTGAGAGGGTCAGACCATTACTCCTTTTTTTCAGCACTTGTAAATAGCCACCCCCGATCGGTGGTGCAGCCCTCACGAGACTTGCGTCTCCAACCTGGTGCTGTACTCCAAAAGCTTAAGGTACGGCAACCAATACGGGGTTGCCGCGCACCCACAACCACGGGCCAGCAGGGAGTTCGGGTGCTGGGGGTGGCCCGGGCCGAGGCCGGGGGATCGGAGGTGGCTGGTTCCCACCCGCTCGCCGCATATCATCTTTCATACACAGAACGACTGCCATCTCAGCCGGGTTTGAAAGCCGCGGCGAGTTTCACATCGGAGTTCAATCACGTCAAAACGAAAAGCGTCGCTTACATAGAATGCATGCAGCACGTATTCACCGGGATTTCAAAATTGTGAACCAAATCCTAATTATTGTCGTGTTCATGTTACGCTCCAGCAGATCTACCCTGACCCTCCAATTCATGAAACAAGCAAAAAGCCAACGAATTTCGGAAAACCGTATGCATCCTTCTCCCTCAGATGGTACTGTTGAAATACGTTCATGCAAAAAAATCTAGGGATAGCATTTTTATCACAACGATGAACAGATAGAAAAATTGAGAGAAGAGAGGAAAGTGGAAGATGGAAACTATACGAATTCAACAACAAATCAACAATCGTAACAAATAACAGTGCGGGAATAAAAGAATCAATTTCAAACAATTATCAGACGTCAAAACATTCACATTTCAACAACACTAGAGTGCTACTCCGGTCTAATGGAAATAGAGGGAGAGACATTGACAGTTGAATATTATCACGAGAATCAATCAATAACATGGAATACTGTAACCGTTCAAGACTTCCCGGGTACGGTATCAATCATAGTTCAATCAATACTTTCTCTTGTTCTTCATGTGCTCGTTTCTCGCCTTGCGGAACTCGGAATCGACCGGACTGCAAAGATCAAAGATCATTTACACTTATTCCATACGAATCAAGCTAGACCGTAGTCAATTTTTTTAAAGTAGAAAATGCGCAAATCAGTAAAGCAAAGATAAGATGTTCTGTGACACTGTTTCAAAAATAAAAATTTTGTGAAACTACTGTAACGCCTAGTCAATAGAAAATATGAGATAAAAGATCAGCCTATTGAGATGGTAATCAGTGTTTCGGCGTTTACTCTTGACACTGATCGCCTCCCTCTTTTTTCAATCAATAAAAGATCAAAGATCAAATTCCACTCACCCCGATCGAGCCTTCTTCACTCCCTTCTTGTCAACTGCGGTGAGAGCGGAGGTGAACGATGAGGCCGGTCTGCAATTAATAATGATCAGAATATTTGAAGAAAAAAACGCTCCTAGAAACAATTTGATGGATCCCATACAATCGATATTAGAAGGTGTCGCGAAGCCCGGATCTCGCAGGTCAAGAACTGGACAAATTCATTTTGAAAAATAGATCGTATTCTACGCTAGTGCATTTCGGTGGAGAATTACTCATTCTCCTTACAATATTTCTTCATCATCTCTACCACTTGTGTAATCATTCAATACAATACCTCTTCCTTCCTCCTCCTCCTCCCATCTTTCCTCCCTTCTTCGGTCTATCCTCATCCTCCACAACAGCGCGCATTCGTTGCTGAAAATAATCAACTAATATACTTAGTCATATTTACTTAGATTAACCAAACCTATCACCTTCAGCTAATTAGTAATTTCTCGTAGTTTAATGATGTGAACTCGTTAACAATCTATCTAACCCATTTTCAATCTCAACCTGAGGAAGTTAGATAGTTTCTTCCGTTTCTCCATGCAGCTCCTCCGTTTTCATAAATATCAGTTCCGACAGTTTATTATATTTTATTGAGATTCAATCGAAATACTTCCACGATCACCAGACGAGCATTCCCTCTGGCCTCCCTCTACCCCCCCCCCAATTGCAATCTCAACACTACTTGGCGTCCGCTTCCAATCTAATGATTAGCGAGGTTAGCCTCTTCCACCCTTCCCCCCTATAAATATTCACCCACTCCTCAGCGTTAGTCAGTCGCTTTAACCATGTATTCTTTCACTTCTTCCTCTTTCTACCCCGGCCCCTCTTCTCACATCCCGATCGACCACGCGCGCATAGCAGAGGACCCAGCTCTCTGCCCCGAACCCATGGAGGTTTGTTGCCCATACAATAATAAACAAACAAAAAATTGTTATTAAATAAATTTATTCTAAGTACATCCTCTTACAGGACGTTACCAACACGATGTCTGCTCCCACATGCCTGGGAACCGCAGCTAGCCCCATTACCGTACCCGACGAAGACATGCCTGAGGAGGCATACATGCAGTGAGAAATTTCCTATTCATCTACAGAAACTTTCGTGATAAGACAAGCTTGTGAATTACGCATAAGTAATTATGATAAGCGCTCGTTGACTTTTACAACTATTCCCAACAAATACAATAAATATTCCAATTTCAGGCCTCTATCGGTAATCACAGATGAGCAAACGTTTCTCGATTTCTTTTTAGAGAAGAAGAAAGAAGGCCAAGTGATCGGGTATATTGATCTCGATGATGATGAAATCGAGTGCGTGGATGTTGTAGTAAAGAATGGCGCCAAGCTGCCCCAGAACAATCAGAACCAAACCTTCCCTGTCACCGATCATGATGCCATCATTGTGCTTGATGACTAGATTATGCCCTATAGTTGTATATTGAACGGTAGAATCAACCCAATTTTTAAGCTCTTATCGATTTGTGTATTGTGTCGTAAGCCCCGTTATTGTCAATTTATTGTAATCGAAAAGAGACGATATTGACGATAAATAAGTAACTGGCACTTCGCATTAGTTTTTCCTCAACAAAAACTGAGTTCTATCATCCTTCAAATGGTTTTCTCTCCTTACCATTACATTGAATCACTAAACAACCTAGGACAAATAATATCAACTCACCGCCTTCTTTCCTCTTTTGATCTGTCTGACTTGGAACGCGGCTGTCTTCTCGGCCGCACGGTCCTCGGGCTGAAGAAAATATGTTTTTTTAGACAAGTCAGATCCGTGTTTCACGAACTTTACAACTATTCATTTGGCAGGAGGGGGGTTATTTGATAACAATCAATATATGAGAGACTATCTGAGCCGATTGAGATACGACCGTACAAGCAAAAACAAACCTATGCTGAAAAGTTGTCCCTAGGGTAAACTTTGACCGTAGAGACCGAAAATCGACATAAGAAGTTGCATAGATCAAACCCGGCTGAGATATGTTTCATACATATACATATTTATCCTGACATCACGGCAAGGGCCTGCAGGAGGTATCATTCGGGGGCAGAGGAGGTCGGGATCTTCGAATTCGAGGCAACTGGGTCAAGGGAATGGATCTTGCTTGGCTTCTTTGGTCAATTGGAGTGTCGATCTTGGACGATTGACATTGAGCGTAGAAGTAGATCTTCCGGCAACCAGTGACGTCCTGACTAGCGTGTATCAACCTAAGTGGGAACTCACGTCGTAGCCTCGTCGACTGGGCCTTTCTTGAAAGTTGGCGACTTGAATTAGATGTAGGCGATCCGGGTCCTCTTCTCGAAGTGGTACCAGGTGGGCGATATACTTGCCGGGTTGCCCAAGCTGACTGGCAAGGATTCTCCAAACTGAGGAGGGAGAGGAGCGGGGAGACTGTCGACCGCCCGTCACGAGGCACAGAATGAAGAATGAAGAATGAAGAAGAAGAATGTTTCATCACATGTCCAAAAGTGAAATTTTCAACTTTGGCAAAACGCATCCAAACCACCTATGTAGCTATATATTTGGATAGCTCTCGATGAGAGGAACATTTTTTTTGTGTTGACACCCAGTTTGTAGCTCGTCTGAGAAAAAAGTTAGGATTTTTTGAAATCCCAAATTCAAAATATCCATATCTAGACTTTGCCGAGTGCACTTTTAACTATGTTCATTCGATTCAGCGTGCAAATTTACGCCATGGTGCTTGAAATAATCCAAATTCATCGTGCCCACCTTAATGAAAATAGCCACCGAACGTGCGCCGCTGCACCAAACCGCGACGTGACACGCGACGCGCGCCGCAATTTCGTAAGCAAATGGCGTAATTTTGGCTTCAAATTTAGTTTTACAATACATAAACATGTTAAATATCAAAAAAACGAATGATTGAGCAAAAACCTAAAAAAATAAAAAAAAAAAACAGTTATTTTTTAAAACTTAATTTTTTTTCAAAAAAAACATCTAAAATACGCTTTTCAAAATTATTATGATGCTGACAAAGAAAACGAACATAAATCGGATTCGATATTTCACTACTATATTCGTACTCGTGTACCACTCGTGGAAAGCTGAAATATTTCCGTTGTACCATTAATTACTATAAGATTCTGCATCTGAATACCATTTGAACGCATATCTGATTTTTTCCGAATTTGCAGTCCAAAGAAAACAATTGAAAACACGTTTTCCGAAATTTATTTTTTCTCTCTAACTATATCTATAATTCAGTACCATTAGTCCGCGGAAAATATTTAAATGTTGTAATAAACCCTCCATCTGTCGTAGGCATCAGTAAAACATGTATTCAGCATGATTCGATTTCGGTCGCCGCTCGAACGATGCTATTTTTTCTACTTTCGTTGATTGGTGTCAAATTCGAGCAATAAAAATCAGTAGTTCGTTGGCATTTTCGAGAGAACATGGTTAAACTCAGGGAGGCAGTGTGAGAAAATATGTATAGGGCATCGTATATGCCTTTTCCGTAGCGAATTTGATAGTAAAAATTTATAATAAAATCAAATAATATTTTTTTAGGTTTTTGCTCAATCATTCGTTTTTTTGATATTTAACATGTTTATGTATTGTAAAACTAAATTTGAAGCCAAAATTACGCCATTTGCTTACGAAATTGCGGCGCGCGTCGCGTGTCACGTCGCGGTTTGGTGCAGCGGCGCACGTTCGGTGGCTATTTTCATCAAGGTGGGCACGATGAATTTGGATTATTTCAAGCACCATGGCGTAAATTTGCACGCTGAATCGAATGAACATAGTTAAAAGTGCACTCGGCAAAGTCTAGATATGGATATTTTGAATTTGGGATTTCAAAAAATCCTAACTTTTTTCTCAGACGAGCTACAAACTGGGTGTCAACACAAAAAAATGTTCCTCTCATCGAGAGCTATCCAAATATATAGCTACATAGGTGGTTTGGATGCGTTTTGCCAAAGTTGAAAATTTCACTTTTGGACATGTGATGAAACATATCTCAGCCGGGTTTGATCTATGCAACTTCTTATGTCGATTTTCGGTCTCTACGGTCAAAGTTTACCCCAGGGACAACTTTTCAGCATAGGTTTGTTTTTGCTTGTACGGCCGCTCTTGGGAGAATCTCAATCGACTCAGACATTTTCTCATATATGTAAACTTCTCACCGTCTTCTGTGCCATTTCCTTCTTCAGTTCTTCCTTCTGCATGCGCTTGCGCTCCTCCTGAAGAATTGATCATAACAAATTTTTGTTTTCCGCGTCCACAGATACAACAATACTACAATGATCAACAGTACACTAATCATATATCCATGAAACACTAATACTCATTGTACCGCGACCTATTTTTGCATTGCTTCGCCTGCTCACCCAACCCCCCCCCCCGAGATAATTGTTTATATCCGAGTATGTATGTGTTCAATATATAAATAAACATATTTTTAAATAGTCTTTCTCCATCGCATCCCTACCAACCAACCTTCTTCTTCATCTTGTCCAATTCAGTTGGCTTCTTGAACCAAACTCGCCCTTCTCTCTCCGTCTTGATGCCATTCAACTTCTGCTCAACCGTCTTCTGCTCCTGCAAGCGCATTACAAATTAATTATTGCTATCTTTTTTTTAAATCACGAAATACGTATCTCTCCACCCGTGGGATTCGCGTTCCAGACATTTGATTTACTCGAATTCGCGCTCAACAATTGCTCAACGATCGAAATTTTAATAGACTTTAAAATCTCAGCAATTCAAATCCAATTGAACGATGTAGACAGAAATATGCAAATTTCAAATTCTTACCTGCTCAGCAATTCTCAGCTGCTTCTCCACTTTCTCATCTTCTTCAATCTTCTCAATCGATTCCTCGAGTGCCTCGATCTTGTCTTTGTACGCTTGCACCACTTCTGAAAATACTGATTGTAAAATCGATAAAAAAGAAAATAATATTTAATTTTCGGCCAGGTCGATGGCGGTTTCAATGTGTAAAGATAACCACGTTCGGCAATTATATGCGATTGACGACAGCGTTCATAGCTCTAAAAAAAAGTCGACCTGACAGGTTCGGGTATAAGGCGATTACCTAGAGCCGAGATACCCACACTGTTTTGTAGCTACCATTGCCCCAATCAATTAAAACCCTGAGACGAATTGTGAAAATCTGCGGCACTCGGAAATAAACCTGCCCGACTGTAAAAAAATGCATTTCCTAGTGCAAATTTGTTTCGCGGAAAAAACGTGCCCTCCCGTGCAGCTACCCAGTAAGCGATATTTTTGTTAGAAAGAGGACCATCAGAGGAATCGAAAAAGCTAAAGACCGGCACGTTTTTCTTCCTGGAAAAATTCTAGTAGAAATAATTTAAATCCGTCGATTCGACTTTTTGACTTATGACAGCGTTACGTTCATTCCAAACATTCATATTCATATTCATAGTACATCATGTGTCGAACTCAGCGAAGTATCTCGTTCTCCAATACACTTTAGAATAATGTTGTAACCCCAACTCACCAGGCGCGACCAATCGCTGTTTCATCGCCCTGTCTGCGTTCGACTTGACGATTTCCTTCAGAAGTTTTCTGTCGTCTTCGGCGACGATCGAAATCGAGCGACCGGCTTTGCCTGGAAAAGGAATGTTTGTGTTCCTATCGAGATACTCACAATTTAATTTGCAACTTAAGAATCATAGCAGACCCAATGATATAATGTTCAACGGAGATTTAATTAAACGTTATTCATAAGTAAACTGATAGATTCGGCGGTGACGTTGCGATGAACAAATCTTTCCCCTCACCCGCTCTGGCAGTTCATGTTTATATTACTAACACGAACCCGACGATTTCACGTTTCATGGACATCTCATTATAAACTACACATAGATGACATTGCTATGTCTCTCAGCCATCTCCCCCCGTAACTAACCCGCTCTGGCAGTTCTTCCCACTCGATGGATGTACGACTTGAGGGTGCGCGGCATGTGCATGTTGAGAACCTGTAATTGAATAAATATTTTTAAAATCAATTATCGATCAATATCGGATTCAAGCACTAATAGTACTGTAAGTCTCCAACTCACAGTGTGCACTTGGTCGATGTCGAGACCACGAGAGGCGAGATCCGTGGAGATGAGACAATCGATCTGTAATTATGAACGTTTCACGCGTATTAGTACTATTTTATGTAATCGATATTACACTTCCGCTAAGAGTGCGACCATAAGCAAAGAAAAAATAACGAAAATCAATTTTGTCGCACACGCACAGCGCATTAACTGGCGACTTCTACCTCACACAATATAGCCAACCCGAAACCCGAATCCACGTACCTCCGCGCGCCTAAACTTGGCTAGTGCCTCCACACGAAGGGTCTGGGTGAGCGAGGAGTGCAGTTGGGCTGCAAATCAGACATCCTTTTCAAAGATAAATTACTAACCATGCGGATCCCCGCTTCACTGATTCCATTCTATGCGATCCATAATTGTAATCTCGGCATTTAATGATGATAAACTAAACGAAAGGGTAAAGGGCCTTACCCGTCTTGAGTCCCAACAGTCCGAGCAGAATCTGCACACGCTGGCACTCCCTCTTGGTTCTCACGAAGACGAGCGTACGGTCGGAGAAGGTTCTGAGGAGAAGAAGAGCGCATTTACAAATGAGTTAAAAGTGTCATTTTAATAATGTGTTTAACCTAATAGGTCATGGGAAAAAATACAGCAACTATACTTGAAGAACGCCAATATATTTGAAAAGATCGCAACAACAAAAATTACACCACGGATTCGAGTTTCGCTCAATCGCTATATTAGTAGGAAAAACAGTTTTGATAATATTACGTGGAAAAAGGAGACAAAATAACCTCGTAACAAGCGCAGCCACAATGGATTCTCTGTCCTTCTCGTGACCCGCGCGAAGTCGGATGAACTCCTGTCTGAAATATTGACAAATTACATCATCACTACTCAGCCCAGAGCCAAAATAACGTTTACATTTCCACATAGTTTATTGTTATCGATTCATAATCTCAATCAGAAGTTTAAAAAAATCGCTTGAGATGGAAGACCCTTACCGTTTACCTTTGCCTGTTTCAGAAATAACTAGCTTCCGTTTATGTCGTCATCCGTATGCAATATTCCCATACCTCAGTTTGAGTGCAGTGTCCGTGTTCTCGTTGATGAAAATGCGGACGGGCTTCTGGAGAGACATCGAGGCGAGCTCGTCGATCTGAGAAGAAGCATAGAGTTGTTTAAACTACGAGTGCCAAAATTCAGAGAACTGATCCAATCAAAAATGAGTCGATACAATTCTGTGCGTACATCCAGTAATCACCGGGTAAACGCTCCGGAAATTGTACTTTCCAAATATCATTTAATAGCGTTTTGAAGATGGCTATCTTTATTCGCTTTTACCCCGATGATTCCTGGATTCATCCACTGAACAAAATTTAGTATTTACAAAGGGAACAATTCAACCACCAATTCCACTGCTCGACATGACCGTTCATACCGTACACTTCTACCGTATCCCCACCCACCTGATCAGTCATGGTGGCGGAGAACAGCAGTGTCTGTCGCTGCTTGGCGCACATTCTTATGATCTCTCCCATCTGCTCCTTGAACGCCTCTTCCAGCATTCGATCGGCCTCGTCAAGAACGAGCACCTGAAACATGAATACAATAATGCCAAATAATAAAAATCATCCAAATTATGAGTACATGAGAACATTTCAGTTTCTAAGTACACAGAGCGCGAACTCTCCAAGAATATAATTCGCTCTTCGCTCTCTTCAGTTCATACACTATCTCGCAAATTATCTATGAGAGCTCTACAGATGCACATGTTAGAGAGTTCTTGATCTGTGTATGCTCAGACTGTGTACGAGGAATATTATTGCGGTTCAATATTCGGACGCATGAATACATCATGAAACTGGAATTCGGCGCTTTTCGCATTGGACAAATAGGAGAATAAACACTGATAATTTTGACGAAATAACGCGTCCGCTATCGTAACTGAGAGACCTTCACATCTGCGCGATTATCGCATGATTTGGTAAATTGGTTGATTCACAGTACCTCAATGGTGCTGAGGGTGAAAGTGGGCGTGTTGTGGAGGTGATCGAGCAGTCTTCCCGGCGTCGCGACGACCACATCGGGAGAGGCACGGAGGGCCGCCTCTTGGGTCTTCAGATCAAGACCACCTGCAAATGATAATGATAATAATGATATTGATAATATTAAATCGAGGATTCTATGCTCACTTCTGTTCACCCGTGTATTCAAGGTTTCACAAAATTCACATCTTACTTGAATTCTCGGATCTTAATTCTTATCTTACTTGAATTCTCGTATATACGAACGAGTAATACAATCTGCCAATACCAGGCAGTGTGTCAAACAATCGATCTTATTTCTTCCTTGATGTCAGGCAGTAAAAAAACAACAATTCCGCCCAAAGTAATAATGCGATTACTCGCAAGTAACTCTCGACTCGCGGAGATTCCGCGTTTCACGGCATTCTGATAATTTTGGACAACGTTCTGCTGTATTACTTCCCTCACAGTGCTTTGAAGACCCCCATTTCCTTCTTCATCCTCCCTCATCACTCCACCCCATATCTGGCCGCCTCTCTCCTCTCATCTCGCTTCACCACATCTCATTATAGCGGGGGATTGTATAGATTGGCAATAGAAACAGTAATAGGTATAATACCAATTTCGCACAGTCTCTTCTTTCTGAACGTTTAGTACCATGTGCCCTTCATCACTCCACCCCATATCTGACCACCTCTCTCCTCTCATCTCTTCATCCTTCACCACTAACATATCTCCTGCTCAGTGGGGAGGGGGATTGCTAGAGAGTGCCAAAGATATAGCGCTAGCGCACACGCAAGAAGCTGGGCGCCGAAACGAAGAAGAAAGAGAGTCAATCGAGCTGCAACTGTCCTCCTCCTCCCCTCGCCCACGACCGGTTCTCCTCCGCCTCCTCTAGAGGGGTGGTGGGAGGAGAGGAGGAGAAGAGAGGGGAGAATGAAAGGAAGGAGGGAGGAGAGATGGGAGACAGAGAGAAAGAGAGTGAAAGGATTAGATCAGGTCTTAGATCGGCAGCGAGCCCTATAGCACTAGCGCCCCCCACGTAACAGCTGGAAATCGACCCGATTAGAGTGCAATGGGCTCTAATTTGAAGAAATTAATTATAATTTATCATTACAAAATAAATATATGAAATAAAAACTTCCACCTTACTTCTCAGAATAGAAGCTCATTCCTCCTGTAAATATGATCCTTCCTGTAGACTACTATCTAACCCTACTTCTCATCCCGTATTTGCGCTTGTTATGTACCCCCAATCCACCGGGCGGCTCCCACTTTCCAGTTCATAAGTGGGGGTTCTCCTCTCCTCACAACTTCGCACAATGACTTTGCTCCGGGGTCCATCTCCGCATGTTCTCGCCCAAATCGCATCCAATGCGCAGAACTTTTCCCCTCTGTTCTCCTCGCCAAGTCAACTATCATAGCTCTGTGCGTATATCACTAGCCATAAATTCGTTATACTGACGTGGTCAGCTCATGCTTTCCAGTAAAGTGCTCGAATTACTGTCCTAGCTATCAACGCCCCATGTTCATACTACATCTGATCCACTTAATCACCGGTTCAATTCTTCTATGTACCCTGTTCCTGTTCCCCGCGCTTCTGTTTGGCAACGTAACCACGCACGTTTTTCTTCTTCTTCACCAACCTCTTGTCCTTCCTCCTCTCACCTCCCCTCCCCCTTTCTGCCCTTCTTCTCACCACCTCCCTTCAGCTCTCTGCCCACCTCCCCTCTCTGCCTATTGACCGGTTACGTATGTGTCCACACACAATGTTTCTTCTCCATCATCACTCATCTCTCTCGTAACACATCTCATCTCACTTCACACCATTCCACCCATCTTGATCTCCCTATCATCATTTTACGACACACATCATTATCTCTGCGCGCGCTAATCTCGATGTAAACGGCGGTAGATCATAGCTGTCATTAGAGTAGCGAAAATGGATCACCCGACCCTGCTCTTATTCCCCCTCTCTAGCACTCCCCGCGAGGGGGGTTGTAAATGCTCTCTCTCGCGAGCAAGGAGCCGAAAATAGGCGAAGGATCCGTTTTGGGATCCGTTTTTCCCCGGGAAATGCGGGAGGGGAAATTTTCTTCATATTTATTTTTTTATTTATTTTATTAATATTCTTTTTTTTCATTATTAATATTTTTTTCATTCTTAATATTCTTTTCCTTTTTACTATCACGCATGCCGCAACGTATATATGTGGCCCCGTACGAAATTGTTTCCAAGTGAATGCCCATTTCCGCTACTCAAGTAAATACCTCGTTCATCGGAAGAATAAAGAGAAATAATTTTTAGAAAGTATCATTTCAATTGCGCTATAGAAAAAAAATTAGGATGAGTGCTTTGGGAGGGCAAAAACGGATCCCATTTAGGACCCCCGCGAGAGAGCAGGGATCCGGCTCTCTCGCACTCCCCGCATTTGGAGGTCAATAAACGGGGTGGGGTGATCCGTTTTCGCTACTCTAGCTGTCATGTAGCTTCCATAAATGTGCAGATACAATCAGGACCCCCCCAATTCATCAAGATGCGCTCTCCTTACAAGAATACACATATTTAGAAGACTCAGTATCAGTCCAATCTCGCACACATGTTGTATTGATGTGGTTTGTCTTGTATATAACCGGGCACATCGACGTTCCAGCAATGCATCTAGTACAGTACAACACCCAATCAGGAACAATCGGAGGCAGATATTGTTCATATGACAAAAAGTTATCAAATATTTATCTGTATTTCTGAATTCTTTAGCACCAGTATTAGCCGGCTTCACCGATGCCCTATTTGGTGACAATCATTCGATTTGCGATTCAACTTCTTTACCTTATTCGCTCTATCCAACTTGCCAACAGTGCACTTTCGTCCTTGCAACTACACACATTCTCGAATTGTGCGACGGTCATTCATTCCCCTCTCTCTCTATGTTACCCACGCTTTCTCTTTCCTTCCTCCTTTCTCCCCCCTGTGCGCATATCCGGCTTTTCGGCCAACGCCGCGGCGCATCTCTTTTGCAATTCGCTCTTTCTCCAAGCTTTTTGCATTAAGTTCACCTTCCTAACTTGCCCAATTGCGCGCATTCTTACGCAACGCATTGATTAATCCAATAAAAGCACATCCAAGCACAAATTGGCCAAACGGATGTGCACTAAAAAGACCAAAATATCTGATTTTGAAAATGTTACCTAAAAAGGCGAAATGTGGCCAGTGTATGTTCCCTACAACATACCTTTTGGTATATGCGCGCACATCACGAACAGCGACCACATTAAAAACACGTCCTTTCCCATTTTTCAACAGGCTGTTGTTGCGTGCACTTAATTTCCACTAGGAAATTCGCGGCTGCACATTCAAATCAATCGATATTTTCCCTTCTCCGCACATTATTCTATGATTGCTCTCCAATCAGCAGCTGTCCTTAATACTACCGTCATGTAGCCGATCGATATTCGCCTCGCCCGTCATCCCTAATCAATCGATAATCAGGCGTCAACCATGGGCGTCTTCGACCGGAAGCAGCAGGTCATGTACGTCCTCATGCTCATCTTCTTCCTGTGGCACATGGGCACGCAGTGGACTACGACACTGCTCTCCTTCCTCCAGTGGGACACCGATGAGGTCAGTGGAGGAAGGAGTGAAGTAGGATGGGAGGAGAGGAGGGATGGAGAAAGAGAATGGAAACAAATTAGAAATGATAGACGATAAATTATACCTTAATAAAGGAATTCAAAAGCGAATTTCTATTTTTAATATTTTTTTTAAATGATCGACTGAAAGCACGAAGCATTGTAAACGGCCAGTTCTTTAGACGTTTCACAAGCCGATGAAACACCGATCTGCAGTCTCGCAATTAGCTATCTCTCGTATTTGCATGTCATGACCATCGTCGACCTCGGCTACATCCAGGCCTTCGGGTCTCTAATGAACGCCATCGGAGCACTCGTGTTCGGACAGGTAAATTAAAGTAAAGTAAAGTCAGGTATCGTACTTGTATTCGTCGTCGCCATAACATCAAATCAAGGAAACAATCAGTCATAAAACGACTAACAAGAAACATTAAACTAACAAGCGCGCAAATCATTTAGCCAGAAGTATGCGTTCATTAAGCAAATTCAGTGTAAACGCTAGAAAAAAACACTTCGTATGCGAAGTAATATTGAAAGTAAAAATATTCAAGTCACCAAATCAATCTCCGTTCGCAACATTCATACACAAGTTGCGAAACCGGGAACCACCAAGTCATTTCTCGATATTCTTCCCAACTTTTCCCATAATAATCGTTCCCGCACATTCCCCGTTTCACGTCTCCCTCTTGTAGATCGCCGACACGACCGGGCCGAAGACCATGTTCATGGTCTCCGTTGGCTTCACCGCCATCTACTACTCGGGTATCTCACTCGCCCGCTCGTGGCTCGCCTTCCTGCTCCTGCAGGTAACGACGCTGCCATTCCACTCCTATTGTTGGATGTAAAATAGGATTGGAATCGGCACATTTGAAAAAAAATGGATGGAATTGATATGCGATATGCGGAGATATATTCTCTTGAAATATTTTCGTGATATTTCTTAGGGCGCGGACAGCTAGCGGAATAGCCAACACTTTTCACTCTTAACTCTTGGAGCCGCGCAGATGCGCCTGGTTGTGGAAATCACGAGAGATCAGACAATAATGAGAATGAAACTCTGCACAGACGCGTCAAATCGAAAGAATCAAACGATATCCCTCAATTACAGGTGTTCCGCTTCGGGTACCAGCTCGACTCCACCGCCGAGATGTACCTCGCTACCGTAACCACGGAGCGCGAGCGCACAGGCGCCCTCATGAAGCTCACCGTGCCTCAGGTGATCGATATAGTATCTATCCGAAGCGTCTTATAACATTTGCTGATCTGCATAAACGGAGCAAAAGTGCACACAAATGTAAAAAAAAATGAGACCCTTTGTGCACAACCGGAAAATAGTAACCGGAAGTGACTTTTGCAAAACAAAAATGAAAATTCACAGGCCGCAGCCATGTTCTTCGGTCCCATCATCGGATCTAAAATCGCCGCCTGGACCTCGCTCCGCACCTCTCAGGTACATCATATTTCGTTTTTTCCTCATGCCTCCGATCAAAATCAAAAGCAACAGATAGAGTCTCTCATATGGCACATCGATGAAGCACGAACCATCCTGGTCGCTAAAACAGCGTTAAATGAATCGAATCTTCTGAAATATCGATCCATTCTTTCCCTCAGGGCACTTGCGAGGGCGCCTCCTAAATATCGATCAATTCCTTCCTCTCAGGGCGCTTGCGGTATCTCCATGTTCATCACTCTGATGCCCGTCCTCTACTTCCTCCTCCCCACCACCCACTCCATCCCTCGTCTCGCCTCCGCCCGTCTCCGTCCCTTCGAGTTCATCCACCTCATCAAGAACAACAAGCATCTGCGCGAGGGACTCCTCATTCGGTAAGTTGCTATATAGCTGTAATTCAATGATCCATGGACATCCCATCATAGGAAATTTCATAGTTTAAAGTTTATTGCGCCACTGCTACGCCACATCGCCGGGTAGCTCTAGTGCGTTTTGAACCCGTTAAAAGCCAGCAGAGAATCAACAAGAAGCAACACCCTTGCTCAATATAAACGCTCTGAAACTTTAAATCTCCCTCCTTATCTGATTTTCAACCACTGTCTGACGTGGCTTTCATCATTACTAAATATACTTTAAAATTAATTAATCAATAATTTTCCCAGCTGTCTGGTCGTCGCTGCGTACGTCTGCTATGAGATGATCTCGCGTAACTTCCTCCTCCGCTCCTTCATGAAGTCCACCAACGACTCCGCCATTGTACGTTTTACCTCCCCATTCCGTATCCCAAAAAAACACGACGTGTCACCCCAATCACTATTAGTTTCCCTACTACATCAGCCTAATCACAAAACGCGTCTTTCCTATAGTTTCCCAAATAGGATAGATGAAGGGAAAAAATGGAAAAGATGAAAGATCAATCCCTCTCAGGTCCTCCTTGTCATGGCCGTCGCCCTGCTCATCATGCAGTTCATCGTCCTGCCCGTCATCCAGCGCCGCACCACGCCCAAGGCCCTTCTCCAGGTCAGAGCTCCACGCTTTCGGTCCTCCCTCTTCCCTCACTCATTCCCACTGCCCAAACCACCCTACTGAGCAATGGAAGCAATCGATTGGCGTATCCATAACACATCTCGCCAATTAGGCGAGATGATTACGAGCTCGACTATTAGCATTGAGCCAAATCCTTCCTCCCGTTAGGTCTTGGCATCGTGCCAACTATCGTCACTTGCAGATCTCGATGCTCACCCTCATCGCTTGCTACATGGTCGTGTCGTGGGTGACCTCCTTCGAGCAGTTCCTGCTCATCACCGCCCTACAGACTGGCGCCTACGCCGTCGCGTACGCCGAGACCTCCACCCAGATCACCACGTGAGACAACGCAAACTCTTTACAACTTAAGTAGTAAAGCGCGAAGATAACAGAGAAGATAACAGGCGCGCCTCCGCAAAATACCGCCACAAACATCTCTACGTGAGTGGGCGAATTCATATCTGTATCTCAACGACCAATTGAGACGTCTCACATCACAGAATGGGTTTTTTTCATAATAGTCACTGAGTGCGGCATAATGTTCTAATACGAAAGACACTGTGTTGAATTGGAAAGATAATGTGCGTAATCAACGGGACCCGCAAACCGCTGAAAAAAAATGTTGCAACCGCGAATCCGCAAACCACCGAGTATTCCCCTGTTATTGTACTTCTTGCCGTGGCAGTCATGCAGCCCATCCTTCCTCCTCTCTACCAGACCCCATCAATCCTCCTCTTGTTCCCCTGTCTCGTAACTATCTCTCTTGTACTATCCGGTCATCCATCTTCCCACTATCCCTCCTACTCCACCACACCCAACGGACAATGGGTGGATAGCGTCATTTCGATCCTAGACCTTGTTACGATCTTAACCGCATATTTGTAAAATCGCAATACAATGCGCGAACTGAAATGCAGAAAGGTCATCCTGCTAGACTTGGGAGGAATTCGATCAAAAAAGACACACATTGCAAATAATTAGCGAATGCGCAAAAAAGCACCAGAAAAGGTTATGCCCATTTGAACCTGTTCTTGTGACGTAATCACTGCTCTCTTCCCCTCTCTATCTCTTCTTTATCCACAACAAGGGGGATTTCCGCCGTAGAAACACAATGCCCAAGCGTAAGCGCGTAAACTCTCACTTTTCTCAGTAGTCACAGCAGCGCAAAACCCGTTCCCCGCTCATTTCCACCAAAAGCAAGGAAGAAACGTCGCAATCGGCCGATGATTGCGCGCTGCAGGCGCAACGTAGATATCCAAGTGCAGAAAAGATAACCGCTGTTGACTCGATCGTTCCGGTAGACAAATAAATACAAATAAACATCCCGACTCCAGCCCATAACTTCTCAGCTTACAGTATCTAGGGCTACTGTACCCCGTCATTTAGGCATAGTTGCCGTGTTCACCCCTTAGGAATATACGTTCTACTCGCTGTCACTCCCTTCGCGGATGTATCAAATAAATAAATTTTGCAGCGCTGTCGAAATGACTGACCTTGGCAAGGCGACCGGTCTGGCGTCGATGGCCCAGTGGATGGTCCACTTCATCCTGCCCATCTACGCCTCCCAGCTCGTGCAGCACTTCCACTACACCTACGCCTTCTACACCTCCGCCCTGCTCAGGTACGCCGCTAATTACATTTATAATTAATTGCCTTATAATTAGCAATGGGTGCCTACATAACATTGCCTCAACTCTGAATGAACAAGGGATAAGCTAGGAATGAAACATGAATGCTACAAGATTAAAGCGGTTATGTGAGAGTGAAGCGAGATGGGGTTACTTTCTGTTCGAAAAGACTAGTAGAAAATCGATAATATAATCATTACAGTATCGCCACCCTCGCCTACGTCTCGCTTTTCGCCACCAACACCAACAACCGCGCCCAGACCCTGCTGCCTTCCATGACGGCCAACTACTAATTAATTAAGATACATTAATTAACTCATTAGCACGTCTCTCCCGTTCCCTGATAGACAGTCTAGAATCCCCTCTCCCCTAATACCAATTTCCCCTCATTCTATGGTTGCTTCGAGCCAGGTCTTCGTCCCATCATTCTCCCAATCTTCCCGGTACATTGTTTCGTTTTACAGTGCATTTGCTCCAATTATTTATTTCTATCTGGCAATAGTATTAATCGCATATCTCCCCCAAATCGTTACCAGTATTTCCGCACCCATCGAATCCATTTTCGAAAAACACCATTGCTCGCATGAGCAGATAAAGTCACGTTGAAACTAATACTGATTTCGACCTATCTTTTACGCCCATAAGAATATAAATACAAAATATATTAAATAATAAAGATGATAATATTAATATAAATACCGGCGCAGAGGCAAATGTCCAACTGCGAGTTGACCGACAGCTTGCGGAACACTTGGAACACCTGCAACATTGCAAGTTCATAATTAGCAAATTCTCCACGCGGGTTCCCGCTTCACAATCACCACAAAAGTTATGGGCCTTGTAATTAATCAATGGGCGAATGGCTCGCTAACAGTGCTCTAAAAACACCCCGTTCCAACTCCCCTTAATTGCGAGAGTTGTGAAAGTGCTAATCCAGTTTCCTCTTTTAGCATAATACAAAATAATAATAATAATTATTATTATGAAAAATGAAAAAAAACCTGAATGGCCAGCTCTCTCGTCGGCACGAGCACGAGGACGCGCGTAGTGGGCGAGGCGCGCGATCTGCACAAGTTGTCACTGATTAATAATGTCGACGATGCAGTAATTGCTTCCGAAATCTCCCAATCACCTTTCGGCAATCGCTGACACACGAATCCACCGTGGCAAAGACATGAACATTGCAGCAAGCTAATTCACCTACACATGCTCCGCTAAACCGCCGATGCGATGACACTCGACCAAACAATCGTTTCCACAAGCATAGACCAAAAACATTTGTTCCCGAAAATCCCAAATGATGTCTGGTTTTAGGGTTTTAGGGTGAAAAATCGAAAATGATGTCTAATTTTTCAATTTTTCAGGCACTGCCGCGCCTGGATGACATAAAATGATGTCTGATTTTTCGAAATCTCACTCCAAAAAAGTTCAAAAGCTGTCTGGGTTTGTTCCCTAGAACGAACTTTTTGGTCTATGTTCACAGGCTTAACAATCACTGAGATCACTTGCCCAATTCTAGTTTCACAAATGCACAATAGGAAAAAGAAGAGTACAATGGCAATACACCTCGCGCTGGTGGGAGTCAACAACTGACATTTCGTCTTGCTCCCGTGTTCATGGCACGGAGATTGATTAATCTGGCCTAACCGTTTTGATTACGATGGATTCGTAATCTATTCAAGCGGTGCCGCCCACTAGGCCCAGATCCTAAAACATTTGCTTGCAGGATTAGTGCGAATCGCGTAATATTTGCAGAATATCGGATTTTCCTAAATTTCCATTTTCATTTCAAAACATCGTTATTTTCGGTTGGTACAACAGTACCTACCTACCCTCCGCCAATTAGGGTCTCTCTTTCTCTCTCTCTCTCTCTCTCTCTCCCCCTCCTTCTCACCTGTGCAGCAGTCGCTCCACGATGGGGATGACGAACGATCCCGTCTTTCCGGTTCCCGTGGCCGCACACGCGCAGATGTCCCTGAATACAAGCGATCATTGTAATGGGCACGTATGTTTTCAATTAAGGACAACCTCCGATCGTCTATTCGCAGATTCCACGGAACCTCATACACCCGGTGAAACCAGCACCCGCCTGGTCGTGCGTACGCAAGCGAGCATAATAATTTGGAGTAATTTCAGAATCCAAAATCCAAAACACTATTACTATTTTCGCCACGTTTGCGCCCAAATATGCACTCGACGAAACAGGAGTCCGACTGGTCGCCGGTCGAAGCGTGATAACTAAATTCAGTAACCACCTTCCGTTTCCCCTAATTACACGAATAAATAAATCGATATTCTCCCGCTACCGTACCTTCCGGCGAGCGCGACGGGAATCGTCCTGCCTTGGATGGGCGTCGGCTCGGTGAAGCCGGCGGCGGAGATGGCCTGAAGCATTTAATGATAAGTGAGTTTTAAACAAAAAAAATAATTTAAATTTTAGACAAAGTTTGAGTATCCAGAGCGGTGATGCAATGACTAAAAGTGAGACGGCGCGACGCACAATCACCGAGTGCTTCATTGTGTTCAAATGGCATTGGAACTACCGAGACCGACAGCCCGTCAACTCTTCGCTTCAGCGATGTTTCAAAACTATGCGTTTGCACATCGCGTCTAATATGTTAGTGGAATTAATTTATATAATAATCAATACGCTTTTTCAGATAGCCAATCTGGCTAATCTATGCATATTTAATGCCATCTCTCTCCTCGCCTCGTTCAGCTCTCTTACCTCACTTAATTGCCAGTTATAACTCCCTTTAAAATTCATTACACACGCTATCATATTTTAAAGTAAGATTAATACTATTATTATGCATTATTATTATTACATTGAGCTTGGTATCTCGCTGATCTACGAATAATTGATGCCATCTCTCTCTCTCTCTCCTTCTCACCTTTAGCGTGGGTCTGCTCAGCATGAGTTCCTCGAAGGTGGCAGGCAGGAGATCGTCCTCGTCCACTCCCTCACTCGAGAAGAACTCGGCCTGCTCCTTCGACGCGCCCTTGCGACCGGCAGCCGACTTCTCGCGAAGTCGATCTGAAAATGAACTATTATCAATAGTAATAATAAAAGTAAACGATATAATCTGAACATCATGGATGATACACACAGTGTTTATTTCAAAGAAGTCTGTTTTTTTTTCAAATTGCTTGTTTTTATCCCTAACAGGAGCTGCAATTAAAGCAATGCGATTGTGCACGACTTTTCCAGTATCTTTCATGCAACATCAAAGTGGCGGCCCATACCCACATCAGCTTTCCCAATTTCACACCAATACAAGCGGTTCACGCCACCCCGCATTGTGCTTGTTTCATGAATGAGGTAAATTATTATTATCTCAATTAAATCAATCAATAATTCACCCTTCGCATCGACCTCCAGCTGCTCCAGCTCCTCGTCCGCCTCCATCAGCTTGTCGTCGTCGGCGTTCTATAAAATTAATTTTTTTAAAATCGACAATTTCAAACTTTCATCTTTTTTCGATTACTAATACCACAGTCGTAGTTCAGCACGACATCCCAATGATCAGTTATAGTACTCTCTTTCTTACCGTATTCCCTCCTGTTCTACCGTTCTCCCTCCGAGCACGATACCGTATCCCTCTCTACACCCTACTGTATCTCTCCAACTCCAACCGCACTCCCGTACTCCGATACAAGAAAGAGCGACCTACAGTGTCCCCTCCTGTCCAACCGTACTCCCCCACTCACACCTACCTTATCCCTCGTTGCCGCCCTACCGTACTCTCCCACCATACTGCCTCCGAGCACCCTACTGTATACTGCATCTAACAGTACTCCGTCACTCCACTCTACCGTATCCCCTCCTGATCTACCGTACTCCGCCGCTCCACTCTACCGTATACCTCGTCGCCGTTCTCCGCGCGCAGACGCTCGCGCTCCGCCACAATCTTCTCCTCGAGCGTCGACGCCACCGTCTTCTTCAGATATCTGAGTAATTCCAATAATAATAATACAAAATACTAATAGGATGCTATTACATAAATGTGATACTTAAGCGAGAAAGACAGCGTTCCGCATTCCCGTTAAAATATATCACATGTGAAACACTAAAGCCGGCTGCACCATATTCGGGAAGCGCTTTTCCGAGCCTTTTGCGCAGTGCTCCCGTACCAGCGTAATCCATTGCTAGGCACCACCGAAATTACTAATTATTCACCCCTCCTCGATTTTTACTATTTTGATTTTGCACCGTGCCCCTGCACCCTCGTGCCCATAGACCAAAAAGTTCGTTCCAGGGAACAAACGCAGACAGCTTTTGGACTTTTTGAGATGAAATTTCGAAAAATCAGACATCATTTCAAGTCATCCACGCGCGGTAGCGCCTGAAAATTTGAAAATCAGGCATTTTTTTTCGCTTTTTCACCCTAAAACCATAAAAACCAGACATCATTTGGGACATTCGGGAACAAACGTTTTTGGTCTATGCTCGTGCCCACGTATGGGGTGCACAACGGTCGGTCAGCAGTTCGTCAAAACTTTTATAAACAATGGCAGCATAATTTATTAAGAAAAAGAGAAAGTGGAAGCAGCGGCGAATGCTCCACTCCAATTCTAAATACAGCATCTGCAACAATAATGGACGGTGCGTGTCACTCTAGACATCCGACTGCACGCAACGATATTGAGATTTGTCATAGGTTACGTGGAGACGTTAGCACATCATGGAAGGGACCAATTTAATATGCTGTGCTAGAAACACCAATGTGTTGGGAAAATTTCGAAAATATTTTTCACTGACAATGTGAATTTATAATACAGCATGAGGGCCCTGCACTGCATTTTGATATTTAACACCGCCCTAACGCCCTGCGCTCTCTCCGGCTCATGTCCACTGTACGCTCTATTCCGCCTACTTGCCATCCTAGTATTTATAATGGGCGTGGAGCGTTCCACGATCGATCACTTTTACGCATGATGATATCTCCAATTCGCTCCTCATAACTTACCTTACTATCATCATACAGTAAACCCATTTACTTCCTGACTCCTCCATAATTTACCTTATTATCACATACCCCCCTTTCGTGTCCACTGACGTACTGCCCCTTCGCTAGTCTACCGTACTACGCTCCCCTGTCAATCGCTTCCTGAAATCAACACAATCTACCGTACTCTCGCCATACCGGAACCTTCTCCCATCTCCACAACCACTCATTTCCTGACTCTGCATTACCTACCGTACCTCCTGCTCATAATCCCTATTCCTCCCCTCACTTCCTTACTCCTCACAACCTCCCGTACTTTAGTACCGTAACTCTGCCCAAATCTCCACACCCTCACTTCATGACACCATACTCGCATCATACCGTAACCTTCTCCCGCTGTCCCCAACTCACTTCCTGACTCCCTTCATCTCGGGATCCTCAGCAGTTCTGCCCGCCGTTCCGTCCATGTCGAAGGTGAAGTCGACGGCAAAGTCCGTGCCCGCTTTGGCGCCCTTCCGCTTGCGCACACTCAGCGTCTGCAATGGACGGGGATTACAAATATATAAATATGAGAATATTGCGCTGGGTGGTTGTGAGCTCGCAAGGTAATTTTTTTCCCGAATTTGGTTACCATGACGGTTCTCTCTAGATCAAACGAATGCATACACCTCGACCTCTACTTACGGCAGATGGAATAATCTATTTCAGATATCGCGCGAGCCTGAATATGTCTGAGCTAGCTATCGCGATTTAATAGCGACAAAAATATGATGGCGGATTTAATTTGACCTTTAACTATCACCTATACGCACCAGGCGATTGCGGGTCGCATGATCTCTTTATCAGGCATAGGCAATTATCACGTCGATCGACGGATAAGAGGTTCAGTAATCAACCCACCATTCTTCATACCCCAGATCACTACCGTAATCCAAAAATGCATTTTTTTCTACCGTACCTCCTGCTCGTCATCCTCCGAACTCGACTCCTCAAATACGATCTTCTCCTCCTCTCCAATCGCTTTCGGGTACAACTCCATGTCCTCAAAAATCAATAATTTCCTGATTACGGTAGTCCGGCTACACTAATCTCTCACCACAACGATATCAGTGCATGGACTGGAACCATGATCATTACAGGAAGGTCGTTCCGAGTTTGCAGTTAAACTGTTTATGAAACAGATTATGAAGTACAATGCGAGATCGATTGCTAGCTATTCCGGGGGGGGGGAACGGATCGTAAACTAAACGTTCCTTGACCTAAACAAAAAACACAATATTCACAACAGGAACGAGGTAAAGCTAGTGGGTGGCGTCATATCCTTCAAATAAGCACGGTTAGGAGTGTAATAATGTAAAGACAGTATACCGAGAGTAAACAACGCTGGTCGATGAACAACAATAATATCCTTAGAAACCGATCATTACCCGGGCGAGATATGATCTTCAAAACGAGGTCGCAAAAGATGGGCATCAATTCATTTTTTTAAAAATAGTTACAGTAACTTAGAAGACGTGAGATCAAAATACAACACGATGAGAAAATTTAACCACTTATATAAGAAATGTAAACTTAAATATAATTTTAAAAAAACATTCATCTCCACAACACACATCTTCGGATTGGGGTATAGAGGAAGATGATTTCAGCTGTAATAGGCAATTTCAATGGGCTTTCAAAAATCTGCATATATGCATAACTTTTGTTCTTTATATGGCAGGCATCGTGTTCAACAAAACAATCATGTACTCAAAAAGCAAGATGCATTTTTAAATCAAGTGTTCATCAAGTTCCTTCCCTCAACATGCACTAATTACTAAACCATCGTATGTCCTTTAATAATGGACGTAATCTATTAATGCTTTAACTAGTTTCAGGAGCTTTATCAACCTATTACGTCATCACTACGCAATTAATCTCACCTCTACTGCTGCATGGGCTGCACGCGGCCGGCTCCGCCCATCCGTGCTGCCTGCATCTTCATGCTGTTGGCGTGCAGCCGGAGGGCCTCTCTTTTCTTCGGAAAACGATAAATTATTGCGAGAAAATACAGAAAAGCGTCAAGATATTGATAGCAATCACAAAGCCGAACGGTTTCAACCGAATTTAGACAGAAAAGGCGCAGATTTGTTTCAATCTTTAAAGTTCTGAACATAAATACAATGATTTTGAGGGTGCAATAATTGCCACAATTCCTAGCTTAACCAAATCTTCCGGGTTTCGAGCTTGCAGGCATTTGAGCATAGCTGCATATGTCAAAGGGTGGACTCGAAATATTTGTATTTCAATATAAGAGCATGTAAATGAATGCTTTCGTTTGTCTCTCCTGTACTTTTTAAATCAAGTGGGTATTCTCTCTGGGGAGAAGCTTTTTAATAAATAAAATATAAATGAATTACACGCACCCTTACCATGTGGGGGATGTCAAAGCAGAATTCTCCGCCGCGGACAAGCTGGTCGTCGCGCACGCCCACCAGCGGCACCATGTACACCCGCTCAAGCTTGTACAGCGGCGAGTCGACCGCGTACCCTGAATGCACACACACATGAATATTACGAATTTAAAAGAAAAGTTACGAAAATAACAGCCATAATAGCATACGGTATAGGGAGAAATTTTGTTTCAAAAACCGGCGCTTTCACCACATTTTTACACGGCAGGCACAATCGGGGTTCATGGAGAATACGAGAGAACGATTTTTTCCATCAACTGTAATCTTACTGGAAACGAGAATAGGAAGCGAAAAAAATAAATGCTCACATCTGCCAAAGTCGAATACGAATTTGATCTCCACCAGGCCGTCCGATCCACGGTTGTTCAGATCCACCTGCAAACAGACAGCATCGAGCCATTCCAAGCAAAATGCATAAGGATGCAAATAAGAGAACAACAAGATGACGTCTAGAAGTAGCAAACTTTCTTTACAATTCGGAAGGAATGCATTTTCTTATCCATCCCCACTTTTAAAAAATAATATATCTTAATCAGTAAAATATTGAACGCGTACCGTCACAAATTCGGTACGCTTCCACTGGCCACTATCCTCGCTCGTGATAAAGTAGTAGATGCAGATTCGGATGGTCGGCTCAAAAGACTTAGAATGCTTACGATATTCGAACAGCGGTTACGGTAGGGCTACGACCACATTTGTGAAGATTTTCAACCGGCCCCAGTCTGTGATTTGAACCAATGATTTAATGTTTCAGTCAACTATTTAATAACTTGATAACGCTAACCTCGGGCCACAAAGGATCTGGCATCATGAAGAAGCTGCCGCCGATTTTTCGCGAGATGCTGAAATCTGCAACAACAACAAATAGCAGCGCGTCTTATACCACAGGTGAATCATAATAGATTCGCATAATATATACACCAGCTATTTATTGCACCTAGTGTGCTCTTTTCATCATTTATTGTTGTTTGATTTCTGGAGAGAGAAAAAATAGTTTTGTATCGATGATATATATTTTAAATTATAATAATAATATAAATGACGTCATTTGCCCGTACCGTGGTCGGTCGAGTGGTAGTGCAGTCGCAGTTCGGCTTCCGCTGTAACAGATACTTGTGACACACATTTCATCGAGAGAAAACAGAACGAAAATATAACTCAGTGTACAGAGGCACAGTACAACTTGGAAATATCATGTTGCAAAAAGATCTTGCACATGTTACTTTAATAATACGGGAAGTAATTTTTTTGTTATAAACACCAACGTTTCTGGGCGCCGACCGTAGACAGGGGAATTTCCTGGTGCGGTCGTTGCGACCACTTTTTCTGCACAAACTGGTCCACGATGCAGCGCATCTTGCCCACCACCGACGACTTCGGCTGCAAACATTACAATATTTTTTTAAAAACATAAGTGTAGCATTGAGGGCGCATAAGTGTAGCATAGGTTTCGTATGGGTTTCAGTCATGGTCGAATAACGAATATTTTTTTACATTCCTTACTTTCATTGACGAATACTTGCTGCAGATAGCATCAAGAGATGCGTTCCCACAACCCAGGTGCATCAGTGTTTCAGTCAAATGTTATAAAAAAGGAGGAACTCAAACGTACGGGCAGGGCAAAGTCAATCTCCATCACTCGGGGCAGCGTCCTAATATTCTCCGCGTTGTCCACGACGGCGTTATCGCCCGCGTCCGCAGCCTGCAATAAGCATAACATTTTAAAAATAAAATAAATATATGGTAGACGACGGAATTCATACACGGCCCTGCTTGCACGATGCCCGCCCACCACTAGATATTGGCGCACAACATGCACGCCTCGGGCCGTGGACACCCGCCAGTTTCGCGCTGCACACATTACACTAAAATTATCGACGCGGATGCTACTTTAGTTCTACGAGAGACTGGTCTAGCAATCAACTTACATGCGGTCGCTTCCTGTTGGCAAGATGGGCAATTGCAGCTTGTTGTGCAGCCAGCTGCAAGCTGTTTGCAGCAGCTGCTGCAGTTGCAGCAGGCGTTCCGCCTCCGTTGCTGCCCGATGGCTTCGTCGCGTGGCGCGGCAACGCTCCCGACAACTGCAAACATACATTTTATAACACATACAATATGTGTGAACAATTTTTTGAAGGAGGAAGTTTTGACCCTCGAAACCTATCTATAAATACGCGGAAGGATGAGTTTAGTAAGAATAAGTTCAAATCTGGCCAGTTTTATGGGACTTGCACTATAGATCTGGCCAGTTTATAGCGATTTCTGGCCAGTTTATATATTTCGCAATAAGCCGCATTGTGCGTGGGACGAAAATGTATGATTGCAAAGCAGAGTCTATACAAGATATAATTTATCAGTAGTCTCTATTTATCGATGAATAATACGTGGGCATGGTAACCCGGGGACATGCATTTTCATAAAATTCAAGATGTAAAAAGTTGAAGGTTTTGGGAGTTGCTCAATGCTGGGGGCAATATGTAATCGACTGAAACCGGGACAATGTGCATAGAATTCAATATTTGTCTATGAGGCTTCTCCAATAAAGGGGACGTCGGAAGCACAAAACAGGCAGGACTATCAAGATCTCTACATAGGTAAGCATATGAAACTAACGCAATCATGCAGAGGTCAAAAAGTAAACTAGCGTAGCGTTTCGAATTTTTGGTGGACTACCGGGCAGGTTTCTACATTTCGGGGCTGTTTTCAGAGACTCTGTTGGGCAGGTTTAGTTTTTAAGGGTATATTTGATCAGGCATTTATTTTTCGCGCCCGCCTTCGGCGGGCTGGTTAAGTTGAAATCCACCAACTTTTTCGCCTGTGCAGTCATGTATTTCAGTAGTATCTATTCTTAAATGCCTACCCGATGCGTCTGGCCGTTCATCCTCTGCTGCAGCTCCTGCCGCTCCGCCAGCTGCCGCTGCTGCTGCGGATCGCGCGCCACCATGCGCGCGCTCGCCTATAAAATTTATATAGTAATTAAATAAAACGTTTAAAAAATTAATAAGTTGTTTTTAATTTAAAAAAAAATCTTACCTCATTCTTCGGCATGATGACCGACTGGTAGGGCGTGGCCTGCAAGTGAGCGTATTAGGTAATTGATTAAAAAATATATTGTAAATTACTAAGAATATTAATTAACTAATTACCATGGCTGCTGCAGCGGCGGTTGTCGCGCGCTGTACGCCCGGCGTCGTCACTGGCTGCAGATACATATAATATTACAGTAAACAAAACATCGCCTTACAGCTGGGTTGTTGTTTTATCCTCACTAAATATCAAAAATATCGGCAAGTAACCCAGTAACATTTGAAACCAATGGAAAAAAACCATTGCTATTGTAGACATCTCCCGTGCCCGCTTATTGTTGGGAGAGCTATTCTGCGAATAACATTTCAACGCATATTTCAGCAGTGCGTTTATCGTGCCCAAGCACGTCCCGCGATTCACCGTTCTCTGCTGCTGCAGCTTCTGCTGCTGCTGCACGACTGCTGCAGGAGGCGGTCGCACGGGCACAACAGGGCCTCGGCTGCTGCTGCTTCCCGGCTGCTGCTGCAGTTGCTGATGTCCGAGGAGCCCGTTGAGGCTGCAAAGGGGAAAAGGTCTAGCTAACGCTGGCTGCGCGGCACCCGGCCCATACACGTTTCACGACAGTCAAAAAGCAGCGAGTCGTTTTAAGCCTGTTAATTTCTTTATCGAAGAAAAAAACAACGCAAAACTTTCCATAATTATAAAAACTGCCTCGTGAAGGTTACAATACACCGTCTCATTCTCATGCTCGTGAAAAAGAAGCCAGACGAAATTCTTTTCTTCTTATTTTGTCTAATAAAAAAAAATTTCGCGCATCCCGAATAGATAAATTATAATCATTCACCTTTCCCTCCTCTGCTGCTTCACGGGCGGACTGATGTGTGCTGCAGCCGGCTGCGGCTGCAGCGAGAGCCGCGCCTTCTGCTGCAGCTGCTGCAACTGCTCCGACGCACGACGCTGTTGCAGCCGCTGCATGTTCATTTCGTGCTGCTGATCCGCCGGCAGCGTGCTGCCCCTAAAAGAAGCAATGAAAAAAAGATCCGAGACGAAAACACTATCATAACTAAAGCAGTTTAATATGTAAAATATTTATTTTCTCACCTCTGCGCCGTAGCGAGCATCAACGTCTTCAGGCCATTCACTTCGCTGCTCAGCCTCTGCAATAATTAACTTTTAAAAAAAACAATAAACAATCACATTTGCATCTTCCGCTCAACCGCACAGAAAGGGGTTTGGTGTGCGAGGTACTATCACTTTTGAGCACTCTCTTGCCTTGACCCCTTTCTGTAGATTTGATAGCATGTGCACAATTGAACGCGACTCACCACACAATTGTCTGTTATCAGCTTGACTCCCTGCTTGATCTGGATGAGTTCCCTGGAACATCTGAACATTTCGCGTGTGTAACGCGCTCCCAGTGATGAGCACGGAAGGAAACGAATAGCAAATAAATTATTTCATACAATATGTAATAAATCGTAAACACCCGAAACACTGGATTTCGCATGTCCACTATCTTGAGCGGCGCGTTTTAATTTAACGTGGAATTGAAGCATCGATTCCACTCGCATTGAATGTATGTATGAATACATTTGCAACCCGCGGGTTTGTTGTTTCAGCGCGGAGTTACAAGAGTGTGTGTGTCCGTGCTCATCACTGTCGACAGAAGACTGCGGCGCCTCACCTGTTCTGCGTGTCGGCCAGCTCCTTGAGCCGGTTGACCTGCTTGACCATGCGTTCGGCGCGCGACGCTTGCAGCGCCGACCGACGCAGCTTCTCAGTCGAGACGAGCTAAAGGAGAATAATGATAAGAAATTATAATAATGATAATAATAATAATAACATTTATTAGTTTCGCATTATGGGCACTGATCAAGATAAGCTTTAGTATGGGGTTCCGACGCCTGTAGAGTAATAAAGTGAATGAATCTAAATCAATCAATGAAGCGGAAACATACATGGGCAGCAGGGGGCAGGGGCTATGTGCAAATGGGAGCTGGGATTTTTCGGGGGCAGTGTGCAAAAGTCAACATTGAGAAAATTGGAGAGAAAAAAAAACGAAAAAAACTAGAAGGCGAGAAGGCAAGACGACGGCAGTCCGCCTTAACTTAACTACGGTAGTTCGTTCGGGCGCGCATTACTTTTTCTTCCCTGTTATGCAATATTCAATTTATTTCTTTTCTCCTATCATGCTACAAAATCGTTCGCCAATCTGCTTAGTATATGGCCTTTTGGGAGAAGTAATTCCCCTAAAAAAATCAGGCATAAATATTTCGTATTGGAGGAGAAATCAGCCCCCGACTGTTTTAACGCCGAAAAGGCTTATTTTAGTCGGGGGCATTTATTTCAAAAAATAGAAACAATTAGAACGTGCGCTTAAGTGCATAGCTGGTGGAGTACTAATCGAATGCCTAAAGCTCGACAGAGACTAACGGGGGCTCTGTTTTATCGATTAATCGTCACTTTTAGAGTTGGAGCGCATCTTGGGTAAACTTTTTAAATTTATTTAAAGGGACAAGGCAGTCAAAAAATAAGTTATTTTTAAATAAAAGAAAATCCTGTTCCCGGAAGAATGCTAAAAACCGCATATTTTTGCGATTTTTTTTAAATTAGTTATGAATTTTCAAAGTTTCGCATTTTCACTACATCGGGTTACGGTAGCGACAACACCACAATTAATATCTCCAAAACCAGCCATTTTGAGGGAATGTGATTGTGTTCATTCAGTCCGGGAGTGGTCAAAACCTCTACAATCCTGTTTTTGCAATAATATGAAATCATCAGAGCAAATTAAACAGCTTTCTGTCTTTTCGGAAATAGGCGACGCACCGTTCCACAGTCTAATTTCAAATTAAATTAACTAATTGTAAAAAAATGCTAAAAATGTAATTTTTTCTGCATTCTCCATTAGATGATAGCGAGAAAAGTTGAATAAAAAATAATGAAAATTAAAAATCTGTTTTTGGAGGCTGCCTGGTCCCTTTAATGATAAAGTATTATTCTTTCATTTGTTTCTTTAAAAAATATTTTTGTTGTTTAAACTTTACTAATTATTTGCGAAAACTTTATTCGACAATTATTAGAGCAATCAAAGAGACGACGCCATCTCTTGTAAGTGAGGCTCGATCACAGGGGAGAAATTCTATAAAACAGCTCCGGCCGTCTCTTTTTTTAAAGGAGGCGGGGTTTTGATTTTTGCTGATTATTTCGCCTATTTTTGATATTATTTTTTATTTCTTTTGTGGAGTGATTTGGCACTCGATGACTATTGATTCCATAGCGTCAATATTGCCTGCAATTTTTTTCGGAGAGTTGGATGGTGCATTAAACAGTTTTTTTAAATACAGATTCATATGATTTATCGATTGCTAAAGCATATTCACTGCGTTATTCAACATTGAAACAACAAAAATTGGCAATGCAATCGATTTTTATTGGCACGAAAAAATTAATTTGGCGGGTTACGGTAGATTTTTTTAATTCGCGGGATACGGTAGATCGGGAGCTGTGTGCAAACACAGTCGTCAATCGGGGGCTGTGTGCAAAAGGCCTCGGATAAGTGCTGCACACAATTAGATATAACTACAAACTACAAATTGGCTTACCGTCCGAATGTAGCTCTTGTAATCTGTAGTAGGGGCCGAGGAAGCCCGCGGAGATGCGGAGAAGTCCCGAGACAGTTCTAAATGAGGAAAAAACAATTAAATAAATATCATAAATTAATAGAAAATAATTAAATTCTTTGTAAACTCACCACTCGAAGTCGCCGAATTCACGAGCTCGTCCGATTGTGTCTGCAAAACATCGATATTAAACGCTACGGAACATCATATTGCGACACTAGTGAAGGCAGTCTAATTAGCCTATCGAGAGAAAAAACAAAACCATTATCTTCTCAATATTTTTATATATTTATCGTACACATAGTAAAAATATTTATGTACTCACCTCGCTCTTCTCCGCTTCGGCTCCTTCCGCGTCGCCCACCTTAAATAATAATAATAATAATGGTTTTAATTGATGTCAATGACTATTTCAACCAGGTCCCAATATCGTAATCGACTTCTGCAATTGTGATTTTCACTTTAAAAATCATTTCACAATGCAATCGCAGCCGTAGTATTAAATGCTCTTGGTGTACAGCTACTTCAGCTAGAATACAGTAGCTATAGCCCATGAGCAATGAGTTGAGGAACGACCAAAATAAGAACTCGCTGACATCTTCCATGACGGTGTCGCCGTTGTCGGCTGCGGCCGACGCAGCCGCCTCGATCGGATCTTGCAGCAGTGCGTCCTGTATTATTATTATAATTATTTAAATTTCGAAATGTATTTGGAAAAGAGCCTCGCTTAGACTATCCCATTTAGCTGTTGTACGCAGTCTTGGTGGGTTATAGCTACTTCCAGCGGAACGAGTAACGACTTCAGCTAAAAGACATAAATCGGCTAGGAAGTAACTAAACAGCAGCCACTTTCTAACTGATTTCAGTCTTCTGCTTAAAGTAGATCTACGCTACGAGCACTGGATACTTGTATTCACACTCATCAAATAAATAAACAAGTAAATAACCTCCTCCTCCTCAGTCATCGTCCGCCCGGAAGGCGCGGCCGCGCCCTCCTCGCCCAGCAACTCCGCTTCGTCCATGTCTGATTAATTAATTAATTAATTAATAAGCAAGACAATAAAAAATAAGCAAATTCGATATTAAATGCTTGAAAATATTCAAAGTTCCGAGGCCGGCTTTCCCCCCATTTTTTCTCCAAAATTCATATTTCACAAAATAGCGGTTTTAAAAGTGCAAAATGAATAGATTCGAGAGGGAAACTAAATTCAGCAAGTTACTAAATCGGCGCGTTTAGGAGCTCGTTTATCGATGAGGAAAACAAGGGATTTCAACGTGATCAACCGCGCTTGTAATTCCAAAACGAGGCAAGGTAGTATCGCGGCGGTTAAGGCATCGGTTTACTTACAAAGAGAGAACAAGTTAACAACAAAAACATTAATTAAATGCGAATTGAAGTTTCGAGTTCAAAAATTCAGTTTGGGATAGAGTACGGTAAGCAGATTCGTCAAACTTCGCGCGCGAAGCACACGATCTATCGATGACTGATTTAAAACAAATTATTTTACAATCTTTTAAAGTCATTTATAGGAATAAATTCATTGAGAACCGCTTTCACATGCAACACAATTAAACATCATAAACATAAGCAATAATAGTGAGAGAAAGCCGTTTGACGACAAATTGAGCGAAAGTCTTTTGGGCGGGAAATATGAACCTTTTCGAAAACACGTCGTGCGCGAGCATTTCTCTGTACAGTCACTTCACAAAACTGAGGTTATATCCGTTTTATATTTCAACATTAATTTTTTTCACATTATTTCGCTAAACAAAACATAATTGTCACTGATATTCGAATTGTTTGTTGGATTCCGAATTGATGAATGCGCTCACATTTGTGTTTACAAGGTGTTTAGTGCAAAATGCCCGGGTTGAATTCGAAATGAAACTGTCTCTCGTTCACATACCATAGAGTGGGAAACACAGAGAGAGAGAGAGAGAGAGAGAGAGAGAGAGAGTGAGTCTCTCTCGTCTCCCATGCTCTCTCGCTGCCGTCCCCTTTCTGGAGGTATACGCATGCTGAGGAATGATGAGCATTGATTCCATGCTGTTGTGCGGACATTACATTTTAGTTGGAAATAGCAGTGTCCATTCAAAAATTCTCAAATCATCGATCGCCCAAAATAACACGCGTCTATCGTCTGTACACGCGTCTGTGATTCATCGCTCGATTTGGCACAGTGCCAACACCTTTCGGGGAACACAAAATATCGCAACAAAAGCACGCAGCCACTCGTCCCCAACTTCTTACCTGTCCATAATTTCTTAACAACATTTTCTGATTATCTTATTCAGTAGCTGTGTCCTACCGTAACCTACGCACGTCGGTTCAAGGAGTACATTAGAGAGAACTGAGCGACCGAAAATTCAGCAATAGCTTTGCCGAGCGGTGGAATCGAACTTCCGACGCCTTGCTCTATGGCCTATCGCATTAGCCACTTCACTATAGGGGACAGTTGCATAATAGGCAATGCGACTTCCTCAAGAGACGAGAGTCTCACTTGTCATGCAAAGTATGCTAATGACGACGTACTCTAATAATTTGCATCAAACTTTAGTAAATCTCGGATTGTGTAGCCAGGTTTATTTAACGGCTCCGTTCTCCCCTCTATTGCTAGTTTTGAACTGGCCTGAACCGACGTGCGTATACGACAAAGAATGGTGAGACTCCTAGCCTGGAGCCGCCGTCAATAGTAGGCAATCCATGCCACTGGGCATAGTTAGAGACGTTTTGAGACTCAAGTCAAGCCGCGTTGCCCAAGTTGCAATCCCTCGTTACCTGTCCTCGTACTCTGCTTTCGCGCGTCCTAGTATCGCGCAATTTCCATTCGGGATCCTGTTACGATATGGGAAAGTTCCAGCCTAGATCCCGGAATATTCCAGCCTCGAATCAAACAGTGCCTCAAATAGGGAAAAGTACCTACACACAGAAAAAAAAATACTAGGAATACGACATCAAGTTGGCACGCCTACTAATATATAAGTAGGGCTTACTAATATATAAGTAGGCCCTACTTATATATTAGTAGGCGTGCCAACTTGATGTCGTATTCCTAGTATGTTTTCTCTCTGTGTACATCTCTACATCTACATCTAGAGCTACATCTTTCCCTCTCTTGTCGATACTGCACGCTCTTTTGATGCACTTTTTTGCATTCGTTAACGTTGTATCCACTTGTAACGACTAGAGTGCGAAATGTGAGACCGTGGATTCTCTTCACCGATCGGTGGATGAGAGAGCGTGCGAAATGAAGAGATCGTGGTCGCACATTTCGCACTCAGTCCACCAGCGCAACCACCTTTGCCTCATTCCAGAACTCCAGAAAAGAGTTAGGGGCGAGAGAGTACGCGAAACTTAATGAAGCCCTCGCTCCTAACCCCTTTCTGGAGGAAAATTTGTCCTTGCTCTGATGGATGCTATCTCTTTCAGGGTGTGCTGCACGAGTTCGACTATCTCATCTCATATTAGCATCTATTGCTAATTAGCATCGACTACTTATTAGTATGGGTACCTTTGACGACGCCGGGAATTCCAAAGAGCAAGCGGTGGAATTTATCGATAAATCGACGGAATTTTTCGATAGATATGAGGAATCGAATGAGAATTCGGCAGAAATCAACGCAGATTGGACGGATTTCAAGGATGAGGAAATTGAAGATCCTACGATGCCAAGCCGGGAATTCCAAAGAGCCGAGCAGTTTATCAAGCAAGGCCCGGAGGTTAGTTCAGTTATAAAAAAGTATTATTATTTTTATTATTTTCAGACCTATCGTTCGTGAAATATTGTTTGTTCGTTTTCTCTTCTAAATTTCACATCAAAAAGCCAAAATGCTGTCGATCCATGTTCACTAGAGCATCCTTTTTGGTATATGGCGATTATGCGGAAGTCAGCATACTTCCATATTCCTCCCCAAATCTCCCGTTAGAGAGAAAGATAAAATTTTAAACTTCAAACTTTTCAGTTCTCGTGCAATCACACCTTCTGTCAAGAGTGCGTCTGGAACATCCATGTGAGAGAAATACTTTTTTATTCGATTTATTTCATTATAAAATTGCAATTTTGTGACATGCGGTCTCCTTGCTGACCCCTTTATGGAGCAACTTTCGTAGCAAAACTATATTCATTGCTTATGGCCTCCTTTCAGTCCGCCAGCGTGCTGCAGAATATCAAGCAGTCATATGACATCTTGCTTGGCCACTATAACGGCGCCGTAACAACCTACAACAAACTGCACAGAGATCACACAAAGGTAACCACTATACTCAGAAAACTAAATAGTTAGCTAACGAAGCAACTAGCTGCATACAATAGAAATGGATACTGATGTCTTCTTTTTACTGAGATGAAAAAAATGGACGGCTTTTCTCTAGAGAGAACATGAATAATGAAGAGTGTGGGGGTGCAAGTTTCGAAGTTTAGTAACCGCATCATTCGAACCGATCAATCCTACAGAGGGGGTTTGGAGTGAAAGAGTGTGTAAAAACGACTCTTATTTTCCAAACTCTCTCGCCCTGTCTCTTTCCGTTGTGTTGGAATCATGTGGTAACCACCAGTGATCCTACATCACCTTTATTTTACCAACTTCTTGATGGTCACGATAAATAATTATTGTTAAGGTACTCAACGTGAGACAAGAAGATCAACAAAAATGCGAAGAAATGAAAGCAAAGGTGAGGATTTTATTGAAATGGGTTAGATTTACGGAGTTTTTGTACAGTAAGATCGCCTCTTGGTATTTCCGTGTGGGACCCTGCAAAGATCGCATTATATTGGCGTTTACTTCAACAAAACTCTTTGTCACACTATGTGACATCGTATTTCATGTTTGCCATTTGTAAATTAGACTAACTATTATTTCTTATCTTGCATTAGCCTCAGTAAATAGCATGATAAACATATTACCGAGTTTAAAACTGCAAAAGGTTTATGATCAAATATTGAAAAAAAATTAAATAATCATCATTGCTTTGACAGGCCGACAAATCGTCGAAGGAGATGCGTGATCTCGTACAGGCTTATACAACGTTGGAGAGGGAGCTGATAGTGGAGAAAGAGAAGGCAAGCGTTCCCAAATATTACAAAGTAGAGTGCGAAATGTGAGACAAGGGCCGATGCGCAGCCCAGTCAAACGTAACGATAAGGGTGAGAAGTGAAACAGTGCGTGAATGTGAGAGAGACTCAAAATGTTTTTACGCACTCTCTACCCTGACCCTATTCTGATGTTTGAATCATGGTTTGAATCGTTATTCGTGTGTTTTCCAACGGGTTGCGAAAAAAATCGTGATTTTAAGAAAATCACTATTTCACTATTTTACGCAGTTTCAAATGCGTAAACTCGAGTAAAACTTTTAAAACTGATCTTATCAGGGTGTTCATGTTGCCGATCTGTCTCGAGCCCTGCACGATCGGTGCAAGAACGCGGAAGAAAGAGAGAGGAGACTGGACAAGCAGTTACTGTATTTACAAGATCGGTGTAAGGAAGCTGAAACCAGGGCAAAACGAAAGGAGCAGCAGGTAACTTAATTGCATTTAATTATACTCATTTATTTTGCCTGAAAATAGTGCTCAGATGAGGATGAGTCGGTATTTTTGTAAAATAGTCATGACAAATAATCCTCAAGATTAATCGCGCAGGCAGACAAGGCGGATGCTCTTGAAAAGATTCTTGCGGAAATGGACAAGCTGCTTGCAGCGGAGAAAGAAAAGGCAACGCATTTAAGCATAGTAATAATTTATCTACGCCCGAGGCGCAACATGATTTGAAATTTGAAAAGAAATAAGGGCAAGATATGAGAGATGGGGAAATTTCCGAATTTCACTTGAGATGACGGACCTTTGAAGACGGGATTTTATGAGAAAAATTTTAAACTTTATTACAATCACGAGCACTTTCTTTTTCCAAAGCTTTATAATGTGTAAAATCAAATGAACAAAATAAAAAAAAATATTATGTTCAGGCTACTCGCGTTTCCGACCTTTCAAGGTCATTGCAAGAGCGGTACAAGAATGCTGAGATCAATGAGAGGAACAGGGAGAAGCAGGTAGTACAAATTCACAAACAATCAAAATAATAAAATGTTCCGATGATACCGATTTTTGATTGGTAATGTTTCCCCGAAGGTTGTACAGCAGGGGATACCTAGAACTCGTTTAGCAAACGGACTTACCGGTCGCTCCGGCAAAATCTATTTGAATACGGTAGTGACTTTACCTTTACCTTTCATTACTTTCGCAGGCTGAGAAACTGACTAAGGAATTGAATCATCTTCAACACGCTCATGCAACTCTGGAGAAAGAGTTGGGAGTGGAGAAAGAAAAGGTACGGCAGACTTCTACTCTTCTGTTATTTTCCTAGATTTGATTCCAGGACGAAATATTCCTATTTCTTAACAGTATCCAACACAGAAACCTCCATGTTTAATAAGCAATAAGCAGAATATAGCGTCATTCAGCCTGAAAAAGTCTGAGAGTAACGATTTCTGAGTTTTAATGGATTCTGAGTGGTAATTCATTCCGCAGAATGCTAATTACGGGAACAAGGAACCCACAGCGTGAGAGTAGATGGATCGCCTATAGAATTCAATCCCAATAAGAGAGCCAAATGATGGAATTTAGATATTTGGATATTTTCGCGGATAGATTCCCTTCCTAAACGTGTTTTACAATGTCGTGAAAACTAACTAAAAATCGATAAATTTATAATTTCGGTGTACGATAAATAAATAAAATAAATACATTTTCAGGCTGCTCGCGCTCTCGATCTTGCGAGAACTTTGCAAGAGCGATGCAGGGATGCGGAAGGCAGCGAGAGGAGAAAGGAGGGACAGGTAACCTAACATTCTCCAGAAAGGGGTCAGGAACTTCCTTTTCTCACAGTCGCTGCTGACTACCTCTCTGGACATTTGTAATCATGCCTTCGTATAGGAAATCATTATAAAAAATCGATTTACAGATCGAAAGGGGCTTTGTTGAAGCTATTATTCTGCGACAGAAAACCGAGTCATTGGAGAAGGAGCTGAAAGAAGAAAAGCAAATGGTTTGCATTATTTTAACTTCGTGTTATGATTTTGAACAATAGCAAAAAAAGATTCCAAAGGAGTCAATCAGTTCCGCGAATCTTAAGTGTAAAATGATTTTGGGGCAGATCTATTAACCGTGAGAGGGTTAAACTTTGTGTTCATTGCCTCCGTATCTGAGGGAATAAGATCAATCCCATGCATTCGGGTCGGTTTTATGGTCTTATTTGAGGCTCACAAGGCAATATCTTCATTGGCCGCTCTGCGAGTGACGTATACACTGATGAAGACGGAGTGGGAGAAGGAACAGGAGAAGGTACGCAAAAGTATTCGAATAAATTTACAATTATATAGAATTTTTATGTGAGTATAGGAGAAAAACGAAACAATTGACCATTCGGGAAGAAAGATATGTATGATATAGCTCCCCGCATCGATGTTGTCCACCAGAATAGACGATCTGGCCCGTCGCAACAAACGAAACTCTCATGTCAACTCATGCCTTTGAATTGATTAAAAACAATTTATTTTTTGAATGCTGCATTCTAGGCGAGTCGTTTGGCTGATGAAATCGAAACATTGCTGGAGATGAACGGTACATTGAAAAAGCAGAAGAAAGATGCCGAGCAGTTGGTAAGGTTTTTAAAATAAAATAATATATTTTTTTGGAAATAACACAAAAGCAAGTCATTCACGTGGTCGCGTACATTGAAAGCCTGTGTGTAATTTACTAATTACTAATTACAAAACGATAACAATCTGGTAGTATCTTATCAAGTTATCAATTACTTAAGGTTAATAATTAATTCAGAGTAATCGAGTAGTTGCCGAGAACATCGAATTGCGCGCGCAGTGTGACGCTCTGGATGTTTTACTCAAGGAGGAAAAGAAATATGTACGGTACCATTTTTGTGTTCGTGCTCACGGCGTAAAAAGAGCGTGAATTTATTGCTTGGAGACGCATGACTATTTCAAAAAAAGTGTCTGGTCTCAAAGTGCAAAGTAGTTCATGACGTGCATGCTAACAATGTCACTTACAAGGAAAATTTTGTTTATTTTCCTTTATTTGTTCGAGTAATTTATTTTGTCCAGAGTTCAGGTAGTAATTCTGGACAAAACGAGCCATTGTAAAGAAAACCATCGGCCTCGTCTGAAACCCCATTTGATCAGTGCCCCTAAAGCGGACCTGATAAATATTTATTGTATTCAGGCCCAGCAAGCGAGGGCAGAACGGCGGGAATCGATAGATCTGTGTGAGATGTACCGGGTCGCACTCATGAAGAGGGTATGTAATTTCAATTATCATTTTATAGTCATGATCCATCATTCTCATTCTCTATTTTGACTCAAATTCTTATGTAATGATCAAGAAAATCAGTATTTACGAAATATTGCAGCAAGAGATGTGCGCGATCTGCCTGTCGAAGCGGGAAGACGCGGAGGCGGCAGCACCTGCAGCATCTGCAGCCGTGTCGTTAGCGCCGCCTCCTGGCTTTGAGACGACTGCTGCAGCTGCTGCAAAGCCCAACGCCTCTGCAGCTATTGATGATGCAGCTGCAGCGCTCGTCCAATTTTCCCTGCAGCAACTGGCAGAAAACGAGCAGCAAGTTTGCCCGCCCACTCGACAGTAAACGAATTGTGGCGCAGCGCGGGCGCCGCGCCAAACAATGTTTGCTGGCTCGAAAAAAGTCCTATTTGTAAATTTGAAAACATATTTACTTGACATTGCTGATCTCATTATTGATTTCGCATTTTAATTTGAATTGTTGATAAATGATTATGGAAATTCTTTTTGTTTGATTATGACACCTGTCATGACAAAAAGATGATGACGGTTTTATAGTACACCACAATGTCATAAATGGGCGAAAAAAAGATATTATAGAATGCGAAATTATCAGGAAGAGAGCGGGTAGGGAGTGGTAACCTGTTCAACCACATGTGTTGTTTTCTGTTTCACCACGGCCATTTGAAGTTCGATCATTACTTCTCAATGATAACTTCTTTTGGATCCAGCGGACATACCAATTGGATTTATTTCAGGAAAATCATAGATTGTTAACATAAACTATTTCATTCTTACTCCCTATTTCCCGTCGATTTTCGGAACAGCGGTAGTGAGTAGGAAGCGTTTATTAATAAATTATAATAAGCGAGAAAAAAATCAAACGATTACTTAGATTAAATTGCACTTTCGTAAATTTTCGCCCCCTACGCTCGCCGAGATAATACGTTGTGAGAATAAATGAAATATGTTAATACCACATTTCTCTCCAGATTAGTCACTTTTGAAGACGGCAGTCTTGCGTTTCAATGAGCGCTTTTAAAGTGAATACGTGGTTATTGCTCAATTATCAGGTGACATTCCTTCGAAATATAAAATAAATTCATTTCAAGAAGAACCCAAATAAGTAAAGTGAAAAAATTGGGATGAGCTTGGGTAAAATTGGGATTGGAATAAAAATTGGAAAATTGGGATGAGAATAAACGGTTACAAGTGTAGCGGCTGCAGTTAGCTGTTACAAGTGTAGCTAACTGCAGCCGCTACACTTGTAACAGTTTATTTGCTCCACCGCCCTGTTTGCGATAGCTTTTGCAGATGCTGCAAAATATCCCTCTTTGGAGTAAAGTAAAAGTTTGGAGCTCTTTAGAGTAACGTACAAGTAAAGTTACTACCGGAATCAAGAGAACTTTACATCGACTAGCGACTACTCTGCCGGGGCTAACCGGTAAGGCCGGTTTGCTAACTAGGTCTACGTATCCCCTGCAGACCGGGCTTCTGGGGCACGTTACCTTCCGCAATCAAAGTTGCTACCAATTTTAATAATACTTAATACTTTATTCTCCATCGGGAATGAAGGTGAGGACGGTTATCTTGACGTGATGATGGATTCTTCGGCTCAGGATTGAGCTGTTTTGTGTGGAGAATCAGGCAGTTTTCGTGTCACAATCACAACTTACTGGTTCGGGAAGTGGTCGTAACTAATTTGGGGTTTTTTCGGAGCCCTACTGAGAAGGGGGTTTTGGGGGCGGTTACTAGGTGGGAGGGGAGGTTATTCCAGAGCGTTATGGATCGACTTGCACAAGTGGAAATTGAGACTGGTAGCCTGCAAGGAATCGAAATGCGCAAGCCATGAGCGAACCGGAGAGAACGTGCTAAGGGAGCTAGTGAGTATAGGTTAGTGGTGTCCAGCAGTGCGTGCCCATGAATAGAATCATAAACAAGCTGCATATCACGTAAAGCCCTGCGATATTCTAGGGTCTCTATATTACATAATTTTAGGGGGCCAAGGTATGGCAGAGGAGGTTGGCGACTTCGCTTGAGAACTCTTCTAGTGAATTCTCGCTGAACATTCTCGAAACGATTAACTAGACCGATAGCGGTAGGGTTCCAAATTACTGTACTCGACTCAAGGAGCGGGCGTATGTAAATTTTATAGGCTTTTATGAGAATATCTGGGGAATTTATGTGAAAAGATCGCAACATTAGATTACACATAGAGAGAGCCTTACGTGTAATTTGGGTAATATGATACCCAAAGTTCAATTTCTTGGAGAAATGAACACCTAGATCTCTGACAGTATCAGAGGGGGAGATGGTAAGACCATTCAAGGTATAGTTTGATCTTGTTTTTAGGCGCCCTAAATGAAGTACGCAGCACTTAGGTGCACTCAAAGTCATATTCCACTGGGAGGTCCAGCTTGCAATGCTATTTATGGCATTTTGTAGGTCATTGGAATGATCAGGGACAGTTGCGTATATTTTTAGATCATCAGCAAAGATGTTGTATTCAACATCTTTTGGGATGCATTTGCCAAGGTCGTTGATGTACAGAATGAAGAGCAGTGGGCTATTTGCGGAACCCTGAGGGACTCCAGATTTTATTGGTGAAGGGGGCGTGAGAGTGTTTCCAATAGATACACGTTGTGATCTACCAATCAGATAAGATTCTAACCATTTGATGATATGCGCAGAGAAACCAAGATTGGCTAGTTTGTGCAATAGGAGTCTGATGAGTCAATAGTACCGCCACTGAGGTGGATGTATGGAACCTGGGCGGCGCAAGTCGAGGAAGCAGCTACAGCGCTCGTACTTCCTATCTTGGCGCAAGTCGAGAAGAACAACCAGCAAGCTCCAGCAGGTACGGCTGTCGGAAAACCCGTTTGCATCCTCCGGCATTTTTTAAAAAACAATCACTTCTCCACAATGATCCTGGTTCGGAGAGAATCTCAGTGATTCGTACATCGATTTCGATTTCAGCGGAAAAAAAATATTAAAAAATCGAGCGACATCATTAGTTCAAAAAGCAAATATACACTATAGTCCACTAATAGTGCTTATCATGCTTGTTCGTCCTGAAATGATATGTTCATTTCACTCTTTAAAGAAGGCGTCCCACGAATGATTTCAACCTTTTATTTCAACCGATGTTCGATGTTTCATTTCTGTTATCAGAAGTTGATGAAACACAAATGCAGCGTGCATTTCCCTCGCGCACCCTCCTCGTTTCCCCTTGTCTCTCTTCCTTTCTCTGACTTCTTTTCCACAAAATGCCAACTCTCACAGCGAAAAGATTGCAGTTTCAATATGAGATACTGTAAGGATCCTGGACGTTTTAGACAGTTTATTAAACATAACATTCTTCAAACCAAAAATTGAAACTTGCGATTTTCGAGGCTCTCATCGGGTAATCGATCCACATTGCCCCACAGTGAGAACTCAGTTGACCAAATATTTGTGGGACACCTTCTTTAAATTTTTGAATGTCCGTTCCGAGAACACCGCTCGAGAAAGAGGAAGCGAGCATATATTTGAAGTTTTTTATCATTTCTTTGATATTTCTCTCATAGGTTTCTCCTTTTTCATGGTGATTCTTGATTGACTTATAATTATCTGATGGCGGTCTTGTGTTTCACCAGGGACTCTTGAAGTTCATTTATGATTCATTCTCGATCATCTCTTTGGTGCTGTGTTGGTACCAACTAAAAACCAACAAAATATAAACGGGGGAAAAATAAAACTCGCTCATTTCTTTTCCATTCCGAGAACACCAGCTGTGAATAGGTTGTGTTCATTGAGTTATTGTCTCTATTTAAAACGCGTTCTCTGTAAGAACGTAGTGCGAGGACGGGGTAGACGGCACAACTAATTTAAAGTTGTCGCAGAGAGTTAAAAAATTTTTCACAAATAGTCTTAGGTGTAAACAAAATTTTAAAATGAGAAATTTACAAAATGTCAAAATTTGAAAAATCGATAATTTTTTTCCGAAAAAAAATTTTTTTTTCCAATTTTTTTATTTTGCTATCGTGTTATATATCATTCAAAAGAGCATCAAAAGTTATGTATAAATCAATATTCTCATGCGAATTCAACCACTGGGAGAGAAAATCGGTGATCGCATTCACACAAATTTGGCGTTTTGGTGAAAAACTATTTTGGGAAAATATCTTCCCATGATTTCCGCATCATGGATCCGATATATATTATGTATTTTTCATCGTAGAATCGAATTGTGACTATTTGGTTAAAAATCTAGGGAGTAAAAGTACTCGTACATTCACTAGACCGTGACCACCCAGAAATGAGATTCGATCTTGAAGTGAGTAGAAATTTTTTTCCTGCGTTTAAAACCAAATCGAACGCATACCATATGAAAGAGCATCAAAAGTTGTGCCTAAATCTATGATTTCAGGATGATTAAACCACTACGAGCGAAAATCGACAATCACATCCCCAGAAATTGATAATTTTAGTGAAACTCAATATTAGCACATATTTCGATTCAAAGTGATCGTACTGGGCTAAAACTTTTTTCACAAGCATTCTAAAATGTATAGTAAATTTTAATCGTGAGAAAGTCATAAAAAGTTAAATTTTGAAAAATCGAAAAAAAATATTTTTCGAAAAAAATATTTTTTTTCAATTTTTTTAGAAAATCATATTATGTCTCATTCGAAAGAGCATCAAAAGTCATGTATAAATTTAAAAATATGAAAAGAAGTACATCTATCTAACTTTATCGAAAATTTATGCAATGCTCTTTAGTGAGGAAGAATTTTTTGAGTACCGTGGATCAAATATTTGTGATTTTTAGAGACCCATCAGGAAAATATCAAGAAAAAGTTAATTGTAAATTCTCAAATTGTTGAGAAAGCGTCAAATATGAAAGAGTTCAACATGAAATTTGTTTTACAATTTTTTCGGAATATTGTGAACCTAGCGAAATGATCCTATCACATAATTAAAGTCAGATACATCAAAGCCGGTCGCAAAACCGGATTTTTACCAATCCCAGGTTCTCGGACAAATCAGTCATGCATTCATTATCGGCATCCTCGATAATGTTTAATATATATATAATTAGTGTTCAGATCAATTTTCACTGATTTTACACGACTTTTTGCAAAATTCGATTTTCAAATTTCTAATTTTGCCACGTTCGAAGCGATTTTTTGGTATCGGGTGCCTACATAATCTTTGACTTTTAATTTTTTTCCAAGCATATTTTGACTTCTTCTTTCAGAAAATGATAGTAAGGTCAGTGACTTCGGCCATCTGAAGTGACAAACATATTTTTAAAGTGAATATTTTGTATTCTTTGGAGAATAACTTTTTTGGTTGCAGAGATCAGACAATATTTTCAACATAAAAAATCTTGATCATATTTTTCCGCAACTTTTAAGCCCAACGCCAGCTCTCTAACTCATAAATGAACTGAGATATGACGATTCCGGTGACAGAACCGGAGAATTCCTAAAAGCCGGTTCTGGATCCTGGGACCAGGGTTGATCAAATTTTTGTCCCCAGGGTAGTCCCATGTAAAAGAATATATTTTTGAAAGTTTTTCCCCAAGGGTCCTGTTTTCCTGCAATCTCTGGTGATACCCGTCCTAAAAGTGAAAATTTATACATGACTTTTGATGCTCTTTCGAATGAGATATGACATAATATGATTTTCTAAAAAAATTGAAAAAAATTTTTTTTTCGAAAAATATTTTTTCGATTTTTCAAAATTTAACTTTTTATGACTTTCTCACGATTAAAATTTACTATGCATTTTAGAATGCTTGTGAAAAAAGTTTTAGCCCAGTACGATCACTTTGAATCGAAATATGTGCTAATATTGAGTTTCACTAAAATTATCAATTTCTGGGGATGTGATTGTCGATTTTCGCTCGTAGTGGTTTAATCATCCTGAAATCATAGATTTAGGCATAACTTTTGATGCTCTTTCATATGGTATGCGTTCGATTTAGTTTTAAACGCAGGAAAAAAATTTCTACTCACTTCAAGATCGAATCTCATTTCTGGGTGGTCACGGTCTAGTGAATGTACGAGTACTTTTACTCCCTAGATTTTTAACCAAATAGTCACAATTCGATTCTACGATGAAAAATACATAATATATATCGGATCCATGATGCGGAAATCATGGGAAGATATTTTCCCAAAATAGTTTTTCACCAAAACGCCAAATTTGTGTGAATGCGATCACCGATTTTCTCTCCCAGTGGTTGAATTCGCATGAAAATATAGATTTATACATAACTTTTGACGCTCTTTTGAATGATATATAACACGATAGCAAAATAAAAAAATTGAAAAAAATTTTTTTTTTCTGAAAAAAATTATCGATTTTTCAAATTTTGAAATTTTGCAAATTTCTCATGTTTAAAATTTTCTTTACACCTAAGACTATTTGTGTAAAAAGTTTTAACTCTCTGCGACAACATTAAACTAGTTGTGCCGCGCGTCCTGCGTTCTTACAAAGAACGCGTTTTAAGCTCTATTTTTATTTTTTCCCCATCTCATTGTTGTCTGAAGGCAATCTTGTGTTTCACGACGTGCACTTGAACTTAATGCATGACTGTTTGGAAATATTCTTGGGAATTGACTCGTAATAACAAAGTGATTGATTTCATGGAAAATAGTGGAAACTTGAAACTCGTTCGCTACAGCTCCCAACTTTCGAATGCCCATTCCGAGAACACCGGTGGAAAGAGAGGGAAAGCGAGCATGCATTCGATCGTTCCAAGATCCAATTATTATCTAAAGGCGATCTTGAGTTTCACCATGAACACTTGAGGTTCATTTTCCCACCTTTTTCGGTTCGGCAATTTCGTTGAAAAATTAGATATATGAAGAGATAATAGATTTGTTTGAACTTCTCGCACTCGACTTTCGAATGACCATTCCGAGAACACTTGGAGGGAGAGAAGAGAGAGAGAGAGAAAAAAGGAACAAGCTTCGGTATTTATTATCACTTCATACTATCATTGGTAGCGACTTTGATTGCGGAAGGTAACGTGCCCCAGAAGCCCGGTCAGCAGGGGATACGTAGACCTAGTTAGCAAACCGGCCTTACCGGTGAGCCCCGGCAGAGTAGTCGCTAGTCGACGTTAACATCTCTTGATTCCGGTAGTAGCTTTACCTTTGCCTTTACTATCATGACACATCTTTCCACAGCCTGGTCAACCTTCCAGAAAGGCCTTTGGAGTGAGAGAGCGTGTGAAATCGAGAGGGACTCTCTCACTTTTGTACACTCTCTCGCTCCAACCCTGATCTGTAGGTTTGGAATCATGTGATGAGGATGCGCAATTCCCGAATGCTAGCTGATGGCGATCTTGAGTTGCACCAGAAACTCTTCAAGTTCATATTTGAATCGATCTCGAAACGTTCCTCGCGTTGAATATGGGCCAAACCAAATAAAAGCGGGAAAATACATGACCTCGTTCGTTTTCTGTCAATTATTCACTTTATCATTTGAACTCTTTAAATTCAATTTTTTTTTAAATTTAAAAGTCTGTCTCCAGTTCCGCATTGTGAAGATTCAATGGTGAACTTGCCACATGGAAAATATCAATAAGTATAAGTTTAAGTATAATTGCCCCCCATGATTTAGCAGAATGCTGTATCGGATTACACCGTATGCTCTTGAACAGGGCTGGGCGTAAAATGAAAATTTTACGGATCCGTAAAACCGTAAAATTTACGGATTCTGAATAGCGTAAAATCCGTAAATTCCGTAAAAAAATAAAAACTCACGTTTTTAACTAATTATTTAATATATTTTGTTCTCCAAATGGATGGGAATGCCATCTTAGCTTGGTTCCTTCCAGTAATACATCGAATTTTCCCTTATTCAAACCATTTCGTAAATTTCGAATTTTTCTGCTACTCTTCGATGAAAACAGAACAATCTTTTACTACATTTGTAGTCTGAGTAGAATGTTCAAATAGAAAAGTTCTTATTTTTTTCTCAAAATCTTCTTCAAATATGTTTTTTGTGACAAGTTTGGAGTAAAAAAACCAAAAATAGTTTTACGGATTTTACGGATTTTTATTTTACGGAATCCGCAAAATAATTATTTTACGGTTTAGGTCCGTAAAATCCGTAAACGTAAAATCCCAGCCCTGCTCTTGAACCACAACTTCGATGTGTCCTCGATATGTTCTTTGCCATGGAGTTTACTTTGATATATTTCATATTGTTAAGTATTTTGTTATTGAAAATTTGCGCTCCCTCTACTCCTTCTCCTCACTCCCCACTTCATCCGAACTTCGTCCCCCCTTTTCTTCTTCGTTTCTAATCACAGCTCCCCACCCTTTCATGACTGTTTTGCAATTTTCGTAGGATTCTAAGAGTCGATTATACCGCCAGTGATGCTGGCCGTGCTCTAATCAGGCCCGTGAAACATAAATCGTCCTTGCACATTATGATGATTTTTCGTGCTGTCGTGAAGGAGTGTGAAGTGAAAGCAGCAAACGTTTAGCCACTTGTCCAATTGTGTCCTGTTATTTTGCCCGGCTATGTTCGAGTCTATCTTGTTTGGGCCTATGGAAGTGTCTATTTCGGCATAATACAGTAATTATTAGCCAATTGCATGAGGCTCAACAACTGAAATCCGTTTCCCGTATAATGTCATGACTTGAGAAGTTTTAATCGGCTTTGCAATATTTAAGATATCGGTAGCCCAATACACATATTGATTCTCTGAAACATGCATCACCTTTGTTTCTCACAAGCCCTAATTAGTCATTCGATCAGGTGAGAATAGATCATGCAAACTGTCGCAACTCTCTCTCTCTCTCTCTCTCTCTCTCTCTCTCTCCCTCTCTCTCTCTCTCTCTCTCTCTCTCTCTCTCTCTCTCTTTTTCTCTCTCTCCTCACAAAAAGGCGCGATCGCATCAGTCTAGGATCATCACTCGATTGTTATTGGGGCACTTTGCTACATCCACGCCAAGCTCCGCCCCCTCCGCCCCCATCCCTTCCTCGTCCCGCCCCTTGCCACTCCTCTGCCCTCCCGCTTCACATGTTTGAATTCGCATCTTACGAATATTCACAAAACATGAAATCAATTCACCCATTCTAGACATCATACAGTAAAGATACGAATTTGTGAAACTCTAACGTATGTATTTAGGCGGTGAGGGGGGGGCAGGAATGACCTATTTCAAGCGCTGTAGAAGTGATAAAGACAACAAGTGTCAGCTATGGGTTCCTAAAGTTCATAACTCCTACTTAGAAAGCAATTGCGTCGAGGTGAAAGACTAAATCACTGATTGTCGCCGAACCAAGTACTAACTGGGCCCACCGCTGCTTGACTTGACAGATCGGACGGATTAGCGCACTCTCACATTCACATTATGCGCTCTCTCGTTTCCACACACTCTCTCGCCCGGTCTCATTCCTGATCGTGATCTACTCATACCCGTCTCGTGTCAACCTCTCATCCCCTATTAGAATGACCCACCAACCGATTCACCACGGCTTGCCGTCGTAATGCCTGCATGAGGGAAACCTCTCGGCAATTTTTGGATGGGCATGGTCCCACCCTTCGGGGTGTGGCCCATCCCCTCCCCTTCCGCCCCTTTGTGAAGGGGGCGGAACTAAAGGGGTGGGGCTTGGCACGGATGTAGTAAAGTTCCGTTATTGGAAAGAGAGGATCAAAGAGAGTGAGAGAGAGAGAGATCCATGGTTAGATACCTCTCCATCCCTCCCATCGAATGGAGTGAATGGAAGCATCATCCAAATTCCCCGCAAGTTCTCATTCGCCTTCACATATCACGATTGTCGGGCACTACTGCCACGGCATTCTGGCGAGTCTATGCAAATTGAGACAGACAGTTAGAGAGCGCGAAAATAGCATACAAATGATAGATGGTCTCACCACGAATTCAATTTTGGCATTTTGCCCAGAACGCCGTGTACTGCTGAAGCCCGAAAGAGGCCAATAAATATTCGATCATAGACAAGGAATGATCAAAAAAGGAATCCAAGAAAAATGTGATTTGCGATCATTCTATGTCTGTGATCGAATATTTATTGGCCTCTTCCGGGCTTCAGCAGTAGTGCCGGTTTGCGTTAGGAAGGTTATAAAATAAATATTTTATTTGTCTCATTCGAGAAGACATCATGTATTGATTAGATGCGTTTATTGTATTCCTTTCTTCATTTCATTACATATACATACATATATACATATACATATTTATCCTGACATCAAGGCAAGGGCCTGCAGGAGGTATCATTCGGGGGGGGGGGGGACAATTCCGCAACGGCATTTCCGCAACCGACATTTCCGCAACCGACATTTCCGCAACGGGTCATAACTCGGTCAGGAGTGATTTTTATGTCATGGGACAGGTGTCATTGGTATCGGTTTCACTGATATGATATATCACTAAAGTTGATCTTTGCCCACTCGACGACATTTCCGCAACGGGGTATATAACTGCTCAATTGCACCCTAGAGATACCGGGATGGTTTTATTCGATTACTGACCACTTCCCCTTTCCATCCAAGAGTTGATCTTTGATCTTTGCCCACTCGACGACATTTCCGCAACGGGGGTATAGAACTGTTCAAATGCATCCTAGAGATACCGGGATGGTTTTATTCGATTATTGACCACTTCCCCTTTCCATCCAAGAGTTGATCTTTGATCTTTGCCCACCCAACGACATTTCCGCTACGGGGTATAGAGCTGTTCAAATGCATCCTAGAGATACCGGGTTGGTTTTATTAGATAACTGACCACCTCCCCTTGCCATCCAAGAGTTGATCTTTGATCTTTGCCCACCAAACGACATTTCCGCAACGGGGTATAGAGCTGTTCAAATGCATCCTAGAGATACCGGTTTTGTTTTATTAGATAACTGACCACCTCCCCTTGCCATCAAAGAGTTGATCTTTGGTCTTTACCCACTCGACGACATTTCCGCAACGGGGTATATATCTGTCCAAAATCATCCTAGAGATACCGGGTTGGTTTTATTCGGATACTGACCAATCATTTCACATAAAATTTGGTCTTTTCCTGCTCGACGACATTTCCGCAACGGCATATAACTTTGCTCGAACTCGAGAAATCTGTGTGAAATTTTTTCCCTGTTGGTTACTTGGTAACCTCCATCGATTCGGCTTGTTGCTGTATTTTTCTGGCAATTTTAAATTTTCGGCTAATTAGCGAAATTTTAATTAGCTAATTATTTAATTTGTGGGTTTGAAAGCCCTCGCGGTTCTGATCATGATAACACTTTGGTGGGGTTATGCAGATAGGTTTAGTGCAGTTATATACCCCGTTGCGGAAATGTCGTCGAGTGGGCAAAGATCAAAGATCAACTCTTGGATGGAAAGGGGAAGTGGTCAATAATCGAATAAAACCATCCCGGTATCTCTAGGATGCACTTGAACAGTTCTATACCCCCGTTGCGGAAATGTCGTCGAGTGGGCAAAGATCAAAGATCAACTCTTGGATGGAAAGGGGAAGTGGTCAATAATCGAATAAAACCATCCCGGTATCTCTAGGATGCATTTGAACAGTTCTATACCCCCGTTGCGGAAATGTCGTCGAGTGGGCAAAGATCAAAGATCAACTCTTGGATGAAAAGGGGAAGTGGTCAGTAATCGAATAAAACCATCCCGGTATCTCTAGGGTGCAATTGAGCAGTTATATACCCCGTTGCGGAAATGTCGTCGAGTGGGCAAAGATCAAAGATCAACTTTAGTGATATATCATATCAGTGAAACCGATACCAATGACACCTTTCCCATGACATAAAAATCACTCCTGACCGAGTTATGACCCGTTGCGGAAATGTCGGTTGCGGAAATGCCGTTGCGGAAATGTCGGTTGCGGAAATGTCGGTTGCGGAATTGTCACCCCCCCTATCATTCGGGGGCAAGGGTGGTCGGGATCTTCGAATTCGAGGCAACTGGTCAAGGGAATGGATCTTGCTTGGCTTCTTTGGTCAATTGTAGTGTCGATCTTGGACGATAGACATTGAGCGTAGAAGTAGATCTTCCAGCAACCAGTGACGTCCTGACTAGCGTGTATCAACCTAAGTGGGAACTCACGTCGTAGTCTCGTCGACTGGGACCTTTCTTGAAAGTTGGCGACTTGAATTAGATGTAGTCGATCCTGGTCCTCTTCTCGAATTTCATTATTAACCTCTAAATATACTAGGCAGTCTTGAGTTGCACTTCGGGCACTTGAAGTTTGTGCATTATTGTTTCTCAATGTTTCGAGCGTTCTGCGGCCGCAATAAATAAAAATTTCGCGAAAAAATCCGTTTATTGAGGGAATTTCATTGAACGTTATCCCCTCTTTCGACTGGCCATTCCGAGTTTTTACGAAACGAGCGTTTATTCAGTCGTTTATGCATTTACTATCTTCTCATAGCCTCATGAAGAATTTCAGTTTACCAAATATTAGCTGATGGTGATCTTGTGTTCCACTTGCAACTCGTAAATGTCATCTTCGATTCTTTCTCGATCATTAGCTGAGCGCTTCGCACTTATCAACTATAAAAAAACTGCTGAAAACTCGATCGCGCTAAAACTGAGCTGTAGTTTTGGAATAATGTGTAAGGTGCATGTGTAGTTTATAGTAGTTTATCAAGAGGCTATTCGGGTTTACTGGGAATCGAATGGGAGCTCTGACGACGTTGAAAAGGCTCAGTATCTTCGGTTGATTTTCGCCAGAAGAACGGAAATCTTGAATGGTTTTCGGAGTGTGGATCCATCTCTGGTCAATGAATGAGTGAAAATGCGAGACGATCCCATTTTCATGTAGCCGGAGATAATAATGAATGAATAACTTGTTTTAACTCATAGGGATTTCGTACAGAGGTATCACCGCCAATGATGGTGTCGTGCCCTAATCAGGCCAATGAAAGACAAATCACCTTTTTACATTAACATATTCCTTGGAAACATGGATCACCCTTGTATCTCACAATCCCCCCCCAGTGTTCATTGGATTAGGTGAGGACAGATTATGCAAACTGTCGCAACTCTCTCTCTCCTCACACAAAGGCGCGATCGCATCCGTCTTGGATCATCACTCGATTGTTATTGGAAAGAGAGGATCAAAGAGAGAGAGAGAGAGAGAGAGAGAGAGAGAGAGAGATCCATGGTAAGTTAGACACCTCTCCATCCCCCCAATGAAAGGATTGAATGAATCACTCATATATATTTATTTTTTTAGAGAATATGGTGTACGGTAGTATTTTATCGTATGGAGTCAAATCTCCACAACCACAACTCACCACGCGCACTACAACATTCGTGATAATGGTCCCATTTCATAAAAAAATTTCAAATCAATTGATCAGCGACAAGAAATTAGCCAAACATTTAATCCTGAAAAAAAGTGTTGTGCTGATCTCGCCATTCAGATTTCGCTGAATGTCACGACGATTTTTGCTTCATCTCACAAGTCAGACTGATTATGAAGATACAAACATTGATTCCACTACGAATATTGCTGCAGCTCATGCAACAACACTGCTGCAAACGAAAAGACGCCTTGCTGCAGCTGCTGCAGGAGTTATCATATTTATAGTAACAGTCCGGTTAGCGGTAGTGAACAATTTTTTTTCAAATAATGAGGCGTGAAAAAAACAACCTTTGATATTACTACGACTTGAGCATCATATTGTTGCTGCAAACATGAGTCGTGCTTCAAATACGTGCTGAACATTAAACACCCGGGTAGGCAGCTGCGCCTTATTCTTATTGGTATTTCATGAAGCGCATCAACAAATAGTTTATTTTGCATATGAAGAACATTGAAACGAGTGCGAACTTTGAATGTATAACATTTCTTGGTTTTATCTTTAAAAATTAATAAATAGGTTTGCAAGTTCACCTCATCTCCGTTGTCTTTCGACCAGTCAAATGGCCATTTTGATAGTATGTTCTCTCAAAATCTACCATTATTTATCTTCATTATCCATCTATTTTTGTTATTCATAACAAGTCCATCAGAAAGACGTCAGACAAAATTATTCGACCATTTAGGTTTCCACAAAATATCTCCTTTTTTCCTTTCTCTCCGAGTTTCGAAGAGATTAATGTGATGTTAGTTTTCGGAAAAAGGTAATGTAATTCCCAAGGTTTGAATTCCCGCATTTTCCTATCACAGTTCTCCGTGGAGCAATCGACTCAAAATTTCGTTTATAGGTGGAAAAGGGTCGAAAAATGTTATATTCGAAGTTTTGAGTCGATTGCTCCACGGAGAACCGAGATAGGAAATTGCGGGAATTCAAATCTTGGCCTTTTTCCGTTTCCTTTTTCCGAAAACTAACACCACATTAGATTCATGGCAGCGTTACACATCGAGGGGAACGAAATTGTCTGCGGAATAAGTGAGATATCTCATATTATGTGCCATAATCTTTTTTTGGATTGGATGTGTGGACAATTAGGACAATTACTGTTCAAGTTACTACTCCAGTATCGTACATGTTACGCAAATCGGAACGGGTACAGTAATTTACCATAAATTACCGTCATTTCAAAACATTGCGAATACGGCTCGTTGAGAGCTGATTTTAATTTTGCTGGGTATAGGCGAGGTCGAGACCGCTTTATGTGTGGCCCAGCACCATTTATGAGTGGCGACCGGGATATTTGCTCACCATCTCTTCTCCCACCTGCCTCTTCTACTTATTCAGGCCCCATTGTTTGCTTGCCTCTCTCTCTCACTCATCTCCAATACTTATCGACAATTTTACGTTGTGAAGCCATGGCGACTATTATATTATTGATTAAAGAAGGCCTATCACGATGGAATGCTACCCGTGTTTTACCTGATGCAGAGATTCCATTTTGTTGTTTTCCAATGAAATAAATGCCAATGTAATAATGAAATAAATGCCCATTCAGATCGGCGTTCGGAATATTATGTGGTGTTAGTTTTCGGAAAAAGGTGATGGGAAAAGGCCAAGATTTGAATTCCCGCAATTTCTTATCTCAGTTCTCCGTGGAGCAATCGACTCAAAATTTCGTTTATAGGTGTAAAAGGGTCGACAAATGTTATATTCGAAATTTTGAGTCGATTGCTCCACGGAGAACCGAGATAAGAAATTGCGGGAATTCAAATCTTGGCCTTTTTCCATTTCCTTTTTCCGAAAACTAACACCACATAAAAGAGAGTAAAGAGAGATTGACATGAGCTCGTTCGTTTCTCGCTCATAACTTTGACCATTCATTTCATTATTAAAGGTGGTGTCCCACGAACATTTGGCCAACTGAGTTCTCACTGTCGGGCTATGGTAATCGGTTTCCAGCTCGAAAATCGGATGTTTCAGTTTTTAGTTTGAAGAAAATTATGTTTAATAAACTTTCCAAAACGACCAGAATTCTTACAGTATCTCACATTGAACCTGCAATCTTTTCGCGGTGGGAGTTGGAATTTTGGGAAAAGAAGTCAGAGAAAGGGAGAGAGATAATGGGAAAAGAGGAGGGTGCGCGAGAGAAACCGCGCGTGCATTTGTGTTTCACCATCTGCTGATAAGAGAAATGAAACGTCGAACATCGGGGAAATAAAAGGTTGTAATCATTCGTGGGACGCCTTCTTTAACCTCTATTCTCGGCAGTATTGAGTTGCACTTCACGCACTTGAAGTTTGTGCATTACTGTTTCTCAATGCAACTCTTTGCTGCCGAATAAATTTCAAATTTCTCGAAAAAAATCAGTTGAGGGGATTGCATGAAACGGTATTCCCTGGATTTTCTGTAAGTTCCGGATGCTTGTTTTACGAAACGAGCGTTCACTCAGCCCGTTTATGCATTTACTATCTTCTCATAGCCTCATGAAGAATTTCAGTTCACCAAATATTAGCTGATGGTGATCTTGTGTTCCACTAGCAACTCGTAAATGTCATCTTCGATTCTTTCTCGATCAATCGCTGGGCGCTTTGCACTTATCAACCCTAAAAAACTGTTATAAATTCAATCGCGCTAAAAGTGAGCTGTATTTTTGGAATCGTGTGTAAGGATGCATGTAGTCGGGAAAATAATGAATGAATAAATTGAATATTTTAACTCATATGGATTTCGCAAGGAAATAACACCTGCTGGCCGTGCTCTAATCAGGCCCGTGAAACATAAATCGTCCTTACACATTATTATGATTATTCTCGCAGTGTCGTGAAGGGCGTAGTGTGGAAAAAGTTACAGCAGCAAACGTTTCTTTTTTTGAGCAAACGTTTCCGCATTGGTACAATTTTACCCTGTCATTTTGCCAATTCGAGTATGTTTTGTTTGCGCTTTTAAATTCGAATGGATTGAGTGAAAGGATCGCTTACAAATTCCTTTCTTTTCCATTATGAGCCCTGAATATATTGAGGGGTTCGTAGAAGAACTTACAATGAGCCTTCACAAAAATTGGCAATTCTAAACAGATAATGAAAATTTGGCTTCATCATAAAACTATGCAAAAGCTCCCATAGAGAAAAGCAGCGTTGAGAAAAAAAAACTTTTCGGACACCCTTATGATTACGCAATGTATTTACCAACAGCTGGCAACTAAAACAACGCATTGGTTTGTGTTTTTTAAAAAAAATAAAAATCATTATTAAAGACCTGGGGCCAGGAATAGGATCACTACCTTCACTTTTCGCTCTACTTGGTAGCTCACTGAGATGTAAAATCACCGTGTTTCATAAGACAGATCTTCTGAGAGATTGCAGGAATCCGACCCCCCTCGGGAACAGCTGCCAAAAGTTTGCCCGATATCGATGAAATAATTATGGTAAAGGTTGTTGAGGACGCTGATTATTATGGTATGGTTCATTTGGCCCAGAACCGGCTTTTAGGGAAAAGCCGGCTCTTGATACGGCTCTGACGTATCTCGGCTCAAAATGTAGCTACAGTGTCGCGGTTGGCTTTAAAAAATGTAAAATAATATTCTAAACAACTTTCCTGTTGAACGCAACGTTAACGGACAACTTTTTCAAGTCGAAAAAAATCGCCGATTACGTCAAAAATGCATTTTTTTCGAAAGAAAAATCGTCCTGAAAAATTTTCCTATAATTTTGCAGAAATAAACTACGGATAATGAATCAACAGGTTCAGTAATACTTAGAAAAAATTAAAGTACCAACAAAGGGTACCCTTTGGAAAAAGTTATAAGCTAAAATGTGACATGTTGTATGGAAAATCCAAAAATCGAACTTTTGAAAACTTTATTTTTTTGCATCCACCTTTCTTCCTATACCTATCTATATAAATGTCCCGTCACTTCGAATTTAAAGTTTTCTTTCTCGAAACACAAAAGAAACGTGTGAAAACAACGTTTTTGTACCATCTGACCGATTTTAACGGAAGATGACATCTATTCGAGATATTTCACGGCTATTTGCGTTAGGATTAAGCTAGAACAGGCCAAAAATTGAAATCGCTCAAAACTTCGACCTAGAATTTATTTTTGAACAGGCTGGTGCTATCGGTTTTGCAATCGGAACCTTCTGGGCTCCAAGATGGCGCCGTGCCATTTTAGCGGGAAACGAGAATTCGAGAACTCGTTTCGAAGTGCCCATAGGGGCACGAAATCTTGCATTATCAAAATTTATGTTCTTTATGATGATGTCAGTTTTTTGGAAAGCTGATTTTTAGTGTTTGAGGAAATGTGATTTGTTGGTACAGGGAGTAGAAAGTGATTTTTTTTATTTGATGTGGAAGAGCAACTCCTGATGATCGTTTCGATATATTACTATAAAATGCACAAAATATTTTTATACTCTTTTATATGTTTTGGGCGCGGAAGGAGTTTGAGCGTTTGAGCAGCTTTGAGCGTTTGAGCTTTGAGAGGAAGGAGTTTAGCATGTGAGCGAAAGGCGTATAACAACGCAGTATCTGTATTATCGAAGCTGTGGCGGTCCAGGATTTCGCTCCAAAAGTCAATGATTCGATTCCTATTCGATGCAACGAATTTTTTTGTCGAAATTTTCTGTCGAAAAATTTCTCCCTTTCATAACTTTTCGAAAAGCATGAAAAAAATGAAATTTACGAAGAAATAAAGAAAAGAAATTCGAAAGAAACAATAGGCATAGAAACAAGGGCTTTCGGATTGATGTTCAGTGCCAATATATCCAAGACGATCGATGACCTGTTTGTATACATTAGATTGAACATCAAACTCGATTTGACAACGCGAGATTTCGTGGCTCTTTGAGCACGTTTTATTCAGCTAAGCAAATAATTTTTAAAAAATATTTGAAAATCTCGTTTCCCGCTAAAATGGCACGGCGCCATCTTGGAGCCCACAAGGTTCCGATTGCAAAACCGATAGCACCAGCCTGTTCAAAAATAAATTCTAGGTCGAAGTTTTGAGCGATTTCAATTTTTGACCTGTTCTAGCTTAATCCTAACGCAAATAGCCGTGAAATATCTCGAATAGATGTCATCTTCCGTTAAAATCGGTCAGATGGTACAAAAACGTTGTTTTCACACGTTTTTTGTGTTTCGAGAAAGAAAACTTTAAATTCGAAGTGACGGGACATTTATATAGGTATAGGAAGAAAGGTGGATGCAAAAAAATAAAGTTTTCAAAAGTTCGATTTTTGGATTTTCCATACAACATGTCACATTTTAGCTTATAACTTTTTCCAAAGGGTACTTTAATTTTTTCTAAGTATTACTGAACCTGTAGATTCATTATCCGTCGTTTATTTCTGCAAAATTATAGGAAAATTTTTCAGGACGATTTTTCTTTCGAAAAAAATGCATTTTTTGACTTAATCGGCGATCTTTTTCGACTTGAAAAAGTTGTCCGTTAACGTTGCGTTCAACAGGAAAGTTGTTTAGAATATTATTGTACATTTTTTAAAGCCAACCGCGACACTGTAGCTACATTTTGAGCCGAGATACGTCAGAGCCGTATCAAGAGCCTGTTTTTCCCTAAAAGCCGGTTCTGGGCTAAATGAACCATACCATAATAATCAGCGTCCTCAACAACCTCTACCATAATTATTTCATCGATATCGGGCAAACTTTTGGCAGCTGTTCCTGGGCACCTGCAATCTCTCAGAAGACTTGTCATAATTCGTTTTGTTCCTTTTTAAATTCGTTTTGTTTTTTTGTCAGGGATTGAATTTAATAAAACTGTGTTCGACGCAAATTAAAATAATTTTTAAAAATTTTTTTTCTTATTGAGCCGTGCATCTATACGTTGAAATTGGAAAACGTCAGCAAACACCGGTATTTCGATTATCAAATGCACTCTGTGAAGTTTGAATCACCTATCTTAATAGGTATGAGTAATTGTCTGACCCTCTCAATTCTGCATGTTCTCTCGCGCTGTCTGATCGGTGAGAGACAATGTAGGATGAGGAGAGTCTGATCACTGATCAGTGATCAGTACTCCTTAATATTCTTCATCTATCGTATTTCGATTATCAATGCGCTCTACTGCAACTACCGTAACGAATGCAGATAGATGTAAATGAGGCTGGATTTATACATTTTTCTATATGTGTAAGAGAATGGCGCCTCGACGCCGGCGAAGCACCATTATTTCACGACAAAGAAAACGAAAAATTCTGTCTTTTTTCGAAAATTGTACCGAAAATGAGATGAATTTTTTTCATTTTAGATCTGATTACACGGTGCCTATAATTCCCAGGCCGCACGCCGAAAGAGTAAAGCCGCCGGGAATCGTCGCAGTCTGGAAGCCCTTCCGAGAGATGCACTCCTGGGTGTCCGCACCCACTGGGTGCACGCAGTACCCACTGGGTACACGCTATACCCAGTGGGTGCGTATTTTCTGAACAGGATCGGATCATTCCCATTGTATCGCCTATATCAACCAGCATCTCACTGGAATAATAATTTATATTCTTTACTCACGCCCACCGTTCCTCGTCATTATGGTAAGTTTCCAAACAGTTTAACTCAGTTCCATAATTAGTTTACCCAAATTTGTATAATAAAATAATGTCATGTCACTCATGTTCCGATTACTCTTCACAGAAATAAAAGATAGTAAAAATGATAGTAAGTGATAGAGTTTGAAATTCGGGTAAATAATTGAATTAGCACTCTTCATTTCACACACTCTCTCACCGGTCGACTGGTGAGAGAGAGTGAAATGAAGAGTGCTAATTCAATTATTTACCCGAATTTCAAACTCTAGTAAGTGATGGTTATGGAGAGCGCATTGCTAGTAATATTTTACTATCATGCGCCCACCATGACTATCATGATAGTTAAAAACTACTATCATTTTCTGAGTGTTCCATTACTCTTTCAGCCCATCTTCCACCCTCCCTGCGGCCACAAAATCTGCGAAGATTGCATGTGGTTTCTCATCGACAACGGAATGGTACTTTTTCAATTAAAAAAACTTATAAAAAACTACCTTTCTTGATTTTATAATATCAATTTCCCGCAAAAATCGTATAGACTTTGGCTAAAGCTTTACTGATTTCATGTTTAACCAACGTAAAACAGTTTTTTTTGTACATATCGCTCCTTCATTGTTTTGGGCTAATTTATGTTGATCTTTCTATATTCCAATTTCCAAAATAACAAAAATTTTTGTTTTTTTTAAATTTTTTTTTAACTTAATTTTGTAATTTTTTTACTGAATTTTGTACCGCGTTTCTTGTGATCGCATAAATAATTATATATATAAAATAATTTCCAAATTAAGGTCGATCGCCGTCTCTGCGATCAGCAAGACAAAATTTCCGAATTGAACGGAAGAATTGAGCGACTCCGTGACAAAATCGATGAGGAAAACAAGAAATTTGATGAGGAGAAGAGAGTGTTGAAGGAGATAAATAATGAGCAAATGGAGAGTATTCTGGATGACCTAGCAATGATTAAAGATGAGATTAGAGAAGCAGATGAGCAGAAAGTCGAGATGGTACGTATTTTGGTATTTTATATTAATATTAATATTTTGTTTCATATTAAAGTGTGGGAGAAATTTGTTGATCAAATAGCCAATATCAGATGAATAAAGAAGCCGTTTTCGAAGAGAAAATCGCCGAGTTGAAGCGGAGATTGGACATCGAGCAGGTGGTGGTGAGATAATGTTTCATCGAGTTTATAAACCTTGGCAAAGTTAGAGATAATTGATACGTTCTTTTCTCACTACGTGAAATAAATACTGTGTGCGGAAATTAATTCACTTCTTAATTCCATTCTCTCTTATATTAAGCAAAACATATTTTTAATCTAAATTCGTTTTAATTTCAGACGGAAAGAACAATCGAGGCAACCAAAATTGCGAAACGAAAGGTCAACGTCCTAACGAGAGAGAACAACGAGCACAAAGAGACGGTAATTAATAATTTATTGCCATTAAAATAATACAAATTAATCAGTTATTGAATAATTAATTATTCATAATTCTCAGATTTCGCGAATGACTGAGGAAATCGGCGAATTGCAAGAGACTATTGAAACTTTCGAACAAGAGAATCTGAGAGCAAGAAAGAGGAGAAGAGAAGAGCAGATTGAGGAGGTAAACAATCTAAAAAAAGAGATCGTAAAGATGCGATTCCTCAAAAATAGTGTTTATATTTCCCGCACAATTACAGTTCCACAGCACCATTGAAAACGCGTAATACACAGCATCTGAAAAAGTGTCGGCGAGAACAAGTTAGAGAAAGAGAGCGATGGATCGACTTGAGTCGATGATACAAGAATATCGACCACAATAACTTTCCTTTCTAACTTATGCTCGTAATTTATGATTCACTTTGATTGTATTTTTATTTTATGATTGTTTGCATGTGCTTCTAAGTAATAAATTTATCATAAAAGTTACTGCTCTTTATTGCGTGCAACTTATGAGACTTCTGCTGAATTTTCAAGAATTTTAACTTTCAAATTTATCTCCCCAAAATTAGAATTTGCATTTCGAAAACATCTCAAGCTTTCCATTTGCTGTTGGCATCGAGTAGAAGTTTTTCGTATGTTTCGCAATGTAAATTAATATTCCGATCACCTGAAAAAGGCCAACTCGAAATTTCCCCGGCTCAATTGTGTTTCACGCCTTTATTAATGGAGCGCGGGGAACCAGACGTGCAGTTGTTCAAGGTTCTCTAGAAGGTAAAAAAAATAAAAAGTAAAGGATCAGGCCAATATGAGGGCACCAAGTCGTGAGTAGACTTTCAAAAGTAGCGATGCAACTAGTTGCTCTTCTCCTCACACTCCTCATTTCTCTCACTCTTTCTCGAAAAATCGGTCGATTTCCCTATTATGCAACTAGTTGAACCGTAACTTTTCAAAGTCTAGTCGTGAGCGGAAAAAAAGAGTCACTGGTCAGCGTAGATATCGATTCGACGAAGAGAGAGAGAGCCTTCAGGAGAAAGACAAGGGAGAAGACATGTGTAAAGTCGATTTTCCGTATATTCTTTTTCCGAGATCCTAAATAATACATTATAGTAAGGTAATTCGTCGATCGTTTCCATGGCTGCCTGAATAATGGCGTTAACTTGTCTACACTTATTTAGTCCAATTGGCAACAGCTTCAGTAATTTTGCTCAGTTATGTTTCATTCTTTCATTATTCGCAGAAAAATATTATATCATAGGTAAATACATGTCACTGAATAAATCCAGGAAATAGATTGTATCTCCTCCTTTCGCAGACTCTTTCGCCCCTTGCTGGAGCTTCGGCCGGGCTCTGGGATGTCGTCGCAACTTCATGTTCCCACATGGTTCCAACCCTCCAGAAAAGGATCTCTCGTCTGGAGGATATTCGGGACCTTGCCCCTTTCGGAGTGTTCGATCGGACTCTGCTGACGCAACATGATCTCTAGAATCGCCGGTAATCGGCCCCGTAGCATCTTGTGGTCGGCCGTCGGGCGGCCGACGGCCGGCCGCAAGATGCTACGGGACCAACCACGAAGTGCTACGGGACCGACCACACTGGCTACTAGTCTGGCCCACTGTCCACTGGTCCGACCACAGCTTTGATCTTTGGCTACGGGACCGACCACAAAATGCTACGTGGCCGGCTATCTGTCCGCACGTCCGACCACGAAATGCTACTGGACCGACCACCAGCGATTCTAGAGATGTTCTCCTCTCCTTTCGCTCTCTCCTCCAGACCGGATGATCACCTTCACTGTGTGGTTTTTGCACGCGCTCGATGATGCGCCCCTCTCAAACAAGTCTCGTTTTACTTTCACCCGCATCCCCCCTAATCGAAAGCGATACCGAGAACCAGGTGCCACCGTCTAGACCCGGTCCCTCCTGCCCTGGTATCAGACTACCACTTTCGGTACCACATTCCAGGTCCGGTACCAGTCCCCTGGTCCCTTGGTCCCGGTCCCTCGGTGCGAATTTGCAGTGGGCCGAGGGGGGGGGGGGCTGAACACGGATGTCTCTCAAGCGCGAGCGTATAGGATTGTCTGTGAGTGAGTGACCCATTTCGACCGGAGGGGGATTGGAAAGAGCTAGAGAGCGGTGAGAGAGCGGGCGAATTGGAGAGACGCAGAGAGCGCCTTTCACTCAAAATAGCTTTCGCTTTCCCCCCACTCCCCATTCGCATGACCCAAATCCTTCTTCCCCCTCTCATCAAAGCTCAGGACCACACATAGGTCTGGCGTTGCGTGAAAATCGCCTCTCCCTGCCTAACAATGAAGGCACTCTCCAAAGTGCAGTAACAATAGAAGAGTCGGAGCAAATGTGATTGGGCCATTATTCCCACCCTCCGGAAAGGGGTTAGGACGAGAGAGTGTGCCAAAGTCACAGTGTCCCTCTCTTTTTTGCACCCTCTCTAGCTCCAAATCCAGTACTGTAGTTTTGACCGGCCTGTGGAATGATGTGTCCAGAAAAGGGTCAGGTTCGAGAGCTCTTTCTTTCAAGTACTATCTCAATGTGACCCCTTCCTGGAGGTTCAGCCGTGCTATGGAATTACGCGGTGTTGTGTAAGAGGGGTACGGTAGGAGAGAAAAGTGGCTGCGGTTAGTCAGAGGACGCTAATCGCATGATGATGCGATTGGCCCCATAATCGATTATATGTCATGTGGTGTGGTCGGGCGACGTTTTCCAAACTCTCTGCTCTAGTAAAAAAGAATATAAACGATGGATCCATTGACTTGTGGAGGGGCGACGTTTGCTGTCGAAAAGTAGACAGGGGGCAATGATCACGGTGTTGCCCGGCGACGTTTGACAAATCGCTGCACACAAACACAACACATGTCACTTACCGCATCATTGCGTGGATTGAATGGGACTGTTTTCTATCCCGTCTCTTTCTTTGTTGAAATCGTGTGATCTGCCTCTCTTCTTTGTGAATTACAGTTTCCCATCTCGTTGCAAACATCAAGTCATCGCAATACCTCCAGAAAGGGGCTTGGAGCGAGAGAACATCCTCAATTTTACGCACTTTCGCACTACAAATTCATGAAAGTGTAAGAAGATAAGAGATCACGGAATACAATATCTTATTATCATAAGTAAATTTGCTCCGAGTTCTGTCTCCGGAGCGTTGACTGTTGATAGTATCTACACTGTCTTTCTATCTTCCAACTTTCCAATTTTTGAATTTGCGCCGAAACGCGGTGTTTTATTTTGAATCCGCTGACAAAATCGTGGACACAATATTATTAGGCGAGTAACGGTGTACAATGTATGGGTTGGTTGTGGATAAATCTGATAACATCTCTCTGTTTATATAGACAATAATCATCTCTGATAACGGGAGTGAAAAGAGGGAAAAATCGATAAAAGGCCCAAAAGTGTGTGTGTGTGAAATGTGTGTGGTGTGAGAAGGTGGGGGCGAAGTGTGAAGATCATCGATGTATAGCGAGAGGGCGGAAAGGTGGGGTAGGATCGGAACGGAAAAATAAAAAAGGACTAATCGGGTCGTCAAAGGCAATATTCGGACTGAGTGAGAGGAGAGCGAGAAAGAACGATGAAAGGTGTTTTATGCACGGAAAAGTGGGGCAAAGGCGACAAGATTTTGCTGAGAATTGAAAGTTTTTTCTTGTTTTCGGAGACGAAAATATACAGAAATCAATCAATAAATCAATAATAACGGGGGAGGCGGCCGGGGTCTCACACACGGTCGACCCGTTGGTACCGGAATTCGACAACAGATTACGGTATGCAGGGGGGCAGGGACGATTATCGATTGTTAGAAGTGTGGAGGAATGTGAGCTACCGTAGCTACCGCATCGGAACATTAAAACTGGTGGGGCGAAGAGCTAGTGGTACGGTAGGGGGTACTGTAGGGGGTCACGGAACCGGGAAATAAAGGGTGGAAGCAAACGCTAGCTAATCTATGGTTATACATGCGGGCACACTCATTATTATGATTTTTTTCACATAAATAAATCTGATATCTCGTCATAATTTCTCTGGGTGTTTTTGGGGGAAGGAGGGAATTTTGATAATGCAGCTAATCTTTTCTGGGATCTACCGTTGTCTATGGGGGGTGCGTGCGGCGGTGGTGCGGGGCGGGGTGCGGCCGGCGCGCCGACTATTCTCAAACATCGCACCACAGCCGCACTGTACATCGATTATTGCCTAGCGAACGGGGAGCGGAGGAGCGGGGGCATGTTGCAAGTTGAGTTGTGTATGAGGTATACGGTAACATATAGTCAGCGGGAACGTATAATAATAAAAACAAGAAACTAGAGTGTGGAAATACTGAACATTTTTGTATGGACACGCTCACAACGGCAAAATAGGGTGGGGACTGTACAGTGGTAGTAGCTGAGGTCTTCTGGGGGACAAGTGGGGGACGGTATTTGGCTTGTGGATTACGGTAGCGATGACGATGACGTCATAGATGACGGTGACGACGTTATTACTCATTGACTATTCTGCTGCCCAAAGTGGAGGACGTTCGGTTCCCGCTCTTCGGTGAGATAAATCGCATGCGTCCCATCGTCGGCTGTGTCGATTTCGACAGAGGCGAGGTCTAGAAATTTAAAATGAAATAAAATAAGTTTGTAAATTCGCATAGTGATGCCTAATCATATGAATTTGGACTAAACAATATGGAATTTGCAAATATCTGTGCGAAAATCCTATGGAACTTAGGTTTCGTTATTATTTTATGTTTTTGTTAATGATCAGACGAATAGAAACATGATTGGACATAATGTAATAACGTCATCAACCAACTACTCGACTCATCCTCATTCGCTTACAGTCTACCTTCCCGGAATGAGAGAACGATTCTCTCTCACATCCCATGCTCTCTCGCCCTGACCTCTTTCTGGAGGTTTGAACTCACCTTCATTTGCATAAAGTCGCAGCATGTCGTCGTCCATCTTGACCGTTACGCCCTTCAGACACCGCTTGTAGATGGCAGTGACCTGCGAGGGAGGAAAATTATTGATTGATTATCAGGGAAGAATTATCGATACATCACACCACTTGATCAAAGATCAAGATGTAGATACAGTACAACACAAAATCACATGGTTCCAGGTTTCTGCGAGAGATTATTGTTGGATTATCTTGATCCATATTATCGTTGCACACTGCGTCGCAACTTGACATTGAGCATCCATACAACAATTAAGGTTTTCGCGAGAGAATATTCATTGATTTTATTTATCTCAAATAAAAGTACTACCGCAGAACTATTTCACCTCGCCACATCTCAACATTTAGCTACGGTACAACAAGAAATAAGCGGGTTCTTCGTTTTTTTTCGCGAGCGATTAATGATTTTTGAAATACAGGAAACGATTGACAAATCATAGCAAGCCCTCCTGATTTTGTGCGCTGTTGAATGTCTCATTTTGCCATTCGCGAGGATAAATGGCATTGTTGTTCACTACTGTAAAAGAACTCTGAAATTTTAGAAACATCACCCCTAACTGTATTGTACTAATATATAACTTGTCTAACAATAATGCTAAATGTTTCATTTTTTTGTTTCCGAGCAAATTGTAATCACATTACAATTTGCTCGGAAACACACAGACCAGGGTTTGGACGAGAGAGTATGCAAAAGTGAGAGAGTCCCTCTCGATTTCACACGCTCTCTCACTCCAAAGGCCTTTCTGGAAAGTTGACCGGCCTGTGGAATGATGTGTTACCGGGTTCGCTGCTTAGTGGGTATTGTTTCAAACAAAGCAATTTCTGCAGATGTTTCTTCGTGGCGTTAAAATGCCCATAGTTACGGGATGGTTCCCAAGAGTATTTTTATTTTGTAAGAGTTGGCGGGAAAGCAGGAATGCACTTATACACATCGATATCTAGGCGCGGTGAAAAAACTAAGTTTCCTTATCTTCTGGATGCACTCAAAGTGACTGTGCTATCGGAGAATTTCCCATTATCGCAAGATATAGAGAGAGAGAGAGAGGAACGTGCGCATTTTTTGATGAAATATGTATTCATCATGTATGAGCACGGATCGCTACTTCATTTGTTAACACTCACAAGATCTAGCTATCGAACAACACCAATTCACCAGGGTAATATTTTGTACGCCATTCTCTTCTGAAAATTATCGTGGAATATTTTTTTCTCCTCAACAATCACATCACAGCCCTCCACTTATGACGTTTAACAAGGTAACAACACCAACTCACCTGGTTCCAAATTCATCTAATTGTTTTCCTGCTAAGTAACAATTATTCTTTCAAAGTCTTACAAGTACACTCTGGTAGTTCGAATAATATCCAAAGATCAAAGATCAACTTGCTCTCACCTTATCGCCGTCGTAGCCGTACTTGCAGCACAACGACTGCGCCAGCCCGACAAGCGTCGGCGGAACCTGAAATGAAACAATACATTTAAAAATATTTAGCTAATTATAAACAAATTAGTGCGCCATGTACTCGTTTTGTCCAAAATCGACAAAATTTCGAAAAAAAAAAATCCATGATCAAGTTGGCATGAAAAAGGAACAAGAAGGGTATAATCCGCATCGGCTGGTACTCTCTATCTTCTCGACACTATTTATCCGCTGGCCCCTTTCTGGAGATTTGAAGTAATGATTATCGATTACTAACCACATGGAGCGGCGTGAATATGGTGTCAGTCGGCTTCCGGACGTACAACATGACTCTTTCCGAAGTTCGCGGCCGCTTGCTCGTGGGCTCCATCGTGTCCATGTCGTACCCGAGCGTCTCCGCAGCGAACCTGAAAGAAGGACCCGGGTTAGTACCAGGAACCAGTCATCGCATTGTCGGTTCATGCCCCTGTGGCAACCTCTACTATGGCACCCGTAACAGGTACCGGAACCCGGAACCAGGTACCAGATACCTAGTTTCTGGTACCATAAACCAGGAACCAAGGAACCCACCGGTGGTCGAATTCGTCGGGCGCGATGAAGATGGCGGCCGGCTTGTCCAGCTCCCGCATGTGGTAGAACTCGCTCTTGTCGCAGCTCTCGTGGTACTCGCCGTCGCTCTTCTTCCGCCCGACAACTACGCCTTAATTAGGGTAATTAGCTAAGTTATTAGTTAATTAGTTAACTAATTAGACATTTAAAACACACAGCAAGCACATTAAGACGACAAACAGGGATAGTGAGGAAGTAGCAGCATTGCGATTTCGTGTTTCACAAATATGCCAAATGCATTGGCATGTTGCACTACACCGTTGAGAGTCTGGGGAAAGCAGCAAAAAGAATAAAGATTTCCGACTATGCTGCTGACCGACTGAGAGGAGGAAGATAGACAAATTCCATATCGGTTGTGTTTCAAACGGGTTTGAAATGACTGGAAGATTTTAGATATTTAATGGAACGAATACTGTGCATGGTATCACAAATATAATTCTGCGCAACTTATGTGGATTGGGAACCGCATATTAGACACAGATGGGTAATAGCACGACAGTTCAATAACTTAAATGTTAGAAACCGGAAACGAGAGAGTGTGCAAAATGAGATAGTCGACGTAAAACTGATCAAATCTACACACAAACGTACAGGCAAAGTTGCCGCCTTGTAACCGTCGCTTCTCGTCGCGTCGATTTTCGTGTAGCATCTTCCGATTTGCGCCCTGCAAGTGTACCACGGATAGACGGGACGTGGTTCCGGGCACCGGGTACCCGGCTTGGTACCGGGACGGGGAGAGACGGAACTGAGGCTACCACACACCCGGACAAGGACTCATTTTCGACGAGGACTGCTCTTTATCTAACTGGCGCGCGTTAGCAAGCTTTTAGCAGCGTTATTGCGGACGACGACAGTATGGACTAGGACTAGAGTGGGTTCTGGGCCGGTGCCGTGGTACCAGGGCGGCACCACGGTACCAAGCTACCAGGGGACCAGGACCGACACTTAAACACGGTTCTGGTACCTGTGGCTTTTCGCTTCGCCGCTCGCTTGTCTTCATCCCGAAGTTTGCGCTCAGCGCCCTACATAGAAAATCCTTTTTTTTTAAATTCATGGAATAAAATCAGTTTGCGATTCCCAAATTAGCTGAAATTCCATCGTTTTACACCTAAAACTACAGGAAGAAAAACAAAATTCGTTTTTTTGTTGTTGTGAAAAAAGGGAAAGTCGCTTACCTTATCGCAGAACACCTTGACTTGGCAGTAGCCCCGGTGGAAGGGCACCTTCTCATTTTCGCCATCGTACGTGTCAACCTGAATCATCGATTTAAATTTTGAAATTTAAATTTTGAAATTTAAATTAGTGAATTCGCCGACCTGGAGGTGCAGGGGGAGGCCTTTCACGCCCTTCTGATTGGAGAAGTCGGTGGACAGGCATTGGACGGCGACACTGATCTGGAAATCAATTGATAATTACATCGTACTTCATGATTCAGGCGATCGATCGATAATCATACAGTACTCCAAGGTAAATAAATAGTCGACAATGTTGTCATACCCTGATTCAATATACGATACTAAATTCAGTGAAACCAATTGATAATCAACTACCGTACCTTGACGGAGGTCTGCTCGGAGGGGTTCCAGTAGAACTGGATGCAGTTGTGGCCGATCTCCTCGATTTGATGGATGAAGCCTGCAATATCGACCGATATTTATACAGTACTCCTTAACAATCGTTTCGGGACGTGCGCTAGTGCCATAATCATAAATCGTCCGCTCCCTTGTTCTCGTTTGGAGGGAGTTAGTCAGCACGGTAACTACCGCTCCCTCAAACCCCCTGGGGGCATTTACGAGAGTGGGGGCAATTGTGTGTGTGTCCCGATTTGCGCTGCGGTAACGAACGCACACACACAGATGATGAAACGATGAAACGGCGATTCACCGGGGGTGAGAGAGTGCGTAGATTAGAGAGAGCGCAGAGAAGTAGAAGTCCCAAAAGAAGACGAAAGACAATGGTGAGCGCAAATAGATTGGAGATGGGAGGGTGCGAAAATGAGGGGAGCGAAGAAAGACTAGGAGAAAAGTTCAGACATCGGAGAAGGGTGGCGAAAAAGAGAGGGAGAAAAGGAGAGAGATAGGTCAACAAAGGATCGACTGGCATTCTTTTTCTGTTGAAGAGAGCAAAAAAGGTAGACAAGGAAAGGCGAAGGGGAGAAGGAAGTGAACATACAGTAGCAAACATTGCACGCTGAAAGAACCTCGGAGGCAACTTCCCCGTTTGCTAGTGATGACGCAATGCGCTTTAAATCAAGCACTACAGAAGAGAGAGGAGAGACCTATCGCTGTTCAGTATAGTATTGTCTAGTGATAATGTGCTAGCGAAAACAATTACTTCGAGAACAGCAAAACAGTAGTGGAACTTCGGGATGGATGGCACACGACTATGATTTTACCCTGCTAGTATTGCCTAGTGATGACGCAACAAAAAAACGATAACGCAACTCACCACTGGAATTCTTCGCGTCAACCTCCAATATCCGCTGTTTAGCAGAGTGCTGCCTGCTGTGCCAGAACTGCCACGTCTTGATCTCTTCTTCGTACGTTTTGTCCTCGCGAAAGACGATCAGCATCTGACTCTGCAATAATTACTTTATTAATTATTTATTTTCACTTATCACTTAATTATATAATTCGTTTTCTAATTGTGTGCTTGTATTCTAATGAAATCGTTGGAATGTGTTTCAACAATCGGCCATGTAGTGGCAGCTTGGCTAGAATTCTCATTGTGTGGAATCTCTAACAATGAGAAATAATATTGCGCTGCTGCCAACCGCGAGATGAGTGTTTCGGAGATTGCTCAAAGAGCACTTCATAATTCTGCCGATACACAGAGAATGAATATACTGCGATGAGACACCGAGTATATGATATACTCAATATTGAGTATATTCGCGCGTCGAGAGAGCGTGCGAAAACGAGAGAATATACTCAATATTGAGTATATCATATACTCGGTGTCATATCTCAGTATAGAATATACTCAATAGTAAGTATATTCATTCTGGGTGTACTCCATTCTGAATAAGTTCCAAATAGCTCCGAGATCTCGCAGATTCAGTGCAATTCAAAGCCGCAGCGAGTGTTGTCTTTAGCCCGATACTCCACAGCATTCGAAACTGAGCCAGCGAGATCGAGTTAGAGAAAGAAAGAGATGGCAAGATAGCGCACCAAACGAGAGGGTCAGACAACGAGAGACATTTTTGGCACGGTGCCAACTGGAGGTTGTGTACTCTGCTCCCCGTCAGCGTGATTCTTCCTTATCGTCTTCTGTGCACTGCACCACATTATTCCACGATGCTTCGATACCGATGATCGATAGACAAGACGCGTGATATATTTCGGTGACATTGGATTTCGCGTTTCAGACAGACCCTTATGTGGCGTTAAAAAACTTCGAAAAGATCCCAAATGTTGACATCTGCCTGTTAAAAAATGCACGACCAAAAGATCGAAAAGATCTCAAATTTGAATTCCCGCGACCAAAAGATCGAAAAGATCTCAAATTTGAATTCCCTTATGCCCCCTAATCTCAAAGATCTCTCCATCTAATGATGATCCGGTGCCTGGAACCGAACAAAAGGGAGAGTGTTTCCACACAGGGGCAAAACACCTCACTCTCTCAGGAGAGATAAAGGGACATCCCCTGAGGGTCTCTCTCTCTCTCACTCTCCCTCTCTGATCCGATCCAGGAGGGGTTCGAGGGGTGAAAGTAGGGGGTGCCTAGCACCGCATGGATCTGCGCGGAAAGGGAAAGGATGTGACGGTGTGACAAAACATGCGTGGGAACATCGCCTCGATCCGAGTGCACTCCAGAAAAGGGTGAGAATGAGTGAGAGGGATCCTCTGAATTTTGCACGCCTTTTATGCCCTCGGTTGGGTGCGCTCGAGCTCCGAAACAAGAAAGTTGATTCCGACCTCGCTGGTTTGCAGTTTCACCTGTATGCTAAAGGCGATGACGGAGGGCGAAGCTCTTGACCGCCATGGTTACAGACATCCTAACACATAAAAAAGAGTGGCCGCTGAGTTAGCCAAATCAAAAGTCGACTCTGACCAGCTCTTTTGCCGATTCACCTGCATCCACTGTTTTCCACATTCCCGAAATTCGGGAACCCCCTCGCGCGCGAGGGGGTCTGCGAAGAGGTCGCGTAGTAGTTGAAGTGAAAATTACACTGTTTTCGACAGATTTCATTGAAAATAAAGTGATGACTGATGTTCCCGCTCCCTGTACTACCGATTCCTCAGCACGCCTAGTCGATGCGAGGGGGTCAATTTTTCTGTGTCGAAAAATTTCGGGAAACGTGAAAATCACTGCCTGCATCTCAAAAGCGGGGGAAAAATAAAACACTGATTTCTCTCTGCTTTACCTTTTCTACCACCGATCACTATATCAGCGCTAAATGATGTAATAGTCACATCTCCCCACATCATTCCACAGGCCGGAAAGGGCCTTTGGAGTGAGAGAGCGTGTGAAATCGAGAGGGACTCTCTCACTTTTGCACACTCTCTCGCTCTAACCCTGGTCTGTAGGTTTGGGATCATGTGTCCCCTCATCCCTCGATTGTACGCATAAAGTATTATTTTTGTCTCGAGATCAGTTCTGTTTTGGGCACCTTTGTTTTTTTAAAATACAATACTACAATACAATACAATACAATATATCAAATATACTTCCCGATCAATATGCTAAATGATCTAATGGTCACATGCCCCCTCATCCCTCTCATTTGTGTGCTTGAGGTCTTTTCTGCTCCAGAAGATTGCGAGAGTCGATCTCTCTCTCTCTCTCTCTCTCTCTCTCTCTCTCTCTCCCCCTCTCAACTCCTGGAGGCGCTCTCTCTCTCTCACTCTCAGTTTGTTCTACAGTCGGTGGCGAGACTAGGCAAACAGGACGATCGGCCTTCTCTCGACCCCCTATTTTAGACCGAGAAGAGAGAGAGAGAGAGAGAGAGAGAAATGAAAAGAAGAAGTGAGCACAACACACACTCTCTGACATGCGAAAGGCACTTGGAACACTGATGATCGATCGATTGAGAAAAAAGTACAGTATCCTTTTTTTGCGCGGCGCGAAAACTGCCAAAGAGTGAGCTCGAGAGGAGGGGGATTACTGTAGCTGCTGCCAGCCGCTCTCTCGTTTTCGCGCGATCTCTCACCACACGTCAATCACTGCGCGTCAGCCGGCGCACGGGGCAAAAACAGCGAGCTAATTTCACGGGTGCTGCCATCCATTCGTCAATGCGTGCGCGCGGTGCCATTACTGTATTGTGTGGATAATGGTGCGGCTCGGCGGGCGACGTTTCGCGCGCGAACGTCGTAATCGTACACCACCCCGGGAATTTCCTCGCGCGCCCCTGTCCCCATTGCATTGTTATTGTAATTATAATGATGATGATGATGGTAGGGTCCTCTTCTCGAGAGAGGAGAGAGAGAGAGATCAAAGGAGAGAGAGAGAGAATGGGGAAAATTGAAAGAGCTTTGAGGGGAGGAATCCAGGTCAGCCTCATTCATGGAAGAGTGAAGAGCAATAGAGAAAGTGAAAGGATTTAGGATGACAAAGAGAGTTCAGAGATAATCAAGTGAAATTGGATGGGAGAAAGTGTGAAAGAGTTGCAAGAAATAAGCAGATTTGCGCTACAGTATCTTAAAGCTCGCGCTGGGTCAGATTCGTGATTTAGTCGAAAAGCCGTACCTTAACTGTAACGTTCTTGAGCGGCTTGCACGGGTCCGGAATGTAGTCGAGGGTGACGGTGTAGAATTGGCCCTGGAATCGGCAACTGACTTTAATTGAAATATAATGGGATAGATTGTAAAATTGGCCCTGGAAAGTGCGGAGACCGGGGGGAAATTGGATCGAAAGTGCAGTCACTCAATACGGTAAAAGTGCGTCGCATGATCGTGAGAGATCATGGGGCAAGAAAGTAACGTCGACAACATACAAAGTAGTAGTTAGAGAGTAAAGTATGATTTGGACAATCTAAGAATAGCGTCGGCAACAACTACAGTGTAGTAAGAACTTGACGTGACACGTCGTCTAATTTGCAAAAGTAGCAAGGAGTGAAGGTGTAACACCGGGATCCATCAGCAAAAAAAAGTAGATGTAACGTAGGCAACATTGAAAGTAGTAGAGCAGTAACTAACCTTGTTCACGTAGGTCATGCGGTCGTCCTCTTTCCGAATTGACGTGGAGATGGGCGCCTCCAGCACGTATTGGAAACCGAGCGTGTTGTGTCTGAAAAATATGTGTCTAATAATGAATATTGACCAAAGCTGCATTACTACTCCAAGCAACATTCAGATTTCTAACAGTTGTGAAACATATACGAGTTGTGGCTGATATTGAGGCGTTTCGAAATTCCTACTCTAATTTGAAAACATTATGACACATGTGGACATTTTTAGCCCTTCTGACGAACTTTCGAGCACTGACCATGCATGCTACCTCAATTTTTTCACATATTCTTGAATCATTGCACGCACAGTGGTCTATCAAGACGTAAGTAACCGCTCTCGTTTTCATTCCTTTCTGAAACAGCAAACTCACAGTTTGGGTATGATCACGGGCGAGTCTCTGTGACTGAGGGTCCGCTCCGGTCGCTCCAACGAGCACTCCCCGGTGTAGAACTCCTCTTTCGGCGTGATCATCGACATCTCGGCGCCTATTCCCGAGTCTACCGGACTCGGCATGTCCACGGATGACTTGTACAGCACGGAGCCGCGCGCGTCGCCCGCGTCGGCGTACGAGAGCGCGCGGCCGCCGCCGCTCACGGACGAGCCGGACGCGTCGCCGGGCGTCGCGTAGCCGGCCGCGCTCTGCGCGTATTGCCACGCGTCCTGCGGCTGCGTCTGCAGATAGTGCCCGAGGTACTGGTCGATGGTGGTAGTCTCCTGTAACTAAAGCGACGATCAGTCTCTGGTTTCCTCACAAAATCGCTATAGATCTCTACCAAATTTTCACAACATAGGTTTCAAACAAGGACCATTAGCATCTCGATCAGTTCGGTGATTGATTTTGAGGATGAAACGATTGGAGAAAATATAATAACCTCGAACATGGTTGGCTCTTTCTCAGGAGATCTTAGTAGTCTTTGAAGTCGTCGTTATAGTAATGATGATAGAGGAGAATAATGGGGGCACACGAGATAGAGTGTGTGTATCACAGGTAGCCACTGTATGACATCGACTGTGTGCATGCCAAAATAGGAGTGGGCAGAGAGAGAGAGAAGAGGAAAGGAGTGAATTATGGAGAAAACAGAGAGAGAGAGGAGAAGAAGAAGAGGTGATGTGGTCACATATCGATTGATGGTCGAGAGTAGGGGGCACAAGATTGATGAGTAAGGAGGAAAGACATGGTCAAATTCCATCAGAGATTCAAAGGCTAATTCGTCAATACAACGCACTATGTTCTTCGGATTTACACTATTTCATCAGGAGCGCACGAAATACAAAGCACAATTTCAAAATGCTATTGATCAGGAAAGTTAAAAACAGTTTGGACCATGTTCGAGGCTATTTCATCGCGGAATACACTACAATACAATAAACAAAATATCAAAATACAAATTAATAGTAAATAGTTACCTCGATGGGGTAGTAGCTGAGCTGGGGGATTTGGGAGACGAGGGTGGTCGCCTGGGGCTGCCCTGGTACGTATATGTTACCGTACTCGTACCGGGCGTACGGTTGGTTGAACTCGCTCATCTTCGAGGATATATCCTGCAACGACAGTAGCTATCAATTACGGTAACCGGCAGCACAATCGATCGATCGTCCCCGAAATCTTGTTGTTGTCATGTTCACGCCGCGCACTTTCACTATCGTTTTGAGAAGAAGGGGAGATGGAGGAGGGAGATGTGTTGAATGTGCATGGCTCAGAGGCAAAACAGAGTGTGTGTGTGAGTGGTGGAGGGTACGGTACCCTTCGGCCTGGAGGGTACCCTACCCTTCTAAGGATCGAAGCTCACCTGGACCTGGGTCAGGGGCGCGAGGTCGAGGGGCTCCGACTTGGGGAAGTCGAGGGTCTGGCGTCCGGGCGGCGCCGTCTTGATCACGGACGTCTCGAGCGCGTACTGCGACATCTCGCGTCGTCCGCCTATACTATATCGTCGCTAACGACCGTAGGTTCGGTGACTGTTCGTAGCCTGCAAGTTGTGGAACGTATTAATCTCATTGCGCGATGGCCACGTGCGCGGTAAACCGGATAGGTCACAGTTCGTCGGGAGGTGGGGTGGTAGAGGTCACAGACACACATGGGTGGACAAATCAGGTTCCGAAATTGCGACACGAAGAGACATACACACAATCAAGTTGGCAACGCGCCGTGCAGGGGACAGGTTTATGCGGAGTGGTGAGGGACGAGAACATGAGCGTGTCTATGTCTATGTCTATGAGGAGAGAGAGAGAACAACCGGTCAACTCTGGTAAACGGTGCCATCGTTACCCCCTCGCGCCAAAACAGGCTCAGGTTGCGACCCGGTGAGAGGGGGCGCACCACGAACCCCGCGGGCGCTGCGCCAGCCAGCGGTGACCAGGGGAGGGACGCAGACCGGTCCGCGGCGAGCGAATGCGAGGAGAGCGCCCTGAGGCTACGCGAGAGAGCGGGAGGCGGGCGGAGGGCGCAGAGAGGTCAGACGGTGAGGGGAAAGTGGGGGGCGGAGCCCCCACCACCGTCTCTCATCCTCTCTATCTCTCTGGAGAGAGCGAAAGCGCGGGGCGCGGGCCGGCTTCTCTCTCCAAACTCGAAAAACCAGTGTGTGGGAAGGAGGGAGGGTCGTAGGATGGAGGAGGGAGGGCGGGCTCCGCCCTCCTCCTCCTTCTTCCATCTCTCTCCTCCAACCCCCTCAGGGTAGGGGAAGCGAATCTCGGAGGAGCGAGCGAAGAGCGATGCACACACGGAGAGAGGGAAGAGAGAGACAACCGGTTGTTGGAATCGAAAGGGGAGATGGTAGGGAGGGAGAGAGAGAGAGTGTTCCCCACTCTTTCTCTCTCTCCTCCTCTCTCTCTCTCCTACCTGGAGATTCGCCAACCGACCACGCCCACTTTTGTGTGAGAGAATTGTGGCCGAATCGCATGGACAGTTCTCGAGAGAGATGAGAGGGATCGAGGGGCGAGGAGGAGCGGGTCATGATGAAAGGGGGCTCAGGGGGTTCCGACCCCGGCTCATACGCGGACCGGGACCGGTTCTGCGGTGTGCGGGAACCGGGTACGGGGACCCACGTGGGTGGGCGAGGGGAGGGGGGTGAAATGGAAACAGGCGGGACGGCGCGCGGGGTCGCAACCAGTTCTAATAGTGATGAAGAGGGCCCCGAAAAGAGGAAGAGAGGAGGAGGAGGGAGAGCGAGTTGAGAGCCAGTCGGCAGGAGTGCCACAGCATGATCACAGTGGTGGTGAGAGCACTCTTGCTAGGCGTTGCTTGGGTTCCTTGCTTTCATGCTGCTGTGATGAAATGTTCTGTATCATATTCTCCATTGTTCTTGCTACACGTTGTATTCAAAAGATGTCTTGAGAGAGCCAGTCGGCAGGAGTCCAACCACAGACAGTGGTGGTGGTGGTGCGAGCACTCTTGTGATGGTGGTATTTCGTGAATTATACTCCCCTTTCCTTGGTTGCAGCAGCGCAAGTATTTTTTCTACAGCTATATTGCCAATATAGATTGGTTGTTGAGATTTCCCAGCCTTCGTAGATCAGTGTCGATAGGTGGCGTACTCTTGCTATGCTTTACTTGATTTCCTTGACTACATGCAGCTCTGACGAAATTCCCATGTGATGCTGCTCCTCCTATTTCGTATAATATTCTCCACGATTCTAACTGTACATTGAATTGTAACGATGCCATGACTCAGGGAGAAATAAGTCTACGACTTCAGAAGTCTTGGCTACCCAGCGACGACTTTAAAGTCTAAAAAGTGCCGCTTCCCTGCCTCTATTCGAAGCGAGTAGACTTATGAAGTCGTCGCTCGGTAGCCGAGAAGTCTACAGTCGTAGACTTATTTTCCTGTGAGGAGAGTCGGCAGGATCCCAACCACCGCTTATGCATGATGGAAGTGGTAGTGGTTGTGGTGGCGCGCTCGATTACCTTGCCATGATGCATATCTGACGACATCTAGCAGCTCCCAGGTCTTGTGAAAGTTGTCCTAGTATTGTCAACGAATATTGCTGTTCTGTATAGAATTCATCACTTTACGCTTGCATCCTTCTTGTTGCAAGATGCATTCTGTGGATGCCCTCGTGAAGGATGCCTCCGTTCTCCTACATCCCTTGATCGAACGCATCCAGAATCATTCTCAAAGTATTATTCGCGCAGCCTAGGTCCTGATTGTCCTACGTGTGGATTGGTATTCACGCCTTCGTAGAACTGGATGAGAGCAATTCGGTAGGAGCACCACCACCGCAGCATCATGAAGCGCCGCTGGTGGTGGTGGCCCGCTTTCGCGAAGATTCACTCCTTTGCCGTGACGTAGTTTTGATGAAATGTATAGGGCGCGGTTGTAGGATTAGTTTTCCTTCTTTTTTCAAGCTCAAGTTGCGTCGACTCTCAGCAGGCCCAGATACACTTTGTATTTAATCTTCATTGTACCAGGAGCTGTAACCAAATTGATGCCGTTCGGTATTGCGGGCTACTCATCTGAAGCTGGAACAGCGATCCTGCTGGTGCTGATGCCTGCAGCGCAATTTACTTGTAAATAATTGAGCGCATTTTGTGACCGATGCATGCGTGTTTGTTACAAGTAGATTTTATGTATCTGCCCATCCTGTTATCGGTTTCAGCTACATGCGCCGTATTACTTTCTAGACTGGTGTTTCACCTGATCGTCTTCTTTTGTTTGCATCAAATGATTTGATTCCGTAGCGGTTTCGTATGCAAGAAAATATCCCCATTTTCGCTCTACGCACGCGGCGTCTGCGTCTGCATGATGCAATTGTTCGCATTTCTGCCGAATAATCTAGCCAATTTTTCTGCATCTCCTTGTCGCGCCGGACAGATGATCGTGTCAATCTGATGCCCATCTCTTCTCACATGATTACAAGGGTCAGGGTGAGAGAGTGTGCAAAAGTGAGAGAGGGACCCTCTCGATTCCACACGCTCTCTCACTCCAAAGCCCTTTCTGTAAGGTTGACCGGTCTTTGGAATGATGCGCTCTCCTTCTGTCGCTTTCCACTCGTTATCTCCTGATCATATTCTGTTTCCATTACGATCTAATGCAACTTGGCCAGACTGTGAATGATCCAGCACTCGAGCCACACCGGACGTTGAGATCGTATGCATGCACCAGACAGATTACCTCTCTCCATCTTCCCCCAACCTCTTGAATGATCTCCAAAGTTGTCTCCCGTCTTCGGAATTGATATTGATGCAATCCAACGAGACAATGAATGATCGTGTCCCACATCCTCACCGACTGGAACCTGCATCCGCCAGACAGATGACCACTCTCTCTACGTCTGCCTCACTCCTTTGTGTGCGCATCTCGTCTGATCTCTCCCCGTCGTCAAGCTCGTCTTTTGTTTGGTGCAACTTTCCTCTGTCTACCCACTCTTCTCCCCTAAATGCACCCTTTAGTTGACTGGCAGCGATCGAAAGTGCCCCCTCCATTGCTTTTTCATTGCTTGTTACCCTCCAACTTTCACTTTGATCCGATCGAACTGATTCCATGCACAAGCGATCTCCTCGTTACCTAATGCGTATGTGTGCAGTGTAATACAACTGAACCTGTACTTGATCTACATCCCCACAGGACTTTAAGATCTAATGCATTCCCCTAAACATATCTCCCTCTTCCTCCCTCACCTCTTCACCCCTTCTCGTTACTTGTCTAATCAGCTGACAACTCGCAATTAGCGTTCGGTAACCGGGTAATTTCGAAGGTTCGCATGATTCCCCCCACCGCTCGAAATGGGATCTGTCGCTTTTTGTGCTGTATGATCTTCTTCTTCTTTCTTCTCCATCTCCTTCTTCTCTATTTGTCTTCTTCGATGTTCCATTTCGCCGAGCGCGCGCGCTTGATATGGGATCTCTCTCTCTCTCTCTCTCTCTCTCTCTCTCTCTCTCTCGCTCCTCCAGTGCAAGGATTGATAGGGAGTGAGTGATCTCAGGGGGATCGTCAATCTTTATCTCCAAATCCTCGATATCTCTCTGCGCAAATCGTCATGCAAAGCGGCGCGAGATGCCCTCAATTCGAAAACCCACTGGATGGGAAGAATATGGAATAAGAGAGACCTAAGAGAGGTCTATCGTCCAAGATCGGCACTACAATAGACCAAGGAAGCCAAGCATGATCTATTCCCTTGACCCAGTTGCCTCGAATTCGAAGATCCCGACCACCTCTGTCCCCGAATGATACCTCCTGCAGGCCCTTGCCTTGATGTCAGGATAAATATGTATGTATATGTATATGTAAGAGAGGATCAGTCCAACAATTTCGTCATAACTATGCACTCCGATGTGATCCTTACACCGAAGCAGAAACCAATCGCACATGATTCTTTCTATATTTTGCCTTGCACTCTTGGTCGAAGTCAAACCAATTGTGCGTTGAATGCTGATGGTTGTATCCATCGCGAAACATCAAACCGCCTCGAAGTGTGGATAATTTTCGATCGTTACAGGCAATTGCGTTTCCACTTCGTTCTGTATGCACTGTCATAATTCTCGAGGACTACTGTACATTCCGCATACGATTTGTGCTCCTTTCTGCTTTTCTCCGAGCAATGATCAGACTCTCCTCATTCTACGTGCTCTCTCATCGATCAGACAACGCGAGAGAGCATGGAGAATTGAGAGGGTCAGACACTCTTTTCTCCCCTCGTTCTTTACACGATAATTAGCACACTTTATTGTTTTCTGCTGCTTCTTGCGTGTGTCTCCTGTCATCTTTTCCCTGCATCTTTCTCCTCTTTTCTCCTCTCAAGTAGTACTGTAGCTTTATGATGCGTCTCCTCCTCTCCTCTCATTCTTCTTCTCCTCCCCCCCATTTCGCTTCTTTCTTACCCCAATGCATATTGCTCGACTTTTCGATTTACGCCGAAAGAGAGAGAGGAGCAAAGAGTCCTCTCAAGAGAAGAGAGAATTGAAGGGAAAGAAGAATGGGAGCACAGTATCCGGGAGTGACTCAGGGAACTTCCGCTTGGGACCACCAACCAGGCAATCAATCAATAAAGAGTGGCATGAGTAAGCAAGGAAAAAAACGAGAACGTAATCATTAGTCAGCGGCCATTGTCTCACGAGCTGATGAGACAAAGCTAAAAGCCATTCGGGGAACATCAGCAGGTGCTTTGCCGTTTCATCGCTGACTCAACAGAGCCGATTTCGCCCGGCCGCGGTTTCGCATAATCTGCCGCTCCGAGTGGGGGGATGAAAGAGAGCGGAGATTGTTGCGATGGAATGGGACAGTGAGATGGAGAGAGAGAGGGGGAAAGAGAGAGAGAGAGAGAGAGAGAGAGAGAGAGAATTACCTATTGAGCGGAGTGGGGGATTGCATGCGAAGTGTGTGCGTGTTTGAAGGTCACCAGGAGAGAGAAGGGTGTTCGGGGAGGTGCGAGAAGAGGGGGAAAGTAACAGCTATGGAGACACCTCTTCTGTCGAAAAATGCTTCGTTTCTCGAAATATTGATGCTCATTTTATGTGTGTTATTGTTCTTTCAGGGGATCGTGTGCACATGAAGAAACCCACATCATTCCACAGGCCGGTCAGCCTTACAGAAAGGCCTTTAGAGTGAGAGAGCGTGTGAAATCGAGAGAGACCCTCTCACTTTTGCGCGCTTTCTCGCTCTAACCCTGGTCTGTAGGTTTGGAATCATGTGAACCCTGGTCGTTCGTCCAGACAGGGGATTGTACATTTCACATTGCGTAATTGCATGCAATTGATCTTGAAATAATTAGGCAATTGCCGTGGAGTATTATTATGAGGATTCTATTCAGGAATCTCTAGGGCAACAAAATCACTTCAAGCCGACGCGCACGTTGATGGCCAGCCACTGAAGCAAGGATCCGCCAACTTATTATAATCGCGCAATCAAATCACCCCATCTTACGAGATTGCGCAAGGTTGCCGTCCCATTACCGCACGATGCGGGCGCGCCAATCGTACGCTGTTCTGCTGGTGTGTTTGCCCGTGCTCGATGCTCGCCCGGATGGCGCACGGCACGGGCGAGTCAATTTGTCCTCTCTCATTCACTCCACCTCCAGGATCGCCTCGCGGGGACGAATTAGCGAGCGGAGAGAGTTTGAGGAGTGGAGAGAAATGGGAGCTCTCTCTCTCTCGGTGAATGGACGGGAGGGGCAAGAAGTGGTGGGGGGTTCGCAGTTTGTTTGATGCCGATGGGAAGAGGGCAGAGGCGAGCGAGACAAAAAGGAGCTGGGGAGGTGGATGTGGATGGAAAGGAAAGAAGAGTGAGGGATCAACTCGATGGTCCGAAGGGTAAAAGGTAAAGGTAAAGGTGTTAGGTCTTCTACACGCAAGGCGGTCCACCCCTATGCTGCCGAAGGGACTTCCTGTAAACAAGAGGCAGTATGAATTGAGCATCGATGTGCACCGAATGGAACAGAAGAAGAGTTGAATCTTTCCAGGTCAGGAGAGCCCGCGCTGGTTTGTGTTTCATGGAGCGCATATGAGAATGGATGAGATGCATTTGGGCTTCCGTCGATACATCGTTGGTCGAAAAAGATAGAAATATGTTCCGGATCCTCAAGCCCGTCGTGGCGCTTCTTGAATTTGTTTCAAATCAATGAACGGACCGTCCAGGCTGCTATTGGTTTCAGAGTCCTCATTTGACTGTCGGAATTATGCGGTCGAATGATGCACTCGAGGCTTACGTACTGCTAAAATATCAGCGATATGTTTCCTTATTCGTTCTATTACTGCTCAAGTTTCGGAGCTACGGAGCAATTAGAATAAATTAATTACAAAATGTGACCGCAAAACCGTTCCATGGCCGGGGATTGAGGTTTCACGAGTGCATTTTATTATGGGAACACTGATGACCAGCAGTCACTATCATTTGCTTTCCTTGTTCACCAAACACAATCGAAATCGACGAGTGACTCTCAGAGATCCTCTACAAACCCCTTAGGGGTTTTGAAACTCTGGAGAATGCAGTTTCACTTAATTCGGCACCCCTGACTAACAGAATGGATTTTTCTAATATTTGCACGGAAATTACACGGTGTTTGACGTTTCAGGGGAACATTAAAATATCTACGTTCCCTTGGACGAGCAATGTTCTGCACATCCCGCATCAATGACTCACTAACATCCTCGAACATTGGGGGAAAAGTGTGAGATTTTTTTAAAAATCAAAATTTGATGCGCTATTATTTAATAGGGTGGACTCTTGAAAGCCCTGAGACAGAACGCTGATTGAAGTTTCACGGGGAGCATTTGAGCATCGCCGTTCTCTTGCTGAATAATGTTGCTTGACCCATCTCGAAATCCATCAATGACTCACTGAGATCCTCACCGAACCCCCCTGAGGGCTTTCTTTTGAAAACTGTTTGCGTGTGTTAAAAAAATTAATCGAGAATGCAGTTTCGCCAAATACCGAAAATGGCAAATTCAAAATTCCTTCCTTCCGTGATAGGAAGGAAGGAATTTTGAAAGTGATTTCACGGTGATTGTGGTTTCACGGGGAGCATTTGAACATCGCAGTTCCCTTGATCGAAAAATGTTTTCACACAACTCAAAATCCATTAGTGAGATCCTCATCGAATCCCCTCAGGGCTCATTCATTGTGTATGCGAATGAGACCTTGCGAGAGGAATTTGTATGCGATCATTCCATTCAATCCATTGGAGAGGTGTCTAACCATGGATCTCTCTCTCTCTCTCTCTCTCTCTCTCTTTGATCCTCTCACTGTCCAATAACAATCGAGTGATGATCCAAGACGGATGCGATCGCGCCTTTGTGTGAGGAGAGAGTTGCGACAGTTTGCATAATCTATCCCCACCTGATCCAATGAACACTGGGGGGGATTGTGAGATACAAGGGTGATCCATGTTTCAAAGAGCTGTTTTATATCTAGGAATAATGAATGAGGGTATTTTCTTGGGTGCACGCAAAAACAACTAATAACATGGCTGCTTTCACGTTCCCCACACTACGTTTTCTCCAGGACACCGTGAGAATAATAGTGCGAAATTGTTGAAGAGTGGTTTGTGTTTCACGATGTCGATTTATGCATGGGCAGGAATCAACGGCGGTTCCTTTCATTTTCGTTCGCCAGTGAACAAAGCAATATACTATTTTCCGAGCTGCAAACGCCATAGTTAATGAAAGTAATCACACGATTCCACACCTACAGAAGGGGGGCGAGGATGAGAGAGTGTGCAAAAGTGAGAGTCCCTCTTGATTTTACACGCACTCTCACTCCAATCCCCTTTCTGGAGCTTGACCGGTCTGTGGAATGATGTGAGAGAAGAGATCAGCGACCTGAAGCAAAGTGAGAAAAAAATGGGGCAAGAGTGCCACAACTTCAGTGACCCTTTTTGCGCGCAAAATCGAATCTCTTCTTATCTCCTTCAATCTAGCGTGATGAGAGGGGAGAGATACGGCGCTGAGTACTTTTCTCCCCTTTCACTGTGAAGAAGTGCACGTGATCTTCTCAAGAAAAACAGGACCAACTTCGTTTTTTTAAAACTTCGTATAATCTTGCAAGAAAACGAAATTGGCGATGGCAGGATTTCTTACTCGCGACTGTAATCGAAGAGCAGCAGTTCGAGGGCAACGCCTGATTTCAAACATGCGTACAGCGATAAAAGCACAGCTTTTCTGAGTATGGACAGAAACGTCGCTATTATGGTAGCTTCTCCCTCATTTCCCCCTTCAATCATTCATTTTCCCCTATTCTCCCTTCGCATTCCGATTGGAGAGGAATACTGTGGAGAAGAGAGAGAGAGAGAGAGAGAGAGAGAAGAGGAGCAAAACAGACATAAAAGGGGAGAGAGCAGCGATTAGAAACGAAGAAGAAGAGGGGAATCGAAAGGGAAGGAGGGGGAACGAAGTTAGGGTGAAGTGGAGTGAGGAGAAGGAGATGGGGACCGATCGATCGATAAAGGGAAAGAAGAAGGGAAAATTGAGAGAAAAGGTTACGTCCTCATTAAGGCACCAAGTCCCCTCACTAGAGCGAGGCATTTCAACCTGGAGACCCAAGTTTTTCGAGCAAAATATTGCTTCAATTGATTGAAGACGGGCACCGCAGACTACTGGAGAACTTGAGAAAACCTCTTCAAAAGTGCATTGTGAAACTACCATCAACCATGATCTAAATAATGCATAAAATGAAGATCCTTTAATAATTGCTAAGTATTCTCGTAAAGGAATATAAGAATTGAGGGCGGACGGATCAATTCACATGAGAAAATCAGCTGATAAAAGTAAAAAAACATTTTTTTTTGAATATATTCCTGAGACTTAGTAGAATATTCAATAAATAAACTGAATGCTCCTTCATGTTTCTTCAAGAAAAATATGCTTATTATTGGAGAAAAAAATAGTTAACTATAAATCGTGAAAGAATCAACCCAGAACTTTAAGAGTTCACGGTGAAACACATTAATACCATCATCAATTTTTATGGCATGTTCAAGTTTGAATTCCCGCAGTGGGTGCGTAAATAAAAGAAGCGACAAATTTCTGTATTTTGTCTCCTAGCTCCATGAATACTGAGAGCAATTTTAGCTCTCAGTGGAACTATAGTTCTATAGAGACAAAATATAGAAATTTGGCGCACGTTGTAAACAATTTTTCAATGGAATTTAAGGAGTTCAAAATATAGTTATCAAATGATAAAAATGTCGAGAGTGAGATATTGAGATCCAAAAAAAAAGTCTTAATATTTTTTAATGATCTACATTTTACAATGAAATATTTTTAAAACGAATTTCAATGGCAAGGAACCGAATCACCGCGAAAGGAAGATGAATAAGAGCTCTTGGTGAAACGCGAGACCACCGTCAGCTAATATTCGTGATGCGAATCTTCAAATAATCGAACTTTGGACCGTCCATTCCGAGAACAGTGTTCTGATAATACTGTTGAATGGACGCACAGCTTTCGAAACGAGTTCAAGAAAGAGAGAGATGGCGAGAGAGCGCGCAAAATGAGAGGGTCAGACAACGAGAGACGTTCTTGGCATGGTGCCAAAAAATGTCGAGAGTGAGATATTGAGATCCAAAAAAAAAGTCTTAATATTTTTTAATGATCTACATTTTACAATGAAATATTTTTAAAACGAATTTCAATGGCAAGGAACCGAATCACCGCGAAAGGAAGATGAATAAGAGCTCTTGGTGAAACGCGAGACCACCGTCAGCTAATATTCGTGATGCGAATCTTCAAATAATCGAACTTTGGACCGTCCATTCCGAGAACAGTGTTCTGATAATACTGTTGAATGGACGCACAGCTTTCGAAACGAGTTCGAGAAAGAGAGAGATGGCGAGAGAGCGCGCAAAATGAGAGGGTCAGACAACGAGAGACGTTCTTGGCATGGTGCCAAAAAATGTCGAGAGTGAGATATTGAGATCCAAAAAAAAAGTCTTAATATTTTTTAATGATCTACATTTTACAATGAAATATTTTTAAAACGAATTTCAATGGCAAGGAACCGAATCACCGCGAAAGGAAGATGAATAAGAGCTCTTGGTGAAACGCGAGACCACCGTCAGCTAATATTCGTGATGCGAATCTTCAAATAATCGAACTTTGGACCGTCCATTCCGAGAACAGTGTTCTGATAATACTGTTGAATGGACGCACAGCTTTCGAAACGAGTTCGAGAAAGAGAGAGATGGCGAGAGAGCGCGCAAAATGAGAGGGTCAGACAACGAGAGACGTTCTTGGCATGGTGCCAAAAAATGTCGAGAGTGAGATATTGAGATCCAAAAAAAAAGTCTTAATATTTTTTAATGATCTACATTTTACAATGAAATATTTTTAAAACGAATTTCAATGGCAAGGAACCGAATCACCGCGAAAGGAAGATGAATAAGAGCTCTTGGTGAAACGCGAGACCACCGTCAGCTAATATTCGTGATGCGAATCTTCAAATAATCGAACTTTGGACCGTCCATTCCGAGAACAGTGTTCTGATAATACTGTTGAATGGACGCACAGCTTTCGAAACGAGTTCGAGAAAGAGAGAGATGGCGAGAGAGCTCGCAAAATGAGAGGGTCAGACAACGAGAGACGTTCTTGGCATGGTGCCAAAAAATGTCGAGAGTGAGATATTGAGATCCAAAAAAAAAGTCTTAATATTTTTTAATGATCTACATTTTACAATGAAATATTTTTAAAACGAATTTCAATGGCAAGGAACCGAATCACCGCGAAAGGAAGATGAATAAGAGCTCTTGGTGAAACGCGAGACCACCGTCAGCTAATATTCGTGATGCGAATCTTCAAATAATCGAACTTTGGACCGTCCATTCCGAGAACAGTGTTCTGATAATACTGTTGAATGGACGCACAGCTTTCGAAACGAGTTCGAGAAAGAGAGAGATGGCGAGAGAGCGCGCAAAATGAGAGGGTCAGACAACGAGAGACGTTCTTGGCATGGTGCCAACTGGATGCAGTGGGACGGTCCAAGTTGAGAAGAACTACCAGTTCAAACAAATCTACTATCACATTATATTTTTGTCCATGGAATATTTTACTGACTGATTTCAACGAAGAATCGACGAAGATTGGAACAAAAAAGTTTAAAAAAATCAAAAATATAAGCTCGCTCCTCCCTCTCTCGAGCAGTGTTCTCGGAATGGACAAAGTTGAGAGCGAGAATGAACGAGTTCATGTCAATCTCTCTCTCTCTCTCTCTCTCTCTCTCTCTCTCTCTCTTTCTCTTCCTTTCATCTCATCGATACTCGGAGAGAAAGAGACCAGTCTAAAGGACGAAATAGCGATTGAACCGGTAAGGTGAAAGTGAAATTTCGAAAAAAAAACTAATTGCATAATAGACTTTTAGAAGATTTTCGATGAATCAATTCACAAAATATAATTTAACTGCTGGCCACAGAAAGAATTGATACAGAACAGGCATGAAAATGAAAATGAGCGCTTTGTGACAGTTTAAACGTGGAAATAATGTGAGGGAGAGAGAGCGCATGGAGAGAAGATTAGGGTGCATCGTCAGGGGGCACGATTAGAAACCTCTAGAAAGGGGACAGCAACGAGAAGTGATCTTTATGGAGGCTGTTCGACGTTTCGTCATCACGAAACATTTTCATTATTCACCTAGTGGCAAGTACGTATGATGTGTTTCAGCGAAGAATGAAAGGAAAGAGCATAAGTATAATACATTACTGATAGTAATTGATTTTTCTAATTCAACGAAATAAATATTGGCAAGCCTACGAGAGACTATCTGACTCAGTCGAATTAATCTTGGCACAGGTCGAAAAGTGAGAAGATGAGATAAACATGCCACATTGTACTATGGCCGAGTCGGAATTGATTCATGATATTGAGAAAGTGCAAAAACATTTCTACGCCTCAGGGCATGACGTCATCGAAATTTCCGGTTTTCGAAAACTTCATCAAATGGGCTAATGAGTGGTACCAATCGATTCCTCATAAAATTCTAAGACTTTTGAGACTCCATGAGTTTTTCGCTAATCTTTGATCTAAGCCTGAAAAATTGAAAAATTGGTTTTTAAATAAATGATTTTAAAAATTTAAATATTTTTGTGCAGTTTCCCTGAGGAGATGGCAAAATATTATTCGCGTAATACAATGCTATAACAATGATAATTCAACTATGTGACGGGTTGTTTGTATGAGGGGCATTAAGCTTGTTCAGTAAACTGAAATTGAGTGGGTCCTTGGAATTATGGTGTACTACAGTAACCCGGAGTAATTTCCAATCATTATCCGGCAGGTTCGGCGGTAAGGCCGATGAAAGCCCTGGCCACCTACTATTGAGTAGTTATGCTAAAATGGATATCGTGCTTTAATAACATTACGACTTTTCCCCTGGTGACTGTAGGTACACCATAATTCCAAGGACCCATTCAATTTCAGCTTACTGAACAAGCTTAATGCCCCTCATACAAACAACCCTTCACACAGTTGAACTATAATTGTTATAGCATTTTATTACGCGAATAAAATTTTGCCATCTCCTCAGGGAAACTACACAAAAATATTTAAATTTTTTAAATCGAATATTTTAAAACAAATTTTTCAAATTTTCAGGCTTAGATCAAAGATTAGCGAAAAACTCATGGAGTCTCAAAAGTCTTAGAATTTTATGAGGAATCGATTGGTACCACTCATTAGCCCATTTGATGAAGTTTTCGAAAACCGGAAATTTCGATGACGCCATGCCCTGAGGCGTAGAAATGTTTTTGCACTTTCTCAATATCATGAATCAATTTCGACTCGGCCATAGTACAATGTGGCATGTTTATCTCATCTTCTCAATTTTCGACCTGTGCCAAGCCTCTTCAGAAACATGTTGATCCACTCAGATAGTCTCTCCTAGAGCGTTGGTCAGCTTGGAAAAGAAAAACAACATTGACAAAATATAAGAACAAATCATTCCACATGTCGCTCATACATCCAGAAAGGTGAAACAAAGAGCTTCTCTCACTTCCTCATGCGATTTCGATCCCGAAACTTTTCAAGATGGTTACACTGAAACGTGAAGTAGCCACTCTATCTCCCGCCAACGGAGGCGAGCTGTAACTGGTTACGGTATACAATTTGAGATACCACATACAGTAACCATGGAATCAGTAACAGTTCGCCTGTATGATATGTTAAGAGGGAAGCCACTAAACTACAGGAGGGCCATTCAGATATAGTTGGCTCAAGCTGCGCTAACCTTCGAAGTAACTCCCTCAGGACTTATTGCCCCGATAAGGAGTTGCACGAATCTTTTACTTTTTTTAGAGGACGACTGTTCATTGCCTGGTTCCTCGCACTCATTTAATCAAAACGTGAAACACACTTGGTAGGCGGGGTGGGGAAGGCCAGGTTGGCTATTTTTTTCAGTCGACTAGAACATTAATGAAAATTGCATTAATGAAAGTTTCAGCTAGATGTCAAAAGGAAATAATGAGCTTGAGACCCGGTTTGTACTTGATAAAATCCTCAGCGACATATTCAAATCTTCTAAATTAATGAGAAATTATGGAGAGATAGTGATAAAATTCGTGAATGCAGAATTTTACAAAAGTGGAGAGAAAGTAGGGTCTGCATTTTGAATCTTCGTTGACCGCGCGAGCGGTGATAGGAGAGATTGGAATGAATCACAGTGAGGAAGAGTCGAAATGAGAAGATTCAAGTGAATCTTCGCTAAGATTCATATGAATCTTCCTTATTTTACACGCCTAAACAACCAATGAAGCAACATTTTCGAATAGGTAGTCCATCAATAAGGTCTGGCAATCGCAAACTGTACTTTTCTTGCAAAACTAACATGTTCTTGATTCTACAATTTCTCGCATTTATCAAAGTTAGAGCCATGGAAAGCTTAGGAGAATGGTGTCACTTGTCACTCTTTCATTTCGAAATATCTGCCATCTCAAGTTTACTTTTTGTATCACCATTTAGCTAGATAATCTACCATACCGGAGCTAAATTTGAACACCGAAGGAGAAAATGATATTACAATTACAAGTAGTAGTCTTTGGGGAGTTGCTTTTGCTATTTTGATACCGATAAAGTGAAAACCCCTTAGAAAACCATTCAGAATTGGCCCAAACAGAACGAAGATTCAAATGAATCCCGATTCATTTGAATCGATTCATTTTGACTCTTCGACCGCTCGAATCTTCGAGGAATGAGTCAAGATTCACTAAAAGAGTCAAAATGCAGACCCTAATAGAAAGGTAATTAATTATTTGTTTATTACTTACACTTGGAGGTTCAAACAAATCAATATTGGTCATGAGGAATTCGTGCATTGTTATTAGAAACAATTTTCTTTCACAAATTGTGAAATGAGATGTGGTTGACTACAAAAAAAAAAAAAAAAAAAAAAAATAACATGTGCAATCGACGAGAATCGTGAATTATGAGCATGACTGGGATATGTTATTGTGGTCGATATTCGTTTATGATTGCGTCAAGTCGATCTTTGGGAACTCGCCACTCGACTTTTTTGTGTTGCTGTTCATTCTGTGATCGATCTTTGCCATTACCGTAATCCACACCATCGTTAACGCCAATCTGTAAAAGAACAATGGTTTCGGAATTATTGTTTTCATCTATGATTTCTCAACTCTCAATGCTAAGGTGCCCATTTTCATGCTCTTAATGAAGCTATGAAACTGCAATTTTGCGGGAAACTTTTTTGAAAACTTGTTTTTGTTGTAACTCACTTACGTCCTCATTCTTCTCTTCCCTTCGTCTTTTCCTTCTTCCATAATTCTCTTGCTCGGAGCTGTCGATTTTTTCTTGGAACTGTATTATTTTTTCCGTCATCCTAGTGATCTGAAAGATGAATATAAATATTTATTTATTTTAATTTCATTTATTATAATTTTAAAAAATACCTTCTCCTTCATCTCATTGTTCTCTCGCGTCAAGACACTGGCCTCTTTCTTCGCCCGTTTGGTTGCCTCGACGGTTCGATCCGTCTGAAAATGGAACAAGTGTCGAGTTTTTTAAACAAGTTTAGCATGAATTTTATAAGCACATGACAGCTTTCAACAACAAAAAAATTTAAGAGGATACATATAGTTTTTCACCAACTACAAAGTAGGGCATGATCAACTGCCTCGAAATTCAGCTGGATGTATAAATTAGATGAAGCAGCAACTCACCAGCATCTTTTCAATGTCCAATCTCCGCTTCAACTCGGCGATTTGCTCTTCCAATCCTGTCGCTTTGTTCATCTGAAATGTTTTTATTACCTTATTTTCCACCCTTTAAAGAAGGTGTCCCACGAATATTTGGTCAACTGAGTTCTCACTGTGGGGCAATGGGGATCGAATACCCGATGAGAGCCTCAAAAATCGGATGTTTCAGTTTTTAGTTTGAAGAAAGTTGTGTTTAATAAACTGTCCAAAACGTCCAGAATTCTTACAGTATCTCACATTGAACCTGCAATCTTTTCGCGGTGGGAATTGGAATTTCGGGAAAAGAAGTCAGAGAAAGGGAGAGAGATAATGGGAAAAGAGGAGGGTGCGCGAGGGAACCGCGCGTGCATTTGTGAAATGAAACGTCGAACATCGGGGGAAATAAAGGTTGTAATCATTCGTGGGACGCCTTCTTTAATGTGAAATAACCGAAACTATGTAATAAAGACGACGTACCATTTCAACTTTCTTCTCCTCCGCTTCTCTAATTTCGTCCTTCATCATTGCCATATCATCCAGAATATTCTCCACTTGCTCATCGTGAATTTCCTTCAACATTCTCTTCTCCTCATCAAATTTCTTGTCCATTTCTTCGATTTTATCGCGAAGTCGGTCGTTTGCTCCCTTCAGCTCGGAGATTTTGTCTTGCTGGTCGCAGAGACGACGATCCACCTGAATTTAAAGTTTAACGAACGCTTTTAATATTTGGATTAGAAACATATCATTCCACAGTCCGGTTATCCTTGTATAGAGGCCTTTCGAGTAAGCGTGTGAAATCGAGAGGAGCTCTCTCACTTTTGTACACTTTCCCACTCTCTCCCTGGTCTGTATGATTGGAATCATGTGCAAAACATAAAAAAGCGAAATATTGGCTATTTCGCGTGATTCGGCGTACGATTTTAGTTCATGCATAAAATTCTACACTAGTTAGACACGAAAAATAAAAGGATTACTAAATGTCAGCTCCAAATTGAGAAAGAAATATTTTTTTAAAAAAGAAACTACCATTCCATTGTCGATCAAAAACCACATGCAATCTTCACAAATCTTGTGGCCACAGGGAGGGTGGAAGATGGGCTGAAAAGAGGGATGGATGAACAATCGCAAAATGTGGGAATTATATTATTTTAGTAAAAAAAATGTAGTAAACTATGTCAGGAACTGTTAAACTGTTGGGATAAATAGGGATCTGTGAAAATTTCAACTGTCTGGCACACGTAGGAAAGGTCGCAAAGTGTCCGCAATCTTGTCTAGTAATATTTTTGAAGGTCCAAATTCCGTTGTCAAAACTTTCCAATGCAGCCGACCGATATGAGAAATAGATAAAGATTTCCCCTCAAACTTCTGCGGCCCTTTCAGCGTTTTCCGAAACCTATATATTCATTAAAATTAAAATTATCAATATATACATAATACGACTGAAATAATTGAAGACCAACCATTATGGAATGTAGCAGTGGACGCGATTGGAGAACACCGAATAATTAATCCTAATTAGCCAGTGGTTTATGTACGTGAGAAAATCGGAATATGTCCTACCAAGGTCGGAAGACCCATACCGACTAGGTGCCCATATCCCCCCGGTAGGTGGGGTCTGCCGGTCGCAGGCTCTTCCAGTATTACCCCGTGGCTTTGTTAAGAATGATTTTTTCTTGCATCGTCATCCACCTAACGCCCAATTTCGAGATCATTTCGAGAAACTAGCCTACCCATTGTGCTTGAAAATGAAAAAAAATTGAATTGTCAATTTCGAAATTCGCATTATCCCTACCCGTGGCGTTACTCTCTCGGCGTGTGAGCTGGTATTATAGACATTGTATCAACAGTGTCATTCCACTCATAATGAGAAGAATCCGTGTTGTCTATAGGTGATTCTAAGCAATATTATCGAAATTCAAAACAAGAAATTATTGTGATTCTTGCCACGATGCCATATAACTTCGGCTGCGCAAGGTGGCTCACACATGCATAAAAAACGTTAAAATTCCGGCGTACTACCGAATTATTATTGCCCACTGCCCGGTCAAGTCTCCATAAAGTGGTCAGGTGCGAAAATTGTGTGTGTGAAAGCTAGCACTCCGACTCTCTCTCTCTCTCCCTCTTTCTCACGTTCTTGACCCGTATTGGATGTTTGGAACTAGAGTTTGAAATTTGGGTGAAAAATTGGATTAACTCTCTTCATTTCATCTCTCATCAACCGACCAGTGTAGATAGTGTGTGAAATGAAGAGATCTGATCTAGTTATTTACCCGAATTTCAAACTCTACTTGGAACGATGCAATCAGCACAGGAAATCACTACTCTATCCGTAAAATTCACAGGGTCCATATTTTTTTAGACGGTTTTATTGTTTTTTTGCAGAGTGTCTTTCGATGGTGAACTACAAAGCTAACTTTCCTCACTTATTTCAACGAAGTGTGAAACGCGGAAGTCAAGGAAACACTGAGCGATGTTTCATATATTTTATCGACGCCCGAAGGCGCAACGGCATAATGTGTGATTACACGAACAGTGTACAGTAAATAAAGACTCTCTATGGGAAGTATCGTTTGGCAAGGGGGGGAGGTTGCAATAGGAGTAAATCAGTGTGTAGATCAATCGTTTCGCCGAAGTTGGTGAACGATGAGGAATATGTTTCACAATTTTGATCGAAAGTTAACCAAAAAAATATTCAGGCTTACTTTTTTAGTTGTTTTCTGTTCGATGTTACGAAAATTCTCTGAACTTCCATATCGTAAAGTAGTTTCGCGGATCATAAATCAGACAATGCATTACTTCAATTTTTGGTGTTTGTTTTGCTAAATTCTTTGCCTGCTTTACCATTGAATTACATTTTATTGAACATTTTATTTAGTTAAGGTAACATTGCGTGAGAAACTGAGTTGAATTCATGCGAACTTCATCGAACGTCGAAGTGAAATTGTGGGAGTGGAAAGAATTACTTCTTGGGGATCGCTCTGTATCGGATCTGCAATAAAGAAATTATATTTAAAAAGTAATTCGCTAATTCTTGTTTAAAACCCATTTCATTTTTTTTTTAAATTGTGAGTTTTGCTTTTCTTTCAGGTCGTAGAGATGAAGGCGGTCCCGTAGTCTATTGGTGAGCCTCAGACCACTACACCACTTTCCCACGCCTGCTAAATATGTCCGGGTTGTATCTGATTTCAGATGTTCCACGGTGAATGGTCATCTTTAACCTCACAATCAGGGAAATTATTTCACTTTGTTCACGAACCACCAAGCCATTTCGTACTACCTCATGGGTTGGTTAAAAAAGGCCTCCCATAAATACTTTTTAATACCCACCCTGAATCCTCGATACTCCGGAAGCTGAATGTCCACATTCGGTTTCCAGTTCACTCTCATCACATTTGCCGATTTGGTGGTGTATGCCGTGGGGTTCGAAATTAGCCCCGTGAGACTGAAATATCTCATAGTGTATGAACTGAGGAGGATGAAGAGCTGTTTTCCTAACAAATTAGCCATATATTTGTAAATAAAATCATAATTTGAATTCAATCATTTCCTCACTTTGCCACCACGTTCTTTCCGACTGTTCCTTCGTAGACTTCGAGAAAATCCACATTCGGATTGGCTTCCAGTGTGATAACCTGAAGAAAAAATGCTCATAGGAAAAAATTTTTGGGGTGGAACTTTCGAAAATAAAATTCTTGAAAAAATGAAATGGCAGCATAATTCAATCTCAGTTTCTAGCTAACTTTCTAATGTGTCGCGGTTGCCTTCAACGCTTTGAGGATTAAAAGGGAGAAATACCCCTAGAACAAAAACAGCAATTGACCTGTTTTTGTTCTAGGGGTATTTCTGAGAGCACAGAAATGGAAATGACAAGAAAAGAGAGATTGGGGAGTCGAGGAGGGGATAGAGATACGAGAGGAGAGAGAGAGTCCGAGTAGATCAAAGAATGTGCGAGAGAGGAAAGGTGACCTCGCATCCAGGGAATCACACTATGTAGTCCGGAAAAGGGATGAAAACGTTTGTTATTTCGTGGGGAGACCCGAGAAATTCGCACGAATTCAAACATGGAGTAACTCTCCCTTTAATAATCTGCAAACCTCAAGTTGGACGATACTGTTGACATCCACGATGAATGTGAGCTCGCAAGGAACCTTCGGACGTGGAAATCAGGAGGAAGAATCTAGAAAGAATTCTTTGATCCTCCCGATATCGTAACGCTTACAATTCACATCATTCCACAGGCCGGTCAACCTTACAGAAAGGGCTTTAGTGTGAGAGAGCGTGTGAAATCGAGAGGGACTCTCTCACTTTAGTACACTCTCTCGCCCTCACCCCTGTCTGTCGGTTTGGAATCATGTGAATTGGGTTGCGACATATGAGACCACAATCTCCTCATTTCGCATGCACTCACATCCACCGGCTACTACTGTTCATGATGATTTTCATTAAAAAAAACTTTTAAGACTAACTAGCTTCAAAAGATTCAAATATTGCTAAAAGTTAATTGTACATTTTCAAGTAGCTTATTTCAATCAAAATCCGTTCTCAAATCGCTTCCTAATTGGAACTGCTGGCAGGCGCACTCACGTCTCTGCCCTCCTCAGGTTGGACGTCTGCGCACACTTTCGGCAAGGTGGAATACCCTGAGATTAATTAATATTCTTATTATTTTTTAAACTATTTCATTTAAATGTTTAAAATTTTATATTCATTACTTGAAACACTTGCGCCCGTTGCTTCCGTGCTATATACAACTTACAATTTCAAAATCTATTCCTACCGTATCTTCTGCAGATAAAAGGCAGTTTCTGATTGTCGCAGTCCTCGTTGATCCACAATGCATCGGGTGACTCAGTGAGCATCGCCGTGCAAGTCCCTCCCCCGGGAACTGGAAAACCTGAAATCATGCATTCAATTGAAGTATAAAATGTTTCATAGCAGATTGCAATGTCTTTTCCGGTTTCACATTCGCCCATAGTCATATGAGCCTGCACATGCTGATACTTGCGACTCGGATTCGTAGGTATTTGGGTGAGCGGCTATCAGAAGTACCAGCAACGTCTCATTCGTTAAACAATTCGAACTTTTCGACTGATCAACTCAAGTGTGATTACTTGTAATAAAACAACAGTGTGCTAGGGAAGCCTAGTAGGGATGCCGGTTCGGTGTTGTGCATACCCTCTGGCAGTCGTTTTCTCTACTCCTCTCTTCTCCACCGATCTCTCACACAAAGGCCGTAAAACGAATATCGAACCTATATCACTACAGTGTACCTTTGACAAAGTTGTCGTACTCTGACGTGTTTCTGTTGTCGTCGACCCACCGCCAAACGTTGTCCTCCGCAGTTTGGAATGCACCTCAATTTATTACCTTTAGCTTATTCCAGTTGTTTTTTCTCGCGTCGAATCATTTTTTTTGCAAACAAATGTACTACAGGAATCACAAATTTGAATAGATTCAAACGAGACTTTTTGTTATTTAAAGAAGGTGTCCCACGAAAACGTTTTATTTTCCCCGATGTTCGAGGTTTCATTTCCGTTATCAGAAGTTGGTGAAACACAAATGCAGCGCCCATTTCCCTCGCGCACCCTCCTCGTTCCCCTTATCTCTCTGTCTTTCTCTGACTTCTTCTCCACAAAATGCCAACTCCCACCGCGAAAAGATTGCAGGTTCAATGTGAGATACTGTAAGAATTCTGGTTTTAAAAAAGTTTATTAAACATAACTTTCTTCAAACTAAAAACTGAAAGATGAGATTTTCGAGGATCTTACCGGGTATTCGATCCCCATTGCCCCACAGTGAGAACTCAGTTGACCAAATATTCGTGGGACACCTTCTTTAAAAAGCATTTTCTCACCAATGTGCAGATCATCCATGACGTTCTGCGCCATAGCGGAGCGCCAGAGGAACTTATTCTCCTGGTATGAGATTGGTTATTTGAATTTTCAGATTGGTCATGAGGGAAACACGATTGCCCCCATTAATAAGTGGGTAGTGATGCAATACGAAATTAATCGATTTCAAAAGCTCAAATTGGCAAATCAATATCTAGATGAATAGTCAAGCAAATAAAATGCAACTTTATTAGTATGAATAGAGTGAATTTTACTTTTATTCCAAATGCTAAAATCGAGAGCAGCTCGTTGTCAAAAGTGAAAACTGGAAAATCGCCAAAAATATTTTTTTCGACATTTTCAAAATTCCCACTCCTTCAGCCCCAATTCCCTTCAAACATGGCTTATAAACATTTTTAAGTGAATGGTAATTCATACCCTCCGATTTTACGAAGAAAATCTCAGCGGTTCAAAAAACACGTTGAAAATTTGTTCTTGCGTAGTGATGACGAAATTATTCAGAAATTATCCGCAATCATCCGTTGACTCATTTGCCACTTTGGGCGAACTTTTCCGACTGCTATTCGAGACAGAATCTTAAAACTTTTGAATTTTTAGTTTGAGTATGGTAGGTTTGCAGTTGTACAGAAGGCACCATGTGTGTCATATCTCCCTAGTCAAAGCTCGAAAAGTAGTAAGTGCAGGCCCTCACACTTACGTGTTACAGCAATAGTCCATGCGGATAATAGGAAAAGAGGGAGGTGCATTTCCGTGAAAAGGTGAAAAAACTTTCCGGACACCCTTATACATGACTCTGACGGAAAAAAATGAATGAATGAATGAACGATAAATACCTGCGCTCTATTGATTGTTGCTAGAGAGGCAATGTCATCTGTGCACCTCTTTTCAGCATCCTTCCAACTCATCGGCTCGGTAAAAATCTTAAATGAAAAATAGTAAACCTTGAAGTTAGCCTACCTTAGACCTAAGCTTAAACATAAATTCCGACCTTAAAGCAGGGTTTGTCCTCGTCCGTAGGCTTCTCAATTTCCTCATAATCTGCACACTCTGCTTCCAGTGGCTAAAACACGGCTTTTCATGAACCGCAAAACGGTTTCGAATGGTTGATATTACATTTATAAAATGATACGATCATACCAAAAAGCCGAATAACGAACTTCCGTTGTTTACCATACAGAAACATTGGCGACCCTCTCGCTTTTGCGTGATCTCTCGTCTCGGTAAACACAGAAAGTCCCAGTTCGACATTTTGTTTGATCGTATCATTTTATAAATGTAATATGCAAGCATCCAAATTAAGCGCGTAGCGTGTCGCTTCTGTTGTTGTAACTGTGAACAGATACAACGAAAAGGGCGTAGATTTCTGCCTATCGCGCTCTCTCTCTCTCTCTCTCCATCTCTCTCTCTTTCTAGCTGGAAATGCGGTAACGAACGTACCACGATGGGTTCGGCGACGCACATCAAATTCCAGTAGCCCTTATACATGGATGACCACGTCTGCCATTCTATTTCGAACTGCAAATAGGTAATACTATTTAAATATATATTTAAATATAAAAAAAATCCCGCATTTTCTCCACTTCGAGCATTTCTTCCCGTTTTTTAAAAAAAATATAAACAATTCTCTCATTGAAGATGGTTTCCCACGAATATTTAGTCAGCTGAGCAACCACTGTGGGGGGGGGGGGAATTCGAATTCTCTCCAAAGAAATGGGAATTGAATTAAAAGTGTATTAATTTTAACCGAGCACACACCGCATTAGAAACAACGCGAAGATCACTTGGTACGCAATCGAGGTCGATGTTCTTGGTGTAGGTAATACTGGAGCCATCCATCCACTCCAGTCTATGAGTCACATTGTTGCAGTACGCGCCTGAAGATGAAACGTGCGCTGTCTCCCCAATAGCGTACCCATTTGGGTCCCATTTAGTACCATTTGGTACCATTGGGTACACTACTACCTAACACTATTTTTCACTTTGGAAGCTATTTAAAATGGGAAGAGAAGTCGCACTGAAAAAGAGAGTAAACGATAGAGGCAAGATGGCGAGATCATTTCCAATACTTTCAATAAGGGAGCCCTAACCAAAACTCGGGAAAAAAGTCATTAGGAGATTAGTAAGTTATTACTTACCCAGAATAAGTTCTGGTTTTCTATACTTATCGACGAAGGAGAACATGATTTCGTTGAACATGGTATTCTCCTGAAAATTTGTCACGATAATGCAATTTAAAGCGTGGCCAGCACACAATGGAAATTGGGCTATATAGAGGAAAGGAAAGCTAACAGAGGATTAGCTCAGTGGCGTAGCTTTACTGTAGCTAGCGGAAGGCTGTTGGTTCGAATCCCTCCTCCTCCAGAAACTTTTACACGCAAATGAGAAGTACAATGAGAAGTAACTAACTTGATCACTTCTGATAATGGGGAAGATGGCTCCGTCCTTCTGACATTCTACTATGCCTTTAGTCATCATTTGCATCATCGTATCGTACTTCTGTATGTCCAAGGCGCGTATGCATCTGAATAATCAGCACTTTTATGAAATGATGTGGAGGTTGTTGCAACGCAAATTTCATGAACAGAATGTGGAAAAGATGTTTTCCCTTGTACAACTTTGAAACTTTATACAGCTACGGGAAACACGTTTAGAACATGAGCTGAGCTAGACTAATTTTCCACCCTTTCAGCGTCGAATTGCATCTATGAAATTTCTGCAGCACTATTATAAATTCACGAACACTCGTCCAAAATAATAAAACGTTCCGGTACTAAACAACAGATACGGCTTCGAGAGAGCACGACAAAGCGAGGGACACGCTGAGTTGTAGAAAGAGAGTACACTCACCAGTAGTACATTTCAATGAACGTACCATTTAAAATTGTAATACCCGCAATGATATAGCCTTCACATCAAGCTTTACTAAATGTTGAAGGAACTTACTTATCGCCCATATACTGGTATCCCTTCGGGCATCGAGGATCCGCAAATGACGAAAAAACTGTAAGAGATTGTTACATAATTATATATATATATATTTATTTTATTTCACTCACTTGTAAAATAGAGAAGAAGTAGACAACGAGGCATAATCGGGAGAGGAATGGGAGAAGAATCGCTTTTCTAATCAGTTATCACCGTTGAAAATCCACTGATAGGGGTTGCCCGCTCGGTTTCGGTGTCGGCTATAAGTACCCCTCGTCTATCCTAAAACGGGGAGAAAGAACAATGAAGCCCTTGATAAGAGAGAAAGGGAGTTTAAGCTAGCAATTTTGAAATTCAATAAAGACGCACTAACTTCTGTGGAACATTTTATATAATCCGTTTTACTGCACTAATTGCGTCAGGTTTCGCAAACAAGACATAGTATCTTGAAGACTATATTCAAATACTGCATAGCCTCTACAAATATTTGGTCGGTTCATTGCTGTTTTACGACTATTTATATTTTTTTGCTCTTTCTCTCTCTCTCTCTCGCTCTCTCTCTCTCTGGACACAATCCATTGCACCGTTGAGGATTATGAGCGTTTTAGGGTGTGGCGGGCGTTATCTATCTAATACGCAAACCAAATGCTGGTTTCGTTGTCGATGCTTTATCATTTTGAGGGGTCAAAACTCTCAACACTCTCGGCACGCGCTCTCGACCGGCCGGTTGGCGAGAGAGTGTGCAAAGTGAAGAGACTGACTCCTCAACTTTTTGATGCTGAAGCCAGCATAAGCATCGATTACTTATTGCCTTAGCACGTCGTACGACCGATATCATGAATTGACAAAAGCTCTTTCAAAATAATAAAACGTTCCGCTGAAGCACAAGGTAAATAATAGAGAGAGCATGGGAAAGTGAGAGGAGCAGACAGTCAACACACCAACAGGTTCACCATTTATGGTTCGTGTCATTTTAAATTTCTAATACATTAGTGGGAATAGCAATATGAGGCCGTTCGCCTAAGAATCGAGCAAATTCAGCAAGGGTTGGCACAGTCAGAAATGGTACATTTTCTGTAACTCTGTGATTTGAGGTTATCGAGAGTGACGATAGGCATACTCATTTTGCTCGTGAGGCGCCCGTTGGCGTCAGGTGGTGTAATCACATGTTGTAGATTTTTTTGCGTTCCCAATAACGCAAATTGTTTTATCCTTCTTGCTATCATTCGATCTTGCTGCTCGGTCATTCGTCGGTCCGTCTGAAATCATAAATCATTATTTATTATTTATTTCTGAAATCATTGATCATTATTTATTAGGGTTCCCTTGTTGGAACTGATTCCGGAGTTCCAATAACAGGAACACAGGCCGTCTTTGTTTCAATTCCTTCTATTATCACCCCGTTGTTCGGTCGTTGGAATTCCACCGGTATTGGAATTCCAATACATGATGCAAATGAACTCTCATTCTCATCTCATTCTGAAACCGACCGCTCCACTCCTTTGTTCTCGATATTGGAATTCCAATAACCGATGGAATTCCACCGCCCAGTCATTTCCAATAGAAAACCGCTCACAAAATGAGGGGTTATTGGAAATGAAGAGGAGGCAAACGAGATTCCAATAGCCTAATTTTTCCAACAAGGGAACCCTATTATTTATTTAAATATAATAACAAATTCGCAAAGTATTGAAATGGTCTAAATCAGAGTGGAATGCTATTTTCCGGAGGCAAAAAAAGTGAATTTAATTTTTAATGAGTAACTTACGTATCCATTATCCACGAGGAATTTGATGCAGTGGTCGCAGATCACGTGGCCACAGGGAGAACGGATGGAAGACTGAAAATACTCATTTTCGAAATCTTGTGGCGCTAGAAAACATGACCGGAATATGTGTACACGTTCAATTAACCATTTACGCTTAGAAATAGGCAGCGAAATTAACTGCTTTGGCTTTATATATTACTTTTATTATTATACTGTAAAAATAACATAAAAACTAACCGAAGTGGCGTAGATGTTGGTGGGAGCACGAGCCACTGAGGGAGTGTTGTGAATAGTGAAACTATTTCTAACTGAAGATGAACGGGGGCGGAGTTCCGATCAGGAGATATATCATGATATATCACCCGATAGCGTCCGTTTGGTGAAGTTCGCGTCATGCCAAGTGCGCATCATTTTTAGTGGTGTATCGCGATCTCACGCTTTGCACAGCACCCCTGTGGCATAATGAAGCAAAAGGTGCAGGTCAGAACGCAACTATGAAGACAACTCACAAAGTTATAATTAGTTTGTAAGAGAAATATTGAAACAGGAAGTGCACTATTTTCTTCCTTGGGCTTTTCAAAGAATCTTGAAACATGCAATCGCCTATTTCGTGTGCTTCTCAATCCGTTTCATTGTTTCGCAAATTTGAGTTTTGAGCGCTGTGGAAAATATGCCAATTTGATTTGAAAAACTATGAAAAATTTTTAAAACGATAATCCTCACCCACACTATATAATTTCGTCCGCACTTTCTCGCGTACAATTTCGCATTTCGTTCTCGGACACCGCAAGATCAAAAATGATGATCACAAAAATTAATGTGATTGGAATTCACGATGTTTTCCATGAAATGCGTGTTTTCTGAATCTCTGATTCCAGAGAATTCTTCTTCACAAATCTGAAAACGGATTCAATTTTATCAATAAAAGATTGAAAAAAAACATTGCTGAAAAAATACGTGTCGAATCTTTGATGCTGCTTCACCCAGATAAAAAAAATTTCAGAAAAAGACTGGATTTTCTCAAGAATGTTATATTATATTATATTAGATAATATTAATATATTATGCTAGACAAACAAAGTTTGTTGACGTATAATATTTATTATGCTATACTGCGAAATCAATCACAATGGCTATGCTCGGTCAGAGCTCCCATAAATATGATACAAAAATGATAAACATAAATACAAAAATAAATATAAATATAAATAATATGGGAGCTCTGACCGAGCATAGCCATTGTGATTGATTGAGCAGTGAAGTATAAAGAAATTTTAAGAAAAAGACTGGATTTTCTCAAGAACGCAAAATATTAACAGCGTTGGATGGAAACCGTGAAGGATAAATCTTTGAACTCTTCAATAGAAACGAGAAAAGTAGGAATGATACTTGAAAAGCGTCTATCGCTTGATGACAATTAACAATGGGAACCTCTCTGATATCTGAACCATCTCTTGTTCTCCCTGATTTCATAGACAAAGGGAATCAAAGAGTGCACCATTCTCGAATTTTCGTATAAAACCGCTTGCGAAAGAAGTGAATTCAGAATTCAAAAAGGATTCTCTGTTTCTCTCCTTCTTGTTCAGTACAGTCTTTGGATGTGCAGGTATCTCAACAACTCAACAATCTACAAATATTTTATAATACTGTATTAAAAATTCACAATTGCGTGTGATCTTCATGTGTGTGTGTATTTCTATTTTTTTGTATTTTTTTGTGTATTTCTATATGCATGAACTAAGCACTGTGTTCTGGGCAAAATACTAAAAATGAATTCGTGGTGAGACCATCGCCTATTTACATGCTATTTTCGCACTCTCTAACTGCCCGTCTCAATTTAAACTCTCCTGAATGCCGTCTTAAAGGCCAGCGGCTTTGGCCAACCATCTCTCATTCCAATTTTAGCGGCACAACTTGACAACTGCGCTGTGAATTTGCCTCCAGTGGATGCTAATCTTATCGATCCAACTATATTTACTGATGCACCATTCGTCGACTCAGTGAAATCTTTATTTTAAATTTATTTTTATTCAGCATGAAACGTGTTATAAAGAAAATGGCGCAATGCTCTACAAATCTTTCTCATTTTCAGATCGATACCTCAGATCCCGCAAACACCAAGTATTTGCACAACTGCAGTGGAAATTTTCAGTGGAAACTCGGTGTAAGCCACGAATATCGATTCTGAATAATATGGTTCACCTCTTGCCCAATTTATTAAGTCCACATCTTTTCAAATTCGGTTGCTCGCATTTTTTCCAATAGTCATTAAACTACGATTATTTATTCATTTATCATTTTGATATACATCTCTGTTTTCACAGCAATTCACATCCGGGGGGGAACTTTCCCAGATCAGCACTAGGCTCCTCCCCCTTTGCCCCACCCCCTTGTTGAAGGGAGGGTAGGGAGGGCGGGACCATTCTCTCCCCGAGGGGAAGAGTGGTCCCTATCCAAAATTGGCGAGAGGTTCCCCCCTACGAGCCAAGCGGCGGCGCACCGCGGACCGAAAGGAGAGTGCTTATAGGGAACGCGCAATTTACGCGAGACGGGGTTGAGACGTAGGGAGAGGGGAGGGGGAGGGACGAGAGAGCGCGCGCTCTCAGCGATAGTGAGAGGGAGAGCGCGGGCAGAGAAGTAGAGTGGAAGACGGGGAAGGGGCGGAGACAGACAGGGGAGGGGGAGGGAGCGCGTTAGATGGGGGCGGAGGGGCGTGGCCTAGTGCGGAGCTATGAAAGTGCCTCCGGGGGCTCTCTAATTGTCTTTGCGATCGGTCAGGATGCCATTTGGCAATGCGACAATCGTAAGATGTGAGTTTACATTTCGTTACGAGGACATATAATTTTTTTTCCGGTGGATGCACATTTTTGGATGGACTGCACTTAGACAGGTGAAAAGATCAAAATACAATGGCTAACAAATTGTAATAATAATTCAATAATACATTTATTTTATTACAAAAACACAAAAATTCAATAATAAAAAATAATACAATAACCAGTAAAAACATGATTCCAGCTGTCATGCGCCACAAGTACTAGCGGATTTCAACGTGAGTGAAAGTCATGTATCGATCGAATGCATGCACCCAAAAACTGGGATAGTTGGATGGACTTCTGTTGATTATTTAAAGGAGGAAAATCCTCTAACTTGTTCCTCAAGACTTGGGAAAACACGACCAATGGGCAATTATCGCTCCCCATTTGTGGTAGAAATTCACTCTCCAATTTAAAAAAAATATTAAAATTTACATATTTTTATCATTGAATCAAATACTGAATTAAAAAAAAAGGTTTGTTCAGATGCGTGTGGCATGTACCTGGCTGCTCAATCAGAGAATGACTTTGTATGGGTTGTCATATCGCCCACTTTCACATGCCCCACAGGAAAGAAGATAAAAGTGATGCAACCGTACAATGCATACCACGATGTGCTGACTTGTCAACCTACTCTCGTCCCCACCCCAACCGAATATATTGGTAAGTGCTATGACTCACACTCAGTTCTGGGCGAAACGAAACGTGCGCCCATTATATCTCGCCTAGCACATCATTCCATAGACCGGTCAACCTTCCAGAAAGGCCTTTGGAGTGAGAGAGCGTGTGAAATCGAGAGGGACTCTCTCACTTTTGCACACTCTCTCGCTCTAACCCTGGTCTGTAGGTTTGGAATCATGTGATAGCATCCGCAGTCTCCGCCCACTTTTCCTTGAAGGAGAAAGCACAGAAACGCCATGGAGTAGCACAAGCATAGTTCTAAACCGTTTGCTTTGAGTTAGGTCTTGTCTTGTAGCTAGTGGTTTGCTCTATCGAATGCGCCCTGGGCGAAGGTAGTCCATCCACGGCAATGTGGCTAAAATGCAGTTACAAAAAATAAAAGTGCTTGTTTTTGTGCTTCCAGTGATGATCCATGTTTTGCCCAAGAAGATTTTCATTCCCATGATGTTATCAGTGAGATCTAAACAGAAATTAAGACGTAAATATAGAATCGTGAATTGTGCTACTCTTTTGAAATATTTCAGTACGGAAATGACTGTGGAATGACGACTTGTGCTGGTTAGCGGCACTGGAGAGAGACGCGGGGGGCGAGAGAGGCTAGAGAGAGGCGAGAGAGCGTGCAGTTTTGAGAGTGCAAACTTGAACGTTTGAACTCATGCAAATCCCTACCTATCGAGGGAGAGGAGAGGGGAGCGCTCTCTCCATTTCATACACTCTCTCGCTCACCGTCTGACCGATGAGAGAGCGTGGGGAATGGAGAGGGCCTGACCAGAGGGGTCAAAGAAGACTCCGCCCCTTTCTCTCTAGCGATTCGCGTGCAGATTTCGAGGTGTATCTCGGGACTCTCTCATTTTTGCATACTCTCTCGTCCTAACCCTGGTCTGTAGGTTTGGAATCATGTGCTAGAAGACACAAACTTTCTCACTTCTTTCCGTCTCTCGCTCTATCGATTAATTTGAATGAGAGAGGTTTTCATACCGATGTAGGAATCTTGCAAACTATATTCAACACAGTATTCAGGACACCTGACTGATCTGAGCACACCCGAGAATGAGGTTTACGCCGGACCGTCTGTAAGCTGTGTTGATGGTAAGTGTCATACGTTCATTCACGAAATAGAAACGAGATAGAAACAACGGAATAATAATTTAGTAAAAACCACGACATCAACTACCACAGTTCCGACTACAAGTACTACTACGACCAATAAGCCCACTACAACCACTAGAATGGTTTGTAATGATACAAATCGCGAATTTGAAATAACCGATTACCGTACTCCAGACCGATATGCCTGTTCCTACAAGTCTTCTGTGGAACGTCAAGTAATTCAAATTAGCTAAATTCTCCTTATTTAATTTTTTTTCCAGTTATTACTACAACTATGCTTTGATCGTGCATGCGTTCTGTGCGGATAGTGCCTGCATTTTGAGTATTCAACGGAATGGAATCGGTTATGATATGAATAACGGATGGGGTTTGGAACAAAGTTATGAACTTTTTTGAATTATTATAATCAGGTTTAATGGCCAAAGCAGTGGCTCAGTCGAATATCGGAAGCGTTATATCGCGATGACCGAATGGATCGATATTTCTGAGAAATCTCGGATTCACGAAAGTCAACTACCATTACGAACACAATCTGAATGGTGTAAGCAAGCAATTTCTTCACACTAATCAGACTTCCCAAAAATAGGGTCTGAAAATTTTAAGAAAAAGAAAAATAAGAGAAAGATTGTAGCAAGGTCTCGTGCAAGGCTGGGTATCGTCAGCGGAGCCTGTGGCGCCACAGTCCCAATAAAGAGCTGGGCCTGTAAAGTATCTGACGGTATACACGTTACCACCTTTAATGCCTGAAAGACTGAAGATCTCTCGCAGATGTAATGTACGGTGTGAGTCTGGAATGGAACACTTTCTACAGCGGAATGGTACGGAATGGAGGACGACCTTACTTCTACATGTGGAATTAAAATTGTATTGCATTATACTAGTTTGATTGACACAATTTCCGAATAAACTCTCATTCCATACATTTTTGTCGTTCTTTTCCTCCCCCGAAAATGGTTCGTTTGATTGCTTGAATGAATTCTGATTACTTACGGAAAGTATACTCGCATTTTCTTATTAATGATGGTGTCCCATGAATAAGTGGTCAACCAAGTTGTCATTGTTCAGCGATGTTAACCGATCACCCGATGAGAGCCTCGAAACGACATGTTTCCTTTTTTCGTGAAGAACGTTATGGCAATGAGTTACCTTCAAAAATACTAGGCTTCCTGCAGTATCTCAAAACGCAAGATTTCGTGGAGTAAGGTAAAGAAAAAAACGAAAAAGAGGAGGCGACAAAGTGCGTTTCATTTGTGTTTAGTCAATTATTAATATAAAAAAAATGAAAATACGAACATCAGTTTAAAAAACCGTTTGTCTTTCATTGAATGCTTTATAAACACAGATATATATATATTTTTTTTATTCGAAAACAACATAACGAAAGACTAATTGTAAGACATTCTGGGAAACGAATGAAAGTGTCTAGAATTCTGGAGTGATTATTACATTTATAAAATGATACGATCATACCAAAAAGCCGAATAACGAACTTCCGTTGTTTACCATACAGGAACATTGGCGACCCTCTCGCTTTTGCGTGCTCTCTCGTCTCGGTAAACACAGGAAGTCCCAGTTCGACATTTTGTTTGATCGTATAATTTTATAAATGTAATAGGCGAGAGCAACATATTCAAACAAAAGCCAAATTGCAAAACAACAGTGGAATTAAATATTTGAGCGGCACCTCGTCCATTTAATGGAGGCAGACCTCTTATTTATGATCCCATATCGCTCTTAATCAAAATTTGGACGAAATCCTCGAAATTTTCGAGTCGAATTCCCACACGCTCCTGTGAATTTTCTAACATCGCTCTCATTTCTCCCACATTCATCAAAGGGCGCGAGATGTCTGTTGAGAAATACGAGATCTGCAACAAGAAAATTAATATATTTTTAAAATTGCATTCGAACAAAAACTTTTAAAAATTTGGGGAAAGCTGGACAAAAACGAACCCTCTCAATTAGCACTTCGTTCTCCTTTGCGAGATCGGCTTTGGAAAGAAGCAAAGCTTCGATTTCCTTTTCAGCTTTCGAGATCTGGAAATATTTAAATGTCAGAGAATTCGTGGAAAAAAAAGATAATATTCAGTAACATGAAAAATATTAGAGACTGTAAATCGGAAATGTTCAGTCACTCGCCTTATTCTTCAGTTCCGAATTTTCTCTCGACTGCTCCATCTCTTTCTCCCGCAAATCCCAGATTTGCTCATCTGCTTTGTCGAACTTAAATAGGTTTATATAGTAAAACTGTTTAAAGGGACAGTAAACACACAAATTCCTGTTCATTTGATCCAATTTCCACGAGCGACGTAGTGATAGAGATAGTGTGCGCCCTATCACATATCAGCCCAAGTGGAGCAGCGGCAGCACGCTTGCCTAGCAATCGTGAGGTCGCGAGTTCGATACCCACCCTATGCTTTTGTTTCTTCCCACGGGACGAAAGTCGTGGCGGGACCTTGAAATTTGCGGGAATTCAACGGTGCCTTTACTGTCCCTTTAAAACATAATAAAATGAATACGAAAAATCTAGAGAACAACGCGTACCATCACCTGTCCAGTTTTTAATTGATTCTGCAGTACAAAAATCTTCCTTTGCAAGCTGTCCATTTCATCCAGAATTTGCTCTTCCTGAAATTTAGACATTTGTAATTCTAAAATAGTATGAATTTTCTCAAATTAAAATATCTCCCTTAGTGATTTTTAAAATTAATTCGAATCAACTTAAAAAAAAATTTTTTTGATGTCTAACCTTCTCTATTTGCTCTTCCCTTTCTCTTCTCAACTCTTCACGATCCAACTCCACCTCATGCAGGGCATTTTCGGTGTTCTCCATCTGAAAGATATATATTTTTCTAACTAAAATAAACTTAAGCGGCTGCCTCTTGTTTCAACGCTATCTCTAGTTTTGGACAAAATGTGTGTAGAATAAAAAATTGTATCTACTAGCCATGTTGGAAAATAATAAATAAAATAGCTACTTACCGTCCGGAGCATCTCTTCATACTTCTTCGATTCTTCCTTCACAATTTCCATTTCATCCGAATGAATTTTTATTAAATTGTTCTTCTCCTCTTCCCACATTTTCTGCTCCTTTGCAAGTTTGCTCTTCAGCTTCACAGTCTCCATCTTGAGCGCGGTAATTCGATCTAGTTGATCGGTCATTCTTCGGTCCGTCTGAATTAGTGGAAATTAATAATTAAATGTAATTTGAATGAGCTCATTTGTAAGGGAGAATTTTGAAGAAAAAAATGAAAAAGAACGGTGGAGACACATTATTCAGCTTTCTGAGGGCAGCGCAAAAGGAAATTATATTTATGGTTTGTTTATTGTCGCCCAACTACTTTGGCTGAGCGTCCAGAAAGGATATTATAGGTGGTAACAATTATCACTCTGAGGAGCCACAAGGGATCTTCTTTTGGTCAAAATGATAATTCTGAGGGGACAGGAGAGCTCAAGCGCATGCAAAGGGAATGCACGGGAAACAATCGTCCTGCGTTGCTACTTTATTCACGAAAATGTTTCTTTCACTCCTCCTTCAAGAGTAATATTATAAGTAACTTACGTATCCATTATCCGCGAGGAATTTGATGCAGTGTTCGCAGATCACGTGGCCACAGGGAGAACGGAGGGAAGACTGAAAAATACTCCTTTTCGAAAACTTGTGGCGCTAGAAAACATGACCGGAGCTCATGTCAATTGACAATTTACGCTTTGCAAAAGGTAGCGATATTAACTGCTATAGCTTTATTATTATTACATTATTTCTATTACGCAATACAAATTTTTAATACGAAAAAAAATTTAAAAAAAACAAACCATGGTGGGATAGATGTTGGTGGGAGCACGAGCCATTGAGGGAGTGTTGCTAATAGTGAAACTATTTCTAACTGAAGATGAGCGGGGACGGAATTCCGATCAGAAAACGCCTGATAGCGTCCCTTTTGGCGTTGGCAAACTTGGCGTCGTTCAAAGAATGCGTCTTTTTTACAATCTTTCGCGGTCTTACATATTGTATACAGCATCCCCTGTGGCAAAAAATTACTGCGCAATTTGGTCAGTGCACAATTGCTATGCGAATAGTGTTATTAGATCGAATAGCCATATTCGCGAATACCAATAGATTATTCGCGAATTGCCTTTGTTATTTTCGAATAGGATTCGATCTAACAACATTAGTGAACACACATCGCTCTACACTGAGCTCGAAGTCTCCAGCTTTCATATTCTGGTGATGTTGTCTCCTGCTGAGAGAGCATGAGAAATCGAGAGATGGAGACATCATTTCTCCTAAGAATTGGAGATTTGAACACTCCAGAGGAAGGAAAGCTGGAGATTTCGCTCCCTGACTATGAGTAAATATTTCGCTTGAGCCAAAACAAACTTCCCTATTTTCTTCATTCGGTATTTCGAAGACGCATAAAATACACACTCACCCTTTTTTTCGTGCCGTTTCCTCTCTGTTTACACCTGCATTTTGAGAATAGAGCAATATGTTTCACCTCGATTTAATAAGAAGTGAAAAAATTGTAAGACATTTTTCCTTATTTTTTTCATTCCTTTTTTTTCTCCATTTAAATATCGCAATTAAAGAAGGCCTCCCACGAATATTTGGTCACATAGACTGCCAACGTAGTGTTGTTGGGGGCGCTCACCCGAGCACATTGCAACGGATCCGAAATTCCACCGTAATCTATAAATCGATATATTTGCGCTCAAATTGCCGCAAAGGTACCAAGAATCGACAGGCAACGCGTGCTAGGACCAGAAGATAGGAAAATAAACGGAGGAAAATGAAGCTGCCAACGATATAATAATGTTCCCCCCTATGGATAATATCGGTTTTCATAAAAAATATTATAATTTTCGCAAGGGAATGCTAAGAAAATTGCCCCTAATGCTAGTGTGCGCGCTCCATATTTTTTCGATAAGCCAAATACAGTACACCTGAAAAATGCGACCAATAATGGAGCGCGCACACATGTATTTGGGACAATTTCTAAACGTTCCCTTACAAAAATTATTATATTTTAGATGAAAGCCGATATTATCCACAGGGGGAACATTATTATATCGTCGGCAGCTTCATTTTCCTTTCCTATCTTCTGGTCCTAGCACGCGTTGCCTGTCGATTCTTGGTACCTTTGCGGCCATTTGAGCGCCAATATATCGATTTATAGATTACGGTAGAATTTCGGATCCGTTGCAATGTGCTCGGGTGAGCGCCCCCAACAACACTACGTTGGCAGTCTATGTGACCAAATATTCGTGGGAGGCCTTCTTTAAACAGTTTTTGTTGATCTATTAGTATCTTCGATGGCGCGTCCTCATGCGAGACCGGAACACCTTATCTCACTCCTCGCTTAGTTGACTTGTTCGGAAGCCCAATTCCGTCTTTTACTGTAATGCGCCTGTTGCAGACGCTGTTCATTGACCATTCATCATTCGGACAATCAAGTGGTAGCCGTTAGAGTTTCGACTGAATAAATATTTCGTTTACAGCTTTGGAAATGGTAAGTTGTTTTCATTGTTCTTCTTTTTTCGTCAGCAATTTTAGGATCATATTTGCATGCTTAGGTGCTTTGGCTTATCCTTTATGATAACTATGCAGGTGTACGTTCGTGAATACATGCTCACTGTCGAAGAGAGAATGAGTGAATTGAGAAGAGAGAATGAGCAACTCCGCAGCCAAGTTCGAGATGAGAAGGAGCTTAGAGAAGAAATAATACAAAATCTGGAAAAGCAGATCGATAAAAAGGAAAATGAGAAGAGGAAGAGAAGAGAAGTAGAGGAGAAATTGGATAAATGCCAGGCTGAGGTTTATTTAAAGGAGGAAGAACAGCAAAAATGGGATCTGAAACTAACCGCATTACTCGCTTACACCTATGAATGATAATGGAAATTCAAAACATGAGATCTCTATCTTTCCTCCGAGCCGAGATACTCGCGAGCAAAGAAGCTACAGGGCTCAGGGACAATCAGGGTCAAGTTGCCGCGCACGCAGGAAGGGCGTTCTTTCACGTGCGCGAGTAAGCAAATCTCTCGGTCAAATTTATCTCCCGTGTCGAATTTGCGTGCACTTTACTCCCGCTGGGGAAGAGGGGGAGTGAGGATTGTCTGATTCCGAGGCATTCTGCCGACTCCATGCTAATTGCGGTAGACAGCGAGAGAGGGCGAAACAAACATGTAAATGGGCGAGTTCTCGCAAATATGCCAACCTTTGTCTTACAGTAAGTAAACGTAAGTTCAGGGTTGTCGTGTTAAGATATGCTGCTGTTCGTCCTCCTTTAATGCGAAGTACATTTAGTAAATCCTTCCAATTTCTATTCAGCGGTTGATTTTTTCTTACATGGGACTCACCACAACTTACATATCCCGATATTTTTGAAATTTTTATGGTAGATTCAGCATAAAACGATGAAACTGTTTTTAAAAGTTGCCGAATGTTTTTTTGAAATTTCGTCATCCATAACTAATTATTTATTTAATTAATTAATAGGCAAAATTAGAAACCCAAAATGGATATCTCGATTGAAATGTACAGTCTATGACTTTTGAATTCGAATCCTGCTAAAAAATGTTTCAATAAAAATTTTTTTCTCATTTCGTAAATTATTAAAATTAATAACAATTATTTTTTTAAAAAAAACATTCGGCAACTTTTCAAAAAAGTTTCATGGTTAGAATTTTATGATTAATCTACTATAAAAAAATCAAAAGATCGGGATATGTGAGTTGTGGCGTGTCCCATGTTAGTCAGAATATTTTTAATTTTAGGTCAACAAAGCTATTGCGGAGATCAATGACTTACGAGAGAAGAATGCAATCTTGGATGAAAAGTACAGTGACGAACAGGAGAAGGTTGAGTGATAATTTGGTTTATGTTTGGTTTACACTAATTTGTTTTATGCTCACAATGCCTTCACAAAGCACTATAATTGCAATTGTATCGCTCTAAATTTAACAATGAAATATATGTTTCAGGTAACTCATTTGATCAACGAAAAAAGAGCTGAAAAGGAAATTTGGAGAGAAAGTATGCAGAAGAACAAGAGAAGGTGTGTAGTAGAAACTATGGATGGGTAATTCATTTTGTTAACACAACTAAAAAGTTTTTAAAAATTTTAAAAAGTTACGCTCTAAAACGAAGGAAATTCTACTATTTTCAGGTTATTCGTGTTATCAGCGAAAACAAATCTTTGCAAGAGACAATTGCAATCTTGGAAAAAATAAATGCCCAGAAAATTGTAATTTGTTTTCCTTCATTTATTGTTACTGCATAATGCAAAAACGATATTACCTCTAGAGCTTAGATCTTCATTTCATTATTTTTCACTTTCAGGGCGCCCAAACCAAAATCAGTGATAATCTTGAAAAAATAAATTTTCTTGAGGGAGAAAACAAGAAACAGAAAGATTGGGTATGTTTTTTTCCCGAATTATTCAGCATTTCGACAGATCCGCGATCGATTTTATACAAAAGAATATTTCATTCAGATTTCCCAAGCAAAGGTGGAAATCGCTCGTTTGAGGGAAGAAAACAATGAACTCGAAAAGAAAATGGGAGAAGAAAAGAATCAAGTTTAACTCGTTTTTTTCAAGCTGCCTCTTTTTTGTTACGTCATTATTACATAAATTGTAGGTCAAGAAAGCTAATGCGGAGATCAACCGCTTACGAGTGAAGAACGCATTGTTGGATGAAAAGTACTGTGGCGAACAGGAGAAGGTTGAGTAATTTGGTTTATGTTTCGTTTATGCTAATTTGTTTTATGCTCACGATGCCTTCACAAAGCGATATAATTGAAAATGCATCGCTCTAAATTTAAAGGAGGTCGAACAGCAGAATATCTTGGCACGACAACACTGAACTTCCATTTGCTTACTGTAAGACAGAGGTTGGCATATTTGCGCGAACTCGCCCATTTATATGTTTGTTTTGCCCTCTCTATCTGTCTGCCTTAATTTGCATGGAGTCGGCAGAATGCCTCGGAATCAGACAATCCTCCCTCCCCCTCTTCCCCCGTGGGTGTAAAGTGCACGAAATTCGACACGGGAGATAAAGTTGACCGAGAGATTTGCTCACTCGCGCACGTGCGAGAACGCCCTTCCTGCGTGCGCGGCAACCCCCTTTGTTGTTGAATATGAATAGTTTCCATTTCCCACTTCCCTCTCTCTCATCTTTCATTTGTTTTCTATTTGTTCATCGTTGTGATAAAAAATTCCGAAAGAAAAAAATGTTTGCATGCATCGCCCTAAAAAAGAAACTTCTAGCCGAGTTGGGGGTACGGTTTTCCGAATTTCATTGGCGTCTTGCTTGCACTATGGATGGGAAGTGGAACGAACATGGTAAGAAAGTATGATGGTAAGTATGGGGTGTTTACTATGAGAGCATTTTTAAACTGAAAGTATGATGGATCGGGTTGTTTAATATGAGGACATTTTTGAATTCCGGTGAATACGTGCTGCATGCATTCTATGTAAGTCAGCTGTCTTGAATTGACCTGATATTCCTTGCACCTCGCAGTGAGATTAATTATGCCGATTTTACTCGTCCGTGATTTACTCATGCGCGTGATTTACTCAGCAGCGGGCGTCAAATACAGTAGTCCGACCGGTTTCGCAATGCGCGCGAAACTCCGCCCACTTTGACGCGCATCCGACCGGCTGTCAATCCCGGCTGGGATGCACTGCGCGCTGCTTACGAAAGATGAAATGTGGCGGGCGGGTGGGAACCAGCCACCCCATATCCCCTGGTGTCGGCCCGGGCCACTCCCAGCACTAACTCCCTGTTGGCCGTGGTTTGTTGTGGAGGAATTCAACGCGGCAGCGGGAGGGACGTGAGAACAGGGATGGGAAGCTGCCGTACCTTAAGCTTTTGGAGTACAGCACCACGTTGGAGACGCAAGTCTCGCGAGGGCTGCACCACCGATCGGGGGTGGCTGTGGGTTAGTGATGCGAAAGGGACAAACCGTTCACAGTCCGGGCAACCACACAGAAAGGGCTTTGGAGTGAGAAAGCGTGCGAAGGCTTTCCGCACCGACTGATTTAACTCCTCACTTTCACGGTACTTGAGATATATTGGAAACATAGTAGAACACCGTTTCAAGGTTGTTGTAAATGTGATCGCCCCACGCAGTGTATTGAAAAGAGCAACACGCAGTGAAAGAGAGTTGTGCGTGACAGTGAGATGAAAGGGTGAGACTAAACATATTTTGACAAAATTCACTCAATTTAGCATCGGTTGCATTACACTTCTTGTGTTCGTTTCTCAATGTTCAGCTTCTTGCCCGATTGATGTTTCACAGAATTAATATCTAACTTTATAACTCTTTCCTAGTTGATTTGGCTTAGAGGTTTGAGGTCTACACTAAAACAATACGAGGTACATCTTGTTCTCATAGAAGGAAAATAATTTCCGATTTCATGAACGAATGCATAATTTACACAGATGATTGATAATGTCACAATCGTATCGTTAAATGTAAGTTTTTTTCATGATTAAGCTCCCTCCATCGCTGCCAAGTCTCCGATAATTTCATCGTAAATCTCTGTTTTTGCTCTGTCTCCCCAGATGAAATCTGTGTGGGCAAAGTTGGTGAGATTTCTATTGCGAATGATCGTCGACGAAGGAATGAGCGAGAATGCGATCTGAAATTATTAGTTATTATTATTGTTATATTTAAAAAGATCGCACCTTCATGTCTTCCGTTGAAACAATTCGATCTGCGGGTGAATAATACAGCGAGGAGGAAGTACGGTAGCCAGAGTAGTTATACGAACGGGGGAATGGCTAAAGGGCAAATCTCGCTACTGTCGAAAACGCACCACATCATTATTTAACGATATTAGCGATTCAGGGAATGTACAGGGCTCACTTTTTCGATTTGCACAATATTCTCAAATCTAGGTGAGAGTAAGAGTTTGGAAATTAAGATTTGCAGATTCATGTTTCAAATTGTGCTGAAGAACTGACCGTTCCATATCTGGCCAGATTCCCGGTGCCGCCGTAATCATAATGGGCGGTGCCATTCTGCGATTGCTGAAGCCAGTGAAGCAAATTTTTGCGAGACGTACCGCCCGGGTAATGGGCGACGTAGATGGGAATACGAGTCTATATAAATATTTTTTTGAAAAATTAAATATTAAACTAGCCGGGATGTGTTGAGGTTAAATACACTACGCTCTATGCGTACACTACGCTCTATGCACAGTTCTGGGTGCAGGTTCGGTCCAGGGGGAGATCGGTAGGTGGCTCCAGGTTCGGTCCAGGGGGAGCTCGGTATCCTGCTCCAGGTACGGTTCAGGGGGACCTCGGTAGCCTTCTTCAGGAACGGTTCAGGGGGACCTCGGTAGCCTTCTCCAGGAACGGTCCAGGGGGCCTCGGTAACCTTCTTCAGGAACGGTTCAGGGGGAACTCGGTAGCTTGCTTGACGTTCGGTCCAGGGAGGAGAACTCGGTAGACGGCACCAAGTACATTCCAGGGAGAGTTTAGTATGTTGGGGAATGTTAATCTCTAGAAAGAGTACTGGCTTATTCCGTTGCAAAAAGGCTCGTGAGGCTGAGAGCGATCGAAAAAAGTTGCCACTACGCCACTTCGTGGCTCGTCACGAGCCTTTCTCAACGGAAACGCAGGATACCGAGTGTTGGATTCCCGGGCGTGTTCGAACACGTTTCCGACATCGCAAAACACTTTTCCTATGGTCCCCCACGCTCTGCGAATCAATTGGGAACTTTTCGAAATTTTTGATTTTTCATGTAAAAACGTGTTAGAAAACGTTCAGACACGTTTCCGACATCGCAAAACACTTATCCTATGGTCCCCCACGCTCTGCGAATCAATTGAGAACTTTTTGAAATTTTCGATTTTTCATGTTAAAACTCGGCAAAACAGGTAAAAACGTGTTTCACATTACTCAAGAACGTGCTAGAAGGGCATCTGACACTTGCGAATAATGCGGCAAACGTTTTGCCCGCGGCGGGATTCGAACCTGGAGGTCTCGGATTGTAAGTCAAGCGCGTAACCCACTTGGCTATGGATTTGGTCAATTAAATTTTGTAAAATGTGAAGGGGATTTTGGTCTGTTGTCGTATGCAAAAGGATCCGAGAAGATAGAGCGATTTTGAAGCGATTTATTAGGAAGCTTCCGGATGCATGATTCCGACCCTCCAGAAAGGGGTCAGGGGCGAGAGAGTGTGCCAGGGTGAGAGAGTCCCTCTCGATTTCCCTTGCTCTCTCGTTTCAAACCTTTCAAGTTATCGTATGCAAAAGGATCTGAGAAGATTGCTTGAGTTTGAAGCGATTTATAGCGAAAAACGAAAAATTTGTCCGTCACGCGGAAGGAAAAAAAAACACACCAACAGACAGACATTTCAATTTCCTAGTAGTGGAGGAATATTCTATAAATAGCCACTGCTTGAGGTCATTTTCTCTAGAAGGAGCTTACGAACATTCTACACTAAGCACTTTCTCGACCACAAAGGCATTTACGTTTGAATATTTCCGTTTTATTTTTTTCTTCCATTGAATACAAAGTGAAATGTACCGTGTTTAGCTGATCGGTGGGACCGGAAAACATGCCGAGTCCCACTTTGCAGGCTCCTAGGTAAATTGCCTGACCGCACAGAGGAAACATGACAGGCAAGGATGAAGCCTCGTTCGGAGTGAGCCATAGAAGCAACTGCAATTTAATAAAGTTTTAGAACTTCCGCAATATTTTTCCATTTATATCGAATGGTTTTGTTTTACTCCGTATGCCACTTGTTTTCTCGTTTCGGCAACCGACTTTTCGTACGCACAATATGCATTTCCATATTTTCCTTTTTTTAAAAAACATTTTCATCATTGTCAAGAACGAGTAGCACACCATTGAATATACCGGCTTACCTTAGCTAGTGTAGGGAACGCCGATAGCAGATTGTTGAATGCGATTTCAAAATTCGTAGAGCTCAATGCTGGTGCAAGCCCGAATAAATATTTCACCTAGACAATTTATCGATCAACAAATTCTGACTAACAATTCTGTAAGAAGGAGTTGTTCACATGAATCGTACTTTGTCTTGAATCGATTGGTTGAATGTAGATGACGCAAAGTAGGTAAGAACGCCCTGAAAATTTTGTTCTCATCCCGGAATTATAGATTCCAGTCCTTGATTTCAATATTTCATATCCCGTTCACACATCGTCTTACCATTAGATGGGTGGTCGAATTAAAGAAAACCCATGACACATTTTCGAAATTCTACCATGGATATGACAAATTGATTCTTGTACCTGTGAATGGCCGACAAGATACAATTCCGTTTTGTTTGTTGTAGCCAAAACGTAGTCAATCATTGCGGGATAGTCGAATTCACTCATCTCGTCCCAGCTTCAATGCATTGTATTTAGGATTTCCTCGAGAAATCTCCCTGTCATTTACAAACATTAAAAATAAGAAATTCGCTTACGAAAAGTTCCAATATCTCGAGTCGCGCCATGCGTAAGTCGCGTGTTCCGTAGAGTAAATATTGCCACGATTATTTCCGATCCACACGTCATAACCAGCGTCAGCAAGGGAGTAACCGGGAAATGATTTAATATGTTTTGTTTGTATCCAATCGCCTTATGACATCGGGATATTTCTTGGTACTCTGGGTTACTGTCATTGCGATCGATTAAACGAGTGATGAGTTTTGTAAACTCAATTTCTCAAAGTCTCACTGAGCGATTTCTCTGGCAGCAACGATAGGTAATCGAAGCTACTCCCGAGTAATCCGTGTTGTAATAGAACTGGAGGACGTCGCACGGGAGATCCTGGAATAGAATAGACTGGTTTGTGATTTGGAGTTTCAAGTTCTTTGTTTCTTAGGACACCGAGCTTACTGATAAGTTGTTGAGGATGATGTAACAAAAACAAACTAAACTATTAAAACAAATTATATAAATATTACCATTTCCGACTCCATTTCTTCCGTATGGAATCCGATGTAGCACGAGGATGTATCCGTCCTGGGTCGTTGTCTCATGGGTCTCGGCTGGATAACCGTGGTATCTAATGATCTCCATCTGTAATTGAAATTCAATTCAAATACATGAGGGAGCAGATCTAATTGACACATATTGAGATGCATTGCTTTAGCCCGAACTAAGATAGCTCAGTAAGCAGCTCAATGTGCCATAATAATAGTATTGGATGGGTCGATACCGGGTCCATGAATTGCTCCCTCTGAAATAACGTGAGCGCTCCGCATGTTGAAAGAATGAATACACCCATCAGGAGGAAGAGACGCGACATTTGGCCCTACTGCGGCTTCAAAATTGAATTTGCAAGCGCAGTCGAGCTAAAAAGCAGTAACGTCGTTGAAAATATCGGTATTTCGAAGTCAGAATTCGATCAAAACTACTCGATTGTGTGAGCCGGAATGCTTTTATCATCGCTGGTTACATGCCAGTCGTTGTTTGGTTGTTTCGCAAATCTGCATAATCCGCTTTGTGAAACGTTCTCCGTCTGGTAAAACGCCCGCGCGGTCGGTGAATATTTTCTCAATAAACAAACGCTCTATCATTTTGTTCCTCTCGAGAAATGTGCTCGCGTGATTTACGATATACGATTTGCAGAGCGCATGGTGATTTCAGGTTACGCTCGTATCAAATAAACCATTCACAACGCGCCAACTCGATCACTGTCAGTCAACCTTCTTGAATTTAAGTAAATCGTTTAAGCGAAAAATTGTCAACTAACGCATTTTTTAAGGGTCCATGCATACGGTCTCAACCACAGTACGCATTCATGGTGATTTAGCGCTGCGAGTGTGCTTGATGAATGATTATCAGGCATGGGTGACACTGACTGGCTGTTGCTGAATGCGAATACAAATGTACTTTCATTGCATATTATCGGCAAGGGAATAATAGTTTCTGCATAACCCGCTTTGTGAAACGTTATCCGTTTAGCAAAACCCCCGCGTGGTCGGAGATTTGTTTATCCATAAACAAACGTTCAGCCATTTTCTCTTGAAATCGCGTGCACTCGTTCGATTTACTATATTTATGGGATGTTCCCGCTGACTGCTTGCTTCGCTGGAGAAACGAACGTCTTCGAGAAATCACCAAAGTGATCGATTGGATACAAAAGAGAACGAAAACCTCAATGGGCATTGAAAGTGAGGAGTATGGATAGGGACCGCAAGGTGTGTTGCCGATTTTATGCAAATGTTTGAAAAATATGTTCAAAGTATCCACTGAGGTCCCAATAACATCATCCTTTTTGCCGTTTGTCGATATCTTGTTTCCGAGTCGCGCTATAGCTCGATAACCATTCGCGCCGATTGACTGAATTGGTAACGAGAGAGAAAGGGGCGGAGTTTATCTGCATCTCTAAACTCTGACTGATCATGAGAGCGGCATAGAGCTTCTTTCCCGTGTTCCCCGTGGCTCAGGTGGTTGAGCACGGGCCTTATAAACAGAAGGTCGCAGGTTCAAATCCTACGGTTTGCATTTTTTTTTGCTGATTTTGTAAAATACTTAAAATTCAAATGGCAATTCTGCGCATTAATAAAATTCAATTTTTTTTCTTGGTATACATTCCTCGAGCTAATCCACACAAACTGAGAGTTGCGCAGCTGTGCCGATGAAATGGAAGTGCTCTAAACACCTACTATCGAAGCTTTCTATCAATATTTGATCTACTAAATGTCGTCACAACACGGTGCGCAAGGTCTCATTTGTAGAGTTCACCGAGAGCTCTCGAATAAGCTTTTGAACGAGGGATTTGGCTCAAAATGAAGCTTGCCATTTGATCGGGACACTTCTCGCCTCACGTGAAGACAAAAAGTGGGCGGAGCTTGCGTTGGCTAAGTATGGATAGGGAGAAATGGTGCAGAGCGACTACCGTGTGGACCCTTTACAGCAGAACTCGTCCCACTCGAGTTTCATGCGGTATGCATGAGCAGTGACATGGGGTGTATGGTGCTTATCTTTTCGCCGCTGTTTCAAAAATTATCCCTGTACATCATTCTGAAACGGTTAGTATGAAGTAAGAATTGTAATTGAAGAATAATCGCTCTACTTCTCTATTCGGAAGGTTTTCATCCAACGTATTGATCACGTTTCCTATTGAAACTATTACAAATTCACAAACACCCTTCCAAAACAATAAAATTTTCCACGCCTGAACACACATTCGGTTGGCGAGAGAGCATGACAAGTCAAGAGACACTCCGAGGTAAAGAAAGAGAGTGCACGCACTAGGGTGGCTAACGGCGGTACGCGTACCGGTACGTGTACCGCGGTACACGGCAGGGAAGATCTGTTTTCCACTAGAGCGCGCATGAAGAACTTTTCAAAAATAGCATAACTGTGCCTTAGATGGTGTTTTCTGTCGTTTTCACAGTATCATCTCGCTCTACATTACTTATAAAGACTCGATGTATCGACGGTGCATTCGTGTCCCGTCGGTACACGTGTACCTTTTTCGCCACCCTAGCACGCACCAGTCCATGAGCATATCGTATAAAAATTGCAATAACGATATCTCACTCACGGGCTCTTTTCACGGCGAACTAAACGCAAATTACCGAATTCAGTGACTAGTGATTGCGAATCTTCACGCTTTCTTGTCAAGTGTGTGATATTGGGAAAACTTTTATTATTGATTAAATCGGTGGTAAAAACGCTGATAGGGACATGGAATAAAGTGAATGAATGGCTTAACTTATGAGTGCAGCGTGACGAATTATTCGGAGAATTGCAGACATTCGTTTCGTCATGCTCTCTCATTGCGCCCGATACGAGCTACACAACGCTTGGTGATTTCAGGCTACGCTTATATCACATTATTAATACTCACGATAAAACACCGATCCCCTCTGTGCCAAAGATTTAAATGAATTAAACAAAAATAGTTCAAGACGCTCACTTTGAACGGATTGATGCACACGGTGTTAAAGCATCACTCAATCATAATGGTGATTTAGTGCTGCGAGAGTGCTTGATGAGTGAAGCTCCCGAATGTCTTTAAAAATGTCATTTCTTTAAAAAAAATGTCGCCAACGGACTAACCAATCTTCGCATGCAAACTTTTATACAAAGATTAAACCACGAAATAACGAGCCGTTTATCAAAGGACAATCTAATGAACTCCCGCGCCATCTGCCGATGATTGTGTGTTTCGAGTGTCAATAATAAATTATGTTCAGTAGTCCCAGTCTTCAACCGCCCATGAATATGTGTTCTCTGTGCTGTGATCACATAATTAGAAGCAACGATTTATCGGGCAAAAATCACGACAGGTATGGGAAAGTCGATCAATAACCAACGGAGGATGGAATTGTTGCATCTCGAGAACTGCAATTAAATATTTTAGTGCGATGGTCAAAATATAAAACGTGGCTTGAATAAACTATGGCATACTAAGAGAAAGTTGAATCTTATCGAAACGAATCTATATTTGTATGTTGATTTGAATTTCGGTTAGGGGCAACCCAAACCTCTCAAACATTTAGTTCTCTATTTTTTTGGTTTCCTTACCCACCGAATTGGAATAAATAATTGTTGTACGCTTCACTCGCAAACGATGAATGAACTGTGAAACTCACTTCATCCTCCTTAGGGTCTGAACCATCTCGTGTAGCGGGTGCCAAGACCGAGGAAATTGAGAAGGAGAGTTCGATTGTGATAACGGTGCATGATTGAATGATGGTTGAATGGACGGCCGAACGCATTTTATACTGGACCTCATCTGTGCAAATCACTCTTATCACGACGTATCTCCCCTAAAACAACCTATTTTGTCTGATTGCATTACCATATCAGCTGATTGTAAGCAAAATTATCATTTCTCCTCTCCACAATTCTCTCTAATTTTCTGATATTACTTATCAGTACAATTGTGCAAATAAGCAGAGCCGTCAAAATATTTTGTCTTGTTTGGCGTCGGTTATCACTTTTATCATATGCCGAGGGTGGTATTATAAAAAGACGCCGAAATTGACAACAACAATCATTCAATCATGCACCGTTATCACAACAGAACTCTTCTCAACTTCACCGGCCTGCGCCACCACAATACGAGATGGTTCAGACTCTAAGGAGGGGTGAAGTGAGTAGTATTATTCCTTTAAAAATAGATATATATATATATATATTTATGCGTGTTCAATGGAAACGCGGTTACAAATAGAAAGAGAAAACGAATACACCATAACAGATTGAGATCATGAAAGGTCGGGGTGTGGGGGTCGCTCATACAGGGAAACTGATTTGATTACCGGGTTTTGAGAAAAGCCGAGCCGCTCTGGGAAAGAAACTATTGTGTCTATAGTTCGCATGAGAGCCAGCATTTGCAAAATTTATTCCATTTCGTGTGTAATAATAACTGAAATGATGTGGTTTGAGTTTAGAGATTTTGTATTTGCCTATCAGAAGATTCATGGCTGTCTTCAAGTCTATCGCTTCTCTACGCTTTTCTAATTTGTCTAATCCTAATTTCCTATTCCTATCTGCTACTTTAGGGATGTTTTCCCGTGTCATATTGTAGCAACGCATGAAAAGTCGACGAGTAAAATAATTCTGGATTTTTTCGAGTACCTTTTTGTTTTGGATCATGTAGGGGTTAAACACAGTGGACGCACTTTCTAGGATGGGTCTTATGTATATCGAGTAGGCTTTCACGAGGATTTCAACATTTTTCGTTCTGAGCGCTCTGAGTATAATGTGACAGGCTGTTTTACCTTTCATTGAAGTTGTGCTACAGTGCTTAGTGAAAGCAAGTGTTTTCTCAATTATGAACCCTAGATCTTTTACTTACGTTCTGGGCTAATTTGGAGGTGCCGATACTGTATACCTTTTTGGTATTGGCCCGACCTAAGTGAAGTGAGCTGCATTTATGCGACGCAAGGGGGAGCTGCCGCTGGCTATCTTTAGAATAAAAAGCAGATAATGATGGATAAGAGGCGGGTTTGTAAAATGCAAGAAATAGTAAATGTTCAATTTTTGATTTTTTTTTTAACGGAATTATTCAATTTCAGTTCTACAGATGCAACGTCATCCTCCATCTTCCCTTTGGTTCTTGATCGACTTTTCCATTCCTGTCGTGATTTTTGCCCGATAAATCGTTGCATCTGATTATTTTAGAGATTCAGAGTTATAGAAATCAAAACAAATCTTTATTCCGCCAGAGGGTTATTAGCTTCGTACAACATTGTTATGATCGTAAAACTACATAACCATTGATGTTTGTATTTGAACATGGTATATTTTTGTTTTGCTTTTATTTTCCAGCGATCCAAGAGGCGAGACGTATTGCAAATTCCAGAATGTTTGGTATTTCAAGCCTGAATTCAACATTTAACCGCCCATGGCAATGCAATGGAATGGGCACTTGGCTACTTGGACGATTCGTTGTCGATGCCTAATCATTTTGTCGGTGGGGGAGGGGGTGTTCGAAATGAAGAAATTGACTTTTGCGGCAATTAGACTTCGAGAAATAACGAAACAACAGGTTGCATAAGAGGCAAATGCACCGCTCCAGTAGTTAGAGATTGCGAGAAATGAAGAGAGCGGATAGTGATTTGCCTCTTACGCAACCTGTTGTTTAGTTATTTCTCGAAGTCTAGCGGCAATGCTTCCAGCAGTATGGCACACGAGCAGAGAAACGAAGTTGAACTGAAGTGCTCCTTGAAACATTCGTAACTTTATTCAATTCAATTATTCATCAGGCGGTAAAGCTGTCTGGTGTGGTTTCAACGGTCAGGATCATTCTTCGCAGTATATACGGATTATTTCGGCTGGGGTCGGAATTGATCACAAGTGTATACGCAGAGAGAAAACATACTAGGAATACGACATCAAGTTGGCACGCCTACTAATATATAAGTAGGGCCTACTAATATATAAGTAGGGCATTAGTAGGCCCTACTTATAGATTAGTAGGCGTGCCAACTTGATGTCGTATTCCTAGTATGTTTTCTCTGTGTGTATGTTTCACGCATTTGGTAAAGCCCAATTCATCATGTGTATGCGATTCGACTTTATAGGTCGGCCAAGTGGTTTCGAGTCAAACTCTAAAGCACAAATGACTACTTATCTGCTCTCTAGGGCATTACTTTCGCAGTAGGAAAAGTGCAGCGTGACTGCGCTTAGCATGCGATTTATATAGTCTTTCGACGCCCGAAGGCGCAACGGAATAATCTATGATGACACAAAAACGATGTATCTACAGTAAATTAAGACCCTATGGGAAGTATTGTTTGGGGAGGAAGGGAGGTTGCAATAGGGGTAAATCAGTGTGTACATTTATAAAATGATACGATCAAACAAAATTTCGAACTGGGGACTTCCTATGTTTACCGAGACGAGAGAGCACGCAAAAGCGAGAGGGTCGCTACGGTAAACAACGGAAGTTCGTTATTCGGCTTTTTGGTATGATCGTATCATTTTATAAATGTAATAGGTCAATCGTCGTGGTCTAATCCGTCATCGTCGTTTATACGGGTTAAAGTGCACATATGCGACCACGATCTCCTCATTTCTCACACTCTCCTCATCGGTCGGTGATTCAGAGAATGCGCGAAGAGAAGAGACGGCGGACTCGCGTTTCAAGCTCTCTTCGGATTATCCCTCTCCCCATCAAGAATTTGCGAGATTTGTAGCATATTCGGGGTGTCCCGTGACTCCTGAATTACTCGCGTGACCTGTATTAAGTCTTATTAAGTATTAAGTCGTATTAAGTAGTATTAAGTCGTGCTGTAAATCAACCGACTTTTTAAGTACATTCAAATGTGGTAGATAAAAATTAGTAATAGTTAACCGTGCCCAGAGGAATTGCGAATGGCGCCAGCCCACTGCTCATAAATCCTCGTTGCAACACGAAATCGCGTGGTTTAAGGTGCGCGCTTTTTCGCTGGCGATTTGAATGTATCAACATTTATTTGAGCACCACAAGCAACTCAATTTTGGCTTCAACTTCGTTGTAATCTAAACTTCAACTTCTGTGCCACTTGTTCTGCCCTCCCAGTCTCTCCTGCGGGCTCATCATTAATTTGCAGTATGCGCTTTACTCCCGACACTCTCTCGCCTCCACACACTCTCTAGTTCGTCCCTCTCTTTCTCTACCACTCTCCGCCGTCGTCGTTATCTCTCGCTGTCTTCACTTTCTTTCTCTGCACCCTCTCCATTCTCCACCGTCTCTCTCTCTTCGGCTCCCAGAATTGCAGTCATCTGTTGATTTTCTGAGCAAGAGACACTGCAATTTGCGGCTCGGGTGCGCTCTCCTCGTTTCGCACACACTCTAATCCGCGCCATTGCCAGCGATAAAATTCAGAACAATTTGCATCTTTTTTTTCAGAACCGGCCCCTTCCTGAACTCATCAACGCTCCCTGGTATCACCACTTAGTTGTTCTACCCACCTCATCTCCCCCACACCCTCTCTCTCTCTCACTCTCTCTCTCTCTCTATCTATCTATCTCTCTCCTTCTGTCTGTTCTTCCATCTTCCTTCCGCAGCATTAGTTTCCCCAAGGCATGCACACAACAGGACTCGCTTTCTTTCTCTATCCTCTCTCTTCTCTTCCCCCTGTCTCAGACTTCATTTACCGAGCTACCCACTCGTTTAGTTTTCTACCTACCGCACAGATTTTTCTCCATCACGCAACGCCCCATGCCTACCACATCGTCTTTCATCTATTACCTCTTAACGATCGTCAGGCCCATAACAGTGTCTCCCCTTCTCTTCTTTTTCAGTTCCTCTCTCTCTCTGAGACTTTAATAGTCATTTCTCTCTCTCGCTCTCTCTCTCTCTCTCTCTCTCTCTCTCTCTCTCTTTCTACTTCTATTTCATCTTCGCTATACTCTCCACTGGAACCGTGGACATCCGATCCCCACACACTCGCAAACAGAGTCCTTCCCAATGCGAAGTTACTTGTTGTCAAATTCAAGTTGCTTGGATTTGGGATACTTATAATAATGTATTAGCATCGAGATTTGTTGATCAATAGCGCAGGAAAAATTTCCCATTCCATTTGAATTTTCTTTTTTTTTGTGAATATTTGTTTTCTTATACACATTTTCCCCAATATCCTTAGTTATCTTGACTGAAAATATCGACTTGTTCACCAGTTGCATTTGCATATCACGCAATAACGTTTCCCACACCTTTCACGTTTCTCTACTTCCAGAAGTTATAGAGTAATTTTGTTTGTTTGATCCGATCGCTGCTGCGCTTCAAAAATCTATCATTATTCATCTCATAAGAATGTTTCTCCATTCTATTATTTCCCTTTCTCAATCTCTCATTACTCTCGGCATGCCCTTGTTGTGTATCTGTCTATGGATCAACTCAGAGGCTAGGGATATCTACTTTATCAGCAGACAACGCTCCAGTCACATCCACTGGGCAAGGAACCGAGGACGAATGGGAGATTCGCCCTAGGTCGACATACCATTTACATAGATGTTAATGGGCCAGACAATACGTGAGATAGACAAGGGAACGTCGAGTAGACTATGATAATTGGTCAGACTGCATTATTTCCCTTTCTCAATCTCTCATTACTCTCTGCACGCCTTATTCTATGCTTTCATTGTGCGACCTTCGTATCGTCGAGTTTTAACTTTTTACAAAAATCGATTTTTTATAAATTCATTCCGATGGATCAGGCAAGCTCGTCGCCGCACAATTCACGGTATAGAGTTGGCACCATGCCAAGAACACCTCTTGTTGTCTGCCTCTCTCGTTTCGCGCACTCTCTCGATGATATCCTCTTTCTCTGACTTGTTCTCACTCTTTCGGATGCCGCACTAATGTTTCACAGTGTGAATAAGTTCACGAACGATATCGGATCTCCGATTTTTGTCCTCGCTGGTTATCAAATAATCTTCATTGCTAAAGAAAAACAAAAAAATTGGCGAGTCTCATGAGATCGCTTTGCTAGCTCAAGTGATGTGTTAACCACTCGAAACTAGAGTTTTAAAAACGAGTCCGAATCTCTTCATTTCATACACTCTCTTCACCGGTCTGTCGATGAGAGAGTGTGCGAAATGAAGAGGTCCGGACTCGTTTTTAAAACTCTACTCGAAACAGCCTCTCTTCAAAAAATGAAGGCGAGCAAAGTAAAAGAATACTGGTCGAAACTGGAGTCGGTTTGGCTTGTTCTTTTCATTTTTGACTTTTCCCGGGGTAATTTCTACTTCACGATCAGTCTGTTCATATGCGCACGCTTTTCTCGTGCTCTTCTTTTCTCATTTTCGCGGTGCGTTCATGTTTCACTAATTCAATAAACCTACGAGTATTGCCATGTCGTCGGTTGCATAACATTAATCAATTCAATAAAAACTACTATATTTGCTTCATGAGACTGCTTCTTTTCTCATTCTCCCCCTTCTTCTTCTATTTTCTTTCTTTCTTTTTCCTTCTTTACTCTCTGCTTCTCTCATCTTTGTTTTCGCTGCGCGCTTGTTGTGTATGCAATTTGCTACTTACTTTTGCCACAGCATCTAGTAGCCATTGGTCAGTTCTCTCTTTCTACTTCTTTCTATTTTTATGCAATTTTATATAACCATTATGTTTTGCAATTGTGATAGTAGGTAGTACAGAGTGTATTATGTGTCAGAAAGGCGCTGCACAATTCAAACGAACATAAAAAGGATTAGAGTGAGAGAGCTTGCAAAAGATTTCAATTTTTTTCTTTTTTTCAATTTTTTTCAAGAGATTCCACGGGTTCTCACACTACACAATGGTCGACCGCATGTGGAATGATGTGGCTACGGCGATTTCACTCATTCAGCAAACTTTCATTCATTTTCCACATCAGATTCCAGATGGAAGTTCTACAGCTGAACTATGTCCGCGTTCTCTCTTGGGACATTTTCTCAGAATCTTTTCTCCGAATCAGCCATTGCCTCTCTCTCTCTCTCTCCACTCACTAAAGTGCCCAGGATTCCTCTCTTTTTCCTCTCCCTTCTAGGAAAAAGGAGAGAAAAGAAGGGTGCCCAGGGGTCTCGTGACCTCTCCTTTGCGCTAGGAGAGAGAGGAGGGGAGAGAGAGAGAAGAAAAAGAGGAAGACGTGAGCCTTCAGAGCATAGTCCAGACGTGTGACGACAGAGACGAGAGAGCGGGCGTTATGAGGAGAGGGGCAGACAGAAAGACGTCAAGTAACCATAATAGAGTGTGCCAAAGTGAGAGAGTTAGACATCAAACAACGGAGAGAGACTGTGCAATGATGAGAGAGTGTCTGGAATCGGGGGAGGCGGAAACCAGTAGGCGAAATAGGCGGAAGCTGGGGGTGAGAGGGAAGAGAGAGAGAGAGAGAGACGGGAAGAAAAAAAGCGCTGTTAGATAGTTGGGTATGCTTGCCATTGCATGCCACCATCTGAGTTGAGAAGATGTCATAGTGTGGGGGGGAGAAGAGAGAGAGATTAGTGAAGGGAAGAGAGAGAGAGGGAGAGAGAGAGAGAGAGAGAGAGAGAGAAAGTTAGGAAAAGATCCTCAGCTGCTGAAACATTTTGGCTGTCTGTGTGAGCATGAATATTGATGTTCTTTGATGGGTTCACTTTTTCCTTCCTGTTATTTTTTTTTCTCTACCAATAAGGTTAATATTTAGCAATATATAAGGATCCATGGAAGAGATGAATAGAGGGAAAGAAGGGGAGAGAGAGAGAGAGAGAGAGAGAGAGAGAGAGAGAGATGAGTGTGAGAGCGCCCACAGCTGATGATGTAAACTGAAGGTGTGTGTGAGGGCTTCCTTTGAGTTGTTGCTTCGCGTTTTCCAGCTAAATTGTCGTTTCACTATCGAACGCCACTAGCACACTTCTGTGCGTATCTGAATTTTCGTTTTTTTCATAAAAAGGAAAGGTAGACTACAAATTGCCTTGCAACACTAATTGTGACAACTCCTCCAATTATTTCCCAATCCTCTTCTGAAATCATTAATCTTGACTTTGATCGCAAAAACACTTCATTTAAGCGCAATTGTTCCGACTCGGAGGTAATCTGCTTACCTCTTTGCATGCGAGGAGTAAGGCGATTGGCGAATTCGTGTTCCACCTCTCCATTTTGTTGCTCATTTCCGTCCCGCAGTGCTAGTCACCATGAAACAGGAGAAACTGATATTCCAAATTTAAAATGATACGTCCATGAAATGAACTACTGGTGCGTGTACTCTCTTTCTCTACCTCGGAGTGTCGCTTGATTTGTCAGGCTCTCTCGCAGCCACATCCGTTGTTTTGGAGCGGAACCTTTTTATCATTTTGGATGAATGTTTGTGAATTTAGAGTAGTTTGAGTGCACTCTATATCAGTCCACATTTGCTCGCACGTTGCCCTCTTCAGAATGCATACAATTGCAATGGGAAATTTGCAACATTGCATGTTCCATTACCCTGTTTTTTTCCACATTTCCCCACTCGATGAGTACTCTCAAGAAGACAGTGAATGCGTCAATGCTCGCCTGTGATTGCAAAGTTTGGTGAGAAAAGTGATGGCACACGTTCTCTCTCTCCTGGATCTATCTTCCGCTAATTCTCTTCCCCTCTCTCTCGCGCACTTTGAGATACGAATCACGTGAGACTCTTCTAGAGTGTCTGGAGGAGCAAGCTCTGATGTGCAGGGGGAGTCGGTATCCTGCTGGAATCCTACCCATTCCTTACCGTGCTGGAAAATGCCAGAGCGTAGCTCTGGGTCTGATTGCCGATTATATTTCTCACTGGAATGTCGCGCGCTTATTCACCTGTAAAATACATTTTGGATTCTTAATCATCGCTACTAAACTTAAAACTCCCCCCCCCTCAAAGCAGTAGTCGATCGAAGCCGGTCGAACCAGTTTTCGGCAACGATAACTCGAAGTTTTACTTTCCTTCTTCCGTTACTCGTTCACTCATTGTTCGAACTGATAGAGCACTCCTCCGAACTCCAAATGGCTACCAGTGAACCCCGGTATTATCGCAGTTTTGAAATATGTTTCAAATCAAATCAAATCATTTATTCAAGCCTCAGGTCGTGAGCCTGTTGAATGATGCTTCTGTTCCACAAATCGGGGTATCTTCTGCACGTATTAGCCCATCTGGATCCCATTCGGTTTACTATTTCATCTCGCCATCTCATCTTCGGCCTTCCGACAAGCCGCTCTCGGTCGATTGGTGTCCAATTAACAGTTCTCACCGCCCATCTATCATCATTAAGTACAGCAAGTCTTCTAGCCCAACTCCACTTCTTATGCATTGCTCTTACACGAACGTCTGGCAGCGGTACTTTGGTTTCAAGCCATTCATTTGTTCTTCTATCAAATCGAGTTACTCCTGCCATTTTTCTCATCATACTCCTCTGTGCAACAACTAGCCTTTTTCGTATTTTCTTCGTGGTATTCCATAATTCACATCCATAGAGCAGGCAGGGTTCAACACACATTCGGTATACTCTTGACTGGAGTGACATCTCAACTGTTCTATTAGTAAGAAAATGGTAGAATCTGTTAAATGCTCTTCAAGCGCTTCCGACTCTTCGATTGATTTCAAACATAAGTTTTTGTTCGAATGATATTCTGACGCCTAGGTATATAAAGCTTTCAACATAGATCAATTTTTCTTGTTCAATAAGATTCAATAAAATATGTTTAGTTACGCATATTTCCTTCAAATTCCATTAAGCTCGAATCAGCTGAGAAAATGTCCTCTCCGAGTCGTTGATTGAACAGATAGACAACTCGGAACCGTGCCTGTCACTCCGTCCATTCTTTGCATTTCCAGCCACATTTCAGAGGAAATTTAGAATTATTTGACAATGTCCCACCCCACACATTTAGAATTGCTGTCGTGTTTGAGTCGAAGTTCTATAAACTTATTCCCAGTATTATAGTTATATGAGCACAACATCTTCGGAAATGCAAACTCCACCGCGCTTTCCCGCTTCAAGCTCTTGTAAAGAGGACTGCGGCGCACGACAGAATCAATTCGAGCAGTTGCTTCCTTCAAATTTCACTATAATATTTCATACAACTAGAAAGGCCGGAATACTGAGAAACAGAGCAGCTTTCGATTTTACTCGCTCTCTCACTTCTATAGATCAAAGCAATAATGCCAATTTTTGTCGATCCTCTTCGATATGTTTCAAAGGTGCGCAATAAGCGAGCGGGTTGTGTTCACAAATAATGAAGTTGAAGAGGAATAACGAAAATAATAATATTCATTTTTTAGTCATCATGTGATTAGCAAGAGTAATTGTCTGATCCTCTCAATTCCGCATGCTCTCTCGCGCGGTCTGCTCGATGAGAGATCATGTAGAATGCGGAGGGTCTAATCATAACCCATTAGGAAACCTATTTCGCTTTTTGGAGCACCTGAAACATCTTATTATTTGCTTCTTGAATAAGTATTGCGATAAATTGAACCCCCTTGTGCAACTGTGCCCAAATTTCCGAGTAATGCCGAGTACTCTCCTCATTCTACATGATCTCTCATCGAGCAGACAGCGCGAGAGAGCATTCAGAATCAATCAATCCAATCAATTTATCATATCAGGCGATAATCGCTCAGATGAGGATGGGTCGGTAGTCTTCATAAGTTGCATTCCACCAGTTCGCGCCGATTGCTCTCCTTAGGTCATCTCTCCATCTTGCTCTTGGCTGGCCTGGGGGACGAGTTCTGCTGTAAGGGGTCCACACAGTAGTCGCTCTGCACCATTTCTCCGTATCCAAACTCCTCACTTTCAATGCCCATTGAGCTTTTCGTTTTAGGCTTTCCTGTACCCAGTCTTTCACTTTGGTGATTTCCCGAAGTCTTTCATTTCTCCAGCGATCTCTCAAAGTCACTCCAATCATTCTTCTCTCCATTGCTCGCTGTGTGACGTTCAGCCGATTTCTCTCATTCCCTCTCAAAGCCCACACTTCACTCCCGTAGAGTACTGTAGACGTGATGCAGCTTTCAAACAGTCTTCTTCTGGTCTTCATAGGTAAAAGACGGGACGAAAGAAGGTGAGACAGTTTGCTCCATGCGAACCATCCGAGTCGAATCCTATGTTCCACTTCTTCAGAGATATTTAGGGGAAGACTAATTGTCCCTCCTAGATAGGTGGCAGATGGAATGAAGTTGAACTTGTTGTTCTCGATCACAATGGGAGCTCGGGTCGTGGTGCATGAGGTGAGCAGATTAGTCTTCGAAGCATTGACTTCGAGACCAACTCGAGAACATGCATCCATAAGTTTCTTCAGCATTCTTTCCAGCTCTGGACGTGACTTTGCAATGAGTGCCACGTCATCTGCGTATTCCAAATGGGTCAGGTTCCTCCCATCGATCCTAAGTCCATCCTTCTCCCAGTCGATGTCGTCCATGGCGAATCGAAGCACAACATTGAAGACATTCAGAATTGAGAGGGTCAGACCATTACTCAAATTTCCCCCATCCCCTTACTCGTTCAAGACCTTGTCCCTCTCCCAGTTCAGTGACGTTGATCTACCCGCTCCATCTGTTCTATTTCACTTATTCGCACGCTCTCTCGATTTTGCCTGATCTCTCACCTTTTCTCTGCTCACCTGTACCCTCTCCGATCGACACGTTCTCTCACCATGTCTCGTGAGAGAAGAGTGACGTTAGCCCCGCGCCATGCCTACCAGTTCTTGTGCTAACTTTCTCTCTCTCTCTCTTGCCTCTCTCTCCGCTCCTCCATCACTTTCGCTCACTCTCGACAATTCTCTCCATGCCATTGAACATTCAATCAAAAAAAGATAAGAGAGCGAGAATGAATGTTTTGAAAATAGTAATTGTTAAAACGAAATTGATAGAAGTATGTAGTTGAACACTAACTCTGTGCGAAAGGCATTGACTTTTCGAGTTTCAAAAAAACAAAACAAAATTTTTTTTTTTGAAAATCAAGTAAAGATTCAGCGGATAATGAGCCTTTAAAAAAACATACAACCGACTAATCATCAGTGTTTGCTGCAACACTTTTTGACCGGCGCCTGAAGCATATTTGAATTAGGCAAATCTCGAATCTCATAGCTGCCGATTTTTTACACAGTCTGCCAAATATCCAGAGAGTGGTCTAAAGCGAATAAGACATCCTCTCGTGCCACCATACTCCCAAGTTACTGGCCCCTCTCTTGAAGCGAGAATGTGAAAAATGATTTGTCAGTTTGCTCTGTTCCGCTGTACCATTGCTGCTGATTTGCCATTACCCCTGCAACAAAGCTAACTGCGAGAGAGAGGCACCATGTGATCACATGACTTGTAGGGAGAGGTGGAGAGAGAGAAAAATGGGAAAAGAGAGTGAGAGAGAGGAGGAGGAGGAAGAAGAGAAAAATGAGAAAGAGGCAATGTCGTATCTTCGCGCGCTAGCGCGCTTTCCCCCTACTTTTTCACTCTCTAACCCCATCTTTCGCTCTCTGAACCTCGCGCCAAACGCAGTCTCTTTCTTCCCTCTCACATCATTTTGTCTCTCTTGCAAACCTTTGTTTCTCTGGTCAAAGCGAGACAGCGCTCTAGGGCGCGCTGGTCATATGATACATGAATAGAAAAGTGCTCATAAGCGGTCGCCACTAGTGCGTTTGCCAGTTGGTGATAGCCATCAATCAGTTGGCGATAGTCGCTGATGAAGGTTGTGGTACTTTTATAACTTTGTTATCAGCGCTTGGAACTGGCTTATCAGTTTTTGGAAGGCGCGATTCATGGTTGAGGAGCGCGATTTGGATTGGCAAATAGCGATAACGGCAAAGTTCAAGAGAGATTCAGCTGATCAAACAAATTCAAAGAGCGTTCGCTCCAGCCATTTCCTGTTCGGATTTCAGCATTACGTTCCTTTTTTTGCGCCAAAATTCACCCAACCGGTAAAATAAACTGTTATTAGCGATAAATCTTTTATTATTTTTGTATTGTCTCTTGTTCTCCCCGATTCGATAATTTGAATGGTCACGTGTTTCACCATTGTTTCTCTCCCGTTCACTTCGATTACGCCGATTTTCTCGCCTTCCCTCTACTCCCTCACCTTTTACATGATTCCCAATTCTCCAGAATGAGGACAAGGCGAGATAGTGTGAGAATATGAGATAGTCCCTCTCTCACATCCACGTATTCTCACTCCCTACCCCTCTCTGGTACTTTTTCGAGTTTGGTTTGTTCTATTTCGATTTGATATCGCCCTTCTTTGCTCTGTTCATTCAATAAATCGTCTCGATGGGACACGCCCCTTGATCGTTTTGTCGCTCTCTCTTTTGTTGTTCCCATTAATCTACCGTAGCGGTGATTTGGGAGCTCGCTGTTTTTTAAACAGTTGAAACTAGGTAATTTGAAGCAGCGGGAGTGAGTCATGAACTATACGGTCAGACAAAGTTTGCTTTCGGAGTAGTTCATCATTCTAAACACATAATTTCTTTTTCCATTTTCTTAAATCGGAAAACAAAAAGAGTTGATATATTTGATTGAGTTTCGAAACCTGGCGCGTCGATGTTGCGGGCTGGTTTCAAGAGTAGGTGGAATCCATTGCGGCCGTTGTTATCGTGAATATATTTTTCCCCGAAAAAAAAACACTTTTTAAACATTTCACATCATTTGGCTTTATTTGTGTCTGCCTGGATTTAAAAAAAAAACAACTTTTATGGACGGTTTTTCTCAAACCAGCCGTTTCATTGTTGCGGATAGCAAATATAATCAGTTGGGATAGTTTATTCTGGTTAACGTTTAATTGATAAGAAAAGAAACCAATAACAAAAAAAAAACACATTTTCGTTTGATGAATGTCTATGAATATTCATCTCACAGCTTTACCGCTCTCGGTGATTCGATGCTGCGCGTGTGTGCTATCAATAATGGTCAGGCGCTTTCGGCGTTAATGCTGGGAAATACTTGACTAACAATTATAAATTAAAAATGCATACGCGACACTTTCACAGAATCAGTTGAGTGCGGCGAATGATGACCGCGGGTAGCATCATTCTGAGTCTGACCCTCTCCATTCTGCACGCTCTCTCATCGATGAGACAGTGCGAGAGAGCATGCAGAATTGAGAGGGTCAGACCATTACTCATCATTCTAATGCCCGGCCAACTCGGTGATTCGATGCTGCGCGTGTGTGCTATCATTGATGGTCAGGCTTTTAGGGTGTTAGAAGGTCAAGATTCTGTGATAGATAGATAAACATTTATACATGTTAGGACATATTAATTGATATAGAAAAGGGTTGTATTGGCATTTGATTTTAGGACAAAATAAATATATTTACTTTCTAACGGTCTTCTAAGCAGCGGCGCATTATGAAAATCCCGGTCAACTTCCTTTTTTTATGCGTTCCCTTTTATTAAAATCTTCCTTTTTTTCATTTTTTTTGCGCTATGATAATGCGCCTTTTCCGATCGTGCTATCGCTTCCTACAGAATCGAGACAACAATGTGTCGAACTTTATTTGCATGTAGATGGCGGACGGCAAATATATACATTGAGTTTTGTTAGCACTTACACGTAACCGTTTCGCACAAAGGATAGAAACAACAACAAAATTTTACCCAGATTGCAGTTTTTGGACACGCATTTATCAATGTGATAACATGCTTCTCTAAAATGCTTGAAATGCTTGAAATCTCGTTTTTTTTTCTTCACAACTCGGCGAGCATTGATGCCAGAGAATAGAGTTTTTTTAGAATTACAACTCCCATTTTAATCTGAATCTAAAATTCAAGTCCATTGTTTCACCGGCTGCCGGCTTATGAAGAATTTGCTCGAATTCAAAATATTTTCATTTCTCAGCGTTTTTTCCCGGTGATTCGGTGTTGCGGGTGTTCTTGATGAGTGGTCTGCGCGCGCGTAGGATATTACCACAACGGGTGCATTGTTTAATAATTATACCGTGTTCAACAGTCTGCACCAGTTGCATGGAACGTGCCCACACTTCTCAGTAGGGTTGCCCACATCATTCCACAGGCCGGTCAACCCCCCCTTTGGAGTGACAGAGCGTGTGAAATCGAGAGAGACTCTCTCACTTTAGCATACTGTCTCGCTCTAACCATGGTCTGTAGGTTTGGAATCATGTGCCCGTTCGGCGTCGGTTTCTGTTTTACCGAACTTACTGGCGTCTCTTTTTCTCTCATTCTCTCCCCCTTATCAGGCGTTTTACCGATCTCTCGCTAAGAGGGCCGTAATACGAATAGCGAACTTGCATCCCTACTCCTCAGAGCCTTGCAACGGTCATACGCGGTTCTTAGAAGAAATTCAATTATACTCTATATTACCACCAGTTAATTCAGTCTAAGTTTTAGTTTGATGTATCCTGTTCACATACGTGATTGTAGAGCACGGTCCGCTAATTTAATTACCACTATGTACTCTGTGGCGGGGTGGCGTATTTCCTCTCTCTCCAGGTGATTCGCAGTCGCGCAGGCTAGAAATCCACCCAACATCATACGGCAACTTCAATTTCGTCGGTGATCCCTGCATTTGAAATATTTAGCTGTAGCTTCATCCACCACTGTCATAGTATTTACCTTCTGCTCGCTCTTTTGTGCATCACCTGCTAGTGGATCGGGCCCATTCTCTGGTATTTTTTCCATGCTGGATCCCGGTATAATTCCAGGTTGGATCCCAGTATATTTCCATGCTGAAATCAGACAGGGATCCAGGTAGGAAAAATACCAGAGCTGGACTCCCCTTTTAAGGAAATCAGTCCTCAACAGAACAAGCATTCAGTATCGTATTCTTCGGCGCTGAAAATATCTCGCCTGGGCGCACCAACCACAAACCTTAACTATTCACTTGGATCTCTCTTCAGGAGAGATGGGGGCCAATCCTCCCTCACTCTAGGCGGTTTGTGGTTGCGCTCAGGCTAGAAATTGTCAGCGCCGAAGAATATACGATACTGAATGCTTGTTCTGTTGAGGACTAACTGCAATATGACACAATCCAATCCAAGTTAGCCGCGTGGTCGTGTAAAAGACTCTGCTAATTTCTTCTGCGTATGCTCCTCTCTCACTCTAGTAGGCGCTTTGCTGTTAAGCGCACGCTAGACCTCTGGAGGGCTAGCAGCATCGACGGTGCTAAAAACAAGTCTTGTAGCGTTGAGAAAACGAGAAAAAAAACACCATATGACGAAGTCTCTCTCTGGTTCGATGATCTTGCTATTACATTTATAAAATGATACGATCAAACAAAATGTCGAACTGGGACTTCCTGTGTTTACCGAGACGAGAGAGCACGCAAAAGCGAGAGGGTCGCCAATGATCCTGTATGGTAAACAACGGAAGTTCGTTATTCGGCTTTTTGGTATGATCGTATCATTTTATAGCCTGCTAATTCCCGTGCACTTCAGCTGCGATCACTTTCTCGATTAAATCACAGCATGTAAACTGCTTCTTTCACAAAGGGAAGGTCAGCTGTCTCGCCTTTTTTCTCTCGTTTTGTTCTCTGTCTCTCCTCTCTGTTACCCTCGTCATGTCTCCACCCCTTTCTCACCCTTTGTAGTTCTTTTTCGTCTACCACCGCATCCCTTTCTCGCCCCTCATTCAGTTTGAACTAACTTCCACCTCCCGGCCGTGATTGAGATCCATCCACCCTTATAGTAGCTGCAGCGCTTGCAGCACCAAATTTCCCCTCCCGCCGCCCCGCTTTCAACCTTCCTTCTTTCGCTTGCGCTCTTCAGCTGAGTAGCTGTACTCTTTTATCTTTTTCACACTCCCTTATCTTTTGTCACACAACCACGCCGAGATAGGCATATCATTCTCTTTCCCACGAGGGGTAACTTGTTTATTTTTAAACAGTGTGATCTGAAGTCGCATGATGGCTAGCGCCCAACAACTACGGAAGCCAAGATAAAGGAGCTCATGGGAAGGTATTAGGACTATTGGAAACACAAATCTACACTTTTTTATATTTGATATATAGAGACGTATCATTGTCTTCATGGGGAGTGCACATTTTTAGTGGGAGAATTACTGTTACACGAAAGTGGCGAGCATATTAAACTACGATCTACTCTTGAATTGAATTGCTGACTGAGCATTGCTTAATCTCCCCCCCCCACGTAGTTATATTTTAAACTTTTTGATTTTGGGCTGCATGTATGATGCATGAGTCGCAGAGCACATCATTCCATAGGCCGGTCAACCATCCAGAAAGGCCTTTGGAGTGAGAGAGAGCGTGTGAACTCGAGAGGGACTCTCTCACTTTTGTGCACTCTCTCGCTCTAACCCTGGTCTGTAGGTTTGGAATCATGTGAGAGATACAATATTTACGATTGAACGTTGATAATGCTCTTAGGACTGCTCACTGTTATCGAAACTTTCTGCTCTGAGGGAAAATGGATTTTTAAATTGCGTGGATTCGGGTTACATGTGTGATGCATGAGTAGTAGTGTTGTTATTTGGAATAATTCTATTCGCGAATAACAAAGGTTATTCGCGAATAACCCTTTGTTATTCGCCAATAACTCTTTGTTGTTCGCGAATAGGATTATTCCAAATAACAACACTAATGAGTAGCGGGCACGCACATATTGTGCTTGAAGCATTTCACCGCAGATGTATTTCTACAAAGCATGACCATTTTCTTCCCCTCAGGGAGTGATGGCACGGGAAATACTTTGTCCAGTTTATGTCACTATTCCGCCTCCATGTGATCTGCGGTTACATGCATTATGTTTCAATAGCTCGCACGCACTTTTGTGTTCTTCGCTATCACTGAAATCTACACACTGTGACCATTTTCTGCCCCTCAGGGAGTGATAGAAGACTGTGTGCCCATTGTCCCTCTGTCTATCAATGTGTCACCTCCTTCTCTACTCCTGTCCTCTCCTCCCCATCTGATCTCCTCGACACCTTGCTCAGTCCTTTCCTCATCAACCACCTCCTATCTCCTCCCCTATCACCTCCTCCCATTCTCTCTCCTTCCCTTTCTCTACCACCTTCCCGCCCTCCCTCTCTCTCCCCCAGCTGATGTCTCTTCACTTTTGTCTCTACCTTCCGCTCTTCCCGCTTACCCTCCACGCTCTATCCCGTTCTCGCCGCCTGATGTCTACAACTCTCCTCCCTCCTCCCCTCCGCATATCTCTCCTCCATCCTTCCCTCTCTCACACCTCTTCCCCTCCCCCCCCTCTCCCCCTCTCCCACTCTTCCCCCCTCCTCTCACCTTCCCCTCCCCCCTCTTCATCCGATTCTCATCGACACCCCTCCTCTCCTCTGCTCCCCGTGATTCCCTGATACCCGTGAATTTCATCCGCCTGTCCTTGAAGGCAACCCCGTGCACTATTCGCATTTAAATTGTTATCACTCGTCTCGGAAAGCATAATCCGAGCATAGTTACGCGACTATATTACGCCTGCCGCATCTCTGCAATGTGCACACAGAGCGGAAATTTACCAGGAGAACGGTTCTCCGAGGTTTCCTTTATTAGATGACGGTTCTCCAGCCTCCTCATTCCACGCGCTCTTTCGTTTGCTCACTGAAACGGGCGCGTATGGAAGTAGGAGAGTTGGAGAATCGTTCTCTATGAAACGAAACCTTACCGAACGTTGTCCTGGAAAATTTGATCTCAGTGCTCTAACGTGAGCCTACACCATATTTATCTCCGTTACCGTGTTTCCCGTCGCGTTACAGTAACCAATGTTCCTCTTGTCTACCGTAGTATACAGTACATCATTACAGGTGGGGTGATGGCCGGCCGCCGCTTCTCGGAGTCCTCCAGCGACTCGTGGTCGCTCGTTGAGGTACGGTAGCGGATTATCGATTATCTTGCAAAAGTACAATCACTTTTGAATAGTGCGATATCATCGATAGATAGATAAATAGGCTTGTTTACGTTTGTAAAAATGTTCTAAAAATCTCTCTAAATTTATCAAACGTGGTCTAAAATTTTCTAAAAATGTGGTTCGCCAGACGCCGCCTAGTCTGACTGCGGTCTCGCTACGTAGAGAGGTCACTGATAGCGAAATCGACTATTGATAGGGCAATCACAAGATCAGAATAACAGTCATCATTTGAACATCAGTGTCATTATGTCCCCGTGACCGGCATGTTCCATGTATTGTGTTATTCATCGGTAATCTAATATTGAAAAGCGGTCGCTGATGTCTCAATGGTTAGCACACATGTTACTACGTAGTAAAAGAAGAGAGCATGAGGGGTTTGTGTGCACGCGCCGACATTGTGTGCTTAGCGTATTACATAGTGAGGAAAGCGCGCTGGAGACAAAAGACTGCGCGATTGCGTCATCACTAGGTAATTCAATAATTTCAAGTGATTCTCCATAAACACTCATTTCTTTATAACTAGGCAACAATTTGCGGAAAATTTCATGTTTATGGCGGTGCACACCTTTGTTTTTCTGCCGCAACTCTTCTCCCCACACACCGACACATTGCGCGGCGTAAATAACCGTTCCGCGCGTGTGCCTGCTGTTTACGGTCACTGACTCGCGCTGCTTAGCGACGATGGGACAGCGTTTTGTCACATGATCATTACTATAGTACCATTGTTTCGGAGGAGGAGTAAGGGAAACAAACGCGAACTTGATTGCAAAAACCGAGTGAAACCGAGATGGAGCGGGTAAATGAGTGCTTGTTGTTGCTGTATAACTGCAGAGGATCATGTGACCGGGCGGGAGAGTAGAGTGAAGTGAAGTTAGCCGGCGAGAAACCATCTTACATAGTTCTTTCAACCTCAATCCTCCAGGGTACCTGTGAAAAAACATTATAGAGCATTTGTAGTCACGGTGCTATGACGTGAGATAGCTGGGTAAAAGAGAAAAGAACTAAGCAGGAAGAGTGCTACATGTCGTTTATTTCGTTACGCCTGAAGCAAATCAACCACGTTTCATTCAAAAATACGTCAAGTGTTCAGCTGCGAATAGATGTTGGAGAAAGCCTCTTACTTTTACACAGTTTCACATGTGCTTCCTTTTTAGAGGTTCGACGCGGGACATTGTAATGTGTAGCGGTAAAGAAGTCACATGTGCTTTGATCAGCTGATAGATAGCCTTGGAGCAAAATCGCTTGCAACTTTTAGAGAGAAGAGAGAGAGAAATAGGGGAAAAAGTACTCACGTGGTGTGTTCGAGATGGGAACAAAAGATAGATTGGGAGAAGAAAGGAGAGAAAGAAGAAAATAGAGACAGTTCAAAATTTAAAATGAAATCATAACGAAAGAATGAAAGACTGAACAATAGTGAGAGACGAAAATGCATTGATAAGGTACGTTGCACATTGTAAATACAAATAGAAATGACATCATTAGTGTTTAGCCAGAGAAAGGTACGAATTATTGAAAATACGATGAAAAATGTGTTTATGCACAATCGAGGAAACATGGATTAAGCGGGAAATAAATTTGCACAGCAACAATACTGTATTTATTCTCTTCCAGTATTCTCGAGTATTCTCTTCAAAATTAATGTTATACAAATCGTTTATATCTTTTAAAAAACTTCCGCAAATATATAGGAATATATTGAAATTATCTATCAAAATGTTATTATCGATTAAACTGCTATTATCGATTTTTTTGCAGCGTCGCAGCTCAGTCGAGTCGTCAGATAACGAGGGAGAGATCGTCGCAGCGAGAGACGTCTACGATGAGGTACGGTAGATCCATAATTGATTACTGTAAGCGAATCGAGAACTGATTGTATAAATTTTCTCAATAATGCCGTACTGTAGCTGAATTGATAACTCAGTGTCGTAGTTCGATCAATAATTACTTCTATAGTACTCGATTGGCAATGACTCGATGGAGGACGATACGGATTTCTCCGAAGAGGTGAGAGGGGGGAGAGCTGATCTTTGATCTTTATGGCGTTTACGTTTTCGCGTCCTTCGTTCTCTGTAATATTATACAGTTCCCCTTATATATCTCGTTGAAATTTCAAATTGGCATTATTCTGCTACAAACAAAATGATCGAACGATCTTTGATATCTGTTGTTACCAGGATTCCGATCTGGAAGAAGACGAGCAGCCCCTTCTGGAGGAGCAGGGAGAGGAGGGTGAAGAGATGAGTGAGGAAGAAGAAGAAGGAGAAGAGACTGAGGAGGAGGAGGAGGAGGAGGATGGAGAGGTGAGTGTTGAGGATTGTGTGCACAGAATTTCCTCCACTTATAGGAAATGATTGTGTCTGTCTGTCTGTCTGTCTGTCTGCCTGTATGTTTTGTTGCAGCGTGACGGACATTTTTCCATTTTCGACATAAATCGCTTCAAATTTGCGCTATCTTCTCAGAACCTTTTGCATATGATAACTGATCAGAAAACCTTTCAAAATTTTAATATAAAAATCCGCTAATTTCACGGCCAAGTGGATAACGCGCCAGACTTTGAATCGGAGACCCCCAGGTTCGACCCCCCGCCGCGGGCAAACACTTTGCCGCATTTTTCGAAAGTGCCAGAAGCGGTTCTAACATGTTTTTGTACAACGTGAAACACGTTTCCACCTATTTTGCCGAGTTTTAACGTGAAAAACCGAAAATTTCGAATTGATGCGCAGAGCATAGGGGATCACGGGAAAAGTGTTTTGCGATGTCAGAAACGTGTCTGAACGTGTTCTAACATGTTTTAACGTGGAAAATTGAAAATCTCAAAAAGTTCCCAAATGAACCGGGGAGCGTGGAGAATCGCGGGAAAAGTGTTTTGCGATCTCAGAAACGTGTCTGGACTTGTTCTAACATGTTTTAACGTGGAAAATTGAAAATCTCAAAAAGTTCCCAAATGATCCGGGGAGCGTGGAGAATCGCGGGAAAAGTTTTTTGCGATGTTAGAAACGTGTTCGAACACGCCAAGGAAATCAACATACGGTATCCTGCGTTTCCGTTGAGAAAGGCTCGTCAGGCTGAGAGCGATCGAAAAAAGTTGCCACTACGCCACTTCGTGGCTCCGATCGAAAAAAAAGTTGCCACGGAGCCACGAAGTGGCGTAGTGGCAACTTTTTTCGATCGCTCTCAGCCTCACGAGCCTTTTGCAACGGAATAAGCCAGTACTCTTTCTAGCGATTAAGATTCCCCAACATCCTAAGCTCTCCCTGGACCGTACTTGGAGCCGGCTACCGAGGTCCCCCTGGACCGTACCTGAAGCAAGCTACCGAGGTTCCCCTGGACCGAACCTGAAGCAAGCTACCGAGGTCCCCTGGACCGTACCTGAAGCAAGCTACCGATGTCCCCCTGGACCGAGCCTGCAGAACTATGCATAGAGCGTAGTGTACGCATAGAGCGTAGTGTTTAACCTCAACACATCCCTGCTAGTTACGGAATTGTTATCGACAGCGCGAAAAGTATACTACAATCGGATCTCTTGAAAGGAAAATGAGCGGTTCATGAAACTTATAGTCAGATGAACAGAATGAATTTTGAGCATCTCTAAAGAAAATATTATGTTTCCTATAAAAAAAGACCTATAAACATGTGATTGTCAGTCTAATTCTGAACTTCTTTTTATCTTCTCTCATTCTCATTTCCTCTGCAGGTTGAACAAATCGAGGAAGAGGAGGCCCTTTCCGACTCGGCCGCTCGTCATTATGTCTCTGCCCACAAGGTGGTCGAGAGATTCGACGAATTGGGTGAGCAAATATGATTTTAGATTAAAAAAATATTTAAATTATATACGAGTCTTATGGATAAAGCCGTTGAAAATAGTATTTAAGAACGAAAAGGAACAATTTTGTCTCCAATTATAGATAAATCTATTATTCATCAATTTCTTCCAGATATTAGATTCGTTACCCTCTGCGAGTTCGTTGACTAGTAAATTGAATATTACATCAAATGAGACTTTCTAATTGATATTTGTTCCGCACTATCGAAAAGAAATCTAAAGTGAAACGCCAAATTAACAGTTGGGCTAACGTTCGACCTTCTGCTTCCGGGTTACAGACGGCAGAGTAAAGGAAATTGAGTAGGAAACGGTGATGAGAAGTATGAAGGAGAAAAAAATCAATAAAGGACGATATTTGAAATTCATAATTTCCAAATGAGAAGAGGTGAACTATTAAACAAAACAAATAAACACAGTAACTATTAAACACCTTCCAGCCGATTCCTCGGATCTCCCGCCCATTGAGCAGATCATCGCTTCCGCAGTTGCGACTCCCGAGAGGGTGAGAAATTCATCCAGTAATCAAATATTAGGTATAACTGTATGCGAAAGTCCATGTTTACTAGTCATGTGAAGAGCTTACTAAATCAATACGCCTAAATAGGCTGCCAGTGTTTCGGCCCTGCGGTCTAGACACTGACCACCTCCCTGGGGGCGGGCCTCGTCAGTAGACAAGCCCCAGGGACACAGGTATGTAAAGAAAACTAGTGTCAAATGAAAACAAAATAGCGCGCGTAACGATATCAACCTATTCCTCAAAACTAGAATCCGAACTAATATGAAAAACAGAAGTCTAAACATCCAAAATGGGGAGAAGTCACGGGAGAAGAGTGAGCGAATGAGCTGTGGAATGGAGGGAGGAGAGAGGAAGGGAAGGGAAGAGGGTCTGAGAGGGCAGAGATCAATCAATCGAGGGAAGGGAGAGAGACAGAGAGATTGATCTACCTGAGTGAATGTCTCGTGTCTCTCCACATCACTTCACCGGTTGGCCGGAAAGGGATTTTGAGTGCGAGAGTGCACAAAACCGAGAGGGACTCTCTCACTCCCGCACACTCTCCCACTTGACTCTTCCTGTAGGTTTGGTACTTTGCGTCTCGTCTGGTGTTCAGAGATCAGACCAGGGAAAGATCAAAGATCATAGGTTATTACAGTCATAATTGTGAATTATGATTTCTAAATACTTCTCAACAGACGTATACAAATTTCTGATTTTGACAGGCCGTATTTTATCTCAATAACTGGGTTGCTGCGAAGTACTCTAATGACACATGCGTTTATCAAGTGTCTAGGATACTGTATTGTCAGGAAGTACTCAAATAGATATTCAGAGCGTAGCATGAAATCGTCAAGTTTACTGCAGTTGCGATAGATTCTAACCATTTCTCCGTAGAATGTGTTCAAACCTATTTTGGTGGGAACATTTGATTCGAAATGTGGATACCGTATGACTTGAAACGAATAATCGTCTGTTTTGTTGTAGAGTGAAAGGACTGGCTTTCCTAATGATAACGCAATGTTCAAATCGAGAAAACTCTTATTTGTCGGTTCGGTATTTGTCTTTTCCAGAGATAAAGAAGAGTGATACATCTCTTTTTTTAGTGATTTCCATAAATGATTCAACTTTACTCGATACGTGAAGGAGGTCATCGATATACCGAAATGTTCTGGAGAGAGAGTATGCTAATGAGTGACCTGTTTTAATATTGCTGTGAATGTACTGGTATTCCATTATGGCTAGAGTAAGATCTGCTATTTGAGGAGAAGCATTGTTCCCTTGCGGAATTCCTTTATTTTGTCTGTAGAATGTACCTCCGTAAAATGCGAAACTGTTATTCAAAATGTAAAAGATCAAAGAGTAGTCCGGCTCGAATAATTTCTATAGTGATCATCAAGGGCCCATGTCTAGGAGAAAGCAGCAGATTCGAATCTGCTGAGATGGCTTTTCGATCGATAATAATTCATCGAGTTTAAAATATCAAAGATAAAGCAAACCATTTGTACTCTTCTCTCAATATTCGACGAACGAGAATATACAGTAAAAAGATCAAAGATCACCTCTCTCCAGATGCGGCTCTTCATCGTTCTCTGGCTGGTCATTTCCGCAGTTTTTGTCGTTGGATTGGAAAGGGCATTCGCCGCCAATATGAATCTCATGACGCCTCACGGCGAGGTACGGAAATATTTGTTATCCTGACTGTACCGATTACGTAGTGATGACGCAATTATGGATTGTTTAAGAATCACAAAACATCAACTCTATAACAACTTTGTACAGGGATAAATACAAATATTTGTGTAGGAGAGATTGCATAAGAATGACGTAACTTCTATTGTTGCAGGAGCTGCACACCGGCCTGCAGAGCCGGCAGCAGCTTTCTCGTATTGGAGTCGCCGAGGTGAGTAGAGATTGCATAGTGATGATGAAATATTGAATTGCTTGTAGAAGAAATTGAACATATCGAAGAGATTATGCATAGGGACCGCAAGGTGGTCTGCCGATTTTATGCAATGAAGTTGAAAGTGCATCCATATTAGCCGCTGAGGTGTCAATAACACCATACTTTTTGCCGTTTGTCGATATCTTGTCTCTGGGCCAAGATACAGCTCGAAAACCACGCGCGCGGCTCATAACGGGAGAGGGTCAAAAGGTGGGCGCTCTCTCTCGGTGGGCGGAGTTTGCGTCTATGATGAGAGAATGTGGAGATAGTATCTGATCATCAAGCGAATGTGAGAGCTGGTGTTCGTTGCCATCTTGGTGCAGTGGTAGAGTGATTGCATAGCTAGCCAAAAGGTCGTTAGTTCGAATCCCATCCTTTGCGGATCTTTTGCTCACAACCCAAAATATTGCCATTTGAGCCGCTAAACACCGTAAGTCGTCATGCCAAAGCACATTCTCGGAAAATAATAATACTAAAATCTTCTAAACAGGAGCACAATTGCGCGGGGCAATTAAATTTGATTTAGTTTTGTCTAAGTTAATCAGAATAATTCTCCCCACGAATTGCGAGATGCGCAACTATGTGCCTTTACTGGAAGTGATTGAATCACCTATTCCCGCTTACGTTTATCTATTTTTGACCTACTTAATCACTACAGAGCATGGTGCGCATGGCATATGTTGTAGCCCATCACAAGAGCTCTCGAATAAGCCCGAGCACGAGGTTTTTAGTGAAGAATGAAATTTGTGCTACTCATCCGCTGTTTCTTTCCCCTTCAATTAGAGTCACGAGTGGGCGGAGCTTATCTTCCCTAATTATGCAATTGAGCATTGCAAAGAAAATTTCATTGAATAGAACATTTTATAACAGAACTTTTCCATCTTTTCAAATTGCATAATGATGACGCAATTGCAGGTTCGAGAGTTCCTGCATCGCCGTTCTGTAATGAGATCCAGCGGAACCCGACCCAGTCACCGACTTGTACGTTTCCATTTCGTTTTTCTTTCGTAGTCATCACACAGAATGAATTTATTTTCGCAGTTTTTGTGAAGTCAGAAGAAGAAAAAAGTCAGTTTGCAGTAAAGTGTGCTTACAGTATGCCCCATCGACGGCTGTCTACAAACACGAGCGCATTTATCGATTGGAAGAGGAGCAGGAGCACGTTGCTGTTGGAGCAATGCTGATTGATACCCACTTCGAGAACGCTTCGGTGAGTTGGAAAACGTAAAATACATTTAGTTAATAGAAATCGGGTGTAGGAACGGGACCTTGTTTTTTCTGTTTATCTCTAGTGGCTTCTGGGTTTTACATTTGCAATAATGATTGCAATTTTAGACTGTTATGTTAAGTAGATTAATTGTTGTTGATGTTATAACTACAATTATAAAATAATCAATTTGCAGATCGCAAAGTGCTTGCCAGAGCCGACGTCGTTCCAGTGCACGTACGCTGATAGACCGGTAAGTGCATTTTCTGTCTAATATTAAAATAAATATATATTTATTTTCTAAAAAGAAATAATTGGATACTCATCTTACTGATGTGACATTTGAAATTCTTTGTTGATTAGTGTTTCAAGTGTGGCGCATATTTTGATCCTCACGTGCAGCAATAATTTTTTCGCTCTGCGCGCTGAAAAATAAAAAAAAGAATTGATCGTTGCAGTCCGCCAAGAATACTATGGTCGCGGCTCACCCCGTTCAACCTCCTCTCCACGTCTAGTAAGTCAATGAACTTCTCTCTCTCTCTCTCTCTCTCTCTCTCTCGCTTATCTAATTCTTCCATTTATATTTCACCATTTGTCTACTTGGATTCTCACACTTGTCGTTACTCCGTTAGCTAAATTTTTTTCCTATTTCAGCTCTCTCAACATGACTACCGATCGTATGTCCATCAAGCAAAATACTGTGGAGAAGTACCTCGGACACTCCAAGACCCTCGTCAGGTTAGTCTTTACCCGACATTCATTCGTTAATTATTTATATATTCCGTTAGAGGTTCGCATACTAAAAATGTGAAAAAACAACAAAAATTTGTCCGTCGAAGTAGTCAAATCGGATTATGCATGGCAGCAAGGGTATTCTAGAAAGGGGAAACAGTCAATTTCTTACGATTTCGCAGAGTTTGCGAAAAAGTCTGAGAAGGTACATTCTATGCGACCCTTGCAGCAAGCAGCTGCAGCAGTTGAGATCCGCTCCCTGCAAGCCGACCACCTCTCTGCCCTGCAAACCTGCTGTAACCAAACCCACTAAGGTGAGCTATTTTACATATTATTTTGTTTCTTATTTATTTTTAAAATAGTCGAGCGAAATTGATTTTCATCATTTGAAATGAGTCAAATAAATTTACTATGGAGCAGAGAGGGAATAAGATCAATATTACAGTCAATCCGTCCTCTCCGTCCCACCAAGACGCAGCCCCTGGCGCCTACCGTATCCCGACAAGCAAAGGTGGCGATGGTGAGCCATCGATTATCTCTACTGCGCTTCTTTACGAGGCGCTTCTCTAGCTGGGCTTCCACCGGATATGTTTCACATAATCTTCAAATGCTGGAGTTCAGTGATCCGTATTGATTTGGATGCTCCCTCAGCTCATAATCAATAATAATCAATAATTTCAGAAGCCCACGCCGCGACAGTACTCGCCCTCAGTATACAACAATTACTCCGTGATGAGAGTGTACCAGGACAGATCCCTCAGAAGAGATCCCGTTAGTTTGTATTTTATTTCCTCACTTATCAACTGCATTCAGAATAATCATGGTACTTTTGTGTTTCGAGAAGATCGTAAATGCTGTAACAGATCTCACCTACTCAATGCACGTTCATCGTCCTCCTCGAAATAATGATAATGCAAATTTTCAGAAACCGTGCTATCTTCCTAGCAAATCCATCTACAACGGCTCCAAAATTGCTGAGAAGAAAAAGGAGGAGAGCAAGACCACCAATACGGTAACTATCGATCGATAACTGATATATCGTGCCATGATGATTCATGTATTAGCGTCGTAAAATTTGGCTGGATCAATAGTTGTAGATTCAACAGAAATCAATATACCGTAATCCTCACCCTGATTCAGGCGGTTAATCGCATCAAGAAGCGACGAGAGCAGCAGAATGTAGCACTGCGAAAGATGAGTGTGAGTTAGCATTATTGCGTAGTAATGATGAAACTCACTTATGTTATTATTAAGCCAGTTAGTGATTCTGGGTGTGCATACAGTAAAAACCTAATTGATAATTCTCAGAAGCGATCGATTGCTCCTCCGGTGATCTACGCCAATGCGTCCGCCCTTCCTTCCAACTCGCGCGCTCTCATGAGAAAGAGCTCTTTCGCCGCAGGACACTGTGACAGGAGAGCGGTCAAGGAGGTCAGGATTTTAGAATGAGAATTTGATCTTTGATCTCCAGGAATTCGTGAAAAAAACCTGATCCTCATGTATGGGTGTTAATATTGATTATGTTTCAGCTCCGACCCCTTCCCTGCATTTCGTACAAGGAGCAGCTGCCGCGTCTGGCGCCCGTGCCGCGCCGCTCTATTGCTGGCGCTGCGCCAGCTAAGAAGACGGCCAAGACCACCTCGGTACGGTAGCTTCCCGGATTACTGTAGCGACTTCCAATCGATAACTTTTTTTTCCAGGCCAACAGCTCAAAGAAGTCGCGTAGCCCCAAGAAGGAGTACATCAGGCGTATTCCTCTAGTCTAAGCAGTGACGTTAGACTACACACTACAAACCACACTCGTCGAGCTTTGACCCAACACCACTTCATAATAGGCGCGTAATATCGATTTAGGGGTACCGTAAGACTGACCACCGTATGCCTGCCAGATCCGTATGAGACCCGATTAGCCCCGAGTCACTCATTCAAACTTGTACATTGTGTATACTCCTATTTCAGTCGTAATCATATGTACATACAAATTCAAAGTACGTCGCTAGCCGCTAGAATATCTCTTTCCAATTTACAAACTCTTTCGAAGGCAGAGCCGACGAGAGAGTGTGTAAATTGGTGAGAGTCGCCCGCCCTTGCCTCTACCGTACACCCGAGAGAGAATACTGTACAAACGTCGACAATCGATCGAATTCTATCGTTGCTTACAGTAAGAACAAGAACGATCTTCTCTCTGTCCTTCCCTATTGTTTGCTCGGATTTCTTTTCACTCACTGAAATATTGTGATTTTAGTATTTCTGAATGAAGCTTTCCTCTAGAGCAGTGAGTACATGTTTATATGAGGAGGAAAAGAAGAATTATTGAAAATATGTTTTTGTTCTCAAAATCAATTTATTTTCTTCTAGAGTCAATGTCCGTTCGTGACCCCACGGCGTTCTGGGCAACATGCCAAAACTGAATTCGTGGTGAGACCATCGCTCGTTTACATGCTATTTTCCCACTCTCTAACTGTCTGCCTCAATTTGCATAGACTCTCCAGAACGCGGTGGACCCCTTCTCAGTCTTTCCACTAGCAACGTATCCGGTTGCACAAATTCTTGTAAACAGTTAACCAATTTTTGGTTTAACTTGTAGAAAGCTTAACACGATTGAATTGTTTACATCCTATTGCAATTCGTAGCATTCGTGAAACACATATGAAGCCACCCATGCTGCATAGCTAAAAATGAGCTGCAGAAGTTTCAGTTTTCAGCGCTGGATTTCGAAAGCTGGATAAATTCGAGACTTAATCAAAAGGGAAATCCTCCACGTTCATTCAGACGTTCAGTAACCAAAGCATTCCAAGGGTCGATCGTTACGAGTGGTGCGTTATGCACTGGATTATAGAATTGGCGTGGCATTTTTTACTTACACACAGAAAAAAATCTGTCATATATGACAGATTGCACTGACAGAATATTCTGTCAGATCTGCTCTCACAGATTAATCTGTCACTTTTTCGACAGATTCATTCTGTCACTCGCCATTCTGTCGATTTTCGGTGGGTGCAAAAATGACAGATTTTTTCTGTGTGTACTTTCACTTAGGGTTCGCCTGGCAAGCAAGATCTGGGGATCCCGAAATGAGATAATTCAATTATCTCACTTCTTGCAAGAACAATGGACACCATTTCAAGATCTTGTTTCTTGACAATTTCTTGGAAAGAAAACATAATAAATTCTCAGTTTCAAAATATCGCCTTAATCAAAATAATTATTCTTAATAACATAAATATTTTGCATTGTAATCGCTTGATCTGAACAATTGCCATTCCTAATTCGCTTTATGATCGGTCGTGCACGAAATAGGTGCTTGTAATGGTACCATACGCTCATGGATTCACTAATTTTCTTTTCCGTGGGTAGGCTGCTATATAAAAATGACAAACAAAATAATATTTCCATTACTTTAGGTATAGGTAAGTCGGAATTTCGAAGAATGAGACCAAAATTGTAAGATACGGGTGTTATGTGTTCGTTAATATCTAGCTTGCGATGTTGCGTAAACTAATAAATTATTATATACGGTTTTAACAAATTTCTTGAAATATTCTTGGTTCTTGTATATTTCTTGGTTCATTTCAAGAATTAAACAAGAAATCTTCTCATTTCACTTCTTGGCAAGATCATTCTCCTCATTTCGGGAAAAATAGCGGTCTTTTTTCTTGCTAGGCGAACCCTACTTTTACTCTTTCACTCAAATACCTCTTGTTGCGCCAGCGGGTCTTTGTCGAATGCGCGTCGCTTTTAATAAATACGATAAATGCGTATTGATCATACATAACGGTCTATTCACCCAACATGCCAACTCCAGGCACTGTGGTCCAAACGATTGGATTCAACGATTTACCATCGGATATAATCAGAATAATCATTCAAATGGAAGGAGTACAATTGGAAAATATGCGACTGGTAAGCGGAGACTGCTTTTATTTCCTTTATTTCGTGTTTCACAAACTTTCAAAACCATATTAAATCATGTTTTTTTATAGATTTCGCGAAAGTGGAATAGTTTGATTACTGAGCGTCTGAATGAACGCGGACGATTTCCTCCAATGAACAAGCTTTGTTTTCTATTTTCAAATGAGATATATTTTCAAACATTGGAGGTCGCTGTATGTCTAACGACTGAACATCTAGACCATTTTCAGCGTTTACTCGGAATCAGATATGTCCACCGCAATGTAAGTTAAAATGCGGCACTTCTTTACTTTAGGGGGTAAGCCCCGCCCCTTTCCCTCTCGAAAATGCTTTGTATTCGAGCCACATAATTACACGCTCACAGCCGAATTTGGTAAAGCTCGACTACATGATGCTAATAGATGATTCGGAAGCAAAGCTCTTCTTCAATAGCCTTAGTCCGGCGCTTCTGCAGTGTTCCTCCATCGATACCATCGAATTGGTGCGAATCGATACAGAGATTCTCACTCTGATCCGGAAATCGCTCCGAAACGTACCTATTTCTTCTCTGGTATATTTAGAAGAAACATTCGACGAAGAACAATTGTGAGTTCATTCCTTTTTGCGTAATTACATTAGTTTTTATACACCCGTATATGTAGAATCTATTTTCGATGAAAAAAAGAATACAAACCGGCGTGAAATCCTTATTGGCCTACATATAAAGGAGAAAATTTTTTTTGGAAACTTTTACCTTTATCTTGCAAAGTCACTATCATAACGGAAGAAAATGAGGCGTTAGAGTATGGAAAACTAGATAATATCAATATCTTATTTGAAATCTTAAAAATTTGTTTCGCTAGAACAGGTCACAGGTATTACAAATTCACAAACACTCGTCCAAAATTATAATTCCGTTACTATTCCGCGCTAAACAACAGATAGGGCTGCGAGAGAACGTTACAAAGCGAGAGACACGCCGAGTTATAGAAAGAGAGTACACACATCAGTAGTCCATTTCATGAACGTATCATTTTAAAATTACCATCCAACGATGCTCCGTTCCCTTCTCTCTCTACTCGTCTTCGCAGCTCTTGCAACCCTCCTCCTGTCGCATGCAGCAATCGGGCTGCAATGGTGGACGGGCGGAAGAATAATTAAGAATAATTAGAATATTTCATAACTTATCTCCATAGGCCGGTATTAGTCACTTGCCCTGAGAAAACTGCTTGCTGCAGGAATGAGCGGAGAGTTCTTTTTTTAAATAAAAAAAATTTAAACTATTTTATAAACGAATTATTTTTTTGAATACTTTATTTCTAAAGCGGAACCGTTATTCATGGAGTAGATCGTAATATCAGTGAAACATACCAATCGTCTCTCTGTTTCATGAATCTCTTAAGCTCACTTAGTGGGGTAGTAGCTAGTCTAGCTCATGAGGAGGGAATGCCGGTTGTTGTTGATCAAAACCACATCATTCCACAGGCCGGTCAATCTTCCAGAAAGGCCTTTGGAGTGAGAGAGCGTGTGAAATCGAGAGGGACTCTCTCACTTTTGCACACTCTCTCGCTCTAACCCTGGTATGTAGGTTTGGAATCATGTGAAACCTGCTGATTTCAGTGATAACGGCATCTACAATTTCAGGGGCATATCAAGATTAGAGTTCTTTCTTTTTTAGTAGAAATTCAATGCGATCGTCGTTGACAGATTAGGGATGGTCGAGTAATCATCTGGCTCTCCTCATTCCCCATGCTCTCTCGTCAATCAGACAGCGCGAGAGAGCATGCGGAATTGAGAGGGTCAGACCATTACCCGGATGGCTAGTCAAGCAAGATAGCAAGATGTTGTTGGGAAATTAGCTGTGACAAGATTCTCATTTCCAGCCTGAAATTTTCACAGATTTTGCAGTGTCATAAGAAAGTGGAATAATGAATGTTCCATTCACTCCTCCAGCTACCCCGTAATCGCTTATGTACTCTGAATTTAGTAACACTAGAAAAACGAAGATTCATAATAGAAATTGTATTCCTTCATTCCCTCCTCCATTGGCAGTATGAGCTTAACTGCTCCTTCTTCCTCTCAACTCTCACTCGTTATATACGCAATTTCCTCCCTTTTTGCATTTCTCTGCCCCTCCTTCCTCCAAATTCCAAATCCACATGCTCTTCTACAAAGAGCACAAATATGCTAGGAGAATGGTTTTCCAAGGTTTCATTTGTTAGAGAACGGTTCTACACCCTCCTCGTTCCGCACACTCTCTCGTTTGCTCACCGAAACGAGAGAGGGTACGGAACAAGGAGGGTGGAGAACCGTTTTCTAACAAAAGAAACCTTGGAGAACCATGCACTGGCAAATTTGTTTTCAGTGTAGAACAATGGAACTCCCTCCCTTACAGGCCAGTCTCATGATTCTTTCCGCAACTTTATTCGATCTCAACCCATCTCATTGTTCCTGAATCCATCAATAAAAATTGGCTCATTGCGTAATTTTATTTTGTTGATGGTAGGAGAATTTGGACAGCCAGTTTACGACGTGACCTTTTAATCTGTGAGTGTGATCTGTTTCTCTTTCATCTCCTCATCTTATCTTTTATTTTTTTTGCTGTTGTCGAGTCTTTATAATTTGCTGTTTAAATTAAAAGCGTCTTACTCTCCTCATTGAGCGAAGTCGAGTCCCAACGACGGTCTCCTCATCCATTTCGAAAACCTGTAGTCTGAAATGTTGTATGAAATGTTGTCTGAATTGTATTCTGTAGTGTTGTCTGAAATGTTGTTTTAATTGTAGTCTGTTGTAGCCTGAATGGTAATGTGAATTACATGTTCACTGTTCGATGTACAGTGAATTTTTCTCAGGTTTGTGCTCAGGCATCAACACATTAAGAAAGAGAGAAAGAATTGAATTGAAACATCCTTCTAATCCGAAATTTGAAACGGGGGACGTCCAGTGTTTCCACCGTGCCGGGAACCCCAAACCACGACGCCCTTCGGCTTTTAGTACTTTGTTTCAAAGACTTCATAGTCGGATGTTCAAATCCAACATTTCTTTCTTCCAAAATGGGCGATGCCCAGGCATTTTTGCCCAAAAGTTCCGCCCCAAAAGGGGCGAGGGTCATTTTTCGACCAGTGATTTGGGGGCTAGGGTCATTTTTCGACGAGTGATCGGAACCAGTGTTTTAGTCCTAATAAAGTGACGTCTATTCGGAACCAGTGTTTTGGTACGAATAAACGTAGCGTCGGTAAGTTTTTGAGCGCTTTTTCCAATTTTGTGCAACTTTCGAATCTGAAGAGGAATCTAAATGAACTTTCCAGTGAATGTAGGAGTTCTATAAATAAATAAAAAGCGATACTGAGATTTCATAATGGCCACGCAACAATTACAGAGTAATGACGTAATAATAAAAATTATAAAAAAACGTTTATTCCTGCAGACCAGCTGCATTTTGGATGCTGCAACAAATTCAGAACTCGGCTCCCTGATAAGCTAGAGATTACTTTTTTAAAGGTACCAGGCAGTGAAAATTTTAAAATAAAAGAAGTTATTTTTAAATAAAAGAAAATCCTAGCCCACGAGGAATGCTATTTAAAAGTTAGTTTTGAATTTTCAAAGTTTAGCCATTTCTCCACAGCGGGTTATGGTAGCGAACACACCACAATTCGAATAACAAACACTAGGCATTCTCATGAACTGTGGTTGTGCGCATTGAGTCCGGCAGTGGTCAAAACCCCCACTCATCTTTTTGTAGCAAATTCTAGTCATCTGACGAAATATAAGGCTTTCTGTCTTTTCGGAAATAGGCGACGCACCGTTCCTGTTGCAAATTTTAAAATATCTAATTGTAAAAAAATTAAAAATTTAGTTTTTTTCTCCTTTTTCCATCAGATCAGTGAGAAAAGCTCATTAAAAATTTTGGAAATTAAACATCTGTTTGTGGCCGCTACCTGGTGGTTTAAGGTCACAAAGATATTTTTTCACAAACATGTGACTTTTTTAAAATGAACATACCCTAACTTAACCATGCACAAATTTTCACCAACGAAAGTTCCCCTTCAAACTACAGACATCATAGTTTCTCCCCCAAAGCGGAAAGGGTATTAGTGAAGTTCAGAGAATTGATCAGTTTCGCTGAGTGACTCATTGTTTGATTGACATTGTCCTTTACTTCCTAACGCATTCATTTAAAATTTTGTACCGCGCTTCCTTGCGATCACATAAATGAATACATAAAATAAATAATATACTATAATATTCTATAATATTTTATAATATACTATAATATACTATAATATACTATAATATACTATAATATACTATAATATACTATAATATACTATAATATTCTATAATATTCTATAATATTCTATAATATACTATAATAATCTCTATGCAGATTTTTTTCCTGCATGCTGCGATAGGAACCCCGCGCGGCCTGCCTTTTTTGGACAAGATAGGGAGCGTATGCAAGGCGAAAGAGGGATTTTTTTTCTCTTTTTTTTCTGAAGCCCCAGGGCGCGCGGGATTTCCGATTGCAGGTATTTATGGTTAAATGCACTACGTTTTATAATGCGTTATTATTTATACACATATATTTATTCATGCGATCACAGGGAAGCGCGGTACAAAATTAAAAATGAATACGTAAGGAAGTAAAGGACACTGGCAATCAAACAATGAGTCACTCAGCGAAACTGATCAATTCTCTGAACCTCACTAATACCCTTTCCGCTTTGGGGGAGAAACTATGATGTCTGTAGTTTGAAGGGGGACTTCCGTAAGTACAAATTTTAGCATGGTCAGGTTAGGGTATGTTCATTTAAACAAGTATTTTTTTTGTTAAAACAAAAAGTGCCTTTGTGACCTTAAAGGGACAAGGCAGAGGCCAAAAACAGATTTTTAACTTTGGTAATTTTTGAATCAGCATTTCTCACGATAATCTAATGGAAAATGAAGATAAAACCAAATTTTCAGTATTTTTATATAATTAGTTATTTTGAAATTTTCCCCAGGAAAGGTGTGTCGCCTATTTCCGAAAAGAAAGAAAGCCTTATATTTTTGGTCAGATGATTCGATTTTGCTACAAAAGATGAGTGCGGGGGTTTTTGACCACTCCCGGAATCAATGCGCACAACCACAGTTCATGAAATTGTCCCGTTTTAGAGATTCGAATTGTGGTGTACTCGCTACTGTAACCCGATGCGAAGAAAAGGCGAAACTAGGAAAATTCATAACTAATTTTTAAAAAGCACTCTTCGTGGACTAGGATTTTCTTTTCACGAAAAGGTTCATTTTTGAGCCGGAAAAATATCTAATCTCTAGCTTATCTGGGAACCGAGTTCTGAATTTCTTGCAGCATCCAAAATGCAGCTGGTATGCAGGAATAAACATTTTTATATTTTTCTTATTACGTCGTTACTCTGTAATTGATGCGTGGCCATAATGAAATCTCAGTATCGCATTTTATTTATTTTTAGATCCCCTACATTCACTGGAAAGTCCAGCTAGATTCCTCTTCAGGCGTGGGATTAATTGGGGGTCGCTGTTCACTTCGCTGTTCTAGGGAGAGAGCGCGGGGAAGCGAGAGGGCACATACAGTGGAGAGAGCAGCGAGCTCCCTCGAGTGAGGGAAGGGAGCTCGCTCGAGACGAGAGACAAGCGTTAGGTCAGAGAGGTTAGAGAAGCAGAGACACAGGCTATGGAGCTCGCTGTTATCGATCGAAACTTGCTGTACAGAGAGATTTGATGGAATTTAGACTCCCTTCTTTTTACAATTTTTTGTGTGGGTTACGAACACTTATTAAAATGATCACAAAATTTCGTGCAAATGGTCTAAAATTTCAATTTGGGCTTTCCGTTAGAGCTACAGTAACCCACACAAAAAATGTAGAAAGAACAGAGTCGAAATTCCATCAAATCTCTCTGCTTCTCTAACCTCTCTGACCAAACGCTTGTCTCTCGTCTCGAGCGAGCCCCCTTCCCTCACTCGAGGGAGCTCGCTGCTCTCTCCACTGTATGTGCTCTCTCGCTTCACCGCGCTCTCTTCCTAGAACAGCGAGGTAAACAGCTACCCCAATTAACCTCACTGCATATTCAAAAGTTACACCAAAATGAAAAAAAACGCACAAATACTTTCCGGCGTTTCCGTGTGTCGATCGGCGGCAGGTTGACGTCGTCCATCCTGTGAATAAAACACGGATTACAGTATGCACTGGTTACTGTATCTCAATGTATCGATTGATTTGCTCACCTCTTGCGGTCCTCTGCGGTGGGAGTCGCTGCGCTCCGGCGCTGGCGCCTACGCCAGCGCCGTCGCGCGAGTAGTCGCGTCCGCACGCGCCACGATGCATCGTCTTCGCCGCCCGTCGGAGTATCCAATCTACAGTATCCAATTATCGATTTACCAAAGTGACAAGCGGGTTGAGTCGTTTACAGCTATCTCGCGCTCTCACAGAAGATAAAAGATTCAAAAGAGCCCGATTCAGCGGACGCGACGAGTTATCGCACGTTCAAACGCGCAATTTATTTTAGGATATAAGACTTATCGAGCACTCTCTTCGACTACCGTTACTATCAAGATAATTGATTGGTTTGATCGATGTTCAATCGATGGTGTGACTACGGTACCTTGCGTCACGGTCGCGTCGCGGTCGATCTCACGCGTCCAAAGCGTCTCCTTCTCAAGGCGGTCGAATTGTCGTCGGTGAGAGTGATCTTGATTCTGCAATAGGGAGAGGCCATTGCACGAGTAATGGTGTGAAAAGGTATCTTCCCCGGCTTCCTTCATCAGCTATGCGCAGAGGCGATAACGTGAACAATGAGGCTTAGCCGAGCTGCGTTTATTGCTGGTTGAAAACTTTTCCCAGTTGCCCGCTATGGCCCCTGAAATATGGGTGTCACATGCAATTTTTGCAAGCCCGAAGGGGCAAAAATTAGAGAACAACTGATCAGAGAGAAGAGTATTGATTTCCAGATCATTGCACATCATTCCACAGGCCGGTCAACAATCCAGAAAGGCCTTTGGAGTGAGAGAGCGTGTGAAATCGAGAGGGACTCTCTCACTTTTGCACACTCTTTCGCTCTAACCCTGGTCTGTACGTTTGGAATCATGTGATTGTGTTTGGCCGAACCATTCACTTTATCCTATTCTTGACATTGACTCACGAATTTTTTATCCGGTCCATGAGTTTATAAATAAACCCTCAATAGCTGGACCATACACACAGTGCATTCAAATAATTCGAAGCCATGGTGTCAACATAGCCAGGGGGGACATACTCTCAAATAAAAAAACTCTAATCTTGATATGTCGAGACGGAGAGTTTAAAACTCTAATTTTCAAGAGAGCGTGCGAAAACGAGAGACGCGCTCTCTCATTTTCGCACGCTCTCTAATATTAGAGTTTCAAACTCTCCGTCTCGACATATCAAGATTAGAGTTTTTTTCCTTGAGAGTATTACTGTAGAATCAAGCAGCGTCATTTTGGTGTACACAAGCCATAATTTTCTTGTCTTCACGATTCACTCAATGTGGCCCTTCTCTTCTACTCCGCCGTATTACTCGTGGAGAGAGGATCAGAAGATCTTCCTCGACGATATGCCGCCTGAAATTCTCAGAATGGTCCTACGCCGCCTCGAGAAGGATTATGAGAAAATGCAGACGTGGAGATTGGTGAGCCGGCACTTTGTGAAACTTATTGCTTTTTTCAAAAATATTATATAGTCTAGCATCCACTAATTGCAGATTTCCCGCGCGTGGAACGAAATGATCGTGGAGTTGCTTCATAATCGTCCACAGATAAATGTTGTCCGTACCTTGTAAGACTTTATTATGCTTGGGTTGTTCATTTAAAAAAAAAAATGAATGGCGGATGGCCTACTGGTGTAAGGCACTGCTTGCCAGACGAAGGGTCACGAGTTCGACCCCCGCCCAGGTTCACCAAGCCTTCATCGCCTCGTTGTCGGTAAAATTGGTAGCAACTTTGATTGCGAAAGGTGACGTGCCCCGAAGCCTGATCAGCAGGGGATACGTAGATCTGTGCAGCAACCGGCCTTACCGGTCGGCCCCGGCAGAGTAGTCGCTTGTCGACGTAAAGTCCTCTTGATTCCGGTAGCAACTTTACCTTTAAAATGTTCATTTCAAACAGCTTTTTTTTTACTTTGGGGAAATTTATGGTGTTCTATTACAGAATGTACGACAAGTCAGTTCCACCCTCGTTGCAAGTGGATATAGAAGTGGGCGTGGATGAATGTCCGAAATTTGAAGGAATAATCGGGCACTGGAATACATACAAAGGATTGTCGACATCGAAGGTCAGTCTCAACATTATATTTTTCCGCATTATAATCCAACAGCAAAATATTATTGCACCGTTATTTTTTTCAGTTTGACAGAATGCGGTTTATTTGTTTATTTCTATTTATCAAACATCACAATGAAATAAATTGTAATTTTTTTAAGTTTAAAAAAAATTGTAAATTAGAATTGCCCTGCACTCTATGCGTATTATCTACACCGAGCTATAGAAATACAAATAGCTATAGAATAAGCCGAGGTATAGAAAAAGAGAACATGCACCAGTAGCCAATTTCATGGACGTCATTTAAAAAACAATTATTACAAACCCATTGCGGTCTCTCCAATCTAAACTTCTCTAAAAATAAAAAAAAATAACGAAGCAAAGGGTTGCGTAAGAGGCAAATCACTATTCGCTTTCATCATTCCTCGCACTCACTCCTTGCTGGAGCGGTGCATTTGCCTCTTAGGCGACCCTTTGCTTCGTTATGAAATAATTCCCTCTCCCTCTCTCATAGGGAATGGTGACCTCTCTAGTCGCTCTCTAGTCACCCCACCGTCTCTCAATTCCACACGCTCTCTCGCCTCTCCCTTCCCATCTGATCGGCCAGCCTGCAACTTCCGCCGGCCGATTCTCACGCTGCAAGGGTTGCACCGGCCCGAATCCATCTCGAACGGTGCCATATCAGGTGAAATCATGAGTTCTCTCTTCGCCCGTCTCTCTCCCACATTCAGAGCAGCCAAGAGAAGACTGGCAGGGGACGATGAAAGCACTGACAGCATCGAGGAAGAACTCACACTCAAGGATCTCGGAATACTCGTGCTGACTCTCCATAGAGATCTGATCAAGGAACAGAAGAGAAACGACGATCTCGAGCAGAGAGTGCAGACACTCACAGGTCAGATTTCTGCCCTCTCCCTTCCTCCTTCTATTCCCCCTATCGCCCCTCAGTCGACCCCTCCCTCCGATTCCGATGTAGTCATGGTTGAGCCTTCCCCCACTCCCATTTCCACTCAGACCCTTCCTACCCAGACCATCATCGCCCCCGGTACCGTAATCTCTGATCCGCCTACCGTACCGCTTGACCAATCGATAGACCCAGAGGACAAGAAGGATCTGGAGAGATCATTGGTCTTCGCTCGTCTCCCCCTCTCTGGCAGCCCCGAGGGCCACCAGCAGGTCTTCGACGACTACAACATGGTCGTACAAATTGTGAGTGCATTGGGATGTCCGTTCCTACCCCTGGCAGTCTACCGTATGCCAATCGGAAAGACTGATGCCTCTTTCCCCCGCCTCACAAAGGTCCTGTGTCCCACTCGCAAGCACTGCCAGATGGTACTCAAATTTGCTCATCGCATCAAAGCCTTCCCCCAGTTCCGCGATGTGTTCATTCGTGCATCGATCGCCAAACCAGAGGATCGTCGTCCCACTCCCGCTGTCTCTCGTCATTCTCGCCCCTCCAATCCCCCTGCCAGACAGAGACGGGATTCCACCTACTCTGGCTATACTGAGCGCAACCGCTCCCACCCCCAGAACGCCCGCCCGAACCAGATACCCAAGCACCCCAATTCCTACGGCAATCGCGACTATCCCCAGTATCCGTCCCTTCTCTCGCAGTCGATCCCTCCTCCCCATACCCCGTATTCCCATCCGATTCCCCCTCAGCCATTCCACCCTCAGTTATTCCCCCAGTACAACTACGGTAGTCCATTCATGTCGTTCTGCTCACAGTACGGGGCTCCGACCAATATGGGAATGCAGGGAAACTGGCAGTGAGTCACCGGTCCACTAATCACTCAGACACAAACTCTCTCAAATTATCCGCATATTTAGCCAATTGCCGCTCTGTTAGGAACAAGCTACCGTACCTCTCTCAGACCCTCTCACAGAAACATAGCATCATTTGCCTCACGGAAACTTGGCTGACTTCAACTTTTCCAAACTCGCTGCTTCTTGACTCTCATGAACAGTTTTATAGCGCATTCCGTAGAGACCGAAATTCGCGTGGAGGCGGCGTTGCTATAATAGTCCACTCATCGATTAGCGCTATTCAGATCTCAGACGAAACTGTCGCTGGCTCGCATGAACTCCTAGCTGTAGATTTAGATATCAATGGTGATTTGCTCAGAATCGTGTGTATCTACCGAAACCCAAAAGCCACTGCTATTCAGACCAACTCGCTAGCGAAGTCTATTATTGATCTTTGCTCTTGCCCCCAGCCTACAGTAATCATTGGTGATTTCAACCTTCCTGATATCGATTGGTCACTCTACCCCCTTCCACAAACGTGCAGAATCACCCCCGCAGCCCAATCGATTCTTGACCTCTGCGAGTCCATCAAACTCGCGCAATTAGTGAAAGACCCCACCAGGAAGGATAATACTCTTGATCTTGTACTTTGTAATAGCCCGGGGCTAGTCATCCGGACAGAAGTAGGTCCTCCATTCGGCATTTCCGACCACCACACAGTCACTTTCCAGTTATCGCTCTCGCATTCAGTCCCTGCTTACACTTTGAGAAGGGATTACAAAAAGTGCGATTACGCGATTATAAATTGCCAGTTAGCAAATATCGATTGGGCTCTCGCTTTCTCGACACTTAGGCATGTAGATGATATGTATGACCTACTCATGAAAGTCATTCTGAAAACCATCGATATTCATGTTCCATGGGTTAGAGTAAACATCACTCATGGGAAAGTACCTCCCCACATAGAGAGACTGATTAGCAAGCGCTTCCTAGCATGGCAGGAATCAATTAGAATAGGAGACCCCGCCGCCACTAGAAAATTCGAACAGCTCAATAGAAAATTCAGAAAATCACTGATAAACTATCATAGAGCAATAGAGAAAAGTGTGATTGAAAGTGAAGATCGAAACAAGTTCTTCCGTTTCATGAAACGCTGTTCCAACAAACAAAGAGGAGTAGAAGGTCTAAAAAGAAATGACGGGTCGTTAGTGATGGACGATATTGGCAAGGCGAACTTACTAGCTGAGACATTCGCCAGTGTTTTCACCACCGACAATGGTAATAGCCCTCCTACCAGCACCCTCCCCAACTTTGGAAACTATCAGGAACCATCATTTCTGAGACATGAAATATGTTCGCTTATCGAACGATGGAAGCGATCTTCCTGTAGAACACCTGAAAACATCGACCTCAGCTACATCAAAAAGATAGCTGTACCCATCTCTGAACCTCTTGAATTCATTTTTCGCCACTCATACGAAACAGGTGTAGTCCCTTCCCCATGGAGACACTCAATTGTAACTCCAGTCAAGAAATCCCCTCCCTTCTCCGACCCTCTAAACTACAGACCAATCTCGATTACGTCTCTATTCTGCCGAGTCTTTGAGCGCCTCTTGTGCAAACCCATTATTGAGCACTGCGAAAATTTAGATATCTTCCCTGACGAACAGTACGGCTTCAGAAAGAAACGTTCTCGTGAGCTACAAATGCTAGACGCGCTTGAACACTGGACATCTTCCATTAGTGATGGTCAACCCGTCGATGTCGTCTATTTTGACTTTGCAAAAGCCTTCGATAGAGTATCTCACCCCAAGTTGAAACACAAACTAGGCAGTATTGGCCTATCCACAAAAACTGTTCACTGGATTTCGAGCTATCTGGCAAACAGAACATTCCAAGTAAGAGTTCGTGAAAAACTATCCATCTCCCTTCCCGTCACGAGTGGGGTACCACAAGGGTCCGTACTAGGCCCTCTGTTGTTTCTTATTTTCACATCTGAGATCCCTTCACTAGTTCAGAAAAATGATGTCATAGCTCGAATGTACGCTGACGATATCAAAATATATCGTGCGTTTAAGAAATCAGACTCCCCCACCTCTCTCCAGAGCGCAATTGACTCCATTGTTAGTTGGTCTGAAGAGTGGCAACTCCCCTTGGCTGCACACAAGTGCAATTCATTACACTTAGGTAGAGCAAATACAAAGAAGAAATACAAAATAGGAAGTAATGAATTAGAACAGAAATTAGAAGTCAAGGATCTTGGTTTCTTAGTAGGACAGGCCCTTACTTTCTCCAGTCATTGCACGGCCGTTTCTCAGAAGAGTACTACAGCCTGCCACATCATACTAAGAGCCCTACGAACTAAAAACGTTGAAATGCTCTTGAAAGCTTACACGATTTATATTAGACCCATCCTAGAAAGTGCCTCTATGGTCTTCAACCCCTATCAAAAACAAGATCAAGCGGTTCTCGAAAAAGTTCAGAATTATTTCACGAGACGGCTATACATGCGTTGCCACAATTTCACATGGCAGACAATGCCCAGTGAGACTATTCGGAATATGCAGTTAGGACTAGATTCATTAGTTAAGCGCAGAGAGGAAATAGACTTGAAGACATCCAGTAATCTTCTGAGAGGCAAATACAAAATCTCTAAAAAGAGACCACATCATTTTTGCTACTATTTCACTAGAAATGGAATGAATTTCACAAATTGTGTCTCAGCATCAAACTACAGACAGTATAGTTTCTTCCCTAGAGCGGCAAGGCTTTTTGTAAATTCCGGTAATTCGTCCAGTTTCGCTGAGTGACCAACCCCTTCCCCCGATATTCCTGTTTCGCTTGCTAATGTTATTGTTTCTAATTTGTATCCGCGTTTTCCTTGTGAATTCGCATAAATATATATATATATAACGAAGCAAAGGGTTGCGAAACAACCGAATCGTCTGAAGACGACGGACATCTGCCGACTCCACTATCGACAATCTACAAAGAACTCACACGAAACCCCTAACCCTGGCGGAATAAATAATTGTAATTGTAATTGTAATTGTAATTGTAATTGTAATTGTAATTGTTATTTCCCGAAGTCTACTCCAATGATTTTGCAGCCGGTCGTTTCCGTCACACGCAATTTTCCTATCTCAAGGGATACCTGTCTGCATGAAATTCGATGTCTCTCTTGTCTTTTCGGCGCATTTATATTCACAGTTCTCATCGCAAATTCAGAAGCAGTTAGTTAATTAATAATATAACTAATTAATTAATCGTATAGCTATAGCTACTCAATGGATTGTGCAGCCTTATCACAGCAGATCCTACTCTTGACAAATGCGTTAAAATCCAAAGTTGTTTTCCAAACATTTGAAGATGTAAATCCGTTTAATTCCTTGTTTTTCTCGACTGCAATCTCCTATTGGGCGCTGCTTGCACTGTTCGCATTCCTGGCATGGCAGTTCAGAAACAGAGGTCCTGGTCCATGCTGCGTTCCCAAATGGAGGCGAGTGTTTTTCGTCTCTAAATTCTCGATTAATATTGAAAATTGTAGCCTGTATTCTACCTATGACGAGCTACTCAATGTATTCTTGCATTGCTCACGCATTCAGAATTTAGTAATGCACGAAACTACAGGAGTGGGTCTGGTTTTTCTTCGAGCGCATTTAAGAAACGCGCAAGTTGATGTTGGTGGTGTCATTCAGGACCACTGTGACGCCGCGAGCAGGTTAATGTCCACTTTGTTTAAAATTAAAATCGAATTAGTGACTGGGTTTAATGCGACCACGACTATTCGGAGCACTTCTAGACTTTTGAAGTTGGCTGAATTTTATTGTGAGGTCAGAAATGAAGTCATTCCCCCCAATAAAAGACTGGAAAATCACAACTTGTTAAAAAATCAAAATTAAATATTCACCGTTTAGTTATAGGCTGGAATAAGCGTGACTCAATTTATCGGCGACGATTTAAAAAAAACCATTGCAGGGCAGCAATTTTAAAAATGGCCGACATCAATAAAATGAGAGCAGTGTGCTGGTACATACAAAGTTGCGAGTTACACCTCTTGCGTGTGTTTTTTTCATTAATTAAGTATTTAATGAAGTTGAACCGCTTCATTTTTTTTAGCAAAATTCGATTTTTGGCCGAATGCAGATTGAAATTTCCGAAATCGGTCGCAGATCAAATAGATAGAGCATGCTCGCCCATTCCGGATAAAATGTTCATTTGATCGATCAACAATTGGTGTCCCTGTTCCAAGTGACCAACTTTCTCAAATGTCGTCTATTTCATAAAAACAATCCTGTCAGTTCGCGCCTTTTGCGAGGAATACCCGATGCTGGGGCTGCACTAGAACAACCTTCATTTACTTAGTTACGAAATTTTAGTATGATACGGGCGAACTATTTTGACACAATTCGTAGCCAGGAGAGAGAACGAAATCAAACTGAATACATGATTCGCAGGTGAGTATCTTATTGCGTGCTCGCGAATCACGTCGGAAATTTGGTTCGCTCATAGACGCCTACCATCTGACGAGCCGTTAAATATTTGCTTTGGCATCAAAAATGGAATCTGGGAGAAAATGATCAAGCGAGCGGCTAGAGGTGGCATCAACGGAGGATTAAAAACAATTCCGGAGAAAATAGTTTACTTGAAACACTCCGGCATTTAGTGCGAGTTATGTGATGGAGTATCATTGGTGAAGCTCTCTTGACGTTAAAATTTTACATACTCAAATCCTAACGCGAAGGTCCTTGATTCATGAGTCAAATGAAAAAATTACTAAACAATTCGCGTATCATCGATTCCCATTGAACATCCGGCGGTCGCAGAACAGTTTTCGAAATTCCTCCACTCGCTCTGTGACCACCCTTCCGCACTGATTTCCGCCCGTTTATATCACTTCGCAAATATTAAATTGTATTGTATTGATCTCCTTTTGGTTTTGCGCTGAAGGGTGTACTGTAAATAATTACTGTATGTCTCTAGATTGTATAAAAGAAGTTTACATCAAGATCAAACGATTATGTCGTTTCGGAAACAAGTGCTTTCGTGTCCTTTTAAAACCCCACATCAGACCACGCTAAACTTGCACTTGACTTAACTTCTCTTTATTAATACAGTTATGAATTGGAGAGGAAAAGTCGAAGGGTGGAGTCTTGTTTGGCTGATAAATAGGCTCGGCTGAGGATCTCCGCCTGTCTTTAAAAATTGCTCCACATACGGAAAAATAATTATAAAGAAAAGCGTTAACTTTTTTCCTTTCTTGATTCCTTTCAACGCTTTCATGAAGAAAGCCTCATCGATGAGAAACAGTTCGCACCGCGACTCATTGACGAGCAAAAATTCGTTCTTGACCTAAAAGTGTATAAATTAACCATCAATATACACGCCTGCCAACAGAAATGTCGAATAATTTGACGCCATTCTTCTAAAACGGCCAGTGGGAGAGGTAGTGTAAAAAAGCGGCGTCCTTTTTCCGTGGACACAAGCGATCACTATACCCTATACACACATTACTCAATGTGGCCCTTCTCTTCTACTCCACCGAATTCCAAATGGAGAGAGGATCAGAAGATCTTCCTCGACGATATGCCGCCTGAAATTCTCAGAATGATTCTGCGTCTGGAGGATGATTATGAGAGGATGCAGAAGTGGAGATTGGTGAGCCAGCAATGCACTTCTGTATTGCTAGATCTAATATTCTATTCGCGAATAATGCATTGTTATTCGCGAATAATCTTTGTTAACTGGGAATAGAATAATTCGATCTAACAACACTACTTCACATTGATCACCAGCGCTTCAACTAGATCCATAAGGCGGAAATCGGCTGCTCTCGCGTGGAATGGCGAGAGAAGTGCGAAATTGGGGGGAAAATAGAGTTTAAGGCTCCCACTGAACTTTGAGAAAATACCATACCGTTGTTTGTTTGCTTCATTAGCGTTAATATTCCGATCCACTACTCGTTGCGAAAGAAACAACGGGTTGCCAATTTCTTTGAAACTGATTGCTTTTTACCTGGTGCGCTAAACAAAATTTCTATTTTATTATTGGCGCGTGCAACGACATTCTCGTTTTTGTCAGTCGTCACGAGCGGTCGCCTCTCCATTTCCTCCTTTGGAGAGGTGGTCTTCCCCTAGTTCAGCCCCAGGCTCCCTAGTATCCATCGTCTCTACTATCGACTAAAGAAGACTGGAATCCCCATCCAAGCCGGAGTGGTCGCCGTGTGATGGGTATGACCTACAAGTTGTTTTGATCCTCAGTATCAGTACTCTCGTTGATTCTCTCTAAGATTGATGACTCGAGTTTGGAGGACTCTGGTTCAAGCTCTTATCCAAGATCCCTGTTTCGCACGAGATTCTCACGGATGGACCTCATGCCATTTCCTATTCGACTATCGGGATCGTCTCTCATTTCCACTCACTCTCCAACAAGAGACCGATCCTCACCCCGAAAACCATTCGAGATGACTCGCTCTTCAGACGAAATTCAACCGAAGATAATGAGCCATTTCAACGTCGTCAGAGGTCCCATTCGATTCCCCTGTGAACCCGATCCCCCCTCTTGATAAACGACTATTAAACTAAACTAAAACGCGTGCAACTTTGTTTTTCGAAAGGACAGTTTGTCTACCGTCCGGATTGCAGATTTCCCGTTGTTGGAACGAAATCATCGTGGATCTACTTCAAAATCGCCCGCAGATAGCAGTTGTCCGTGCAGGGTGAGGCCGATTACTTATTTTACATTTTTTTAAAAATTGGCTGCATTACGGCGAATAGAAATCCAATTTATATTTATATTTGAATGTACTTTTAATTATTATGCGAAGCATTGCGATGAGGATGGGTCGGAATAGTTCACTGTTATTGCACATTGAAAATGATACGTCGATGAAATGGCCTACTGGTGGTGTACTCTTTTTCTATACCTCGGCGTATCTCTTATTTTAACATGCTCTCGCAACCTTTTTTTAGGAGCGGAACGTTTTTATTATTTTGAACGATTTTTTTAAAATTTATAATATTGTACTCTGCTGGGGTCGAGTTGCTTTGGGTTTGACAAAATTCTTTATTGCAGGTACACTGAGCGCTATTCCGATGCTCAGCCAGTCCCAGCACTGAAGGTGCAAATCGAAGTTGGAGTAGACGATTGGCCGCACTTTGAGAGTTCACTGGGCGACTGGAGTAGATGCAAAGAAAACGTGTCACTGACGAAGGTTCGTAAGCATAATTATTTTCTCCATAGTATAAAGTTAAAACGCGTTCTTAGCACAACGTTTAATGATGGTAACTTCGGGCTTTAACTTTTAAAATAATAACAATGTATAATTTTGCTTCGGTATTTTGCACAAAATGAAATGATCAAAAAAATGTTTAATGCTTGCAGTCTGTCATCGCAGTGCGACGCTCGTTTCCAATTGAAGGGGCGACGCTTCCTCCCTGCACGCAGAATTTTGCCATCTTCGTAGCCTGCACTTGCCCTATAATCCCTATAACTTTTTTCTTGCTCTTCCTCAACGGATATGTAAGTTTCCCCCTTTTTTATGGAAAAAAAACTAATTTAAATCTAAAATTTTGACTCTCGATATGCTCTGTATAATATGGTCCTGGAATATGGTTTAATCTTACGTTTTTAGACATTCCTCTCCTATTTCATGCTGATTTTTGTTTTTGTATTGCTCTACAAAATCTGTAGCCGCTACAAACTTCATTGTCCTTACTGCAACCCTGCATTGAAAATGTCCGAGCGGTGAGTTTTTACACCTACTAGAAACAAAGCCGCTAGGATCAGGACACCAAGTAAAAATGTTCAATTGCTTATATGTGAAATATATCTTTTTTTCTAGCGACTTTTAAATACATCATCACTCGGTGTCTACTTTCTCTCAGAGGATATACTAATTATATTAATTTTGAGAATTGCCAGACAATTTTGTAACTCGTTCTCGTCATTAATAATATTGCAGTTTGGTTGGCATCCATGATGATCTGCGTGCTGTGTTCCGCCGATGTTCGAGTGTCGGAACACTCGAAATCCAAGATATAAAAGGATTGGCCCTCGTCTCTCTCAGAATGCATATGCGACACTTGCGGATTGGTGTTATTGATATACATCAACATCACTGCGACACTGAGAGCAGGTTATTTTCCAAATCATTTTAAACTATCGATTTATGTACTGGGTGCTGCACTTTTGACAGTGATAGCGCGTGACATTGAGGCTTCATTGTCAGCGAAAAGCTTTTTTTAAAAAATCAAACATGAACAAATCTTGTGAATCTCCCCATCAGAAAAACCGAAAACAAACTGGAAAGTCATAAATTCCTTCAAAAATATGATTGTTATTCACAATAAGTTGTTAAAAACCTAATTTCTCCTTAATACATTTGTCGGCATTAATACAAAAATCATTACAGGGCGGCACTTTTAAAAATAGCAGAAGTCAATCAAGTGAAAGCAGTGTGTTGGTACATAAAAAGTTGCGCGTTAGACGAATTGCGTGAGTTATTTTTTTCATTTTTTTTCAAACTCTGCACTAGACAGACTCCAAGAGAAAGGATTGTTGAAACAATCAGGTCCGATATAAAAGATATTCCCATTATTGACTTTTTCACTTTTTATATTTGATTTGTGATTAGATATTTTAAATTTGTTATTAGATATTAAATGCCCTATAGTGCACTCTACAATCAGACTAACAGACTGAATATTGATGCTATTTTGAGTCATATCTAAAATAAATATCATTCATTGCCCTCAGGTGAGTATCTGCTGGCGAGCTTGCGGATTACGCCGGAACTTCGGTTCGCCCAAAGACGCAAGAAAGGCGTCCGCGTGAGATCTGACGAACCGGGACATCTTTACTTCGGCATCAGAAAGCGAATCTGGGAGAAAATGGTCAACGAGCGGGCTAGAGGCGGCTTCAAGGGAGGAGTCAAAACGAATCCAGAGAAAATAGTTTTTCTGAAACATTGTTTCTTGTAGGAAAAAACTCATCCCCCCCTTTTCCTCTCAACTTATTTTAAAGTTTCCTTTCATGCTCTCTAATTGGAACTAAATAGGATTGTGAATTTGTGAGGAAACAGTAACTAAATAACATTAAGTTCTAATAAGAGAACTCCATGCATCAGATTTAAATATCGATTGAAGAAATTTCGTTTACTCATGAACCGGAAAGGATCCCACTCTGATCTTATGCTGTATGATAAACACTGCATTTTTCGATTTAACTTTTTTTTGAGAATCCCTTGCTACTGCTCTTCGCATTCCCATTCTTCCCAATACGGGCATCATTACCCACTCCATTTCCTGCAAATAAATCTTTAATAATTCTTTAAAAAATAATTTTAAATAATTTTTTTATTACTCGTCATTTCGTCATTTCAATCGTGTTTGCTTCAACGGAATTTTGGATATGTTTCTTCATTTCTATGTGCAACCCCCAGGTCAGACCACACTGAACTCGTATCTCACGGGATGACTAATTTGGACGAGAACGTCCAACTCATTTTTGACAATTGATTCTAATGAATATTGTTATTTTTGGTGGTTGTCACTAGAGGTGGTCAGTCGAAAAGACGGAATGACAGGGAGAACAAAGGAGAACAAAGGATTGAACCGGAACGAACCGGAACGGAACCTTTGTTCGACATTATTTCAGACAAAGACATTTTTCGACTGATCATCTCTACTTGTCACCAATTATTTCTCTCTCTCTCTCTCTTCTCGTCAGAACTCTTCTGCAAATTGAGTATGGTATCAACAATATAAATTTACTGGAGTTTCACAAAAATTCCAAACTTGGGAAATTTTCGGAACTTCTACTTAAATATACATATTTGAATTATTATTGCAGTCAAGCTTATTAGTCATTCGACGTCTCCATGTTTTCCTCCAATTCTCCCGACGATTCTTCATCATTTTCGTTTTCGCCCGAAGAAATTTCATCATTTTCATCACTTTCGGTTTCGGCAGTATACTTTCCAATGGAATTCGCACCGAATAGATAGCAGATCTCGTCCTGAATATAATATTTATAGCAAAATATTAGCTATATTCCGCGGAAGCAAATATTCTACAACAAATGTACGCTCTCATGAAAAAAACATATCGTATTTTTAAAATATCGAAGCAAAGGTGCGATTGAGATAAACAGTTTTCCGTAGTAGATACTACTAGAAATTGTAATCATTTCGAGGGTTTTCAAGTTCAATAGATCTACCGGATGGGCGTACAGTAGATCTCCTTCCGTGCATTCAAAGGCGCGCGTAAACTCGGGCATCTGCGATACCAGCGCGTTTACTCGAATATTATCGGGAGAGTGTTCATTGGCCTCCTGCAATATGTCGCTAATTTTCTCCCATTTAAATACAAATTATATTTTAAAAATATATTTGTATATATTTTAAATATTTTAAACAATTCGTGTTATCAATCTACATAGGATACAGTATGCGTTCTTCAGACACCGCTATTGAATTCATTTCGATTGGGGAAGTTGACTGTAAGGGTTGCTTGACAAATAAAATTTTTCCCAGCATCTACACATCTTCGGTTCTCGAGATATCAAATGTTCAACTGCGCTTACACCACTTCCAACGTCAGCGCAGGATCTCATGGCCAACGAGTAGAAGAAGCTCTGCTCCACAGATATCTTGAGCTCGGGATACTCCAATTCCTGAAATATACACTTATAACTATTATTATTTACTTACAGCATTCGTCGCTTGAAGCCCTCGTTCCTTGCCACCCATCTCCCTGCATGGGTGGCAAGGAACGAGGGAAATAAAGCGTGTTCGAAAAGGGCGGTTCGCCGGACTGAATCGGCCCCTTGTAACACTGACTTAGCAGTGTTCAACCGTGAGTCAAGTCGAGAAGTACTGTCACCCATACCTTCAGTTGCTCATCGGTGAAGGTGTTTTTGAGCATTTCATAGGCCGCTCTCAAACCCTCAACGTCTGGTCCGTCCTCTAAGAAGGTGTCTTCACCACTCCAGCAGTCGCCCTGAACGTTTCGTGTTAGCGAATTTTAAGTAACAAATGAACCACATCTTTACATTTCAAACTACACATCTCTGAAGCAAAAAGAAAATGAGATTTCTCAAATACAACCAAGATATCCTAGCTGTGTGCTTTAGTTACTCTCGTTCTATAAAGTAAACATTCTTAACTATATCTAAAGCCAGAAATTATCGTAATTGTGGCAAAAAAATCGTATGGCTGGCATATCGTCGTGCTATTCACTAATATTATTCAAATAATAATAATAACAATCTAAGTACTTCGGCGAATATTTTGCAGTTCTTCACGTAGTGGTTCTGTATACAAACCGCCTCGCTTCGGTAGATGTCACTCCTGGTCAGCAGCTCTTCCGTTATGAACGAGTGGTACAACTCGTGGCCAATGATGTCACCGGCAAAAGCGAGCTGGAAATTGCACGTTAGCGAATAAGTTCATTTTTGGCTGCTGTAAATTGGAAATAAAATTGCCAGATTTCATTTGCTGCTCATCTTTAGCATCACCAATTGTAAATCCACTGGCGTTAAGGGAGCGAAACTGTTTTGCAAATCACAGTTTTGACTACTATTATTTGTAGTGCTTATGGAAATATCTACAAACTAGCAGGGTGTGTTGAGGTTAAACTACGTTATGGTAGGGTGCGCACTACGTTTTCAAAGTATGGTTCAGGGGGGCGTTCAGTTGCAGGGCACAGTTCGGTCCAGGGGGAGCTTTGCAGCCGACTCCAGGCTCGGTCCAGGGAAACTCGGTAGCAGGCTCCAAGTTCGGTCAAGGGGGAGCTCTGTAGCCGGCTCCAAATTCGGTCCAGGGGGAGCTCAGTAGCCGGCTCCAAGATCGGTCCAGGGGGAGCTCGATGGCCGGCTCCAAGTTCGGTCCAGGGGGAGCTCGATAGCCGGCTCCAGGTTACATTGAAGCTCGACTTATGTTGGGGAGTGTTAATCGCTACAAAGAGTACTGGCTTATTCCGTTGCATACAGTGCGTTCAGAACTTTTAGAACAATTTCAGAAACGTTTTCTGTGACCACCTACGCTCTCTGAATAATTTTGGAAGTTTTCGAAATTTTCGATTTTTCACGTTAAAACGTGTTAGAACACGTTCAGACACGTTTCTGACATCGCAAAACACTTTTCCTGTGATCCCCTACACTCTATGAATCATTTTGGAATTTTTCGAAATTTTCGATTTTTCACGTAAAACGTGTTAGAACACGTTCAGACACGTTTCTGACATCGCAAAACACATTTCCTGTGATCCCCGACACTCACCGGTGCGTTTGGAGAAAATTCGAAAATTTCGATTTTTCATGTTAAAACTCGGCAAAACAGGTGAAAACGTGTTTCACGGTACTCAAAACCGTGTTAGAAAAGTTTCTGGCACTTGCGAAAAATGCGGCAAAAGGTTTGCCCGCGGCGGGGGTCGAACCTGCGTCGCGCGGATTGCTAGTCAAGCGCGTAACCCACTTGGCCAGGGATTTTGTTTAAATTTTTTTATTGAGCAAGTTACTCTCGTGGAGGTGCATGTGATGGCGAAGGAACTGAGTCGATTGCTCTATCCGCTGGCGAGATATTTAGCGTGATCGCCGGACACACAGACACACACACAGACACACAGACAGACAGACGTTCTGAAATAATAGTCTTTAGGAATATTAACACAATATTCCAAATGTGTCTGATTCACAATTAATGATACAACTAATTTCTCATGAGCACTGACCATAGTTGCATCGGTCGAGTTCTGAGCAAGAGGGAAAGCGGTCGGCGCCAAGATGAGAATGGTACCATAGTTGACATAGTTGACCGCATTGTACTGGAAGTTGTGTGAAATTCTCTCCACCTCCGTCCAGTCCTGGTATTGGTATTGCATGTATTTGAATATGATTACAATACCGATTGCTAATACAAGTGTACTACAAGTTGTACAAGTTAAAAGCTATAGGAGGTATGACTGTTTCGCTCCTTTAGCGTCAGACAATCATACCCCTCCTGGGGGGAGCTCGTCAATGACGGCCCCAGGAGTGTTTAGGTCAATTGAACTTTTCAAACAACAAATTTAGATGAAAAACTGGAATCTGATTGCCGAAAAGGGACTAGAAATCTAATCAAGGGGAAGTGAGGGGAACGGCCGATGTTTTCGATCGATTGAGGATTGAGGAGGACTCTCTCCCTTTTATAGTGTGGTTATGTTATCGTTTTGCCAAAGTGCTCAATCTTTGCTGACGAGGAATTTGTTGGGATCGGTTAGTTGTTGACGAGATCAGGAGTTGGAGAAACTATAAATCACAGATATAAATAGGTCTTGCCAAAAGTGATTCGACTCGTCAGAATGTGCCTAATACAAAATTGGCCTATGAGTGTTCTCTCGCGAGCCCAGCTCGAGGATGGAAAGTGACTTTGTATTTAAATATTATACGTATTCGATACTGTAGGCGCGACTGTTCGGGTTCTAGTCATTTCGAAGCTTTAACCGACCTCCCATTTCGTGTACTTCTCATCCAACTCCATCCATGTAGCCATGAATGAGTGAGCCACGTCGAACCAGCCGCAGCCTGTTGTTCTACAAAAATTCAATTGAAATGTTTTCGTCATTAAATTTAAAAATGTTAGCAATCGGTTTATTCATTATACATTGAGCGCGAACTTCCCTATACACCAACATTTAGACAGCCTAACTCTCTCATACTCCCAAAGAAAAAACACTAATCTTGATATGTCGAGACGGAGAGTTTGAAACTCTAATGTTAGAGAGTGTGTGAAAATGAGAGAGCGCGTCTCTCGTTTTCGCGTACTCTCTCGAAAATTAAACTCTCCGTCTCGTCATGTGGTGTTTCAAACTCTAAGAGTTTTTTTCTGTGTGAGTAGACTCCTCCCTCAAGTTCACTAACTAGCACTCTAGAATGTAGATGCCCACAACGCAGAGAATTCGTGCTCCGTTTAGGATCAAACCAATAAAAGTGCTCAACAATACCTTTTACTGTGTTCGAAGCAGCGCGCAGACATGTCCCTGTTTATCTGTCGCATGCTGGTGAGGTTCCTATCGAAGCTGTCGAAGTCGGTTACGACGGTCAATTCGTCGAGAATCATCTCGTACTGCGACAAAATGTCGAAGCCAAATTCGTTCTTGACATTCATCCAAGGAGTTTCCTAAATGATGCGCACAATAACTGTTTAACAAAGAGAAGAAAGGAAGATATATTCGAAATCTAATTTGACATATCTAGTTGCATGCACACAGAGAATGAATACACTGAGTTAGGGCATCGAGTGTATGATACACTCAATATTGAGTGTATTCGCGCGTCGAGAGAGCATGCGAAAACGAGAGATTTGTAAGTGTATCATACACTGGATGCCCTAACTCAGTGATACACTCAATAGTAAGTGTATTCATTCTGGGTGCATACCTGGAACTGCTTAAGAAGCACTGCTTTCAGTTGGCTGGTTAGGTTGTTGATCTTGCCCAGTCCCTCTCGCTCCGAGGCGTCGTAATCATTAAGCGCCTCCATAACGAACAGTCGATCTTGCAAGTGGACATAGGCGGCTACTGGTTCCTAGAAGATTTATATGATACTTCTTCAGGAAATAAATCGATTAAATTTATAACTGGCTTAGTTAGGTCTACGATTTAGATGGACTAGTGATGCGATTTCAAAAGCATCATTATCTAATTCAGCGTTATTGAATAGATGCAGTCGTTAATCGCGCTTATTTAGATTTCAAAATTTGCGAGTTCTCGCGCGTTTTTGTTTCGCAACATTAACGTTTAAGATGTGCTTTATAACATTGGAAGAAGCTTACGTAGATAATAGAATATTCAGTTTCTTCCATCAATTTCTGGATAATCATCGACGTAGCTGCAACTGCTTGCGAAATTACTCGGTAAGTTGTGTCTCCGTGAGTAGAGTAGAACATGAGACTGTCCTCGACCTGTATAATTGACGCATTCGCAGCAGTTTTCACATGATTCCAAACCCACAGACCAGGGTTAGAGCGAGAGAGTGTACAAAAGTGAGAGAGTCCCTCTCGATTTCACACGCTCTCTCAGTCCAAAGACCTTTATGGATGGTTGACCGGTCTGTGGAATTATGTGTTTTGAATAGATTTCGGAGCAACACTCTTCATTTCACGTGGTTGCTATTTGAACTGCTTAACAATATCCATGCTTTTGGTGCGTAGTGTGGTCAAAGGAGCCATTGGTATTTTTTAAAAAATTTTCAAGAGTGCTAAGAGTCCAGATGTACTTCATCTATGTACATCCTAATTTGACTGTCCTAAGCTTAGGGTCCACAACGTCCGCCCACTTATCGCGCACCCGGATTCGACAAAAAATGAGAATTTGAGAGCACAAGCGTAATTCGAAACGATATGAGTCATATTATAGCTTGTTTTGGAGGTCTTGAAGAGTGCAATCGATTGCGCCTATATCAGGGTTGATCGGAGAACGTTCAGGTGTCGAAAAAGTGAAATTTAATTTCAAAATCGTCGAAATTGGGCTTATCACTGAACTCACAACTCCTGATAGACCCGCATTCTATTCTCTTGATTTTTTACGGAATATTACAAGAGAAAAAGAAATCAAAATCGGCGATCCTGAATTGTGCTTTCGATTGCAAAAATAGAGCGAGAATATGAGTACGAGAGTATCGACATTCCGTTTTACTGTAAATAGCAACGGTTTTCGCAAAAGGGGAATTGAACTTGGGGGTATGCGATCACTAGGCAAACGCTCAACCCACTCAGCCATACACGCAGTTACGTCCTCTCTGCAATTGCGTGCTATGCTCCTCCACTCCCGCCGCGCTTTGACATGTTCAATCCTCCAAATTGAGACGCCAGCGTACTGTCCATACCTTCATATCATAAACTACTTATCTTCTGACACAACATCAAAACATCTCCAATTAAGCGCGCTATGCCTCTGGAAAGAAGGGCGAATAGGCTCCGCCTCCCCCTCTCCCCATCGCGACTTTCCCCCCTCTCACAACAGTCGAAGCGCGCGTGGTTTTGGAGGTGTAGCTCGGCTCAGAGATAATATATCGAGGTAAATCCAAAAGATTCATCTTAATCAGACATGTAGGGACATGTTGACACTAAATTTCACCCCATCTAGTCAATTCCGCTGACCACGTTGTGGACCCTACCAAAGCTATTCTGCGTCGAAAAACAATTCGCGATGGTTCTTCATGTGAATTATGATAGGAAACATCTAAAATATAGCGCACTTCACCATTTCACTATTCATTTCCTTTGTTCTGGACCGCTTCATTCTCTTCTCTCACAAGGAATGATGAGGCGTTTCCCCATTTTATGATCATTTTGTGCCAATTTTACACGTTTCCTATCGTAACTCACATGATCTACAAAGATATGGGAGCTCCAATATATCATTCGAATCCTTGTGACCTACCGGAGCCTTCTATAAAGCTTCAAACTTCGACGACTGCACCTAACAGTAGCAGTGTCTCGGCGAAGGATGAGATTCATTGCACAATAGTTCCCAGGGATCTTAGGTAGACCCAGAGGAATCCGAAAGTGCAAAAAAACACATGTCGGAAATCTTGCTCAGTGCCGGATTCTGATCATTCTGAGTCGATCCTCTCGTGAGTCGCGTGTTATTCGCGCGATGCGGCCAATAGCATGACAAAGGCCACATCGAGAAAGCCTGCAGCCAGGATTGAAATAGAGTGCCTTGAATGAAGAAAATAAACGACATCCGTTTCTTGTCCCCATTCACAGTTAACTTTTTTTTTGTATGCGATACTCTGACCACATGATTCCAAACCTACAGACCAGGGTTAGAGCGAGAGAGTATGCGAAAGTGAGAGAGTCCCTCTCGATTTCACACGCTCTCTCACTCCAAAGGCCTTTCTGTAAGGTTGACCTGCCTGTGGAATGATGTGTGACGGAATAAACAATGAATGAATGAAGGACACCGAAACAAATTCACAGAAACCATGGGCATTAAAGAAGGAGTATCACGAATCTCCTGCTCCCTCATTCCTCATCTCCTATGTTTCAATGGCGCGGTCGCTTTCTCTTCGTTCCCCCTTATCCCTCCCTATCATTTTTGAATCCCTGCGCGTCAGGGTCAGTTTGGCACAGTGCCAAACATGAATAACTTTGTTCAAACTTATAGGCAGAACATGCGGTTTGCGGGGCTCTTATCGGGGATCCGATTACAATAACCCGACAGTGATAACACACTTGACCAAAAGTTCGTGGGACACCACCTTTAAATGGGGAGAAAATTGGATTGGAAAAGGTCACAATGAGAGGAAATTCTGTCTGAAAAGATGCTAGCGTTGTATGCAACAACTAAAGTCTACAATGAGGCTTTGCCCATTGGCAAGCGCGTCGTTTATTACAATCCAAAAGTGTTCAAGGAAAGAGAGAGAGAGAGAGAGAGAGAGAGAGAGACTCTCTCTCTGATTCTGTATTATTCTTTTACTTTCGCTCTTCCACCTGAGCAATCTCCACAAAGCTTCACCAGCGAATTCGACTGATGCCCAATTACTATATATTAGAAAATGCTAACGTCTGTCTGTATGTCTGTCTGTCTGTCTGTCTGTTTGTTTGTTTGTTTGTCCGTTTTTTTTTCCTTCCGTCCGGTCACACTTTTTCTCATTTTCCTTATATTTCGCTTCAAATTCGCCCTATCTTCTCAGAACCTTTTACATATGATAACTGACCAGAATTGCTCTAAAATTTTACAAAATTTAAATCACAAATCCATGGCCAAGTGGTTAAAGGGCGCGACATTCAAATCCGACCGACGCAGGTTCGACCCCCGCCGCGGGCAAACCTTTTGCCGCATTTTTCGCAAGTGCCGCAAGTGCACCTGGCACGTTTCTAAGTACCGTAAAACACGTTTTTTTTGCCGAGTTTTAACCGCGTGACGGATGTTTTCGTGTTTTCGCTATAAATCGCTTCAAACTCAATCAATCTTCTCAGATCCATTTGCATATGATAACCGACCAGAATACCTTTCAAATTTTACAAAATATAATTAACCAAATCCATAGCCAAGTGGGTTACGAGCCAAACTTTGTATCTGAGGCCCCCAGGTTCGACCCCCGCCGCGGGCAAACCTTTTGCCGCATTTTTCGCAAGTGCCAGAAACCGTCCTAACCCGTTTTTGAGTACGGTGAAACACGTTTTAACGTGAAAATCGAAAATTTCGAAAAGTTTCAAAATGATTCAGAAAGCGTAGGGGATCACTACAAAAGTGTTTTGCGATGTCGGAAACATGTCTGAACGTGTTCTAACGCGTTTTAACGTGAAAAATCGAAAATTTCAAAAAGTTCCCAAATGATTCAGAGAGCGTAGGGGTTCGCAGGAAAAGTGTTTTGCGATGTTCGAAACGTGTCTGAACGTGTTCTAACAAGTTTTAACGTGAAAAATCGAAAATTTTGAAGTTCCAAAAAGATTCAGAGGGCGTAGGGAATCGAAGTTCCAAAAAGATTCAGAGGGCGTAGGGAATCATGGGAAACATCTCTGAAAGTGTTCTAAAAGTTCTGAACGCACTGTATCCTGCGTTTCCGTTGTGAAAGGCTCGTGAGGCTGAGAGCGATCGAAAAAAGTTGCCACGGAGCTACGAAGTGGCGTAGTGGCAACTTTTTTCGCAGTTTTTCGCAGTTTAATTTTTCTTCAACGAAAATATCGATTTTTTATATTCGGTTGGCCGGAAAGTCTTGATAACTTTTTCATTCGTTTATTTCTCGAAGCAAACACAAGTACGTTATGGGTTATATGCTCCATCATTATCGACGATATACTGCCAACGTTGTGTTAGCTTGTGGATGCCCTGTCTATAGAACCCTGCTGGGTGTGAGGCGAAATATTGCTTCAGTGCGGCCTCCAGACTTCCTCGTGTTGTGAACGATCTCTCTCTAAGGGCATGGGTCAGGCCCGAGAAAAGCCAATAGTCACTTGGGGCGATGTCTGGGGAATACGGTGGGTGAGGGAGAATCATCCAGCCATACTTTCCCAGTTCCTGCTTGACGAGTTTGGCGACATGTGGACGAGCGTTGTCATGCTGATAATATATTTTCTTATCTTTCAGGGCTGAACTATCGACTTCCTTCTTCAAATTACGTAGTTGTTTCACATAACGGTCGGCGTTTATGGTTTGACCTTCGGGAAGGAGGTCCCAGTAGATGGGCCCATCCACTCCCCACCATATTGAGAGCATCACTTTTTTGGGGTGAAAGTCGGGTTTAGGGACATCCTGTGGCGTCTCTCCTTCTTGAATCCACTGGGCTCGCCTGTGGTGATTATCGTAGAGGACCCATTTTTCATCTCCAGTGATCAGCCGTTCCAACCATCGATCGCCGCCGTGGAGAGTGAGAAGACTGTATGCATCATCGACTCGGTGGTCCAGCTGGTCCTGGGTCAGATCATGGGGTATGAATCGACCAAGAGCTTTTCTCATCCGAAGAGATTTCAAGCCTTCCTCAACAGTGCTATGGACAACCTTCAGTGTGGATGCCAGTTCACGAGTGCTTTGGAATGGATCCGAATTCACCTGGGCTCTCAACGCATCCAAATCCAACTCACGGGGCCTTCCAGAGCGGTCCTGGTCATCGAGTGAAAAGTCGTCTTCTTTGAAGCAATGGAACCATCTTTGTATGGTTGGGTAGGAGGGAGCATGTTGGTCATAAACTTTCTTCAGGAGAGTCTCCGAATCCTTCAACGTGGTGTGAGATAGGAAGAGGTAGAGCAGAACATGGCGTATGTGGATTACACTGGGAATATACATCGTGCGTTAACTTCAGCACGGAGAAAGAGAGGGGAATGGGGAGTTGTCTACTACAAGGGCCCTAGTCTCCTTGTCATTTGTGAGGAACGAAGGGACACCAAAGTTCGAACGCGGCACACAGTAGAAAAATAAAAAGAGTTATCAAGACTTTCCGGCCAACCTGATAAGTTTTCGCATATCTTATGAAATGATGCTAAAACTTTTCGCGATACATTATTTCATTGTTTTCACCAATTTACAGTCCATTTCTATGAGTTTGGTATCGACACTCGAGATTTTAGAAATATTTGTTCTGAAAAATTGCAGTATTACGAGAATCAACGCGATTTTTCGGGTCTGTGAACGCACCTTTCTTATCAATTTTATATTTTTATATGACTAATATTGACTTGCTCTTTAATATTCCGCTTTCAAATTCTGCGCATCTTCAAAGCAGAATTTAATTTTAATATTAATTTTGGGTTTTTCAATTTTACCATTTTCAGTTCACTCTTTGGAATGATTATGCAAACAGAAAAAATGTTCAGCATATTTTTTCGAACTTTTGGAGCTTTTGAACGGCATTGTATCTACATTTTGAAGAAAGTTACATCGATTCCGGCTTCAGAACCGGGAAATTCCTAAAATGCGGTTCTGCGACCTGGGACCAGGGTTGTTGGAATTCTCGTCCCCAGAGTACTTCTACATAAAAGTTTGATCGAAATCAAAAATATTTTTTTGAATGTTGTTCCCCGAAGGGTGTGTTTTCATGCAATCTCTCGTGATACCTGTCATATGACCAAATATTCGTGGGAGGCCTTCTTTAACCACTGGACTACTCTTGTAACTCTGCTATTTTGCTCTCATTTTTTAAGTGGAAGGCCCGTGGTTCGACTCCCGGTCCTTAAAAATGTTTGCTTTCTTCAAAATTAATTGTTCAAGAAGTAGAGGGTGCGGAAATACTACCGGGACTTGATTTTTTTCTTATAATTTTTCTTACAGGATGGGTTTGAAGTTGAAATTTATATATTTATTGACTCACCTTATAAGGAATGGGACAACCACTGTACAAACAGAACCAAGGTATTTTCACAAAATCAGCTAGGGACTTATGCTAATCACAGTGGAACTGCTCTCAAGGCCCTATGTCCACTCTTGACTGACTTCAGGCTCTCATCTTTCCACCCACTCACAACAGTCGAAACAGTTTTGGACCTGTAACTCGGCTCAGAGATGAGATATCGACCCAAATTCAAAAGAATGTTTTTATTCATACATCTTACTTACTTAGTTACTTAGTAGATCCATCTTCAGCGGCGAAGCCGCGTGGATCACAGTTCTTCCAATTGCTTTTGTCTCGAGCGCTCGTCATCCAGTGTTGGTAGGGCGCTCGTTGGGAAGACGATCGGGTAGATCGTCCTGTACTCTAGGGCATGTTGGCATACTCCTCGATCGAGTCCCTCCATCTAGCTGGTGATCGTCCTCGTGGACGAAACAGGTTGGGATGGGGGAATTGCTGAGTGACACGGGTAGACCATCTATCGTCGTCTTTTCGTAGCACGTGACCTGCCCATCGATGCTTCGCTCTCGTGATGTGAACGATCGGGTCCGATAGAAGAGAGATGCGGCGGATGTCGGCACATGACTGATTCTTCTTCCGCTGCATGAATAGCGTAGTTCCAATCAGCGCGCGTTCAAGGGCACGGTGGGTTCTCCGGATGAAGGAGACCGTCGTCTTCGTGAGTGGCCAGGTTTCAGCGGCGTAGCAGAGGGCGGGCAAGACGTGCGAGTCGAAGAGAGATGCGCGTAGCTTCGCATCTTGCAGCTGGGAGGTGACCTCGCGGATGTTGGCGAAGGCGCCCCACGCAGCTCGCTTTCTTCGGAGTAGCTCCGAGTCGATAGATCCGTTGCATCGAAGCTCTCGACCGAGGTAGACGTACGCATCAGTCTCCACTAGGTCGTCTCCGTGAAGTGAAACTGCAGGCCCGGTGCACCAAACGTTCTTCATCAACTGGGTCTTCTTCCTATTGACACTCAGTCCGATTCGTTCTCCTGCGTCGGCCAGCTCCGTGAGCATCGTCTGGAGAGAGTCCGTGTCGGTTCCGATGAGGACGATATCGTCGGCGAATCGAAGATGAGAGAGTCGTTTCCCATCGATGAGGACTCCTTTGTGCTCCCAGTTGAGTTTCTTCATGCAATCTTCGAGCGCGGCAGTGAAGAGCTTTGGCGAAATGGTGTCTCCTTGTCGAACTCCTTTGCCGATGGGGATGCGAACAGGTCTCTCGAAGGGTCTCATTTCTGTATAGCAGTTGGTATTGAGCTTCTCGAGGCAGTCGACGTGAGACGAATCGATCCCGGATCGCGTGAGGGCGTTGAGGACGGCGGGGATTTCGACGGAGTCGAATGCCTTGTTGTAGTCCACGAAGACAAGACCGAGAGGAAGGTGGAATTCGCGGTGGTATTCGATCAGGGTAGAGAGTGTGTGGATGTGGTCCATGCATCCGAACGAACAAGAAGGATCACATAATAATTCATCATCTTCCGCTTCTATTTTCTACTCTCAGTATTACATTGTATTCCTACCAGATTTCTGGTTTGCTCGCGCATGCAAATGCTGCGATAAAGATATATATATTTCGAGTGATATGGGTTGGGATATTATGTCGAGAAAGTGTATTTATCGAAGTTTCGATTGTGACCCGTCACATCAATGTTTCAGTAATTTAGGGTAGGGTTGTCAATTCGGACGGACATTTCGGACAAATTCCAGACAAAGTGATCGGTCGACCTCATTTCCCTTGTGTTCGAACACCTTTGTTGTTCGGACGGACGTCTGAATTGTCCGAATTTGTCCGAAAATACTGTAGACTGTCGAAACTATCATGAAATGATTTTTCAGATATTTAAAAAATAGTGGAAAATATTATTTTGATTTTTTAAAATTTTTTTTGGCCTCGATGTATTTTAGATTGGTCTCTTTCATGACTTTGCAATCACAAAATGTAACATAAACTTATATTAGTAACTAATCCAAGTAGTGGGGATATCATTTCTAATCTTCTGAACAGTTTTCACCAGGTAGACCATCGTCCTCGTTCTCTCCAAGTGTTTCCTCTCCCTTTCACAATGGGGTTAAGGTGGTCTTGAGACGACTGCTCAAGGCAAGCGAGAGAGAGGAAAAATATTCTAATTTTTCTTGTGAAACTCATTTGGTGATTGCTCAATCCACAGTACTTGCGGACAATTTCGGACATCTCGGAAGTCCGTCCGATCTCGTACAAAGTCGGACATTCTCCCATTCATTTCTTACACTACCTGTCCGATTTCTTGTCCGATTTCGCATCCCTAATTTAGGGGTACGCTTAGGCCCATAATCAGTCAGAGAGTGTTTTACTTTGTTTTAAGACGCTATAATATTTTCAACTTCGCACATTGCGTTCAAATTCTTCTTTCTTTCATCATTTCCTAGTCAATCGCGTTGTACTGTACTGGAATTCTGTCTCAAATCATGTCTAGCATCCACCGTTTTCGCCCACTTTTCCTCGATGCGAGAAAGTACAGAAACGCAATGGAGGAGCCCAAGCACAGTTCTAAACCGTGTGAATTGAATTAGGTGTCAACTTGTAGCACTTGATGTGCTCTATCGAATGCGCCCTGGGCAAAGTTGGTCCGTTCACGGCAATGTGCACATGTGGCTAAAATGCAGCTATAAAAATATATAAATGCTGGTTTTTATGCTTCGAGGGATGCTCCATGTTTATCCCAGTAGGATTTGATTCCCATGATGTTTTCAGTGACATCTAAACAACAATTAAGACGTAATTACCTATTCGTAAATTATGCTATCCTTTTTAAATATTTCAGTACGGAAATGACTGTGGCATGATGACTTGTGCTGTTTAGCGGTACTTGAGAAAGCGCTCCGTCTCGGACGAGAGAGGCTAGAGATGCGAGAGATGCGAAAGAGGGGCGAGAGAGCGTGCACTTTTGAGAGTGCAGACACGAACGTTTGAACTCATGCAAATTCCCTCCCTATCGAGGGAGAGGGGGTAGAGAAGACTCCGCCCCTTTTTCTCGTCTCCCCGGTTTGGTGCTTCGGTTCATAAGTGCAAACCTACCTCCTGAAAAAAATCCCTACTTGATATGCTCGATTTCATAAATTCCTCATACCGTAACCCACAACACCCTGTGTACGGTGGAAGCGTTAGGTATTCCCCTCTGGCATTTCCCACGGAGGATGCAAACTGCCTACCAAACATCCAAGATACCCCTTCATGGATGCAAACAGCCTACCAAGAGAGCCTGCGGCTTGGACACGTATGGGCATGATGCAACCATGCTAATGAGATGAGAAATAACACAAATACACTTACATCTCACTCGGAAACATTGGAAACGGGCGATGACTTGACGAAACCCCCGTCGAAGAGAACAAAGAGGTCGTGATTTGAATGATCTCACATAGTAAAATGAGAATGATTCCGCGTCAATTTGACTAGTCTCCCTTGAAATGGGGGGAGAGAATGAGAGGGAGAGACTCCCCTCATTTTGGACTAGACCGACCTGTCTAGACGATTTCTCTACCAGAGAAATGGTCTAGACGTCGACACTGTCCGCACCATAAAGCAAAATTAAGACTGGTCTCAAAAAAGTGAAATTGAGTTTTTTCACAGATTAAATTATGTCTGGGGATGTCGGACTACTTCCCAAAGTATAGGACGCCTAGGACTGCGGGGATCCGTGAATTCACTTGGTAATACCTGGGTACATATTAGGGTGGCGAAATCAGTGCAGTATCGATACACAGTGCACTCTCAGTACGTGCACTGAGTAGTACACCTGTGTATCGATACAGCGAGAGTGATGTACTGAAATGCACTGTGCACTGCAGTACATGCGCCCCGTGCACTGCCAGTGCACTAGTGTACTGCTAGTACACTACTCGTTGTGGGAGAGCGTGTACTGCAGCACACAGTACATTTCAGTACATCACTCTCGCTTTTTCAAATGTGTATCGATACATTTGACTTCTTCAAAATCAAGTACTGCAGTGCACATGAGACTCAAGTGCACTGCAGTACTGTTCTGCTATTAGCCACCCTACTGGGTAGCAATAATTTTTACCTCGATTTGTGTGCAGCGGATTGCTTTTGTGAAAACGTTTACCTGAAATTCCCAGCTCTTTTTTCGGGCATCCATATGTACTTCATTTTTCTAGAAAGCAATTCTGAACGCTATATCAGGTCAATCTTTATCGAACATGTACGAAAAGCGGGATCTCATCTCTTGCGCATGTAGAACTCATCAAGATATTTGAAATGAGAGGCTTATGGTGAAAATAGCCGGAGACGTACGAGTTCTGCACTTTGAAAAAACTCGAAATTATATAAACGTAAATTTGGTTCAGCGACAACCGGTCTTTTAAGGAAACAGGGATGAAATGTGCGAAACACAAGATGATTTCATTACTCGTGTCGGAGATCGCATTGTCATATCCTCGAGCTGCGATACCATTCTAATAGTGGCCCAATCTCCACTATGCCCTATCTTGTCCATCTGCTTGCAACCAGATGAGAGTCTTCATTATCAGGGCGATATTCAGGGAGTACAACTAGTAGGAATCGGACCTCCAACTAGGAGTGGGAGAGTGAGAGTGTGGAAACCAGAGCACGCATTAGATCACATCTGTTTATTCCGTCTCCTATCCCAACTGAAGAGAAAGCGTTTAGGCATGGGAGCGGGGCTCATACCCGACATCACGATCAAATAACATTAACTTCAAATCATCTCGGATTCTTTAATTTGCACAACTCATACGTATCCCCCTGGCTATTTTCGCTACAGGGTTTCAATAGAGCACTGACCCGATATTTTAATTCGCAAAAACTATCCGTCACAACACGTTCGTACAAAATGGTGATATGCGTTGAAGGAGGTACCTTGTTGTTCAAACGATCCTAATTGTCTATGTTCCAGTCATGGTGAGATACATTGTTTCTATCAAAAATGAATATTTGGACTCTCTTGAAACCCATTTGTCTCATATGTTGATTGCGTTTTTCGTCTGTCTTACTAGGGTTCTGTTCTTGTAGATGACGTAGCTATGAGTATACACAATCTGATTGTGCGATAGTTTTCTTGTACCGTGTGACAGTATCGTAAGTGATGAAAATATCGGAACGTTTGCCGCAACGTGATAAAAAAATCCGATTTTTGCATTTTTGCGTGTACACATTATCATGATTTGCGTTTATGCAAATTGGGTGATATAATGTTGACGGCTACTGTAAACAACTTAATATTCCAGGTGGTGAGTCGCGAAGTCGGAACTGAACTGGACTGCGGTGAAGATCACATTACTTTGTAAGTGAAAAAGTAATTGATCATTATCACTTTCGCATACTTATGGCCGCTATTTTCAGTTCGAGTTCACTATTTGAAGGTGGTCAAAAAGCAGTGTGTAACAACGACGGAAAATGGCAATCTGGCTGGAAATATCTAAAAGGAGAGAAAATAACATGCTTGAGAAAAAGTAAGTTAAATTTTTTAAGGACCCGGGGAGTGTTAACCTGTGCCAAGGCACTTCTGAGAGATTCTACTGGTTCCAGGTACCATAATCCTGGGTTCCCTAATACATTCTTGGCACTCACTATCCCCACCATGCCTGACTAGGCAGATTGGACGGACTCACTATCCTCACCGCTGCCTGACTAGGCAGATTGGACGGACTCACTGCGCTCACCGCTGCCTAACTAGGCAGATCGACGGACGGACAACAGTTAGCGCGTTGAAAATCGGAAAATCGCTTGGGAAAAAAATTTCCACCTCTTTTTTCCCTACACAATGCTATATCATTAGTATATATAACACGATAGCAAAATAAAAAAATTGAGAAAAAAAATTGTTTTCGGAAAAAAATCATCGATTTTTCAAATTTCGACATTTCATGTATTTTACATGTTTAAAATTTACTCTACACCTAAGACTGTTTGTGTAAAAAGTTTTAACCCTGTGCGACAACTTTAACCTAGTTGTGCCGCGTGTCCTGCGTTCTTAAAAAGAACGCGTTTTTTTAAAACTGAAAAGTTCAAACGACGTTTTAGTAGAATGCGCAGTACGTTCTAAAGCATGGTCCAGAGGGTATTCGGTTCCCGGAAATACATTCAGCGGACGCGCAGGCCTCGCTCGCTCCGCGAACGGCTCCATGATATTGGTAGGTAACGTTGGAACACGGCAGGAAACGTTGACTTACGTCTTGACACGTTAGACAACAAAGGGACACGTAGGAAAACTTCTGGACAAGTTGGATCATGTTTGGACACGTTTGAGCAGAACGGGACACTTTTGATCATATTTGGAAACAGGATAGGGATCACGTATGAACACGGCTGAAAACGTTTAAGCCATCGAGAAAAAAAAAACGTCCCCCGAGATCCCCGAGATCCGAGATCCTCCGTTCATTCGGTAAACATTCGAAAAATTCTCTTGCGCTGGCTGAAATGCCTGCGCACCATACGTGTCCACGGCCGCAGGCTCACCTTTGGGGAGCACTTTGCACCCATGATGGGGGTATCATGGAATCTTGGGGGGCACTTTGCACTCATGATGGGGGTATCATCGTCCAAAATGGGTTTTGGGTTGGGTCCATCAAAGTAAAAACGGTGTACTGTAACTTCACCACCGGGGTCCCGCAACGAAAACAAAGTACCGTAACCCGGTCTACCGTAATCCGGAAATACGAAATTGAGAATATTGACCCGGTATACGTTGCATGTGGTAGGCCTCGAGTAGTAATTAATCGGAGGGCATACGGTGGTCTCGACACGACATTGCTGATACCGTAATCAAGTCTACAGTATGCTGAAATTTCACATTGAGCCAATTCGCTCGGGATTTGTTGCATGAGGTAGGCTTCGAGTAGAAATTAATCGGGCGGTATACAGCGGTCCCGCCACGACATTGCTGATACCGTAGTCGTCTACAGTATGCTGAAATTTCAAATTGATCAAATCCACTCGGGATTTGTTGCATGAAGTAGGCCTCAGGAAGAAATTAATCGGGCGGTATACAGGGGTCCCGCCACGACATTGCTGATACCGTAATCAAGTCTACAGTATGCTGAAATTTCAAATTGAGCCAATTCGCTCGGGATATGTTGCATGAGTTAGGCCTCAAGTAGTAATTAATCGGGCGGTATGCGGCGGTCCCGGCACGACAATGCCGATACCGTAACCGTCTACAGTATGCTGAAAATTCAAATTGATCAAATCCACTCGGGATTTGTTGCATGAAGTAGGCCTCAGGAAGAAATTAATCGGGCGGTATACAGCGGCCCCGCCACGACATTGCTGATACCGTAATCAAGTATACAGTATGCTGAAATTTCAAATTGATCAAATCCACTCGGGATTTGTTGCATGAAGTAGGCCTCAGGAAGAAATTAATCGGGCGGTATACAGGGGTCCCGCCACGACATCGCTGATACCGTAATCAAGTCTACAGTATGCTGACATTTCAAATTGAGCCAATTCGCTCGGGATATGTTGCATGAGGTAGGCCTCGAGTAGAAATTAATCGGGCGGTATGCGGCGGTCCCGGCACGACAATGCCGATATCTTTAGTATGCTGAAATTTCAAATTGTTCATATCTATTCGGAGTTACAATATGAATAATTAATGAAATTGGGGAAATTGAGGCCATTGCTTGGAGAATATACATTTTCTCCCATATCGCATCCAGGGTTACTGTAGCGGGGTTACAGCATGACGAATTTTTAAAAGTGATTTATTCAAGTCGGGATTTTTGCGTGAGCTAGACCTCGAGCGGGAAATGCCAGAGGGGAATTCCGTATCGATTCCGCCGCACACAGGGTTACTGTAGCGGGAATACAATATGACCAATTTTTAAAATTGAACTATTCAAGTCGGGATTTTTGCAGGAGCTAGACCTCGAGCGATAAATGCCAGAGGGGAATTCCGTATCGATTCCGCCGTACACAGGGTTACTGTAGCGGGAATAAAGTATGACCAATTTTTAAAATTGATCTATTCAAGTCGGGATTTTTGCAGGAGCTAGACCTCGAGCGATAAATGCCTGAGAGGAATTCCGTATCGATTCCGCCGTGCACAGGGTTACTGTAGCGGGAATACAGTATGACCAATTTTTAAAATTGATCTATTCAAGTCGGGATTTTTGCGGGAGCTAGACCTCGAGCGGGAAATGCCAGTGGGGAATTCCGTATCGATTCCGCCGTACACAGGGTTACTGTAGCGGGAATACAGTATGACCAATTTTTAAAATTGATCTATTCAAGTCGGGATTTTTGCAGGAGCTAGACCTCGAGCGATAAATGCCAGAGGGGAATACCGTACCGATTCCGCCGTACCCAGGGTTACTGTAGCAGAACAAGTACTGAACTAGGTTTTACCTGCTCCTAATTTTCCGACTCCGTATACTCGATTTCAAAAAATGCGGTATGCTGTGAATGCACTCATATAGTAACTAGTTCATACCGTAACCCGCTACAGTATCCTTGGGACACGGTATAATCAATAGAGTACACCCCACAAGACATTGCCTGCTTGAGGTATAGCTCCTCCAAAAATACTGATTCAAATAAATCACTTTTAATAATTCGTCATACTGTAACCCCGCTACAGTAACCCTGGGCGCGAGAGGGGAGAAAATATATATTCTCCAAGCAATGGCTACTCGAGATACGTCTCTTGTAAAAATCTCTAGTCGATTTGATCAATTTGAAATTTCAGCATACTGTAGACGGTTACGGTATCGGCATTGTCGTGCCGGGACCGCCGCATACCGCCCGATTAATTACAACTTGAGGCCTAACTCATGCAACATATCCCGAGCGAATTGGCTCAATTTGAAATGTCAGCATACTGTAGACTTGATTACGGTATCAGCAATGTCGTGGCGGGACCCCTGTATACCGCCCGATTAATTTCTTCCTGAGGCCTACTTCATGCAACAAATCCCGAGCGGATTTGATCAATTTGAAATATCAGCATACTGTAGACGACTACGGTATCAGCAATGTCGTGGCGGGACCGCTGTATACCGCCCGATTAATTTCTACTCGAGGCCTACCTCATGCAACAAATCCCGAGAGGATTTGATCAATTTGAATTTTCAGCATACTATAGACGATTACGGTATCAGCAATGTCGTGGCAGGACCGCTGTATACCGCCCGATTAATTTCTACTCGAGGCCTACCTCATGCAACAAATCCCGAGTGGATTTCATCAATTTGAATTTTTCAGCATACTGTAGACGATTACGGTATCGGCAATGTCGTGGCGGGACCGCCGTATACCGCCCGATTAATTACTACTCGAGGCCTACCTCATGCAACAAATCCCGAGCGAATTGGCTCAATTTGAAATTTCAGCATACTGTAGACTTGATTACGGTATCAGCAATGTCGTGTCGAGACCACCGTATGCCCTCCGATTAATTACTACTCGAGGCCTACCACATGCAACGTATACCGGGTCAATATTCTCAATTTCGTATTTCCGGATTACGGTAGACCGGGTTACGGTACTTTGTTTTCGTTGCGGGACCCCGGTGGTGAAGTTACAGTACACCACTTTTACTTTGATGGACCCAACCCAAAACCCATTTTGGACGATGATACTCCCATCATGAGTGCAAAGTGCCCCCCAAGATTCCATGATACCCCCATCATGGGTGCAAAGTGCTCCCCAAAGGTGAGCCTGCGGCCGTGGACACGTATGCTGCGCACACTTCCGAGACAAAACACTTTTCTCATGATCCTCTAGACTCCCAAGATGTAAATTTTCGAAAACAAATTATGAAAAAAACGATAAAACACGTCAAAAAATTCTAACACTTTTGCAGTATTCATCGGTATTGCGAAAAATACGAAAATGTGTTTGCCCGCGGCGGGTCGAACATGGGGCTTTCGTATTACAAAGTGGGCGGTTTAGCCACTTGGCCATGATTTTTTTGTTTTTTTTTGTTAAATGTAAGCAAGTTACTCTTGTAGAGCGAAGGAATTGAGTCGATTGCGAAGGAATTGAGTCGATATTTCCATCCATTCGCGATATACACAAAGTATTATAGGATATCATAAGTTTAAGTTTAAGTTATTATAACAATTTATTTTTTAAATATTTTTATAACTTCTTTTTCCTGAGGTTCCAAGAGAAAGGAAAAATCTGAAATTTTGACAGGCGCCTTTTTTCCGCTTGTGAATAACTTATTACCGAAAAGAATTTTAAAAAATAATTTTAAAAAGTTCTGGGCGGTTTCCCGAAGTTCGTCTTTACAGCCAGAACCGGGACTCGGCGCGAGCCAGAGCCGGGATTCCTATCAAACCGAATCCGGGAATTAGATTTCGAATTTGCTGCGGCTCGAATACCTCGCCTAGTTGGAGTTCCAACCGCTCGCGCACACCCAACTGGGGAAACGGTTTATCGACACCCAGGCGAGAAATGCGAATATGAAATATAATTCCCGGATACGGCTTGATAGGAATCCCGGCTTTGACTCGCCCCGAGTCCCGGCTCTGGCTTTAAATTCGAACTTCGGGAAACCGCCCAGAACTTTTTAAAATTATTTTCTATTGAAATTCTTTTCTGTAATAAGTTATTTACAAGCGGAGAAAAGGTGCCTGCCCAAATTTCAGATTTTTCCGTTCGCTGGGAACATCAGGAAAAAGAAGTTATAAATAGTTATAATAACTTATTATATCTTATAATACTTTGTTCACAATATGTCATTTAGACGGTATTTGATAGGATGAGTCACACGGACACGCATACAGACAGACGGAAATTTGAACGCGTTAGAACGCTTTGGGCTCTGATATGAGAGAATATCTGAGTCGATCGAGTTTCTCTCAACAGTGACCGTACAGGCAAAACAAACCTATGCTGAAAAATTGCTCCCATTGTAAACATTGGCCGAAGAGACCGAAAATGGTCATAAGAAGTTTCATAGATCAAACCCGGCTGAGATATGTTTCATCACATGTCAAAAACTGAAATTTTCAATTTTGGCAGAACGAATCCAAACCCCCTACATAGCTATATTTTCTGAAAGCTTGTGCAATAAGGAAAAATTTTTTCATGTTTTAACTGAGTTTATAACTCGCACTTGAAAAAGGATATATTTTTTTGAAAACTCAAAATTAAAATTTCAATATTTCATCATAGCCCAGTGCACTTCTAAGTATGTTCATTCGATTGCGCGTGCAAAGTTACCCCGGTTGGATTCGAATGAGCAAAATCGGGTGTCCACGGTGAATTTCTTTAATGAACAAGCGCCGCCAATACGCGACGCAGCACGCGACGCGTGCCTCAACGGGGTAAACAACTATAGTGATATCGGTGCCAAAATTAATTATTAATTCTAAAAACATTAATAGCTATCGAGAGAATCACTCGAAGTTCGACTAGAAACTTAAGGTTTCAAGAAATTCCGAAAATCGAAAATTAATTAAGTAACCGTCTCGTTTCAAGGTGAAAAGCTCAGGAAACGCGTGTCATTCATATAAGACTAGTGCATCTAAAAAAAGTACCAAAGTCTGTCAACTGAACATAGCTACTTCTATTTATGGCATAATCTTTCATTTTTCTCAAATATATCAGGAAGGATCATTTTTAGACACTCATTTTGGCAATGTTGCAATGAACATGACAATTGACAAATACAGTAGATCCAACTACTTATTATTTATTGCGATATCTACCTTTTTTTGCATTGCTGAATATTGGCACATTCCGACATTTTTCAGCGCTGAATTTTGGCAGATCCCACCATTTTTCAGCGCTGAATTTTCAAATGGTTATGCAGAATCGTTAATTCTATTCTCATTTCAATCGTCCTCTTCATACTGACCCCGTGCGCTCATTCTGAGCGGTCGACTCCACACCGACTACTCCATTTTCCTCGTCTTTCCCGTTCTGGCCAGGACTCTAGCGGTATGTTAGTCCTTCAAACATTATTTAAACCCGGCTAGCGCAAACCTGGCCATTGAGACCAATAGAGAGTATTCATCGGGCGTCTCAAAATGAGAACTTTTCTTACGATAGTACAGAGTTTTCACCACCTTTCCTCCCGTGTATTCCCATGGTTGTTCACGTTTATGAAAAAAATCTATTCAGATTCCATCAAGTGCATCACCCTGATGTTGATGATGAGAAAAATGATTATTTTACGTCGATGGCGACGAGACGAAGACATCCTAATCATTCCCATTAATGATTTCCGCGTAGTTCCATTAGACTGTTTTTACAAGCCGAAAAAAACGATTTCCTTTGCTCTGTATACACTTATTACAGTTTCTTTGGCCATTTCTCACTAGCATAATATCAAACCAAAGTAATCTTAGCAATTTGGCTGAAAAAATTGGCGCTAATTAATATGAACTTTTCTTCCCATTTTCTTTTCTAATTCTTCCCATGAAGACTAAGAGGAGGCTCTTCGACAGCTGCATCTTGCCTACCGTACTCTATGGTAGCGAGGTGTGGGCTTTGAGATCGAGTGACAAAGAGCGCCTCGATGTCACCCTGAGGGAGGAAGATGGAACGTCGGATGATTGGAGTCACCCTTCTGGATCGAATGAGGAATGAACGATTACGAGAAATCACCCAAATTCGAGACTGGAATAAAGAGGCACTTAAACGGAAAGCGAAATGGGCCTTGAAGATAAGGCGAATGGAAATCAACCATTGGACGCGGGCAACTACGATGTGGACCCCCTACAACTGGAAACGCCCCCAAGGCCACCCCAATACCCGATGGAGAGATGACCTGAAACGAGCAATCGGGCCCCAATGGTGGAATGCAACTAACGAAGAATTCCGGCCCATCCTCATCTGAGCACTATTGCCTGACATGATAAATAATTGAATTGAATTGAATATGAACTTTTATATTCTGTTCGCCCCAATGTTATCTCATTGTATTGTAAATTTGAATAAATAATGTCCTGTATATTTGATGTTAGTTTGATTTGCCAAAATTCAGCGTTGAAAAATGGCGGGATCTGCCAAAATTCAGCGCTGAAAAATGGCAGATTGTAGTTTGTATATGCCAAAATTCAGCGCTGAAAAATGGCGTGATCTGCCAAAATTCAGCGCTGAAAAATGGCAGATTGTAGTTTGTATCTGCCAAAATTCAGCGCTGAAAAATGGCGTGATCTGCCAAAATTCAGCGCTGAAAAATGGCAGATTGTAGTTTGTATCTGCCAAAATTCAGCGCTGAAAAATGGCGGGATCTGCCAAAATTCAGCGCTGAAAAATGGCGGGAGCTGCCAAAATTCAGCGCTGAAAAATGGCGGGATCTGCCAAAATTCAGCGCTAAAAATTGGCAGATTAGTAAAATTCTCCAGTAATCGGGAGAACAAATAGCAGCTTTTTTTGGCAATATAGTTGACTAATCTATGGAAAAGACTGGGTAGTATGCAACCCAATTGTCCGACTACGTGGAAAAATGGAAGAGTAACTTCCTCAATACATGTGGGAGACGAAAGTGGTGAAAGTACCCGAATGATCGATTTTGGTACTATTTTTAGATGCACTAGTCTTATATACTTCATACACTTTACAACTTTTATTGACTATATTTACAGGGAATTCGAAACAGAGTCGGCAAGAACGAGTTAGAGAAAGAGAGTGATGGAGAGACAGCGCGTAAAACGAGAGGGTCAGACAACGAGAGACGTTATTGGCGCGGTGCCAACTGGATGCTGTGATTTACCTACTTAGTGAATAAAATTGTACAAAATTGCCGCACCTACATTTTCCTTTGGTTTGATCTATGAAACTTCTTATGGCCATTTTCGGTCTCTACGGCCAATGTTTACCCTAGGAGCAACTTTTCAGCATAGGTTTGTTTTTGCTTGTACGGCCGTATCTCGATCGACTCAGATAGTCTCTCATATAACACGTCTTTAACTACGCAACATATTTTTCGCCCGATTCCATAGTTTTTAGGAATGTCGTTTCGGACAAACTATCACAGATAAATCTTCAAGTTAACAATTGAAACATAGGATTAGCATTCGATCCCGCAGTACCCCAAAATGAGAACTCAGTTGAAAAAAAAACTAACAGATTGTACAGCATTAATTCAGAACCCTGCACTGAGCTCGTACGATTGATCAATGACTGTGATTATCATCCATTCGATCCCCAAGTCAAGTGTAGGAATGTGAGAAACAATTCATGCACTATCTATTTTGAACGTCAAAACTGACAAAGAGGTACAATTGTAATTCAGGCAATTCTGGATGGTAATGCCGATGGATCTAGAATGCATACATGTAAAAAATGTTTTGCGGAATGTCCTCCCTCGTCGCCCAACTTGTAGTAAGTCGTAATGTTACAATAAAACCGTACAAAGGCTGTGCATTTTTTTGAGTTATATTTTTCGAATACTTTTCGCGAAATTCAAAAAAAAAAACCCTTTCTGAAAGGTGTCATTTTTTTTTGTATCTTTACGAATAATTATTCTTTAAAAATTTTTCTTTAAATTCACATTCAATCTAAATTCATTCTATATTTGATCTATGTTTAGGGGCCACAACGGGGTCAGTGGAATTGACTAAGTGAGGTGAAACTTAGTGTCAACATGCTTCTAGATGTCTGATTAAGACAAATCTTTTGGATTTATGTCGATATCTTATCTCTGAGCCGAGTTACAACTCCAAAACCACGCGCGCTTCGACTGTTGTGAGAGGGGGGGAAAGACGGAGGGGAGAGGAGGTGGGCGGAGCCTAATCGTCTATCTTTCAAGGGACATAACGCAGCTCATAGGAGACATTTTGAAGGAACGCCAAAAGAAAAATAGTTTATGAAGATGTGGAGAGTGCTACGGCATCTGAATTGTGACGATAGCGATAGTTAACGCGTGGTGAGAGGACAAGAACATAGAGCGCGAATTAGGAGGACTAGCGTTCAAGGGCTTAGCAAAGTGGTTGTGTTCTAACATTACCACCCGTGCGACGCTGGTTCGAATCCTATCAGTTTCCAAAAAATTTGCATGTACACAGGATAAACAAAGTAAGTCGGAATTATGCATGGCTCGGAACAATTCTTTTGTAGAAGGCGGCACAATTATTGGGCATAAATAATTGACTGTTTATTTGTCCTAATAGTTGTTATGAGGCCCAAAGAATGTATCCCCTAAGGCGGAACTTTGTACGTACCCTAGAATGGTCTAAACTCACTACTCGGCAACGTCTCAGGCCAAATTTGACCTACTCAGAGTTGGTCGATTAAGTTCCGCCTCAGACCCATAATATAACTTCTCAATAGCTATCGAATAAGCCTCTAATCGTACAAATTGATTGAGAACCACCGTTGTGCCGTCCTCTTCTCGTTTCCCGGTGAATTTGGGTGCGCGAGAAGAGGGCGGACGCTGTGCCCTCTATCTATATTTTCGCTTGTTTTTCCACTAGACACCGCCAAACGAATATATACGATAGACGAATGTCGGGATATGAATGTCAATTTGACAGTCACGAGATACTATTAACCGGTCATTTGATTGCGAGAATATACGAATGGGCCAAATACAGTATCGACTGTAAATATTCGCTAAAAACTTCGCTCAAAAATCTCATGGCATTCTTGTGCCAGATGAGATATCGACATGAAATGTTGGCACGATATAGTGGATCCATCACTGCTTCGAATTCGATTAGAAAGGCATAATGATATATCATGGTATTACAAAAGGATGATGCAACCGTTGTCGTTGTTTTTTCATTGTCGATTATTTGGTCGGAGGAAATTTTTCATCACATCCTGAATGCAGAGGTCCTCGAGAAAAATTGTAGCATAATAATCCTATAAAGCAAACAGCCTGCAGCAGGCTACAAATTTTGCTGTCGCAAATTCGGAACTAGGCTTGTAGACATGCTAGAAACCTGTTCCAAAACTATGGCAAGCCAGGTCGCACTAGGGTGGCCAAATTAGTGCACTATCGATACACAGTGCGTTCTCCGAACATACACTGGGCAGTATATTGGTGTATCGATACACTCGAAAAAGCGAGAGTGATGTACCACACCGCGCACTGCAGTTCAAACGTCGCACATTGCTAATAGAGAGAACAAAAGATAATTCAACTTCAATAGAATAGAACCAGCTAGAGATGGATGGATTGTGAGGGTCTTTTCGCTAACCACTTTTCCACTGGACAGTACTCCGGTTTTCGAATGCACGTTGTGCGCACGTCTCTCTTACAGTTCTTCGCTCTCTCGTCGCGCTGATACTTAGCCGAGAGAGGAAAGAAATGTGAGAGAGTCAGTACACTGAACGTGCGATGGACGTCCACTGCACGGGCGTGGTGCGTGCACACACCGTGCGTTTCAAAACCGGAGGTAGGCACCCGCGGCTTATTCTTCTTTATCTTCTGAGAGATGGAGACGAGGGATTTCACTCCGAGTTACTGTAGGCCACACCACAATTCGAGATCTTAGCAGTATTTCGGTCACCAAACTTCCCGGTCCTCATTATATTTCTATTCCCATGCACAGTTGATGCATTACTGTTATTGCATTTTAAAGAGCTAATAAAACTTTTACCTTTCCACAGGGAAATTACCGGAGAAAAAAATAAGTTTAAAATTAAAACATATTTTTGAATTTTCCAAACTTCGATCGACGATTATCAAAAAAACCACTCATTATGCCCACAGATGACGTTTTCGAAAAACCGGAAAATCCTATGACGTAATGCCCTGAGGCGTAGAAGCGATTTCACAACTTTTTACACCACGTTTCAACTCACTAGGGAAAGTCGCAAAGTGTCCGTGGGGTTTCTGAAAACGCTGAAAGCGCCAAACTAGTATCCAGTTTGGATAGACAAATTCTTCTGTCAAAAGTTGCCAAAGCCCCTTGGCGGCCCCAGAAAATCGATTGAAAGATCGCACTCCAAATTTCGGTTGCCTCCTTTGCGCGCTCGAAGGCTCTCACACAACTGCCTTTGTGGCCGAGTGGATAAGGCGTTTCACTAGCGATCCTATGTTCTTTTGTCCCGTGGGTTCGATCCCAGGTGGTCGTGATCATTTTGCCCCATTTTTCGAAGTACTATTTTGCAATTTTTATTACCTATTATTAATTGGTTAGGGTTACGGAATCGGGCAAAGTCAAGTGCCGAACTGCGAGGGCGAGATTAGGACTCAAAATGAGTTGGCCTTTGTTTAGGAGTATATGACGCTGTCCACGTAAGGATCAACAAGGGCTCAACAGAGGCCTGGAACAGGTCAAAAATCGAAATGGCTCAAAACTTGCACCTAGGGGCAACTTTCGACGCTGAACACGCTGGTGCCATCGATTTGGCAATAGGACGCCTGGCAATAGGACGAAACTTGGAACTCATTTGGAAAAAGGTTATCACCACTATCGGCATGAAAGCATCTCTAGGATGGGGTTATGAAGAATTTGAAGTAAATTTCGAGCTGCATAGTTGGACAAAAGGTCAAATCCGAAGGTATCAGCGAAATGTCGAACAATGCGATTAGGCGATGATTTCAAAACTGTGAGATGAAGACTGATAATTACACTAATTCAAGCCAATTTCATTAAATTCACATACATCATACATTTTCCAAAAGATTTCAACAATTACACTTCGATCTCGTTCATTCTGTGCCCCTATTGTGAGACGTACTGTTTTGACTACTTTTTCGTGAGCTATCATTGTTGTTAGATGGTTAATAGAAATGTTCACCATTCTTGTACATGTTTCCTGTTAACAGTAAATAGTTTCTAAAAATACGGCAAAAGACTTAGGGAATCGAACTCAAAATGGTCGGGTTGATAGTCGAAGCTCTTATCCACTCGACTACCAACTATTTATCGATTTATTGGAGGCCTAAGCAACTTTTGACAATTGAAATGAGGTTTCCAAATGAGTTCCAAGTTTTGCGTTTTCAGCGTTTTCAGAAATCCCACGGTCACTTCGCGACCTGCCCTTGTCAAATAGTCTCTCATAATCGTCAAATTTCGGCCTACTCAAAAAGTCGTTTTTTCGTACCCTGAGGGCAAATGGCCAAAATATGTCTACCATTCTTTCTGGATTTCTACTCGTTATGGGAATAATGTTTAGCCTTTCAAACAATGCCCCCTACGTAAAGTACGAGCGACCGGCTGTTCAGCCTGTTCAAAAAAAGGAACGGCAAAAGACTCCATCGGGAACAGCGGAACAATTCAGACAAAAAAATGATCAAATAACGGAAACACATATCACAACAAAGGACTTTTAAAAATGTAAAAGATTAGCAAATTATTAAGTGGAAAAGTTTTCCGCCCGATTTTGTTTCCCGTAAAGCGTTCACTTAAAAAATGACTCGTAACTAAATGTCATAACCGCTTCATTGAATACACTTCATCTTACCCTTTTCACGGCAATTCAAAACAACTCAAATTGTCAAAAGGGTCAATTTGTTAAAAATCAGATTCGTACTTTACAACGGGAACAAACGTTACAACCGTGTTTGGAAATATTTTTCTACTAGATGGAACATTGTGTCACTTGGAGGGGGAACATTGTTCAAGGCTTACGAGGGGGCAAAATTGTGTATGCGCCGTTGCATGGTGTCCTTATTCATGCTTTCCTGGTGGCACCGTGCAGACACGCCCACTTTTCGTTGCCACCGACATTTATGGCTCTCCATGTGATATTAATTATTTACGCTTCAGTTTGTACACACGTCATTATGAAAAAGATGTATTCGTCAAAGTTAAAGAATTCCTATGCGAAGGACAATGGTTTCGATTTCGTCGGCATGGCACATCGGACCAGATATATGTGAGCCTGTGAAGCTGAATATCATCAGAAGAAAAGGATAAGAATAATTTCGAGAGACTCGACCACAGACTAAATGTGGAAATTTTTTTTGGTATCTGAACACCTGCACTATCGAATAGCATTTTCAACATTTCGATTTTTTTTTAAAATTCGCAACTAGGGACCACCGCGTAGCATTGAAAATTGATCCTAAAAATGCAAATTTCGTGCCTTTGGGGTAATGAGGGATGCAGAATCACGATAGCGTTTCGAGATTTAAAAAAAAATATTACCAGTTCAGCCAGTATCAGACAAATTTCTAAGCCCCGCCCACCGTGGTGTAGTCGCCCCACCGAATTGATGCCGCATCGTTGCGCCATGAGTTCGGCGGGGCGACGAGTGGGCAGTGGGTCAGTTATTTTTGTTTTGACAGTTTTTCTTGCTGTTTTCTATACTAATATAATATTTACAGCAAGTATTCAGTTCTAGCTGCTATTACGGAGCCATGGATAAATAAAAGAATATTTAATTTTCAGTTTTGCAAATAATAACTAGTTCATAATCAATAGCTACAGTGGTCAACTCGTAAAACTTGAAGCTGAAATAAATAAAGTTCGCTAGTACGGATTTTCCTTATTTTTCGTTCAAATCTGTCCTGGATATCATAGAATGAAAAAAGTAATCAAATCTCAGAGCCGCACCCCCTGAAACAATAGTTATTATATATAATATAAAATCACTGAAGTTCGTGCGAGAATTAAAACACATTCACTAGTACCGATTTTTCTTATTGTCTCTGTGTCACTTTTCTGTCATCTAAACTTCATATTGAGAAAGAAAACTGAGAGCCGCACCCCCTAGAAACCCAATTTTACTGCAAAACCAGCCTTTTCAGTGCAGATAGTCGTTTCTGTCTTTTCGTACTTTTCCCCGGCTCTAATTTTTGAATTTCCGGTTCGGTGGTCCCTAATTCGCAACCGTGTGAAATATAACCAAACGGGAAGAATACAAAGTTTGAAAAAAGACATGACTCGCAAAATACGCAAAATATGATACCGTCAAAGATTGCCGTTGAGATGTCGTTTATCTCAATTTTCTCAGTTAATATTAAAGCTATTTATTAGCTATAAAGATATGAAATGTTTATTTTCAAGCGCTGTATACAGTGAAAAAATCGTTTGTTTAAATTAAAATAATCGTGTCGTATGTTTGCCATTTTCCATAGCATTTCGAGAGCGGAAATACGGGCTAGACGGCGAGACAAAAGTTAGAGAGCGTCCGCTGAAGAGAGAGGCCAGGCGGCGAAGCGAAAGAACGGGCCATATTATATCGGGAGGGAGCGCGTAACCCGAGACGGGGTGAACAGGTCTCTCCCCCCCCTTCGAGTGGGACAGAGACGCAGAGACACTGACCTACCGCAACACTCCCCCCTTCTACAAATCTCTGTGCCGCAGTCAAGCGAGCGGGCGGGGCAAAACGAGATAGATCATGAGAGAGGGCGGGGCATAACGTCGCCTCTCCTCCCGCTTCTCAAACCCGGGCTCGTGTAAGGCGCTAGTTTCGATGTGGGAATATGACGCTGTTTGCGTTAGGATAAACAAGGGGCTGGAACAGGTCAAAATCGAAAATGCTCAAAACTTGCTTCAAGGAGTAACTTTCGACGTTTACAAAGAAAAACTGAGAACGCTGCTGCCATCGATTTCGCAATAGGACGGCTGTGGGTGCCGATACGGCGCGGCACCGTTTTGGCGGAAAACATGTTTTTCGAGTGAAACTCGCTTCAGAGTGCTCATACAGGGGTAAAATCTATATTTCTATATCAGAATTTGACGCTCTATCTTCTGGTGATAACCACATGACACGATTTCACTTGGTTCTAAAAGGCAAGATATGATTTTCCGACATCGATTTTGCAGCATGGCTGCAGCCAAGGCTAGATGAATATCATTAGCAATAGAAGTATCGCCGTTGTATCAAACTATATTAAATCTATTTACTCTTCGCTATTCCTGTAAAGCTCTTTGTCGCTCTATGCGACATCGTATTTTGAGTTTGCAGTAGTTTCTTTTAGCCTAACATCATTGCACTTAATATTGAATAGTAGATACATAACTCGATAAATATATTATTAAGTAGCGACACCGTGGGCATGTTTCAACATCCTGAAAGTTTTATGGGCAGGACAAAAATCCATGTTAGAATACACAGCGTTTCACGAGTATGAGGAGAGTAGACCTAGGAAAATCCCCGTTTGAACTTATCTTGCGCATCAGACCACTGATATAGGAAGGATTCTCGATGCGGGCGCCCATGTACGGTAAGATTCGCACTATTAATCGAGCGCGCGCAGCTTATATAGAGTATTGAGAAAGCAGTCCTGGCGCGAGCCGGGTTTGACGATGGTGGCGAGAGGCGACGTAATGCCCCGCCCCCTCGCATGCTCCGGTTTTTCAGCGCAGCTTCGCGATTTCAATTCCACAAGCTGCGCGCGGGATTCTACAAGACGCGCGCCGGACCTGGCTTTTCCGTTCGGGACCTTTCAACAGAACGCGCGATGTGCGCCCGATTGATGTAAGGTGTGGCGCATGCTGCGTCGAACCCTACACAAATCGCGCGCATAAGCTGCGCTGAAAAACCGGAGTGATCGATCTCGTTTCGCACCACCCGCTCGCTTGGCTGCGGCACAGAGACTGCTCTGCGTCTCTGCACCGCTCGAAGGGGGTGAGACCTGTCCACCCCGTCTCGTGTAAAGCACGTCCTCCTGATATAAAACAGACCGTTCTTTCGCTTCGCCGTCTGGCCCTCTCTCTTCGGTGAACGCTCTCTAGCTTTTATCTAGCCGTCTAGCCCTATGTCCGCTCTTGAAACGCTGTGGAATAATGCCCATTCAAAAAAGTATGCATCGATTGCGTCATCACGACGCAATAACTGAAAGATTTCGCAATACCCCAATAGTGGCATCATAATTTCCAATGGATTTCGCATACGACCGCACCATTATCAGATCAGAATCTCTTCGTGTTCAAAAGTTTTAACAAAAAGAAAAAGTGTCCGAAAACATTTGGACGCTACTGTAGATCGACTAATTCTATTCCCGAGAACAAAGGGATATTCCCGAATAATGCATTGTTATTCGATTATTTGATCTAGCAACACCAGTGGACAGTCAGTATTTTTACAATATTGAGTCATTTGCCGCATTACCGATTTTTACTCCATAACGGTCCGTTTTCCGTAATACGGCATTTTCTCTCCCTCTCAGCGATTGGTAAGGGATTGGGGGAGAGACGTTTTACGCAAATCGTACCGGCATCCCTATCACGCATATCAGACACTTTCTGAGAGGATCGAAAAAGGTCCGTACTAGCTAATAATACGCCCATGCTGAAAAGTTGCCCCAAGGGTAAACATCATGCGTAGAGTCCGAAAATCGACCTTAAAATGAGCTCCGCTCAAACCCGGCTGAGATATGTTTCAAAATGTATGAAAAATTCAAATTTTCAATTAATGCCAGAAAAACCGGAGACCTCTACATAGCTATATTTTCTGAAAGCTTACGCCGAGAGGAGCATTTTTCATGTTGTAAGTTTTCGGATAGCTCGTAACAGTAAAAAGTTACGGTAAGTCAAATCTTTCAAACTTTTTTAAAAATTTTTTTTCCAAATAAGCCACATAATTTATTACATTTTCGGAATCAGCATAAAAAATTACCATAGGCATATTTTTCGCCATAAATATCTCTGTCTTGAAGCTGGTCGTTTGGACAAAAGTTAGCCCAGATGTTTGTACTTCCTTGTATGAATTGATGATAATTTCATCTTTACGACCAATTCCTTTTCTACTATAGTGCTCTATCACACTCACGCAAAAGATATGAACACTATCCAGGTAAGCAGCGTTGCCATAAACGTGATAAATGAGTAAAATCTAACAAAAATATAATGAAAAATATATATTTTTTTCATAATTTGGATGCATATTTTGGAAAGAACAACGCTCGTATTCCATCTCAAAAGCAGTAAATGTACAAGATATCAATAAAATTATATATTAAATATGTAAACTTGGTATTCTGAGGAAATATTTTTGAAAATATAAAAATGTAAAAAAAATAAATTTTCGAATTTCGAAATTTAAATTTTTAAAAATTTCGCTGAACAAAATCGCCCTGAAAATACTTTATTATTTATCTAGATATCGAAAAACACACGTTAGGCATCATTAACAGTAGAGGGAAAGTTTATGATGTATTTTACGTTGCACGCTACGCGATGAATGAAAAAAGCTGAATGTAACTGTTAATGATGCCTAACGTGTGTTTTTCGATATCTAGATAAATAATAAAGTATTTTCAGGGCGATTTTTCAACACAATTGAGCGAAATTATTTTTTATTTAAAGTTCGAATTTCAAAAAAAAAAAAATTTTTTTAAATTTTTATATTTTCAAAAATATTTCCTCAGAATACCAAGTTTACATATTTAATATATAATTGTATTGATATACATTTACTGCTTTTGAGATGGAATACGAGCGTTGTTCTTTCCAAAATATGCATCCTAATTATGAAAAAAAATGTAGTTTTCATTATATTTTTGTTCGATTTTAAACTCATTTATCACGTTTATGGCAACGCTGCTTACCTAGATAGTGTTCATATCTTTTGCGTGAGTGTGATAGAGCACTATAGTAGAAAAGGAATTGGTCGTAAAGATGAAATTATCATCAATTCATACAAGGAAGTACAAACATCTGGGCTAACTTTGTCCAAACGAACAGCTTCAAGACAGAGATATTTATGGCGAAAAATATGCCTATAGTAATTTTTTATGCTGATTCCGAAAATGTAATAAATTATGTGGCTTATTTGGAAAAAAAATTTTAAAAAAGTTTGAAAGTTTTGACTTACCGTAGCTTTTTACTGTTACGAGATATCCGAAAACTTACAACATGAAAAATGCTCCTCTCGGCGTCAGCTTTCAGAAAATATAGCTATGTAGGGGTCTCCGGTTTTTCTGGCATTAATTAAAAATTTGAATTTTTCATACATTTTGAAACATATCTCAGCCGGGTTTGAGCGGAGCTCATTTTAAGGTCGATTTTCGGACTCTACGCATGATGTTTACCCTTGGGGCAACTTTTTAGTATGGGCGTATTATTCCCTAGTCAGCCAGAATCTCAATCCTGTCAGAAAGTGTCTGATATACAGTGGTGGCCAATATTATATCACCTTTTGTATTTTTCACAATATCTTCACTCAAACTCATTGAAACTTCCTGAAAATTGAACTGTAGTGCATATTCGTAATCGAGGACGGTATGGTCTAGTCGAGACCAGTTCACTTTAGTCGCGCGACCACTTGCTGCAAAGTTGCTACATTGCTGCAAACTCGATATTTCAGTTTTGATTTTTGCTAAATTCGGAATGGCAAGCTTTTTCGGAATTTTTATATTACTGAAATAGGTGAACACTTGGGCTACTCAATCCACCACTTGTTAGGAGTATTCAGTGTTCCTCCCGCCAAGAAAAATGACCTGAACACTTATTAATACATTTTTCTATATATTTCTCGTTCTAGTTGCGGAAGCATTTCCATACGTGCCCATTATTATCGTGTCATGATTACCCATACACTGCACTACTAAGGACGGGATCCGGCTCTTTTCCAAACTTGCAGCATGATGACGTAACTTTTGCAGCAAGTGTTTTTAAACGTGCAGCGCCCCCTGCTGCGATTTTTTCCCTCACCTAAAATGAAGAGTGAATGTCGGCAGACACCTAGGGAGTATTTATTTAAATTTTGAGAATTTATTTACAATATCCAATAAAGATATGGATCTCAGAATTTGACATAATATCGAAATTTTGGGCAAATATGCTCAAAAATCGCATTATCAGCACATTTTTCTCAGATTTAAACCATTCTATCGAAGCCAAATAACGCTCGAAAAAAATACCAAATTGTAAACATGTGAGGATTAGGTGCTTGCCATCATTCGCCGTTTATTTTAGGTGCGGGAAAAATCGCAGCAGGGGGTACTGCACGTTTAAAAACACTTGCTTTAGCAAAAAAATTTAGCAAAAAAATTTTTAGCAAAAATCAAAACTGAAATATCGAGTTTGCAGCAATGCAAGTTGTCGCGCGACTAAAGTGAACTGGTCTCGACTAGACCATACCGTCCTCGATTACGAATATGCACTACAGTTAAATTTTCAGGAAGTTTCAATGAGGTTGAGTGAAGATATTGTGAAAAATACAAAAGGTGATATAATATTGGCCACCACTGTAATATTTAAGGTAAGGCACGAAGATAATACGGAGATAATTCTAATTTGTGGAGCGGAGAATCCCAAAAAAGACCGTGAGTTCAGTTCAGTATTTGAAGTTGTGTAAGCCTATGAATAAATATATTCTTTGTAAAAAAGTGTCATTTTAATTCGGCTAACTGAGTTCCCACTGTGGGCCAATTGGAATCGAATACATCGAAAATCAATTAGATTTATATGTTAATCATGCTATTTACTTGGCTAATGTAAGAGGAGAAATATTGGTTAGTTTGGAAAACAAGCGGCAAACATGAAATACGATGTCGCACAATGTGACAAAGAGTTGTGTTGGGGTTAACAGGGTAATACAACAATGAAAAAAATTAAATGCTATGGAAGGGAGAATAGAGTAACAAACAGTAATGGAATAAAAGTTTCGTGATAGGAGTTCTTTGGGAGAGGCATAGAAAAGAAGAGAGTTAAGAGGAAAAGAGGAGGGTGCGAGAGCGAAACCGCGCGCTACAATCGCGGAAAATGAAAGGTTGAAATCATTCATGGGACGCCTTCTTTGAACCCATTTTTTTCTTTCAGAGTTTGCTGTAGTACACTTTGCGATGGGTAAGCCTTTCGTTGTTAGAACAACTTCTAAGACAATTTCTAGTATGAGAACAACTAGAAATTGTCTTAGAAGTTTATGAGAGGAAAAATCGAGCATATCCGTCCATTGCAGTTTGCGGAACTTATTTTTTTATGATTTTCAATTTGGCTGAAAATATAATCTAATTGTGAACGCACTACGTACTGCATGCGCGCCGTGCTCTGCTATGTAGTACACGACGCGCTGTGGGAGAGTGAGTACTGCAGCGCACAGTACTCTTTGTCAGTGCTAGAAGTCCGATGGGGTTAACCCGTTCAGGTACCGAGGGGGAATAAACCGAATTTGTCCTAAAATGATGGGAGTCCCACCTCGTTCCTCTGTGGCAGTTTATTGTTTCAGTTTAATGTGTTGTTTTTTTTAGCTTGCTCGCCGATTGAAGATTTTAATTTTCCGGAACACTCTGATTATTTTATCCGCACTCCGGTAGCATCCTTTTTAATAAAAATGAATGATTGCATGTTCTGTTTAGATTGCAAACGATGGAGTTGGATCTTTTCTCGACTGCGGAACCGGATTCGAAGCCTAGTAAGTATTATAGATCTCCTTTCATCAAGACCGAGAGAGACTAAAATATTTTTTTTGGCCCGACGTTTTGGTTTTTTTTTTATTTTGTTTGCTTTTTTTGATAAATAAAAGGGGTCTGCAAGGGGTTTTGCGATTGGTCAGAAATCAATTTTAATTTGGGAAATGTGAAATTTTACAACACCGCACTATTACAATAATCACCCAAATCAATTTGAATGTTGTATATTTCAATTAGCTCTTTTTGTTTTTTTTTTGTTTTCCCATATTTCCAATAGACTATCGCTACCTGAATGACTTGATTAGGCTGGTTAATATCCGTATGAATAGCCGTTTGGCCAATTGTCTCTCTATTAAAACGCGTTCCATGTTACATAGATAGCGAAATTTACTTATTTAGAAGTATTTGGGCCACTGTTCACGGGAAAAATAAGAAAAAAATCTCAGACACTTAGGAAAGGCGCTACGGCTTTGTCCTCTAACCACACACGATGTATCTAAGAGGGCGGCTTTTCCCAATCTATTTTCAAAGTTGTCGCAGTTCAGGAAAATTCGATACAGATGAATTTCTAATGTATACTGGATGACTACTAAGTCGAATTCTGAGCGTTTCAACTTCATTTCCCGTACTTGTGGCGTCATTAGAAAACGTCGAACTAGCACACCACGAGAGTCAGATCATATCTCGAAAGGAAAGTTCAAAGAAGATTTTTCCCGTGATAGGGGCTCATATTCCAATATAGCTCAAGTTGCCAATCTATGCCGGGTCCCTTTAAATCCAAGAATTTCACCAAGAGATTTTCAATTGATTCTCTGCGAAAAAAGCGATATCTCAATTAGGTCGACGTAGTTAGACATGGCATGGTCTAAGGTATATCACGCCACTCACGAGAGGTTCGAAACATATCGGCATATTTCTGACAGAGACCAACATTTTCGCATTCGTGTTTTTGATGGTTTTGGATCCCACTGGGTCCAACTAAGATCCCCATGAACTATTACGTCACAAAATGCATTCCTCACCGAGATGCTGCTACTGTTAGGTGCACCCCTCGAACTTTGAGCATCTTTTTCGCGCGTTCAACACTGTTTCCGTGAAAACTTTTTGCTTGGAACTCGAATGATATGTCCAATCCTTATGACCTCCCACAGACTCTCATTCAATCAGATCATCTTTTTTTCGAACAGTTTTCTCTAAAATCAACTGAATACGATATTATACAAATTATTAATGAAATTTATAAAACAAATTACATAGATCGACAGTGCATTGAAAATTAAGCCTAGCTCCAAGCAAAAAAATTTTCACGGACACTGTGTTGAACACCAGAAAAAGAGGGTCAAAGTTCGCGGGCTGCACCTAACAGTAGCAGCATCTCGGCGAGGAATGACTTTTGTTACGTAATAGTTCATGGGGATCTTAGCTTGACCCAGTATGATCCAAAGCTAGCAAAAACACGAATGCGAAAATGTTGGTCTCTGTCAAACTCAAACCGAGCCTCTGGTGAATGGCGTGATATTCAGTCCATAATAGAAAATTCCGTGACTATAGGTTTTTTTGGAGTGGCAGGGCGACGATTCCGAAAACACACCGAGATTTGTCAGCCCTATTCCGAACAAGTCCCGGCCCTTTAGGCATTGCATAGAGACAATATTGCATTGTTCCTGTTCCTGGTCATATTCCTCTTGTTCCCGGTCTTGTTCCTCCTCAGGAGACCAGAAACACGGAATTCAAGAGATGGAAAATGAATGCTCAGTTCCCACGATGGAGTGATCGGCTATCAAACTATGCTGGTTAGAGGAACAATGGTATTCGGAAAAGAAGAATTCCGAATTTCGCAAATTGGTTGGAGACAAGATTCTATGCAGAAGAAAAAGTAAGGAAAACTGTTTCATTTCGTTTATGAGTCTTAGAGATGCGAAGATAGCATTGCTGAAGCATTATTTCAATATTTTAACTATGAACTAATTCTAGAACTTATTAAATAATCTTTTTTTTATATATGACAGGAATCGCGAGAGACTCGAGCTCATCGGCCATGACCGGGACATAGAAATTTATGATTTTTAAACTGGCTGAAAATTTAACACAAGGTACTACAAACCTCTCTCTATCGAATAGCGTTTTCAGAATTTTTTTTAAAAATTTCATTTTCGCGTGAAACACAAATCAACCTGGTGACTCGGAGATTTTTTCAAGAAATAGCAAAGTTTGAAAACTCATAAATATTTTCAAAGTGAAGATAGAAATCCGTTGTTTGCTGCGTTAGATAGACAAATCACTCGGCTTGTTTACCCACCGCTCATTCATTCCTGGTCCGTGCGCCGATGCGGGGTGGCTGTTTTTGCAAAAGTTGAGCTAACTCTCTTAAAAGTCAAAACTAATGGTTCCCTCTAGAGATGTTCTGGTGAACATTGTTGGTACTTGCTCCAGTAAAAAAATGGGCTAAATCGGTCCATGCGTTGTAATGTGGCGCTGACTTATGTTACACATTCCAAATGTAATTATTAGTCTCGAATGATAATTCGTGCTCTTTTTCAGTGAAAACAATGTGAAACCATTAGAAAATAATATTCAGGTAGTTTGTGAACTTTTTTATTTACAGCTTTTTGGAAGAAAAAAAATTGAAAAATTTCTACTTCGATTTTTGCATTTTCCAAATATCTTATATTTCGAAGTTTATATGAATGTGAAACATTTTCATAATATTAGATACACTCGCTGGAGGAAGATCTGTCCGTAATTTGTAGAGTATTGAACTTTTCCGCACGGAATTCAAAACATGCACCCGAAATTTTTCTACGAATATTATAAGCAGTCAAATTACTTCCTTACTTCATCATGGCATTCCTCATTATAGGTAGACCAATTTCCTTTTTGGAAGTGAAAGTCTATCTGTTCGTAGAAAAGAGTTACAGCGTCTAGAAAATCGATTATAATGTGAAAAGCGCGTGCTCTGACTTCTCTAGCACTCTCTCAATTCCCCACGCTCTCTCGCCTCTGATTCACCACGAATGTTTGTGGGCTGAATTCACGTGATTTCGATAATACATAATCTTTGCAAAAGATTTCTGCCCAGCTCGGGGTCCGAACCCAGGCGAGAGAGCGTGGGGAATTGAGAGAGTGATAGAGAAGGCAGAGCACGCGCTTTTCGCAATATAATCGATTTTCTAGGCGCTGCAACTCTTTTCTACGAACAGATAGACTTTCACTTTCAAAAAAGAAATTGGTCTACCTATAATGAGGAATGCCATGATGAGGTAAGGAAAGAATTGGACTGCTTATAATATTTGTGGAAAAATTTCGGTTTCATGTTTTGAATTCCGTGCGGAAAAGTTCAATACTCTAAAAATTACGGACAGATCTTCCTCCAGCGAGTGTTACTAATATTATGGAGATGTTTCACATTCATATAAACTTCGAAATATAAGATATTCGGAAAATGCAAAAATCGAAGTTGAAATTTTTCAATTTTTTTCTTCCAAAAAGCTGTAAATAAAAAAGTTCACAAACTACCTGAACATTGTTTTCTATTAGTTTCACATTGTTTTCACTAAAAAAGATCACGAATTATCATTCGAGACTAATAATTACATTTGGAAGGCGTAACATAAGTCAGCGCCACATTACAACGCATGGGCCGACTTGGCCCATTTTTTTACTGGAGCAAGTACCAACAATGTTCACCAGAACTTCTCTTAGAGGGAACCATTAGTTTTGACTTTGAAGAGAGTTAGCTCAACTTTTGCAAAAACAACCACCCCGCATCGGCGCACGGACCAGGAATGACTTCGAGCGGTGGGTAAACAATCCGAGTGATTTGTCTATCTAACGCAGCAAACAACGGATTTCTATCTTTACTTTGAAGATATTTATGATTTTTCAAACTTTGCTATTACTTGAAAAAATCTCCGAGTCACCAGGTTGATTTGTGTTTCACGCGAAAATGAAATTTTTAAAAAAATCTGAAAACGCTATTCGATATAGGGAGGTTTGTAATACCTTGTGTTAAATTTTCAGCCAATTTAAAAATCATAAATTTCTATGTCCCGGTCATGCTCGAGTCTCTCGCGATTCCTGTCATATGAAAAATAATTGTGGAACTCAAAAAAAACAAAATTTTATTCAGAATCGGAGCAATGTATTGGTAATATTTCATTAGATACAGACTGCGCACCAATGAACCTCGCACCATCTGTGCAATGTACTTCGGTGAGTACACACAGAGAAATCCTACTAGGAATACGACATCAAATTGGCACGCCTACTAATATATAATGTGGTGTTAGTTTCTTGGAAACTAAAATGGAAAAAGGAAAAAGGGTGTTAGTTTTCCGCCGCCTTTTTCGGAAAAACCTCAAAATTTGAATTCCCGTATTTATTGATCTCGGTTCCCAGAAGAGCTAGGCACACGAAACTTGTTTTATGATTTCTAATCGTGAAAATTAATCCTAAAACGAAGTTTCACATGCCTACCTTCACTGGGAGCCGAGATACTGAAAGTGCGGGAATTCGAAACTCGGGCATTTTCCGAAAAATCGGCGGAAAAACTAACACCCTTTTTCCTTTTTCTATTTTCTTTTCCAAGAAACTAACACCACATAAGTAGGGCCTAATTATATATTAGTATGCCCCACTTTTATTAGTAGGCGTGCCAACTTGGTGTCGTATTCTTAGTAGGATTTCTCTGTGTGTAGGAATTTGCGGGAAAAGAAGAACTTATTACATTTATAAAATGATACGATCAAACAAAATGTCAAAGTTTTAATTCCTGTGTTTTCACAAGGTTAGAGTGCACGTGAATTTTTTTTGGATTGATCGTATCATTTTATAAATATGATATAACTGCGAAGGGAGGAGGGTAAATTAGATCAAAGAGACGGTTCAGTGGAAGGGGTGCCCACTAAGGTAAAGAGAGAAAGAATTAAATAAAGTCAAGAAGAAGTCCAAATGACAGAGGAGAAAAACAAGGAGTAAAGAGAGCCAAAAAAGTGGGAAATACGACCCAAATAAATATAAGCAAAAGAGATTTATTTGGTCGTTTCAACGCATATTGGGGAAAAAGAGAAGAAGGTAAATTCAGAAGGATTTCAGTTCACCAAGTAGTGTAGAAGAAGGGCGGAGAGAGACATGGTCTGTCAGGAAAAGCAGAAGCTAGACAAAAAGTGCCCATTGGGGTTGCGAAAACGAATCATCGAGTCGGCCCATTACGACCCCGATGCTTTCGCCCATTGAGAGCTGAGAAAACCCTTGACTCGATTCAGACTTGAAAGAAAACGAGTCACTCGAACCTTGCGTGCCACACTGCAACGGGGCTCGATTCACTCGAAAGAGACGCTCTGACTCTAGAGAGACGTTCCATAAGAGAGGAATCGCGATAGACTCGAGCACTTCGAGCGTGGCCGGGACATAGAAATTTATGATTTTTAATTTGGCTGAAATCATAACACAAGGTACTACAAGCCTCCCTCTATCGAAGTGTTTTCAGATTTTTTAAAAAAAAAATTGTTTTCGCGTGAAACACAAATGAACCTGGTTAGTCAGGATATTTTTCGAGAAAAAGTAAAGTTTGAAAAATCATAAACATTTTCAAGATGAAGATAGAAATCCACGGTTTGGTGTGCTAGATAGACAATTCACTCGGCTTGTTTACCAACCACTTGGCGTCATTCCTAGATGATGCGGGGCTGTTGCTTTTGTGAAAAATCATGTAATTCTCTCAAAAGTCAATTGGGCTCGATGCCCCAGTTGGCGCTCTTACGAGTGTTGTGAGTAGTAACTATGGTCATAAAATAAGAGAAATCGGGCCATGCGTTGTAATTGCGGGCGCGATTATGTGAGGTTGGCCGAACACAACTAACAGTTGTGAGCCTACATTCCGGCTCGTTTACGGTGAAAATAATCGAAAATTAGCCAAAAACAATATTCGCGTTGTTTGTGACAAATTTTTACAGTCACTTTTTGGAAGAAAAATAATTGAAATTTTTAGGACTCGAATTTATATTTTATTGAATATCGTTTATTGTTTATTTAGAAGTCCTAGTGAGTCGGTGCTATCAGTAAATTATTAGATATGATTGCGAGAGGGAGATGTGTCCGTGTGTCGTTGAGATTTTTTATTACATCATGTTTTTCAAATTCAAAATGGGATATTTTTTAACTCGCCTTACAGAGCTTCTATGTTCCCCAATACTCCTCGCACAGTTTCATTATTATGCATGGAACATTTCCCCTTTTGAAAGCTAAGAGCTATCACATCAAAGAAAGAAGCTACACCGACTAGAAAATTAAGTATCTGATGAACGACGCACGCTCTGCCTTCTCTGGCACTCTCTCCATTCTGCCTGATCTCTCGCCCTACTTCGAGACCCGGGCACAGCACGAATCTTTTACCCGTGATCAGTGGAATTAGAATATGTGAAATTTAGCATTGAACTGTTTATTATTATTTAATATAGCACTGGCAAAAGATTCGTGCGGTGCCCGAGTCTCGAACCAGGCGAGAGAGCAGGCAGAATGGAGAGAGTGCCAGAGAAGGCAGAGCGTGCGTCGTTCATCAGATACTTCATTTTCTAGTCGGTGTAGCTTCTTTCTTTGATGTGATAGCTCTTAGCTTTCAAAAGGGGAAATGTTCCATGCATAATAATAAAACTGTACGAGGAGTATTGGGGAACTTAGAAGCTCTGTAAGGCGAGTTAAAAAATATCCCATTTTGAATTTGAAAAACATGCTGTAATAAAAAATCTCAACGACACACGGACACATCTCCCTCTCGCAATCATATCTAATAATTTACTGATAGAACCGACTCACTAGGACTTCTAAATAAACGATATTCAATAAAATATAAATTCGAGTCCTAAAAATTTCAATTATTTTTCTTCCAAAAAGTGACTGTAAAAATTTGTCACAAACAACGCGAATATTGTTTTTGGCTAATTTTCGATTATTTTCACCGTAAACGAGCCGGAATGTAGGCTCACAACTGTTAGTTGTGTTCGGCCAACCTCACATAATCGCGCCCGCAATTACAACGCATGGCCCGATTTCTCTTATTTTATGACCATAGTTACTACTCACAACACTCGTAAGAGCGCCAACTAGGGCATCGAGCCCAATTGACTTTTGAGAGAATTACATGATTTTTCACAAAAGCAACAGCCCCGCATCATCTAGGAATGACGCCAAGTGGTTGGTAAACAAGCCGAGTGAATTGTCTATCTAGCACACCAAACCGTGGATTTCTATCTTCATCTTGAAAATGTTTATGATTTTTCAAACTTTACTTTTTCTCGAAAAATATCCTGACTTATATCCTATCCTGAGTAAAAATATCCTGAGTGGTTGGTAAACAAGCCGAGTGAATTGTCTATCTAGCACACCAAACCGTGGATTTCTATCTTCATCTTGAAAATGTTTATGATTTTTCAAACTTTACTTTTTCTCGAAAAATATCCTGGCTTGTAGTACCTTGTGTTATGATTTCAGCCAAATTAAAATCATAAATTTCTCTGTCCCGGCCATGCTCGAGTCTTTCACGATTCCTCTCATATATCTGTCGAAGTGATGTAGTGGTCTAAAGCGCCCTCCCTTTTTCAATCCGTTTCACACCGGGCTCGATTCCCGGGTGTGCGCACCGCCACCGCGTCAGCCGGAAATCACACCAACGCGCCCTAATGGGCAAAGATTGGTAGTGGTGTAACCACGAAAGTAACTAGGTCAGAAGAAGAGATTGGGCCCTCCGGATTGAACTGGCCTATTCTGCGCTAGCCTCAGCAGTGACTCCCACAGGGCTTAGAGCCTAAATAAGAAGATGCCTTTACCTTTTTTTACTTGATATATGATAAGATGAAAAAATGGCGCGAAAAAAAAGGACTGACAGAAAAGCAGGGCATTACATTACCTATTAGTATCAGTCTCATGCTTCGAGGTAGCGTCAAAAGACATGATATATATTATATCGTACGTTTAAGAAATCAGACTCCCCCACCTCTCTCCAGAGCGCAATTGACTCCATTGTTAGTTGGTCTGAAGAGTGGCAACTCCCCTTGGCTGCACACAAGTGCAATTCATTACACTTAGGTAGAGCAAATACAAAGAAGAAATACAAAATAGGAAGTAATGAATTAGAACAGAAATTAGAAGTCAAGGATCTTGGTTTCTTAGTAGGACAGGCCCTTACTTTCTCCAGTCATTGCACGGCCGTTTCTCAGAAGAGTACTACAGCCTGCCACATCATACTAAGAGCCCTACGAACTAAAAACGTTGAAATGCTCTTGAAAGCTTACACGATTTATATTAGACCCATCCTAGAAAGTGCCTCTATGATCTTCAACCCCTATCAAAAACAAGATCAAGCGGTTCTCGAAAAAGTTCAGAATTATTTCACGAGACGGCTATACATGCGTTGCCACAATTTCACATGGCAGACAATGCCCAGTGAGACTATTCGGAATATGCAGTTAGGACTAGATTCATTAGTTAAGCGCAGAGAGGAAATAGACTTGAAGACATCCAGTAATCTTCTGAGAGGCAAATACAAAATCTCTAAAAAGAGACCACATCATTTTTGCTACTATTTCACTAGAAATGGAATGAATTTCACAAATTGTGTCTCAGCATCAAACTACAGACAGTATAGTTTCTTCCCTAGAGCGGCAAGGCTTTTTGTAAATTCCGGTAATTCGTCCAGTTTCGCTGAGTGACCAACCCCTTCCCCCGATATTCCTGTTTCGCTTGCTAATGTTATTGTTTCTAATTTGTATCCGCGTTTTCCTTGTGAATTCGCATAAATATATATAATATATATATAAATTATATCATATGAGACGAATCGGGAGAAACTCGAGCACTGTTGTCAGTAGGAAAAAATCATGATTTTTAAATATTCTAGTTTTTCTATGGGAGGTACTTCTAACTCTCCTCTATCCAATAGCGTTTCCAGAAGTTTTTTAAAAGGACCCGTTTTTGCGTGAAACATGAACAAACCTGGGTAGTTGAGGAAATTTTAAAGAAATCACCAAGTTTGAAAAATCATAACTTGCTTCAAAATGAAGATACAGATTCCCGGTTTTGTTTGTTAGATAGAGAAAAACCTCGCCTACAACACAATTATGATTTCGTCATTCCCGGCTCATGCGATGACTATTTATAAGCTCAGCACTATTTATAACCAGTAAAATTGGGTGTGAGAGAGGCTGCATTGTAAAGAAGGGGATTTTTGAGTGCATTCGCCTGATCACATAATATTGAAAATACAATTCCACTGTCCTATTTCTGGTTGAAAATATTGAAAATAATAAAAAAAATAATATACAAATTTATTTAAATTAATTTTATCGATGGCTTTCTTCGATAAAACAATTTGAAAATTTTAAGACTTGAATTTTGGATATCGTAAATTTCTCATATTCTGAAGCCCTAATGTATCGAAACTACTTTCACTTTATCAGTAAGTACTGTTAAATGATTAAATGACAGATCTGTGCATATTTCACATTGATCATCACTATTCGCAAATATATCTAAATAATTAAGTTGATAAATAGTATCTCTATTCATGCATGTTATATCTCGTCCAAACTTCTTAAGCTAATTCACTAGATCGTATAGACCATTTGTCTTTTTGAAAGTGAACGGCTATCTATAAGTAGAAAGAAGTTACGGCGCCAAGAAGACTTGTTGTCTGCACGAAAACGCCTTCTCTAGCACTCTCTCAATCACTTAGTTCCGAATAATTTCTACTGAGAACTTTCGAGACATAGCAGCTCAGATATACCGAGCGCCCATGTCAGCCAACTATGATTGATGTGCGATGCGATGTAGGATATGTATATAGAATAGTAAACACAGAATAGAGTAGATATTCCCACAAGGACGGGCGATTTCGATTTGAGCTACTGTAGCCAGGAGTACTGTAATTGAGATACGGTGTGTCCCTCGGGCAATAACTTTATGAGTGAATTCCAAGTTTCCATATTCCCCCTTCATGGGTAAAAGAGCCTAGTGACGGGAGTCTTTGGCCGTGGACACGTATGCAGGCGAGTGATGGTCGAAAATTGTCCCAAGGGTTGAGTATGCCTATCGGTAAGTTACCTACAGTAAGTTTATTACCATACTACTCTGAATACTCTGAGATATACATACTACAATAATATTCCGGGGTCTTGCTGTGAAAACTTTAGTCCCATCTAGGCGGTCAATTTGCTCAATTTCGTATTTTCCGATTACTGTAGGATTGATTACGGTAGCTTTGATTCATCAGTCTGAGTAGGGCTATCCTACGGTAGGAAATTAGGGGGTTTAGAGGCCCTGTGAGGGAGCATAACGACCAGTCCGGGCATCCGAGTGCAGAGAAAATTATAGGAATTTCGGCACCTTGCCGAATAATTCGGCACGCCGAACTTTTCGGCGTTGCCGAAAAATGAGAATGAATACCGCCCCTGATACAAACACCAATAGCAGCCATTATAACCTCTCATTCAAAAACTCTAGGTTGCAACAACGAAACAGTATGGTCATCATAGGCAAAAGTATAACTACGTTCTCAGGAAATCGGTTCTGGAGGCGCTATCATTTGCGATGCGGAGAATCCTGACAAAGACGGTGAGATCGATACACACCTCTTCGTCTCATTTTTAATGCTCTGAAAAAACAGTGTGTTACTGTCGAATAAGCTTCAAAATGGCTTAATTCAAACATTTATTTTTTTAATCGATTGAACAACCGGTAAAAAAACAATTAATGCGGAAAACATCATAGCTGTTGTCGCCATAAACTAGAGTGCGAAATGTGAGACCACGGTCTCTTCATTTCGCACACACTCTCGTATATCGACCGGTCTAGAGAGTATGCGAAATGAAGAGACCGTGGTCTCACATTTCGCACTCTACCATAAACTAAAGGAAATAAAAAAAAGTGAAAAATGTTTGTATTTCGATGGGCTATCGTTCGCACTAAGAATCAGAAAGTTTCCATTCGAAAAAGTTTTGTGACACCACAAGTACCAATATTTTGCCCTGAGGCGTAGAAGCATTTTTGATCTACCGGAATAGTACAGTCGTATCTCTCATCTAATGCACTATAACAAAGCATAGTTATTACAAATTTACGAGCACTCGTCCGAAATAATAAAACGTTCCGTTGATAATCCGTGCTAAACAACAGATACGGCTGCGAGAGAGCATGGCAAAGTGAGAGACACGTCGAGGTATAGAAAGATAGTACACCACCAGTAGTCCATTTCATGAACGTATCATTTTAAAATTGTAATAGTCTCACAGCGAAAATTTGGCCCTGTGCCCTCCTCTCAAAGGCCTGTGCTCTCAAAAGGTTCCTGGTACCCTAGAGAGATACTTGCATACATTCTAACAATTTCAATGTGAGAGCAGTTAATATTTTGAAATACGGTTGCAGTGAGTTCATACAATTTCTTCATACAAAAAACAAATTCATACAATTTCATTTCAGTTTCAATAATTTCATAAATAATTTCAGATAAATAAATAAATAATACAATTTCAGCATGCCATCAATCTGAAATATTTTATTACGCCGAGGCTGATGTCTATATCAATGCTATCGCGGTAATTTTTTTAAAAATATTTTTATCAAAGTATTCTTTACGATACAGTGAAAGAAAGATTCATGCAATTTTGAAGAAATATAACGTCCTTAAAATACAAAAAAAATAATAATAGCGAGACGGTGGCTTATTTCGCAGCCAACATGACACATCGATCATACATATTCTTGATAAAGTTCCAAAATGATATTGTTTCGAGAGAAAATTCAGGCCATTTTCTAATTCCTTTAAGTAAAACATTATATTCTTGCAGAAATTAGAGTCCGGAACCGAAGTTGGATCATTTCTCAGCTGTGAATTCACAGAAAAACGCATCGGGACAATACGCTACACCGTTTTGTAAGCATTTGTAATTAGTCATTTTGAGAAAAATTATCCTGAACTGAAGCTACTAATCGATTTTTTTCTTCGCCGACATTGCCTGTGTTTTAAAATTAATGATTGCGTTTTCAGCTCGGAAAACAACGAAACTGGGAGGGATACGGCGGTTTGTACGGAAGACGGCGTTTGGATGTCGGGAGATGTTCCGCTGACAGGGAAAGTTTTGTGCAGAGAGAAAAGTGAGTGAAGAACGATTCATAAACACGGAATGGAATGGTGGGTGTGCTAAAGTATAACTAATCAAAGTGCGATAGAGACGTTCAAAAGTTTCTCTCCGGATATTGATGAATAGTTTCGGAAATGCCGCTTGTGTCATACATATCACGCGTGCCGCGTAATGATCAGCACAAGTTAGGACATCAAAAACATAGAAATCGCGTGAATGATAATTTTGTGATATCCCTGACAATGCTTGAGATGATAGCGTTTCGCTTTTTTCAATGATGAATTTTAACGACCACTGATGCCATTTAGTCTCAAAACAGGCGGTAGATCACCGTCTTTCAGCCCGAATAACACGCTTTAGAGTAGACATGGTGAAATGTTTGCTGAGAAGTGATTCGAAGAGAATCTAAAGGTGAAAGTAAATTTCAAAATTAGAAGTTTCGCATTAGAAGTTTTTCTGTTTGGGGGGGGAGTTTTGGGACGGAAACCTTTTTTTATTAGTTCGAATATAGGTTTAACAGACACGCGTCAATTGATATACTGTTTGTGGGGTCAAATCATGATGGGGGAAACGTCATGATCGAAAAGCAAGTCGGGACCATGAATTGTTGCCCAGGTAACACATTGGACGCTTGATCTATTCCTCATGCGTCTTGAAGATAGTATATCTAGTATAGAAGAAACTCTCGTATGATCATTCCATGGAGAGAGAATGTGTAGATCAGGACAGGGCCAGTCTGTTTACCAAAGTTTTTTCACCAAAGTAGGCAGTATCCCACAGTTCACTGCAAAATTCAAGAATTGGTCTCGCGTAGGTGCAAAATAGTTTGGAATGGAGTGCCGGACTCTTTTTCACAAAGAAGAGAACCCTTGAAAGCATGTTTTCTATCGTACACAAAGTCCACTTTCCATGAAAGTGTTCCACTGTGTTCCACAGTGGAACACATTTTTCCACTATTTTCCACTTCCACCCGTTTATGGTGACAATAGCTATAATCACAGCTGTTTTTCACATTTATAGGTTCTTTTTGGGCTGTTCTATGGAATTAATAAAAAGAAATATCAAAATTAAGCCATTTTGAAGAATTTTAGTCGGTTGCAATTAGCTTCCCGTTTCCACTCTCAAGCGTAGTGTTTGTGTTGGTGCGCGCTGACTCGCCGACTTTTCGTACACTACACCAGAGTGGAACACCACACCTCGAAAGTGGAAAGTGGGAAGATATTGCAACCGACTAATGTTCTTCAAAATGGCTTTATTTTGATATCAAATCGATAGAACAGCTCATACAGAACCGATAACTACGAAAAACAGCTGTGATTACAGTTATTGTCACCATGAACTGGAGGAAGTGGAAAATAGTGGAAAAATGTGTTCCACTATGGAACACAGTGGAACACTTTCATGGAAAGTGGACTTTGTGTACGATAGAACGTCAATTCGATCTTTTCCAGAGTGCGCGTCCTGCGGAAGGCATATCAAGACTCTGAATCCATCAGTAGCTGAACATATCCGATTTCAAGATAGACCGTTCTGGGTTGGCAGAGGAGAATGTGAACGTATTGCTGTGAGTTTCTTTATCATACGTTGAGAAATGGAAAAATAGTGCTTCTTTGACGCCCTTCGTTCAGCGAGGGAATCACAGAAATTTTCCAACAGAAGATCTGTGTAGAATAACCCTTAGAACAGCCCTGACAATTGGGCCCTACTTCTGAAATGAAATTAATTCGACTAATTAAAACTTTTCATTTATACTGAGAAATCGGGCTTAATCTCTACAGCATACTCTGAAGCTCATCGAGACGAATCGAATAAGACAAGTCTTCTGAGAGATTGCAGGTGCCCAGGAACAGCTGCCAAAAGTTTGCCCGATATCGATGAAATAATTATGGTAGAGGTTGTTGAGGACGCTGATTATTGTGGTATGGTTCATTTAGCCCAGAACCGGCTTTTAGGGAAAAACAGGCTCTTGATACGGCTCTGACGTATCTCGGCTCAAAATGTAGCTACAGTGTCGCGGTTGGCTTTAAAAAAATGTAAAATAATATTCTAAACAACTTTCCTGTTGAACGCAACGTTAACGGACAACTTTTTCAAGTCGAAAAAAATCGCCGATTACGTCAAAAATGCATTTTTAGAGTACCAACAAAGGGTACCCTTTGGAAAAAGTTATAAGCTAAAATGTGACATGTTGTATGGAAAATCCAAAAATCGAACTTTTGAAACCTTTATTTTTTTGCATCCACCTTTCTTCCTATACCTATATAAATGTCCCGTCACTTCGAATTTAAAGTTTTCTTTCTCGAAACACAAAAGAAACGTGTGAAAACAACGTTTTTGTACCATCTGACCGATTTTAACGGAAGATGACATCTATTCGAGACATTTCACGGCTATTTGCGTTAGCATTAAGCTAGAAAGGTCAAAAATTGAAATCGCTCAAAACTTCGACCTAGAATTTATTTTTGAACAGGCTGGTGCTATCGGTTTTGCAATCGGAACCTTGTGGGCTCCAAGATGGCGCCGTGCCATTTTAGCGGGAAACGAGATTTTCAAATATTTTTTAAAAATTATTTGCTTAGCTGAATAAAACGTGCTCAAAGAGCCACGAAATCTCGCGTTGTCAAATCGAGTTTGATGTTCAATCTAATGTATACTAACAGGTCATCGATCGTCTTGGATATATTGGCACTGAACATCAATCCGAAAGCCCTTGTTTCTATGCCTATTGTTTCTTTCGAATTTCTTTTCTTTATTTCTTCGTAAATTTCATTTTTTTTCATGCTTTTCGAAAAGTTATGAAAGGGAGAAATTTTTCGACAGAAAATTTTGACAAAAAAATTCGTTGCATCGAATAGGAATCGAATCATTGACTTTTGGAGCGAAATCCTGGACCGCCACAGCTTCGATAATACAGATACTGCGTTGTTATACGCCTTTCGCTCACATGTTAAACGCCTTCCGCGCCCAAAACATATAAAAGAGTATAAAAATATTTTGTGCATTTTATAGTAATATATCGAAACGATCATCAGGAGTTGCTCTTCCAGATCAAATAAAAAAATTCACTTTCTACTCCCTGTACCAACAAATCACATTTCCTCAAACACTAAAAATCAGCTTTCCAAAAAAATTGACATCATCATAAAGAACATAAATTTTGATAATGCAAGATTTCGTGCCCCTATGGGCACTTCGAAACGAGTTCTCGAATTCTCGTTTCCCGCTAAAATGGCACGTCGCCATCTTGGAGCCCAGAAGGTTCCGATTGCAAAACCGATAGCACCAGCCTGTTCAAAAATAAATTCTAGGTCGAAGTTTTGAGCGATTTCAATTTTCGGCCTGTTCTAGCTTAATCCTAACGCAAATAGCCGTGAAATATCTCGAATAGATGTCACCTTCCGTTAAAATCGGTCAGATGGTACAAAAACGTTGTTTTCACACGTTTCTTTTGTGTTTCGAGAAAGAAAACTTTAAATTCTAAGTGACGGGACATTTATATAGGTATAGGAAGAAAGGTGGATGCAAAAAATAAAGATTTCAAAAGTTCGATTTTTGGATTTTCCATACAACATGCCTCTTTTTCGCTTATAACTTTTTCCAAAGGGTACCCTTTGTTGGTACTCTAATTTTTTCTAAGTATTACTGAACCTGTAGAGTCATTATCCGTCGTTTATTTCTGCAAAATTATAGGAAAATTTTTCAGGACGATTTTTAAAAAAAAAAATGCATTTTTGACGTAATCGGCGATTTTTTTCGACTTGAAAAAGTTGTCCGTTAACGTTGCGTTCAACAGGAAAGTTGTTTAGAATATTATTTTACATTTGTTAAAGCCAACCGCGTCACTGTAGCTACATTTGGAGCCGAGATACGTCAGAGCCGTATCAAGAGCCGGCTTTTCCCTAAAAGCCGGTTCTGGGCCAAATGAACCATACCATAATAATCAGCGTCCTCAACAACCTCTACCATAATTATTTCATTGATATCGGGCAAACTTTTGGCAGCTGTTCCCGAGGGGGGTCGGATTCCTGCAATCTCTCAGAAGATCTGTCATAATATGCTGAACTCTAGGGTTGCCGATACACTGGCCAAATGACGCTAAAAGAATTCGTTTCGAACCTCTCTGTGACCTGTCGTCTATGGAAGATACTCTGCAGAGCCGAATCTGACAAGTTTGCTTACTAGGGGCCTTCTCTAGTATCGATTGCACTAGCTATTCATCAATTTCCAAGACTGCGTTTCTGTAGAAAAATGTATGGAGCAAAACCGACCGAAAGTGGATTGTTAAGTCCTGCGGAAAAATTGGTGTAGAAACCAGCAGAGAGAAGCAATGACCTAGTGCCAAGGGTTGTTTGAATAATGAATGGATTGTCTATCGAATACACTGTATCATTGAAAATCGGTCAAAGATCAGTTCTGTAAAACTATAAAATGGCCCAAGGGACAGAAATTGTGGGACACCCTGATAATAAAATGCTATGCAACAAAAAAGGTAAAGGTGTTCCATTTCAAGCGATTTTACAGCAGCACCACGCTAGATGGGGCAAGCCGGTAAGCCAGCTGCAACGTGGGATTAGGTAACCCAAGCTTTCCTAAGGCATCTAGGGCGCGTTACCTTTCGCAATCAATGTTGCTACCAATTTACCGCTCCGTGATGGATGGAAGGCTTGGTTGGCCTCGGCGGGGATCGAATACAACAATCATTCACAAAAAACTGTATAAGAATTTCTTCATTTTTTCAGTGCCAAGAATATCCGTTCAATAAGATTATCGTTAACTCGGAAGAAGGTGGAGACTACAGGTTTTATCTTGGCCAGGTTCTGCAATGCAATTTTCATTCTTTTAAAAATATTATTTTAACAATCATTTACAGAGGTACTATAGATTTTTTGTTCCTCTTTTTGTACCTCCTTGAGAGGAACCTTCCCATGAAAAACAGGAAGAAAAGAAAGAACAACAGGAACACTGAAATATTGTATTCATGGGACGCCAAAAGAGCATGGATTGGTTAGGATTAGGAATGGCCCACGGTATACTATTTCGGTGTGTTTAGGAACCGCAGCACTATTACACGTAAAAATCAATGCTACCGGATTCCTCTCATATTCGACTTCTAGACCTATCTAACTACGTTGACATATTTTCATTACCACTTTTTGATAACCAGTTCAAACAATTCTAAATCGATTACTTTTTTCGACATTTTCAACTGTTTCTCTGTGATTAAGAGCGATAGCTAAAAACAGTCAACATAGGGCATGGTATAATGTATGTTCGAGAGAATTCAGTGAGCCTTGGTTTTATGGTGTTGTAGGGCGCCTATTCCGAACAGAAATACCACACCATAGACATCCTAATCTTAATAGTATTTTATTGTTAATGTTGTTCCTAGAAATGCTCGGCAAAGAGGAACAAAATTGGAACAAAAATAATAAATTTTAAATGAGAAGTAAAGTAGGGAAAAGCGAATTTCCTTCATTTTAGACCACTAGTGATAAAGAATCTCCTAGGATCTGTAAATGCGCCGTCATAAATTGCATTGAAAATGTTAAAATTCTATCCTCTTCTACACCCGTCATCGCCGCACTCTCCAACATCCCCGCTCTCTAGCTCCCCGCCAGAGAAGAACACAAAACAGACAGATTTCAATTCCTCTCGTCAAGCCCGTCCGAACTGTGTGCAAGAACAGAGCCAAAAATTACTCTGAAGAAAGTTACATTTTCGATGAATATCTTGAATAATCAAGAAAACTGGATAGGGTGATCGATCGCCATAAAATTACCGCAAGGACAAACAAATAGTTAAAAAAAAGTTTCGGAAAATGAGTAATTCGTCTAAATGCGATTTCGATGCGACGCCTTTTGGCGCTCACGAGCACCCCACATAAAAAAATGAGTATGGTCACCGTCATCATTTCACCAAAATTACAAAGTTAGATCGAATTGGAATTTTGCTCGACTGTACCGGGCCTTACTCGATTCCAAACGATCTCATATGAACTATGCATAATGTACAATTAAAATATATCATATTCTTATTGTTTCAAAATTTTTGAAATTTTTTTTGAAAAAATTTTCAAAACCACTGACGTATTTGATTCAAAATTTTGGTACGATGAAGACGGCAAAAAATAGCAGAGGATAATGCATTGGCTGAAAAAGAGGAATGCACATTTTCCAAAGACCATTGCAGGAATGTCCGTCTAATAGCATTTATTGTATTATTAATACATTATTGAACTGCAACGTTTGAAAAAAAAATTATTTTAGTTTCCTGTCACGACGTGCACAAATTGGGCAATTGTAGCAATACGAATGAGAAGTCATTGCAAAACTGTGAAGATGTAGGGTACCATTTGAAAAATATCAATATTCAATTTAGATCACTGCTGTTATAATGAATGAAGAACTTTCCTGTCCGACATCGTCAAAGAAATTGATGTGAATATTTATTGCGTTTAAAAAAAGTCCTTATGATGCATTTATTCAGCAGCTTTGTCAGTACATTGAAACAAACGCAAATGTTTCTAATGGTTATTGAACATTTCAGTATCAAGAAAGATTCGGAGAACTATTGGGACGATGTAAAAACTATGAATTGTGACAATTCAACAGCGAAATGGAAAGTCGTTCTAATGGATAATACGGAAGTTCGTTTTTTTATTTCAATGATTTTATTTTTTAATATTTATTTGTTTAAATTAAGGAGCAACGGGAAGGTAACAATACAGTCGTTTGCGTGGATGCAAATCCAAAACCGCGAAAACCGAGTGAGTTAAATTACACGAAATTTTGAAGAAAAAGGTACTTTAGGAATTAAACAATGAAAAGAGTGGAGATTATTACTGCATTATCCTATTTTGGGGTGACATGCACTTTTCAGTTTGTGAAATGTGCAAAGACAATCTTCCCTCAAATCTTACTGATAATGTCGTTTTCGAAGTGAAAAGTGAGAAAGAATGCTGGATCAAGGATAGTCATCTATTTTACCATTCTCTTTTTCGTGAAATAATTATAATTTTGCTCAATTACAGGCCACTGGCACTGGGACAAAGCTGGTCATTGAATCTTCAATAGACATTGTGAGAATTATTTTATAGAGATTGTGAGAATTAAAAAATATTCGAGTATTAATGGTAATCTATTTTTAGCGCATTTAATCTGTAATCGTTCCGACTATAAATGGCGCACTCCTAATGGAACAGAAGTGACAAATGTTTCCGGTGCGTTTTTTTTCAATTTATTTTCTTTTATATTTTCAATTTTTGTAAAACAATATTTCAGCTCGAGTGAACGAAGATGTGGTCAAATCTTCTTCCACTACAATAATTATTGTCGTTGTTCTTTCACTGCTTTTAATTGGTGCAATTGCTGTTGCTTTCTTGCTTTACGTTAGTTTGTTATTTTTTTTATTCAGGAATTATATTTTATTCTATCAATGTCATTTCAGAAGAGAAATCGCGGCAAGAAGCTAGCTGAAAAGAAAAAGAAAGGTGAGAAATTGAGATATTGAAATACATACTTACAATTGGTTCATTATTCCAGAAGCGACTGGCAAGCCACCAAGCAGCGGTGAAGGAATTATAGGTGAGAATAATGTTAACAAAGAATACCGTAATCACAATATCATCTTTGGAATGTCATATTCGTAGTGTCTAGTTGTTGAACTATTTCATTCCCAGGCAACGCCAAAGAAGGAACTCCGAACAAGACTCCTGAGTGAGTTATTTTATGAGAGGTATCACGAGAGATTGCAGGAAAAGCGACCCTTTTTGGAACAATTTTCAAAAACATATTTTTGATTTCGACTAAACTTTAATATTAGAGTACTATGGAAACGAGAATTACATATTTCCCGGTTCCAGGTTCCGGAGCCGTCTTTTAGGAAATTGACGGCTCCAGTGCCGGAATCGTCATAACTACCTTCAAAATGAAGCTACAATGCTGCGGTTGAGCTCAAAATGTGCGGAAAAATAAGCTTATCATTTCGTATGTTTGAAGCGGATTTGTCAATTTCGAACCTGAAAAGTTATTGCCAAAAAAGTGATTTTTGAGTTGTTCATGAAAATATCAGATATCTAAAGTGCGAGAAAACACGCTTTTTCTCTTCGAAATATGAAACTGCTCATCAAATACTATCAGGAAAAAATATAAGAAAAAATAAAATGGGGTCCACTTTAAGTCGAAAAACGGCTTTGAAGTTGGAAAATCGTGAAAAATGTGAAAATCGAAATTCACAAAATCTTCCAAAAGCACTTTATTCTTATGTATTATGCAACTAATAGTTCAGGAAAAATAATATTGACGCGTTTGAACTTCTTACTGACTAGTAAAAATGGTGTTTTCATTTTCATGAACAACTCAAAAATCACTTTTTTGGCAATAACTAATGAGATTGACAAATCCGCGTCAAACATACGAAATGATAAGCTTATTTTTCCGCACATTTTGAGCTGAACCACAGCATTGTAGCTTCATTTTGAAGGAAGTTATGACGATTCCGGCACTGGAGCCGTCAATTTCCTAAAAGACGGCTCTGGATCCTGGGACCGGGAAATATGTAATTCTCGTTCCCATAGTACTCTAATATCAAAGTTTGGTCGAAATCAAAAATGTGTTTTTGAAAATTGTTCCGAACCACCTGAAATCTCTGGTGATACCTCTCTTATGTGGAAAGATTAATATTGCCTATTTATGATGCAATGGCTTCAATGTTATTTATTCTCAGGAATCCTCCAACTACCGCCACTTCTCCCATGACTCCCACCACTCCAATCAGTTCTGATGTTGTGACGTAACAAGAAAACCCCTCCCCACTCTTCACAATATTTCTTGTTCAAACATTTTCGAGGGAAGAAAAGATAAATGTTCGATAATATTCGCTTGTCCTTTTCTTAAAATACTTTTCCACAAAGGTAATAATAAACAGAACATAACTAGGGGCCACAACGTGATATGAGGAATTCGCTTAGAGGGGTCAAATTTGTGTCCAATGTGTCCGTAGAGGTGTAAATAAGACCAATCTTTTGGATTTGGGTCGATATCTCATCTTTGCGCCAAGTTACACCTCCGAAACTGCGCGCGCTTCCACTGTTGTGAGAGGGAGAGAAGACGCGACGAGAGGGAGGAGGGGCGGAGCCTATTCGCACATCTTTCTAGGGGCATAGCGCAACTATTTGGAGATATTATGATGGTATGCCAGAACATAATTAAGGTATGGAGAGTACAATGGGGTCTTAATTTGAATGATTGCGCGAGTCAACGCTATGCGGTGGCGCAAGAGCATAGCGCGCGTTTGCAGAAAGATAGCATCTGCCCTCGTGGCGCAGTGGGTTGTGCGCTTGGGATGTCGCAGGTTCAAATCCCCTTTTGCGAAAACCATTGCTATTTACAGTAAACCGTAATGTTGATACTCTCGTACTCTGAAAACCCCCATTTTCACGCACTATTTGTGCAAACGAATGCACAATTCGGAGTCGCCGATTTTGATTTCTTTTACTCTTGTAATATTCAAAGAAAAATCAAGCGAATAGAATGCGAGTATATCAAAAGTTGAGAGTTGATTGTTAAGCCCGATTTCGACGATTTCGAAATTAATTTTCACTTTTTCGATACCTCAACGTCCTCTGATCAACTCTGATATAGGCGCTATCTATTGCGCTCTCCAAGACCTCCAAAACAAGCCATAATATGACTCATAACGTTTCGAATTACTCTTGTGCACTCCAATTCTCATTTTTTGTCAAATCCGGGTGCCCGATAAGTGGGCGGACGTTGTGGACCCTAAACATAACAATAATTGTAAAGATAAGTAACAAATGTAAATGTAGATTTTGTGAGTTAAATTATTGTTGGTTAAAATACACTTAATTATATCGTTACCCTCGCAGTCTATTTTCCTTTGTTCCCCTCATCAAAATTTTAACTCCCTAATTAGAACCATACAAAAATGATTATAATGTAGTCAAATAAGGAAAACTAGCAGGGTGTCTTGAGGTTAAACTACGTTATGGTAGGGTGCGCACTACGTTTTCAAAGTATGGTTCAGGGGGGCGTTCAGTTGCAGGGCACAGTTCGGTCCAGGGGGAGCTTTGCAGCCGACTCCAGGCTCGGTCCAGGGGGGAGCTCTGTAGCCGGCTCCAAATTCGGTCCAGGGGGACCTCGATAGCCGGCCCCAGGTGACATTGAAGCTCGACTTATGTTGGGGAGTGTTAATGTGCAAAGAGTACTGGCTTATTCCGTTGCAAAAGGCTCGTGAGGCCGAGAGCGATCGAAAAAAGTTGCCACTACGCCACTTCGTGGCTCCGTGGCAACTTTTTTCGATCGATACTACGCCACTTCGTGGCTCCGTGGCAACTTTTTTCGATCGCTCTCAGCCTCACGAGCCTTTCACAACGGGAACGCAGGATACAGTGCGTTCAGAACTTTTAGAGCAATTTCGGAAACGTTTTCTATGATCCCCTACGCTCTCTGAATCATTTTGGAACTTTTTGAAATTTTCGATTTTTCACGTTAGAACGTGTTAGAACACGTTCAGACACGTTTCTGACATCGCAAAACACTTTTCCTGTGATCCCCTACGCTCTCTGAATCATTTTGGAACTTTTCGAAATTTTCGATTTTTCACGTTAGAACGTGTTAGAACACGTTCAAACACGTTTCTGACATAGCAATATACTTTTCCTATGATCCCCGACACTCCCTTCATCATTTCGGAAAATATCGAAAATTTCGATTTTTCAAGTTAAAACTCGGAAAAACAGGTGAAAACGTGTTTCACGGTACTCAAAACCGTGTTAGAACAGTTTCTGGCACTTGCGAAAAATGCGGCAAAAGGTTTGCCCGCGGCGGGGATCCAACCTGGGGGTCTCGGATTCAAAGTTTGGCTCGTAACCCACTTGGCTATGGATTTCGTTAATTAAATTTTGTAAAATTTGAAAGGTATTCTGGTCGGGAATCATATGCAAAAGGATTTGGGAAGATAGCGCGATTTTGAAGCGAAATATAAGGAAAATGCGAAAAACGTGATCGCCGGACACACAGACAGACACACACACAACGTTTGGACACGTTAGAACGCGTTGGCATATGCTATAACACGTCTTGTACTACGCAGCATGTGTATCGCGCGATTCTTCACATCCTACGCCTATTTCCTAGAAATTTCGACAATTCCGTCGAAAAATGATCTGAAATAATAGTCTTTAGGAATAATAGCCATTGATCCTCAAATTCGTATAAAATAGTGAAGAGAGGTCTCTCCATTCATTCATCGCTCGTTTTCTTCATTCACTCTTCATTTTCTCCATTCTCCGTCTCACTGATCGGTTGGTTGCTATTTCTTTCGCTCGCGATGTATAGTTTTCTACTCTCTCTCTCTCTCTCTCTCTCTCTCTACCACTGTCTCCCTTGACTCTCTTTGCTGTTTCCCCACTGCAGCAATGCAGTAATTTGTATCCAACTCCCCTCAGCCCTCCCTACATTATAATAATTTATCTACGCCCGAGGCGCAACAAAGGGAGGGTGGTCTTTTACCAATTCTTTTGGACATGAGAAGGAAACAAGGACAAGAAAGTCAGATATAATAGATGGGAAGAGGCAATTAGCAACATAAAAGCCTAGTATTAGGCGAGAGAGCCAATTGTGCGAGAGAGCTACCTCTATCATAAACCATCCGTAATCCCCGCTTGACACCAAGATGAATGACGAACCTCCTAACCCGCTCCTTCAACTTTAGAGCTATTTTTTTGGAGTGCTCGCCGCCCGCGAGCTGTGGTTTTTCGCTCTCGAGCGCCGGTCTCTTGCGGGCGATTATGAACATCGCCCGCGAGAGACCGGCGCTTGAGAGAGAAATGAGAACCACCGCTCGGAAAAAACATCACTAATAAGACAGGTATCACCAGAGATTGCATGAGGCCGGGAACAACTTTCAAAACATATTTTAGATTTCGATGAAACTATTATGTGGAAGTACATTGGAGATGAGAATTCCATAAATCCGGGTCTCAGGTCACAGAACCGGCTTTTAGGTATTTTCCGGCTCTAAAACCGGAATTGACGTAATTCTCTTTAAAATGTACATAGAAAGTCGTTCTGTAGCTCAAAATTACCAGAAAAATATTCTCTACAAATTTTCTGTTTGGCATATTCATCTATCTTATACTGTTGAAAAGCTCTGATTGAAAAACTGAAAACAATCAAGTAAAAAAAATTAATATTTTTTTTAGATTCGAAATGCCACAAAATTGTGAAGTGGAATGTAAAAGTGCGATTCAATATTAATAATATAAAAATATAAAAATAACCAAAAGTGGAGTACTCGGACCTGTCGCCTTTTGCTAATATCAACGGAAATCTAATTAATTTGACATATTCGTTTGTTTAGACAATAAATCTTTGTAGTCTGAAGAGTTTTATCAAGATATTTCGATATCTACGAAAAATTCACAAAAATTTTTTTTTTGGATTTTTTTTGTAGATATTGGAATATGTTAATTGTGATCTTCTGACTATACCTCTTTATTCTTTAAACATATTCAATGATTATTTGTCTAAGTTTGACGTCATTCTTCATTCTGTGCCTCGTGACGGGCGGTCGACAGTCTCCCCGCTCCTCTCTCTCCTCAGTTTGGAGAATCCTTGCCAGTCAGCTTGGGCAACCCGGCAAGTATATCGCCCACCTGGTACCACTTCGAGAAGAGGACCCGGATCGCCTACATCTAATTCAAGTCGCCAACTTTCAAGAAAGGCCCAGTCGACGAGACTACGACGTGAGTTCCCACTTAGGTTGATACACGCTAGTCAGGACGTTACTGGTTGCTGGAAGATCTACTTCTACGCTCAATGTCAATCGTCCAAGATCGACACTCCAATTGACCAAAGAAGCCAAGCAATATCCATTCCCTTGACCCAGTTGCCTCGAATTCGAAGATCCCGACCACCTCTGTCCCCGAATGATACCTCCTGCAGGCCCTTGCCTTGATGTCAGGATAAATATGTATGTATGAAATATGTATGTATGACGTCGTCACGCGGTAAATTTTGGTTTAAAATTAATGTTTTCTGAGATTGAAAGCGATTTATCGACGTCAAACTCATCCAAATGGCCATTGAATATGTTTAAACAATAAAGAGGAAAACAATAAACATGTAATAAACAATGAACACGAGTCAGAAGAGCACAATTAACATAATCCAATATCTACAACAACAAAAAACCAAAAAAAAAAATTTTTTTTAATTTTTTCGTAGATATCGAAATATCCTGAAAAAAACTCATCAGGCTACACAGATTTATTGTCTAAACAAACGAATATGTCAAACTAATTATATTTCCGTTGATATTAGCACCAAGCGATACATTTTGGTTTGAAAAAATACTGTTTTCTGAGATTCAAAGCGATTTTCCAGGTCCGAGTACCCCACTTTTTGGTCATTTTTATATTTTTATATTATTAATATCGAATCGCACTTTTACATTCCACTTCACAATTTTGTGGCATTTCGAATCTAAAAATAATATTAATTTTTTTAATTAATCGTTTTCAGTTTTTCAATCAGAACTTTTCAACAGTATAAGATAGATGAATATCCCAACAGAAAATTTGTAGAGAATATTTTTCTGGTAATTTTGGGCTACAGAACGACTTTCTATGTACATTTTAAAGAGAGTTACGTCAATTCCGGTTTTAGAGCCGGAAAATACCTAAAAGCCGGTTCTGTGACCTGAGACCCGGATTTGTGGAATTTACTTCCACATACTAGTTTCATCGAAATCTAAAATATGTTTTTGAAAGTCGTTCCCCAATGGGTATGTTTTCATGCAATCTCTCGTGATACTTGTCATAAACACATTCTCGTTCCTAGACAAAATTCTGAAACGTATCTGACTTGTTCCCCCCTCTGGCCCTTCCCCCCACTCTCTGTGTGAGTAAAGGAAGTGGATCGTGTGGCTCAGGGATGTATGCAGGCCGACCAGTGCTAGACCAGCAAAGTGCATTAATGAATACAGAACAATGTGATTAAAACCGACATAATTATCGATAATAAGGATAGCCATAATCAAGAACATCGATTGTTTGCATTTATTCCGTTCTATCTAGTTTCCCGGTCTACTGAACCACTTCATTGCCACAGGTTTATTCTTGGAACGTCCTTACTTATTATGCAATATCGCTAATGAATGCAAAAAAAGTTTAGTCCTAGTTCTCCTGTTTTCTCAACTTCTACCCATTTTCTTCCCGTGTAACATTGTTGTGACATAGCTACGAGCCGTGCATCCTAGCCGTCGATTACTTGCTTTCATCACTGTATACCGGATATTGTTACTACAGTACTCCTCTCTTCCAGATGGGTACAGTACTCCTGCGAGTCGTCACTCTCCTTCTGCTGCTACAGTATGCCCGAGGGCAAGCAGCAGGTACGTATCACGCTCATCCCATTATTTTCAACGGGACGGAATTTTAAAATGGGCATAGCATAATGAAAACGGAAAGCGGAATCCTCCCTGACAAGTTCACATTCATGTCCCAAATTATCCATTGACCTTGGCACTTGGCAAAATTTTCGTTCCAAATATAACACCCAGCCTCTCGTTGCGGATAGGTAATGTGTAGGGTTCCGTAAGAGAGACAACTCGAATTCCAGACATTAATTGGATTAATGTCTCCTTATATTGGTGCCTCCGGGGGAGACGTCTCCGCATACTAATTTCAAAGGAGACATTTGGGGAGACGTCTCCTTTTCCATTGTTTTCGTGAAACAAAGTGAGAACAATGATCTATTCTCACTTTTACACTTTTCGAGCGGTCATTTCTCTAACTCTTTACCATTAATTCCACCGCTCATAAGTGAGAGCTGTAGGCAAAATGACTAGAGACGTCTCCCACTATTCTCCAGTGAATCAAAGGAGACATTCAAAATTTGATGCAAAATCGTGGTAGACGTCTCTGTCTCCCCTATTGTGAGGGAGACATAATAAATTTCCTTTGTTCTATGTCTCCACAAATGTCTCCCTCGCGGAACCCTAGTAATGTGCTGAGAGAAAAAAGTACACAATTTCAGGGTGCCCGCCAGTTGCTGTGTTTGAGCTCCCGCCGGAATATCAAGAACATTCTGTCGCCAAGGCGCCGGTGTGTATGCAACATTATTTTACAACATTCAACATTACATTATATAAAAAAATTTAGTTATGAAGAAAATTCAGGCCGTTGGGCGAGATCTAGATTGTGGAGCGGGCTACGGCCTATTGTGAGTACGCAATTGTGAAATTGCGAAAAAAATAAGATTCAAAATTATTTTCAGGTCCAGTGACGGAACGAAAGGCACTCAAGAAGCAAGATGCGAAGAAGGCAAAGGCTGGAAAATCAATAATGGAAGGAAATACGTCTATATGAATGGAGAAAAAGTTACATGCATGAGTAAAAGTAAGCAAAAGTGGAAGTTACGCAGAATTTGATTTTTTTTTAAATTTCGAATGAATTTCGGTCTCATTGTCAGGGAGTAATGCTGCGCAAAATTTATGGGGTGCAAGGTGCAAAACAGTTTTATGCACCCTTTCATAACTTTTTTCCTAGTGAAGCTACAACTTCTAAACTTGATTCAGATATTGCAAGCCACGTTTGGAACATTTTCCTTTTTGTTTGGAGAAATTTCGTTCAGTTTGAGCTGAGTTACACGAGTTTTCCACCCTCAGAGGGTGAAATTCCACCCATGAAATTTGCGCAGCATAAGTGCAGTGGCTGTGAGCTCGGCTCCCCCCCCAATCTTTTTCGCGTTGATTGTTTTCTGGATTGTTTTGTCAAATTTGATGTGATCATATTTCTTGTTTATTCTTGATTTACCCTGTAATAGGATATTCCTGTTACCTAATCTTTCCTTACGTGCTCGTTCAACAAAATGGGAAAAAATGCAAGATTCTGTCCGATCATCGGCCTCTTAGTTTCTACATCGTATAGACAACCTTCTTGATAGGAGCCAAAAGTCGCGCGTCTCAAAATGACGGTCATTTACATTTCGACTTTTCCAAGGCCAAAATTTCACTTAAGTTGATTTTATATTAAGTTAACTTAAGTTTTTCATTAAATTGAGATAAATTGAGATAATGAGACATGCTGGGGAGAGTTCCGTTGTGATGTTAATCGTAATTTATTTATTTTCGGGTATTTATTGTCATTTCTAAATTTTCGGGGCAACTATGAGTGTGACGAGTAGCTTAGGCATAGAGCTAAAAAGTGCAAGTACTACCTCACACATACTTTGTACATAGGTCGTTTGCTTTTTGTATGGCTGAGAGACGGTGGCTCAAATATGATTCCCGAAAAAGATCGAAACAAGCGGGACCAAACGGGTCTTATGCTGCGCAAATTTCATGGGGTGCAAGGTGCAAAACAGTTTTATGCACCCTTTCATAACTTTTTTCCTAGTGAAGCTACAACTTCCAAACTTGATACAGGGATTGCAAGCCACGTTTGGAACATTTTCCTTTTTGATTGGAGAGATTTCGTTCAGTTTGAGCTGAGTTACACGATTTTTCCAAAATAATTTCCCCGAAGAAATTAGCTCAGCATTAAATGGAGTTTTGGACCCAAGTACCGGAACCGGGACCGAAAACGAGACCGGTACCGTTTTTGGTCCGACTGGCTAGGATTTTGTTTAGTGTGAAGCCTTGTATGAACTAAATCTTGAATTCAGAGAGCTGTTCTGACTATACGAGACTGGAGACCAATGAATCTCGACCCAGATGTCAAGTGTGCCACGGTGAGATTAAATGAAGTTTAACTTCATTTCAATTCAAAATTTATCTGATTGCTGATAATAGAAATTAAATATAATTATAAAGATATTAAATTATGAATACATAAATTATAATTGCAATTATAATTTATCTACACCCGAGGAGCAACAGGATTTGAAGTTTGATAGGAAACATGACAAATAGATGGTCAGGACGTTTGTTCCAATGGGAAAAATAGATATATCCTAACGAAGATTGAATTAGTATGCGGTATGTGCCCTGAGGCCCGATCAAACCTCACTCCATATCGGATGTTCTTTGAATCGGTTTGTGAGAACAATTGGCCACACTCAACTCCGATAATAAACACAGAATACTGAACAAATAAAAAAAGAAGTTTTACCACGAAAACTTGGGCAACTGATTTGTATAGGAATCGGTTAGCCGAGGAGAGCTTCGAAGTTTTTTTTAAATGTTACCCGTCGTAAACTCTAGCAAAGGTCAAATTTCTTAAGATAACTCACATTGACATGGAAAGGTTTCGTAGCGGGAGATGGAATTGGGGGAGTGGAAGTATGAGACAGAATAATGATCAGAATCTCCTCATTCTACACACTCTCTCGACGATCAGACATTGTGAGAGAGCATGCAGAACTGAGAGGGTCAGACCATTCCTCAAGAGACAGGCAGAGAGATAAGTGAAAAAGAGGAGGATGCGAGAGAGAAAGCGCACGTGCCATTTGTGTTTCCCCAAATTTTCATAACTAAGAGAGCATCCACGAGAGGCCGGGACGCAGAGGGGGAATCCACGGATGGCTTTTTAGCAACCTATGTCAATAACTTGGTGGTGAAGTCAGCATCACGAGTGCTGATATTTTGCCAAGTAACTAAGGTTCTGGGTCCCGCACGGAAAAGTTACAGTAACCCCACCTTTCTATATCGATTTTTTTTCTAATTTTTAAAAAGTAAGTTTTTATATGTTTTTAAGTGTATTTATCGAAAATAGTAACAACGAAAATATTTTCGAAGCGGTTGGATAACGATAAAGACTCGAAAATCTGAATTTTCGTAGTTTTTTAATCGTCCTGGAAAAAAATGGCCAAGTAGGAAAAACCTTTCATGATTTTCGGAATCCATGTCAAAAGATACGTTAGGGTGCATACTTCATTTACTCAGGTTGGAATGCGCTGGGACGGTGCAAGTGGGTAAAGCGACCGCTCTTAGCGATCCCTGGAGCGTACGTGGCGTTATTTCCGATCCCGATTGAGAAATATCACATGTTTCAAGTGATATATTATTTACCTAAATTGCAGTGAACATTTTGTATACGATTATTTCATCATTAGGTGAATACAATTGCAATTTTTTTTCAAAGTATGTGTGAGGTAATACTACATGCTTTGAGAAAAGATTTAATGTTAAATAAGATACGCATATCAGGCTCGCTTCAATGACACTGGTGAATGTCGAAATTGTAATGTAGAATGTTCTCCAGCGTCCCCCAACATCTAGTAAGTCAAACATGTGTGCTAATTAAACTATTCTAATAAAAGGATTTCATTCCAGTGTCGAGGTTGACGATCAAATATGGTATAAAGTGGATAAATTTGTTTGCGACGGCCTTGTGTTTCGTTACCAGATTTCGAGGTCTCGACAATCTGAGCTGGTGAGTCGGCAAATATCTTCAAACTGACTAACCTAATTTGAAGCCGCTTGCTTTAACAGGTCAAAAATCGAATTCGCTGAAAATTTGTTCGTAGGGGTAACTTTAGACGCGTGAAATCGATTTCGCAATTGTACCCCTTTCGTGTGCCTGTATCAAAATCGAATTATTCTCTGAGACTAGAAATCTTCATTATTGGCATTGGCGCCACTTGATAGAGCTTTAAATTTTGTTCTAAATGTTCATTTTTCACGCCATTGTGACGAGTTTCCGAGAAGTTCATTCATTCATTCATTCATTCATTGTTTATTCCGTCAGAGTATCGCATACAAGAAAAATAACTGTGAATGGGGGCAAGAAACGGATGTCCGTCGACGTAGTCGAATCGGTTTTGTGCATGGCAGCAAGGGTATGGGGAAGAAGGGTTAGAGCCAATTCTTAACAATTGATTCGGGGGAAAAGGAGTTGGGCTGGGAGCGGATGAATTTCCGGAAGGAATCTCGGGATAAATCAACCGAGGGGGAAGGGAGGGAATTCCAAATTGATATGGTTCTGGAGGCAAGGGTGGTGTGGGAATTGGGAGGGAAGAAAGGCAGAGAGATACGGAAGTGATGTGAATTACGGACAAATCTAGTAAGAGGAGAACGAGTGAGGAGGGAAGAGTGATCAAGTTCATAATTCCTATGAAGAATGGAATGGAGAAAGACAATATCGGTGACAAATCTACGGCGTTCTAAAGTTGTTAGATTTAGGGAGCGTAAACGATTACAGTAGCTTACAGACGGTAGAGAACAACGGAAATAGAGCTTCCTAGTGAAGTCGCGTTGGACACGTTCTATATTTTTGGTAGTTTCAACGGAATTAATGGGGTTCCAGATAATGGAACAGGTCTCTAGACTAGGAAGAATAAATGTTGTGAGCGATTTCACATAAATATCGATACAATTACTACGGAAAGCTTTGAAGAGGAAGTGCATTTTAGAATTTGATTTCTTAATAATTTCTTTGATATGTTCAGAGAAACAAAGAGAAGGGGTGAAAACGACTCCTAAGTCCTTAACAGTCTTTTTGGATGTAAGGGCGACATTATTGATATGGAACTGTCTACAAGGGTTGTGAAGGCCATAGTGCATAATAGAGCATTTGGTCTCGGATAAGCCGAGATTCCATTGTACTGACCAGGTAGAGATAACATCGAGGGCACATTGTAAGTCATCAGAATAGAGGGGAGCTTCCGCATAAAGCTTTAAATCGTCAGCATAAACGGAATAGCGGATAGATGGCGGGAATTGTGATGAAATGTCAGTGATAAATAGGATGAACAAGAGTGGACCTAAGCAAGAGCCCTGTGGCACACCGGATCTAACTACAGTTGAAGGCGAGAATGAGTCATCGATGAAAACGGACTGGGTGCGATCAGATAAATATGCTTCGAACCAGGATACTAAATGAGAGGATATTCCTAATTGCGACATTTTAAAGAGCAAGAGTCGGTGATCGATACTATCAAATGCCATACGGAAATCAATATATACAGTATCGAAAGGGGAATGCTTATGCAAAATTCTGAGATAATGGGCATGCGTTGCAGCCAGGTTAGTGGAAGTGGATCTAGAAGACCTAAACCCTGTTTGATGAGGGTCGAAAAGATTATTTTGGTCGAGGAAAGTCGTGATTTCACTAATAAGAATCTTCTCAAAGACTTTGCAAACAGAAGAGGTCAAAGAGATGGGGCGGAAATCGGATATATAGTTACTAGTTTTCTTAGGGATGGGCTTAACAAGTGCATATCTCCACAATGAAGGAACTGTGCAAGTGAGCAAAGGCTTATTGTAGATTATAAGAAGTGGGGCGATAATCGATAATTTACAATTAGTGAGAACAATACTGGGAATATTGTCAGGAGTAATATTGATCTTAGGTGAGAGATTACTGAGAGCACTTATAATATGTAAACGAGAGATTGTGGGGAGATCAAAGATTATTGAAGGAGAAGGGGGAGGGAGAGGGGAATGCATGGGATTGGTAAACACGGATGAAAAGAAGTCAGAGAATGCCCTACATTTATCGTCATTGGACAGAAGCAAATTACCGTTAGGATCGATAATTCCAGAAGGCGTGGATTTCGGGGCATTAAGTCTAGTACTACAGAATATTAAGTCTACTACTACAGTCTCCTACTAATTATTCATTCTTCTCAAGAATTTTTTGTTCCGATTGTTCCTGATGTTACTGCGGTGTGAGCGGGAACAATCGGAACATGACCAGGAACAAGAGGAACATTTTAAAAATATAGCTTCACTTACAATTTTGCAAGCACTTAGCAATTTACAAAGTCTTAAAATAGCAGGTCGAATAAAATGTATTTAAAATATAAACAATATCATCAAATTCAAAATTGTGTGTTCCTGGTCATGTTCCGATTATTCCTGATCATGTTCCTGCTAGGAGGAACATTACCAGGAACAATCGGATCACAATCGGGACAGGAAATTCTTGAGTTATCATAATCCTAATAATACTTGTAGATATAAAAATAGCAGATAATGTAGCCCCCGAAACCAGCCGAAATGATTCGTCCATACTAAGAAGAATAATCCTTCCTGACCCCTGAAACCACATCCTCACCTGACGTTATCGTCTGACGGGATAAATATATCAATATATAGTATTGTATTGTATTGTAACCAAATTTAATTAGAGCCGATTAGACTGAAAATGCTCGCCTGTAATTAATCGGCACCGCATTCGTCAGCATGAACTTCCAGGTGATCAATTCGAATATTTTTGAGATGTTGTTTGAGGGAGGTCAGAGGATGGCCTTTCATATCAGTGCGTTCGCGTAAGACTCGCACACCCGACGGTACAGCAAAATTACACCCTCGTTTTTTCACAGTTTCCGTTAGCCCTATGGATGCTCTATCGATTTCTAATGGTGACATGTTCTGATTGAGCTCTTTTGCATAATTACAGCCTATCAAAGTTTAGCTGTTTTTCAGTATTTTTAACGCCATTTATGTCAAACTAAAGATAATCACTCATATAGATAATGAAAAATGATCATCAAGATGGTGGATGAGACAATCGAGGAACGAGGAGACTTAAACGAGGTGATGCTAAAACAAGATACGGATATTTTGAGACAACTGCATAATCAGCATTTTTCATCCGTCTGGTGCTCATATTTTTCCAACATTCGCACAAGTAGAAGACCAATTAATCGACGTTCGTAGGCAATGATCATTATGTACCCATGGTGAAACCAGAAACACCCTGCGACCGTTGACCAACATTAGAGAGAAGGAAGAAAATCAGTGAGATCATTGCAAGAAATAGCACTTCAATTGGAAACGCGACATCCTTTCAATATTCAAAATGCTCGTCAACACCACGTATAAAATAAATATCTGCAGTCTAAATCTTGTTTTACCCATATTTTACGATTCTCGAGTGTATCTCAAAAAAAGAAAAGCTACGGGGACCGAGACATAACAAATGCATTTACCGAAATATTTAAATAACAATGTTATTTAACATAGTAAAAATAAATGCACCTGCTGCAGCAGTCGGCCCACATGACTCCGTCCCAGCAGCGAGAGGTAGAGGGACATCAGGTAGGTCACTGTCGCACGAGTATCGAGGTGCTCGGAGGAGAGATCTGACAATGATGTCATTCGGTTTTTGAGTAGGCTATGAAAGAAAACACAAAATACTAGATCCTTGTTTCGCCGACAATTCAAACGTACAAAGATGCCAGACACCGGAATAGCACCATCGAAGCAGTCAAAAAGCATGAACTGTTTCCCCCCCCCCCTATAATACATGTTCGCTAATTCATTTTGTCCAGAGTTGAACATCGGGATCACTCTTAACTCATTTACAAAATTATGCGAACATCGAAGAAGACAATTCAGTTAAAAGACAGAAAGATATTTCACGGTTCCGGTTTCGCTCTAATTCCGGTTTTGAGTTCGGTGTAAAGAGATGGAAGAGTTAAATTACCTGTGTGCACTCGGGGGGGGGGGTGACATTTGAGCAACCGACATTTGATCAACGAGCCATAACTGACCAAGGAATGAGCGTAGCGCTATGGGAGTGGTACCATTGTGACCAGCATCAGAAAAAAATAGATTTCGTAATTAATTAATTAATTAACATAATTAATGAGATATTAATTACTTAATTAATTAATTATGAAATCTCAATTACCTGATGCTGATCACAGTGGTACCACTCCCATAGCTCTAGGCTCACTCCTAGCTTAGTTATTACCCGTTGCTCAAATGTCGGGTGCTCAAATGTCGGTTGCTCAAATGTCGGTTGCTCAAATGTCCGTTGCTCAAATGTCACCCCCCCCCGTGCACTCAATCGATAGCCCATGATGCCCTGTTGTTAAAGAAACCAATATTGATTGATAATTAAAGCTGAAACAAATATCATATGCAAACTGCAAAAATGAAGGAATACTTTCCGATATAGGAACTTATTGGAATCGAATGCAAAGCTTCCTTCTCAATTTCTCACACTAAAATTACACTAAACTACAGTAAATTAGACATTTAGCCCACTGGTGCATTTTGATTGGGGAGATCAACATTTTTTTCCTTTTTTTCTTCTTTTTTTATACTGGACAAATGAACTACTATACGAGTGAATTCGTGGTGAAACTTTAAAATAGGATCCAATTTGTGGTCTACCTGCTTCTCGCGCCGTATCGTGATAGAGAAGCGTGAAATCACCCGGCCGGCCTTCTCCTTCTCCTTTCAGGAACACATTGACATAATAAACGAATTTGGGATCGGTACTCAGATAGAATCAATCTGAAGCACTAATTGTTTCGTAGAAGCCGAATCCCACGCGTTTTGTGCAGATTCAGCCCATTGGCGCATTTTGAAAGGTGAGATCAAAAAGAGACTAAATATTTTTTTAAAAAAAACGGCAAAATAAATATCGAGATGATTTCCGTGCTGCGCTCGTACTCTCTAACTTTTTATTTGCTTAAATTACCCAGTATCAACAAACATACAGTTTTCCAGAATATTTTCATTTCCCCCTGAATGATATTTCTTGTAAGGTTGTCCAAACTAAATAATGTTGGAATTGTCCGATCGGACTCCTTTCCGATTATATAATCATCTTGAATTTCTGCAAGTATTTGCACATCATTCCGCAGACCGGTCAACCTTCCAGAAAGGCCTTTGGAGTGAGAGAGCGTGTGAAATCGAGAGGGACTCTCTCACTTTTGTACACTCTCTCGCTCTAACCCTGATCTGTAGGTTTGGAATCATGTGTTTGCATTCCCTCTATGTTGATTGGCAGATCAAATATCGGTGTACCGACGAATGGGAGCCAATTATCCGGTCAACGTGGAAAGGAGAACCCGAATCAGGCATCATCCATATGCTCTGGGCCTTGATAAGTGATGCAATAGTAAATACAACTACAGTAAATAAATAATCATTTTTCAAAATATATCTTATTAAATCGTTCCGATCTATCTGATCATGTCCGCGCCCCGGCGAACTTAACCAATCGCAGGCTCTGATCACGCCGGTTCTAGCCCGCTTTCCTAGCTTCACTCTCAAACTGTTTCTTTGCGCAGCTTCTTATCCGTTGCCGTTTCACCTTGAATTGCTTCTCTCTCCTCTCTCGCTCCCTCCCTCTCTCTTTCCTCTCTCTCTAATCTCGGTACTTGCGCGTGTTGACCGACCCTACAGCAATTCGCCCCTTTGACCGCTCTCGTTTGACCGCTTAGTCCGCGTTTGACGCGCTTGTATACGCGCGTGTTGCTTGAGTCCGCGCGCAAAGCGTCAACTGGTGTTGACCCCTTGATGACTCTCATCTCTCTCCACTCAGATCGAGCATAAAGAGACGGGAGAGAGTAGGGGGCAGCTGACAGAAGTTACGTGCCAGCCCCGTCGGCCCCCTCTAGTCTCGTCTCTCTCATCCCCGCAGGAGCCGGCCCGGCTGGAGCACCTCGAGGTTATTATTTAATTAATTAATTAAGATGTTAATTAATTAGCATAATTAATAATATTTTAGCCATGCTCTTCTCCGGCTCCACCGCCATTCCCTCCAAGAAGGAGGTCAAAAAGGAGAAGAAAGTCGACAGAGGTGGGTATTTGATAAACTAAATACTAGTGCATTTTGTTTACTTCGGCATTATTTTAATTCAAATTCATTGAAAATAGTCAAATATCCTGATGGGCGTTCGGTTTTACGCACATTTCGGCTCGAAACGCCCGCGAAAATCCCATTCGACCTACGTGCCTACACTTTATCCCCCGTTGCCCATCACTCATTCCTTTTTCATGTCGCACCCCCACAAAGTGCTGTTAATTATGCGCCCGCAGTGACTAATGTGATCGAAAGCGCGAGATAAGACGAGATTGGGTGCGATCGAGTATTTAGTGAGGAGAGAAGAGGAAAATCCATGTTTGAGATGGCTTCTGAACTGCGTGCCTATTTTAGCATACGTATATGTTGCATATAACATAGATACGACGTTTAGAGGAGAGGGTTTTACTCCTTCCTGAACGGTGGCCTGGTGGATTGATGTTTCTTCTTGCAGATGAAAAGCTGGAGGTGCAGGAGAGTGTGTTCGTGCGATGGTTGGCGTCCATTGTAGAGGAGGACATCAAAGACTACAAGGTTGGTTCATTTATTATTATGTTTTTTTTTAAAAAGCGTTATTATGTATAGCCGAATCTTTTTCCCTATGATCAGGCATATCTAGAGTGTCTCAGTAGAACTCAATATTATTTTTTACGGTCTATTTTTATTGTGTTCCTCTATTCCTAAATGGTTTTGTAAGGTAGAGCAGCGACTAGCTCGAACCATTGATCATTGGAGGTTGTTGATAAGTGTTTGCCACTCGCCATCTCTCTCTCTCTCTCCGTTCTGTTTGACGTGTGTGCCAATGTGCGAGAACGAACTCTCACTCTTCTTATCTCTCTTGGAATGATCAACGAGATCGTAAACTGTCACAGGGCTGAGAGATAACGAGGCTAATCAGTGATGCTGCGCAAATTTCATGGGGTGCAAGGTGCACATCAGTTTTATGCACCCTTTCATAACTTTTTTCCTAGTAGAGCTACAGCTTCCAAACTTGATACAGGGATTGCAAGCCACGTTTGGCACATTTTCCTTTTTGATTGGAGAGATTTCGTTCAGTTTGAGCTGCGTTACAAGACTTTTCCACCCGCAGAGGGTGCACATGCACAACTGAAATTTGCGCAGCATGATTGGGAGTGATAAATAGCCGGAAATTTGTGGCCAAAAAGTGAAGGTAAAGGTAGTCCAGTCCTCAGAATGTTGTCATAGGTCAAATAGGTTATCGCTGGCGAGAATAGGCACTTCTGCATGGCGTCCAGACCATGTCGGCAGACGAAATATTTGAATGTTTCATGCATTTTTTACCTCTTTTTGACAAATTTATCGAAAATTAGGCAATATGCTATTCGGCACCTGATTTTAGGGATTTCTGCACGAAATACCTGCGAGAAACCCAGTTGACCTATGAATGTTGTACATGCTCAGAATACGTAATCTAGGCATTTACGGCATAGTCACTTTCCAGGCGGCGACCGGTTTTATTTAGATCACACGTGGGCAGCAAATTATAGATTGTTTTTGCATAGTGCTCCCGCCCCGGTTTCACTCGATTTGATAGTGCCCCCAGCATTACCCAACTCCTCAAACCTTCAACGTTTTCATTTCTTGAACTTTTGCATAGTGTTCCACAACTAGGTTTCCCGAGCATGCAGAGTGCTTGCTCCCGGGTGACCCTGCCCACGTGTGATTTAGATTATTGATCAGGCTTCCTTTGTTTCCGAAATATTTGTCACTGGAAGAAAGGTTACAATGTTAATCAGTGATTAGATAACTGGATAAGTACCAGCTAATTAAATAATTTATAATTTATCACAGGATCTATGCGATGTGCGACACCTCGCTGCGGTCGCCCAACTCGTCACTGGACAGGCAATCGTGAGTTCTTTTTAAAAAAAATTGATTCAGAGCTGATTATTAACAGTCACTGCTCCCGGCGGTATTTGAGTTGGCAATGAAACGAAACTTTCCCTGGTTGCGTAGTAAAAGTAGATTTTAAGTGTATGTGTGTTGTGTTCATTATCAATTTATCACTCTACAGATTTCGTATATTGTAACTTGAATTGAAGTTGAAGCCAGATTCTGGCTGGTGGCATACATAAATTTGAGGGTCTTCCAGGCTGAAACAGTTCCTTCTCCTATCTTCGATCCTTTCCACCCTCTGATCTCCCCATGCCTTTGTTGCAAGTCGTATTGTGCATTCACCTCTGTCTGCCTCTCTCCATTTCGCCCACTCTCTCACCTCTCTCTAGCCTCCACATTCATCTGATCACCATTACAATAGGGCATAGTGAAAGAGAGCGCGCAACACTAACCCTGCAATTTACCGCGCTCATGCTTGGCTTTGTGACAGTGAGGAATTTGACACACCCATACGATTTGCCCCATATTCTTCCAAGAATCCAGATGGGGGTCCATGGCGAGATAGTAAGGAAAAGTGGGAGACTCACTTGAGATGGATGACAGAGTGAGGGAAACCAAGGGAGAGGTCCGGCAAAACACCGCCATGGTTTTGTTATTTTCTAACATAAATTTTAATAGACAACTAATATTGTGACAATATCATGTCTTCTTTTCCAAAGTTTACGCAACTGAAATCGAGGGACTCTCCTAGTTTTTTGCGTGGTTTCTTGCACGAATCGATAAGTTGAATCGCATTTCGTACTGCTATCCAAGTACGCTTTCCTTTTGAACGCTGAAGATGAGTCAAAATTAATTTCGAAGCGAAGAAGAAAGTGATTCAGCAGCGGGTTGTATGAGCGGGTGAGAAATATGTTTTTGCTGTGCTTATTCATATCGTATCGAGGATTTCCACGATTAATAATGATTAGCATGAGAGGAGGATGCTGCATGTCACCTGGGAAATTTGTATTTTGTAAAAAATGAAGATACTCGTTTATTGCTCATTTCACGCACTTTCCTTTTTTTCTTGTGACCCCGTGGCATCAGATCACTGGTTCGAGGGGTTATCAATAACTTATTAGAGAGGGAGACCCTTTGGCTGGGTGAGGGGGGTCACCTCTTGGTGCGTTGAATGACAGAGGAGAGAGAGGAATTAAATATGATAGATGGCATTCGAGATGGAAATGAGATTGAAATAACTGGAAGATGCGAGCTTCATTCGACAATATCGCGCCATACCACAGATTGTAGTGTTGCCTGATGGGGGTGCATAGGTCAAAAAGTTGGTAGAATTCAACAAAACCTGCCCGCCGAAGGCGGGCGCGAAAAATAAATGCCTCATCAAATAGGCCCCTAAAAACGACACCTGCCCGACAGGGTCTCTGAAAACAGCCCCGAAATGTGGAAACCTGCCCGGTAGGCCATCAAAAATTCGAAAACCTGCCCGACCAGGTTTCCAAACTACTTTACTTTTTGACCTCTGTGTGGGTGTAGTGAATGATCAAGTTTTCAATTATGCATCTATTTGTTTAGAGGCAGTAACTTCTGACGATGAAACAGCGCGCTCCGAATGCTCTCCCATCTTGCTTAGCGCTTGCAGCTCAAATTCACCTTGCCCATTCCCCTCTTTTATTTGATGGAAATGACATAGCGAGAATACAGTTTAACTAATCGAGAGATGCTCCGAATAATTAGAATTAATCGTTAAAAATCTATCTAAATATGCAAATCAATCAATAATCCCTCCTCATTCCTTCCTCTCTTTCAGAATCTGTCTGGTAGTCGACTAGAGGACGTCTCTGCAGTCTTTCTCGCAGTGGGCGAAGTCAAAGCGACACCGGGAGAGTTTGTCGAGGGACAACAGAAGGTCAGCAGAATATTTTATTGATTTTATGATTAAATAAGTATAAAAATACGGTTATTATTTTGAAAATTCGAATGAATTTGGACAAAAAATCTGTTTGATAGCATGGTATTTTTTGGTGCAAGTTAAATGCGAGTTTCGTTGAGCGCATTTGAAAATTATATGAAGTTCGTCTTTGATATGTCGTGGATTTTGATTAATATCCCTTGCTTAATATGCTTGATCCCAAAAACTCAATGACCGGCGTTCTTCCGTCCTGCTCCGCTTACTCTCTAACTATTTCCTGTCTCGAATTTGGCACCTGGTGATTGCTCGTTTCGTGTTGCACATATCACAATGTAAAATTGCTATCTGATGCTCTTGTACTCCGTTCCGTAGCCATTTCCAAAATATTCTTGAACATAACATGTGATCTTGTCATTTTCTCTCGCCCTCCCCGCGTGTCCCAGTCTCTCCTCGCAGACGAGAATCACTTAGCCACTACTCTACCTCTCAATGGAGGGATACTCCCCCTCGGGTCCATCAAATCGGCCATCAGTTGTCCCTCTCTTTCACTTCCTCTCACTTCATTGCATAGAGTGATCAGCCCCTGCATGTCTGACACTCTCTTCAATCCACACGTTCTCTAGCACATGGCAACCTCTCAATCTGCAGTAGTCTTTCACTGATCGCTCTGTTTCTCTGCGCCCTCTTCATTGGGAGTGCTCTCTGCTCGAACGCAAAGGTTCGCCCGGGGCTTGTCAAAAGTGCGTGGGGGAGTGATTTCGAGGAGAGGCGTCGAGAGTGTGATAGGGCGGGAGTGATTATAGTAGAAGTCCTATGAATGAACGGGTCAGTGTTGGGATTGGTTGAATCAACTTCTTTCTGAATATACTGTTCATTTCCGAGTAGGCTCAAAGAACATTATTATTTCAAGATAGAAATGTAATCGGGAAGGCCCTTGGTTTTAATCCCGTTATATTTTAAAATTCTTTTCTGCCTTGCACTTATAATTTGTTGAATGATTGTCAGAGAGATGGCATCTTAATGGATTTCAGGGGAAGTAGTGAAGATATGAGTGAGATGTCACTCGAAAGAGCCGGGATGATTGAGTAACAAGTTGGAGATGAGGGGAAAGGAGGAGGAGAGGAGGGGATGTTTTGTTGCCGAGTAGTATCCGGCAGGCAAGATATTTTGACATTATTCATCATACATTTTTCTCTTGCTGATGACTGTGAACTCCAAGAATCGTGCAGAAATAACGCCAATGAAAATTGTGATGACTGGGGCATGAGTCGTGGGTTTGCTCAGAATGTGAATCAGTAAGTGATTAAATGAACGTTGAGAACTGGGGATGAACAAAAGTTGTGGGTGGGGAAGGAGGGGAGATAGATTGGAGATGGTGTCATCTATGCAATGCGAATGGAAGAACCAGAACCAGAGGGGAGCTTATAGGGTTACTCGGCAAGGGATATTATCGACATTTGTGAGATCAAAATGTTTGCTGTCACAGTTGAGAAATAGCAGCGACACGAAATCACTGGGCCGAATATTGCAACGAAAATCCAAAATAGTATTTTTTCTGTTTTATTTGTTCTTAGTTTATGGTAAAGGTAAAAGGTAAAGGTAAAGCTGTTAGGTCTTCTACACGCAAGGCGGTCTCGACCACCCCTATGCCTGAGGGGCAACGAGAGCCTGTCCTGAGATGATCAGCGGCCTGTTGCGAGGCTATTCGGTATATAAGTTATACTGTATCTAAATGCAGAGAAGGTGCTGCAGTCGCAATCCAATAATTGATTGCACTTGCAGGCGGTTCTGAATACGTGGTGGGCACTCGTGCAACTGTTCTGGAAGCGATTCGGACCGCCGCCAATCAATGAGGAGAAGGTTCGCGCAAATAATGCACGAAAAAGATTTTTAAAAAATGTTTTCACATTGGTGATGCGTGTTTCATTCCCATGCCATATTCTGTCTCGCTCATGTGAATCAGTGAATCGATTCTCTCCTCCGGAAATTGTTAATGAAACGATTGTTCTTCTTCTGGGACATGTGTTATCTTAATTTCCTATCGTACCACCTCCTACTTTATTGATTTATTCATCCGCAGGTCTCTGAGGCAATCCGCTCGTGGTGCGTGGAGGCGGCGCGTGCGTATGAGGAGACGAGTATTGTCGATTTCACGTCGAGTTGGAGGGACGGGCACGGATTCAACGTGTTGCTGCACAGTTTCGAGTGAGGGTTATTGATTTTTTTAGGTAGAAACAGGCGCAAAACTATTGGGAACATATGTTTGCATTGCTTATAACTGGACTAAGGAACTTGATATCGCATGGTTTTACTTCGTTTTCGAAAACTTGTGCACAAATGTTTGCATTCTCTGACCTGGTGTTTTGAGGTTCCGAGCTAGCCTTTTGAACACGATTGACTATTGGTCGCCAGTCCCTTTAATTTCAAAACTGACTTATATTCCATCAATCGCTCACCGCCATACTCTTCATTTCCATATCTGTGGACGTATAAAAATAGTATGTCGCCCATGTCTATTTTTTCTGATAGAAAAATATTATAAATTAAAGTCCTCCCTACTTTTCAGTCCCCGTTCCGTCTCACTCGATTCGATCTCCTGCATGTCTGCCTCTGAGAGAATTGATAGCGCATTCTCACTGGCTGAGGAGAAATATGGAGTACCGAGATTACTGCAAGTCAAGGGTGAGAGGGAGAGGGAGGGGCACGGTAGTGGCGATTCGAGATTGAGGTGTGCAGTATGAAAATGTGATTCGTCGACCAATTTTATTGTGAGTGGCAACAGTTGATCATGTTTCAAGAAAATATTGCGGCAACTGGCGTTATTACATATTTGATTTCTTAACGAAACAAGCTACTGCCGGGTTTCCTTTTCTGTGTATTCGATATTCCTCAATAATTCCAATGTCAGATCTCTCCTCTGAGCACCTCGATACTCGCGCGACAGTGACCTACCTGATGTCCCTCTATCTCTCGCTGCTCGGACGGAGTCATGTGGGCCGGCTGCTGCAGCAGGTGCTTTACTTATCTATTCTAATTATATATTTTAAAATATATATTCGGGTGTCCCACAATTTCTGTCGCCAAATCTCGAATTGGATATTTTTCGTCATAACTTGAATAAGTCTAAACGGTCAGTGATCGAAGTAGTCTTTGTTTCTACTGGTGACCTCCTTCCATCGATCGGGCTGAGCCATGACATCCTTCCTCCAAGGGGCTGGGCCCCAGAGTCAATCCAAGATTGTAAGTCGGCGTCGAGATCGGTCCAAATAGCGAACTGCTTTTCAGAGTGGAAGCACGCAATCAATTTGAAGGTATAATCGTACACTCGCACTTTGCATTGCCCTGCTTTTTCTAGAACATTTTCGAAAAATGGGGTATTTGCCAGTCGATCAAAATTTGAATTTTTGATTAGTTCTAGAGACCAAGCGGGACTCTGATTGCGGCTTCTTTTATTTGGATAGAGTAGTGATTGCAGAAGTTGGTGAAACCATTACTACGGATCTCTCAGTTGATGGGGTAGAGAAGGGAGGAGAAGAAGCTGAGAAATTTATTCATTTTGCGGACTTTCTTCTTTGGGACGGGCTATGGCTGTTTTCCCGAATGCAATCGCTCTAGTTTCATGTCGTTGTTGTCGCACATGATCCACTTGTTATCCACATTGAAAACCTTTCTGGTCCATCTCGTGTTTGCCGTACAGTCGGAAAACTCCCGACGCACATTAACAAGTTTCTTCACAGTGGAAGCGAAAATACCGTGATTGGCGAAATTTTTCAGCTTTCTCCGCTTTCAGTTATGATGCATGATTTGGCATACAAAGGATATGGGAGTGTAAGTATATGCAAACATGGGACGGTTATTGATTTGAAGTTTGATTACCAACGCAGTGAGAACGGAGGTCTAGTAAAGGAGAGGGGGAGGTCAGAGTAGGCTCTATCTCTGGGGCTGTGGTCTACGTAAGCTAGTCTGTAAAGCCGAATCTGACATGATCACTTATTAGGGGCCTCCTCTAGTAAAAAAAAATAACTAAACCGAGCGATTATGAATTGATGAGTACCTAGGGAAAATCAGTGTAGAAACTAGCAGAATGAATCAATGGCCTAGTACTGGCGCTTATTTGAATAATGAGTGGATTGTCTATCAAAGATATTGTATCATACTGGGAATCAATCGAGGACGAGTTATCTACAACTATACAAATGGCTCATGCGACAGAAATTGTGGGACACCCTGATAACATACATTTTCGTGGCCGAGATTATCGGTTTACACTTTGTTTTAACTAGGCAGAGACTCGAGACTCATCTAGGAATGCGCAGAATGTCGAGTTTAGTAAGAATTGTCCCCTATCTGACCTGTTTATGAAATATCTGACGTGTTTATGCTAGGCGAGAGAGTGAGTGAAAATGAGAGATCTCGGCCGGGCGAAAATGTATGATATATAATTTGTTATTGCGGTTTGCTAGGTTTTCGTGATTGTCATCCGTATTGTTTTATCGTAATTAAAATATGCATCGTTAAAGGGGTCTTAAAAGCCCACAGATTGAAGAATTCAAAGTGTTGCGGACATGGCGCTTTCTTGTTGCACGATATTCATATTTTGCAGATTGAAAAGGTGTCGTGATTCATTGGCGTTAATTTGACAATGTGCCAACCGATAATTTTGAACCGCACATAGTGTGCAATTGCTTATTATTGTTATTCGACGGTCACAGCGTGTTTCTGGTTTCTCTATGGATACATATATACACAGATAATTGGCTACGAACCTCCATCCTTTTTCTTCTCCATCCGCGAAACCATCAATAAAGCTTGGACAAATATGAGCACTACAGCGAAGAAAATTCAGATTATGAAAATATAGTATATCGGTTTAAAATATTCTCATTTCAGTCTCCTCGTTCCTCCATTGTCTCATCCACGACTCCCTCGACGCCTCTCGTACTGTCGTCTGATGGTGAGTTATTCATTTATTGGAGAGTACTGTATCCGGCATATTTTATTGCTTGCTGCTAGTGTGGCTGTGATAATATAATATGCAAGATTGACTACGTGCGCGGCATAACATTGCTCTTCTCTATGATCGCAAGAAGTTATTGATTTGATAAAACACGAAAGAGTCGGTTGCTGGAGATCTTCTGACGGAATCTTTAATTCACAGGCAGCGAGGGTATCACAGTGCTGGAGCAGCTGCCTGCTGCAACTGCTGCAGCTGCAGCTTCTGCAGCACAAATGATGGCTGCATCTGCTGCAAGTTCGATTTCCTCTACAGCTGCAGCTTCTGCTGCACCACAAGAGCGACTGAGTCGCATGCAGCAAGCACACCAAATGAGGAGCGTCGACCAGGGAGGAGAGGTGAGAGGGTGGGGATTGAATGTTGTTGATTCGGAACCAACGAGTACAGAACGAGGATATTCGATATCTCTGATAGATACGTGTTGCGAGAAACAGAAAAAAAGGCTTGGTTTTGAAACTCAAAAATGACATGCTGAACCTGATACTTTTCTGCTTCACTGTTACTAGATTGTGAAATGTCGTTCATACAATACGATTTCAATAAAGCATTGAACTAATGTAATAATGATGGTCAAATATCAGTTGAAAGTGCAATCAATAATTGCTTTCTCCTCAGGAAACGTCAACTTCGCTCCGCTCTCGTAAATCTTCCTCCTCCTCTCAACGGTCTTCTCGTAGTAGAAAAGCGAGGAAAGAGGAGCTGGCGAGGGAATTTGAGGCTTGTCTCGAACATGTGAGTTCGGTAGGAGGGGTGGGGGATACGGTACGTGTCAAAGACTTGGAATTCATGGAAAAATCAAGTGATGATCATAGTGTCGTCTATAGTAACTGTTCGGAAACTGTGATTCAGCGGGTGATCAAAGTGAAACGGCATACTATTATATTTTGGTAGTCGTATGATATCACACTATTGATGACTTCACAAAATCGACGATTTTGATAATTATTGGAAGATTTGATTCAACCGGTGATCAAAATGAAATTATGATAGTGCTTGTACTTCCTATTAATGATCTGTTACAAATTAGATTTATATACCTTATTTACGATATGATTGTTGATTGATTCTCAGGTTCTCGCCTGGCTTCTCGAGGCGGAAGAGGAGGTCGAATCACTAAGTGATGTTGAGTCGAGGTGAGAACGGTTATTTTTTACGGAATGTCCTTAATAAAATTTTGGGCATTTTATCTTCGGTTATTTAGCAAGCGTGAGATCAGTGTTTCAAAATCATTTTATAAAGAGGGTTCGACCATATCTGTAATTCTTCGTCGACATGCGTTAGGCCATAAATAGATAATTGAATCTGCGTATTCCAGAGACGTTGTGACGGTGAAGCGACAGTTCAAGGAGTACGAGCAGTTAATGGCGAGTCTGACGGAGAGTCAGGAGACTGTCGGAAGAGTGCTGCACAGGGGACAGGTACGGTAACTATGTGTGGTATTAATGTAAAATATTGGTTGATCCTTTGGAGAATGTAGTAATCGAATTTGTGAAAGAATAAATGTGCTTCTGAGCGCAATGTTTTCTTAAGGTTGTTGGACGTTTCGTCGTGAACAAGTAAAGAATTAAAACACTGGTTGCCGAATATTTTATCATAATCATACACATTTGAGGTGCTGCTGCAACGAGTGGACGAGCCAGCGGAGAAGGAGCAAGTAAGTTTTTCGTTGCGTTTTTTTGGTTTATTCACGACTCGATAATTGTGATCAATTGCCTTGCCAGAATAGTGCTTGTTAAATATGAACTGAAACATCAATTTGTCATCCCTGTTCTCACTATCTCTAATATCCCTACATCTCAGGTCCAACAACAACTCGTCCTTGTGAATACTCGATGGGAGCAGTTGAGAGAATTGGCAATGACGAGACAAGCGACGTTGCAGGTATTGGGATTTGGAAGTATAGATCAAGTGAAGAACGGCTCACCCATCGTGATAGAGCATATGAAAGATGCGTGAAACACGAATGGGTCTGTCAATATTTTGGAAAGTTTACTGAGAGTAGGTGAAAATTTGTTTCTGTTGTTTGTAATTATGTTTTTGTAAATGTAGAATAATTTCAGTCCCGTCTGAACTCTCTGCAAACCTCGCGAATCTCTGAGATCGCAGCTTGGCTGACAGAAATAGAGAAGACAATTGAGAAAGCGACGCCATTGGCAGATACGGCAGAGGAGGCAGTGAGACAGGTACGGTAGATGGAAGGGATACGGTGGAGGATGATGGTAGACAGGTACGGTAACTTGAGGTACACGGTAGAGGAGGCTAATATGCAGGTGCGGTATCTAGAGGGATACCGTAGAGGAAGGGAGACAGGTATTGTAAGTGGAGGAATACGGTAGAGAAATCAGTGTACATCTACGTTTGCCGGAGACGGTAGAGGAGGTTATTGGAGAGGTAAGGTAACTAGAGGACCGTGTCATACGGTGGAAACAAAGAAACGTACAAAGCATGAACTACGTATTATATTTGCTCGAGGCGAAATAACTGCGTGTGAAATTCGTGTTTCTGAAAGCCTTCGTGTATGAATGAGGAATAGAGCTGACAGTCAGTAGTTATTTCTTTCTATAATACGAAAAAAATAATCATAGAAGAATTGCGTTGTGGAGATCTTTGTGTTATAACTCGGTTTTGAAATTTGTGTTAACTACAATCTTTCATTGTTATTGTTCAGATCGATGCTCACGCTTCTCTCCAACTTCGCATCGACGAATATCAGAGTACAATCGACCAATTGGGAAGCTTCGTCGCTGTAGTGAGTGGGGTTACTGTAGGATGGTGTGGTGTGGGAAAAGGCGCCCAGGTAGCTGTTTAAATATATAACTATAGATTTATGGTATGCTTGTGTGAATGAAACGAAGGTATTTTTTCTGTTTTGTTTCTCAATTTATATTTATCGGCAAGTTCAGTTTAATTCATAGAAATAGTGATGAGATATTACAAGTTATTGTGCACCAAATAATTAGTGAAGTTACGATAATAATGGGCAAGTGGGCCAACGGGGGTAAGTAGTAGAGAGGATAGCATTAGTGTAGTGAGTCTAGTGTTTTCGGCCAATAATTTTGCGGCATTTGACCATGAGATGCCCTATTTTCTTTCCGTTTATACCAACTGTGGGTCTTTTCTTCTCAATGGGGTTTCTGTTTGGTTCAGAGAAGGATGAAAAGTTGGTCTTGACCCGCTTCTCTGCTTCCTTGTCGATTATTGTTGATGAGGTTCGGCGAGAAAAAGTCTTGGTATCTGTAAAAGAGAAGCTAACTTTGTGGAAAAGTAGTCATTGATTATGTGAGCATTGTTACTGTGTATGGTGCCGTGCCTTTTCCGTGTTTCTCCCTCCTGGCGCTGCTTAACTCGAGGGCGCTGGGAAGGCACTGGAAGGACGCGGCGTCTCTCTCGCGCCAAGTGCGCTTGGAGCGGTGAACGGCGAGGGCTGAGAGTGCCTGGAATAGGAGTAATGTAAACTCTGTGCATTCAAATGTAATTGGATAGATTCATTGTATGCATGATATGGATAGCAAAAGGAATCTTCCCCGTTTGTTCCGATCTTTTGAATGTGGATCGGATGCAAATCTCACCGTTCTCGCGTTCCCATTCTCCTCTTTACGTTTCTTTGCGATTTTGACTTCTCTAAATCGCGCGGCTTCTCTTTTCTCAGACTTCTCGGTGTTCTTGACGTAATTGATTGCACTAATGAATGCATTAGAAGGGCGGAGGGTTGAGGAAGAGGAGGAGGAGGAGGAAGGCTCCTGCAACAATATTTATTCGACAATGAACTCTGGTCTTGAAACATACCTTCGGTCGTCCAGCGTACAGTCAAAATGACATATTGTGAACAAAGTATTGTAAGATATCATAAGTTATTATAACTATTTATAACTTCTTTTTCCTGAGGTTCCCAGAGAACCGAAAAATTTGAAATTTTGGCAGTCGCCTTTTTTCCGCTTGTGAATAACTTATTACCGAACAGAATTTTAATAAAAAATCATTTTAAAAAGTTCTGGGCGGTTTCCCGTAGATCGCAATTTGAAGCCAGAGCCGGGACACGGGCGAGCCAGAGCCGGGATTCCTAACAAGCCGGATCCGGGAATTAGATTTCGTATTCAAATTTCTCGCCTGGATACCGATAAACCGTTGCAACAGTGGGGTGTGCGCGAGCGGTTGGAATTCCAAGCCAACAATAGCCTGGCGAGTTATTTGAATGGCAGTAAATCCGAATTATAATTTCCGGATCCGGCTTGTTAGGAATCCTGGCTCTGGCTCGCCCGCGTCCCGGCTCTGGCTTCAAATTGGGAGCTACGGGAAACCGCCCAGAACTTTTTTAAATGATTTTTTATTAAAATTCTGTTCGGTAATAAGTTATTCACAAGCGGAAAAAAGGCGACTGCCAAAATTTCAGATTTTTCGGTTCACTGGGAACCTCAGGAAAAAGAAGTTATAAATAGTTATAATAACTTATGATATCTTATAATACTTTGTTCACAATATGTCATTTTGACTGTAGACCTTCGTGTGGCCCTTCCTTTTGGAGAATTGACCCTCCTGATCCTCGGAGTGTCTGTGGGGAGGAGAAGTGCAGCATCTCTTGGCGACTGGAACGGCAGATGAGAACTCGACAGCCTTTCTCTTCCTCTCATAGACAACCATGATATCCGGTGAAGTGGACCTGGAAGGATAATCATGAACACAGTTGGGATTATCGGTGTCTGCCATGTTCTGCATTTTCAAAAAAAAATACTGAAAACTTTCCAGAAAGTTAGGAGCTCCTATATAAAAAAATCTTTGAGACAATTTAGCCAGTCCGCAACTAGAAAAGCTTCGAAATTTCTATCCAATCGTACTTTATGAGTTTTGGGAGTGGGAGATGTCGATGTAACTTACGGGCGACAGGGCTTGGTGGAGGGGGCCGTTGTCGATCTGATTCTTCCACTCGTCGAGCACTGATCGGGCGAGATCACCGAACGCGAGCTTTGGGAGGAGGTACTTGACCTTCTGAATTGGAAAGTAATTAGTGATGAGTAATTAGTAACACTTGATATTGTCTAAGATCTGTACTGACCTTCTCTGCATTAGTGGCGATGAGGAGTTCCTTTGATACTCGAACCATGCGAAGTTTCTCGAGGGCATTGATGATCTGGAGTAATGTGTCAATTAAAATTGGATGTATGGAAATTAGATGCGATGTATGAACGCGGTCATTTTTTTAGTTATTTGTCGACTATCGATAATTAGATGCGTTGCATTGGAATAGTTATTTCCTACCTTGGAGGGATAATTGAAATATCCCAGTTGCTCTTCTATAAGAAGGACGAGAGAGGCAGAAGTGGTCATGGTTGCGGAGTAGATTGAGGGAAATAGAAAGATCACTATGGTGAGACTATGGGGGAAGGCGGGTTCCTTTTATACGGGAGGGAAATATGGAGTCTAAACTGAATTCGGATTCAGTCTGTAGTTAGAACTGTGAAGCTGTAAACGGATTCACTTATTCTCACGGGGTATATGCCCTCTGACAGATATTTGACGTGGAATTGTGCCACAAGGGAGGAATTTTGGCATGTGAACGGAAGGAGTGAACAAGTGGTCATACAGTTTGCATGGGAACGGGGGTGGGATGTGGGAAGACTGTAATATGATACATTTCAGAATCTATATTTCAAGAACTTTTGTAGATTTTTGGAAACTAGACGACTTTCGGCTTCAGCCATGTATCTTGGTTAATGAACATATTCTATCTTACTGTTGTTTTCAATTACAATTTCTAAAACAAACATATTCCAGTTTTCTTTAACTAATCGATAATCATTCTCTTATTGTAGATCGACGAAGATGAAGAGGGCGACGCGAGTCTCGCAGCACTCGAACAGAGATTGGCGAGTATTGGTGAGTTAGTGAATTAAATTAGGTTCCCTCTATGTGCATTGACGTTTCACAATCTATATGTCTGGATGAGAAATTGTCTTCGAACAATAATTCGCAGCGCTTTCATACTGCTCTCATAACAATTATATCACTACATTGTATATTTTTGAAATTTGTATCAACAATGTGTGAGATTTATTTTCGTATGGAGTGGTTGGTAGTCATATTTCATATTTTTCATAATATATTAATTACGTCAGGTTCCCGTTGGTCTTCTTTATGTGAATGGAGTGAGAGACGAGCTACGGGATTGGATGGATTGGCTGAATTATGTGATAGAACGGAATTGGCATACGCGACACTCGAAGAATGGCTGAAAGGAAGGGAACAGGTGCGGATAATATTAATTGATTTATTTCTTTAATTTCATAATGTGGACATAATTATATCACGAAAAAAATAGCTATGAGCGTGAATCCAATGCCTGGTGAATTGGGGTTCCGGAACATCATTATGGTAAATTCAATGTTTTACTAGGTATTGCGAAGAGACTATGCCTGTCAGCAAAAATTGCAACTTACTCAAATCAGGAACTACTCGGTCTTCGCTCCGTGCACCATCTCGAGACGGCGGATGAAGTGAAAGAGCAGGTACGGTAGAAGGAGGGGTTATTGATTGGTCAACTAGCTGATTAGATCATTGTAGTGTGCATCAATAGTCGGCAGTTACAATATTCCTATTTGTGGTATACAGTAGCCCATCCCCCCTACCGTATCCCCTTCCAGATTCGCGCCCTTCGATCTACTCGTGATCTATTGGAGAGGGAACACAATCAGCTGGTTACTGTATCGAGACTCGCGAATGAGAAAGTGGCGAGATTAGAGACGGAAAATGGAGAGGGAGCGAATAAAGTGAGTTTAAAGAATTATAATCTATTTGTGCGAAGTTGTTTGATGCTTAAAACGTAGTGTAGACAAAATCACCTTCACCTGTAAGATTATTGTTTCTAGAAATATTCGTAGTCCACTGCGGCACCGACTGTTTAGTGGATCGATTGTACTTGCCTGAAAAAAAACAACAACAAAAAATCTCCCGAACGATCTCCAGTGGTTGTCCTAGCCAATGATTTTGATTGCCTAATAATGACGCAATACTTGTTCAGGTTCGTCGTCGTTTGGATGCAATCACACAGCGATGGGAGAATCTCGTGACGAGAGTGGAGGAACACAGCAGAATGGTGAGAGGGAGGGGAGGAGGGATGATGAAAGGACAAGGTGATTACGAGATTCACCAATGGTTCAATTGTTAACTAGCTGTCGACGGATTGTTCCGTGCGTTGTATACTGCTTCGAAAAATGCAGATAAATGCAGATATGATTGTTGAATGCATACAGATTGTTAAATTTAGATGCATATCTATTTTTATTAATAATTAATTTCGTTAATCACTTAATATTTCAGTTGGTGCAGGCGGGCAAGGCCGATCGGACCGCGGTTTATGGAGAGGATCAGAGGAGAAGAAGGAGTGAGAGTGGAAATAGTGATGGAGAGGGAAAAATGACTGCTAAGGTATACGGTAATTTAGTGGGCTTTTCCAGGAGTAAAATAGATTTATTTTAAATATCGAGAGCTTAACATTAGTAATTTACCTATGTACTTGCAAGCTCTTTGCTTTTATTTGAAACTCAAAAATACCGCCCTTTTCAATTGCAGAAATTTCTACTGTACTGTAGGAATCAATCAATAGTCACACGAAGCATAACTTAATGTGTTGCATCATTCTTACGAAATTTAATCAACATTCAGGTCGTCGATCGCTTCGTGCAGCACGTGTCAGAAATGGAGGAGGAATTGGGACCATTGAGAGAGTGGACGAACACTTTTACTGTCAGCAAGAAACCTGATCAGGTGAGTGTTTTTTTGTTGTGGTCGTTCTTGTAATGACCTATTGTTCGTCGTTTCTAGGATTCCATAATTATTTTTCGGTCGGTGGTAAAGTGTGCTTCCGGCTGGGATATGGCTATACATGTTTCGGACCACAGTCCAATCACCGGTGTGCATCCCCGACTTGGTATCAAGCCTAATGTTGAATTCCATGTTGGTATCAAGCTTGATGCCAACTTGGGGAATTTCATAAGAAATAGTGTGTCATAGTGAGAGCGCAGACAACGTCAACTTGATGCCAAGTTGGGGATGCACACCTGTGATCGTCATCGGATTTATCATCTCACGCTAAGCAATTTCTAAATTGTAATGAACCTGTGGCGGAAAACTCGCGGGCGAAGTGTTCTTCCGCAATATTTTAATGTTTTCTGCAGGTCCGTCGAATGATCTCGGTGTGTCAGGAGAAGCTCGTGGAGATTAAGGAGAAAGAGACGGGAGTCGCGAGGTGAGAGGGAGACATAGCTGAAAAAGTTGGTAGAATTCAACATAACCTGCCCGCCGAAGGCGGGCTCGTCAAATAAATGACTGATCAATTAGACCCCTAAAAAATAAACCTGCCCGGTAGACCATAAAAAAATCAAAAACCTTCCCGACCAGTTTTCCGTGCTACTATACTTTTTGACTTATGGAGGGAGAAGTTGATCTACCGTGTGTGCATTATTCTAATTGAACATCATTTACGTGATATTGGGTGTTAGCTTCCTGAGTTGATGTTTCAACAGACCAATATATTGCACTGTACGCACTCCACTCAGTAGTGTCTGTCACTTACGCAGATATAAATATTTAATGCATGATCCTTCCCTTCTTGAATCGGTATAAGCTAATTGATTTCTCGTACTCTTATTCCCCTACCGTAATCTCGCTCTTCCCTCTTCAGACTTCAATTGGAACTGGAGCATCTTCACATGGCGCCGAGAATGAGTTCGAGAGATCTCAAGACGGCTAATGATGCATTCCATAGGTTCAATAAGGTGAGGAATATAGTTTTTTTAATAATAGTACATTACAAGCGAGAATAATGGTCCTGGTGCTTTCGTGTTGCTATGTGCGCTTATGAGATGAGCGGTGAACAGTTCGTCAATGAGGAGTGGGTACTTTCATACTTAGAACAAATATTGAGGAAAACAAATATAATAAACTTACTATTAGTTGGCAAATAAAACTAATTTTTTTGTTCTCTACAGAGTTGGGCGAAGATTGTGACGAAAATCTCTGAAGCTCTCAATGTTCTCTCGGGACAAGCGGAAGTTGGAGAAGAGGCAGAGGTGAGAAGAGAATTGATATTTGAATTTTCTGATCTTTGAACTTTGATTTTATTCCTTCGAAATATTTCGTAAGATGAAAAAAATACACCAATTCGTCAACATACTGTAGATTAGACCGCTGATCCTGTACGTCTTACCATATCTGGTTTCGGCAAATCGATAATATTTTTTTTGCTATTCAGGTCGCTCACTGCATCGAAGAATGGATGGAGGCGACACAGAGAGTGCTGAGTGAAGTGGCCAAGGTAAGATGTGATCGTTCATCTTTCAGTTCTTTATTTTCGAATGAGGTAATCACACTGTTATTGTCCAAATCATGCAGGACGCTGAATCCGTTGTAACTAGATACCTTAAGTAGCGGCGCTTTGAAAAATGATGTTGTTTGAATAATCAATCGGTAAATCAATAATACATTTTCGTTCAGATTCCAAACCACGAGGATCGAATGGCGAGATTGGATAAATTGAAGGGACAACTGAATTCGCAGAGGGAAAGTCTCGCGATGATTCAGAGGTGAGGAGAGAGGGGGAGAGGGAGTTGCGCCATGAATTGGCAATAGTCGTTATCGTAGTGGGATACGAGATATATATGTTGTAGTGTTTGACGGTGCGTTTATTGTGTGTGAAACGCCGAATCTCGAAGTCAAAGTTTGGGGTCAAATTGTGTTGCAAATTGTCTATTAACGGGATTGACAAAGTTACTGTTCTCTTTGTGTTCTCAAGAACGGAATTATCATTGGAACTGTCTCGAGCAGCATTTTGGCGCATGCGTGAAACAATGACTCATTCGGCTCGTATTGTTTATTCTGATTTGAAATGCGGAATAAATTGGATATCTCGGTGATGAGGTGATTCATCGATTACTTTTTGATGCGTTCGGGACTAATAGATGATTGGACGGACATTGGGGAAAAAAGTAAAATTAATTTTTCAACTGTTAAAATCTGCGCAAGCATTCTTGTCTCGTCAGCGGGGTGATGCACTGATATGGGATAGATGATAACAGTAAAAGAGAGAGAGGAGGGAAAAGGCGGCTCTCTCGCGTGGGAGACCACCCTCCTTATCAAGCCGCGCATTTTTGAGAGCCTTTCAAGCTTGCGAGAGTGTTTGAAACTTGCGTAGAATCGGCGGCTATAGTTCTTTTAGCTGTACGATTCTTGTTTCATAGATTGTGTAAAGCGCTTTGCACGTGACTGTCATTAATGTACGTCCGAAATAGGTTCCTGTCTCTTATTTTCCGCTTTTGCAACAATGTGAGATTGGGGTTTAATTTTTCAGTTATAGTGGTTTCACGACTGTAATTTCTCAGTTAATCTTTCTTGGATATTCTAAATTCGAATATGTAATGTGTACCTTTCTTGAACTTTTTTGTTGCATCATCACTACTCAATGCCTCTCTTCTCCTTTCAGAGACGCTGCTCGCAAGGCGATACTCGGAAAGGGATTGGAGATTCTATCGAAGAAGATGGAGAGTCTGGGAGAATTTCCGGCTGAGGAACGACTGATTAAAGAGGTGAGAGGGGGGCGATGACTTCACATCTTATTTCCGTTGTTACCTCGTGAGAAGATGTGGGGAATCACAATAAATTGTCAGCGTTATCCCATTAAGCCAGGCACTCTACCGACTGAGCTATGCCTCCACCCATTAGTATGAGTCCAGTGAAACAGGAAATCAATTGGCCAGGTTGAATATAATTCACTTTCCTGAAGAAGCATGTGATTTCATTACCAACCAACATTTTGACGGGAATGCAGTAATTAATCTAATTGTCTCCAGGTCGACGGTGAATGGTGTTCGGTCGGAGATGAGAAGAAATTGGAGAAAGAAGTGGAGAGAAGTGAGAAACTGGTGGAAATGGCGAGAAAGGTGAGGGGAGGGAAATATTACATAGGGATGATGAAGTCATTAATGTATAAACTGAATACTTGCATTCTTTGCCGCTAGTGGATACCAAATCGTTTTTTTTCTTTCTCATGTCTTTTAGTGTTTGCCATGAATCATGAAACACACGGGTGAAGTAGAGTTAAAATACCTTACTTGGTTTATGCAACTGCAAACTCTGAGGTTGACCTAAATTCACTAAATTCCATATCTTTTTTTTATCAATAATAATCGATTCAGGCCGAAATGTCTCCAGATCTGGTTGAGCGAGCTGAGACTCGACGGGCTGAGATGGAGGAGAGGAAGAGGGTTACACATGCTGCAGAAGTCGGACTTGCTGCAGCAGAGGCAAAGATGCAGCAGTGAGTGAGGGATACGGTAGGAGTATACGGTAGATTAAGGGGTATGATATGGATATTGATTGGTTGCTACATCTTTTTCCCACCAACTTCAACGAACGCAATACTTAGGAGTCTTGTTCTTTAGAGACATAGCCTGGCTGAAACCGGAAAAAAAACTTGTTAATTTTCACTGAAACATTTATTGCAACGAGTATTCGGTTATCGAATAACTTAAATAAAATTACGGTATGCACTTAAATCGATTGCAGACTGACTTCTTCTCTGGAAGCCTCGAATGAATCGGGTGCGAGTGTGGGAGATGGATGGAGGAAATTGAAGCAATTGAGGAAGGAAATGGACGAAAGTGACAATTTGAGAAAGGTACGGTGGGGATACGGTAGAAATCTGTAAAAGGTGTAGCGCAGATATTTTGTTTGGATGAACAAATCTTTGGGGGGGATACGACAGATATTTGATAGGTCCAAAATGTTCAGGTGTATTAACGTGTGTTGAGCGACTCTTTTGTGATTGTTTGTTTCTAAGCTAATGCAACATGCACCGGGTCTCCTTTAGTGGTTGTGATCCGTCGCTGTTGAAGATTCCTTCTAATAAATACCAATCGATAATCTCTGCTCACTACAGGAAGCAGAGCGCGCAGCCGATAAGATGCTGGCAGTGGACGATGGAGTGACCAAGGAGGTGAGAGGGGAGAGTGAAACACTTTACAAACTCAAATTGGTCATTGGAAATGAGAAAAATCATTGAAAATGTTACATTACCGCTGAAACCGCATCAAGACTGCTTTTGTGTGCAATAGAAAATGAAACAATATTGTGCCGAAAGAAATAGGGAATCATTGATCTAACGAATCTCTCGATAATATGTTGCCACTGAAATCGTATCGTGGCTGCATTACTACTTAACCTAAAACGACAATTAGTTTTAACTTTTTAGAATATCTCAAATCGAAACTATCATCGCAATTTAACGTGTGGTGTTTTCATATTGCCTGTGAAGCGTCGAAGTGACGAGTGGTCTCAAATTTTAGGAAAAAATTGACTGATCATTTCTGTTTTCAGGTGGTCGACCGAACTCGTTCTCGCGTACGATCTCTACAAGATAAATGGAAGGAATTGAATGAGAAAGTGGACGAAAGTCTCAGTTTGGCAGCGAAAGAAGTGAAGAAAGCAGCTACAAGTGGGTTATTTTGATTATTTTAACTTCTTTTTTCGTATATTTTTATTGTGTTATTTCTTCGTTAACCACTTACTAAGTAAGTAAGGAAGTAAGCTCACTGTATAGTTTTTTTTAAAAAAATTATTTTAACGAAGCTTACGACATATCATTTTGAAACATTTAAAATGTTTCTTCAACAGATGGTGTGTCGCAGATTCACCAGGTGCCTCTCGATCTCAAATTCCTTCTGTGGATCCTTATCTTTTATCCTTTCAGAAAAGATCGGTGAGCGTCAGCGTACAATCGACGAATTGGAGAAGGAATTGGAGGAAAGTGAGAAGGCGACTGATGCTGAGGAATACTCGGAGTATCTTGATGTGAGTTAATGATTTTCTCCTCCAGATTTTTTTTTAATTCGCCCAGTTTCGAAAAAAAATAGCAAACTAGATGAAGTCAGTTGTGTTACGTGGACATACGTTGAAATTCCGACTTGATAATTCCAATATATCTCGGTGCTTTCGGGTTCCGGCGGTGTTATGTAAAAGACTATGTTTCGACGGGTTTGATACTTTCTCGGATTCATCATTTTCAGCACCTGGAGAATCTCGTGGACAAAGTGAAGGAGAGGAAGAAGGCGGATTCACTGGGAGATCTTGTGCAAGGTACGGTAGGAGTAAGGCGATGGAATACTGTACGAGGTTTAGGTTTGGGTACTGTAGCCGTCCTGCACATTTTTTTATACGATTAGTGTGATTGATTATTTTTGCGATCGGATCTTGCAGTAATATCACACCTAGATTTCGATGAATATGATATTACTTGGGTGAAACAAGAATATTGCGCGTGCAGCGAATAATGTGTTCTCAGTATTGGAAATCAAATACTTGTGCTCTTATTTTTTAAAGGGACCCAGCAGAGATCGGCAACTTGAGCTCAATTGGTGTAATTTGAGTCACACATCACGGGAAAATTTCAGAAAAAAATATTGGGACTTTCTGTTTCGAGATTCAATATTCGTGGTGTGCTAGTTCGACGTTTCCTAATGGTGTCTTGAGTACAGGGAATCATCATGAAACACCAGGAATTTTACTCAGTAGCCACCCTGGACATCGTACGAATTCATCTGCCAAGAATTGTTAGGACTGGAACCGTTTTCAGAAATATTAGGAAAAGGCGGCGCCCTTTGGCCCATTGTGGTGTGGTTTGCGGGTAAGACCGTAGCGGCTCTCAAAATGGTCCGAAATTTTTTTCCTTGTTTTTCCCGTGATCAGTGGGCAAAATACTACTAAATAAGTACATTTCGCTATCTATGCAGGCATGGACGAGTCGCTCGTTCGCGATAGCTACAGTAAGCTGAACGAGAGTATCGATCGAGCGACGGCGAAAGCAGAACAGAGAATAACTGAATTGGCAGAGAGGGCAGAGGATGCAGAGAAGTGAGTGAGAAAGGGGGGGGATATATGGAGTCTCCATAATGGAGACGAGACCGTTGTAATTGTAGCGATGTATATATCGATGTAAAAGCAACTGCACAATGGAAGATCTGCAATTATTCACGTTTATTCGTTTTATTGACGTCTACCTCATTTTTCTCCTCGATTATTGTTCCGCATTGTCCAGATGCCTGAATCCTGTTGAAGTGCAACTTGGATTACCCGAATCTCGCGGGCTTTCCGAGAGATATTTATCACCGTTGTTTTTCTAAGGAAATAGGTTAGACAAAGGCTGAGAATATTTGAAAACGAGGGAATAAATTACTTTGAAACCGATCTCCTATTCAGATTCGAGCGCCTGGCGGCGGAGCTCGGAACGTGGGCCGGCCACATTGGACAGATGCTCTCACTGAGAAGGCACGCTGACATTTCGGCACTCGATGTACCTGCTGAATACAAGGTACGGTCGCATTATCGATCCTGAGATGCTGTTATGGGCGACAGGATTACGGTAGCTAGAGAGGAAATCGATCGATTTAGTAGGCACTGCGTCTAGTTTAATTTAGTTTTATTTTAAATGAATTTGGGTGTTGATATATCTGCAATGTTCATTTGTGTGACGAGAGTAGGTGAATGCTTGTGTCAGGGATATGCTATACTCGCCCTGGATGGGAATTGGTAATGCCGTTTTTCTAATCCGTCCCCGTCGACTTTGTATATTGGATAGGTAGGCGAACGCGCGTTGCACAACTGAATGAATATCATGACAGGGCATGCGCGTCGCCAGTGATCCGTCTTGGATGTTTTATGAGAAAAATAATTAATCTTTTGGGTAAATTTTTGGAAACTTTTATTCCATGTCACTTCTCACATTTCAAGTAGGCGTGGGTTCCTACAAAAAGTGGCGTGAAACTGAAAGAGTCGATCGGTTTTCTTTTCTCCCATAGTGTCGTGTGATCCGCTCTTTTTCTCTGTTCTCTCCTATGCTCTTCCCTCTCTCTCCAGAACTCTTTCTCCCTCCATTGAGAACCCCTCTCTTGTTCACTCCCTAGCAAGAGGGATCAACTTCAGATGGAAGGGGGGGAGGAAGGGAATTTCGAGGGGTGCGGGAATGTCTCGCGAGATGTTTGTGTTATCCCCTCCACCCCCCTCTACTCCCTGTCTGTTTCTCTATAGAAAGAGTGCCATCCGAATCACTTGGATGGTTCTTCTTCCGCTTTTTTTCTTGCTCACGAGAGAAATCTCGTGATCAATGTTGTCTGGGTGACTGTTCTGATTACCTTTGACCGTATTTTTAACGGCACTATTCTGCGGTGCTAGATGCACTCCCCTCATTGAAATATCTCCCAGTCCATCCTTCGCTTGCTCTAAGTGGACAGAATGAGTCAGAATCAGTGGCGGGAGGTCCGGATGTAGAGACCAGCTGATGCGTAGAAATGCGCCGTGAGCGGCGAAATTGTTCACCATTCCAGGTGGTTTATTGACGCTAATCCGCGCTTGGTCTTCCGTTCGTCTCGAATACATTTTTTGAAATCTTTGCATTCTCCCATTCGGTTAGTATGATTGAAAACAGTGACGGGAGATCCGGATTTAGGAATCAGCTGATCTGATTGCTAAGGATAGTGTTCAAACATCTCGAGAATCAGTGGAGAGGTGTTCCTGCGCTCCTCGTAGATTTCTTTTTAATTGAGCGTGGGAAGTTAATGATTAATCGTTATTTCAATCCTCGGCATGTTGTAAGAAAGCGTTCACGGTAGATTCGTGCTGCGTCGTTGCCTGAAAATGTATTGGTGCTATTGGTCCCTCATTATTCGACGCAGCTTTAGCATTTGATAACTGTTTGCATACAAAATATTGCTGTCTTTCCTTCTTTACCTATTTAAATATTTAAATTCAAAATTTCCATCCTCCGACTTTGCACTGTCCCGTCCCTCGCTTCATTTTGATGTATTTCCACTACGTTTTCACAGCGCTTATCCCCCACTCTGCCCACTTTCGACCTTTCGCAATCCGCTTAATCCACAGTATATTGCTGTTCACGGCTTACGTGTCGGGGTCCCACCACGCCGAGACTTGATACGGTAGATCCATCACCCAAGTGTCCGCCGTAGCTACCGTATCCCCACACGCTTTCCGTCATTCCCGCGAATGGATGTCTGCGATAGTTACCGCACAGAGACGCTTCGGTGTTTTCCATAAATCGATACCTGCAAATACCGTACACCCACATGCTTTTCACAGTCCTTTCCTTCTGCTTTTACACGCACAGTCCTTTCCTTTACAGAGCGTGGCTGAAACTCCATCGAACCTGGCAGAGGTAAGCAATTTTATGGAGTACTGAAGTCTTGATTTCTTGGCATGAGATGCTAATTCCGATTCAGGCATGTCAAGCTCGCTAACCTGCCCTCTAACATGTGTGTATGCTTACTGAAATATTAATTCGTCAAGTAATGTAGGCTCCCAACTGTCGGTACTAATCGGAAACTTCGTAACAAACTGGTTTAAAACGTTTGATACCCGGCATTTGCATGTTGCACGCTATTAATGTAGACTGGGGATGCTACAAACGTCAATTCAGCAAAGATATTCTGAAAAATGCATGACAGTAAATGTGGAGATTGTATTTGTTTGTTTATCTAATAGAACATGAAAATATGATAGTGGAGGAATGCTAACATGCATGAGAGCAATTTTTTTTTGGATAACTTCAGTGTTCTCATCTTTGCTCTTTCCCTCATTGTGATCTTTGATCTCTTGCAGAAAATGGCGTCAGAATTTGATGAAAAGGACGCTTCGTTGGCTGAAATGGAGAGACTGGCGGAAAGTGCTCCCAATGAGAGAACACTCGCACAGTTGGAACATGCTAAGGTGAGAGGGAGAGGGATTATGCATTTTTTAAAATTTTTAGATAAATAATGGAATCGCGGAATGAATGAATTGAGATATTTATCTTAGTTTCGTTTCAAAAATAATCGAAATCACTCACCAATAACAAACGTATCGTGGTCAGAGGAAACTTAAAATCACCAATGTGGGAAAAGTTACAAGATTTTATCAGACATGTGGAGAAGTGTTTGATAAACGTTAACACGCAGTATTGATGTTGCAAAGTGAAAGCTTAAATTTTTGCTAATAAACTAATAAATTTGCACAGCTAATACATTTTCTAAAGATCAATTATTTTGCAGAAAACCATGAGCGAACTGAAAGAGCAACTCGCGTCATTCCGCCACCCTGCAAGTTATACGACAAAGGTTCGAGCAGCTCACTTGATCTTTTGTCTTTACTGCAACATAAACCACTTGCTCCCCTGCTTTCTTGATATTTTCTTTTAATTTATTTGTCTTTCCCACTTAACCACAGTCCCATTTAATTTTTTTACTGATGTCGGAAGAACCTACGGAAATCGATAGAGATCGATAAGGCGTTATTTTCGACAATGTGTATTATTGCCATCTTTAATCTCCTCTATTTCAGGTTCAAAAATCGTGGCAGCGTCTGTGTGAGTGGGAGAATCGACTGGACGAGATGGTCGGATTGGAGGTTGATTTGTTTGTTGTATAGGAACGCAACTCTTTTACATCAGTAGAGTTGTGGTATTGTGCTAGCTATATGAGATGTGTGAAACTTTAAGTGTGCGGGACAGACTTTCATTTGGAGGTTTTTTTTACTTCTCAAGAAAGCGATTGTGGAATTCTAGGCGACGATTTCAGGATGCTTGAAACGGGAAATGTGCGGGACAGAATATTTTAAAACGTTTGTAAATTTGCAGATCGATGCATGCAGAGAAGCGCTGCGAGAGGCGAAGGAAATGGGAGGAGCGATTGAGAAAATGGGAGAGGTGAGGAGATTCGAGTGTGCTTGGCATGAATTTCCTTGTTTTTAGCGAAAAAAAATGTGATAGTTTCGAAATTAAAATGATCTTTCTCACTCATCATTTATGCCTGAAAGATGGATGGGATATTGATCTGCTGAAAAATTAAAATTGCTGATGGTAACATCGATGGGCTGTTGAGAGTTGACATGTGGGAGGTGATCGAAGGGAGTGAGTAAAAATAGGTATAGATATTATTTGGTGCTGACACCTAATACAGATATCACCCGACCGCTAGGATTTTGTTGGTGTATTTTGAGTCCTGAATTTGAACGCATTGAGGCAATTGAACAAAATGGTGCAGTTGAAGTTTGTCCGAAACTGTAGAGTGCAGGGTTGTTGTCCGTCTGCTGGTCGTGGTCCGACCTCGGCACATCGCACGCTCTTACTTTATTTAACGATTTCCTGATTTGCAGGAACTGTCGTCACTGGACGGAGGCCGCGAGAAACTACTGGCCGAGAAGATTCTATCTCCGGTGGAATCAGCGAGAGTAGAGGAGACGATTAAAATGGGAAGACAGAAGAGAAAGGTGAGGCAAAGTTTACATTTTTACTTAAACAATTTTTCCTTATTTTTTAATTCAGTTTGCAAAAGTTGGAAATTTGTATATGCGAAACACAATCCATAAGGGGGAAATATTATTTGCTTATTTTACTATACAAAAGCTGGAAGATATTATAGAAGAAAGACCGTGTATAACCTTCATGCTGACACGAGTAATAAACTAGTGTGCAATGTTCATTGTTTTCTCTCAAAATGTTGCTACTTGTGATTCATCTCTGTGCAGGAACTACTCGTGCGTGCTGAGAGTACGATCGATCGATTGGACGATTGCCTGATCTTCGTGGGAAAGATGCACGACGAGGTACGGTAGATGGCAGCCTGTGATTGTCGATTGAGTAGGCGACTTTTTTCGTGACCTTCAAATTGTGGTGCTCTCGGAAACATTATTATGAGTTTTGCTCTTTTCGCTGGCTGATTTTCGGTTTCATGCCTTCCATAACTGCGGGTTTTGCTCACTGCTATCGCTTAGTGTTCTTTCAGGCCCTCGTAAACTATACTATTATTTGAAAAGGGAATACTTAGTTATATTTTATTTGGTAAGGTTAGTGTGTTGTTTGAATCAGAGCCGTGGTAATGAAGGGATTAGACCATTTTATTTGATCAGACGCATTTCGCGTTAATCAACCCATTATCAGCGACATTTGGTAAACATCTAACTATTGTATTATAATTCTGCAGGGCGCTCGCATCGACAGCGTGCTTGATGGCATCGAGAAGAGCATTGGAGAGTTTGCGAGGTGAGGATTGGCAGATTTTTATCTCTGTATTTTAGCCCTGCGATATTTGTGCTGCTCTGTTTTTATAACAATATTCAATTTTCTCAGTTTTTAATTTCTTATCTTCGTTAATTTTCGTTAAAATAGAAAAGCATAGTACAAGCCAATAGCGGTTTGTGTTTTTTTCATAACTCGTTATCAATATCCAACATTTTTTTTCTTCAAAGTCTCCTATCAATACTCATGAATTCAGAAGTGACGGTGCGCCTGGCGACGACGGCGCTGTGCAATCTCTGCTCGTTGAATGGAATAGAAATGAGAGTGGACTGAAGGAATTGGAACAGTATGAGAGACTCGTGAGGGAGAAGGGAGCGAGGGGTGAGTGCAGAGACGCTGACCGTGTAGCGTGTACGAAAACTCTGTGAAACGTGCATTAGAAACGTAATCTAGAACTTTATGGTAATGTATTTTATGGTAGCTGCTGCATACGACGGTCACGAGATTATCGTCGCAATGACTATATTGATGCAATAATAGAGGCAATGAAACACAGAATTAGCTATTTCTTGTCCGTTTTTGAGTCTGACGATGTGGAGCGTTAGGCGTGATGTCTTGTGTAATTAATCAATAATTTAATTTCATCGTAAACCTAGGGATAATTGATCGTGAGAGACGGTGTGTATATTAATGTGAAAAATATTTATTACTGTTTTTTTATCATTTCGTTGCAGGATCAGAGCAATTTTTCCTCTCTCGTCGCACGCGTGCAGACTCGCTGAAGGAGGTGTTGGATGGATGGCAGAGAACTCTGCAGGTGAGGGAAAGAAAGAGAGATGATTGATCTTTGGTCTTAGTAGTGGCTTATTCGGAATTTTGATGTGCTCTAGTGGTTTGGCAGTCGCATGTTCTGATAATTTTTGATCAATTCGCGTCAATTACATTTGTGAATAGTTCAAGGCAGCAATAGTGTCAATATGCTCCTCTTGATATAGGAAAGGGCGGTGAAACACGAATTCACAGTTATGATGTGCTTGCAAAGCTCTGCGAAGTGTTTTGGGCAGCAAACCCTTTGGCTGTAGAGCCGAAGGCGACTATTTTGAGGATTGTAATCACTATTTCATGAGCATGGTGATTGTAGATGTTACCGAGATTTGTTAAACCATTTGATCTTCGGTCTCCCTTCGTATCGTCTATTTCATATTTTCAGGCAATGGAGGACGACGAGGAGTCTCTGCTGTTGCAAGTGGAAGAAATGCACGAAGATTTGGAGAAGAGATTGGAAGATGCGGAGAAGGAAGAGGGGAAACAGGTGAGAGGAGAGAGTGAGAGAGAGAGATTGCAGGAATTTATATATTGATTAGGGCATAGGAGGGAACTTGAATGGTTATTATAATGCTAGTGGAGTTTAATAAGCGATAATACTGAAATTTGAGTATGAAATTGCATAGGGATGACGAAATATAATCGATAATTAATTACGTTTGCAGCTCTCCACCACTCTTTCGTTCCTTCGCGGCGCGCGAGATCGACTTTCGGCGAGGGCGCGGAGATTGTGTGCAGTCAAGTGGGTATTTTAAACATATGTATATTATTTCTTCACGCACGAACTGGACAGACCTTGATGTTGCCGATTTGAAACATCCGTGAAACATGAATGTTAATTGTTTGCAAATGTGTGAGCAGTGGTCTCTTTTTTTCCTGCGTTATTGCAATAATTTCTTACTTGATGCATTGAGTTTAACTTAATTAGTTTTTTCAATTAAAAAATAAATTATTTATATTGCAGACCGCGTCTCGCCCTCAACGACCTCGTGGGTGACGTCAATGCCAAGTTCCGACGACTCGAGGAGAAATTGGAGACGCATAAGGGTGAGGAATCATGGGGGAAATTGAAGATAAGACTGCATTGTTCGAACTCTACGTGGCAAGGCTATAATATATTTGTGAAGCACGAAAAATACAGCGTGATCGTGAGGGAAAAATGAGATTATCACTACTGTTGTTCGTTTTACTCACTCCATTCGTGATAACCACTGTTTGAATCGTAAGGGATCGGCTTTATCTGGTCGGTAAGCTATTCACAACGAAATGTATGGGTGCTTGGCACCGAGCTATTATGCGAATAAACTGTAAATCTGATACAATGTGGGTGAATGACATATAATAATGATGTCGGACCGGGAATATAAGACAGTGAGAGGGCAATGACACAGCTATGGGAGGGAAACAGGGGCAAACGAGAGAGAGAGGGTTTAGAGTGGAAGGGCGCCTCCTTGGGTATCTACCGTATCCGAGATGTACGCGGAGAGTCCTCCAGATGATTTCCAGCGGCCTCTTCGTTGAACAGCTTCGTGAGAGGCTCCATTCTTGAGAGATTCCATGGCTCCACCAGATCGTAGTTGATGCGGAGTGATCCTCTCTAGTCCCGAGTGGGCGCAGAGAAGAGCTAAACCCTGGCGGAAAGAGTCGGGATCAGTGACGTAGGGCACGACGGGTCGAGTCCGCGATCGATAGCGAAATCCCTGGAGAAGAAACAAGCATGAGGGATAAACTATGGGGGAGGAAAACTAGGGAAGAGGGATTTACCTTAATTTCTTGATAGATCCTCTGTAGGAGCGCATCGTCGCGGGCGCGCGCGCGCCTTCGATCGCATCGAATAGCACCGGGAGGAGATGGGGCTCGCTTCTCTCGACGGCTTCTGCCACCACCCTCAGGGCCGAACCAGTCCGACCTGTATTCATCGATTTTTGACTCTCATCTTTCCTTCATTCTCCTTTCTCACTCTCAATTCCCTCGTAGCTTTGGCTGGGTTGGGGTGGGTGGGCGGCTATTAGGGAGGGGGGGGGGGGTGGGCTATTCCCAGAAAAAAGCCTAGAATGCCGCGAGTGCGCGTGACTTTGGGGACCAAACTTCGCGCGCTGATACTCAGCCAAGGGATTGGCTGCGTAGCATAGCGTGCGCGGGAATTCAAATATGTGTACATCAAGCCGATGCCTTACTCGTCAAACTACAATTACGTAGCGATGGAGGTATTGTATGAACTTTTATGAGATTGAGAGCACTGCGCCGCGGTGGCGATACCTTACTGTGTGAGCTCTGCGTGGCAATTGTGTAATGCATTGGTGAAGCACGAATAATTCGGATTCAATAGATCTTGTTGTGGGTGGGGGAGTTCTGGAAATTCCAACAGTACATTGTGCGAATTCTCCACGATTCGATTATTTTGTATTTTTGAAGCACGAATGTTTCGGGTTTTATTGAAATTTTTAATCTGAAATTCGACGAAAACCGACACAGTTCACGATTAATTTTCCTTAGAAACAGGAGTGAAACTTGATTGCGGAGAGTTTGAAATTCTTGAAATTGGACTACATTCCTTCAGTATTTTCTAATAATGATGTAATTCCTCTTCTCTCAGATGCCCGTCCGGGTCCACTTGTGGAGGAATCAGCGAAGGAGAAGGAAGAAGAAGAGGAAGAGGAGGAGAGAAGAGAGACAGAGGGAGAACCGGAGAAGAAGAAGGAGAGGAAAGGATTGAGTGAACAGGTATATTCTAACTATTTTTCGATTCCGAATAGTGACAGACAATATTGTTATTATCCGCGGCTTTATTTGTGAGAGCTTTACTTTTTTAAAACACAAATTTGAGAGTGGTTTTGCGGTCAGTTGAATACTAGGTGATAATATGTTACAAGCTTATCACATATGCGGCCTGAGCGCCTCCTGCGTGATTCCTTTACCCCATCTTTTGAATCTTGTCAACTTACTCTAGTGTGTCTCTGTACCCCTGGTTCTCCACTAAAAATGGCGATTTATTGGGAGAATCTGTGCTAGATAGATGGGGTAGAGTCCGAAGCAGAGGATAGGAGCGGTGCGAGAGGGAGATGGACAATGTGTGTAAACTCCCGTGTGGTTGGATAGGAGGCAGCAGGACTGCAACAGAAGAAGAGGAAGAGAGAGAGGGGAGGGGAAGGGGGAGAGATAAAGGAGATAGAGGAGAGGGCAGAGAGAGAGAAGAAGGGGGAGAAGGGAGGAAAGGGAAGATGGATGGAGCAGCGGTTAGTCGTGTTTTATACACGAGTGGTTTGTCGATTTCCGATGTGCTTTTGATCACTTGGATTTAGAGCCAGGTGATTCGGGGTTGCGAGGGGGTTTCAATAGTGCCAGTTAATCAGGCAAAGATGATTGTTTTGCTGTTGATAAACTATGAATGATGTATGACTCGCTTTTTTGTGACTGTTGATCTATTACATTTTTAGTATGCCATGAATATATTACCATTTGTTTTCTTTATATTTTTGAGCTGTGCGACTCGATTCGGTATTGCAAGGGCATTTCGAGTGTTCACTTCATTTGCGTTAGTTTATTGCGGAGTATTTTTGATGTGCTTGTGTAACCCAGGTCTTCCTGGTAATATCGTATGCGCGGTTAAATATTCGCTGCAGTTCGATTCTCCTACCCCTCCAACATCTTTTCTCTGTTTCGCTGCTCCATTCCTACCCGATCAGTCTTCTTTCCTTCTCCTTCGGCCAGTCCTCTGCTCTCTTTCTCTCTCGCTCCTCTCTCATTTTTCCTCGATCTCTATCCCATCCCCTATCTCTCATACCTCTTCTCTCTCTCTTTCTCCTCCCTATCACAGTCCTCACTCTCTCCCTCTCTTCTCCCAACTACGTCGCACACGCCAACTGTTCACTAGCACTTCTTTCTTATCCCCTCCACACACCCCATCCCTGTGGCCGAGAGGAGGGGAAGCGAATCCAATCTGATCTCGTGATTGGTTGGTAATTGATGCCCCCGTGATTTCTTGTTTCTCAATATCACTAAATGCTGCATCGCCAGCTCTTGACCAATTTGAATCCCTATTATGAGCGACTGAATATGAGAACTCCTTCCACCCTGCTATTATTCTATCTCGGTCGAAGCTTTAGGTGATCTCCCGTCGCGTGTTGACTGCATAGACTCGAAAATCTTCTCGTGTTGATCAGTCGTCCAATTTGAGGTGAAAAGAGATACAATAAAAATACAATGAGTGCCTTTTCTCCGCCCCCACGTTTGACCCCATATCGTCAGTTTTTTGTTTGAACGTTTCGAGACTGACCGTTTTGAATGAATCACACTTTTCCATTCATCCATGAATGTCGACCACAAAAAGAAACGAAGAAATGAGGGGAGGGGAGAGGGGGAGATGTACCACATGTGATTTGATGGGTCGTATAGAATGGGGGGAAGTGTTCAGAGGCGATAGTCTGTGGTTTCTGCTGCCCGGTGATTTTAGGCCTCTGTGTATGTTAATCGTGGAATTTTGAGAGCTAATGCGGCTTGTGTTGCCCGTTCCTAACTTATCTCTATTCTCTTTTTTCCAGATTTCCTCCCTCCGAGATCGTCTTTCCAAGGCGCGCGACCACTTTGACCTCGATCGATATCCGGTCGCATCGGTCGCAGATTGGGCTGCACGAGTCGGAGAGGTGAGAATTTGCAGCAAGAGTAGTTGCTGCAATTTTAGTGGACTTGTTTGAGAATCTGTTTTAGAAACGTGGGAATTGGCGCAATGTCTTGTTATAGACCACCCGGTGATGTGGTGTTGCTAGTTTGTCTTAAAGCCCGAAGTGGTAGCTATTTTCAATATGTCCTCCATTTGGGTTGAATAATAGTACTATTTATTTTCCTAAATTAAGGTCGAATCGTGGTTATCATCGGTTCGTCCCTCGGTGGAAGAGGCAATAATGGAGGGGCGGAGACTGGCGAATGAGGGAAGTGCCGAATTGAGTACTCATCAAGCAATTGAAGAGTTGGATAAAATTGTGGAAGACACTCAGAAGGTAGGTTTTTTTCTTATTGTTTAGCAAAAAAATACGTACTTTATGTCTTTTTAAAATACTGTATGCGCGCATTTGGGAAACTAGACCATTTGGTGTTTCACAGGGCGTGTAACGCAGGAGATATCTTGTGTGATTTGGCCAGAAGTTCGATTCCGCTTCATAAACTTGCTAAATAATTTCTAAGACAAGCCTCTCTTTTGCCAGACAATGACGCAATGTCTTTTTATTCCAGTTGGAAGAAGACTGTGAGTCTGCCCGTGACGCCATTTCGTCCCTTGAAGAAGATGAGGAGAAATTGAAGGAAGATTTAAAGAAGATGGAAGAGGGGCTGAGACAATTACTAGGACGGAACTTTAGCGATCCCGAAGTTGTCAAGGTAAGTTTTGATTGTAAAAAAATTGGAATTTCAGAGAATCGAGGCGCTTCTATTTAGTCGATGTCATTTTTGTAGTGGTAGCATTGCGGTTTCGAATCTAAATTATAGGTGCTATTTATTCCATGGATTTGATTTGTTCGAAGTTGTGTTTTCAACAACAACAAAAAATCCAATTATTTTCTTGTTTCATATCATTCTCTAATGTGAAAGTTGCCTGACTTGATTGATCATCGTGTAAATCATCTATAACATTGCAGTCAACTCGTCGTTCTCTTCTCGATAAGGAATCCGCTCTCGCAGATGTGTCCAGACGGGCCAGTGGTGAGTGGTCATTTGCTAAGTGAGACACTGAGAAATGCATTCGTTCGAGGTATTATTGATACCGTAAACTTTGCTAATCTAGACGTTTTCACGCCGCGCCAATGATTGATTATGAAAGGATTTGGTGCTTTGGACAATCTCTCCACCTTTCTTTCCCAGATATCAAAAAAAAATTCCGTGAAACAGAATGCACATGATGCGTTTGCATAATTAATAGATGCAATTTTAGAACTGAATATGAGTCGACAAAATTATCAATAACTGATCATTACAGAACTGCACTCTTCCCTCCCCGGTCGCTCATCGGCTCTTCGTGACACGACTCTTGATACACTCAATCAACTGTTGAACCAACTGGATGAGGAACTGAGTAGAGTGGGAATGGAAGAAGAAGAGATCAAAGATCAACCGGAAATCGTTCATTTCCAAGAAATTCCTGTCACTGTCAGTCAACCAGAAGTGAAGGAAGAAGAGAAGATCAAAGATCATCATCTCGAGGAGGCTCCGGCCAGTCCACAACTCGTGCAGAAATTGGAAGAACTATCGGAACAAATTATCGATCGAGCGATGCATGAAAGTGTGGAAGAAACGATGAAAGAGGCGAGAAAACAACCGGAAATGAAGATCAAAGATGAGAAGAAGGAGGAGGAGAAAAAGAAAGAAGAGATCAAAGATCAATCGGAAATGAAACCGGAAGTGCAGGACGTAGAGATGAAAGAGGAGGAGAAGAAAGAAGAAATCAAAGATCAATCTGAATCGTCGGAACCCGAAGTCGAGTTCACTTTTGTGCCCAAGCAAGAGGTGAAACCGATGGAAGTTGACGATTCGAAACCGGAAGTTGCGCCGGAAGTGCCAGAGATCAAAGATCAACCCACTACCGAAAGAAAGAAATCCGAATCGCCCACCAAGAAGCGGGACATTATGCAGCTGCCGAGGAGTCGATCGACAAGTCTTGGTGAGGGGGATTATTGATTGATTAGATTGATGAGGAGTACGGAAGACATATCTACTCGAAGTCAATTCTGCATGAATGGTTTTTGGGGGGTGAGATTGCATGTAAAATCTATAGGGACTCGCTCATTTTTAACCATTTCTGTAGGTTTGGAATCATATGGGTGGAGTTAAAGAAGAGTTATTGATTGTTGAATTTTCAGCAATGGAAGTGGATGACACGGGTAAGACGACAGAGGACGAATTGGAGATGAAGAGGAAGAAGGTACGGTAGATTTAAAGGGAATTGTTGATTGATTGGTGGTTATCCCATGATTTTAAAAAATAAAAAAAAATCTCCCATGTTTTTTTCTTGTAAAAGTAGAGTTTCTGAACCCTTTAGTCACCAGGGCTGGACCATGCACTTATTTGTGTTATCGATTGTTTATAATGTCTATCGCCTATGGTAACACTGAATTTCACTCTACGCTTATTTCAGAGGTAGATTCAGTGAATGCGCAACTCACCTGGGTTTAGCCAATCTCAAACTGAAGTAATTATTGATTGATTTCAGACTGACGTCATGGCCTACGATTCTCCTCCCCGTGCGAGAACGATTAGTAGGCAGAACAGCGAGGGAGGAATTATTGTGAGCAAGGTGGGAGAATATGATGGCCAATGCGATCCTGTGCTTATTTTGAGTAAACGGTTTTTTACTTGATTCCTAATACTATTCAAGTTGGCTCAATTATTTGTTGTATAAATAGTGCGCATAAGCAGGAACCTAGCCAAAACGTACTTCGTAATTTACGATGATCTCGAAATTTAAAAGCACCTGGTCCGCCTGGACTGAAGTGACCATCTGCATGCTTCTCTTGCTCGTAAAAAAACTATATGTTTGTGCTAAAATGAGTTTGTTGCCTTACGACTAAAGAAAATGCACAAACAAACTTGCCGCCTTCTAATGCCGTCTAATCATAGTTCGAAAGGGTTCGTAGCGAAAAAGTCGAAAATGCGGGTTGGGTTTGTCGAAAATGGGCATCGAAAATGCGGGGTAGGTTTGTCAAAAATGGCCATGAAAACGCGAAAATGCGGGTTGGTTTTCATTTTTTTCACCAAAAATTCTCAAAATGCGGGTTGGCTTCGTCGTATTTTACGTACCTTTCGACCTATGCGTCTAATAGTCGACTGCGAGATGTTCATTAAGCGCAATGGCCAATTTTCATTGTCATGGATTGCGTTTACTCCAATTCTCCCGTCAGATGCCACGTTCCGACTCGACTCCAAAGAGGGACGAGATGAATCTGCAGCAGCTGCAGCCAGTAGAATTGCAGCAGGAGCAGCAAGGAGGAGGAGGAGAGAGGAGCATCGATGAGGTCGCACAGGTGAGGGTTTTAGTATTGGAAAAACTTCATGTTTCATGTGATCGATCATTGGCACTAATTTGGATGGCCTTTTTAATGCGGTGTGAAACGTGGTACTTGCCGGCGCCGTATTGTGTTTGCGATAGGGGCAGACTTGTGGGGAGCGAATTTCGTTTTTTTTCTTCGTCGCTTTCTTTGTTGTAGTCCTGCGTTGCACAATGGGTTAGAATAGTTACTGTATTATGGAATAGGTGATCCAATGTTTCGTAATTGGGTTATATTACGGGAATTTGTTTTAGAGTGATGAGATGACTTAAGGGTAGCGAAAATAGATACCACTCCCTGTTGATATCCCCCCCCCTTGGGCACTCAGTGCGGGTCGTAAAGGCTCTCATACCTTCTCCTTCTCTATTCACATATTTTGTAATAACCTCTCCCCTTTTCTCCATTTCACACTCGCCGTTTGCTCTTAGTTTACTACACGGTTATGAGATTATTGAATGAGGATGGCGCCCCGCTCTTTCTTCTTTTTTTCCTCTTTCGCTAGCTTCTTCCCTGATTATTTTACCTATGTTCTATTTACCTGCTAGAATGTTTACCATAATTAATTAATTTGGAAGCAATAAGTAATGAAAGTTGCAATTAATTAAAATGTAGATGAATATTATAATTTCAGTTGTACATCACTCTGGATTCACTCGAAGACGCCATTGCATTCGATGAAGAATTTCCACTGGAACAATTGGAAAGCGCGGATGAAAGATTTGATGTGAGTAGGAATTGATTGTTTGATCTCTGATCGGGGTACAGATGGTTTGCAGTCCGAAAAGAGGTGGATTGCACACTTTTATCGCTATTTTGAATAGAAATGTAACTTCCCACGTCTTGCTGGTTTCACGATCTTGTGAAAAGTGGATTCCAAATGGTCTCAATAATGAATCTCGTTTACGTAGAATAAAATAATACTCGATCCATCGCACTAAGTAATGCACTGTCTCAAGTAATTTATCGATATTTTGACATTTGTTTTAAAAATCGATATTATTATTTTCAGAAAATGTCATCGGATCTCTCCGCCGCTTCCTCTTGTGTGCAGAAACACGCGATGACAATGGAAATGAATGAGAGCGAGCAAGCAATTGAGAGAATTGGACAGGTGAGAAAAGGAGAGAAAAGAAGGAGGATGTGGTCCGTGATCTTTGGAAAAGTGGTATTTCTTATTTGTACTAGGGTTTTATGAATGTAGAGATGTGTGTTAAAAATCGAGGATTAAAGTATGGAAAGAATGAACTCCACGGAGCGTTCGTGTTTCATGCATGTTTCTAATAGAAGCTGAATGAGAGCCTCTTGCTATTAGGCCTCTGAAATGTTCTTGCTGACTCTGGGTTTCGCAATTGCACTAAGTCCACTGACTGTTTTTCGCTCGTGTATTTGATAGGTGACACATGAAGGTATTAAAAATCAATATATCACACTCTATTGAAGTTGCAATCGGACGTTGCTCATCGCCGCAAGCGTGCGAAGGAGCATCGACCGGAGTGGGAGGCATTCCTCAAGGTACGGTATGAGGGGATAGGATGGATTATGGTAGTGCTGCCGTAGCTGGAAAAAAGTTTTATGTTGAGACATTTGATATATGATAAGAATTCGTGTAATGGTTAAATACACTATGTGAATTCGTGCTACCGCATTGGCGCATAATACCAATACGCTAGATGTAAATAATGCGATGTGATTTCTTTTCCATCTAGATTCTAAAATTTATCTGCTAGGCAAGTTTACGCTGCATTGTTGTTGTAAAATTTCTGTGAATAGGCGAGTGGCTAATCCATACCAACCCTTACTCGAATTTAATAATTAACATTAATACAGTATTAATGATAATGACCACTCACAGGCGATCTCAACTGCTTCCTCTGACGTTTCCTCTCTAGAACAGCAACAATCGAACAAAGAGGAAGGAGCGAGTGAAGAGGGTTATGCTGAGGTGAGGGGAGAAAGAGACAGTTGCGTCATCAATACGCAATCTATTGAACGAGGAGGGGGGGTTGAATCGAACAATGCTGGCAAGACGGAATACGTGGAAGATCGGAGTACTTGGTGAATTCGTGTAACATAGGAATAAGATGACCGTGAGAGTTTGGTCCTTAGCGATGGGTTGTGCTTTTTGCTCCGTTCGAATAAAATAATTAAATAGTTTAAAGCATGCTGAATTACAGGCGTGGAAACTCGAAAAAAACCTGACCATCCTAATTTTGAACATGTGTAGTAGGATTTGCGAACGAAACATGTTCTATATAAGCGAAAACCCATCTGCAATTTGTGAATTTTCTTCCTTCCAATCCTACTTTTTACAGGCTGAGCAATCGGTGTGCGAGGCAGTTCGTCAGTTGGCGGGCGTTCTTCCACGATTGGTCGAAGGAGGAGAAAGAGCGGGGAAGATGAGGAAAGAGGTGAGGAATTGTATATTATTTATGTTTTTACTTTATATGTATGGTTATTATGATATTGTATTCAAATCAAATCATTTATTCAAGCCTCAGGTCGTGAGCCTGTTGAATGATGCTTCTGTTCCACAAATCGGGGTATCAAATCGGATATTGTATTAACGAATTTATTTGTTAGAGCAATTTTACAAAACCTGGTAGTTTATTACTTCGTGGGTGGTTTATTTGCGAGACGTTTTGGTTCCTTTGATCCGATCTTGGTCTACACTTTACATTAATTCTATTTCCCCCATCAGGTTGCCTCTCTGGAGGATCGATTCCGTTCCGTCGGTTACTCAATGAGAGAATCGAGGGCGAAGAAAGCTGCACAAGAAGTGGACGAAGCGGGAGTTTGTAAGGCACTCGAGGAGTTGAGTAATTGGTGAGTATGGTAGGATGAAGGGGGTACGGCACGTCAGAGTAGAGGTACGTAGGATGAAATGGAGAAACCTAGGGGTTGAGTAGTTGGTAAGTACAGTATAAAGAAGGGGGCACGGTAGGGCAGGAGAGTGGGTACGGTAGAAAGGAAAGGGGAAGGGTACGGTAGGAATTGAGTAATTGGTGAGTACGGTAGGATGGAAGGGATACCGTAGGATGATGGGGATACGATAGGTCAGGGGAGGGGTGCGGTAGGATAAACTGCGCTGCTGGGGGCTGCTTGTATTGTTAGATAGAGACAACACTTGGCTACAAACTACAACCAATGTTTTCATTCCCGCTTCATGCAGCGATGCGGGGCTGTTGCTTTTGTAAATGTTGTTTTTATTTTCTTAAAAGTAAAAACTAAGAACCCCCTCCTAGTACGTCATTGTGGTATGTGGGGGCACTCATTTCAGCCAAAATACGAAATGCCAGAGAGGGTGTATTGTAAAGTAGGCGAATAAAATATGAAATCTGGTTAAAGGTTCTCATCGAAAAGTGGAGTCGGTGAGTCTCATTTGGGGTTTAATCCTATGAAAACGATCTAAAAATAATATTTAAGTTGATAAAAATACATTTCATCATGTCGTTTTTCGATTAAAATTTTTTGAAAAATTTAAAAGCTGAATTTTGATTATATATAATTTTCCCTGGTTCAAAGTGCTAGTTACCTGCGAGTATCTTAGTATTGTCGAATATGAATTATAAAATGCGTATTTATCGATATTATACTCTGTGATCAATGTTACCGAATTTTTTCATTCGAAATAGTTAAAAATGTTATTCATAAATTCAAATGCTACAATATGCCTCGACACTTCATCAACGGTATCTTCAGGAGATATGCAACATTCGTCCTTTTGAAAGTGAGTTGCTATCTATTCGTAGAACGAAGATATACCGTCTAGAAAACAGTGCGTTTGACGAACGACGCGCGATCTGCCTTCTCTAACACTCTCTCACTTCAGCACACTCTCTCGCCCAGGTTCGGTCCCCGAGCTGGGCATGAATCTTTTGCCAGAGCCTCGCCTCAACGGAATAGATAGATAGATAGATATTTATACATGTTAGGACATGTTAATTGATGTAGAAAAGGGTTGTCTTGGAATGAATGATATTCGTTCTCAATTAATTTCGTCAATCATCCTTTTGGTAAACTCAGAATAATTAGTAGGAAGTTTGACTTTCTGCAATAAAGATATTAGTAGTTTCGATATTCGATGCGCGAAGCTGTTTTCGCGCTGTTTCAACTTAGCCATGTCGATATCGACTTTATAACCAGCTCCTCTTGTTCTAGTTCTCACAAGTGAGAAGAAATCCGGCATAACTTCGGAAAGTCTTCCATTCCCGAATATCATTTGATACGCTATTTTAATATCATTAACATTTCTCCTGTATTCCAATGAAGAAATATTTAACATTTCATTCCTAGTAGAATAATTCGGGCGATTGGAATAAGTATAATTCATCGTTCTATACAAAATTCGGCGTGTTACTGCATTCTGCACTTTTTCAATTTTTCCCCTATCCGTAGAGTTTATCGGACGCGCAGCACTGGAACTAAACTCTAGCGTGGGCCTAACATAGATACAGTACGCGTTAACTAATGTTTGCGTATCTTCTGTTTGTAGAGCTCGAAATATCATATTTGCCTTTGATTCTGCTTTAACACATATATCCCTAGCGTGATTTTTCATGGACAGTTTACTATCAATGATTACTCCTAGGTCTCTTATACATTCTTTACTTTCAATATCATGATCTCCAACTTGGTATTTTATCTTTTGGTTTTTATTGCCCAGGTGGAGCACATTGCATTTTGGGTTTGCAATTTTCAATTGCCACGTATTGCTCCATTCTAAAATTTTGTCAATGCTGACTTGTAAGTCTCCCGCATCTTCATCATTTTTGTATTTTTTGAATATTTTTAGATCATCTGCAAATGAGTAGCTGTAAACATCATTACCGCTCAAAATTCTAGGTAACTCGGAAATATAAAGGTTAAAGAGTAGTGGTCCTAATACTGAGCCCTGAGGGACTCCACTTGTAACATCACGCTTATCTGACAGTTTATCACCAACCCGCACTTGAAATACTCTATTTGTCAAATATTCCTCAATCCATTTGACAACCTTCACAGGAAATCCCATTTTTGATATTTTTGTTATCAATTTTTGGTGACTTACAGTATCGAAAGCCTTTGCGTAATCAAAATATACAGCATCAACGTTACCCCCGTCATTAATACATTTCGACCAATGATTTATTACTTCTAAAAGTTGAGATTCGACACTTCGAACTTGTCTGAATCCGAACTGAGTGTTTGGGAATATTTCGAACTTTTCACAATCATTAATTATCCCCTTCGAAATACATTTCTCAAAAACTCTACAGAAAAAGCTGGTTATTGATACAGGTCGATAATTCAAGGGATCATTAAAGGGAGCTTTTTTTCGAAGTGGTGTTATAATAGAGTGCTTCCAACGTTTAGGTATCTCAGTTTTCTCGTATGATTTGTTAAATATAATTTCAAGAGGAATTGATAGAGGGACGGCAATTTTTTTGATAAAAAACAAGTTGATATTGTCAGGTGTTCTGCAGCTAGAGTTCTTCCATTCTTCTATTAAACGGCATATTTCATGTCTACTGAACATCTCATCATAATCGGGACTTGATATTGCCTCTCTTGCATGAGTAAAGATTGGCGTTTGCCCATCGTCAACTGTAAACACCTCTGAAAATGCATGCGCAAGGCAATTTGCTTTGTCAGAATCAGTTTCAGATATGATCCCATTTACCCCAACAAGAGAATCAATTTTAGAACCTTTAGTATCACTTAATTTCGACTTTATGTAGCGATAAAACCCTTTTTTGTCGGCAGAAGATAAAATTGTTTTCTCCCTGTTTTTCACGTACTTTTTCATGCTTTTCATGCAAATTTTGTGTGCGCGTTGAAATTCTCCCTTGTACAAGGGATCATTTGATGTTATCCACTTTTGCCAGTATAAGAATCGAAATTTCATCTGTTTTTCTATAAATGGAGGGATAGGCATTCCAGACATGTTCACTCTGGTCATAGGAACGCGAAACTCGATTATAACTTCTAGGATACTTAAAAGTTTCTCGTACATAATATTTGTCGAATCGTCACATTTAAACACTAGACTCCAATTTATTTTTGCCAGTATTGAATTGATAGTTTGGTAGTTTCCTTTAGAGAAATTTCGCCGGTTTATGCATTTTGGGGGTTTGTGGGAAATCGAAAGTTGAAATTCTATGGTACCATGATCCGAATTTCCAATTTCTGGAAAAATTTCAACATTGCGAATGAGCTCATCGCCGTTTGTCAAAAGAAGATCGAGGACGTTGTTATCTCTTGTTGGTTTATCGACTAACTGCGTCATATTAGCCATTTCTAGAAAATCTTTAAAATCCCCTTCTAAACCATTATATTCTTTTTCATCATCAAGTGGCCACTTTAAATTCGGGATGTTAAAATCACCCATTACGATAATAGGATGTTGGCAAATAGAATAATCAATTATTTTCCCGTAAATTCCTTCACTCAATTCTTGCGAAAGAGCTGGTACTCTATAGACAATGCAAAATCGAATTAAAATGGAACTGATCATAGCATCAAAAATGAGTATCTCGTAAGCATCATTGACAGTTTCTTCGAAAATAATTTTGACATCAATACTACAATGAACTAACGCACAAACGCCTCCACCTTTTTTCTTTTTTCGGTCACAGCGTAGGATCTGATACGATCTAGCATTTTCACCTAAGACAAGTCCATCAGGAACATTTTGTTTGAGCCAGGACTCGGAGAAGGCAAGAATCGAGTATTTTTGGGAATCGAGTAATATCTTTAGGTGATTTTGATTTGTTACATTTAATATAGATCGGATATTTGCATAAAGAATGTGTATTTTAGGGGATTCCTTCTCCAGAGATTCATCCCATTTTAGAAAGGGTGGTTGGGACTGTTGCGCACGGAGTAGCTGGATTTGTGAGAGCGCGTGGGGCTATTGTGCACGCCAGTATGGAGATGATGAGAGGAAGAGGGAGTAATGGGAGGGCGACCATATTGAAGAGGAGTGTGACACTGCTGTGTGACATCTACAGAGAATGGTCTATAGTTGCCATTGGGACGATTGCCAGTGTTGTGGTGACGGGTCGTGGGGCGATTCAACTTACGATTCGGACGAGGAGGCGGGATTTCATAAGTGAACGGACGCTCATTTGATGCAGCTCTTTCCTCTCTGGTCATGGATGCTCTCAGCCAAACTCTCACACCTGGACCTCCCTTGAATTGAGAGAGCTGGTGTCTTCTCTCCATTACAAGTCTCTGAATACTCCTGGATGGCATTATTACCTTCAACAAACGTCCATTCCGAACACCGGCAGTTATACCACTTCCCATTCTGAACACATGGGTCGGTTTACCTGATACACCGAGATGGTTCATGATCGCTGCGACTGCACTCCAGTCACTGTGATCTCTTTGAGCGGCCAGTAGATGGGGGAACTCAGGTATGCCATATTTGACAATAGCCCTGCCTCTCTCAACACTCTCTACCAAGTCGAGTACCATTGTCTCTGTCATTCCATTTTGGGACTCATTGGCCGCACGAGTCGGTTGACTCGCGAGAATGGGGAGGGGAAGAGTGGATGGGAGGGGAACAGAGGCAGGAGTGGAGGGGAAGACACTGATAGTGGGGGTAGAAGCTGAACAAGGAGTGGATGTTACGGTGTGGGTTAGTTTCCAGTGATGTAGTTCAGCGGATAAGCAACTCACGTTCTCCTTGAGTACAGCATTCTCGTCATTCACAGTGATCAACTGCGCCTTCAGTCGACCGATCTCCACAGAGTTGGCTCTTTCCTTGGCTTGTAACTTGTTTATCGCTTGCCAGATCTCGGCCAACTCATTACCACTATTCATTATACTCTCATCAATGAGTTCAATACATCGGTCAAGTTTTTCAGTGGTACCTGAATTATTAGCGCGAGACGGGGTACGTATCGGGGTTGGACTCACATTATTGGGTGCCGACATTTCTTATAGCAAAGGTCCGGCACTGAGACCTTTACTTATCAATGGGAGCGATATATTTTGGACAATTTTCACAGACGACCGCTCCGCATCAGGGATGTGCGCGGGAATGATGCAAATTCGATAAGAAACACTTCTTATGAAGTTATTGTAACTATGGCAAAAGATTAGTTCTATGGCCGGGGTCCGAACCTGGGCGAGAGAGTGTGCTGAAGTGAGAGAGTGTTAGAGAAGGCAGATCGCGCGTCGTTCGTCAAACGCACTGTTTTCTAGACGATATATCTTCGTTCTACGAATAGATAGCAACTCACTTTCAAAAGGACGAATGTTGCATATCTCCTGAAGATACCGTTGATGAAGTGTCGAGGCATATTGTAGCATTTGAATTTATGAATAACATTTTTAACTATTTCGAGTGAAAAAAATCGGTAAAATTGATCACAGAGTATAATATCGACAAATACGCATTTTAAAATTCATATTCGACAATACTAAGATACTCGCAGGTAACTAGCACTTTGAACTAGGGAAAATTATATATAATCAAAATTCAGCTTTGAAATTTTTCAAAAATTTTTAATCGAAAAACAGTGTGATGAAATGTATTTTCGTCAACTTAAATATTATTTTTAGATCGTTTTCATAGGATTAAACCCCAAATGAGACTCCCCGTCTTCACTTTTCGATGAGAACCTTTAACCAGATTTCACATTTTATTCGCCTACTTTACAATACACCCTCTCTGGCATTTCGTATTTTGGCTGAAATGAGTGCCCCCACATACCACAATGACGTACTAGGAGGGGGTTCTTAGTTTTTACTTTTAAGAAAATAAAAACAACATTTACAAAAGCGACCGCCCCGCATCGCTGCATGAAGCTGGAATGAAAACATTGGTTGTAGTTTGTAGCCAAGTGTTGTCTCTATCTAACATTACAAACCGCTAGTCTGTATCTTCATTCTAAAGCAAGTTATGATTTTTCAAACTTTGAAATTTCGAAACAAAATCCCATACTCACCTGGTACATTTGTGTTTCACTCCAAAACAAAAATTTTAAAAAAAATTCTGGCAACGCTATTCAATAGAGGAGACTTTGTAGTACTTTGCATTAATTTTTCAGGAAATTTAAAAATCATGATTTTTCGAAGTGGCCTGGAATCCCAAAAATGCTCGATTCTCTCCCGATTCCTCTCATATGTGATAACGAGTTGAGAACAGATATTTAGTATTTCAACAGCAAGCAACGCCAATGCTATCGTAGTTTACAGACACTAGCCAACAATAAGATGTCGTGAAACGCAAACATACCATGACATTATTTTACCTTCTTTTCTCCGCCCCCGCCTTGAATCTGCGGCGGCCGCTATTACATTTACTCATTGCTGCACCTGCTGCATAATCACTCTTCCCTTGCTGCAGGTGTTCCTCTGCTGCAGCTGATGCAATCCCCGCCCCTCTTCCAAATTCACTCAATGAAGAGGCAATGAGGGCTCAATTGCAGACGATTCTTGCGAGAGTGGGACAAATGAATGCTAAGAAGGTGAGAGATTGCGTCTGTATTAGGCAATAGATCCAATCTACGGGGTAAATTAATACCGAGGGAACTTCTGATGGGACCTTGAACAATATTTGTAGAAATATCGTAAATGTTATCCCACTTGAAAATGGCTTGCTTCATTCGTGTTTCACCGTAGACCTTTACGTGTAGTAGATATTAAGTGGCAATATTAGCCCCTTGGACTGGATTTTTAGGATTATAATATTTATCGATTCCTTTTTATATGTTCCACCTTCTTTATTCTTATTATGTTGCATCATCCTAATGCAATCGCCTTTTCTCAGGCGTCCCTCGCCCGTTTGGAATCTGATCGAGATCGATTGGTTGCACTCGAAAGAGGAGATATGAAGACGAAGCACGCGATTAGAAGAGGAGTCAGTGAAACTGCAAAGAACATGAGTGATGTGAGTATTTCGAGGGTCCTGCGGGGTGGCATATTTGAAAGTTTGCTATTTTCATATTTATCACAATTGTTTGATCACAATATATAAGCATTGATTTATTGGAGACGCATTTTGGAGAACGAATAATGAACCGACAATCAACGCTCTCGAATGGTGCAAAAGAAGAATACCGGGTGAAACGGGGAGTGTGGAGGAGGTGTAACTTTGGCTAGTGTCGCAACTTTCTTCAGAACCCTGCAATTTCCCGTTGCAATCCTGTCATAAGAGAGGGGGAATTGTTTCGGATGCAATGGTTTGAGTAGTTGAATTGGAGCAAAAAATACTTAGGAGACAGCACCTTCCGGAGGCTCTAATTTTGATGTAAACGCTGTTTTTTTGCAGCTGCGTCTCTCACTCGCCGATCGTCGTGCGACACTCGAGAATGCTGCAGAGGCTGCAAAGAATTTCTGGGAGGTGAGATACTGTTGACGAGGCGATTATCGATTGATTATCCTCGTAGTGTCTTTTTATATTCATCATCATCAAATGGACGTTTACTCGTTTGTTATGATACCTACGTGAAACCTTTTTTTCGTGGTTCTAGGATGGGGGCAAATAGATGTTACAGGGAGCTATTTAGAATTAGGAATGATCATGCTGCAATTATCGATTGATTGCTCTCTTATTGATCGATTTCTTCTCCCAGATGGTGGAAGAAACTTCCCGTCTCGCCGCAGACACTATCAAAGGTTCAGAGGCAGTTTGCGCAGCCACAGTGTACACTCCGAGTCCCGCCAAGGTGAGAAAAGGAAGAGAAGAGGGGATTGCATCGGGATGATGTAATAGTAGGAGTAGCAGTGAAGAGATGTGAACGAGCACGAGGATATTTGGAAAACATGCAAATTCTAATTTCGATGTACTGCGTCACCCGGTGAATGCCTGCTGCTAGATAGTAATAAATATCTAGGCTTGCTTGGTAAATATACAATAGAATCTTCACTTTTCTGTGTCGTATCGTAAAATTAACACCATCTCTACATTCAATGAATCAATCACTATTTAGATTGACGAAATTCGCGCGCAAGCCGTTGATTTGAAGAGAAGAGCGAGTGAAATGGAGGAGAGATTGGCTGCTGCAATGGAAGAAGAGAAGGAATTGGATGAGGGACTCAGAATGGTGAGGAGAAAGTTGGGATTGATCTTTCATCTTGAAGATTATTGTTCATTATTATGGCTTCCACCAGAACGGTGCCTCGATAGGGGAGTGAATTTACCTTCTTATGTTTATACAATATTTACTACGATGATGGTGGAAGTTGGCACAGTACGGTATCGACATTCAGCTGAATTAGGGAATGATGTGATTACGATATCAATTTATTGATTGCAGCGAGTGGACGACGCGCTGGAGGCGTGTGCTCACGCGCAGAAAGCGGCGGCACGGATGCCAACGGTGGGTGTTACGTCATTACTACGTATTTCGAGCCAACTCAGTGTAGCTGTTCTCGTTTTGAACTGCAATTAAGTTGCAAATACCTTTTTCGTTTGTCTTGGTGATCAGGTTGAAAATGGCCAAAAAATGTAATGTTGGTTTTGGGTTTCTTCATTCTGGAAAAAAAAGGTGCTAGCGATAAATTTCGTTGATGATTTGTTTTTCATTGGGTTACTCACTGATTACTATTTGTTTCTCAATCAACCGTATGTTTAATGATATGTGCACCAATGAAGGTGGATTGAGGACAAATTCCATAGATCTATCTACTACATTATCGATTATTCTCAGCCCTCTCTGATGATGGAATCGACGTCGGATGTCTCTACTGCGGCCTCTTTCACTCTGGTTGGAGGAGAGAGGGAGAAGGAGAAGGGAGGAAGGAGAGGAGAGGAGAGAAGAGTAGAAGATGAGGAACACGACCAAGTGGCTGAGGATGAAGAGGTGAGATTGAGAAGGAATTGGGTGGGAAAGGATACGATAGAAATGTCTCGGTGATTTGGTGTGCTACGAGAGAATTGTGAACTCGTTCTTCAAAATAGACCCACTGTCTCGATCCTACACAAGCGCTATCGTTCACGAATAGGCTTATCCTCGTGGTGATCTCAGGCTGCAGTATGTGGCCAATAACGATTTCTCTCGTTGTGTTGTGTTAGGTCTTGCCTTCTTGAGAAAAAAGAAATTATAAGGAAGACTACGGGCCTCACGACAACCTCATCATGGCTTCTTCCCTGCACACATCGAGCATCGGTGAGTGGTGAATGTTACAGTTTGTGTTATTATTAGTGGTCCGAAGTCCATTTTCCTATTTTAATATACAATTATCATCACCGAGGTTTGCCCGAGACATTGTAATACTGTTTTCGATTATTGCTACGGAAGATAATCAGAAGTCAAACCTACTTCTTTAGTTGTTTCTTATCTAGTTCGTTTTGTAATATATGATCTTTGATCTCTTTCCAGGCGCCGCCCCTCCTTCCGATTCGATCCCGTCGATAAAAGAGAAGAAATTGAGTGCGAGAGACGAGTTGGCGATGCAGGTGAGATATCTTATTTTTACATATCCTAATCGTAAGAAGAAGTGTTGAAAATGAAGAAACTAGCAGATTGGTGTTTCAGTTAAACTTTTATTCAACAAGGGTGTCTTCAAAATCGTTCTGTTCGGTATTGATACGTCATGCTATTATAAATATTCTAAACTCGAAAGATGAAAATGCTGAGGAATTGGGTAGTATCTTCAATTGGTATCTCGCTGCGTTGTACATAATTGTTTCCTTTACACGGGTTTCAGATGGTACTATAAATTTCGAAATGTATTTATAGGATGAATAAATAAATACCATATTCATCAGACACTGACTCTCGCTTCTCACTGGTTGACTGAAGCTGCGAGAGATGCCTCGATTACTGTGGATGTAGCGAATGCAAAGGATGTCAAGGCGAGGAGTGCTGCGATTTTGGTGAGTTTTATTTTTAAATGAAGATAAAAAAGTTCTTTAGCGCATTGGCGATTGGGGGTATGCTTATGTCAAAACATTGTTTTTTTTGGAACAAGGAGCATAGGTGCTCTACTCAGTTTTGATATTCCCTTCGTGGGCTGTGTTGCCGTTCGTCTTGTCGATGACGCCTGCAAAGTAAACATTAGATGATTCGCTTGTTAATGGCGACCATTTAGTTGTACTACTCTTTGCAGACAATCATCGAGCAACTGCGTGAGCGGGAGCGGGAAGTGATCGGAATTGGAGATGCGCATGCTGAGCCGACTGTGAAGCAACGGTGAGTTTTGATCTATGGATACCTTACGCTAGATCTCCAATGCGGAGTGCTTATTTAGAATCGATGACACCTAGGAGTTTCTTGTTTCCCATGTTAGGTATAGTCGTGATCTCCTTTGTTCAGTTGATCGTCATCGGCTCATGGATGATTAATCATTCCTGTCTTTACCACTCTGCGCTGTTCAATTGTTTCATGCCTATTTTTTGCAGCGCTGCGTCGATTGTGGACGAAATGGAGGAACTGTTGAGACGCGCGGAGAGGAGAAGAATGAAATTGAATGAATTGGTGGAAGAATCGAGAGTATTCGAGCAATCGAGAACTGCTATGGAAATGTGGCTGACGGAGGGAGAAGATGTGATTGGTGAGTACGGTAGAGATTACGGTAGGAGGAAATGGAATACTGTGGTAAGGGCTGTGGTAGATCTGGCAAACTTCTCTCAATGTTAATGCGACTTCCCGTCTGCTTATGGTAGCTGCTTGCAACATGAATGTGACTACTTGTCTACGGAACTCATTCCACCCTAGTATTCTTGTTCAAACGACCATGGTTGATTGCTTTTTGAGACGACCTGATTAGAATGTGTTTCGAAAGATGTGTACGCAAACCGTGCTAACAAAAACACCATATTTCCAGTGGAAAATTGGAATTGAGAAGTTTTGAACGTATTTAATAGTAGTAATAATGCTAAATTTGCAGGGCGTTCGATCCACGGCGCGGATCGAGATGAATTGAGGGCGGAATTGAATGGAGTCGAGGCGATTATCTCACAGTTGGAGGAGAGAAGAGAGAGAATGAGGGAATTGAATGTGAAGGCGGACCATTTGGTGAGTACGGTAGAGGAGTACTGTACAGGATTACTGTGGAATTAGGAAAGTCTAGGCGGGCATTTGTTTTTACACAGTAATTCAGGTTGCAATTGGGATTTGAGTTGTGGAGTCAACTTTTGCATGCGATGAGTTGACAGTTTGGACCTTTGAATAATTATTTCTTTTTGGCGATTTTTCGCTTCATGAATGTTACAGATGCAGATGTCTTCCTTGTTCCTTGATCGTCACCAGTTCGGGTCATCAATAGTATACATTTTTTTCAGATGGATGCTAATGAACGTGACGATCTGCACTCTCTCTCGCACCAACTGTCGAAGATGAACGGACATTGGAGCACGTTCAATGATAAGTGAGTGCTGGAGGAAATTTCAGGGATTGGGACGCCAGGAGTTATGATTGAGGCTAAATTTTGCCTCACTAACTTTGTGGATTTCTATGATTACAGAGTTGGCAGAGTGCCGAATTTGAATATTTCAGTTTATTCTTGAGGTGAGCTTCCCTTTCCCTTGCTGTGCAGTGGAAATGGAAGCTCCCCTCTAGCATTCTTCCTCTCTTTCTCCCACTTCCTTCTGATTGCCTCTCTGATTAGTGCGGTTGTGTGTGTTTTGTCTTTTTTTCTTTTGTTCATGTCTAGAATCACTAGTAGGAAGAGAGGGAGAAGGAGAGATAGGGGCTATCACTGGCCACTGATTACCCCTACCCTTCTCGTCCCCCCCTCTTCTCGTCCCTCTCCTCCTCTCCGTCTATTGCACCCCCCCCCCTCCCTCCTACCCCGGCACATATGATAGGAGCCAATAGGATTACCCTGTTGGGCAGAGGGAGGGAAGAAGAAAGAAGAAAGAGAGGGGAAATCAGTGACCGCAACCTTTTCTGACCCATAGCAGCGAAGAGTAGAGAGATAACGGGTGATAGGGAAGAACCTGGTGGTATGATGCTTCACGAGTGATTCTTGAGACCATTGGAAATTTGTATCACAATATCCTTGGCGCAGCCATCCAATATTATCCTTTCTTCTTTACGACTCACCGAGAACCCCCCCCCCCACCCCAATTGTCGTTCTTACAGTTCGCCAGATGTACATACCGTATCCTTACAGTATCCGCATCCGTCGTGCTCTTCTGGAGGCTTCTCTTCGGTCTCGCAGTGATTTGCATACTGCCCTCGGGGAAGTGGAAGAGTGGTTGGAGAAGACGCAGACGAGAGTGGAACAGGTGAGTAGTACGGAAATGGGAATACTGTAGTTAGGATTACTGTAATAGGAGGTTCTGTAATAGTGGGGATAGAATGCAGTGAGAGAACATATCAGTGAGCTATCATCCAGAATTGGCATCTTTATAAAGAAAAAACGCAAACGAGCTTTTATCAACTGCGAGAGTTGCACGCCATGTACGTATGGTGTATCCCCGATTCGCCTGGCCAACTAATTTTACTAGCTCCAGGGATTACTAGAATTCATTCATTCATTCATTCATTATTTATTCCGTCAGAGTATCGCATACAAGAAAAATAACTGTGAATGGGGGCAAGAAACGGATGTCCGTCGACGTAGTCGAATCGGTTTTGTGCATGGCAGCAAGGGTATGGGGAAGAAGGGTTAGAGCCAATTCTTAACAATTGATTCAGGGAAAAAGGAGTTGGGCTGGGAGCGGATGAATTTTCGGAAGGAATCTCGGGATAAATCAACCGAGGGGGAAGGGAGGGAATTCCAAATTGATATGGTTCTGGAGGCAAGGGTGGTGTGGGAATTGGGAGGGAAGAAAGGCAGAGAGATACGGAAGTGATGTGAATTACGGACAAATCTAGTAAGAGGAGAACGAGTGAGGAGGGAAGAGTGATCAAGTTCATAATTCCTATGAATAATGGAATGGAGAAAGACAATATCGGTGACAAATCTACGGCGTTCTAAAGTTGTTAGATTTAGGGAGCGTAAACGATTACAGTAGCTTACTGAAGGCAGAGAACAACGGAAATAGAGCTTCCTAGTGAAGTCGCGTTGGACACGTTCTATATTTTGGTAGTTTCAACGGAATTAATGGGGTTCCAGATAATGGAACAGGTCTCTAGACTAGGAAGAATAAATGTTGTGAACGATTTCACATAAATATCGATACAATTACTACGGAAAGCTTTGAAGAGGAAGTGCATTTTAGAATTTGATTTCTTAATAATTTCTTTGATATGTTCAGAGAAACAAAGAGAAGGGGTGAAAACGACTCCTAAGTCCTTAACAGTCTTTTTGGATGTAAGGGCGACATTATTGATATGGAACTGTCTACAAGGGTTGTGAAGGCCATAGTGCATAATAGAGCATTTGGTCTCGGATAAGCCGAGATTCCATTGTACTGACCAGGTAGAGATAACATCGAGGGCACATTGTAAGTCATCAGAATAGAGGGGAGCTTCCGCATAAAGCTTTAAATCGTCAGCATAAACGGAATAGCGGATAGATGGCGGAAATTGTGATGAAATGTCAGTGATAAATAGAATGCATAATGAGCTGTGTTGCTTTGGAAGTGCGAGTAAGTATTAGTGACATATTTCAGCTCTCCATCCAAGCCCTCGATCCTCATCTCCTGAAGGACTCGGGAAGGAGGAAAGACACGAGGGAGAAATTGGAGGTGAGGGGGGAGGGAGGGAGGTTACGGTAGAAGATGAGTAAACGTACATGAGTAATTGGCGGACATTGTTGGTTTGCAAACATAGTTATGGTAGGTGCACCGTTCATTCTTGAAATGTTACGATTGGGTGATCCAAGCATATATCATTATGAGCGTTCTACGGAGCAATGAGCAGGCCAATGCAATGCAAAAATAATTGAAGAAATGATTCGGGTGAAAAATCTTAGGGTGTGGAATTTTAATGTGAATTCAAGAAATTACTTACATGTATCACTCATGGCAACGGTGGATTTGTGTTCCAATGACGTGCTATACAGAGTGCGTGAAAATTACCCGCACTCGATTGCATCAGATTGCGCAATCGCTGCTAATCGATATTTCGCAATACCTGTAGCCCAGTTACGAAGACTAACCATCCCTCTAAAACCGTTCGAGGTTTCAATCCGATTGGTTTAGTTAGTCAAGTATGGTGAACACAAACCCGATGATATATGCGATCTTGGTAGTTTATCGAGGGGAAAACCAACCCTCCGATATTTTCGTTCGTCTCAATGCCCCCGAGAGAACCCTCTACCACGCCAGCCGAGGCTGCCAGGAACTCGGCACGGAAGACAACAGTACGAGGAGGGGAAAACCGGTGACCGCCACTTCACCCCAGAATCGTGAGATGAGGTGACAGAAGGTCCACCATAACCCCAAGAGAAGCATGCTCGAGATGATTTCAAGCTCGGTATTTCCAACGCCTCCATTCGCAAGGTCGTCAAATCTGGCCTGGTGCAGCAACAATATAAGTACCATAAACTGCTTGATTTGGCCGATTGTCCGATCAATCTCCGCGGAATGGGATGCCCTCTTCTTCTGGACCGATGTAGCATTTACGCACATTAGGTGACTTTCTTTACTGATGAAAAGATCTTTACCGTCGAGGGTAAGATCGATACTAAAAACGACAGAATCATTACCCACGATAACAAGGAATCTGTCAAGCTGGGTGGCACACCGGCCATACCTCGCATCCTGCCTATGTGATCGTATGAAAGGGGTTTCGCTCTACCGGTCGGATCCCTCTCGTCTTTGTCACCCTAGGCGTGAATTCGATCACGAACTACTAAACCAATCATACTCTGAAAACCGCACTAGTCCCCTGCCCCAAGTCTCATTTAAGTTGGTGATTTTCTACGATGCCGAAGGGCGGCGTACCCAGCAACACGGTTAAGGACACGACCAAGTGATTTGAGGAGATTTTTCCTGACTACATCGCTATCAATGAATCGCCACCGAACTTCCCCGACTTGAATCCCAGGAGTCCAGTTTCTGAAGAGTTGTAGAGAGCAAGCTCTCGTCTACTAAGCAAAATACTCTGGGCAGCCTGAAAACGGCCCTCCTGCGAGCGTGGGACACTCTCGAAAATCACTACCAACGTAAATTGCCGATCGCCTATGTGAAGCTTCCCCGTGTTTGTATCAAAGCAACAAGTGGGCACATCGAAATCCATGGGCATGTTTCTGTTGCTAATTAACTGAATAAATGATTATATAAAACTGGTTGCTCAAATGGCATTCAAAGGGGAGATATTGATAAAAGTTCGAGTGCGAGTAATTTTCACGCACCCTGTAGGACATACCAATTCCATGAAATAATGAGTTATGTGTATGCCCATGTACTACTCGAATATAAATAAACCAACAAAAAAAATTGTAGGAACTGGAGAGGGAAGTTTCGTCTCACGCCGAAGTTGTCTCTGACGTCACTGAGATGTCGTCCAAGGTGCTGGAGCAGTTGGAGAGAGGAAAGGTACGGTAGGAGAAGGAGGGGATCGAGAACTGATCGGAGTACGGTAGCGCTGGGTGATTATCGATTTATGTAGGGTAATTACAACCTTCTTTCCAGGAGCGCGACAGTCTGCAGCAGCGAATGAGTTCTCTGAGCGAGGCGTGGGAAGCGACAAAGGCTCGCTGTCAGTCGATACGGTAGGTTCTCCATTTGGGCTATCGTTGACTGATTTTTTAATAACTTTTATCATTGTGCGAATTGACGCAGATTCGACGCCACACGATTGCTTATGGATTGTAATTTGAGGGAACCGGTGTGATTTCAGGAAGCAAGTGGAAAAAGCGGAGTCGGAATGGGAGGGATTGAGAAGGAAACTGACAGAGTTGCTGGCGTGGACTGACCAACAAAGCAGAGAAGTGAGTGAAGGGGGGGGGGGAGATCAAAGTGCGAGACGAAATTGACCACTTGATAGCTTCCCCGCGCTTTTCAGTTTCGTTGTTGAATCAAGCCGTTTGGAGGAGTAGTTAGAGCGGTGCTTTTTTGGGAGCCATAAATACTTTTAAAATTTCGTTTAGAATCAAGGCGATCCGGTGGTCCGCGAATATCTAATTTGTTTAATTTTGGTAGAAAAAAGTGCTTGATTCCTGGTCCAATAATGATAATCTGAAAGTGTACTGCGAATAAGAGATTCGCGTTGCATACGTGAAAAATATCAGGCGACTTTGCAGTTTCCCTGCATGCACTTGGTCGAGCTCAAACTGTAAATTGTAATCCGTTGAGCGTCGAGTTAAATAATATCCAAGCATTCCTACAACTAACAAACTTGTTTTTATAAATGTGAGCATAATTATGTTTTGTTGTCTGGTTTCAGTTGGTGAACAATTCTGTGATGGCTGGCAATCTCTCCTCAGCCCTTCATCAAGTGTCGAGCAGCAAGAATCTGGCAAGGGAATTGGACGAACGAACGCCCAAGGTGAGAGGGATCATAATGGCTCTTTTTTGTATTTTACGGATGATCGAGTTTGAATTGTAGTTGCTAGAAATCAAAAAGTTACATATTCTAGCCGAAACCTGTAAGTGACGAGACACTGCTTTAATTAGGTCGATTATATTTTGCAGTATTAGTCGTGTATGTTGTTTACTGGGATACTTCTCCAGAAGAGATTGTTGTTGCTCGAAATTGATAGTTGATGTGGTCTGGCTGAAGCCGGTCTCACTAAAAATGTGGATATTGTTGCTTGATTTGTTTGATAATATTCTATTCTTTCAGATGAAAGTGGCGATTCAAGAGGCGAATGCGTACTTGATGCAGCACGATTTGAGGAGAAGAATGGCTAGTGGAGGAGTGTTGGAAGGAGAAGAAGAGGAGGAGGAGAGAGGTACGGTAGGGAGGGGAGCAAGGGGTACGGTAGGGGTAGTACAACCTAAGAGTACGGAATAATTGGAGTTACGGTAGGGTTGACGACGAATCCCGTTTCCAATGATAACAGAGATGTTGCGATAATTGGTTAAAGCGGCCAATATCGTGTAATCAGTGAGTCCTCGGCCCTTTGTTGAAATGGGCTCTGTGAATCGAGTATTCGCCGGGCACCAGTGTCCGAATCACTAATTCTGAGATCAAAGATCAAGTTTATCTTTGCAGATCCGATATCAGCAGAGGAGCAGCGATGCGGGCTGCAATTAGCAGCTGATGTGGACAGATTGAAGGTGAGAAAGGAGATTGCATAGGGATGATGAAATGAAGAAATGACTTGATCGGTATTGGAGGATTTGTGTTTCATTTTCGTTTCATATAATGCATGCTAAATTGGGAGTTTGATACGGAGGTGATTTGATTTCTACTTTTACTTTGATTTAATACTATGAGATTTGGGTTTCACAAGTTGGGTTTAACTTGCGCGATTTGATCGCCGTAATGTACTGGACCAACGCGAATAAATTTAGTTTGAAAATATTTTCTATTTTGCGGGTAGTTAAAGTTCGGGTTCGCCCTGTATGATGTAATATAACCATGATCCTTTTTTCTATTTCATAAATTGCATAGCGAGATGAGGGATGTTAGTGGTGTTCATCATTTCATTTCAACTCGTTGAATAGATGTGAGAATGTGCAGAAGGGAGTCAATTATGTGACTAGTGAGCACTATAATTTTCACACGAAGATAGGCGTGCAGTGCATACGAGTGGAACGGGGGGGGGGGGGTCGATCACTATTAGAGAGATGGAGAGATAGAGAAGAAATGGAGAAAATCATACGACAACTAAAGGAAAGGGGGAGAAAAATTGACGGAAGTCGTTTATTGTGTGAGTCGATAGGGGAGAGGAAGAGAGAACGAGAGGTAATTGAGAGGGGAGAAGAGTGTGAGCAGTAGATTTGCATCCTTTAGTGGTTTGTCCAGCCGTAGTCGAAATTTCAATCATATCAGATGCTCCAGTGAAGGCCAGTATTTGTGATTGGTGTGCAACACGAAATCTCCATGCTTCCACTAATTTATCTGTAGAGATTTGTGAGGCTGCGTTTTTTTTGTTGTTTAACACCCGATATTTAGTGCTCTGCGTTTTCGTTGATTTGTTTTTGTGTTTCTCATTGAATTGCATCTCAATCAATAAATTGTAGGTCAGCTGGGCTCGTCTGCAGAAGCAGCACACCGAGTGGTCAGCGGTCGTAACGGCGGGTGCGGCACGGCTTCAGTCGTTGGAGAGGTACGGTAGTATTGATTCGTTTTGTACTAAACAGAGTACTTTTAGGACTATATCAAATAAAATTAGTGTTACGCAAAATAAAGTAAGGAACAGACTGTGGTTGTGAGTTCCGGGGGGTTTGGAGTCTCGCTTGCGATTGAACTATTTTGGAAATAAGAGATTTCAATTCCGGTTTCTCCAATTGTAGTATGTTCATAATCAAACTGGCCCTCATTTCAGAGCCCTTGCCGAGTGTCAACTGGGACTGACAGGACTGGAGACTGAATTGGAGGGAGCTACGGCAGTGGAAAAACTGAGATTGGAGCAGTTGGGACAGGCGAGAAAGGTGAGAATAGAAAAGAGTACGGCGTATCTCTAATGAGTCCGACTCATAACGGAACTAACAGTCTTTATGTTGTGCCAGCGACTTTCGCGTTTCGAGACGTTGTGAAATAGCAGTTGATGTCCTCTAAGCGTTCCTCCTCTACCAGTCTTTATTAAAGTTAAATTTACGAATGAAATCTTGCTTATTCCCCGCTGCTTCCAAGTTCCTGATGACAGTCACTTTGATGTTTCTGCTTCTGCTTAATTAGAGTTTTCTAGCCTCGTCCTCAGTTCGTGCGTTTTGCTCAGTCTTTAGAAGAAAAAAACATTAATTCAATTTTAAATACGCGTCATTTGCAGGATTCGGATCTTCTGACGGAGAAAGTGAACGAATTGAGGGGACAAATGGACGAGGCGAATGCCGCAAGTGCTGGTGGGTTGGACATTGAAATGCCTATGAAAACTGCAGTCTATGGCTTCATAGTTTTTTGGCGGATTTTAAGTGATTTTGAAACTGAAAAGCTATTTGCTGATCGATTACTGGCCTTTGTGGGAGGACTTTACCCGGCGACTCGTTGGTGTCCTAAACCACGGATGATGATAGTTAAAGTTACCGGGAATCCACGAAATAATTTTGAATTCGCGGTATTCCCTGATGATTAATGGCTGCATCGCGATCTTATTTTGGAGGCTCTTTTTCTCATTCGAGGTTTTCGTTATATAAATTCTAATATGATAATAAATTTCAATAAATTATGAGGCACGGAAGTATGTAAAAAAAGAAATGAAAAAAGGCCGGAGCGCCATAAAACAGCAGCTTGAAATATTCACATTTGAATTTGCGCGAACTTTCCTGATGATCAGTGCTCTATTTTCGGATATTAGGAGCAGTGCCACGGCCTAATTATCGATTTTCGAAATTTTTTCTTTAACTGCCTCTCTTTTACGGAACTTGTCCATTCGATACCGTCATAAGATGATCCCTCAAAAATGTGGATTCCCGGTAACTTTAAATGTAAAGGAGGACACGAGTTATCATCACAGTTTAGTATTTCCATTCAGCTCACTACTAGTGAGTAACTAGTTGTTTGCGCATTAAAACTGGAGGTTGAACTTTGGAAATACGAATTAATGTTTAATGAATGTGTTTTTAGGTTTCATTGTGGTGTTGAAACGGAATAGATACTAGATGGTCTCATTAATTTCAGCGTCGCTATTTCCCATTTTAATTTCAGCGTTACTACTTCCTAGCTTATATATATTGATAAAAATTTCGCCAGCAGTGATTATCGTTGTTCCCAAAATTTTGCGATTTCACAAAACGCGAGAAACATTTCCCGTTTTTGCAGCAGTTGCAGCCGCCGACGCTCCTCTCGACGCCCATCCGACCAATCAATTGGAGGCGGTGAATAAGAGGTGGGGAGAGATTAATCTTTGATATTGAGATGGTAAAATTACGACTGGAGTGAGTTTACGGCATAGGTCAAAAGGTACGTTAAAAATGACGAAGCCAGCCCACATTTGGGCATTATCAAGGCCAATTTTTGAAAATCCAACCCACTTTTTTGGATTTTGAGAAAAAAATTGAACAACTAACCCACATTTTCAGTTTTTCATGCCCCTACTTGAAAACCGAACCCACATTCACGGCGTTTTGGCGGGAACAATTTTGAACGGCTCTTGTAAATTCCCTTCGAGAGAATCAGGGGATTGGCAAAATGCCAGTACACAGGCTCTCTCACTTTCTCTCCTCTCTCGCTGACCCCTTCCCATGACTCTCTTTTGATCTACCTCTCTCCTACACCCCCTGTAAAATGCCGTGACATTATCGACTTTCCCCAACGCACCCTTTTGACCTATGGTTTACGGTCAAACCTTGTGATTCTGGGTTTCAAAGTGCCTTGAAGGTTCACTGGTTTCTTCTTGCTTTCGATTCCGTTTCGATGTCTATTCGTAGAAGATTAACAATATCTTTTCTCCTGTTTAAACAATGTTCGCTCATATTTTCATTGATCGCTTATTGAGGCGGATTTAGGAAGGCCTTGATTGCCTAATGATGACGTCACTCCCTCTCAGCTCCCCCCCTCTTTCCAGATATGATTCTCTCCGTTCCTCTGCGCGTGTCCGTGTGGCGGCCATCTCCAATGCCCTCAAGAATCTCGGTCCCTCGAGTGAACATTTCCTCGCGCAATCGGTGCAATTGCCATGGCAGAGAGCGGTATCGGCGACGAATCGACTACCGTACTATATCGAGTGAGTTCGGGGAGGGGTTACGGTGGGCCAGAATAATAAATTTCTAAGCACTAGTGAATGATAACGTTTATTATTAGCAATACGATGGATATTGGATATGAGCAGGCTGAAACTTGTAACGACCGTGTTTGGTGAACTGTGGCCATTTATTACTGTAAATACCGTAGCCTCCTACTCCACGAATATTCAACTCTTTTTCAGCCACAAAACGGAGCGTACACAATGGGATCATCCATCGTGGGTCGAACTATCGAGAGAACTCGCGACCTTCAATCGAGTCAAATTCATCGCTTATCGAACTGCGATGAAATTGAGAGCACTCCAGAAGAGGCTGTGTCTCGATCTGATATCGTTGGATGATATGGACAAGGTTAGTGTTGAATGAGGGGAAGGGATACTGTAGATGGAAGGGTTTACTATATGGTAGGCAAAGTGAGTAGGGAAAGGGGGGGCGGAGGATAGTGAAGGCGAGGGGTTACTGCTGGACGTTGCCTATGAAAGCCAGAAAAAAAAATTAAGATGCCAGGTGAAGAAAAGGGAATGATGAGAATATTGTAGGTGGAGGAGTTAGTGTAGCTTGCGAAAGAAAGAAACAAGATCCAAAAAAGTCGTTACTAGAATTGTGTGTGTTGGTTCGACAAGGTGAATGCACGTGTCAGGGTAATATTATTAAATTCGAATTTGAGTCTTGGTTGATGATGTTAGATGATGTGAGATTATTTCAACTTTATCAAAACTCCATTCGTTTCTTCTACATGCATGGATATAGGATATCAATTGCCATAGCTTTTCTTTGACGATAAGTGCAGTAGTGCATCGTGAGATTCGTGAAGGAAACGATTATCGTTAACAAACGCGACTGGTCAGTGTTTCATTCATTCCGTATCAGTTAGCCAGTGGAGCTTCGAGCAATTGTTCACCCTTGTAGGTTGATTAAAAACAAATTATATTTGTCATTTGCAGGCGTTTGGCCGTCTGGATCTCTCAGGGGAGGAGTCGATCTCCCTCGAATCGATGGTTTCCTGCCTCGTTCCCGTCTTTGAACAACTCCATCTACAGCAACCTCACGTAGTACGGTCACTGAGTTTAGCCATCGATCTGGTCGTCAATCTCGTACTCAACATTTACGATCCGTGAGTTGGGGGGGGGTAGTCGGTTACTATCAAATAATGGAGTATTCGCAAAATGTTAATTTCTGAAGTACCGGTGATTCCTAGTTCCGTGTACCATGTATCTGTTGAGCAGTACCAACTGTAATCATTACACTTCCGATTTCTTTTATCCTTAAAAATGCCAAATTGCATTATTCAAAAAAAATATTAAATTTAAGTTACTATATTGTTCGTATGTAGTGTTGTCAAGCAAACACACATTACTGAAGACCGTACATCGATTTACCCTACAGCATCCTACAGTATCCCTTCCTTTGAGTGGTCGCGACGGTCTTCTTCGCACGCTCTCCTTCAAGGTCGCCCTCGTCGTGCTGTGTAATGCGACTCTCGAGGAGAAGTATCGATGTACGGTATTTCGTCATCGCTAGCTATCAATAGTTTATCGTTCGCTGTTGTGTAGTCTTAGGTCATCGATAGACCGTGGAACGTGTGTTCCATGGGCGCCGTATTATGTAGCCAATCGATGCTGATGGCTACATTATTCTCATGTCGTAGCATTTTATATAGTCAATCGATATTTACCGTACTCTTCTCATTTCAGATTTGTTCTCGCTCGTGGCCCAGAATGAACACGTGGACCAGAAGCACATGGCGCTGCTATTCTACGACCTCGTTCATGTAATTTATTTATATTTCTTATTTTCTTTTTTTAAAATTTGAATGATGGATTCATGCTGGAGAATGCTGTTTTGGGAGCAGGTGGTTCGGGGTTGCGATACATATTGATGAGGAAGGAATTTTAGAGTTGGTTGGTTGTCTGTCGATATAGTTTTTTTAGAACATAAATTTGTGGTATCCGCTGTTCTCTGTAGCTTCCAGTGGCTGCAATTGATTTATACGTGTAATGTGGTGTTAGTTTTCGGAAAAAGGAAATGGAAAAAGGACAACATTTGAATTCCCGCAATTTCTCATCTCAGTTCTCAGTAGAGCAATCGACTCAAAACTTCGAATATAACATTTTTCGACCTTTTTACACCTATAAACGAATTTTTGAGTCGATTGCTCCACGGGGAACTGAGATAAGAAATTGCGGGAATTCAAATGTTAGCCTTTTTCCATTTCCTTTTTCCGAAAACTAACACCACATAAGACCCTCTTAAAACCGCGAATTTTCTCCTTCAGATTCCCAAGTTGGTCGGGGAGTGCGCGGCGTTTGGCGGCACGAACATCGAGCCCTCCGTGCGATCGCTCTTTGAGACGGTGAGATTGCGGTTTCAGCTTGGACATATCAAGAACCAGGGCTAGTTGGTACTGATTTCTTCCTGCTCTTAACAAGATCATACACTATACCCTGTGCTTGTGACGGAATATTTGTATTTGTGGAAAGTGTGCCTGCAAGTATTAATCTTTGCCAGCAGGCACATGCAGTAATTATCGATTTATTCTCTCATCTCCTCTCTTCTCCAGGTTCGTCTCTCTCCCACCATCGCCCTCTCTCCCTTCCTCACGTGGCTCAAACACGAGCCGCAGTCGCTCGTCTGGCTGCCCGTCATGCATCGATTTGCTACTGCCGAGTTCGCAAAGCATCAGGTGCGGGGGATTACGGTTGTCATGATTACGGTATGGTTGATTACGGTACGAAGGAGTATGATATGGTGGATTTCGGTATTGTGGTTTGCAAATTCGTAGACTACTTTGATGTTTACAATAGCCAGTACGCACGTCTACGAGATTCGCGTAGTGAGCGATAACCATGGTCTCAATACCGAAATATGGGGCGGATAAAACGGAGAGCAGACTTGTGAATTGTAGAAGCTTGCATTGGGGAGAGAAACACGGCTTCGGTATCGTGGAATTGGCTATGCTAGTTCTATTACGTTGAGAATGAAACGATAATGTTGCTGGAGTATCAATTTGTTGAATTTTGGTATTCTAACTGGATTAATTGCAGGCGAAGTGCAACGTGTGCAAGATGTTCCCGATCGTCGGGCTACGGTACCGGTGCCTGCGCTGCTTCAACTTTGACATGTGCCAGGTAGAGTACGGTTTATATCGATTTTTCATGTGTATTACGGCAGATGCAGTACGGTAGGTAATCGATTATTAATTTTTTTTCCAGAATTGCTTCTTCTCGCAGCGAACGTCGAAGAACCACAAGCTGAAGCATCCGATGCAGGAGTACTCCAATCCGGTTAATATACTTCAAAATATATTTTATTTTGAATTTTATTCCTAATTTAATTAAGTAAATCGTTGTTTTGGTTGAATTTGCAAACTGGAATAGAAAAGAGAAGGAGTGTAGCATTGCACCGCGTTTTCCGTGTTTCACGGTCTTTATGTCTTTCCTGCAACATCAAGGTTTATCAATTTGTAGAAAATTTAGTCTCCACTAAAATATCCTATACAGACGACGTCGGGCGAAGACGTGCGCGATTTCGGACGCATCGTGAAGAACAAGCTGACTGGAGGCAAGCGGCATCTCGGATACCTGCCGATTGAGGTAATCCTTTAATTCATTAATTAATAGCTGATTATGTGATTAATTACTCTGATTTGTTTAAAATGTCTTAATGTGTGAATCGCAAAAGCGTTTCTAAGAAGACGCTAGTTGTGTTGCTAGCCCAGCGTATCCTGTGGTAGAATCAAATCAGTCCTCGATAGAGCGCCTGCATTGGGCTTGGTGCGTGCTGAGTACGGTATATTTAAATTTCTCTTCAGCTGGGTGAGGAGGGCAAGCCGCTCGCCGCGCCATCCGTCGCGCAGACGAACCCGGCTACAGATGCACTGCACTCGAGGTACGGTAGGCGAGGATACGGTATCAGAATAGGGGCAATCGATAACTGACCCTGATTCAAGGCGCCTTCTCCTAAGTGAATGTAATTAGTTGTTTTCTTGTCGTCTTTGATGTTATTTTTAATAATTTATATTAACTTTATTAATAAATTAGCTAATTATGCTAATTGCAGGTCATCCGCAGCAGCTGCTCGTTTGGGCGAGCTGTCACTGCACGAGGTCGCTGCGCCGGCGGCCCCACGCGACCCGCCCACCAGCCCCATCCAGATGATGAACCAGGTACGGAGACGTTGTTGCCTGGACATCTTTTTTTATTTATTTTAATTTTATTATTATTGTGGGAGACATGAACTGAAAATGTCAATTGGATTGTAAATGTGCTTCAAACATTAGTTATGGCATTGTGGCGAAGCGGGAATGTACCAGGGGGAGTCACTTTTAAAAATATAATGATTACGATGTGTTTGTGCGCCAGAACCGTATATTAGTAGTGTGCACTAATGCCACATGTAATTATTTTCCCTTGAGTGCATACATCCAAGCAGTGATTTTCACGGTTCCCGAAATTTTTACACACCGAAAAATTGACCCCCTCGCATCGACTAGCCGTGCTGAGGAATCGGTAGTACAGGGAGCGGGAACATCAGTCATCACTTTATTTTCAATGGAATCTGTCGAAAACAGTGTAATTTTCACCTCCAACACTACGCGACCCCCTCGCAGACCCCCTCGCGCGCGAGGGGGTTCCCGAATTTCGGGAATGTGAAAAACACTGCATCCAAGTGATACCAGGAACGAATATTATTGTCTGAGTGTCTTGAATTATTTTGGGACTCAATAAACAAACGATGGTATTGCGATTGGACATCAATCTACCATGCAATAGTCTCAAGCTGATAATTACTGTGCTCTGGTGTATTGATGCCTACTAGCCTTGCGCAATTTGTTCGGTGAGGGAAGTGGGAGATCCCCATGGGCAGACAACGGGGTGGAGTTGTTGGTGATAAGAGAAGCTATGGTATTGGAATTGGTGACCACCTGCCTCTTCGCTTTTTTGTAGTTGGTGATGCGTGAAGTCACCGGTTCGGTGTCTAATCACGCTCCTTTCCTGTTTGAGCAGCAACAACCATATATCTTCGATTTTTTAGTTAGAGAATAAGTGGGTATTGATAATTTAATACTTTTTTTCTTTTTTTCGAATGTATGTGCAGTGAGGGAAGCGTGAAATCATCGTGTGGCGGTGGAGGGAGGAGGTTTGGTGTCCGAACGTTTTCGTGTCGGTATCACAGGAAATCGCGGAGCCTTGCCCACTGTTTGTTTGGTCAGCCATCCGCCCATATCTTTGCACTTTTGAGTGAGGGGGGAGGGGGTGATCTGGACGATTAGTGAGCCGTTCGCTCGAATTGAAAGATAGAAGAGGAAGGATAGGAGGGGAGTGGGAAACGTTCGGTGGAAGGGAGGGGAGGATAGACAGTAATGCAGTATGATGAGAGTTTATCGCCGTGTTCTCACGATTGGGTGCGTAAAAAGTAGTAAATTGCGCACCTCGCGAGTCGCGAGTTTCACATTCCCCATAATATCTTTTTGATTGCGCTTCCCAGTGATTCTTGTTTTCTCGTATATCGAAAGCTAGTTGCTCCCAATCGAAGGTGGAATCGCGTTGATTGCGCCATGAGATTAGCCCCTAGCCGTTGACCTCATTCTACTTTTTTCTTCTTTTGAACCTTTTTTTTGAAACTAGTGTGCATTTTTGTATTATAATTGAATTGTTTCCATTCAAACGGTGTATCTGACCTGTCCATTGCCGATCCTGATAATGATTCTATGAGATGGTGCGGTGACACTGAGAATCACCTCGTTTTGTAGTGTGACACTTTTTCGGTTTTTAGTTATAAATTAATAATCGAGACAAGATCATAATGTTGAGAAGCTACCGGTTATGGTGTTATGACGGAACTCGAAAGCAGCAGGTTGCCTATTGTTTTGATTGGTTGTTCTTATCTCTCGCTGACAATCAATGCGATCACTTCCTATCACTCACTACTTCCTGCTATCTTGTTGCTAGTCGGAGGCGCGCTCTCATTAGCGATAATTAAAAGTATTATCGAACAAATAAGTCGTAAATGAAACACCAGATACTTGCCTTATTAAAAAAAGGAAAACACATTTCGGTTAGTCAACTCCGGTCGGGAGTGTAGGGGCCGACCAGAGTTGAGGGGCAGCCCTATCCTTTCTCTCTTTCTCTCCCTTCCTCCTCTCCATCATTATCACTGCTCTCCATCTATCGCTGGTTTGATTGTCCGGTTCGCACGCTGAGAGGGAATCGTTTCTACCCCTCGTATCCGCTCCTCCCTCTCATTTTCCTCTCTTCTTCCTCCGCACTCTCTTCTCCCTCCCAGCAGGCAGGGACAAACCAGCGCGATTAGTGTTATTGATAGGATATGAGAGGGATTCCGAAAGGGAGAACCTGATCTTATTGACGGATTGTCTCGTGACGTGATGTTTACATCCGATTAATTTTGTTTGCGCCGCAAAACGAGCGATGTGCAATGATAGGAGGATTTGTGACAAACAAACAAACTTTGCGTGATTAGCCCTCTTATTCTCAAGTACCTGTGATTCACACTGCGTTTTATCGCTTGGAGAATGCGTCAAACTGTTTCCTGTGAATTTCTCACCCCGACTCCTTCTCTTTCTTCATTGCTAATATATTATCCCTCTCGTTCTTCCCCTCAATAATCTAGTCGATAGCAATATCGTTGGTTCCGACTTCTCTCAAATCGTCTTTGAAGTTGACGCGCCTTTTTTATACGCGCCGATCGCATTTATCGCTCTGAATTTGCCGGTTTAAGTTGGAATCAGTGTGATATGCTGGACAAGGCTAGGCAGCGAGTGCGGCGTGCGTTTCTCGGCTGTGTTGGAGGATGCATCGATGTGAGAGGATAGGGTTACGGTTTAAATGTAGGATTACGGATACGGTATTTAAAATTACTGCAGCTGTCTCTCCTTGAAATGTTGCGAGATTGGTTGGGAACCAACGTTGGTAAACCGAATTGTTACAGTGATGTATGCGAGAAAATTAACAACAAGGGGGCTTGGTGTTTCACCGTGCAATCAAGGTAGCTCGGAGGTGTGAAAAGTGTTAGCTATTTTGAAGGTGAATCGCAAATAGCAAATGTGTGTAATGAGCGCCCCTTGTTCAAAATCTATATTCATAGTTCTGCCAGTCGAAGGACGAAACTTGAGGGGAAAAAACGGAAAAATTTCCGTTGAACTTTTAGAAGGACGAGGCTGAACAATGCTTAAGTTGAACTGCTGGAGAGGATGGGTCTAGATTGGTGGCACGGATTCTTTTTGGGCGCTTTTATACCTTATTTTTCCTCTTTCCAGGTGGAAATGATGCAGAAGGACGAGTTGGATCAGTTGCTGCAGCGGCTACAGCTGGAGAATATGGAATTGAAGAGGGAAGTGGAGAAGAGGAAGAGGACCATGCAGAGCCAACCCAATCTCGATAGGTACGGTGGGTACTGTAGGCCAGATACGGTATCGAGTGCGCGAATTGTGATGCATTAACCTGTTCATTTCGCACTCTAGTACCATAATCATGGTTTTTACTGTATTCGGAGTATGAATGCATAGAGTGTCAGTATAGTACAGTGAGACGGGTTACGGTGGCTGACGATCGATCGATTGATATTGCAGAGATCCGTCGGCGGGCCCACGTGGAGGATCGGAGTACTCAAGAAATAGAGGTACGGTGGTTGCTTCATCTATTGACGCCGATAAATGAAGCTACTGATATTAATTTTCGAGGAAAAAGGAAGCTAAATGCATTGTGCGATCCATACGATCACAGAAGTAGTAGCAAGTACGAATCGCGAATCTCGCGGGTTACAACTGAAAAAAGCTCCGCATAACCATCGCCGGCTATTTGTCTCTCGAAATGTTTCAATCGTGATTTAGTGGTTGCCGTCATCTTCCTTTCACAACATTTATAATTATAATTATAATTATAATAACAATGTCAGCGCTAGCCGCCGACTCAACGACGTCCCCACTGATGGACAGAGATGGCCGCTCCCGCACCCTTCCCCGACTGGGCACGGCATCGCAACGGGCGAGTGTACCCACCCTGCACACTGCAGCCAGCACTAATGATGTGGGTTTCTTTTAGGGGTGTAATTGAAAGGGATATGAGAGAAAGTTGAAGAGGTATCGGTGAAACATAGATGTCCAATGGGACTTATTCTTAGTTGGGAGAACGAGCATTTATGATGTGGGGTTGTACTAAGCAATTACCAATCATTGAATAGATAGGGCAGAAGGGTTTTTTTAAAATGTTGATGACATGGAGGGTTTTTTCTTCGTTTACATTAGTCATTTGAGTGATTTAAGGATGTGCACTGTGGTCTTTATCTGTTCTACTGAATGCCAACTATGGCGTTCGGTGTGAAGACGCGAGTGTTTAGCTAATATTGTTTTTTGTGGGCATTGCGAAAAGGCATCGAAAGACGAGATATGTGAGGATGAAGAGGTGTGGTTGAAACGCGAAAATAGGGAGAATGGGCTAGTCTAATTTGCGACAAACGTCGATTTATTGACAATGAAAAATATAATTACTTTTACTAAATTTGTGAAACACTAATCTAGGAACGGGGTGAACTTATGATTTATTGTTCTCTCATTGCTTTGCTAGTCATTTCGTCAATAATCACTTACGTGGTACAGTGCCGCCGCATTCAGTATTTTGTTGAAGCGATTACGTAGTGATGACGCAACGCACCCAGGCCCTTTGGCCGTCAAATGTCTTACCTAATGATGTTGCAAAGCAGTTTGAGGAGGAGGCGCGCGTTTACGTAGATATTGCAGAGATTACATAGTGATGACGTAATGTGCTAATTTCAGGTAGAGGAGGAGGCGCGCGCCCTTCGACTGCACCAATCGAGACTCGAGCATCGGTCGAGGATACTCGCCGCCCAGAATGAGCAGTTGGAGATGCAGTTGGGAAGAGTGAAGAAGCTGATTGAACAGGTACGGTTGTAGGGGAGAGAGGGTTACGGTAGAAATGGAGTGATGTATGGTAGCGCGGTGAATTTGCTCGCGATTGATTTTATTCGTCGGCGACACGCTAGGCACATTGCAGTTGCAGGGTGTCATAAAGTAGCCGGGAACAATTTGCAATCTATTGCGTACATAGCCTGGGAAAATTAGAAACAAAACGGAGACGCTTTGAAGTACTGGTAATGGGAAACAGGCGAACTGAGGTTGCATTATTTCGTCTAATTGCTTGAACTCTGGTAATTGCAATAGGGGGTAGTTTCTGATTCTTTGAAAAAGAAAACAAGACAAAACATTGTTTACAGCAGAAGGCGTCGACGTCGCGCGTGGGACTGGAGGATCTGGGAGATGGACGGAGTATGGAGAGGGACGAGCGAGAGTGGACTATGCATGGTGAGGGTGAGGGAGAAGATACGGTAGCCACACCAGATAATTACCGTAGTTATTTTTTGACGGATATGTATGACCGAAATGTTTGAAGTAAATGAAACATTTAGAAATGTATGTATGAATGCTCGAAAGCAGGCATTTTTGAGTTTCTGATTCTGTTTTAAATCCATCTGATGTTGAGAAGTCTGATCTCTTGTTGTTCAGTTTTTTTGGATGTTTAATATTAATCGTTCCGTATCAATTGTGCCTCATTCATAGACAGACAGCTAATATTCCTTGTTTGGGCGGGCTTTTTGATATAAAAACGTTTTTTTTTTCAGGTACTCTGGAGCGAGGAATGAACGGCGCGCTGACGAACGGAGGCCATAGAGAGCCGGAGAGGGGAGATGAGGGCAGAGGTACGGTAGATAATGGGAACTTCCATTGGGAAGGGAAGTGTACTGTAGCGAGTTACTGTAGATAAAGTCATCGATTGACAGTGCTTATAACTACAGTAGGCGATACATAATTGGGTTACGGTAGCATGCGATTATTGATTGCTTTGCTTGCAGGTGAGCGCATGCAGTCACTGCTGGATACGGTAGACGAGTTGGGCAAGGCCATGGAATCACTCGTTGTCTCGGTCGTGTACAATTCCGACAGTGAAGTGGAGTAAATCGATAATCTACCGTAGCCCTACCGTATTCACCCATGTCTCGTATTAGTCCACACAATCCACTACCGTATCCTACCCACACGCAATCTCACTACGATTGATCTGTCAAAGACGTGTCATTTATTCACGCAGCACGTCTTTCTCTGTACAGAAAGCCGAGAGGAGAAGAGAGACCACTATTTTATTCGATCGAATTTTAGAGAGTATATTAGAGTATTTTGTTTGAATCTGACACATTCTATTACATTGTATTGACACGTTTTAGCACCCTACTCGCGTTTTTTTGTTTACAAATCTTATTGCTTGGAGCTTTGTAGAGCTGTACTATTGTAGATGTGTTGCGATATCGGTTTCCAGACGCTCTAGTGCCAAAAAAATCAATAAGATACCATTGCTCAACGATTGTAATATCATCATTATTGCACCCTGCAAATGTTGCTCAAAGACCCTCACACAAACGCGATCTTTTTTTCACGCCATAGGTGCTCATTTTCACAAATTTATATCTATTTTCCACTCATTTTTGTGTGTGCGTCGTCTAAGTGTTCGAGAGCCGTTCGGCATTGCAAATGCTAGAGCGAAGCTTTTGGATACTGTAATAAAGGAATTTCGAAATTATCTCCGACTTTGAATGGTTGAAACTTGCTAATGCTGTGTGTGGTCCTTGTGTCCAGTGTGTTTATCTGTCGAAGCTGCAGTAGCCAAGAGTCGATGATTACGGTACTTACCGTATGCTACCGTACTTCAGATGGGAGAATCCCGAGAGAAGTACTCGGACAACGACATGCGGTTGATGGTAAACCACGTGTACAGGTACGGTAGAAGGATAAGTGGTACAGTAGTATTGATTGAAGTGTTTGTTGTTCCTTGAACAGTGTCAGTGTCGAATTATTATTGGTCTCGCTATTGCGCAAACTCTATCGACCGCTCGGTCGATGAGTTAAAGATTGTGAAAAATATCGGGACCATTTCAGATCCCTCAGTGACACTGTTCACAGCTTAAGTAATCAGCCATGGGTTTCCTTTACATACGGCAATTTGCATCTGGTTACGGTATCGAATTGCTAGGATACGGTAACGATACAGTAATCTCAGCGTGTGCTCGTCGACCGACTACCGTCACCAGAAGATCGCCGAGGCGCCCAAGGGCAATCAGGTACGGTAGCTTAGCTGCGAGAAATCGATCGAATAGGGAAATTTAGTTATCAATGGTTAGTGCAAATAGCCGGCGTATTTATCGGGCTAAACATACGAAACCCCCAACAATAAAAAAAAACTATTATCACTGCCGCATTATAATATCCGTTTCCTAGCCCTCCAAAGGTGCTACCTCCCTGCTCCCGTATACTGTTCTGTATCGACTTGGCTACCGTATCTCTGACGTCTTCACTATCGTAACCCCGCCCCGTGTTTCAGATGTGGCAGGAGTTGGAGGACCGTCAGCGGCTCGCCCGCCGACTCACATATCGATCGAGTGAGCACTGCGCGCACTCCGTCTCCAGCATGACCACCAAGTGAGTCGAGAAGCGATTGCGTAGTGATGATGAAATCCCGATTCTCTACACAAGAAATGAACAGAGGAAGGTCACGACAGTAATGCATGCATTTTACATTGCTTCCTACGGTATTGCTATGAGCCTTGTGACTGTACGAGGCACTATACCGCAGTAAGTGTTATTTTGATTATCGCGCAACTTTTTGGGGGTGTATCATTTTAGAACTGTATCGTTTTAGAACTGTATCGTTTTAGAACTGTATCGTTTTAGAACTGTATCGTTTTAGAACTCAATTTTGAAATTTCAGCTAGGTCATTAGTAAGGCACTTCTTAATATTGATTAGCTTACTGTAATTTTTCTACCGTATCCTGAGCTACCATAACCCGGGCGACGTTTCCCACTGCACAATAATTGCACAAATCGCTAGTATAATGACACAAATCATTAGTTGAGATACCTAGCATAATCAATAAAATTTCTACCGTATGTCTACAGTATCCTTCATTTACCGTAACCCGGGCGACGTTTCCCACTGCACCACAATTGTACAAATAGCTAGCATAATGACCCAAATCATTAGTTGAGATACCTAGCATAATCAATAAAGTTTCTACCGTATGTCTACAGTATCCTTCATTTACCGTAACCCGGGCGACGTTTCCCACTGCACCATAATTGCACAAATCGCTAGTATAATGCCCCAAATCATTAGTTAAGATACCTAGCATAATCAATAAAGTTTCTACCGTATGTCTACAGTATCCTTCATTTACCGTAACCCGGGCGACGTTTCCCACTGCACAATAATTGCACAAATCGCTAGTATAATGCCCCAAATCATTAGTTGAGATACCTAGCATAATCAATAAAGTTTCTACCGTATGCCTACAGCATCCTTCTTTTACCGTAAGCCAGGCGACGTTTCCCACGGCACCACAATTTCACAAATAGCTAGTAGTGTGTCCAGTATCAGCGTTTGAGGTACTTATAATAATCGAAAAATATTCATACAGTATCATCGGCTACCATATCCCGGGCGACGTTTCCCAAATGCACAATAATTGCGGATGCGGTCACTTGAAGGTTCTTATCGTTGGGAATGTCGATGGGGATACTTTGGAGTTTGTTTGGTATGAAGTTTTGTGATTTTCTGCCATTTTTCATTCGTCGCCCAGCCACACCACATTTTAAAAACGTTCTATTTCTTACGTAAAATCAATGTATAAATTAGGATAAATTTATTTGGAATACTTTTCTACAATTCCCTCTCTGTTTCTATCGTTGAATGTATGTGTTATCGGATTCATCCAACAGTACCACGGAAACACCTGAGGTGTATACCGATTGGTTGAAGTTTCAGTTTTAAATTTATAAAATGATTCGATCATAGCAAAAAGCCAACACACGAACTTCCGTTGTATACAAAACATGATCGTTGGCGATTCTTTCATTTTTGTTGTTCTATCTCTCGCCTCGCTCATCACAGGAAGTACCGTTTTCTCATTTTATGTGAACATATCATTTTAAACGTGTGTTGGCATTTTGCTATGATCGAATCATTTTATAAATTTAAAACTGACCACTTCAACCAATCGGTATACAACTCGGGTGCTTCCGTGGTACTGTTGGATGAATCCGATAACACATACATTCAACGATAGAAACAGAGAGGGAATTGTAGAAAAGTATCCCAAATAAATTGATCCTAATTTATACATTGATTTTACGTAAGAAATAGAACGTTTTTAAAATGTGGTGTGGCTGGGCGACGAATGAAAAATGGCAGAAAATCACAAAACTTCATACCAAACAAACTCCAAAGTATCGCCATCGACATTCCCAACGATAAGAACCTTCAAGTGACCGCGTCCGCAATTATTGTGCATTTGGGAAACGTCACCCGGGATATGGTAGCCGATGATACTGTATGAATATTTTTAAAAAGTTAATCGATTATTATAAGTACCTCAAACGCTGATACTGGACACACTACTAGCTATTTGTGAAATTGTGGTGCAGTGGGAAACGTCGCCCGGCTTACGGTAAAAGAAGGATATTGTAGGCATACGGTAGAAACATTATTGATTATGCTAGGTATCTCAACTAATGATTTGGGGCATTATACTAGCGATTTGTGCAATTATGGTGCAGTGGGAAACGTCGCCCGGGTTACGGTAAATGAAGGATACTGTAGACATACGGTAGAAACTTTATTGATTATGCTAGGTATCTCAACTAATGATTTGGGTCATTATGATAGCTATTTTTACAATTGTGGTGCAGTGGGAAACGTCGCCCGGATTACGGTAAATGAAGGATACTGTAGACATACGGTAGAAACTTTATTGATTATGCTAGGTATCTCAACTAATGATTTGGGGCATTATACTAGCGATTGCAATTATGGTGCAGTGGGAAACGTCGCCCGGGTTATGGTAGCTCAGGATACGGTAGAGAAATTACAGTAAGCTAATCAATATTAAGAAGTGCCTTACTAATGACCTAGCTGAAATTTCAAAATTGAGTTCTAAAACGATACAGTTCTAAAACGATACAGTTCTAAAACGATACAGTTCTAAAATGATACACCCCCAACTTTTTTTATCCGCCTGTGAGCCCCCTGGTAGTGGTGATGAAATAATCTCTCGCGCACGATCGCTCGTTAAACAATACTATTGAGTTGCTCGCTCAGCTCTCTTACCTCACTTCAATGCTAGGTATTTATAATGCTCTTTAAAATGTATTGCGCATGCATTACATTACTTTGAAGTAAGATAAGGAGTATTAAGAACAAAAACATGAGAATGCTTTCCGAGAAATTGGTTCTAGTAGAAATGAAGCAAAATTGGCTCAACGTTGAAGAAGTGGTCGATATTTATCGGCAATTTCGGTCAAATCAATAATTGTCTACCGTATCCCAGATACGCCCGCTACCTCTCGAACTCGATGCACAGGGTGGTCGGCGTCGACGCGGAAAAGGTACGGTATTTATCAGAGGCGCCTACCATAGGTCAAATAGGTTCTCGCTGGCGAAGATAGGCACTTCTGCATGGCGTCCAGACCATGTCGGTAGACGAAATATTTGAATGTTTCATGCATTGTTGACCTCTTTGTTGACAGATTTATCGAAAATATGGCAATATGCACTTCGGCGCGTGATTTTAGGCATTTCTGCACGAAATACCTGCGAGAAACCAGTAACCCTAGAATATCGATCGGCTGTTGGATGAGCAGTCCAGGTTACGGTATTGGCGAGATAGAAAATAAGTTGTCTCACGAGTAGAGCTGCATAATTTAGTGCGAGGGAACACGCGGAACATTCTTAGTTGTTTAAGAGCAGAAAATTTTATTATTTGGGTCGACTGTTTGTGAATTTATGATAAAGCCTGCGCCTATTTCATTGATTTAGGCCATCCCAACCACAATGAATGGCAAGTGTAATGCGCTTCTTTTAAAAATGTGATTTTAAAATCACTGAATATTTGTTAGTGATTACCGTATTCTTACTGTGTCTTGCCATACGATTTTATCAATTATCGTATCCTTTCCAGGTGCTGTTCATATACAAGCGATACGGAACGAAGCATTCATCCGCCGCACAGAATATGTAAGTTTTCTTTATTTATTGACAAATTGATATAAAATCGCTCATCTGAGCAATATTAGTCACAATCGCATGCATATTGCCCTTTAAAATATATTACACATGCGTCACATTTTGAGCGCAAAATTATTATTATTAATATTCTTAATTGAATTAAATGAATTAATTTAAATTTCCAGGATCAATTGCGTGTTCCGCAAGTACATCATCACATTCATCGATGGAAAAGTGTTCAGCTACGATAAGTGAGTTGGATTCCTGTGGTAGATCAATTCGTAGTACGGTAGGGGGAGTACGTTAGAGTTGCATTGTCGATAATCTGCGTTTCATTGTCTTTGGTTATTTATCCATACTTACTTTCGCACATCCGTTATTTATAGTACCTGGCTATATTTTGCTCCGTGGTCAATTCGTCGGAACCGTAGTTTTCTTTAAAGCCGGTGGGAGATTACTGTATCATCGATTGATCTTTTTTCCAACAGGAAGAGGAAAGCTACGAGTGCTGATACGGAGGAGGAGGAGGAAGAAGAAGAAGGAGAAGAAGAGCGAGAAGAGGAGGAGGAGAGAAAGGAGAAAAGACGGGGAAAGAAGGGAAAGAAGAGAGCGGAAGAGAGTGATGAGGAGGACGATCTACACGTGTCATTCGAGACATCTGATGACGAGGGAGGAGAGCCGACGCGAAGGGGTAAGGACAATTCGAGTATTAAAACGTTCCGCTGATAGCGGAAATTACGTCGAGTGAGTACGTGGACGTGTGCGTACAATATCACATGGTTGACGAGAGTGTGGGGATACGGTAACTGTACTGGAAAAAAATACTCGGATACTAATGGGAAACTGAAATAATGAAGGCGGGTACGGCATTATAGAGTATATTATCGATTGTTTTCTCCATTTTTGTAGATGCAATGGGCGGTCGTCGCCGGATGAATCTGTCGCCGATAGTGAGATCCGCAGGAGGCACCAAGCAGCCCAAGCGCAGTTAGTTTAATAAATATTTTAATTGGTTGTTATTTATTCAATCAAAAAATACAGTCGTTTAACCAACACGAAGCCCACAGCGTTTCATCGCCCCCCCCTACGCTCTCTTGCCCGCGAATGTCCGAGCGTGAAACGATGTGAAGCCTTTAGGTAGGGGCCACAACGTGGATAGCCGATTTTCGACGTGAGGGTGGAAATCATATCATACATTGTATAACGCGCCCGTTGTGTGTCTGGCCAGTTTATATTTTTCAAAATTCTGACCACTTTGTATTTCTAAAGTGAATAAATATGAGAATAAAGAGAGGAATACACACGAGAAAAGAGGAAACGAGCAGAAAGAAAAGCAAGCCTTGAACAAGAGAAGACACCTACGTTACTACGGTAGTCGGGTTCGGTGGAGCACGTGCATGATTTGATGTTGATTTATCGATATACACTAATAACTCTGCGATGTTTATTTACTTTCGTACTTCTATTATTCCAGGATTATTCCTAATAGGATTAGCTATTTTTCAAGCCCAAGCACAGCTCTTGAAGTGATAAATTAGGCGAAATAACTGCCCACACACAATTCACACACAATTCTTAAGGAACATTTGTGAATTGTGTGTGGGCAGTTTTAAGGTTTAATTCTTTTATAATGTGTTTTATTTGTTTATTATAAATTAATTTTGCATTTAACGCGAATTTCTAATGGAAAAATGCAGTGGTTAATATTTTTTTTATAAGAGATAATTGCATTTGAAACAATAAACTGGCCAGATCGTCTATTATTGATCGGTAGATTTTTTTTTATTTTCATGTTATTTCTTGCCTAGTGGTCATCACTTTATATTCAGAAAGTAAAAATATCCAATAACTGCCCGCGATACGGGCTAAATGCGCGTTGTCTTCCGGACCTGATGAGGTGTACTGTAGTGATTCTGGACATTTGGCTGATCAGCAACTGATTTTCTTATACTTTCATTTCAGAAGATTAATTCCACAACGTACTTGTTTATTTTTTTCCCTTTTTTATTAATTTAATACATTTTAAATATTTTTTAAAAAATTTATTTAAAAATATAAATAAATAAATTTTAAAAAATATATTCGTTTTTTTAATCCGCCCACTCTCCAATTTAAAGCACTTCTGCACGCGATTTTAGGCACTTCGGCACGAAGTGCTGCGGTAAAAAACCCATTTGACTTATGGAATTGTTCGAAAATCAAATGTATCAAGGTTTATAATCGAAAAAATACAAAAAGACGGAAAATAAGCGATTTTAGCGATTTCTGGCCAGTTTATATTAAATCTGGCCAGTTTATACCCTCCTCAAATTGTCTGTGGGACGAAAATGTATGAAATCATATAGAATAGATGCATCATGGTCCCATTAAGACAATACTTTTTGCCGTTTGTCAATATCTTGCCTCTGAGCCGAGATACACCTCGAAATCTGCACGCGAATCGCTAGTGGGAGAAGCATCAAACCGGGGAGAGGAGAGAAAGAGAACGGGACTTCTTTCACTCCTCTGGTCAGGCCCTCTCCATTCCCCACGCTCTCTCATCGGTCAGACGGTAAGCGAGAGAGTGTATGAAATGGAGAGAGCGTTCCCCTCCTCTCCCTTGATAGGGAGGGATTTGCGTGAGTCCCTATCTGCACTCTCAAAAGTGCACGCTCTCTCGCCTCTCTCGCCCCCGCGTCCGAGACGGCGCTCTCTCTCCAGCGCCACTAACCAGTACAATCGTCATTTCACAGTCATTTCCGTACTGAAATATTTCAAAAGAGTAGCACAAATCACGATTAGATAATTGCATCTTAATTTTTGTTGAAATGTCACTGATAGCATCATGAGAACCAAGATCTTCTTGGGCAAAACATGCAGCATCACTCGAAGCATAAAAACAAGCACTTTTATTTTTTTTGTAACTGCATTTTAGCCACATTGCCGTGGACGGACTACCTTTGCCCAGGGCGCATTCGATAGAGCAAACCACTAGCTACAAGACAAGACCTAACTCAATTCAAACGGTTTAGAACTAAGCTTGTGCTACTCCATGGCGTTTCTGTGCTTTCTCCTTCAAGAAAAAGTGGGCGGAGACTGCGGATGCTACCTTTAGGTCCTGAATATAGAAATGGATGCAGCTACTTCATTATCTTTTCAAAGCAACTCGCAGTTTTTAAGTAATCTGTGAAATGCAGATGTTGCTTGATGCCAAACGTGCATTGGCGCTGTACCCTAGTCTCGTAGATGGTCGCTTCGAAATGAGAGGAGCGTAATAGTATTGCAGGGTTTCTGTAACATTTATCGATTATCACAAACGCATTTTTGTATTTGCAGCTCGTCCCTCAATGGACATGGAGACGTTCACCCGCCGCGCCGCGCTCATTCACCGCCTCGATTCGCAGGAGAACTTTGTCGACTCCCCGGTCGTGGCCCCGCCCCCGCCCAAGGCTGCAGCAGCTGCAGCTGCTGCGCCGCAGCACCCGTCGCCGCCCGACGCCACGCCCACGCCCAAGCGTCGCAGAGTTGTTGCTGCTGCATCAGCTGCAAAGAAGCAGCAGCAGAAGCCTGCTGCAGTATCTGAAGAGGACATCATCACGCTGAGCAGCGATGATGAGGAGGATCGCGCTGCACTTGCTGCAGCTGCTGCAGCGGCAACGCCGCAGCAGCCTGTCGCAGCCGTCAAGGAGGAGCTGGGAAGCGGGAAGAAGGTCGGAGGTCGGGCCGCAGCTGCAGCAGCCGAGGCGGCTGCTGCAATCGCGTTCGCAGAGAAGGCTGCGGCTGCAGCCACTGCTGCAGCACTGCGTGCTGCAGCAGTAGCAGCAGAGGAGAGGGCCGCAGAGGCTGCAGCAGCAGGTGAGATTACTGATGGTTGGTTTTGCGAACTAGAGTAGCATCATACCTATGAGCATTTTTGGTGAAGTGAAGATTTGCGTGTTGAGTAGAAAAAGCGGATACTCGAAGATAACGAGGGTTGGATGAAATGGTATACTATAGTCTGGGATACGGTGGCGATTGATAACTGATTACCGTACTGCAGAGGAGAACGTGGAAGAGGACGACCGCACGCCCAGACACCGTCGCAGCGCGCGCCGCAGGATCGTGTTCGAAGACGAGAGTGATGGAACGGAGGATACGGTAGGTAGGGGATACGGTAGGCCGTAGAATACGGTTAAAAATTAAAGTAGTGAGGGCTAGAGGAGTGATATGGTTTTCTTTAACGCGCAAGAAGTACATAGTTCAGAACATGGTAGATGAGGATGCGGTATGATTTGACTAAGAACTGATTATTTACGCTTAATTCAGGCCGTCAACAACAACGATAGCGTCGACGTGCGTGGCAGCGTCGATAAGAAGGGGAGGAAGAAGGTGCAGCAGGTGCAGCAGCAGCCGGTTGCTGCAGCTGCTGCAGCAAGCGGAAAGAAGAAGAAGGCCGCAGTCGAGAAGGAGAGGAAGGAGGTTGCTGCACGTGCTGCACGTGCTGCAGCTGCTGAAGGAGATGGAGAGACGGAGAGGAAAAAGAAGAAGAAGACCCCAGGTGAGAGGCTCGAGGAGTTTTAATGCAAATGACGAAAATCTGAGAATAACCTTGTTGGCTATGGTTTTATAATGCCAGTGAAACGCGCATTCGCCTGGTAAAAATGACTACTGTGGATAGAAATTCCCATACTTAATTTCGCATTAATCAATTACCTATTTTGCAGTGCCCCGTGCGAGCGAGGTGCTGAATGACGTCACTGATCTGCTCACCAAGAAGATGAAGAAGAGGAGTGGGGAGGGTGAGTGAAGGGACGATTGCGTAGTGATGACGAAACTCCGATTTGGTTTCTCCACCCTCTCATTCAGAAATGAAAAATAAGAGCCAAACCTGGGTGTAGTAGTCGTTTCAGTAAATGTTTTACTGAAACTTCCGTTTTTTGACGTTGCGATTGCGTAGTGATCATGACATAATACGAAAAAAGAATAGGGTGTTAATTGGCAAAAAAAAACTATGCAGAGTCATACCAGTCATACGGAATAACTGTTTTGCTCGACGGGGCCTTGAAGATCGAAAAAAAATATTGAGGTGAAATGATTACATGATCAATATCTTTCTAGGCGGTGCTCTTGATGGCGAGAAGGGCGATGAAGACGAGGAGATGGAGGAGGAAGAGGAGGACGATGACGAGGTACGGTAGATGGAGCAGATTGATTACTGTAGCAATCGATCTTACGATGGAATATGGTATCCGAACACTGCTGGATAGATTATGACTGCGTAGTAGAGTGGAACCGGAAAAATGGTTCGGATCGATAAATAAAATAAATCGATATTTGCAGCTGGCTCCCATCAAGTTCGTGCCCTGCGCCACGCGCCTCGACACCACGGAGCGACTCGGACGAATACTGCAGGTTAGAGCACAATTTGAGAGCTCTTGACATTTTTCAGCACAGAGGGCGATCGATACTTGACGATTCTGCGATTACGGTAGCAGCAATGAAACTCTTCTGCATTCCGTAATTCTCCACTCTATTCTGCTCCATTGTTTTACCTCTGCGATGTTTCGCACGTTGGAGTCATCTTTGCATAGTGTGATAGCTACCGTAATCGGGGACCACGATGTAGAAAACAGTGATGTGCATTGATCCATGTCAGGCACGCAACGTGCGCTACACGCTCGCCCTCGTGATGGCCGCACGGTGCGACGCTGTTGAGGCAGTGCAGGATGTGAGTAGAGGAGGAAGAGAGATTGCATAGTGATGATGCAATCGGATAAAGATATTACGTAGTGATGAAGCAATCAAGAAACGTTAGCATATAATATCTTAGATATTACGTAGCGATGATGATGATTTTGTACATTTGCCATGACCTCGATCTGAATGAGATTCTGGCCCAAAGGTCAGGTTTCTCAAAAAAAAAAAGTGAACTGAACGTTGGTCGTGCGCATTTTCTCAATCAATTAATAACATATTTTTATTTTTAGCTGTTCATGAACCCGTCGGAGGTCGAAACGGAGGCTACGGTGGACCGAGTGGTGGGCAAGATGGCGGATACGGTAAGTGGTGTGGATGAGAGGGGTACAGTAAAAGAGTATAATAGTGATTGCGGTATAGACATCAAGTCTGCGAAGGGGATACGATAGTTCAGGCCTTTATAATGGTTACGGTAACGATTCGCAGATACAGTCTGATGCCGCAGTTAGCAACCATTATAGTGATTACGGTATCCGTTCCGGGATACAGTATAAAAATGTTTTAGAAGACTGTTTGCAGGTAAATGAGGCGCTGGCGGACGACTACCTGTTCAGCGTGGACTACAAACCGTCGTTCTGAGTTCACCGATGACGATCGATAATCGACAACTACCAGAGATTACGGTAGCTATGACTGATTACGGTCGCCAGGAACATATTGATATTCGGTTTCCCTATCTACTCGATGTCTTTCCTGTTCAGTGTGTAGCCACTTGAATAATTTTCCGTTTCTAGTTGATATATTATTCAGAAATTTATATATTTTTTCTTTCTGATGAGAAGCTTCTTTTGTACCTCCTTTAATCTTATTTTTTTCGCCCCATTCAAAGAGCTAACGCATCTGCATAATATATGGCTAATAGTACACGCTCAATATCATGGTATACCGGCCTATTTTTCCATGATTTTTTCTTCCACTCGTTAAGCTCTATGGATCTCCTCTCTTGAAGTAGCATATTCCGGCATGACCACACCCCCTTTACCCCTTTTCTTTTCTTGTCATTTATAATTCAATTGGTTCATTTACAGAAGCCATCCCCCCTCCACACCCCCCCCCCCCCCATTTTTATCTCCTCCTGTAATTCTGTAATATCTCTTACTTACTTGTTTGTCACTGGTTCTTTTTGCAATCATCTCAATCAACAATCATAATTTCATTGTCAAAATCCAGATTGATCTTTTTTCGCTCTTTCTTTCCAATCGCTGATCTTTGATCTCTGGCTGAGTAACGACGAGTTGATATGCTAATCCGAAGATAGAATAAAGTTGTAATGTACAAATTTGTCTCAGCCACAGTGGCCAATTGAATTAACAATGTAGAAATAAATCACCGAGAGGCATCCGGGAGGCTTGGGAGGCTGGAGGGAGGAAGGCTCGGGAGGGATTACTGTGAAACGTTTTTTTTTAATTTCGCAGTTTTCGAGACCTTTTCAATATCTCAATTATTATTTTCCGGTATATATATAGCAGTGCAGTACTGCAGTTCATTAGAGGCTGATGTACTGTTCGGTCTTCGATTTGGAGGTAGGGAAATGTATTGGTTCGTTTAAAATCAAGACTAATGTAGCTTTTCACGGACTTTCTCTGTTGAAAAATGGGAAGGTGCACATTGTGCCGGGCTTCACCGATTTTACTAACCCTAATTCAGAGAGCGTAGGAGTTCGCAGGAAAAGTGTTTTACGATGTTCGAAACGTGTCTGAACGTGTTCTAACAAGTTTTAACGTGAAAAATCGAAAATTTTGAAAAATTCTAAAAATATTCAGAGAGCGTCGGGAATCACAGGAAACATCTCTGAAAGTGTTCCAAAAGTTCTGAACGCACTGTATCCTGCATTTCCGGTGGAAAAGGCTCGTGAGGCAGAGAGCGATCGAAAAAAGTTGCCGCTACGCCACGAAGTGGCGTAGAGGCGACTTTTTTCCTTACGCCTCACGAGCCTTTTCCACCGGAATAAGCCAGTACTCTTGGTAACATTCCCCAGAATACTGCGAGCGTTAATGTAGCCCGGAACCGGCTACCGAGCTCCCCCTGTACCGAACCTGGAGCCGGCTACAGGGCGCCCCCTGGACCGTACCTGGAGCCACCTTCCGAGCTCCCCCTGGACCAAACCCGCACCCAGAACTATGCATAGAGCGTAGTGTACGCATAGAGCGTAGTGCATTTAACCCCAATACAACACCCGCTAGTTTAACAAAATTTAAACTGTGAGGAAGAAATTTTATAGTAAAATTACAAGTAGTAGTCTAATCCAATGTTGACAATTAAGTGAAAACCGCGTCGAAATCGGATCAGAAATGGCTAAAACAGAACGAAGATTCAAATGAATCCCCATTCATTTGAATCGATTCAACAATCTTCGAGAAATGAGTCAAGATTCACTGAAAGAGTCAAAATGCAGACCCTTGCACACATGCACCGCAGTGCAAAGTGGATACACGAGTCTCGCTTTTAAATTGTTTATTTCCATCGTATCTGAATAGTTTATTTATATTTTGCCTTTGTCCGTACACTTGTTGGTAGTAAACCAGAAGTATGTTTCCATATTTTTTGCCATTGCGAATAGAGTGCGAAATGTGAGTCCACGATTCCTTTATTTATCACTCTCACATCAATGGACCGGTTGTGAGAGTGTGCGAAATATGAGACCGTGGCCTAACATTTCGCACTCTACTTCTTTGTAATAACTTGATATTAACAAATTCACAAAAATTTCGCTTTCATAAAATTTATCACATTGTGACAATACGTGAGTAATTGAACGAAAATGAGATTGGAAAAAAATATTCTAGAAAAATATTTTGAACTGACTGAGATATGACTCTTCAAAGTGGTAGAACACAAAAATCGATAATATGCAAATTTCGAAAAATGAAGTTCACCAAAAAAATTCTTCTATTTACTATCATCGCTATATTAAGTTACATCGAAATCGGCGAAATAAATTTGTTTTTGCTTCCAGTGTTCCTACGCCGTCTCAGAATATCTGTGATAAGGAGTACGCTTGCGAAATATCTAGATGAGGTACATACTCGTAATTTGTACAATCAACTCTGAACCGTATTCTACTCACAAAATCGATATTCGAGGAGAGTCAAAGCGATGTTACCGTATTCTACTCACAAAATCGATAATCGAAGAGAGCCAAAGCGAAGTTGCCGTAATCTATTCACAAAATCAATATCCGAGGAGACCTCAGTTTCCCACACTCTCTCGCTTTTGGCCCCTTTCTGGAGTTTTGGGAACAAATATTAAATACCGGACACAATAAATAATTCTAAAGAAGAGCAACACGTCTGAAACCTATACGACCCCTCATCTTGATCAGGGCCCATAATGCGACAACGATAAATATTACACTGTGTTACATTGTATTGTTTTGTAGTTCAGTATAGAAAATGGTCACCCCAAACAGACGTCCTTGTGCTACACCTGAGAACTTTACGCAAATTCAGATACCATTGCATTCGGTAAGGCAGAAACTTTCTTTTACACAATTCCATGCAATAAAGTGTTACTACTTGCAATTTTTATATATTCCGATATCCTACTGAATCGATCACATTTTTCTGTTTTACAGATATTTCTAATTCGCTTAAATTACACGAAGTCAATGTTATGTCACATCCAAAGTTTTCGAATTTAAGGGCATAGGGCGAAAAAATGGAGGTTTAGTTATTGATCGCCGCAGGAAAGAATTTGCATTCACTCCACAGACTTCAACCCTCCAACTCTTGCTTCAACCCGGCCAGTGGGCCGAGTTGGGAATACAGAATGATCATGGGCTTGGTCTAATGCGTGGCGTTCCTATCAAAAACCCGCCTTAACACCATTTGTTCCTAATTAGAAAACGGTTCTCCACTCTCCTACTTTTTCTTTCGTTTGCTCACTTTCGTTCGATCGCTTTCCCAGACGTGAAACCTTGGAAAACCTTTGTCCTAGCAAATTTGTGTTTTGTGTGCGAAAAAAAGAATGTTTAATCCTCAGGTCGCCTTGCGAGGATCTGTGAAGTCGTCGATGTGGCTCGTTCTTTATCGTCTCCTGCATTATTTCGTGTGGTCGACCCCAAGAAAAGAGAAACGGGAACTGAACTTCGCCGATTTGCCGCCAGAGATAGTTAGAATGATTGTCTGCATGGAGAGAGATGCTTCGAAACTGCAGACGCGAAGAATGGTGCGCGAAGAATTTTCGTATATATATATATATATAGCAAATATATATATATATATATATATATATATATATATATATATATATAGCAAATATATATATATATATATATATAACAAATATATATATATATATATGAGAGGAATCGCGAGAGACTCGACCATGGCCAGGACGTAGAAATTCATGATTTTTAATTTGGCTGAATATTTTTTTCTAAGGTAGTTCAACACCTCCTCTATCGATTGGCGTTGACAGAATTTTTATAAAAAATTTCACAACCGCGTGAAACATATCCAAACCTGGAGTCTTCGGATTTTTCCGCCGATAGGTCAAAGTTTGGGAAATCATAACTCGGTTCAAAATAAAGGTAGAAAATTGCGGTTTTGTTTGTTAGATAGATAATATTGTAGGCTACAGATTGAACCGTGCCAATTCATTCCTGGCCGATTTTGTGGAACGTGGCGGTCGGTTTCATTAAAGATGTTATAAATCGCTGTAAAGTTAAAACTGGTCTTAGGCTCTTTGTTTGTTAGAACGTGCAGCTCGGTTGCTCACTAGAACTCGCAAGTCGTCCAAATCGGGTCTTGCGTGGCAAATGAGCGCTGCTGAATTTTTTTTGAAAAAATTTTTTTTTATGCCATTGTCACAAACTGTGTCATTTGCAGTGTAAATAATCATAAACAATCTAAAAACACCATACAAGTTGATTTAGGGTACTTTTAAAGCGAACTTTTTGAGAGAGAAAAATTCGAAAATTTTCATGGCTGAATTTCACTTTTGAAGAAACTGTACTTTACAAGGTCCTATTGTATAATATTGTTGTTATAATCATGAGAGATGATGTTCGGAAGAAGATTTTTGCAGATACATGCAGATACAAAAATGGTTATTGCATTTCCAACACTCCTCGTGTGATGGTCGATTTCATATTTTACACCGCTAGCCATTCCCTTAGAAGTTGTCGGAAAATTGAAAGTGAGTCCTATCTATTCATCGTGGGCAGCTATAACAACTTAGTTTTCCAATATTTGTCTGAAAGCGCGTGCTCTGCCTTCTCAAAGAGCAAATATCGTATTTTTCGAAAATAAATCCACTTTTTCACACAAATCTCAGAAATTTGGATCTCTACCGAATCCTTGCGCAGGTCAAATTGTTCGGAGGGTATCATTGCATCATTTTGTTGTTGATAGTATACAAATCTGTGAATGATTTGACCTCGAAAAAAATAGAAAACTCAAAAGTGCTCAAATTTGTCACAATAAAAAATTAATTCTGAGGATATTTGAAACGCTTATAGTGAAATTTTGCCCACATTCATTTTCATATACCTAAAGAAGAACTACGAAACCAATAACTTAAACTTTTGGAAAAAATATTTTTTTGAAAAATATCATGACCCGGGGTTCATGGTCTAAAAATATTTTTTCACCATGAACCCGGGGTATTTTTTCATGGTATTTTTCCAAAAAAAATTTTTTCCAGAAGTTAAAGTTATTAGTTTCATAGTTCTTCTTTAGGTATATGAGAATGAACGAGGGCAATATTTCGCTCGAACCGTTTCAGACATCCTCACAATTAATATTTTTTGTTCTGAAATTTGAGCAATTTTGAGTCTTCGATTTTTTATGAGATCAAATCATTCATAGATTTGTATACTATCAACAACAAAATGATGCAATGATACCCTCCGAACAATTTGACCTGCGCAAGGATTCGTTAGAGATCCAAATTTCTGAGATATGAGTGAAAAAGTGGATTTATTTTCGAAAAATACGATATTTGCTCTTTGAGAAGGCAGAGCACGCGCTTTCAGACAAATATTGGAAAACTTAGTTGTTATAGCTGCCCACGATGAATAGATAGGGACTCACTTTCAATTTTCCGACTGCTCTTCGCATGCTGAGGGAACTTCTAAGGGAATGGCTAGCGGTGTAAAATATGAAATCGACCATCACACCAAGAGTGTTGGAAATGCAATAACCATTTTAGTATCTGCATGTATCTGCAAAAATCTTCTCCCGAACATCATCTCTCATGATTATAACAACAATATTATACAATAGGACCTTGTAAAGTACAGTTTCTTCAAAAGTGAAATTCAGCCCTGAAATTTTTCGAATTTTTTTCTATCAAAAAGTTCGCTTTAAAAGTCCACTAAATCATCTTGTATGGTGTTTTTAGATTGTTTATGATTATTTACACTGCAAATGACACAGTTTGTGACAATGGCATAAAAAAAATTTTTTCAAAAAAAATTTCAGCAGCGCTCATTTGCCACGCAAGACCCGATTTGGACGACTTGCGAGTTCTAGTGAGCAACCGAGCTGCACGTTCTAACAAGCAAAGAACCTAAGACCAGTTTTAACTTTACAGCGATTTATAACATCTTAAATGAAACCGACCGCCACGTTCCACAATATCGGCCAGGTATGAATTGGCACGGTTCAATCTGTAGCCTACAATATTATCTATCTAACAAACAAAACCGCAATTTTCTACCTTTATTTTGAACCGAGTTATGATTTCCCAAACTTTGACCTATCGGCGAAAAAATCCGAAGACTCCAGGTTTGGATATGTTTCACGCGGTTGCGAAATTTTTTATAAAAATTCTGTCAACGCCAATCGATAGAGGAGGTGTTGAACTACATTAGAAAAAATATTCAGCTAAATTAAAAATCATGAATTTCTACGTCCTGGCCATGGCCGAAGTGGTCGAGTCTCTCACGATTCCTCTCATATATATATACCCACGAATATTTGGTAAACCGAACCGATTTCTCACTGCCGAGCAAGGTATTCGGGTCTCTGATAATACAACTTTAAATGGTGCTTTTATGAAATGGACTACTGCAGGTGTGTGTGCTCTCTTTTTGCGCCTCTACGTTTCGCTTATTTTGTCATTCTCTCTCTCACTAGTGGGACAACTGGGGAAACTTTTATGTGGTTGAATATTTGCCAACTCTTAAAATGAGACCTTCAAACCGCCTGTTCATCCAATAAGTTCGAACAAAGTTTTTTCGTCGGGAAAATCAAGCATTTCAATTGGACGATCCTACGATCCCTCTAAGTTAAAAATGAGAATATTTCATGGAGAAATGTTGTCGGTAAATTATGCGACAACGTTTCTCCATGAAATATTCCAATTTTTAGCTCACATTTTTCATCATCACATTATCGGGGGGGGACAAATTCGTCCATTCTTGGGACGCTTTCAATGTTTTTGGCCAAATATCAGCACTCGTGATAGATACTGACTTCACCCCCAGGTTATTGGGATAGGTTGCAAAAAAGTCATCCGTGGGGTACTACTCCCATCCTCTCGTGGATGCTCTCTTAATGCATTTCATAATTTACATGTTTTGTTTTTATAATTTACATGTTTTGTTTTTATAATTTACATGTTTTGTTTTTATAATTTACATGTTTTGTTTTTATAATTTACATGTTTTGTTTTTATAATTTACATGTTTTGTTTTTATAATTTACATGTTTTGTTTTTATAATTTACATGTTTTGTTTTTATAATTTACATGTTTTGTTTTTATAATTTACATGTTTTGTTTTTATAATTTACATGTTTTGTTTTTATAATTTACATGTTTTGTTTTTATAATTTACATGTTTTGTTTTTATAATTTACATGTTTTGTTTTTATAATTTACATGTTTTGTTTTTATAATTTACATGTTTTGTTTTTATAATTTACATGTTTTGTTTTTATAATTTACATGTTTTGTTTTTATAATTTACATGTTTTGTTTTTATAATTTACATGTTTTGTTTTTATAATTTACATGTTTTGTTTTTATAATTTACATGTTTTGTTTTTATAATTTACATGTTTTGTTTTTATAATTTACATGTTTTGTTTTTATAATTTACATGTTTTGTTTTTATAATTTACATGTTTTGTTTTTATAATTTACATGTTTTGTTTTTATAATTTACATGTTTTGTTTTTATAATTTACATGTTTTGTTTTTATAATTTACATGTTTTGTTTTTATAATTTACATGTTTTGTTTTTATAATTTACATGTTTTGTTTTTATAATTTACATGTTTTGTTTTTATAATTTACATGTTTTGTTTTTATAATTTACATGTTTTGTTTTTATAATTTACATGTTTTGTTTTTATAATTTACATGTTTTGTTTTTATAATTTACATGTTTTGTTTTTATAATTTACATGTTTTGTTTTTATAATTTACATGTTTTGTTTTTATAATTTACATGTTTTGTTTTTATAATTTACATGTTTTGTTTTTATAATTTACATGTTTTGTTTTTATAATTTACATGTTTTGTTTTTATAATTTACATGTTTTGTTTTTATAATTTACATGTTTTGTTTTTATAATTTACATGTTTTGTTTTTATAATTTACATGTTTTGTTTTTATAATTTACATGTTTTGTAGGTTTGCCGTTCCTGGAACAAATTCGTCGTTCAATACTTTGAACAACGACCTCGCATCAAATATGCGCAAGCAACGTAGGCCGCATTTATGATTTATTATGATCAGTAAGGTTGCCGGTTCGGTATTCGCGTAGGGTAGCCGGTTCGGTATTCGCGTAGGGTAGCCGGTTCGGTATTCGCGTAGGGTAGCCGGTTCGGTATTCGCGTAGGGTAGCCGGTTCGGTATTCGCGTAGGGTAGCCGGTTCGGTATTCGCGTAGGGTTGCCGGTTCGGTATTCGCGTAGGGTTGCCGGTTCGGTATACGCGTAGGGTTGCCGGTTCGGTATTCGCGTAGGGTTGCCGGTTCGGTATACGCGTAGGGTTGCCGGTTCGGTATTCGCGTAGGGTTGCCGGTTCGGTATTCGCGTAGGGTTGCCGGTTCGGTATTCGCGTAGGGTTGCCGGTTCGGTATTCGCGTAGGGTTGCCGGTTCGGTATTCGCGTAGGGTTGCCGGTTCGGTATTCGTGTAGGGTTGCCGGTTCGGTATTCGCGTAGGGTTGCCGGTTCGGTATTCGTGTAGGGTTGCCGGTTCGGTATTCGCGTAGGGTTGCCGGTTCGGTATTCGCGTAGGGTTGCCGGTTCGGTATTCGCGTAGGGTTGCCGGTTCGGTATTCGCGTAGGGTTGCCGGTTCGGTATTCGCGTAGGGTTGCCGGTTCGGTATTCGCGTAGGGTTGCCGGTTCGGTATTCGCGTAGGGTTGCCGGTTCGGTATTCGCGTAGGGTTGCCGGTTCGGTATTCGCGTAGGGTTGCCGGTTCGGTATTCGCGTAGGGTTGCCGGTTCGGTATTCGCGTAGGGTTGCCGGTTCGGTATTCGCGTAGGGTTGCCGGTTCGGTATTCGCGTAGGGTTGCCGGTTCGGTATTCGCGTAGGGTTGCCGGTTCGGTATTCGCGTAGGGTTGCCGGTTCGGTATTCGCGTAGGGTTGCCGGTTCGGTATTCGCGTAGGGTTGCCGGTTCGGTATTCGCGTAGGGTTGCCGGTTCGGTATTCGCGTAGGGTTGCCGGTTCGGTATTCGCGTAGGGTTGCCGGTTCGGTATTCGCGTAGGGTTGCCGGTTCGGTATTCGCGTAGGGTTGCCGGTTCGGTATTCGCGTAGGGTTGCCGGTTCGGTATTCGCGTAGGGTTGCCGGTTCGGTATTCGCGTAGGGTTGCCGGTTCGGTATTCGCGTAGGGTTGCCGGTTCGGTATTCGCGTAGGGTTGCCGGTTCGGTATTCGCGTAGGGTTGCCGGTTCGGTATTCGCGTAGGGTTGCCGGTTCGGTATTCGCGTAGGGTTGCCGGTTCGGTATTCGCGTAGGGTTGCCGGTTCGGTATTCGCGTAGGGTTGCCGGTTCGGTATTCGCGTAGGGTTGCCGGTTCGGTATTCGCGTAGGGTTGCCGGTTCGGTATTCGCGTAGGGTTGCCGGTTCGGTATTCGCGTAGGGTTGCCGGTTCGGTATTCGCGTAGGGTTGCCGGTTCGGTATTCGCGTAGGGTTGCCGGTTCGGTATTCGCGTAGGGTTGCCGGTTCGGTATTCGCGTAGGGTTGCCGGTTCGGTATTCGCGTAGGGTTGCCGGTTCGGTATTCGCGTAGGGTTGCCGGTTCGGTATTCGCGTAGGGTTGCCGGTTCGGTATTCGCGTAGGGTTGCCGGTTCGGTATTCGCGTAGGGTTGCCGGTTCGGTATTCGCGTAGGGTTGCCGGTTCGGTATTCGCGTAGGGTTGCCGGTTCGGTATTCGCGTAGGGTTGCCGGTTCGGTATTCGCGTAGGGTTGCCGGTTCGGTATTCGCGTAGGGTTGCCGGTTCGGTATTCGCGTAGGGTTGCCGGTTCGGTATTCGCGTAGGGTTGCCGGTTCGGTATTCGCGTAGGGTTGCCGGTTCGGTATTCGCGTAGGGTTGCCGGTTCGGTATTCGCGTAGGGTTGCCGGTTCGGTATTCGCGTAGGGTTGCCGGTTCGGTATTCGCGTAGGGTTGCCGGTTCGGTATTCGCGTAGGGTTGCCGGTTCGGTATTCGCGTAGGGTTGCCGGTTCGGTATTCGCGTAGGGTTTCCGGTTCGGTATTCGCGTAGGGTTGCCGGTTCGGTATTCGCGTAGGGTTGCCGGTTCGGTATTCGCGTAGGGTTGCCGGTTCGGTATTCGCGTAGGGTTGCCGGTTCGGTATTCGCGTAGGGTTGCCGGTTCGGTATTCGCGTAGGGTTGCCGGTTCGGTATTCGCGTAGGGTTGCCGGTTCGGTATTCGCGTAGGGTTGCCGGTTCGGTATTCGCGTAGGGTAGCCGGTTCGGTATTCGCGTAGGGTAGCCGGTTCGGTATTCGCGTAGGGTTGCCGGTTCGGTATTCGCGTAGGGTTGCCGGTTCGGTATTCGCGTAGGGTTGCCGGTTCGGTATTCGCGTAGGGTTGCCGGTTCGGTATTCGCGTAGGGTTGCCGGTTCGGTATTCGCGTAGGGTTGCCGGTTCGGTATTCGCGTAGGGTTGCCGGTTCGGTATTCGCGTAGGGTTGCCGGTTCGGTATTCGCGTAGGGTTGCCGGTTCGGTATTCGCGTAGGGTTGCCGGTTCGGTATACGCGTAGGGTTGCCGGTTCGGTATTCGCGTAGGGTTGCCGGTTCGGTATTCGCGTAGGGTTGCCGGTTCGGTATTCGCGTAGGGTTGCCGGTTCGGTATTCGTGTAGGGTTGCCGGTTCGGTATTCGCGTAGGGTTGCCGGTTCGGTATTCGCGTAGGGTTGCCGGTTCGGTATTCGCGTAGGGTTGCCGGTTCGGTATTCGCGTTAGGGTTGCCGGTTCGGTATTCGCGTAGGGTTGCCGGTTCGGTATTCGCGTAGGGTTGCCGGTTCGGTATCCGCGTAGGGTTGCCGGTTCGGTATTCGCGTAGGGTTGCCGGTTCGGTATTCGCGTAGGGTTGCCGGTTCGGTATTCGCGTAGGGTTGCCGGTTCGGTATTCGCGTAGGGTTGCCGGTTCGGTATTCGCGTAGGGTTGCCGGTTCGGTATTCGCGTAGGGTTGCCGGTTCGGTATTCGCGTAGGGTTGCCGGTTCGGTATTCGCGTAGGGTTGCCGGTTCGGTATTCGCGTAGGGTTGCCGGTTCGGTATTCGCGTAGGGTTGCCGGTTCGGTATTCGCGTAGGGTTGCCGGTTCGGTATTCGCGTAGGGTTGCCGGTTCGGTATTCGCGTAGGGTTGCCGGTTCGGTATTCGCGTAGGGTTGCCGGTTCGGTATTCGCGTAGGGTTGCCGGTTCGGTATTCGCGTAGGGTTGCCGGTTCGGTATTCGCGTAGGGTTGCCGGTTCGGTATTCGCGTAGGGTTGCCGGTTCGGTATTCGCGTAGGGTTGCCGGTTCGGTATTCGCGTAGGGTTGCCGGTTCGGTATTCGCGTAGGGTTGCCGGTTCGGTATTCGCGTAGGGTTGCCGGTTCGGTATTCGCGTAGGGTTGCCGGTTCGGTATTCGCGTAGGGTTGCCGGTTCGGTATTCGCGTAGGGTTGCCGGTTCGGTATTCGCGTAGGGTTGCCGGTTCGGTATTCGCGTAGGGTTGCCGGTTCGGTATTCGCGTAGGGTTGCCGGTTCGGTATTCGCGTAGGGTTGCCGGTTCGGTATTCGCGTAGGGTTGCCGGTTCGGTATTCGCGTAGGGTTGCCGGTTCGGTATTCGCGTAGGGTTGCCGGTTCGGTATTCGCGTAGGGTTGCCGGTTCGGTATTCGCGTAGGGTTGCCGGTTCGGTATTCGCGTAGGGTTGCCGGTTCGGTATTCGCGTAGGGTTGCCGGTTCGGTATTCGCGTAGGGTTGCCGGTTCGGTATTCGCGTAGGGTTGCCGGTTCGGTATTCGCGTAGGGTTGCCGGTTCGGTATTCGCGTAGGGTTGCCGGTTCGGTATTCGCGTAGGGTTGCCGGTTCGGTATTCGCGTAGGGAACGTTCACTCAAACAGAGATTTCGTTGTCAGGATCACATTGCGGTCCAACTCGCATTTCGATTGCACAAGAAGCAGAAATATCTACGACATTCTGTACTTATCATAGTCTGCATCTTTCTCCTCTATTTCACATCCCTCTATTCCGTCGTCAATATTTTCTTAAATGTAGCTGCACTCTTTTTTCTACGCAATCTATGGTTGGTACACTACTATCCGGACATGGATAACGGGTAAGACACTGGAAAAAAATGCTAGTTACACTATACGCATAAGCTGATAACTCTTTTTGTTTGTTTTTAGAATATATATATATATATAATTTAATTTTAGTTATATAGCTAAACGGGCCAGGCTGTAAAAATATATCTGCAAATGTCTTTTTGAAGTCTTTTTTTCAAAAATATATTTAAACAAGGTATTATAATGGCGAATTGTAAAAAATAACGAAAAAAACGAGACTTTAAGTTTTAAAATTTCAGAGAGGGGTTATCGAAATAATACGTGTTTCATCAGACACGATCTTTTACGGAACGCGTTCCTTTGCTGTTCGTCCATTGAAACACTCGCACTCTATCACATGAACGGAAAGGCTCTAACTTACCTACTAAGAAATTTGAAAAACCTGCCAATCGATCATCTAGAAAAATTATCAAAATGAATGCGATGCTGAATCCAGGTAAACTTTTCCTTTCAATTAGCACCTCGAACATCTGAAAAGGATGAAAAACGGTATTAATTATTTTGTAAAACAAACAACAAAAAAAACACAATGTGTTTCCATATTTTTTTGAAGAGATTTGTGTATCACAAACTGTCAAGAAGACTAGATTTCCTATAGAATCTCGCATTGCATCGCATGATGCAATGTCGGAAGCATTTGTGGCACGCCTTCGTTAAATAACACTAAACGGGCCATTTTTAGAGCTTCAATTCTTCCCATGGTTGAGCTCCAGCAAATAGAGAAAGTTTCGTGGTACATTTTCCGTTGTACAAACGATGGCCTACGTGAGTTCACGATAATCTATTTTGATATTGCGATTGAATAAAGAGTATTTTGTTAAATGAAGTTTGAAATCGTGTCAGGTGAATATCTTCTGGAGACGTGCAACGCCGGAAGTGAACTCCAATTTCGACAGAGACGTTCAGCACTCGCAATTGTTACATCATTCGAACCCGATCACATCTACTTCGGCATCAAGAAAACCGTCTGGGAGAGGATGATCAGTGATCTGGCAAATGATGGAATCCATGGAACAGTAGAGACAATCACGGAGAAATGCGTTATCGTCAAATGTAAAAGGCACTATATTCACGCTGTTAAATAGTGCAAATAATTTAAACAGTAGGTTACCGGCCAGTAATTTGTGTCCGAACACTACACTTTCCGGCACATTTTCCGGCCACTAGCGAATTACAATTTAAATTGTTTTTTTTTAAAAATTGAATCACTATCACATAAACAATTCACCGGATAATCGCTATCATTTTTAAGACATTTAAAATAATTTAAAAGTTTTTCCTAGAATCAAAATTAATTTGTGAAGAGGAGGTCGAGGCTTCATTGTTATATCACTACATCAGAACTGAAAAACAATCACTATATATTGTATTCAACAATCACTAATCAATCTCTTTGTCCTGTATACTGTAACCTCTCATTCCTTATCGATCTTTATCCGTTTATCATCATGATTCAATTCATTCTCATGGACGATGCACGTATTCACATCTAATAGGAATCGATTGGTTTGTCGAATCCACGAAAATATCCAGAAAGGATCATGTTATTGAGAGAGGGAGGGCAAATTTGAGGGGATGGAGAGGTGCCTAGTTTTAGGGGTGGGGGGGGGTTATCGATTTATCGATCGATGATGTAATCAGAACTTGAGTGTGGGCGCCTCTTCCGGATTCCTGAAAATAAACGATAAAAATAGGTTTCGATCGGGGTGCAGTAGGAAAGAAAAAAACTCACTCATTCTTACTCGGCGTGGGCTCACTCGATTTGCCTGTGAATAATTAGTATGTGTTTTACCGTACTGCGAAGAATCTACCGTAATCCGAGAGATCTACCGTAATCTCTCACCTCCGCTTCCTTTTCCTCCTCCATCGGTTTTTGACTCTCGTTGTTCCGTCTTGACAACTGTGGTTGCAGAATACTTCCGTGTCACACCTCAAAGAAAGTTGATTTTCTAAGATGATCTTTGATCTCTCAAAATAGTGTGAATACGTTTTGCTCGCAGAGTGCTCAACCAATCTGAATATGAGCGCAACTCATTCGGTTTACAGAGGAATAGAGCGACAAGTAGCCAAAGACAGGTTGCATCATCCCTATGCAATAACTCTTTCTCCCCTCCACTAACCTCGTTCCGGTTTCTTGTTGTTAACGGCTGGCGGCTTTCTACGACAACGCATCTGAAATTATGTATTTTATTTAAAAATAAAAATATAAATATTACAAAAATAAAACTAACGTAAATGAAGGGGAATCCGATGCACATTCCAACAATCGAGAGAGAAGTGGCGGCAATAATCGCATAGGAAAGAGGCTTGAATGCGAGATCCTTCACATCGGTAACTTGTGCTGCAAAAGAGTGCTTGGTGAGGAGTGAACATTCCCCATTCCCGTCAATAATTGATATTACCGGCGAATTCTTTAGCCTCAGTGCCATCCTTCGTTTTCCATTTCTCATCTGATCGTGTGCATTTTAGTGAATTACCTGAAAAAAAACATTCATTTCTAATTTGAAATTGCATAAAAAGTTCTCACCAGCGACTACTTGGAAGTTTTGGATTACTATCAGCACCTTTGTTTTGTCCTTAGGCTGAAATTAAATATTTAAAAAAAATTATATGTTCAACCCAAAGTTTTAGGAAATAATCGATTTTTACCTCCAAAATGCATTCATCATCATTAATGGCTGTTGTATTGAAGTCTCCTTCGCATTTTCCGCAGGAGAGTTTCGTCGGTAGCTTACCCTTGCAGAGAGCGCAAACTGAAGAAAAAAAGTTTTCAAAGTCGTCATTTTCCGGATCAACTGAAAACAAACATTCCTAAAGAAATGCGAAAAACTAAGTCGCAAAAATTGCATGTTTTCGGTGCACAATTTTGGTGTACAACTTTAACAGAAACCCTCGTTCTTCATTTTATGTTCCCGGCTTTTCCCAATTACTCACTGGGTGCGAGTGTAGTGGTTGTAGTGGGCTCGGGGGTCGTGGTGGGACGCGGCGACGGATTCGAATCGGCGCACACCAATCGATTATCCTTCCCACGATATTCCTGACAATTTAAATGTTTAAAGCAAATTAATCGTTCGCATGGTGCACGGCTCTGCAAGCCCGGGGGTCAAGGGAGAGAGATTTTCCCACCTCCCACTCCTGACCCCTTTCTGGAGATTTGAAAAGCGTACCGGCGCACTCTCGACTCCTCCCCAATCGATAACAACATTCCACAGTCCCTTCTTTACGTCGCAATTTATTGATTTGACATCGTCCCAAATGCCTTCCGCTTCTTCCGTATCCTTTTGAATGCTTAATGAATGAGAATGCTTAGCGTTCGAGAGATGACGTCACTTACATAATTTTCTTGCCGGGACCGCACGACAGTGGATCGTCCTTCTTCTTTGGAGAGGGCGGTACGAGTTCAATCTGACAGAGAGAGTTTCAGTTCGAATTGAAACTCTGAGTGAATGAGTGGGTTGGTATTCAGGGGGAGGGGGCTTTTAGGGGTGATTGTTAAAAAAAAACTTTTTTCTCTACGTTTCCACAGTGGTACAACATTTCATGCACATAAAAATTCCAATGCTAACCCGCTTTCGTAGGGTGTACAAGTTGTGAGTATGGATGAGCGGTGGACCAGTGTAGTCACGATAGATCCGACACGGGGGACATGATTTCACAACTACGTGCATGGGGTCTGGACGAGAGAGTGTGCAAAAGTGAGAGAACTCTCTCCACTCCAAAGCCTTTTCTGAAAGGTGGGAAGGTGCAATGTAGGGATGGCTTCGCAAGAAATGCCCTCTTCATTCTGCCCACTATCTCGCCGGTCAGACGGATGAGAGAGTGTGCGAAATGAAGAGAGCGATTTCTTGCGAAGCCATCCCTAGTGCAATGTTACCAACATCCACGCATCCAACCGGAGAGGTTCCCTCCGCTTGACTCGGACATCCTTTCGGCGCTTGCCAGTCGTGGCACAGTGCTAGAAAGTAGAAGTTTGGAAATCTAGAATTTGAAATTCGGGCTACTAATTGAAAATGAGACACTCTTTTTACACAGTTCCTACACCGATTGGCTAGTTTACAAAGTGGATAGGCCAGGTCAATTATTTTCCAGATTGATAAAATTGATATCATCTCGTAGATTCATTTCTACCTAGCGATACTCGGTGAAAACGTGAAAAGGCGACTTTAATTTTGTAGTTGTGCATTACCTTGTTCAGGGCACACAACAGCCTCATTATCGATGTCTTCAACGACATCATTTTTCTTGTATTTCCAATGTCCGTTTGAGCAGAAAGGCTGCAAGCAAATCGAGGTGATGTCATGGCAATAACGACTTTCGTTGTCTGACTCTCTCGTTTCACGCACTCTATCAGTGAGTAATTCTCTAATTTGTTTTCGCCGATATTGTGCTGACAATGTTGAAGCAATTTTCTCACCACTGTATCTGGTTTAGGACTTTGATTTGGGATGAAATATTCGTAGCTGGCTCCCGTTTTAATTGCATATTTCGCCGAGTCTGAGCACTAAAAATTCTCATACGTATCCGAGATTCAAAACTGGCTCGGATCTCTTTTTTTTTGTCTTCACTGATCGGTGACTGAACCAAAGACAGCTCGGGGGGTTTTACACATGCTACGGTTGTTTTACAATACTACTTGCATTTTAGAGTAGGGATGGCTTCGCAAGAAATCACTCTCTTCATTTCGCACACTCTCACACCGGTCTGACCGATGAGATAATGTGCAGAATGAAGAGGGCATTTCTTGCAAAGCCATCCCTATTTTAGAGATAGAATACGCTGAAAACTCACTCGTAGATACCAGCAATCGTCACCGTCTGGGGGCATGATTGATTGTGTAAGAGAAGTATAGAATGGTTGAATTTTCTCCGGTTTCTTGCAAGATTTGCACTCTGCAACAAATTTTACTGCGCTCGTTAGCGGGCCCACGATTAAATAAACGAACTTTTTTTTCGAATTTTAAATTTTATTTTTATTTTTATTTTTAAAGAAAATTCGAATTCGAATTTTCGAATTTTCGAAAATTCAGAAACGGTTAGGAAAACATGATTGATAAAGAGCTCACGAAAGTTACGCGACGAGGAAACTGAACTCCACCAAAAAAAACCCATTTTTTTCTAATTTCGAAACCATTCCATGCTAACGGAATCACGGTAAAAAAGATATTACCGCTACCGTAATTAAATTTCGCCTCACATTTACGGGACCGATTTCCCACCGACTTTGTCGGAGGAATTATTTTCTCCAAAAATCAAGTGTACTTTTTAGCCTCTTTTTAGCCTCAGAATCTCTCTTAATTCTGCACTGACCACCGGCCATTTTGACGCCATCTAGTATTACAATTTTAAAATGATACGTTCATGAAATGGACTACTGGTGGTGTACTCTCTTTCTATACCTCGACGTGTCTCTCACTTTGCCATGCTCTCTCGCACCCGTATCTGTTGTTTAGCACGGATTATCAACGGAACGTTTTATTATTTCGGACGAGTGCTCATAAATTTATAATAGCCAAAGCTTATTTTCTTCCGGTGTTTTTGTCCCACCCCTCTCCCCCTTGACGCGCCTCAAGCATTCCTCTCACTCCCATCCCCCTGTTCTTCCCCTAGCTCGGGCTCCGCCCCCGGACCCCGCTAGTTCTCTGACTAGCGATCATCTAGTCCAGCCAATTCCTTCTTTTCCCCGTCAATTCCCCGGGACCTTCCTTCCTGACCCCTTTCACGAGATACAACGGGCTGTCATACAATGTGCACACTCACTTTTTATTCTGCACTGAATCTTGTCTCCCGTCAGTATGGTTCCGTCCGCCTCCCATATAATATTTTTCTCCTCTTCTTTTTCCGGTTTCTTGATCGATTCCCACTCTCCGTTTAGGTTGCACACAGCATATCTTTTGCCCACGACAGGGACAAGGTTGCCACTTGCATCAGCCACTCCTTCAGAACTGCAAAACCAAACTTACTGCTATGTACGGGACAAGATTTTAAGTTGCGAGCAATTTCAATTCGCAATTTCATTCGGATAACAACCGAAACATCGATTTTCGCAGAGTCATATCATACAAAGATTTGTGTGTGCAAAAAAAGATGCGTCCAAATAACTTTTTTTTTGATTTTGGCCGATTTGAAGAGATAAGCTTACATAGCATTTGCGAATACTCCGGCACTAGAGTCTCCACAATCAAATGTCGATCCGACCGATCGTGTTTGGGTCTGATTTGGGTTATTAAACAATGTAAATTCAAACAATCATACCACTGGTACAGCTTTATTATATTCGCCTTCGCCGTCGAAAGTGAAATCTGCCATTGGAGAGCAGGCTTGAAAGAACATTAACAATTAAATAATATTAATATTTTTAAATCACCATCTTCATCGGGATTCTTCGCTCCGCAAATAAGTGCATCAGCAGCGGTTAGAGTCTGTAAAATTAAAAAAAAATTTGAAAAATTAAATTTAAAAAAAAATCAATTTGCGCCCCCCCCCATAGTCCCAATATAAAGGGGAGAACTGTGTGGGGCTACTGCTCAGAGCGGGAAGTCTCCAACTTTCCTTACTCTGGAGACATTGTCTCCAGCTGAGAGATCGTGCAAAATCGGGAGATCGGGGGGCGAGAGAAAGTGAGAGGTGATCTCTCTCGATTTTGCATGCTCTCTCAGCTGGAGACAATGTCTCCAGAGCAAGGAAAGTTGGAGACTTCCCGCTCTGTGTGGACACGGAAATTGACACACCCAGAATGAATATACTTACTATTGAGTATATTCTATACTGAGATATGACACCGAGTATATGATATCCTCAATATTGAGTACATTCTCTCGTTTTCGCACGCTTTCTCGACGCGCGAATATACTCAATATCGAGTATATCATATACTCGGTGTCTCATCTTAGTATATTCATTCTCTGTGCAGAACTAATCGAAAACTAGTAAATGCACTCACCACTTCTCTCTCTTTCTTATTCCCACCGCCATAAGTGTACTTCAGCTTCCACCCAATGTTATTGCACTGTACAGACGAGAAAACTGCCTCAGCCCATTTGTTGCCTTTTTTGAAACTGCAAAAGAATGATTTTTTTAAACTGCAAAAGAATGATTTTTTTCAACTGCAAAAGAATGCCAATTGCCACAGCAGGTTTAATGAGAATTTTGTGATTATAATATTTATTAATTACGGCAACTTACTATAGTTTGTGAGAGGAAGTAGGACAAGCTTTGAGTGGCATGCGATTATTGGTCAGTTGCACCTGAACGATTTTATTACTTTTATTTCAATTTATTTATAAATTACCTTCTCACACTGAACACTGACGTCATTCAAAAGTTCCGGGGGACAATCAAAAGTCGTACACAGTTCTGTAAATTCAAATTAATTGCATTATTCACACTTTCAACAAAAATACAACAACAAAAAGTCAAATACCCACTATCAGCGTCGGGATGTTTTGGAGAACAGATGATATTTGTCACTGTGAGATCTGTTAGCTGAAATGTATCAAAGTTGTGGTAAAACGAGGGAAATATGCAAAATATGCCCACCCCGTCCTTCCACTGTCCCGCGTCGCACTTGAAGTCGGATACTGCGTTCCAGAAATTATTCGCGTCTTTGTAGCTGCAAAGTTCAAAGATCAAAGATCATATCGGGAAATGATAACTCACAAAATGTTCTTGCCCATGGGACAGTCAGCGCTCGGATTGGCAGCATTAGTCACCTGCGATGATCAGAGTTACTTTACAGAGGAAAGTTACCGTAGACCAAATACTGTATTCAAAAAAGCGATACCGTACCTGAACACAGTCGGCGATTGCGCCGCAATCCGACATAGGAAGAGCACACGGCTCTGCAAGATTTACCATTACAACTCGTACTAATTTGCTAATTGACTAGTTCACTAAGTAGTAAGCGTAACGCCATTCATCATGCAAACACTGATTATCGATCCTGTTTACCCATTAATTAATGGATATCGTATCGAACTCACTAATGCAATCTGCAGTATTCACTATCTCGTCAGTGCCAATTAGTTTCCATTCCATGCCATCTGTACATGTGACCTGAACCAGTTCGTCAATTCAATCTATGTTTTTTTGGCGTTTTTTGTTTGTCCGTAAGCATCTCTGAGTGCTTTATCTGTATGTTAATTTTGTTTATATATTTATTTATTTGATACACCCGCGAAGGGTGACGGCAATTAAAGAAACGATGAAGAAAAGAAATATTGTGAGCGGTGTCTCTGTCTGTATGCATGTGTGTGTGCCGTGCTTGGTTGTCTGTTTGTGTTTGTATTACCTCATTAGCGCTAGCTGCGGTACCGAGTCCATTGATGTGCAATTTGTCACTCGTGCTCGCGCACTGAAAATAATATAAAATGAATTTAAAATGTCGTATTTCCCTCCAAAATGGGGTACTACTGCTGAAGCCCGGAATCCTCAATGGAACAATCTGAGAACAATGCCATTTGAAATGCGCATTTCAAGAGCGCCTCGATCATTTATGGGCCTCTCTCGGGCGTCAGTAGTACACAGAGAGAAAACATACTAGGAATACGACATCAAGTTGGCACGACTACCACATGCTTCCAAACCTACAGACCAGGGTTAGAGAGTATGCACAAGTGAGAGAGTCCCTCTCCATTTCACACGCTCTCTCACTCCAAAGGCCTTTCTCTAAGGTTGACCAGGCTGTGGAATGATGTGCTACTAATATAAAAGTAGGGCATTAGTAGGCCCTACTTATATTAGGGTTCGCCTGCCAAGCAAGATCTTGGGATCCCGAAATGAGATAATTCAATTATCTCACTTATTGCAAGAACAATGAAAACCATTTCAAGATCTTGTTTCTTGACAATTTCTTGGAAAGGAAACATAATCAATTCTCAGTTTCAAAATATCGCCTTAATCAAAATAATTATTCATAATAACATAAATATTTTGCATTGTAATAGCTTGATCTGAGCAATTTCCATTCCTGATTTGCTTTATGATCGGTCGTGCGCGCAATAGGTGCTTGTAATGGTACCATACGCTCATGGATTCACTAATTTTCTTTTCCGTGGGTAGGCTGCTATATAAAAATGACAAACAAAATAATATTTCCATTACTTTAGGGATAGGTAAGTCGGAATTTCGAAGAATGAGGCCAAAGTTGTCAGATAAGGGTGTTATGCGTTAGTTAATAGCTTGCGATGTTGCGTAAACTACTAAATTATTATAAACGGTTTTAACAAATTTCTTATAATATTCTTGGTTCTTGTTTATTTCTTGGTTCATTTCAAGAATTAAACAAGAAATCTTCTCCTTTCACTTCTTGGCAAGATCATTCTCCTCATTTCGGGAAAAATAGCGGTCTTTTTTTCTTGCTAGGCGAACCCTAACTTATATATTAGTAGGCGTGCCAACTTGATGTCGTATTCCTAGTATGTTTTCTCTGTGTGTAGTGCCACAGTTGCATGTTCCTTACCGTGCTCTTCAAACAAGTCCACCCATCCAGCGGTGTCGGTGGATCTTGATTCGTGGCCGAGCAAATTGGAGTAACACAGGGCAATCTCGTTGCTAGCGTAGCGCACTTCGTGCAAGACTCTGCAAGAATCAATCGATAACTGAGACGCTACAGTATTCCTGCCAACGAACCTATCGTGTCGGGAGACTGGGCCGCGCAGATGACCTCGTCGTCCTTCTTTAAAGTCTGCAAATTTCGAATGAACTATCTTGCCATGCGATTTACAAAGTTAAAAGTAAAATAGTTAAATATCGAATTTACTGAATTTGCATACCTCAGCTTGTCCAGACACAAGCACGGCAGTCCATTCTCCCTGGGCGTTGCCGCATTCGATAGAAGAGGCCTGAGTCCATTTGCCGCCGACCTTCTTCTTGAAACTGCAAGTCCCACCACATGATTCCACGCGCCGGTCAACCTTCCAGAAAGGCCTTTGGAGTGAGAGAGCGTGTGAAATCGAGAGGGACTCTCTCACTTTTACACACTATCTCGTCCAAACCCTGGTTTGTAGCTTTGGATTCATGTGCCACGTCATTAAAGGCAATATAATTGATTCCGATTTCCAGAAAGGGATCAGGAGAAGGGATGGATTCGGAATAAATCACTCCCTTCATTTCGCAAACTCTCACATCGGCCTGACAGACGATATAGTGTGCAGAATGATGAGGGAATGATTTGCAAAGCCATTCCTAATCAGGAGAAGCGCACTCTTCGACTCCTGACCCCATTCTGGAGGTCGGTTATCAGGTGGCAAGCCGATGAACTCACAAGAAGTGCTTAGATGCAGGGCATACCAACGGCGCGTCGTCCGTGAAAACCGAAATCTGAAGTTAATGTACAATTACTACTTGTGCCTTGTCTTAAGTATTAAATAAGTCTTAAGGTTATTTTCCTCGAAATGAATTTCGTACCGCGTCGCATTTAAACTTCGGATTTCCAACGGAAGGACAATCGCTCTTCAGTTTGCTATTTTTAACGCAAGAAACTGCAAAAAAAAATTAAAAGGAAGAACTCCCAGAATTGAGCTTCCACAAGGTAGTGTGGTGGACTGGATCATGGCCCCTTTCTGGAGATTTCAGGGGGAGGCAGGTACTCACCCCGGCAGTCAGCATTAACTATAGTATCAGCAATGCCAGTCCACTTCTTGTTATCATCACACGTTATCTGCAATCGACAAATGATTTTAATTTATTTTAACAGTAATACTGTAATACAGCATACGCATCGATAAATGAGTTTAAATAAATTAACCTTATCGACTGTTGACGCGGCGTTGTTGAGATTGTTGAGATAGAGCACACGACCATTATCGCACTGAGAATATTTATTTATTTATTACAATTACTCTTTTCCAACCTTTCTGATCAAACATTGTTTTGTGGTCGAGTCCGTGGCTTTCTGCGCGTCTTCGCATTTTGGACTCAAGCAAGACGGGAGCGGTGCTAGTGCAGTGCACTGTGTGCATGGCTCTGCAATAGATTACAATTAACTCGTTTTATAATGTCCCTGAAACACGAATGCACCTTTAGCGTCGGGATCCGTGGCCGCGCACACCACATTCACTTTTTCATCTCGTGTTTTAATAGCCTGAAATGCCATAAAATTGAGATAAAATTTTAGAATTTTATTATTTTTACAATCAGATTTCGAGTGGCATGCATTCCCTATCGGTTCATATTGCCATGTGATACCATACTATTTCAGGGTACCGTATCTCAAACTCTACCGTACCTCAGTACCACCACCTTTTTTCGTCGCAGTCCACTCTCCCTGCTGCTCGCACTTAATTGCGGTCGCCTCAGTCCACGCGTTAGCCGTCTCTTTCTTGAAACTGCAAAAGTCGTGTTTCACTCACACCCTATATTGTCCCGGTAAACTCACTAGAACTGCTTCCCCGTCGGGCAAGTCAAAGCATCCTTGTCGGTCTTAATCTGAACACGGATGTTAGTAGATTACTGTAGGTTACCGTTTTCTCACTGTTTCGCAATTGACCGTGGAACTTGGGCCGGTTGGACAGACGCTCGTCAGCTTGTTGAATTTGTTGCAGAGAACTGGAATGAGACTATGGTAGTTAAAAATGTGTTACTTGAATACTGTATGAAAAGATGACTTTGAAGTAGGGTGGTCTAATCCGGGCCGAAATCTTAGTCAAAATCTTGCCGGGTTGGTCCCGAGACCGCGAAAAAGGACCGACCCGGGTCCCCTTCTGGCCCGGATTAGGCCACTCTACTTTGAAGGTAAAATGATACTGTAGGTATAAAAAAATCTCAAAAAGACCTTTCAAGCGTTAAGCATTTCCTTTTCGTTTTCGCTTGGTAAACTTTGAGCGGCGCCAAACTTACGAGGTTCGACGCAGAAAACTTGGGTCGCCTCCTGGCCACTGATCTTCCATTTTCCGGCATCGCATGTGATCTGAAAAAATTGTTCTTTGATCTCCGGTAATTTGAACTTTGATCTCTAATAATAATTTTTGTAGAATGAGCACCTCAGCTTGAGTTGCGACGGCCTTTATGACTGTTGGGTCCGGATTGTGCTCTTTGTATATCATTACCCCGCTGGTGCACTGGAATTAGAGATGGTTTCATTGGGAGTAGGCAAACCGCGCCCACTTTCAAGGGTATACCAGTGGGAGAAAAAGAGGTGTGGGGTACTGTACCGATGGTGTGCGGTACTGTACCGATGATATGGGGTACTGTACCGATGGTGTGGGTACTGTACCGATGGTGTGGGGTACTGTACCGATGGTGTGGGGTACTGTACCGATGGTGTGCGGTACTGTACCGATGATATGGGGTACTGTACCGATGGTGTGGGTACTGTACCGATGGTGTGGGGTACTGTACCGATGGTGTGGGGTACTGTACCGATGGTGGGGTACTGTACCGATGGTGGGGTACTGTACCGATGGTGTGGGGTACTGTACCGATCGTGTGGGGTACTGTACCGATGGTGTGAGGTACTGTACCGATGGTGGGGTACTGTACCGATGGTGGGGTACTGTACCGATGGTGGGGTACTGTACCGATGGTGGGGTACTGTACCGATGGTGTGGGGTACTGTACCGATGGTGTGGGAAGAAAACACAAGAGAAGGCATCAAAAACTCACAGTCTTCTTGCACGCCGCAATATCATCCTTCGGATCAGGCTGAGAGGAGGGTGTGCAGTCGCTAGGCTGACATAGCTTATTCCTGTCGGAAGGTGACGTGGGAGGGAGAGGAGCGACGCAGGAGCATGTGGCTGCAATTAATAAACAATAGTTGATGACGTCATCATAAAATCATTCAGGATCTATCGCTATAACGTACACTGTCCACCTCCCACTTGCACGCTGGCATACTGTAGTAGCAGTAAAAGCGCGACGACTCGCAGGCGTACTGTAGCCATCTGAAATAGGGGTGCTGTAGAATGCAAGATGTACTGTAATCAGTTCTTGGTGGGGTACTGTGCCTATGGTGGGTTAGGTGCAATGTACCGATGGTGGGGGGGTACTGTACCGATAACGTACCAACGACCCCCATTTAAATGGTAATCGAAATAGAAATTTAAAAAATTGAGGGGTAATGTAGGATCCTAAAAGGAGCTTAAAATTTTTGGAGGGGTCGGGTCCTCCCAAATCTGGAGCTCCAGATGTTTAGAGGGGTCGGTCCCCTCAAATTTGGAGCTGATTCTGGGGATCGAAGGGGCGAAACAGAATAACCAACCAACCTGCGAGACGGAGAATGGAGAAAGTGTAGGAGAAGAGGAGGAAACGAGCGATGAATGAATGGAAAGACAGATTCTCTTAGCTTTTTATGCGAGTTTAAATTTTAGGAACAATGGGGATCAGCTCCATTATAATGGACATTTTCCTCACATTTGACTGTAACTGATTCACAAATTTAGGGATTTAAATCTTTATCGAAAACTGTTTTTTTTCTTATTTACACAGAAATCGGCAGTTAGTTCAAGCCAAAATGAATACAACTGAACTCACATAAAACGAATCCGGTCAAGTTAGCAAATGTAGAAATGAGAAAGGTTCGAATTGGAGGGGCAGGAGTTGTTGAGTGGGCGGAACTTGGAAAGGGGCGGGGTTAGAGAAAGGGGCGGGGCTTCGGATCCAATCAATAAGCACTCAGCATGAGATGGGTGCTGTGTCTGCAGGAGGGCGTGATGTTGATGAATTCAGGCGACCAGAAGATACGGTGATATCTGAAAGGAGTACCGTAAATATCAGTTCACTATTATGCCCTCCAGAAAGGGGTCAGACACTAGAACTGTGCGAATCATGGAGACCCACATTCCCACAATAACCGAATCCTGGCCTCTTTCAGGAGGTTTGTGATAACTGAAAGCGAAAAAAGTTCGTTCTCTACAGCACCTTCATTGCTGAACAAAATTGATAAATAAAACTAATAATACAAGGTATGGTTCACCTCCTATCCTGTCCGGGTCGGATGTCTTCGTATTCCAGGAAGGGGCCGGCCATCTGAGCACCGCCTGCTCTGCCCTTCCAGTAGAGGAAGTAGTTGTCGAATCTGGGAATTAGTTTTTTTGGTTTTATTTTATTGTTAGAACTTGTGAAAAAAGTAAGAAAGTATAAAAGATACACATAGTTGTTGTAATTAGATTTCAGCATTTCCAGATCCATTTTTTTAATAATTTAATTTTCGCATTTGGATAGATCAGAAATATATTTATATATAGTGCCAGCTTCAATTTCCGCAAATCAAGCATTGCTCCATGACCCCTTTCTGCAGGTTTGACAAGCTGGATTCCACCCACCTCGTGTTAGAAACGGGGACACTGTAGCATCTTGAGTGCGCTGCGGGACCGAGATTCTCTACTGACGAAGATCGATTCATCTGGTAGTTGGCCTTCGGAGGAGAGGAGTGACTGGAAAATGGGAATATGACATTTTCTAAAATCAATAATTCACTAGATTGGTATTATTTAAAGGAGCTCTTGCTTTGATTTCGCTTTTTAGCAACGAAAAATATCCGGTGAGAAGTGATTTACTTTTTAAATTTTGCGTGCGAAATTTGAAAGAGAACGAGAGTGCATGTTCGCTCGCGGCTCTTCCGCTTCTCCCTAGTGTAAAAAAGAGAGGCGGAAGCTAGGAAATCTGGGTGGACAGATTGGAAATTCGATAGCAGAGTGAAGTGCGGCGGGGAGAGGATAAATAATACACTAAATATCTACGAATTATGATCGATAACTGATAGTTTATATCTTTTGATCTCTGATATTCCAATCAATATATGACGCTGTTTGTGTTAGGATCAACAAGGTCTCAAGAGAGGTCTGGAACAGGTCAAAAATCGAATTCGCTCAAAAGTTACTCTCAGGGGTAACTTTCGACGCTGAACACGCTGGTGCCATCGATTTCGCAATAGCCTCTGGGCGCCGGTATGGCGCCGCGCACTTTCGGCGGAAAACGTGTTTTTCGATTATAACTTCGCTAAAACTCATCAAAATGGCGGGAAATCTCGCGTCTTAAATCAGAATTTGAAGCTCTATCAAATCGCGGTAATAACAGATCTTGCTAATTTCTCGTTTTCGAGAAAAAAAACCATTTTTTGATCTAGCCAGCATCGCACGAGATCTCATCTGAAAATGAAAGAGCATTTTCTCCTGATCATTTTTGTATATTTATTGTCCTGTTATCCGCGGTGGAACATTGTTTTATATCGAATCTAAGATTTTTCACTCGCGCGGAACGCGTGTATACGCGTGGCATCCGCGTGGTCGAAGTGGTAGTGGCCTAGAACTTCAATCCGAAAGTCACAGGTTCGATTCCAGTTGGCTGCCAAAGTCTTTTGCCGAATTTTTTTTCATCGAAATTTCACCCTCTGATAATATTAACAGATTTCCAGAATTCTCAAAAAAAGTGATCTTCGAAGAAAAAAAATTCGGCAAAAAACTTTGGTAACCGATGGGAATAGAACCAATGACCTTCGGATTGAAGTTCTAGGGCACTACCACTTCGACCACGCGGTGCCGCACGTATACACGCGTTCAGCGCGCGTGAAAAATCTCAGATTCGATATAAAACAATGTTCCACCGCGGATAACACGACAATAAATATACCAAAATGATCAGGAGAAAATGCTCCTTCATTTTCAGATGAGATCTCGTGCGATGCTGGCTAGATCAAAAAATGGCTTTTTCTCGAAAACGAGAAATTAGCAAGATCTGTTATTACGGCCATTTGATAAAGCTTCAAATTCTGATATAAACCGCGAGTTTTCCCACCGTTTTGATGAGTTTTAGCGATGTTATAATCGAAAAACACGTGTTCCGCCGAAATTGCGCGGCGCCATACCGGCGCCCACAGGCGTCCTATTGCGAAATCGATGGCACCAGCGTGTTCAGCGTCGAAAGTTACCCCTAGGAGCAACTTTTGAGCGAATTCGATTTTTGACCTGTTCCAGCGACTTATTGATAATAACGCAAACAGCGTCATATATCCTCGATATATTATTATAACAACGCAATCATTCTTGGCTATTCCATATTTTCTCGAATAATCCAATCAATATTACCGTACCCATTCTTGCTCTTCAGGACCAGCCACTCTCCCTGCTTGGGCTGGTACGATTTAGGGCCGCGGAAGTCAAGAGCATCTGTACGCTGCAGGCGATTGCTGCAAAAATTAGGAAATATCAATGTCTGTCAAATTAACGCGCGAACATGCTGCTTCCTGGAATAACTTAGACATTTAAAAAAAAAAACAAAAAAAATCAACGTTATCGATTCAGCTCTCAGCATAATTCCTATTTAAATTTTCCAAGTTTTAATTTGAACTTCAGCGTTTCATAGATTGACAGCGTTTTGATAGTGAGTACGGTAGGTTAACAAAAGTTATCGATTAGCTTACGGTCGATTGATGCAGAGGGAGGGCGCGAGCGAGGAGTACATCTTGCGATTGCGGAACTCGCCCAGATTAGGATGGTACATCTCCTGGACAGTTTACTTTTTTTATTTGTTTAATTTTTTTGTTTAGTTTTTTTTAGGAAAATCAACGATAACATCCTCAACGGCAAACCCTTTCGTTTTTGTTCACATTGTGAAACATAAATGTCGCTTGCTTTCACAAAATGTCAAATTTGATGCTAATAAATCTCTTATGACAGAGAGTATATTTTTCACTTTTTCTATTTAAATAAATAGAATTTACCTGATAGGAGCAGTGCTTGGCGTGGTCGATCGTCTTCCTCACGTCAGAGTATCTGCAATTTTATTATTTTTTACATTTTTTGTAAACATATTCCACGCTATTTACGCAACGAAAACGATTGCTGAATTTTCAGTCGAATTTGAGCAGCTAATGGAAAAACTTGAAATGGATTATTTGGGAAATAGTTGTCATTCATCTCTGTTAGTTAACCGGCTCCACGGGGGGCTCGAAAATCCAGGTCCTCTACAAGAGAAATGAATGGATTATCCGTCTTTGAGCCCCCGTGGGCTCGTTAAAACGTCGGAATGGGTTCGCGAGTTCGAATTGTCTCTCTCACCCTTTCGCGCTCTCCCTCGTGCGTGCTCGGATTGTGGATGTTCGGAATCGGTTGGAAATTAAGTTTAATCTTCTATCGCTATCGCCTATATTTCATTTTCTGATCGATTATGGCTTAAAGAAGGAGTGTCAGCAAAATATCCCACCACGATTACCCTGCCTGGTGAAGAGAGAGTACTGTAAGAACAAGCGTCTGACGTCTGGGATAGAGCACGCTGCCTAGGCAAATGCGCGTATGCAGATGGGTAGAGATTAGCGAGAGTGCAACTCCTCTTCCCCCCAGCGGGGAAAAAGCGCACGCAAATTCGACACGAGAGAGAAAGTTGACCAATAGATTTACCAAATCGCGCACGCCATAACACGCGTGCGCGGCACTTGAACCTGATTTCACTGAGCCCTGTAGCTTCTTTGCAAGCGATTATTTCGGTTTGGAGAAAAGATAGACCTTCCAAATTTTGGATTTATATTATCCTTCACAGGGGTAAACGATTAATATAATAAGTTCCATATCCTTTTTTTTGCTGACACTCCTTCTTTAAGGCTCCTCCCCTCACTCCTAATTTCCGTGCGGTAGCCCCGATCACTCCCGTCCCGCTCCCCACTCCTGTGACTGACTCATTATTATATATCATTATTATTCGTTCATTTTTGTACATGTTGTCGCACCCTTGTGGTGTACGATAAATAAATAAAAACGTACGCCATGCTGACGAGATCCTCGTAGGTCGACGGCGCGTTACTGCCCGACCACGATTTCGCCTCATTACGCACCTGAAAATCAAGAATTTGTCCGTCTTTCGCATAATATTTTTGCTAATTTCGCACCATTTTGATATTTCACTTTCAGTAAAAAATTAAATTTCGCTACCGCATTTGACAAATTTCGCATCAAGATCGCAATAGTTTTTTTCGCAACATCATTATCTCTCGAATTCGCCTTTGAAGAGCATTTTCATCTTTATTTCGCACGTTTGAGTCATCGGAAACACGCAAAATGTGATGAAACTGACCCTGTTTATCACTGACATTCGGCCGTCTATTGGATGAAGGAAGGGGAGACTGGGGAGAAGAAGAATGCCTGAGGCGAAGTCACATTCTCCCGCTCTCTTTCTCTGCCTCTCCTCGATTCGTGTAGTCTCTCGTCGCTCTGCTGTCTGGACTCTCTTCAAATGTCGTTGTCTCTCATTGTCTGGCACTCTCTTAAATTCGCCTTATCTCTCGCCCCTTTTAGCCTTCTCTGAACCCCCGAGCTACAACAACAGCTGGCAATGATCGCTTTCTCTCTCTCCCCCGCAATGATCTGGGAGAGAAATAGAAAAGAGATGAGAGGGGACTGCATTCGGAAAGAAATACATGCGGTCTCCTCCATTCTCACGCGTCCTATGTAACGAATAAATAATTTATTTGCTGATTTGCATAAATGGAGAAGTATTCTTATATCTGTGCATAAGACAAACGGGAACGCATCGCTGGTGGTCAGAATGCAGTTTGGCGGCTCTTTTCGTCATAAGCCGTCATAACCCTGCAAAGAAAAGAGAACTAATATTGGAGTGGGAATCAGCGATGAATCATCCAACAGTGAGAGACAAGAAGGATCTGAGAGAGCGCAGAGAAAAAGAGAGGGAGGTTAGAGAGTTCGGGAAGAGAGCTACATGTGACATGAAAAACGCATGGGATTGGGCGAGAAGGGGAAATTGAGTGAGCGCATCTGGTTTGGAACTGAGATGAGATTCCCGGCGGTTTTGTGGCGCAGCCGGTGTTCAAATGAGATCGACAGACACGGTTTGCCAATGTTCCCTCTCTACATACCATATATGTCGAATGCGAACTGTAGATCTACGAATGTTTTCTCTGAGGTCTGCTGTGAGAGTGCGTGTGGGGGTGAAATCCTGTGCACTCTTTCGCTTTTATTTAATCTCTCGGACTGACTCCTTTTTGTGGGATTGGAATCATGTGATGCTCGTGTTATTGAGCGGAAGAGGCAGCATCTGGATTTGAACTAAGATCAGACTCGAGTCTCCCGTACTCCCGGCGGATTTGTGATGCGGTAGTGATTCAAATGAGATCGGATGCTCCGTTAACTAATACATCCTTGTGTATCTGTGAAACGAACAAATTATGTGAATTTTAAGGGTGCGAAAAAAACTTGGAGAATAAAGATTAAAGATTAAAGAATTTTGAACGCGCTTTTCTTCAACGTCTTATTTTCTTTTATATTCTTGAAGCAGAGAATTCCAAAAACACATTTGCCTAGAAAAAATCGATTTAATCACTAGTAATTTTCGAAGTGTAGGAAAACGAGTAAGCGATAGCCAAGAATTTCAGTGTGCATCTGATTTAGACTGTAGGCGAGTCTCCCGGCGGTTTGGTGGTACATCTAGACTTCAAATGGTATCTATTGCAACGTTAGACAAGAAGGCCTCGTTAAATCGAAACACAAAAAGGGAAAAAAATAAATAGACAAAATGAGAAACGAAACGTTTCAAGAAGCAAAAATTATGTTTGCACAAGTCAGCTTTATCCATTCTAAAGCGTGGAAAAATAAGATCAGTCAAAATCTGCGGTTTTCGCCGAAAACATTTACATTCGTCCGTTCGACTGGTTTGCCCCTCCCCCCGTGATTCTTATCCGCGATTTCGTGTTTCGCTAAAGATAAGAAACGAATTAAAAGTGCTATAAGTCAATGCTTCCCTGGTAAATAACTTCAATTAGGAATCGGAGTAATGGAAAACAGGAAAAAGTTCGAAGCTTATAAAGAGAGCAAGAGAGCTGAGCTTTCAGAATTGTGTGAAGTGTGCGGAATGACGAGGCCAATTTTGAAGCCTTAGCGTACCATTAGGAAGCACGGCTAATTGAGCAAGCGCATTTTCTTTCCCAAATATTAGAGGAAAGAGTGAGAGTAATTAGTGAAAATGGAGATTATAACTAACTAGCGGGATTGAGACTGCAGTTGAGTTTTATATTTATGAAAAGTTCACTGTTGCTCGATGCAAATTAATCCGACGATGTTTGCAAAAAGGAAGACTGCTTGTGAAGTCGAACACATTTCCCATGTTGATTCAAAATTCTATGAAGCTAGATCGATGGATAGTGTAAGCGATCGATGGAAAATGAGTGATTCACAGGATTGAATTCTAGAAAAGATGAACTACTGGCGATATTGTGCTGTAACACGAAACTAAACGCATTCTCTGAAATCAAAGGAACGTTGCCGCTGAAGTCGGTGTTGAATAATCATTCTCAAGAACTTCTTAGCTCCTGTACCCGGTTACACTCCTACAGGTACAACAGGTACACGACCAGGTACAAAACACAAACAGCATAAAGTAAGATCCCTTTGTGCATCAATGAATGCTCATAACACGTGATGTCGCACGCCTTGAGTAATATTGAAATCCTTCTGTTACCGGTCTATTTATTGAGAAATTCAAAATAGATCGAGGAGGTACAGACCAGCTACATTCTTGAGTTCAATATGAAACGAAATATTTTGTGAGATTGGGAAGGATAGACTGCCTTTCGCACTCCTATGCTTTTCCTGGAGAGAATTATGCAACTATCTATTCAATTTGAGGACAATGACCAAATTCCGATTGTGATCGCGATGACTCACTCAGTGTGAAATCAGTGCGGATAAGTGACATTCCGATCATTTCGATTATTCCCTCCTTTCTGCTCCTCCGGTTGCCAGCCTCCCGGGACACTCTCACTTTTCATTCGCACTTATAAATGGTTCTGATCATCATGGCCAGTGGCTTTCAAATAAGTGAAATGAAGCTCTCTGCTTGTTTATTTTAGAAATTTTCAACTTTTGGATTGAATTATTGCATATTTGAAATTTATTTCAATCTCAATTAATTCGTGAATTCACCATTCGCATAATCTTCTCTGCCGATAACGATCAGACTATAGCATAACGTATTGATGATTCTTATTTCCGGCGGATAGTATAATGGGGGTGGGTTATTATCACCGAACACACTATCCAGGTGCTCCTTCGCTTTTATTTCGGCCGTCTAATCACCTCTCTCTCTATGATTCAAAGTCCGCTGCTAATCTGATCAGACTGCAGATGTGATGAAGAATGCACTGTCCACATCATGTGGCATCATCGCGAGAAACAAAACGCCTTGTGGATTCTCGTTTTCGCTCCCTGTTACCTCCCAGTGATTTCAGCCATAACGATCTCATCTCCAATTCCCGTGTTTCGCAATGCGCAAACTTTCAATAGTTTGACGAATGTAAAGGCACGATGATGTGACGCTAGAAAAAACGGAAAAATACCTGGTGATTTGTCGTTTTCTCCCACTAACTTACCCAATGATGATTGTTTTCTGGCAATACCTTAGCTTTTCGCATCTTTTCAAAACAGGGTCGCACGTGATTCCAAACTTGAAGAAAGGGGTCAACGGTATGAGCTTTGGGAAAGTAAGAGAGACTCTCTCGTTCGTCCGCGCTCTCTCACTCGTGACCCCTTTCGGGAGGTTTGACCGGCTTGGTGCGATCAGCGACCATTCATCACTCCTTATTACTTTCTGAGAAGTGCTTATCAGCTCTTCCTATCGTTCTTATCACCACTGGAGCGTCATTCTCCACACTTTTGCGTGCGCATGAGCGCAATTTTCATGAGCGTTTGGGTAGATAGTAGCGATTTTTTTGCCTATTGTTGCTTTTTTCTTGCAGTTCCATTCTCATTTCCGACGTTAAACTACAGCAAATTTGCAAGGTATTTTATCCTTTTCCCGTACTATTTCGCGCATGACCTTTTTCTGTACGTTCGTTGTATAATACTAGTTTTACTTAGTCTAAAATGGGAGAAAAAATTCTCCGCCAAGTTGGCTGGTTATTCTCTAAACCGCTCTCGTTTCTCAAGGGTAATCCGCCATGTTTTTACAGCCTGACTCAAGTATGCTCACTGCGCGCAAAATCGCCTTTACTCGGGTGTGTTTGACCTTGCCATCTCACCCCTCTCGTTCCTCCCACCTCCCCTCTACCTCTCTCTTCCGTTCCTACCACCTCCTCCTCTCCTCTCCTCCCTTCATCCTACCTCCTCTCCCCCTCCTTCTCTCAGTATCCCCATCCACCGCCCCTCCTCCCATATCGAGAGGGGCAGAGAACAATTAGAAGGAGTAGGAGAGGAGGGAGGAGAGGAAATGAGGGGGAGGGGAGACACTTTTTGCGCCATGCGAGACGGTCTTATAGCAAAATGTATGTGTGTGCACACTCTTGGGTTTCCTAATCCGAGAGAGCCGCTTAGAAGTTGAAATAGACTTCTTTGCTAGATAGTTGCTTGTCACTGTGACGTCGCTATGCACTAGTGAGATGGGAAATGCTTAGTATCACGGGTATTGAGTAGGGAATCCCAATGTTTTCAGTGTGTTGCTGAGTCAAACTTCTCGGAAGGGTGGGGCGAAAAGACTCTCTCATTTCCCTCGCAACATACCCCCAGCCACAGTGTGCGCAAAAGTGAGAGGGTATTCGAAACATTCTCTAATTTGCCGCTCATCGCTATTGGTGGTTTGGAACTGAGTGTCTCTAACCAGATTTCACCACACTGTTCCCCGCTGCGGATAATTTGTCACTGACACTCACCCTATTCTGGCACATTGGCGCGGGTTTTCTCCCCCCCCCTCCAATTTCGAAGGGATATTCGTTCTGCCTCACAGTTTGCTTAGTTCCCACACAACATCCAGTTGGCACCATGCCAAGAACGTCTCTCGATGTCTCACTCTCTCTTTTTGTGCACTCTCTTGGTCATTCCCCCTTTCTCTAACTCGATGTTTCTCTTTCGGATGCTATGTATAGCTATTGCTATGACCTCCAGTCGTAAAACGGTTATTGGTTTCCCGAGTTTCATCTCTTTCTAGGTCGAAGTTCTTTCCTTTTCAGAGGAGAAACGGCCAAAGACATGGTACACTTTGAACGAATGTGGTTTTCCCCTCCATATTGCGGTATTGTCGTTCGCTTCCAGTGTGGTTGCTCACTATCAGTTGTTTTTTAGCCACTATCTATTCTCTTGAATTGAATAGTAGATATTACATTTATAAAATGATACGATCACACCAAAAAGTCAAATGACGGACTTCCGTTGTTTACCTCGCAGGCACGTACGCGACCCTCTCAATTTGGCCCGCTCTCTCGTCTCGGTAAACACAGGAAGTCCCCAGTTCGACATTTTGTTTGATCGTATCATTTTATAAATGTAATAGCGACTCTCCTCTTTTCACACGCTCTCTAGGCGTTTCACCGGCGAGAGAGTGGGCACAAGTGAGAGAGTCCCTCTCATTTTCACGCACTCTCTCATCGCTAACCCCTTTTAGGAGGTTAATGCGTGTCCATTTCTCTTCTACGTCTTACCGGCGAGAGAGCGTGCGGAAGTGAGAGAGCGGCCATCTCCCAGTAAGGACAAAGTCTCGCGTTTCACAATAGGAGTATGTGTTTGTGTTACTCTCTATTCCCGTCTCTATTTCTATCTCTCTTTCTCTCGATTCGACTCTATTTATTTCGCAGTTAGTCAGAAATGTGTCAAGAATATTTCCCCTCTTTCATTGCAAATGATTCAAATATCTCTTGAAACACAGTATCACATATGTCCAAACTTTCATAGCCAGAAAAATTCTTGAGATTTTTTTCTCAATATTTCAAATTGATCGCTTTTTTATTTCTATCGAAGTTGCGTATGAATAATTCTACTTACATATTCTAATTTCAAATATCCCTTGAAACATATTTGAAATGATTGAAAAAAATTCTTGCCGCCCACTGCGTACTATAAAAGGTGCACATTACTCGTTTATTGACTATTTCTATCTGCCTAAGTAGTGTATCTGCCTAAGTAGTGTAGCGGCTGTGCTCTGGATGCGCTGCCCGGTCGGCCTGGGTTCGACTCCCTCTCCCCTCCTCTCTTTTACCCATTATTAAATATCAACCCATTATTAAATATCAATTTTAACTCGTTCATTTTTGTACATGTTGTCGAACCCTTGTGGTGTACGATAAATAAATAAATAAATAAATTTCGGTGTCCAGGAATCGACTTTTTTCGCGCTGATTTCACTGCTCGTTTATCATTTCTCTCTGCATCTCTGTCGTCTCTCGCATTTTCGCACTCTCTACCTCTCAAATCTCTAACTCTTTTCCATTTGTGTTCACGTTCGTTCGTCTTTCTCTTCTTTTTTTCTCTTTGTTGAATCATCGCCGGGAATGGGAATGCATTGTCGTGAGTCATCCCTCCCCTCCCCTCATCTGACATCTCCGCCCGGCGCTGACTGGTATTCATTCCAACCCCGCACCGTCGCCCACATCACTAAGCTTCCGTTTGTTCGCGTTTAAATATAAAATACACCTTAAATATATGTTAAAATAGATAAAATATATTATATAAATTAACATAAAATCAATGCGTTTTAGAATACGGTAGTGTTTGAAGCGCGATTTTGGCGTCGCAGCGAAAACTCGACGTTGACTTTTCGCGCCCGTTTTCTCCCGCGTTTCTCGCTCGTTTTCGCGATATTTCTCTTCAAAATCGCCCGTAAATCGCTACAATGATGCTCAGCGCCATGCAAGGAGACCGTGCCACCAAGTCTGGATTCGCCCGCGAGGCCCAGGACAAGGTTTGTGAGGGGATACAGCTCATTTTCAACTGGTTTCGGCCTAAAATCTCTACATTTTCCATTTATTTTAGCGAAATAATCTAATTTCGCTCAGATTCACGGCAAGTACGACCCGGCGCTCGCTGCGCAGCTCCTCTCGTGGGTCAGCCGTCTCACCGGCTCCCCGGTAAGCGTTGATGAGGTTGAAAGTGTAGTATTTTGCCAGGAATTTGACACGAATGGCAAACAGGGATTGTGTGACGGTGTTTCGAATTTGATATTGTCGCTGTTGACTGATTGTTCTGATTCATCTTGCTATCCGACGATTGGTGTCGGCTTTCGAGCTCTAACTTTGACTTGGAGGGCGGAAATGCAAGTTTTTGGCGCCTTTTGTCGCAGATTTGTGGCCCAGCATCGGCAACCTTTAGCGTTACCGCATCCTGTGGAAACGCTAAGCCCGCCGAACTCGTGCGATTTTGAAACAATGTTTGCAAGTGAAATCAGCGACGAAACCCTGCTAGTTGGCGCTACATTCGAAAATACTTTAATTACATAATTGTTTTTGATTTATGACCATTGCAGATCGAGCACTCCGGCGACGCTGCGTACCTCTGCCAGGTGCTGCGCGACGGATCCATCCTCTGCAAGTGCGTGCCCACGTCTTATTACACATTTTCTTACTTTAGTTATTTTACTTGATCCGCCCGTTTCATCTGTACTCAACGGTCTCGCCCTTCACGCTCGAGATAGCTAGCAAAGCGAATCGGCGGAAGTCTATTTCTTTTGATCGAATAGTGCTTGCAAACAACTGAACTGATTATTTAGTATCCCCGACTACTGGTGTTGGCTGGGCATTCACGTCGGTACTTTGCCGATAAGCATTCACTCTTTATCGATCGCTACCCAATCAATAATTGCCCCCAATTCAGGCTGGCGAACGCCCTCGAGCCGGGCGCGGTCAAGCGCGTCAACACGTCGACGATGGCGTTCAAGCAGATGGAGAACATCTCCTTCTTCCTCGCCTTCGCCGAGCGACACATTACGAAGAGCGAACTGTTCCAGGTGAGGGGCAATCGATGATCAGGGGAGAGGGGCGATCGATAATCAGTGCCCCTGATTGAGGGGAGAGGGTACGGTAGAATAGCATTTATTGACGTGCATACCGGTTTGTCATCGCTTATTTACTTGACATAAGTGAAATGTTTAAGTTTCACTCCTCCCTTGGGGGCAGACACGCAATAAATAAGGTAAATCAAGGAAACTGCTCATTTCTCCGGATTTAGAGAATACCCTTGTCGCTCTGGGAAAGAGGCTGTTATGCCTATAGTTAGAGGTTGTATTCGCTTTTAATGATTCAAGAATAGCGGACGAACTGTGGTTTATTTGTGTGGAAGGAAACGTGGTGCCATTTAAGCGCAAGTTGCGCGAAATGACTAGCGGCCTTTTGGCGCGTCAATTGAATCATCAAAAAAGGCGAGCTCTTCCAGTGAGCTTCGTGTTTCTCGACGCAATGAAATGCTTATCAGAAGAAGAAGAACTGTTGCGTTGTTGGTTGTCATTTGTTTAGCAAAATTAACGGCATCGATTGTGCTCTTCATTCTTGTGATCTATAAAATGGGGATCGAGGCCTTGATTTTGGCACATATATTTAACAGAGCAGCAAAACTAAATCGGTTATGGGCTATATAGCTGTGAGTTTCCCGTTTCTGAATGTGGGGAAAGTGTTTCTAAGAGCAATCTGTTTGGTGAACTGCACATGTGATAGAAAATTAAATGCCAATTTTTTCGTTGCTTTACCGTAATAATATGTCGACATGATCGACATTCTCCCGTTGTCCTACCCTATTCTCCCCTTTCTTTGCAGACTGTGGATCTCTTCGAGGCGCAGGACCCGAACGCGATCGTGACGTGCCTGGGCGCGCTGGCCCGCAAGGCCGACAAGTTCGGCAAGTCCGGACTAGGACCCAAGGTATACGGTAGTCACGGCTGATCCCGAGGGGGTTACGGTAGATGATATAGATTGATCGACGCACTATTAGGCGGCTGTGCACACGGTATATTTCAATTTTAGAATAACAACTTTCTATGACGACCACAATAAGTTTAATTACTGACGTTGAATGAATCAATCGTGACTGAAACTGGAATGTGGTGAGTTTATGTTATTTAATATAGTGTTTTCGTCAGGAGGCGCAGGGTCAGGCCCGCAACTGGACGGACGAACAGCTCAATGCCGGCCAGGGCATCATCGGACTCCAGATGGGATCCAACAAGGTACGGTAGCTGATATTAATTAGGATAACGGTAGTCGTTTATTGATTTATTTATTCAAGATATATCGATTGATTACAGGGCGCCAACGCCTCGGGCATCAACATGGGCAACACTCGTCACATGTAAGTGCGAGGGAGCGTCCCCCGATCGATCAATCGATTAATCGATAGTACATATACCGTATACCCTGCCGCCGCCTACAGTACCCTCCCCGTGTGCAACTCACTTATACTTTCTCTATCTCAGTTGTGACCTAATTTCTCGTGTCCGAATACTTTCGTGTGTAGTTTGTAAAGATTTGTCAGAGTAGTTTGCTGTGACTACATTATCCCTGATTTTAGACCAATTTTCGAGCTTCATTGATTGTCTACCGCCCCCTTGATTCTCCTCACATGGTATGTGTGCGCATGCTAATCAATTATGCATTACTTGCTAAGGTTGTAAGATTTAATAAACATGCTAATTGTAAGTGTACAGTACTCGTTGCAGTCGAAGCTACAGTAACGCGTCCGAGAATAATCCACTTTATCGAAAGTCCTCTCGAGACTATCTCTACTACGGGTGAGGGACGTGTGTTGAGGCAGCGTCGCAGTTTGCACATCACTTGCGGTGCGCAAAGCGGGCGATCGCTGGTGATGTGTGAGTGCGGCTACTTTTTGGGCGTATCCGGCGTCTCGATCGTGCCCATCGACTTGTCGAAGTCGGATTTCTCCATTTGTCTGAAGGATAATATTTGTAGTTTGGTGCCTGATCTTTGTAGTTTGAACTTTGATCTGTGAAACTCACTGTAGTGTTTTGTATTCGTTCTTCTTGCCTCGAGCGCCGTCCTTGATCTGAAATGAGACGGTACAGTAGGGATACTGTAGGCGCAGAGATGGCCAATCGATTTGGTATACTGTAGTATCTCGTAAAGCTATCGTATACCTCTTGCTATTCGCCTACTGCAGGGACGTGATTGGTCAGTTATCTAATAGTTGTATCAAAACTACTGTATATTTTTGTTAGTTATTGATTAGTAATATCAAAAGTACCGTATTCCTTTCTCCGAAAAATATCAAAAGTACCGTATTCCTTTCTCCGATATCGATTCGTTATATCACAACTACCGTATACGCTTTGTTAATTATCTATTAGTCATCAACACTATCGTATTCCTTATGTCAGTTATCGATCCGCTATATCAAAACTACCGTATACCTCCTGGGCGCGCAGCACCTCGCGCTTGACTGGCTGCACGTCGTCGAGGTCGGAGACGCTCATGTCGAGCGACTGCCGCTTCTTGGCCAGCGACTGCAAAGATCAAAGATCAAACTACAAAGAGCACCAGTAGTAGATCTACAGTATACCTTCTCCTTCTTGTCACAGCCGACTACCGCGAAGCATACTGTAGCCGCGAGTATGAGCAGCGGACTGTAATCGATTCATGGAAGATTACGGTAGATGCGCGCTGTACAAGTGTTGATATCGACGCGATCACGGCACAGGGACACGGTTGATCCGAAATAAATTACTGTATGAAGGTTACCGTACCCGAGCCAGGCGCCTATTTGGTGGATCATCGTTGGGTAGGAGGGAGGGTGAGTCGGGGACGGAAAAGGGAGGAGGAGGAGAAGGAAGGAAAAGACCGAGCGGTGCGAGTGAGGAGAGGACGAGTGAAGGGAGGAAACGTGAGAAAATGGAAGAAAATGGAGATAATGAGCGTAATTAGGCATATTTGATTGGCAAATTTTTATTGTTGCATAGAGAGAGGAATGATACTACAAATTTCAATAGTGACCCATAATGAGGACTATCTGAGACAGGATGGTGCCGTGTTAAAATCAAATCGTCATAAGTGCGTTTTTCATTTTGCATATGCTGCCCCAAATTCCGAAATGGGTAAGGTGATGCAGAAGTGGGAGAAGAGAGAGAGAGAAGGGAGGACGAGGGGTATGAAACGATCACAGATTATTGATTGCACTGGCGAGGGGGGAATAAAAGATTCCTGTACAGATGAAGTGTTGATTGGATACGAACTAGGGTGGCTAATAGCAGTACAGTACTGCAGTGCACTTGAGTCTCACATCATTCCACAGGCCGGTCAACCATCCAGAAAGGCCTTTGGCGTGAGAGAGCGTGTGAAATCGAGAGGGACTCTCTCACTTTTGTACACTCTCTCGCTCTAACCCTGGTCTGTAGGTTTGGAATCATGTGGTCTCATGTGCACTGCAGTACTTGATTTTGAAGAAGTCAAATGTATCGATACACTCGAAAAAGCGAGAGTGGTGCACTGAAATGTACTGTGTACTGCAGTACACGCTCTCCCACAACGAGTAGTGTACTAGCAGTACACTAGTGCACTGGCAGTGCACGGGGCGCATGTACTGCAGTGCACAGTGCATTTCAGTACACCACTCTCGCTTTTTCAAGTGTTTCGATACACAGGTGTACTACTCAGTGCACGTACTGAGAATGCACTGTGTATCGATACTGCACTGATTTCGCCACCCTAATACGAACCCTTGCTGACCCTTGTTCGAATTCGTACATCCCTATGCTCAAAGGATGTGCCTGCTCTATGGATGTTCTATGGATGCCTGCCTGCCTGCTCTATGGATGTGAATTATGGAATACCACGAAGAAAATACGAAAAAGGCTAGTTGTTGCACAGAGGAGTATGATGAGAAAAATGGCAGGAGTAACTCGATTTGATAGAAGAACAAATGAATGGCTTGAAACAAAAGTACCGCTGCCAGACGTTCGTGTAAGAGCAATGCATAAGAAGTGGAGTTGGGCTAGAAGACTTGCTGTACTTAATGATGATAGATGGGCGGTGAGAACTGTTAATTGGACACCAATCGACCGAGAGCGGCTTGTCGGAAGGCCGAAGATGAGATGGCGAGATGAAATAGTAAACCGAATGGGATCCAGATGGGCTAATACGTGCAGAAGATACCCCGATTTGTGGAACAGAAGCATCATTCAACAGGCTCACGACCTGAGGCTTGAATAAATGATTTGATTTGATTTGATATGCTCAAAGGAAATATCGACTATCTTCAGATCTCGGAATCATTTCTCGCAACCCGCATCCTCCTGATGCTCACCACATGATTCCAAACCTACAGAGGGTTAAGGGCGAGAGAATGCGCAAAAGTGAGAGAGCCCCTCTCGATTTTACACGCTCTCTCACTCAAAACCCCTTCCTGTAAGATGTGTGGCCTGTGGAATGATATGTCTGTGCTCAGCACCTTCTTGCTTCAAGTTTATTAGGACGGCGAAAATATATATGGGGGGGCGTTAGTGGGCTACGGAAATTGAGACATTGAAAATTCGCAATGAAAATTAAGCGGGCGCGCATGCTAACCACCGGAAGTGCACACATTTCCGGAAACAGCCGATTGTATTACCTGCTAACGCGCAAATCTCGCTTTCACGCAGTATCCGTTTCATAATGAGGAGAGTGAGACATAGAGGGGGAATAATCGAGTACACCGCTATCAAATTACATCCCACTACCTGTCGGTAATGAGCGTGTGTTAGCGAGTAGTGCAAACATTACATGGGTTATTATTCCCCCACCACCCTCGGGGGGGGGGAGGGTGCAGATTAGCGATTCGGTGGTGTCGATTTCACTCCCTCATTAGGAGGCTAATTAGCGGTTAATGTGATGGGAACCACCAGCGCTGTCGAAAATGTGACTAGAACTGCCTGCTTTTGAAGATTTCCTAAATCCCGGCTGTAAGCTGGCGCTAGCGGCGAGAAATCTCAGTGTGCAAACATGCAGGGCAGAGAGACGATTATCGACCCTCTGGCTCCGCCCCTTTCTTCTCCCCGCACCAACCAGCGCCCGTAGCTCCGCCCCTCGAGACTCCGCCCACCAGTTAGCGTAGTGTGAGAGGCCTACTACTCACCTGCCTGCCTTATTGTTGCCCGAACCTGGCTCACCTGTTGACTCTAATTGATCATTTCTTCGAAACTATTATTTTGTCGAAAATTTGGACTTTTTATGTAGACAGTTTTGATTTGTGAACTAATGCGCGCGAGATTCAAATATGAATTGCAGATGGCGCTCAACTTCTCGATCGAGCGCCTCGTGCAAGCGGCCAAGACGGAACTGCCGGTCCAGGAGTCGGACGACGAACGGGGCGACGAGACCAGCTCCGTCAAGTAGGTGTCAATATTCAAATCAGAGACTCTCCTGTTTTCACACGCTCTCTCGCTTTCCGCCACACGATTCCATGCCTCCAGAATGGAGCCAGAAGTGAGACAATGTGTACAAACGAAATGACCTAGTTCACATTCACACATTGTCTCATTCCAACTCCTTTCTGGAAGATAGAGAGCATGCGAAATCGAGAGAATATTCTGGAATCTAGTAATTTATCCCTGCAGAACAGAGGAAGAGGCTGATTCGACAACCTCTCCGACATCCCCGCCCGACTCTCCTAAGGATGGCTCCATGTTCGGAACAGCCATGAGCTACTTTGACGTCCTCATGCCGCACGTTCAGGTACGGTAGATAACACAATCGAATAATCAACTACTGATTCCATTATTACCTCTTGATCGAAAATTAGCTCTCTCAAAAACACACGTGAGCAAACCGGTGAATAAGTGTTTTGACTGCGCTAGATGAAACATCGATTGAGCACTACTTGATGCAGTTGAAACCATCTCACGTAAAGACTATCTATCAATCAATAACTGATTACCACACTCTTCAGATGGCGTCCACCAATCCTCTCCTCTCGGGTGCAGCAGGGGGCGGGGCTGCCGACTCCACTTCCGCGACGCAGCTACGACTCTGGTCGCAGCAGTGGCTCGAGCTGCTGCAGCAGTCGAGCAACGCGCAGCTCGGTGAGAATTACTGTAATTAATCAGGAAGATTAATGTAAGAGCGATTGATTGACTTCCTAATGACATCGCGAAGCCGTCTCACCTGCTTGTAATGCTGTTGAAACATCAATTTCGCCTGAAATTCATCGCACGGAAACATTATTTTTTTCCCGGGGATTTTTTTTTGTTCATAATGCCTCTGCGTGGGCTTGTATTTAAAGCGACATGGATATGTGCCAATGGCGGCATATTACTCTGCCAATGATACTGCACAATGATAACTCGCCTGTTCCTCTTTTCTCAAACAAACTAATCAAATATGCTTCAGTCCGTTGTATTTTAAAGCTTTCTGAAAACTTCGCATTCAAATAGGAGATAACTCATACGTGACCTTCCGAAAATGAGATAGCACAACATTCGTCTCACTGTATTCCTTTACCGTAATAAACTTACAGTACCCACTCCCTCACTACTATCCCCTCCTTCCCCCCTCCCCATAAATCCGTGCTAGTTGTTAGCCCCTGCTCTTGTTCCCTCCTAAGCTTTCGCAAACATTGACCCATCCCTATTGTGGCGCGCGCGCTTCCCGCCGGACAATAGGAAAGTTATCGTAACCAATCCGGGCCCCGACTAAATCTCGGCTCGGCTTTTGGTAGTCACCCATTCATTGGCCGTCCTAACTCGTTCCACGGCGGCGTAAAACAGATATTTACTCCCCCCTCCGCTCCCCCTCAATCCTATCGTTTCTACCCAGATATTTGCTCACTTTGCGGGGAGGCTATTGAAAGCCACTGAAGCTATTCATTATTTGTGAGTAGTCAGAGAGGGAAGAGTTAGAAGTAGTGTGGCAAATTGACTGAAAGTGATCACGGGTACAGTATTACCAGTTGAGAGGGAATAAGCTTTGAAGAAAAAATAGCAATTAACGAGTACGGGAGTAACCTAGCATTCCGGAAAATAACTTTCTGCGTTTATCAGGCGACGCTGCGGCGGGCCTCTTTCTGCAGCCGTTCCGCAAGCACAAGCGGATACGCACCGCCTTCTCGCCAGCACAGCTTGTCCAGCTAGAGAAGGTATACGGTAGTCTCATTAATCGATTATTCTACAGTAACACAGGACATTAATTTCTCCACGAGAAACAGAGACGGGCTCAATTTGCCCCGTCGATATCATTCTGTGATTGTGACTAGGTGAATCAGATTCATCTAAAATGTCGTTATTGAAAAAAAACCAAATGTGATACGTCTTATCAGTTTATCGATTGACTGATACAGTAATCAAATATTATTGATTGATAAATATAGTAGTCTAAAGTAATCGATTTCAGGCGTTCCTCGCCAATCACTACGTTGTGGGCACCGAGAGGAAGCAGCTAGCTAGCCGCCTGAGCCTCTCCGAAACTCAGGTAGGTTACGGTAGTTATCGATCGATAGTTACAGTACCCATTTCTTAATTATCTTCTCTAAAAATCGATAATTCACAGGTAAAAGTGTGGTTCCAAAACCGGCGCACCAAGCACAAGCGCGTCAAGCTGGACGGATCCACAGAGGAAATCCCCTCGAAAGAAGGCAGCCCCATGTCACCCGTGCCCGAGCTCTAGAACCAGGTACCCGAACCCGAGCCGGTGCCCGACCCCACTTACCCCATCTGGTACCAACTGCCTTTGTGATAGGACCAAATTGCGCCATGTGACTTGATACGTTGTTGTGTCTTTTCCCTTTCTCACTTCTCTCTTTTTTACAGGGACTTTCCGAGATTTTTCGTTGTTGCGAATTTTCGCAATTTTCTATTCGCTGATTGAACATTCTAGTCATGACCAGTATTAATCAACCTTGAGTATTATGAAATTTGTCTCCGCGAGAATTTGTACAGACAGTATTACAATAAAGTATTGTTTTAGCATACCTTGGATGTCTTACAAACCCTACTTTAGCAGTGCACATCTCAAACTAGGTGTTTCCCTGTTTCACGAGATGCCCTTTATGATGCATTCTGCCTGTTCAAACTTCTCAATCATCATGCCTGCCTTCATTTCACAGAAGGGAGAGGCAAGAGGAGCCAATTACAAACCGTTTGATGACCTTCTCAACTTTTTGTCGCCTTTCGCCACACGGTTCTCTCTCTCTCTCTCTCTCTCCTCTAATAGATTGGCGCGCAAAAAGTGCCCCTCCCTTCGATTCGTTTCTGGTAATAATTGCATTTGATTACATTTCTCGGGTTGATCATGCCGCTTTTTGCCGCTATTACAGTTAGAAGAGATGATTGATTGCTTTGTTAGGCAATTCCGATGAGTTTGGAACAAACTGGGAATGAAACGTAAGTTAGGGGACTTAAAGTCAGTAGAGTGAAGATGATTAGTTCAATTACTCCTTTTCTAGTGTCACTTTCACTTACCGGTATGAATGTTAAATATTTTTCCTGATCCTAGTCGCTTTTTTTATCAGAGTAGGCAAAAGTTTTAAACGCATGGACCAGAACTTAGGATCATAGCGAGCTCAACAGTCATTTTGATAGTGTAAACTATCGTAAATGGGCGAGGGATTTACACTACAGTACCCCCGCGCTCCCGCTCAACCTCTCCCTAATAGAGCTACCGTACCTCTCGTAAATACTCCCCCTTCTCCCCCGCTCTCTCAGCGAACAAAGAGCAATGATGTGAGAGGCAATTGTCTCTCTCTCTCCCACTCTCTCCTTCTCACACACTCTCTCACTCCCTCTAACCTCCTCATTTCGCACGCTATTTCTCTTCCCCCCAATACGGAAAATGAGAGTAGCCTCTTACAGCCTATTCAGGTGGGAATGGGCAGATTTCTTCTCATTGAAGGTGCCAATTTACTCCCCTCTCCCCTTGTTCCCCTTCTCATTTCATGTATGTTCATTGAGAGAAAAGCGATTGAGCATAGAGTAAATTACACCTCTTTTCTCTACGATTTGAGTCTTCCATTGATGGGAAGAAGAGATGAGATGGGTCTGGGGAAAGAGCCTGAGGGGATTTATATTAGGGGTGGAGCTTCACAAGTTTTATGAAGATTATGGACTGTATCAATGTTGCAACTATTTGAAACAGAAAGTAGAATGTTCATTTTATTATTAGTTTTACAATCGTTTTACAAAGCTTCGACTACTGCCCTGAGCTGAAACACTAATCCCGCGGCCTTTCGGGCTTTTTGCAATAGTTCCCCGCGCATTGATTGATTCACTCCCCTTCACATGAACCTTCCGATAATTAACAGCCCTGTTTTTTTCGTATCTCAATACTCGCTAAACATGACCTCTGCCAAGTTTGTCGGTACATTTCAAAAACCATAGGCATTCAGGGAATAAACACCACTACTTTCAAGAAAATTAGATAAAATTCACTAAAAGGACTAAGTAGGCTTCACTTTTTTTCCCTATGAAATGTTAAAGTTTTTGTTAATTGTCCGATTTATTTTCGTCAGGCGGCAACATTCCCTCTCACAATGGTGTTCAACTTCCGTTTGTTCTCTCATAAGTACCCCTGTCTATCGGCATCTACACAGTGTGAAAGATGAGCTAATCGACAAACTTGTAGACTCTTCTATTTCTCTTTTGTCCACCGGAAGCGCCCGGGGCTATGCTCTAAGGGGAGGAATCAACAGCCTGGCTTAGATAGGAGAGAAGGGTCGAAGTATCGAAGAACTTCCACTAATCCCAAAGAGCAAACATCCATTGTCTCGCGTTGATAGAGAGAAAAGAGGTGCCATACAGGGGAGGGAACGATATGATTTCAGACTTTGTGTCCGCCGATATTTGTTCAAAAGGTAATTTTCACTAATTTGTTTAAAAAATGAAGCAGCGGAATATTGAACAAGCAGTATTTTGAATATTTTCAAGGGTATCTGAAACTTATCCAAAAAAAGAAAAAAAACCTTTCCAAAAAACATTTTTCTCACTCGAATTGTTCAAAAGGAAATGTTCGAATTGTTCAATTGTTCAATATTGTGTAGAACAGAGTTTATCACTGATAAATTGGCCAATGTTCTGTACCTGTTTATATTATATCCATGAGAATTTTCAGTGACAATTGTTCTTCCAATTCTCAGCCAACCCGTCGTTTGGCGTTTCACCAACGATTCATGTGATGCAACGGCTCTGCGCCACACTTTCCACTGCAGTATGTGTCCTAAAATGTTCAAATAAATATCAAACACCGTTGTGCTTCTCCTCCTCGTCATGTTTTCCACGGCGGATAATCGCTGTACTTGACCCGTGATGCTTCTCATTCTTCCCCTCTCCTCTCCTCCTCTCCCATGTCCTCCCTCCCCTTCTCCTCCACTTATGAGAGATTCACCCAAACAAAGCTGGCAACAAGTGGGCTTATCACAGTATCGACAGGGTTACAAACAATTGAAGGAGAGGGAAGGGAAATGACAGTATGCCATTTTCGGGCCCTAAACGAGTTTGATTGGGAACTTTCCGATTTCTTTTGTCCAATCATTCTTCATTTCGTTCTTAGTTGACCGCAAAATCCGCAAAATCCGCAAATTACGCAAATTACGCAAATGTCCGTAAGTAGTAACAACTAGTGATCGTAGGTTGTCCCAATGCTTCCATGTAATGAATACCTTTGTATTTCCCAATTCACAGCCTATTTGTCTCTCTCTCTCTCTTATGCCCACATACACACTCGTTTTGGGTGTATGAGTGCTTCCGGTGGATTGAAATCGGGATGAGGGAAGACATTGAAATCGGAGATATTCCAGATTCAATGGACGACCAAATTGAATGAAAAATGGAGAGATGGGAAGAGTGATTTAGAGAGAAGAGGAGGACGGAAATTATGTTGAGTAGGGATGACGTCATGGTCGTAATTATTATAATGTATTGCATCTAGCACTCGGGCAATTATAAGTCCAAATCTGCGCCTAATTTTCTTTAACAGACCTATATGAAACATATCCAAAAGAATCGTACTGAATAAATTGTATTGACACATTGACCTAGATATAAACCTTGTCGATTTGAACGATGCTTTTGTAGAGTGAGCAAATTCACATAATCAACTTCAACTTGTAGGTCATACCTCTACAAAAGCATCGTTCATATCGACAAGGTTAAACCCTAAAAAATACCCATTCACATAAACTTCCCTTTAATTTTACCAAAAAGGTGTAAGGGATTAATGAAAATCAAAATCAGTGTATTGGTCCAGCAAATGAGTTTCACCATCCGCTCAAGGGTGGAATGTTTTTTTGTATCCCCACTAATGATCTCTTGAGCTCCGTTAAATAGATATTACAACTGAAATCTATCCTCAGAGGCTTTTATCTTTGCTAACTACAAATATTGCGATGAGTTAAGATGGATAATGCTTATGAATGAAGAGGGAGACCAAAGCATCGGCTAATTCAATCTGCCCATGACACAGGATAGGGCAGCTTTATGGCTTCTGCCTTATTTTCCTCAAAACTTTCGAATTTGTAAACTTGTTTAACATGTATGCAGTTTGTTTCCGTGCCGCATACGATGTCAAGATAGGACTTGGTTGAAACGAGTATACCTAATTTATATATTACTTACTTACTTAGTTACTTAGTATACCCATCTTCAACGACGGAGCCGCGTGGAAGCCGCGCGATACATGATCTTCGTGGGAAAGTATTTTAATTCCTACTTCTTCTCAAATGATTGACATAGGTCTAATGTTTTGCATAATCAGGCTGAGCGAACCGAGCTTATAGCAGAGGACGTCGTCAAACAACATCGAGTTGGCGCCATACGCAGAAAGTCTTTCGTTATCTGACTCTCTCGTTTCACGCACTCCCTCATTGATTTCCTCTTTCTCTAACTTGTTCTTGCAGTTGCTTTTTCGGAAGCTGTGTGTCACGTCATTCATGGGCAGCGTAACACGGACAAGATATATATATATATATATATATATATATAATATTTTCTCGACGCCCGAAGGCGCAACGGAATAATGTGTGATTACACGAACAATGTACAGTAAATAAAGACTCTCTATGGGAAGTATCGTTTGGGAAGGGGGGAGGTTGCAATAGAGGCAAATCAGTGTGTAGATCAATCGTCGTGGTCCCATCTGTCATCGTCTGGTCGTTGTTCTCTGTGTGGACTGAGAGAGGAGGGATCCGAGGAAGGGGACTCGGCGACCAGGTTGACTCATCTCCGGGAGCAGACTCAGTGATCTCTAATAGGAGATGGGAGGGGAAGTAATGCAATGCAAACTAACGAAATGTATATTTGCTAATATCGTCATTACTATAATCTAACGACTCTTGTAAACATTCATACTAGGTGACCTGTGTATGTAAGGGGGAAGAGTATTCAGTAGCATACCAACTCTACGGGGAAAGCAATGAAATCGAGGCGTTGAGCTAATACATTCTATGTGCACACCAAATGTGTTCGTTCTATCACGAAGGGGTTTCAAAATGAAAAATTTATTACGATCTAAGATGGTCTCGCCATTCATTATTCTACGGGCGAAAACTAAGTCAAAGATGACTCTCCTCTCAAAAAGCGCTTGAAGACCAAGATGAGACAGACGTTGAGGATAGGAAGGAATACCAATTGGATAAGAAGGAGAAGGAAAACATCCATAGAACAGGATTCGAGTGAATTGTTGTTGGACCTTCTCGAGCCTCTCACAGTGCTTCTTTACATAGGGATTCCGGAACGGACTAGCAAATTCAAGGTGAGGTAGAACTAGGGTTCTCTTATTGGAATCAAATGGAATTGTGAAATTTGGAGAACAAAGGAATGCAGACCGAAACGGGCGCGAGAGAGTGTGTGAAATCGAGAGATGAGTGATGAGTTCAATTCCAATAAGTTCCAATAAGAGAACCCTAGGTAGAACATATGATTGAAAGTGGCCCCGATCACTCCCTTCCCGCTCCCCACTCCCGCGAATGACCCATTATTAAATATCATTTTTAACTCGTTCATTTTTGTACATGTTGTCGCACCCTTGTGGTGTACGATAAAAAAATAAATAAAAAATAAAGCATTTTAAAAGAATATCAGGACAATTGATAGAGACAGCACGTAGCATGATGAATAATGCAGTTTGGGCCTTACTAATGCGGGTATCGATAGAGGCAGTTCTAAGCAATGAGGGGACAACTTCAACATGCACATTAATGAGTTTATGAACCGCCCCACTACGACTCCCGTTGTATGAATGCCTTCACAGAATTGATTCGAAATACTGTCCTCTCGTCCTACCCCCCATCAGATAGATTCGTCGACATCGACGTTGAGGGTGAATACACTGAGCGTGAAGATACTTAAGTGTATTCTACACTAGGTGATACACTCAAGTATCAGATACACTTGATCCGGGCAATACACTCAGTATTGAGTGTATTCAGCTCGGCGGGAGTAAGTGTATCGTACACTTAGAGATGGAGGCAGCTCGCTGTCCATCTTCATGGGATCGAACGATACTTTCCACGGTCGGTCAAACCTCCAGAAAGGGTAAATGAGAAAGCATTAAAAATCGAGAGGGACGCTCTCACTTGCACAGACATTTTCGCTATGAAATCCGTTTCTTGATGTTTGGAATAATTTGGACTTATCTGTGAAATATCGCGACAAATGATACCACGTCTACGAAATGTGAGTGTTATCACATACAGGGAGTGAAGATTCTTGAAGATGTTACGACCTGCTCACATCGCTTGGGGACGTTGTATCACACACACAGAACAATGACTTCTTTTCTCCCCCCTCTCAATATCATAACGACAAGTCTTATATACAAGACATCCATTGCAGGAATACAAGACCTTTTCTGGTCTTGAAAAATAAGACATTAAAGTCTTGTATGCAAGACTTTTAATAAAAGCAGTAAACGATAAACTAAGGGGATAGACTAAAAGGCGGCCCGCGGCCCGCGGCCCGGAAAGTGACTAAAAGGCGGCCCGCGGCCCGCATTCCGAAGAGTGACTAAAAGGCGGCCCGCGGCCCGCGGCCCGCGGCCCGTAAAAATATTATTTATTTATTTTTTTATTTTTTATTATTTTTGTTTTTAATATATTTATTTACTTTTTAATATATTAATTGACACATACATAACTAGAAAAACCTCATTGCTAGTGAAATACAGTGTAATTTAGGGACTAATGGCAATGTTGAGGTTGAACGATGCTGAATATTTAACGTGCTGGATTTGCAATTGATAAACTGCAGCGCATCAGCAATGTTCATCTACAATAATACAATAATTATCTCTTTACAGGCCCCGCAGTGGTTCGTAATAAGTCGAGGTTCTCTTCACACTCGTCGTGATTACATAGGTATAAACTGTTGCCCCTTCCGAAGTTCTTTCAATCCGTAATTTTGTTTGAACTGGTCCAATCGACCCAATTTTAACGGGGGGGGGGGTGCATTCTGCGGGCGCAGGGATGCTCCTCTGTAATTTTGAGGCGGATTGAAAAGTTTTTATTTTTTCGAAAATTTCATCGCTTTTTGCTATTTCCGGTGCTCCACCTTTCGGTCCAAAGTATAGGTGCTGCCTAAATTTCGCAAGGGAGGCGCTTATCACCACCGGTAGTGCCCATTACTCGCACTGCATGCAGATCTCGCTTGCTGGGCGTCCCACTATAGACCGACGAATCGTCAAAGTCGTGAGATTGAGAAAACGTGCGTGCGCAAACTAGGCATTACTTTCCGGGAAAGGGTCGTAGCGGTGTGGAAACCGCATTGTTCGCATTCTGGAGCCGCGTACTAACCATCGTACAAATATTGAGGCATTCTGTGACTCTGAGTTCATCCACAATTTGAACGCTTTTCTGATTTAGCGATTGGAGTCGAAACTGGCGATTTCCATAACTTTGCTCAAAGTGGTCCAATCGACCCAATTTTAACGGGGGGTGCATTCTGCGGGCGCAGGGATGCTCCTCTGTCATTTTGAGGCGGATTGAAAAGTTTTTATTTTTTTTCGAAAATTTCATCGCTTTTTGCTATTTCCGGTGCTCCACCTTTCGGTCCAAAGTATAGGTGCTGCCTAAATTTCGCAAGGGAGGCGCTTATCACCACCGGTAGTGCCCATTACTCGCACTGCATGCAGATCTCGCTTGCTGGGCGTCCCACTATAGACCGACGAATCGTCAAAGTCGTGAGATTGAGAAAACGTGCGTACGCAAACTAGGCATTACTTTCCGGGAAAGGGTCGTAGCGGTGTGGAAACCGCATTGTTCGCATTCTGGAGCCGCGTACTAACCATCGTACAAATATTGAGGCATTCTGTGACTCTGAGTTCATCCACAATTTGAACGCTTTTCTGATTTAGCGATTGGAGTCGAAACTGGCGATTTCCATAACTTTGCTCAAAGTGGTCCAATCGACCCAATTTTAACGGGGGGTGCATTCTGCGGGCGCAGGGATGCTCCTCTGTAATTTTGAGGCGGATTGAAAAGTTTTTATTTTTTCGAAAATTTCATCGCTTTTTGCTATTTCCGGTGCTCCACCTTTCGGTCCAAAGTATAGGTGCTGCCTAAATTTCGCAAGGGAGGCGCTTATCACCACCGGTAGTGCCCATTACTCGCACTGCATGCAGATCTCGCTTGCTGGGCGTCCCACTATAGACCGACGAATCGTCAAAGTCGTGAGATTGAGAAAACGTGCGTGCGCAAACTAGGCATTACTTTCCGGGAAAGGGTCGTAGCGGTGTGGAAACCGCATTGTTCGCATTCTGGAGCCGCGTACTAACCATCGTACAAATATTGAGGCATTCTGTGACTCTGAGTTCATCCACAATTTGAACGCTTTTCTGATTTAGCGATTGGAGTCGAAACTGGCGATTTCCATAATTTTGCTCAAAGTGGTCCAATCGACCCAATTTTAACGGGGGGTGCATTCTGCGGGCGCAGGGATGCTCCTCTGTCATTTTGAGGCGGATTGAAAAGTTTTTATTTTTTTTCGAAAATTTCATCGCTTTTTGCTATTTCCGGTGCTCCACCTTTCGGTCCAAAGTATAGGTGCTGCCTAAATTTCGCAAGGGAGGCGCTTATCACCACCGGTAGTGCCCATTACTCGCACTGCATGCAGATCTCGCTTGCTGGGCGTCCCACTATAGACCGACGAATCGTCAAAGTCGTGAGATTGAGAAAACGTGCGTGCGCAAACTAGGCATTACTTTCCGGGAAAGGGTCGTAGCGGTGTGGAAACCGCATTGTTCGCATTCTGGAGCCGCGTACTAACCATCGTACAAATATTGAGGCATTCTGTGACTCTGAGTTCATCCACAATTTGAACGCTTTTCTGATTTAGCGATTGGAGTCGAAACTGGCGATTTCCATAACTTTGCTCAAAGTGGTCCAATCGACCCAATTTTAACGGGGGGGTGCATTCTGCGGGCGCAGGGATGCTCCTCTGTCATTTTGAGGCGGATTGAAAAGTTTTTATTTTTTTTCGAAAATTTCATCGCTTTTTGCTATTTCCGGTGCTCCACCTTTCGGTCCAAAGTATAGGTGCTGCCTAAATTTCGCAAGGGAGGCGCTTATCACCACCGGTAGTGCCCATTACTCGCACTGCATGCAGATCTCGCTTGCTGGGCGTCCCACTATAGACCGACGAATCGTCAAAGTCGTGAGATTGAGAAAACGTGCGTGCGCAAACTAGGCATTACTTTCCGGGAAAGGGTCGTAGCGGTGTGGAAACCGCATTGTTCGCATTCTGGAGCCGCGTACTAACCATCGTACAAATATTGAGGCATTCTGTGACTCTGAGTTCATCCACAATTTGAACGCTTTTCTGATTTAGCGATTGGAGTCGAAACTGGCGATTTCCATAACTTTGCTCAAAGTGGTCCAATCGACCCAATTTTAACGGGGGGGGGGGGGTGCATTCTGCGGGCGCAGGGATGCTCCTCTGTCATTTTGAGGCGGATTGAAAAGTTTTTATTTTTTTTCGAAAATTTCATCGCTTTTTGCTATTTCCGGTGCTCCACCTTTCGGTCCAAAGTATAGGTGCTGCCTAAATTTCGCAAGGGAGGCGCTTATCACCACCGGTAGTGCCCATTACTCGCACTACATGCAGATCTCGCTTGCTGGGCGTCCCACTATAGACCGACGAATCGTCAAAGTCGTGAGATTGAGAAAACGTGCGTGCGCAAACTAGGCATTACTTTCCGGGAAAGGGTCGTAGCGGTGTGGAAACCGCATTGTTCGCATTCTGGAGCCGCGTACTAACCATCGTACAAATATTGAGGCATTCTGTGACTCTGAGTTCATCCACAATTTGAACGCTTTTCTGATTTAGCGATTGGAGTCGAAACTGGCGATTTCCATAACTTTGCTCAAAGTGGTCCAATCGACCCAATTTTAACGGGGGGTGCATTCTGCGGGCGCAGGGATGCTCCTCTGTAATTTTGAGGCGGATTGAAAAGTTTTTATTTTTTCGAAAATTTCATCGCTTTTTGCTATTTCCGGTGCTCCACCTTTCGGTCCAAAGTATAGGTGCTGCCTAAATTTTGCAAGGGAGGCGCTTATCACCACCGGTAGTGCCCATTACTCGCACTGCATGCAGATCTCGCTTGCTGGGCGTCCCACTATAGACCGACGAATCGTCAAAGTCGTGAGATTGAGAAAACGTGCGTGCGCAAACTAGGCATTACTTTCCGGGAAAGGGTCGTAGCGGTGTGGAAACCGCATTGTTCGCATTTTGGAGCCGCGTACTAACCATCGTACAAATATTGAGGCATTCTGTGACTTTGAGTTCATCCACAATTTGAACGCTTTTCTGATTTAGCGATTGGAGTCGAAACTGGCGATTTCCATAACTTTGCTCAAAGTGGTTCAATCGACCCAATTTTAACGGGGGGTGCATTCTGCGGGCGCAGGGATGCTCCTCTGTCATTTTGAGGCGGATTGAAGTTTTTATTTTTTTTCGAAAATTTCATCGCTTTTTGCTATTTCCGGTGCTCCACCTTTCGGTCCAAAGTATAGGTGCTGCCTAAATTTCGCAAGGGAGGCGCTTATCACCACCGGTAGTGCCCATTACTTGCAATGCATGCAGATCTCGCTTGCTCGGCGTCCCACTATAGACCGACGAAGCGTCAAAGTCGTGAGATTGAGAAAACGTGCGTGCGCAAACTTACTTACTTAGATACTTAGAAGATCCATCTTCATCGGCCGTTGCCGTGTGGATCACAATTCCTCCATTCTTCTCTATCGCGAGCGCGCGTAGTCCAATGTCGGTAGGGCTGACGCTGCGAGGACGAACACTGTAGAACACTGTAGGACTTGAACACTGTAGGGCATCTTCGCATATTCCACGATCGAATCCCTCCATCTCACTGGCGGCTTTCCTGGAGGTCTGCGGAGATCGGGAGGGGGGAACCATTCCGTGACTGTTGTTGACCATCTACCGTCGCACGTGTCCGTCGCACCGTCGTAAGCACGCTTCGCCCGTTTGATGTAGCGTATCGGGTCAGTGAGGAGTGACTGCCGACGGACGTCCGAGCTGCGGCGCTTCTTCCGGTGCATCGTGAACAAATTCGTGCCAATCAACGATCTCTCGAGTGCTCTGTGCGTGGTCTGCATGTAGGAGATGACTGAGTTCGAGAGAGGCCATGGCTCGGCTGCATAGCACAGAGCGGGAAGGACGTGAGAGTCGAAGAGCGAAGAGCGGAGCTTGGCGTCCTTCAGCATGGACGTGACTTCTCTGATGCTTCCGTAAGCCGCCCAGGCTGTTCTCTTCCTCCTTTTCAGTTCCGTATCGATTGAGCCGTCGCCTCGCAGTTCTCTTCCAAGATACACGTATGCATCAGTTTCCACGAGGGTCTCTCCGTGCAGAGCGATATCAGCACAGATTAAATAGTTCCGTAATACAATCTACCTTGTGTCCTCAAACGAGTGTCATCAGCACCATGCGGCGATCATTTCAAAATGTGCCCAAAACATGCACGTGTAACCTATGTGAGTTTGGAATGGATAGCTTTCATGAAGAAGTCAGTATATACCTTGACCTACCATGTTGTCGTAAAATGACGAAATCACACCGTTAGGGGCCTACCTTGTCCTGGCAAACTACGAACCACGATCAGTCTGGTATTAAATTGAAATAAGGTTAACGATAGGCCACGAGTCTAATTTATGCACCAGTGCACGAAAAACGTCCCGATAAATAGCTTTGCGGCAAGGTAGGTTTCTCGGCTAACGGAACTATTTTATCTGTGGATATCAGGACCAGGGCACCATGCGTTCCTCATCAGCTGCGTCTTCTTCCTGTTGATCGTCAACCCAATCGATTGTCCTGCGTCCGCAAGTTCTGTCAGCATCCTCTCCAGCGATGCTGTGTTAGAGCCAAGCAGAACTATGTCGTCCGCAAATCGGAGATGCGAGAGGCGCTTCCCATTTATGCTGATTCCTTCCGTCTCCCAGTCAAGGTCTCTCATACAATCTTCCAGTGCCGCGGTGAACAGCTTGGGTGAGATTGTGTCTCCTTGGCGGACTCCTGTGCCGATCGGAATGAGTACGGGTAGGTCAAACGTCTTCATCTCGGTGTAGCAGCCGGTGTTGAGTGCTTCCAGACAGTGAACGTATGAAGAGTCCACTCCAGAGCGAGAGAGGGCGTTGAGGACTGCTGGCACTTCCACGGAGTCGAATGCCTTACAGTAATCGACGAAGACGAGACCGAGGGGCTGGTGGTACTCGCGATGGAATTCGATTACGGTCGAGAGCGTGTGGATGTGATCGAGACAGCCAAATCTTCTTCTGAATCCAGCTTGTTCCACGGGTTGAGCCTCGCCCAGTATCCGCTCCATTCTCGTCACCAGTATCTTCTAGTTAGTGAAGATCTTGTAGGAGATTGAGAGTAGAGCAATGGGACGGTAGTTGTCGAGGCTGGATCTATCTCCCTTCTTGTGGATGAGGATGGAGTTGGAGCCCTTCCACTGAGAGGGAAATCTCAGAGATGCAAGGTATCGACTGAAGTGCGCGGCAAGGAGCGAGTGCAGGGGAGGCCCTCCGAGTCGTAGCATTTGGCCTGAGATCACATGGAGGCGACTGGTGCCTCAGATCGGAAGAGGTCGGTGTAGAACTCCTTCACTCTCTCCTCGATCCCGGCTCTGCTGGTAATGGCGGTTCCAGCTGAATCGAGAACAGCTTCCATCGGGGATCGACCCTTCGATTGTTCCTGCTTGGCCTTCTTGAGGGAGCGCCGGGCTTCTGGAGCCCTCAGCAGTACCGTACTCCTGTGTTCCTTGATGTCCCTCGCCACGAAACTCCTGCACGTCCAGTTCGCCATAGTTTTCTCGAGGATGGAACAATCGGGGTCCCGAGAAAGTTCGCCTCTTCTTCTTATCCAGAACTTGGATGCATCAGATAGACGAGGAGGGAGTAGTGGGGGAGGGATTTCAGCTGATCTCGCGCAGTCCTTGAGACCGACGCAGATGAAGTCGTAGTCTCGCGATGGGTCGAGGTCAGATCTCCAAGGGTATCTCTCGATGGCAGCCTGGTAGAGAAGCGGATCGAGTACCGGTCGGGGGATCGAGCACGACTTTGACGATTCGTCGGTCTATAGTGGGACGCCCAGCAAGCGAGATCTGCATGCAGTGCGAGTAATGGGCACTACCGGTGGTGATAAGCGCCTGCCTTGCGAAATTTAGGCAGCACCTATACTTTGGACCGAAAGGTGGAGCACCGGAAATAGCAAAAAGCGATGAAATTTTCGAAAAAATAAAAACTTTTCAATCCGCCTCAAAATGACAGAGGAGCATCCCTGCGCCCGCAGAATGCACCCCCCGTTAAAATTGGGTCGATTGGACCACTTTGAGCAAAGTTATGGAAATCGCCAGTTTCGACTCCAATCGCTAAATCAGAAAAGCGTTCAAATTGTGGATGAACTCAGAGTCACAGAATGCCTCAATATTTGTACGATGGTTAGTACGCGGCTCCAGAATGCGAACAATGCGGTTTCCACACCGCTACGACCCTTTCCCGGAAAGTAATGCCTAGTTTGCGCACGCACGTTTTCTCAATCTCACGACTTTGACGATTCGTCGGTCTATAGTGGGACGCCCAGCAAGCGAGATCTGCATGCAGTGCGAGTAATGGGCACTACCGGTGGTGATAAGCGCCTCCCTTGCGAAATTTAGGCAGCACCTATACTTTGGACCGAAAGGTGGAGCACCGGAAATAGCAAAAAGCGATGAAATTTTCGAAAAAAAATAAAAACTTTTCAATCCGCCTCAAAATGACAGAGGAGCATCCCTGCGCCCGCAGAATGCACCCCCCGTTAAAATTGGGTCGATTGGACCAGTTCAAACAAAATTACGGATAGAAAGAACTTCGGAAGGGGCAACAAAGTCCGATACATCAATGCTTTCCGTTCTATATAATGAGGGTTATCATTCACCAATTATAATTTTCTGGCTACGTCCGTGTGAATCGAACGAGAATGCGTCTTGAAGCAGGAAATAAATGGAAGGGACAACAGTTTACACCTATGTAATCACGACGAGTGTGAAGAGAACCTCGACTTATTACGAACCACTGCGGGGCCTGTAAAGAGATAATAATTTATTGTATTATTGTAGATGAACATTGCTGATGCGCTGCAGTTTATCAATTGCAAATCCAGCACGTTAAATATTCAGCATCGTTCAACCTCAACATTGCCATTAGTCCCTAAATTACACTGTATTTCACTAGCAATGAGGTTTTTCTAGTTATGTATGTGTCAATTAATATATTAAAAAGTAAATAAATATATTAAAAACAAAAATAATAAAAAATAAAAAATAAATAAATAATATTTTTACGGGCCGCGGGCCGCCTTTTAGTCACCCTTCGGAATGCGGGCCGCGGGCCGCGGCCGCCTTTTAGTCTATCCCTAAACTAAGTGGTGTGGCATGTGGTGTGGGCATACTGTATAAGTCGCCCTGTGATCATTTTCATATTTTTCGGAGTATTCTCGGACTTTTCAACGCGCGATGTGCGCCGGATTTTAGCTGCGCGCGACGTGCGCCAAAATCCGGCGCACATCGCGCGTTGAAAAGTCCGAGTTATCGTTTTCTTACGTTTTTAGGGCAAATTGCTTCGTACACGCACACGCACACCCACACCCACACACACACGCACACTCAATTAAGAAAACTCAGATTTCAAATGCACTCTGCACTTCGAAAAAGTACGGTATCCATTTACGGATACGTTTTTTTTGAATTACTAATAATCGATTTTTTAATTTTTTTTTGGCATTTCAAATTGATTTCTTGATGGCAAATTATTATAGTATGACGGACGAAGAAGAGTTATCAACTTCTGATGAGGTTGATTCCACATTCACGACAAGTGAATCTGATACTGAGGAGGGATTCACTATGAAAGTTAGTTTTACCAGCAATAACTATTCGAGAAATGGCAAAAGGATTGACTCTTTTTGTGCGACATCGCTACTAGAATTTATTCATTATCTTATTTCTGATCCCTTTCTGAATCTGAATGGGTCTGGAAATAACTTTAAAGTAATACTAACTGTGTCACAATCTCACTCCTCGTCACTTTTAGACGAGTTTGGAACTAGGTTTGGAAATGTGGAACCTTGATTTCTTCATTTTATTCACGATTCGAGAACAGGGTGTGCGAAATGAAGACTACTTGGTCGCATACTATTTGGATTCAAACTGTATAGTGTCAATATCCAGATCGATGATAATGGATTGGTCTACCTATTATCTCATGAAATTTCCCCTGAAGCATTCCGTGAATTGCTCAATCGGTTGGTTATCTATCATATCACGTGTTCCCCCAATATTCTATTAGTAGTACTTCATCTCTAGATAAGAACAAATCAATAGTCCGGAACCCGTGCTTGATTTCGAATTGCCTTCTTATATAGAGTGGACAAAGACTGCATAAATCGATCTTCCCCCAAGTTTCCATTCGTCTCGAGAAGAGGAAACATATCAATTTCGTATGTGATAGATGTCGAGTCTCTTCTTTCACTCTCAGATCTATCTCTCGATTCGCTGAGACCTTTGACTGCCCAAGGGAGTGAGCTTTTTATTAACGTATACCATTGTTTCGTTGAAAATCTACCCAGGAAATGCTCACACAAGATCGTATCCGTGCGTAGTGAATGACGACAAATCAATTTCACTTTGTAAAGAACAGCCAGGATGTTTCTACCTCAGATCCACCCGTTACATCCACCCTTGTAATAGTTCTCTGGTCAAAATAGTGAGCTAGATAAGTGTATCTTTGTTTGATTCCTGATTTTCTAGATCACCAAAATTGTCACTGCTAATGTTCCTGTCGGTTTATGCGTAATCAGCTACATCTCACTAGCTGATGATATCGATATCGATCGATTAATCGAGGATTCACAGAAATTCAGAAAGGTTGTTCTCAAAATCATACTCTGAAATAGTTGCTTGTTCAGACTATTTCATCAAAATCCCGAGCGCGAATCGCAGAATCGTACATGCAAGGCAAATGTGCACGTAGAATTATCGCAGAATTGCCTGAAGCCGAGGTTAAGGCTCAACACGTTAGTTTTAGTCCAAAACGGCATGCGCAAAATTATCTAAATTGCGATCTATAATGTTGGTCGGTCTCTAGACAGGAGGAAATCAAATAGAGGAGTTGTTGCAAATATCAATTATGGTCGAATTATTAACTTGAAGAATGAGGGAGACTATCTTATGTGTGAGAGAACTTGGCATGGATCTGAACATTACTTTCTGTCTTCTAATTGTATGAAAGAGGTGCGAAATCGCGTCAATATCGATGTATTCTGAATGTTCAGATACTTCGGTCCAGTCTGGTCAGGCATTCGGACAACTCTGACTCTGATCACGGCATCGCCCAATTAGATGTCACCTTCTCCCTTGCGCAGGGATACTACGTTTCTGTCTTTGGAATGGAATCAAGAGATATTAGGTGAGCTTAATTAAACCACAACTTTCGATTGCCGTTGTAGGTATCGGTGCAGCGGTAAGCATGTGCTAGCCCCTGTGGCAATTATGGTAAGCACGCATCATAATGGACGAGCTATGAGATACTTTGGAGAGGCAAGGTTGAGCTCGTAAAATAAATGACGGTGCCGCCATTTTTAGTTTCTTGATGAGGTGATCGATGATAAGTCTCTCAGACTTCGATCGTTGACTTGTGATGGAGAAAGTTCATTCAATCAATTTTTGAAGGTTTACTATCGTTCGTTCACATCAGCTTTAAAGAAATTTTTTCAGGCTGAATTCTGTTCCGGAGCCAAGCGTATCGATTGCAGCCTCCACATCAAGAAAAATATGTTGCAAGGTGGTCTTACTCGGAAAGAAGCCGCCCAAGCAATGCAAGTTAGTAAATAACGTAAAAATTATGAAAAAATATAACAGTTTTTGATAATGTGGTTAGCACACAAAAAAATTACTGTAAGTACAAATTATCGATTGCAAATAAAAAAAATCTAATCATTTTGCGATTATTTAATCGGCCTCACTAAGGCACTGTTCGGTTCGATTGACGAGTACGGACTACTGTGTGGAGGAGCGTTGAATAAAAGTGGAGAAGAAGATATTCGGAAGTCGCTTGATGATGCGACCATTACCGATAAAGCATTCGATTGGTGAGAAGTTTAGATCTAATGCTGCGTGCTGGCACTTGAAGCTTCACATTCGCTTGCAGGGTTATGGAACGACTTCCACGATTAATTTGTAGACTCGGAATGTCGGCTCGAATCGATGCTGGCCTTGGAATATCGATTCCCACTTCTAATAGAATCGAGAATGTGAACTCTCAACTAAAGAGTTTTCGAGAAAGAAGAAGGCGCACATTAGATGATTGCATTTTACTTTTGATTGAGCAATTGAAAGGTTAGTTAGTGTCATTTGATAAATGATGTGCATTGTCATTCAGTATTCGAAATCAATCTTACAAAGGCGGAAAGCGGTGGAGGTTATTATCAAGTATCGAACAATTTTGATGTGAGATTTCGTCTCCTCTTGCTGGCGCCCCAAGTCAAATCCTACCTCTTGTAGATCGCCCCTTATCGCATCTCACCGTTATTCACTCATGATCTACCAGAGGAGCTATGGCCGGGTTCGATTTGAGCCTTTCCGCGCATATAATTATTATTACGCAGTGCCAGCTGGAGAACATAGGAGGGAAGTGGATCGGCGGATGGGGTTATGGAGGACGAAGCAAGTGAAAGGAGGATTTCATCTAACTCATCAGAATTTCGAAATGCAAGTATTTCCTTGTGTTATTGGAGGAAGACGTTATTCGTAGGTGCGGTGTCTCATTGTTGCAATCTGGGGAGCTACGATGCACGTCGTTCAAATGTAAACAATGGGAAGATCAGTTATGTGAGCACAAGTGAGTTCACGGCTGGTAAATAGATAATTCTTGGCTCACTTGTTATATTTCAGATTGGTAGTTTGTTGCCATGCGGAGGGAGCTGCGGCCAGAAAATTCTATCTCGATAAGTGTACGAAGAAGATTGCATCCCTGAAGAAAAAAAGTTCAAGGGTTGGTGGGTTGAAGCCCGGGCATAAGCCGAAGACCCGTAGAAAGGGTAGAGAACGCCCTACGATCAAGGGAATACGGTGAGAAAGAGTACGCTCATTGTCTGTAATAACTACCTAAACTTCAGAACTGTGAGTAGTCAGTCCATTGATGAGGCTGCGCGCGTCCCGACCCGAAAGAGATTAGCGAGTTCATGTATGATGTTCTTCCCTCCCGGTTTATATCTCATTATTGAAAAAAATAATTTGGTCATGACAAATGTTAATTGGCAGCTTTGGACTTGCGTGAGAATGCATGTGATGGATGGACGGGAGAAAAGAGGACATATATTTGTGGAAGAAAGCAGTCGGAGGAGGACAATGAAGGAGGAAATGAGAAAGAGGACGATGACAATCAAGTAGAAAATGTTCATAGTAAGTTGCCTCTGATCTACCAGTGAGGAGACAGAAGTCTCGAAAAAAAAGAGAGTGCGGAGAGAGGAGAGAGGAAGAGAGACCATGAGAAAGTTTGGGGCTAGTTCCTTTACGGAGGCTATCGATCCGTGAAAACTTCAGAAGAAATGATCTCAGAGATTGAAATTATTGAAACACGGGAACTATTTCTTTACGGCAAATCACTTTCTCATCATGATCTTCGAAAATTGGAATTTTACACCGCTAAACCTGATTTTCAACAATTGAAACACTGTGAAAGATACAAAATTTTCTCGATTGTTTGCAATCACTATTGGCGTAATTTTAAAGAGAAAAAAATCTTTTGACAGAAACAACGAGATTTTCAAAATACAATACTTCGGAAAATTCATGGATAAATGTAATCTCTCGCGAATATTGAACTCAAGTTTTTCCAAGTCCCTCTACAGAAAACTGTTTAAAAATAGCGAGAATATTCCTCGAATCACTGTTTCATATTCACTGTCCCAGCCAACGTCTAGCATAGTATGCAATTACGGCTCATTTCTTAAAAGACTCACTAGATCACAGATAGATAACATAATTGAGTCTGAATGCGTATGTGTACAGTATCCTAAGCACATTGACGGAAATTATGGTCATATTTGCACTGGAGATACTTCTTTTGTTAGAGATAAAAAATTGCGTGAGATTCTCGATAAAGGTACTAAGTTTAGAGTGCAAACATACGTGAGAAAATGTGAAATTAATGATGCAATTGAGAAAGCATGCACCGATCTGATCGATATTCTTGCTTCCAGAAACAAGTGCAAATTTGCAACAGACCAGGTGAAGTCGCGTCTCACTGAGCACATTAGACAAAAAATTCGCTTTAACTCTAAAATAATCAATAAAAATGCCCAGAACATTTCTCGAAACTCATACTTGAAACAGTATTTACATCGCAATTTTGTTGTTACCATGATCGATAAAGCTTCCGGAAATTACGCTTTCACGTGTAAAAAACTATACCTAAAATTCATGGAAAATGAGATGAATACGAACGATAATGGAGAAAGAACTTATATTCCTATCGGAGATTTCGATCCAGAAACAAAGATCAAAGATCACGAAAAATTCGTGAAAAGTTTCTCTCTCACACCAATAACAGATGGCAGTCTTCCACGTATTTATGGGATTCCGAAAATGCAGAAAACTCCAATCAAATTTCGGTTTATTACAGGAGCTCACAACAGTACTTTGAAACCTGTGTCTATTGTGCTTCAAAAGGGTCTTAAATTTCTGCAAGACCACTTCAGAAAGTACTGTAATAATATTGCAAGTCATAGCAAAGTTAACCATTATTTTTCCATCCAGAACACTTTCAAAGTTATTCATAGCATGCAGACAATCAATAACCCGAAGACAGAGATGTTCTGTGCAGATTTCGCCTCTCTTTTCACTAATCTGCCGCATAATGTCGTCAGAGAGAAATTGTACTTTCTGGTTGATTTACTATGCAAGAATGCAGGTTCCGATTACATTGTCGTTAATGGAAACCATGTTAGATATGATAGAAATAATAGTGCGAATACGGGAGTATCGCTTCATAGAAATGATGTGAAATCTATCTTGGAGTATATTTTGAATAACAGTTTCGCATTTTACGGAGACACGTTCTATAGACAAAATAAAGGAATTCCGCAAGGAAACAATGCCTCTCCCCAAATCGCAGATTTAACACTAGCTGTAATGGAATACCAGTACATTCACAACAAAATTAAAACAGGTCACCCCTTAGCGTACTCTCTCTCCAGAACATTCCGATACATTGACGATCTGTTGCATGTCTCTAGCAAGATTCAGTACTTTGTAGAGATAACTAAAGAGATGTATCATCACTCCCTATCACTGGAAAAAACGAATTCCGAGCCTTCAAAAACATGTTTTCTGGATTTGACGTTATCAACAGGCAAACCAGTCATGTCACTTTACAATAAAACAGATGACTATGCGTTCGAAGCGATACGGTACCCTCATTTCAATTCAAACGTTCCTGTCAAAATTGGAATCAACACATTTTACGGTGAAATGATCAGAATCTATAGAAATTGCAGTGAACTCAACGATTTCATAACACGTTCCGAATCTCTGATTTCCTACTTTTTTACTTTGCAATATCCGAGAAACATAATTCAATCATGTGTGACTAGAGTACTCAGAAGCAATCCAGTGATAGAGATCAAGTATGGAGTATCAAATTCAGAAATTTTAAATTATTGAGGTATAGTTGAACTTTGATCCCCGAAAGGTGATCTTTGAATAGAGTGAGAGAACCAGAGGGTCTGCCCGAACCGACAATTGTGACACTCTGCTCTCTCCCCACCACTGATCTACCAGTGTCCCCTCTTCCCATCCTCTCTCTCCCTGTCTGTCTCTCTCTCTTCTCAATCAATTGACCACTTGCATCTAGTCACGTCCCGTACTCTCTTCCCTTCCTTTCTCATTCCATACTCATCTTGCCCATTCCCATTTCCGATAGTCGACTAACCGATAAGAAACTACCTAGCAATTGGGGTGATGATTATACTTCTATACTTTATAGTTATTTCGGAAACCAGTTTGAGGACTTAGTACATTTCGTTGCGCGTTATTACGTTTTGCTTTTTCAAAATTATTCTTTACTAAAAATGTCCCTGGGGCTTGTCTACTGACGAGGCCCGCCCCCAGGGAGGCGGTCAGTGTCTAGACCAAGGGCCGAAACACTGGCTGCCATTTTGATTAGGCTAATAATAAAAATATCTATTGTTTTAGTCTATCTAAAGTACATTTATGACACGTCTTCTGAGAGATTGCAGGAATCCGACCCCCCTCGCGCACTGCCGCCCCAAGTTTGCCCGTTTCGAATGAAATATTTATGGTGGATGTTGTTGGGGACTTTAAGAATTATCAATATGGTTATTTGGACCAGAACCGGCTTTTAGGAAAAACCCGGCTCTAGAACCGGTTTTGGTCTATGTCAGCTCAGAAAAGCGCTACGATGTTGCGATGCGGCTTATAAAATGCAGAAAAATATTCTGAACAACTTTCATGTTGAACATGTGACGGTATGACTTTGACATGAGGTCGAAAAAAATCGAAAAGTACATAAAAAATGGGAAAAATTCGAAAAAAGTTTTTTCCTGGATCGGTATGCCCCCCTTTCAGGGTCTCATATTTCTGGTGCAGACTCCACAGCATAATGCGGTATTAGAAAAAAATAGACCAGACAGGTGTCGGGGTGATAAGCAAAGTTGTGATCCAAAAAAATAGGCGAAAATTGTGATTTTTCTGAAACCAATTTTTCGGAAAACATGGTTTCGTACTTCTATTTACACCAAAATGTCATATAATATCGTCATTGACCATAAAATTTTATTTGGCGTTGAATTATGTCTATATGAGAAGAGAAAATCGTCAAGCCACAAATCCATTTTTTCAGATTAATTATTTTTGTAATTTCTGCAATCATAGTCATAACTTGACATATCCTCTTGCATAAGCGAAGTGAAGATGTGATGTTGTTAAATCTCCTTCCGCGCGTTATTATAGAGCTTGTTTCTACTGTTTTCGCGTTTTGAAAAAAATCATTGTCGAATTACGATAATGATTGTTGGCAAAATCACGAAGTCGCAATAAAAAATAGTGTTAACACATGATATATGGTGGTGACACTTAAAATTTTTTTTTACCAAATATTATATTTTCCCGCTGCTATCTTATGTTTAAATGGACTTGTATAATGTATCTCAAAAATATCTGCGTAAATCATGATGTGTTGCCGGAAATTATATATTTGAAATTTTTTTGAGATAGTGAGCGACATATCTTTTTGAAATATTTTTTAAAAAAAAATACTGACCATATCTCATGAAATATAAGTGTATTATTGGAACGAGAAATTAACTACAAAACCACTCAACAAAAAAAACAAAAATTTTGAATTTTTTGTGTCATAGAAAATAATGAATTAAAAGTTTAAAGTTTGAAAACATTGTAATATAAGCTCATATCGAACTCACGCATCAATATCCAAATATTCACATCCTTATTTTGCCTGTAGAAAGATGATATGTCAAGTTATGACTATGATTGCAGAAATTACAAAAATAATTAATCTGAAAAAAATGGATTTGTGGATTGACGATTTTCTCTTCTCATATAGACATAATTCAACGCCAAATAAAATTTTATGGTCAATGACGATATTATATGACATTTTGGTGCGAATAGAAGTACGAAAAAAAAATTGAAAAAAAAAAATTTTTCCGAAAAATTGGTTTCAGAAACATCACAATTTTCGCCAATTTTTTGGATCACAACTTTGCTTATCACCCCGACACCTGTCTGGTCTATTTTTTTCTAATACCGCATTATGCTGTGGAGTCTGCACCAGAAATATGAGACCCTGAAAGGGGGGCATACCGATCCAGGAAAAAACTTTTTTCGAATTTTTCCCATTTTTTATGTACTTTTCGATTTTTTTCGACCTGATGTCAAAGTCATACCGTCACATGTTCAACATGAAAGTTGTTCAGAATATTTTTCTGCATTTTATAAGCCGCATCGCAGCATCGTAGCGCTTTTCTGAGCTGAGATAGACGAAAACCGGTTCTAGAGCCGGGTTTTTCCTAAAAGCCGGTTCTGGTCCAAATAACCATATTGATAATTCTTAGAGTCCCCAACAACATCCACCATAAATATTTCATTCGAAACGGGCAAACTTGGGGCAGCTGTTCGCAGGGGTCCTGCAGTCTTTCAGAAGACTTGTCTTATAAACTATTCGACATAACATTTGATCTTACTGCACTTATTACACCCCGTCATCAATGAACTCTGAATTTAAAAAAAAGGAATGACTCATTCCCCGAGTGCATTCCAGCAACTCTCGAAGGGAACCAAGATCGTTCTGCTCAAATCTGTCGAGAAGACAGCAGTTTTCGAAGATGTCACCAATATCAGAGTTATCCGATCTCATTATCCGATAAAAGCTATATAATTATCATTATTATTTGAAATAACAAAAGCATACAAATACAAATAAAAAACAATGGAACATACAAATAAAAATAGACAGGAATATGTCCACAATTTAAGAAACCGTGGGATCTGTAAAAATAGAGGAAATATATTTCGCAAAAGAGCATATTTTTAAAAAATCTGAGGTAACGAATCAAAGTGATGCATAAAAAGTGTACATTTCGAACAGTTTCAAACAAACTGTAACTTTGTCTTGGAAAAAATAGTTTCAACCTTGTTATATGTCGAGACGGAGAGTTTGAAACACTAATGCTAGAGAGCGTGCGGTAATGAGAGAGCGCGTCTCTTGTTTTCGTGTACTCTCTCGAAAATCAGAGTTTCAAACTAGATTCGCCTCCATATATTTTTGCCGTTGGCGTTTTGCTGTTGGTATTCATTAAAAACACTTTTTACCACAAAAACCCAGAGACAAAGACCACATTCTTATTCGAAAATATATAGCTGGAAGAGGAAACAATGCTTACAGATTGAGAGACGATAGTAGAAATGATTGGCACTTTAAAAGATGTCGCAACTGCACCCAGAATGAATACTTACCATTGAGTATACAGTCCGGTCAGATCCCCACGTGAAAACGGGGCGCCCGGGGGCACCCGGGGCGACCCGAAGCGACCCATTGACTTTCACAGCAAGGAGAATGAGAAATTCACGTTGAATTAAAGTGCGCTGTGTTCTCGAGGTCATTACCGAACTTTTAATGTATTTCACATAAATTTAAAAAATTACATTAATTATAAATAAATTATTTAAACCGGTTCAATTTACGAATCATAAGTGCGTCCGAGTTGGACTACCGTAGTAAAACAAGGCGGACGGCTTTCATTTTTTTGGCACGTAGCCAATTTTTCGAGCTCGCTTAATTTCAGTGAATTATCGATTTTTCCTGTTTCGAATTGTGTTTTCCCTCTAATTTGTGCTCATTAAGTTGCGAGAGGCCGAGGCGCATGTCTACGGAAGTGGTCGGAGCGCGATCGACGTGAATTTTGCTGCGCCGATTAGGTTTGTGTTTTGCCCCTGTTTTTCTTTCCCTTTCTTATGCGGTGTAAGCTTGTGCGGACCATTTTCGGTCCTTCGGCGGCGCTCGGGCAACGGCATTCTCTTCGATTTATCGGGCCAACGATTAACAAGGTGGGAAATATTTACATATAACACATATTGGGAAGAATCAATCCGTTTCGTTATTGTCTTCTGCCATTTCCTCGCCCGGGAAGACATTCTTGGCTGAATTCAAACGTCTGCGGATGTTATAATTGTATCTGAAATACTGATATGATTGTGTGAGATGAGGCCAGCACTAACCTGCGAACGCTAAGCTTCCACTTGGACTCGAAATCGGCATTTCCAGTAGATCTCAGACGACGGAATTGCTGAAATAAAATATGTTATTCACTATATTTTGCCATTGACGAGATGATTTACTCACTTCCATCGCGAAGTTGATGCGAATCACATCTCTGTCCATTACAGGAGTGTCGTGCTCTCCAGGAAGTGCGACTGCATCGACAAGGACGCGCACAAACGATTGATCTGAATGGTGGAGGGCCGCGAGCTGAACCACCTTGGTGGGTGCAATGAAAGCCGGTCCATTGTCTGAAATTGCCCAGCGTTATTATTAGATGCCGATAAAATTTTTGGCAAACTGCCATTGAATAATTATACGGACTACTGTAGGTAGATAACGAACTGACATGTTGCCCCAGGTCTCATAAGCATATTTGATTGAATCGTTTTCAGGATCTCCGCTTGTCCGGCCTGCACTTCCATCAGAGATTTTAGTGATCCTTGGATCTGAATAATTCTTGAAAGTTTTGTGAGAGAAAACGAGTGACCTGCTCAAGTGAATCGGCATCAATCGATGTAGAGGGAAGTGAGGTTGAGGAGGAGGCGTCTCGAGGAGGCATTGAGGGAATGAAACCTTCTCGTCTGTAGTGGTACAAAAAATCAGTGCATCTAATTACGATTATGAGGCACAGTATACTTCACCTAGAATATCGGTTATCTACAGTACATCTATTAGACAATCGATAATCTAGGATAGGGTTCGTATAAAGCTATCTGATACCGTATACCTCAATGTCAGCTAGATTATCGACTGTCTACATGCTAAGTAGATAATCAATAATCTCGGATAGAGTCTGAAGAACGCTATCTTATACAGTATACCTCACCGAGATATTGATTACCTACAGTATTCTTAGTAGATAATCAATAATCTCGGATAGGGCTCGTATAAAGCAATCTGATACCGTATACCTAAGCTATATTATCGATTATCTACAGTATGCATAGTAGATATTCAATATTCTCGGACTAGATTCGAAGAATGCTATCTTACGCAGTGTACCTCGCCGAGATTATCGATTATCTACAGTGTGTGTTTAGTGGATAATCAATAATACTGGATAGGGTTCGAAGAACACTACCTTGCACAGTATACCTCGTCGAGATTATCAATTATCTACAGTATGCTAAGCAGATAATCAATACTCTCGGATAGGGCTCGAAGAATGCTAGCTGATACAGTATACCTCGTCGAGATTATCGATTATCTACAGCATGCGAAGTAGATAATCAATAATCTTAGATAGGGTTCGAAGAATGCTATTTTATTAGTAAAATTCATCAAAATTATCGATTAGCTACAGTATGCTATGTAGATAATCACTAATCTCGAATGGGGTTCAAAGAATTCTATCTTATACCGTATACCTCGTAGAGATTATCAATTATCTACAGTATGCTAAGCAGATAATCAATACTCTCGGATAGGGCTCGAAGAATGCTGGCTGATACAGTATACCTCGTCGAGATTATCGATTATCTACAGCATGCGAAGTAGATAATCAATAATCTCAGATAGGGCTCGAAGAATGCTATTTTATTAGTAAACTTCGTAAAAATTATCGATTATCTACAGTAAGCCGTGCAATGCAATATACCTTTTCTTTTCCGGGAGTTCACTGCTTGCAGATGGAGTGATATCACTTGGAATGGACGAACGCTCTATTAAATCTCATATTATTTTACATTTTTGACTGGAATTTACTAACTCTTCACAATGGTCTTCTTCACGTTGACTTTGGTGTCTTCCTCTTCTGCCTCCCTTTTCACCGTTCCTGCATAAAGAACATTTTTGAAGTAGTGAAATGTTAAGTGCAATGTTTACTTTGTCTGTATCGAGGTTGGCGTACTTCCTTGTTGAACAGGGAGTTGTTGTCATCGTCATCCGATTCTGTACGAGTGAAGTAATGAATGACAAATTTGAACCACATACCAGTAATAAGTCGACTCAACATTTCTGTGCATTGTCCTCTAGTTCCCACATGATACACGATTCTCTCGGACACGACACCGCCATCCGCACGGTAGGAGACAACAGATTCTGGTTGTTTCTTCCCTTTGACAAAGGAGTGAGCGGGAATAATTTCGAAAACCTCCCGATCTTTTTTTTTACCAGAAGGAAAGCCATTCTGAAAAGAAAGGAAAGAAAAATAGTAGGAATCTCGTATTGTTGAAAAATAGCAGATATATCGGTGAACATCAATAGGACATAAAAAGAGAGTACGCGACGCACTGCAACCTATTTGGAACTGGTCGCGCGGAATATGATGTTGTAGCTGCTGCTAAATCAGCATACAGTAGTGCGGACTTTCGACTAACTGCGGGATATTCAAGACAGAGTGGGGATAAGTGTGGTGCAGTAGTCGTGGATACCATACCAGGGTTACGGTACATTCCTCGCACGGTGATTTGCTGAAATACAGCTCACGTACCCCCACACCAACTCAATTACGGTTACGGGTTACGGTAGCTTGGATACAGTATCCACAACGGCGCCGGAAATGAAAAAAAAGGATCACACCACGTAAAGGAGAATACAAAATTACCTCTAGTACGATGTTTCAACTCCTGAAAACTCTCAAAAACGCGCGAAGTTACAGTCATCTACAGTGAAGTAAACGAACCCGAACTAGTTCGTTGATAAACGAGCGATCGCCTCATTTTAGGGAAGTGAGCGCTCGTCTAAACGAGCGCTTGTTTACACCTCCCAAACGAGCGCTCATTTAGACCGGGTTCATTTTTAGAGCGCGGTTGTGAGCGAATCGGGGTTCGGGATAATTTAGTTCGAGTTCGTTTGCACCATACCAGTGGGGATACTGTAGGGCAACTGTAGGGATACTAGAGGAATACCTCATGAGTACTATAACGAAGGATAGCAGAGCATTTTGTAACATTTTGAGTAAAACTTTGATAAACGTCCGTTCCTTGCAATGATTTTTTACCGCCCTTTAAAGTATTTAAGCAAATAATTTAATTTCCCATCAACACCATTCTATGACCAATTACTTAAACTCGTTCACTGCGCAGAGTTTGTCTCACATTTCTCTATACGAGCCACGAATTGCGTGGACCCGCTTGGGCCGGAAAATTTTCATTGGGGGCGATTATTGTCTTCCATGGGCTGCGTTCAGGACTGTACGCAGCCCATGGAAAACAATAATCGCAGATGCACACTGTAAGACTACAGCATACCTAGAATTAATCATAGAATCACGCAAGATGGATCAAATTGGGCGCAAAGAAAGAGTGTCCCTATCCAATAAGAAACACAGAAAGTGTGCGTACCCTATAGAGACCGAAGATCGCTAGTTTTAAAGAAATACTTTCTGAGATATCTGGCATTGTGGTGGCACTAGGCCAGAACGCAGAGATCATTGATCGACCCCAAACTTCTTTAGAGGGTAGTGCTCTATGAGCGTTAAACATTGGCCAAAGGAAAAATTACCGCGATGCATCTTTGCCAACTTTGAATTCACATTTTGGATTTTAAAAAAAGCATTTTTCTGTCTCAAATAAAAGTGGAATCGTATTCTATTATTCATCGGAGATATTCGTAAGTAGATCTAGTTTAACAATCGATAATGATGAGAAAAAAGACAGTCGCTTTCTCCAAAAAAAAAATAAATGAGAGAATGGTGGGAATTACTTTAAAAATTTTTAGAAAATTATAAAATAAAAAAAGGGCCAAAAAATTAAGTAAAATGTATGTATAATCCAAAAAGTGAAGTGGTATACTGTACTTCCTTTATCGATTTCTGGCACATACGCTCCACACGGTATTTTTTCCTCTGGCCAATTTCCATCACTCATAGAGTACTACCCTCTAACGAAGTTTTGGGGGCAGACCCCTCTTCTCCCCCCTAGGGACACGGTTGCTCCCCTCATCAATAGCAATGAATCAGATTCAATAATAAAAATTTGTGTGAACGTGTGATTTCACTCATGTTTCCGCGCACTGCTTATCATCGAGAAACAATTTCCATATTTATATGTATACGATCAAGCATCATTACTAAATTATGCCTCTCAGTATACCGTTATCTTGCGCATTACAGTATTCCTACCAATCTACCGTACCCTATATGGGATATATAATTTAATTTGCGAATATTTGATATGCACATTAATTCAGATGACGCGTCTTTCTCGCGAAAGTCAGCTAGAACTAAGAATGCAAAAGATGCTCGGAAAGTCTGCTCGTCAGGCATTCCTCCATCTTACAGAGCAACGAGGAATGATAGTCACGTACTTAGCAGTGCTCACATACTACAAGGAACTCGATATTACTCATCTCAAGCAAGAGCAACCACCATATAGGTTCATTTATTTGAGCAGACTCCAGAATCCTCATACAATTTCTGAGGTTACGGTAGATCATGTTTCAGATCGTACATTCTCGGAGACAACACACAGGACGTGGGAGAGATGATCAAAGCCTTATTCCAAGAGAATAATCGGCGCAGTGAAAGGATGGTATGTGGCTTTTAAGGAATGTATCCCACGAATATTTGGGTCATATAGATCACACACGGTTACAAGGTACATTCACCCGATGACAGGGTTTTAATACCCCTTCATTACAGCTTATTCCGGATAGAATATCGAATTTAACTTGCATAATTATTCTATTTATCTTTGTTGCAAAAATGAAAACGACCCACATATATAGACAAACAATTTTGCTTGCAGTACATAAACAATGATCCACTAATACATTAAGTATGACGGTAAAAAAACTGCAGTAAGAACTGGTCATAGTGGCTAAAAACTGCTTAACAACCAAGCCAACAAAAGCAACAAAATGTGTGGATATAAAATGTTAACAAACACTACTGTAATTCCAAGAGAACTAACTACCGTAACCGGGGGGAGGTGGGCGGGGATCGTCGTTCAAGCCTCAGCGTAGAGCTGGAAGATGCGCGTCTGTCGACCGACGCGATGTTCCGAAAATGGCAAGAGGGTTACGGTAGATTTAGTACTTTGATTCCATTTTCCCTTGTACGATGGATTTCCGATTACGTAACTCACTTATAAACTCCTATACGTAACTATTTCTAATAAATTTACCCGTACAAAGTGTACAGAACTGATATTATGCGATAGCTATTGGGGGAAACCAATCCGTTTCACTCGTCGGAATTTCCCGGGATACGGTAGGGGGAATAGTAGGGAATACGGTAGACATAGACCGAACATCGATTTGAGGTCGTTCCACGACACAACCTTGTTGTCGATAGTTGATCCGGATCGACGACGATGCTACACTTACAGTAACCAATCGAATTCCCATTCCCCTACCGTATCCCTCCCAGTGGGTACCGTACCTCATATCGAGCGTCAGCTCCACAACGTCCAGCTTCATCGCGCCCAGATGCACCCACGTTCGTGTTGAAGATTCTGCATAGCAATTCAATTACTGTAGTTATATAGTTACCGTATACAACCTACCGTAACCAACAGTATCAAAGAGGGATACTATATCATCCGTAATCAGTAGCCTGCTATCAACACAATCACACGGCCATGGTGAGAGCTACCGTATCCTCACAATCAATCGATACCGTACCCTTGCCATCTCTGACCCCATGTCAAAAGTTCCAATTTTGAACTTTGATGATCTTAATTTCACAAAATTATATTGCGTGCGTTTCGCCAAGCCGCGACTCACACGTCTTCCTTTGCGAAACAATGCGAAGCTCTCACTACCCCGCGTAGTCTATTCGGTAAGGCGTCTGTCTTGCAGACGATGTGCCGCTGGTTCGGCTACACTATTGTGCAACTCATTTTGCAATTTTTTACCACTTCTACTTTACATTTTAAATGTGAAAGTGTCACTTTCCATTTTTATAGGTATGCAAAAACAAATTCTTATGTCATGCCTTTCGTTATGCGGAATCCGGTCCCGTAACCAAATCGTGCAATGGTACCCTTAAGCAGGAACCCAAAAACCGTATACCTCGTGGTCGGCGCTCGCAGTGTCGGAGAAGTTGGGCATGCGCGTCTCCTTCTTGACAACTATAATAAATCGATAAAGTTATAGTAAATAAATCGATGAGTAGTAAACTACAGTAATCAGCGAGCAGTGTATGTAGTCAAAAGAATCGCTAAATCAGATTCCTCCACTTATAGGAAATCAAAATGTCTGTCTGTTTGTCTGTGTGTTGGTTTTTCCGTCGCGTGACGGACATTTTTTTTCCGCATTTTCCTTATAAATCGCTTCAAAATCGCGCTATCTTCCCAGATCCTATTGCATATGATAGCCCATCACGAAACACATCGAACTTTATATGTGAAATATCGATAATTTCATGGCCAAGTCGGTAGCGAGCTCGAATTCAAATCCGAGGGTCTCAGGTTCGATCCCCGCCGGTGCATAGTCTTTGCCGCATTTTTTGAGTAACAAGTGGTCCAAACCCATTTTTGAGTAACGAGAAACATATTTGAGCATCTTTTGCCGAGTTTCAAAGTGAATTATCGATTGATTTCACGCGATTTCATGAAATTTTCGCACATATCGTTCCAAATCATTCCTCATGCCGGGAATCTCGCAGGAATGGAGTTAGAACGAGAGTGTAAGGGAAATAGAGAGTGACTCTCTCACTTTGGCACACTCTCTCGCCCAAAATCCCTTTAAATTTTTGCAATATTTTTTGGCACACTCTCTCGACCAAAATCCCTTTAAATTTTTGCAATATTTAATTGTCCAAATCCATAGCAAAGTGGGTTACGCGCTTGACTTACAATCCGAGACCCCCAGGTTCGAACCCCGCCGCGGGCAAAACGTTTGCCACATTTTTCGCAAGTGTCAAATGCCCTTCTAGCACGTTCTTCAGTAAGGTGTAACACCTTTTCACCTGTTTTGCAGAGTTTTAACATGGAAAATCGAAAATTTCGAAAAGTTCCCAATTTGTTCGCAGGGCGTGGGGGATCACTGGAAAAGTGTTTTACGATGTCGGAAACGTGTTTGAACGTTTTCTAACACGTTTTAACGTGAAAAATTGAAAATTTCGTATAGTTTCCAAATGATCCGGCGAGCGTAGGGAATCATTGGAAAAGTGTTTTGCGATGCCACAAACGTGTTCGAACACGCCATGGAAATCAACACACGGTATCCTGCGTTTCCGTTGCGTTTGAGAACTTTTTTTTACTTCGTGGCTCCGTGGCACCTTTTTTCGATCGCTCTCAGCCTCACGAGCCTTTTGCAACGGAATAAGCCAGTACTCTTTCTAGAGATTAACATTTCCCAAGATACTAAACTCCCCCCTGGACCGTACTTGGAGCCGGCTACCGAGTCCTCCTCCCTGGACTGAGCCTCAAGCAAGCTACCAAGTTCCCCCTGAACCGTACCTGAAGAAGGCTACTGAGGCCCCCCTGGACCGAACCTGGAGCCAGCTACTGATCTCCCCCTGGGCCGAACCTGGAGCCAGCTGCCGATCTCCCCCTGGACCGAACCTGGAGCAAGCTACCGATTTCCCCCTGGACCGAACCTGGAGCCAGCTACCGATCTCCCATGGACCCAACCTGCACCCAGAACTGTGCATAGAGCGTAGTGTATTTAACCTCAACACATCCCGGCTAGTTTAGAAAGCCAATGCCCGAAACCGGATACCATCCACGATCCCGATCCCGATGGTTACCGGTTTCGGAACCCAGTGTGACTACCACGATTCCTATGGTACTGTCTCTGAACCAAACGCGACCACCAAGACCACTTGATTACGGTATAACTAAAATATCGAGCTAATTTGATACGGTGTAAGTAAAATATGTACTCACCTTTCTCTTCTTCTCTTCTCCCATCTTCGATTCCTTCTCCTCTCAACTCTCATCTCTCCTCTCGAATCTGACTGCCCTGAATAGATTAATTCGTAATTTGATTTTATCAAGCTCCCAAAATCTATTGTATGCACGAAAATAAATAAAAATAAGATGGCGGAGCCGTTTAAATGGCCACGAGCATACCAAGCAGTTTACACGATTTAATTATTATTACTAAATAATTGCTCACCTTTCTCTTCTTCTCTTCTCCCATCTTCGATTCCTTCTCCTCTCAACTCTCATCTCTCCTCTCAAATCTGACTGCCCTGAATAGATTGATTCGTAACTTGATTTTATCAAGCTCCCAAAATCTACTGTAAGCATGCAAATAAATAAAAATAAGATGGCGGAGCCGTTTAAATGGCCACGAGCATACCAAGCAGTTTACACGATTTAATTATTTTAAATAAAACGAGCATGATCACCTTTTCTCTCTCCTCCTTTCCTCCCATCTCCTCCTCTTTCGCGCACATTCGATGGCTCCTGAATGGGCTTGTTCGTAATCCGGCTTGATAAAACAACTAGCACCGTTTCTGATCATGAAGTGGTTTTTTGTATTAATGGTGTAAACAAATCGATATTCACTTACAGTATGCCTGCATCAGGGTATCAGGCCCACGCGTTCTCGAATTTACTACGGGCTACACACCAACTTTTTTTTTCTAAAAAAAACATTTCTTAAAATATTTCTCTCATAATATTAAAGATGTAAACAGATGGATGTGAAAACACCGAACATTATACCGCAAAACGGTGACCAAATTACATTTAATGAAACTCATACTATAACAAAAAAATCTGCCGAAATTATAGCCAAACGAAATAAGTATTCATGTCAACTCAGATCGTGTCTCTACTTGCCCGACGGTACGGAGTTGCCGTGAAGAGGGGCGTTGTGAGGTACCTGAAGCAGGCCAATGGATTGAAATCAGTACCAATCATGTGAATTTACGGCTTCTGTTCTTTAATTAATAAATTATAATTTTCAGTAAAGTTCCCTATATGTCTCCCACGCAGAGAATGAAGCGTTTCAATTACTGCTATGATATTATCCAATTGAAAGAGACCTTCTCTAACTGGGTAACAATACACCTACCGTAACCATTTGTACATTAATTTGCAGATTTTTTCGGATGAATGTATCGTTCAGCTGGGAGGGAACGCTGGATGGGTCACTGTGGAAGAAGTACATGACAAGAGCCGATTGGCAATGACGAAAAAGCACGAAATCAAGGTAAAATTCAACTTTTTAAAAAAATTTTTGAACTGTCGAAAGCGAGTAAATTTCAGGTTCAAGTGTGGGCAGGAATCACATCCGATGGCCCCGGACCAATCTGCTTCTTGGACCAAGGAGAAACGCTGGGTGCGATCGCGTACCAGGGTATCCTCGAGGAGTTCCTCCTTCCCTTCCTTGATGGTTGGATCGGTCGCGCGGACGCCGTCTTTCAACAGGACAATGCTAGCTGTCACACGGCGAAATCTACAAGGACAAAATTCGATCAATGGGGGATCAAGGTTGCTCCATGGGCACCTTCCTCCCCCGATATGAACCCAATCGAATACATTTGGAAGGATATGAAGGACTGGGCCCGTATTCACCGAATGCCCACGGATCTCAAGGAACTGAAGGAAGCTATCATGTACTACTGGCAGAATATTCTATCTAAGGAGACCTGCCAGAAGTACATCAATCACACTAAGGAGAACGTGAGGCTGATCTATGGATGTAATGGAGGCCCAATCGTGGACAAATGGAAGAACAAGAACTAAGACGCATCGTGCTCAATTTGAATTTCGTATTATATGTAAATATTTCCCACCTTGTTAATCGTTGGCCCGATAAATCGAAGAGAATGCCGTTGCCCGAGCGCCGCCGAAGGACCGAAAATGGTCCGCACAAGCTTACACCGCATAAGAAAGGGAAAGAAAAACAGGGGCAAAACACAAACCTAATCGGCGCAGCAAAATTCACGTCGATCGCGCTCCGACCACTTCCGTAGACATGCGCCTCGGCCTCTCGCAACTTAATGAGCACAAATTAGAGGGAAAACACAATTCGAAACAGGAAAAATCGATAATTCACTGAAATTAAGCGAGCTCGAAAAATTGGCTACGTGCCAAAAAAATGAAAGCCGTCCGCCTTGTTTTACTACGGTAGTCCAACTCGGAAATAATTTATTTATAATTAATGTAATTTTTTAAATTTATGTGAAATACATTAAAAGTTCGGTAATGACCTCGAGAACACAGCGCACTTTAATTCAACGTGAATTTCTCATTCTCCTTGCTGTGAAAGTCAATGGGTCGCTTCGGGTCGCCCCGGGCGCCCCCGGGCGCCCCGTTTTCACGTGGGGATCTGACCGGACTGTATTCTATACTGAGATATGACACCGAGTATATGATATACTCAATATGGAGTATATTCTCTCGTTTTCGCACGCTCTCTCGCCGCGCGAATATACTCAATATTTAGTATATCATATACTCGGTGTCTCATCTTAGTATATTCTTTCTCTGTGTGTAAATTCTATTGTTCCATGTATTTCATATTCCAGTCACTTGCATTTTGTCATTATTCATCCATTCTCTCCACGTTACGCCTCGCTGATCGGTTGGTCTGATTTTTTCTCCTTTTTTTGAAAATAAGATAAATATCCCTCCTCAAACTGCTAACTTTGACACTTTCTCTCACTTCGAGCGGGAACTATCCAACCTTTCTTACTTACTATTGCTAATATCCCCTACTTACTATTGCTGGCAATCCAGAGTGAGAGAAGGTGGATATTTCCCTCTCTGAGCAATTGTTCCGCCACCATGCCACTTTTCCAGATGGGCACACTACGCCATCAAGTCGTCGCACTTCTACTGTTGTTGCAGTTTGCTGAAGTGCGAGCTGCTTTTCCTGGTAAGACTTTTAAATAGAGATAATGGGAATAAAGCCAATTTCAGTGGCATGTACTACTCCAGATCTCAAACTGATAAGCGATTGCACCGAAATGAGGCCGGGTGTGAAGTGTAAGACGGTAAGTTTCCTAAATCGTACCGTAATCCTCACAAATAGTCATTCAATACCGTAATACTCTGGCAGTGTGATACGGTGTCCTCATGTACAAATTATGTGATTTTTTTCCAGGTTACCTTTGACGAAACGCGTCCGATTCTCTGCCCAAGCCTTCTTACGTTGTAGTAAGTTTTTCGTTGTAGTAACCAAATTGTGTTCTTTGTAAGCATTGTGAATACGTATTCCAATTCATGTGGTGGTCTCGCAGTCACCAGACCTTTTGGTCTTACATTGAAACATTTTCCAGCATCAATATGGAGGAGTCAGTATGGGAAGAAGCGGTTACACTCGAATGCAAGGCGGGAAAATGGGAGGCAACAATCTTCTCCAATCTCTTTGGTCCTGATCCCACGAAGCGCACCACGAAAACGGTAGATTTTTTGTCTTAAAATGTTTTTTGTTAAATTGTGATTTTTAAAATATTTGAAAAGTTTATATTGAAGGAGAAACTGGTCTGCGCGGCCATAGATCAAGTGGTCTGCGCGGCCAAGGACCCTGATGAAATAGGTTATTTACTTAGACGTCATTAATTTTTTTGCTAAAAGGGTTTTTGAAAGAATAAAAAAAGGAACGTCATTGTGCTTGGCTTCAATCTGGCCCGTTCAGAAAAGTGCGAGCATTGTCTTCTGCCTGGAGAGAAACCGCCATGTCCTAAAGACACAACCTGTACTCCCGGAGGAATGAATACAATGAAGGGCGGAAAGGACCCGACAACATTTTGCCAGTACAGAAAGGTAATAATCAACCATTATTTTACTGGAAATATCAGTTTGGTCATATCTAATGACATCCCTGTCTTCAGAAATATACAATCTGTGACCAATGATGAAACATGAAAACACAATTTTATTGTTGAAAATGAAATATATTTCAGTGTCGCGGAAACGATGTTCTCCTCACTTTTCCGACGCTGTTGCCCGTGAACAAAGTGAGATTTTTCAATTCGTGCTACTATTTATTTATCATTATACAGTACTGATCTTTGGTCACTCGTCAGATTGTCTGCGATGCCGATTCAAAATGGTCGATGCCCAATGGAACAGCAATAGATAACGCAGTTTGTGTGAGCAAATGCAAGTTTGCGTCCAATCAATAAAATGAAAGAAAATTATATTTCAAGGGGATAACGCCATTCGTCCCAGCGAGAGTACGGATGGGGAAGAATGTGAGGAGTTTATACTAATTTAAAATATAAATTGGTGCAGAGAGGCGCAATTTTTAAGAAGCAGTAAATTGGAACCAAATGTGTTTCAGGCATTTCCTTTCTGAACGGGGTGAAATTTTTGTCAATGAATTAACAATTCCAAATTCCAATTTATCAATTTATTTCACTTACTGAAGTAGCCAATATTTACAACATTCATAGTTTTCAAATTATTTTTTTTCCTCATAATCCGATCAAAACTTCAATATTTTCAGCAAAAGTAAATGAGAAGGTAGAAGAATCGTTCAAAACAATTAATTATGTTATAATCGGTCTCTCAATTTTGCTGATACTGGGAATCGGAATCGGAATTTTCGTCATTTACGTTAGTTTATTTTGTCATTTCCGTAAAATTTCAATAAATATGTCTTAAATTTTTATAATTTCAGATGCGTTGCCGCAAGAAGAAAGAGGAGACAACGGAAAGAGGTCAGCTAGTGATGTCGCAATAGTTCTCCCAAACTTTTCCCACTATTCAAACGTCTGTAAGAGGTCACGAGTATGATGCGTAAAGGAGAGCTTTAATCTCTTGTCCAATACAAAAAGACAAATTGGAGAAAAAATGCCTAACAGGTGTGACGCGCAAATACTCCGCGCCTAACGTTATACAAATCGGACCACATGAAGTACATGACGAGGCGAAGGAAGATGGTGAGTACACTCAGAGAAATGTATGTCATATATGGCTCCTGAACTGCGCTTGTATGTCATATATAACATACTGTATGTTATATATGACATACAAACGCAGTTCAGGAGCCATATATGACAGACATTTTTCTCTGTGTAGTCGTGTTATCCACTCGAAATAACATTTGTTCGAGAACAAAGGAATATTAACAAGGAAACAAAAACTGTTCCGAAACGGAGCCGAAGCGCTTTGTTCTTTTTGGTTTCGACTTTTCGAGTGGTCAACACTAGTGAGTAGCGCAATGAGGTGATACGGTAGATCTCTGAGCAAAACGGTAGATTACTCGAAATTATTTGACCAATTTTAGTGCCACTTCTTCCAAGTAAATCGCCAAACCCGGACACGCCGGACACTCCGAACAAGAATGAGTAAGCTCGTTTAGCTTCTCACATCTCTTTTCTAAATTAAATCGGAAACTGACTTTCTATCAGGTTGATGCATAAGTTTCTTTCTTTTTGGAGTACCTAATTCAGGGCACTCTATCTCGGCTCTTTAAAATTCAATCACCCCATGTTTAAAGGATTATGTTGGGCAGCTATTGTACTCCAAGAGCATAGAGTAATCATAGCCAACGCTGCCCCCGTTTGTGAGAAGCAAAATAAAAAGCATGTACAGTCATGAAGCAAAAATTTGGAAAATTTTGCACAAGCTTGGATTTGTCTAAGAATCATTCCTGAGATTTATCATACAGTGGATCGAACAGCCACATAAGTCCTCTTTTCAAAACTATACTGATCATGGTGCTACATTTTCGTCATCAAGATATCTGTCTCGTCAAATGAGAATCGTTATTGAAAAATATGAATGATATGAAGTAAAACTGTTTCTAAGGCAATCGCACAGACTAGGTCCAAGTAGGGGGGATTTATTCGTCTCTTATCTAGTGATCCATTTACCACAACCGGTAAGCTTAGTTGTATTTAGAATTCCAGGAAATCGAAAAATTCGAAAATATTTAATATCCACAAAAAATAATAAAAATCCGTATTAAAGTGCATCAATAGAATATCGGTCATAGAACGTCGAGTGCAAATCGAATCGTCCCTTTCTTATACAGGGTTCTACTATGCATACTCTATGAAAAACCACCTTATTCGATACAATCCATCGCGAAAGAAAGGTAGCGCATCAAGCAAAATATCATTTTCGACATCAAAAAATGGACCCCGTTTTCGTAGCTATTTTGTTCCCCTTCGAATGATACAGTCCGGTAGTTACCATATTTAGTAGAAACCCACATGAGTATGTTAAGAATCACTTGTATATATGTTCCTGGATCATGCGCAGAAGCGATAATAATTCAAAATTACCATAAACAAAACTTTCCGTAAACCTCCACCTCACTTTAAGAGCTCATCCTGCCTTTCTCCGCAGAAGTATAAGTGTGGTGTTCCCCAGGATGGATCGGCCTAATACTGCCCCCGATAATACTACTTTGATCGTAGACCTCTCTTGTATCTCCATTGTAAAATGTTTTGAAATCTGAACCATTGCAATTTTCGGCAATACCAAACTTAGTTTCCATAGGTTTCTACTATGTGAATGAATGCCTCCCACTTAGTGTGTAAGAAATAGAGGACACCTGGTAGACAAAAATATACCTATACTGTAATCGATTGGAATCCCCGTTCGAAAGACACGCATAAAATTTAAGACGATCAAAAAAGAAAGAAACTTATGCATCAACCCTATAAATATTTTCACAAACTGATGTGCTCATTACAGGGATCTCGAAGAGGCTCCGCCAGTGTTGATTGTATAGTCGATCGATTCTATCCAAATCAGCCTCCCTCTAGATTGCCTTATTTCCCTAAGAAAACTCTATGAAAGTCTAATCGAAATCTAAAATGTGATTTTAAAATTGTGAATAAAGGATTTCTCTTGCGAATTGTAATTGTATCTCTCGAAGAAGTACGATTTTTTTGTTGAAAATGATGAATAATAAATGTTTTCGAAAGCAATTCACAAATCTACCGTTCTTGTCTCTTGTTCGGACTTGAGTAGCCCCATGGTTCGGCAATGCAAGAGTACAAGCGGGGATAAAAGTCTCATTTATCGTTAACACAAAAGAATGCTCTACAACCAACGACGGTCCCTTTTATATCCTTGCTGAGGACACTTATACCCCCTTGCCTTTATGGCCATCTCCTGCAAAACGAAACAAAGGGAAAACCAAGCGGAAATAGAGAATCGATCTAGAGAAGAATCCAAACATCTCTTGCCAGTTATTCAACATTTCCGGAGAGGAGAGGTGGCACGGGTTTGTGACACTTTTTCGATGTTAACGATGAATTCACATTTGGATGGAACTTGCAAAGGTATTTGGTCAGAGGGGAAAGTTCCAATGAGCAGGTATCTCTACTCCCAAACATCATACAAAACCATCAATAGGGCGTTGACGATCTACTCTTCTTGTCATGTTCCACGACATTACCGCGGACGAGAAGCAACACGGATTCGTGATGATTGTTTAGCTGAGGATACGATGTACGCAGAGTTGACTTGGCTCACTCGGAGATTGACGCAAGAGTAGTGTGTGTATGATGATGACAACGATCTGCGCACAGAGTTCTTTGAGGGGATCAGCAGTCCCTGAAAAAGGAAACTTTGATATTTAATCGATATTCACCAACGGGCGAATTTGGGGATGTGATGTGCAGCAATATTAATATTATGGATCATAATGCACCGTGTGTCTACCACAGCGAAGTTACCTGCTTGGTTATCATTTCAGTAGACGAGGCCCGTTCTGTTGAATTCTCCTACGGAGAATCGATTGAGATGATGTAAACATCTGGATTGTGAAAGATTGGAAGGCGAAATTGTATAAGGAAGCAGTGAAACACGAAATTGAGAGGAATGAGAATGGTTGAGAAGTAAATGTGAGGACGCTCTGGCAACCGCTCTATTTATAAGCCAACGTTTGAAAGAGGGCGGAGTTTTGCCAAGCTCGCAATTATGTCCCACCAGAGGGTAGATTGCCTGAATCAGGGCAGCAAAAGTGGCGAAGGACAACGGGTAAACGAGAGAGCAGGGATCAGAGGGGCCGCTTAGACGCGGTGTCTAGCACCGTTTGGCGCAGTGCCAAGAAAAAAATTTCTAGATTTTTTTCATAGAAGGAAACTTTCACAAAACTTGACGAGTCGTTCATTTGAGAGCGGTGTTTCCGACGAATAGTTTCACTCTGAAATTGTCATGCTCAAAAAGCGCCCACGAAAGGATTACTCAGGCGATTGTTAAAAAAATAATCTCATTGCGAACAACGGAGTACTTGCGGATAAAGATCACAATCACTATATCACTAGTGAATTGAGGGTGAAGATCAGGAATTGTCGAAAACATAAGTTTTTCTTAAAGTAGTAAATGATCGATGAATAACTGCCGCATTATGAGAAAATTAACGACACATCCACATTCTGTCAAAGTGTACAATAACTAAATAAATATTTATCGCAATTTCAAAATCAGAAAATGATTGGTTCTTTATCTTCCCCCCAAGGTTTCTTTCACATTTCAACAGGAGCTATAGTTAAATCCGTCGATTGTTAAGCGGAGTTGAAACTTTCTTCTATGGCGTGGATTTGTAAAATTTGATGATTCGAAATGTTCTGAATCATCGAAATATATCGCTGATGCAATGGTAGTGTGAGGCGAAGATGACACTGAGACCATCGGAAGATATGCTCCGAATCGTCGAAAAAGATCTTGCCGTCCGCTCTTCTCGGTTTTAGCACCGGATTACTAGAGCAACTTCAAAAGCAATAATTTAAACAAAGTAGGAAATTTTAGACCACGGTCTCGTCTTTACGCACACTCACGTATCCACCGGTGAAGAGAGTATGTGAAATGAAAAGATCGTGTTCAAACATTGGCAAAAAAAGAAGGTTGGCCTAAGTCAGTCAAGAAAATAACAAAAATAACTTACTTCGTGTAGAATTTTCTGATCATTTGAGTTCGAGATCATGTAGACATCTGTAAAGAAAAATTCAAGATTCTACAAAAAAAAAGTAAAAAAGATAATAACCGTTCAAAAAAAATTATAATACGGGAATTTTTATTATCCCTAAGATACGAACATTTCTATCATAGAAATAAATGTACGCCAATCAATAGTATATGCTAGTCACGAGAAAACGCGGTAAATAAAATAAATTAGAGAATGGCACGAATCATCAATGGTCAACAACATTAATAGGGTCACTCAAAGAAACTGCTAATTTATTTCGGATTTTGATAATTGCCAATCAGTACTATAACACAAAGCTTTAGCAGTGAACATTGTACCCGACTAATCTAAAATGGCCTCGCCATTTCCCACACTTTCTCGACCGAGTGTGCGAAATGACGAGACCGTTTCATACTAGTCGGGTCACTGTGTGCATCATTAGCAGTGTGCCGACCTCGTGAGTCGAGAGTTGTTAAGTACCACTGATAAGCGCTGATTGCAAGATGTAAAGACGTCAGCGAATCGTAAAAATAATGACTTCATGTGAGATGGAAATTGATGTACGGGGAGCAGAAGAATGGCAGTTACAGTGCACATTTAACGTAGTGATCAATGTAGTAAAATAAGCACCTATATTTTTTGCCTCCCAATCCGAATACTTTTTTTTAAATTTAAATATTCCACATAATTTAATCCACGCTAGATATGAAAAATACAGCTCGCAATGTGCTGATTCGAGAATAGATCGTCATCAGTGATTTCTTTCTGATCCTGTATTATCTCTGACCGCTAGGGTAGACTAATAGTGGAAAGAGAGAGAGCGTAGGAATTTGAGAGAGCCACTGGTAGTACATGAATAAACACCAGCATTGTATATTGTTAGAGATGCAGTTGCGAATGGATACAGTCGTATGTGTGTCGAAGAATCGTACGTCATTATCGATAAAATCGCTACGAATTCTGAAAAAAAAATCAAAAATCGTGAAGCGACAGCTAGCATGTCTTCCTTAGTGCTAATCATGTCGCATTTATACTTCACACTTAGAACGATTACGTATAAATGTGCGCCTCCTCTGCGGAGATTCTTTTTTTTACATATACATTAACCCAATTGAATACAGAAACATTTAGTCAAGAGAGTCATTTTTGCAACATAGCCATTCCGAAAATGATAACAATGCAATTTTCAGGAGTATATTTAGGGGCCGCAAGGTGTCAGTGGAATTGACTAAGTGGGGTCAAATTTAGTGTCAGCATGTCTCTACATGTCTGATTAGGACAAATCTTTTGGATTTAGGTCGATATATTATCTCTGAGCCGAGCTACTCCTCCAAAACCACACTCGCTTCGACTGTTGTGAGAGGGGGGAAAGTCGCGAAGAGGAGAGGGGGAGGCGGAGCCTATTCGCCCATCTTTCTCGGGGGCATAGCGCTGCTGATAGGAGACATTTTGAAGGAATGTCAAAACAAAAATAGTTTATGAAGATGTGGAGAGTGCAATGGCATCTGATTTGTGACGATTGCGATAGTTGACGCGCGGTGAGAGGACAAGAGCATAGAGCGCGAATTAAGAGTACTAGAATTCGTGGCTTAGCAAAGTGGTTATGCTCTAGCATTACCAGCCGAGTGACGTCGGTTCGAATCCTATCAGTTTCTAAAAATTTTGCATGTCCATAGGATAAACACAGTAAGTCGGAATTATGAATGGCTCGGAACAATTCTTTTGTAGAAGACGGCACAATTCATGGGCACAAAAAAATGAATGTTTATTTGTCCTAAGAGTTGTTATGAGGCCTAAAGAATGTATCCCCTGAGGCGGAACTTTGTACGTGCACTAGAATGGTCTAAACTCACTACTCGGCAACGTCTCAGGCCCAATTTGACCTACTCAGAGTTGGTCGATTAAGTTCCGCCTCAGACCCATAATAGAACTTCTCCATAGCTATCGAATAAGCCTCTGATCTTACAAATTGATTGAGAATCAGCGTTGTGCCGTCCTCTTCTCGTTTCCCGGTGAATTTGGGTGCGCGAGAAGAGTGCGGACGCTATGCCCTCTAAGTATATTCTTATTCATGGAATGGGAAATGGAAGTGTGAATGGTGACGAGTCTAGTGTAGGAGTGAGCATATCTGGGCGAGACACACTTTAAGTCGATGACATCCTTTTCCAGAGCATTCATGCTTTTCGTACCTCCAGGAACTCGTTCCAAGGTAGAAGAATGAGCCATAACCGACTGATCAGCTTCGCCTAAAAATGAGATATCTATGTGTTAAAACTTCCAGAAAGTGGTCAGGGAGAATCAGTGAAAATGATAGATTTCCGTTCTCTTTTTCTAGCTCCTTGCCCCTTTTTGCATGTCTGACTTGTCAGTGGCATGTGATATGAGTTACTATATATTAGAAAATGCTAACGTCTGTCTGTCTGTCTGTCTGTTTGTCTGTTTTTTTTGTCCAGGTGTCCGTCCAGATTTTCTCAGAACCTTTTGCATATGATAATAGACCAGAATTGATTTAAAATTTTACAAAATTTAAATCACCAAATCCATGGCCAAGTGGGTTACGCGCTGGACTAGCAATCCGACCGACGCAGGTTCGACCCCCGCCGCGGGCAAACCTTTTGCCGCATTTTTCGCGAGTGTCAGAAACCGTTCTGACACGTTTTTGAGTTCCGTGAAACACGTTTTCACCTGTTTTGCCGAGTTTTAACGTGAAAAATCGAAAAATTCGAAAAGTTCCCAAATGATTCAGAGAGCGTAGTGGTTCGCAGGAAAAGTGTTTTGCGATGTTCAAAACGTGTCTGAACGTGTTCTAACGCGTTTTAACGTGAGAAATCGAAAATTTCGAAAAGTTCCATAATGATTCAGAAAACGTAGGAAATCACAGGAAACATCTCTGAAAGTGTTCTAAAAGTTCTGAACGCACTGTATCCTGCGTTTCCGTTGTGAAAGGCTCGTGAGGCAGAGAGCCATCGAAAAAAAGTTGCCACGGAGCCACGAAGTGGCGTAGTGGCAACTTTTTTCGATCGCTCTCTGCCTCACGAGCCTTTTACACCGGAATAAGCCAGTACTCTTGGTAGCGATTAACATACCCTAGCATACTGCGAGGTTTAATGTAGCCCGGAGCCGGCTTCCGAGCTCCCCCTGGACCGAACCTGGAGCCGGCTACAGGGCGCCCCCTGGACCGTACCTGGAGCCACCTATCGAGCTCCCCCTGGACCGAACCCGCACCCAGAACTATGCATTGAGCGTAGTGTACGCATAGAGCGTGGTGCATTTAACCTCAATACAACCCCGCTAGTTAATATCTGTAGACATCAACTTACTGTTTTGAAGACAGATGATCGAAAAATGAATATTGCGCTTCTGTTGAATGAATATAGTCTAGATATCTGCGAAGGCGAAAATAATTAACGAAAAAAATCGGTGCACGAAGAAAGGGTGAAATTAATTGCACCTACATCTCAACAAATCAATTATTCACGATCTCTCAAAAAAGAACAACAGTGTGAGTTCAACTTTCCAATCATCATTTGGTGAACGAGCCTTTTGTGAAAATAATTTGTTTTCTTTACACAATTCTTTATTCATGAAAAATCTGTCAGTGTGGTACATGCCGTTCACATTGTCAAAGATCACACGGATGTTTCTTGCCGCGTTTTATCCTCGGTTACGATCCTTTTGCAACAGGGTTATTCCCCTCGATGCAGCAGTGCACGATGCCACGCCATTTGTTTGTGCAGGCCCATCATCGATTGCACGATCTGATATATTATGCAGTTTCGTTTAATGCTTAATGTGCCAAGAAACCCACTCTTCTACGTTCGACACTTTGCAGAAATATCTTCAGAATTCTAGAGATAGAGTAGAGATCTATAATTTGTTTGGTATAAACAAGGTGAAGAAACAGCTCGAGGAAAAGTGAAATAGAAACTAGACGCCAATATGTTAAAGGGACAGTAAACACACAAATTCTTGTTCATTTGATCCAATTTCTTGTCTAGCAATTGTGAGGTCGCGGGTTCGATACCCACCCTATGCTTTTCATTCTTCCCACGGGCCGAAAGTCGTGGCGAGACACTTTAAATTTGCGGGAATTCAACGGTGTCTTTACTCTCCCTTTAAACTAGCAAATGAATCACAATGAAAAGAGAAACGAATACGATTGAACACTTCGAAACTAAAGTAAGATGCAATTTCTCCTTAGAATGCGCCCCCGCGTTAGTCAGCACCTCTTCCCCCTTCATTTCCCCGACATTTGTCTGATTCAATCGCTGATTCAACACTTTTCTGTTACCATCGAATCGCAAATTGGAAGATACTGAGTAGTGTTGACCACTCGAAATAAACTATGTTAGAGAACAAAAGAAGATTAACAACGAAACAGAGAACTGAAGCGCTTTGTTCTTTTTTTGTATCTACTTTTCAAGTGGCCAACAGTAATGCAGAGGCACATCTTTCATTTTCCTGCCCCATCTTTTTGTTTAGTACGGAAATTCTGCATTCATATTTTCAGAACGTGCTACTGCTTTTCTACTGCGAAAGTGGTGAATTTAGACTACTCGACAAAAATCTTCCTTCAAACTGTTAGTAATGCCTTTTCTCGCGCATTTTAAATGCCAGGACGGTTATGAATTAATGGGCGGTGGAAGGAGGCATTTTATTTGTATGTTTTTTCACTAAAAATATTACTCAAATCCAGAAGATTGACTTTTGTTTGATCTAGGAACGCATTGCCCACTTGTAAGACTCGCCCGAGTCGATTGTGCAGATCATGCGCTTGGGATACGCAATGTGTTTAGTTCACAGAAGACTACCCTACACACAAAGAAAAAACTCTAATCTTGGTATGCCCAGAGCGAGGGTTTCAAAGAGCGTGCGAAAAAGAGAGAGCGCGTCTCTCGATTTCGTGCACTCTCTCGAAAAATAGAGTTTCAAACCCTCGCTCTGGGCATATGGATATGTTTCAAACTCCTAGAGTTGTTTCTTTGTGAGTATCGACCAGTAAAATGTCACATTTGAATTCTTCGCGAATTTAAGTCATAGTCTAAGATTTATCTGCGTACTGTCGATTAACAAATAACCCAACAAATATTTTTATTAATCGGAGCAATTTGATCGTTATGAACGCTGTCTTCCGCGACGATCTTATCTCTGTGTCGATGTAAACGAATCTTCAGAATGAAGACATCGACCTGGAATTTCGTGTTCCAAATAAAAATTCGGTTTCACGGAATTTATTTTCTTTGGAAATGCATTTCCTTCCATTCTCTTTCCACGCTCGCTGGTCTTCAGTTTGGAATTCATGAAGCAAAGGGAACCCAAGGCTCTACGAATTCCGTTTCTTGCTCGTCAAGAGGTTGGATTTAGAATCTGCTGATACGTGGCGATAAGAGAAGGGGCTGTCATAAATCGTGCACTGTACACTGATCTATAGTTTATACTGGATTAAACAACAACATAAAATTCCACAATGCATCCGATTACTTCACAAGAAAGAATCTGTCTCAGCGATACAATGTAGCAAATGCTCACACGTCACATACATTCCATCTTTTGCCGACAATCAGATGAACGCGTCTTGGGATAATCCATTGCTGTGTATCTATTCAATATTGACGACATCTGTTCATGAAGCCAAAGATAACGAGTGTTATTTGAAGCCATTACGAGGAAGCCTGCGTATTGTTTACGTGAATGAGTAGTTAAATCGCGCTTTGTTCAAGATACGAAAACTGGTCACTATCTTCGTTATTTTTACATCAAGCGTGGTAACAAATGAAAAATATGAAACGACATACACAGTTTTCTTGTCCATTTTCATTTAAGATTCAGCTGTTATTAGAAGGTGGAGTAGGCACCTGCAAACATAATCGAGAGAAACAGTATCGTACGCGGATTTATCTTGAAATATAGAAATATTCACGAAAAATACTTTCCAAATATATAAGAACATCTCACATAGAGGAAATCAAAAAAGAAACTAATTCCGAGCGAAACCTTTGGTACGACAGAGCAAGATTGAAAGTGAAGAGAAGAGAGTGTGATGGATGCTCAATCGTTGAGCGAGAGAAAAAGAAACAGAGAGGGAGCAAGAGAGCGGTTTTTTCTACCCTCTTATAACATTGGAAACATCAAACGTTTTCCATTGGATATCAGTACGAATCGTATAGTCAGCCACATGATTCCAAACCTACAGACCAGGGTTAAAGCGAGAGAGTGTACAAAAGTGAGAGAGTCCCTCTCGATTTCACACGCTCTCTCACTCCAAAGGTCTTTCTGTATGGTTGACCGGCATGTGGAATGATGTGCAGCAATATGGCTGGAGAAGGAGAAAAGAAAGAGAAACGAGATAACGAAATCAGTCGAAACTAGTGAAAATTTTCATTGATAAGTATATCAAGGGAGTGCATTCCTCAGTATTGTGAATAAACCCTGAACGAATAAACCCTGAAAGTACGCTCGTCTATCGCTTTGTCTTTTTCACGAAATTCCCAATTATACGAGTCAAACGTTAATCCGTAAATGTATCAATTCATAAGAATGCGATATCTGCTGACAACATTTATCGACCAAGAAATGTATATATATTCTGTTATTTAGACTTCAGTGCTGTTAATTCTAACCACTCCACAGATTATTACTCGTGAGCAGAAATTAAAATAACCCGATCATGAATGAAGAAAAATGATTTTTTGACAATAAAAGGTGACAAATCGAAGGAGAATGGTGGAGTACATATCACAGTTCTTCTTGGCTTTTTCGTTGTAGCCGTGACATGCATATTACAAGCTTCATTTCTCACAGATCATAGTGTTGCCGTAGAACGATGCTCTTCTGAAAGAGTACGGTACCCACGGACAACGAATTCGAAAAAAAACACATAATTAAAGGTAGCATGCAATACAACAGAGAGGTGTCGTGAGCGAAATGTGCAAGCACGCTTTTCTATCGCTTATGACCTCTTGGACACATTAAATAGAGTATGAGTAATTATGATCCAGAGCGGTGAACTTCCCACCTTTTCTATTTTCTTCTCTCTAAATTTGACTGAAACTCATATTTACCTTTCTTCGAAAAAAAGTAGTAGATGAATCGTTCCATCGTTCCCCTTTGTGACTCTCATGCGATTAATAAAATCGCATGAGAGTCAAAGGGGAACGATTCTTGCCATTACTCTTCGATATCTTCGACTGAGGTGGAGTAGGCACCTGATAGGACGGATTGATAAACGGATTATGATAGAACATGGAAACTGGACATATCGGTGCCAGCTGTGTGGAAATGAACTTTAAAATATCAACCAAAATAGCCAATTGCATGAGAATTAAAACGTGGATTCTGAGGACCGGTTAAGAGGGCGGCAAAACATTTGTGCGATGAATTTGGTTGCTGACTAACAACGGGTTTCTTCACAATCTGAGCAAAAGGTGAAGAAGAGAAGAGAGGGGAGAAGAGAGAAGAGAATGGTTGCTCTTTAAGCCGAAGGATGATGAAGATTGAATGGGCGATGGCTGGGACGTTTTTTTGTATATTTTAATCAGGGGACGCCAGAGGCTACTCACGCACACAAGCATCAGGGCGCCTATCCGTAGGAAATTGATAATACATTAGTTACACTTTATCACTTTAATCAATAAGCATGGAGATGACTGTGAGTTGAAAATATTACATATTCCTATACATACATAATTTTTTCCTCGAGCAATAATATAATGTGTAAGTTTAATCCTTGAATGGGTCTGTGGCGCAAACGTCTAGGAGGATATGACTGCAGGTTAGTTTCGTGAATTGCGGTGCATCCCGGCACTTTTGATGTTATTTGTAGTCGAAATCGAAGATGATCAGTAGAAGTGACAACGATACATCCTGCAAATAAAGTACGATAAGTTTGCGTCAAGCAGAAATCAGAAATTGAAATCACACTGTATTCAAAAACTCGTGACAATCGTCATTTTGCTTCGTTTGTATACATAACGAGCGTAGTAATAATTTAAATGGTTTTTTTCATTCCAATAACGGAAAGAAAGGAGTAGATCAGCCGTTCTCAGAATGAAAAAAAAATACGAACGAGGGTTTCATTTGCATGCAGCATTATAATTTCAATATATCGGATGACAAAGCATAGTGTGCCTTTGTTTCCTTTATTGGAGACTCATTGTCAGTTCCAACAAGGAAATATCAATTTTCATATTTGCCTTTTTTTAACCTTCTGATGAGAACAATACCTCTCCACCTCTCCTCTCCTTCACCTCTCCTCCATTCACTTGTCACACATTCGTTCACTTCAATCGGTCGATTCCTCTATCAAAAATGGGCTCCAAACTGACCTCTCTCCCGCCCAATCTGATCCTCTTCACTAACTACAGAAGCTCCGCCGCGTGGCGAGTGAGGATAGGCAAGTTCAATTTCCATGATGAAATCCGCTGTTTTCTATGAAATTCGGATCATTCCGAGCTAACTTGTCATGATTTTCTAGAAGCCACAGTAGTATTTTCTCAGAAATGTTAGCCATTTCAGCACTCAATCTCAAGGGCTTACAGTATACCTCGAAGACGATCGATCTGCTGACGTGGGACGGAGCGGTGAGTTGAGCGGCCTAATCCACGGTCACTCCCTGCTGATTCCCGGTTCCGGCTCCGTACCAGCGAAACCTATTTGCACTGGTTAACTTTACCGGACCAGGCACCCCATTCTAATAGAGTGACCGCTAGATTCACACAGTGGGATGCTGTATGAGGCTCTCTCTCTATTAGCACGGGTTGACTGCAGGTCCGGTAAAGTAAGCCAGCGCCGTCGCACTATGGTCCACTCTTTGATCTCTGATCTTTGATCTTTGATCTTTTGAAGGCGGCCGATGAGGCGAAGTCGCTCAATCCCGCCGGTCGCATTCCCGTGCTGATCCATGATGGTCGCGTGCTCACCGAGTCACTCGCAATCGTAGAATACATCGATGAGGTATACTGTAGGACGAGGAGTACTGTAATCTTTAGATGCATTACCGTACTCCCCAACGATACGGTCGAGTCATGGGTTGCCTGAGTGATACACAGCGTTCTGGGTGATACGCCAAACATAAATTTGTGGTGGGACCATCGCCCACTAACTATTTTCGCACTCACAAACCGTCTGTCTCAGTTTGCCAAGCATTCATTCATCCGACTCCCTTACTATTAGAAGTGATTTAAGTTTATCAATTACAAGGTGTTCGATGGTCCAAAACTGCTGCCGGCCGACCCCGTTGCACGTGCCAACTCGAGAGCCATTGCCATGCATGTGAGACACTGATTGATCTTTGATCTCCGATTTCAGCGATCAAAGACAAAGGGCTGATCTGAAACCCGAGATCAATAATGATCAACGGACAATTGTCAAGTGACCAGAGATCAAAGATCAAATTTCTACCGTATTTAGATACCAAAAAACAGCTTGTCGCGCAGGTAGCGTGCGGCATTCAGCCGCTGCAGATTGTGCGCACCGTGCGCAAGGTGGACGAGGTCGCGGGCAAGGGCGCCGGCGAGAAGGTGATTACCGTAATCAGCAATTAATGAGATATTGATTATTTCATTACTGTTTTTAGTGGGCTGCGCACTGGCTCGATCGCGGACTGCAGGAGTTGGAGGAGATGGTGAAGAAAACTGCCGGTGAGCCTTCTTTCGAAACATTGTTTTTCTTTCTTTAATTTCGTTTTCAGTTGAAACACTCTCAAACAATTAAGAAAATCAAATAGTTTAATTTAATTAAATGAAATTAATAATGTTGTTGTCAGGCAAGTACGCCGTCGGGGACGAGCTCAGCATCGGCGATGTCGTCATTCCCTCCATTCTCTACAATGCGAGACGGTCGGCGATCGCTAATTACTTCAATTAATATTAATTAATTAAATTCATAAATTGATTTTTAAAATTTTTTGCAGCTGGAAAGTGGACATTTCCGCCCTCTCGACGCTGATTGCTATTGAGAAGAATCTGTCCGACCTGCCGGCTTTTGCTGCAGCACATCCGACCCTGCAGCCGGACGCCCCCAAGCAGTAATTAGTAATTAGCAATTAGTACTTACTGACTAATTACTCTTCCTTACCTCCCCCCTATCTCGTACATGTGGTACTCAAGTGAAGTAAAGACATTTTAAAATTTGCTCTGATGATCGATTTATGAGAATTCTATTAGATATCGACATTTAGATACTTAGTCTCTTGAGGAGATAGCGTGTGAAACTGAGAGGTAAAGGTTTTTTTTTGTTGACATCGTACCTATCGTGCTCACTTACCCTTGCTCACATATTATATATATTTTCAATCAACGACTTTTGGCATGATAAATGATTGAAGGTTTGAAATGTGATGCCTAGATATAATAGAAAGAATGTGCGAATGAATTTATACTTTATTCATCATAAAATGACACACCCTTCTGGGTATAAGCAGTATCTTATATTGATGTATAGTGCTGGAAATATTCAGTCACATAATTGAATCTTGCATCGATGATGGCGTCGCTGCATTCTGGCGGTGTCAATTGCGGTGCATCCCGGCGACAGTAATGATATATGTAGTAGAAGATTACGAAGTATCAACGATGAACCCTGCAAATAGAGTACGGTAAGAGTGCGTCAAACGGAAATCAGAAGATCAAATTCCAGTTCATTTACATTTTACATTTGAACAACTTTATCAGCTGGTTTTGGGTGTTAAAGCTGGGTTGCCATGAGAGATCTCCATTGCTTGCGATCGTTTCTTGCGAGTTGCACGAATTGTGGTCCAGCAGCGTTGACGAAATCATCTCTCCATCTCTTTGCCGGTCGGCCTCGCTTCCTCTTCCCTCTTGGGGTCCAATCGAGCATCTTCCGATTCCACCGATAATGGCTTTGATTCGAGATTCTTTCTACCCATATCCATTTCCGTCTTTCCGCCTCTCTAACTACATCCTTCAATTTAGTGATGTCACGGATCCGCTCATTTGCGACGTGATCAAATACGGTAATTCCAATCATTTTGCGTTCTAGTTTGCGCTGAGCGACGGAAAGAATTTGTTTTTCTCGTTTACAGAGGTACCAAGTCTCGGAACCATACAAGAGTGCGGGTAGAACTACACCGTCGAAAAGGCTCAAATGTTCAAAATCCCGGAAAATTGCGTCAATCTTCGTCTTCCTCATTTGTACAATAGAGGAAATGTAATAGTAAATGAACGGCTCGCAAGAGACTTACTAATCTGTCTTGATCAACCAGTGAATCATTTGATGTGAGAGGGTGGAGTAGGCACCTGAAAGCATGGTCAATCGATTGAGTGCACGGATAAGCGATCGGATGATGAAATGTTCAGAAAAGACCTTCCAAAACAGGGGCATCTAATATAGAGGCGAGCTAAAAGAAACACTAGGGCCCTGGCGAAATCTGTGGCACGATTTAGTCTCTCTCCTCTCTCTTATCTCACCCGTCCATCCATACTGTCAACTATACGATTCGTGTCTCAATGAAGTACGGGAGACGTGTTTTGTTTACAATGTCGCGAGAGTGTGCAAAAAACCATGCTCTCTCTCGCTCGCTCCTATTTTCTCTTCTTCTATCACTCTACTATTCAAAGAAAATCCATCACAATTTCCTCTACCACTTGCTATCTTTCTCTGCCGTACTAAATGATCAAAATATCAACCAAAATAACCAATTGCATGAGAATTGAAATGTGGACTATGAGGACCGAACAAGAGGGTTTCCAAAATAAACGCATTTGCGAAAAATTGATGAATGTTCTGCGACAAAAGTGAATTTTGTTGCTGACTAATAACGTTTTTCTCCACAATCTAGGCAAAAGGCGAAGAAGAAAAGCGAGGAGATTGAAGGGGGAAGGGGAGAATGGTTGCTCAAATAGATGAACAATAGAGAGACGATGATTTTTGTATTTTTATTGGATGATAGGGATTTCACTGCGTAGAAGGGCTTCGGTAGCAAAAGTTTGATCGTCGTGATTAATGATTATATTACATCGCATGATCGAATGGTTTACTGCAGAAATGGTGAAAATTTCACATGCATGCAATCTTTCATCGACTATCAGATGGCTGTGTTTCGGGGGCATGGATTCGGATTCATGAACGTATTATTGATGGTATTTGTACTTGAAGCCGAAGATGACCAAGGATAGAAAGAAATAGAGATAGAGCTAAAGGAGAATTTGTTTTAAGATTAGATCGTCTGCACTCCTGTGATTCCATTATTGATTATGAGATTGCGTTCAATATACGAAAATTATTCATAATATTCTTTATTCTGTTTTACTGCACGTCAAATTTATAACTCTTTTGTGGGCGAAACTAGAGCGCTTGTCTTGGGATAAGGCTTGCATCCAATTCTTGCCTGAATTCGTAAGAGATTATCTGAGTGCTTAGTCTTGCAATTTGTTAGTCGAGCGCGAGAACTTGAGAACTTCTTGTCCTCAAAAGAACTGATGAACTGCAAAGAATTCAATTGGAATTAGTCCTCCGAAAATTGTAATGAAGAATGATGGCATGTGATTTACCGCAATAGATTTTTTTTGCCTTGGAAAGGTGTTCCTGGGGAAACCTTTCGAAGGCCCGATTTCACTCTTTCCTTTAAGAGAGCATCCACGAGAGGTCGGGCATGCTCACGGATGGCTTTTTCGCAACCTATCTCGATAACTTTTTTATGAAGTCAGTATCAGGAGTGCTGATATTTGGCCAAGTAACTAAGGGTCTGGGTCCCGTACGGAAAAGTTACAGTAACCCCAGGTTCCGATATCGATTTTTTTCGAGTTTTAAAAAGTATGTTTTTATAGTGTTTCTAGATGTATTTTGCGAAAAAAATACGAATAAAACTACTTTGGAGGTGATCTGACAACCGTAAAGGGTCAAAATTTTAATTTTTCTCTGTTTTTCGACCGCCCTGAGAAAAAATGCACATGTCCTCTGAACCATTTTGTGATTTTTGGATTCTCCATCAAAAACTAGGTTAGAAATTCACTTTTTGAAACCGGAGCTGCGCTGCCGATATTCGTAAATGATGTCTGAAAGTTCGGATATTAGCGGACCTTTGCGCTTGTATGACGATATTTCTGATCTTGATTGCGAAATATCACATGTTTCAAGTTATATATTATTCGCCTGCGATGCCTTGAGCTTGGCTGACGTGATGGTTTCATCACCAGCTTCAACATGTTTTTCGACCATGAACCCGGGTTCATGGAATTTTCGAAAAAAAAAATTTTTCAAAAGATGATGTACCATTGTGAAATGTGTTCATTACTTGAAATGTAATATGTGTGCACCGTATTTGACGATAAAAGTGTTAGATACGTCCAGAAATAATGTGTTTGTATTGAATTTTACTTTGTGTTATTCTTTCGTAAGCTGCATCATGATAGTCAAATATTGAAGTATACATAGTCAAATACGGTGCGCACATATCACATTTCAAGTAATGAACACATTTCACAATGGTACATCATCTTTTGAAAAAAAATTTTTTTTCGAAAATTCCATGAACCCGGGTTCATGGTCGAAAAACATGTTGAAGCTGGTGATGAAACCATCACGTCAGCCAAGCTCAAGGCATCGCAGGCGAATAATATATAACTTGAAACATGTGATATTTCGCAATCAAGATCAGAAATATCGTCATACAAGCGCAAAGGTCCGCTAATATCCGAACTTTCAGACATCATTTACGAATATCGGCAGCGCAGCTCCGGTTTCAAAAAGTGAATTTCTAACCTAGTTTTTGATGGAGAATCCAAAAATCACAAAATGGTTCAGAGGACATGTGCATTTTTTTTCTCAGGGCGGTCGAAAAACAGAGAAAAATTAAAATTTTGACCCTTTACGGTTGTCAGATCACCTCCAAAGTAGTTTTATTCGTATTTTTTTCGCAAAATACATCTAGAAACACTATAAAAACATACTTTTTAAAACTCGAAAAAAATCGATATCGGAACCTGGGGTTACTGTACCTTTTCCGTACGGGACCCAGACCCTTAGTTACTTGGCCAAATATCAGCACTCCGGGTAATGACTTCATAAAAAAGTTATCGAGATAAGTTGCAAAAAAGCCATCCGTGGATATCCCATATCAGCCCCGGCCTCTCGTGGATGCTCTCTTAATACATCTTTGTTTGGCTCTAAATTGCTCACGTTCATATTTTATTCTACATCGCTTGTTATCTTATAGTATATGAGGACGTTTGCGAGAGAATCAAACAATGCGACAACAGAGATCGGACAGGTGAAAATACGAAATCTCAGTTGAAGACGGTTTCCTACACATTCGAGGGTACAGATCACGATGGCAAGTATGTCATATTATGCAAATCGGTCTCCGACCGGATATTCAAATTACAAAATTCAGCTGATTTCACGTGTTTTTGTTCTTACAAAAGAAAGAGTCCTTAAACCATGTCGTGCAAACACTCAAATAGGGTGAAATTACATGAGGAATCTAATGAAAGTTTCAGAAATGCAAATTTCCGTGTATTTCACGTAGCACTTGTCCATTTCCCCATGATAAACTCAAAAGAGAGGTCTGGGATTAACACAGTATGTGGAGAGTACACACATCGTACCGCCTCTTAAATGTGTACGCTGTTGACCTCCGGCAAATCGAGTTATCAATTTTTAAAGTAGCTTATCTTGGTGGAAAAGCACCGATCTGACAGAGAAAGCGCAATTAGCATGCGATCACCATCTCATTTCGCTCTCTCAGACGCCGCGCGAGCAGGCAAATGATAAATGAGAGGGAGATTGGATGCAAATTGATGACTTCTTCGTCTGATCGGTGCTTTTCCACCAATATATGTTGATTTAAAAATTCATAACTTGTTTTGCCGGATGTCAACAGCGTACAAATTTAAGAGGCGGTACGATGTGTGTACGCTCCACATCCTGTGTTAATCCCAGACCTCTCTTTCGAGTTTAACATGGGGATATGGACAAGTGCTACGTGAAATACACGGAAATTTGTATTTCTGAAACCTCCATTAGATTCCTCAGGCAATTTCACCCTAGTTGAGTATTTGCACGACATGGTTTGATGGCTCTTTCTTTTGGAAGAACAAAAACACGTGAATTCAGCTGAATTTTGTAATTTGAATAACAGGTCGGAGATCGATTTGCATAATATGACATACTTGCCATCGTAATAAGCATCCTGGAGAGTGCCTAAAACAATGTTATCCTTCGACTTCGATTTTTCTACTGTCCGAGCTTTGCTCGATTCTCTCGCAAACGGCCTCATATGCAAGATACTTACTCTACATTCTTTTGAGATTCAGAGGTTGTAACGAGGTAGTGCAATGGCTGGCATTCGATAGAAAAAGGGCGGATACACCATCGGAAGAAGAAATGGTGATAATCTTTTATCCAAAATATAAAAGTCTAGAAAGTCTAGTATAAGAGCACAGAGAAAAATGTCTGTCATATATGGCTCCTGAACTGCGTTTGTATGTTATACATAACATACTGTATGTACTGTATGTTATATATGACATACAAACGCAGTTCAGGAGCCATATATGACAGACATTTCTCTGAGTGAGGAGCAGAAAGTAAAGGAGAGCGGAATGAAACGAAATGTGGGACGATTCATTACGGCAGAGAAAGATAGCAAGACGGGAGAAGAGAGTGTGATGAATGCTCGTTGAGTCAGAGTGTGAATAAAAAGAAAAAGAGAGACGAGCGAGAGCTCTTTTTGCAAGAGAAACAATCCAAATATGATTGCGAAGATAACATTTTTTTCCGTAGATCCTTGTGAAGGTTGCAAAATAAACGCATTTATGCGAAACAACGATACATTTTCTGCGGCAAAAGTGAATTTGGTTGCTGACTAACAACGGTTTTCTCTCCACAATTTGAGCAAAAGGTGAAGAAGAGAAGCGAGGAGATTGAAGGGGGGAGGGGAGAATCGATGAGCGAGAGAGAGATAGCGAGAGAGAGCGAGAGAGATAGAGAGAGGGAGGATGTGAATGTTTTATTCTATTTTTTTTGGAAGGTTAGGGGACAAGAGAGATACACTCATATACATAATCGTCATTCCAAATTACACCATCAATTTTGCAGCATGAGCCAAGACCATTAGGGCGCCCATTCGTAGGAAATCGATAATGCAATTAGTTATACTTTATCAATTTACTCCATAAACTGTGAGTTGAATATTTTATGTGTCCCGATACACGATACTTTACTCTCTCATGATATGCTTCGGTAAGTTGAACAGTGCTTCTTGACTGGGTCTCTTGCGCATACATCCACAAGGATATGAATACGAAGCGCCGAAGAGAAAACGATGATTCCTGAAATTGAGTACGATAGGTTTGCGTCAAGCAGAAGAAATCAGAAATTCAAATAGCGCTTTTTCAAAACCGAAATTCTTAGCAATTGTTGTTCTTCTTCGTTTGTAAAAACTAGTGGACGCACTAGTAAATTAGAAAGTAATGAATACAAAACGTACAATTCTTTAAAGCCCATTCTCTTGGGATTCACTTGTTGTGAAAAGATGGAGTAGGCACCTGCAACCATGAACAATGTATAGAGGAAGGGAATCATCGAATGATGAAATGGTAACACAAAATATATTCTTTCCAAAATAATAACTATAGAATTAATGCGAGCGAAATGCAAGGAAAGCCCTTGCGAAACGTTTGTGACGATTCTGTACGAAAGATAGCAAGTGGGGAGAAGAGAGTGTGATGGAGGCTGTTTGAGTATAGAGAGAGAAAAAGAGAAAGAGAGACGAGCGAGATAGTTTTTTGCACACTCTCGCAACATTGCAAGCAACGCACGTTAGATATCAGTGAGACACGAATTGTATAGTCAATATTGTGGGGGGATGAGAGAAACGATTCAAACTGCTCTGAGGCACCTGTCAATCAATTTACACTAGACAAGGGAGAAAAGGATAGGCAGTTTGCCTTGAATACGCGGTAGTAAATGTTTATTAATATATCACAGCTTTGACAAATACATTTTTAACAATTGCCTAGAAATGTGTGATTTATCTTGCTTGAGAATTGAGAGTATAGGAAGAGTGCGCGAGTCGATATTTTAATCTTGATATATCGTACAATTTCTATTTATCACCCTAAATATTTACAGGATCCAATGTTATACCTGAGATCGATGCAAGAACGGTTTGCATTTCACAAACATTCAATCTTTTATCGTTGAATAAATGACTGCATTGTAGCGGCGTGAATTGTGGTGCATTGTGGTACAGTTTTTATTTGTATTCGGAGTTGAAAATGAGCAGTAGAATTGACAGCGATAAACCTGGAATAGAGTAGGAACATTGTTTGCGAGAAGCAGAGAAATAATGAGTGGGAACTCTGTGAATGAATCGATACTTTATTCGAAATACAAAACACAAAATTCCACAAAGCAACTTATTGGACAATTGTACACGATCTGTCCCAGCGCACCATCTGCTAACATTTCACATACAATCAATCTGACATCGACGATAATATTCGAGCGGTAGGAATTACGGCCCATCCCTCCAATATTGGTGATATATGTTTATCGATCGTTCGCTGTAGCCATAACGATGAATCCTGCAAATGATGTTCGAAAAATATTGATGTTCGAAAAAAAAAGATGTCAAACAATTTACAAAGTTTTTTTTAAAATCTGCCTTCTTTTAATATTCAGCTGTTGTGAGAAGGCGGAGTAGACACCTGCAAGCATGGGTTATCGATTGAGGAATTTTTTTTCGCGGAATAGTAATCGAATGCAGAAATGTTCACGCTGAATTCGATCCATAATTAGTATAGGAACGAGCGGAGTGAAATTTCCCGAGCGAAACTTTTGGGGTGATTTAGTACGACAGAGAAAGATAGCAAGTGGGGAGAAGATAGTGTGATCTTTGAATCGTAGAAAGAGAGAAAAAATATAAAGGGAGAGAGGCAGGTGAGATCTGTTTTTGAACACTCTCGCGACATTGGGAGTTTTCACAATAGAAATTCGGTGAGAGTCAATCGTATAGTCAAAAATGTGGTTCGAGAGGGGGTGAGCTAAGCGGGGAACTTTGAATATGACGCTGTTTACGTTTTTTTTTCAACAAGTGGCTGGAACAGGCCAAAAATCGAAATCGCTCAAAACTTGGTCCTAGGGGTAACTTTCGACACTGAACACGCTGGTGCCATCGATTTCGCAATCTGACCCCTCTGGGCGCCGATATGGCGCCGCGCCTCTTTGGCGCCAAACTAGTTTTTCGAATAAAACTCGCTTCGGAGTGTCCGTAGAGGCACGAAATCTCGCGCATACTAGCAGAATTTGATGCTCTATCTCATGGACTAGGTGGCTGGTAGAAGCGATTTCTCGTTTTTGAGAAAATGCGATTTTTTGATACAGAGAGTAGAAAGTGAATTTACGCATATGTATGAAAGAGCTCGTCATACTGATCAATTTGATATATAATACTAATAGGTTTAAGCCCTGCATCGAAAACTATTCAAGTTTTGCTGATTTTCGCGCGCGCGGAACGCGTGTTCAGACGCGGCATCCGCATGGCCGATGCGGTAGTGGTCTAGAACTGCAATCCGAAGGTCACTGGTTCGATTCCAATTGGTTGCAAAAGTTTTTGCCGAATTATTTTTTCATCGAAAAAATCACTTTTTCAAAATTTCAGAAAATGTGCCAATATGGTCAGGAGGTGAAAATTCGATGAAAAAAATATTCGGCAAAAACTTTTGAACCAATTGGAATCGAACTAGTGACCTTCGAATTGCAGTTCTAGACCACTACCGCATCGGCCACGCGGATGCCGCGTCTGCACACGCGTTCCGCGCGCGCGAAAATCTGCAAAACTTGAATAGTTTTCGATGCAGGGCTTAAACCTATTAGTATTATATATCAAATTGATCAGTATGACGAGCTCTTTCAGATATGTGCGCAAATTCAATTTCTACTCTCTGGATCAAAAAATCGCATTTTCTCAAAAAAGAGAAATCGCTTCTACCAGCCACCTAGTCCATGAGATAGAGCATCAAATTCTGCGAGTATGCGCGAGATTTCGTGCCTCTACGGGCACTCCGAAGCGAGTTTTATTCGAAAAACTAGTTTGGCGCCAAAGAGGCGCGGCGCCATATCGGCGCCCAGAGGGGTCAGATTGCGAAATCGATGGCACCAGCGTGTTCAGCGTCTAAAGTTACCCCTAGGACCAAGTTTTGAGCGATTTCGATTTTTGGCCTGTTCCTGACCTCTGTTGAGACCTTGTTGATCCTAACGTAAACAGCGTCATATAGCTCTCAACTCTTATGGAGACGCTTTGTTATCTTGATTGACGTGCAATTGAAGTGAACAGGAATGTTGATCCTCATTGAGAGAGAGCTCACAGGGAAATAAGTCTACGTTTGTAGACTTATACCTAGACTTTCAAAGTCGTCGTCAGCCCCCTGAGACTTGCAAGTCTAGCGCTTAGACTTGAAAGTCTAATGGTTAGACTTGTGAAGTCTAATCTGGCTGAGAAGGTGGACCTACCGTAATCAGGCCAAGCAGAGCGCATCGTAGGGCATATTCACCATAAATATTGGCTTTGTTTGCTTTTTTGAGTGATTTATTGTTTATTCAATAAGCAGCTAGATTATTATTTATATTTTTATTTTCAAACGGGAAAACAAGCAATGACAAATAAAAAAAACACAACGAATATTTCACAGGGCAATTTCACATAAAACTCGTAGTCTATTCACAGGAAATTCCGTATTCTATTCACAAGTAGCGAGGACACCGTGGTAAATGATAACAGGCAAAGCATCTATAGAATTCTATCATATTCAATACAAACTAATCTGAAACGGTTCATTTGTAATCGTGTGGCATTTGAACCAGAAATTTGTCTACATAATTCGCTCTACTCAGAAGTAAGTTGGGAATGGAGAGTGAATAGGCAATCCTGAGTCTGAGCTCCCTTCACTCCGATCAGAACCTTCACGAAATTATAGTCTGGCTAGGGGGCGGGGGAATTGAGTTTGGTGTGATAGAGGAGGGAGACAATGAATAAGAGAGATCGAGCGAAAGAAGGAGTGGGAACAACGAGATCACCTAGGTATACCATGACTGTAGCTTGAGATCCTATTCGAAGTAGACTCGGATAAGGCGTCTTGGCACGATTGAGCGATTCTGCTGCCTCGTGTACTGTAGTTTGGCTCTGAAATAAAGAGATGACTATAAAAGAAGTGCATCCTGAATGAGAATAAGACGAGGTTAGTTAGTTAAAAAGTGAAGCATTCTTATTTCCACGCTAATTTTGGCTAAAAGCCTTTATAAGTGGAATTACTCACTTGGAAATGGTTGAATAGGTGAGTTGTCTTGGCCTTCCTGTGCAGTCCTGCCACTGAACGATTCACTAGATTGAGAAGAAGAAGAAGTGCGGTTCCATTAGAGTTTCCTGTCAACAGAGTTGATTGTTTTACATTTTAAATACAGTTTCAACAACATCATTTGGATAAATTCTGATTTAGTATAAGATTTTCGGTTGAATTAAATGTGATTGAACATTTCAAACCTCCTGCTTCGCGTCGAATGTTATCCAGATCGAGATCTTCGTCTTCTTCTCCGATCGAAAGGAGTTTGGGGCACAATGCAGTTTCCCATGAATTTTCAAACGAAGAGCACTTGAGAGATCCATTAGAATGGATATCAGAGATGAGCTAAAAGTAAACCATTTACTACATTAGATACTTTTATTCATGTTTCGTTTGGATGAGAGCTGAAATACTGAATCATTCATTATTGCGCAATTTTTTTGTTGAGAAACATCAAATTGTTTTAAGTTACAACTAGTAGCCAGGCAGTCAGCGCAAGGTATTTCCCGGGCCTACAGATGATGTTGTTTTGAGAACATAACCAACAACAACTCACAATATCGGGATCATTGAACAGAAATTGATGATCTCTAATTAGATCGTCGAACTCGTTCTCTTTGAGCAGAATCAGGCGAAATTTCCTTAACATGAGTGTGAAGTACTGTAGAACCAGGGAAGTCAATCGTACCTTGTGTCTTCTACCGTACTCCGATACGCAGAACTACCGAGAGGAAGAGTAGCAAGTCCATTCAGTCTCTCTTGTTGAATCGAGAGAAGGTGACTACGTAATTGCAGTGCCGACATACAATTTCCCCTTGTCGATGGCGGTGGAAAATTCTGTAACTGGGGTAATGACGAGGGAAACAACAATAAAGATATACCTCAAATGAGCCGCAAACGCAGTTTGATCTTTACTTTCAGGAAGCCGACAATCCGTGAAGGGGCAGACGACCATCTATCAACGAGAGTCGGATCACAATAAACAATAATTGAAACTAGGGATGACAAAACGAAAGCGGAATGCCGGCATCAAAGCGGCAAAATTATGATTTTACAGGCATTAGCATACGAAATGTTAACATTTCATTACTCTGTTTATTCACAATGGGGCTGTAAACGACAGGATACCGTCAAAACATTTGCTATGGTAGTTTTAAGATTATTCAATATGACATCCTTGCCGGCATGAATGCCGTTTTGTCATCCCTAATTGAAACACATAAAACAACATAAACAATAGGAAAAACGAATAAAAACCAATCGATAACACCTTTCGTCACCCTTGAATTTCAAAGTCTAACACTTAGACTTTCCAAGTCTAGCTAGTACATTCCAAAGTCTAAACCTGCGTCTTCAAAAGTCTAATCATTAGACTTCCACAAGTCTACGGGGGTTAGACTTTGGAAGTCGTAGACTTATTTCCCTGTGAGAGAAGAAGTGTCGGAATATGCAATCAGAATGTCAATCGGAAGCATACAATCTAACAAGACAGACAATCATGATCCTAAAAAAATGCTGATTCTGAACTGTGACAGATCTCCGATCTCGGATATTTCGCTGACTAATGTGAGAACATTAGGAGAAGTGACTATTTGCGTGTGCTTTATGTTAATTATGAGGAAATCGAGAAATTGTTTTTATTTATTTTTCACATTTAATATATTGCGTCGCAGATATTTATCTCTAAATTCTTTAAATTCATTACAATGCGAAGTACATTGAATAATATGTCACGACAAACACAATAATGTTTTCTCACTATTTCATAGATCGTGAAATGTGACTATAGTCGGACACACAAAATTCTAGCGGATAAATGAAGATTCTGTAGACTTTAAAATATGAATATTCGACGTCAAATGGGTATTTCCTTTCATTGTTCGCCTATGTTGATGAATGTGTGGTATGCTGACACAATTTCCACTCTTCCACAGATCAGGGCGCTACGACATCATTTTTCTGGTTCCAGGTAGCATGCGTATTGGAGATTGATACGCGTATCTTTGACTAGATCTCGAAACCGTGATAGAATCAATCTGAACTGTCTCCAGAGACTCTATTTGATCCGTGGTAGGCGGAGAGATCGACTTACGGATCGCTTGCTGCAGCGCCTCCACTCTTAATACTTAATACTTAATACTTTATTCTCCATCGGGAATGTGGGTGAGGACAGTTATCTTGACGTGATGATGGATTCTTCGGCTCAGGATTGAGCTGTTTTGTGTGTTGAATCAGGCAGTTTTCGTGTCACAATCACAACTTACGGACTCGTCTGAAGAGAAGCTTCCGGGCTCCTCCAATCCTCCTCCGCACGTCGCCACTCGTCGAACGAAAATAGCCATCCATGGTCGTCATTTCACGGTTGCTCATCGCAGTGCATGCCCGTAATCTCAAACTTGGGTAATTAAACTGGGTTTTATTCATAAATACGATACACAAAGAAAATATGACAATGCATCGTAATGCTTTCTGCGCGTCTATATATACGCCGCGGAGAACATTAAGAGGGGAATAAAAGGCCACACTGGCCTATAAACGAACATGCAATAATGGTTCATAAAACAACGGAGCTTGTCGAAGATACACGGACGATTGATACTTGATCTATCGTGACATACCGGATGAATAGTGAAATCAACAGTAGTTCGATGATCCGGACTGAACAAGTACGGGAATCGTAGGACATGCGGCTTTCATTAAACACATGATGCAATTCTCTAAAAGGAAGCAGACGCGAAAGAATTGTAACTACGCTATTACTTTCTCACAGCCTCTCGTTTATGACCTGCGTCTTGGAGGTTTAAAACTTTCGCACTTCGGGACAGAGTGGAGAGATCCTCGACATTTTTCATGGATTCTGAGCACTGTCTGAGGTGGAGTAGGCACCTGAAAGGAATATTGAGTTACCTCAATTTCAATCGATGAACTAGAGAATGGATGAAGTTTATTGGAGCAATGTGTAGTAATATTTAAAAAAAAATATCCTGTCTCATCTCATCGCATTCAAATTTTCTAAATATTTTACTATTTAGATAGATTTCCCGAAAATCTTCAGAGGTATGTACATACAGTAGCGGACAAAAGTTTACGGACACTTCTTATTGTTGATACAACTTTAGAACCCGAGGAAGGTTTGATGCGACATCGTGGGCTCTTATACGAAATCCATTGGAGATTACGATGCAACTATTGGGGTATTGCGAAATCTTTCAGGTATTGCGTCGTGATGACGCAATCGATGCACACTTTTTTGAAGTGTCATTATTCTTACATGGATTTTTTCCTGCTCGCCTAATTTTAAGGGTGTTGAGATATGCCCACGGTCTACCTATAAAAAAAATTTCAAGTTGCTGCGGTGCCGCTACTTGGCTGCAGCCAAGCTGCAAAATGGAGACCGGAAAACCATATCTCGCCTTTCAGACTTCGCACAGTCCCGATCAATGCACCAAAATGATCACCATCATGACTGCCGACGATCCTGAGAATATGGTCGCGGTAGGTCACCATTTGCCCTCAGGGCACGAAAAATCACCTTTTCGCATTATTGTGGTCTGACGACGGGGAAGTTTATAGGACGTACTCTAAAGATCTGGTTTGGGCGTGGATTCGGTTGAGAATCTATGGGAGAACCGATTCCTAGCTGCAATAAGCGTTTCGATTGGAATCCTGCCCGCGGCGATCGATTTCCTGAAGGACACTGGATGGCCACGCCCATTTTCTGCCCTTTGGCAACGATCAGACTTTTGAGCGTATCTCAGCACTGAGCTAACGGACAAGGCTGGCAGACACATCAATGAAATCAGCGTGGCCGGCTCTATAATCTCATTCACAAATTACATCATCACTATGCAATATTGCATCATCCTTATGCAATATTCCTACTTTTTGTGTTTTTCTTGCGGTAAGTCTACAGAAAACGGTGGAAAAGGTGCGAATGAAATAATTTTGGTCTTTCCACTACTCTGACCTCAAATTACCTCATCAATATGCGTGTTTTTATAATTCGCTAAAGTATTGCATAAGGATGATGCAATATTGCATAGTGATGATGTAATTTGTGAATGAGATTATAGAGCCGGCCACGCTGATTCCATTGATGTGTCTGCCAGCCTTGTCCGTTAGCTCAATGCTGAGATACGCTCAAAAGTCTGATCGTTGCCAAAGGGCAGAAAATGGGCGTGGCCATCCAGTGTCCTTCCGGAAATCGATCGCCGCGGGCAGGAATCCAATCGAAACGCTTATTGCAGCTAGGAATCGGTTCTCCCATAGATTCTCAACCGAATCCACGCCCAAACCAGATCTTTAGAGTACGTCCTATAGACTTCCCCTTCGTCAGACCACAATAATGCGAAAAAGTGATTTTTTCGTGCCCTGAGGGCAAATGGTGACCTACCGCGACCATATTCTCAGGATCGTCGGCAGTCATGATGGTGATCATTTTGGTGCATTGATCGGGACTGTGCGATGTCTGAAAGGCGAGATATAGTTTTCCGGTCTCCATTTTGCAGCTTGCCTGCAGCCAAGTAGCGGCACCGCAGCGACTTGAAAAAATTTTTATAGGTAGACCGTGGGCATATCTCAACACCCTTAAAGTTAGGCGAGCAGGAAAAAATCCATGTAAGAATAATGACACTTCAAAAAAGTGTGCATCGATTGCGTCATCACGACGCAATACCTGAAAGATTTCGCAATACTCCAATAGTTGCATCGTAATCTCCAATGGATTTCGTATTATAGCCCACCATGTTCCATCAAGCCTTCCTCGGGTTCTAAAGTTGTATCAACAATAAAAAGTGTCCGTAAACTTTAGTCCGCTACTGTATTTACAACAGCGAGCACATCAGTATGTTTGAATTTCAATTTCCCATTTTTATGTCATATTTTTACTATAGGAAAACTTTATGGAATAACGGACACTGATTATTATCATAGGAAAGTACCAAAAAGAAGGAAATAATTTATTAAAAAATTGAGAACACTTTTCTAAATAATATGTACTCTGTGATTATTGTATCTGATTGATTGTCTTTCATCGTTGTAGGCGAGCACATGACAGTTTATTTTTATGGCAAAAAATTTTAAAAAGTCAAAAAGTCAACTTTTCGCTAAGGTGAATTTGAAATGTATTACTGCATCTCAAATGACCTTTAATACTATCGAAATATTAGAAGCATAAACTTACGCAGTTCGTTTTTAAAGAGGTCGTCAGGGTAGTTCCGATACAGTTAGGTGGAGTAGACACCTGTAATAATCAGTGAACTGATTGAGTAACGTGGAAATTCACGTCGAAGGTGGTGACATGTAGTATATCAGTGGAAATAATAAAAAAAAATAAAAAAGAAAGGGATAAATATTTCATTTCGCAAAGTCACTTGAAATTCAAATAGAGCCATGTAGGAAAAGGAAGAAATACAACACAGAGAGAGAAAGAGAGAGCCCGAGGGAGAGAGAGACGAATAGAGAGACAGAGAGAGAAAGAGGGATGGGAGAATGTACCGCCGTTTGAATCGATGAACGAGAGAAGAAGCGGAGTTTAGGGGAACAACATTATTCATGTCTGTTTACGATCATATTTTGATGTTCTCTCCATCACATGAATTTGATTAGGGTTTCTAGTTTCAAGTGAATTCGCCTAATCACGCAACAGGTCACCTGAATCCAACCAATCAGGTGACACAAAACCCATTTCATTCTAGTGGCCGCACCGCATGGTGGTGTGCGAAAAAAATGATAAATGACTTTCCTGAGGTTTTAGGTTCACCGCCTAGAACCCGAAACACTAAAATTTGATATTCCCGAACTATTCCCCATTGGCAGGCGGATGTCTTCAGACAAAAAATGCTAAAAGATTTCAACGAAATAAAGTAATGAAAGTTAGATTATTTCGATCTGCGGTACCGCACTACAAAATCTTTTTATTTGTTTACTTTGTTGTTTGTTAATCACGCAAAAAAATAAATCTGTATGAAATTCCCTCTATTCTTTAGCAAAAAGGCTTTTACAATTTTCAAAATAATTTGTACTCTGTAATTATTGTATCGGACTGCTCGTTTTCTTCGTCGTTGACGAGCAGATGACAGTTGCCCTCTTTGGTTTTCTGCTTGGCAGGGCGATATACTTAGCTTGTTCTTTCGAGGAAGATCCTCCACTATTCAAGAGAAATTTATGATTCTTCATCGACCTGCAATTGAGATTTGGTCAATATTCCTGGCAGATTGTATTGCGATTCATAAGTTCTCTGTTTTCTTACTTCTATCCAGGCAGCAAATACATTTCCACGACATTAAAATCCGACAGTTAATAAAGTAATAAAAAAAACTGAGAATGGAAACATCGCAAAGTGATACAGATTTTGGCTCGCACCTGGTTAAACAAATCGTATCATGAATGAGGGAGTAGGAAGGTGGAGAGAACGAGAGAAAGAGAGTGGACAAAGAGAATTTGCAATTGATAAGAGAGTATTGTCAAGGTGTGCGCGAATAATGTTATTGAATGCAGCATTGTGAATCATTTATATTACCAGCAAAAGAGTGATTTAACTTCTTTGATCTGCGATTGTGCATTCAAACTGCGCTTAAAATTCTCAAGTATTTTTTCAAGCAAATCTTGAGAGAAGGAACTTCAAATGTGCGCTTTATTCGATAACAGGAAGTTTCGTATTATCACAGGAGTACGCAAGATATGAAAAGGCATTGCATTGAATGCAATACTTTATTATGAAACCGACAGAATGACAGAAAGATAACATTTTATCGGGCAAGTTAGGAACGATTCATAATTTTTTTCCGCCCGTGTCATTTCTTGCTTCTTCAACCCTCGAAATCTTCAATTACCACAGTCAACGCCCTGCTCCGTGATTACTTTTGCGGAGTAAATGATATGGCTTTTCTTTGGTATTTATTCCTGCATATTACTTTTTTTCTTTTGCGAGGAACTCATTTCGCAGAAGGAATTCGTATCGAGCAGCGAAAGTCTGCAATGCAGATTTATTTCAAAAAGAGCGCAGCATGGTTGCAAAATTCCTGTTAAAAACAATTCAAGATTTGCTCACCGAGTGATAGGATTTGGTGGTCTTCATGCTTATTCAAGAAAGAATCTATCAGACGATGTAGGCGCCTTTAATTGTTATTTTAAAAAAATTAAAATCATAAAAATATTGCGAAAATGAGTAAGAACGAGGACGTTACAACAGTGGAAAAAAATGGAAGAGGGAATACTTAGTTATGTTCATGAGGAATCAGATATTTAGAGTGCTGAAATATAGCTATAATTTAGCACTCTAAATAGCAGTGAAACCACGTAGAATTGACATCGAAAGGAATTGGGCAGATAACATCGAGGCGACGATCGAATGATTGGGCATTGTAATCGTATTGACGAGGGAGTAGGAAAGTGGAGAGAGCAGAGAAAGAGGGTAAACATGCCGCCATTTGAATTGAAGTGTGAGGGAAAGGCAAATTTAGACCCAATAATGAGATAGTATAATTATCTTCTCACCTTTCCTCTAAAGGTAAAGGTACTTCCAGTCTTCGGGCTTGGCTCTCGGGAGAACACTGCTAGGCCTGTGTTACAATGGGCAGATTCAGTCTGGAACCTTGCATGCGCCTTGCGCCAGTTCCTTCCCCCTATTACTCTTTTATGTGGTGCTAGTTTTCGGAAAAAGGAAATGAAAAAGGCAAAAGTTTGAATTCCCGCAATTTATGTACACTGTCATCACTCGAAGTATCATTGTCGAAAAATTGTCTCAGGGCGAAATATTAAAAATATATTAATATTGGTCTTGAGTTGGTCTTGAAAACTGAATATTGACTTCGAAATATTTTGGTAAAAATCGTAAACTTCGATAACCCCGTGAAAACATTCAAAAATCCTTTTTTTCCCGCACGCAGGAGCTATCAACTAAGTTGAGGATGAAGATATGGAGATTGCAATATAACAAGTAGTTAGAGAAAGCATTTCCCCACAAAATGCTCGAGGCCGATTTTTCGATTTCCCACTAATTATTTTATTAAAAATTCAGAAATCTTGAAAATCCCGCGAAAACAGCTAAAAACGGCTGTTTTCCGCACGCTGGAGCTATTAAGTCGATGGAGGTTCAAGATATGGAAATGGGAATTTCACTAGCAGTTAGAGAAAGCATTTGCCCACAAAATGCTCGAGGCCGATTTTTCAATTTCATTCTTATTCTCAAACTATAATTTGAATAGAAACATACATTCTTGAAATCAGAAATATGAAAATTCTCTCTATCTTCCTTCAAACTGATCCATTTAACTTGGTTTTTTGATATGGTATGGGGAATCACATTCTCTATCAAATTCCGTTTTCACCTTGTGTCTAGCTGCTCTCATCTCTGCTTGTGAGTTTCCAACTGAATCTGTGTAAATTAGCATCGATTTACTCTCGCCGCTCGCTAATCCCCCAGAGACTCGCGCCACGCAAATGAGCATTCTTCCCCCGCTTGACATGATGTGTTAGTAATCATCGTCAAAAATATTCATTTTTCTAAAGGCTAATACCCAAATCTGCTAAAAAGGTACTATTCGGGTGTCCCACAAGTAATGTCGCAACATCTCAATGAAGCGATTGATTGTTCTAGTTTGAACAGTTGCGAACGGTCAGTGATCTAAGTACTCGTCATTTATACTGGTGACCTCCGCCCATCGATAGGGCAGAACCATGATACCTCTCATCAAAAAGGACTGGTTAGGGAGTCAATCCAAAATGATTACAGAGCTAATTCCCAGAGTAAGGTTTCAAAGGTTTCGAGACAGTGATAGTTGCAGAGAATGGTATTGAGTATACAGTGGTATAGTTAGTCACTCGAACATCGAATCATTCAATTTTTTTTGAATAAATTTCTAAATATGGTTATTTTCAAGCGTTCATAATTTGATTGTTTCCAAGCTCAGGAGTCCAACAGGAACTGTGATGACGATTTTTTTCTTTGGTACGCGGTATGACTTCTCTTCTGCATGCAATCAATTCAGTCTCATATAGGTGCTGCCGTACATGACCCACTTATTATCAATATTGAACACATTGGTGGCCCATCTCCTGTTTGCCCTACATTTGAAAAACGCCCGACACATACTAACCTGTTCATTTTCGGTTGCAGCAAAAATGTCATGATTGGCGGCATTTTGAATCTACGTGCTCTTCCAGTTCCGAAGTATGATCTTATCTTGGGCGGATATGAAAGTATGAGTGACTTCTTACACCACAAGGCCATTGATTTTGAGATTGCTTGCCAATGCAGTGAGAACGAAGGATTTGTTGGGGAGAGGGGACAACTAGAATGTAGTCAGTCTTCACGCCTGTGGTTTCCGAATGCGAACGCCAAATGCCAACCCTATCAGAGTCGCATAATAGGGGCCGCCTCTAGTTTCGATTGCGCCAATTATTGATTGTCTTCCATTGCTCACTTTCTATTAGAAAATTTTCATACAGAAAAAGAGCGATAGTGGGTTTATGTGTACTTAGGGATAATTTTTTGCGGAAACTAGGAGACTAAAGCTAGCACTTTAGGTTATTTTGTTACTGAGGTTTATCTATCAAAAGTATCATATAATAATTGCGAAACCATGAAAATGGAGCTTGCGACATCATACTTGTGGGCCACACTGATACTTTCTCGAAGTGTATGATTACAAGCACGGTGTTGCGGTTGCTAGCAATTTCTTTTCTCTGAATCTCTGCGCACAAATGTGTTGCCGATCTCTTATTCAAAAAAATGTGAAACAAGTCCTTGGGATTCCCGACTTTACAATTTATAATGCATTTTCAGAACATAGCCATCGCTATCCATCTCAGCAGGATTGAGGAAATTCTTGGCATGCTATTGATTTCATTCGAGGGCTCCAGAGTTAACAGCTTTGTTATTCACGAACAGTCTCAACCGCATTTGATACCTGCCAGTATAGTGCAGTTTTTCAGCAAGCTTTCAATCTATGAGCTTCTCCTCAATCCAACAGATCTCAAACAAAAAGAAAGGTGAATCTAATTTAAATTTTCATCCTTTTTTAAATTTAAAAATAAATACGTATTCAATCGATTTCATGTCTATTTTCAGAAGTTGTTATCTACACCTGAGTTCGACATTGAAACCGGAAAGGATCAACCTGCGACTAGGGGTGTGGATGGACAATTTCCCATGTGAGCGAAAATCGGCAACAATGTTCACTACACTCAGAAAAATGTATGTCATATATGGCTCCTGAACTGCGCTTGTCTGTTATATATCACGCGTGTCACGTAAGGATCGAATCAACGCTGGCACACCAAAAAAGTCGAACATGAGTTAGATACAGTTTTGGATAGCCCTTAGGGTATCTAAGAAGGTTTCGCAGTCTTTTGTCCATGAACTCAATTTCCTCGAAGATAGACGACGTCAATCTTTCAGGGGGGCAAAAGTAGTGCCTCTTTGGAGCCCTGTAGCTCCCTCCACAGAAACAACAGAGGAAAGTCACCGACAGAAGATCTGTGCGGAATCATCTGAAGATTAGCCCCAAGTGATTGGGCCCAACTTATAGTTAAAACTAATTAGTCAGGCTAATTAAAACTTCTCATTTGCACCAGAGTGTCGGGCCCAGGATAATCTCAACGCCAAAGTCTGGAGCTCGTTGAGACGAATCGAATGATATGCTTAACTGTGATCATAAGTATGTAAAAAAACTGGCTCATTCATGGTCGAAAAACCTCCGCGCGCCGCTTCTCTGCCTGTGACCTCGTATCTTGGGAGAGCGCGCGAGAGGTACGCGCCCTTTCCGGTCCGTGTCAGTTTCCAAATAACACATTTCTAGTAATAGATAAGTCTTCTGCTCAGAAATCTTAATTTCTTATTAAATTAAATGTAATGTTTCATTTACTAATATTTATACTATAAATATAGAAAACGGTTTACGAAAATCGCTACTTGCGTCCGGATTAGCCTGTGGCATTATCCCAATTACAATATCTTGTTTTTAATGAAATTCGGATGGGTTGGGAAAAAAATCAAAAAACTTGCAAAAATAAATCTGTGAAAAATGGAGTTGAACCTGCGACATGCAAAACCTGAGACAAACGCCTTACCGGCTGAGCTACGCCTAAGAGATGCGAGAGAACGCCAGTGATATCCTGACCTACCCGATGCTGCTCTTATATCTCTCACCTCGAGAGGTCACAAGTAAAGAGGCCTTTTTGCGAAGGGTTTTTCGACCATGAATGAGCCAGTTACATACTTATGATCACAGTTAAGCATATCATTCGATTCGTCTCAACGAGCTCCAGACTTTGGCGCTGAGATTATCCTGGGCCCGACACTCTGGTGCAAATGAGAAGTTTTAATTAGCCTGACTAATTAGTTTTAATTACAAGTTGGGCCCAATCACTTAGAGCTAATCTTCAGATGATTCCGCATTGATCTTCTGTTGGTGACTATCCTCTGTTGTTTCTGTGGAGGGAGCTACAGGGCTCCAAAGAGGCACTACTTTTCGGGTCAGAATGTGTGCCAACTACCCCCTGATTTGATTCGATCCTTACGTGACACGCGTGATATAACAGACTGTATGCTATATATGACATACAAACGCAGTTCAGGAGCCATATATGACATACATTTTTCTCTGTGTACGGTTCACGTGATTACGTTCGTGTTGAAGATAATATAACTACGATAATTCATCACTCTTTTAACCCATTCGTAGCACATAAAAAAAACAAAAAAATCCTTATCAAAACCAAATTTTCCTTACCATTGCGTTTACGAGCATGGGGTTGAATATGTATATTTTTTCAGCCGAATTCCTCATTGAATTGGCCGAGCGTGGGGACGAAGTCTACATAGGCAGTATTCTTAGCGCCATTCAAATGAACTTAGTCGAAACAATTATCCAAGCATTCGGAAAGAGATGCCATACCATTCGATTCGAGGACAACTTTAAGATCCCAATAAGCGGTGCACTAATATTGCGACGAGTAGGTTGTTTTTAGATAATAAAATTTTTTTTGCGTTACGGATACTGTTTTGACAATTCTTAGCTAGTGGACGAAACAAAGATTTGTACATAAATAGAAGCATTTTAATATTATATATATATTCAGAAGTTGCCAAGGATGGATAAACAAATTCGCTTCGTGGCTCCAATATCGTCGCTCCTATACCCAGTGGACAGTTCGACAGTGCTGAATGGTCTAATAGGATCCTTTAATGTGCACTTTGACTATCACACACCTCGCCTCCACGGGGCCGGTTTCTTCATTCGACTGCGGCACATTGATACGGTCCGACCGGCGGAATCGAACGATGTACTGAATATGTGACTGAGCATCTGAATATGTGACTGATCGTCTGAATATTCGTTCGTTCATTCATTATTTATTCCGTCAGAGTATCGCATACAAGAAAAATATCTGTGAATCGGGGCAAGAAACGGATGTCCGTCGACGTAGTCGAATCGGTTTTATGCATGGTTTTATGCAATATGTGACTCATCCCACCCTTGAAACCACATCCTCACCTGATGTTCACGTCAAACGTGATAAAAATTGTATTGCATTGTGTTGTAACTGATCACTTTCGATTCCTGAGTTTTAATTTGAAATTTATTCGCCTTTCGTACATAACTCTTAAAAACTGAGTACTGAATGATTAAATAACATCATATCTTAAAGTGTGACTGTTACAAATTGCAACAAAACCACACACGGTGTTTAATTTTGACCGTTAAAATCACATGGCGACGAGGGTAGACAGGGTTGATTACGGTAGTTGGAGAGAGTAAATGGACAAATTTCACAAAAGAATGTACTGGGAGACTTGTGTTTTAGGGAGTTCAGGGAGTGTAAGGTGATCGTCATCTCATTTCACCAAAACTTTGAGTCTAAAGTAGATGTGCATTCTCTCAGGAGATTGCGTTGAGCAAGGACGATATCTACAAATATCTTTATCAATAAAAGGAAGCCATGGCACACGTTGGGTGAGACAGGGAATTGTCGATTGCGCAGAAGGAGTTTCGTTTGAGAGCTGCGCACTGCAAAAGAATTTGGTTAAGTAAGATTTGTTAATATCCCGTCGCCCAACTTCATGTTTTCAATACTATTTTCCACAATTTCAAACTCGAGCTTTAGAACTTCCAGATTGCAAACTTTCCTATCCTCTTTTCAGAAGAATGTTGAAAATCCACCTCTGTCTCAAAATCCATCTCACCTCCCACCTGTGCTTGTTCAAGGCCAATATCGTAAAATACAATATTGTTCTTGAATACGGATCTCACGAACGAAATTCCTTTTCAAGCTTCGGTGAAATGATTTGACAATGAATATGTTAAAAAAGAAAGCTCCGTCTCCTGAATGGTTGCTTGATTTAATAAAATAGAAAATGTTGTAATCTAAATCGGCAGGAGTAAGAAAATAGGCAAAATGAGGTGATAGCGGCTCATGTTTTCAACTGAGACAGTTGACAGAAAGAAAAGCCAAACATTGATATGCTCGAATTCATACGAAAACTGGTCGCTGATCTTCCACAAAGGGAGAAAAGAATCATCCTTTTCATTCGATAATTAAGGTGGTGCAGGCACCTGAAATGTTCGATATTCAAAGATATCAAACAAGGTAAAAGAATGATCAATAAAAATCTTTCGTGAAAAATCGTAATCTTTGACTGTGCAACGCGATCAGTTCAAGATCACGCTATTCTGCAAATTGTCTACACGACCTTACTTTTCTCGCTTACGGTTACGGTAATATGTGGTAAGAAAAATACAACGGCGCATTACTCGAGAGAACGACAAATGCGACTAGATGTTGCAACGTTAGAGAATGGAGTATATCTTTAGTGGATTTATTTTCGCACGATTAGATCTCTTCTAATGTTCGAGCTTGAGATTCGGGTAAATACATACATATACATACATACATTTATCCTGGCAAAGGGACTGCAGGAGGCATCATTCGGGGACAGAGGTGGTCGGGATCTTCGAATTCGAGGCAACTGGGTCAAGGGAATGGATCATGCTTGGCTTCCTTGGTCAATTGTAGTGCCGATCTTGGACGATAGACATTGAGCGTAGAAGTAGATCTTCCAGCCACCAGTGACGTCCTGACTAGCGTGTATCAACCTATGTGGGAACTCACGTCGTAGTCTTGTCGACTGGGGCTTTCTCGATAGTTGGCGACTTGAGTTAGATGTAGTCGATCTGGGTCCTCAGCTCGAAGTGGTACCAGGTGGGCGATATATTTGCCGGGTTGCCCAAGCTGGCTGGCAAGGATTCTCCAAACTGAGGTGAACTGAGGAGCGGGGAGACTGTCGACCGCCCGTCACGAGGCGGGTAAATAAAATCTTTTATTTTCGTACGCACTCTACGCCGCAGATTATTTGCTCTGAAAGTTTGCGAAATGAACAGTTTTAATCCAATTATTTTCTCGAATCTCAAAATCTGTCCAAAACTACGTTGTTATCTCACGAAATTATACGGGATACGGATGAGCGCCCTAGCACAGAGAGATGAGGCTGCGCAATACAGTGAATGAATGGGAGGATTCCAAGGGCATTGGGGAAATGAGGAGGGTACCGTAATTAACCTGAAGATAAGGATTGGAACATACGTTGAGTGTGTTGTCGAATGCTTGTCAAATGCAACATTTTGTATTTCATAATTGTAAATTTAAACGCAAGTTTAGAAATCTTTTCTGTACATTTGGACAGGAACGTACGGTAAAGTTGATAGCAACAGTTCTTTCTCGCTGTTACATTTCTTATTACATTACACCAAATCACGAACTTATTTTTGAATAAATAAACGAGAGGAACATGCAAGGTCGCCAAGTGTAATGTAGGCCTTCTTTCTAGTGTCTCTCTGGAGATGTTGCGCGTGATGTTAGGGATCAGCACGAAATTGGTCTCCCTGCAATTAAGTGGATTAAACTTCAACATTAAGGGGGGGTGACATTTGAGAAACGGACATTTTGGCAACGGGCCATAACTCAGCTAGGAGTGAACCATTCGCTATGCACATCGTTCCACCTCCCGTTATGGCATCCAGAAAGGGGTTGATTTCCCAATCTACTGTTTTTGTGCGGTTGACACCACAGAATCTACTGTAGGAAGGTGATAGAGGGCTACACGTTACTCGAGACGGGGTTGACACAGGTCGACACGCCCCTATCTCCCTTGCGTCTCAACCCCGTCTCGTGTAAAGTGCGCTTTCCCATCAGCACCCTGACCTCTCTCCTATTATCGCGGCAGTGAAACTATTGTCGAATGAAAATGCGCAAGTGAAGTCGCATCCAACCCCTTTCTGTCGAAATAGAACGATGTGTATGGGAGTTATATCATTGCTATCAACATCAGTTAAATGAGATTTCATAATTAATTAATTATCATAATTTATGAGATATTTTTATCACTCACTATGTGCTTCACTGTGGCGTTGAACCGTTCATCAGAGATTCCATTTGTTGTGTGTGAGTGAGGTGATGCAGGCACCTGTAGAAATAGAAATATGTGATGTATACTTCTGAAATCCGATCGGAGGGGCACAAGCGCAGTGAATTTATCTCGGGAAAGAAGGAACAATAACGTTTATTATCGATGAGGTGAAAGAACTGTTCAATCCTCGAATAAAAATGTGTGAAATAACGGTATTGTAAGCCTCAGCTGTAACTAACGCGATAATCCAGAAGGAAAAGAAAGGATCGTCGGATAACGTGCGAAAAGGAAATTGACAAATTAGAACGTGTCGAACGGTCTGATTCGTTAAATCTATAATTCAGGAAAAGGAGGAGGAGGAGAGAGACACCGACGCAGGTGAAAATGAAGGAATAAATGATTTAATACAGCACCCTAGAACGGATGAGACGCAATGGAGGTAGTATGGTTTAAAAACGATGGGAGAAGGAGAGAGAGAGAGAGATCGGTCAGTTCCATTGAGGTAGAAAGACATGCATGGGAAATATATGTGGGCCATTAAAGGAGGCTGAGGAGGTTGAAAAAACAGAGGTGGCAGAAGGTCACTGTGAACAGGAGTGCAAGAGACTGCCAATTATCGTAGGAGTTCTATCCGTGAATCATTAAATTGGAAGAAAAATATATTGTTATTGAAATACTGATTACACATTCCCGCTCACAACCCTTGGCACAGCATCGAGTTGGCACCATGCCAAGACCGTCTTTCGTTGTCTGACTGTCTCGTTTCACGCACTCTATCGGCGATTCTCTCTAATTTGATCTCGCCGGTACTGTTTAGGAGGCTGTGCTTTGGGGGGGGGGATTCGACTCCCCTCTCAACCCTGGATTGATGTAAAATTGGGAGAGGAGAGAGATTGTAATGCAAACGAATCTTAGTGTCGAGAGTGGTGCACGGGTAAATTCCTCGAGACCAATGAAAAGAAAGCAATTAGGTTTTTGGCAGTATTGAATTGTAATTCGAATCGGAATGGAATAATAGGCAGTAATTCCTGTTGTTCGTCCCTCTCTAAATTTGTTTCTCTCATTATCTCTCTCTCTTTCTTGAGGAGCGAGGGAGTGGTATCAATTTCTCTCGTTGCATCCCTCTACTCCCTGACTCTTTTGCACGAGCTACTAGGGCTTAGAGGGAACAGATTTATAACAAATTTTAACACTAAACTGGACAAAATCACACTTCATACTCTTGTCGGGTATTTATGGAGAATGTGAAACACAACACAAACGAGCAGTGATGATTAAGTATCACTTATCCTCCAATACAAATAAAAATTGGTAGATTTGAGAGCGTCTTGGATGCTTTTCACTGTAGTTTGGAATTATTGGCACACTTTTATGCAAAACTTATTTATTTGTTTGTCCTTTTTTGATAATGACGGCAGTGAAAGAAAGAGGACTTTTCTTTATCCAACACATTAAATGAATTATGAATTTCAATTCGTGCTTCAGTCCTTCGGCACTCCCAAATACTGGATCTGAAGAAAACAATTAGGTTGAATATCCTCTTATTTATTTGTTCGCATGCGATCTCATATTTTAAAATTCATTGCTATATCCGGAGCAGTCTCCGATATTATTAAAAATAATAAAATTTAAAAAAAACTCACTCTGAATCCGCGAATGTCCGAATCTCCTCTCGGCAGCCAATTGACCCGCATCACATTGGACGAATTGGTGGTGTAATACGGTTCGGCGGAAGTGGTTCCCGTGAGGCTAAAAAATTAAAAAAAAGTGTAAGATACAAGAGAAGAAGAACGTTTTCCTCCATTTCTCCATAAGAACAGTGTGCAAAATCAGGGATCCCTCTCGATCTTACACCATCTCTCTCCAATAACCCCTTTCTGGAGCTGTGACCAGCATATCATTCCCAGCGGCACATCACACTCCACATCATTCCACAGGCCGGTCAACCTTCCAGAAATGGCCTTTGGAGTGAGAGAGCGTGTGAAATCGAGAGGGACTCTCTCACTTTTGCATGCTCTCTCACCCTAACCCTGGTCTGTAGGTTTGAATCATGTGACTCACTTCGCAATGACGGCCGACCCAACAGCTCCCTCGTAAATCTCGAGAAAGTCTACATTATCGTTGGTCTCGAGAGCAAGAATCTGAATGCAAATCGAATTTTTTTTAAAAATTGCACAAAGTCAATATTTTGGCCTAATAATGCATATTAATACCAAATAGACTCCACCATATTGCGCCAAAACCCCGAGTTTTTCAAATGACTTATTTCGACGATTTCCAGAAAAATACAAATGATGTCGAGAGTGAGAAAGTGCGTGATATTTACAGATCGTCTATTCGCTACACTCAGAGTAAAATTACTTCGCCATGCTTGCGAGTGAGTAAATAAATTACTTAAGATCCCCTCATTTCGCATGCTCTCTATGCGAAAAAGTAAGTAATTCATTTGCTAACTCCCATGCTTCTTCTCTGAGTGTATTTTTCTTCCTTTATGGCCCGTACCACATGATTCCAAACCTACAGACCAGGGTTTGGACGAGAGAGTATGCAAAAGTGAGAGAGTCCCTCTCGATTTCACACGCTCTCTCACTCCAAAGGCCTTTCTGTAAGGTTGGCCGGCCTGTGGAATGATGTGGCACAGTGTGGTTGTCGAGAACTCAGACGGAAATAAGTCTACGACTTCACAAGTCTTGGCTACTGAGCGACGACTTTAAAGTCTAGATAGTGCCGCTCCCCTGCCTCTAATCGAAGCGACTGGACTTATGAAGTCGTCGCTCGGTAGCCGAGAAGTCTACAGTCGTACACTCAGAAAAAAGTCACTAGGATCAGGACACAAAGTGAAAATGTTCACTTACCGGTAAGTGAAATGTCTCTTATTTCTAGTGACTTTCACTTACCGGTAAGTGAACATTTTCACTTTGTGCCCTGATCCTAGTGATTTTTTCTGAGTGTAGACTTATTTCCCTGTGAATGCACACCTCGACTTGAACGAGCTCGTCCGCGTTAACGATGAATGTGTACTCGCAGGGAATCGAGGAATGCGGAAATCCGGGAGGGAATATCTGAAGAGAATCAATCGATAAGCTTAAAAGACAGTAAATTGATTGATCTTGCAAAGCATTACAATTGAGGCAGTTCTCTTTGCAAACTGGTTGATGATGATGTTTTAAACAGCAACAAAAAAGTAATAATTACATCTTCATTCTCCTTCGGCTGGTTGTTGGGGCCCGGACAATCGACAGGCGTCAGCGAGTACTCTGACAGCAGATAATGTATAGTAAAAGTTTCGAAATTAAAAATATTTCGTTTCGTTGCGAGCACTAAGCACGATAACAGAGGAAACAAGACATGTCCATCGAATTGTAAAATATCTTCAAATCCCCACCAACTCTTCTACACAGAAAAGGTAGTTTGACGACATCGCAGTCTGCATTTACCCAATACGCCGTGTTGGTTTCTGTTTGCATGGAACTGCAGAAGCCGATACCATTGACTGGGAAACCTGAAAATACTGTTTGCAAAGCCGGTACTTGGCGGAAAATAGGAGCAAAGGTTACTTCGCATAATAATAACGGCGAAAGTGAATAAAGATTTCTTAGTAACAGGCCGAACATATCTGTGATATTTGTCTAGTAGAGTTCCTTAATGATACACGAAAAGCCAATTATAAAAAAATGAACAATAGAAATTCCTTTGTTCCACTTTTTATAATTGGATTTTCGTGTATCATTAAGGAACTCTATTGTCTAGTTATCCGTAATATTAAAAGTAAATGGAAAGGTCTTACCACCAGCGAAATTGTTGTACTTTAAGAGCTGTTTATCGTCTTCTATCCACACGAAATCGCCGAAAACTGCGTCGTCTGCGCTAGATTGATGAGCTCCTGTAGGGAATAAATAACCGTAATATTAATATGTGTATCGAGTTATGATGATAAGTGCAATGAGGTTAGGCTTAAAGTAACTACTGTAAACACAAAATACGATTTCGCATGGAGCGACAAGGAGAGCTTAGCTTGCACACATGATTCCAAACCTACAGGCCAGAGTTAGGGCGAGAGAGTGTGCAAAAGTGAGAGAGTCCCTCTCGATTTCACACGCTCTCTCACTCCAAAGCCCTTTCTGTAAGATTGACCGGCCTGTGGAATGATGTGTGCAGGTAAGAGTCAGAACAACCATATTATTAATCTTTGGAGACGGAAGGACGACATAATGCGAGAAAGGGAAGTAGTGGATAAACAAAATTTGTTTTTATTTATTGGGACAAATCTCGTTTATATCATTTCTGTTAGCTAATACATCTTGCACAAGGGGTTCTCTTCGACGTTTCGCCATTTTGATACCTACCTGTTCCAAGCTGCTGGTTTTATGATTCGCACAATTTAATTTGTTGCGATAGAGATATAAATTCTAGTGCACCGTCTGCTTTCATAAAACTGACTGCCATTTTCTAAATTAACAAAAAGTAGATCTCACCAATGTGCATGCCGTTCTTGACGCCTAGCGGTACAGTTGCGTTGAAGAACAACGCGTTCTCCTGCAATAAATGGTGTGCATTCATTCATTCATTATTTATTCCGTCAGAGTATCGCATAAAAGAGAGTTAACTGTTAATGGGGGACAAGAAACGGATGCCCGTCGACGTAGTCGAAACGTTTTTATGCGTGGAAGCAAGCGTATGGGGAAGACGGTTCAGAACCATTTATTGGCAAATTATTCATGGATCAATGAGTTGGGCTGGGAGCGGATGAATTCCCGGAATGACTCTCGGGATAAATCAACCGAGGGGGAAGGGAATTCCGAATGGATATGGTTCTAGAGGCAAGGGTGGTGTGGTAATTGGGAGGGAGGAATGAAATGTTACTCATTTCATGCCTGGAGGATCCTACACACAGAGAAATCCTACTAAGAACAGGCACTCAAGTTGACCCGCCTACTAATATGTAAGTATGCGCAGCTTATATATTAGTAGGCCTTACTTGCATATTAGTAGGCGGGCCAACTTGAGTGCCTGTTCTTCGTAGGATTTCTCTCTGTGTACTGATCAGCATTCTCTCAGAGTTGCTCAGTTCTTCGTTCAGTACAGTCTCTGCCCTAGCAAAATTCTTAAGAAACGGGTGCGTACTTGCCGAAATAATGATATCGTGACGAATTTTCGACTGGACTTGAGAGCAAAAATAATGCAAAATATGTTCGTGAACAGTGTGTGTTTTCACCTCCGCATCGTGAATAGTCGCTAGTGATTCAGAAAGTTTCTCTTCCGTAAAAAGGGCAGAAACTTGCATGGCGGAATTCTTTCAAAGACATTCACAGAATTACCGGGAAAATCGATTTCAGAAATTGAGTGAAAACAGTCAAAACTAATAAAATTTTCAATAAACAGTTCGTTTCTCGCCTCCGCATCATGAATTGTCGCCAGTGATCCGAAATCATCCTGACATTTCCTCTCTGCATCTCTCCAACTTGTCGGCGTCGTGTAAATCTAAGAAGCGCGATTTTAAAATATAATTTTTTATTTGATTTTTTGAAAAATTCGGTATCAATTTTTTTCTTTGAACAATGAATACAATATGCAGAGTATCAATAAGTCCGCAGCGGCTTGAGGACAATACGTCTGCTGAGAGAGCTGGGGTCGAGAGATAGTGTGTATATTTACCATACTATCTAATTGTAACCAGGAGGCAACATCTCCAGAATCAGGGAAGATGGAGACTTCCCGCTCTAAGTGCTCTAATATTTATCGATTACCTTGTAGCAGGGCTTGTTCTTATCCACCGACCGCGCCATCATACCGTACTCACCACAGTTGGCGTCCAACGGCACTTGCTGAAAGAATAATAATATTTAAAATATTATTTTATTTTGATTATAACTATTACAGCCGACCAGTTGATCACCTATGTTGTTTTGAAAGCATTAAAAAACCGTTTTTTGATCAGCAGTATTTCCGGCTGTCGACTGATCACCTCGAATCCTTTGCACACAGAGAGAAATCCTACTAAAAACAGGCACTCAAGTTGCCCCGCCTACTAATATGTAAGTAGGGCCTACCAATATATAAGCTGCGCATACTTACATATTAGTAGGCGGGTCAACTTGAGTGCCTGTTCTTAGTAGGATTTCTCTGTATTATATTATTTTAATTACTTTTAATACGTCGATACTCGCCTTTCTCAATTACAATATCTTCGGAAATGTCTAGGTGTCCTATCAGGTACAGTGGTGAATGGTGCATGCCTGTTTCGATCTCCTTCCGTCAGGCAGTAATACACAACAATGGTCTTTTTTACATATTTTGACAATGAACATTGAAAACAACCCAATGTTCACCTCGGCGGTTGTAGTGACGCACAACACCGTGTAGTTATATTGATTGTAACTGTTGAGCACCCTTTGCCATTGATCGACGTTCTGAACAAAATAGTAGATATTTCATTTCAAAAATATATTTTAACCCAATTTTCCTATTTTTAAAAGCATTTTGCCGACGGCGCCCACACACAAGAAACGGTTTAGTGAAATTGGCCCATTGTGCGAGAAAGAGGGCGAATTGTGAGGATTGTGTGGAGAAAAGCAACTTATTGCATAGAGAGAAATAATCCAACCGATAACACTTACTGATCCTAGAAGTAACACTGGTGGTGAGCTAAAACATATCAGCAGATATCAATGCACTATATCAGTCTGATAGGAGTTTTAAAAACACAGTCGCCTTAGAGGGTTCGCTTTCTCACCGTTAGGGTTCTCTAATTGGAACTGATTCCGGAATTCCAATAACAAAGGAACTAAGACCGCTAGGATAGTGAGAGAGAATGGAAAATGAGTTGGTAATGGAATTCCAATGGATATCTGATGAAATTCAAGAGAACCCTCTCTGTTTTTTTTTCCAGGCTGGATCCCGGTATAATCTGCGTTTCCAGCCTGGAATCAGACAGGGATCCAATCTGGAGACGTTTCCAGGTAGGATCCCGGTATAATTTCCAGCCTGTATCCCGGTAAGAAATGGGAAGATTCCAGCCTGGATCCCGGTATATTTCCAGCATGGAATCAGACAGAGATCCAGCTAGGAAAAAAAATACCAGAGCTTCTCACCGTTTTTGAGACGACGTTCGCCTCATCATCAACGCAGTCAAAGTCCATCTTCAGCTCGTTCTTGCTGTAGGAAACTTTAGTGCCGTCGACCCACTCGAGTCTGCGCGTGGCAGCATTGCAAACAAGACCTATAACAATATTTTTTTTTTCGATTCACTTTATTTTTATCACGGCGTTTTGGCGGGAACAATTTTGAACGGCTCTCGTAATTTCCCTTCGAGAGAATCAGGGGATTGGCAAAGTGCCAGTACACAGGCTCTCTCACTTTCTCTCCTCTCTCGCTGACCCCTTCCCATGACTCTCTTTTGATCTACCTCTCTCCTACACCCCCTGTAAAATTCCGTGTTTATTGTATGTGAATATAAAAGGATAGTGTTTAGAACGCACTGTAGACATTGTCGTTGTATTGTATCTAGCTATATAATTCAATAGTACACAATTCAGCAAGTCTTGCAAAATGTGTATATTACAGCATTTCATTTTTATAATATGAATTTTAAAAAAGTCTGACCCAGCACGAGATAAGGATAGCTGTATACTCCTGGGAGCGATAAAGTTATTTGATTGTACATTGTATTTTCCTGTAAAAATATAACATTCATGAGATACCAAATTTAATTAACCAGCGACATTGGGTCGCCTGTTCGAATATTGAATCTCTGTTTACTTATTTGCGTTGTGATGAGAGATGAGACACCGAGTATATGATATACTCAATATTGAGTATATTCGCGCGTCGAGAGAGCGTGTGAAAACGAGAGAATATACTCAATATTGAGTATATCATATACTCGGTGTCATATCTCAATATATTATGAGAGGAATCGGGAGAAACTCGAGGATGGCAGGTCACTAGGAAAATTTATGATTTTTGAATTTTCTGAAAAACTAATGCAAAGTACTACAACATCTCCTCTATCGAATAGCGTTTCCAGAATATTTTTAAAATTTTTAGTTTTGGCGTGAAACACAAACAAACCTGGTGACTTTGCAATTTTTTTCCAAAAAGTCTTGAAAAATCAAAATTTGAAAAATCATATCTCTCTTCAAAATAAAGAGACGGATTTGCGGTTTCGTTCATTAGATAGAGAAATACCTCGTCTACAAATAAAATGTGATTTCGTCATTCGCGGCTCATGCGGCGATGCGGGGCGGTCGTTTTTGTAAATGCTGTTGTAATTTTCTTAAAAGTTAAAACTAAGAACCCCCTCCTAGCACATCATTGTGGTATGTATGGACACTTATTCCAACCGGAATATGGGCTTCGGGATAGGCTGTATTGTAAAGAGGGCGAAAATAATGTTAAAACGCTAAAACAACAAATCGAAAACTAGAGCCGGCTAGTCTCCTTTCTGTGTTAAATCGATGAAAATAATTTATTATGATTATATACATTTAATTAGCGACATTCCATTAGCTATTTTGTTGATTAAAAATTTTTGAAAATTTTAAGACATTAATTTTTGTGTATTTTTAATTTCACTTGTTCCACGTTCAAATAAATTCAGATCATCTTCAAATTGTTGGAATATATTTATGAACACAATTTATTACGATATTAGGCTCTAGTCAACAGCTTTTGAGTTTTACATTCGGAAGGAGTTAAATTTTTACACATGAATTCAAACCCCATTTTCTTTTTCAATACTTCTTCAGTTGTTTCCTCAGCATGTATACAACATTTGCCTTTTTGAAAGTGAGTGTCTATCTATTCGCAGAAACGAGTTATAAGCTCAAGAAAGCCATGTGTCTGGCGAACGGCGACACGCTCTGCTATCTCTAGCACTCTCTCAGTTCCGCCCGCTCTCTGGCCTGGTTCGAATCCCGAGCCGGGCACGAGTCTTTTGCCAGCGCTTTGTGAAATCGGAAACAGTTGAATATTCAAGGGATATGATTAAAATGTCTTTGTTGAGTACTGGCAAAAGATTCGTGCCCGGCTCGGGGTTCGAACCAGGCCAGAGAGCGGGGGGAACTGAGAGAGTGCTATAGAAAGCAGAGCTTGTCGCCGTTCGCCAGACACATGGCTTTCTTGAGCTTATAACTCGTTTCTGCGAATAGATAGACACTCACTTTCAAAAAGGCAAATGTTTCATACATGCCGAGGAAACAGCTGAAGAAGTCGTGACAAAGAATAAGGGGTTTGAATTGATGTAGAAAATTTAAACTCCTTCAAAATGTAAAATTCGAAAACAGTTGACTAGAGCCTAATATACGTAAAAAAATTGTGTTCATAAATATATTCCAACAATTTGAAGATGATCTGAATTTATTTGAACGTGGAACAAGTGAAATTAAAAATTCACAAAAATTCATGTCTAAAAAATTTTCAAAAATTTTTAATCATAAAAATAGCTAATGGAATGTCGCTTATTGAATTTATTTATTTTTAATAAATTATTTTTATCGATTTAACAAAGAAATAAGACTGGCCGGCTCTAGTTTTCGATTTGTTGTTTTAGCGCTACACCACATTATTTTCGCCCTCTTTACAATACAGCCTATCCCGAAGCCCATATTCCGGTTGGAATAAGTGTCCATACATACCACAATGATGTAATAGGAGGGGGTTCTTAGTTTTAACTTTTAAGAAAATTACAACAACATTTGCAAAAGCGACCGACCCGCATCGGCGCATGAGCCGTGTTACACCGATAGGGTTCCAGGGTGATAGAGCATTTATCATGGAGCATCTCAATCTTATATACACGTCGATGGCATTATCAAATTACATGATTAATCTCATTCTCCTATTCGCATAGGGCACGTGTGTCATCCTATTCACTACACTGGGGGGACGGCGAGATTGTTGAGCGATGTTGACAGCTACGCCGGCAAGTAGTCGAGAGAGAAGAGATGGATTGAGGATGACTTGCGTCGCCATGATGATGTAGAATCAGCTAAGAAAGAATGCTGATGATGCTCCGCGATGATACTTGGTTGTGTTTAATGTTGGCATGCCATTTATTTGTTCGGTGGTTGTTAGTTTTAGTGTTTACACTGTGCTTGAATATCCCGAGCTACCATACAAATGGTCTCGGCCTAAGTGCCGCTCCTGCAGCCTAAGTGGTCCAAGTGCTGCTCCTGCAGCCTAAGTCGTCAAAGTGCCGCTCCTGCAGCCTAAGTAGGGCTGTTACCTTCAGCCGAATAACCCATGGTTAGTGGGGGCTCTATATCCTTTCCCCCTTCAACGCCTACCGGCGGCCAATAGCCACATTTGGCCGATGCACCAATGTTACACCGATAGGGTTCCAGGATGATAGAGCATTTATCATGGAGCATCTCAATCTTATATACACGTCGATGGCATTATCAAATTACATGATTAATCTCATTCTCCTATTCGCATAGGGCACGTGTGTCATCCTATTCACTACAAGCCGCGAATGATGAAATCACATGTCAAATGTAGCCGAGGTATTTTTCTATCTAATGAACAAAACCGCAAATCCGTATCTTTGTTTTGAAGAGAGTTATGATTTTTCAAACTTTGACTTTTTGCCAAAAAATTGCTAAGTCACCAGGTTTGTTTGTGTTTCACGTCAAAGCGAATTTTTTTAAAAATATTCTGGAAACGCTATTTGATAGAGGAGATGTTGTAGTACTTTGCATTAGTTTTTTCAGAAAATTCAAAAATCATAAATTTTCCTAGTGACCTGCCATCCCAAAAATGCTCGATTCTCTCCCGATTCCTCTCTTATATACTCAATAGTAAGTATATTTTCATTCATGGGTGTACCATGCCAAGATAATTTCTCGCTGTCTGACTCTCTCGACAGTCTCTCGATGGTTCCCTCTTTCCCTAACTATCTCGCCGTTACTCTTTCGGATGCTATTACAAATTCGTCCGAAATAATAAAACGTTCCGTTGATAATCCGTGCTAAACAACAGACACGGCTGCGAGAGGGCATGGCAAAGTGAGAGACACGTCGAGGTATAGAAAGAGAGTACACCACCAGTTTTCATCATTTTAAAATTGCAATATTGGGGAAAATCTGACCGCATCGCTGTTGATGATGGGCAGATGAGCGCCGTCTGCTTTACATGCGTCAATCGAAGACGGTATAAGCGTGGCGAGCGGTTCCTTCACACCGAGTTGCAGCACGCGGACGCATCTAAACAATACTTAAATTAAATATTATTTTAACTTTAATTTTTCCTATTTTTGTCCATAAATGATGTAGCATTATGAAGTTAAAGTAAAAGTTGATCAAAAATGACTACAATGCGCACATTCCGTTTGTAAGCTGGTACTTGTCGGGGCACAATTTAGCGTCGGCGAGGAAAGCAACTGAAATGTATTGTTAAAAAGATAAATTAATCGATTTTCCTATTAAACTCACGAGCTGCAATGATGATAAGACCGCGCATGATCGGCGAAAAGTCGAGAACTAATCAGCAAAACGTTTTGTTGCCTCTATCAATGGAAAACAATGCTCGAAATCGGTAATAAATAGCTTGAAAAGACGAGCTTATCCCCTGCTTTTGTGATTACGCAGGGTGCGGCGAGAGGCGCGCGTGAACCGCCCTTTGTTCCCCGCACACGGAGTAATGATCAGACTCTCCTCATTCTACATGCTCTCTCATCGATCAGACAGCGAGAGAGAGCATGCAGAATTGAGAGGGTCAGACAATTGCTCCCCACACGCCCGTTTTGCTTTGTTTGCCAACGGAGAAACGCACACGAAAGCAACCTCGTTATCGTTTAGGCGCAGGGAAGAAAAGTGGGGAACCATTATGCTATCGGATTAGGGATGCATGAATTCCATACCAAAAAGGGTCAAGGAAGAAGTCAGCCACTCTCATCTGGAGATTCCACACGTATTTTTTTCACATTTTGCGGATATAACCCGTGATTCTCAGGAAAAAGATCTTGTAAAAATATATAATAACTTATTACAACATATATTTGTTTGTCATGATATGTCTTTTTGACTGTATGACACATTTTCTCAAATGCGTCCCAAAGGAACAAAGTTATTATGTTTTTTACGTGTTTGCTCAATGACAATTCTGCAAACATCCCGATGGCTGTTTAATCATAACAATTACTCATTCAGGCTCACTCATTCTTCCATTCAGTCATTCATTCAGTCTCATTCTGCGGTTTTCCTTCACTCTTCTTAGGATGCCGGTCCGGAATTGGTACCTCTCGGCATTACCAACCGTAATACCGATCTCTCATCCATTAAAGCGTAATACAAATATCGAACTTGCATCTTTTCACCCTGTCATTCTTTCATTTACTCTCATCGCTTCGTTCAACAATCTTCAGCCATTTGTAGTAAACATTTCAGAATTGCTAGTCTTCTTTACTCTTTCATCTGATCCGAGCAATTTTTCTCACTTACTTACTTAGTTGCCGTGTGGATCACATTTCCTCTATTCTTATTGCGAGCGCGAGTATTCCAGCATGTGCAGAAGGACTGGGCAAATACTTGCAGCACTCCAGAGTTCGCAAGCTCTCTCGCCGCTTAGAGAGCACGAGAGAGCTTGCGAAATGGAGAGCGCGGGAAATTTTCGGCCAGCTCTGATACAGGAGTGTGGCTGTAAGGACGATCCGTCCTTTAACAATTTCCGACAGCGTGTTTAAATTCTAGCTGCGATGCCGTACTTCGTAATCACCAGCAGAGGAGAGCTCATTCAAATAGACGGAAGGCGTGACGACGAACTTATGAAACAGTTGGACGGATTTCGAAGTGAATTAACTATTTAATACCTAATTAAAATATTTGAGCAGTATTAATAATGGCACAATTCGGGGTAATTAGTAAATCTTCGCAAAGGAAATGGTCGTATTCTGGATCAAGTTCCCGTTATTTATGGCGGACTTTTGCAGAGGATGGACAGAGTGCTTCAAATAAATTGTTCACTCGAGAAAGTGAGGCTATTGTACTCAACATTTTAGAAGAGCATGGATACACAGTTGTAGCTGCCTCTCTTGTGGGTCAGTTTGCAATCGTCTAATGGTGCACAAAGTCTCACTGACCTAGACCGCCGTCTCAGAATGACATTATCTTTCGCCTACCCTAAAAAAATCGTACGGTGAGGGTTGTTTCGTCTAAACCAGTGAAATAAACCCGAATAGGGCAACTTCGACGGACATCTGTTTCTTCGCATACAAGATAGTTAATTCACAATTAACTCTCTTGTATGCGATATTCTGACGGAATAAACAGTGAATGAATAAAAAAAATAAATAGGGAATAAAGCTCCATAGGGAATAAATTTGTGTAACTTCTTCTCAGATGATCGCTGCAAATGGACACTTCACAAGGAACTCTGATTCTTTCCGCATGAATACGACATATTTTAGTTTATAACTATACACTTAATCCACTTTCACAATCGCCATCACAGTTGTTGTGAAATCGTTTATCTCTACTGGGTTTGATAAAGTCATTATACAGTTGATAGCTTTTGGAAAAAAACGTTGTTGTTTATTTGTAACTGGCCAATCTTGTGAAGAGACGAATAGTAACAGTGCATTGAACGATCGCTTATTTGGAAAGGGAATGTGTCAGCAGCGATTTTAGTTCTGCTAGCCTTGGAAAGAACTGGAAGGCCATGAACATATCACGCGATGTTCGATGTTCGTTCGAAAAAAGTTAAAAGAAAAAGTTAAGAGAAAATGAAAAATGTTAAAAAAAGAAAAAAAAAACGTTGATGTTCGAAAAAATAACGATCTCCGTGGAATCGCATGATAAAGTGTGGAAGAAGAACAGACTTATTTGAAGAGAGAAAAATACTTTCAAAAACCTTCAAAACCTAAAAAAAGAGATGGTGTCAAAATTCGAATTTGTTGATATTATTTACATTTGATGTTTTCAGTTTCGTTCAAAAGCGCAATAAAAACATAATAGATATTTCGTTTAAAACAAACGATCGGAATGTGTTTCAATAGTCGACGAATACGGGCGCTTATCAATGTTGTTGTTTGGAGATTGGTTCTGGTTCTGAAAGAGACAAAGATTCGTGTGATTGCGACTCCTGATATAAACCATCTGACATGTTACTAGAAAAATAAGTAATATTTTGATACCTTTTGTAATATCTACTATTATAATGAGGGGAATAAGAAGACATATTTCTCAATGATTATGCATTTGAGTGATTATGCAGTCAAATGAGTGAATGAAATTTAAAAGTGCTATCATCAATATCACTCAAACTGACCTAATTTTGATAGGAATAAGAGGCCGATGACGAATGGTTCTCATTTGTGATTGATTGACTACGATGAGTGGAGGTTCTTATCTAAGGTGGACTACTGAGAGACAGGAGATGTTTGAGCCACAAGCACATCATAAATTGTGGCGATGCTCCTGCACAACGATACAGGGTGCAATGAACGATTTTCATTGAAGACCATTTGAATACACTTAACAAATTAACTATGAATTTGCTTTATTAACAAAACTGAGTGGAATACTTTCTTTGAAATTGTATTTAAATTGCTATTTCGTTTTTTCAGAGTTTGATTTCTCAATGATTTCTAGCCTGAACATGTCTCGTTTTCCCCGCCTAAGTGCGACAGTTCCTCATTTGTTGCGCGCCTTCTCATGCCTAAAATAGCCTCTATTATTCGTCGTATGGTGTCTGATCGCGTGCTCTCTTCTTGCACCGACACTCTGATCGTCGGTTAATGACATTAATAAATGAGTGCCCGCTCCCTCTTCTCCACCTCCCTTATCTCGACCCTTATCACCCCTCTCACACCTACGATTCGCACCTGCTGACCCCTTCACCAAAATGGCTGGTGTTCCCTCCTGCTCAAACGGTAAGCAATTGCAACATTGATAAACTTAATTTGAGGTGATTTCGCTGATTTCATGACGACAGAATGTTGTTTGTCATTTACAACAGTAGTACTGTGACTATCGTACGTACTGAAAATATCGGAACGTTTACCGCAACGTAATCAAAATATTCGATTTTTGTAACTTTGCGATGAAAATTATTTACGACCCGTGAGCAGGTTCATATTTGTTGTCCACCTCGATTTGCCGGAAACTACCCGGACATGCCCGGTGAAATGTGTAAAATATAGGAGAAAATTCGATGCGATAACCGACTATGTTAGCGAATTGTCATCACAAACCGTTTACAGCCGGGGAATATTGCGGTAAACGTTCCGATATTTTCAGTACGTACGATATGTCCTGACTGCTTGCAAGTGCTTCATCATAACCAATGGAGCAATGGTCAGGCCCTCTCAATTCTGCATGCTCTCTCTCTCGCTGTCTGATCGATGAGAGAGCATGTAGAATGAGGAGAGTCTGATCATTACTCAATCAATGCCTTCCTTGCAGCGACGGAATCTGAGTTGCAAGGACGGTTACGAATTGTGCAGAATACCTTCAAAGTGAGATTTGTTTTTAAATTTAATTCAACTCTAATGAGTCAATTAGAGATAGTATTCTCGGAATCATTACATTCCGAATCAAATTGCAAACTCTGACTTTTCGATTGTGGGAAGATGTTTGGAGTGTGATGTACCTAAATAGGTTATAGGGAGTCTAAGAGCCACTGACGATGAGAGGTCGGAATTTGGTCAGATCATAACGTCCGCACATCAAAAATGATAGGTAGCGAGACGCTGCTCAGAAGGAGGAGCAACGAAACAAATTACGAACAATAGACACACAAAACAGAAAATAGTCGCAAGATATATTTAAAATATGAAAAATATATTACAATGAATTCCTAACTCCTGTTAGGGTTTTTTTTTTAAATTAGACTAACTATTATTTCTTCTCTTGCATTAGCCTCAGTAAATATCATGATTATCATATTGTAATTATTACGACAAAAACATTTAAAAACATTAATCTAAAACTAACACTGACGAGCTCCCCCCCAGGAGGGGTATGACTGTCTGACGCTAAGGGAGCGAAACAGTCATGCCTACTATAGTTTTTACTTATTCAACTTGTAGTGCACTTGATTTAGCAATCGATATTGTAATAATATTCAAATAACATTAGCTCACTGTCAGGCGAGGAATAACTGCATTGTGCTGCGTTTGGCCACGGCAGTAAAAGAAGAAAATGGAGTGAATCCATTCGGATTCCACTTTGAATTCGATCGAGTCAAGTATGAAGAAATTAAGGAGAGGAAGAAGCGACAGGGTTGGTGGAAAGTTTTCTCACGATGTTATTTTGCTTTTTGTAACGTCGTTATCTATCGCGACGTTGAAATAGGAATATTTGAGCTATTAGCTCGCCTTCGATGAAATGACAGATACTCAGTGACCGTGCCGGCAATCTCTGATGCTAAAATGTAATACCCATCTATAAGCCGAACATCCAGCGTATATCCAGTTGTAGATTCCCGTTTCAAGAGGGAAGGCAGGCCTTCGAATTACTATGCAGCTGCGATGCTTTATACCTATTCCGCAGCGTGTATCTGTACTCGATATTGAGTGTATCTGGGTGTGTGCAAACGATAAGTTTGTGTGATATACCAACCCGGTGAGCACCGAGCCAGTCTCATCATGATCTCTTTCGGAATGCTCGCAATGATGGGGTTGCGCGTCTGAACTCGTAGTGGTTACCGCTCTGCGCGCCCTTATCTCGCACATCCTTCGATCTCTGGGTACAGTCGGAAACAATTTTTTATGAGAAGGGGTCATCGGTACACCCCTCCTCCTCTGTCCACCGAACTTACTCTGATAACTTAGTCTCACTAAGATAAGGACGCACGTGGATACGTGCGCTTACCTGTTAGTGAAAGCCAGTATACCTATGATGCATTTCTTTTACAAGTAAGTGAACATGGTCACTTTGTGTTCCTGGTCCGTATGACTTTTTTTCTGAGTATAGTCTGGACCCATTCGAATTCAAAAGTTGACTTTGACCAGAGATCACCCATGAAGAGATCAAAGTGAGAAAGAAGTGTTGTGGTCGGTACACCTCTGAACTCGTAATTATTACCTCCGCTGTTATCGCACACATCCTCTGATCTCTGGGTACAGGCGGAAACACCCTTTTATGAGGTGTGACAATCTGGCGATCAACGAGCCAGTCCATTTATAGACCCTAGTCGAGCGAAGCGCAGGGAATCAAAATCTGCCCGATTTTGGTACAAAACAAGGACGAATTCAAGATAAAATCACATGTTTTTGTGGTTCTTGCCCCTGTTAATGCACTTAATCGTATTCGTAAATGAATAAGCCGATTAATAAATTTGATTAAAACATTATTTTGAACCTTGATGTTTTTATTGTAGCCGTTTCACGGTGGCTCGCCTTCGCTGCGCTCGTCCATCACAAGTTCGGCATTCGACATATTTTGCTGGTCGCTATGATGTCTCTCTACGCGACCTTGGGCGGGTTCATGTTCGAGGCGCTGGAATCCGGCAATGAAAAACAGGTAACATTTACAAGAACATTTTTATATTCACGCAAAAATGTACACGAGAGAAGTAGCTTGTCGACGTAATGTCCTCTTGATTCCGGTAGTAATTTTACGTTTTCCTTTTGCATAAGATGCTGACCAAAACCACAGCTCAATTCATTTTAAATTGCGAACATTTCAGCTTGTGGCTGAAGCCATACACGACATGAACATCGTCACGGACAACTTTGTCGATCTCGTCATCAATATTTCCTTCACTGAAATGGACAAAACGAAACGTGCGGAGATGCTGAATCACCTGTCAAAGGTGAGTTGCTTTTGTAGTTCATAGCTACTGATTATCAGACTATCCATCAATCAATTGATAAGACAGTAAACGAAAAGATAAGAATGATTACGAGTCGGAGAAAATCAAAGTCCGTACATCACCTATGGACTGCACTGTTAGTTTCATCTTTGCAGAAATACTACACGAAAATGTTAATAACGGAGGATCGATATCTCGGTTCCGCTTGGCACAAAGCAGAAGATCTCGATCTCAACATACAGTGGACTGTGCTCCCTGCAATGTTCTATGCATTCACGCTTTTCTCGACGATTGGATACGGTGAGGCTTATGGATATTTTGTTTCTTGCTAAATAGACTACAATGGCGAAATCGGGTTAAACATACACGCAAGTCTTTGTTGCAATGGTGAAACTCAATAAGAATCATCCTTGAGCACAAATTTCGCACTTTTCGAGAAACAACATTTCAGTTCTCCAGTCACTTTCATTTTAGTGTATTTCGCCTGCAGGTTCCATCTCCTGCTACACTTGGGCCGGTCGCTACATCTCCATTCTCTACGCCTGTGTCGGAATTCCACTGATGCTTCTTACTATTGGCGATCTGGGCGAAGTACTTCAGAGACAGTTGTGTAGACTACTCAACTGGACGCAGTGCAAACTAAGGTGAGCATATTTGTTCTTGCCCTAATCGTACCTATTGTGCCAGGGATTTCGTTTTTTTTTAAATAATGTTGCTATGGTGAAACCCTTTCAGACAAAGTTATTTCTGAGAGCGCATTTTTGCATTTCAGTTAGTATCCAATAGAGTATGGTTTATGTTCTTTACTATACAGATGCTGCAGAAGCAGCAAGACGACCACGGACGTGGAAAAGAATAAAATGCCCGAAGAGAATGAAGACAATACCGAAGAAGAGACGGAGCACGTGCTGCCTGTGTGGATCGCTGTCTCGCTTCTCTTGATCTACCTCTGTCTCGTGTCACTGGCACTCTATCTCGGAGACAAAGTTGGTGTGCAAGAAACAGGTAGCGTCCTTTAATATTTCAAGATAATATCAACAATATCACGCCTCTCATGAAAAATTCGGTACAAGTATAGCAAAAATAGTGTCGTATTTTACTTTTTATAATAATTAAAATTGCAAAACAAAGCGTGCCGCGCATTTTTTATGCATTTTAGACTTCTCTCTGGCCGCTTCGTTCTACTACGTGTTCATCTCCATCACAACGACGGGATTTGGCGATGTCATGCCTAATTCAGTACAGGTAACAATATCTTTCCTTTACCAAACATATTATGCAACATGTTAACCACAGATTGTAACAAAAATATCGTAACCAAACCATTTGAGTACAATCCCCTCACTTCGCTCGCGTTGCTATGTGGTCTCGTTCTGCTCTCCATCATCAATTCCTCCGTTTACTCCCAGCTCTACGATTCCTTCTATAGCGTAAGTTGCTGCTAACAGTAATGACGCCATTGTTTTGTGGAACTTTACAATCGATGGATGCATTGAAATGATTTTGTAGGGAGTGATGAAGGTGGAGGTCAAGCTTGACTCCATCCACGCTGATGCCTACGAGCCCCCAGGACATCGACTGTTCAAGGTGGGAGAAGGGGAATATATAATTCCTCCGCCAGCAATCGAACATGGACACCCACCGCCCATAAGGAACTCAAACGGGGCGATAATGACAGTAACTGTGCTCAAATCAAATCAAAGCCATTCTTTGCAGAACCTCTCGCCCGCCTTCTCCACCCTCGCCGTCTCCTTCCCCTCCTCTTCGACCTCTCGTCCCTCTTCTCTAACTTCCCCCGATCCTCCACGCATCCTTCTCACCACACCCTCAGTCGTTCTTCACAGTCGCGCGCATAGTGACGGATCCATTCAGTCACTGGAAACGCCCGATTTGCTGGCGCAGTTGATGATGGACGATGGACGAAAGACTAGAGCGCATAGTGAGGATACAAGACCGAGGTGAGTTAATGTGTCATGATACGGTATTTCGTGATATAATATGACAGGATACATGTTAGGTCATGGTATGGTGTGCCGTTCCGTTATTACGATATATTCAGGAAAGGTATTTATTAATAACTGGGTTTGACATGTCCTTTGATCTTCCTCGAAATACGAATTTCACCTCTGCATAACACACCCCCCGTGCAGGACGATATCTACTCCATCAACGGCGGGTGCTCTGGGCCAGTTCCGGTACCTGTCACGGGTTCCGGGCGCCCCGCCCACGCTCGGTCCCATGGGAGGCGTGGGAATTGCGGCGGCAACTAGAAGAATAGCGAAACTGAAGAGGAATCCGAGCAGTGCTAGCAATACAAGTGATTCAGTCCCGCGATATTAAAATATGCTTGTCATACTTGGAATGTCATATTTGCACAGTTATTTAACATTCTGTACGTTTCTCGAACTATTGTTCTAGCCTCGACGGGATAAATGCATACGTGGTTCACCGGAATATGTTTCAATTGTATTATTTGTTGTGACCCAAAAAAATGCTCAGATGAGGATTTGCCAGTATTTTTAACTAGGACATTTACAACATTTCAACTATGTAAATTTCATGATTTAAGAATGGTAGAGCATATGTAGTCTATCTATATTGCCATATCAAGTCGACTCGGCGACTGGAATACCGGCTAGGCCACCATTCTCATAATCCGAAAATTGGTCGTTTTTGGAATAGTTGGCACGACGAGTTTGCGGACGGAAGGAACGAAGATGATGAGCAACCTGAAATTGAGAATTTTGAGTGTGATGTAGTTTAAGAAATACGGTAGCTACGGTAGGTCTCACCTATGCAAGTATTTATTACCATGACCACTAGCTGTTAATATTGCAAACTATTTTTTTCTGTTGGCCTCGACTCAGAAATTAAATTTCTCGCTTTATAATATCCAACGTCTGAAATATAGTTGGTCTAAAAAAGCTATGAAACATTTGCCAGAAATGTGACGCGGTGTAGAGGGTATTGAACAAGGATAAGTAGAATGCGAGAATATTCACGTCGAATACAGACGCGAGGATCTGAAATTTTTTAAGATTTGCTTTTTTATTTGAAAACAACTCACTCCAACTATTAACAGAGCTAGCTGAAAGAAGGATGTGCAGACTACACTGGTGATTAGGCCTGAGAGAGGGAAGTATTCTCTCGAAAAGAGCACAGATTGATGTTTGAGGTGCTAATATATTTTAGATAATTGATGGTATGTCATGGGCTGCTTGTGTAGATATGCTCCGTGCAAACAGATAACCTGCACAAACCTTGTTCAGCTTTCGCGAAAACTTTGATATTTCGACGCTGGTGTGAAATCCCCTGACGTTCTCGTAATCTGTGTTTTTTTTATAAATAAAAATAAATAAATAAAAATTTTCCTAACGTTTCAATAAAATTGACTGACTATGTCAGTTGAAAAGTGAGTAGAACATTTAAGATGTTCGATGCGATCGCAAAGAAAATGAGGTAGAGCACCCAGGGAGCGAGGAGGTACTAAAAAACAGTTTTTTTTACATTTCGCATATGCGGTAGTGTTGACCACTCAAAATATCATTTGTTCGAGGATAAAGGAAGATTAACAACGAAACAGAGAACTGTTCCGAAACGGCTTAGAAACGCTTTGTTCTTTTAATTTCGACTTTTCGAGTGGTCAAGACTAATATAATATTCAAATACCATTTCGTCGATATGTGGCAAGTAAATTGTCTGGTTGGTGGTTGTTTTCACCGCTCGAAATCGAGAATTGCCTTAAAACCATCATTATTGGTTAATCTGAGAAACAACACTAATGCCGCGCAAATTTCATGGGGTGCAAGGTGCACATCAGTTTTATGCACCCTTTCATAACTTTTTTCCTAGTAAAGCTACAACATCCATACTTGATACAGGGATTGCAAGCCACGTTTGGAACATTTTCCTTTTTGATTGGAGAGATTTCGTTCAATTTGAGCTGAGTTACATGAGTTTTCCACCCTCAGAGGGTGCACATGCACCCCTGAAATTAGCGCAGCATAAGATCAGGACGCTAAATGAACACGTTAGAAACAAGCGACACTTCACTTACAGCGAGATGAATATGTTCACTTCTTGGTCTGATCCTTGAAATTTTCAACAAAAAAATACCTAGAAACACTGGTAGAGAGACGAGGATAGAAGCACTTATGCATAGAATGCATACAACAGAGAAAGGACGAGTCTCGTTCTTTTGAAAGCAAACGATTATTTAAATCAATACTACATTGTTTACCGATATGAGAGTAGGAATTCTAAGAATAATTAGTAGCCGGTTAAGTGAAATAAGTGCAGCACTGCTCTGTTGAATGGAGCTGGATACCAATACGGCAAAACCAGCGAAAGGCAACTAAAATGTTAAATTAAAATGCAGATTTGTAAGATATGTTTACAAGGTTATGCGTATTAATAAATTTATTAATAAATTAAGTATTGATCCATGTCTAGTAGAACTCCCACGTGCAGTGAACAGATATAGAAGAAAAAGTGAAGAAAACTCTGAAAAAACATCAGTAGAGTGAAATCGAAATATTGTTCCAATATCTAACCGCCAGTCCGTTGACCACAATCATTCTGTAAACATAGCTGTTACTGAACGAATCTGAATTCAGCATACGGTAGTATCTGCAAAAGTTATCGATACCTAATTCCGCCAAAAAGACACTTACACAAAGAATGCGAATAAGAATGAAATTGTCCCGAATGCAATCGACGACCAGAATAATGTGAGAGAAAGTGCAATTGGGAAGGAACCGAACTGAACAATATTGTTAAATTGAATTATATACAATTTTGAAAAATACTGCGTTTTATATTTGGAAAAAAATGATGTTTATTAGAATTCAGTAGAGAGGAAACTAACCGTCCAAGCCATAGCAACTAAGAAAGAGTAAGTAAGAGTTCGGGAGACACGGTTGATGCTGCGGTAAATAATTGTTGGCTTTATCAGAGACTATCTGAGAGGATCGAGCTTTTATCAACAGTGGCCGTACAAGGACACCTAACCTATGCTGAAAAAATTACCCTAGGATAAACTTTTGGCGTAGAAACCGAAAATCGACCTTAGAAGTGCTGATTCTCAAACCCGGCTGAGATATGCAACTGGGTATGAAAAAACGACCAAAAATTATTTCGAGAACGAAGCGTCAAAACCCCCTATATAGCTATATGTAATGAAAGCTCAACAGAAAAGAAGCATTTCAGCTGTTGAAGATATCATTCTAACTATCATTTGAAAAAAGTTAGAATTTTTTTAAAGTTTGAAAAAATTTTTAAAATATTTATAATGATTGCCATTGCATTTCTCTTGTTGCTCATTCGATTCTACTCAAAAAGTTGTGTTAATGCAATTTTTTGTGCCCTATTTCATTTACAGGTACTATTTTTTAAAATTCGACGAAAAAGCCCCAGTAGCGTATTTAAACGAAAAGTGAATATCCAAATCCAACCATTTATCACTGAATCGCTGTCATTCGTGCTTAAAAATTTATTTTTATCTATTCAAATATTTTTCCATTAGATAATTGGTATTTGCGACGTTCTACAGGCATCTGGAAATATAAATGCCATATAGAACCCGAAAATGAATATTTCGTATATAGGAAATTCGATTGACGGTCTTTACTAACAGATTGGTCACAAATAGTGAATCAATGGGTCAAATAATATTTTTTTCAAAGTTTTCGCATCTTTATTGACCAAAATTCGGTTAAGGAGGACTATTGTTAAAATGATCAAATATCAACAAAAAAAATTATTTTTTTTACATTTTCGAAATTTGCAATTTCATGATATCTTTTGCCTCTAAAACCGCGAAATGAGAAAAAAATCAAATGGAGGACAAGTAATTTATTCAATAGTGGATATTCAAGATCAGGGCAGATATAGTTAAAGAACCAGTGAAGAACATATTGCTGATTAACAAATACTAAAACACGAGGTAGATTGCTTCTCACGAGGGGTTCCGGTCTTGAATATTTAATTAAAGTAGTCTTTCTATTTCAACGCACCTTTCCCTCGTGTATCGTCCTCATTTCCCCTTATCTCTCTGTCTTTCTCTGAATTCTCATCCACAAAAAAACAATAAAAAATTGAAACATCCGGATTTTTTTTCTGGCATCGAAAAATAAGTTATTTTTATTTTAAAGTTCCGAAAATTCTAAGAATAGCCGCATTTTTTTAAGATTTAAAAAAATTACGTATTTTCTAAGATTTAAAAATGCTGGAATACGGTAGTTCTCGCATCCGCAGACATACGCTGTTTAGCGGCTGTAGAATCTCAAAAGGGATGATGCCGTGATATTTTTGCGTTTCTTTCTTTTGATTCGTCCACATTTATACTCGCCAAAGTCGAATCAATTGCAAAAACACTGTTAATCAGCAAAATGTTCTTCACTGGTTCTTTAACTATATCTGCCCTGATCTTGAATATCCACTATCGAATAAATTACTTGTCCTCCATTTGAATTTTTGCTCATTTCGCAGTTTTAGAGGCAAAAGATATCATGGAATTGCAAATTTCGAAAATGTAAAAAAAATATTTTTTTTTGTTGATGTTTTATCATTTTTACAATAGTCCTCCCTAACCGAATTTTGGTCAATAAAGATGCGAAAACTTTGAAAAATATTATTTGACTCATTGATTCACTATTTGCGACCAATCTGTTAGTAAAGACCGTCAATCGAATTTCCTATATTCGAAATATTCATTTTCGGGTTCTATATGGCATTTATATTTCCAGATGCCTGTAGAACGTCGCAAATACCAATTATCTAATGGAAAAATATTTGAATAGATAAAAATAAATTTTTAAGCACGAATGACAGCGATTCAGTGACAAATGGTTGGATTTGGATATTCACTTTTCGTTTAAATACGCTACTGAGGCTTTTTCGTCGAATTTTTAAAAATAGTACCTGTAAGTGAAATAGGGCACAAAAAATTGCTTTAACACAACTTTTTGCGTAGAATCGAATGAGCAACAAGAGAAATGCAATGGCAATCATTAAAAATATTTTAAAATTTTTTAAACTTTAAAAAAATTCTAACTTTTTTCAAATGATAGTTAGAATGATATCTTCAACAGCTGAAATGCTTCTTTTCTGATGAGCTTTCATAATATATAGCTATGTAGGGTTTTGACGCTTGGTTCTCGAAATAATTTTTGGTCGTTTTTTCATACCCAGTTGCTTATCTCAGCCGGGTTTGAGAATCAGCACTTCTAAGGTCGATTTTCGGTTTCTACGACCAAAGCTTACCCTAGGGTAATTTTTTCAGCATAGGTTAGGTGTCCTTGTACGGCTGAATCTCGAGCCTCTCAGATAGTGCCTGTTATGCAACATCACTAACTCGTGAGGTCGCATGCTAATGATAGTGAGAACGTGTATGTATGATGATTATGAAGAATGTGCGCGTATTACTAAGAATATATGACTTGGGATGCAATTGATGTGAATAATGTTCTCCCTTTAGCGAGTATCTCTCGATTTTTTTCCAAGATACTTTAAAGAGGGAAAGAGATCTCTATAACATCGATAAAGGAAATCCACAGGAAGAAAAACTCACAGCATTCTGAACAACAACTTTAAAAATCGATAAAACACTGCAACTTGAACGAGAAAAAATTTTCATAATTGAAATTTCAAAGTTGTCGCCTGAAAAAAAAATTTTTTTTAAATTTTAATTACTTGTCCTTCCACTTAACATCACGCAACCTCATTTCTGACCACTGTTCTGCGGCAGGAGTTTACTTTTACATCTGTTTCAAACGCGCCTTTGCTCACCTGTCCCTTTGGAGTGTGGCATTTATAAATGCGCAAGACGAGTTGCGTGTTTTCAGAAGACATTCTGTCACCTTATTTCCACACTTTCTATCTGATCTTTGCTAAACATATATCATGTAGGGACTGCAACTCCATCATCGACCGTACACATCATTGCACAGGCCGGTCAACCTTACAGAAAGGGCTTTGGAGTGAGAGTGCGTGTGAAATCGAGAGGGACTCTCTCACCTTCGCACACTCTCGCGCTCTAACCCTGTTCTGTAGGTTTGGAATTATGTGCGTAGTCGAGGAGGTAGTAGAGTGCTCACTGCTCGTTGCTCACTTGTACGTTTTCATCCGCTTATCAATAGCCAGAAATGCCGCTCTGAAGTACAAAGTAAAAATACAAAGTAAAAAGTTGTTCTTTTAAATTCACAATCTAATGTGGAGAAAACTCCCAATTTCGATTGCGGCATTCCGCAATCATTCGGAAAGCCGAATCGAAAAATGACCGGGCCTCCGGGATTGGGGAATCAGGAATGAGAGGGAAATCGATGCGGAATTGCGGAATGAATTCCGCATATTACAAATTTACGAGCACTTGTCCGAAATAATCAAAACGTTCCGCTGATAATCCGTACTAAACAACAGATACGGCTGCGAGAGAGCATGGCAAAGTGAGGGACACGTCGAGGTATAGAAAGAGAGTACACCACCAGTAGTCCACAATCATAAACGTATCATTTTAAATTTGTAATAGACAACCCTATATTCAATTCAAACAGTCCCATTGTGGTAGATTTAGAAAACAACAGAACAATCGAATATTCCCTGAAGATGTTCAGAAGATGTATTCCTGTTTTGTCATGACAACGCAATCATCTCTGAGCATGATTATCTAATAGCTCAATAACAGCCGAACAGTGAGATTGGAGACAATAGCATTATCTAGATGAGATCAATGAACGCAAATGAGTTCAACAACATTTCGCAACGAATTCTTGAAATAAAAGCAAGACCAGACCTTGTATTCTGCCTAGGGCACCATTATTGAGAGCGTTAGAGATGAACTCGCCACATTTTCCCTCCGCACATCGTTCCCCCCCAGTTATGGCATCCAAATAAGAGTTGATTTCCCAATCTACCGTATTATATGCGGCTGAAACCACAAAATTTACAGTAAGAAGGTTGTAGCCGGCTACACATTGCTCAAGGCGGGGTTGACACGTCCCTCTCTCCCTTGCATCTCAACCCTGTCTCATGTAATGCGTGCACTCCCATCACTAGTGAAGTCGCCTCCAACCCTTTTCTGTCTAAATAGAACTATGTGTCCATTTCACTCAACATCTCTCACTCGCCGAGGTAAGAGTACCTTTGTTCACCACATTTCCCATTTCCAATAGTGTCCATTACAAGAACCCAAGTTCTACCGCGAATAATGTGTGTTGTTCAATGCACAAATATTTGTAAAGAACATTTATCACTACACAATTCATGGTTTAATTCTGAACACGCGCTGCTGGACTTTCTGCCACCAGTAGTACAAATCGATGTGCGCGTACGTTTTCTCCTGCAACACAAAATAATTATATTTCGAAATTATCTTTTTTTCAGGCGTTTATATAATCGATCTATCAGCGATTGCAATAGTTCAATGTCACATCGGTGATAGAGAGATAGGAAATCAGTCACTTATTGATTGCCCCAATCGATTCTTTCTTGACTAAATATGTTAATGAATGCCCCACATCGATGCACTCCTCGCAGTTTCCACCGTGGCAACGCAGCGCCTGTTAATTCTCTCCCGGGTTGTAGTCGAGGTTGCATACGATGTTGTACCGAGTCTGTTAAATATTCACATGATGTGTTGACCGAGTGAGAGAGTCGAGTGTATAAGTCGGTTTCATTTCGGCGAAACACCGATTGAGTTACACCTATATTGCATTATGGTCATGCCCTGAGCCAACCAAAATAATCATGACAAGACGCTTATCCAGTCTAATAGATAATGATATAAATAGTGTGTAATACTTATCAATTCATTCCAAAAGTGTCTAACGTAAGTAACACAAATAAAACCTGGGGGGAATAATTATATCTGGGAATACACAAAGAAATTCTCGGGAATTAGATCACTGCATTACACACAGAGAAAAATGTTTAGTTTTCAAAACATATGTATGTATTACATGCGTCTTGATTAACATAGGGGTTATTATATTTAAAACATTGCAAATGTTTTGTATTCCAAAACATCGCATGTCGCAAATATAAAACATTTGTGTTTTGAAATGGAGGAGGCAGGCCCGCGCCCGCTCCCTCCCCTTCCCCCTCCTTTTCCGTTCTGCTCCATTCCTTTCAATGACATGCGAAACAATGGCGAATACAGATTAAATCATGTTATTTATCGGCAATTTTTCAAAGCATACAAACAAAGCACGAACAAGCACATACAATTTCAGCTCAAACAAAATATTCAAGCAAAACTCTCTTCGATATGTACACTCTCAAAGGGCTGGTACTGTCCAGCACAATGCCGATTACAGAAAATAGCTATGTAATGTAACAATCAACTACCACGATAATCAGAACTTAACAACTATAAATTTCAGTCAAGAAATGTAACTCTATTCTATACATAGAGACATAGGATCAATTTACAATACAGGACAATCTAAAGTTGTGTGCAAATAACTCTCAAAATGTATTACGATACCTCCTCGAGCTTCAATTATACGTTTTCTTGAAGATTAGTCTTCTTCAAATTCTTCCTTCCATCCCCTCTCCATTGCAGTCGTTCACGACGATCGGACGTATTCCTGTAACGAGACAACATTACATAATTACTTGGGGAAATTGTGAAACGGTACCCATCAGTCAATCACTACGCGAGGTCGACCTCATTCCTCGTACCCCAGGTCCATTTTCTCACTTTCGTGTTTCCCGGTTACGGTTGGATGATTACGGTGGTTTCTTTACTTTCCGGGAACATTGTAGTTAAGCTATCTTTATCTGTCGTCTTTGCGCCAAAGTGGGTTAGAGAGTGAAACAATATCATGCAAATCGGCGATGGTTCCTCCAGGAAGTCAGTTTTGATATTTTGGGCGGAGCACCGCGAGTAACAACGTTCTGGATCGAAGAAAGAGTACCTTTCTGAAGTGCTCGTAGGAGAGGCAGTGATACACGAATCCTATCCCTTCAGCGAAGAATTTCCCACATGGTTGGCGCATGATCACCTGAAATTTTTAAATATTTTTCCAATCAATATTAGTGATTCACTAATCGTGAATTAGTTATTGCAAATCGGGAATTATCTACACTTGAGCAAGAGCAAAATGGAAGGTCACAGTCTCTTAAAGTTAGTGGTGAACCAAAAAACTGACCCCCTGTTTTTATATTTTTATTGGAAAGCGAAAAATATTCTAAGAAACTGGTATTTATTAGAAAAATTTAAAAATCGATATTTAACCCGTAGTAAATTCGAGAAAGCGCGGGCCTGATGCCCTGATCTCGGTATACTGTAATTGATATCGATTTTTTCACACCATGAACCCCTTCCGTGAGGTTATGCATCTCAATTGTAACAATGGCGTAATTTTATCAATATCAGAAATCTGGGATACGGTAACTTTTCTACAGTACTTAAAAAACTGTGGTATGGTTACTGTGGGTCACTTGATATTTTGTCATATTTCCAACCCACTTTTGGACCATGAACAGGAGTTCATGGTGTGATAAAAATCGATAACAATTACAGTATACTCATGGCATCAGGCCCGCGCTTTCTCGAACGGGCTAAATATTGATTTTTAATTGATTTTTAATGACATTTGTGACGTGATAATCCATGGGGGATCTTAGCGGAAGCCAGTGGGATTCAACACCATCAAAAACACGAGAAAAAAAAGCTGGTCTCTACCAGAAATATGCCGATATATGTCGAACCTCTCGTGGGTGGCGTGATATGTTGTGTAATCGATGACGTGGAATCCGATTCTGTAATAAAATTTCCATCCAGGTAAAATGGTGAAAACTACTGTTTTCTAAACACGCTTTCCGACTTATTCTTCACCACTTTTACTCGGTGAGCGGTCGAAATGGCTCAAAAAAAATCTCTCGATCGATAACTCGATTATATGGCGAATTCCGACCGCTCACAGCCTCAAAACGGTGTGGAATAAGATGGCGGCAATGTTATAAAACAGTAGTTTCCACCATTTTACCTGGAAAGAAATTTCAATTTTATTAGAGAATCGTATTCTACGTCACCGATTAAAATTGATCATTATTTGTTCAGAACATAGTCTCAAATTATGAAAAAGAACAGAGATACTGAGGTCCCAAGTGAAAAATAGGAAATTTTTAGAGCTATTGATCTATGCAACTTTTATTCGTAAAAATATTTTGAAATGTATAAGAGACGATGTCTAAGATTTCCGACATAGTGGCGGCACTAGGCGAAAAAGCCGATGCGATGGATTCGCTCCATACTCCTTGGGTGGGTAGTACTCCATGAGAGATACACATAGCCAACTGGAGAAATGACCGCGACGCGTCGGCGCCGCGCCAGGCGGCGCGAAATTTAAAATCGATATTTTTCGACTTTTTATTTTCGCGTTTGTATGCCATAAATAGGGCACCGTTCGACTCCTCTCACAAAACTTAACATTTTATATGTTGACGACTTTCCATGAAAAACAAATCCTGGCGAGATATTCTTGTTTTATTTTTGAATATCGTCTGCAAATCATTTAAGAATAAAATAAAGCCAAAAAAACGAAAATCAAGGCGTACCAAGTGGCAGTTTTAATGGAAAGTGCGCAGTGGTGTACTGTAGATTTCTGCTGTTTATCGATTTATGGTGTGGATACTGTAAGAAAGTCGACTTTTCCTAAAAGTTTCAAAATTGCTCCAATCGTAATTTCTTCAACTCCTCACTATGTATTGATTCTTTCGACACCATAAGAAAGCGTGCGTGCTACGGTAAATCTTCCGACTGCATGAAACTAAGGATTTGTTGAATTTGTGCATCACGCCACCCACGAGAGGTTCGACATATATCGGCATATTTCTGGTAGAGACCAGCTTTTTTTCTCGTGTTTTTGATGGTGTTGAATCCCACTGGCTTCCGCTAAGATCCCTCATGAATTATCACGTCACAAATGTCATTCCTCGCCTAGATGATGCTACTGTTAGGTAGTAGGGTTGACTAAACGATTGCGGCTTTGCGGAATGCAATAGGCTCCGCCCACAATTGCATTACGCAATTCTGAGGGAAATCTATTCGGCGCCGCAATTAATTGCACTACGCAATTCGGGAGGGGGTATCTATTCGGCGCCGGATAGATTTTCCGAACAAAGAGCGGCATTCAAACGCAATTTTTTTGTGAATTTCTTTCGTGAGTTGCTATTATAGAAGGGCCTTTCCTAGAAACTCATATCCAACAAAGATTCTGGGCGTCCAGAGAGGAGTCAGAAATGAAATTATCCTGGTAAAGTGGAATAGTCCCTCTTGATTGCCAACACCCTATGTTGCTGGTCTATCAATAGAGATTCTATAGACACTGGAATTATGTTCTTCACACCTCAAAGATATGAATAATTTGTCAATTAGTTATTTTCAACACATCGCAGTAAATGTGGAAAATCAAACAGCTCTTCTGCGCGGTTCCTCATAAGATGCGACTCTGTCCCTGGGAAGATTTTCTCATAAATAACTATCAATGAGGAATTTGAAGTGAACGAAAGAAATACACGAAAAAATCACATTTGAGTGCTGGTTCTGTGATCGGAAAATCACATTTGAATGCTGGTTCTGTGATCGGAAAATCACATTTGAGTGCTGGTTAAGTGATCGGAAAATCTATTCGGCGCCGAATAGACCCCCCTCCGAATTGCGTAATGCAATTTATTGCGGCGCCGAATAGATTTACCTCAGAATTGCGTAATGCAATTGTGGGCGGAACCTATTGCATTCCGCAAAGGAGAGCGGGAGGAATTGCATTACGCAAAAGCCGAATAGCCAACACTATTAGGTAGCATCATACAACAGCGTTTAAGACGCGAAAAAGAGGCTCAAAGTTCGCGGCCTGCACCTAACAGTAGCAGCATCTCGACGAAGAATGACTTTTGTGATGTGATAGTTCATGGGGATCTTCTTAGTTCATGGGGACCCAGTGTGATCCAATCAAAAACACGAATGCGAAAATGTTGATCGCTGCCTAATTCAAACCGAGCCTATGGTGAGTGGCGTGATGTAATTTTTCTAAAAGTAGTATAATTTTATTATTCGAGATATGAATTTTAAAAATTTGCATATTTTAAAATTAATTAAATTTGAAAATTCTAAAAACACGTTTATTCGTTTTGACAAACTGAGCATTGTTTGTTCAGAGCATAACGTTTTTTTACAAACTGAGCATTGTTTGTTCAGAGATTTCAGAGCATTTATTCGGAAAAAATATTTTGGAATGCGGGATCGGAAGAGGATAACAATGTCTATCGATCCATGTCAAAATCATAAATACTCAAAATTTGATGTACGGCGAAGGTCTTCTTTTTACGCGAACGCAATGATATACTCAACATCGGCCGGTGGGTGAATTGATTACCATTATTCTGGTATGACCGATAGCTAGTCAAACCGATAGCTAGATAGCTAGACCGATAGCTAAATAGGAAAAGATTGCCAACCTCCTCACACCTCCATTGAAATTTGTCACGGTCGTTCCACAATCAAATTTCGCCTCGAAATCGCATAAAGTCCTTACCTGAAAACGAGTATTGTAATATACCATTTAAAAATAAATATTATACCATGTTTCGTGGTGATTAGTTGTCTTCCACACTCTCTCGAGTACCAAGGAAAATGCAATCGCGAAGCTCACGGAAACTTTGTCGCAAATTTGCCGCAATATTCAGGTAAAATCACCGCAAGTACCCCCTGAAGCAAACTCGCGCAGGCGCGCGCAATGACAAAATAACTACACCAAACTTACCGGCAAAGTTCTTGATCCACGCAATACGCGCGAAAGTTATTTTTTCTACTCAATTGGGCAAGTTTCAAGCAAATTACCGACTACGACAACATACTTGCGCTGGTGTTCCCCGTAACTTGCACGAGGTCCTGGTTTTTGCGGCAAATTTGCGCTAGCTTTTTCGTGTTTGACCCGATTTATTATTTACGTTTCAGCCTCCACACATAACGGTCAAGAATGATCTTTCCCATTAACCCCTTCATCCAACTAAGTATAAACTACTCACCCTCTACTCTCGCTCCATTGTCGCCCACTCTGTTGATTTCGGCTTGGCGCCGACACGGTCCCGGGCGTCACCGCGCGGGTGAAACTCGCCGACGGAGCTAAACGAGGCCGTCATCACACGGGTCGAGGCCGATCAATAACGACAAGAAACAATAACAAAATACACAATAATAATAAACATAATAATAATAAAGTAAATAACGGAAATACGTATTTGTACAGCGAAAAACGAAATGACTTGGCAAAGTGCCAGATTTGCTCAGTTTGCGATCGGCATCGGCATACAGTAGAAATCATGAAATGAGTTTTTATCAATATAAAACATTTTTATGTTTTATATTTTGAACACAATTTTGTTTTTAATATTAAACATTCATGTTTTATATTTAAAACAATGATGTTTTTCTTAGTCTGAGTGAGAATCAAAACTAAACATTTTTCTCTGTGTGTACATATTGTCGTTCCCCGTTCTTTTTTACAAACCATGATCCAAAGGGTGAGGTTTCAACAACAAAAAAAAACGCCGATGTGAACCATTGCATTTCCGACTGTTGCGGATATGTGCGGGATTATTGAATTGTGTCCGATCATTATGTTAATGACCGATACATGAGTTTCTTCACAACTCACATGCTCATCCAGTTTACGGAATTTCTTCTTGAGGTTTTGAATGCTGAGCGGGACGTTCTCCATCATAAAATTGGCCTCGTAGTAGCTGTGGTCGCCAACCACCTCATCGCAACTGAAAATTACATAATTAAAAAGCGAAATTCATTAAATTAGCTGCCCGAAGATAATGAATGCACTGAGAAGCGAGTGCCGAGAAAGTGAGTGAGGAAAGCGAGAGCAAAAACGATTTTTATTTTTTTAGATTTCTGATTGTATCATGCACGTGGTGCATTCATTCCTGGTGTGTAGACTGACATGTACTGATACACTCCCTGCTGGCAGTTCTTTCGCGCAAACGACGACTTCGCACAGGGAATCTTGACGTTTATGAAGAATTCGACTCCAAACCACTGAAAAACCAATGAAATAATTAGAAAACTAGCCGGGATGTGTTGAGGTTAAATACACTACGCTCTATGCGTACACTACGCTCTATGCATAGTTCTGGGTGCAGGTTCGGTCCAGGGGGAGCTCGGTAGCCTCCTCCAGGTTCGGTTCAGGGGACCTTGGCAGCCTACTTCAGGCTCGGTTCAGGGGGAGCTGTGTAGCCGGCATCAGGTTCGGATCAGGGAGGTGGACTCGGTAGCCGGCTCCAGGAACAATCCAGGGGGGAAGTTAGTATGCTGGGGAATGTTAATCTCTAGAAAGAGTACTGGCTTATTCCGTTGCAAAATGCTCGTGAGGCTGAGAGCGATCGAAAAAAGCTGCCACTACGCCACTTCGTGGCTCCGTATCAACTTTTTTCGATCGCTCTCAGCCTCACGAGCATTTCTCAACGGAAACGCAGGATACCGTGTGTTGATTTCCCTGACGTGTTCGAACACGTTTCCGACATCGCAAAACCCTTTTCCTGTGATCCCCCACGCTCTGCGAATCAATTGGGAACTTTTCGAAATTTTCGATTTTTCAAGTTAAAACTCGGCAAAACTGGTGAAAACGTGTTTCACGGTACTCAAAAACGTGTTAGAACGGTTTCTGGCACTTGCGAAAAATGCGGCAAAAGGTTTGCCCGCGGCGGGGGTCGAACCTGGGGGTGCCGGATTGCTGGCGAAGCGCGTAACCCACTTGGCTATGGATTTGGCTAATTAAATTTTGTAAAATTTGAAAGCTGTTCTGGTCAGTTATCATATGCAAAAGGATCTGGGAAGATTTTTTTTTGAAGCGAAATATAAGGAAAATGCGAAAAAAAATGTCCGTCACGCGAACGGAAAAAAACAGACAGACATAACAATGATTTCCTATAAGTGGAGGAATTAGCGAAATTCCACCTCAGTTTCGTCTCCCATGAGATTGAACGCTCCATTGCTGCCAATCATCGATCTATTCATATAATGATTCTTGCCAACGTCTAAATGCAGGAAATAAAGAGTGTTAAAGGGACCGTGCATAGATAGCGAAATGCACTTATTTAGTAGTATTTTGCCCACTGATCACGGGAAAAATAAGGAAAAAAATTTCGGACCATTTTGAGAGCCGCTACGGTCTTACCCGCAAACCACACCACAATGGACCAAAGGGCGCCGCCTTTTCCTAATATTTCTAAAAACGGTTCCAGTCCTAACAATTCGTGGCTGATGAATTCGCACGATGCCCTGGGTGGCTACTGAGGAAAATTCCTGATGTTTCATGATGCTTCCCTGCACTTAAGACAGCATTAGGAAACGTCGAACTTACACACCACGAATATTGAGATATTCATATCTCGAAACAGAAAGTTCCAATATTTTTTTCTGGAATTTTCCCGTGATGTGTGACTCAAACCCCACCAATTGAGCTCAAGTTGCCGATCTCTGCCGGGTCCCTTTAAGGTCGATTCTTCACCTTTCTCGTACAGAGTCATTACTGCGCCCTCGATAGGGGTGTAGTGGTCCGTGGCGCCGGTTTGTCCTGTCCAGCACTTGAGAACGCCGTCGACTACGACCTGAAATTGATGGAATATATTCAATTGCATCTTCCTCATGCTATTATGGGGAATGTGAAAATATTTTGGCAGAAGCGAACAGTGAACAGATAACACAGATAGGAAGAAGATGGAAATAACTCACATCGCGATGCTCACTTTCGAGGAACGCTGGCCACTCTTCGGCTTCAATTGAAACTACGGGAGAAAAGAAGAGGAAAAACAGGAGAGCGACCGACCACATTTGACGGTCGGAGAAGGTCGAAATGAAGAGGATTCGAGGGAGTCTTTATTCCAGTCACAAAAGGCTGTGTTATTGTGGCCGAGGCATGCTAATTCAGTACGTTCTCTCATTGAAACAAATGGAAATGTGAAAGGTAGAGAACAAAGGAACGCAGACCGCGACGTGCGTGAGAGAAGGGTGAAATAGAGAGAGAAGAAGGCGAGTTGATTTGCAATACTTTCCGAATGGGAAGACAAGGAATATTGAATTTATTCCATTCACAAATGAGGTGTGATATTGTGTCAGATCCATGCTAATTAAGATGATATTGATACCGAGATTGAAAACAAATGATTTCATCTATCTAGTTCAGGCACGTTTCACACTTCGCTAAAAGCATTTTGAATAGGGTTCTCTTATTGGAAGAGAATTCCAATAGAAATCCATTGGAATTCCATTGCACTCTCATTTTACATTCTTCCTCACCATCCTCGCGGTCTGAGTTTCTTTGTTCCCCTTATTGGAACTCCGGAATCAGTTCCAGTAAGAGAACCCTAATTTTAATTTTTACTTTTTGCCAATAGCTCTTCAACAGTCACGTAATTGCTCCCCTACCTGTTCGCAGCTTCGGATGTCATAGAGTATTCGGAGTAAACTTCGAGAAATAACAAAAAAAAACAGTTTGCATAAGAGGAAGATGCACCGCTCCAGCAGTGAAAGATTGTGAGAAATGAAGAGAGCGGAGAGTTTGCCTCTCACGCAACCTGTTGTTTAGTTATTTCTCGAAGTCTAAGCCTATGCACTTTTTCCATGTCGCTATTGAGATCTTTGCAACGACACACTTATGTACACTTTGATCAAACGCTTGAATTCCAAACTTCTCTGACATCGAATTTGGTTCTTGGGTATCAGGAAAAGGAACGATTGTTAGTGAACTGTGATTGATCGTCGAGAAAAAAGCATGAGCAAAGTGTATTTAATCCGCTTCATATGTCTTATCGCGAACTGACTCGGTGCATTGTTTGCTGCGAAAGCATGTGTTATCAAAAAGAAAAAGCGCCGCGAGACGACGGAGTTTGCATTTTTGTCAGAGGTTCATAATCCTCTGCTACGATGATTATTTCCGTCGTTTTTGTCATGCGCTGCCTTTTTCTGATTCCGATCATTTCAAGTAAGCGTCGAATTTCGATAAACCATTTTTTACAATAAAATAATATTTATTATGGTCAAATTCGGCATAACGATGAACAAACTGAGAGATGCGGTAGTAGTAAATTTGATTTGGCGATCATTTTTATGGGTTACAGTTCGGAGGGTTGCAGAGCACTATAAACAGTGATATCTCTGGGTGATTAGATAGTGTCGGTTCGAAGGATGTCCATATTACATTTTTTCCAGTCCTTATCGACGCCTATTCGAAGAGGTGTCCGGATGGATATGATCTCGTGTTCGGCGGTCGCTGTATTCGAGTGCTCAATGAAAGAGTGAAGGACACGCCTGATAAGCTGCTTGCGGGTATATTTTTCTTTTCGTTCATTTCTTTATTTCTCAATATTTTTGATTCAATTTTAAGGCGCCTTAACAGAATGCGCGAAAGACGGCGCCTTTCCGCCCATTGTAAGGAGCGATGAAGTGAGTTTCACGATGAGGTTCTCTGAAATTGTCTATGAATCGATGCAGTCCTTGAAGTATAATCCAGTTTACAATCAAGTGTAAAAAGTTGGTATAGTCGAACTACGATTTCTTCACTCCCGTGGAATCTATCCAGGAACTTAAAATAATGTTTCACTTTTTTCAGTTTATTTTTATTTTTTTTAAATTTCAGGATAATGACGGTTTCAATAAGATCGCCTCCGGATTTCCGGCGCCCGCCGGACAAATGCCGAACTACTTGATACTTGGTAAGCCGCGTTGCAAAATTGCTTCGAGTCCCGGGTAATTTAAAGGGCACCTCGACGGAGCCTTGCATAACGGCATTCCACAGGTGGTGACTGAAAAAAAGGTAGTCAAAAAGGTCTACCGCTCCGGGAAATTTTCCGCGTGCATTCCTGATCCCCCAGTTGGTATCCTATTGAAATACGCATGAGCCGATCAAAGTTGTTGCCTCCTAACCGCTGGGTACTTTCCGCTTTTTAGGTCTCGTGTGCAGCGCGAAATCTCATCAACTTCACTGGGCCGATGGGAGCGCCGTTGACTACACTAAGAACGACGTCAGTGTGAATTTGGACTGTACGAAGGAGGAGATGGTCGTGTCCCGACCGGCGAATGATGATTGGTAATATTTCTTAGAACTCATTTTTTTCAAATTTTAGAGGCGATTAGGCTGATTCAATTAGTAATCTAATCAGCATAACCTAAACACTTCCAGAACATTTTCGGCGCATTTGGATGGTTCAATTTATCTTATTCATGTGCATTTTAAAATCAATAGGTGATAAATCACGTTTTTGTTGCTATGCAGTGTAGTCAAAATATCATGGGTCCTGCGCATTGTGGGTGCTGTCGCCAAGCAATTCCATCATTATCAAGTGACGAATCGCAGGTACAATGTAACAGCCGACCGCAAAGACTACTACTACACGGTGATGTGCGCGACAGGTGCTAGATTTTACTTTCTACAACTATGAGAACGGTTCATGTTGTTTAACAAGTTTGCTCATATAGCCGTTTAGAAAATGTTAGAAAATGTCCCCAGAAATTCGTCAGTAATGTGGGTTTTTCGAATTTCAGACCCGATCGAGGATGCGGATAGCCCGTGTGGAAACTACGATGACATGAGTACTGTAGTAACGGGAGAGTCGCCTTGCATCAAAGTAAAAACTTTATTAACGCCAGAAAAACAATATTTGTTGAATATTATACACAGTTTTTTTCAGGTATACAAAACGGAATTGAGTTGGGATGAATCAAATGCGCAGTGCGAGGATGAGGGCGGCACGCTAGCAACAATACTCAGTAAAGAAGTAAGCGCTTTCGCTATTTCCCCCCGCAACGATGCGAAAAACACAAAACTAGTAGCTTGCAATTGGTGCGAGAAAAATTCTGCGTTCTATGGACGTATTGTTCTCTAAACGTTTGACCTCACCAAATAAAAAAGTGAAAAATTAAATTCTTGCAGGAAAACGACTACATTTGGCGCACAGCAGTTGGTGCAGAAGCAGTATATGGGATGCATATTGGTACTCAGACTAGCGTCGTTTTGGCCATTTTACGAACTGTCGGTCTTGATTTCACACAAAACATAATATTGCAGATACATTATTGTAGGTCACATCAGGCGGTAACGCTATCTGTCAATATTCGAAAATAAAAAAAATCATAGAAAATTTTTTTTAAATGCCTATTGTATTGTGTATTATTGTAGGTATGCGTCAAAGCCCCGATGAAGTGTGGCAGTGGATTGGTGATGGTTCCAACATCACGACCGATGATGGCTACTCGAACTTCATTCCAGGTCAGATTCATGGAGTCGTCCCACATGATTCCAGCCCAACAGAAAAGGGTGAGGGCGAGAGGGTGCGCAAACGTGGGAGAGAGTCTCTCGATTTTACACGCTCTCTCACTCCAAACCCCTTTCTGTATGATTGACCGGCCTGTGGATTGATGTGGTCCGCAATCGCAATTTTTAATAGGCCTCTTTTCTTGTTTTGTCTTCCATTACAAAATTGGGTTCATACATTCAAATATGATTTTGTTGAATGTCTTAGTAGTTTAGAAACATTTCAAGGGTTCCCCTTGGACACCTCAAAATCGGCGAGCTGCGGTGCAATGCAGACTGATATGAAGACGGCGTTCTGGATGGACATACAATGTGATGAAGAACTACCCTTCGTTTGTAGAAGAAATAGTTAGTTTCTGTCAAAACCTATTTTTGATATGGTCGTATTCAAATTACAAAATAAAGATCATTCAGAAATGGCAGCATCTCCTGGAGACTGTCCCGCTGCGCAGCCCACAGAAGGCGATGAGGTTTGATTGCGCCAGAAAACAAGCAGTGTAGATATTGTTGATCACTCGAAAGAACCTTGGTTCAAGAACAAAGGAAGAGTATCAACTGTTCCGAAACGAAGTCGAAACGCTTTTTTTGTTTTGGTTTCGACATTTCGAGTTTTCACAACTAATTGGAGAACTGCTTCGTTTAGAAAAAAATACTCTGTTAAAATCATTACCAGCTGTGTCACAAAGTTTCTTTTTGTTTATTACATATCACGCTTTGAAAACATCGAATGGCAGATTTTATTTATTTTTCAGATCGTTCCTCCCGGATTTCCAAATTCAAATGTTTCCTGCGATTATATGCTTCGTGTTGATGCCGGGAAGCAGGTTGAACTTACGGTGACTGACATTTTCGTTGTTTTCTTCGAAATTTGAATCAATTGTCGCTGTGCATTTTTGTTGCTGATAGTTTCACTAAATCCAAACTATCGTTTAGTGTTGTTCACAACTATTACTTTCCAGATTGAATTTGTCGAAGCCAACATTTGTTGCGACTATCTGGAGATATTTGAAGGAGAAGTTGGAATGAACCTGCTTGGCTAGTACGTTTTTTTCCTTTTTGATTTTTATGTTAATGAATAGCGAAAATACAGTTTTTTTGTACGATTAATCTTGAACGTCGTTTCCCATTACAATACCCTTCAAACTTCTATGTTTCAACTGCGCTCTCAACTAGGCTCTTTGTCTGATCTGAACGTCATTTTCCTAAAAAGGCGTGCGAAATGACTTGTTTTGCTTCTTTTGTGTGTAAAACCTTACAGAAATGTAATTACAGCTTGTCTGGAGAGGTGGTAGAACCTACAGTAATCACGACGACAACTTCAAACGTTATGAGGGTCAATTGGAGCGCGGGTGGAGCAGTGAACGTTAGAGGATTCAGAGTGAGAAATATATTAGTATTTTAGTCAATATTTGTAAAAAAATCTTTCTATTTAGATGCGCTTCAAAGGAGTGTGAAATATCTCGCAAGAAATATCCGCAAATCACGCCAAAGAAACTATCATGGTTGATGTCAATATTATCGCTGTATTCATCACACTTCACAACGAGATAAAAAATTAATCCAAGTAGAAGTGAGAAACACCGGCATTAAAATTAAACAAAGAAGAATCGAAAATAGCATTTCAATATGATAATTTGAACAGAATTTCATCAATTATTGGCAAATAGAGTGGCGAAATTAGTGGAGTATCGATGCGCAGTACGTTTTTCGCAGTACGTTGGGAGAGCGTGTACTGTAGTAAACATTGCATTTCACTACATCAATCTCGCTTTTCCGAGTGTATCAATACATTTCGTGTCTTCAGTACTGCACTGCTATCAAATCAAATCAAATAATTTATTCTAGCTTCAGGGAAAGTACTTCAGGGCAGCTTCAGGGCAGGGCACTGCTATTAGCTACCCCCTATTGACAATGAATTTATTTTTTTAGCCAAAACACATTTCCAATAACTGTTGTCCACGATCCCAACCAATCGATTCATGCCCCGGCGCGAGGTGTACAGAATTTCTGCTTGTTTCTCCCAGCTGGTAAGCGAAAGGTGCGGCTTCCGAACCGCCTGGTTGATTCCTCTACAATCCTCTTTGTCTTCTCCCCCCACTATCACTAAACACTCCTTGCCTATCCCAAAAGATCATACTAATCCCTCAAAACGCCGCGAAACCGTGTGAATTCTTATCATGAACATTGGCATTGGCGCTCTCCTCTGATTCCACACTCTTTCGACGTCAGAGCTGGTGAGAGACAGTGTGAAATGAGGAGACGCAGAGGCCGGGTGAGCAGCTTTGGCGGGGTCGCGTGAGATCGTTATCGTATCGGGGCATGGTACGGGGCTTTATAACGAAAGGCAAGGAACTCCAGCATCGAAATCGACGATGGTCCACACTTCGCTACTTCTTCTTCTTTTGGCCGCATCATGTGAATATGAAATTAAAAATTCTCGGTTATGACTTTCCCACTTCACTCTCTCCCTCAGTGTGAGCGGCCGACCGCGTGTTACGATAACGGGCGCATGATATGCTAAATGTAAAGAATAGGGAAACAATAACAATAGGTTTAGACGAATTGAGTTCAACCTTTTCTCACGCTTCAGACGCATTTGTCGCCGCGGACGCTGACAATTGTCCGCGACCCCCGCGTTGTCCGGACGGGTACGAGCTGCTGTTCAGCGGCCGCTGCGTCAAGGTTAGATTCAAGATTATTAATGCGAATTTGGAACTAATTAATTAAATCACCTCACGCCAATAATGTGACTTTAAAAAATGAGAAGATTGCTTCACAAACATTTTGAAATTGTTTTACGAAAATAATATATAAAAACCGGACTGTTGCAGACGGTTGCTCAAAGAGCGAAGGACACGCCCGAAAAAATGCTCGCCAAATACAAAACGGAGTGTGGCAACACCAAAACATTCCTGCCGATCGTCAAGAATGACATGGTGACTTTTTTAAAAGTTTATTAGTGCTCTCCAATTTCAACGTGAACGTTCAAAGAATGGATTTCCTGGTAGCTGGTGACTTGAAATGAGATTGACGGAGATGATAGTTGACTGCCGCGATTTACCTCTAATTCAATATATTACAAATTTAAAATGATCCGTTAATGTAAATGGACTACTGGTGGTGTACTCTTTCTATACCTCGGCGAGTCTCTTGTTTTACCACGCTCTCTCGCCGGCGGAATTCGTGTTTAGCCGCGAAACATTTTATTATTTTGGATGAGTGTTTGTGAATTTGTAATAGCAATATGGCAGGACAACGACGGATTCGACAAGATTGCTGCTGCAGCACCGCATGACGCGAGTAAAATGGGCGATTTGGTGCTGCTAGGTGAGTGTTTTTTTTTCAATATCAATGCCAAGTATTTGATGATTTTTAGTAAAATTTGCCATCGTTAAAACCTAATTACGTTTCGATAAAAAGTGTTACTTATTTACAACAAAAAAAATTGAATACCAGGTGTCGAGTGCGATGCGAAAACTCACCGACTTCGATGGATGGACGGCAGTGCGATCAACTACACAAAAAATGGCATAGAGAACAGCCGTGACTGCACGAAAGGCGACATTTTAGTGTCGAATCCGGATGACAACAAATGGTGAGTGGTAGTAAACATCATTTTCGAGATTACTAATCACTATTCGAGCATGGATATTGCATGTCCAAATGGTAGTGCGCTAGTGAAGTCGTCTCCAATCCTTTTCTTTCGGAAATGTTTTGTGAGTGTGGTGCATAGACTTTAAAAAAGTAATAGGCAGAAAGTAATAGAAAAGTAAAAAAGTAAAAAAGAAAAAGTAAAAAATGCAACTAGTTGCTTTTCTCCACACACTCCTCATTTCTCGAACTCTTTTCATAGTCTAGTGGTGCATAAGCAGGGAGTTTGTGAGTGCGTCCCGTACCGACTACTTCTTCTCGATCATCTGCGCAACTGCACCCATTGATGATACGACAAGTGAGATATTAAAATATATATTGTTAAACTTCGATTTCATAAAATCGTAGAGATCAGTATCAGCCTAATATTACTACTTAACATAAAACGACAAGCCCTGTCTGTCTGTCTGTGAGTGAGTGAGTCCGTCCCGTCCGAAACTACGGTAACAAGTTCGCTGGAGCAACCACACTTGAATGGGTCAGATACATGATATTTGTCAAAAACACAAAAATCAATAAATCAATAATCAATAAATCAATCAATCAATAATCAATAAATCAATCAAAACTACCGTAACCTACAGTACCCTCCGATGAGTTCAGTGGGTCAGATTCATGATTTTTCTCAAAAACATGAAAATCGATAAATCAATAAATACTACCGTAACCTACAGTACCCCCCGATGAGTTCGGCGGGTCAGACCGCAGGTCAGATTCATGATTTTTCTCAAAAACATGAAAATTAATAAATCAATAAATACTACCGTAACCTACAGTACCCCCGATGAGTTCGGTGGGTCAGACCGCAGGTCAGATTCATGATTTTTCTCAAAAACATGAAAATCGATAAATCAATAAATACTACCGTAACCTACAGTACCCCTCGATGAGTTCGGCGGGTCAGGCCGCAGGTCAGATTCATGATTTTTCTCAAAAACATGAAAATCGATAAATCAATAAATACTACCGTAACCTACAGTACCTTCCGATGAGTTCGGTGGGTCAGACCGCAGGTCAGATTCATGATTTTTTTCTCAAAAACATGAAAATCGATAAATCAATAAACACTACCGTAACCTACAGTTCCCCTCGATGAGTTCGTCGGGTCAGACCGCAGGTCAGATTCATGATTTTTCTCAAAAACATGAAAATCGATAAATCAATAAATACTACCGTAACCTACAGTACCTTCCGATGAGTTCGGTGGGTCAGACCGCAGGTCAGATTCATGATTTTTTCTCAAAAACATGAAAATCGATAAATCAATAAACACTACCGTAACCTACAGTTCCCCTCGATGAGTTCGTCGGGTCAGACCGCAGGTCAGATTCATGATTTTTCTCAAAAACATGAAAATCGATAAATCAATAAATACTACCGTAACCTACAGTACCTTCCGATGAGTTCGGTGGGTCAGACCGCAGGTCAGATTCATGATTTGTACCGCAAACCTCCGTGGGAATGTAGGGAATCACGGGAAATGTGCTTTGCGATGTCACAAACGTGTTCTAACGTGTCAGAACACTGACAAAGTTTTTTTGACAAAGTTTTCGAAATTCTACCAAACAAACCGGGGAGCACAGAGAATCAGGGGGCGAGTGTTTTGCAATATCACAAACGTGTTCGAACACGTTAGGGAAAAAAGAAAGCGAAAAAAGTTGCCACGGAGCAACGAAGTGGCGAAGTGGCAACTTTTTTCGATCGCTCTCAGCCTCACGAGACTTTTGCACCCCCTGGACCAAACTTTACCCGGCGACCGAAGTCCCCCTGGACCGAATTGTACCCGGCGCCCGAAGTCCCCCTGGACCAAACTGTGCCCGGCAAACGAAGTTCCCCTGGACCATACTTTGAAAGCGTAGTGCGCTTAACCTCCACGCACCCCGCTAGTTCCATTGGCTTTGAGCTAGAGATTCAAAGATTCGTTATATTGAATAATTATTGATACAAAAGAAATGTTCTTATGTATAGGCGGCAAACCCCAACAGGTCTACCAAGCCTGGTCCAAGTTGGTACTGGTGTTAAAACCAGGAGTAAAGCGCGGTGGTCGGCTGGCAACTGAGTGACTGGATATGCCGTATATGCCTAGGTTGCGTGCACACTGAAAAGCGCAATGTTCCGCGCATGAAAGTATGCTGAAGACGGAACTACATTTACCTTTTTATAGGCGGCAAACCGTGCGGAGACGAGTATCAGGAGCTGAAACTAAACGGTCCCGATGAGGGGGGTCCTGCGTGTCTGCCCGAGTGCAAGTGTGACACGCTCGCTGACCCGTGCAAGCCGGGCTGCGCGTGCGGACCCGACTGTGGATGCGCCCCCGTCTGCTTCAAGGTGAGTATTACTGTATTTTGAGTATTCTTACAATTTTAAAAATATGTGTTCTGAGTAAACTCTATTCATTGCCGAGTAGGCTCAAAGAAAAAATTGTGTTCGAATCCCGGTCTGAGCACTAATCTTTTCTGTCTTTCAATGATCACTCATCCATCATTCGATCATTCGAGTGTTTTCCCTTCGCGACGAGCGGTCGCTAGTACCCTCGCTCTTCCACAATGACAAATGTGGAACCCCACGATCCGGACAAGATTCCCTCTACCTCGACCGAATTCTTTTCCGAAATCAAGGCGCTTATTCTCAGTCTCCATGAAAAGTTCGACGCCCAGCAACCGTGTGAGTGTCTCTCTCTACGACCTCTCAGATTAAAGAAGTGGTCAATCTTCTCTCCACTCCTTCCTCTCCTCCATCTCCTATCGAGCCGACCACATACTCTCTCGTCAAACGTGCACTAGGTGATGCCAACAAGTATACGGACAAGCAGCTACGTGCAGTCTGGGTAGGCAAACCCCAAGGAAAGACCGTTGAGGAAACTCTGGAAAGTGACCAAACCGATCTCGAGAAGATTGTGTTCGAACTGAACAACAATGTGATCACCGACGCCCTTCAATCTGGTGAGATCACTCATCATCGTCACCCCAAGGACAAACCCGGTAACAGCACTATTGTCAAGTACGCATTCACGAACCAGAAAATCCGTGACATGTTCCTCTACGAAGTTCGCAAAATCCATCCCAAGGCCGTGACTGAGATCAAGGGTAGCTTCATCAAAAGAGACCTCTGCCCATTCGAACTGGAACTGGAAAGGGCGGCACGGAAAGAAGCATACAAACTGAACATCAAGATGAACTGCCTCGCATACGGTGTCTGTGACGAGCACCTCATCCAATTCAGACAGCCATACCGACCTCTCCCTGCAAACTACGGAAATCGAGACCCATCCCGCAAGAACTGGAACAAGAAGAAAACCGATGAAGATCCTCCTCCAAATGAAGAACAGCCAGGAGTTGAACACGAGCCCGAAGAAACCGGAATTCTTGGAAATGAGTCCATCGTCGACGACAATCTGGACACTTCGATGCTGAACAACTCTCTCGTCAATCCTGTTCTCCCTCCTGCCCCTCCCCCTCCTTCCTCTGCTCGAATCACTCGTTCTCAGACTTCTGGTGCCGCCGCAGCCTCCGCCAACTCCTCCGTCAGCAGCAACGGGCTCTAGGTCGGGTGCAGCAGGCAGGTACCGATCCCGTCTCTCCTCTCTCTTTCGTCTGTCTCTCCTTCTTTGGTCTCTCCCAATTCTCCTTCTCCTCATGCTCTTTCATCTCACTCATCTTCTGTCTCTAACGACACAATCTCAGTTTTCTTAACTAATGCGCGTTCCATCAAAAAGAAATCGCACATTCTTTCCTTCCTTAAAACGCTATCTCGTTTAGAAAAGATCGCCCCCCAAATGCAGCTAAATCGCGTGGCGGCGGAGTCGCAATACTCTGTTCTCCCCAACTCAATCCGATCCTCATCTCCACTTTTTCAAGTGATGATATTGAAGCACTCACAATTGACATTCATGTCTCGTCTTACTGTAAGTCTGCCTCATTCTCATCCATTAGAGTATGTCTGATCTACCGTGCTCCCTCTTGCTCTAATGCATCATTAGACTCTCTTCTTGCATATTTAACAGCGCTAGTACCAAGTACTCCTTTCCTCATTACTGGAGATCTTAATTTTCCCGATGTAGACTGGGATATTCTAACTTCACCCGTTCAAAACGATTTTATCTCTTTTGTCTCAGATTTCCATTTCTCTCAATATGTACATTTCAAAACACGCGCTCAAAATATTCTTGATTTAGTGCTTTGTAACTCAAATATTGTCCGTAACGTAAGGCCCTCTATCCCACTCTCTGACCATACGAGCATTTCGTTCTCCTTATCAGTCCCATCCCCACCTAATCGAAAATTCGTCCCTCACCGTTTATATCATCTTGCTGATTGGGTTTCAATAAACAGTATGATCTCTAATCATAATTGGACTATTGCTCTTGCACATTTAGATATGAATGATTCTTACGAATATTTCTGTCGCTTTGTAAACTACCTTTTGGATTCTTACATTCCAAATTCTACTCCGTCCTCCTCTTCATCATACCCTCCCCATCTTCGGTCTCTTTACAAAAAGTCATGCCGGATTTCATCTATTGCTTCAAACAGCACCCTTGCGCAGACCTGTTATAAACGTTTTGAGAGAGCGTTAAGAATGCATAACGAGAGAGTTGAAAATAAAGTAGTTAATTCAAACAATCCCAAAGCTTTCTTTAGTCTCTGTAAAACTCGCCTAAAGGCAACAAGCAATGCTCCTCCGGGAATAATTGATCTCAATGGAAATAGTTAAGTAACTGATCGAGACAAGGCACATGCCTTCTCGCAGTACTTTGCTTCCGTTTCCACGCTACCCCTTCATGCGCCTCTCCCCCCACCTCCCCCCTCTCAAACCCAACCCTTTGACCTTTCTTCCATAACCCCTTCACAAATTCTCATCTCCATTCAATCTCTTGCCCCTAAAGTAAACTTTTCCCCGGATGGTCTACCTAATATATTTTATAAAAAATGCAAAATCTCTCTTGTGTCCCCACTTATGATTTTATTTAATAAAACTCTCTGCACTAGTACTATCCCTGATATCTGGAAAAAAGCTATAGTCAAACCCATCCCTAAAGCTTCCTCCAATTCAATCAACATGTTCCGCCCTATCAGCCTCATTTGCTCAGTCACCAAAATTTTCGAGAAAATTCTCATACATGAGATTACAGAGTTTCTGGATCGCAACAATTTGTTTGATCCCAGACAGGCCGGTTTCCGACTAAAACGCTCTACTTGCACTCAGCTTGTAGAGACTCACTCAGAGTACCTTAAACTCAAATCTCAGAAATCATCTTTCGATACAGTATACTTTGATTTCCGGAAAGCTTTTGATAGCATTGACCATAGACTCCTCCTCCATAAACTTTCACACCTGGGGTTCTCAAATCACATTCTTTGCTGGTTAGAGAGTTATCTTTCAAACAGAACTCAATCTGTACTGATTGGTGATACTCTCTCTGCGCCTACCACTGTTTCTTCTGGGGTTCCTCAAGGATCGTGCATTGGTCCTCTCCTTTTTATTCTTTTCGTAAATGATATCTCGAAAGAACTTCCTCCAGATGTTAAATACGGTATTTACGCAGATGATCTAAAGATCTATGCTGATGTTCCTCACCACGCGCATTCACTCCAGTCAGCGATTGATTGCGTTTTCTCTTGGTCACTCGCGTGGAATCTCGCTCTCAATGAATCCAAATGCACTGTTGTTAATTATGGGCCGCTAAAACTCCGCACACAGTACAAAATTAATGGCACAAATCTAATTCCATCTCCGTTCATGAAAGATCTTGGTGTCATCATGAAACCCTCCCTTAAATTCAATGATCATATTTCGAAAATAACAGCGAAAGCAAGGTCTAAAGTTAACATTATGTTCAAGTGTTTTTACTCGCGGGAGCCTCTTTTATATGTGCAGGCATTTAATGTTTTTATAAGACCAATACTAGAATATTGTACAGTTGTCTGGTCCCCGCGCGCCGTTAAACTTGCCAACTATGTTGAGAATGTTCAGCGAAACTTCACTCGCAGACTGTTTTTCAGATGCTCTATTCCATATTTCTCATACCCAGATAGGCTCAATATTCTCCATTTATCAACTCTAGAGCATAGACGTCTTGTAATCGACCTTCTTTTCCTCCACAAGACCGTTCACAATTTCTACTCGTTCAATCGCAACTCTCTTCTAAATATTTCCCCTCTTGCACGCGATTTGCGCAATACTCACGAGCTTCGCATTGCTGTGCCTTTCATTGTGCCTAAGTCTCACTCTACTTTTGTATCAAGGTCAGTGCAAAGATGGAACGCTCTAAGTCGAGAAACTGTGAAAAGCTCTCTATCGTCTTCCGATCTCTTATTAACGAATTGCCGTCTATTTCTTTCACATCAGAGTCTCTCTTACGTCTCTGATTTAACCCACCCTGCTGCACCCCTTCACCCTGCCCCCAAAACAACCGAATCGTCTGAAGACGACGGACATCTGCCGACTCCACTATCGACAATCTACAAAGAACTCACACGAAACCCCTAACCCTGGCGGAATAAATAATTGTAAAAAATTGTAAAATTGATCAAAGATGTGTTCGTGAAAAGGACTACTGGTGTGACCACTCTCTTTCTATACCTCGGAGTGCTTGTTGCTTTGTCATACTAACTCGCCTGAGGAACACTTTATTATTATGGATGAAGAGTGTTTGTGAATTTGTAAAACAGCCAAAATTCACAATGTTTCAGGAGTAATATTGTGCGGGAATCAATCGTTCAGCTTTCTCCAACTCTCAATCAAGATGTTGTCACCTGCTGAGAAAGCTCGATAAAACGAGAGTGCGGTCGAGAGATAATGAGAGAAGATCTCTATTTTTTCCATACTCTCTCAGCAGGAGACAGCTTCTACAGAGTAGCGAAAGTGGGAGACTTCCCGGTCTGAGCATGCGATGCACGCTTTCGCACTATGCACAACCTCCGAAAGAGTATCGGTGAGATCCATTTAGAGAAAGAGAGAATCACCGAGAGAGTGCGCGAGACGAGAGAGTCAGACAACGAAAGACGTTCTTGGCATGGTGCCAACACGACGCTGTGCTATGATTTGACACGTTGCTGCCATGTGCTCTCAGCCGGCAAAAAAAGGCAAATCTATTCCCGAAAGTACAGTTCATGCGTGTCGAAATCATTATCAATCAATAAATCTCTATCACTCTTATGCTTTGAGATAAGGTCAAGGGACATGCTGATCTCTTCTGATTTTGAATTCCGTGGGTTTTATGGACGACCAATATCGTCCGATTTTATAATTGAGTTCGTCTCTCCAGCGCGAATATGTATGTCCCACTGGGCGTTTGCGCACTTACAAAAATGATTACTTCCAGGTAAGTAATTAATTACCAACTCGCACGCATGAAGATATAATTGCTTCCATTGAAGTAAATAATCACTTCAATTACGTACATGGAAGTAATTGATTACTTATAGGTAAGTAAATTAAACTTCATGCATGCGAGGAATTAATTCGTTTTGTGAGTGCGATTATGCCTATCGAAACCGTTCTCCTTCAAATCACTTATGTTGTGTTAGTTTTCGGAAAAAGGGAATGGAAAAAGGCTAGGATTTGAATTCCCGCAATTTCATATCTCACTTCTCCGTGGAGCAATCGACTCAAAATTTCGTTTATAGGTGTAAAAGGGTCGAAAAATGTTATATTCCAAGTTTTGAGTCGATTGCTCCACGGAGAACTGAGATGTGAAATTGCGGGAATTCAAATGTTGGCCTTTTTCCATTTCCTTTTTCCGAAAACTAACACCACATTATTCAATCCTCAGGAACCTCAGGGCCTTGTTGAACAATGGCATTGCTCTGTACATCGGGATGAATTCTACAGATGCTTGCCCAATTCACTTCTAGTATACTCGAGATCTAGTCCATCAATTAAATTAGTTTACGAATACCTAAGTCTACTAGATAGTACTACAGAGGCATATGTGTCAGAAATATGATAGGTATGACTGTTTCGCACCCTTTGTGCCAAATGTCTGCACACAGCGCGAACTCTCTTGGATGCCGACATCTAGATACTCCGTCTCTTGACGAGTACATAAATTTGAGAGTGTATAAGGTGAAGTCTCATGAATACAAGAGAGTTGGACTATCTAGATGTTGATGGAGAGCTCTGAGTGATTGCTTCCAACTTCTCAGATATTTGGAAATACCGATGACACGTCGCTGTCATGGAAATGTGCTGCTGAAGTGTGCGATACATTCAACGGCTTCCTCACATCCATCAACTCTGAGGAGGTACTTATACTTAAAACTCTTACTTCATACTTAAAACTTTCACTAATACTTAACAGTTATACGTAATAATCTTAATAATACTTAAAGAAGGTGTCCCACGAATATTTGGTCAACTCATTTTGTAGAGAAGCGAAGAGGGTGCGCGAGGGAAACATGCTCTGCTTTTGTGTATCACCAACTTCTGATAACAGAAATGAGCTCTCGGAAATCAGGGAAAAGAAAATCTCTGAATCGTTCGTGTTACGACTTCTTTAATACTTGATATTCACATGCCTCATTGGTTTTGCCTCCGAGAAAAATCAAATTTAATGAAACGGGCGTGACTGTCTGACGCAAAGGGAGCGAAACAATCATACAATAGTTTCAACAATATTTCACGTGTAGTACACTTGAAATAGCTATTTATATTGCAGCCAAATTCAATTAAATTTAAAAACAACACCAAATATATAACTTGTTATCGACGTAGGAGAACTCGTTCCTCGGGCGAACAGCCGTCTCATCGGGTGCACTCGACGGCGTGCACATTGGTGATTTCTTCTTTCTTTTCATTTTTTCGAAAAATCCTTCTTTTCTTTTTTCGTTTGTTCTATTACTATGCATGCTCGTGCATGTGAAACAACTGCCCGTTTATGCTATTGCACTTATAAAATGATACGATCCAACACAATTTCAAATGGTACTTCCTGTGTTTACCAAAGCGAGAGAGCACGCATCAGAGGGTCGCGAACGTGCCTGCGTGGTAAACATCGGAAATCCTTTTTTGTTTTGTTTGTCGACATAATCGTATCAGTTTCTAACTGTAATACTTGAGTTGCAAAAGAAGAAGAAAACATACCTCAGCCAAAAGAGAAAAAGTGAGACGCCGTGTGGGAAATGGTAGAAACAAGATAAAAAAATGACTAAAACGCCATAAACCAATAAAAAAAACTTATTTTGACTAGAATCAACTAATACAATATGGACCAGGTTTTTACGGAGAGCAGAGAGACGGCGCGGACACGACATGGGCGTGGATTGAGAATGGGACGACAATTGACAACAATGTCTATAGCAAATTCGAAGACGGTAAGTATGTACAACCAATTCAATTTATCATATCATGCAATAGTGCTCAGATGAAGATGGGCCGAAATCTTCGTTTTGGTTTCATTCCACCATAGGGCCCCGATTGCTCGTTTCAGGTCATCTCTCCATCGGGTATTGGGGGTGGCCTTGGGGGGCGTTTCCAGTTGTAGGGGGTCCACTACTACAAACGTTATTCTACTTCGTATTGTTTTCTATTCAATTTTAGTGTTTAACGTGACAATGACTATTACGAGAAGTGAAGCAAATCTTGATTTTTTGTTGATATTTTCATACAACATCATTTTAAAAAATCGCAAAGTACAGCTAGCTACGAATTTAAATATCCTTAATTTTAGGATTTCCGCACAATCCCTCGGCCACCGCACTCTGCGGTATTATGGCGACGGATAATACCAAAAAGACGTGGAAAAACATTGAATGCACAGGAGAGGAGAGCCCACTGTTGCCCTATATTTGTAGGAGAAACGGTAGGCAATACATTGTATACATCCCTGTTGGGATGCAAGTTCGGTATTCGTATTACGGCCGTTTGGACGAGAGACCTGTATTACGGCTGATAAGGGGAAGAGTCAGAGAAAAAGAGACTGCCAGAGGGTATGGCCAATGCCGAACCGGCATCCCTTCATCCCTGTGCAATTTTGAGCTGGGAGTCGACAATTGGAAATTGTAATCTATAAAATCTTGTTTTTAAGTGACAGGCCTACATAATTATTTTTTTTCGCTCAGGAATTCGAGGGACGTCGTCGAGCACTGAAGATCCTTCAAATTACCCGCCTGCCGACACGGAAGTGCGCACTAAAGTTTGCGTTTGAAATGCGAATCCAAACTTGGATTGGTTCATATGTGAAATGACGAAATCCGGAATTTGTCTCGTATTACTGCGCTAGCACAATGTCTTTAGTGAAACTCGTTACAATTTTAAAATGATACGCTCATGACATGGACTACTGGCGGTGTACTCTCTTTCTATACCTCGGCGTGTCTCTCGCTTTACCGTACTCTCTCGCAGCCGTATCTGTTGTTTAGGAGCGGAAAAAGTTGTATTATTTTGGGCGAGTGTTTGTGAATTTGTAATATGCAGATCACGCCGCCCGGATACCCGCATCCCAACAAATGCTGGGATTACACACTGACAGCCGAACCAGACCATCTGGTTGAGCTCACGGTAATACACAATGCATGTTTTTTTACATTTTATTTATAAGGATGTACTACTAAGAACGAATTTGTTTAGGTTCCGTGTAAGACCAGGGAGAAAGTTTCTATCTCTCTGGTATTACACAGAACCCAAACATGTTAACCATGTGAAGAAGCATACCTAACCTTAAAGAATTTAAAAACGAATTGGCTGAATGATTTCGGGATTCTGCTTTTATAAAATCCGCTTTTTCTTTTTTTTCGATTTTTGTTTATTTTAGATCGATTTCGTAGAGGCCAATAAGGATTATGACTATCTCACGCTGTCGGAGCGCGATAGTGGCCATTACCCGATTGAGAACGGAAAGTACGTAATAATAATAATAATAATATGTAATAATAATAATAATATGTTTATCGAGTTATGTACTAATCAGTAATAGCTGCAGTGAAGTTAGGCTAAATGAAACTACTGCAAACATGAAATACGATCACGTGTACATTTTTCTATTGTCACGAGTAACTTACTTATTCTACTCGTTTTAGCACGAGTTCGCACTATGCTCTAGAATTCGATTTCCGGACATTCGAGTTTAAAGATTTTTTTAAAATTTAATATTTTATAAAATATTACATTTAAATGAAAAAAATAAATAACAATTTGCAGTTTGACGGGAGCGATCGACGGACCGATTGTATTCACAACAACAGAGTCCAACATAATACGCGTTCACTGGAACCAGGAGGGAGCGGTGAACGTGAGGGGATTCAGGGTGAGAGCATCAATAATAATAATAATAATAATAATATTTATCAGTGTCGCTTTGGTCAAGATTGCGTTTCGTATAGGTTTCAGAACTGTCCCGGTCCTCATAAAATAATTCATTTTGTCAACTCAATATTTTAGAGCATTTACAATTTACTAGTAGAGTAGTAATTGAAAATTTGTTTGGGTAAAAATAATTAGCACAATCAAATATTTGAAGATGCGCTACAAATCAATCGGGAAGCCCACCGACCCGCCTGCGAATTGAGTATTTTTTTGTAATTGCGAACGAAGATCCGGGAATACGCCCAGTTCTGCAGTATGTCATTAACTTCATCCTGTCAATTTCAATCATTGTCTGAATTATGCTGCTCTGTGTACAATGAAATTATGATCTTATGTTTGTTATTATTACACTATAATTGCGAAAAATGAAAGACCGCAAGCAGGAATTTATCTTGGAAGTATATTCAATGATTATGTTGCCTCATAATATTACATATTAGTGTTGCGAATTCGGTCGTCCATTTCGGCCATATTTCGGCCAAAATGACCGGTTGTCTCATTTTAATAGAATTCGACTTTCTTTGTGTGGCCGGCCGTCGGACGAAATGGCCGAAATTGGCCGAAATCGGCCAGACAATGGGAGGGTATAGGCAAATTGAAAGCCGTAGGCAAAATATTGGAGTGATCTCTTAATCGCCCCCTTTGTCTGCCAGGATCATTTCCATAGAGCTCTGGCCGAAATGCGGCCGATTTCAGCCAATATCGGCCATTTCGGCCGACGTTCGAACAATATTCCCAGTCATTTTGGGCCGAGCCGCGACGAATGTTCGGTTCTGGCCGAATTCGCAACACTATTACATATTTCCGCAATTAAATGAAGTTTTTGGCACGATAAATGATTGATGGATTCGGATATGCTCGCTGTTCGATGATGACAACTTATGGTAGCAAATGTACGCTTAACTTTCTTCTTCAACAACCTTTCCTTCTATAACCGTCTTTAAAACATCTGTCAGGAAAGAATTTAGAGAATGCAAAGATATTTCGTGCTCCAATCACCATTGACCGGCTCTTCTAGGAAGATATAAAGAGATAGAAGAAGAAAAAGAAGGAAAAGGGCAAACTATACGGGTTTATACGGGTTTAACTATACGGGTTAACTATACGGGTTCCTGATTAACTAAACTTTGAATGCTTTGCCAACGTTGATCGATTTTCAGATCGAAGTAGCCGCTATGGTACCGAGTATGGTGGCCTAAACCGGGAACATCCCGGGAACGGGTACACAACGAGAACCGTACTCGCTGTGTACCCGGTACCCGGAACCGGGTCAGAATTGGACCGTGAGTACCCTTTTGTTCGCGGTACCCGCGGGTACTTTTTGTGCCCGCGGGTACTTGACACGGAATTAGGAAGAAAATAGAGTACCTTCTGATGTCTTAATCGCCAAAATTGTAAATGCTGCCTTGTTTATAATCAAAATTATAAAGGTATTGGATATAATCGGTGAATTGTTCTGAAGTGTCAGAAAAATTACCGCAGGGATAAAAAAAGCTAGAGCTTTCCAGTACCCGCGGTTACAAAGAAAATCAGAGTACAATACTTTATATTTTATTGCCACTGTATTTCAGGGGATTCAAGAAACTCCCATTTTTGCTTTTCTTCGATTCAACATAGTCAGACAGCTTGCACTTTGCAAATTCAGAGAATCAGTACCCGCGGGTACTTTTTGTTCCCGCGGGTACCGGGTACAAACGGGTACTCACTCTCGCTTTTCCAGCTGATCCCGGGAACAGCCTGTACCCGGGTACTTCAAAATACGACCCGGTTTAGTCCACCCTAGTACCGAGTTACATGGACGTTCTCGATTTCACCCCATACACTACTGCCCTTGGTGCAGCCATCGACACATTCCCTCGAAATGAGTGAATTTTGGTAATCGTATAATGGTGGATAATGGTGGGGTCGTATGTGGAATCCATTGGAGATTATGATGACACTATTGAGGTATTGCGAAGTCTTTCAGTTATTGCGTATTAATGACGCAATCAACGCATACTTTTTTTGAATGGGCATTATTCTTACATGGATTTTTTCCCGGTCGCCTAACTTTCAGGGTGTTGAGACATGGCCACCTTGATGAGAAAAAAATGTTTCAATCATTCGTGTTACGCCTTCTTTAATAAACATTTATCATGTTAGGGACTAGTGTCCATATGAGAATGAATCGGCATTTGTTGCATTGAATCCGACAGTGCGTTTCAGGTCCTCTATCCATCGAGTCTTGGGGTGGCATTGGGGGCGTTTTCAGCTGTAGGCAGCTCATGTAGCGTCAGACGATTCAGTCATTCCATGATTGCAATTATGTTACCGATAAGACAAGAGTCGCATCTCTGGATAGAGAGAGCAAGCAAGAAAAAGAGAGAAGGAGAGAGAGAGTCAGCGTTATCTTCGCTTTTAGTCATAAAAAAGCCACGTCATCTGACGTGGCAAGGGGGTTATCAGTGTAAATGCCTACTTTCAGACAGACACGCACACTCGGAACTCAAAAGACTATAATAATCACGCGATAAAGCATATTCCGCCAAGCGACACTCCTCTTTTCTTATCACTAACTTGATAGCAAACAAGGAATCGCTGAATCATTTCACACTTCAATAATCGTCCCAATACGTCGTGGCAATCAATGGTTGGTTCTGCAATTTTTAATATGTTATTTAGTAGAATTCACCACTCGAAATGTCGGAAAAAGGGCGCGAAACGCCCTTGCGTTGTTCTATTCCACAATAATTCTCTGTTTTGTTGATCGTCAGCTGTTAAAAAATGCTATTTTGAATGGTGAACACTACTATTTACTATATTTGTTGTAGCAATAAAATAAAATTTTGTTTCTTCCAGCCTCCTCAATTGACGCTGAAATCTCTCCCGAAGGAGAACGTTTACCGCATTCTTTCAAATCTCGGTGTGAGAGATCGAAAGAGAGTTCGCCGATGCAGCAAAAATATGAGAGAAGCCGTTCAACAGAGCGATCTTTCGGTTGATCTCGTTATGATCATTTTTAATGAGGATCATGAGGTACTGTCATATCTGCTAAGTCATTGATAGTCTCTTTAGAGAATCGAATTCCCTTTGAGTTTGCTCGTCTAGAGAGGCGCATAAAAAAGTGAATTTACGAGCACTTAAAAGCAAACATAATGTATTTTACTGACGAAATGTTTCAGGGCCGCAGCATTTTTGTTAAAGTTGTTAGAGGAGGTTTTAGTAGCGGAGATGCTGTACTTAAACTAATCGATGCCGAATCATTTCAAATTTGGCTTAACACAATGAAGCTGAAGTACTTTTTCCGACGCCTCAAATGTGATCGGCTTCTCATTCAAACCGTAAGAATCAATGCAAACATCCCTTGGGCAAGCAAAATATTCTCAGGAAGGAATGTCTACTTTAGTTGTCGAGCCTATGCTCATACAAATGACTGAACAATTGGATTTCAAGGAGCTACATCTCCAATTCTTTTCCCGGCTTCAACCTAGGTCCGTCCCAGTTTGTGTATGTTTGTATAAGAGTGGAACATCTTTTCAGCATAATCAATTTCGTTCAACGACTGACGAAATCTGTTCACTCTATTACAACAGAGCGTTTTTTACCTAATTTACTGGAAATTATCGAGCTGCCCTGGGCGTCTTGTCTCACTGTATATGATGTACTAATCACCTGTTATAAACATTTCAAAGCATGGAATTTCCAGCCCGAGATGACACAAGGTGGTTTCTCGGATCAGCAGGTATTACAACTTGCAAAACAAGGGCGCCGGTATTTGAGCCTCCCCGCCAATCTTTCTGATCCTACTACCCTACAATGTCTTATCGAGGTAACTGCACCCAGAATTCCCCTTTTTTCATTTCGGGGCCAATTGAAGATTGTGCCAACAAAATATCTATGAGTTGGGAAGTACAATCAAAACACACTCAAAATAAGCGCTTTTCGTTTCTATTCCATTTTTTTTATTAAATGTAAAAGGAAAAACACAATTCTTTCAAATATTAAGTTCTAATTGGTTCCAATTTGTGAATATTCCAGATCGTTCATTCTACGAGAATGAGATGTGTGTCAATCACTGTGGCAGAAGATTATTTCCATCGATTCCTCAGTTCTATCGATTTGAAGGAAGAGGGAAGCCAATTTATTGACGTGTCAGATCCAAGTTCTCCTACTGTCTGGTTTAACATAGACGACATAGACGAAACTCCTACCTGTTACGAATTCGTGTTCGATATCGGCTATTTGAGTGTGCATATAAGAGATCGCCATAGAAGATGTGTGGTCATTTCCACTGAAGAAACAAAAGATTTTGGATGGAGTCCGAGACACAGAATGAGCCTGGCGAGAGTGTGCCCCAAGAAATGACAACTCATAATTTTATGGTCGACTATGAAAGAAATTAATTGTGTGTGAATTTTGAATCTCCATACACCGTTATACTTACACCCACACGATTGCTATTACAATTTTAAAATGATACATCCATGAAATGGGCTACTGGTGGTGTACTCTCTTTCTATACCTCGACCTGTCTCTCACTTTGCCATGCTCTCTCGCAGCCGTATCTGTTGTTTAGCACGGATTATCAAAGGAACGTTTTATTATTTCGGACGAGTCCTCGTAAATTTGTAATATCCCCAAGCAGTGACATGTAATGCTATTTCCACAATATATCAACACTATTTTTTTGCTACAATAATCAATAATGATATTGGCAAGATAAATTATTGTCGATTTATCGACTTCGTCCTACGTCTTTCATAAGCAGCCCATGATTGTAGTAGAACATATAGATGAATCAGACGCTTAAAATTCGTTGAGTTAAAAAAAATTTTCATACTTCGATTTGCACGAAACTCGGCCATATCGGTTATTGTTTCTTCTTTTCATTGTTTTTCTCGTGTGTTTGACAGCGTTTAGGGGAAAAAAGCGTAGTCAACGTGTTAAGTTTTGATGAAATTGACTGCTGGCGGCGCCAGGCGGCGCCAGACGAAGACGTTGTCCGGGGAATTGAGAAAGATTACGGTGGATGGGAGGAACGAAGGGGCAGAGAAGGAGAAACATGTTGAAGCGATGATGTAGTCAAAAGAAGAGGAAGAGAGAATGTCAAAATGAGAGAAAGTAGAGAGATGAGAGAATGGAAAAGGGACGACTCGTCTCCCTCCAGGGTTCCCCCCTCCGTTCTTCCCATCCACCGTAATCTTTGTCAATTCCCCGGACACCGGCTCTCTTTCGTCGCGTTCAATTTCGTCAAAACTTAACATTTCGACTACCCCATTTTTTCCTCGGACACCGGCTCTCTTTCGTCGCGTTCAATTTCGTCAAAACTTAACATTTCGACTACCCCATTTTTTCCTAAACGCTCGCAAAAAACAATGAAAAGAAGAAACAATAACCAAATGGCTGATTTTCGAGCAAATCGAAGTGTGAAAATTGTTTTTACAGTATTCACAGTTTTCACAAATGTGCATTGGACCACGATATATAGCTCCAGAAAGGGTTTTTAGACAGAGACAATGCGTGAAGGCAAGATTGTTCCTCTGTCGGCTTTTCACGCTCCTTTGACCGGAAATTCGTGCGCTTTACCGCTGCTCCACTTGGGCTGATGTCGGATAGGGCGCATACTATCTCTATCCTTACGTCGTTCTTGGAAAGTGGATCAAATGAACAAGAATTGTGTGTTCACTGTCCCTTTATCAGCTTTTGCAAAAATGTCCCCAATTCGAACTCTTTGTAGGATTACTCTCAATGTATTGCTAAATCCTAGATTTTTCATACTCTTCTTTTTAAAGCATCCATTAACAGTCGATAACGACGTGGATAAAATGCATTTTCGAGTTCTAAACGTTTCCATCGACGTTCTTCCTCACGCTTTCCATTTTCGTGCATTAAGCTTTAAACGAGTACATTATGACGTGTGCTTCGGAGGTGCATTTTTTTCAAAATTGGCTCAATGCAATTAAGCTCAGGATACTTTTTCCGACGCCTCGAATGTGATGTACTTCGCATTCAAACCGTAAGAATCAATGCAAACATCCATTGGGCAAGAAAAATATTCTCAGGTAGGAATGTCTACTTTAGTTGTCGATGAGCCTATGCTCATACAGGTGACTGATCAATTCGATTTCAAGGAACTACATCTCCATTTCTCTTGCCAGCTTCAACCTAGGTCCGTCCTAGTGTGTGTATGCTTGTCTAAAAGTAGAGCATCTTTTCAGCATAATCAATTTCGCTAAACGATTGAAGAAGTATTTACTCTATTTCAACAATTGAGTTTTCTCATGATCCACTGGAAATTTTCGAGCTACCCTGGGTGTCTTGTCTCTGCGCACATTAGGGTGGACTAAGCCGGGCCCGAATTCCGCGGTCCCGGGACCAACCCCGAAAAGCGAGAGTGCGGTCCCGTTTGGTCCCGGGGCCCGCGGGGCCGTTTTGGTCCCGGTCCCGGGCTGGCCCGGATAAGGCCACCCTAGTGTACATCATGTAAAAATCACCCGTTGTAAACATTTCAAACTGTGGAATTTCTAGTACGAGATGACAGAAGGTCTCTCGGACCAGCAGGTATTAGAACTTGCAAAACAAGGTCGCCGGAATTTGGATCTTCCCACTAATCTGTCTGATCCTAGGACCCAAAAACGACTTATCGAGGTAATACAAATCTGTCTCTAGCATTCCATATAGAGAACACATAGGAACTAATCAATTTCGTGGCCAAAGGAAAACTTGCAAACAAAATATCTATGAGAGCCGAGCGGGGAAGTACAAACAAAACACACACATTTCATTAGCGCATTTCATGTCTATTCGACTCTTTAATCTTTAAAAAATCGGTAATACACATACCATACTTTTAAACATGTTGCTATAAAATGTTCCAATTTGTGAATTTTACAATACTTTCAAATACGCTATTCTACTATAATGTGTTCAAATTTGCAAATATTCCAGATCGCTCATTCCAGTAGAATAAGACGTGTGGCAATCACTATGGCAGAGGATTATTTCCAACGATTCCTTAGTTCAATCGCGTTGAATGAAGAGAGACACCATTTTTTGGACGTGTCAGACCCAAGTTCTCATACTGTCTGGTTCAACTTTACACAATATCCCGGCTACATCCTCGATACAGGCATCGGTTTTTGTGTGTGAAAAATCATTACGATTTAAGAAAGTTTAAAATATACATCGAAAAAATGTATGTTTATCGTCAGACACATAGTATGCCGGAGAGCGTGCGGAGAGTATGCTTGCTCTTAATTCCATATCCATTCCCTTGACCCAGTTGACTAGAGTTCGAAGATCCTGACCACCTCTGCGCCGAATGTTGCCTCCTGCAGGCTTTGCCTTGATGTCAGGATGAATATGTCGTCTAATTCCATATACTGATATCGCATTGAAAGAAATGAGTGATTGTGAGGGTAATTTTACTCTGAACACATCGTTCTACTCTTAAGTAATGGCATTTGATTGTTATTTCCATAATCCTTTGTTTTGCTCATAGAATCGGTAAAGTTTTAATTATTGATTTTTTTTGAGTTCGCCCTACGTATTTCATAAAGCAGTAACTATTCTCGTAGTATCTAGATAAATCAGACATTCCTCTTTTCTTTTCAATAAAACCGAAAGTGACGCTGAATTTCTCTCTCTCTCTTTCTCTCTCTCTCCCCATCTTTTCTTATCACTAACAGGACAGCAAACAAGGAATCGCTGAATCATTTCATACTTCTCGTCGTCCCATAACTTCGTCGCAATAATCGTCCCATAACTTCGTCGCTACAAATGGTTTGTTCTGCTAATTTCAATATTATAATATTTTCCATATTTTAAATTTAGTAAAAAAGAAAGTTGACAATGAACGAGCAAATTCTTTTCGACTACGCCTCGAAACTGTTAACTGTGTCATAGTCCTTATTCCTTGTTTTGTTTTCAAGAAGAAAAGGTGTTTCGAATCTGTTTTGAAACAATTCTTTAGAAGAGCCCGTTTGCGTAAGAGTCAGACAAAGCTCGGTACAGCAATAAAAGTGATGGTCTGCGATAATACCTGTTTTCGACACACTTCGATGGGTTAGAAAAGTAAAGGTAAAGGTAAAGTTGTTCCATGTCAAGCGATTTTACAGTAGCAAGCTACCACGCTAGATGGGGCAAGCCGGTAAGCCAGCTGCAACGTGGGATTACGTAACCCAAGCTTTCCCAAGGCATCTAGGGCACGTTTACCTTTCGCAATCAAAGTTGCTACCAATTTACCGCCCGGGGTGGATGGAAGGCTTGGTTGGCCTCGGCGGGGATCGAACTCGTGACCCTTCGAATGACTAGCGGTTGCTTACACCACTCGGCCATCCCGCCATGGGTTCTTTTCTAGCCCATACCCATTGTGGTATGGGTTAGAAAGACTGGCAGAATTTCATGATAAGCAAATTTGATTGGAGATCAATATGGAGCTCTGATGATTCGACTTATTAGCGGTTTATTGAGAATAACTCAATAACCAGTTGTCGAAACCGAAATATCCAAAGAAGGACTCTTGTTGAATTTGTGAGAGGAACATCACTGTGTATTTCAATTTTCGAAAATGCCTTGCATTTCGGAAATTCATTTAATATAAAAATCATAACCAAAAAGAGATAGCTGAAACTTTCACAGTATCTCGAGCATTCCTTAGGTGATCCATGATACTTTTCTGGTAGCACAAAACCTCCTGCAAAGGCAGTTATGATTTTTTGAATGTCAAAATGTGAGGATGAGAATCAAAATTCGAGAGTAAATTTCCCGATTAGCATCAAATCACCCTTTCATTTCTAATCCCCGAGCCCGCGCGGTGACTGAAAATGAGAAATGAGGCGGCTAATTCATGCTAATCGGGAAATTTACTCTCGAATTTTGATTCTCATCCTCACATTTTGACATTCAAAAAATCATAACTCCCTTTGCAGGAGGTTTTGTGCTACGAGAAAAATATCATGGCTTACCTAAGGTATGCTCGAGATACTGTGAAAGTTTCAGCTATCTCTTTTTGGTTATGATTTTTATATTAAATGAATTTCCGAAATGCAAGGCATTTTCGAAAATTGAAATACACAGTGATGTTCCTCTCACAAATTCAACAAGAGTCCTTCTTTGGATATTTCGATTTCGACAAATGGTTATTGAGTTATTCTCAATAAACCGCTAATAAGTCGAATCATCATAGCTCCATATTGATCTCCAATCAAATTTGCATATCATGAAATTCTGCCAGTCTTTCTAACCCATCGAAGTGTGTCGAAAACAGGTATTATCGCAGACCATCACTTTTTTGCTTTTTTTGCTTTTTTGCTTTTTTTGACGCCTGTTGACGTTTGTCTGACTCTTACGCAAACGGGCTCAGAAACATTTCTGCTGTGTATTCCTCTGTGTGTAGGTGGGTGCTGTGTAGTGGGAGACATGGAAGGGATAACTAATAGCGTTTATCCGTGAGGGGAGAAGAGGGGAGGGGACGACACGAGAGACTCTGGGGCCAACTCTCTAACAACTGAATGGCTCACGCAGGGGCAGCTGAGCCATTTACTTATACATGGTAATGCGATAGTAGACAGAATAGGCAGACAAAGGGGGACGAGTGGCACGTCGCATAGATTATGATAATCTAATAGAGCAAGACTGACTGCTGTAGAGAAGTTATAATCGACAATCGATTTTATTACAGGATGCTAGTTTGATTACGATAACTAGCTTATTACTGCTCTTTACAACAATTTCGTTGTACATCTTCCTTTTGTTCGAACAAAGGTTATTTCGAAAGGTGAACACCACTTGTTACCATCTTGTTGTTGTAACATAACATCAATCACGTTTTCCAGACTCATCGCTTGACGCTAGAATCTCTCCCGAAGGAGAATATTTATCGAATTCTGTCGAATCTCGGATTGCAAGATCGAAAGAGAGTTCGCGAATGCAGCAAAATTATGAGAGAAGCCATTCATCAGAGCGATCTTTGTATTGAGCGCATTGATCTGCGTTTTGGAGAGGAGACAGTTCGAACCGCTCATATATGCGTTTTAAGATTTTTTTACAAAATAATTCAGGAACAATGTCTGTCCGCTGATGTGAACGGGGATGATACTGAGTATTTCGAAGCTATGCAATCTCAAGGAAACCATTCCGAATCATTCCAAAATTGGCTTAGCGAATTGAATCAGAGCTGGTTTTTCCGCCGTCTCAAATGTGATCGTCTTCGCATAGCAACAGTGAGAATCTATGAAAATACTCTTTTCGACAAAAAGAAAACAATCTCAGGAAGAAATATCGAACGTAGACGAACTCGAAAATGTCGCTGAACAAATCGATTTTACGAAACTCGAACTTATTTTCTATTCCCGGATTCAACCTAGGTCCGTCCTAGTATGCGTACTTGTCTTAAAGTTTTGTATATTTTCAGAGTTCTCAATTTTGCGCGACGATCGAAAAAACCTATTGACACTATTACAACAGCTGAATTTTCGCCCGATCCACTTGAAATTTTCGAGCTACCTTGGGTGCCATCTCTCAAAGTTGTAGATGTAACACCGCATTTGTAAACATTTCAAACTTCTTGAATTTCCAGATGACACCAGGTTTCTCGGATCAGCAGGTACTAGAACTCGCGAATCAAGGGCGCCGTGAATTGTATCTTCGCGCTAATATTTCCGATCCTAGGACTCTACAATGTCTTATCGAGGTAATTCAAATTTGTCTGAAGCACTCAACATGGCGAACTAGCAGGGATGTATTGAGGTTAAATACACTACGCTCTATGCGTAGTTCTGGGTGCAGGTTTGGTCCAGGGGATTTTCGGTAGTTGGCTTCAAATTTGGTCCAGGGGGAGCTCGGTAGCTTGCTTCAGGTTTAGTCCAGGGGACCTCGGTAGCCGGTTCTAAGTACGGTCCAGGGAGAGCTTAGGATCTTAGGGGATTTCTTTTATCTCTTATCACCTAATGAAAAAATGGAAATCACATTTAATTGATGCTGATCACAATGGTGCCACTCCCAAGTCTCTAGGATGCATTTGAACCGTTTTATACTTCGTTGCCGAAATGTCGTCGGATGGGAAAAGATCAAAGAACAACTTTAGTGATAAATCATATCACTGATACTAATAATAATGACACCTGTCCCATGGTGTACATATCACTCCCGGCCGAGTTATGGCCCGTTGCTGAAATGCCGTTGCCGAATTGTCACATCCCCTGATCCGTCCCTCCTTCAGCCCACTCAATTTATCAACGGTGGCGTGTGTGTGCCAGGAGACCAGTGTTGACCTCCATCTAGAATGGAAATCCTCCGAATAGCATCTTGGGAATTCGCAAGAGGGGAGCTCATGACTATGAAGCAGACTGATACAATCTCAATGCATTCACTAAAAACTAGATGATTATATTTACTCGCGCCGGTTCGATCTTTCTCCCCCCCCTTCCTCGTTGCTCTGGTTTTCGCCCACCAGTAGTAGTACCAGTGGCTCTCTCACATTCCCATACTCTCTCGTTTTCCACTAGTTGCTCACCTATAGGGTAGACTACTAGTGGAAAGTGAGAGAGCGTGGGAAATAGAGAGAGTCACTAGTACTACTACTGGTGGGCGAAAACCAGAGTAGCTTCAAGCCGGCAACGGCATGCCGGGTTGAAGCTTTTCCGTTATGAAATGATCGTGAGGCGAGATCGTGAGGCGTGAGAGCGATGTTGAAAAAAGGTTGCCACGGAGGTACGAAGTGGTGAACTCTTTGTAGCAATTGGAATTTTTCCGAATTTTTCCTCGACTGACATTGAATATATTTATAAATGAATATATTTACACTATAGTGTAAGCGAACTTCCCCTGGACCAAATTGTGCCCGACAACTGAACGCACCCTGGACCGTACTTTGAAAACGTAGTGCGCACCCTACCATAACGTAGTTAAACCTCAGCACACTCTCCTAGTTATGTAATCATAATGGGCTCCAATTTATGAATATGTCAGATCGTTCATTCTAAAAGAATGAAACGTGTGCTAATCACTGTGGCGGAAGATTATTACCATCGATTCCTCAAATCTATCGCTTTGCGGGAACAGAGGAGGCCCTCCCAGTTTTTCGACGTGTCAGACCCACGTTCACCTGTTCTCTTGTTCAACATAGACAAAACATATCGACGTTACCAAATCGATACCGGCAGCGGCTATTTGTTTGTGACCCAAATACACGGTAAGAGCAGGAGTATTGACATATACACCGAACAAACTTATGAAGTACTTTCGCCTATACACAAAATTAGCTTGTCCAGATTGTGCTCAACATTCAATCGATTGATATGACAATAATAGAAATTTGCAATTTTTGCAATTAATTTGATTTATAGGGTTGGTGCAAAAGCTTCGATCTTTTTTCGACTCGACGAATTTCTGAAATATCTTTCGATTGGAAAATCAGATCGTCTCATGGTTATGCATATTTTGATGGCCCGTGCTTGCGCTATTTATCGCCCACTTTGTGGAATCCATTGATTGAGAATGTACAACTTTATGAATGCATGTAGTGGATGCACTGGGAATTGATACCTCGCACTTTTGGAGTTATAAATCTACGAAAGCAAAATGAAGGCCAACAAATGCTTAGAATTATGAAGAGTGGTAGTACACATATACATTTAGCACGACACTACGTTTGTGCTGATTCGGGGAAACTTTTTCGAGCACTTGAATTGAGACCGCCATTAAACACATATGATGAAAACACAATTTTGGATGGTACTTCCGTATACAGATGACATATGAGAGAATTTCTGAGTCGATTGAGATTCTCTCTGCAGTGGCCGTACAAGCAAAACCTAACCTATGCTGAAAAATGTCCCAAGGGTAAACTTTGACCGTAGAGACCGAAAATGGCCATGAAAAGTTTCGTAGATCAAACCCGGCTGAGATATGTTTCACATTATGTTGAATAGTGAAATTTTCAACTTTGGTTAAACGCATCCAAACCCCTTACATAGCTATATTTTCTGAAAGCTCTCATTCTGAGGATCATTTTTCATGTTGTGACTAAGATTGTATCTCATCGGAGAAAAAAGTTACGATTTTTTGAAAACTGAAATTTAAAAATTCGGTATTTCAACGTTGCCCATAGCACTTCTAATAAAGTCCATTGGATTGCGCGTGCAAAACTACCTCCATGTGCTTGAAATGAGCAAAATCGAGAAGTTGAATCGCATTTTAAAATGCCAGTGAACATGGCTACCGCGACGCAGCACGCAACGCGTGCCTCAATGGAGTAAACAACTATGCTTCTTTTGGTGTTAAAATTACAAATTAAATATGGAAACACTATTACCTATCAAGATTCACTCGGAAATCAACAAAAAATTGATCTAACTGCAAATTGGGAAACATGGATTCTTATGTGTTTCACTTAATTTGTAGATCTGGTGTCCATATGAAAAGAGCTGGAAACACATTCAAACAATTTTCGTATTATGGTAGATGCTCCTGGATACTTTTCCTTGCTATGTATTAGGCAGATTCCGTGCGAAACACTTGCTCCTGCACTTTCTTTCATGGCAATAAACACACGATCAAAGTAAATCAACAAATTCGTGATTATTCGTTTTTACTGAACTTCAGTAAACACTGCAATCAAAATTTTGATACTTTCTGCAATTAAAAAAAAAATTTGAAGTAAACTCGCGAGTCTATCATACATTTTAAACACCAACTATCAACTATGAGAATATGAAGACCCATTGTTGAAATTTTGTTTCTATTAAGATTGGAGGTGTTTTTGACGTGCAAAACAAGCTCAATTCCAAATCTGAAATTCCAAACCTAATATTCTAATACTGCAAAAATGTGATTAATCTGTTTTCCCTAGTTTCTGATAGATGGGGTCGAACCCATGTGATATGAGCGAAATTCTGAAGCTCTACTGATAGACTACTCATTACATTTCTTCAAAATTTCAACAGTGGGCATCCTGCAAAAAAAGCTTGTTTTGCACGTCAAAAACACCTCCAATCTTAATAGAAACAAAATTTCGACAATGGTTCTTCACATTCTCATAGTTGATAGTTGGTGTTTAAAATATATGATAGACTCGCGAGTTTACTTCAAATTTTATTGTATTAATTGCAGAAAGTATCAAAATTTTGACTGCAGTGTTTACTGATGTTCAGTAAAAACGAATAATCATGAATTTGTTTGATTTACTTTGATCGTGTGTTTATTGCCATGAAGGAAAGTGCAGGAGAAAGTGTTTCGCGCGGAATCTACTAATACATAGCAAGGAAAAGTATCCAGGTGCATCTACCATAATACGAAAATTGTTTGAATGTGTTTCCAGCTCTTTTCATATGGACACCAGATCTACAAATTAAGTGAAACACATAAAAATCCAAGTTTTTATAAAAATCCAAGCCATGCGATAGCCATGTTCACTGGCATTTTAAAATGCGATTCAACATCTCGATTTTGCTCATTTCAAGCACATGGGGGTAGTTTTGCACGCGCAATCCAATGGACTTTATTAGAAGTGCTATGGGCAACGTTGAAATACCGAATTTTTAAATTTCAGTTTTCAAAAAATCGTAACTTTTTTCTCCGATGAGATACAATCTTAGTCACAACATGAAAAATGATCCTTAGAATGAGAGCTTTCAGAAAATATAGCTATGTAAGGGGTTTGGATGCGTTTAACCAAAGTTGAAAATTTCACTTTTCAACATAATGTGAAACATATCTCAGCCGGGTTTGATCTACGAAACTTTTCATGGCCATTTTCGGTCTCTACGGTCAAAGTTTACCCTTGGGACATCTTTTCAGCATAGATTAGGTTTTGCTTGTACGGCCGTATCTCAATCGACTCAGAAAGTCTCTCATATCATCTGAAATTATACTGTTACGTAGTGTATTGACAATATGTTCTATTCATTTAGTTGGTTTTTTGATTAAGCTTTTGCGGTACAATATTTAATAATCAGAAGTTGGTGGTCATTTTGTGGTGTTGAAAACTATGTTTTACATTATGCAAAATAATTGTTCGGCGATGAAACAATGAGATCACGTAGTTAATCTGAAGAGGAGGCATAGCCAAACCAATCCTAAGAAAGAGCGGAGCTGAACTCACCTGGAGCGAATTTGAGATCGTTTCTACGGATCCACTATGATATGTGTTTTTGAGAACTTTTGTGATTCTGAACTGTGATTTGGATTTTTCGATATTCTGGATATTAAAGAGGCAATTACGGAAACAGCCGCGTTCAGTAGTGACACAGTTAGTGTAGAATACAGCGCCCCTACCTAGACCTCATGAGAACGTATTGGTAGCAAACACTGATATCTCGTTTTGTACATGTATTTTATGGATGTCCGAAATTTGGCCAGTTATATCTCATGAAGTCGGCATCCTACCACTAAGCCAATCACATCGCTCGACAGAGGGTACAAGTGGATCTCACCTTTTTATAGTGAGGCATGCTGGAGAAATTTCCTTTGTGATTGTGAGTGAATCGAAATTAATCTTGATTTTCGAATTTTTACACGAAATTTTATTTCTAAATTTTCTGGGCGATTATGAGTGTGATGCCTACCTTAAGTATAGGGTAGGAAGTACTACAACTACCTCACCACATAGTTTGAACATGGGTCGATTGCTTTTTGTAGGGCGGAGATAAGGTGGTTCAATTATGATTCCCCAAAAAGATCGAAACTTTTGCACCAACCTGATATATACATAATCTACATACAATGTATGTCTCAGCTACAGTATATTGCAATTTTAGCTCAATAATATTTTATTTTGCTATTAGAACCATATTGATTGTACCCTGTTTTTAGTTCGTCCGACATCTTTCATAATTTCGTTTTGTTTCTATTTCTCTGAGAAAAAAATGACTAGGATCAGGACACAAAGTGAAAATGTTCACTTACCTGTAAGTGAAAGTCACTAGAAATAAGAGGCATTTCACTTACCGGTAAGTGAACATTTTCACTTTGTATCCTGATCCTAGTGACTTTTTTCTGAGTGTAGTAGGTCTATTGCAGTTATCGGTAAAGCATCTCGATAAATCAGACGTTTCAAATGTTCCGCATGTAGTGTGGATACATCCTGCGTATCACGCGCCTCACGAGAGGGGCGGCCTGAGCCCTTCACATACCAACTTTCTCGAATGTGTTTTTGAGCTAGGAGCATCTAAGAGTGCAAATTTCTGCGGCCTCTAGACTACAACTAATTCGCCTTTCCCTTCTTATCAGCTATCTCTGATTCACTCACACACACCAAAGTTTCTTTATATTTTTATTATAGTTTCATCATAATGCCCTGTCGATCAAACCGGTTGGAGTTATTTGATGAAAGATGTGCAGCGTGAGGCGGTAGAATATTTAGTTCGCGATTCTACTTGGTGCATCACCGTATGCACGCGTGCAAACTCGTTACACACTTAGTTGCTTCGCGTTGGATTCAGCCACTATTTCAACATGATTTGATGTGGCCTTAGACTACAACCGAGTTTATGCGTCCCTCCTTTCTTATCAGCCTCAATGTCAGCAAACACGCTGATTCATAACACACCGCACACGCCAGTAATGCCCGACGATAAACCCTTCGTGGTATGTTGCCGCCAAATTATCCCTATTTTTAAAACTCTCTATATTTTTATCAGTGTAAATACTAAGTGATCAATGTATACTTTCAGCCGCTCACACTTGAAACACTACCCAGCGAGAACATTTGCCGAATTCTTTCTGATCTTTCTCTAAACGATCGAAAGAACGTCCGAGCATGTAGCAAAAAGTTTAGAAATGCAGTGCAGCAGAGCGATTTGACACTGTGTTTCGTACACATCGTATTTGAAAAAAAGGTTAATTTTAATACATTAAAATATTTTTTGTTATTCCGGAAAAAATGCTAAGCACGGTTGTTACTCGCGTTATTTGCGTAGATCGGATAATAAGTGAATCAGAATGAAAAAATATAATGGAAAGATAAATATTCAGAATAACAGTAAAGATGTTCATATCGCCATTTCTCCTTTCTGTAACGGAAAAGTGTTGAAAACGTCAACAAGATCACTTCATTCTGAATCGATTCAAACATGGCTCGACACGTTGAGACAAACTTTGTTTTTCCTTCGTTTATTCGTTCAAGAATTGATGATCGAATCTGTGAGTTTACATCAAGAGAAAGTAGAATTCACACCTGTAAGACATCGATGTATAATGTCACAGTGAATCATTATCGGAAGAAATAATTTAATTACAAGAAGATGAGATATCTATGAATATCGATATGTTTAGCACGCTCACTTAGTCAATGATTCTATCCTGCAAAGTGTTATCCAGATGTTTGCATTCCGTTCACTACGTATCCAATTCAATAGCAGAATGCAGAAAAGGTAGTTCCAAAATGTCTTCGTCTTTGAGATATTCATACCTTTTATTTGTAAATATTTCCAATTAAAAATAATTATATTTCAGTGTTATTAACTATATTCGGCATTTTACGACAGGCATATTTTGCTTGATGTTTGATTACTTCCAGATCCAATGGAAATCATTGATCTGCCGATGATGACAGCCTTAAGCGTACAGGTAAAAGCATGCCTGTTACGTACTCCATTACAGTTTTAAAATATTATCATTAAAAGAGAAAACAACATAATAAAAAATGGAATTCTGTTGTTCCATGACCATTTCTCACTTTTGCTTATTTCTCGTCGTTTGTAAAAAAGAGGCATTTTATTATCTAGAATAACTAACCACAGTTGAATACAGACCTCAACTACAATATGTTTGATAGAAAATAATCAGGACAAGCACTTGTTAATTATGCTGTACAATTTCCAGAGCCCCCTAATTGCAATAGACCTACTAATGATGTTCACCCATTTTTCATCAAAACGTTTTAAATAATGAAAAAGGAACAAATTTTTTTTTTGCACAAATTTTAGCGTCTTCAATTGATATCAGTTCGTGATTCGCTCTGTTTCCAGATTGTTCAATCGACGGAATGCAAGATTCAAATCACCATTCGATTCAAATAATACCATCTCAAATCACCATTTTGAGATTCAAATCACCATTCCGGCTGAATATTATCACCGATTTCTCGGTTCAATAGGATTACGTGAAGAGGGAGATAAATTGATGGATATATCCGATCCCAAGTCGCCCATTTCGTGGTTTGAACTCGATCCAAGACATCCTCGGTTCTACCTTGTAATCGGTTCCCACTATCTTTACGTCTTCGGAAGTGCACAAACAAGAATATTATGTATCCTCAAGGGAAGTTTATCGTCTGATCTTAACCCTACTCATGCTCTCAGTATGTCTAGAATGTCGGGGGGCTTTTTAGAGTAGGCTTCTTGAGTCTATCTGTTTTTAAAATTTCAATTTACGTTGTAGACCAATTCTTCTCATTTATGATATACATGTTTTGCAATTATGATATCTTTTCATTATTATCGCACCGTTCCGTTTTTTTACCCAAAGATTGAGACATTTCTATAATTATTTTTAAAATTATTTATTTGTTATCTTCATTTCTAATTGTAACCTTATAACGCGATAGAGCCAAACTGTTTTTATGATGTGCATTTATAATTGTGTAATCACATTTCCCAGTTTGTCAGTTGCAAGCGGTCCCTCTCTATTTCCTCCGTTGGAGGGCTTCGTCGACAACTAGACAATACATAGAGTATGAATATACTAAGATGAGACACCGAGTATATGATATACTCAATCTTGAGTATATTCGCGCGTCGAGAGAGCGTGCGAAAACGAGAGAATATACTCAATATTGAGTATATCATATATTCGGTGTCATATCTCAGTATAGAATATACTCAATAGTAAGTATACTCATCCTGGGTGTACCGGAATCCAGATCTTAGCCAGACTGGCCATAGTAGGGTGGGCTTCACAAAGAATAAGTAAGGGGGATCACATTGTTTTTTCCTTGCCAAGGAATTTCATTTTAATGATCTACTTGCCGGTAGTTATTATTTCAAAAAAAACGAGTAGCACGCTCGACATCTCCTCAAATTTTTGCATCGATTGATGGTGGTTCTAAATTGACTATAGACTCAACGAGATTCGAGTTCTTGTGATACCTTGATAAGGGAAATTCCTGTGAGACCAACCCTAGGCCACAGTGTGGTAATACACATTTAATGTTTGAATATGATATATCAACGTTTCGTGAAATATTGAAAGAATAAAAAAATGACATGAGCGAATTCCATTCATACATGGAAGTATACGTGCACGAGAAGGTCTCCAAATGATCATTGAGATAATATATGGACAAATGGTTATTAAATTGCGATTAAAACATTGAAAAATACGGCAACACATACAATACAATATCACGTCACACTCAGAGAAAAATTACTTCGCCATGCATGCGAATTAATGATTAAATTACTTAAGCTCTCCACACTTTTCACGCTCTCTCTGCATAAACTAAGTAATTCAATCATTAACTCGCATGCATGGCGAAGTAATTTTTCTCTGAGTGCAGACGGTAACGTCAGGTGAGGATTTGGTTCCAGGGGTCAGGATCACTCTTCTCAGTATTCACGGACCATTTCGGCTAGGGTCGTGGTAGAGGATCGGTCTTCTTCCCATTTATTCACAGACTATCTTCTTTGAAGTTGCTGGAGGAATAAACGAGATCTCTCTCTTAGGATGGCAATACATGTAGCATGAGAATTCAAGATCATCTTTGATCGGATATTGCAATTTCCATCGTCAATTTGGCATGTGTACATGCGAACATAAAAAAACATGTAAATTCCCTTCCTTCCTGAGCATTAACGATGTGGCTATTGCAAATGTGACTGTTTACGAGTGGGCATAAAACCGTTCGCTTTCTCTCTCTCTATCCTTTTCCCTTGCTTTCCTCTTCTACTCTATCTCTCATTGGTCCATTCAAATAACAGCCATTCCCCCTTGTATAATTCTTTTCTCTCTCTCCTTTTGCAAAAAAAACTACTGAGACGCGTTTTTTTTCTTCTGCAGCACATAGTGTACTCGACTCGTCTGAAACGGTCTCGTCATTTCTCTCACCCATCGACCGGTTGTGCGAAATGACGAGACATTTCAGCCTAATCGGTTACACTGTTCACTGCCTACTACGTATGCATGTCCAGATGTTCACCTACGAAGCTCTCATCCCTCATTTATTTATTGTTTTGTTATGAGAGTGACACTTCTCTCCCTTCTTTTTATGTTGATCTATTGCCTATTGATTCAAAGAGCAGCCATTCCCCCTCCCCTCCCTTCTATCTCCTCTCTTCACTTCTCCTCTTTTTGTACAGATGATAGAGAAAACGTCTGCTAGTCATCAAGGAAACTCACTCCACCGCATATTTTTTTAACAATTTAAATTGTTAATAAAATTGATTCTGTCAATTCACTTTATGTGGCTGCTCATCCGATGTATACACTCAGAGAAAAATTACTTCGTCGCTTGCATGAGGTAATTTATTACTTCTGTGGAAATACACTATAACTGTCTTTGAAGTAATCAATTACTTCGATTGCTGTTCTAGCGTATTTCCACAGAAGTAATTACTTCATGCATGCGACGAAGTAATTTTTCTCTGAGTGTATAACTCTCCGATTATTCCGTTATCGATGACTCATTCTTGCAGATGCCTGCTCCACCTCAGAAATTTGGAATCTCTGGAGAATTTGGTGACTATCAATCACGAATCGTACACTCAGTAAGTTTCTATGTCTACCGTGAAATAATCTTCTAAAAGGCAGATATCAGGTTGAGTCATAAGTAATGTCCGATTTTAATAATTTTGAAAATTCGTTCGTGTTTCTTCTACAAGCAATCAACCTATATTTTTTGATATACGCTATAAGTAATTAGCCTTCCTCTTTCTGTTGATCACTAGTTTGTGGCTACCGGTTCATATTTGTAAGAGAAGGAAGAGATGGAAGTTGGCAAGGTCGGAATCGACAAGAATATTTCTATGGCATGTAGTTTTGTGATGGTACGAAATGATATCCCATCCAAAGTAGCAATGACAAGGGTGATATGTAGTAAATGCAGAAAAGGCGTGGGAACCTTTCTACCTGATCGGGCTAGTCAGAACCGTTCTTCCAAAAATTAAGATGGCGAGTTGCAAATCTTACCATGTTGAATAATTGAGTCAGAATGGCTACTCGCGTGAATTGATCTCCCAGTCTACGTTAGTTTATAGTGTGACCTATCATTAATGCAAAAGTATTGCTCACTTAGAACCAGGTCGTTTCATTGTTGTGTTGGATCAGACGGCATTTGCAGCCCGAAATCTGTGATCGAAAATGATACTTCACCCCATGCCAATATCTTGGAGCGCCGCAAATCGCTCCACTAATTAGTCTATTCGGCAGAGAATGTTCCCTAGTAGGGCTGATAAATTGGGCTACTCTTGCTTTCCTCTCGATTCCTCTCGGCACTTCATCAAAGAAGACACCCAAGGTCATGATTTTCTTGAAAAACATTTGACTGTTGAAAGTTTACTTTTTGTCGTATCATTATAAGCTTGAATGCGCACCATTCTAACTAACCCTTGTGTTGAACAGCAAACGTATCAATAAGTGTAACGGACCTTATTAGGTTCCCCTCACGTATCATCAGACTAAGATAATTAAAGTATTCATAGCACTACTTTCTTGGGGTTACTCTATTTTGAAGACCGACATCTTCTAAAGCAGAAATAGTAGCTCACTGTTCTCAACAGTATGTGAAAGGTCACTTCAAGTACTATCACATAATCTGATGTTATCGGCTGCAAATAAATCCTTCATTGAAAACTACCTCAAAATTTTTTTTGGAAATTTTGATCAAAATTTTGGTAACAAACTTTTGATATTCTCGGGAGTATCAAAGTAGCGCCGACCGATACCAATATTGGAACTTGTTGTCAGAGAGCTCCTCCAAGATATGCTATGAACATAAGATATGGGGATTGAAACTGGATGAGAAACGAAAGCGCAAGATTCAAATTTGAAATCGGACATTACTTATGACTCAACCCTATAATTGGGAACAACTGTTTTCAGAACTGTAAAGCCCGTGATCTGTTTTTGCCGCATATTTCGATCCTTACAAACGGTCCTAACACTCTTTTGAATAAGGATGAACGTGAATATACTTGTTTTGCCGAGTTTTAACATGAACTATCGATTCGAACACCTGATTTCATTTACTTTCAAAAAATTTTCGTACATTTGCGTGGCAAATCATTCCCCATGCCGGCAATCAAAAGATTAAGATATCTTTTTTTTCAAATTATTTTCCTTGGCAGGCATCCTTAGTGCTACGCCAACCAGTCCACTCATCGAAAAAGAGGTGACAAACGTTCGAATTATTTTTTGATGTTCGAATTATTTTTTAAAAATATTTCCACATTTTCGTTGTGAATATCACATCACAAATAGTGTGGAAAAGGTAGCTAATCATCCTCCATTGGAATCTTACTTTATTCGAACTGTTTTCTCTCATATGAATATATGAACCAAGGCAAATAACGAAACAGCTTCAAAGCGATGCAAAATAATAAAAAAAAAGAAATATTTCTACGGAGATTCATGTGTGTCAATGAGAATGTTCTCGTAAAGATGGGTTGGAGATTGCGATCTTCCAATGGGGAGGTCAAATTCTACAAGTGAGTAACGTTTGTGCTATGCGAGTTCTACGCGTTTTATGTGGCATAAATAGTCATACCAATAGCATTTTTATTGGTAATTGAGTGTACCTCGAACTATCTACCATATTATAAAGCTTTTAAAAGACAGGCTGGCTAATTTTTTATTTCACGATTTTGATATTTTTGAAATGTCTTCCACGCTTCCTTACCAAGTCCACAATCAAATTCTTTCTATACACTGAGAAGGGACACCCAGTGTACGATACACTCACTTTTCAGCGTATTCAAGCGTTGAAATAGTGCTCAAAAACGAGAGATTTGAAAGTGTGTCGTACACTAGGTGCGGCATATCAGTGTAGGATACATTTAAAAGAAAGTGCATTGATTGTGGGTGCACAACTTCATCGCTATGAATTTACTAAAACTGTATCGTACGAATGTCCAGGAAGTCACGTTTCATTCCGAGCTAGTCTATCAGTGATCTCATTACAGCAAGCACTCTCGGGCTCCGATCGCTTCTCTTGAATTGAACGCCCGTTACATTCGAGTGATTTTCATCTCACCCAGCGTAATAGCAGCATTTTGTTACTCCAGGTGAGAAAAGTGCACAGAATTCACAAAACTTTGATTTTATCTGTGATGATAGTATTCAAATAATTGGTTGTTATGCAGATCTCCGGAAAACGATACTTTCTACACACTCGAAGTGCATTTCATGGAGACGACAAATGGATTCCGCAGTATCAACGGATAAATCGTCGAGATCGAAAGACAACTCCCATTTAATTCAAATAGTCGTATGTTATAATTGTGTTGTGCACTGATCGTTGAATGTATGGATAAATGTTTGTTCGATAGCAATGACAATACCTGGAGTCTTAGAACTCAAGACCATCTTTGATCGTATATTGCATTTTCCATCGGCAATTTGGCATGTGTACATGCGAATATGAAAGATATTTGAATTCCCTCCCTCCCTCAACATCAACGATGTGGCTATTGCAAATTGTGACTGTTTACGAGTGGTCATAAAACCGTTCTCCCTCTCTCTCAATCTTTTCCTTCGCTTTCCTCTTCCCCTCCATCTCTCATTGGTCCATTCAAATAACGATCATTCCCCCTCGCATAATTCTTCTCTCTGCTCTCCTCTAATGCTGTGCAAATTTCAGGGGTGCATGTGCACCCTCTGAGGGTGGAAAACTCGTGTAACTCAGCTCATACTGAACGAAATCTCTCCAATCAAAAAGGAAAATGTTCCAAACGTTGCTTGCAATCCCTGTATCAAATTTTGAAGTTGTAGCTTCACTAGGAAAAAAGTTATGAAAGGGTGCATAAAACTGTTTTGCACCTTGCACCCCATGAAATTAGCGCGGCATCAGTTTGCAAACACTACGGAGTCATATACGATGCTCTCATGCCGAATTTATCGTTCTTTGTGATGAGTGTGCAGAAAAAATCTCTCTCTCACTCACTGTCGTTCAAAGAGCACCGATTCTCCTCTCCCCTCCATACTATTTTGCAAAATAACTGCGCGTCTTTTAGTTGCTTTCAAAGCTCCAAATTTATCGTTTTTTTGGTTGTGAGAGTGCAGAAAAGCATCTCTCTCTTTCTCTATCGCCCATCGATTCACATCATTTCACAGACCGGTCAACCTTCCAGAAAGGCCTTTGGAGTGAGAGAGCGTGTGAAATCGAGAGGGACTCTCTTAATTTTTGCACACTCTCTCGTCCCAACCCTGGTCTGTAGGTTTGGAATCATGTGGATTCAAACATCATCCTCTCCCTTCTATCTCCTACTTCTACTTACTTGCTAATCATCAAGGAAACTCATTCCGACGCATATGTTTTTAAAATTTAAATTATTATTAAAATTGATTGTGCCGATCCACTTCAACTGATTATTCATCCGAAGTTGTTTCCTCTACCTTTTTTCCCTTATCGATGACTCATTCTTCCAGATGCCTACTCCATCTCAGAACATGTGTTTCTCGGGAGAATATGTTGAATATGAATCACGAGTCATACACTAAGTAAGTCTCCATGTATACCGTGAAATAATCATCTAAACTGTCTGTTTTTTGATGTTTCGTTCCGCGTTGCGATAGTTTTTCTCTTTTCGTTATAAATCGCTTCAAAGTTTAGCAATCTTCTCAGATCCTTTTGGAAATGATAATTCATGGGGAAACATTTCAAAATTCGATGTTTTCATGGCCATGTTTTTTTGCTAACAACCGGACGAAACTACTCTTGAGAAGCTCATATTGCATCTTTTAAACGGTATGTAGACACGGCCTTCTGGTTTGTGTAGTCTTTTTCCATACTTTTTCCCAGGCTTCAGTCTTGTTTTGACACGCTCTCCGTACTACGTGTTATCAGTGGAACATTTTTTTTAAAAATATCGGTCTAGTAAATTTCGGAAAAAAACTGTGATTTTGTCTTCAGCCGCATCAACGAGAGAGAAGAGGAGGCTAGAAAGTCCGTGAGAAAGGTCCTGCAAGGATGCAAAATCAATCACATCGAAGTTAACTACGGAATTCGAACCGCGTGAATCTTATTTGTTTACCCGCGGATATTACTCATGTAGCATTCTGATTTTAACTGCCTAGATCAGTTCTCCTGGCTAAATTGACCTCGTCTATTGATTTATTTATTCATCTATTGGGCTATAATACATAACTCCAAAACTGAAAAAGAGGACTAGTAGTGTTCAAAAAGGCAAGCATGTCATTATCGGGAAAGTGATATATACAAAGAGAAAACAGTAATCTCATAATCAAACTTATCAGGGAGAAATTACTCAAAGATATCGATCTCTTCTCAACGACGAAAGTGTCGATTCGTCTCGTCTATGCAAATCATAATGATAAGTGTGAGTGCCGAGCATACATGTCGGCGCCGACAGAAAGTGGGCGGAGTCCCCCCCCTGCCCACCACAAAAAACAAAAAGCATGTGGGGTTCATGGGTGGTCGAAAAGGGGTGGTGGGCAGGGGGGGGGGCATGTATAGGGGGTCATCGTCCAAAATGGGTCCCAGGTCGACTTCGTCAAACACAAAGTGGCATATGGTAACTTAACGGCCAAGGTCCCGCAACGAAAACAAAGTACCGTAACCCGGTCTACCGTAATCCGGAAATACGAAATTGAAAATTTGGACCTCCTGTATATCACATGAGGTAGGGCTCGAGTAGTAATTAATCGGACGGAATACCGCGGTCCCGGCACGACATTGCCGATACCGTAATCAAGTCTACAGTATGACGAAATTTCAAATTGAGCCAATCGGTTCGGGACTTGTTGCATGAGGAAGGCCTCGAGTTGTAATTAATCAGACGGTATACCGCGGTCCCGGCACGACATTGCCGATACCGTAATCAAGTCTACAGTATGCCGAAATTTCAAATTGAGCCAATCGGCTCGGGATTTGTTGCATAAGCTAGGCCTCGAGTAGTAATTGATCTAACAACATACGGTGGTCTCGGCACGACATTGCCGTTACCGTTACCGAGTCTACAGTATGCTGAAATTTCAAATTGATCTAATCGGCTCGGGATTTGTTGCATAAGCTAGGCCTCGAGTAGTAATTGATCTAACAACATACGGTGGTCTCGGCACGACATTGCCGTTACCGTTACCGAGTCTACAGTATGCTGAAATTTCAAATTGATCTAATCGGCTCAGGATTTGTTGCATAAGCTAGGACTCGAGTAGTAATAAATTGGACAACATACGGTGGTCTCGGCACGACATTGCCGGTACCGTAATCAAGTCTACAGTATGCTGAAATTTCAAATTGATCTAATCGGCTCAGGATTTAAACGAGAAGTGGACCTCGAGTAGCCATTGCTTGGAGGGCATGCCGCTTCTCCCGTACATCAGCCAGGGATACCGTAGCGGGGTTACAGTATGACTACTTTCTAAAATTGATCTATTCTGGTCGGGATTTTTGCAGGAGGTGGACCTTGAGCAGACAATGCCAGAGGGAACTACTGCATTGATTATATCTTGTCCCGAGGATACTGTAGCGGATTACGGTATGACGAATTCAAGAAATTAATAATATCTTCTCGGGATTTTAGTACGAGGTTGACTCCGAACATGCAAATCGTTGAGGTGTACCGTATAACTCCTAGCGTATCAGGGGATACTGTAGTGCATTGACGGCATACCGAATATTTGAAATCGATCGTACCGAGTCGGAAATTTAGGAGTAGGTAAACCTAGTTCAGATATTGTCTGCGAGGCTTACCTTTGTGTTTCTGCCGCATCCGGGGTAATCGTAGCGGTCTTACGTTTTACTATTTTACTATTATTTATTATATTTTACTTTACTTATTATATTTTCAACATTTTCAAATTTATATGGCCATTCGATTTTCCTTGAGAGCTTTCTACTTTTGGCGAACATTTTAAAACGGTATTGGGATCTTTTTTATATTATTTTTAAAAACTTTCTTGGGACTTTCTATTTTTTGAAATCCATTTCACCATGTAATGGGACCTTTCTATTTATTTGGACCTTTCTATTTGATGGGATCTTTCTATTTTTTCGGAGCATTTTTGGGTGATCTTGGGACCTTTCTATTTTGTGCACTTTCCTAGATCCATGCCAGTCCCCGCCCCCTTCCCTTCCAGAGGAGAGGAGGGGAGGAGCTGACCTCCCGCCCAACCCGAGGGAGGGGCTAAAAGTGTTCAAAGTAGCCGATCAATCACCTTCCAATCGGCGATAGCTTCGCTGCTTTGTTGCAGTACACGCCGCACATCATTGACGCGAGGGAGCACTATGTCTAGGGAACGCGCGCTTTACTCGAGACGGGTTTGACACATCAGAGAGGGGAGGAGCGGTAAGGAGGGAGCTGCGAAAACTCCGCCCACTCATGAGCGCGCTCTCCCCGAGTGTCAACCCCGTCTCAGGTAAAGCGCGCGTTCCCTAGACATAGTGCTCGCCCGTTCAGAGGCAGTTCAGTGCGTACTGGACCTCTTCGGCGCAGCAATGCCCGATTGAATGCCGATTGCTCGGCTATTTTGGACTGCCTCTCGCCCTTCCCCATGGATGGGCAGGAGGTCGGCTCCACCCTCTCTCGAGGGGGGTGGAGCACAGGGGGCGGGGACTGGCATGGATCTAGGAAAGTTCCCTATTTTGCAGCACAACTTTTAGACTTTCTTGGGAGCTTTATATTTTATAGGACCTGTTTTTTTTGAGAGACCTCTTTCAAATGCTTGGGACCTTTCTATTTTCAAGGGACCTTTCTATTTTCTAGGGAACTTTCTATATCCATGGAGCCTTTCTTTTTTTTGGGACCTTTCTATTTTCCAAGAAACTCTATTCCGGAACAGTGCTGTAGAATTAACCCGGAATGCATCGTAGAAAATAACTACTCGACGTGTACCTCCTGCAAAAATCCCAATTAACTCATTTCATAAATTAATAATGTTGTAATCCAGCTACAGCAGCTCTGAGCATGAGGGAAACGATTCGGTATATCCCTCTGGCATTGCTTGCTCGAGGTCCAGCTCGTGAAAAAATGCGACTCGATTAGATCAATTCCAAAAATTCGTCATACTGTAACTTCGCTACAGTAACCCTGCGTACGGTAGGGGAGAAACGGTATCAATTTAAATGTTCAGCATACTGTAATCCGCTACAGTAGCCCTGGTTGATGTAGGGGAGAAGCGGCATGCCCTCCAAGCAATGGCTACTCGAGGTCCACTTCTCGTTAAAATCCTGAGCCGATTAGATAAATTTGAAATTTCAGCATACTGTAGACTTGATTAGGGTATCGGCAATGTCGTGCCGAGACCACCGTATGTTGTAAGATTAATTACTACTCGAGGCCTAGCTTATGCAACAAATCCCGAGCCGATTAGATCAATTTGAAATTTCAGCATACTGTAGACTCGGTTACGGTAACGGCAATGTCGTGCCGAGACCACCGTATGTTGTCCGATTTATTACTACTCGAGTCCTAGCTTATGCAACAAATCCCGAGCCGATTAGATCAATTTGAAATTTCAGCATACTGTAGACTCGGTTACGGTAACGGCAATGTCGTGCTGAGACCACCGTATGTTGTTAGATTAATTACTACTCGAGTCCTAGCTTATGCAACAAATCCCGAGCCGATTAGATCAATTCGAAATTTCATCATACTGTAGACTCGGTTACGGTAACAGCAATGTCGTGCCGAGACCACCGTATGTTGTTAGATTAATTACTACTCGAGGCCTAGCTTATGCAACAAATCCCGAGCCGATTGGCTCAATTTGAAATTTCGGCGTACTGTAGACTTGATTACGGTATCGGCAATGTCGTGCCGGGACCGCGGTATACCGTCTGATTAATTACAACTCGAGGCCTTCCTCATGCAACAAGTCCCGAGCCGGTTGGCTCAATTTGAAATTTCGGCATACTGTAGACTTGATTACGGTATCGGCAATGTCGTGCCGGGACCGCGGTATTCCGTCCGATTAATTACTACTCGAGCCCTACCTCATGTGATATACAAGAGTTCCAAATTTTCAATTTCGTATTTCCGGATTACGGTAGACCGGGTTACGGTACTTTGTTTTCGTTGCGGGACCCCGGCCGTTAAGTTACCATATGCCACTTTGTGTTTGACGAAGTCGACCTGGGACCCATTTTGGACGATGACCCCCTATACATGGTCCCCCCCCCCTGCCCACCACCCCTTTTCGACCACCCATGAACCCCACATGCTTTTTGCTTTTTGTGGTGGGCAGGGGGGGACTCCGCCCACTGTCCTACAGAGCTCGACATGTATGGTGCCGAGACTTCTTTTACATTTTTAATTAGAATTCTACGATTCATGCATAAAACCGATTCGACTACGTCGACACAGACTATACAACGAAACTTTCTACCTGTCAGGCCTGCGTCATTGAATGTATTTCTATTGCAGTATCACGGATTGGATGCTATCATATTTGACAAAGATTGGGACCTCGCGTGTTTCCCAGAACATGGGGAAATCAGCAAGTTTCTAATTGCGACCGGAGCATCTGTGAAGACTCTGCATATGAACTACACAATGTAGAGAAGAGATTCGAGAAGTGAGCATCCGTTTCTTGCTCCATTCACAGTTAACTCTCTTGAATACGGTTATCTAACGGAATGAATGAATGAGTCATAGAATTATCAGATTGTCTACACACACGAATTCTTATGTGAGTAATTCCTTGACCACAATGTTTTAAAGCAAACAATTCTCGTTTCAGTGTTTTTCCTTCGGCTCCTGGAGGATAAGGAAGATGCGCTCCATCTTCATCAAAAGGAGGACATTAACGCATCTTTCACAACAGACCAGTCACGTAACTCGCCGGTCTCAATAGTCTCCCATGAGTATATATACTCAAACATCTACTGTACCGCCGTGCTGTCACCACAAGTCAATCGAAGTCGGCCAGGCGTCTTGTTTGATGACGGTTTTAGTATGTAATAAATAATCGGTAAATGCATTTGTTATGTCTCGGTCCCCGTAGCTTTTCTTTTTTTGAGATACACTCGAGAATCGTAAAATATGGGTAAAACAAGATTTAGACTGCAGATATTTATTCCTAAAGACTATTATTTCAGAACGTCTGTCTGTCTGTCTGTCTGTCTGTGTGTCTGTCTGTGTGTGTCCGGCGGTCACGTTTTTCGCATTTTCCTTATATTTCGCTTAAAAATCGCGCTATCTTCCCAAATCCTTTTGCATATGATTCCCGACCAGAATACCTTTCAAATTTTACAAAATTTAATTAACGAAATCCATAGCCAAGTGGGTTACGAGCCAAACTTTGAATCCGAGACCCCCCAGGTTCGACCCCCGCCGCGGGCAAACCTTTTGCCGCATTTTTCGCAAGTGCAAGAAACTGTTCTAACACGGTTTTGAGTACGGTGAAACACGTTTTCACCTGTTTTGCCGAGTTTTAACATAAAAAATCGAAATTTTCGAACTTTCTCCAAACGCACCGGTGAGTGTCGGGGATCACAGGAAATGTGTTTTGCGATGTCAGAAACGTGTCAGAACGTGTTCTAACACGTTTTAACGTGAAAAATCGAAAATTTCGAAAAGTTCCAAAATGATTCAGAGAGCGTAGGGGATTACAGGAAAAGCGTTTTGCGATGTCAGAAACGTGTCAGAACGTGTACCAACACGTTTTAACGTGGAAAATCGAAGTTTTCGAAAAGTTCCAAAATGATTCAGACAGCGTAGGGGATCACAGGAAAAGTGTTTTGCGATGTCAGAAACGTGTCGGAACGTGTTCGCACACGTTCTGAACGCACTGTATCTTGCGTTTCCGTTGTGAAAGGCTCGTGAGGCTGAGAGCGATCGAAAAAAGTTGCCACGGAGCCACGAAGTGGCTTAGTGGCAACTTTTTTCGATCGTTCTCAGTCTCACCAACCTTTTGCAACGGAATAAGCCAGTACTCTTTGTAGCGATTAACACTCCCCAACATAAGTTGAGCTTCAATGTAACCTGGAGCCGGCTATCGAGCTCCCCCTGGACCGATTTTGGAGCCGGCTACCGATCTCACCCTGGACCGAATTTGGAGTCGGCAGCAAATCTCCCCCTGGACCGAACTGTGCCCTGCAACTGAACGCCCCCTGAACCATACTTTGAAAACGTAGTGCGCACCCTACCATAACGTAGTTTAACCTCAACACACCCTGCTAGTTTTATACGTGGTGTTGACGAGCATTTTGAATATTGAAAGGATGTCGCGTTTCCAATTGAAGTGCTATTTCTTTCAATGATCTCACTGATTTTCTTCCTTCTCTCTAATGTTGGTCAACGGTCGCAGGGTGTTTCTGGTTTCACCATGGGTACATAATGATCATTGCCTACGAACGTCGATTAATTGGTCTTCTACTTGTGCGAATGTTGAAAAAATATGAGCACCAGACGGATGAAAAATGCTGATTATGCAGTTGTCTCGAAATATCCGTATCTTGTTTTAGCATCACCTCGTTTCAGTCTCCTCGTTCCTCGATTGTGCATTGATGTTTCGAAGTGCATTTATCTGGTCCAGACTTTGTTTCTGAATGATGTATCAGCCAATTGACCTATAAAATATCAATCTAATGATCAGGTTCCCGTTGGTCTTCTCTATGTGAATGGAGTGAGAGGCGAGCGACGGGATTGGATGGATTGGCTGAATTATCATTCTCATCCCCCCATTTCTGACCGCACGGGCGGGGTTGGATGGGTGGAATGAGACGAAATGAGTGATTCCTCTCTATTAGAAATTATCAGTTGTTCATGAATACTCCTACCGGTGACCCCCGAAACCTGCCCAAATAATAGACGAATCGCATAGAGGTCACCTGTATCCATAAAATATCAAAAATCCAGCTATGTTTTTTTGCTTAGTTTTCGAGAAAAATGAGATCAAAGTTTCATGAAATATGCAAATTTTGGAAATCGCAAAATTGAACGACACCACGTTGTCAGTCGCATCTTGATGATCATTTTTCATTATCTATATGAGTGATTATCTTTAGTTTGACATAAATGGCGTTAAAAATACTGAAAAACAGCTAAACTTAGATAGGCTGTAATTATGCAAATGAGCTCAATCAGAACATGTCACCATTAGAAATCGATAGAGCATCCATAGGGCTAACGGAAACTGTGAAAAACGAGGGTGTAATTTTACTGTACCGTCGGGTGTGCGAGTCTTACGCGAACGCACTGATATGAAAGGCCATCCTCTGACCTCCCTCAAACAACATCTCAAAAATATTCGAATTGATCACCTGGAAGTTCATGCTGACGAATGCGGTGCCGATTAAATACAGGCGAGCATTTTCAGTCTAATCGGCTCTAATTAAATTTGGTTACAATACAATACAATACAATATATTGATATATTTATCACGTCAGACGATAACGTCAGGTGAGGATGTGGTTTCAGGGGTCAGGAAGGATTATTCTTCTTAGTATGGACGAATCATTTCGGGGCTACATTATATCTACAAGTATTATTAGGATTATGATAACTCAAGAATTTCTTGTCCCGATTGTGTTCCGATTGTTCCTGGTAATGTTCCTCCTAGCAGGAACATGATCAGGTACAATCGGGACATGACCAGGAACACACAATTTTGAAGTTGATGATATTGTTTATATTTTAAATACATTTTATTCGACCTGCTATTTAGACTTTTTAAATTGCTAAGTGCTTGCAAAATTGTAAGTGAAGCTATATTTTTAAAATGTTCCTCTTGTTCCTGGTCATGTTCCGATTGTTCCCGCTCACACCGCAGTAACATCAGGAACAATCGGAACAAAAAATTCTTGAGAAGAATGAATAATGCGCTCCCTTAGCGTCAGTCAGTCATAAGCTCGTTAGTTAACTTTTTCGAACAACAAAGAATCAAAAGATAGCCACGAACTGTAGTAATACTATTAGAAATTGAAAAAAAATCTTGGCTAGTTGAACCTTCGACGAAAAAGGATTTTTTTTCAGGGCTGCAATCCTTCCAATGGTTGACCTCCACCAAATTCAGAAGGTCACGTGGCACATCAAGCGATGTGAAATTGATAATTTGCGTTAGTTTAGATAGAATTAGTAAAAAAATAAATTCACGATTACATCGTATCTTTATCTATGATAGTGGCTTATCTGAATAAGCAATCCGTTTTTTTTGAAAACTCGTTTTTCAGGCGAAAATATCTTTGAGACTTGCAAACTCGGATGTGAAGTCGAATTCCGACAGGAACTTTCAATAGGAAGAATTGTGATTACGTCATTCGAACCCGATCACATCTACTTCGGCATCAAGAAAACCGTCTGGGAGAGGATGATCAGTGATCTGACAAATGATGGAATCCATGGAAAAATTGAGAATCTATCAGAGAAACTGATCGTTGTAAATCGCCAAAAAGATTCGAATCATAATTTCAACTGAGAATTTTGTCATTACATTCTTAAATTCCCCAATGCCTTCGATTTTGCCCTACACGATAAAGTACGATCGAATAAAGCTCCAGGAAAGAGAAGACCAGGAAAGACGGTGCAGTTGGTCCCGACAAGATCTCTGGCCAAATGCTACGGCACGGAGGACCAGTCATTCACTCACTCCTTGCCGCACGTTATAGTCGATACCTCATGGAACAGAAGTACCCGGATCAGTGGAAGGCCTCGTCGTCCATCCTCATTCACAAGAAGGGAGACAGAGCAGATCTCAATAACTACCGTCCCATCGCTCTGCTCTCCATTCCTTACAAGATCTTCACGAAGGTTCTCGTGAATCGGATGGAGAGGCAATTGGACGAAGCGCAGCCTGTGGAGCAGGCAGGCTTCCGTCGACGGTTCGGATGCATGGACCACATCCACACACTCTCCACCCTGATCGAACACCACCGCGAATTCCACCTTCCTCTCGGTCTTGTCTTCGTGGATTACAACAAGGCATTCGACTCCGTCGAAATCCCCGCAGTCCTCAACGCCCTCACGCGATCCGGGATCGATTCGTCTCACGTCGACTGCCTCGAGAAGCTCAACACCAACTGCTATACAGAGATGAGACCCTTCGAGAGACCTGTTCGCATCCCCATCGGCAAAGGAGTACGACAAGGAGACACCATTTCGCCAAAGCTCTTCACTGCCGCGCTCGAAGATTGCATGAAGAAACTCAACTGGGAGCACAAAGGAGTCCTCATCGATGGGAAACGACTCTCTCATCTTCGATTCGCCGACGATATCGTCCTCATCGGAACCGACACGGTCTCTCTCCAGACGATGCTCACGAAGCTGGCCGACGCAGGAGAACGAATCGGACTGAGTGTCAATAGGAAGAAGACCCAGTTGATGAAGAACGTGTGGTGCACCGGGCCTGCAGTTTCACTCCACTGCGACGATCTAGTGGAGACAGATGCATACGTCTACCTCGGCCGTGAGCTCCGATGCAACGGCTCCATCGACTCGGAGCAACTCCGAAGAAAGCTCACGTGCTTCCCGCCCTCTGCTACGCCGCTGAAACCTGGCCACTCACGAAGACGACGGTCTCCTTCATCCGGAGAACCCACCGTGCCCTGGAACGCGCGCTAATTGGAACTACGCTATTCATGCAGCAGAAGAAGAATCAGTCATGTGCCGACATCCGCCGCATCTCTCTTCTATCGGACCCGATAGTTCACATCACGAGAGCGAAGCATCGATGGGGAGGTCACGTGCTACGAAGAGACGACGATAGATGGTCTACCCGTGTCACGCAGCAATTCCCCCATCCCAACCTGTTTCGTCCACGAGGACGACCACCGGCTAGATGGAGGGACTCGATCGAGGAGTATGCCAAGATGCCCTACAGTACAGGACGATCTACCCGATCGTCTTCCCAACGAGCGCCTTACCAACACTGGATGACGCGCGCTCGAGACAGAAGCAATTGGAAGAACTGTGATCCACGCGGCTTCGCCGCTGAAGATGGATCTACTAAGTAACTAAGTAAGTAAGTATATACTCCAGTTTCTCTTGTCAGTATGTTCGATGAAGGAGACAGTAGTCTGAACATGGAGACCACGGTAGGAACTTCTCACTGCGTCAGCAAAAATCCAGATAATAAAACCGAAATTCGTGTCGCCTTAAGAGACCGTCCACGAGAGAGTGGACAGGGGTCCCGGATGAGAATTCGACAACCTACCCTCAAACTTTTTTCATGGAATGAACATCACGAATGCTGATCGCGACCGTATATATTTAAGCCTGAAAAAATTTTTCGAGGTCAAAATTTTTTTCCAAAATTTTCAGACATTTTTTCGTCGAAAAATAAAGTTTCGAAATACTTTGCGAGAAATATTCTATTATACGTATTTTTGTGCGTTGGTTCCGAATTTGGTAGTTAGAACTGTTGAAACTCACTTTTTAAAAAGTTATGATCGAAAAATCAGATTTTTTTGTGAAAAATCGAAAATATCTTTTTTCCCACCCCCTTTCAGGTAAAGCCACCTATATTTTCGGAATCTACATTAAAAGTTACGTTATATGCATTTTTATCGTAATTTTAAAAATGAGGTTATTGATCGATATTTTATCTCAAACTTGCATAATTCCTTATTTTTCGTTAGGCCAGTTTCTTACAAGTGTCTTACAGATTCGTGTGTGTGCCAACTTCCGATGTCAAATAGACAAACATATTCAGAAAGTATGAAAATATGGTCTATTTAGATTATCGAGAGTAAATACAAGACGTTTCAAAATTTTCCAAAATTCATACAATCATCATAATAAACTATAAACTATCAGGGTTCTATGACGAAATATAGTTTCTACTTTAGGCTCAAAATGTTTGAATTGCAATATTAAATAAATGTTCTGTTGGTACTCTTCGATTTCATGAATTCGTTCATGTCGGAAAAATATTAAGACTCGGAAATGGCCAAAAAATGATATTCATAAAAAATTTCTGAAAGTACCAGTGGCGTGCATGATGAAATATCTTAGATGTGTAGTACACTCACAAAGTTGCATCAATTGACAAAAGGACAAGTTTATCCAACTTCTTCGAAAAAAATTTTTTTCTCAAAAATCACCATGAACCCGGGGTCATGGTCCAAAATCGCAAAATATTTTTTCGTGACATTTCTCCCCAATTCATCTGAAAGTTACGTATAGCGCCCTATGTTACTTCATTGAGTATAAGAAGCTTTAGTAAGAGTTAATTCTCCATAAAATTAGAAAAAATATTTTGCGATTTTGGACCATGACCCCGGGTTCATGGTGATTTTCAAAGAAAAAATTTTTTTTCGAAGAAGTTGGATCAACTTGTCCTTTTGTCAGTTGATGCAACTCTGTGACTGTACTACACAGCTAAGATATTTCATCATGCACGCCACTGGTACTTTCAGAAATTTTTTATGAATATCATTTTTTGGCCATTTCCGATTCTTAATTTTTTTTCCGACATGAACCAACGCATGAAATCAAAGAGTAGATATTTCGTCATAGAACCCTGATCTTTGATAGTTTATTATGATGATTGTATGAATTTTGGAAAATTTTGAAACGTCTCGTATTTAAAGAAGGAGTAACCTCAAAAATAGAATCTCAAGCTAATGGTATTGTTCGCTTACTCCTGTGAACGATAATAGAAATCCAAAATTTAAGACCTCTATCTTACCTCCGAACCGAGATACCGGCGCGCAAAGAAATTACCGTCGCTAAGGGACAATCAGGGTCAAGTGCCGAATACGGTAAAGGGGCGTTCTCTCACGTGCGCGAGTAAGCAAATCTGTCGGTCAACTTTCTCTCTCCTCTCGAGTTTGCATGCACCCTCTTCCCTTCCCCTCCCTCGTCCCCACAGGGAAGAGGGATGGGGGAGGGAAGAGAGTACATGCAAACAAGGGATTAGGGAAGGGGAGGAACAGGTGGAATCACCAAACGTGTTACTGCGTTTAGCGGCGAACTCAGTTTGCGATGATTATCTTCAACCTTTGCTTACAGTACCCGCTTGTTCGCTAAGAAAATTTCCAGTCGGGAGTCGCGGACATTCGTCCTTCTTTAATCTCGATAATCTAAATAGACCATGTTTTCATACTTTCTGAATATGTTTGTCTATTTGACATCGGAAGTTGGCACACACACGAATCTGTAAGACACTTGTAAGAAACAGAACTAACGAAAAATAAGGAATTATGCAAGTTTGAGATAAAATATCGATCAATATCCTCATTTTTAAAATTACGATAAAAATGCATATAACGTAACTTTTGATGTAGATTCCGAAAATATAGGTGGCTTTACCTGAAAGGGGGGTGGGAAAAAAGACATTTTCGATTTTTCACAAAAATATATCTGATTTTTCGATTATAACTTTTTTAAAAGTGAGTTTCAACAGTTCTAACTACCAAATTCGGAACCAGCGCACAAAAATACGTATAATAGTACATTTCTTGCAAAGTATTTCGAAACTTTAATTTTCGACGAAAAAAATAATATTTTGAAAAAAAATTTTGACCTCGAAAATTTTTTTCAGGCTTAAATATATGCGGTCGCGATCAGCATTTGTGATGTTCATTCCATGAAAAAAGTTTGAGGGTAGGTTGTCGAATTCTCATCCGGGACCACTACCCACTTGTTACGTTCTCTCGTGGACGGTCTCTTAAATATTCAGAAAAAGTAGGTAATTTCTTTAATTTATGGAAATTTTGAACTTTCCACATCACCGATGACGCTCATGCGTTTCTCGTAACATTCTTGAAAACAATAACCAAAAATTATGCCCATGTGAAGATGTTCTTTTACAGCGAGGTGTTCTAATATGTGTATCTTGTCACGTACTAATGAGAAGTTAAAAAGTCTTTAGTCTGAAAAGGGATTTTGCTAACGGGAAGACTTTCTCTATATGTTTGTTTTATCCTATTGGATTGCACACCCAACGTGCGCAGTTGTAATTGTAGTTGTCGTATTCACATAGTAGGAATAAGTGGACAAGGGCAGTTGCTCGTTTACTCGAACTAGAAAAACAATGATCATACGCCATCTGGCAGGAACGGAATAGGTCCATGTATGAGATATGTTTCATGACAAGTCGATTTTTCGATTTTTTAAACGGATTGAACGGTTTTCCAATATTGTAATATTTCGAGTGATTTAATAGGGAAAAATGTTTTCTTATCAGATTCACAAGAACATGTAAACTTCTTTCATTCTTCAATATTAATGACGTAGAAGCGGGAAATTGTGAATGTTTACGTGCGTGCGCACTAAACCACTCTCTCTCTCTCTTTCTCTGCTTTTTCTTCTGTTCCCCTCTCTATCTTTCTCTCTCTCTCTCCTTTTCTTCTCTTCCTCTCTTTCTCTCATCCATCGATTGAAAGAGCAGACATTTTCCTCTTCCCTTCAATCTCCTCACTGTTCTCACAAACGTTTTGTGCACACAAAACCTGTCAGTTACAAACGAAGCTCTAATCATAAATGTATAGATTTGTGTTGAACATTCGATTATTTCAAAATTCGCTCTCCCTCTTATTTGATTCCTTTCTTTCTCTCATCCATAAATGCATTTCCCTTAAATCTCCTCTCGCCCTCTCTCTTTGTACTATTTTGCACATTCTTACCTCAAATATATCAATTTTTTTTCTAATTTGTGTCACATTATTTTCTCTAATTCTTCCCTCAATCAATCGATATTTCAATATTCCAGGTGTCTACTCCACCTCAGGACAAGCTTAGATTATGTAATGCAGAATGTCAAGTAGCTAATAACTAAGTAAGTATATATTTTATTGAAGTGCTTTTCAGAATGCTGAAAAACGAGGGAAATGTAAAAATTGTATTAACCGTTTCAGAGAACTTGCTAGGGTCACAGAAATGTTTATGGTGATGACTTAGTAACATTTTCTCTGTCATAATTTAAGGATATCAGTGATCGTCTTGCAGGACACTATCAGCCAGCGACAATCACACTACTACACCGATCGGGAAGTCTCCAACTTCCCTTACTCTGGAGGTGTTGTATCCTGCTAAGAGAGAATGCAAAATAGAGAGAGTAGGCGTGAGATAGAGAGAAATGATTTCTCAATTTTGCATGCCCTCTCAACAGGAGAGTACATCTCCAGAGTAAGGGAAGATGGAGACTTCCCGCTAAGAATAGGGATGCCGGTGTTGAGTGTACTCTCAAGGACTCTCTTTTGTTTCTTTGCGTCTTATAGTGAGCAGATGTATTTACGATCTCTCACTCACGATTCCGTTAAATAATCACCAAGCTGACATTCCTAATCTTATTTTGCACTTTCTCACCTCAAATATATCGATTTGTGTTCTAACTATTTTTTTAAAAAATTTGAGCTTGTGCTGCTCTATCAGACGAATCGTTTGTTAATATTTACTATAATATTTACGGCTCTGCTCTAGTATCCCCTCACTAAGGGAATAGAAAGGTCCCATGGGAATAGAAAGGTCCCAAAAAAACAGAAAGGTCCCATGGGAATATAAAGGTCCCAAAAAAAACAAAAAAAACCTTTCTATTCCCATGGGGACCTTTCTGTTTTTGGGACCTTTCTATTCCCATGGGACCTTTCTATTCCCTTAGTGAGGGGATACTAGAACAGAGCCATACTTACTTCCCTTCAGCCGGATCAGCCGCTCATTTTGAACCGAACGATCAACTACGCCCCTACTGATAAAAACGCTGCAGACTATAACACGATCCGTAAAAAGTGAAAAAGAGATGCAACATATGACAGGAATACACACCATTCACACACGCTAGTACAAACGCAAGTACGCTTACACTGATGTTATCTAACTTCTCCATTGAGAAAATGTATTGGTAAACGATTATTAACTCTAGACGAATAAATGTATGCAAGGACAATATCTGTATTCTGAGAAATCATTGTAAGCCAATCAGATAGTAATTTTCATCTCTTTTCAGGGTAGTAAATAGTTGCTTTGAATGCTCTACTGTGAGCATTTGATGTGTGAACATATTTTGCAATACACAAAGATGTACCACAATGTCGAATAAATTTGATTTGTCTTCGGATTATCAAATTCGTAAGAACATGTGAACTTCTTCCATTCCTCAACGTCAATGACGTGGCGATTGGAAATTGTGATTGTGTATGTGAGTGCACACTGAGCCGCTCTCTCTTTTTCTTTGTTTTTCTTCTTGTATCTCTCTTTGTCTCTCTGTCTGTCTCTGCGCTCTCTTCAAAACAATGACGTATGCAGAGAAAAGTCGATTTTAACCACTCGGATAATTTCCTTGACATGTGCACATATTATACCCTGTGAAATGGAGAAAGGATGCACTACGTATCATCACGTCATTTATGTACTCCGATTCGTCGACGCTTCCCGCCCACATGAATGTGCATTTTTTGTTGTTGAAAATATTGATAAATATGTATTACGCATTCGACTCATACTTTGATACGGGCAAACTTATTAATGGCAGAAAAAAAGATAAAGCGCCACCGGCAGTGCATCGTTAAAACATAAGCAACTTAATGTCGCAGTTCGTTCTGAGAAATTCTCGACTATACGATTTGTCTTCTTTCACTGCTATCTAATGGCAGACGCGCGTTGTTTCCAATGTGCGAGAGTGCACAAAAACTGTTCTCTCTCTCTCTTCCTCTCTTTTTATCATCCATCGACACAAAGAGCAACCATTCCCCCCGTCGCACCGTCACTCCACTCGAAAAGTTCTCAAACGTGCACATGTCGACTTCAATTTGATTAACTCAATATTGATTTGTTGAATCCTCCTCACCATATTCATTATTCAATCAAACGGCGATATTTACTTCTTGCAGGTGTCTACTCCACCTCGGCCTACCAGATGTTCTACATAAATGTGTCAAAAATCATTTAGTAAGTGTCTCATTTTCCCTTGATACCTAGATTCTTCATTAACTGCGGAGGTTATTGCCATGCCTTTTTTATTGCAATCAAATTTTTAGTTTCTGGATATGCCCCAGTGAAATCAATATTCTATCCACGTTGTTTTTTTCATTGCCATCGTATTTGTCTTACAGGAAGTAAGCAGTTAATGCATGCTATATAGCTTGAATCGATACTCTTTTCTGCAGGATTTGTCCAGCCCGCTCAATGGAGTCACGATGACAGAAATTAAACTTGGAAAAGCATTCGAATATCAGTTGAGACGAAGAAGAATCTGTGAAAGAATGAGTAAACGTACCGGACGATTTCAAGATCCGTAAAGCAGGACTTGCTCGTTCTGAGTGGTGTTTTAAATAAGTTGTACATTGAGTTGTAAATTTTTTTTGATATACTAACACTTGATAAAACAATGTGATAAAACACAACGTGGACGATGGATGGAAATTGTATACTCCTGTAGCTTTGACCTCGGTAGCCGAAACTTTTAACATTCCTACTCCTCCAATAACGTGGCTTTAGTAATTGTGTACGTGAAAGCACACTCCTCTCTCTCTCATTTTCTCCCTCCCTTTTCTTCTCTTTGTCTCTCTCTCTATCGCCCATCGATTCAAAGATCATTCATTTTCCCTTCCCGTCAATCCTCTCACTGCTCTCATTTTTTCTTATTTTAATCTTAAAGAAATCGTTTACAATCTTATGAGTATTGTTTCGCTAGTTTCAACTAGTTTTTTTTATCGATTTCGCCCCTCGATCAGTCGATATTCAACCATTCCAGGTGTCTACTCCACCTTCGCTCTAATTATTTAATAATGAAGACTCCTAAAAATCGTGTTTTACTTGGTAAGCATATTGATATTCTTAGTCAGCTAAGAAAAACGAAAATATGAATGTTCGACATTCCATTTCTGTATAGAAACGGTCAGGGTGAGCTTCACCATATATTCTGATCCTAAAGTGTTTCCTGAACGTATATTTGTGCTCTTTCAGCCGATTTTACCGTTCTGAATCACACGCTGGCATTCTTCGTTGATCGTTACCGCACAACCTTATCCGGCATCCAAACAATCCGAGGTTCCATGAAATATTGGAAGAATGAGGAGTAATGATGCAAGTGTCATCATCTATACATGGGATCAACCGCATTCCTCTCTGAGAGATTTATGGATAAATGATTATTGAATAATCGACAAAAGATACACACAATGAAGAGTAAATCGATTCGGTTTGTTTCTATGTAAATCATTAAAATGAGAAATTTTCTTTGGAATTTCAGAGTCCTCAGAAAAAAATCACCCTCATTCCAGAATTTCGGTTTAGTTTATTTTGCTAATTATAACAGTGTACGTGATCGCCCACTAAACCGCTCTCTCTACAGTTCTACAATTGTCAATCTTTTTTTTAGTTTCTCTCTCACTCTTTACTTTTTTCTTCTAGTTCTCTTCATCTCTCAAGTTGAGTCTCGATCATCGGCACAAAGAGCATCAACTATCTCTCTCTCCCTCTCTATTCTCTCTCTCTATCTCTATATCTATATCTCACGCTCCGCAACTTTCGGGGTGATTGAACGACTGGAATGAGGAGATTGGATAACCGCTCTACAAGAAACGAAACTTTGGTGAACCTTTCTAGAATAAAACTTGCATTGAGTGAATCGTATCTTATGGTCAGTCTCATCACACCAATTGTAACAATTGTTTGTTGTCGTGTGTAACTTCATCGATGTGCATATTTTCAGCTATACAGGTGCCTACTCTATCTTCATTATAGATGCTGTACCGCGGACGCAACTACTTCTTGCCACAATGTAAGCGACTGATCTTTTCATGGTATAAATTGTGGCTAGCTACTGGGCTGTTGCAAAAGTCTTGTCGCGTTTCGGGGTACGAACATCTTTATCCCTACCATCTTCAAAGATTAACCAATGGACTTGTGAATAGTCTACGTTCACACCACTAGTAGTCCTCTATAATTCGCGCAACTTATGAATACCACCCTCATAGAACGCCGGGGTCTATAATTTGAAGAAGCCGGTCAACTCGTTTACGATATCAACTCGGATCTTGAAGTGCTGTTCTCTGAGGAAGTTGGTGATGGTGGAGAACAAGTTATTTTCTTAGAGGGTAATGTCTGACGACTAAGAAGGATGGATTAGGATGGCGCTTTCATAAGCCGCCAGTTCAGAATTGGTCGCCCTCGCAGTAAGGGATTCAGCGATGCAGTGTTAGAAGTAAACATTTGCCCACTATTCGCGTCTCATATCGACTTTGATCTTGACTTATTATATATCAATGGTGCACACCTGTACCATGATAGTGGTGCCTTCGAGTAGGAGCTCCCAGTACTGAGCGCCCCGGGTGCTCCACGAATTTCACAACATCATTTTTTGACTACCGAAAACTGTGTTTGGGAACATCGTCTGCCCTCTAATCTGCATCAACCCACTTGTGTTTGGGTACAACGTTTTCACACTTTACCCATGCATAACCCCCAGTCACCATCTAGTCCAGACAGTTGAAAGCCCTGTTGAAAATTAGGAAAATCAAAGACATATCCACCCTCAGAAAAATGACTAGATCCGAGAATTCGTAATAAATCAACCGTCCCATATTTTTCTTCTTTCCAATTTCGAGAACTCCCCAATTTATAGTGGTAAAGTCGGCTCCTAGTGTGTCGCCCAGTTTGCACATGATTTGATAGGGGTCTGCTTCTTGCTCTGTGCACAGAGTGTTAAAATACAGATGGAGGATTTTCCGGATCGGTCCTCTTCGGCCTGAGACAAGTCCATATTCTCGCTATCGAGAGTCCAACTTTTCACAGTGTGCAAAGAGGTTGTTTATGGCAGATGACTCATATCCAAATGGCGCTCAAATCTGACTGACTTTGAGCCAGACAGGAAGACGAACAAAATTACCTCCAAAAAGTGGTGAAGAACGTTAACAAAAGAATTCGTATTTCTCCCTCGGAAAACTAGAAGGGACCAATCATAACCATGCGTTAGAGAGAAGGTATGGACCCATTTCTACTGTAAACAAGAAGGCACATTACAAAAAGAAACAGAGCAGAGATAGCCCGCGAAAGTTGACGCTCAAAAAAACGACAGGACTTTTGCAACAGACTGATATTTAAAAATCATTATTTTCCATTTCAGCCCTATGGTGAAATCAGTAAGGCTGGACATAAACGATATTTGAAGAGTTGAGAAGATGCTATTATGTCCCACACAGATGTCAACAATTAAGAGACCGGCTCGGTAAGAATTGAGCACTGCCGGACATCCGCGCGAGGACTTTCGATTTGGCCCACCATACTCATACCATGGAAGTGTCTCAGGACCCTATTTACAAAAGTACTCCAATATGTGCCCTGAGGATCAAACCCGGCTCGCATATCGCGCGTAACCGACGAAAAAGTGATTTTTGCAACTTTTGATGTAGATCAGCTAGGATCAATTTTTCTTCGGCAATATTTTAGGCATGCTCAGTGTGCACCAAAAAACTACTTGAACAATTTTCTGAGCGATTGGAAATATTTTATCCGAATTGATTTCTCGTGATTTTTAAAATTTCTCCTTAAAGATTTTAATTCGGCAAATAATTTCACGGTGCGTATTGTAGCGCAACATAATCTGCACACTGTGGTGGATGCCATATTACGTGCCATCATTTCGCATGAAACAAAAATTCGATTTTACATTTCAAAAAATCGTCCTGAAATGCCTAAAATATTGTCGAAGAAAAATTGATCCTAGCTAATCTACGTCAAAAGTTGCAAAAATCACTTTTTCGTCGGTTACGCGCGATATGCGAGCCGGGTTTGAGCCTCAGGGCACATATTGGAGTACTTTTGTAAATAGGATCCTGGGACACTTCCATGGTATGAGTATGGTGGGCCAAATCGAAAGTCCTCGCGCGGATGTCCGGCAGTGCTCAATTCTTACCGAGCCGGTCTCTTAATAATGCTCTTCGAAATGGTTAATTGAATATCCAAACTAGCAATTAGCAAGTTTTACGCTCTCATCGTAATATGGTATCATATGCCTGTTAATTATATCTTTATCGCAACAAAGTAAATTGTGCGAACATAAAAACCAGTAGCTAGGAACTGGTAGGCGACAATATAAAACGGCGAAATGTCGAAGAGAGGGTAGATGTCATCGCGATTCGACGACCCGAGCTGAGTTAGGATAAAAGAAGGAGAGAGAATAGATTAGAAAAGATAAGAGACGGGTAAAAGGGGTGCAATATGTTTAAGAAATAATGTTGACGAGAGGGAAAGAGTTCCTTTCGGCAGAGAATTGAGCAATGAATAAGTTCGAAGAGAAATGAAGTTTTTAGACAGATTATCTGTGGCTCGGAACTTACAGTAGCGCCGGAAAGTATTTGCGCGTTTTTTCAACTTGGTGTAACTTTTAGATCAGAAGAGGAATCTAGCTGAAATTTTCAGTGAAGGTAGGGAATCTATCAAGGAACACACTGCGAAAACTGAGATTTCGTGATGGATCCTCAAAATTGCATAGTGATGACGCAACCGCGCAACACTTGCTTAAAAAAATTTTATTCACTGGGAAAAAATCTCCGACCCACAAACTTTTCGGAGCATGGAGACATTCAGGTAGGCTTCCCAGAAAAAAAGTTTCAAGTTGCTGCGATTTTTCTCATTTGCAGCAGCCTTGCTGCAATATCAAGGCTGCAAACTCATAACTCGGCTCCCAGATGTGCTATCGACCCGTTCTAGTGCTCAAAATGATCCTTTTGGTGAGCCCAGACATCTCTGAAAGTTTGGTGAAGATTGCTCACCATTTGCCCTCAGGGCACAAAAAAGTCACTTTTTCGCATACCCTGATTCTGACCATGCACATCTACAAGGGTCAATGAGCTAAAATATGGTTCCGGTGCAGGAACGACCCAAAACCATCCAAGAATCAATGCCCAACTTTTTGTGGCAGCAGCATTTTTTTCCTGCATGCTGCGATCGGATCCCTGGCGCGCCCAGGTTTCGGAAGAGGGAGAGATTAGGGAGAGGGAGGGGGCGGGGCGAGCGCATGCAGAGAGAGCGGGCATTTCGGAATCCTTGGGCGCGCCAGGGATCCGATCGCAGCATGCGGGAAAAAAAATGCTGCTGCCACAAAAAGTTGGGCATTGATTGTTGGATGGTTTTGGGTCGTTCCTGCACCGTAACCATATTTTTAGCTCATTGACCCTTGTAGATGTGCATGGTCAGAATCAGGGTATGCGAAAAAGTGACTTCTTTGTGCCCTGAGGGCAAATGGTGAGCAATCTTCACCAAACTTTCAGAGATGTTTGGGCTCACCAAAAGGATCATTTTGAGCACTAGAACGGGTCTCTAGCATATCTGGGAGCCGAGTTATGAGTTTGCAGCCTTGATATTGCAGCAAGGCTGCTGCAAAGGAGAAAAATCGCAGCAACTTGAAACTTTTTTTCTGGGAAGCCTACCTCAATGTCTCCCTGCTCCGAAAAGTTTGTGGGCAAGAGATTTTTTCCCAGTGAATAAAATTTTTTTAAGCAAGTGTTGCGCGGTTGCGTCATCACTATGCAATTTTGAGGATCCATCACGAAATCTCAGTCTTCGCAGTGTGTTCCTTGATAGATTCCCTACCTTCACTGAAAATTTCAGCTAGATTCCTCTTCTGATCTAAAAGTTACACCAAGTTGAAAAAACGCGCAAATACTTTCCGGCGCTACTGTATCTGTGGCTTAGAACATTTTCTAATTTCTGAATGTTTAATGCATACATGATATAAAATTATAATCAGTGATTTCTTTCCGATTGTTTCGTGCCACAGTGTAAAATTGATGTGGATGTAGATTGTGTACAAGAGTGCACACAAAGCCTTTCTTGTTAGTCATTCCCTCCTCTCTCTCTCTCTCTCTCTCTCTCTCTCTCTTTTCCTCTCTCTCTCTCTCTCTCTCTCTCTCTCTCTCTCTCTTTCGTTATCACCTTCTCTCTTTTGCATTCTTTCTCGCTATCGCCCATCAATTCACCGAGAAGTCATTTCCCCTCCCCTTCAATTTCACGTCTCTCTTCCATCGATTGTACAGATGATAACGTCCGATCATCAAAGAAGCTCATTTTGTCACCACCACTTTCCTCGTTTTGCAATTTGTTATACAATAGTTTCCGATATTCAACAATTGATTATCTAAATTCTATTGAGATTTGTCCTATAAGAAAAAAAAACTGTCTTCGCTCATAGTAAATTCACTCGATTCTCATGAGCAATACGTCAATTGTGCGGATTTGCAATCGATAGTAATCATTGATTGTCCTACGCTTTCACATTATTCTCGTAAATTACTCTGTCAATCGATATTCCATCATTGAAGGTGTCTACTCCACCACAACCCAAGTTCGGATATTTTTCTTCAAAATTTAAAGATTTTCGAGGATCATTCCACTCGTTACGTTTCATATTTTATCTATTTTTTGCGACACATAAGTGTAACGAATTTTTTTTCTTCAGATTTCGATGTGATAGCAGACTTTACGGTGTTCAATAATATCTGATATTTTGAGGAATACATAAGAGGCATAAATTTTCACGCAAAGAGGCCATTGTGGTGAAGAAAACACAAGCAGCAAGCGACACTAGAAGAGCTCTTAGAGCTTACAATTTTATCCTGTACATGTTTTGATATTGAATTGAATAAAGAAATTGAGCAAATGTAAATTTTATGGAGCTTCAAACACATATGAAATTGCTGTTGAAATTGTAATTGCGTACGCGAGAGCACACAAATCACGTATCGTCTCTCATCCCTTGAAAAAACACAAAACCATTGCCGCTCCCCTCCGATCTCGACCTCTATCTATCACCCATCGATTCAAAGAGCGACCATTCTCCTCTCCTCCTTCCACTCCCCTCCCGTCTCTCCACTCTTTTCACACTATAGCTTTTTTTTTTCGCAACTTTTTTTTTTCGCAATTTATTTTCCTTTTCTTGTCTCCCTCTATTTGTTTATCCATCGATCCAAAGAGCAGCCATTCACCGTTCGATTCAACCTCTTTTTTCGCCTCTTCTCTACTTTTTTTGTGAAAAAAAAATGGAAAATGATTCATTCTCGCCTAAAATACAACCTTTTTGTGTTGTAAATAGATTAATTGCCACATTTGAGCTTATTTAGCACTATCCAAGTAATCATGCGCTAATTTTATTTTTCTCTAATTTTTTTCTCCTATTAGTTCCTCAAACACTCGATTTTACATCGTCTCAGGTGTCTGCCCCACCTCATCCAAAGCTCTGATTCTTTGGTGAAGAATATCAACAAGTTCCACTGAGTAAGTCTATTCCTAGCCAAACACGACATTGTAAGAAAAGAATGCGGAATGTTTCCGCTACCTAGATACTTTTTATAATTAGGCATATTGGTCGAAAATTTCTACTAAATTCTCCATTTTTGAGGCAGCAATGTGAGTCGAACGATTTGCGCACCATCATTGTCCGCCCTCTTTTATGATGAATCAAAATTCTTATATATTCAGTATCAAAGTCATCGCGCTCTTCACCATCCATAATCATGCATGCAACGAGTAGGCGATTTTTTCTCTCGCCCGGATGATTTCAACGACTATTCACATATCGTGACCAGTGCACTAGTGAAACGATAAGCGAACGAAGATAACAGACGATGTCATACCATACTGTGATGTACGTTCTACAATTCATCGGGTTTTTGTCGTCCATCGGAAGTTACATTGTTTTTATTGAAAAATGAATAAATATTTACGACGCATTCGAATAAGTTTCAGCACAACTAATCGCCAAATATCTTCCATTTCCTGACAATACTCATGTGAAAAAAACAGTGCTTCATTGTTGATAGTCAGCACCAATTCGATACGGAGATGTGCTTTTTTCTCACTAGTTTCGACTTCATCGCATTTGTTTGTCCCTTTGCTGACTCTTATTTCTCTCCCCGTTTTTCGTGTTTCTCTGCCTACATTCCTCAACAGCAATTACGTGAACATTGTAAACTGTTGACTATCTCCATGAATATTCGACTATACGGTTGTCTAATGGCACACGGGTGTTGTCTGCAATGTGCAAGAGTGCACAAGAACCCATCTCTCTCTCTCTCTCTCTCTCTCTCTCTTTCTCTCTCTCTTTCCCCCCTCTCTAATCTCCCTTTTATCTTTGCTTTTCCCCTTCCTCTCTATCTCTCATCCATTGATTCAAGGGGCAGTCATTCCTCTTCCCTTCAATCAAATGTGTCCCCTCCTCTGCTTTTGCGTACAGATTACAGTGAATTCGCCTGGCAATCATTAACGAATCAAACTCGCTCCTTTTTTTTATCAAACTCAATTATTTCTTGACGTTTGCATTTACCGTTTCGCACTTTTTCAATCGATATTTCAATCCCCAGGCGTCTACTCCAACTCAACGTTTTCTTGTAAGATGTCTCTCAAAGATCGTTTCACTTCTGGTGAGCCTTTCCAACTTTTAATCATTGCGGAATTTAAAAAAATGAATGAAAATTCCAAATACAATGAGATATTTTCTCCAGATTTCAAAAAAAATCGCCACAATTCCTGTGTTTGGAGGAAAAAAATCAAATTGGTGTATTCAAATCAAATTGTTGTCTCTCTCGATAATTTTAACGTTCAGTTTCAATGGCATCGCTCTCTTCGCTTTCTACAATACAAAAATCAACGAAGCGGCGAATTTTACCTCCCAGTTGACTTCCTTAACATGCTCACATATTCTAGGCTGTGAAATTCTGAAATGCTGCGCTCTTGGACAACATTATCTCTTCCTGAAATACGAGGTCTATAAATTGTCGGAATATGTTGCATTTTTACATCCAGTTGCATTGATATAATTGAGAAATATCAATACATATTTAATATGCGCTCTAATCAAATATACGACTCGTCTCTCACCTATATTTAATATTAACTGAGCGTAGTTTTGATTGTGCGAGAGTGCACAAAACCTTTACGCGCGACCTCTCTCTCTCCCTATCTCTCGTTCCACGACTCATAATCAAAGAGCATCCAGCACACTCCCTTCCTCCCCTCATCTTTCCCCTATCAACTCTCTTGCTGTTTCGCAATGACAATAAACGCTCTCATATTTTTTGCAGGGCTTTTACCCTTCAAAAGGTTGTGTTCGAAGGTCGAAGTGGTGTAGTGGTCTAAGGCGCCCTCCCAGTTTCATTCCGTTCCACACCGGGGTTCGATTCCCGGCTGTGCATACCGCCACCGCCTCACCAAGGCACTCGAATGATTAAAGATTGGTAGTGGTGTAACCACGAAGGTAACTAGATCCGAAGAAGAGATTGGGCCCTCCGGATTGAACTGGCCTATTATGCGCTGGCCTTAGCAGTGACTCCCTCAGGACTTGGAGCCTAGATAAGGGGATGCCTTTACCTTTTACCTTTACCTTTTTACCCTTCAAAATGTTGCAATTGACTATTCACTCTGCGCGGCACCCTATTATGTACAGCTGTATTTTGCCTAACCATTTCTTCACCCAATGTTTATTGAACAAATTATTAATAACATCGATTCTGTCACTCCACTTTAACTGGATATTCATCCGATATTTGCTCCTCTCCCATTTTTCCTTTTATCGATTACTCATTCTTGCAGATGCCTACTTCACCTCAGAACATTTGAATCCTTTTGAATAAATCGATCGAAAATCAGCACTCGGTAATGCAAATGGTAACATAATCGTATCAAATATTGATATTTTGAATATAGATATAAGTGAGCGCTACGTAGTATTTTATCCGCCAATGGCTATCATACCACCTTATTTTTTCAGGATCAGCCGCTCTGGGTCACTGCATCAAAACATGTCCGTAATACTAGACTGGGAAAAAAAAGACAAAAACCGTTTGCCATCTTTCAGCAGCAATACAATCGCTTAAGTAGTGAATTGAACGAGGAATAATAACGTCATCGTCCAAAAGGAATTAACGTTGTTGTATTGTGCGATGGAAGGTCTCAAATTAATCATTGAGAGGATGTATGGATAAATGTTTATTTACTATTTGAAGAAAACACTGAAAAACAGAGCATGGACAATAACTGGAGTCTCAGAATTCAAGACCATCTTTGATCGGACATTGCATTTTCCATCGGCAATTTGGCATGTGTACATGCGAATATGAAAGATATTTGAATTCCCTCCCTCCCTCAACATCAACGATGTGGCTATTGCAAATTGTGACTGTTTACGAGCGGTCATAAAGACCGTTCTCTCTCGCTTTCCTCTTCCCCTCCATCTCTCATTGGCCCATTTAAATAACCGCCATTCTCCCTTATAATTCGTGTCTCTGCTCTCCTCTTTTTTATGCAAAAGCTACGGAGACGCGCTTTCAGTTGCTTACAAAGCTGTCATCCCAATTTTATCGTTTTTTTGGTTATGAGAGTGCACAAAAGCCTCTCTCTCATTCTCTATCTCTCTCTCGCTCTCTCTCTCTCTCATATCGCCTATTGGTTCAAAGAGCAGCCGTTCTCCTCTCGCCTCCCTTCTCCTCTTTTTGTAGAAACAGCAGTGAAAACATCTGTTAGTCAGCAAGGAAGCTCACTCCGTCGCATATTTTTTTTACATTTTAAATTATTAATAACATCGATTCTGTCACTCCACTTTAACTGGATATTCATCCGATATTTGCTCCTCTCCCATTTTTCCTTTTATGCCTACTCCATCTCAGAACTGTGGATCTCTGGAGAATCTGGAGAATATCAATCACGAATCATAAACTACGTAAGTCATACGGAGCCATAAACTACGTAAGTCTACGGAGCCAGGAAGTGGTGAAGTGGAAACTTTTTTTATCGATGGCTCTCAGCCTGAAAAGTCTCACGCAACGGAATAAGCCAGTACATTTTGAAGCGATTAACATTCCTCACAGTGAATTGCGATGCAATTAAACATGGAATCGGGTATCACGCAGACCAAACCTGAAGTAGTACCCCCTTGGACCGAACCAGGAGCCGGCCACCAACCTCATATTGGACCAATACTGGAGCCGGCTACCAAGCTCCCCCTGGACCAAACCTGCACCCAGAACTAAGCATAGAGCGTAGTGTATTTAACCATAACAGATCCCGACTAATTGAGCAATAACACTAATCGTGTCCAAAATATGAAGATAATCCTTCAATTGCAAATAATTGTGTTTTGCAGGTACTCTATATCGACATTTCGGACGAAACTTGAGAAGCTCGATCTTGCTATGGGCATTCAAGTGGAACACGTCGTCTCCAGTCGCATGGATGAGAGCTAAGAGAAAGGTGGGGAAGATCTTGCAATAATGTAAAATCGACCATATCGAAGTCAACAAAGGGGACTTAGCCTTGAGCCTCGTAAGTTCTAATATCTTATTCGTTTGCCCGCAGATGACTTTTCATTATTCAGATAGCAAACTGATTTTTCTGCCTAGGCCAATGCTCTTGACTAAATTGATCTATACTTGTCTTTTGATTGATTACATTCATAACTCCAAAATTCGGTAAAAATAAACAAATAAATTTATCAGGGAGACATTAATCGACGATATCGATCTCTTCGCAACGACAAAAGTACCGATTCGTCTTGCTCAAACAAATCATAATGATAAGTGTGAGTGCCGAGACTTCTTTTACATTTTTAATTAGAATTCTATGATTCATGCATAACAGTGCGTTCGCGTAAAAATCGCACGAATTAGGAAGAATCCGTACAGCAAATTTTGACTATGTCTGATTTCGACATGGATCGATAGCCCCTGGTCTCCTCTTCCAATCCCGCTTTTCAAAAAAAAATCCGCATAAAATTTGCATAGATAATGAGCTCAAAAGATTGCGCATTTTTCACTTTGATCGACAGTATCTCAGTTCCTTTTGAGAAAATGGCATTACTTGCTGAACAAATGTTGCTTGGTTTGGCCAAATGAGTAGACGTACGTTTTTAGAATTTTAAAATTCGATGATTTTTGAAATATGCAAATTTTTGAAGCTTCATATCTCGAATACCAGGAAAAAAGTATTTTTAAAAAATTGATATGTTATGTATTTTTGTATGTAGAATCCGATTCTGTAATAAAAATGGAATTTCTAGCCAGGTAAATCCATGAAAACTACTGTTTACTGGCTCTTCTACCGTCTTATTCTGCACTGTTTTTTGGATGTGAGCGGTCGAAAAGAGATCTATAATTGAGTTATCGACCGCACGAGAGAGATGTAAATGAAGAATTGTGATGTTTTAGAGCGATTTCGACCGCTCATCGAGTGAAAACTGTGAAGAATAATACGAAAGTATTGTTTAGAAAACAGTAGTTTTCATGTATTTACCTGGCTAGAATTTCCATTTTTATTACAGAATCGGATTCTACGTACAAAAATACATAACATATCAATTTTCTATAAATACTTTTTTCCTGGTATTCGAGATATGAAGCTTCAAAAATTTCCATATTTCAAAAATCATCGAATCTTAAAATTCTAAAAACGTACGTCTATTCATTTGGCCAAACCAAGCAACATTTGTTCAGCAAGTATTGCCATTTTCTCAAAAGGAACTGAGATACTGTCGATCAAAGTGAAAAATGCGCAATCTTTCGAGCTCATTATCTATGCAAATTTTATGCGGATTTTTTTTGAAAAGCGGGATTGGAAGAGGAGACCAGGGGCTATCGATCCATGTCGAAATCAGACATAGTCAAAATTTGCTGTACGGTGAAGGGGCGCTTTTTACGCGAACGCACTGATAAAACCGATTCGACTACGTCGACGCAGGCTATACAACGAAACTTTCTACCTGTCAGGCCTGCGTCATTGAATGTCTTTCTATTACAGTATCACGGATTAGATGCTATCATATTTGACGAAGATTGGGACCTCGCGTGTTTCCCAGAACATGAGGAAATCCGCCAGTTTCTAATTGCGAATGGAGCATCTGTGAAGACTCTGCAAATGTAGAGAAGAGATTCGAGAAGTGAGCATCCGTTTCTTGCTCCATTCACAGTTAACTCTCTTGAATACGGTAATCTAACGATCCATTCACAGTTAACTCTCTTGAATACGGTAATCGTGCAGACAATCTGATCAATCATAGAATGATCAGATTGTCTGCACGCATACATTTCCTACGCATTCTGAGAAATTCCCTGAATTTATAGCAAATAATTCCTGTTTCAGTGGTTTTCCTTTGTCTCCTGGCGGAAAATGTGGATGCACTCCACATTCATCAGGAAGAGGACGTCGACTGCCCTCGAATCTTCCATCAGAGACCAGTGACGTAACTCTTCCATCTCAACGATGTCCCAATATTCTTCATCCTCACTGATTTTCTCTCTTACAGTGTAGGCAAGGTTCAAATAATAAATCCATTGTTTTGTCCTGTTCAATTACACAATATAAGTCCGTATTTACATTGTCGGAATAAGTGGACAATGGCAATTGTTCGTTTTTTTTCTCGCTTTTTTGTCCTAATGAATACGTGTTGTCGTGTTCACTGGCGGAATTCCAGCTTAGTTCTCAAAAAACTGCGCCATAGGCAATCCGAAGCTAGTCAGAAGAAAGCCTGTTTCTCCTACAACTGCGAATCAAGAAGAGACATAAAGAGTTTTCAAATGTAGTTTCAAGTAAATTGTTATTTCTATGGCGATCTCAAGAAAAGAGAGAGGAATTCGAAAAAGTCGAGGGACAAACAGCTTGGAATCATTCCAGTTGTCAAAATGAGAGAGACGAAAAAAACGAAGCAAAAATAGAGTGATCTCCTCCTCTTCGTGTGCATTGGCCGATTCTACGGATCGCGTATGAGGACTCCTTCAGCGCTCTAATTTCTCGATGCTTAGATGGAACCGATGGAACATCAAAGATAGACAAACAAATGGACATTCTAGCGTTCTGGTATATTAGAATATCAGCCCAATACATTTTTTAGACCGTGAGCCCAGGGTCATGGCAGTAAAGATGGACGAATGGATTAGGGTGCATCCGCCCTTTGCAAGCCGAAGGATACGTGTCTCGCGTCCCTTTCCAGACCTCATCTTCATTCATAGTTATGTGGCGTTAGTTTTACGGAAAAGCTCTTGGAAAAACGATCGAGAGTGTTAGTTTTTCCCCTAGCTTTTCCGGAAAAGTAGTTAGACTTGAATTCCCGCATTTTCTGTATCTCGGCTCTTATTGAAGCTAGCAATTAGAAAATTTGTTTTAGTGTTACTTTTCGCATTTAGACTTCATTCTCCAATTTTGGTAAGCTTAGCTGCACTGGGAGCCGAGTTATGGCCGAAAATCAATAAATGCGGGAATTCAAATATTTAGCTTTTCCGAGCCCGCCGTGAGAAATGGAAAAGTAAAAACAAACACTCTTTTTAGCTTTCCCAAGAGTTTTTCCGGAAAACTAACACCGCATAATGCAGCAAGACGCATTTACGGACGCTCTCGCTTGCCGAATCGCGCCAAAGAATTAGATCGAATTAGATCGTCGCACCCGAAACAGCGCCCTTGGCAATCCGTTTAGGTGAGAGAGTCCGCGAAAAGAAGCGAGAATTGTGCACCCCTTCTCCAGAAATTGCTGAGACGTGCAAGTGAATTCAATAGCCATCAGTATCTCCTCAGGGATAGTCATCAATCGGTGCTCAGACATGACCAACTCTTATCTTCTCACGACAAATCATCCTGTGATAATAACCACAAAAGCCAAGCAGGTCAGGCACACACCAGGCACATTACATCACAATGCTAGGGCACTCCAGGAATTGGTGATTGTCTTGTTCAAGTAAATATTTGATTAAAATGTCATTAATTCCTCGTTCAATTATATTTTGTGTAGTAAATGTTATAATAGCGATATGCAAAACGTTTGTGCATTTTTCTGAGCAATAGTGCAATAGATTCAAAATACTGCAATGTATGCCATTCCAGTATTTTGAATCTGTTGCACTATTGCTTTGTATTTCATGATCAATATATTTCACTCTAAAAATATAATTGCTTCTTTACGGATATTATAGATAAGTCGGATATAAAACATGCACGAGTATAAAATATGCACATCGCAGATTAAAAGCTTCCTTTCTCACTTTATCTTTCTTTCACCCAAAGGTTTAAGCTCCGATAGACGATTCACATCATTCCACCGTGCGGTCAACGCTTCAGAGAGGTCTTTGGAGTGAGAGAGCTTGTAATATCGAGAGGAACTCTCCCACTTTGGAACATTCTATCACCCGCCCCCCCATCTCTGAAGGCACATGATTTCAGACCTACAGACCAGGCTAAGAGCGAGAGAGTATGCTAAAGTGAGAGAGTCCCTCTTGATTTCACACGCTCTCTCACTCCTAAGCCTTTTCTGTAAGGTTGACCGGCTTATGGAATGATGTGAAGGGTTTTCGTGTGGATTGATAAATCAATTTCAGCTTCTTTTCTTCCCAAAAAATGATCCGATTTTTACTTCTTCTACATTTCTTCGGTCAGTAATATTTAAAATATATTAAATTAAATTGATTAAAATTCAGTAATTTCCTTTCTCGCTGAGTCTCAATGCCCTTCTGAATATCAAAGAATGGAAGATGGAAGGTATTTGCATTGTTTCCATGCTATCACAAGAAATAATGAAGCAAATACGAGTACCTACGAGAAGAATAGGAAAACCTCCAGATCACAGCATTCGAAACGGAGTCGGCGAGAACGAGTTAGAGAAAGAGAGAGAACGCGAGAGAGTGCGCCAAACGAGAGGGTCAGACATCGAGAGATGTTCTTGGCATGGTGCCAATTCGATGCTGTGCAGATGCATGCGGCCGTTGTTTGTGGGAGAGTTGGGCCATGGGGGGGAACTCATGGCAAAAGGAATCGAAGAATGCGCGAAAGATGGAGCATTTCTACCGATAATCAGAACTCGTCGGGTAATATTTTATAAATTATGTGATAATTGGTTAAAACTTGCAGGGAAATTCAATGTTCAGCGAAATCGCAATGAATGTGGCAAACACTACCCATCCGCTGATCATTCTCGGTATGAAAATGAATAATCAGAGAGAAGGAGAAAGAGATGCGAAAAAGAGATGCGAGAGAGAGGTAGAGATAGAATGAGAGAGAAAAAAACGAAAGATATTAATGCTGTGAACAGTGTCTCTGCCTAGCCTTCATTTCTAGATAGAAAAAGCGACTAGACGGGTCGGTCTAGTCGAGAATGAGGGGAGTCTCTAGTCCAGAATGAGAGGGGTCTGAATCGACAATGCTCTCTCAGAATGGCACGATCACTCGACGTTTGGCGGTTGGTGAGAACGAGAGACAATTCCATTCTGAGAGAGCATTGTCGATTCAGACCCCTCTCATTCTGGACTAGAGACTCCCCTCATTCTCGACTAGACCGACCCCTCTAGTCGCCTTTTCTACCTAGAAATGAAGACTAGGCAGAGATACTGTTCACAGCATTAGAGAGAAAGAGAAAGACGATTATTAAATTCAGGAATGGTCTGCAATTCCTCAACCCGTCGATTGGAATGGATGGATGGATCGAAGATTACTCACACTTATAAAAATTTCAACGTGAGCTTCGACTGCGTAGCAGAGGACAAACTCGCTTATTCCTATCCTGTGAGTGAAACGGAAGAAAATACAACAATTAAGTGTTCTGCAACGAGCAAACTGAAAAAAGTACATATTGAAAGGAGTGCATCAGCAATTAAAATATTTATGCTATTACAATTCAAAATGATACTTTATGAAATGAACTATTCAATTCAATTCATTCAATTCATTTATCTCAGCAACACATAACTTTGTGGGAGTTGCTTTGTGACTTTGTGACTTTGTGACATAATTTGTGACTTCAGCAACACATAACTTTGTGGGAGTGCATAGGTAGATGGTTGTTTACTGTGTAATGAGGTAAGGGAGCTAATCGTGTAGCTCGATGTTCAAATACTAGCAAGTGTGGAGGGGGGGGGTCATGAGATGTCAAGAGTGGTAAGTTATATATGACGAGAAACTTTTGGTGTGTGTTCTTTACTTCAGCGTGTATCTCGCTTTGTACCAACTTCTCCTACACTGGAGAAGGTTAGTTAGGTCTGTGGGTGCGATGTGATGAAAGATCAAAGATCAGTAAACCAATATTTCATTAATCAATAATCAAAACAAGCAAATCAAAACGAAGAAAGGGGGCGGTTGTGGGGAAGTGGGGAAAGGAGTCACTAAGCTACGTGACTGAAGGGAAACTGGATAGGGTAAATGGGAAATCTTGAGCAACTTCGGGCTGCTGACGTGGGTAAAGCCACTCAACACGGTGTCCGAGTGCCAGCCACTTACGGGACGGTTCCAAGCGGGATCGCAGCCAAACTGGGGGACTGCTACTCCTCAAACTTGGGTAATTAAACCTTTTACTCGATAATTAACGCGTGGAATTGATCACTACGCGATAAATACGAGAAATAACGAAAAGAAACGGAAAAAAACGGCGTGAGAAGCCAGGAAGGGAAAAAATGACAGGAAATGGAGAACGGGCGAGGCCCTCTAGAGAGCTGGCTACAGTATACCTTTCGCGATGAAAGTCCGAGTATTTAAATATTTGGCACGTTGCCAAGTAGAATCGTGAAGTGATGAATCTTTGGGTAATTTAGATATTTACTTATTTAAATATTGTATTTGGGTATCGATTAGGTGGATAATCGGTACACGCTTTGACATGCTATCTATCTGGCATCCACATCTGTCGTTTAGGAGCGGTATGTTTTATTATTTTCGACGAGTGTATGTGCATTTTTAAAATCATATCTGGAATCTCAACATTTCAGAAATCGAATTATGATAGTTCCACCCTTTTTGCACTCGTTTTGATCTAAGAACGAATCGAATCTCATTGAATTTGCTCATTTGCAGTTATATGACGTCTGGTACTGGGGTGATCCCAATTATTTCGAATACTGGACTGTTTTGTGCGTCGCCGAGCCGAATAAAGTTAGCTATTTGATATTTATTGTTACCTTCTTATTTTCAATAACGAACGTTTGAAAATGTTCAAATTTCTCGTTGGTTAGGAGTGATTTAAAATATTAACAATATTATTTAAATAGAAACGAACCGCTTTCGCTCACTGCCAAAAATTAAATACCTTGGAACGAAATACGAAATGCCTCACATATTGTATTTAGCCCAATCCAACTACGACGACCACACCGACGACCAAATTGACAACAATTAATATAGTCAAGGTAAAATAACGGCGCAATTCTTAATTCATTGATGCCCATTCAACACTAAATTGCCAATTTCCACTAAGAATAACGATACTTTAACAAATCTCAAGCTACAATAATACTAAATAATTTTTAGCCAATCGTTGACTGTGGAGAATACGAGGAAATTGTGGATCCTGCGGATGAAACAAAACCTTGTTTCAAGGTTGGAATTTTAGAGTTTTCATTAATTTTAAGACACATTGAGATGAAATGAAGAAGTTATCGAACACACAACTTATATTAAAACTATATAACAGAAAAAAATGTCCTTGAAAATATCGTAATAAAACAATAATGCCTAATTTTTTTCAGATTCGATAATTCACAAGTTTTGTATTTCCAACATCACTTTTTTCAGATATTCACTGTTCCAGTGAGCTGGAATGACGCTCAGAAGAAGTGTGCGGACGATTTCGGATCTCTTGCTACGATTAAAAGCACTCAGGTATCATTTATTTTTATTGAATTCGATAGAACAGTGAGTCAATTACTACGAAAAGCAGCTGTGCTTCTAATCTTTTTGACCGTAAAAATATGCAATTTTTTGCATTCGAATCGGAAGGAAATTATTTTTTTGATTTGAAAATCACATCGGTTTACTAACCGATGTGATTTTCAAATTAAAACATTCTTTATTCACATGTTTAAGGAAAATACATTCTTCTGGCGCTCTGCAGTGTCATGCAATGTTTTGGATGATATGCACATTGGTGAGAAATCTAAATATATTTTGTTTAGGAATCAACTGAGATAGTCAAAGAATTTTCTATTTAGGCGCATTCCAATCATCAGACGGTGTTTGGAAATGGATTGATGACAACAAAAACGTTGCTGACTACAACAACTTCATGAATGGTATTTACTCCAAAAAATATCGATTATAATTTTTAAAAAAAAAAAGAAAATTTTTATACAATGAAAATTATACATATAAAAATTTCACTAATTTTAATAAAAAATGGTTTGAAAACATACAAGAATAGGTCTTACTCCGAAATTATATATTTCTTGAGAGCGCTCACTTTTTTGCACTTGGGGCAATAAAAATACTTCTTTCTCATATAGTTGGAATTCGATCGCCTTTGTTGACTTTTCTTCAATTTCAGTGATATTTTGAGACATTGTTCACGGGACAATAATAACAATTGTTTTGCCTGAAAAATATGAATATTGTCCCAATTGTTCCAGGATTTCCGATTTCGGGAATTGGTAATTGTTCTGGAATGCTGACAGAATCTTCGACTGCACAGTGGATCAACGAGGACTGTGACAATCAGAAACTGCCATTCATTTGCAGAAGATCTGGTATTGATTTTATCTGATTTTCATTAATTTGGAAATTAATAAACGACATCCAGTAATAAATATTTATTTGTTTAAAAATAACAGACAGTGAATATAATGTTATTTTTAATAAAAGAAAAAATTGTTCCTTGAAGAAAGCTAAAAACCGCATATGCGCACCCTCCTCTTTCACCTTATCTCTCTACATTTTTCTGACCTCTTCTCCTCCAAAATGCCAGCTCACGAAAAAACTGTTCCATGTCAATGTAAGATTCTGCAGGCAAATTTGGTAGTTCATGAGAGTTTGTGATTTTTCTTTTTTTTGTGTTCGTAATTTTTTTTTAAATAAAAAAATAAAACAATGCGATTTTCGAGGTTCTCATAGGATATTTGTTCCAGATCGGCCCACAGTGAGAACTTTTTTGACAAATATTCGTGTGACACTTTAAAAAATTATTTAATCAAATATTACAGGATATTCGAGTGTTCCAATGAATTGTGCTGCAATTGATCCTAAGGAAGGCATAGATGTAAGTGCATTACAACTAAATAAAATAATGATAATACGGTATATGTCAAATAATTTTACAAGAAAAATACAATGAGAAACTTTTTTCTTAGATCTTCGTTCCCGGTTTTCCTACTCCCGATCTTCCGTGTGAATTCATGATGATCGCCGATGTCAACAGTCTCGTTCAACTTGAGGTTTTTTTAAAATAAATATTTTTGTTAATTTAGTTTAATTATTCTCATAATCTCTCTGAAAATATGATTGTACACGCTCCAAGCAACATTTTGATTTAAGTTTCTTTTATTCAGCCCTTTAATGTAGGCCTGGGTTTGGCATTGATCAAGATTTTGGACTTGTGTTTTTTTTGCACTTTCGGATGACTTAACTAAGATCCCTAATAAATTCTATTTCGGATTTCGATATTTATTTACCAAGGAATTCAATTTTTTACCAGAAAAAATAACAGGTTGATATTTCGAGTCGTTGTCAGTCGTCGTGAGCGGTCCCTCTCCATTTCGTTCTGATGGAGAGGAGAAATTCCCTCCCTAGTTCTTCCATCTACTGAACCCGATTCAAGAATCCCTCCCCTGTCTCTGGCAAGACTTTGGAGGTACCCCGCCACGGATCTCGATCGATGGATTGGAGTAGTTTCACGAAGGTCTGGTGCATCGAAGATTTCCTCTTTATAACTTCTAAGGAGGACGGGCCGTCCGGGTCAGTGTGTGAAAAGCGACTAGTACTCGTTTACGGGAAGAGTGGCAGCCTGCGACAAAAACTCAAAAAGGAGTTACGCGTGTCCTAAAGAAGAGAGGTGAATCGACACCAAGGAGAAGAATGAACCTCTTGCGCTATGGAGACCCGACGTATGTTGCTTCAAAGAAGAACTTATTGTTAAGTTGGGCAGTATGAAATCTACCTCAAGCTGACAGAAGATACCAAGATCCCTACTCGTATCCCTTCCCTCCCCTCCCCCCCACTCGTGCGATGGCAGAAGGCGCTATAGTTCACTTCACTTTTCACCCCCATTCACCCACAATTTCCCCGTTGTGTTGTATAAATATCTATCTATCTATATCTATCTATATTCAAAATGGATCTTATCTACAGGCGAAAAAATCATAGAATCGGCTTTACAACGTCGTAAAACGGCCTCAAAATTCGACGGCTGCATCTAATAGTTGCAGTATCTCGTCGAAGGATGGGATTCGCAGCACAGTTGTTACCAGTGATCTTAGATAGACTTCTCCAGGCATCCGAAAATGCATAAAAGCACATGTCGAAAAGATTGATCAATGCCGCGTTCGGATTCCTTTCGTAACTCGCGTGGTATTTCCGTTCACGATAGCGCTACCCTAGATCCTTACGTTGCCGTTGTCTTCACAACAATATATTTTATTCAGATCTTTACGCTCGAAGCTAACCCGAACGCAGATTTTCTCGAAATTTACGAAGGACCAATCGGAAGGAACTTGCTCGCAAAGTTAGCACTTTCCTTCGATTTTGCGATACCATAATTCAAAATTTGTAAATACAATTTTTAAATGTTTTTTCTCAGTACGATTTGTGGAAACATTCCAGAGATAAAACAAAAATGTAATTAAAATCGAAAAGTAACAATTCCAGCCTCACGGGAACAAATCCAAATCCTTCTACGTACCTAACAAAGTCGTCAAATATGATGAGAGTTAATTGGAAACCGAATGTGAACAATCGACCTCCGGAGTATCGAGGATTCAGAGTAAGAAATAATATTGAAATTTGTATAATGCGCAATATTGTGACAAAAAGGTTTCCTAAAACGGTTGTTTTGCTCGGTTCTCTTGTTTCGTGATTTGGGAAGATATCTTCATGAAAAAATCGGAGAGACATTTCTGAGACCAGGAGTTTTCCTGTATTCTATTTATTCTATTCCAATCCCTTACATTTATGTATTTTGTAAAATGTGACTTCATTATTTCAATTTCAGGTACAATACAAGGCCGTACCCAGCGGAGATGACGTCACGACATCGATTGGTATTTTAACGATGACAACATCGAATCTCTTGGCTACGACCAGTGAGGTCGCCCAACTTGGCGTTCAGTTCTCGATCGCTGTAATGTGTTATATAGTCACCGTACTCTACTTAAATTGATCGAAATATTCTCTATTCGAATAAACCAATCTGTATTACTGTACCAGAATCTGTATTACCAATCTGTATAACCAGTATTACTAACTAGCGCTACGGGAATGGCCGTCTTTTATGCAGTGAACAGTGTACCCGACTAGTCTGAAATGGTCTCTTCATTTAGCACACTCTCTCACCCATCGACCGGTCGAGAGAGTGTGCGAAATGAAGAGACCATTTCATACTAGTCGGGTACACTGTTCACTGCATAATATTTCCGTGCGTCATTGGTAAACCCGAATATGTGGGTAGATTACAGAGGATTAATGCCACGCGCACCCCTAGAATGCCATCAAATATCGAGTAAATATAGATGAAACCATCATTGTTTGTTTGTTTTCTCAGGAAGGAAATTAGGGATTTGAGGGTAATGTAACATCTACATTCACTCACACAATTGTCAATGCTTGCCACAATTTATTACAGGAATGGATTATATTTTTAAATTCTATTTTAATCTCTGAGCAAAGGTTTGTAACCATTCTCACGTTTTTCTTCTTATCACTCACAGTTTTAAACATCGCTTGGAGATTTAAAAGCCACTTCTCGGCTTATTTCTTACAACGAAAATGCTGCAATTTTTACTTATTCTCAATTTCGTAGGTGAGTCAATTCAAAATATTTTTAAATGAAAAATGAATTTTCAGTAATTTGCCTTTTCGCCCATCTTGAATGTCCCAGCAACTATCAGTTGATGGGAGATGGAAGGTTCGATTTGAGAGAATAATTATTGATATTGTTTGTGAACACAATAGATGAATTCGAATTTTGTGTATTTGTTCTGTAATTAATATAAATTGGCTAAAAAATATTATTTGTCTAGATGCATTCGACCGGCGGTTTTGTGGGAGATTGGCGAAATGGGAGATTTGATGTCAAAGGGAATCGAAGAATGCAAGAAAGAAGGCGCCTTTCTACCGATTATCAGAAGTGATGAGGTATTGCTACATTATTTCTTTGAAAATTGTTGAAAAGTTGCAGGAGAATTCGATGTTCAATAAAATCGCTTTCAATCTTACGGGAGAGTTGACTACCACCCCGTACCTCATTCTTGGTAAGAATATTTCTTGCTTATTCCACAACATACAAATGGAAACAAATATAAGTGTGAAAAAATATAAAGGGAGCGAAGGAAGTACAGAGAAAAAAAGGAGAGACAATTCCTTTTACAATTAGGTATGATCTGCAACTTCGCAACTCGGGAGATGGAATGGATGGATGGATCGGAAATTACCTACGCGAATTACGATAATGATTACGACGTCACCTTCGACTGCGTTTCTCTGCGATGGCTCGTATTCTCCTTTCCTGTGAGTAAATCAGATGCAAAAATACATTATTTTTATGCCAGTCGAACCAACAGAAGCACTAACTAATTGTTAAAAGAGACAATCTTGAAAATTTATAGAAAATAATTTAAGGTTGCTTGCTGGAATTTAATTCCACACATATAACATAGCTAATCTCACTTCTAGTGGGAGGGGAGAGACTGTTTGATCTACACACTGATTTGCCCCTATTGCAACCTCCCCCCTTCCCAAACGATACTTCCCATAGAGAGTCTTTATTTACTGTACATCGTTCGTGTAATCACACATTATTCCGTTGCGCCTTCGGGCGTCGATAAAATATAATGTGCTGTTAGTTTTCGGAAAAAAGGGAATGGAAAAAGGCTAAGATTTGAATTCCCGCAATTTCTTATCTCAATTCTCCGTGGAGTAATCTACTCAAAATTTCGTTTATGGGTGTAAAAGGGTCGAAAAATGTTATATCCGAAGTTTTGAGTCGATTGCTCCACGGAGAACTGAGATATGAAATTGCGGGAATTCAAATCTTGGCCTTTTTCCGCTTCCTTTTTCCTAAAACTAACACCACATAATATATAAAGGAGCCGAACGGTCATGCCCCTAACAGTTTTAAAATATACTAGCTAGTTGTACAAAGAATATAAAATCTTTACTTAATACTGTTAATAAGCTTGTTTACAGTCCTTGAACAAATGGCAACCTGCTTCTTCTAACGTGTTAACTCCTTGGACAGTATTATGTGTCGCCGAACCGAGTGAAGTCAGTATTTGGATATTTCTGGGTTTGCATATTTATCTTCCACTTGATTCTAGAGAGAAAATAGTAAACGTGTCCGTTGGGGAATTCAAAATGTGCGAAACATTGATGAAACAAAAATAAATAGTTTTCTTGCTCTCACGCTCCTCATTTCCCCTTTCTCTCTCAAGAATGAGCAGAGAGAAGTGAAGAGAGTGAGAAAATACGCCTGTGCCGATCCCAAATATATTTCCTCTCTTACCCTACCGTTCCCCAAAACAGTTGTTAGGGTTATCGAGGTTGGATAAACAAATTGCATGTCATGCTAGATCGCATTACAAATGAGCATAGGTACAAAAGCGTAAATGGTAAGGTGCTCTCGAAATCATGCTATAATCGATGGAGTCTGAAAGTGCTCGGATGGACCCCAAGAGGCAAGAAGAAGTGTGGAAGACTGGCTAAGAAATGGAGAAATGATTTCGTAAAGGCAGCTGGATTTCTCTTCATGCAAATCGCAAGGAAAATTAGAGCAAACTTTTCAGAAATATGTTAAAATCCAGATTCAAATCGTGATATTGAAATGTTCGGATCGCAACTCTGCTGTTAATTGCGCAGCAGTACCTCTTAGTAGTGGATCATGCAATCATTAAAAAAATAACTTCAATATTTCTCTTTTCAGATAGAGTACAGCGCGGTTCCCACCGGAAATGACGTCACGACATCGATTGATATCTCAACGTCGACAACATCGAATCTCTTGACTGCAACCAACACCGTAATCTCATTTAGCTTTCAGTTCGAAAAATTGTCGTGATTCATTTATTACATTTTTCTCCTTGTGCATGGTCGTATTAGAACTCTGCTGTCTCCCTCGTTTCCATGACCAAACGAGAGTGTCTGCACTCAGAGAAAAATTACTTCGTCGTATGCATGACGTAATTAATTACTTCTGTGGAAATACATTATAACTGTTCTTGAAGTAATCAATTACTTCGATTGCTGTTCTATCCTTTTTTCACAGAATTAATTAATTACTTCATGCATGCGACGAAGTAATTTTTATCTTTGTGCGTGGATTGAGGGGTTGGGGAAGCGTTCAATAAGTAGCGAAAGTTAAGAAACGCAATATTTCCCATTTCAGATAGAGTACAGCACCGTTCCCGCCGGAGATGACGTCACGACATCGATTGATATCTCAACGTCGACAACATCGAATCTCTTGACTACTACCGTCAGCGTAACCCCATTTTCTGTTCGGAAAATGTCATGATGCATTTTTTTTGCATTTTGGATGTTCGTATTAGAACTCTGCTCCAAATTCTCCGCTTGAAAATTTTCCAGGAGAATGTTCTCCCAGGTATTTTTCCTTATAGGACGATTCTCTCCTTACACAGTGTGTCTCTCTTGTTTCGGTGACTAAACGAGAGAGAGAGAGAGTGTGTGTTGAGTGAGGACTCGTTACTTTCCCCAATCATAGTTATTACCACATAGTATGGAGGTGTAGATTAGTTTACCTCGGTAGGTATCAACCCTTCGTATGACTATCGGTTGCTTACATCACTTGGCCATCGTAAATGTGCCTCATGCCATCATTTCATCACCGAATTTCAATATTTCCCATTTCAGATACCGGATATTGTCGTTCCAACCGAAAATAACGTCACGGCACCGAGTGTCTCAACGATGACAACATCGAGCTTATTGACTACAACCAACACCGTCACCCCATTTACGACCAGCGATGTCGCCCAACTTGGCATTCAGTTATCGATCGCTGTATTATGTTACATAGTGACCGTACTCTACTGATATTGATCGGCATATTCTCTATTCGAATATCTCACAGTAGCTGCCAACATTGACATCGGTTGCTTGGCAATTTGACATTTTATAGTACGTTACTTGCATCCTTGGCTGTAAAAAAAGAAAAAAAAACATTCAAAAAAGAAATGTCCAGTTTCGTCATTATTACGCAACAGTTCAATATCGTAGATACGGCAGTACACGTCAAACTTTGCTCTAAATCGGCGAAAAAATTAGCAGTAACAGGGACGCAGAAAATGCCTGAATAGTAATTACGATGCGACGCCACCTGACGCCAACGGACGCTTCAGATGAAAAAAAATAGATGGCTATCGTCACACTCAGAAAAATGTATGTCATATATGGCTCCTGAACGTTTGTATGTTATATGTAACATACAGTATGTTATATATGACATACAAATGCAGTTCAGGAGCCATATATGACCTACATTTTTCTCTGTGCATCAGCACCCTTGATTACCTCAATTTTCGCATTTTCAGAGAGTCTATCTTTTTTGACTGTGCAGACCTTCCCCGGATCAGCTCGATCAACTCGATTCTTAGGCGAGCGGCCTAATTTTAGAAGATTTCGGGCCAATTTTCGAAGGGAAAAATTAAACTTTACGTCGGCGCGAAATCATCTTTCATCGAATATATAGGTGCCTAGTGTATGTTATACGCAATATTGAGTGTATTGACGCGTCGAGAGTGCATGTGACAACGAGAGATTTGTAAGTATATCACATATACTAGGTGCCATATCTCAGTATAGGATGCACTCAATGGTAAGTATGTTCATTCTGGGTGTACTGCGATTTCTCGATAACCGAGCTGAAGAAATCTATATATATATATCGGGCGCCTCCGAGGCGACCCGAACGGAGCTAAGGAGAAAAAAAAAGAGGAGAGAGAGAGAGAGGAAGATCACTAGGATCACAAGAAATATTCAATAGAATCACAAGAGATATTCAATAGAATCTCCGGAGACGATCGCGTGCGGAGGAGTGGAGTCAGAGAAAGGAAGGAATCAGATACGTTTCAGAAAGTCATTAAAGAAACGAGGAATCGCTACCTGGTAAGGCAAGAGGAGGAGGAATTCCGTTGCCGTCGAAACGGAAGGAGAAGCGCCGAAATTTAGGACGACAGCGATGATCGTCTAATGCTATGAAAATATCGAGTGAGAATAGATTATCATGACAATGTTTGCTTAGCAACAATTAAACGAAAATTTTGAATTGTGTGTAATTTATTATAAGTTGAGCTGTTACTAATTGAAGTAACGAGGCGCTAATGATGAAACAATTCTCAATTATTTTTTTCTATATTAGAAACACCAATCAGTATATATTCGATGAAAGATGATTTCGCGCCGACGTAAAGTTTAATTTTTCCCTTCGAAAATTGGCCCGAAATCTTCTAAAATTAGGCCGCTCGCCTAAGAATCGAGTTGATCGAGCTGATCCGGGGAAGGTCTGCACAGTCAAAAAAGATAGACTCTCTGAAAATGCGAAAATTGAGGTAATCAAGGGTGCTGATGCACAGAGAAAAATGTAGGTCATATATGGCTCCTGAACTGCATTTGTATGTCATATATAACATACTGTATGTTACATATAACATACAAACGTTCAGGAGCCATATATGACATACATTTTTCTGAGTGTGACGATAGCCATCTATTTTTTTTCATCTGAAGCGTCCGTTGGCGTCAGGTGGCGTCGCATCGTAATTACTATTCAGGCATTTTCTGCGTCCCTGTTACTGCTAATTTTTTCGCCGATTTAGAGCAAAGTTTGACGTGTACTGCCGTATCTACGATATTGAACTGTTGCGTAATAATGACGAAACTGGACATTTCTTTTTTGAATGTTTTTTTTTCTTTTTTTACAGCCAAGGATGCAAGTAACGTACTATAAAATGTCAAATTGCCAAGCAACCGATGTCAATGTTGGCAGCTACTGTGAGATATTCGAATAGAGAATATGCCGATCAATATCAGTAGAGTACGGTCACTATGTAACATAATACAGCGATCGATAACTGAATGCCAAGTTGGGCGACATCGCTGGTCGTAAATGGGGTGACGGTGTTGGTTGTAGTCAATAAGCTCGATGTTGTCATCGTTGAGACACTCGGTGCCGTGACGTTATTTTCGGTTGGAACGACAATATCCGGTATCTGAAATGGGAAATATTGAAATTCGGTGATGAAATGATGGCATGAGGCACATTTACGATGGCCAAGTGATGTAAGCAACCGATAGTCATACGAAGGGTTGATACCTACCGAGGTAAACTAATCTACACCTCCATACTATGTGGTAATAACTATGATTGGGGAAAGTAACGAGTCCTCACTCAACACACACTCTCTCTCTCTCGTTTAGTCACCGAAACAAGAGAGACACACTGTGTAAGGAGAGAATCGTCCTATAAGAAAAAATACCTGGGAGAACATTCTCCTGGAAAATTTTCAAGCGGAGAATTTGGAGCAGAGTTCTAATACGAACATCCAAAATGCAAAAAAAATGCATCATGACATTTTCCGAACAGAAAATGGGGTTACGCTGACGGTAGTAGTCAAGAGATTCGATGTTGTCGACGTTGAGATATCAATCGATGTCGTGACGTCATCTCCGGCGGGAACGGTGCTGTACTCTATCTGAAATGGGAAATATTGCGTTTCTTAACTTTCGCTACTTATTGAACGCTTCCCCAACCCCTCAATCCACGCACAAAGATAAAAATTACTTCGTCGCATGCATGAAGTAATTAATTAATTCTGTGAAAAAAGGATAGAACAGCAATCGAAGTAATTGATTACTTCAAGAACAGTTATAATGTATTTCCACAGAAGTAATTAATTACGTCATGCATACGACGAAGTAATTTTTCTCTGAGTGCAGACACTCTCGTTTGGTCATGGAAACGAGGGAGACAGCAGAGTTCTAATACGACCATGCACAAGGAGAAAAATGTAATAAATGAATCACGACAATTTTTCGAACTGAAAGCTAAATGAGATTACGGTGTTGGTTGCAGTCAAGAGATTCGATGTTGTCGACGTTGAGATATCAATCGATGTCGTGACGTCATTTCCGGTGGGAACCGCGCTGTACTCTATCTGAAAAGAGAAATATTGAAGTTATTTTTTTAATGATTGCATGATCCACTACTAAGAGGTACTGCTGCGCAATTAACAGCAGAGTTGCGATCCGAACATTTCAATATCACGATTTGAATCTGGATTTTAACATATTTCTGAAAAGTTTGCTCTAATTTTCCTTGCGATTTGCATGAAGAGAAATCCAGCTGCCTTTACGAAATCATTTCTCCATTTCTTAGCCAGTCTTCCACACTTCTTCTTGCCTCTTGGGGTCCATCCGAGCACTTTCAGACTCCATCGATTATAGCATGATTTCGAGAGCACCTTACCATTTACGCTTTTGTACCTATGCTCATTTGTAATGCGATCTAGCATGACATGCAATTTGTTTATCCAACCTCGATAACCCTAACAACTGTTTTGGGGAACGGTAGGGTAAGAGAGGAAATATATTTGGGATCGGCACAGGCGTATTTTCTCACTCTCTTCACTTCTCTCTGCTCATTCTTGAGAGAGAAAGGGGAAATGAGGAGCGTGAGAGCAAGAAAACTATTTATTTTTGTTTCATCAATGTTTCGCACATTTTGAATTCCCCAACGGACACGTTTACTATTTTCTCTCTAGAATCAAGTGGAAGATAAATATGCAAACCCAGAAATATCCAAATACTGACTTCACTCGGTTCGGCGACACATAATACTGTCCAAGGAGTTAACACGTTAGAAGAAGCAGGTTGCCATTTGTTCAAGGACTGTAAACAAGCTTATTAACAGTATTAAGTAAAGATTTTATATTCTTTGTACAACTAGCTAGTATATTTTAAAACTGTTAGGGGCATGACCGTTCGGCTCCTTTATATATTATGTGGTGTTAGTTTTAGGAAAAAGGAAGCGGAAAAAGGCCAAGATTTGAATTCCCGCAATTTCATATCTCAGTTCTCCGTGGAGCAATCGACTCAAAACTTCGGATATAACATTTTTCGACCCTTTTACACCCATAAACGAAATTTTGAGTAGATTACTCCACGGAGAATTGAGATAAGAAATTGCGGGAATTCAAATCTTAGCCTTTTTCCATTCCCTTTTTTCCGAAAACTAACACCACATTATATTTTATCGACGCCCGAAGGCGCAACGGAATAATGTGTGATTACACGAACGATGTACAGTAAATAAAGACTCTCTATGGGAAGTATCGTTTGGGAAGGGGGGAGGTTGCAATAGGGGCAAATCAGTGTGTAGATCAAACAGTCTCTCCCCTCCCACTAGAAGTGAGATTAGCTATGTTATATGTGTGGAATTAAATTCCAGCAAGCAACCTTAAATTATTTTCTATAAATTTTCAAGATTGTCTCTTTTAACAATTAGTTAGTGCTTCTGTTGGTTCGACTGGCATAAAAATAATGTATTTTTGCATCTGATTTACTCACAGGAAAGGAGAATACGAGCCATCGCAGAGAAACGCAGTCGAAGGTGACGTCGTAATCATTATCGTAATTCGCGTAGGTAATTTCCGATCCATCCATCCATTCCATCTCCCGAGTTGCGAAGTTGCAGATCATACCTAATTGTAAAAGGAATTGTCTCTCCTTTTTTTCTCTGTACTTCCTTCGCTCCCTTTATATTTTTTCACACTTATATTTGTTTCCATTTGTATGTTGTGGAATAAGCAAGAAATATTCTTACCAAGAATGAGGTACGGGGTGGTAGTCAACTCTCCCGTAAGATTGAAAGCGATTTTATTGAACATCGAATTCTCCTGCAACTTTTCAACAATTTTCAAAGAAATAATGTAGCAATACCTCATCACTTCTGATAATCGGTAGAAAGGCGCCTTCTTTCTTGCATTCTTCGATTCCCTTTGACATCAAATCTCCCATTTCGCCAATCTCCCACAAAACCGCCGGTCGAATGCATCTAGACAAATAATATTTTTTAGCCAATTTATATTAATTACAGAACAAATACACAAAATTCGAATTCATCTATTGTGTTCACAAACAATATCAATAATTATTCTCTCAAATCGAACCTTCCATCTCCCATCAACTGATAGTTGCTGGGACATTCAAGATGGGCGAAAAGGCAAATTACTGAAAATTCATTTTTCATTTAAAAATATTTTGAATTGACTCACCTACGAAATTGAGAATAAGTAAAAATTGCAGCATTTTCGTTGTAAGAAATAAGCCGAGAAGTGGCTTTTAAATCTCCAAGCGATGTTTAAAACTGTGAGTGATAAGAAGAAAAACGTGAGAATGGTTACAAACCTTTGCTCAGAGATTAAAATAGAATTTAAAAATATAATCCATTCCTGTAATAAATTGTGGCAAGCATTGACAATTGTGTGAGTGAATGTAGATGTTACATTACCCTCAAATCCCTAATTTCCTTCCTGAGAAAACAAACAAACAATGATGGTTTCATCTATATTTACTCGATATTTGATGGCATTCTAGGGGTGCGCGTGGCATTAATCCTCTGTAATCTACCCACATATTCGGGTTTACCAATGACGCACGGAAATATTATGCAGTGAACAGTGTACCCGACTAGTCTGAAATGGTCTCTTCATTTAGCACACTCTCTCACCCATCGACCGGTCGAGAGAGTGTGCGAAATGAAGAGACCATTTCATACTAGTCGGGTACACTGTTCACTGCATAATATTTCCGTGCGTCATTGGTAAACCCGAATATGTGGGTAGATTACAGAGGATTAATGCCACGCGCACCCCTAGAATGCCATCAAATATCGAGTAAATATAGATGAAACCATCATTGTTTGTTTGTTTTCTCAGGAAGGAAATTAGGGATTTGAGGGTAATGTAACATCTACATTCACTCACACAATTGTCAATGCTTGCCACAATTTATTACAGGAATGGATTATATTTTTAAATTCTATTTTAATCTCTGAGCAAAGGTTTGTAACCATTCTCACGTTTTTCTTCTTATCACTCACAGTTTTAAACATCGCTTGGAGATTTAAAAGCCACTTCTCGGCTTATTTCTTACAACGAAAATGCTGCAATTTTTACTTATTCTCAATTTCGTAGGTGAGTCAATTCAAAATATTTTTAAATGAAAAATGAATTTTCAGTAATTTGCCTTTTCGCCCATCTTGAATGTCCCAGCAACTATCAGTTGATGGGAGATGGAAGGTTCGATTTGAGAGAATAATTATTGATATTGTTTGTGAACACAATAGATGAATTCGAATTTTGTGTATTTGTTCTGTAATTAATATAAATTGGCTAAAAAATATTATTTGTCTAGATGCATTCGACCGGCGGTTTTGTGGGAGATTGGCGAAATGGGAGATTTGATGTCAAAGGGAATCGAAGAATGCAAGAAAGAAGGCGCCTTTCTACCGATTATCAGAAGTGATGAGGTGTTGCTACATTATTTCTTTGAAAATTGTTGAAAAGTTGCAGGAGAATTCGATGTTCAATAAAATCGCTTTCAATCTTACGGGAGAGTTGACTACCACCCCGTACCTCATTCTTGGTAAGAATATTTCTTGCTTATTCCACAACATACAAATGGAAACAAATATAAGTGTGAAAAAATATAAAGGGAGCGAAGGAAGTACAGAGAAAAAAAGGAGAGACAATTCCTTTTACAATTAGGTATGATCTGCAACTTCGCAACTCGGGAGATGGAATGGATGGATGGATCGGAAATTACCTACGCGAATTACGATAATGATTACGACGTCACCTTCGACTGCGTTTCTCTGCGATGGCTCGTATTCTCCTTTCCTGTGAGTAAATCAGATGCAAAAATACATTATTTTTATGCCAGTCGAACCAACAGAAGCACTAACTAATTGTTAAAAGAGACAATCTTGAAAATTTATAGAAAATAATTTAAGGTTGCTTGCTGGAATTTAATTCCACACATAGAACATAGCTAATCTCACTTCTAGTGGGAGGGGAGAGACTGTTTGATCTACACACTGATTTGCCCCTATTGCAACCTCCCCCCTTCCCAAACGATACTTCCCATAGAGAGTCTTTATTTACTGTACATCGTTCGTGTAATCACACATTATTCCGTTGCGCCTTCGGGCGTCGATAAAATATAATGTGGTGTTAGTTTTCGGAAAAAAGGGAATGGAAAAAGGCTAAGATTTGAATTCCCGCAATTTCTTATCTCAGTTCTCCGTGGAGTAATCTACTCAAAATTTCGTTTATGGGTGTAAAAGGGTCGAAAAATGTTATATCCGAAGTTTTGAGTCGATTGCTCCACGGAGAACTGAGATATGAAATTGCGGGAATTCAAATCTTGGCCTTTTTCCGCTTCCTTTTTCCTAAAACTAACACCACATAATATATAAAGGAGCCGAACGGTCATGCCCCTAACAGTTTTAAAATATACTAGCTAGTTGTACAAAGAATATAAAATCTTTACTTAATACTGTTAATAAGCTTGTTTACAGTCCTTGAACAAATGGCAACCTGCTTCTTCTAACGTGTTAACTCCTTGGACAGTATTATGTGTCGCCGAACCGAGTGAAGTCAGTATTTGGATATTTCTGGGTTTGCATATTTATCTTCCACTTGATTCTAGAGAGAAAATAGTAAACGTGTCCGTTGGGGAATTCAAAATGTGCGAAACATTGATGAAACAAAAATAAATAGTTTTCTTGCTCTCACGCTCCTCATTTCCCCTTTCTCTCTCAAGAATGAGCAGAGAGAAGTGAAGAGAGTGAGAAAATACGCCTGTGCCGATCCCAAATATATTTCCTCTCTTACCCTACCGTTCCCCAAAACAGTTGTTAGGGTTATCGAGGTTGGATAAACAAATTGCATGTCATGCTAGATCGCATTACAAATGAGCATAGGTACAAAAGCGTAAATGGTAAGGTGCTCTCGAAATCATGCTATAATCGATGGAGTCTGAAAGTGCTCGGATGGACCCCAAGAGGCAAGAAGAAGTGTGGAAGACTGGCTAAGAAATGGAGAAATGATTTCGTAAAGGCAGCTGGATTTCTCTTCATGCAAATCGCAAGGAAAATTAGAGCAAACTTTTCAGAAATATGTTAAAATCCAGATTCAAATCGTGATATTGAAATGTTCGGATCGCAACTCTGCTGTTAATTGCGCAGCAGTACCTCTTAGTAGTGGATCATGCAATCATTAAAAAAATAACTTCAATATTTCTCTTTTCAGATAGAGTACAGCGCGGTTCCCACCGGAAATGACGTCACGACATCGATTGATATCTCAACGTCGACAACATCGAATCTCTTGACTGCAACCAACACCGTAATCTCATTTAGCTTTCAGTTCGAAAAATTGTCGTGATTCATTTATTACATTTTTCTCCTTGTGCATGGTCGTATTAGAACTCTGCTGTCTCCCTCGTTTCCATGACCAAACGAGAGTGTCTGCACTCAGAGAAAAATTACTTCGTCGTATGCATGACGTAATTAATTACTTCTGTGGAAATACATTATAACTGTTCTTGAAGTAATCAATTACTTCGATTGCTGTTCTATCCTTTTTTCACAGAATTAATTAATTACTTCATGCATGCGACGAAGTAATTTTTATCTTTGTGCGTGGATTGAGGGGTTGGGGAAGCGTTCAATAAGTAGCGAAAGTTAAGAAACGCAATATTTCCCATTTCAGATAGAGTACAGCACCGTTCCCGCCGGAGATGACGTCACGACATCGATTGATATCTCAACGTCGACAACATCGAATCTCTTGACTACTACCGTCAGCGTAACCCCATTTTCTGTTCGGAAAATGTCATGATGCATTTTTTTTGCATTTTGGATGTTCGTATTAGAACTCCAAATTCTCCGCTTGAAAATTTTCCAGGAGAATGTTCTCCCAGGTATTTTTTCTTATAGGACGATTCTCTCCTTACACAGTGTGTCTCTCTTGTTTCGGTGACTAAACGAGAGAGAGAGAGTGTGTGTTGAGTGAGGACTCGTTACTTTCCCCAATCATAGTTATTACCACATAGTATGGAGGTGTAGATTAGTTTACCTCGGTAGGTATCAACCCTTCGTATGACTATCGGTTGCTTACATCACTTGGCCATCGTAAATGTGCCTCATGCCATCATTTCATCACCGAATTTCAATATTTCCCATTTCAGATACCGGATATTGTCGTTCCAACCGAAAATAACGTCACGGCACCGAGTGTCTCAACGATGACAACATCGAGCTTATTGACTACAACCAACACCGTCACCCCATTTACGACCAGCGATGTCGCCCAACTTGGCATTCAGTTATCGATCGCTGTATTATGTTACATAGTGACCGTACTCTACTGATATTGATCGGCATATTCTCTATTCGAATATCTCACAGTAGCTGCCAACATTGACATCGGTTGCTTGGCAATTTGACATTTTATAGTACGTTACTTGCATCCTTGGCTGTAAAAAAAGAAAAAAAAACATTCAAAAAAGAAATGTCCAGTTTCGTCATTATTACGCAACAGTTCAATATCGTAGATACGGCAGTACACGTCAAACTTTGCTCTAAATCGGCGAAAAAATTAGCAGTAACAGGGACGCAGAAAATGCCTGAATAGTAATTACGATGCGACGCCACCTGACGCCAACGGACGCTTCAGATGAAAAAAAATAGATGGCTATCGTCACACTCAGAAAAATGTATGTCATATATGGCTCCTGAACGTTTGTATGTTATATGTAACATACAGTATGTTATATATGACATACAAATGCAGTTCAGGAGCCATATATGACCTACATTTTTCTCTGTGCATCAGCACCCTTGATTACCTCAATTTTCGCATTTTCAGAGAGTCTATCTTTTTTGACTGTGCAGACCTTCCCCGGATCAGCTCGATCAACTCGATTCTTAGGCGAGCGGCCTAATTTTAGAAGATTTCGGGCCAATTTTCGAAGGGAAAAATTAAACTTTACGTCGGCGCGAAATCATCTTTCATCGAATATATACTGATTGGTGTTTCTAATATAGAAAAAAATAATTGAGAATTGTTTCATCATTAGCGCCTCGTTACTTCAATTAGTAACAGCTCAACTTATAATAAATTACACACAATTCAAAATTTTCGTTTAATTGTTGCTAAGCAAACATTGTCATGATAATCTATTCTCACTCGATATTTTCATAGCATTAGACGATCATCGCTGTCGTCCTAAATTTCGGCGCTTCTCCTTCCGTTTCGACGGCAACGGAATTCCTCCTCCTCTTGCCTTACCAGGTAGCGATTCCTCGTTTCTTTAATGACTTTCTGAAACGTATCTGATTCCTTCCTTTCTCTGACTCCACTCCTCCGCACGCGATCGTCTCCGGAGATTCTATTGAATATCTCTTGTGATTCTATTGAATATTTCTTGTGATCCTAGTGATCTTCCTCTCTCTCTCTCCTCTTTTTTTTCTCCTTAGCTCCGTTCGGGTCGCCTCGGAGGCGCCCGATATATATATATATAGATTTCTTCAGCTCGGTTATCGAGAAATCGCAGTACACCCAGAATGAACATACTTACCATTGAGTGCATCCTATACTGAGATATGGCACCTAGTATATGTGATATACTTACAAATCTCTCGTTGTCACATGCACTCTCGACGCGTCAATACACTCAATATTGCGTATAACATACACTAGGCACCTACCGAACTCATCGGAGGATACTGTAGGTTACGGTGGTATTGATTTATCGATTTTCATGTTTTTGAGAAAAATCATGATCCTGACCTGCGGTCTGACCCACCGAACTCATCGGAGGATACTGTAGGTTACGGTAGTTTTGATTGATTTATCGATTCTCATGTTTTTGAGAAAAATCATGAATCTGATCTGCGGTCTGACCCACCGAACTCATCGGAGGATACTGTAGGTTACGGTAGTATTTATTGATTTATCGATTTTCATGTTTTTGAGAAAAATCACGAATCTGACCTGCGGTCTGACCCACCGAACTCATCGGAGAGTACTGTAGGTTACGGTAGTTTTTATTGATTTATCGATTTTCATGTTTTTGAGAAAAATCATGAATCTGACCTGCGGTCTGACCCACCGAACTCATCGGAGGGTACTGTAGGTTACGGTAGTTTTGATTGATTTATCGATTTTCATGTTTTTGAGAAAAATCATGAACCTGACCTGCGGTCTGACCCACCGAACTCATCGGAGGATACTGTAGGTTACGGTAGTTTTGATTGATTTATCGATTTTCATGTTTTTGAGAAAAATCATGATCCTGACCTGCGGTCTGACCCACCGAACTCATCGGAGGATACTGTAGGTTACGGTAGTTTTGATTGATTTATCGATTCTCATGTTTTTGAGAAAAATCATGAATCTGATCTGCGGTCTGACCCACCGAACTCATCGGAGGATACTGTAGGTTACGGTAGTATTTATTGATTTATCGATTTTCATGTTTTTGAGAAAAATCACGAATCTGACCTGCGGTCTGACCCACCGAACTCATCGGAGAGTACTGTAGGTTACGGTAGTTTTTATTGATTTATCGATTTTCATGTTTTTGAGAAAAATCATGAATCTGACCTGCGGTCTGACCCACCGAACTCATCGGAGGGTACTGTAGGTTACGGTAGTTTTGATTGATTTATCGATTTTCATGTTTTTGAGAAAAATCATGAACCTGACCTGCGGTCTGACCCACCGAACTCATCGGAGGATACTGTAGGTTACGGTAGTTTTGATTGATTTATCGATTCTCATGTTTTTGAGAAAAATCATGAATCTGATCTGCGGTCTGACCCACCGAACTCATCGGAGGATACTGTAGGTTACGGTAGTTTTGATTGATTTATCGATTCTCATGTTTTTGAGAAAAATCATGAATCTGATCTGCGGTCTGACCCACCGAACTCATCGGAGGGTAATGTAGGTTACGGTAGTTTTTATTGATTTATCGATTTTCATGTTTTTGAGAAAAATCATGAACCTGACCTGCGGTCTGACCCACCGAACTCATCGGAGGATACTGTAGGTTACGGTAGTTTTGATTGATTTATCGATTCTCATGTTTTTGAGAAAAATCATGAATCTGATCTGCGGTCTGACCCACCGAACTCATCGGAGGATACTGTAGGTTACGGTAGTTTTTATTGATTTATCGATTTTCATGTTTTTGAGAAAAATAATGAATCTGACCTGCGGTCTGACCCACCGAACTCATCGGAGGGTACTGTAGGTTACGGTAGTTTTGATTGATTTATCGATTTTCATGTTTTTGAGAAAAATCATGAACCTGACCTGCGGTCTGACCCACCGAACTCATCGGAGGATACTGTAGGTTACGGTAGTTTTGATTGATTTATCGATTCTCATGTTTTTTGAGAAAAATCATGAATCTGATCTGCGGTCTGACCCACCGAACTCATTGGAGGGTACTGTAGGTTACGGTAGTATTTATTGATTTATCGATTTTCATGTTTTTGAGAAAAATCATTAATCTGACCTGCGGTCTGACCCACCGAACTCATCGGAGGGTACTGTAGGTTACGGTAGTTTTGATTGATTTATCGATTCTCATGTTTTTGAGAAAAATCATGAATCTGATCTGCGGTCTGACCCACCGAACTCATCGGAGGATACTGTAGGTTACGGTAGTTTTTATTGATTTATCGATTTTCATGTTTTTGAGAAAAATAATGAATCTGACCTGCGGTCTGACCCACCGAACTCATCGGAGGGTACTGTAGGTTACGGTAGTTTTGATTGATTTATCGATTTTCATGTTTTTGAGAAAAATCATGAACCTGACCTGCGGTCTGACCCACCGAACTCATCGGAGGATACTGTAGGTTACGGTAGTTTTGATTGATTTATCGATTCTCATGTTTTTTGAGAAAAATCATGAATCTGATCTGCGGTCTGACCCACCGAACTCATCGGAGGGTACTGTAGGTTACGGTACTATTTATTGATTTATCGATTCTCATGTTTTTGAGAAAAATCATGAATCTGATCTGCGGTCTGACCCACCGAACTCATCGGAGGATACTGTAGGTTACGGTAGTTTTGATTGATTTATCGATTTTCATGTTTTTGAGAAAAATCATGATCCTGACCTGCGGTCTGACCCACCGAACTCATCGGAGGATACTGTAGGTTACGGTAGTTTTGATTGATTTATCGATTCTCATGTTTTTTGAGAAAAATCATGAATCTGATCTGCGGTCTGACCCACCGAACTCATCGGAGGATACTGTAGGTTACGGTAGTTTTTATTGATTTATCGATTTTCATGTTTTTGAGAAAAATAATGAATCTGACCTGCGGTCTGACCCACCGAACTCATCGGAGGGTACTGTAGGTTACGGTAGTTTTGATTGATTTATCGATTTTCATGTTTTTGAGAAAAATCATGAACCTGACCTGCGGTCTGACCCACCGAACTCATCGGAGGATACTGTAGGTTACGGTAGTTTTGATTGATTTATCGATTCTCATGTTTTTTGAGAAAAATCATGAATCTGATCTGCGGTCTGACCCACCGAACTCATTGGAGGGTACTGTAGGTTACGGTAGTATTTATTGATTTATCGATTTTCATGTTTTTGAGAAAAATCATTAATCTGACCTGCGGTCTGACCCACCGAACTCATCGGAGGGTACTGTAGGTTACGGTAGTTTTGATTGATTTATCGATTCTCATGTTTTTGAGAAAAATCATGAATCTGATCTGCGGTCTGACCCACCGAACTCATCGGAGGATACTGTAGGTTACGGTAGTTTTTATTGATTTATCGATTTTCATGTTTTTGAGAAAAATAATGAATCTGACCTGCGGTCTGACCCACCGAACTCATCGGAGGGTACTGTAGGTTACGGTAGTTTTGATTGATTTATCGATTTTCATGTTTTTGAGAAAAATCATGAACCTGACCTGCGGTCTGACCCACCGAACTCATCGGAGGATACTGTAGGTTACGGTAGTTTTGATTGATTTATCGATTCTCATGTTTTTTGAGAAAAATCATGAATCTGATCTGCGGTCTGACCCACCGAACTCATCGGAGGGTACTGTAGGTTACGGTACTATTTATTGATTTATCGATTCTCATGTTTTTGAGAAAAATCATGAATCTGATCTGCGGTCTGACCCACCGAACTCATCGGAGGATACTGTAGGTTACGGTAGTTTTGATTGATTTATCGATTTTCATGTTTTTGAGAAAAATCATGATCCTGACCTGCGGTCTGACCCACCGAACTCATCGGAGGATACTGTAGGTTACGGTAGTTTTGATTGATTTATCGATTCTCATGTTTTTTGAGAAAAATCATGAATCTGATCTGCGGTCTGACCCACCGAACTCATCGGAGGGTACTGTAGGTTACGGTAGTATTTATTGATTTATCGATTCTCATGTTTTTGAGAAAAATCATGAATCTGATCTGCGGTCTGACCCACCGAACTCATCGGAGGATACTGTAGGTTACGGTAGTTTTGATTGATTTATCGATTCTCATGTTTTTGAGAAAAATCATGAATCTGACCTGCGGTCTGACCCACCGAACTCATCGGAGGATACTGTAGGTTACGGTAGTTTTGATTGATTTATCGATTCTCATGTTTTTGAGAAAAATCATGAATCTGATCTGCGGTCTGACCCACCGAACTCATTGGAGGGTACTGTAGGTTACGGTAGTATTTATTGATTTATCGATTTTCATGTTTTTGAGAAAAATCATTAATCTGACCTGCGGTCTGACCCACCGAACTCATCGGAGGGTACTGTAGGTTACGGTAGTTTTGATTGATTTATCGATTCTCATGTTTTTGAGAAAAATCATGAATCTGATCTGCGGTCTGACCCACCGAACTCATCGGAGGATACTGTAGGTTACGGTAGTATTTATTGATTTATCGATTTTCATGTTTTTGAGAAAAATCACGAATCTGACCTGCGGTCTGACCCACCGAACTCATCGGAGGGTACTGTAGGTTACGGTAGTTTTTATTGATTTATCGATTTTCATGTTTTTGAGAAAAATCATGAATCTGATCTGCGGTCTGACCCACCGAACTCATCGGAGGGTACTGTAGGTTACGGTAGTTTTGATTGATTTATCGATTTTCATGTTTTTGAGAAAAATCATGAATCTGATCTGCGGTCTGACCCACCGAACTCATTGGAGGGTACTGTAGGTTACGGTAGTTTTGATTGATTTATCGATTCTCATGTTTTTGAGAAAAATCATGAATCTGATCTGCGGTCTGACCCACCGAACTCATCGGAGGGTACTGTAGGTTACGGTAGTTTTGATTGATTTATCGATTTTCATGTTTTTGAGAAAAATCATGAATCTGACCTGACCCACCGAACTCATCGGAGGATACTGTAGGTTACGGTAGTTTTGATTGATTTATCGATTTTCATGTTTTTGAGAAAAATCATGTATCTGACCCAAGGAAGTGTGGTTGCCCCAACGAACTTTTTTTGAGGTTACTGTAGATTACGGTAGTATTGATTGATTTATTGATTATTGATTTATTGATTTTCATGTTTTTGAGAAAAATCATGAATCTGACCTGCGGTCTGACCCACCGAACTCATCGGAGGGTACTGTAGGTTACGGTAGTTTTGATTGATTTATCGATTCTCATGTTTTTGAGAAAAATCATGAATCTGACCTGCGGTCTGACCCACCGAACTCATTGGAGGGTACTGTAGGTTACGGTAGTATTTATTGATTTATCGATTTTCATGTTTTTGAGAAAAATCATGAATCTGATCTGCGGTCTGACCCACCGAACTCATTGGAGGGTACTGTAGGTTACGGTAGTTTTGATTGATTTATCGATTTTCATGTTTTTGAGAAAAATCATGAATCTGATCTGCGGTCTGACCCACCGAACTCATTGGAGGGTACTGTAGGTTACGGTAGTTTTGATTGATTTATCGATTTTCATGTTTTTGAGAAAAATCATGAATCTGACCTGCGGTCTGACCCACCGAACTCATCGGAGGATACTGTAGGTTACGGTAGTTTTGATTGATTTATCGATTTTCATGTTTTTGAGAAAAATCATGAATCTGATCTGCGGTCTGACCCACCGAACTCATCGGAGGGTACTGTAGGTTACGGTAGTTTTGATTGATTTATCGATTTTCATGTTTTTGAGAAAAATCATGAATCTGACCTGCGGTCTGACCCACCGAACTCATCGGAGGATACTGTAGGTTACGGTAGTTTTGATTGATTTATCGATTCTCATGTTTTTGAGAAAAATCATGAATCTGACCTGCGGTCTGACCCACCGAACTCATCGGAGGATACTGTAGGTTACGGTAGTTTTGATTGATTTATCGATTCTCATGTTTTTGAGAAAAATCATGAATCTGACCTGCGGTCTGACCCACCGAACTCATCGGAGGATACTGTAGGTTACGGTAGTTTTGATTGATTTATCGATTCTCATGTTTTTGAGAAAAATCATGAATCTGACCTGCGGTCTGACCCACCGAGCTCATCGGAGGATACTGTAGGTTACGGTAGTATTTATTGATTTATTGATTTTCGTGTTTTTGACAAAAATCATGAATCTGATCTGCGGTCTGACCCACCGAACTCATCGGAGGATACTGTAGGTTACGGTAGTTTTGATTGATTTATCGATTCTCATGTTTTTTTGAGAAAAATCATGAATCTGATCTGCGGTCTGACCCACCGAACTCATCGGAGGGTACTGTAGGTTACGGTAGTTTTGATTGATTTATCGATTTTCATGTTTTTGAGAAAAATCATGAATCTGACCTGCGGTCTGACCCACCGAACTCATCGGAGGATACTGTAGGTTACGGTAGTTTTGATTGATTTATCGATTCTCATGTTTTTGAGAAAAATCATGAATCTGATCTGCGGTCTAACCCACCGAACTCATCGGAGGGTACTGTAGGTTACGGTAGTTTTGATTGATTTATCGATTTTCATGTTTTTGATAAAAATCATGAATCTGACCTGCGGTCTGACCCACCGAACTCATCGGAGGATACTGTAGGTTACGGTAGTTTTGATTGATTTATCGATTCTCATGTTTTTGAGAAAAATCATGAATCTGATCTGCGGTCTGACCCACCGAACTCATCGGAGGGTACTGTAGGTTACGGTAGTTTTGATTGATTTATCGATTTTCATGTTTTTGAGAAAAATCATGAATCTGACCTGCGGTCTGACCCACCGAACTCATCGGAGGATACTGTAGGTTACGGTAGTTTTGATTGATTTATCGATTTTCATGTTTTTGAGAAAAATCATGAATCTGACCTGCGGTCTGACCCACCGAACTCATCGGAGGGTACTGTAGGTTACGGTAGTATTTATTGATTTATTGATTTTCGTGTTTTTGACAAAAATCATGTATCTGACCCAAGGAAGTGTGGTTGCCCCAACGAACTTTTTTTGAGGTTACTGTAGATTACGGTAGTATTGATTGATTTATTGATTATTGATTTATTGATTTTCATGTTTTTGAGAAAAATCATGAATCTGACCTGCGGTCTGACCCACCGAACTCATCGGAGGATACTGTAGGTTACGGTAGTTTTGATTGATTTATCGATTTTCATGTTTTTGAGAAAAATCATGAACCTGACCTGCGGTCTGACCCACCGAACTCATTGGAGGGTACTGTAGGTTACGGTAGTATTTATTGATTTATCGATTTTCATGTTTTTGAGAAAAATCATGAATCTGATCTGCGGTCTGACCCACCGAACTCATCGGAGGATACTGTAGGTTACGGTAGTTTTGATTGATTTATCGATTTTCATGTTTTTGAGAAAAATCATGAACCTGACCTGCGGTCTGACCCACCGAACTCATCGGAGGATACTGTAGGTTACGGTAGTTTTGATTGATTTATCGATTCTCATGTTTTTGAGAAAAATCATGAATCTGATCTGCGGTCTGACCCACCGAACTCATTGGAGGGTACTGTAGGTTACGGTAGTATTTATTGATTTATCGATTTTCATGTTTTTGAGAAAAATCATTAATCTGACCTGCGGTCTGACCCACCGAACTCATCGGAGGGTACTGTAGGTTACGGTAGTTTTGATTGATTTATCGATTCTCATGTTTTTGAGAAAAATCATGAATCTGATCTGCGGTCTGACCCACCGAACTCATCGGAGGATACTGTAGGTTACGGTAGTATTTATTGATTTATTGATTTTCGTGTTTTTGACAAAAATCATGAATCTGATCTGCGGTCTGACCCACCGAACTCATCGGAGGATACTGTAGGTTACGGTAGTTTTGATTGATTTATCGATTCTCATGTTTTTTTGAGAAAAATCATGAATCTGATCTGCGGTCTGACCCACCGAACTCATCGGAGGGTACTGTAGGTTACGGTAGTTTTGATTGATTTATCGATTTTCATGTTTTTGAGAAAAATCATGAATCTGACCTGCGGTCTGACCCACCGAACTCATCGGAGGATACTGTAGGTTACGGTAGTTTTGATTGATTTATCGATTCTCATGTTTTTGAGAAAAATCATGAATCTGATCTGCGGTCTAACCCACCGAACTCATCGGAGGGTACTGTAGGTTACGGTAGTTTTGATTGATTTATCGATTTTCATGTTTTTGATAAAAATCATGAATCTGACCTGCGGTCTGACCCACCGAACTCATCGGAGGATACTGTAGGTTACGGTAGTTTTGATTGATTTATCGATTCTCATGTTTTTGAGAAAAATCATGAATCTGATCTGCGGTCTGACCCACCGAACTCATCGGAGGGTACTGTAGGTTACGGTAGTTTTGATTGATTTATCGATTTTCATGTTTTTGAGAAAAATCATGAATCTGACCTGCGGTCTGACCCACCGAACTCATCGGAGGATACTGTAGGTTACGGTAATTTTGATTGATTTATCGATTTTCATGTTTTTGAGAAAAATCATGAATCTGACCTGCGGTCTGACCCACCGAACTCATCGGAGGGTACTGTAGGTTACGGTAGTATTTATTGATTTATTGATTTTCGTGTTTTTGACAAAAATCATGTATCTGACCCAAGGAAGTGTGGTTGCCCCAACGAACTTTTTTTGAGGTTACTGTAGATTACGGTAGTATTGATTGATTTATTGATTATTGATTTATTGATTTTCATGTTTTTGAGAAAAATCATGAATCTGACCTGCGGTCTGACCCACCGAACTCATCGGAGGATACTGTAGGTTACGGTAGTTTTGATTGATTTATCGATTTTCATGTTTTTGAGAAAAATCATGAACCTGACCTGCGGTCTGACCCACCGAACTCATTGGAGGGTACTGTAGGTTACGGTAGTATTTATTGATTTATCGATTTTCATGTTTTTGAGAAAAATCATGAATCTGATCTGCGGTCTGACCCACCGAACTCATCGGAGGATACTGTAGGTTACGGTAGTTTTGATTGATTTATCGATTTTCATGTTTTTGAGAAAAATCATGAACCTGACCTGCGGTCTGACCCACCGAACTCATCGGAGGATACTGTAGGTTACGGTAGTTTTGATTGATTTATCGATTCTCATGTTTTTGAGAAAAATCATGAATCTGATCTGCGGTCTGACCCACCGAACTCATTGGAGGGTACTGTAGGTTACGGTAGTATTTATTGATTTATCGATTTTCATGTTTTTGAGAAAAATCATTAATCTGACCTGCGGTCTGACCCACCGAACTCATCGGAGGGTACTGTAGGTTACGGTAGTTTTGATTGATTTATCGATTTTCATGTTTTTGAGAAAAATCACGAATCTGACCTGCGGTCTGACCCACCGAACTCATCGGAGGGTACTGTAGGTTACGGTAGTTTTTATTGATTTATCGATTTTCATGTTTTTGAGAAAAATAATGAATCTGACCTGCGGTCTGACCCACCGAACTCATCGGAGGGTACTGTAGGTTACGGTAGTTTTGATTGATTTATCGATTTTCATGTTTTTGAGAAAAATCATGAACCTGACCTGCGGTCTGACCCACCGAACTCATCGGAGGATACTGTAGGTTACGGTAGTTTTGATTGATTTATCGATTCTCATGTTTTTTGAGAAAAATCATGAATCTGATCTGCGGTCTGACCCACCGAACTCATCGGAGGGTACTGTAGGTTACGGTAGTTTTGATTGATTTATCGATTTTCATGTTTTTGAGAAAAATCACGAATCTGACCTGCGGTCTGACCCACCGAACTCATCGGAGGGTACTGTAGGTTACGGTAGTTTTTATTGATTTATCGATTTTCATGTTTTTGAGAAAAATAATGAATCTGATCTGCGGTCTGACCCACCGAACTCATCGGAGGATACTGTAGGTTACGGTAGTATTTATTGATTTATCGATTTTCATGTTTTTGAGAAAAATCATTAATCTGACCTGCGGTCTGACCCACCGAACTCATCGGAGGGTACTGTAGGTTACGGTAGTTTTGATTGATTTATCGATTTTCATGTTTTTGAGAAAAATCACGAATCTGACCTGCGGTCTGACCCACCGAACTCATCGGAGGGTACTGTAGGTTACGGTAGTTTTTATTGATTTATCGATTTTCATGTTTTTGAGAAAAATAATGAATCTGACCTGCGGTCTGACCCACCGAACTCATCGGAGGGTACTGTAGGTTACGGTAGTTTTGATTGATTTATCGATTTTCATGTTTTTGAGAAAAATCATGAACCTGACCTGCGGTCTGACCCACCGAACTCATCGGAGGATACTGTAGGTTACGGTAGTTTTGATTGATTTATCGATTCTCATGTTTTTGAGAAAAATCATGAATCTGACCTGCGGTCTGACCCACCGAACTCATCGGAGGGTACTGTAGGTTACGGTAGTTTTGATTGATTTATCGATTTTCATGTTTTTGAGAAAAATCATGAATCTGACCTGCGGTCTGACCCACCGAACTCATCGGAGGATACTGTAGGTTACGGTAGTTTTGATTGATTTATCGATTCTCATGTTTTTGAGAAAAATCATGAATCTGATCTGCGGTCTGACCCACCGAACTCATCGGAGGGTACTGTAGGTTACGGTAGTTTTGATTGATTTATCGATTTTCATGTTTTTGAGAAAAATCATGAATCTGACCTGCGGTCTGACCCACCGAACTCATCGGAGGATACTGTAGGTTACGGTAGTTTTGATTGATTTATCGATTCTCATGTTTTTGAGAAAAATCATGAATCTGATCTGCGGTCTAACCCACCGAACTCATCGGAGGGTACTGTAGGTTACGGTAGTTTTGATTGATTTATCGATTTTCATGTTTTTGATAAAAATCATGAATCTGACCTGCGGTCTGACCCACCGAACTCATCGGAGGATACTGTAGGTTACGGTAGTTTTGATTGATTTATCGATTCTCATGTTTTTGAGAAAAATCATGAATCTGATCTGCGGTCTGACCCACCGAACTCATCGGAGGGTACTGTAGGTTACGGTAGTTTTGATTGATTTATCGATTTTCATGTTTTTGAGAAAAATCATGAATCTGACCTGCGGTCTGACCCACCGAACTCATCGGAGGATACTGTAGGTTACGGTAATTTTGATTGATTTATCGATTTTCATGTTTTTGAGAAAAATCATGAATCTGACCTGCGGTCTGACCCACCGAACTCATCGGAGGGTACTGTAGGTTACGGTAGTATTTATTGATTTATTGATTTTCGTGTTTTTGACAAAAATCATGTATCTGACCCAAGGAAGTGTGGTTGCCCCAACGAACTTTTTTTGAGGTTACTGTAGATTACGGTAGTATTGATTGATTTATTGATTATTGATTTATTGATTTTCATGTTTTTGAGAAAAATCATGAATCTGACCTGCGGTCTGACCTACCGAACTCATCGGAGGATACTGTAGGTTACGGTAGTTTTGATTGATTTATCGATTTTCATGTTTTTGAGAAAAATCATGAACCTGACCTGCGGTCTGACCCACCGAACTCATTGGAGGGTACTGTAGGTTACGGTAGTATTTATTGATTTATTGATTTTCATGTTTTTGAGAAAAATCATGAATCTGATCTGCGGTCTGACCCACCGAACTCATCGGAGGATACTGTAGGTTACGGTAGTTTTGATTGATTTATCGATTTTCATGTTTTTGAGAAAAATCATGAACCTGACCTGCGGTCTGACCCACCGAACTCATCGGAGGATACTGTAGGTTACGGTAGTTTTGATTGATTTATCGATTCTCATGTTTTTGAGAAAAATCATGAATCTGATCTGCGGTCTGACCCACCGAACTCATTGGAGGGTACTGTAGGTTACGGTAGTATTTATTGATTTATCGATTTTCATGTTTTTGAGAAAAATCATTAATCTGACCTGCGGTCTGACCCACCGAACTCATCGGAGGGTACTGTAGGTTACGGTAGTCTCGATTGATTTATCGATTTTCATGTTTTTGAGAAAAATCACGAATCTGACCTGCGGTCTGACCCACCGAACTCATCGGAGGGTACTGTAGGTTACGGTAGTTTTTATTGATTTATCGATTTTCATGTTTTTGAGAAAAATCATGAATCTGACCTGCGGTCTGACCCACCGAACTCATCGGAGGGTACTGTAGGTTACGGTAGTATTTATTGATTTATTGATTTTCGTGTTTTTGACAAAAATCATGTATCTGACCCAAGGAAGTGTGGTTGCCCCAACGAACTTTTTTTGAGGTTACTGTAGATTACGGTAGTATTGATTGATTTATTGATTATTGATTTATTGATTTTCATGTTTTTGAGAAAAATCATGAATCTGACCTGCGGTCTGACCCACCGAACTCATCGGAGGATACTGTAGGTTACGGTAGTTTTGATTGATTTATCGATTTTCATGTTTTTGAGAAAAATCATGAACCTGACCTGCGGTCTGACCCACCGAACTCATTGGAGGGTACTGTAGGTTACGGTAGTATTTATTGATTTATTGATTTTCATGTTTTTGAGAAAAATCATGAATCTGATCTGCGGTCTGACCCACCGAACTCATCGGAGGATACTGTAGGTTACGGTAGTTTTGATTGATTTATCGATTTTCATGTTTTTGAGAAAAATCATGAACCTGACCTGCGGTCTGACCCACCGAACTCATCGGAGGATACTGTAGGTTACGGTAGTTTTGATTGATTTATCGATTCTCATGTTTTTGAGAAAAATCATGAATCTGATCTGCGGTCTGACCCACCGAACTCATTGGAGGGTACTGTAGGTTACGGTAGTATTTATTGATTTATCGATTTTCATGTTTTTGAGAAAAATCATTAATCTGACCTGCGGTCTGACCCACCGAACTCATCGGAGGGTACTGTAGGTTACGGTAGTCTCGATTGATTTATCGATTTTCATGTTTTTGAGAAAAATCACGAATCTGACCTGCGGTCTGACCCACCGAACTCATCGGAGGGTACTGTAGGTTACGGTAGTTTTTATTGATTTATCGATTTTCATGTTTTTGAGAAAAATAATGAATCTGACCTGCGGTCTGACCCACCGAACTCATCGGAGGGTACTGTAGGTTACGGTAGTTTTGATTGATTTATCGATTTTCATGTTTTTGAGAAAAATCATGAACCTGACCTGCGGTCTGACCCACCGAACTCATCGGAGGATACTGTAGGTTACGGTAGTTTTGATTGATTTATCGATTCTCATGTTTTTTGAGAAAAATCATGAATCTGATCTGCGGTCTGACCCACCGAACTCATCGGAGGGTACTGTAGGTTACGGTAGTTTTGATTGATTTATCGATTTTCATGTTTTTGAGAAAAATCACGAATCTGACCTGCGGTCTGACCCACCGAACTCATCGGAGGGTACTGTAGGTTACGGTAGTTTTTATTGATTTATCGATTTTCATGTTTTTGAGAAAAATAATGAATCTGATCTGCGGTCTGACCCACCGAACTCATCGGAGGATACTGTAGGTTACGGTAGTATTTATTGATTTATCGATTTTCATGTTTTTGAGAAAAATCACGAATCTGACCTGCGGTCTGACCCACCGAACTCATCGGAGGATACTGTAGGTTACGGTAGTTTTGATTGATTTATCGATTCTCATGTTTTTGAGAAAAATCATGAATCTGATCTGCGGTCTGACCCACCGAACTCATTGGAGGGTACTGTAGGTTACGGTAGTTTTGATTGATTTATCGATTTTCATGTTTTTGAGAAAAATCATGAATCTGATCTGCGGTCTGACCCACCGAACTCATCGGAGGATACTGTAGGTTACGGTAGTATTTATTGATTTATCGATTTTCATGTTTTTGAGAAAAATCACGAATCTGACCTGCGGTCTGACCCACCGAACTCATCGGAGGATACTGTAGGTTACGGTAGTTTTTATTGATTTATCGATTTTCATGTTTTTGAGAAAAATCATGAATCTGACCTGCGGTCTGACCCACCGAACTCATCGGAGGATACTGTAGGTTACGGTAGTTTTGATTGATTTATCGATTTTCATGTTTTTGAGAAAAATCATGAATCTGACCTGCGGTCTGACCCACCGAACTCATCGGAGGGTACTGTAGGTTACGGTAGTATTTATTGATTTATTGATTTTCGTGTTTTTGACAAAAATCATGTATCTGACCCAAGGAAGTGTGGTTGCCCCAACGAACTTTTTTTGAGGTTACTGTAGATTACGGTAGTATTGATTGATTTATTGATTATTGATTTATCGATTTTCATGTTTTTGAGAAAAATAATGAATCTGATCTGCGGTCTGACCCACCGAACTCATCGGAGGATACTGTAGGTTACGGTAGTATTTATTGATTTATCGATTTTCATGTTTTTGAGAAAAATCACGAATCTGACCTGCGGTCTGACCCACCGAACTCATCGGAGGGTACTGTAGGTTACGGTAGTTTTGATTGATTTATCGATTCTCATGTTTTTGAGAAAAATCATGAATCTGATCTGCGGTCTGACCCACCGAACTCATCGGAGGATACTGTAGGTTACGGTAGTATTTATTGATTTATCGATTTTCATGTTTTTGAGAAAAATCATGAACCTGACCTGCGGTCTGACCCACCGAACTCATTGGAGGGTACTGTAGGTTACGGTAGTTTTGATTGATTTATCGATTTTCATGTTTTTGAGAAAAATCATGAACCTGACCTGCGGTCTGACCCACCGAACTCATTGGAGGGTACTGTAGGTTACGGTAGTATTTATTGATTTATCGATTTTCATGTTTTTGAGAAAAATCATTAATCTGACCTGCGGTCTGACCCACCGAACTCATCGGAGGGTACTGTAGGTTACGGTAGTTTTGATTGATTTATCGATTTTCATGTTTTTGAGAAAAATCACGAATCTGACCTGCGGTCTGACCCACCGAACTCATCGGAGGGTACTGTAGGTTACGGTAGTTTTGATTGATTTATCGATTTTCATGTTTTTGAGAAAAATCATGAACCTGACCTGCGGTCTGACCCACCGAACTCATCGGAGGGTACTGTAGGTTACGGTAGTTTTGATTGATTTATCGATTTTCATGTTTTTGAGAAAAATCATGAACCTGACCTGCGGTCTGACCCACCGAACTCATCGGAGGATACTGTAGGTTACGGTAGTTTTGATTGATTTATCGATTCTCATGTTTTTTGAGAAAAATCATGAATCTGATCTGCGGTCTGACCCACCGAACTCATCGGAGGGTACTGTAGGTTACGGTAGTTTTGATTGATTTATCGATTTTCATGTTTTTGAGAAAAATCACGAATCTGACCTGCGGTCTGACCCACCGAACTCATCGGAGGGTACTGTAGGTTACGGTAGTTTTTATTGATTTATCGATTTTCATGTTTTTGAGAAAAATAATGAATCTGATCTGCGGTCTGACCCACCGAACTCATCGGAGGATACTGTAGGTTACGGTAGTATTTATTGATTTATCGATTTTCATGTTTTTGAGAAAAATCACGAATCTGACCTGCGGTCTGACCCACCGAACTCATCGGAGGATACTGTAGGTTACGGTAGTTTTGATTGATTTATCGATTCTCATGTTTTTGAGAAAAATCATGAATCTGATCTGCGGTCTGACCCACCGAACTCATTGGAGGGTACTGTAGGTTACGGTAGTATTTATTGATTTATCGATTTTCATGTTTTTGAGAAAAATCATTAATCTGACCTGCGGTCTGACCCACCGAACTCATCGGAGGGTACTGTAGGTTACGGTAGTTTTGATTGATTTATCGATTTTCATGTTTTTGAGAAAAATCATGAATCTGACCTGCGGTCTGACCCACCGAACTCATCGGAGGGTACTGTAGGTTACGGTAGTATTTATTGATTTATTGATTTTCGTGTTTTTGACAAAAATCATGTATCTGACCCAAGGAAGTGTGATTGCCCCAACGAACTTTTTTTGAGGTTACTGTAGATTACGGTAGTATTGATTGATTTATTGATTATTGATTTATTGATTTTCATGTTTTTGAGAAAAATCATGAATCTGACCTGCGGTCTGACCCTCCGAACTCATCGGAGGATACTGTAGGTTACGGTAGTTTTGATTGATTTATCGATTTTCATGTTTTTGAGAAAAATCATGAACCTGACCTGCGGTCTGACCCACCGAACTCATTGGAGGGTACTGTAGGTTACGGTAGTATTTATTGATTTATCGATTTTCATGTTTTTGAGAAAAATCATGAATCTGATCTGCGGTCTGACCCACCGAACTCATCGGAGGATACTGTAGGTTACGGTAGTTTTGATTGATTTATCGATTTTCATGTTTTTGAGAAAAATCATGAACCTGACCTGCGGTCTGACCCACCGAACTCATCGGAGGATACTGTAGGTTACGGTAGTTTTGATTGATTTATCGATTCTCATGTTTTTGAGAAAAATCATGAATCTGATCTGCGGTCTGACCCACCGAACTCATTGGAGGGTACTGTAGGTTACGGTAGTATTTATTGATTTATCGATTTTCATGTTTTTGAGAAAAATCATTAATCTGACCTGCGGTCTGACCCACCGAACTCATCGGAGGGTACTGTAGGTTACGGTAGTTTTGATTGATTTATCGATTCTCATGTTTTTGAGAAAAATCATGAATCTGATCTGCGGTCTGACCCACCGAACTCATCGGAGGATACTGTAGGTTACGGTAGTATTTATTGATTTATCGATTTTCATGTTTTTGAGAAAAATCATGAACCTGACCTGCGGTCTGACCCACCGAACTCATTGGAGGGTACTGTAGGTTACGGTAGTTTTGATTGATTTATCGATTTTCATGTTTTTGAGAAAAATCATGAACCTGACCTGCGGTCTGACCCACCGAACTCATTGGAGGGTACTGTAGGTTACGGTAGTATTTATTGATTTATCGATTTTCATGTTTTTGAGAAAAATCATGAATCTGATCTGCGGTCTGACCCACCGAACTCATCGGAGGGTACTGTAGGTTACGGTAGTATTTATTGATTTATTGATTTTCGTGTTTTTGACAAAAATCATGTATCTGACCCAAGGAAGTGTGGTTGCCCCAACGAACTTTTTTTGAGGTTACTGTAGATTACGGTAGTATTGATTGATTTATTGATTATTGATTTATTGATTTTCATGTTTTTGAGAAAAATCATGAATCTGACCTGCGGTCTGACCCACCGAACTCATCGGAGGATACTGTAGGTTACGGTAGTTTTGATTGATTTATCGATTTTCATGTTTTTGAGAAAAATCATGAACCTGACCTGCGGTCTGACCCACCGAACTCATTGGAGGGTACTGTAGGTTACGGTAGTATTTATTGATTTATCGATTTTCATGTTTTTGAGAAAAATCATGAATCTGATCTGCGGTCTGACCCACCGAACTCATCGGAGGATACTGTAGGTTACGGTAGTTTTGATTGATTTATCGATTTTCATGTTTTTGAGAAAAATCATGAACCTGACCTGCGGTCTGACCCACCGAACTCATCGGAGGATACTGTAGGTTACGGTAGTTTTGATTGATTTATCGATTCTCATGTTTTTGAGAAAAATCATGAATCTGATCTGCGGTCTGACCCACCGAACTCATTGGAGGGTACTGTAGGTTACGGTAGTATTTATTGATTTATCGATTTTCATGTTTTTGAGAAAAATCATTAATCTGACCTGCGGTCTGACCCACCGAACTCATCGGAGGGTACTGTAGGTTACGGTAGTTTTGATTGATTTATCGATTCTCATGTTTTTGAGAAAAATCATGAATCTGATCTGCGGTCTGACCCACCGAACTCATCGGAGGATACTGTAGGTTACGGTAGTATTTATTGATTTATCGATTTTCATGTTTTTGAGAAAAATCACGAATCTGACCTGCGGTCTGACCCACCGAACTCATCGGAGGGTACTGTAGGTTACGGTAGTTTTTATTGATTTATCGATTTTCATGTTTTTCAGAAAAATAATGAATCTGACCTGCGGTCTGACCCACCGAACTCATCGGAGGGTACTGTAGGTTACGGTAGTTTTGATTGATTTATCGATTTTCATGTTTTTGAGAAAAATCATGAACCTGACCTGCGGTCTGACCCACCGAACTCATCGGAGGATACTGTAGGTTACGGTAGTTTTGATTGATTTATCGATTCTCATGTTTTTTGAGAAAAATCATGAATCTGATCTGCGGTCTGACCCACCGAACTCATCGGAGGGTACTGTAGGTTACGGTAGTTTTGATTGATTTATCGATTTTCATGTTTTTGAGAAAAATCACGAATCTGACCTGCGGTCTGACCCACCGAACTCATCGGAGGGTACTGTAGGTTACGGTAGTTTTTATTGATTTATCGATTTTCATGTTTTTGAGAAAAATAATGAATCTGATCTGCGGTCTGACCCACCGAACTCATCGGAGGATACTGTAGGTTACGGTAGTATTTATTGATTTATCGATTTTCATGTTTTTGAGAAAAATCACGAATCTGACCTGCGGTCTGACCCACCGAACTCATCGGAGGGTACTGTAGGTTACGGTAGTTTTGATTGATTTATCGATTTTCATGTTTTTGAGAAAAATCATGAACCTGACCTGCGGTCTGACCCACCGAACTCATCGGAGGATACTGTAGGTTACGGTAGTTTTGATTGATTTATCGATTCTCATGTTTTTGAGAAAAATCATGAATCTGATCTGCGGTCTGACCCACCGAACTCATTGGAGGGTACTGTAGGTTACGGTAGTATTTATTGATTTATCGATTTTCATGTTTTTGAGAAAAATCATTAATCTGACCTGCGGTCTGACCCACCGAACTCATCGGAGGGTACTGTAGGTTACGGTAGTTTTGATTGATTTATCGATTCTCATGTTTTTGAGAAAAATCATGAATCTGATCTGCGGTCTGACCCACCGAACTCATCGGAGGATACTGTAGGTTACGGTAGTTTTTATTGATTTATCGATTTTCATGTTTTTGAGAAAAATAATGAATCTGACCTGCGGTCTGACCCACCGAACTCATCGGAGGGTACTGTAGGTTACGGTAGTTTTGATTGATTTATCGATTTTCATGTTTTTGAGAAAAATCATGAACCTGACCTGCGGTCTGACCCACCGAACTCATCGGAGGATACTGTAGGTTACGGTAGTTTTGATTGATTTATCGATTCTCATGTTTTTTGAGAAAAATCATGAATCTGATCTGCGGTCTGACCCACCGAACTCATTGGAGGGTACTGTAGGTTACGGTAGTATTTATTGATTTATCGATTTTCATGTTTTTGAGAAAAATCATTAATCTGACCTGCGGTCTGACCCACCGAACTCATCGGAGGGTACTGTAGGTTACGGTAGTTTTGATTGATTTATCGATTCTCATGTTTTTGAGAAAAATCATGAATCTGATCTGCGGTCTGACCCACCGAACTCATCGGAGGATACTGTAGGTTACGGTAGTTTTTATTGATTTATCGATTTTCATGTTTTTGAGAAAAATAATGAATCTGACCTGCGGTCTGACCCACCGAACTCATCGGAGGGTACTGTAGGTTACGGTAGTTTTGAGTGATTTATCGATTTTCATGTTTTTGAGAAAAATCATGAACCTGATCTGCGGTCTGACCCACCGAACTCATCGGAGGGTACTGTAGGTTACGGTAGTTTTGATTGATTTATCGATTTTCATGTTTTTGAGAAAAATCATGAATCTGACCTGCGGTCTGACCCACCGAAGTCATCGGAGGATACTGTAGGTTACGGTAGTTTTGATTGATTTATCGATTTTCATGTTTTTGAGAAAAATCATGAATCTGACCTGCGGTCTGACCCACCGAACTCATCGGAGGGTACTGTAGGTTACGGTAGTATTTATTGATTTATTGATTTTCGTGTTTTTGACAAAAATCATGTATCTGACCCAAGGAAGTGTGGTTGCCCCAACGAACTTTTTTTGAGGTTACTGTAGATTACGGTAGTATTGATTGATTTATTGATTATTGATTTATTGATTTTCATGTTTTTGACAAATAGCATGTATCTGACCCAAGGACGTTTGGTCGCCCCAGCGCAATTGTTACCGTAGTTTCGGACGGGACGGACTCACAGACTCACTCACTCACTCACAGACAGACAGGGCTTGTCGTTTTAGGTTAAGTAGTAATGATAGGCCACGATATTTTCAACTCTCACTTTCCCATCCACCGACAGTAATTTTCACAGATCCTATTCTCACATTTCACACTCTACCTTCACAAAAATATTGAAAATCAGTTGAAAGATTCACATTCGCAATATCTCAAAACGAGTTATACTCAGAGAATGAATACACTGAGTTAGGGCATCTAGTGTATGATACACTCAATATTGAGCGTATTCGCGCGTCGAGAGAGCGTGCGAAAACGAGAGATTCGTAAGTGTATCATACACTTGATGCCCTAACTCAGTGGATGATACACTCAATAGTGAGTGTATTCATTCAGAGACGAAGGGAAAAGAAGAGTATGAGAAGGTGATAAGCGCGGTTTAGGCGAGATTCACAAATATGTGACACCTCTCCCTCCCTAACGTTTCCCAATCAATGATCAGAGTTATCGTGGGGGGATAGACAGCTGTCATTGAATACTTTCGATAAATCACTATTAATCACGGAATATAAAATGTTTATAATTGTCTTTCAATTAAATAAATATAAATTCGTGAGTCTAGTTTCACATCACGGGGTCAGTTAACGTGTTGCTTATAATCGCTTGCGTTTTGGTGGCAACGTCACATCAAAATTCTCTCTGATCTCTCACCAAACTAATCACAATTCATCCTACATACTCGGCATTTTCCTTTTATCCGTCGGATTAAATGAGTTACTATCATATTTTGATTCTCCTTTAATCGCAGACCAAAGGTTTGCAACCATTTTCTTCGTATCTCTCACAGTTTTAAGCATCGATTGGCGATTTGAAAGTCGCTTCTCATCTTCTTTTCCTCCCTTGAAGATGCTTAGATTTTTACTTCTTTTCTACTGTGGATGTGAGTCAATATTTACAGAATCCAATACAACTTATTAGTTATGCATTTTCAGTATTTTCCATTATCGCTGAGAATGACTGTCCCGATGCATATCAAATAATGGGAGATGGAAGGTTCGATTTTCGATGATACAATTCAACTTGAATATAATTTAATCAGATTAATTCAGGCGTTTGTTTATGATTTGTTTTATCGTAAATTATTATAATATTCATCCAGATGCATTCGACCGCTGTATTTGGATCAGAATGGTACTCTGGGAGATTTGGCGTTAAAGGGAATCGAAGAATGCGCGAAAGATGGAGCATTTCTACCGATTATCAGAAGTGATCAGGTACTCATTTATTAATTACTTGATAATTGGTTATAACTTACAGGAAAATTCAATGTTCGATGAAATCGCATTTGACCTGACAAAAGGGATTACTAACTCCCCGCGGATCATTTTAGGTTGGGAATTTTTCTGTTGCGAGAGATAAAGAGGGATAATTATTAAATTCAGGCATGGTTTGCAATTCCTCAACCCGTCGATTGGAATGGATGGATGGATCGAAAATCATCTACACTTATAAGAATTTGGACGTTAGCTTCGACTGTGTATCTGAAGTTGGGCTCGTTTATTCCAAACCTGTGAGTCGGAATAGACTTCTCTTCAATATTTAGAAATAAATTTCTTCATGTATAATTCCGGCAGAAGTGCATACTAGGGTTAACCGTTCGGTTTCCTATTTCCCCATGTTTCACGGAAAAGTCAATTTGGAGAAACTCTCTCCCCTCTCTCTCTCTCCCCCCCTTTTCTCTCCCCTCTCCGTTTCACGGAAACTTTTTTCTTTCTGTATTTCTTCATTAAGCCGTACTACTCGTTATTTGCTTTAGTGTTCATCTTTGTGCATCAAATCCCGTGAGGTATACTCTGATCGATCACAGCTCAGTTTTTTTCATTCTATCCTCTCTCTCTCGAATGCATCTCACTCTTTCACTCACACAACGAGACGTCAAGCGTGGGGTGGTGCGAAATGCGAAAAATAAATTTTAAAAAAATTTTAAAAGTTTTTCGATCATCAAAAGAATAAGTAGAATCACAGTTCAGCATATCTCAGCGAGCTCTTCAAAATGAGATCGGGATCGCTTTTCCAACAGCTTTTCCGGAAAACTAACGCCAGTAAATGCGCCTAGTAAATTTGCTCGTTTTCAGACCGATGACAGCTGGTTTGCGTATCCTGCGGTCATTCCATTCCCCTTTACAGTGTTGTGCGTCATCGATCCGAGTGAAGTCAGTTATTGAATATGTATAATAGTTTCCTTCATACTTTCAAGAGAGATGTGTAGAGAAAAATATCCTATGTTTCCGTTGGTCATGGGTGCGTTTAAAGTGCTTACAATATTATTAAAATAGAAACTAGTCGCTTTCTCTCACTTTTCTAATTCTCTCTCTTTCCCTCTCCCTCACTCTCTCTTCCTCTCTTTCTCTATCCTTTCATATATACGTAATATTTTCACAGGATTCGTGCGGTAAGTACGAACAGATGTCGATTTCAAAGGACGAGAGCAAATCGTGTTTCAAGGTTTGTTTTGGAGTCTAATAAGTGAGGATTATTCGCCATATGAATCATTTTCATGCCTAAAATCTGATTGGTTGATTCGAGAAGCAATATTAAATAATTCCGGGGCTAACATGAAAACTACAACGTTACAAGGTGACAAATAACAGCGTGCAAGTGAATAGTGCTTCTGATGTGATTCACTAATATAAATGACTTTTTCTCTCCCCACCTTTTCGGTATTTCTTTTCGGGGTTATCATCTTCTGTAATCCTCATTTAATAGCATCACATATTGAGCTAAAACATTATATTATATTGTATTTTATAGATCTACGATGGTGCTCTGAGTTGGACAGATGCTCAGGAGACTTGTGAAAATGATTTTGGTGATCTGGCTACTATCAACAGCGAAGAGGTGCTCCACTATCTCATTCATTTATCTCATTACAGCGAATTCATATCTTCCCCCCAAATATTTTTTTCAGGAAAACAAATTCTTCTGGCGCTCGGCTGTAGGAAATAACGTGCTGGACGACCTCCATATTGGTAAATAAGAAAAATTATACGTAGGTCCACACATGGAATTTCTAATCGCGGGTCGGTGCATTTGGTTTAAATACGGTAATTTGACGACCTTTTCAAAGTTAATTAATAATAATTTGAATGCACGGCGCAACAAAGAGGCATACTTGTTGAGTTGTTTTTTTAATATCGCGCTCTTTTATCAGTGCTTTCCTAAAAGTAGTTATCATTGAAATATCATATCATTATGAGGAAAATAAATTAATTTAATATTGCTTCTCAGGTGCACATCAATCTTTCGACAATGGAATCGATTGGTTTTGGATCGATGGCAACAAAAACATTACGAGTGATGTTTACAGCAATTTCATCGACGGTGAGCTTTGCCTCTGACATAGTACCAATAATAGTTCCTCTATTCGAATTCATCCAAATTGAACTTGTCATTATTGCGAATTCATAAGCACTCGTCCAAAATAATAAACCGCTCCACTCCTATTCCGCTACTATACGCAGAAATAGTGACAAGCAAAATAGACGCCGAGATATACCAAAGAGACGTTCCAGTTGCACAAGTCATAAACGTTTTGCTATAGTCATTCCCATTTCTCTTAACCTCTTGCACAAGATTTCCAACAGATCCCAGTAAGAGAACTTCGGTTGGCAATGAAACGATATGACATGTTTTGAGAATGCCACAAGCTAAAAATAAGTTATGGTTTAAGGATTTCCGGTGGCTGGCGGTGGAAAATGCGCTGCAATGCTAACCGAATCACCAGCCGCCCGATGGATAAACGAGGATTGCAACATACAAAAACTCCCGTTTATATGCAGACGAAGTGGTGAGAATAAGAATGCAAACATTATACATACAGAATGTTGCTCTTCCGTTTTTACCACCAGGAAAGTTTGACATCCTCTCACTTTTGCACACTCTCACATATTGGATAAAACAGGACGTATCATTCTGTCACTGAAAAAGAGAAGACACTGACTCCTCAACTTTTCCGAACATGAAGAAACGAATTAAGAAATTGTTTGAATGACTTCGAAAGCCGCTCGAGTGCCCAACTGCTCAACCAAACCAAGGAGAGGATGTGCGAGTTTGCTATGACATTTATTTAACGATACGATCATACCAACGAGTCAAAATAGGAACTAACTATGTTTACAAAGCACGATTTTATAAATTCAATAGAAGCCAAATAGGGAATTATTCCATTATTACAGATTTACGCTCCCGGTTTTCCCCTACCAAGTGCGCCATGTGAATACACATTTCTGGTGGACATCAATTATGTCGTCAAACTAGAGGTAAGTTTTCATCTGACAGAGTCATAGATATTTTTTATGTTGTATATTTTAAACAAATTGTAGATTGTGGCTCTCGAGGCGAACCCGGGCATTGTTTTTCTCGAAGTCTACGATGGTCCGGTTGGGAGGAATTTGCTTGCAAAGTAAGTGCATTAACTATTTGTATCCGACTAATCAAGGTCGCCGAAATAAAACACAAAATACAAATAGCGACACGCATGCATTCAATCCTGTTAAGCCATTTCGGGCTCTCTGCGGCAACTTGGCTATATCATTTGTTACATAAATTTTATTAATTGTAATTTAAATCATTGTTTCAGCCTTACCGGATCAACTCCTACTCCGAACAAGTTCACAACCAAATCCAACGTGATGAGAGTCAATTGGAACCCGAATATGAACGATCGGCCCGCCAATTATCGAGGGAGTAAGAAATGATGATTTGCAAGTCTAGTGAAGAGTTTTTTAAATAAAGAAATTTAAAAAATCTTATTAATTATTTTATCCACCAGCGGATACGAAAAAAGGCATTTTCAGATGCGTTACTCCGCCATTTACTCAGGAAACTGACACATTTACTCCTAATCATACTTTCCTATAACCAGTTCCATTTGATAAACGTGCTTCCTTGCTAAATTGTTGCAACCATTCTTATACCGCTCACAATCAAGCAACGAACACATAGAGAATGAATACACTGAGATGATAAATGGCGCATGATACACTCAAAGTTGAGCGGCGATTGGAGAAACGAGAGATGTGTGAGTGTATCATACACTAGGTGTCGCATCTCAGTGTAGGAAACACTCAATAGTGAGTGTATTCGTTCTGCGGTACACGATCTTCCCATGTACTGCAGTACTGCACTGCTAATATACATTTGTGCTCAACTCAAACCAATTCTACTGTTGAATCCTAATAGGAAAAAATGGGAAGGATTCCACAAGACTCACTTGGAAAAATCGAGAAACAGTCCATTATTAATAAACATGTTTGTTTACGTCTTTGTAGATTTTCCAAATTATTTCCTTGATTGTTCAAGGTGAGAATCCTACTAATTTTTCTTCTGTATAATCCTTTCATGATTTCTGAACCAGCATTTCGGGACCGCTTTGTGATAACGTCATTATCACTTTTATGGCAGGAATCTAATCAACACTGCCGATACTCGAAATTCAGATGTCGCAAGGGATCTATGAAATTGTCCGCTTCCGTCTCACACAATTTACAATTTACAATTTACAATTTTGCAAACACAGAATGCAAAATCTGTCAGAGTAGGGGCAATCATCGATGGGTGCTTAGTCAAGGCGAATTCTTATCTTTCGTGAGTGCATGATCGTAATACCCTCGAAGGCAGGCACACCACAGACACTTCGAGAGCCCACGAAAATTTGCGGTTGATTATGGCCTTATCAGAGCAGAGCGTCAATATGGTGCTACTTGCGGTAGAGTCGGATAAGTGAAAACGGTAGTTGCGTAGAGGAGAAAATCGAAACACAAGAAATTATGAAGGTATGGATGCTCAACGTGTTCATCCCTATTTTGCTGAACGGATACTTCGTGGAAGTTTATGCCTTCTTGAACAAGAATACTCGACATTTCATCTTATCAGTCGAATACAAAATCGGCACGAATGATGTGCGATTCGCGTTTAACGCAGATCAAAATTTTACTGCCATTCTAGCTTCTTACGCTTATCATTCTGAGTTTTAAGCATTGACCATTCGAAAGTCCCCTTTCTTCGTCTCTGCTTCCCTCGAAAATGCTTCGAGTTCTTCTACTTCTGCAGTTTGCAAGTGAGCGAATATTTAATCTATTTAATCAATAAATAAGGATTTACAGTAATTGCTCTTCTCGCCGATTCTGAATGTCCGCGCAAGTATCAATTGATGGGAGAGGGGAAGTGAGATTTCCGACAATTTTATAAATATATTTGCATATTGATCTCTGCTGTACTTTTGTACATGGGATTAGTTTCTTACTAAACGTAAAAAAATAAAATTTCCAGGTGCATTCGACCGGTCTTTGTGGACAAATACGGCAAATTGGGAGATTTGATGTCGAGGGGAGCCGAGGAGTGCAAGAAAGATGGAGCTCTTCTTCCGATCATCAGAAACGAACAGGTAAATATGGGATTATATATTTATCTATCTTTTTTACCTTTATTTTTTTTATTTTTCTTCGTTTTCACATTTGATCAATTTCATCTGCTGATTTAGATGTTAGGTTAACTGGGTCGCCATTAGAGTATCTCTAAGCCTACAACGGTCAACCACACTCCATCTTGCCGCTTGGGATCCACCCCAGCTTTCTGACGTTTTTATTTATTTAAAATATTTATTTATTCTTGGTTAATTGGAGAGAAATTACAGGAGAATACAATGTTCAATGAGATCGCAATCAACCTGACGCACGGCCAATACATCGATCCCTACCTCATTCTTGGTATGCTATTATTTGAGCAATCAATTATTCTTTCTCACCTAGCTATGACGTCGAAATTATCATGTTGCTTCATGGTGTTGCACTCTTCTTCACATTTCAATCAGTTTTTGGCATGATCAATGAATGAGATAGAAAAAAGCAAGAAAGAAAGAAACATTTAACTTAGGAATGGTTTGCAATACGCAAACTCATCTATTGGAGTGGATGGACGGGACGCAGGCCACGTACTCAAATGATTTGTATCTTGGCTTTGACTGTGTGCCGAGTGACCTACGCGTGTACTCCGATCCAGTGAGTGCAATTCTACTGGGGACTTACGGTGTTTAGCGATGCGATTTACGAAATTGAGCAAAATAATGCTTGATGTTTCTCTAGAATCAGGACACCAAGTTAAAGGAGGATGAACACCACCGGTTCCCGCATGGAATTTTCTTAGCGACAGGTGTTTATACTGTAAGGTAAGGTTGAGGATAATAATCGCAAACTGAGTGCGCTGCTAAACACAGTGAAACTTTTGGCGATTCCACCTGTTCCTCCTCTTCCCTAATCCCTCGTTTGCATGTACTCTCTTCTCTCCCCCTCCATCTTCCCCGTGGGGGACGAGGGAGAGGAAGGGAAGAGAGTGCACGCAAACTCGAGAGGAGAGTAAAAGTTGATCGAGAGATTTGCTTACTCGCGCACGTGAGAGACCGCCGCCTCTACCATAATCAGCACTTGACCCTGATTGTCCCTTAGCTATTGTAGTTTCTTTGCGCGCGCGTATCTCGGTTCAGAGAAAAGATAGAGATCTGCAATTTTGGATTTCTATTATCGTTCACATTAGAAAGCGATTAATGCCAACAAATCGATATTCTATTTTTCGTGTTCCTCCTCCTTTAACATATTCACTTGCCTGTAAGCGAAATGCCTCTTCTGTACTTTTAGTTGCTTTTACTTCCTTGTAACTGAACATTTTCACTTAGTAAATTGATCAGAGTACTTTTTCACAGAGTAAGGTGTTTCACAGAGTTAGCGATTCGATATTATATTCTTCTGCAGATGTCATTGAAATTGATTTTCGAGAGATTTCTTGCTGTTAAATTTTGAAAAAAAATAGCGACTTACTTCCCTCTGACGATGTTATTTTTTTCAGTACAAGAACTACTGGTTTTCGGAGGGTGCCGATTATATTAGCAAGAACAACTGGACGGTGGTGTGCGTCATCGACCTGAATTCAGTTAGTCTTTCCATTAATTGGCCAATATTCCCATCGTTAAGTTGTAAATGATTAGGAAACTCGCACAAATGGATGCTGCTATGATTTATTATTAAAATGTAATGATGTGACCATGGTACGAACAACATTGCCGCTCAAGTGTTTAAAAACGCGAGAATTCTCGCAAACGTAACCGCGTAGCGAGAATTCTTGTGTAAACAACAAAAGTCCAGCGATTTTGGAATGATCGAGTCATTGTATAACTGTGCATTATATCTACGCTCCCAGAAATGCCATTATTATTTGTTCCATTTCATGCCATCATTTCACCATTTATATGAGTATTTAGCCCACTCCACCAACTGCGACGACATCAACAACCGCATCTCCAGTTATGGTAAATAACATTTCTTCAAGCTCAATTGTGAAACCCAGAGAACAGATCGTAAATACTATCTGAAACACACACACTCAACTTTCACAAATGCTCGACATTTTCAGCCAAGCGATGATTGTGGAGAATACGAGGCTATCGCAGATCCAGCGGACGCCACCAAACCATGTTTCAAGGTTTGAATCCGTCTAAAGTCCTCTCAAAATATTGTTGTGCTGAATGAATATCATTCTTGAGAAAAAATGTAATGTGGATCGTATTGATTGCAGAGTAGATTGTTATATTTGGTTTTCAACCGGGTTTTCATTTCTGAGATATGGTTGTGTTTTCCCCACTTTGTCACCCTGTTGTGACATCGTACCTATCGTGTTTCCATACCCTTGCTCACATATTATATATTTTTAATCAACGACTTTTGGCATGATAAACGATTGATTGATTGATTGTGACGTATGATATGTACTATTGCTAGACTCAATATTGCAGATCTTCGCTAGTCCAATGAGTTGGAACGACGCGCAGAAGAAATGTGTGGAGGATTTTGGATCCCTTGCTACGATTAATAGTGCACAGGTGAGCATTGCGAATATATTTGGACGGTGGATTAGAAAGCTTTAAAATGTTTCTGCCAAAAGTTAGTGTACTAAACGAGAATACATATCACCATGTGTTGAACCTTAACTACGTTTTGGTCAGAATGGCCTATTTACGCTGCAAAAAGCTCTTGAAAGCGATTGAAAAATTTGCCACTTTATGGCTCCGTAACGTTTTTCAGCGCTCTGTCTCAGCCTCACGAGATTTCAAAAGCTAAATGCTGGGTGACTCTTTATTGGTCAGTCCACACTCACTCAAAGATATTTCAGGAGAACAAATTCTTCTGGCGTTCAGCTGTATCGCAGAATGTGCTTGACGATTTGCACATTGGTGAGATTTATTATATATTTTTTCGGTGTCACATACAGGAGAGTTAACTGTGAGTGGGGCAAGACACGGATGATTCGATTTACTGATCGTTTATTTTCTTTTTACTTTGTTTTGCAGTTATACGATCTATAATAACATAAGAATTAATGTGAATAATGCGAACCTTAAATGTTTAAAAGACAAAGATATGTAAAAACGGTACCGTAATTTTTCAAAACATTAAATGTTCAGGTGCACATCAATCGGATGACGGCGTTTGGAAATGGATCGATGATGGCAAAAACGTATCAGGATATTCTAATTTTGAGAAAGGTTCAGTATATTTGTTCTATTTCGAAACGCTTTTTTAAATATACATATTTTCTCGCAGGATTTCCGTTTCCGGGAGTCGGCAATTGCGTTGGAATGCTGACAGAATCTTCGAGTGCGCAGTGGACAAATGAGGATTGTGACAATCAGAAACTGCCTTTTGTGTGCAGAAGATCCGGTAAGTACAAGAATCTAACGATGCTAAAGCGGATTCAAGTATCCTGTATGTTCGTCTGACAATAAGCACCAAGGAAAAGATAGAAAAAGCCAAGGTCAGAATTTCGAAATTCATGAATCAGTTCAGGGTACTCCCCCTACCCGAAAGACTGTTCTTCGATAACTCCCGTGGAAGGAAAAGATGTACGTTATTTGACTAAGTATTTAATAAATAAGAATCTAGACTCGTTTTAGATCCTCGCTCCCGGCTTCCCAATCCCATCAATTCCATGTGAAATTTCGCTTTTCGTCGATGCCAAGAATCTGGTTCAACTCGAGGTAATATTCTTTATGTTTAACATAATATTATTTAGCAATTTTTTAAAAATGCTCATCTTTTCATATTTTCAAATAAAAGATTAGCATGGTACACGATGTGAATTGCTTTCTCAGATTCTAAATCTTGAAGCTAACCCAAACTTGGACTTCCTCGAACTTTACGAGGGACCAATCGGCAAGAATTTGATGGCCAAGTTAGTTTACTTCCTAAAATTCCAATGAGTAGGAAGAGTTTTTTTTCAGTCTCACCGGAACAAATCCAAATCCTTCAACGTACACTACCAAATCTTCCAATATGATGAGAGTGAACTGGAAGCCAAATGTGGACATTCGACCCCCGGAATATCGTGGATTCAGAGTATGGATTACTGTAAACAAAATATAATTAGGAATATGCTCAATTATTTTTTCAAAAATTTCGTCCTCCATAATATCGGGGGAAATTAGACTCATGTTTAATATTATCATCATCAAAACGTTAGGCAAAACGATCCCGTACCTTTCTTATTGCAGATTCGATACAAAGCGATCGCAACTGGGAAATAATCAACATTCCCTCTCGATGCCGCATACGTCTGGTTTATGCTGGGATTGTACTCTCACTTATGACAATCACTTTGTATGGTTATTCGATAAACATTCAGTTGCTATCTCTCGTAAATGTATTCTCCCACACAAATATTTCAGTTCTACAAATGAAGAATCCTTCAAAATGTGCTTCTGCCTCAAACTGTGGTATATCACGGGGAGTAACATGCTTGAATGAGACTTGCCTTGAACTAAAAGGTACAAAAAAAACGTTTTTTTCTCCTTTTCTGGACTTTGCTGTCTAACTCAAACGATTGTAGAACATATTGGCGAAAAATGATGTCAATGTAATTTACCCGTTTGTGAAACATATTGCAATAAACACAGAGTAATAGTCTGTGTAATTCCGACCATCAGTCTTTTTTCAATATCTTGGACTTGCAGCACTGGAACTACTCGAGTTCCTTTTCCTTTTTGCAGCAGCTTTTCTATTGGCTGCAGCAGCTGCAGCAATGCCGACTCCGCCCATCGGACCGAGTGTCGGCGAGCCCAGGGGTCGGGTCGGGTAGCGGAACTGGCTCATGGGTCCCACCGCCGATAGAGATAACGTGCTGCAAACATTTCCAACGTATTATTAATTTAAAATCATGTGCGCCTGAAATGAACTACTGGTCTTTCCAAACCTCAGCGTCTCTCTGGATACGGTCTCTCGCCACCATTTTTGCAAGATGTGGATTTTTTTCCATTTTGAATTTTTAAGGTTGACTCGAACTTCGGTTGCGAAAAAAAGATTGCCAACCTCGGTCTGGTCACTTCACTATGGGCCCTCGACCTAGTCTCGTCTTCGGGCTCTTCACATCGATTCGATAGGTCCGGAATGATTTCGGATGAATCAAACGTGAAGTGTAGTGGTTGCTCGAGGATCTGCGACTGTTTACAACTTAGGCTTGATCTGGAAACTCCTTTCCATTTTTTCAGCCCACGCTATTTAACGCTAGTTAGACGATGAAATCATAAGTCGTACCTCAAGAGACTGTATTGACCCGTCGCTATGTGCGCGACTGTGGAAGATCATCGATGGAGTGGTGAGAAGAATGCGAGGAGGGGCGGGAGAGGGGAGAGGAGAGGAAGGTAAGGTTGATGAGAGAGGAGAGGGCGAAGGAAGGGGAGTTGGAAGAGGAGAGGGACGATAGATGATCGGAGATGAGGGGAAGGACAGGGCGAGAGTGGAGATCGTGGGAGAGAGGTTCTGAATTGAAATATCTTAACCTCATTTTGAGAATGATTCTGAAACCATCGATGATTGTGATTTAACCTTAAATAAATGCGGATAATTTTATCCCTCATTTCACTTTTTTTTCGTTTTTTGTAAGATCCTATTGTGGTAATGGTCGACCTGCACAAATTATGTGATGTGATTCCCCCTTCTCTGTATCTGTTTCACTATGTACCCTCGTACTCACATCTCTGGTAGTATAGTGGTTAGTATCCGCGCCTGTCACGTGCGATACCCGGGTTCAATTCCCGGCCAGAGAGAACTTTTTGCACTTTATTTTTCTAAACAAATTGTAAAAGATGTTTGGAGGCATGGGGAATCGAACCCCAGACCTCGCGCATGCGAAGCGCGCGCTCTACCCCCTGAGCTATGCCCCCGCACACAATCCCTCACTTCTCACTGTGTCATGGACGGGAGAATACTCGTTATCGACACCCGTTCTCAACTAAGTAATCGAGATTGTTCTGTTATACGAACAGTAATCAGAATAGGATCATCTAAAAATATCAACGAAAGATGGCAAGTGTTCCTATTCCCGCGCTGAGTCTGCTCCGAAATTAACTAATACCCGAATATCAAATAACTGTTGTTCATTGTTTTGAATATCGCATTTGAATGACATTTGCTCCGAGTAGAATGAGTTTTGCGAAATGAAGAAGCGGTCTCACATTTCGCATTCATGATCCAAGTATAATTGAAAGTTAGGAAAACTGAAGACCATGATATAAGAACAGAAATTGAAATTGGATTCATAATGAGCTACTGACCTTGAAGAGTCGATGTCCGGGAGGCTGGTAAGTGTCCGAGTGGATGAAGTCAAGAGTTCGCTCCACCGCCATCACTCCCTGAACAAATTTATTGATCGGAACAACTTATTGACATCTGCTATTTCCGTATAATATTGTAAGAATTTTGTATTATTTTCATGAGCAGTCACGAAATTTCGAGCATACATTGGGCAAGTTAGTTGGGCATGCTTCATTGTTTACATTGATAAGCAACCAACGTTCCTTGGATCAGATACATGATTTTTATCAAAAACACGAAAATCAATAAATCAATAAATGCTACCGTAACCTACAGTAAAAAGTTCGCTGGGGCAACCAAAGGCGTTTTTTAAACATTCTTTACTCTACGAGTTTAGGATAGTTTTGAAGAGATCTCACCGTGTAGAACGAATTGTACATCTGTGAGTAAACGGAGGAATTAATGATGGACAGAAGAACGAGACCGAATAGAAATGCAAGCGATGTGAGGGGATTGAACTGATAATATTTTAAAATTCAAATTCGCTGATATCTCCGCACAAGCAGTGTCTCTCACTTCATCGGCTTGCTTTTGTTTTGCAATGAAACCCATTGAAATGACAATTGTGTGGAACAGTGTACTGTTTATTACAATTTTAAAATGATACGTTCATCAAATGGACTACTGGTACTCTCTTTCTATACCTCGACGTGTCTCTCACTTTGCCATGCTCTCTCGCAGCCGTGTCTGTTGTTTAGCATGCATTATCAACGGAACGTTTTATTATTTCGGACGAGTGATCGTAAATTTGTAATAAATCACCTGGACAGAGTTGGGCATGACATCTCCGAATCCTATGGTAGTAATGGAAATGAAAACAAAGTAGAAGGAAGCGGCGAGCGGGAAGTCTGAGTAGTTTCTTATTATTTCACCGCTAAAAAAATTTGCAATTTGGTTGATGACCACTTAGTTATATCTTTCAACAAAAAATATTGACAGATCAGTAGAGTATAAAATATGTTTCGTGCTCTCTTCATAACGCCCACGATAGTTTCAATAATGATAGGTTGTTGGTTGAGTAAAGTATTCAAAATTCTAATTGGCAGTCAATCAGCATTTCGTTACCTGTCTCTTGCGGCTCGACCTTATCACCGTAGTACAATGCCACGGAAACCAAGCAGAGATAAACGAGAAGAAGAGAGATGGCGATCCACATTGGAAGCACTTGTTCGTGTTCCTCTTCCTCTTCTTTCTCCTCTTCAGGCATCTTGCCCTTTTCCAAATCTTCGTTCTTCTTTCCGCTCCTATAACACCTGCGTGATAATTTTTTTCATCTGGAAATTGGAGACCATTGCTCATTTGCACTCCAAAAACATTGAATGAATCATGAATTATTTCAGCCAGTGATACGTTTGAAGCTATTGCATCGACTTCGAAACAACTGTGTACGAATGATATAAATACAACAAAAATCTGCTATTGGCTCGGTTCAAGTTGCTCACCGTAATCTACACTGTGTCCAATTCATAAGTTTGCACAACTGTCTCTGCAGCACTTCTCCCAAATCTCCGATTGTAAGAAGCATGAGAGGAATTCCAATGCAGGCATAGAGAATGGAGATGTAGCGACCGGCCCAAGTGTGGCATGCAATCGAACCTGAAGACAGTTTAATGTTTGAAATTATCGTACAAAAGCTAAGCGATTTAGTATAGTCCTAAGATAGTTAGTTGACTGTTGTCTTTAGTTGATTGCATTTATTCATTGTTCATCGAATATGTTTCACCAATGCAATAGAGAGAGGTTTGATAGTGGCATCAGTGATACGTCCTGCGGAGTTTTGTATACACATAACCAAAAATAGCAGTAACGCACCGTATCCGATCGTAGAGAAAAGAGTGAACGCATAGAACATTGCAGGTAAAACAGTCCACTGTATGTTCAGATCGATATCCTCTGCTTTGTGCCAAGCAGACCCGAGATATCGATCTTCTGTTATCAACATTTTCTTGTAATATCTCTGCAAAAATTATAATTTGAAAAATTGAAAATTGCTATTGTGAAAAACATACCCTTGACAATCTGCTCAACGTGTCAAATCGAACGGTTTCACTCGGTTCAGTAAGTGAAATATTAATAATTAGATCAACAAAATCGCTGGTGACTATGGTCATTCCCTGCACAGCTTCCTCCACGAGCTGCAATAGATTTTTTTTAAAAAATACTAAAATAATTTAACGAAGACTAAGATTTTTAAAAGAACAGTTTTCTGTTTGATATTGGTTGCAACGAAGGTGATAATTTCGGCAGTCATCAATTCAATCGATTCAATTTTCAATTCATGCCATTTCTCGTCAGTTTCGCGAATGCTTTCATGCACACCAATGAACGCTGGAAGGAATTAGCCGCTCACCTGTTTCTCATTAGCCGACTCAATAGCTTCAAACATAAATCCGCCCAGAATGGCGTAGAGAGACATCATAACAACAAGAAGAATGTGGCGAATGCCTAATTTGTTGTGCACGAACGCGGTAAAAGCAAGCCATCGGGAAACCGCTGTAATTCATCGATTTATTGATTTTCACTCCTTTTGTTTTGTTTCTTTGATGCTCAGCTATTTCACACTCGCGCGGCATTTTATGTTTGCGATCAAGGAAACGAGCGATAAGAAATTACGAAGAAACGCAACTGCAAAGACTAGAAAGAAGACCAAACAGTGTCTTTAGCATCCACAATTTGCGAATTCAGATATACAATACGATTAAACTATTGGCAGTTAGTTTCATTGTTAGTACGGGAAGTGGTGAGTCAATAAGAAACATTCCGCACCACTCATTATCTGTACACTCTTATCTATTCGTAGTGTGGTAGATTGCAAGGGAGCGAGTGGCGACGCGTTTCGGTCAGAAAAGATCAGAAGATGTGTGCGGCTGGGGGCAGATGATCCCAAACCTCCAGAATGGGGTCAGGAGCGAGATATGATAAAAAAGAGAATGCTTCTCATATTTACGTATTTTCAAGATTCGGATCCCTTTCTGGAAAGTAGGCTTACTATGGAAAGGGGTAACATGAACCGAAACAATACAACCAGTATCAAAGTCCATTTTTACTGAATTTGGCGATAAGCGATTTTACACTGACCCTGTCTTTTCTTCCTCTCCTTGATTTCGTCGTACTTTGCTCGATCAAACTCAAAATGAAATCCGAAAGGATTCAATTCCTTATCAGCACGCACGGCCGCGTCTAGCCGAAGCACGATACAGTTGTTCCGAGGCTGAATTTAAGTTATTAATTAAGAAATTAATTCAATTAGCAATAAAGCAACCGGAAATTTTCCTGGAAACCTGAATAGTCTCTTGATAGCCCTGACTCTTACAATCAAACTACCCACTAGCTATTTTTCTATTCTTTTGCCGCGAATGCCCAGAAATATTTGAAACATCAGCCCCTTTTAATGATCGTCGAGACAACTATTACTATCACCTATCCGAGCACAATCAGCCCCACAAATTACATAATTGAAGCCCACCCGATAGGGTATTACGAAAAGTCGATAATATTCCATAAAAGGATACACTTAGATACAAAGGAGAAGAATTCTTCAAGATTGGATTTCTTGGAGAATGTTCTACACGCTCTCGGTGCGCACACAAGTGAGTCTGTAGAATGAGTGGCTTAAAAACCGTTTTCACAGCAAATTGTCTTTCTGCTTAAACACTAAATTGAAATTAATACATACCTTGAATGCATTCTGAACAATTCGTAACCGCGCTTGTAACTCGGTTTCTTTTGCTGAAACAAGACGATTCTGTAAGATTAGAAATGACAATATTTTTGCCCAATTGAAGGAAATTTTTAGGGCACTTCTCTATTATACCCAACATTACAACTAAATCCAAAGGGATTTTTTTTAAATTCTCAATCAGTTAAGTGAAATAAGTGGAGTACAAATATGAGCTCGTTTCGAGCAAATCGGCGAACGAATGTCTTTGCGAAATGAGTAGATGAGGGACAGTGCAAGTAAGACCAACCGATTGAGCAATGAACAACCATTGTGTCGTGGAGAATTGAATGGCAGAAAGAATGGAGATGGGTGTCTGTTAATGAGCGTAGATAACGAGAAGAGAGTAGCACTCATTTAGTGATCGGCGCCATTAGGTACGTTTCGAGCACGCCCCGGAAATTCGTCGCCGTACCTTTGATCTCGCCGTGAAACGAAATTTTTATAGGCCATTTTGAGTCAGAAATTCGTTTCGGCACTTCATTTGTTTAAAGATTTAAAATTAAAAATATGAAAATTAAAAATATGTTATTATCCGATGCCTGGCCCCCTTAAATAAAATGCACATCATTCGCATGCCCAAAAGAGAAAATAGTTTTAAAAAGTATACTGTAAAGATGTGAATTTATAACTCATTTTTCTTGTTTTCTTTCAAGTTAGTTCAAATTTTTGCTATTTGAACTGAAATTTCTTGAATGCAATCACCTGCAGGATGCAGCTACAATTGCCTTAATGTCGATTTGAAAAATCTTTTACCGTGAAATCGCAGAAAAAAAGGAAAACAAAATTTTTGAGCTACCACAGTACACTAATCAATATTGAAGAACAGGGTGACCCTTTCCACGTTTATAGTAAATTTGGGCTTAATTTGGGGCTATCGAATAAAAAATATCTTGTTCTGCCCTGACATCGAATATCTATTGTTGAATAAATTACTTGTTCTCGATTTGAATTTGTTTGCTCATTTCGTAGTTTTAGAGGCAAAAGAAGTCATAAAATTAAAAATTTCTGAAATGTCAAAAAAAAAATGTTTTTTTTCTCATTATTTGCCTTACCGATTTTAAGTCAATAATTGAGCGACACACTTCAAAAATCATTAAAGATATTGATACACGATTTGTGACCAATCTGACAGTATAGATCAGCGATGGAAATTGATATATACGAAATAGTCATTTTCGGAGAATTTATTGCGTATTATTTTTTCAGATGCCTATAAAACGTTGTAAACACAAATTATCTGATGGAAAAATATTCGCATTAATAAATAATAGTGGTTAAGCACGAATGGCATCGATACGATGAGAAATGCTTTGGTTTGGTTATTCACGTTTACTAAAAATATGCTTATGCGGCTCATTCGACGAATTTTTAAAAATAGTACCTGTAAGTCAAATCCGGCTGAAAAAAATACACAAACGTATCTTTTTGCGTAGAATCGAATGAGCTACAAAAGAAACCCACTGGGAACCAATAAAAATAATTTAAAATTTTTTCAAACTTTAAAAAAATTCTAACTTTTTTCAAATAATAGTTAGAAAGACATGTTCAACAGCGAAAATGCTTCTTTTCCGATGAGCTTTCATAATATATTGCTATATAGGGGTGTTTGACTCGTCTTTCTCGAAATATTTTTTGCCGTTTTTCCATACCCAGTGGCATATCTCAGCCAGGTTTGAGAATCAGAACTTCTAAGGTCGATTTTCGGTTTCTACGCGTGAAGTATGCCCTAAGGTAATTTTTCCAGCATAGGTTTGGTCTCCTTGTACGGCCACTGTTGACAGAAACTCGATCCTCTCAGATAGTCTCTGATATGCCATAGCGCGGCTTTACATCCTGAAACAGTGCCGTAGCGTCGCGGCCTCGAAGTCATTCACATCGTGATTGGTGTCAAATCAATTTTGGCACAGTCCGTGCACACCCCAGAAATTCGTCGCCAGAACAATTATTGCTGTATTTGAAAACACCATGATGCTATATTTGATCACATTTATTCGCAAATGCAACCTGTGTAAAATTGATTCATAATATATTTAAAGGGACCATGCATAGATAGTGAAACACACTAATTTGGCATTATTTTGGTCGACTAATAAATGGAAAATAAGAAAAAAAAATTTATTCGGACCCTTTGGGAGTGGTTTACGGCGACTCCCAGAGGCACACGCTCTGGGATTCGACGTTTCCTATTTGCTTTTCAAAAGTGTCTCAACTCCAAAAATTAGTGGTGAATGAATGCCTACGGTGTCCTGAATGACTACTGAGCAGAATTCAGGGCATGTCATGTTCATTCCTCGAAGTTATGATTACATTAGGAAACGTCGAATTCGTACACCACTACAGTTGAACTGCGCGTATCCCGAGACACAAAGTTTCGAGATTTTTTTCTCACTATTTTTTCCCGTTATCAGCATGTCATATTTGACTAATAGAGATACGTTATCAAGCTCTGCCGGGTCCCTTTAAGAATTCGAAAGAGGGACTGAGTGCAGTGAAGGAATAAACGAGCATTACACACAGAAAAATATGTATTACTTTTAATACATGCCATGGACGAGGAGAGGAGCCTAGTCCATGAAAATGTATTCAATCTAATACATTTTCATGGACTAGGTTCCTCTCCTCGTCCATGGCATGTATTAAAAGTAATACATATTTTTCTGTGTGTAGGTGTATTTGTTACAACGATATTAGGTTCAACCCCTTTAACATGAGGCGAAATGAAGGGTAGAAAAAGCACGATTATATAATATATTGTCGATAAGGAGTAGAATTCTAGAACTGTATGACATCATAAAAAGCCCTAACATGAAAGATGTATTCATTTATCCAAAAACTATTGAGCAATGATCAAAATGTTTAGAGAAAGGACATGATGTGGCAAAGAATAGCGACGAAGAAGTGAATTCCAAGGTGGGCGGCGTAATTTGTGGTCGATGACATGTCGCGCTGTGTCACCTTTTCCTGTTGTGATCGTTTTATTTTGCATCTGAAAAGGGGGATCAAAATTTCACCAAACTTTCTACTGCAGTGGAATCCTACATCAAGCAAATTCAGTGTCTGCGGATCAAGAAATGCGTCATTCTTATAACCGGCTCTATAACCGGCGGACACTAGGGATGCAAGCTCGGTTTTCGTATTACGACCCTCTCGCCGAGAGATCGGTAATACGGCTGATAAAGGGTAGAGAACGAGAGCCAGGGGGGTCCGTATTACCGAAACCGACGCCGAACGGGCAACCCTAGCGGACACCCGTGTTATTTCCCTCATTAAATCTTACTCTTGTGATCCTCTGAAGGAATACAAAATGAATAAATTGCTATTTCAGTTTGGATAAGCTTTGTGACTTGGCTAAATATCACATTCTTACTGTGGTAAATGTCGATGCGCGCATAGTCATCACTAGCAAGTTTTTAATGTTTTTAATAATATAAGACCGTCGAAACTATTATATCCTAGACAAAACGACAGTTTGGGCAAAACTGTCTTTGATGCGATCTCAACATCGCACATTCATGAAAGAATAAAGAATACTTTCTTTCCAAGAAAAGGCGATTGTTTGTGAATCGCATTTAATTTTGATTTGTTGTTTATCATATTTCCTTGGCTGCAAATCATATCTCGCGTGTCCATCGTGTTTTATTTTATTTTAACAATTGCGACACATTAACATTAACAAGTCGTATTATTAACATTTTATCGCAACGACAGAACGGTGAATTAAATAAGGTACGGTATTTATCATCTTCTGTACATTCTTCATTTGTCGAATTTCCACGGTCGAAGGGATTGTAGATGGGACGATCTGGAATGGAGTCATTCGGTATATTTTGTCGCAAAATCAGAGTGTGGAAATGCGAAAAACCTACTCATTTTTCTCTCCCCTCCTCCCCGCACTCGGCTGTGTTCAGAAAAATCGCAAAATCAGAGTGTGGAAATGCGACAAACCTACTCATTTTTCTCTCCCCTCCTCCCCGCACTCGGCTGTGTTCAGAAAAATCGCAAAATCAGAGTGTGGAAATGCGACAAATTCAATTATTCTCCCCCATTCTCATCTTCTCGCTCGGTCGACTCACCATTTCATCCTATCGAAGCGGTGACGAACGGTCGATTGACTCCTCACGGCGGTGTGGGATACAGAAGTTGGACACGCATCATTGTCGAATGTTGGAATACAGGTAAAGCTATCCATATTTCATATCGCATCGTATGGTACCGTAACCATTAGTATAGTTTCGTAGTGGAAATATTATGTATGGTCTTGTAAAGTACTAAACTTCGAGGTCTATTTAGGTGAAAAAAGTATGTTTATGACAATACTTACCGATTCAGTCTGCTGAGAGTGATTCTGTCCAACTTCTGTATCCCACACCGCCGTGAGGAGTCAATCGACCGTTCGTCACCGCTTCGATAGGATGAAATGGTGAGTCGACCGAGCGAGAAGATGAGAATGGGGGAGAATAATTGAATTTGTCGCATTTCCACACTCTGATTTTGCGATTTTTCTGAACACAGCCGAGTGCGGGGAGGAGGGGAGAGAAAAATGAGTAGGTTTGTCGCATTTCCACACTCTGATTTTGCGATTTTTCTGAACACAGCCGAGTGCGGGGAGGAGGGGAGAGAAAAATGAGTAGGTTTGTCGCATTTCCACACTCTGATTTTGCGACAAAATATACCGAATGACTCCATTCCAGATCGTCCCATCTACAATCCCTTCGACCGTGGAAATTCGACAAATGAAGAATGTACAGAAGATGATAAATACCGTACCTCATTTAATTCACCGTTCTGTCATTGCGATAAAATGTTAATAATACGACTTGTTAATGTGGCAATTGTTAATCTTTAAAAAAATAATACAATAATAAAATATAGAAAAGTGATGAATAAAATATGTTTCGAAGTACTTCGAGAAAATGCGAAACGAAAGATCGCGAAAATACAGAAACAAAACAAAATACACTTTTTCAAAAATATATGAACAAAAATGTTACACGTAAGAGCCAGTTTTGCCCAAACTGTCGTTTTGTCTAGGATATAAAAATTTGGACGGTCTTATATCGACTTCGAAATATAGACATTCAGCAAACCCAAAAATCAAAGTTCAAAATTTTTTAATTTTTTTTCTTCAAAAAGTTGTTAATAAAAAACTTCACAAATAACCTTAATATTGTTCTCTGTTAGTTTTACATTGTTTTCACTGTAATAGATCCATAATTATGGTTCGTGAATAATAGTTACGATGACGTCACACAATTCGTCCCATCTTTACAATCCATGGCCCGATTCCGCTCATTTCTGCAATATAGTTAGTACCTACAATGTTCACCATAACATCTCTTAGAGTGAACCAGCAGTTTTGACTTTTAAGAAAATTAGCTCAACTAAAAAAAAGCGACCACCCCGCATCGGCGGATCAACCAGGAATGACTTTGAGCGGTTGGTAAACAAGCTGAGTCATGGATCTATCTAACACGCCAAACCGTGGATTTTTATTTTCACTTTGACGATATTTATGATTTTCGAATTTTACTATTTCTCGAAAAAGTTCCCGACTCACCATGTTCAATTGTGTTTCACGTGAAAACGAAAATTTTAAAAAAAATCCTGAAAACGCTATTCGATAGAGGGATGTTTGTAGTAGTTTGCGCTATGTTTTCAGCCATATTAAAAATCATAAATTTTTATGTCCCGGGCATGCTCGCGTCTATCCCGATTCCTGTCATAAATGATTTTTTTAAATTGAACTAAACAAAATACTTCTCTCGCAGTCATTCCCAAATGGAATGTTGGATAGATGCGCAATATTTACAATCTCACCGCTATCAATTATATTAAAGAATACTCTCAGGATGGGGAAGGAGAGAGAGAGAAAGAGAGAGAGAGAGAGAGAGAGAGAGAGAGAGAAAGAGAGAGAGAGAGAGAGAGAGAGAGAGAGAGAGAGAGAGAAGGATTACTTCTTATCAGCGTGTCGGTCGGTTGTCGAAAGTCTGATAGCAAATGATCACGTACTCGCACTCTCAATTCGAATGGTGTGATTGTGATTTACACCGAGGAATTTTTAAAAATATTTCATCACTTTAGTTGTCCATTCTCTCTCAATTTCAGCAGGAGAAATCATCTGCATAGAAAAAAAAAGTATTCGACTTTGAGTACAGAAAGACGCAAGCGATGGAATGAAACCAATGAAGAATACCGACCCATCCTCATCTGAGCACTATTGCATGAAGTAATAAACAATATAATTTAATTGAATCCGCTTTGAGTACCTCGCCGAGGTACTCTTTTGTCTCTTTTGTCGGGAATTCGCCACTGTCGTACCATGCCTTCGATATTCCCAAGGAGAATTTTCCCCCACTCCTTCCCTCATATGCATCGATCAGCGCCCTCAACTTGCCCGTCTTCAACTATATACGAAATCATCAATGCAAAGAATCAATTTGCATTTCTCTTTGTTTCTTGAGAACGCGTGCAAATTAAAGGAGTACAGCAAGGCGCAAGCCGATGGAAAAGGGATTCAACGCAGAGTAGAGAATGATTAGAGAGAGAGCGAGAGGGTTTATTTTTGAGTCACGTCTAATCTTCTTTACTCCTCACAGGGAAATAAGTCTACGACTGTAGACTTCCCGGCTACCGAGCGACGAGTCTACTCGCTTCAATTAGAGGCAGGGGAGCGGCATTTTCTAGACTTTAAAGTCGTCGCTTAGTAGCCAATACTTCTGGAGTCGTAGACTTATTTCCCTCTGAGTCCCTCCTTGTCATTCCGGTTACCCTCATTCTTGACAGTGCAATATGTTCCTCGTGTACTGTACCACCTTCCCTCCTTTTTAGCTATAGGCTGATCCCTGTACTAAATATTGCTCGCATCTTTGATATTCTGCCAGATTGTGTGAATGATCAGTGCCCATTGAGCCCTCTTATCAATTCTGTCGAAAGACACTCACAGGAAAGCGATAGATTACGGATTATCAGAGAGTTTGACGTAGTCGTTTACATGGAATGCCAGCTAATTCTCACGTACAATCACTATCAATGTATGGGTTGGAAGGTCGTTTGTTCAGTCGTAGAATGGTTAGGGACGATGGGTCAAGGGATTGGAATATGTTTATCCGTACATCAGAGATAGGGACACGAGTGTTCAGAGCCAATGTGTTAGAGGGAAGTGACAGGGAGAACTGGATCAAATTGTATCTGAGTATCTTCCTCTGTCATAGCCGAGTAGACTCAAAGTACATGATCATTGCAAGAAAGAGGGAGAGGGAGCACTGGGCACAGTGCAAATGAATTATACCAGCACAGATGGTGTGGGAAATGAGAGGTTGTGTAGTAAATAGAAAACGGGACTGAAAATAATTATTCTTGTTGCTTATCTTTAGCAAACATACGATACAACAAGCGGTGTTTCACCTCTCGCTTGAGCAAATGCCGGTATATTTTTCATTCAATCTTTCCTCTCTCTCAATTCGCAATTCTTTTCTCTCTCCTCGGTGGATCATCGATCTTTCAAATTCCCACCGTTTCTCTCCTCTTGAAAAAGAATGAGTGCAATCTTCGGGATCTATGAATATTCATATCACCAATTTCCGTGTTCATCAATAAATGGAAACTGACATCTACTGTAAATTCTATAAATATATTGATTGTTGAAAAGACGTTTTAATGTGTCAGCGGAGAGCGGTTTGGTCAAAAATGCGGTGTAAGATAATAGAGGATTAAAGGGAGTTTGCCGACATTGTGATGCTGAATGATTTTGACAGACTGAACATAATAAAGTTGTAAAAAAATAAAAATAAAAATTTAAAAAAAATATTTGAATTTATACAAAATTTCAAAGTTTGTGGTGTGGTTACTGTATACGGGGTGCAGGGATTTCATAGGGCGGCGAGGTTTCATGAACGTCGGTGCTGGAATTTTGCCAGAAATTAACTTTTAATTTTTATTTTAGTTCTCGCGTTTCTTTCATGTTTTCATTGTTATTTGATGTATTTTTAGTTTAGTTTTGATCATAAAGCATAGCCATAGTACTCAGCAATCAATTCTTGACTGGTATTTCCGGAAATTCTATAGTTTTTTTCCACTAAGAACGCTCTAAATTGTACCACCTTTCCATGATCTGTGTATATTGTTTTCTGTACGTTTCGAATATACATTTGCGGTTTATGTACATTGCACTAGTTGCAGCTACGCTCCAACCTCCTCGGGGCGCAAAATTTAACCGGCAGCCGGCCTAGCGGGAAATTTGAGTTGGGCGGGAAAGCGCATCGTGTTTACTCGTTTCGTTAGCACGAACCAAGACCGCCCGCATGTGTTTGAATTCGCCTTTGATATTGCTCTCTTGAGAAGAAAAATGCGACGCACAATCCATTCTTTATGCGTCGCGTTTTTTGCACTCTGCGGCTCTGCCCTGCACGGTATCTCTGCCTCGCTCGCCGCCGTTTTTACGCTTTCCCACACGTTTGCCCTTATTTAGCAAACTAATTAGTGCCCAATCATTAATATGTTTACTTTCAATTACAGCTACATAATCGAAGATCGGGATCTCCGATGTTTAGACTGCCGAACAGCCCCGTCACGAATCTCCCAAGCAGCTTCTCTCACTGTGAGTGAATGATTTTCCATTTCTATCCATTTGTCATGCCTTGTCGGTATCTCTTGCACTGATCGCATTGCTATCTTTTATTTGCAGGGCGTCGCATCAGCAGAGTAACTACGCTCCTAGTGAGTCGGGGTACTCTCAGTCTTCATCTACCACCTACTGCTGCTCTGTCTACGGAGCCTGCCAACACAATCAAACAACTCACGATAGCAAGAAGGTAGGGCTAATATTAGTGGTCTTTGAAAGCTTGTCTAGCTCGTGTTTCATCCTTCATCTGTTCTCTTTTCAGCAGATGCTCAATCTCCGTCCGTACACGAACTCTGAGGCGTCGATGCAAGAAGTGTGTGCCTTCTGCTATCAATTCGCAGTCCACCACGCCAATTCTAGTGGTCAGAGTCGCGGATACTGGAAGGGACACGTCATGAATGAGGGAGAGAGGATCGTGTAAGTTATCCATTTCTTCGCCTGTGCCTGTATCGACTTCTCTGATCTACAGTAATCTCAATATCCTTCTTGCAAATGTCCTCGTCTTCTCCGTCGTGTGTGTGTTTTGTGTGGGGCCAGAATGCCCATCTCAACAAGTATTGCACCGTCGCTAAGCAGCATACCACTTCTTATTGATTGTTCCACACAACCGATCAATATTCTGATGTCTGGTTCTCATCAGACAGTCGACAATTGTCCAATGGGATGAAATGTCGTACTTCCAGGTACGGGTATTGCATTACTTGGTATACTAATTAGTGGTTCTCTTTGTTTTATTACTGCTCGAAGAATGTTTTCTCGCTTGCTCAATGTTCAATTAAAATTGCTAAGAAAATGTGGGAATTGGCAAGCAGTGTTGGCAATTATCGATTGATTTCTTAATGATTCCTGGCGGGAATTTTGCCTCTCGAAGGGATCAGATAACTGTTTTGTGAAATGCGACTTGCTCGATAGTAGAGACTGTTTGTGGTGATTCGGCGGATAAACGAGTTACCGAGTGAACATCTCGAATTACAGATGGCGGAGAAGATTGAAAAGACACGTGAGAAGGCGCTGCTCGAAGGAGGACAGAAGAGGATCGACGCCCAGCACAAGAGGGTACGACAGCTATAAACGAGCAGTCTACCGAGGACTGATCATGACGCCATACTGTAAATAATTCATTGCTTGCAGGGCAAGTTGACTGCCAGTGGAAGGATCGAGTTGCTGGTTGATCCTGGAATTATCTGTGAATACGACATGTTCGCAGAACACACATTCACCTTCTTTGGAGTAGAGAAAAAGAAGGTGAGGAGAAGTATCGATTGATGGAATATCGTTTTCTGTATCCTGATGAGATATCGTATGCTCGATTACAGTACCCCGGAGACGCGGTCGTGACGAGACGCGCGCAGATCGCTGGCAGAACCGTCTTCCTCTTCTCGCAGGTGAGATACGGCAGAATTGGAGGGAACATATTGATTGAAGCGAGAACTTATTTGACCTATGCTGGCGAGAAAACGACCGCCGAAATGTATTTTTTTATTCTCGTAAACGAGTGGTTTCAATTTTAGCAGCGAGTCTACCCGTGCTCAGCGAGGTTGAAGGGTCGGAAGAGGAGCAGGAGGAGGCAGAGGTTGGTTACCATAAGTCAACAGCCTGTGTGAATGAAATTTCGAAATGCCGCAGAATGTGCCATACTGGAGGTATTATGACATGACGTTTACATAGCTACACTCGCAGCGGGTCTTTCTATGCTATTCTAAATGATATTATGTTTTATTCATATAATTTTTTATTTATTTAACTTATATAATTATTTAATATATAAGACGGGTTCACCTAATTTGTTAACCATTTTTATTTTTGCCATGTCTTTTCATCGTGGAGGAAGAGGCTGTTCTACAAGACCCTAAAATTACGAGATATTTTACGGAACTCCGTGATTTCAATGAGCAAGTCATGGCTCTTTTTGGAGCTCCTTAATCCGTATACTTTCCACAGTGAACTGATGGTGTTTACGCAGTACCAGAGATTGGCAACGTACCACTTTGGCAAAAAGGATATCTCAACCTCTCATGCCCATGTTTGGATTCGCCATTTATCCACCGTGGATAAAGTGGTTTATGCTATCTGCCATTTTTTCACCGTGAAGTGTTGTTTTGCGTATAAACATATTGAGGCGTATTGGCGTTTTGAATTGCCGCGCAGTTAAACGTTAGACTGCGCGTCAGCCACTTATAGCGTGCCTCGATACTCAGCAACGCTAAAGTGGCAAGAGTCGCTCTGCTCAATCCATTCTGGCTTTCGCAGAGCCTACCGACCGGTGTTTTCTTCTTTTCTTTAGATATTTTTGCGTAATTTAGTCATTTCGCGTAATCGCGTGTAACTTTTCGCTCAGATGGACGGGAGTGCGTCTTCTCTCGGTGTGAGCGGGTCGTCAAGCGTGTCTTCAAGCGTGCAATCGTCAATGTCGTCAGTTTCGTCACCATCGATTCCGTCGTTATCGTCGAGCGTGTCTTCGGTTTCGTCAGCGTTGCCTGTCTTCTCTTCTTCATCAGTCATCACGGGAGGTTCGTCGGTATTCGTCAGTTCTTCGTGTTTCGATCATCAGTTATCATCGGTCATCAATCGTCTATTGTCTTCGATTTCGTCATCGTCAATTTCGTCACTTGCAGGTCAATCGAGGGCGAGCGTAGCGGTTGCGCCTTCGGGCTTCTCAGCCCAAGCCGGTCACCAGCAGCCCTTCCCCGGACCAGCGTCTCAAGGAGCAGCTCGCGCCCCCGACCTTCCCCAGGATGCGCTCTCCTCCCTCCTACAAGTCCTCCGCCCCCATCTACAAGCTGCCCCTACGCACACCATCCCTCGCGTGTCGTCGCAGGAGCTGCAGGAGAGGCTGTCGACCCTCACGGAATTCCTCAACCAGGCAGAGCGCGTCAAGCACGGATCGGAGGACATGGATGCGCTTCTTGCGGCCATGAAGCAACGCGTCCAGCTCCTGGTTGCTTCTGAGAAGACGCCGGGTCTTCTTGATTCAGTCGCGCGTCTGCGCGTTATCCGCGACGCCAGCGATGGTGCGGACGCGGGACTGATCGCGGCGGCTCTGCAGATGTCGGAGAGGGAGCGTCCCTTCTCTTCAGCGCGGCGAGATCGTTCGAGATCGCCCTTTCGAGCAAGGGGGGAGGCGCGCGGCAGCTCCTCCTCCCGCTTCAATGCGCGTCGTCCCTCTCCGCCTCGTTTCGACGCCAAGCTCGTCTGCTTCAGCTGCGGCCGCAAGGGCCACAAGTCTCCTGACTGCCACCAGTTCGCCGGCCGGAGGTGAGGGTGTGGCATTTGAAGGATTGAGAGCGTCCTACCACTTCTGGGAGGGCATTGGTGCTTCTTCTTTTGTTCTGTCAGTAATCAGAGATGGGCTATCTCTTGATCTCCCGGATGGGATGGACCCCAATTACTTCACGTTTACAGGTAATCGGAACTCCGCTGTGGAGCAGGCCGAGTTCGTGGCGGCCACGGTGCTCGAGTGGCTGCGATCGGGAGCGGTGGTGAAGGCGGAGCCCGACGAGCCCCTCGCCGTCTTCCCCCTCTCTGTCGTCAGCAATGGTGAAAAATTGCGCCTGATTCATGACTTGTCGGAGCTAAACGAGTTCATCCCTAAAACAAGATTCAAACTAGATGATTTGCGTGTCATGTGGCATCTGCTGCCCATAGGCGGGTTCATGTTCTCCTTTGATCTCGCGACCGGTTATCACCATGTTGGGATGAGCGAACAAGCGTGTCAATTCCTGGGTTTCTCGTGGGAATGGGAAGGGATCCAGCAAAAGTTCAAGTTCAAGGCTCTGCCCTTTGGCCTGAGTCCGGGCCCCTGGGCGTTCACAAAGTTGCTGAGACCCCTCATTAGCAGATGGAGAAGATTAGGAATTGTCTGTGCCATCTACATAGACGACTGTGTAGTCTTTGCAGACACGAGAGAGGAGGCACAGAGGGCAGCTACGATCGTGCACAGCGACATCCAATCGGCCGGCATGCGCGTTAACGAAGGTAAGTCGCAGTGGATACCTTCCCAGAGTGGAAAATGGCTGGGGTTCGACATAAACCTGAAGGAGGGAGTGGTCGAAGTGTGCGAGAAAAGACTCAGTAAGGCACTCGAGTGCATTAGGGAAATGCTGGCTCGTAGGAAGGTGTCTATGAAGTTGAGACAGCAGGTTCTCGGCCAAATTGCTTCAATGTCTCTGGTTCTAGGCGATGAAGCGTGTCTGATGGCCAGGAGTATGCAGCTGGAAGGATGGAGGAGACGAGCGAGAAGGCGACTTCAATGGACGAAAGAGAAAGAAGTGAGTTGAACTACTGGGAAGATAGGCTGTTGGGCAGAATATCGCGGCCTCTAAGGCTCACTGAAGAGGAGTGGTCTTGGGTTCTGGAAACCGATGCGTCGGCGGTTGCTTTAGGCTGGATACTGAGAGGCCGAGAGACCCTTAGAGGGTCCAGAAACCTAGACGAGGATGAAAGGGCGGGCTCTAGTACATTAAGAGAGTTGCTGGGAATCCGTTTCGCATTTCAATGCGTGCAGGAGATGATAGTCGACTCCTCTATCCTCATTAGGAATGACAATCAGGGGGCGATTAGCATTATGAGAAAAGGTAGCATGAAACCAGAGCTGAACAGATTGGCGGTAAATATGTTTATGGATGCGAAACGGGACGGGATAACTACTGGTTTTGAATGGATTCCTAGGGACTTGAACGAGGAAGCGGATGAGATGAGTCGGGAAGTCGATTGGGATGATTGGGGTATTCAACAAAGAATCTTCGCCTTGTGCTCTCGCAAGTGGGGAACTCCATCTGTGGATGTTTTCGCAGACGATCACAATACCAAATGTGATCTTTTCTTCTCCAGGTCTGCGGTGCGAGGGGCGGCCGGGATCGACGGCTTCAAGCAAGCAGCACACTGGAGGAGCAATCTTCTCTGGTTAGTGCCTCCCGTCTCGCTTCTGGGGCAAGCGATCAGAATGGGAAAGGAGAGGAGGAGCAGGGCAGTGCTGGGTTTCCCACTATGGGACAGTTCCCCAGCCATGCCCCTCATCCGGAAGAACGGAACGTGGGCTCCGTGGGTGCGAGACAAGTTAGTATTCGGAAAGGGAGCGGATATTTTGACACCAGGTTCCGCCCCCCGAGTCCACGTTCGGTTCGACTAAGACTACCTCGGAGTTTGCTTTTGTTTTTGCTGACTGGTCCCTCTAAACAACGGGGATGGTGATGTATATATGGTGTACAAATAGTAACCTCTTTGCATTTCTGCTCTCAAAAAGCCAATTGCCTCAATGTGTTTTGTTGCAAAACACAGTTTATCCCGTAGTGACGGAGAGAAGGAACAGAACGAAGGAGGGGAGGGATAAGTGTTCTTTTGCGTATAAACACATTGAGGCGTATTGGCTTTTTGAATTGCCGCGCAGTTAAACGTTAGACTGCGCGTCAGCCACTTATAGCGTGCCTCGATACTCAGCAACGCTAAAGTGGCAAGAGTCGCTCTGCTCAATCCATTCTGGCTTTCGCAGAGCATAAAATTCCCGAAACCCACCACCCCTAAAGGGAAAGGGGAGAAGAGGAGTGCTGTAAGGAAGTGTCATGTACCTATGCGTTGAATTCAGGAATCCGTGGCGCGCGTCTGGAGGAGCTGCAGAGGGAGTTTGCTGGCGGCGGACTCGGAGAGCTGGGGGAACTGGCGGAAGAAGCGCTTCGAGGAAGCCTCGCTCCTTCCACTGTCACCGCCTACTCCAATTCGGATCGAGCGAGGAAGGAACTGGCCAAGTCTCTGGGGATGGAGGAGGATGCGGAGTTGTCACTCTGCGCCTTCGTCCTTCAGAAGCTGCTCAAGGGTCAAAGCAAGGCCTCTCTCGGCGTCGCCGTGTCCGCCTTCGGCTTCATGACTGGCGTCTCGCCGCTCGGGACGCGCTACGGTGACGTCATTGGGGCTGCTCTCAAGACCGCAAGCAGGAAGCGGGCGACAGTCAGTCACGGGAAAGCCGAGCTGCCCCACCTCCAAGCGATCCTTCTGTGGGCCGGAAGGGAAGACGGGTCGAGGAAGGACAGAAGAATCGGTAGCGTGTCTCTCCTCCTCTTTGGATGTCTCCTACGAGTGAGCGAGGCATCTGCCCTCAAGAGAGAAGAGGTCATTGTAACCATCGGAGACGAGAACACCATCTCAATCTCGGTGCGTGTTGCTAAGGCCAAGAACGACCAATTGCGCTCCGGGCGCAACACCTTCCTATGCCTCAAGAAAGGATCGCCGGGAAGAGTGCTCTGGGAGGAGTACTCGCGAGACCTGGCCTCCTCCCCCTCCCCCTGGTTCTTCCCCTCTCTTCAGGACCCAGCCCGAGCCATCACCACGGACGGGATCAGGACAGAGCTGAAGCGTGTCTGTGAGGAGCTCGGCCTCCCTACCCTAACACCCCACACCTTCAGAGGAGGAGGCGCGTCTGCAGCACTCGAGAGTGGAGTCCCTCTCGAGAAGGTCCAACGACTGGGACGATGGACGTCTGCCCAAGGTATGACCCCCTACATCCGAGACTCAGTCGAGAGTCAAGGGGGCACCTTCCTGCTCTAGCCCCCTCTCCCATGTGCCATATCCCTCTTCTCCCCTTTTTAGCATTTTCCCATCTCGCTGTATCAAAGTCCTATCTCATTCCTCTCATTCTCCATATTCTTCTATCATCATTACTTGTGCATTTTGTTCCGGTCGGTAGCGCTAAGCTCGATAAAAGCCAATTGCCTCAATGTGTTTTGTTGCAAAACACAGTTTATCCCGTAGTGACGGAGAGAAGGAACAGAACGAAGGAGGGGAGGGATAAATGATGGTTGTTGCCAATCTGCCATTATTTCACCGTGAAATAATGGTTGCTCTTCTCTTCTTCAGTTGCGGCAAAAACGTCGTACTTCGGCAGATATCGAACCAGGGTCGTACGGGTGCCAGTATATTGCTCTACCGACTGCGCTACAGGGGGCGATGTGACGGGAGAGCAGGGAGAGACTTAGGACACATCGTCTTCCGAATAACGACGATACATGCTGCATCCGCTTTATCGAGTTTCACAACGTGCGTAAGGAAGTGTGTCTCAAATGTATGTATCTCGTAAGATGTCCATACTCTTTTCAGCGTCCATACTCTTTGTCTATCCCTCTATGATTTGATTACGATTTATTACGATTTTCGATGCACTCATCGGGTATTTGATTCCCAGTGCCCCACAGTGAGAACTCATTATATCAAATATTCGTGGGAAATCATCCTTGATAGAATTGGTGAACTTCTTTAGAATGTCAAGTGTACTATATGCTAATCAAAGCATAGAAAAATAGACAAACAGTCTGGACATCTTACGAGATACATACATTTGAGACACACTTCCTTACGCACGTTGTGAAACTCGATAAAGCGGATGCAGCATGTATCGTCGTTATTCGGAAGACGATGTGTCCTAAGTCTCTCCCTGCTCTCCCATCACATCGCCCCCTGTAGCGCAGTCGGTAGAGCGATATACTGGCACCCGTACGACCCTGGTTCGATATCTGCCGAAGTACGACATTTTTGCCGCAACTGAAGAAGAGAAGAGCAACCATTATTTCACGGTGAAATAATGGCAGATTGGTAACAACCATTATTTCACGGTGAAAAAATGGCAAATAGCATAAACCGCTTTATCCACGGTGGATAAATGGCGAATCCAAACATGGGCATGAGAGGTTGAGATATCCTTTTTGCAAAGTGGTACGTTGCCAATCTCTGGTACTGCGTAAACACCATCAGTTCACTATGGAAAGTATACGGCGATAGGAGTGTCATGATTTACTTATTGCAAATAATGAAATTCAACAAAATATCTCGCGTTTTTAATACCATCTAGCTAGATAGTACGTTTAATGAAGCCAGCTAATATCGCCTTCCCCTCCTCTGTGAAATTCCGGAAAAAACGTGACAATAACAAAAATGGTTAACAAATTAGCTGAACCCGTCTTATATATTGATAGTGTTCAGTATGCTTTCAGGACTGAGTATGGCAACCTGCTGGGTACGGTAATCAAGGCGTATCCCACCGTATCCGCTCGGGACCACACTCAGTTGTGGATAGCTGCCGACAGGTACGACAATTCGAGTGTTCGTGCATGCGATGAATGTATCATTCAAGGCCGATCTTTTGCAGGATAATCTTGCCCGTCACCAAGGCTCACGCCCGCCGGATCTACGACTCCCGCGGTAGCCCGACAGTCGAGATCTCCACACCGAGAAGGGTCAGTTTCGCAACCCAGACGTCTCCGAAAATGAGCTAAAATAAACTCATATTGGTCTGAAATTACGCGAAATAGCCTTCCACTCTGACGAAATGCATGCTGTTTGCTTGAATAGTCGAGGCCCAATAGAGCAACTGATGACAGTGTTCTTTCATAAATAGAAGACTATGATTCACGCCAACCCCACGTCAACTGTGCGCCCATTGCAGGTGTGTTCCGCGCCGCCGTTCCCTCGGGCGCGTCGACTGGCGTCCACGAGGCGCTCGACCTGTGCGACAAGGACAAGGTTAGGGTGCGGGGCACGATACGGGCTGACTTCTACATGATACCAGAAGAACCATTCGCATTTGAATGCACAGATTACTAGTAATCTATTTTTTAAGGAGAGGAGGCACGATGCGCTTATCGCGCGCCACATTGTTGTAGCCATGCAATCTACAGTAATCCGCAACTTTACAGGCCGTCCACCACGGCAAGAGTGTGCTCAAGGCAGTCGCCAATATCAACGAGAAGATTGCCCCCGGACTCATCGCCAAGGTGAGACGACGCGCGGGCACGATGCGATGGGGCGCGCTGGCACGATGCGGATCAATGTAGAAAGGAGTAATGGGGCGTGCGGGTTACCGTAGCAATAGCCATCGATTTTCTTAGAGGATAGCAGGGTCACGTCGATTTATCGATTTGGATGGGTTCCAATGCGACTATTTTGAGTTGTGATTGAAGTGAGCAGTAGTTCACTGGGTATCAATGAAAAGAGGACAAGTTACTAGGCACTCTATAGTTTGGTTCCTCTGTGATCAATACTACCATTTCTGAATGATACGTTTGTTTTAAGTTGTCAATTTGAAGAGCCTGTACTCTGCAAACATTATTGCTTATTTTTGGGGCACAAATTGAACTGCTTTCACAATAGTGAAAAAGAGCTACTATACCATTAAACTTATTATGTAGGTAAACTATATAATTATTCCATGTATTATTTATTTCAGCCGCCCCCGCCCATCTCCTCGAAGATCTGACGACGTCCACGGGTTCGCTGCTCGGCCGCAAGACTACGGTAGTTCAGTCCACCGCGCGTACATGACGCGCCCACCTTCACTCGACGGTGGTGAGCACGAAGGGTGAGGCGATTAATTCTGATATAATGATGACATACACGGATTTCTAGCTACTTTCCCATTTGAGCGCGAGTGGGAAAACACGAGTTACATCTGTGTTTCAGCGCTCTCTGATAGTAGAAACGATCTTTACAATTAGACGTCTGATTCTAACATGCCGCTGTATTTCGTGCTCCGTTATTATGGTTCGCCTCCACTATGCTAGACTCGCACTAGATTAGACTTGCTATTCATTCGCAAGGTTCTGTATCCTACAATTGACTTATAACTGGCTAATTATTGACTGCCTACTCTGTCAGGCGTCCATTTCTTCTTACGACAACAGCATAATCCGCAAGATCTTCGCTCTTCCTAGGAACTCAAGGAACTCTTCTAGGAGGAACTCAAGCCATTAAGTGAGTGCAATACAACTTATTTGTTCTTTACCGACAACATTGAACTTGAAATCGTTTCACACAATTGTTTTTCATAAGCCTCTTATCTCTTTCAGTCTTCCGATGTTCGCAGTTCGTCGTCGTTTCTCGATTGCGATGACGACGGGATTGGAATATGTTGTACAGAGGTTAGTTTGATAAAATAAGGTGGCGATATAGAGTAGACTGGTATCCCTATGAGTGTATTTCTCTCCTCTCAGAGTGGTTGCTTCATACGCCGTTCGTCTCTCAGTCTTCCTTTTGATTGCCGGTTCAGTCGTCGCCGCTATATACGATCTCGCTTTCGATCTCCTCGGGTACGATATTAGAAGTTATACCTGTCGTAGTCGATTTAAATAATTATTACCGTTGTTTCTTTTAGCGGTACTGAAAATGCCAGGTGAATGTTTTCACTAGAGAGCAATCATAAGATAATAACTGACAAGGACATGTGATTTTGAGTGACATGTGAGTATTCTTTTATTCAGATACTCGTACATTCTTGCCAATGACGTCGCTAATGCAGCTAACGGAGTTTACATGAAGAAGATATTGGTTGCAAAGGTTGGCACTGTCTTCGATGCTTTGATTATTTACGGTTTCGGCAGTGTTGTAATGCAATATGGATATCAGGACCTCGGGAAAGATGGACTCCTTTACTATAATCGTCCCTTCATGTTCCCTCCAGGACTCGTATTGGCTATCTAGACTGGAGATGTTGATAAGGTAAATACATATATAGTACAACTGAACATGCAAGGACTGAGAGAGGAGAGATGTAGTCATACTGTAACTTATCCGTCGGGGTCTCGAAAAAAACAGAGTACCTACCGTAACACAAAGTATGAAATTAAGCAAGTGAACATAGGTTGCCTAAGGCAGACCTCGAGTAGGCATTGCTTGAGTTGATACTGTGTTTCATCTACCGTTCTTCCGGCTGTATGGTTACGGTAGCGGAGGTATCGTATCCCCGGTTTATGAAATTGATCAAATCGACTCGGGATTTTTGCAGGAGGTAGGCCTCGAGTAGGTAATGTCAGGGTGGTATACTGATTCTACCATATCCGGGATTACTGTAGCGGGTTTACAGTAATCCTTATTTCAGAAATTGAGCTAATTCGCTCGGGATTTGTGCTGGAGGCAGACCTAAAGTAGTCATAGGTTGCAGTGTTGGGGTCCCATTTTGTGTCATGAATTCCCCTTCATGGTGGCAATCAAGCAAACTGGCTCGACACGTGTGGATGTAATTTCTCGTGACTGTATGCACTATTTGGTTCTGGACAGGGAAAACGGTTATCGATTGATGCTTCTAATGTCGTCCATTCCTGCAGACTCTGGTGTTCTACTCATCGGGTCAGATGTCGTTCTCTCTCTCTGGTTGTGCTTCGGTCTCTCGTGTGTCTGTGGATTCATTCTCAACTACTCACTCATTATATGTACTCACAACCAATTACATCGGTGCCATAAAGGTCTCCATCTATTCTTCACTAACTAAATTATTTAGTCCATCGAGACTTTGACTTCGAGGAATCGATTTAAAGTTATTGCATAGTTGATGATGGAAATATAATTGCTCAATAAACTACCGTATTCCTCATACCGTAACCATCAAGGATAAGTTACGGTGTGTTGTATTGATTATTGTGTATTTCATTGTATTTTGCCTACGTACTATAGATTGGATCTTGCAGTTGTTCGAGTCGTTTCGAGGAAAGAGGAACAAGAGGAAGGAATGAAATATGAGAGGTGAGTGTCTACTTGGGGGGAATCATAGTTACAAATTTATCTCATTTTTGCCAGTTTTGATAACAATGCTCAACAACAATATCACGCCTCATGCAACCAATTAGAATTCAATGCTATCATCACTATCACCCTCCCACTCATCTTGTTCTTCTTCCTCCCACTCTTCTTCCATCCTGATTAGTCTATCCGAGTATGGCACTAGTTGATCAAAGATGTCGTCATCAGGAACACCGATTCTCTTGAAGAATCGTGTGTCCTCGTTCTCCTCCCTCTGTGTCCAACCCATGTCCAGAATCTAAGTGCCAGTTTCACTCTAAGTACTATTAGTATACCGTACATCTCTTCTCCAAGGGTGGGTACCGGCCGACTTCTTCCATTTGACTGCAATTGCCAATCTTCACTTTCTAGGCAGCAGCACATTGCCCACGTCCACACGCTCTCCCATCAACTCGGCAAGAACAAGTGAGTTGTGGTGCATAACTCCCATCTTCTTTTTTCGATTGTAGTATGCGGGCGAGCTGGTAACAAGTTATTGGAGGAGAAATACGGGGAAATTGGATTGAGTGTATTACTATTATTACTTTCTATTGTAAGTAATATATATTATATTATTTACAATAGAAATACATATAGTAATTACTGACCATGCTAGGCGCTTGGGTGCATACATCAATGACAATGAGTGGTAGGACTCGCAAATAGCTGTCCCAGCATCACCCGAGCATTGTAAGAAATACTTCTCGAATTTGGCAGAGTTTACCATCGAGTCGATTAGGAGATACTCGGGGGACCCTACCTGAGATAGCTCAATTGTATGAACAAATCTAACACCTAAGTTGGACTGAATCCAAGCTGATTACTAGTTTCACATCTCTCCTATATTTCTATGATGCACGAGCAAGAGCAGAAAACAAGTCAAACGACCTCAATGAGTGGTCGTTTCTTCTGCTCTTGCTCGTTCTCCTTCTCCTCTGTCTCCTTCTCCTTTGCTTCCTCGGCCTTCTTTCCTTTCTTGCCCTTCTTTCCTCTCCGCCCCTTTTTCTTCATCTCCACATGGCTGCATCGAGCAATCAACTTGAAGTTCGCATCCTTTCCCTAATTTGTAAAAATGATTGGGGCATCTTTCAGTAAAATCAACCGCTCCCTTTTTTTCCTAACATTGAGTACCTTCTTCCACTTGTGCTTGCCAGTGCAGTGATGGACAAAGGAGCGAACATATTCGAGAGCTAGTGGCCTATCTTCAGTCTTGGGGTACAGTGCGTTGATGTGGTCCAAGTGATTAAAAAAACGGCTTGTACCACTCTAGAAGGCGCTGGCAATCACTTCTCTTCATTCCCTGAGTAGGAACACTAGGAAATAGTTAATAGTGGAATACTCACTGTCCACCACTCTTTCCTCAGGGGCTTCTGGACATGCCAGAAATCCCTTTTCGTCTCGATTCCTTTTAGCTTCTCATTCTCTCTCAATCTCTTGTCCACCATTGCATTCGAATCCGACACTCGGGTCCTTTGTTTAGATTATTTTTTTCATTAATTTAACTTTCCTCCCATCGTTGTAAGAGTAAAATACAACAAATTATCTTAAACCTTATTTTGAAACCATCGTCCACCAATTGCTCGAGTGCCTTCTCTGATCCATGAGATTCCATTCGAATAGATGTGTGATCTATAATAAGAGTAACCCCTCGATGAGTCCTATTTCTAATTATACCAATTCCAGGATCAACCACTGAGACGGAGACTGCGGAGAGAGCGAAGCGGAGGTTCGTATCAAATACGGTAACCTTACAATTCGATGCATTGAAACCCGGCGAATCATATTGCCCGTCCAATGCTACAGTAATCCCTCCTTCCTACAAAACCGGAATCAGTGAGCACTAGAAACATCAGACTACCGGGGCTGCATCCTTGGATAGATTTCTTACAAATCTTTCCATCTCTCCATGTACTCGGTCAATGGCGGGACACGCATACACACGTATGATCTCTCTCATCGACCTCTCCTTGGGCACCGCCAGTTTCAGTAGGTCACACGTGTCTTGTAAGCGCTGAAAATAGCCACGTGAGAAACCATCTATTTAGTCAACTAATAACCGGAATAGGGCAGCCGGTCACGAATGCTGCCATAGGAAGCTCTTGGTTGAGCTGAAACACTTTGCTCTTCCCTCTCCCTTTCTTGATTTGGCTCTCCCATATCATCCACTCCTTACACTCGGTACACTGGTAGGTGGCGAACAGGGCACTAGCCACCTGCTTCCACTCAACACTTGTGGGGTCGATGAGCCCTCCACACTCCTGGCACCGGCGAAACAGTGTGTCCACTTTCTTCTTGTCCACAATGAAAAACTGAGACAATACAGTACCCTCCTCCTCCTCTTCCACTTCGTCTTCTGTTTCCGTTCCGGTTGAGTATTGAGAGAGACGGAATGACGATTCCTTGAATCCTCATTTCGAATATTTCTCATTCATTCAATTCGCATAAATTAGTTAACTAAATACCTGTCTCTCTAAGGGAGGGTCACTGAATGAAGATGAAAGGGTGATCATTCTCGGGGGACAAACATTATTCATTGCAGAAGGAGGATCGAGCGCCAGCTGGGAGAGTGAAAGAGGAGACGCCGCCCGCGCCTGCAGCCAAAGACCCCAGTCCCCCCACCATATATATTATCCATCGATAAATGAATGTTATTTTTTTCCGAAGTACCTCAGTTGACTCGAACACTATATTCTCCCCATCGCCATCACTCATCCCTCTCTGATCCTGCTCATAAGTATTGTCGTCCACATCATTCTGATTGGACTTGTTTCTCGATATGTTTTGTTCACAGTTTTGTACGATTATATTAATTACGGTACCTCTCCAATCATATCATGCCTTGCTTCTCCCTCGTCAACTCCATCTACAGTATCCATCAACGGGGACTCACATCGTGGGCGCTTCTATGAAGGTTTGAAATAAGTCCCGCATATTTGCCTTTGCGCTGCTAAGTGCTAATCAATATCCTAATGTACCTCTCTCGGCCTTCCCTGGTCATCTCCACTTAGATCTACCGTACTCTCCTCCAACTCTACAGTAGTTTGTGGAGCATCGATCGAAGGATCCTAAGACGTATTACGTAGTTAGTTCAGAAGAGTAAGGTAAGTGAAGAGTAAGGTGAGAGCAGGCTTACAAGCATCGGGAGACCTTCGGCGTCGAAATGCGCACTGCACCAACGAATATCTTGTTTCCTATCCAACCTCTTCCGATAATCCTCTAGCATCTCATCTGCGCGAGCTCTGTCTAACCCTAAGCTCTTGATCCAAAGGAATTGAAGCGCTCGTTTCTTGTTCACGGGAAAGGCATGGGCCATAGCTGAATGTTCGCCACAGCGAAAGCATCGTCGCTTCCTAACCGGCTTAAACATCTAGAAAACGAATAGTTAGAAAACGAGAGCAATAAGTAATCAGCAATTTGATCAAATTGAAAGTTTTAAAAATATAATTGGAAACTAAGTTACAATCATTATCTATGGATATCGTGACATCAAACGGGCCAAAACCGGTTCAGAAAGAAGCAACGACCTTCCACTGGTGGCCTCTAATCAAAACTGCAACTGTTTGGAAAATGGTTAAAACAAAGAACAAAAGAACAAAATAAAGAACTTGATTGATTCGGCCGTAACGAATATCACTTGGCAAAATGCCAGAATCCGACTTTTGTGATATCACACACGCCTCGCGACACACCACACACCACGAACTTTGAAGTACCGTATAAAACCAGAGATTTTTTTTCAATTTTTTTAATTTTAAATTTTATTTCTAATTTTTCCAATTCTTTAATATGACTTCAACTTCACTACGTCTGCCGGGTCCCTTTAAATCACGCCGCACCTTTTCCTCTTCCTATCAGTGGACGTCATGAAAATATCGAGTGAAGGGAGATGAAACCTGTCAGTATTTATTCTTTCACAAAGGAAAATGTAAAGAATGATACTGCCAGATTGTTTAGATGAGCAATACCCATTGAGCCCTCTTATCAATTCTGTCGAAAGACACTCACAGGAAAGAGAGAGATTAATGTTTATCAGAGAGTTCGACATTGTCGTTTAAAGGATCGCATGATCACGTACTATCACTTTCAATTAATGGATTTGTTTAGGATCAGCACCCTCGAAAACCCCAAATCAAGTAGTTTCAAAGAATTGATCTTTTTTTGCTGTACCAACCCCTGTCAGATCTGCCCGACTCTTAGGCAAACGGCTTCATATAGTAAAAAATCTGGACTGAAATAACGGTAATTGTTGTTTCTATTTGTCGAAATTTAAGAAGTGGTGAGAACTTTTCAATCGATCACTCGACGGTCACTTTTCCATTCAATTTCCCCCATTTCTCTCCTCGTTTCTCCTTCTTCGAGCGATTACTGTAAGCGTCTGAATCAAATGCAGGGCTTGTATTGAGCCATTCAACACGCGGGATATCACCGATTTCCTTGTTCATAAAAAAATGACTTTCCAAAATTATATTAATGTTATAATTATTGAAGCGACGCCCCGTCTCTCTCTTGTTTATTCTGTCAATGAAATGTTTTATCATCAAAATGCAGTGTAAGATCACTGTGGATTAAATACCGGCGCACCTTTTCCTTTTCTATCAGTGGACGTCATGAAAATATCGAGTGAAGAGTGGTGAAACCTGTTTGTTTGTTCTCTCACAAAGGATAATTTACGCCGCAAATCTATCAACATTTAAATTGCAAGTAAAGGTAAAAGGTAAAGATGCTAGTTCTTCTATAAGGCGGTCTCGACCATCCCTATGCCTGTTAACAACGAGATTCTTTTCCTGAGGTGATCAGCGGTATGTTGTGAGGCAATCCTCGTGTTGTGTGCACGTGAATCGGGGACCTCTTTCGGGGAATGAAGTAATTACTTGAAAAAATGCAAAATTTAAGATTACGATGATGAATTAAAGTCTCTCGAAACGCCTTTTTTTAAACACACGCAATTCAATAAACTAGGTAATTAAACATTAGACATTATTTATCCTGACATCAAGGCAAAGGGCCTGCAGGAGGCATCATTCGGGGGCAGAGGTGGTCGGGATCTTCGAATTCGAGGCAACTGGGTCAAGGGAATGGATCATGCTTGGCTTCCTTGGTCAATTGTAGTGTCGATCTTGGACGATAGACATTGAGCGTAGAAGTAGATCTTCCAGCTTCCAGTGACATCCTGACTAGCGTGTATCAACCTACGTGGGAACTCACGTCGTAATCTTGTCGACTGGAACCTTTCTTGAAAGTTGGCGACTTGAATTAGATGTAGGCGATCCGGGTCCTCTTCTCGAAGTGGTACCAGGTCGGCGATATACTTGCCGGGTTGCCCAAGCTGACTGGCAAGGATTCTCTAAACTGAGGTGGGAGAGGAGCGGGGAGACTGTCGACCGCCCGTCACGAGGCACAGAATGAAGAATGAAGAAAGAAACATGAGGAAGACAAATAATTTCAGGGAAAAATTTCGAATTTTCATCTTGATCATGGCTCAAGAAGTATTAATTTGAATGAAAATAGAGCAGATTCACAACAAACGAATGGAAATGAATTTGGAGAGTGAAGTAATATCGAAATTCACTCAGAGAATTCTTAGAATATTCTCCAGATTTAATTAGTAATGAAAATTAATTGAGATGGCGACGTGGCATCAAAAATCTCTCTCATCTCTCACAAAATGGTCACAATTCATCCCAGAAATACTCACCATTTTCCATTTTTCCCTCGGATTAAATGAGTCGTTATCATAGTTTGATTCTCGTTTAATCGCAGATCAAATGTTTACAACCATTCTCACGTTTTTCTTCTTATCACTCACAGTTTTAAGCATCGATTGGAGATTTGAAAGTCACTTTTCATCTTCTTTTTCTCCATTAGAAATGCTCCGATTTCTACTTCTTCTCCATGTTGGAGGTGAGTTAATTCTAAATTTATTGAATAAAACTTTATTTTCAGTAATTTCCATTCTCGCTGATTCTCAATGTCCCAACAACTACCAATTGATGGGAGATGGAAGGTTCGATTTTTGTGAATAAATAAAATCATTGAACGTTAAAGTCCTACGACGAATGCTTCAAATGTTTTATTTCCCCGTTTCATTTCTGTTATCAGAAGTTGGTGAAACACAAATGCACGCGCGCTTTCGTTCTCTACTCTCCTCTTTTCCCCTTATCTCACTGCTTTTCTCTGACTACCTCACCCCCCCCCCAATTCCCACCGGGAAACCCTTCTATTGCAATATCACAGATCTCCTGAGAGGCTGCAGGAATGCCAGCTACCAGAAAAAAGTTTGCATCTCCGATTTATGTGAAACTTGGGTGGTGTACAACAATGAGGGTTAGACAAATTTTCATCGGAGTGATTTTATCAAATTTCGCAATTATCGATTTTTTCTATCAAAAATTTCAAATTTTCATAACTCGATGAATTTTTATCGTACAGCGTACAAATTTTTTTCATTCGATTTGGTTTTACATTTTCTTCAATTCTTGTGTTGAGCAGTTCTGGGTTAATTCTCGTTTTGATTATGTTTCAATCGAAATAACGTGTTTTCGGGTATATAATCGATTATTTCTCGACAAATTTCTCTAGAGTTCCCGATCGAAAATATAGAAATTGAGTTCCCCGCACACGATATGTGGTTGCTGTATTCTTAGATTCCCAAAAGAGGAAGATCCGAATATCGATTACTCGTACACTCATGACATTGCCGATATTTTCAACAACATTCAGTTTTCCATCATATCTCGGTTTAAATTTATCGAATCGTCTACTTAAAAAATGAAATCGATAGCTCTCAACGAGGCGCACAATATTGTCCTAGTAACTCAAATTGATAGGATGCATTGTTTTCGAGATATTCAACAAACATTGCAAATTTAATTTTTCATACATTTTGAAACACATCTCGGTCGGGTTTGCTCGGAGCTCATTGTAAGATCGATTTTCGAACTCTACGCATAAAGATTACCCTTAGGGCAACTTTTTGGCATATTTTAATTTTTTGGCCAATGCCGACCCTTCAGGCAGTATCTCAATCCTGTTAGAAAGTGTCCGTTATTCGAAATCATGTTGAATATCTCGAAAACAATGCATCCTATCAATTTGGGTTACTAGGACAATATTGTGCGCCTCGTTGAGAGCTATCGATTTCATTTTTTATGTAGACGATTCGATCAATTTAAACCGAGATATGATGGAAAACTGAATGTTGTTGAAAATATCGGCAATGTCCTGAGTGTACGAGTAATCGATATTCGGATCTTCCTCTTTTGAGAATCTAAGAATACAGCAACCACATATCGTGTGCGGGGAACTCAATTTCTATATTTTCGATCGGGAACTCTAGAGAAATTTGTCGAGAAATAATCGATTATATACCCGAAAACACGTTATTTCGATTGAAACATAATCAAAACGAGAATTAACCCAGAACTGCTCAACACAAGAATTGAAGAAAATGTAAAACCAAATCGAATGAAAAAAATTTGTACGCTGTACGATAAAAATTCATCGAGTTATGAAAATTTGAAATTTTTGATAGAAAACATCGATAATTGCGAAATTTGATAAAATCACTCCGATGAAAAATTTTCTAACCCTCATTGTTATACACCACCCAAGTTTCACCTAAATCGGAGATGCAAACTTTTTTCTGGTAGCAATGTGTCCTCGTTTTCCTACGGCGTTACCGGAGATCTGTGATATCAGATACTAGAGTTTGTAATTCGGGTCGGGTAATTCGGATCCGACCGGTTCTTTCCTCTAAATTTCGATAAATTAATGGACCCGACACTCCCTCTCGAAATGGACAATTACCCGACACTCAGATTCAGCAATGAATCATTACCCGACACCCAGAATGACTAATGTTGCTTCTGTCAGTCTGAAAATAGTTTAATTAGAAGTCTTAATTGTGTATTAGGAATGTGTTAACAATTTTGCTTAATGGAGAATATCTGCCTTCGCCCCGTTGGCTGTCGCCTGAAATAGTAGATTTTAATCTGATGATGGTACGAACTATGTAATGAAAACATTCCAAGATATAAATAATATCAAATCACAAGGAGAATATTATCAAAAAATAAAATGTTCGACGTTTTCACTCATTTCGTACTCCTAAATCAACAATACAAACCTCGTCAAGATTGCCGCCAGCCGCCTGCAGGTTGGTTGTACTTGTTTTAGACTTGACCGTTGAATAGAAGGTTGTGTTCAAAATAGAATCACTACCGGCAGAATCTCATAGAATAAAGCTAGGTTCTCCATGGAAGTAGCAAGCCTTACTGCAGTAAGTCTAGTTGCTGACAGATTAATTTTTTTAAGTGGTCCACCAGTACTGATCCGCTTTGAGTGAGAAGAGCTCCCATTGATAGAACACTCTTCGCTTCAGGCGGGATAGAATACATAAAAATTGATGAAATTTTTTTATGATTTACTATCTAAGTTAAAAGGGGATACTGCACTAGCGCGGAGAGTGGAGAACACTCGAAATCATTTTGAAAGTATAGTGGAGAGGGATCAATGTTGGTCTAGTGATCAATATCAGGTACTAAAGTAAATAAACAGACTTATCTTTGAGATAAAGAGAGTTCCCACGTGAGCATTCGTCGATCGACCATTCCTCTCATGAGAATCAAGTGAAAATGAGGCAAGAAACTCACGTGAACATTGAAATTGGTCGATTTGGGTGTCGGGTAATGGAGTAAAATCACGTATTACCCGACACTTTTCACCGTCTCATTTTGCGCAGTCGGGTCCCCGAAGTGTCGGGTAGTGTCACTTTTCAAACTCTATCAGATACTCTACGAATTCTGTTCGTTCTGGAAAGTTTATTGTGCATAACTTTCTTCAAACTAAAATTGAAAACGTGCGATTTTCGAGGTTCTCATCGGGTATTCGATACCAATTGTGTGAGAACTCAGTTGAACAAATATTAGTGGGACATCTTTAAGGTGAATACGAACAATTTTGAGCGCACAAAGAAAGAAAATATAATTTCAGATTGATTCGGGCGTGCATATTGAGATATTTTACCGTATTTGTCAATTGAAGAAAATGAAATGAGCATATTCTTTTATTCTCCCAGATGCATTCGACCTTTGTATTTGGAAGTAGGGGGTACAATAGGAGATTTGATGTCAAAGGGAATCGAAGAATGCAAGAAAGATGGAGCATTTCTACCGATTATTAGAAGTGATCAGGTATTTATTTATTAATTATTCGAGAATTAGTGACAACTTTCAGGAGAACTCAATGTTCAGTGATATCGCATTAAACCTTACGAAAGGGATTACTCCTTACCCTTGGCTCATTCTCGGTATGAATATTTACTGAATAGTCAATTTTGAAAAGAGAAGAGAGACAATAAAAGCGGAAGTTAATCCAGAAATTTTAGAAAAAATGAAAAAATTTTAGAAAAAAAAAAAATCGAAGAATGCAAGAAAGATGGAGCATTTCTACCGATTATCAGAAGTGATCAGGTATTCATTTATTAATTAATCGGCAATTAGTGAACACTTGCAGGAAAATTCAATGTTCAATGAAATCGCATTCAATGTTACGAAAGCTACCAACCCGTGGCTCATTCTCGGTATGAATATTTCTTGTTGAATAAATATCGAAAAGAGGAGAGAGAGAGAGAGAGAGAGAGAGAGAGAGCGAGAGCGAGAGCGAGAGAGAGAGAGAGGGGAAGGGAGAGAAAAGGAGAGAGAGAGGGAGAGAGAGAGCGAAAGAGAGAGAGAGAGAGAGAGAGAGAGAGAGAGAGAGAGAAGCTATATCATTGTCAAACTCAGGTATGGTTTGCAATTCCTCAACTCGACGATTGGAATGGATGGATGGATCGAAAATCACCAACACAAAGAAGAATTTCAACGTCAATTTCGACTGCGTATCTACCACTAATCTCGTTGATTCCGAACCTGTGAGTGAAATGGAATAAAAAACTACAATTAATTTTCCTTCATGTTAGAGTGCACATAAAAAAATGCATAGCAGCAATTTTATTATTTATGGGGCCATCTGGGGCCACTTTTCAGGAAATAAATTATTTTCAAATTTCTTCCGCCGTTTTTCATTATTTATTTTGATCAAACAACGGGGCGAATCTCAGTGAATTTGCTCGTTTGCAGCACAATGACCAATGGTATTCGTTTTCTTCCTCCCATTCGGACTACTGGACAGTTTTGTGCGTCGCCGAGCCGAGTGAAGTAAGTTATTGAATATTTATTGTTTCCTTCTTATTTTCAAGAAGAAAATGTTCAATTTTCCTCTCGATTTTCGGTTTAATTTAATCAATTTTATTTCCGTCTTTTCCTAATTTTTTAAATCTTCCTCTATTTCTCTCTCTTTTTTTGTCCCCCTTCCTTCTTTCTTTCTCTTTTTTCTCTCTCTCTCTTTTCTCTACTTCTCTCCCTCTCGCTTTCTCTCCCTCTCTCTTTTTCTCTCGCTCTCTCTCTCTCTCTCTCTCTCTCTCTCTCTCTCTTTCTCTCATTCTCTTTCTCTCTCTCTCTCTCCCTCTCTCTCTCTCTGTCGCTCTTTCTCTCGTTCTCGCTCTCGCTTTCTCTCCATCGCTCTTTTTCTCTCGCTCTCGCTCTCGCTCTCTCTCTCTCTCTCTCTCTCTCTCTTTCTCTCATTCTCTTTCTCTCTCTCTCTCTCTCTCTCTCTCTCTCTCTTTCTCTCTCTCTCTTTCTCTCGTTCTCTCTCTCTCTCGCTCTCCCTCTCTCTCTCTCTTCCTCGCTCTCATTATTATTTTGTACTTTTAAATTATGTCATTTAGCCCATTTCAACTTCGACGGCAAAATCAACGACGACTACAAAATTGACAACAATTTCCACTGTCAAGGTAAAATAGCAGTTCTTTCTTTCTTGATACCAATTCAAACCTTAAGTAAAAATCTAGGAGCAACCGTACGTACTGTAAAACAACTCATTTTCCAATAACATTCAATATTCTTAAGCCAATCGATAATTGTGGAGAATACGATGCACTTGCGGATCCCGCGGACGAAACAAAACCATGTTTCAAGGTTTGAATTTGAGAAATTTCTTTAATATTAAGAAAAATTTAGATGGAGTGAAGGAGTTCTCCCAAAAATTTTAAAAAAAAGTTTCGCTCGATTTATGGTGTGACATGTTAGTAGTAATATCTCAGCTTGTGTCATTGCAAACAGCCCGGTTCGCACAGAGCGAGAAGTCTCTAACTTTCCTTACTCTGGAAACATTGTCTCCAGCTGAGAGAGCATGCAAAAGCGAGAGATCATCTCTCACTATCTCTCGCCCGCTCTCTCGAGTCTGCATGCTCTCTCAGCTGGAGACGATGTCTCCAGAGTAAGGAAAGTTAGAGACTTCCCGCTCTGAGCACTGTTTGTTATGGAATAGTTGTTGTTGTCCATATTCTCCCACTGAATGTGTTCTTCTTAATTACTTGTTCCGGGAGAAATAAGAGAAGAGTAAATTGCTGAAAACCGAAATACATTTCACATAATTTGAAAAAGGAATTTTATCCGCCATTAGGCCAAACCAAGACCGTGTAGCCCCACAACTTATCTATCTATCATTACACTTCATTCATTGATCAGAATCCTGAATCCAGAGAATATATTAAATTTCTCGTCCAGAGACGGATCATACAACTCTGAGGGTGAGAGCACAGGTATTACTATATATTAGAAAATGCTAACGTCTGTCTGTCTGTCTGTCTGTCTGTCTGTCTGTTTGTCTGTTTTTTTTTGTGATTCTTTCCATTCGCAAAATTTTCGTCTTTTCGCTATAAATCGCTTCGAAATCTTCTCAGAACCTTTTGCATATGAGAATAGACCAGAATTACTTTGAAATTTTACAAAATTTAAATCACCAAAACCATGGCCAAGTGGGTTACACGCTGGACTAGCAATCCGACCGTCGCAGGTTCGACCCCCGCCGCGGGAAAACCTTTTGCCGCATTTTTCGCGAGTGTCAGAAACCGTTCTAACACGTTTTTGAGTTCCGTGAAACACGTTTTCACCTGTTTTGCCGAGTTTTAACGTGAAAAATCGAAAATTTCAAAAAGTTTCCAAATGATTCAGAGAGCGTAGGAGATCGCAGGAAAAGTGTTTTACGATGTTCGAAACGTGTCTGAACGTGTTCTAACACATTTTAACGTGAAAAATCGAAAATTTTGAAAAGTTCCAAAAAGATTCAGAGAGCGCAGGGAATCACAGAAAACATCTCTGAAAGTGTCCTAAAAGTTCAGAACGGAGCCACGAAGTGGCGTAGTGGCAACTTTTTCGATCGCTCTCTGCCTCACTAGCCTTTTCCACCGGAATAAGCCAGTACTCTTGGTAGCGATTAACATTCCCCAGAATACTGCGAGCTTTAATGTAGCCCGGAGCCGGCTACCGAACTCCCCCTGGACCGAACCCACACCCAGAACTATGCATAGAGCGTAGTGTACGCATAGAGCGTAGTGCATTTAACCTCAATACAACCCCGCTAGTTGTCTAGTCTAGGGTGTTCTATTCAGGTACTTATACTACGATTACCGAAGACAATAATATATCTCAAAACTTTGGGCCTAATGTTTCCAACTTACAAAATTTATGAAGTCAACGTTAAACTGCAGATATTCCCTGGTGCTCTGAGTTGGAAAGAGGCTCAGAAGAAATGTTCGGACGATTTTGGATCTCTAGCAACAATCAACAGTGCTCAGGTATGACTTTGTATAGTCATTCAAACAAAATATGATTTGAAAAATACAGAGTGAATAACTCTATGATTTTCTTCATAGTAGCATCCTGCTTCCTATATATATTTGAATGCACTAGGGCCTTCTAGGGCCCACAAGGTGTATATTTCCAAATCGCCTATTGCCTATCTAGTTGTAGGGAAATTGGGACAAAATATCACAATTCAGGATAATGTTTTGTGTATTGTCCATTTTCAGGAAAACAAATTCTTTTGGCGTTCGGCAATTTCACAGAATATTGTGGACGATATGCACATCGGTGAAATTGAATTTTGCTTTTAATACAAATTTTCAGAATTTCTTGTTTAGATTTACAATATAGAGATAATATCGTACATAAAGGCACCTTTTCATCTGTTCAGAGTAAAAAACTCGATAATTAAATAATTCTAATTGTTAAGGAGCCTTTCAATCCAAAGAGGATAATAATTGGAAATGGGTAGACGACAACACAAATGTATCGAACTATTCTAATTTTGTTGGAGGTATTTAATCTATGCATTACAACGCATTTATATTGTTATAGTCTTCGTTGTTTACCGAACTTTAGTTTAGCAACACAATTTTTTCGGAACACACTTTTTCCAGTGTTTCCAATCCCTGGTGGAGGAAATTGTACTGCGATGCTAACCGAATCATCGACTGCACAATGGATCAACGAGGATTGTGACAATCAGAAACTGCCTTTTATCTGCAGAAGATACGGTATGAGTGTATTTAGAGCAGATTCTAGTTTAAAAATAATGGTTTAAAAAAGAGGAGTCATAAAAATGAAGCGAAATATGGAGTTACTCTAATAGGCTCGCTAGTAGGCAAAGTGGTAAATTATTCTATACATAGGGATCGCAAGGTGGTCTGCCGATTTTATGCAATGAAGTTGAAAGTGCATCCATATTAGCCGCTGAGGTGTCAATAACATCATACTTTTTGCCGTTTGTCGATATCTTGTCTCTGGGCCGAGATACAGCTCGAAAACCACGCGCGCGGCTCATAACGGGAGACTGTCAAAAGGTGGGCGCTCTCTCTCGGTGGGCGGAGTTTGCGTCTATGATGAGAGAATGTGGAGATAGTATCTGATCATCAAGCGAATGTGAGAGCTAGTGTTCGTTGCCATCTTGGTGCAGTGGTAGAGTGATTGCATATTGCATAGCTAGCCAAAGGTCGTTAGTTCGAATCCCATCCTTTGCGGATCTTTTGCTCACAACCCAAAATATTGACATTTGAGCCGCTAAACACCGTAAGTCGTCATGCCAAAGCACATTCTCGGAAAATAATAATACTAAAATCTTCTAAACAGGAGCACAATTGCGCGGGGCAATTAAATTTGATTTAGTTTTGTCTAAGTTAATCAGAATAATTCTCCCCACGAATTGCGAGATGCGCAACTATGTGCCTTTACTGGAAGTGATTGAATCACCTATTCCCGCTTACGTTTATCGATTTTTGACCTACTTAATCACTACAGAGCATGGTGCGCATGCACAGCGCGCGAACTCTCTTAAATATAAGAGAGTCGTTCTCTGACATGTGACACTCATGTAAACTGGTTCTTATATATAAGAGAGTTGACTCTCTTATATTTAAAAGAGTTGAACTCGATATTCTAGAGAGTCTACTCTCGTTTTGCCCCGCTCTCGGGTTGCTCGCTGGTTGGTTCCCCTTCCCTCCTTCATTCACTCCCTTCGGTTACCGTAATCCAATCAAATATTGATTTGTGGTGAGGCTGTGTGCAGCAAGATACATGGCATTTTAAGGAAAGGATCTGTTTATCGACAATAATTGTACAATAAACAGCGGCGAAACAGTAAAAAAGGGATCGAAGATTGTAAATGCTTCCGTCGGTGAATCCATGCTTGCGCACGATGCGGTTCTCCTCGTCGACGCCAGTAGTAGAGGGCGCACGGCGCCGGAGGACGCACCTAATAATAATATTTATGCGAGTCACGAGGAAACGCGGTACAATAACATAAATTAAAAGAAAGGCACGAATCATTATTGGACAACAACAACAAAAGTAAGAGGGTTACTCAGGAAAACTGCTCAATTTTCCGGATTTTGAGTATAGCCTTGCCGCTCTGAGAAAGAAACTATTATGCCTGTAGTTAGAGGTTGAAGAGGCGTTTATGAAATTCATTCCATTCCTAGTAAAGTAATAGCAAAAGTGATGCGGTTTCTTTTTAGATATTTTGTATTTGCCTATGAGAAGATTTCTGGCCGACTTCAAATCAATTTCCTCCCTGCGCTTCTCTAAGGAGAGAAGCCCTAGCTTCTTGTTCCTAGTGGTTGAGCTAGGCATTGTTTGCCAGCTTGAATTATAGCATCGTATGAACAGCCTTCTGGTGAAATAATTCTGAACCTTTTCAAGAACTTCCTTATCGCGTTTTAAGTAAGGATTAAAAACCATGGATGCGCTTTCTAGAATGGGTCGAATGTAAATAGAGTAAGCTTTGATGAGAATTTCTACGTTATTTGTACGAAGAGCTCTAAGAATTATATGGCACGCGGTTGTGCCTTTCAGAGCTATTGCCTTACAATGTTTGGAGAATGTTAGAGACTTTTCAATTATGAAGCCAAGATCTTTGACAAGCTCTTTTTGCTCTAGTGTTGTGGATCCTATTTTGTATTTCTTCTTCAGGTTGGCCCTGCCTAGGTGTAACGAGTTACATTTATGTGCAGCTAATGGTAGCTGCCACTCTTCAGACCAACTAGCAATGGTATCAATAGCGCTCTGTAATGGGATAGTAGTGTCAGATCTTTTGAAAGGGCGATAGATTTTGATGTCATCTGCGTACATTCGTGCGATGACTCCATCATTCTGGACAAGGGAGGGGATTTCAGAGGTGTAAATCAAAAATAAAAGTGGTCCTAATACTGATCCTTGTGGGACGCCGCTTGTAACAGGAAGCGAAAATGAAAGTTGTTCTCGTACTCTTACTGGGAAGGTCCTATTAGACAGGTAATTTCCTATCCACCCAATTGTCTTTGCAGATAGGCCAATGGTTCCTAGTTTGTGATTCAGCTTGGGGTGCGATACTCTATCAAATGCTTTCGCAAAGTCGAAATAAATTACATCTATAGGTTGGCCTTCGCTAATGGAAGATGTCCAATGTTCAAGGGCGTCTAGCATTTGGAGCTCACGCGAACGTTTCTTGCGGAATCCATATTGCTCGTCTGGGAAAATGTCTAGATTTTCGCAATGTGTAATTATGGGTTTACATAGTAGTCTTTCGAAAACTCGGCAAAACAATGATGTAATGGATATGGGTCTGTAGTTGAGTGGGTCCGAAAAGGGAGGGGATTTCTTTAGCGGTGTTACGATAGAGTGTCGCCAGAGAGATGGGACTGTAGAAGTTTCGTAGGACTGACGAAATATAATTTCAAGAGGTTCAGAGATAGGTACTGCTATTTCCTTGATGTAGGCTAAATTGATGTTTTCGGGGGTTCTACAACCTGATTTCTTCCACCGTTCGATGAGTGCACAGATTTCATGTCTCATGAATGATGGTTCTAGGAAATTCCCAGTATTCGGGAGGGGATTTGAGACAGGGATTTGGCCATTATCATTTGTAAAAACACTCGCAAATGTTTCCGCAAGTAAATTAGCTTTACCATGGTCATCCATAACTAGGGTTCCGTCGCTCTTTTTCAGGCCTTCTACTCCCTTAGATTTGCTTGTGCACTTCTTCATGAAACGAAAGAATTTATTGCTATCTTCACTATCAATAACTTTTCTTTCTATCGTTTTGTGATAGCGGGTAAGTTTTTTTTTTCTGAATTGCCTATTTAATCGCTCAAATTCGCTAGTAAATGCGGGGTGATTTTCAGAAATCGATTGCTGCCATGCTACGAAGCGCTTGCTAATAAGCCTATCAATATGGGGAGGTACTTTACTATCAATATGGGGAGGTACTTTACATATGGGGAGGTACTTTACACCTTGAATATTAACATTTTAAAATGATACGTTCATGAAATGGACTATTGGTGCTTGAACTCTCTTTCTATAGCTTGGCGTGTCCCTCGCTTTATCATCATAATCATTACCAAAAAGAGAACAAAGGCACCGAGCAGTTCGTTCTACTGTAACTCCCCACCCCGATACTACCGTACTCCACTACCGTACCTCGTCGAACTTGTCCTTGTATCTGGTGTAGTCTGGAGCGAGCCCGCGACCCAATACTTCCGTTGTACTCGATGTGCTCGCGGACCGTCGCATCAATGTATTCAAATCTGCAAAGAATAAGAGATACCGTAACCTGAAGGACAGTTACTCTAGTGTTTAAAAATTAATGCGGCATACGGCATGCAATAACTGAAGGGTCGGTGCAAATAAATGGAATGAAGAAACATCCTCGTTTTGTTCCTTGATATCTCTCCTATCATCTACTAGTCTACAGTATCCCATAATCCTCTTCCCCGCACTACCGTACCTCTCTGCATATGCATACAGTCCGCTTGCTCCGGGCTCAAAGGCCTTACATATCTTCGTCTTACACTTGGGGTTGGAGATGGTGCGGAAGGGCTGCAAAGAAATAAATAATCACATGGGTCTTCACATGGTTACGAACAGTCTTAACGTGGTTCCAAATCTTTATTGACGATAAAAATTTGGAACATTCCCTAAATTCGGGAACCCCCTTGTGAGGGATGGGTGGATGTTAAAATCACATTGTCCTCAATAGATTCAAATATATCTAAAATACTATGATTAATGATGCTCCCGCCCTCCGCATTAACGATTCACCGCGCGCGTAGGAAATGCGAGTGGGTCAGCATTCCAATTTCGGAATATTTAGGCAACCGTAAGGATCAGATTATCGATACTTACTCGCTCGGGCAGACGAAGGTCTTCATTGCCGTGGGCGAACTTGCACGACGCTCCCATCGGGCACGAGCTGTAATGTAAAAAATGACCAACTTCTAAAAAAATTAAAAATTTATGGCGCGTATTCAAGTTCAAAATGAAACACCGTACCGCTTCTCCAGCCACTGCGTGTACTTGCGCGTCTTGTAGTTGGAGGGCATCAGTGCGGGAATGTGGCCTCCATTCTAGAATAAGTTAGCTAGAGGCACACAGTAAACAACACATACTAATCGATTCTACAGTATCCCCAAATCGTCGCACCACTACCGTATACCTGATTGGTAGGCGGGAGGGACACGCGACAACGCAGCGACGTCACGGGCATAGAGGGATGACGCTGCAGTAATGGGGATTACGGTATCTGCAGAACTTAGTTACAGTAACCAAACAACTACAACAACCGATGGTGTAGAGTAACTTCATAATTTTAGAAAAGGAACAAGTTGTTTTCGGAGGTAGATCAACATAACACAGCTACCGTAACCCTCCCATCGACTACTGTTCGACGTAGGATAAATCACACAAACGGCAATGGTACCGTGCACTCACCGGCTGGTGGGACATGGGCGCAGAGGCGTACGCGTTTCAGGGCGTTGCGGCTGCATGGGCAGCACGTAGCCATTAATCTCCGACGGCACAACCGTGCGGCGCGCCTGCTAGTAGCCGGGCGTGTACTGGGCAGCGGGCGCGGCGCCAGCAGGAGCGCCAGGCGCGTAGTAGTACTGAAATCAAACGTCTCAATAAAAAGTTGAAGTTCTCTCTCTCTCGTCCCTCTCTTGGCCATACATAGAAGAATCAAGTGAAATCAATACTACTCTAAACTGCTTTCAAACCTACTCAGAGATTGTAGGGTAATATTACTGCAAGTATCTTTGCAGAAAAGTAACAAAGGAGTGACAAAGTAGATTACTTTTTCATGCAATAATTTAAACATATCTTTGTGCTTGCTACATTGGTAAATTTGAAGTTAGGAAAAAAGTAATATTGTAGCAATGTTGAAATAATAGTACTTTTTTGAGAGTAAGAACAAAGTAAGTTTCTAGTTAGTTTCAAACGTGAAGTAAGCAAAAACTTACTTAAGTTCTGATATTAACTTACTCTACTACGTGTAATAATATTACTCTGCAATCACAGAGTAACCCATCAATGGGCAATGTTTTGGAAGAACGTGAGGACGAGCGCGACATCTTAGCAAAGGTAACGAAAAAAGCGGCAGTTTCTCACTGCGTGAGGCGCAACGACGTTTACCAACCTGTTGCTGCATGGTGGGGTCTATCGTCTGTGCGTGGTTTGGTGTCCAAGGCTTGAGATTGTGGGGAGAAAATGAAGGGAAGGACAGGCGTGAAACGCGGGAGAGCTGCACCGCTTGGACCTGATAATGAAAAATAATGAGTAATTTATACAAGTAATCGATCAATCGCTAAACATTTGCAAATTCCAATGGCTGCTTCCTCGCGTTTGGCTACGATTAACTGTCGCTCACTATATGACTGGTGTGGCGACGTGCGCATAGTAAAATAAATATGCAGCGCCCGGCGCGTCCTGGACTGAGAACGTGGCGCCGGGCGCACATTGAGCGGCAGACGCGGTGCCGCGCGCGTATTCAGTGGCGGTAGCGGCGCCAGCTAATATTTATCGGTGAACGCGGCGCAAGCCTAACGGTGCTCTACTGCGGGCTACTGCGGTGCTCGCCCATAAACTGGCGGACGCGTCGCTGGGCACTTCCTAATCGGTTCGCGAGCGCGGCGCGCACTACGCGGAGAACGCGCGAGATGACGCACGCTTACGCGCGGACAAGTCGCGTCCGCTCTTCTCACTAATTTCAGTCAGCAAATATAATATAATATAGCGCCGGTCGCCGGTTCTAACAGGCAAACATAATTTGAAAACTAAGAAGCGAGCAAACCTTGCCGTCGATGTTTGGCGGCCTCCCACATCGTTTTCGTAGCATCGTCGCTATCGCCGTCGCAGCTCAACACATCAGTTACAATATTAACGTCTATACGTAACACAAATAACATGAAATGAGAGCAAGACAACAATAAAAATGGAGTGAAAAGTAAAATGGGAGAGAATTTTGAAATAGCTACAGTATGCCGCCGGCAAATGTAAAACGGCCGAATAAGATCATTTTATAAAAGGAAATCTGCAGATTATCGCTCCCGGCTTTCCCATTCCCAACATTCCTTGCGAGTATACAATACTAGTCGAAGCCACCCATGTCGTCAAGCTTGACGTTAGTTGTAAATTTAATATTATTCAAAAAATATTTCCTCTACAGATTCTCGCTCTAGAAGCCAATCCGAATGTGGACTTTCTCGAAATTTACGAAGGACCCGTCGGAAGGAATTTACTGGCAAAGTTAGCTCACAATTAGATTTACTATTGGACTTATTTTCTTGAATAGTGCATTGCTACTATGATACTGTCTGTGATGAGATTAATGAATACTAAAAGGTTTCAAATATATCCCTTGCATTTCAGTCTCACCGGAATCAATCCCAATCCCTCTTCGTACATGACAAAATCGTCTAATGTGATGAGAGTCAACTGGAAACCGAATGTGGATATTCGACCTCCCGAGTATCGTGGATTCAGAGTAAGTTGTACAATGATTGTTAAATGATCCAATGTCAAAACAGAGGAAAGATGTGAAAGCTAAAATATTTATTCAAATAGGATATTTTTCAGATTCGATACAATTCGATCGCAACGGGAAAGTAACTCTTCCTCCTTTTCTTCAATTCAACTTTACATCCAATATCCAAATTTAGCGATTGACTTAATTTCTCACGCAATAAACACGTAATTACACGCGTTCAGAAGAGAGACGACATACTTGCTCAATAACGGTGCATAGTAGCCGAGCCGTTGTCAATTATTTAACTAACACTCGTGTTCTCCAGTAACAGCAGGAGAGGTGATTATTGGAGAAATATACTATCTAGAAAAGAAACATACTTCCACTTGACAGTTAAAAATAAATACTGGATTCTAGATTGAGAGAGCTGTCATTATCTGCCATTTCAATAAGAAACTCCAGGATAATGAGAATGATCAATGAAAGTCTGCGTGTCGGTAACTGTGGCACGTGTTTTCAAAGCTACAAACAGCCCCCTCCACAATCTTCGGAGTTCTTCCCACTTTGACTGTCTCTTGCTTTCGAAGAAACTATTTTTGGATGTTCTGTTAAAACTAGGTGGTCGGTGCTGCGCATTGATCTCTGGGCAAAGTCAAAAATGAATTGAGAGTTTACAATGCATACTTACCTTTTCACAACTTATTTCCAGTGATACTTCCGGTCTGACATTTTGGGTGAGCTCCCTTATCAATTCTGTCGAAAGACACTCACAGGAAAGAGAGATTACCGCTTATCAGAGAGTTTGACGTTGCCTTTAAGAGGATCGCATGCTCACGTACTGTCACTATCAATGCGAAATGGGAAAGCTCTTGGGAGGGGTTATGGTGTCATTTGAAATGGCATGGGTTGGAGTGTGGGCAGAAATTTTAGAATTCAAAAAATATGCCATTGGATTAGAACAAGGTGGGATTCGCACAGTATCGTTTTGTGATCAATCTTTTCGAGATAATAATTACAACGACGAGTTTAAAATTAGCAACTGGATCCGACCGTATATCGCAATTGTATTCGCCCATAATTCAGATTAACAAATTCAGACTGCCTGCAATTGTATGTATTGGCTAGAGACAAACGCATCGCGTGGTTCCTGTCTCACACCTCCTAAATCTCAAAAGGGGAAGTGCTCTCGATGCATGAAATCTACTAACTGCAACAATCCATTTTACCCATGCCGTTTTCACAGATTTTCAGAAGAGAAACTATTACAAATTCACAAACACTCGTCCAAAATGATAACACGTTCCGCTCTCCTAAACAACGGATCTGGCTGCGAGAGAGCATGACAGAACGAACGACACGCCGAGGTATAAAAAGAAAGTACACAACCAGTAGTCCATTTTATGAACTATTTTCTCGATTCTCTTCTCACAGATGTTCAGAAGAGAGACTAGCAGAGTTCCCCAACGAAGAGTTTCTCCTCCACTTTGTCGCCTACAACAACGTTTTCGTTTATCGTTGAGAGTAGTGCTCTAAATAACGTTTGTACGAAAAACATTATCGTTATCGAGAAATCGCATCATTTTTCCAGAATGCCTTCAACATCGAGAAGCTGCTGTTAATCTCTATCAATTACAGAACCTTTTACTGTTCCCATTATTATTATGTTTACTCAAAATAAAATCTTTGCAACACTACATGACATCGTGCTTCTTTTTTGCCGTTTTTATGAGATTGACAAGTGTTTCCCTTATCATATTTGCCTTAGTAAATAGCATGGCCGACATTAGGGTTCCGAAAGAGAGACAATTGGGGAGACGCAGAACAAAGGAAATTATAATGTCTCCTTTTTAATCCGGAGACAGAGAGTAGGGTTTCGTAATGGTACACGTATCGATACACGGTAACTCAATTATCATCACTCGCACTGCAGTTTCATGGTAATGAGGGTTTTCTTCCCAGTCATTATCTCTGTTCGACTCAGAGTTGACTGGTTTATAGAAGTTTCATTTGTGGAATGAAATTAATCTGAGATCAGCCTCCTTCTTGATTTCTCCATCTCTGAATGATTTCTTCCCCGTTATCTTTCATTACCAAGTGCCACTCGTGTATCAATTAGTGTATCGGTACTGATCTAATTATTTACTGTACCACAGTGATACACCGATAATTGATACACGACCTATGCAAAATGTATCATGTCCGTACATGTATCACACTCAAACAGAGAGGTCTATCTTGATTTTGCATCCCATTGTTCGTGTATCCCTTGATTGAATTGATTTGTGTGGGAGATGTCTTCATTTCGACCTCTCTTCAACATAGTGAGCGGTGAAGAATTAAATAGAGAAAGATGAATAATGGAAAAGGAGACGTCTCCCCAAATGTCTCCCTCAAAATGGAGACCGGGAGACACCAATAAAGGGAGACAAATAATGGGAGACACTAATTGAATTATTGTCTCGTTTCGGAAACGTTTCACTTTCGGAACCCTAGTTGACATATTATTAAACGCCCCGATCAGCTCTCTCAACTTCCCCGTATTCTACAATTTACGAGATTCTCAACGCAATGCATACATTTTCATTTGTCTTTCTATCTCGAGAAATAGAGTAAATTAATACATATAAATACAATAAAACAAGTCGCAAGCGATGCAAAAGCGAATCAACGCCACTTACACAGAGCGGGAAGTCTCTAACTTTCCTTACTCTGGAGACATTGTCTCCAGCTGAGAGAGCATGCAAAATAGAGAGATCATCTCTCACTATCTCTCGCCCGCTCTCTCGATTTCACGCTCTCTCGACGCTCTCTCGCATGCAAAATCGAGAGAGCGAGCGAGAGATAGTGAGAGATGATCTCTCTATTTTGCATGCTCTCTCAGCTGGAGACAATGTCTCCAGAGTAAGGAAAGTTAGAGACTTCCCGCTCTAAGTACACATTCATGAGACCGAGTGGCAGTGTTCCTTTGAATTATATCTAGTCTTCTTTACTCCCTTTTTGTCGTTCCGATTAGTCCGATTTTTGACAGTGCATATTTTTCCTCGTGGACTGTACCTTCTTCCCTCCTTTTTCGCTATAAATTAGTGCACTCGCTCTCATTTTTGTCCTCTGTAATTTCGCTCTATGAAATCTTCTTTGACCGCCTTTGATCTAATTAGCATTCATAATTATCTAAACAGTCGAATGGATGATGCACAAAAGGCAGACACATCAGGCACTCACCACAGCATCGAGTTGGCATCATGCCAAGTGCGTCTTTTGTTGTCTGACTCTCTCGATTCGCGCACCCTCTCAATGACTCTCTCACTTTCTTCAACTTCATCTCGTCGTTAGACTTTCGGAGACTTTGACCAGGCACCTAATTACATCATTGTATCCTAAGGAGAGCAATCGGCGCGAACTGGTGGACTGCAACTTATGAAGACTACCGACCCATCCTCATCTGAGCGACTACCGCCTGATATGATAAATTGATTGATTGATTGATTGATTGATCCTAAACGGCGCATCCGATTTGGAGAGACAACCCGGCAAGGAAAGAGAGAATTTCGAATCCCTTGTCAAGTAATCGATTGCCACGTAACCCCGGGTGGAGAAAGAAAATGGTATCAGTCTCTCTTCAGGGATAGAAATAAATCGGTGCTTAGACATGGCTCTGATCTTCTCACGACAAATCATCGGTAATAACCACAAAAGCAATACACATCAGACACTCACCATGCACATGCCTTGCACACCACTAGAGTTTTTAAAACGAGTCCGGATCTCTTCATCTCATACACTATCTTCACCGGTCAGTCGGCGAGAGAGTGTGCGAAATGAGGAGGTCCGGACTCGTTTTTTAAAACTCTACACACCACACCACGATGAGCACCCAAGGAATTGTCGATGATCATAGGCTTATCTGAGCAGCGTGCAATGCTTATTAATATCAAGCCGCTTGCGATAGACAAACGAAATACAGTAATCAAAGAGACTAAAAAATCGAAACACGAAAAATATTTGAATTTTATGGATGCTTGGCACTTTCCTCCCAGCACAATCAGAGGAAACTCACTGCGGCACATGCTTGAAGTGATCAATTTTTCGTAATTAATTAATTACTTCTGAAGACTAATTACATTCTCCATGAAGCAACTTCCTATGTGAGCTGGCGGCCCGAAAGAGAAAAAACACTTTTCCTTTTTACGGATTTTCAAGTAATACATATAAGTCGGATATAAAATATGCACGCGCAGATTAAAAGTTGACTACCATTCTCACTTCTTTCTTATCATCACTCACAGTTTTAAGCTCAGATAGGCGATTGATAAGTGTCACTTCAACTTCCATTCTTCCCGCAAAAATGCTCCGATTTCTACTTCTTCACATTTTCGGAAGTGAGTGAATACTTAATTAATTAAATAAAACGCATTTATTTACAGTTATTTCCATTCTCGCTGATTCTCAATGTCCCAACAACTATCAATTGATGGGAGATGGAAGGTTCGATTATCGTAAAATACACGCGAATGCAATATTTTGTAAATGTATACTGACTTGTGAGCGCGAAAAAAATACGTTAAGATAAGTTCAGGCTTTTTTTTAAATATTTAGTTATAGTCGCATTGCTTTAGTTTTTTTTAGTTTATATACACTGCGACCACTCCGGCTTGTATGGGGATTCAAGACTTCTGTAGTCGATAGTAGAGACGAGGGGTACTAGGGAGCCTGGGGCAGAACAAGGAGAACTAAATTCAAATAATGAAATGAGTGTAATATTTTTCCAGATGCATTCGATCGGTGTTGCTTTGGGAGTACGGCAAAATGGGAGATTTTCTATCGAAGGGAATCGAAGAATGCAAGAAAGATGGAGCATTTCTACCGATTATTAGAAGTGATCAGGTATTTATTTATTAATTATTCGAGAATTAGTGACAACTTTCAGGAGAACTCAATGTTCAGTGATATCGCATTAAACCTTACGAAAGGGATTACTCCTTACCCTTGGCTCATTCTCGGTATGAATATTTACTGAATAGTCAATTTTGAAAAGAGAAGAGAGACAATAAAAGCGGAAGTTAATCCAGAAATTTTAGAAAAAATGTGAGAAGAGGAGCAAAGAGAAAAAGAGACGCAGTGAGAGAGAGAGAGAGAGAGAAACAGATACCAAAAGAGAGTGAGAGAGAAACAGGTACCAAAAGATAGTTAGAGAGAGAGGGAGAGAGAGAGATAGAGAGAGAGAGAAACAGATACCAAAAGAGAGTGAGAGAGGTAAAGGTAAAGTTGTTCCATGTCAAGCGATTTTACAGTAGCAAGCTACCACGCTAGATGGGGCAAGCCGGTAAGCCAGCTGCAACGTGGGATTACGTAACCCAAGCTTTCCCAAGGCATCTAGGGCACGTTACCTTTCGCAATCAAAGTTGCTACCAATTTACCGCCCCGGGGTGGATGGAAGGCTTGGTTGGCCTGGGCGGGGATCGAACTCGTGACCCTTCGAATGACTAGCAGTTGCTTACATCAGTTGCTGTTGCTTAGCAGTTGCTTAGCAGTTGCTTAGCAGTTAGCAGCAGCAGTTGCTTAGCAGTTGCTTACAGTGAGAGAGAAACAGGTACCAAAAGATAGTTAGAGAGAGAGGGAGAGAGAGAGATAGAGAGAGAGAAACAGATACCAAAAGAGAGTGAGAGAGAAACAGACACGAAATAGTTAGAGAGAGCGAGAGAGAGAGAGAAAGACAGAGAGAGAGAGAGAGAGAGAGAGAATTCAATGCAGGAATGGTATGTAATTCCTCAACCCGTCGATTGGAATGGATGGATGGATCGAAAATCACCTACACAAAGAATAATTTGTACGTCAACTTCGACTGCGTATCCCTCAATTTTCTCGTTGATTCCTCTCCTGTGAGTGAAAACGAATTAAATACCACAATTTCTTTCCTTGAAGTGTAAAACCGAGCAGTACAACCTGAAACTGGTGCAGCTATTTCGTTTTGAAATATTTTATATTTTATCTAAAACATCGGTTCATTAAGCTAATTATCACAATTCAATATGACGCTGTTTGTGTTAGATCCACAAGGGTGTGGAACAGATCAAAAATCGAATTCGCTTAAAACATGCTCCTAGGGGTAACTTTCGATGCTGAACACGCTGGCGTCATCGATTTCGCAATAGGACGCCGTTGGGCGCCCGTATGGCGCCGCGCATTTTGGGCAGAAAACGCGTTTTTCAATAATAACTTCCCAGAAACTCGTCAAAATGGCGGGAAAACTAAATATATATATATATTTCTTACGCGTTATCTTTCTTTACGAGCTCTATCAAATGATCGAAAAACGCGTTTTCCGCCAAAATGCACGGCGCCATACATATTTTCAGCGAATTCGATTTTTGACCTATTCCAGACCCTTGTTGATCCTAACGCAAACAGCGTCATATATGTAGCTTCGGGCGTTCTTTGTACATATTTAGATCAAAGAGCGGAACTAATCTGAGTGAATTTGCCCGTTTGCAGTCAAATGACGTCTGGTCTTTGGATTCTTCCACCACTTCGACCTACTGGACAGTTTTGTGCGTCGCCGAACCGAAAGATGAAGTAAGTTATTGAATATTTTATGCTTTCCTTCATATTTTCAAGAGATAAAGAAAGAAAATATTAAATGTTTCCGTTGATCGTGAGCGCATTTAAAATGCTTTAAAAATATTAAAATGTAATAGAAACGATCCGCGTCCCTTTCTGCCGTTTCTCTCTCTCTCTTTCTCTCTCTCTCTCTATCTCTCTCTTCTTCTTAAACCTTTCACTCTACTTCTCTCCCAGTCTCTGTCATTCTCTCTCTATCTTTCTATCCCTTAGTTGTTTTCTCACATGGGTTGCGTTAATTTCAGACTGGTACTCAATGTGGAGAATACGATGTGATCGCCAACCCAAAGGACACCACCGAACCGTGTTTCAAGGTTCATTTTCACACACAAAGAGAAACCTTGAAAAACATGGTCCTGCAAGGAACACTACTCTGAGCGGGAAGTCTCCAACTTTCCTTACTCTGGAGACATTGTCTCTAGCTGAGAGAGCATGCAAAATAGAGAGATCATCTCTCACTATCTCTCGCCCGCTCTCTCGATTTTGCATGCGAGAGAGCGTCGAGAGAGCGTGAAATCTAGAGAGCGGGCGAGAGATAGTGAGAGATGATCTCTCTATTTTGCATGCTCTCTCAGCTGGAGACAATGTCTCCAGAGTAAAGAAAGTTGGAGACTTCCCGCTCTGAGTATAGTGTGGGGGGCGCTCTTTCCACTCGCCACGCACCCCTCCATCAGATCGTCAACACAAGGTGGGACAGGCACCTTGGTTGATCTTGACGTGCGTGTAGACTCGACTAGGGGAGACAGATCTTTATCACCATTGCTACTATCTGACCAAGTGCATAGGAATCGTGCGCTTTTATAGCGTCTTGGGGGCAATCATTCTGATAATGGAATCACGTGACATCGCATCGTGTGAGGAGTTCATGGGAACAATGAAACAGCACTAAGAGATCAAATACTAATGAGCAATCGTACGGAGTGACTTCTATACTATGACAAGATATCTTTGACTTAGATATTCACCGATCCTCTGAATTGGAAAGACGCCCAGAAGAAATGCGAGGAAGACTTTGGCGCACTTGCAACAATCAACAGTGATGAGGTGATTTAAACGTTTTTTTTGTCTGAAGTAAAGTATTGGAATTGCAGAAGTTTTGGTCATACAGAGAATTACGGGGGAAAATTCGTATTTTACCAAGTCCCGAAAAATATTACAAAAAAAATCATTCAGTTTTGCAATATCATCCAGTTTCCAGTTGGTTTGGTTTTCCCCTCTTACGTGATACGATATGCCTTGTTCAGGAGAACAAATTTTTCTGGCGTTCAGCGATTTCGAAGAATGTGTTGATTGGCATGCACATCGGTGAGAAATGAATTATCATTCTCGACTTTTTGCATTGATTTGTCTCGATTTATTTTGAACATTGCAATTCTTATTACAACGTAACATCGAAGTTAATAGCATTTGGATTAGGCCCATTTTACTTCAGGAGCATACCAGCCACAGGAGAATGTCAACGTCTGGAAGTGGATCGATGGAGACAAAGAGATATCGACGGTAGACTACAACAATTTCCACAGCGGTATGCGAACATTTGTCCCTCACTAACAATGCCCTCACTCCGGAATTCAATCAAATTTTCCATGGTGTCACCAGGCAAAACAACAAGGAAAAAGCAAAAAGACACGAATATTGTTGGTGTCAAAACCACGAGTTCACTTTAACGAGTCAAGTGTTCCAACTCTGCTCAACTAGGACATTATGCATAGGGGCCACAATGTGTTCAGCAAAATTCGGTGAGAAGAGTTGAATTTGTGGATCCGTAAATGAGTAAAGGTAAAGTTGCTACTGGAATCAAGAGGACTTTACGTCGACAAGCGACCACTCTTCCGGGGTGGTCGGTAAGGCCGGTTGCTGCACAGGACTACGTATCCCCTGCTATCCAAGCTTCTGGGGCATGTTACCTTTTTACCGCCACCGAGGGGGGTGGAGCGCTTGGTGAACCTGGGCGGGGGTCGAACTCATGACCCTTCGTCTGGCAAGCAGTGCCTTACACCACTAAGCCATCCGCCCCCTAGTATATGAGTGAATGAGATCAATCTTTTGGTTTTGGGCCGTTATCTCATATCTGAGCCGAGTTACAGCTCCAAAACTGCGCGCAGTTCGACCGTTGTGAGAGGGAAAGAAGACGCCACGAGATGGGAAGGGGGCGGAGCCTATCACCGCATCTAAGTGCATAACGCAACCACTTTGGGATATTTTTATGTTATGCCAGAACATAAGTAGATAATCAAGGCATGGAGAGTAAAATGGCGTCTCAATTTGGATGATTGCACGAGTCAAAGACAGGGTAGACAGATCACACACAATCATCCCCATGTAGCGAACGAAAAGTGAATAAAATATATCAGAATTTGTGGCTAAACTGTCCCGTAAATGTGTTTCGACAGAATTGCCTGTTTAAAAAAATGTGTAGCCCAAATTAATTTTTGTATTTTTCAACATAACAATATTGACGAGTGAATCAGCGCTTTCTTATGAGAGGAATCGCGAGAGACTCGACCATGGCCAGGACGTAGAAATTCATGATTTTTAATTTAGCTGAACATTTTTCCTAAGGTATTTCAACACCTCCTCTATCGATTGGCGTTGACAGAATTTTGATAAAAAATTTCGCAATTGCGTGAAACATATCCAAACCTGGAGTCTTCGGATTTTTCCGCCGAGAGGTCAAAGTTTGCAAAATCATAACTCGGTTCAAAATAAAGGTAGAGAATGGCGGTTTTGTTTGTTAGATAGAGAAAAGACTTGACTACAGCCACAACTGTCTCAACTCATTCCTGGCTGGCTCAGTGGTGCGAAGCTGTCGGTTTCATAAAATATGTTATAAATCGTTGTAAAATTAAAACCAATCTTAGGTTCTTTGTTTGTTAGAATGTGCAGCATGGTTTCTCACCATAACCCAAAAGAGGGCCAAATCGGATCTTGCGTGGCAATTGCGCTCTGCCGAACTTTTTTTTGAAAAAAAAATTGGCATGCCATTGGCACAAACAGTCTCAATTGCAGTGTAAATAATCATAAATAATATAAAAACACCATACAAGTTGTTTTAGGAGACCTTTATAGCGAAATTTTTGAGAGAAAAAAATTCGAAAATTTTCAGGGCTGAATTTCACTTTTGAAGATACAGTACTTTACAAGGTCCTATTGTATAATATTGTTGTTATAATCATGAGAGATGATGCTCGGGAAAATATTTTTGCAGATACATGCAGATACTAAAATCGTTATGGCGTTTCCAAAACTCTTCGTGTGATCGTCGATTTCATATTTTACACCGCTCGCCATACCCTTCGAAGTTCCCTTATCATGCGAAGAGCAGTCGGAAAATTGAAAGTGAGTCCCTATCTATTCATTGTGGGCAGCTACAACAACTATATTTTCAATATTTGTCTGAGAGCGCGTGCTCAGCCTTCTCAAACAGCAAATATCGTATTTTTCGAAAATACATCCACTTTTTCACACATATCTCAGAAATCGGTTTCTCTACCGAATCCTGACGCAGGTCAAATTGTTCGGAGGGTTTCATTGTATCATTTTGTTTTTGATAGTATACAAATTTATGAATGATTTGATCTCATAAAAAACCGAAGACTCAAAATTGCTCAAATTTCCGAACAAAAAAATTGATAGTGAGGATGTCTGAAACGGTTCGAGCGAAATATTGCCCTCATTCGTTCTCATATACCTAAAGAAGAACTATGAAACTAATAACTTGAACTTATGAAAAAAAAATTTTTTTGGAAAAATACCATATACCATATAAAAATACCATATAGGAAAAATATGGAAAAAAAATAATAAAAAATGGTCCAAAAATAACTTTTCACCATGAACCCGGGTTCATGGAATTTTTCAAAAAAAATCCTCGCCCGAGCAGCATCTTTAATGATTATGACCACATTAACACACAATAGGACCTTGGAAAGTACAGTTTCTTCAAAAGTGAAATTCAGCATTGAAATTTTTCGAATTTTTTTCTCTCAAAAAGTTCGCTATAAAAATCCCCTAAAACAACTTGTATGGTGTTTTTAGATTGTTTATGATTATTTACACTGCAAATGAGACTGTTTGTGACAATGGCATAAAAAAAATTTTTCAAAAAAATGTTCGGCAGAGCGCAATTGCCACGCAAGATCCGATTTGGCCCTCTTTTGGGTTATGGTGAGCAACCAAGCTGCACGTTCTAACAAACAAAGAACCTAAGATTGGTTTTAATTTTACAACGATTTATAACATATTTTATGAAACCGACCGCTTCGCACCACTGAGCCAGCCAGGAATGAGTTGAGACAGTTGTGGCTGTAGTCAAGTCTTTTCTCTATCTAACAGACAAAACCGCCATCCTCTACCTTTATTTTGAACCGAGTTATGATTTCTCATACTTTGACCTCTCGGCGGAAAAATCCGAAGACTCCAGGTTTGGATATGTTTCACGCAATTGCGAAATTTTTTTATCTAAATTCTGTCAATGCCAATAAATAGAGGAGGTGTTGAAATACCTTAGTAAAAATTTTCAGCCAAATTAATAATCATGAATTTCTACGTCCTGGCCATGGCCGAAGTGGTCGAGTCTCTCCTGATTCCTCTCTTAAAGCCTTATGGAGTAGAATAGATAAAATTCTTGTGTAATGAACATTTTCACATAATCGATTGATAGAAATAAATAAAATTGATAGAAATATTTTCTTAAAACCAATACCCTCCTGTAAACTCTGGTGAGATGTCGCATGTTATCAACATACTACGTTACTTCTTGCAGCTTTCCCCTTTCCCGGAAGTGGAAGTTGCACTGTGATGCTAACCGAAGAAAGTACGGCATTATGGTTGAACGAGGACTGTAATAATCAAAAACTGCCTTTTGTTTGCAGACGAATAGGTAAGTATGAGTAGGGTATAATGATCACGCTCAATAACGAAAAAAAATGGTTGCAAAAAAAATCGGTTTCATATTCATATCACTTGGCGCCCTCTCTTCATTTTATACCCTGATCATGGTTTTTTAATAGTAAAAAGAATTTGCTTGCAGAAGCCAAGAGTTCTTCTCTGTGCCCGACAGTTACACCTAAGGAAGGAGAAGATGTAAGTGTATTTGTATATTAACTCTTTGAAAGGTAATATCTCCTTCAAGTGAAAATATGGAGAAACATGAATAGATACGCAACAGGTAACCGTTAGAGAGAGAAAAGTTTAATTGTTGTGAACTAATTGAGATTTAAGCAAGTGAAGTAGTAAAACACATATTTCATAAATTATTTCTTAAAAAAAAATACCACTTATAGATTTTCGCTCCCGTCTTTCCTCGTCTCAGCACCCCATGCCAGTACATATTCTTAGTCGAATCGAAGAATCTCGTTCAACTCGAGGTTAGGGGGCTCTAATGCTCTGGTAGAAAATTCCTTTTTTGTTCAACTGAAGAAAAAAACACTTCTTCAAATGCAGATAATAACGCTCGAAGCGATCAAAGATGTTGATTTCCTTCTTATTTACGAAGGCCCCGTGGGCAGTAATCTCCTTGCCAAGTGAGTATGTAGAGAAATACCGTAGACCGGCATGCAGTGGCAATTTATAATAATAATACGGTTATAATGGAAATAAATATAATTATAATAATATGAGTAGCCTACATTTTCTAGTCTACTGCTTTTGAACTAATCGTATTCTTTTCTATTTCAGTCTCACCGGCTCTAATCCGACCCCCTCAACATTCATGTCCAAGTCATCGAATGTCATGAGAATCGATTGGAATCCGGTTGTCTACAGACCCCCGCAAAACTACCGTGGATTCATGGTGAGATCGTAATCATAATTGAGATGTGATGCAGCAAAGTGGTTTGAAAAATATATAAGTAATGTCGCCTAATCCGTCCTCCTCCCGTCCTGAGTTGGGGATCAGAATGACCAAGTGGAAGACTTAATACGACAGTGAATTCACCACAAGAAGCAAGTAGTCCAATTCAGAAGCGAATGATATGAGAAAAGAGCGATTTGCCTCTATTGCTACCTTCATATTCCACCATCCCTCTTTTTCCTACTTTAATTCATGAATAATCAAATTTTGCAGATTCGATACAAGTCGATCGCTACCGGAAAGTGACGTTTCGTGAGAACTTCTTCACTCATTATCAATTATGTATTCGACTGTTCAACTTGCATGCAATAAACATTCACTTCATTCTGTCCAGTTGCAAATTCAGCGACTTTTCGTCTAGTTTGGGAGAATTTTGCAGAATTTCTACATTAGTTTTTAAACAGCGTTCTTACGTGTTTCTTTCTGTTTTCTGACAATAGCAGGAAATCGGTTCGTTTTCTCTTAAATTTTTAGCGTATTTTTGCTAAAAATGAAATGACGAGATCTCACCAACTCAGAGTTGTTCTTGCACCGCACTCACTTATTTGATAATGAAGAAAAAAAATATCTTCCAGAGATTTCACTCAACAATTAGCACGGTAATTCAAAATGTTGTCGGAAAGTTCGATTGAGTCAGATCTTCCAAAGCGATTAGTTTTCTTGATGCATTTTCCGATAGCTTGGGTGAGTCGGCCTTATCAATTATGTCGAAAGACACTCGCATGAAAGAGAGAAATTTCGGCTTATCGGAGAGTTTGACGTTGCCGCTTAGAGGATCGAATGCTCACCAACACTATCAATACATCGACTCGTTGGGGATTGAGAAGTAGTGGAAATAACAGTATAGAAATTTTGAAGGTTTGAGGCGAATATTACCAGAATAGAACAACGAAAGTATGTCTTTTCTGCTAAATCTTAAATCTTATGTTGTCGAAAAGTTGGGTTATCTTCACTTGCTCTCTCTCTCTCTCCCGTGAATCGAATGGTCGGGAACGTATTCGGGAAAGTATTTGCAAAGTAGTGGAGAGTTTAAAATAAGCAAATTTGAAATCTCCAACCGAACCGCGATCTCACAAAGAAACACTCTAGTAATTTGGATCGAGAATTTTGAAAGAGGGTGCACTAAAACAGGAGATCAACTCTCTCATTTTCGCATACCCTCTAACAGTGTAGTTTCAAAATCGACCATCCAAAATTTCAGATTTCATGAATATGGAATATATGTTAGGAAAAGTTGTCGGAACAAAAAAAACGCACTCTCACCGATCCTCACTGAAAAAAAATCATTCAAGATCTGTAGAAAAAAAACGAAGACACTGATTAGTTAATCTTTATTACGGCGTCAGAACTCCCATCCCATTCTCAGTGATCCCGTATGTTCTCTTCATAAATGTTATTTTAATTAAACTAAACTAAAATACTTCTCTCGCAGTCATTTCCAATGGAATATGTGCTAGGTGCGCAATATTTACGTTCTCATTTCTAGCGACATAAAATAATTATGCAACTTTCACATATTTTCCAAGCGATAATTCATCGTTCGATAGTTTGGGCGAGCAACGCTATCAATTGTATGGAAGAATGCTCTCGTGATGGGGAAGGGAGAGAGAGAGAGACTACTTCTTATCAGCGTGTCTGTCGGTTGTCGAAAGCCTGATAGCAAATGATCACGTACTCGCACTATCAATGTATGGATTGGCTAGGGAAATGAGGGGTTTTGAAGGGTGTGATTGCGATTTACACAGAGCATTTTTAAAAAATATTTTTTTAAATACTTTCTTTGTCCATTCTCTCTCAATGTGAGCAGGGGAAATCATCTCCAGAAAAGTGTACGACTTTCCTCTTTGAGTACCTCGCCGAGGTCGCTATGGAGAGACATCTCTATTGTCGGGAATTCGCCACTGTCGTACCAGGACTTTCCAAGGAGAATATAAGAGAATAATATAAGAGAAGAGGAGAATATCTGAAAACGAAGTGGCATTAACCCAGATACAGAAGGCGGGTATTCTCCTACTTCTGGAGAGAATATCTCCTGCCGAAAGAGCAGTTAAAATCGAGAGAGCGGTCGATGACAGTGAGAGATGATCTATCGATTTTCCATGATATTTCAGTGGGAGAGTAAAGGAATTTATGAGAATTTCCGCTCTGGGAAACTCGCCGAGCCTCTGTAGACTTCGTCATTTCTGTTGTTGGGAATTCGCAGAAGTCGTACAAGGCCTTCGATATTTCCAAGGAGAAGATGCAGTACATTCCTCACCTCATACGCATCGATCAGCGACCTAAACGTATTCTTCTTCTATTCTACTATTTACGAGATCCTCAATGTAAAAAAAAATTATTTGCTTTTCTTTCTCAAGGACTGATGTTAATAAATGTATTGCTGCAATCTTCTAAAATTATCTTAAAGAAGGAGTATCACGAATCTCCTGCTCCACTATTCCTCATCTCATATGTTTCAATGACGCGGTCGCTTTCTCCTCGTCCACCCTTATCCCTCCCTATCATTTTTGAATTCCTGCATTCAGGGTCAGTTTGGCACAGAGCCAAACGCGAATGACTTTGTTCAAACTTATCGGCTGAACATACGGTTTTCGGGGCTCTTATCTGGGAACCTATTACCATAACCCGACAGTGAGAACTCAGTTGAAAAAAAGTTCGTGGGACACGACCTTTAAATGACTGAATATTGAATCGACGATTCTACTCCCGTCTAAACCCTCGCAAATAAATAAATAAGCTCATTGTAAATAAGGAAAGGAAACTCTTTCACGGGAACATTTCAAATTTACATCTTGATTCATGAAGTTTTTAAAGTTCATTTGAAGGAAAATAGTGCTGCATTCGTCCGATTCACAATAATGGAATGGAAATGAATTTGGAGATTTAAGTAATATCGAAATTGTTTTTGAGAAATCTTAGAGAATTTTCTAGGTTTAATTTGGAATGAAAATTAATTGAGATTGTGACATGACATCAAAAATCTCTCATCTCTCACAAAATGGTCACAATTCATCCCAGAAATACTCACCATTTTCCATTTATCCCTCGGATTAAATGAGTCGTTATCATAGTTTTCTTCTCGTTTAATCGCAGATCAAATGTTTACAACCATTCTCACGTTTTTCTTCTTATCACTCACAGTTTTAAGCATCGATTGGAGATTTGAAAGTCACTTTTCCTCTTCTTTTCTTCATTGGAAATGCTCCGATTTCTTCTTCTTCTCATTTTCGGAGGTGAGCGAATTCTAAATTAATTGAATATAAATTTTTTTTGCAGCAATTTCCGCCGATCTTCAATGTCCCAAGAACTACCAATTGATGGGAGATGGAAGGTTTGTTTTTTGTAAATCATACACGTGAAATGCAATATTTTCTAGATGTATACTAACAATTGTGAGCGCGAAAAGAAATACATTAAGATTTATTCAGGCGTTTATAGAATATTTATTTTACTATTTTTTAAATATTTAGTTATATTCGTATTGTGTTAAGTGAATAAAGGAAATGAGTATAACATTGTTCCAGATGCATTCGACCGGTGTATTTGGATGTAGTGGGTCAAATGGGAGATTTGAT